>JAPVLO010000091.1:5432500-8012500 GCA_027257055.1 Cephalopachus bancanus
GAACAACATATAAAAATCTGTTGGGGTCTTCCCAAATATTCTTTGTAGGCGTTTGGTGGTGATCAGAGACAACGGGCACTTGTGCGACTGAGTTCTATTGCTTATTCTGCAGATAATACTGCAGTCAACTTCAACAAAGACCTCATCTTCCCTTTGCCGCATGAAAAGGGGACATATCCCCTCACTTAGGAAAGACGCAAACAGCATTATTTTGAAATACAGCCTCGCTTGTACCCTGCAGCGGGGTTGGCTCCAGCGATGGGGTACTTTGGAGACCAATTTGTTTAGCTGATCACTGTCTCTTTGACGTGGCTGCAAATGTTACCTTTCTTTTTCAATCAAAAACACAGCAGGGGGTGCCATCTGTTTGGCACAGGCCTTAGCTCACTTCCCCAATGCCTTTTTGTGCAGATCATTTTACGTGGCAATTTGCTAAAATCTTTCATTCCTTGATTTTGCTAAATATAACTTTCCAAAATGGGCTGTTTTCTCAGAATGTCAGCAAGACTCACAAATGAATGCAGTTTTTCCTGAACAGCCAGTATCAGATCAAATGGAGCATTTTTCAGGTTTTTTAATGAACAAATACCTCACTGTCATCTCATTGTTTACTTAAAACCGACATGTTTACCGAAGACGGTGAAACCACGTTTACTCTACTGAATTTCAGTCCATTTTCTTTGTTTGCCTTTTACAGAGGTGCACTGTCACCAAAGCAGGCGTCACGATTCTTAAGAACCTCGAAGAGAACAGTTAAAGCAAATGCATATGTAGAACGACCATATTAAATCGTCATTAGAAAACAACAGCTAGCAGAAAAGTGGTTAACTATTCTTCCCGGCTCAGATGCTGTTCAAAGCAATGAATCCACCCCCCACCCCAAGTAGGAACAGATGATCAGCCCCACGCGCTGAAGCCACAGGGATGCGCGTGGATTTCTGAGTGCTCTGTAGAATACAAATGAATTATCCTCATTCTTCTCGCAGCACAGCATATAGGCCAGACCTCATTAGAATTCAGTATCACTCTGCTTTTCTAATGTTAATGTACCAGTTGTATAAGAAATACACGTGGGGGGGTATATTCCACAATTATGTTCAACATGATATCATAATTCTGAAAACTGGACGTAATCTTTGTTAAAGGAGATTGTTGCATGTTGCCGTTTTTATCTTTTGCTTCTAATATAACTTAAATCCCCATTCTAATAGTGCTTTCTAAGGGGCCTTAATTCTTTGTGTCTCTCTTAAAGCTGCAGTGACTCCAATACTACTGGCTTTATGGCTTTTTTAAAGATGCCGTGACTAAAGATCAGATTGTGAAGGCTCCATGTCCACCTCCCCGTGAAAGGAAACACAGCACATTACGTTAATAAACAACTGTAGGAGTTTTCTTCATCCAGGAATAACTCAGGGCATTAAGGCTTGAGGTCTTTTGTCTAGAGTGCAGCAAGAAGTATAATGAAAACAAAAACAGCAACACATAAAAATACAATTTATGCTCCTTTATCAAGTGAGGAAAAAGTTGGTTAACGTTTGAAAAGGGAGCAGTAATGTAAATTTATTGACAATTTTATTGTAATAATTAGATGTTTACACAGTCTGGACATTGTGGCTAAATCACTTCTAGCATGTTTATTTGCAGGGAACTGTTTTCTGGGCACTGCGGCAGGTTCATTAAGAAGACATACTGTATTAGGATTCAAAGAAACAACCAGCTCCCATTCTCCCCTTCTTGGTTTTGTGTATATATATATATATATATATATATATATATATATGTATTTTTTTTAAATTAAAATAATGAAGTAAAATACAGAATTACCTTCATAAGAAAGATGACTTCCCTTGTAGCCCTGAAATAGCTTGAAAATAAATCTCATATTGGATGTCTTAATACACAGCATTAGAAAGACAATCTTTAATGATTATAACTCGCTTTTAATACCTAGTGTGTTAATGGGGATCTGCTTTTGATGAAGAATATATTACAGTAGAGTATGAGGGCAGCTCTTACTTTACCTTTTTCTTCCAAAAACAACACAAGACAAAACCCCATAGTGTTTTAGATGAGATGATTCTCTTTTCAACATTTTTTAAAGAGAAAAACATCGCTTAGTGAGAAATAGTTCTCTTAAGGAGCCTCAAACAAGATTAATGCATTAAAATCGCACACTTGAATAATTTGACTAAATTTAAAATCTCTACATGGCTCTCTTCCATTAATAGTTTTGTACTTCTATACTAATCTTTAATGTGTTGTCCTGACATGGTTTTCATGTTTCCAAACTAAGCTAAAATGGGAATGACAGATTTTCAGCTATGCAAAAATAGCAATGAAGTGTCAGGAAAAAAATACACTGTGAACAAAATAATCTTTAGAAAAGATATGAAATGAGAATAATTTTATAGCATGAAATGGATCTAATAACAGAAGCATATTCGTGCAATTATATCAATTTTAAAATTTAAAAACTGTTTAAAAATTAAGGCACTGAATGCTAAGCTGTGTTTCCAACCTTAGTATATGGCATTATAATTAAGTAGTAATCAATATAGAGTATATTGCTATACAACACAGCACTAGGGGAGGCAAAGGATGGTTGCTTAGAACTCAAAATTCTCTTCCTTGATTATTTAGGAAAAGGAGGAAAAGTTTTAGAAACAGACTAATCTTTACTTTAATCACAGTTGCCACAGCTCATTATATTCCCACTATTTCCTTTATCCAAGAGTATGTAATGATAGTAATGAAAATACATGATAAAAGTAATAGTTTCCTAGTTCAAATTAGTGAAGCTAAGATGGTAAGAAAAGCTTTGATCTTAGAAAGCAAATAGTAACAGGTACACAATATGATTATTTTTTAAGCTGATAGAATTGATTAATGGTTCAAATTAATCAAGGAATCACATCAAAGAGCACAATTTTAAAGAGGAGTGTTAAGAATTAACTCTGCACTATAATGACATTACCAGATATGTTACTGGAATTATGTACTGTGCAACACTATAGATTACAATTGCTAGGCTAAAAAATGGAATCTTCAGAGACCCTGCATGATAACAAATATATTTAATAATCTTAAATAAACTCAAACTTACTTTGAGATCTACACTTCTAAGTAATTCAAGAAATGAGAAATGAATTTTTAAAAAATCAGATCATGAAAGCCATTATTATTTGAAGAAATATGCTCAATTTTTTAGATAATTTAAATTATTTAACAGTCCTTTGCATCTTTTATTAGCTTTGCCTAAAGTTATAACATTAAAGCATTAAGGTTACATATAATGAGGTTCTGGTGTGCCCTTATTTCTAGTCCCATATTTTCACAAACTACAAACCAAGATTAGTGCTACATTACAGGCTAATGTGATCAAATAAAATTGTCTCATTCCTAGATATGCATCTGAAGAAAATGTTTAACTAGAAAGTGTGTATTCACCCACAAACATTCATAGATGCCCATCTGGAAGAAGCACTTCATAAAGGGAGAAAGTAACAGGCAAAGGAAATCTGTACCAGAAAAAAAAAAAAAAAGTAAAAATTCCTTGCTAAGTCCAACCAATTACAAACAACATATACCTACAGACTATTATTAGCAGACTAGTAATTTTAAGTATTATGAGAATAGTATATTTAGAAACTCTATAGACAGAAGTAACCTCTCTGTTATGGAAATCTCCATTAACAGAAGTTGACTATAGCTTGGAAGCCAATGGCTTAATTTTAAAATGCATTTGGGATTATAGAGGAACTTAATCTCCAAGTCACAAAGAATTGATAATTTGTATTAATTCTTGTCATAAAATAACAACAACAAAAAATCCACAGTTTGTGAACTATTTCAAATAGTATTACAGTCAATGCTGAGTGTTAAGACTTTTTCTCTAGCTTGCTTTTGGTGTAAAGGATAAATTATTTTGACCATAGTTTCATTTGTTTTCATATATTCAAATGCAGGAAAGTCATGTTTGACACTATTGCTGATTTTTCAAGTCACCTCTAAATACTATGTCACCTGAGTCTAATTACAACCCTGAAAGGTAGGTACAACAAACACCATTGGTATTTTGCAGGCAAGAAAACTTATTCTAGGACACAATGCACTGGGGAATGAGACTAGAATTTCAGTTGACTCCATTTCCAGTGTTCTACCTACTACTCACGCTCAGCTGAAGGAAAAGAGTCCTTATCCCTAAAGGGTAGGGGTCACTTTCAGCCTCCAGAACTAGGTTTACCATGATTGGCAGCAACTCTGTAAAAGATGTTCACATTATTCATATACACAGCTCTTTGCTTCCCCTCCACCTAATTCGGTAGTGACAAGCATTTTGAAAATTTTTATGAAAAAATCAATCTTCTCATTTGAACCAATACTGAAACCCTTGCATCTACCCAAACCTGCATATTAATATATATGTGTATATATATATATGTATATATATGTATATATATATATGTATATATATATATATACATATATATATATATACATATATATATATATGAGAAAAGACTCCCAGTTTGTTTCCCAGATAATCCCCAAGGTTCAGATGTAATAAAATTAAGTCTTAGGACACTGCTAGTGGCTTCGCCTGTTAAGAATTGCACCAAGGTAAGGCTACGTGGGGCTACCGTCATCCCTCTCTATGTTTCTGTCCTACTTTATTTAGACTATGATTCTACTTGGGAAAGACCGTATCAAATTCTATGTTTGAAATACCTCTAGCATGCTGTTGGCACTTAAATGTAATTATTCAAAATGGAATCATTTAATTAGAGGGGAAGAAAAATAGCAAGTCCTGAGATAATAGAATATAAAGCAAATATGCTGACCAACTGAGGAAAAGTAACAGATAGATACCGACATACTCATACGATCACTACACTTCAGTCTTTCAATTCAAGATACATATAGCAGGATGAACACACAGTTATACACCTTGCTTTTGCTGGGTTCACAGAATGCGGAGAGCACAGTAATACTGCTAACTCTGTAGAGTGATAAGAATTGCCATGTCTCGTGGCTCATGTGACTTGGTTTCTTGAAAAAGCCTGAGGGAGCCAGGAGATGAAAGCAGGGCCGATAGAGTCTCCACAGACCACAAGTGCTTGACCTAGGAATCAGGAGTGAGTAGTGTATCCCAGATGGGACGGGCTATATTATGCCAATGAGATTTACTTTGTAGTCAGTTGGGGATCAGGACAATGCACTCCTTGTCCTTTAGAAACATGATGTTCTGAGCACCAGGCAAGGAGACATTTAAAAGAGCTTGACAGAATAAAATACCCCTTGAAAATGGAACTTTAGTACACCCATTTCTTTGGGCTATAAGACAACTAATACTTCAGGGTGTGTCTGAGACCACAAGAGAGCTCCATTTTAGGCCTCCTCTGGCTAAATTCCAGAGGCCTGTAGCTAACGAATGTTGGTCCTTACTTATCTCCTAATCTTTTTGCTCAATCGCTGAGGTCCAAAAATATTTAAAGAGGGTTTGTTCAAGAAACACAACAGAAGACTTTATTTATGAAGCCCTGTACAAGATGCTATTTTGGTGCCAAAGAAAAAAGACCTCATATTTAGTATCAGATATCTCAATACAAATTCTTAAACAAATTCATATCTCAACAAGTAAAAGTCATAGGTCAGACATTGTCATCACTCAGTTACAAAGTTACACACATTTTGTAATGAAGTTTGCTTGTTGATTTTAAAGGGCTGAACAGTTTGTTAATAATCCTTTAAACTGGTTTTTTAAAATCCTGGTTTTAAAACAATTAAAACCCACCCCCCAAAATCAATTATTAGGAACAGAAGCAGCTGGCTTTAAAGTGCTCTTCGAGGCTTCTCTGGCTGGTCAGTTTACTGGGCTTGACTTTTGAGGAGCTGGAAAGGATGGAAAAAGGGTTGATTTGGCCTGGTGTCCTCTCTTGACTCTGCTGCCTTGACTTCCTGTATCATCTGGACTGAAAGGTAATGGATAGGAGGGTTCCTGCAACAAAGTTTATTCTCCATTGTGGATTAGCTGCTTTGGATACTATCACTATGGTCTACCTTGATTACTAAAGGAGTCAAGTTCAGCTGTCCAAGGGTCAATTATTAGACTATTCTCGTCATGTGCTTCAGAATATTTTATAGGAATGGTATCATCAGTAGTCACCAAGCACTTGTTGAGTACCTATTGTATGTAAAGAATAGAATTAAGCATTTGGTCGGAATTTGGGGGAGGGAGGCTGGAGGTGAGGCCTGGTGAGGTAACTCACTATCCTAAGACTTTGGGGACAAATTACTTACCCTCAGTTTCCTAATCAGGAAAATGGTAATAATGGTAATACATAACAGAACTTACCTCATAGAGTTGTTATAAGAAGTGAATGATGTAAATGCTAGCTATAACTATGACTTAGTTAAATTATCATCACATCTGACATGAGTTAAAGAACACAAGGTTTTCTAAGTGGACTCCCATGGGACCAAGAAGGAAAGGCAGTGTACAGAATCTGCTTATTTGTTGGAATTTTCTCTAAAGCAGTTATTTTTAACTGGCATTTGTTGGTGTCATTAATTTTCCCCTTTGAGAGTACCTGTGTGACACTTTCCTCAAACAAGAGGTAAATTGCCATTCAAGCTACAAAATGGCACCTGTTTTCACTCTAGCAGAAGTGATATTTTTATATTACAAAGTTGAGGCCAATAAACAGAAAACAGACAAGTGCTGTGCTATATTACCTCTCTGAATAATGGATAATAAAAAAGAAAACCAGGAAAATGAAGAGGAGAGAAACCTAGGGAAACACCTTGCAACGTTCCAACATTAAAAAAGGCACTTAAGTGATGGGCTTTGGGAGTAATTTCTATATTCACACCTTTGCACACATTCACAAGTGCTTTGGCTCGTCAACTTCCAGCCCCTCTCCCAACACAGCAGGCCTAAGCCAAGCAGTGATGTGACTAGGGCTACTTTCTGCATTTATGGTTCCTTTCATCTTGGGGACTCTCAAAGCACTCAAAATAACAATCATACAACTTTTAAAAAAACTAGGGAGTAAAAGTTTACAAGAAAAACAAAAACTGAACTATGGTTAGATTTAACAACTGTGAAACTTCCCACTTTCTGAAGTTCCTTTTTGGTCCACCCAGGGTGGCAGCTAGAATGCTTCCAAGATCCAGAAGGCGGAAGGAGAGGCGTCTCTGATGTTGCCCAAGTGGACGGCAGGGCAGCAGAGAGTTGGATGTTTCACTGGAAAGTGAAAGTAGATCACTTGCCAGAAGCTGCCTGAGTCACCTGTGCCCCTTATTTGCAAGAGTCATAACGCTAAGCACAAGAAAGAAAGGAAGAAACATTTGAAGACTGTCTACCACAACTCAACTTTCTCAATATTTAGGACCTCACTCAACTGTTACTAACAATAAAATCCCATCTACTTGTTGATAGTGTGACAGGATGGAGTAACTTTATAAAGGCATTTTCTCTACTTCTCTGGCAGAGAAGTCTTTTCTTTTTAAATCTCAGGTCTTGAGATATTGTGGGGGTGCCAAATCAGTTAATTAACAAATATTTACTGGATACACACCATATACTTTGAACCATGCTGGTAGTAAATCATGTTTATATGTAACGACAGAGCAGATTCTACCAGCAAAAACAAGCAAAAGACCCTCCCACACAGCACTGATGAAATTAACTCCATGTTTCTGTGATCATACAATTTTATAAGTATTTATCTCATGGCAAAATGTTATACTATCAGAGGTTCTAACAGACATTCGGGAAGAATTCAACTATAAGGCAATAGGTGGACGATAACTTGGCTATAGCTAAGGATGTCTAGAAATCCCTTGTTTCCAATCTAGAGAACAAATGATTCTGCATTTGAGTATAAAGATATGTAGAAAGATACTTCAACAATATACTACTTGTTTCTCTGTATTTTTGAATACTCAGTATTTTGTTGACACTGAATCATGTTTAACAAATGTTTTTATTATATATAAATTATATTCTTTCAACCTCTGAGTGAAGCCATGTTTTCTACGGCTTTATAGCATGTTTTAATCTCCAGTCTCTACCACCTCCTATTTACCATGTGGATATTCTTAAATCTATTGAACTCAAGAGAAGTACAATATGGTTTGTGTCTATAATTTCATTCAATAACTGAAATACAACCGATTTATCTGAAATTTAGAATAACTTTATTTGATCTAAAAATTCTCACAATGCTTCACTTAGTCTCCTTGATGAAGTTCAAGCTTTTAAAGTACACATATATCAGAGTCAGTTTTCTTCTAATGGCTGAACTGCTAATCTGAATCTATGATATGTAACTCAGTTCTGTTTTTAATTATGACCTTAGACAGTACCAGAGTCAATGAAATGAGTAGCAATAGATTAGAGTGAAGAAATGACAGGAAAAATAGAAATCATAAGAACTATGAGAGAGCCTTGACTGAACACATTTTAGAAACAATTGAATAGAACCTCTACTTTTTGAAAAGTTATATTCAAAGTGTTTGTACACTGATAAAAACACCAAAAAAACCCCACATGTATAAATTTCACCTACAGATGACTGAAAAGTGAGTTTTCTATAAATCTGTAATACTTTATGTAACTATGTATAATTAAATTAGCATGCAATAAAAATAATCAGCTTAAAAATTTTAAAAAGAATTCAAGATAATCACTGGACTAGACATTCCTTTTCAAAAAAGAAAGTGTCATATGCAGCAAAGTGCCCAAAACAGAATGGAGTGAGCCGTGGTTAAGTGTAAATCCAATAGCAATGAAAGTCATTTGTATTATCCTTACTTCTTTGAATAAATTCAGATGACAGCCCTATTTCATTTCTTCATTCAGTTTGGAGGCCAGATGGCATTAGAATCATTTACTTCACCTTGTTGTGCTTAATTACTACAATCAACACACTATTTTCCAAATTAATCATAACAAAGTAATTTCATTAGTAACACAGCAGACTGTTGAATTATTAGCATCATAACAGTTTGCAAACAATTAAACTTTATTTGAACCTTAAAAATTTGCAGAGTGGAACATTATTGTAAGATCTAATGGCAATAGAGTACAAATTCAGTACAGAGCAAATAATCAAGCAAAATGCTATATAAAATATGACTTACAATCACCTTTGAAAAAAATTAGCTCTCTAACTGTTCATAGAAAAACAAATAAAAGCTACGCAAACATAATGAGAACATAGCAATTAGCATATTTTCTAACAAGCCATGTTATTTAAATTCACATTAATGATATTATTATAATCTTGAAGAGTATGTAATATATTGTCAAGGGTGTAAAGAAAACTTTCTCCCTGGCTGTGTACAAATGACTTCATCAAATGAATATAAAGTCGTCATGCATCAAAAGTAATGGTTGTTTTTTTCTGCCACTCCAATTTTAAGTCTTTTGTTTCCTTTCTTACATCTCCCACCTATATTCAAGTTTAAGAAGAACAAAGGCCAGGGGAGCTCTGGACAGAAGTATAACACCTTATTTCTGCATAGTCACTGCTTACAGAGAGACTATCTGGCTTGGAATCAGTTGGTCATCAGTTGGCAAAGGACTCCCTCTCCTGGATTAACTGTAAAAGGAGACAGAAATCTCCTAAATGCTTTACATTCTGGGCGAGTCTGCGTCCGTGTGGGGGAGGGGTTGGCAAGTGGTTTCCTATGCATTGACAAGCTGCTGCCATCTACTGGCCTGGTACTAAAAAACTTCATTCAGGCCAGAAGCATAAAACCTGAACCCACTAGCAAGGCTTCGGAGTGGTCATTGGGAATGGCTGTTTTTGCTTTTCAACCACTCAGCTTTTGAAAACCAGTCCACTAAGTTCATCTCCAGTTGTCTGACTTTCGCCAAGATGATTTCAATGGCACTATATTAGGAAAAGGTTAACAACTGCACAAATATAATTATTGAAAACTTTACTTAACTATATATATATATTTAAGTTTACTACCATTCCTGAAACTAATTTTTTTTAACATTTGAAATTGGACAATCATGGTATTGAAGGGATAATGGTAAAGCAAACATTTTGAAACATTGCTTGTAAATAGTTTTACATAAATAATGAAGGTTTTAATACCACCTGCTCAGTTGTGTAGCTAGAACCTTTATAAAAAGCAAAGGTCTAGGCCGGGCTTTGTGGCTCAGCCTGTAAACCCAGCACTTGGGAGGCCGAGGTGAGTGGATTGTCTGAGCCCGCGGGTTCAAGACCAGCCCAGGCAACTTGGCGAGACCGCGTCTCTACAATAAATTTAAAAAAAAAAAAAGCAAAGGTCTGAAAAGTTCAACAAAGATAGTACCTTCTAAAAAATGATTCAATATTAGGAGATTATGCCTATTCCAAATAATTATTCAATCAGCAATGCATGTTGATATTTATTAAGGCCATATTTAATACCTCGTAAGCATCTAGAATATCTCTGATCTTAAATATGCATGCAAAAGTAATGATATGACTTTGCAACCCTTGCCTAGGCAGTACAGAGTATAACTCAAATGTTAGGCTAACGCTACCCTTCCGCTCTCCTGTGGGCACATGGAACCACCATGATGTCTACACTCTCTTCCCCGAGCCTTCCTTTTCTTGTCAGTGCTCTGAGGAGGACACTCAAATCTGCAGTTTTGCAGCTGGGATTTAAATGGCATAGCAATGATAAGGCAAGATGAGAGACTGTGTGGTTATTAGCCTTCTTACTTAAAGAATAACACTGAGACTCTTTATACCATTATGTTAGGGGTAGAATTTAATTTCTTATGGATTTCTTTTTCATTAAATTTAAGCAAAAATATAATAGCAAATGTTGGCAAGCCCATCATCAAACCAGGACATTTGCTATTGGTAAAGTTCTCTGCACAGACCACCCTTCTGGCTAACACCTGTGTTGCAGATGACAGCACATTGCCATTTACAATGCTATCATTTCTTCTTTCTGGCGGCTATATTTAATAGGAAGTAAATTTGGCAATCTGTAAAATTTATTTTATTAAAACATGTTACTACTCAGTGAAGAATAAATACTAAGATAAACCATCTACAAAGCTTTAACATAACCACATTCTTAGCATCTACCAAAAAACCTGCATGATATATTCAATTTAAAATTCCATGAAATTATATACTACACGCCAAAAAATAACTGATGTTCAATGATTAAGAAACATTACAAGTCACACTGGAAGTAGCAATAGTAGACTGCTATAGTAGACTATATTGTATGTTAAAATAGTGATGAATTCTTCACACGAATCAAATAGGTAAATAAAAACTGTAATTATATCTTTGCAAAATAGCAACAGGTATAACTTTACTGCTTGCATCTAATTAACATTAATAGCCTTCATTTAATTTCATATCAGAGGAATATTTTAATGAACGACTGCATAAAATAACAAAGACAAGCGATATTCAACAAAAACAAAGAAAGGTTATGAGCTGTCACCCAGCTTTCACAACACTTCTAAATCCAAGGCGCTGGCAGACAAGTGGAAGAATCTTTTCTGCAGGAAGAAAGAGAAGGTTGCATTTTAATTTTTTTTTTCAGTTGAAATGCTGATTTTTTTTTTCCTGCTTAGAAGAACAATTACATTTAGCCTAGGGAAAATGAATGCTTAATCAACATTTTGTCAAGTTAACTCCTCAGAAAGGACATCAGAGTGGTATTTTATTAAAGAGGGGAAGTTTGGGGGAAAAGCTGGTTATTAGCAATGGAACTTTCTCTAAATAATCTATTCATTTCCAAAGTAAATTCCATGAAGGTATTTTAAAAATTAAACCTCATCAAACTTAACAAAAGATTTGGGCATAATCTGTGCTATCAGAAAATTATAAAGACTTTTCAAAAGGCAAAGATTCATAACAAAGAGACAAGAGAACATATGAGCTATTACAGAATATTGGATTAAAATGTACTTACCCAGGACTCTCAAATATCATACATCTCCATTACGTAGGCTTTAGGCACCAAGCCAATGGCTCCCTTCATTTCTCCTACCCACCAGCCATATCTATTGTATTCCTAATTGAAAACAATATGCAATATTAACCTTTAGACTGGTGTAAGTACAATGTCGTTTGTGTGTAACTTCTTAGAAATGTTATTTCTATTTATAAAGTTAAAAGAGCTTGAGCTGCAAATGGAAACATTTTCATCATTTTTGTTTCTGGACACTTTAAAATGCTGCTAGGTGAAGATTTAAATTAACGTATAACACAAAGGCTGTTTATTACTAGGCATGGAACACAGAAACAGTCACTTGTGTAGAAAATGAAACTACCTGAGGAAGTTGGCTCCCTAGGACTCCCACTCTCGCTCTCACAAAGCCTGGAGACACCTTTTACATGTAAGAGGCTAGAAGGTTAAAGCCAGGATTCTTAAAGTGCTATATTTACCTTCAAGAAGCTTATCATCTAGCAAGCATAAAATTATTTTTTTCACAATAAACTACTTAATTCCTGATTCAACTTACATGTGACTAAAAGATTTAGAATGTGTCCCTTAAGAAAACTAACATGCACATTTTAAACAGATAAATTAGAGAATAATGAAACACTAATAACACCAAAAAATTCGGCTTTACGAAATAATTCACAAACAGGTTCCTTTAAAATCGTTTCCCTAAGGTATTTATTGTTCCTTTTATTGACCATGAACTATCTTAGATAAAGGCTAGAAGGAATTTAAAGGTGATGTTAAGAGTCACCCTTATAGTGGAAGATCAACAGGAAATAAGAGTATCTCAAGTTACAAAGGCAAAATATTAATCTAGCTGTAAAAAAGAGTGATTGACGAGTCACTTCTACATTTACTTTGCAATGTGAGATAAACAAACCTATGCCTCCTTTTCTCCTACCTTCTCCTCCTTGGACAGATACACCACTGCTTTAGGCATTGTGAACACTCTGTAACCAGTCTCATACGTCTGCCAGATTGACTAATGTATTTTTAATCTAAAATTTATTTATGTTTGGTGAGATACAAACAAAGTAAAATGAATTACAAGTTCAAGAATAATATCTTCCGAAAAGCAATACTCTGCACAAGTATTGTAGGACTCAAATTTGATTTTTCATAGAAGATAAATTTTTAAAATCAATCCCCAAAGTAATTCGATAGGTTATGATTCTCTAACATCTGAGTCATAGATAAATGTGCATATGCATATTGAGTTATATGTTGTGAGGGAACATTAATACTAGTACAGACTTAACATTTGTATTGATTAGTATGCAACTGACCATCAGAAAGGAAAATTATGCAATTCCTCAATGCAAGTGTAGCAAAAGTAGCATGCATGTATTGATATGTAGTCTACCAATAGAGAGGTTATAGGATAAAATCTAAAGGTGCTTTTCAAACAGTGGATAGAATTAGTATTAGGTTTATTGGACGTGCAAAGTAGAGGGGACGGGGAGAAAAGATTAATCCTGCACTTCTTATTCTAACAATAGCACAGTTATGAAGCGTTAGACCCAAGATTATGTGTTTAAAAGTTTACTGATAGTGTGAACTTAGTGACAAAACTGTGGAAGAGAATATTCTGATGCCCAGAACTCAATGACAATGACCATAATCTATGCAGGATATATTTATCAGAAGAAAATAACCGACTTACTGAAAGCCATGATTAGCAACCATTATATCTTAATAGGTACCTAATAAAACTGCCCTTTTCCATTTTTAAGGTAATGGATACAATTAGAGCTTAATGCTTAACAAAACAAATGTACTTAACCTTCCACAAGCCTTTGTAAGATTTCAAAGTGGGTAGATAACAGAGTAAGTTTGAGTGCTAAAGCTCTTACCCAATACCAATCTAAGGTTTTAAAAATTGATTATTTGGAAAGAGTGAAGGAACTAACCCCTCAGCCTCCAATGGAAGACATAGAAAACATTCAGTGAGAGGACATATGATTGACCCAAACCTGCTTCCAGCGAATGGCCCTCAGTCTGGGTGTCAATGTTTACATTTAAATTACAAGCCGGAAAATTCTTATTACTTTATAATATTCTACTTCAGTCACAGTCTGTACTGTCAATTAAGGGTACATTATCATTCTCAAAAAGCTCACTCACACCCAAACTTAAGAAATTGATTTCCATAAATCACATCAACAAAGGACAGATGACAGACTTCACACTTGAGAGAATTCTGCACTAGGGTAGACAAGTGTGATTCACAAAATAGAAAACATAGTAGTAAACAGCAGGGAGGAGCTTAATCAGCTGTAAACAAATCCCTTAAAAGTAACCTTCTAGGGAGGAAAAAAAAGTTTGAGACTAAAATAATCTTAAATGCTTCACTTAATTTAAAATAATTGAAAAACATTTGAAAAATACATACTTCATAAAAGGACCCTAAAATATCACAGATTTAAATCAGAAAAGAGTACGACTAAAAACCAGAATAGCTGTTACTCTACATTTATAAAGAATTGCATATAATACTCCTGTGTGGAATTAAGGGATAAGATAAAATATAGTGAGGTAAAAATATAGGAGGCAAATTTATGGATTTACACCGCAGCCATTAGAGGAAGTTGACAAGACTGCAAACACAGGAGCTTTTACTTTTATCATTACCATCCTCTGTATGAGCCTCCTGAGCAACATGAATCCCAATTAAACCATTTGCAGCCTATAAATTGTAATGAAAATGCTTCTAGGAGCACGGTATTCCAAACTTCGGCCTGAAGATTCGGTATTATGCAAGCTTTCCTTCTGAAAAAGAAAACCTGCCTGTCTGCCTTTCCTCTTTGCCACCCCCAAACAAATGGGACTATGACTGACATATTACTTACAGTGGGAAATAATGCAACCGATACAGTGTTATTTTGCAGTCCACATACTAATTCTAGTACTGTTCTATAAAGTCACAGGTGGGGGATCACTTAAAAAAACAGAAACTCTCAAACCTTATTTCCTTAATAAAAAAAATAAAGAGACGAACCATACCCGGCTGCCATCTAAATCTCTGAAAGGTTAGGAAGCATCGTGTCATCTTTATGGCACATGAGATCTCAGGTACAAGAAGGTCTGCCATCTGGTATCCTTCACCTACTCGGTCTTAACATCAACTGAAATGCTAACACAGGCACGGGACTGTACTTCAAGAGGACTGATAAAATAATGAAGAGTCCTTTAATCTACAGGAAACCATTCTAGTCAATTTATAAGAAATATTGCATCCCTTTGTAGGACGTGTAATTATTTTCTATTAATCATGTGCTATAAAGCTACATTATGCGGTTATTCTGTTATCACTAGAAAGAGGCCTGCAGTCAGCTTCTGACAATGTTAGGTAATTACTAACACAAAGCTGCTTTCTCCTCCTGCAGTAATGCTATCAAGATCCAGAGGTGTAGTGATGCTTATTGTATAAAAACTGTACTCAAAAGAAATCCAATATCTGCAAAATGGATGGCTTCAAGGCAAAATGTAATGTGGCAGTCAAAGAAGCAAAAAAAGCCAAACTTGCCCAATAATCTGAGAAAATAATAGCAAGGCAGTACTGAACACTTGTGATCTAACTCCTGGGTTTTCAACTGTCATATCATTAAAATCATTTTATTTGTTTTACTTTGTACTTAAAATTGTAGGTCCAATTAATATTTATTAAGCATTAAGTTAAAGTGATTGTGTAAGAAGGCAGGAGAAAAGGAGTCGTTTTGATAAAGTGATACAGAGACTTTATCCGACACAATAGTAAACATATGTCCATGTTGACTCATTAACTAAATCCTCTCCTTCTGAGGTATATTATTTTACACTTAGAAAAGCTCCAACACTTACTTAAATCCTTTCAGCACCATGACTCTCATTTCTCAAGTATTTCAATCCACTTTCTGCAAACGATATGGTAGGTGAATGCCACCTTGGCAGAAACCTGACACACTAATAAGGTTTTGGGATGTACTAGCCCTTTCAGAAATTAGTTGCCAATATATCTGAAAGCAACAGGTGCTAGAAATGTTAAAAGACTTTTGTGCTCTTTTTCCAAACATATATCTGTGCTTTAAAACATACTAGCCTTTGTGAAAATGAAAGTGATTTCACAAAATAGAAAATACAGTACGTGTAAGAACCAATGACCTTGATCACTGTTTTCTAAGTATTCACTATGATATTTTCAAATTATTCATAGATAATAGTGCAGTACCATGAAAACTAGACAACTATTTAGAATGTATAAATACTTTCATCGAGGCTACCTTTTCGGTCTCTTTAAACTCTGATTTGATACTTTTTAAGAATTCTCTTTTCTCATACATCCATCATTTCCAAAGCTTCTCTTAAAATGCACAGTAAGATCTTGACAATCTCAGTGTTTCACTATTACTATCTACACACTAACTGCTTGAATCTTAGTTTCCTAACTTGTTAAATGAAGACATTGCCACTCACAGTCTCTAAGATTCTCCATGATGTTAGAACACCACCATTCAGGAACCTATTTGAAGACACTAAATTCCTTAGTGGCATATGGAAATCAAATTCATTACTTTATAATTCACTATGCAGATATGACTTTGAGTTCCTCTACTTCAAAAAATTACTATTTTTTTCCTTCTTGCATTGTACATTCCATTTTTAAAGCAAGAGAGACAAAAGACAAGTAAGGAAGCTAATAGTAAGAATTTAATTCTCCTAATAAATTTTAGTTTATATCCCAGAGTCAAGTCACATTTAATTCAAGAGTCTACACAGTCAATAGTTACAATACTATAAAGCAAAAACTGATATTCAGACCAATGATTCATAGATAATGTTAGAGAAATTCATAGATAATGGCAGAGAAAGATCAGGCCCTGCTCAGTAGAGAAAGCAGCTTTAGTATTCAGCGTACAGTAGTTCACCTACCAAGACACGACTCTTTTCACCATTCTCAGGGTCATCCATTCCACTCTGTTCTATCATCATTACTGCATTATCAACTCTGCCTTTCGATTCTTCCTAGAAACTATCTTCCTCAGTTTACCCCGCTGCTCACAAACTTGCACTAGCTCCCACTGCATTAACTACAAACTCTTCCGCTTGGCTTGTTCTCATCCTATAAGCAACCTTCTTCTGTCCCCACTCAAGTCCCACATAACACTCATTCCCACCTCTGCACATGGTGCTCCCTTTCCAGGGAAATTATCTCTCCCTCAGTCAGATCCTATCCAATGACTAAGACCTGACCCCAGGTACTCAGTTGTCATAAATTTTTCTCCAAATTTTCTCATTCATACTTACACCTCTTATTTTAAGCTGGGCATGTATACCTCAGTGGATTTTACGTACATTAGCTTTATTTCTTGAGCCAAAATAAAGTGCAAACTCACTGAGATCAGGGGAAGGCCTTACACTTCACCTGTAGGCCCCACACTGCAGAATGTACAAAAGATGTTCAATAAATAGGCCCTGGATGATGAAATAGACGCCACCTTTATTTTTGATGATGCACCAGTTGACAATTTTAAATATTTTCTTAAGAAATGTAATTTCCAATAGGAATATCTTTCCTTTATATATTAGATATTTAAAAATAATTTTAGTAATCACTAATCAAACCTTTGTTCTGAAGAAAGTTACATGTGTAAGTTTAGCTTTGCAATCTGAAGTAGTGTGTTGCTCCTATTCATAGCAGGTTGCTGCCACCATGTTTTCAAACCCACTGTGTGTATGAGATGTCTTGGCTAAGGAACTTAAATTCCATGTGCAGAAAGAAAGGTATCTGTCCCCTTTGGAACTGGGATCAAGTGATTGTAATTCTTAGAAGAAATAAGTTCAGCTGAATTTATTTGTAAGCACTGAAGAGATTAAGACAGAATCCTATAGAGGTAGAAATAGCGTGGCAGGTATAATGGAAAATCTGCTGGTTCTTCAACTCATTATTCTTAAGCTTATCTTCTCAGAAGATCCAGTCTCATCCTAGCTCTGTTGCTAACTGCTATGTGACCTTGGGCAACCCCCAAGTTCTTTAGGGGTGACTTTTTTTGGTTTATATATTTATATTCTTCATTGAGACCCTACAATAATCCAGCTGTATACTTAATATAAATTGATTATTATACATTTGGGCCCTCACAGAATTACCTTTATGAAATCTTTTGTTATATTTACTATGAACATTTTTTTGTTGAGGCCATTACCTGGCACTTTTGCACTTATATAAAGTTGAGCCCAGATATTCAGAGAATATTCTAGAAATTCATGCAATAATTTTGTTGTTGTTGTTGTTGTTGTTGTTAAGTAGCCAGTGCTGGGAAAAGCCAAGATCCCTTCTTTGTGATTAAAAGGAATTATTAACTCCCTGTCTCTCTATTTTTCAATTTGGTTGCCAAGAAGCTCAGGGCCAAAGTGGAAGTTCAACTGCAGAAACTCCACTGACTTTTAAGGTCTCCATAGGGGTGGACTTTTCCCCTATTTTATTGAGCCTCAATTTCTCCACCTCTAAAGTGAAGGATCAGCACTAAGATCTCCCTAAGTCTATGGTTCTATCATTCTACATCCTTTTACGAAGATTATTTCCTATTTTTAGCTGCATTTTGGTAAACACAGTTTAAACATGTATCTGCCATAATGTTAGATACTGGGAATACAAAAATATGTAAGACACAGTGTCTACCTTAAGAAATTCAGAGTTTAGAGAGAGAGAAAAAAACATAATTATAATATTGAATGTTGAACAAGAGAGGGAAGAGATGTGAAAAGAAAAGCAACTGATTCTACAACAGGATCTAGAAGCCTTCATACAGAAAATGTCAGTTAGGCTGAGACTCTGGTGGGATAATGAAAGAAGTAATAAATGGCATGTGCAAAGGCCCGGAGAGAAGAAAGTGCGAGGTGCTCAGGGAAGAGAGTTGAGAGTGTGGTTCATAAAAAGGCACAGGGGTAGGTTATGGGGAAAGGGGCATAAGATAGGGTAGGAAAAGTAGTTCGGAAATATCAGGTTGGTTTGGTTTCTCCCAGCGTTTCTCTGGCTGCCCCTGATTCTACAGGGAAAGGGAAGAGAAGACTGACTGAATGACTGACTGTCTATGCTCCCCTTTTATCAACAGGTCATCCACCCCTTTCCATCTTGTAGTCTTTTTTCTGGATTTCATATCCAACAGACACAGAAAAAGAAGCACTTAAATATTTATTGAATGAGTAAGCTCCATCCATACGTGAAGTTCTAGTTCAAGTTCCATTTCCCTATGAGTCTTTCCTTAATTACTCCAGGCTTTACTGATCTCCCTCTCTTCTGGACTTCTCCAACACTCCAACACTTATATCCTATGCTGTGCTCTATTACTCTTTTCTGTTTTACAGATGGGTCTTCTCTGTAGTACCCGCGGAAGAATGCCAGTTTGTGACTTCTCTGTATCCTACTCCGAATAGTGTTTTGTATGAAGTGTTCATCAAGTATTTGTTGATTAAAAAATGAAATAATTTTACCATCCACCAAAGACTTAATTATGCAGAAGATACTGTCAATAACATGACTTACCATGATTTAGAACCTGGATGTGATAATTACAATTAATCTCTGATACTGAACAAAAGGTAAAGACCTAATCAAAGTCCACTTAAGTGAAGCAAGGCAGAAAGAGAAAAGACTTTAGGGTTAGACCTGCATTGGTTCCTGGAGAAGGCACTTACTATCTGGGTATCCTCAGACAATTTCCATAATAACCTCATTGAACATCAATTTCCTAATCTGCAAAATTATCGTACCATATATTTCACAGAGTTATCATATGAATTACATGAGTGAAAGCATTTTCAGTGCCTAGAACAGCACATTATAGGTGCTCAATAAATACTTTTTTTATCCCCTTCCTCTCCCTATCCACTAATTGGTACAGCAAAATACCAGGATAACAAAAAAACAGAGTACTTTGGAATGCACTCTAAGGCAATCTGATGGCCTCTACCCTGCTCTTCCAAAGGAAATCTGATCTTTCAAAGAGAATAAGTATTTGAGGAACATAACGTTTTCTTAGAATCTTACTGGCTCCCTTCTGAAGCATTCCCCTCCACAGACACCTCTCTCACCCAGCCTTTAGGACACCGCTTCCTGGATATATCCTCTCTCAAGCTGCTGCAAGGCCTAAAGCTGCAGCCTGCCTTGTATTAGCGCCTTCCCTTTCATCTGCCAACATTGCTGGGAATGCTTCTTCCACTTTATGCAAGAGAAAACAACGAGGTTTTTGAACATGTTGTTCACAAATAGCTAGCAAGAGGAACCCTGTATGAGTGGAACTAGAACATTTCCTGACATAGCGCTGTGTCCGTAAGCTTCTTTTCACTATTAGGGGAAGACGAATACTAAGCAAGAGGTCAGCCTGGTTAATGTCTCCACCATACCCTAGACCACTACATCCATGTTGACAGCATAGAAACGAATGAACTGGGCCCAAACAAATGCAATCACAAGTGCAAACACTCCTCGTCCTTACCAAAGGTATAAAGTATGCTAACATTTTGGACCTGGCTTAGCGTCAAAAACACCTGTCCTGTATTGAGATGTCCTAGTTACTCGTCAGCAGTTGGCCATGCTATTTAGGGCACACTGGGTCACATGGTCACAAATGTAAAACTAAGACAGTTCAAAAGTAACTTTGTATTTCCCCCTGCCCAGTGGAGCTCAGCAAGACTTCCATTTCATTTATTTTCATAGGTTTGAAGCCAAAAAAAGCCAAAGTAACTGAATCTTGATATTCTCACAAGGAGATACAAATGGCCAATGACTGTCACAATTCACCCGTCACTGGAGAAAGTCAACCAAACAGACATAAATGAAGGTACTGCTTCAAACTCCAACCAACACATACTAAAAAAAGTCCTTTTATTGTAAATTAGTGACCATTGTATTAACCTACACTTCCTGTTTCTGACTTAATAAAAAGGCTTTTTACTGACTTTCTCAAAAGGCTGTAGAGCTAATCACATATGCCTTAGACTAGATAAAACATTCCAGTATTCTTAACGCTCTTATTTTTCTTTAAATATCAAATTAGTGTGCCTCTTTTCCTGCTGAAGTATAGCTTGTCTGTTATTAAGTCTCTAAAAATAAGGTATTGTTTTAGAGGTAAGGAAAAGAATGCAGACTGAAAGATAAACTAATAGATGACAGAAATCCAAAACAGCAAGGTAGAATAACGTAAGCACAGAGCTATGCAAGACTGTGGAATATACCTATTGCTCCATAATCTGGACCCTACTATTAAAATTATAAAGTTTCACAAACATGGTTCTAGGAAAATACTATTAACCGTAATAGAAAGTCTATGTTCTATTTAGATGGTAATAAAAATGAAATGAAAACAAGTAAAAGGATTAAGCATGATTTTAAACAACTCCTTAAATAAACAAAGGTTTTCTACCTCAAATATGATTTGTCCTCCTAGCAAATGAATTTGAAACCAGACCTTGTATTTCAGAGTTAATTCACTAACAATGTAGCTGTCATTAAAATCACAAATTCTATTTTCCCCAGTTCCTGTAAATTTGTTCCTTTTTCTTTTTTTTTTTTTTAGGGGAAAAAAGATTTCCACATCTCCATGGAAGCATTTTATTTTAACACATAAAATAACAGCAGCAACCCTATATGAAATGAACCCTATATGAAAAGTAAAAAGTTACTGGTTCTCCTTTTAAGACAAGCAGTATTTAGATTTATTATTAGTGAAGTTCAAAGGTTAAAACTAAGAAAATGCTGGACACTTTGAAGGAGGGGCTAGCTCCACCAGAGGTCACATGACAGCTGCTGATTGGAAAATGTCAAGAAGGGAAGGGAGAAGGGCAGGGTATCTGCCTAGTCTTCTTTCTTTATTGTAATATTTGACTTTCATTGAAGAAAAAAAAGGCTAAGTTGTATGTAACTCTCAAAAGAGGCCTAAAATAAATACATCAGCCCCAGGATGACTGAGCAAGCTGACACTCCATCAAAACTTCCTTGCAAAACAGAAAAAGAAGACTAAATTTAAAAATAAAACTATATCTCTATGGTGGTTTTTAATGAGGACAACATAATCCCCAAACTAGTGAAATGTTTTTCTGCCATTACATTTACAAAATTAAAACACTTCATTATAATGCATGGCATTTTATTTATTTATTTGTCTAAATGTTTATTCATATTGTGAGAAAGCATCTTTTCTTAAGCTATGTAGTGTGGTCTTTTTAAAGAGTATTTTCAGAAGCAACAAACTTCTAGAAGTCAAATCAAATAGTGACAATTTATTATTTCAAATTATAAAACAGCCCATTACCAAAAGAGAATTGCATATCTTTAATCTCTTTTAAAGAGTTTCATTTATTAGAAAAGTCATGGCATTAACTTCTTTATAAAGTACACATTTTTTATGTCTCCACAAATATTATTTTAGATTCCTTAAAATGTATTCTTCCTTATGTATGCAATGCCTATATTTAATTCAGAATGATTAGAAAAGGTTTTCATGATTAACGCTAATACTTTATTGATAAGAGACAGGAACGTAATAACCCAGAGTTACGTTTAAAGGTGCATTTATGACACCATTCTTGATTGTATACATTAGCTGCAATTACCTGCACCACTCATTCTGAGCCACTAGATGGTGTAAAAAATAAATTAAAATGGTAAAAATTTCATCCCATTACCACGAAATCTAAATACACTGGACTCTGAGAAGGTAATCAACCTTTGATAAATTTCTAGGCATGTAACAACACTAGCAATTTCTATACTAATCGTACTTTAAAAAAAAATCTATCAGTATATAACATTGGCCCTACCTTGATCTAGAAACAAGCCCTTTGGAGCATATTTTGCTCTCTTCTATTAAAGGCCTTGAATTCTTAATTTATAATAATATCAAGCATTCGAAATTACAGTTATAGTTTGCATATTAAATGAATTTATGATATTAACTTATGGTCTGTGTTTGCCAAAGTTTCAAAAAAACTGGAAAGTCAAGTCAATACAAGATGATTAGAACGTCTCAGGAGATTCTCATCTGAACTTGCCCAAAGCAAGGTAGGGAAGTAAGAGTCTTCACAAACTTATAGTCAACTCCAATGCAACATGACTCTCAACAGCCAAAACACCCATCTGTGGCCCAGATTCTGTCCAAATTTAATCAAGGAAGAGCTAAGTATCCTTTCTTTTTAGCAGGTTAACTCTACTGGGTCTATAGCTGGGTAATTATGAGTATTTAATCATTCAGTCAGTGGTGATAATGTGCTGGTTAACAAGGCCTTCTTTTTTCAAAAACAAAAATGAGTCCTAGTTAAAAGATCCAGCTCTAGAGGCCCCTAATAAATATGACCATGATGATAGAACTTCAAGCCTTGCAAAAGACTGACAGAGGAGGTATTCCTGGTCCCAAATAATAGAATTTAAAAACTGTAGATGGAAGTATATGCTTCCCACAAGCTGAGTCACCACTAACCTTAGTTCTATGATCAGGCTTCACAAATAAAATTTTAGTCTCCACAAAATGGGTTTCAAAGAACAGGAACTATCTCCCTCAGAATCCTAAAAGTATGATCCACACATATGATTGTACTTTTAATTTTATGTTCAGAAAATGATTCCCTGAGGCAATGGTAGAAATAATATATGTCCATAGCTGCTTGTTTCACAGTCAGTCCTGGAATCTAGTGTTTTATTGTGACTTTCAGCAACCAAGACAACCTGATTCATAGTAAAGTCTTTAAGGACAGACCCACATGGACTTTATAAGTTTCATATTAATTTTTGCAAGAGGAGAATAATGACTGTAGGCTATTTACCCCTATAATATGAAATTCCAAGTGGAAGCTAATCAACCTTTGATACACAATTGCAGCCAAATCAGTTAAAGAAACGGTGAGCTATGTAAATTGAGGAATGATTCCAAGAAAGTTTCTTGACAAGAACTGAAACTAAACAGTCTGATTTTTATATTAAGTAATTAGCTAAAAAAAATCTGTTGTCTTAATTTAAGAAAATCTAATGTGCAGTAACAGGCTTTATCAACATTTGTAATGTGGCTATCCATAGCTTCCAAGAACTGAAAGCATCTTTCTGGGAACAACAACAGACTATACTAATAAGCAGAGGACTGAGAGAAAGAAGTTACTAGCCTTAGTTTTGGACACTTAAGCAATGATCACAGTTGGCTGTATTTACTTACTAAAGATTTCTTTCAATCTACAAGTGCTTAGATCTTACTCCTTTTGAATTCCAGGTGCCAGTGGGCCCTGGCACACTGCAGGTGTTTTATGATGGTTTCAAATTAAATGGAAAGAAGGGAGGGAAAGAAGGCGGGAGGGGAGAAGGAAGGAGAGGGAAGAATAAGCACAAGAAGGAAAATAGAGGGAAAAGCGATGGTCTGAGAGTCAAGACCCTGAGCTCAAGTACTGGCTCTGGCACTTTCTTGAGTCATAGTCCTTGATCTGTAAACCAAGAACAGATGATCACTGCTAAGAGTCCCTCACTCTAATGTTCTACAATTCTCTGTTATGATTTTATGCACTGGCTATCTGGTGCTAAAATTCAACATGTGACCTTATTTCCAATTTCTCTTCTGTATCTAACAAGTCATAGTATCTCTCTGAAAAGTCCAAAATATTTCTCTAATAAAGAAACCACATTAAACTCCTAGACTTACGATTTAACATTTCCCTATTTATACTTAAATTGTTCCCATATATCATTTGCTTCTAAAATAGTCTCATAAAGTAGACAGAGGGAGATTTTCTTTTCAACCCTGTACTACAATAGGGGAAATTAAAATATGAAAATTAAGGAATCTTACACATGTTATCAGAAGTATAATCATGATAAGAAACTTGACTTTTATATATACATAAAGTTGAGTTCATAGCAATATACTTTGCCATTTTGTTTACAAATACAGTATGTTAAACTTAAAATACAATTACCTAAATGTGTCTGTGTAGAAGAGAACTGCTTTTAAATTGTCGGAACACCCAATGTATTTACATAAAGATGAAAAACTTGTTCTATAAACAGTGTTTCCAGTAGTGAATGGCAGACAAAATCAGAATAAGCACACAGAAGAATAAAAAGGAAGAGGAAAGAAAACATAATAAGTAACCTAATACCTCACAATGTTAACTTTCACATAAGTATATTGTTTCTGAGAAGGCAGTGGGTGGAAGTGAGCCAAGGGCTGAAGTGATAGGTAAACACACTGCTAAGTTGAATCCTGTTATCTGATTGTGTTTAAAATTTGATTATATTTCACTTGACAAAATAATTAATTATTGTGAACTCCAATTGTTAACAAGGACCTAGAAGAATTTCAATTGGCATTCTTCCCTAGTGTTGTAAATCTAAATATATTAAAAATCAAGGTTTGTATTCTTCCTTTACAGCTGTCACTTTGGGGTATCTTCTTACCTTGCTAAGAATGTAAATCACGTCACCACGCTTAAATGACAGCTCATCAGAAAGAGCTCCTGTACAATCCCACAAACCCTGGTAAAAGTTAGCATAATCGGTACTTTTATCTCCTAGGAAGAAGAAAGAAAAAACATGGGTTAGAGCTTTCATGTAATGAACCTTCATTTAAAAATGAACCAACAGAAATTAAAGGATGTCCAGATCACCAAAATAGTCTAAAAAAATTCTGTCCTGACTAAACTAATATTTATTACATCCACACAAGAATCCTACTTCTTACTATCTTCTTATTAAGACCGTTTCCAAAAAGATCTGATATGAATATCTTTGTTCCTTTCTCTGCCTTCCATCTAAAATCTGTAATCGCAACATGTCATCAAACTAGCACCTAAAAGTTGCTTCCCACTTACTTTGCATAACAAATCTAAGCTCACTTGTAACATATTTTGAAGCGTCTGTCACACTTCACAAGGAGCAATATCCCCGAGATGCGAACTAACACTTCATAAAACAAAACTAATCATAAATATAATGACAGAAAAGGAGCTAACAGAAAATCAGAACTAGGGAACCACATATTTTCTTTTAAATCCTAAAACCTAAAGATGGTTAAAGGAGAGGATAATGTGGAAATAACATAAAGAGTAATTGCAGTTCTTTGCTTCAGGGACATTTGTACCCAAAGCTTCTCAAAGTGATCTCTGAAATATTTCAGCAACTTTGAAATTGCCAGTGTTGAAGCTGCATTTTTCAACAGATTTTTGTCAGCCCAGTTTAGGACATGAGGCTCTGAATAAACATGCAACATACACTGGAGTTATCAGCTCATCCTTCTAACAGCATAAGCACAATGGATGTGATGTGCTCAAACTGCCATACAGACCATTAACTGATTGATTATTTAGCGCTTTCCGCTCTGTAATACCACAATAAACGGGGTAATAAATGCTTTGTCACTTATACAATGTGAGTCTCCTGAAACACAGAACAGAGTTAAATACACTGGATGCTTTTGTTACATTGAGAACTGTTTCCTGTTTTTAATTTCATGATAATTGAGTTTTGATGAGTTAATGCAAAAAGAATGCAAGTAATATCAATAAGATGTCCGTGTATTCACTAGCCAGGCAGAACATATACGTGCTGACAACTTCCATCGTTGGAATGTCATCTTTGAATTCTGTGGGGATAACTGCGGAGACACAGGGTGGACCAGGGTTGTCATCTTAGTTTTGTTATATGGCTCTCAAACAGCAGGTTTCCTGGCAATTCCAACACAAGTAGTCACATTAGCATGTCATTAGGGTTTCATCTTATTACACATAGTGTGTGATTAATACAAAGTATTAAGCTAATTAGAAATTTTAAAATTCTCTTTAATATATATAACATTGTTTAAAGCCACAAAAGAGAATCTGAATAATATGGAGTATGAATACTTTGGAAATAGAATAATACTTTTCAATTATACTTGTAAGAAAACAAAGATGGACTAGAAAATACACAACCTAGCAAAATCTCCCTACTAAATTTTTGCCTTCTGTTTTCTAAGAATTAAAAAAGAGAGATAATGGGAGGGGGGAGGTAAGAAGAGAGAGGAAGGAGGCAGAGAGAGACAGAGACAGAGTGCAGGCATGTGAGAGCGAGAAAGAAAAAGAGAGAGTGAGAGAGGTAAACAGATAGACAGACAAAAGACACACAGACTGACTGACTGAGACGGACTTTACTGACTTCTCCACACTAGCATTTGAGTACTCATCTCTGATACCAGCAGGGATGGATACAAGACTGGAAATCCAACCAAGAACTAACAATGCCTGTGACCACCCGTCATTACGTTGCCCCCTTCACCAAGCATATATTAAGGACATTCTATAAATGGACACTAGAGGGCACTCCAGCTGGCCAGATCACTCCAAACATTGTCAATTTTTTTCTTTAGAAAAAAAAATCGCTTAATAATAAAGTGACTGATTTCCTTTAAAAACCACTTATTTAGACAAATAGAGATTTAGAAGTTGAAACATTCTAGTCAGATTAAATCAACCGCTAAATGGGTCAAATGTTGTGCCCCATGCAGTCCGTCAGTGTCAGTTTAAAAGTCAGGGAATTAGAGCAAAGAGAGGATGACATCATTTCACATGCAAGGCCCTCCCCCACAGTAACTGGCCAGGAGGTAAAAGGATCTAAATGGCTGGTTTCCCTGTCAGGGCTCCTGCGTGCTCCTTGTGCTGCTCAGCCTTAGGCTTAGTCCAAGAAGGTAGAAGAAACAAAACTTGGGCTAAAAACTAGAGTAGAGGTTTTGGCTTAGCTGTGGCATCCCAACGGGTTGGGATGAGCCCAGGCTGCGCTTCCCTTTTCCAGATTCTCTCACAATAGTTTTTCATTCAGTAGGGTTTCAAGGGGGAGGGGAGAAAAAGAAGGAAAAGAAAAGTATATGGTGATTTCTAACACATAATCCTTATCACTTTGGGGTCTCTCTTCCCCTCGATGCACTTGGTGAAACTCCCATTAACACTAATGGGAGTTACAGGAGCACATGAGGGGAAGTGAGACCCCCGCCGTGTGCAGGATGCATCTCTCCCTAGATGTGCATCATGAGCATTTCATTAACTCTCACTGCTGTAAAGAGGCAACAGGGCTAGCGATTTGGCAATACTGGGAAAAAGATGCATTTTCAACTGTGCTTTCTATGATCTTGATGATGATGCTACCCCAAAACCAACCTCATTTCTGTGTCCCATATGTGAGCTCTGTTAAGGAATAATTTGTTTATGTCACACAGCTACATGTACATATGATTTACTCTTCTATCTACTTCAGCATGCAATGCTAGTTATAAAGTAGAAAAATCACAACTAGGGAGAAAACCTGGCAGTACATGTTTATTAGCCTTAGTCTCCTCAGGAAAGCAATGTTTAAATTCTTGATGGGAAATCTGGACATAAAAATTAGGAATGGTTTTGTTCCTTAGAGAGTAGTGAGCTCCTTTGATTTACTTCTAAAAATGTAAAGTGTGGCTCAACATATACAAAAAATTATGCATAGACCCAGCTGTAAAAGTGTGGTAGGTTCACAAAAGTTAATCCGTGCAAGATATGTATCTTAACGGGACAAAGCATAACATCATGAACACATTTTGAAAGACAAATTAAGGATGTTTAGTTGTCTTTAATACATGAATTAATTTTCCTATTCTAGCCACATCATAGCCTGCATTTTCAAAATTACAGAAAAAAAATCACTATATTATGTTTTTTGTTCTGAGAGACATGAACGATTAAAAAAGAAGGTAAAGAAAAAAACAGTAAATTAGCTAGCCTGTGAAGGATTTAAATATCTATCTGCTCCTGCTTTTAAAGACATACAAGAATAGGTCATGGGGCTAAGCTAGTAGAATTATTATGAAAGTATAAACTAAATATATGAACATTAGAGACACTTTGCAATGGTAAAAACATGATGATATCAGATGAAACATATAATAAGATCCGGGATACTCTTTCCCCAGATGTTAAAGACTTAAAAACTACTTTAGAAATACTCTATAATGTTCTATAACGTTCCAAAAATATCAAATGGGATCTTTAATAAATATACATATAAATATATACACACACACACACACACACACACACACATGCACACATATCCATAAGATATATAAGCTTGAACATGAAGAAACTTGTAAGAAACACAAGATTAATTTTGTTTTTGCTTACATATTTTACATTAGAACAGCCTGGGATTTTTTTTTTAGTAAAATCAGTCAATGTGAAAAATATGTAACATTCTTGAGTAAGGTTAGAAGTTCATGTCATGTGATGCTCAGCAAGATAGTAATACCCTTGTCAACTCACTGCCCTGCGTGGCAAACAAACTTCTAGTGTTACATTTTTGACAGCCTAGGGAAGAGCAAAGGTCACTCTTATGCAAAAACATTAAAACTGTTGCTTGAAAAGAATTTCATGTCATGAAAGATAAGAATTATTGTAGTGTTTTATAGCTATCACATGAAAAGCTAGATCTACTTACTGCATTCCTTTGAGGAAAACTGGTTTTTTTTTTTCCCTACCCTCAAAGGCAAAAGTTTGGGAGATGGCTACTTTAAAAAACTGTATTTTGAAAAATACAGTTGCTTTAAGCCAAAATATTTGTATCTGTGGAAAGAATATCTATATGTCTACCTTCTATATCTGCACTGAAATATTTCTTAAAAAGAAAACTACACGCTGTTGGCAGAAGCTTCATGATACATAACCCAAAACGTTTATACTTAAATTGCTATTGAACGTCGTCCTCAAGGTTTCACGCAGCCCCAGTGTTTTATAGCTGCAGTTTACAGGACTGGAGTGCTAACATCTAATGACTCTGTCCTCGCTTCCTTTCTGACAAAAGCTAACCCAAACCTTTGCAGCAACCTGCTTTTGCTTTCCTGTCCAGGTCCAGAATCAGGCCTCTGCTTCCTTCCACATGTCACAGTAGGAAGGACCCTGGAAAGTTACTTCCTGAACACACACTTCTTGTCCACCCTGCCTCTGACAGCTCGAAAGAGTGATGTATGGACATATCAGAGAGGGGAAGGTGACCCCAACTCCAGCTTTTTGCATGACATGGGGATGATATGGCAGACCTTGCCCCAGTTGATAATGTGGTTATGAAGAGGTGTAAAGTCCTGATAAGAAGGCAGACCTCCTCTTCTTTCCACGTAAAATAATTGCTGGCTTATCAAAACCAACCTCATGTTTGCACTACAGATATGGTTTAATCTCTGGCAATTTGAAACAACAACAAGAAAGAAAAGTTGTCCATATCATGTGATTTTGTATACAGTGTGTGCAGTTATTTTTCCAGTCTCAGTGATAATTAGTACTTGGGGCCATGTGCCAAGTGGAAATGGATAAGGAGAACATCCTCCCTAGCCTTCTAGGCCACCAGTGTCCTTTTCCAATTTTTAAACTGCTGTCACTGGACTCTGGCATTTCTTACCCAATTCATTTGCTTTCTGTGTTAATCATATGCAATGAAGATATGCATGGCCAACATTTAAACAGGCTGCAGATCAATTAGCGGTCTTAAGTTTATCTGATTTTTATCAAAGAAGACAGAGCTGTGGGTCGATTGTCAGAGCCTGTGTCAAGTTGACCTTTTCAGAGATGTCTACATTGCCAGTCCCCTGGGCAACTTGTTGTCCCCTGTTAGTCTCTGAATGGCAGAAGTCTGTTCTGCTCAAGCACAAAGTATACACAGATGTCTATATTACATTCTTATAGGTTTGACAGCAACTGCATGTTGTATCTATAAACTGTCCTTTAGCAGTGACACTTCCTCAATGATGATAAGCTAATTTATGCAACTAAATCTCCTTTGTGCAGAAATGAAAGCTAATTGAGTCATTACAAAGTAATTCAGGAAGGAATACCTTGTATAAATTGGCTTACTTTATAAATCCTTCTCAAGTGGTTTTCATGCATCCTAAATGGGACTAAGCAGTTTATCAGCCATAAGCTATCCAGACCAAACAAGCCAACTTCCGGGAGCTGTGTAAATGTCTTTAGGGCAGTAAGTAGCTCAAATGAAAATGAACAAAATCAAAATAAGGTTTTCCAGGAAGCTACACAACTTGTTACCTGAGGTGTGATGAACACTGTCCTGACTCGTCTTCCCTTGTTCTTCCATTTTCACGGAAGCATCGTCCTCTTCTTCTTCTATAAATCAACAATATCAATGTCATATTGAAGGGTTCCCTCAGGGATAACAATTTTAGAGCACCCCATTTTAAGAGTAAAACTAAAAGTTTACAACATATAAATATTATTTCTCAAAGAATGAAAGTACTCAACATTCACATTCCTTTTTCAATAATCTAACACTGAGCAAATAAATCACTGACTTTTTTTTTCTTTTTTTGAGTCAGAGTTTCACTCTCACTCAGGCTGGAGTATAGTGGCACAATCACAGCTACTGGAGCCTCGACCTGCTGACCTCAGACAATCCTTCCTCTCAGCCTTCTAAGTAGCTAGAACTACAGGCATGCACTACCATGCCCAGCTAATTTTAAAAAAATATGTTGTGGAAACAAGGTCTCACCAAGTTACCCAGGCTGGTCTCGAACTGGGCTGGGCTCAGGCAATCCTTTTACCTCTGTCTCCCAAAGTGCTGGGATTATAGGCGTCAGTTACTGCCCCTGGATGGGACAATCTTAAATCCAGTGAAACCCTTAAGTCTAGTGAAATAACACCCAGCATTAAACCAATACACTACATTATACTGTGTGACAGAGTTATCACATATAAAATCATGATCCCTAAAACATCAATATAGCAAGGAGACAATATGTGATTTAAACTATAAATCATTTACTGAGTATCAGATACTTTCACATGTTTTCTCAATCTTCATAGGAAGATACTTACCCTTCAAGACAATTCCACAAAATTACACTGAGGACTATGTGTCACAGCTATGATAGATGCTAAGATTTCACAGATAGTCTTTAAATCCTCATTCTATAGACCAGTATATTTTCACAGACCAAAAAATGTGAAGTAATTTCCCAAGTGTGTCATTGAAACTTAAGTTTGTGATCATCAAGTCCATGTTCTTTTTCACATTCTCCTATCACATCCCTTCCCCAAGTTACGGGAAGAAATATGATAAAATTAAATAAGAAGAGTTTTTGATGTTTTTTTTTTTTGAGTTGGAGTCTCACTCCATGGCCCAGACTGGAGTGCAGTAGCCGCTCCTGACCACCGCAGCCTCGACCTGCTGGGCTCCGGCAATCCTTCCGCCTCAGCCTTCCAAGTAACTGGAATTATAGGCATGCGCTACCACGCCCGGCTAATTTTTGATTTACTGTAGAGATGAGGTCTTGCCAAGTTGCCCAGGAGGGTCTCAAACCCGTGGACTCAGGCAATCCACTCACCTCAGCCTCCCAAAGCACGGGATTACAGGCTGAGCCATAAGAAGAGTTTTAAACAGAGTCAATAAATATTTCATTCTCTTGCACCAAAAAAAAGTATTTATTATATCATCACTTCCCTCACCTAAGGATTTACATGCAATTTAGAAATACTTAAGGTAGGACATACAAACGGATGGCATATCAAAGAAAAACTGAGCTAAAAAAGTCATAATTCCAAGAAAAATCCAAAACTTTAAAGAAAAATATCAAAATATATACATGTAGCCATTATGATTATTCAACCAACTATCCAACTAATCAATCAATCTTCATTAAGTATTAATTAACTGTATGACAGAGGGGATTTACCAAGGAGACAGGAAGGAGGCAGCTTCCCACAGAAAGCTGATGGCACAGCGGGGCCAGAAGACAGGATCTAAAGGAAAACAGGCTCAAGGGGCCTAAACCTGGCAAGTGAAGCACAAAGTATTAGAGGGGTGCAGCAGAGGACTCTCCCAGTCAGGGATTACTACAAAGGCTCTGAGGGATGGGGAGAATTTAAATACAGAGAGATGGGAAGAAGGAGATTTCCAGATAGAGGGAAAGGCATGAACTTTAAAATAACAAGGCGCAGTCACATTCTTTTTGACTAAAGGATCTAGTACACATTGGGGAAAGAGCAGGGTGGGAGAAAATGCTAATAGTTTGTGCCAGGTGTTAAGGGGCCATGAACATCTTGTTAGGGACTTTAGACTTTTATTTGGTAGTCAAGAAGAGTCTCAGAAGGTTTTTGAGCAAAGAAAGGGCAGGATTGAAACTATGCTTCAGAAATGGACAACTGATCCATTGTCTCAGCCTAGAAGAGGGGCAGGGAGACAGACCTCTCCCTAGATAAAGGGGAAGGAAGTCCTGAACTGAAGGACAGAGGAAATGGAAAGGAGATGGACATGAGAGGTAAAGGAACTGGAATGGGGATAAGCTTTTGTGCCTGACTGGATGTGGAGGAGTGAGGGAAAAAAAGATGAACCAAGAATGGCTCAGGTTTGGAGCTTAGTAAACTGAGAAATGAGTGTATTATTACTTTAAAAAGAAGAAAGAAGAAGGAAGAAGAAGAAGAACAAGGCCAAAATGAAGACAGCCAAAAAAATATTTGCTGAGGGAACACAAGGAGCTGTGTTCTTAACATGAAGAATGTGCTGGTGAGACAACCCAGAGAACATGTCTGGGGACAAGTGCCAAGTATGGCGTTATGGTCAGGACTACAGGTGCAAATGCAGGCATCTCCTGCAGATTTTACATGTGGATTCATCAAATCCAGCATTTCAATATTGCTTGAGAGTAACTATACTTACAAGACAAATGTAACTGTTTCCGTTTTTGTAACTCAATTCAAACAAAACAATGGAACTTCCAATATAATGAACAGCTGAAATTATTTGTTGCTTTATACATATTGTTGAGCCTAATATTGATGATTTAATATAGTTCAGTCAAATAGTAATTAATAAATATAAAAACCTAATAAAAAGTCTAATATTAAATTCTGTCTCTTTTCTCTTTAACAACAGTTATCTCACTTCTACCAAACCTCAAGGACCAGTTATTTTAAATGGGTTAATAGGATGCTTCCATATAAATGTTGAAGGTTGAAGTTTATAAGTGTCATTTAGTTCACCTTTTTATTCTACAGATAATTTTTTTTTTTAAATCAAGGTCTGACTCTGTTACCCAGGCTGGAGTATAGTAGCATGATCATGGCTCACCATAGCCTCGAACTTCTGGGCTCAAGCGATCTTTCTGCCTCAGCATTCCAAGTAGCTGGAACTACAGGTGCATACCACCACACCCGGCTAATTTTATTTTTTATCTTTTTGTAGAAACAAGGTCTCACTATGTTGCCTAGGCTAGTCTCAAACTCTTGGCCTGAAGTGATCCTCCTGTCTTGGCCTCCCAAAGTGTGGGATTACAGGTGTAAGTCACCACAGCCAGCCAATAGTTAACTTTTTAGAAGATGCGGGAGAAAGATTTTCTTGCTTTTCATACTTTCTCTTTCCCTGATAGCCACTCCCCTTCCAATATGGTCACAAATTTAACAGTAAGGAGTAATTAAAAAAAGTTAAGGGTACTTGTCCTCAATCAAAAGCCATATCTGCATCAATACAATAAGCACTATTCTTGTTTTTTAAGAAGAGGTTGAATTAAGAATCACCACTCAAAGTCAGCATCAAGATATCACAAAAATTTATTACAATAATTAAATGGAAAAACTCTGCTCTTTGGCAAAGTTAAAAATAAATTTAGTGTTACTATAAATTTTTCTTATTTTATTAAAATTTAAGTGCTTATGTGTTCTGGGTTGTATATTAGTGTCACAGAGCTCTGTCCTTAAAAAATACATTCTTAAGTTATCAGAATAATGAGATTAAAAACATTTACTCAAGTATCAATATTTACTGTGAAGTATAAATTGGAATTCCTGTGAGATACTATTTAGTAAGCACTATTTTAGAGAATAAAATGCTCATTAGAAAACCTTCCTTTTTCCATTTGAAACCTAATACTGATATTTGTAAGTCAAAGCTTTATGCTTCTCATACACCAATTTCATCTTGGGCTAACAATATAAACCGCTTCCATATAAAAGATAAGAAAATCAAATTTGGTATGTGTTTTTAAATCTTAGAGGGGAAAACCTCAGACTGAACCTTGCCTAGAACCTGGCACAAAGGAGATATTCAATAGATACTGAATGATCAAATGGGTTCAAAAATCATGAAAATAAATCCTAACATATTCATTTATTAACAGAACAAGGCTCTATATCAAAAAAAAAAAAACAAAAAAAAAGTAAAAACAAGTGACCAAAATTCAAGGCAATAATCACCTTCACAATATATTAGAAACATATACATTCACATGTTATTTTATTTAAGTTTATTGTTAAACACATTTTATTTTGGTGTTGAGACACAATGTCATTATATAATATTAATTAATACCTCAAATAGTCAATGTTTGTGAGTTAATATATGCCATTCACCATTTTAATAACAGTAAACAAAAACAGCTCAGCTATGCAGTAAAATCCATCAAACCACACAGATGGTTATAAGGTTTTCATTATGTGGTTTCCATAGCAATCATATTGCAAATCTGGAAGCTTCTTGCAAATAAGCAGCTTGTATTTACATGCCTCTCAGCTGCAGCACAAAACTCTTCAACATGTGAAGTTATTATTCCAATCACACGTTGTTAGAAGAATCATCAGGAGATTTTTTTTTGATCAGACGAGATGAAAATAACAGTAAAGCAATTAAAGCAAGCTAAATGCAGAAGATAATCCAAACATAGTCATATGTTTACTAACCTAATCAATGAATATTAGAAATGTTCTGGTAGTCATCAAAAGGTTTTAACATCGAAACCTATCAAAAATATGCAGCTTCCAGGAGCAATCAGACCCTGGAATCCAAAAGCATAAGCTACACCCTACTCCTCTTTTAAATAGATATTTGGCCTTTTCTATGAATTGAGCAAAGAAAGAGAGAATGGCAGATAATTTAGTCTTCCCAAATCTTTTAAGGATGAGTACTATTTAAGAAAATGCTCTGGGAAAAGTCAAGACCTTTTTCCCCCTTTTAGATTAATCAATTTAATATACAAATTGATCCAGTTCCATAACAGATGGATTATTACCCTAATAAGGATCGCAAGTCTGTCTAGCTATGCAGTTTTTAAAATATGGCCATTTCTAGCTTACTAATGTTCTTATTTTTAGGACAAATAATCAGAAGAAGAGCGATAAGCAAGTGACATATTTAGCTGATATTGCCTGCAAAAAGGCTGAAGATAATCTTTTAGCACGAAGTCAGGGTGTGTGATACTCCCATCAGGGCTGAGGACTGATTTTATCATCTCTTCTAGGGAGAAGGGGAAGACAACATAAGAAAATCTCTAACTCATAGAATGATTACCTTTCTCACTAAACATCCTCAGAAAACAGCTTTATAGAATTATGATGTATTTTAAAAGACATAAAACACAGAATCAAAAGTTAAGCTTTGAAATAAAGTTTGAGTTTAGATCTCTACCTGCCCAGGCCTTATTTATGTTATTATATATTTTCTCAAGAAAAATTAATATGTATTGCTTAAATATTCATATTATATGCACTTACATCCATTATACAACTAAATCCTCATAACAATTCTATGATGTAATAATAAGTACTTTTATCATCATCATTTTTCAAACACACGAAATGAAGTTTACAAAGCTCAGATAACTTGTCCAGGTTCACACATCCAGTTAGTACACGAGCGGGGATTTAAACTTTAGGCATATGCTACTAACTGCATTTCTAAGACACTGTGCCTCTTCTTTGATTGTCATGAAAATCTTCAACGTACAAGTGGATTGTTTTCTAACATTTTATTTAAATATTGGCTGTTTGTGGACTTGGAAACGTTTTCACATAGATGGTCAGGTTCTACACTATCATAGCATTGTACCTGAAGTATGTCTTAGGCTAAACAATCTTTTTAGTGCTGATTTAGAAACAATTGCAACCTTCATGTCCAAAGCCCAACATGAGTTCTCCTCCTTTCTACGCTTCCAGTTCTCCTTCCCCATCTATGGCTTTTCATGTACTTCACTGCTCCTTAAGCCAGCAAACAGTATCTGACACTTTGTAAAGGTTTATAATATAACTCATAATTGAAGACAGATTTATTTCTGGGCCAAGCAGCTCCTTTTTTTCTCACTTAATTTTAATAATGAAAACATGTTTAAATGGAGACAGTCAAGGAGAGTCTTTCTGCACATCAAGGTCTGAAAGAAGTTGAAGTTCACCTACATTTTGGAGCAATGGGCTATCCTGCACATTTCTGCAAGGGTGCAGGCTCCAGGGAGTTGCTTGCAAGAAGTTCCTGTGTGGGAGAAGATGAAGAGACGACACGGGGGGACAGAAGACACCACTGGCTAGTCCCAGTGGTATAATGTAAGAGAAGAGAGAAATGCTAGAAGGATTTAACACAAACAGCCCCCTCACCCACTCTTCTCTCCCATGACCTGTGGCAAGCTACAAAGACTGGGAGAAGGGTTGGAAAAGTTAAAAGGAGAGTCAAAGTGGTTTTGGCAAGAGATTCAAAATTATAACCATGAGGAAAAGTAAGTTCCTTAAGGGTCTGTAAATCCAGAATTACTGGTAATATAAATGTGACACTTCTAAAGGATTTTTCTATCTACTTAATAGACTGACATATTTTGTGAAAATAAAATACATATTCTTATAAAGATATAAACGTGTGCCTTTTAGCATTAGACAGACTTCAAAATGAACAGAAGGATAAAGATGACTGAAACATAACATAGTTGGAGTCATGTTTACATTCATGAAATGAGGCAGAGTGGGGCCTGTTACAGTTCCAGTTCCTCATGTGAACTGGACACGACTTCTCATCCTCAGTGTCCTCTCCGTACTTCAAAACTGGAAGAATAATGTCTAGCCCACAGCACTTTGAACAAGGATTTGGGGAGGACAACGAGATAGCCAGATTTCTCAGGGAACAAACACACAATTAGTATGCAGTATAAAGTTTACTACTTAAGGAGTGAGGTGTTCTGCAATTAAGTTAGCAACCAAAAAGTTAAGTGTGATACAAAAGGCAACAAAATAAGCAACAGTTGTTCAATAGCAATAGTTGTCTAATTTTGGCCTCTGACATTCTATTATGAGGTTTCATATGAAAAGGTTATCATCACACTTCAAAAGCAATGACTACCATTAGATTGTAGCAAATTTCTGTACTACGGTATACTAAAATGAATAATTTTTTTTTTGACTTTTTTTTTTTGAGTTGAAGTCTCATTCTGTCGCCCAGACTGGAGTGCAGTGGCTGCTCCTGGCCACTGCAGCCTCGACCTGCTGGGCTCCGGCGATCCTTCCGCCTCAGCCTTCCAAGGAGCTGGAACTACAGGTGCGTGCTACCACACCCGGCTGATTTTTTTGATTTATTATAGAGATGAGGTCTCGCTGCCCAGGCGGGTCTCGAACCTGCGGGCTCAAGCAATCCACTCACCTCAGCCTCCCAAAGGCGCGGGATTATAGGCTGAGCCACCGAGCCCGGCTTAAAATGAATAATTTAAACACCAGTGTGATATAATGATTTTTCACATAGACATTGTATGTATTTGTGCACATTATGGATGGGGTGCTGAGGAAAATCTTGAACTCATGCTAAGATTTCACTTGACAGAATCAGAAAAAAAAATCTTAGAAGGGAAAGAAACCTTAGCTATATTCTCAATTTCATAATTTCATAGAATGAAAAGTAAACTGGGAATGCTGAATGACTGAACCAAGGTCATGCAGCTGTCTCCTGTGCCCTGTGGACATTTCTGGAAAAGTCGCCTGCTGCTTTTGCCAGAGAAGTACTTATCTTGTTTCAGGAGCAGTCTTATATACACTTGATCATCTACAGGCGATTACGGTCGACAGGAAAGCATATAGGTTAAAAATAAAGTTTTCATAGGTCAGATTCTGTTGGTCAGAACAACTGTGAGTCAGGAAATGATTCTACTCTAAAGAGTACTAGATATTAGGAAATTATGAATTGGGGCTCCTTTTTGTCACCGTGTATTTATCATTACATTATATAATTCACTGTATGATATAACATAAAAGTATTTCACCATATGATATAAGAAATATTACATTGTGTCATTCACCATATGATATAATGTACAATTCCTCTAGCTATCTTACAAATCTCAAATTCTTACTTTTTTTTTTTTTCTGAGTTGGAGTCTCACTCTGTTGCCCAGACTGGAGTGCAGTGGCTGCTCCTGGAATTCTTACATTTTTTAATCAAAATTTATAACAAATTCTGTAATACTAAAATTCTTTTAAAACAGGAAAGTCTGAGCCGGGCTCGGTGGCTCAGCCTGTAATCCCGTGACTTTGGGAGGCTGAGGTGAGTGGATTGCCTGAGCCCGCGGGTTTGAGACCCGCCTGGGCAGCGAGACCTCATCTCTACAATAAATCAAAAAATCAGCTGGGCTATGGTAGCGCCTGCCTGTAATTCCGGCTACTTGGAAGGCTGAGGCGGAAGGATCGCCGGAGCCCAGCAGGTCGAGGCTGTGGTGGCCGGGAGCGGCCACTGCACTCCAGTCTGGGCGACAGAGTGAGACTCCAACTCAAAAAAAATAAAAAAATAAAAAAAAAAACAAGAAAGTCTGAATTAATTTATTTCTTTGTTATAGTAACCTCTCTCTGGCTCTAGACTTGATACAATTATAGTTACTTTCATCATTTAAGTGAACATTTTTTTCTTATTGCTCTTGTTATAAAAGTATCTACACATTGAGATACACAAAAAAGAAAAAAACATTAAATCTTCGATGATCTACCCATAACCACTATCAACACTTCCTTCTTGGCCACCTTTATTCAGTTACGGGTTTATTTTGATTCTTATTTTAATAAGACTATCCCAAATGCATACGTATTTCATTATCTCCATACATTTCTTACCCATAATGTACATGCATTTCATTAAAAACTGTTTTGAATCTTTTTGGAAATTAAATATTTCTTGAAATGAATAAAATAAAGTATTTCTTGAAAGAAAGAAGCCAGTTGCACTTGGACTGTTTTGTTGTGTTTGACATTTTATGAGATCAAAATTTATGAGATCAAAAATACTATCTAATGATATATGGGTTGGTGTTAAGATTGTTTAATTGTAAAGTGGCTGTTTTGTAAGGATCCACAACTGCTCACTCCAACCTCTGAGGAGAAAAAAAGCAGATATTCAGATGCAGAGCTCATCTGTTACAGACTTTTGCTCTGTTTCCTCTGTTTGTCTATGCAAATACACCCTTCCTCATTGTGTGCCCTGCACCTTAACTTCATCTTCAAGAACCCAAGAAAGAAAAAGCACAGTATCATAGGAGAAACCATCACCATTAGACTTATTGGCTCCAGATCCCTTGTACAGGAGTGGTTTGAGGGTGGAGGGTCTGTGAGGTCAAAACTATTTTCATAATAATGTTAAGACATTATGTGCCTTTTTCACTGTGTTAACATTTGCACTGATGTTGCAAAGCAATGATGGGTTAAAACTGCTGACTCCTTAGCATAAATCAACTGCAGTGGCACCAAACTGTCATTGTATTCTTCATTGCCTTGCACTAGCATGAAAAAAAGAAAAAAGCCAGTTGTACTGAAGAATGTCCTTGATGAAGCAGCAAACATTATTTTCATCTAATATCAACTTTGAGTACATATCTTTTTAATACTCTGTGTAATAAAATCAGAAGAATGTATACAGCACTGCTGCTATATCACCAGATGTGCAAGAATAGGAATGCCAAGCCGAACAAGCTGCTTTTCTTTCATGGAACACTGTCTTCATTTGAATGACAGACAAACTGTGGTTACGCAGACTTGGGAATCTGGTAGACATTTTCTCAAAAATAAACAAAGTGAGCTTGTCATTTCAAGGAAAACAACTGACAGCATTTGTTGCTAATGGTTAAATTTGAGCTTTCAAGCAAAAATTAGAATTTTTAAAACTTATATCTGTCACTGTAAGCTTGACAGCTCCCTAGTATTTAAAGACTTTTCTGAGACAGATGATGATATAAACAGAAAGTGGCTTTTTAATTGCATCAATTGCGTCAATATTTGGAAGTTCAACAAAATGTAATGAACCAATATTTTCCAACTGACCAATACATGATGTTACAAGATCAGGCATGGGTAAAAGAACCATTCAAAGTGCAAGACAGATGCACGAATTTTAACTAAAAGAGTATGAAATGTTCTTTGACACAGTTTCAGATTCCACATTGTACTAACCTTTAACTACCACTTGGCAAGTCTGGGTATAGTGTCAAAAAAAGAACACCTACAATTACCTGCAAGGACTACTAAAAGTAGTATCTCTCTCTTCCTACTATACATCTGTAGGAGATGAAGTTTTTTTGTATACTGACTACACTTAAACTAAAACAACCAGCCACAACAAATTTGAATGTAGGAGCAGATATGAGAATCTAAATGTCTTTTAGCAAGAGAGATACCCAAGAAAGCTATAAAAATACAAACAATGTCATACTCTTTCTCACTAATTTTTTTAAAGGAAAATATAGCTATTTTTCCTGAAAATAAGTGGTGCACATATATAACAGGTTTATTACTGTGATTTTTAAATTCATTAATAAATGGACTTTTTATAAAGTTCTGTTTTAATTTCTAATACAGTAAATATTGAGAGGATAGTATAGCCTACATAAACAAAAGCTTTTGAGAGTCCTCCACAATTTTTAAGAATGTAAAGAGATCCTGAGACCAATAAGTTTGAGAATGGTTACCCTGTACTTTCTAGGGTAGTTTGAATTAAATATGTAAACACTGCTCATCCACCATATGAAAAAAAAGTAATATCCTGTTAACCCAGAACGCCATTTGCTAATTATTGTATATTCCCAAAGCACACAATCTCAGGATTGAATTACATTACACTGTTGTTGACTCATATTGAGCTATTGACCAAAATCCCTATGTGCCTTTCCCATTTGCTGAGAAGCCAAGTCCTCCATATCTTGTACTTGTGCAACTAGCTTTTGGGGCAAGTAGGACATCCTATCATATTTCATCTTGTTAGATTTGACCCATGATTTCAGTCTATTAAGAACAAGCCTATATGTCTTATCCAAGGCATTTATGAATATGTTGGCTAGGACAATACTGAGAACAAAGCCCTAAGGCATTCACAAGATCAATTAATTAGCACCCTCTGGGCACAGCTGTGGAGTCAGTGCTCTCTAGAGTCCAGTGGTCTCTACATCTACAAATTTCATAAGAATCCTGGCCACATGGCCTGCTGAAGTCCAGTTATGTCTGTCAATTCCTTGAACCCATATTGGGTTCTAGTAATCAGTGTTTCATCTTCTAGATAGCATAAAAGACTTCCTTTGATACTTTTTGTTAGTTTCTTCTCTGGTGTCCACTTCAAATCCCTAAACTGCCTAGAATTTTCAAAACCCACCTATAGTAGATAACAGATATCCTTTTGAGAAACAACACAGACATCCTCTAGCTACTGGTACTCCAACTGCTGGCCACCATTGTGTCCCTCATAGGAATTGCCCTCAATTGCAGGGAATTGCTTCACTCAAGGTTACACTCTCCCCAAGGAGGGCCTGGAGCCAATGATTAGCTAATATGGGAATACAAAGACAAGTCCCTTTACCTCAATTTCGCACAGCCATGAAGAGTCATCCTAGCCTAGTCCTGCCTTCTTCACTTTCCTCAAGGGTATGTTCCAAGATCACTCACACATAAACCTTCTACACAGAACTGTCTTAGCGTCTGTTTCAGGGAACCCAACTTAAGATACCTTCTATTCTTTCAGTGATCTATCACAGAAACAAAGAACTGAATACCACATGTTTTCACTCATTAGTGGGTCCTGAATATTTGTTACAATGCTGCAAGGGAGGAATCGGCAGTAGTGGGACACCGCCAGGGGAGGGAGGGAGGTGAGAGGGCACATGATACCACAAACGGTACCTGATCCTAAATCAAGGGAAGTGAGGTCTAGCTGAAGGCCCAAACTTCTCCAGTATGTAGACTACTTATATACTTAATTCTGACTTGTACCCACATCTCAATAATAAAATAAAGGGAAAAATAAAATAAAAAAGAATGAAGATAACTTCTAATCTTTTCAAAAAGCTCATAATATAATAGCTAGATTCCAGACTTCTAACATCTCTCTCATCCTACACGTTTCCCTCCGAATCAGCGAAAGTAGTTCCAATTTCTCTTATAATGTACTACAGTTTTATCTGGGTCAGAAGACAAACCTAAATCCCACTCACCTTCAAGACACAGTTCAATCCCCAAATGAGGAATCTTTCCTCAAACCTTTCAGGCAGCAGGGCACTCCCCTCTGTGCTCTTACAGACAGGGTCCAGGCCTTGGATATCACTCCATTCATCCGGTACTACAAACATTTGTCTGCTAGTCTACTTTTCCTCCAGGTGTGAACTCCCCAGAGGCTTACTTATATTACCACAGCCTAACCTGGGGGCTGGAACAAAAAAGTGATCCAAGAATGTTTGTTGAATAAAAGCTAAATATGGCTAGCTAGATATTCTATTTAAATCTTGGTCTTCTCTTCCCTCTTACCAATCTTACAAATTGGAGGATAATTCTTAACAGAAGAGGAGCAAATAGAAACTGAGCTGTTTTCTCTGAAATATTGCCCCTAATAAGTTTTAAAAACAAACAAAAACACATAGCTACTGTACATTTTCTGTTACACTGATCATACTTTATAAATTTAAGCTATTTTCATATTTTTGTTGGTTATTTAGCTATTTCAATCGTTGACACATGTCCTTTTGAAAGATGCATTCATTGAATAGATTCTAGCACAAGGACATTGGTATGTTTTAGTTTTCCCCCTTTTTCCCTCATTCAGATCATTTACAATTAAAATCCCAGTGGCATTTTAAAATATTTGTCTTTAATACTATACATTTGTGCCTATTCTTTATCTGAATTTTCTGATATCTGTCTTCCTAAAGTCTAGGTAAATATGTCTGCCCAATGACCAGCCTTTTCTTCACTAGCTATCAAGAATTCTAAAATGTCATCTGCTCTTATCTAGTTTTTTCCACAACTAAATGTGGGCACAGCATCAGTTTTCCTATTTATTTTCTATATCCTTCAGTCTCATCCATTTTTAAATATGCTACTTCCACATTTAAACTATATCTGAAGAAAAAGATGCAATGATAGTGACTGTGTATTGCTTTCTAGCCCTCTCTGTAAATTCTTAGTGTCAGTTGTTCTTGGTTGAAGATTTTTAGTTACTGAGTGCTAGAAAAACCAACCATCCTAATCCCTGGTTCTCAGTGTCCTAGACAATAAGCAGCTGAGAACTGGTGGGGGAGAGTCTCTCCTTTTTTTTTTTTTTTTTTTTTTTTTGAGTTGGTGTCTCACTCCATCACCCAGGCTGGAGTGCAGTGGCACACTCACAGCAAGCCCAGTATTGACCTGCTGGGCTCTGGCGATCCTTCCACCTCAGCCTTCCAAGTAGCTGGAACTACAGGCACATGGAACCGCACCCAGCTAATTTTTTTAAAATTTACTGTAGAGATGAGGTCTCTCCAAGTTGCCTGGGCTGGTCTCAAACCCACAAGCACAGGCAATCTACCTCAGCCTCCCAAAGTGCTGAGATTATAGGCTGAGCCACCAAGCCTGGCCAGGAGAGTCACTCTTGGTCCCTCAGTCCTTTGTGGTTAGTTGGCTGTGTCCTACAGTAATAACTATCGCCCACTTAGAAGGCCTAAATCCAAGGAAGAAAGGGATCAAGCACACAGTATCAGATATTTAATATTTACAGGGCAATTATCAAAGAACAACCCGACTTGTATTTTTCTGTTACCACCATATTCTCCCTCTGCAGTGGAAAACTTCCAAGTTGGGACTAGATACTATGAGCCACCTCACTGTCCCTGCATATCACCAGGATGTGTTGTTTACCTGGAACAGTGGTTCTCAAACTCTAGCAGGAATCAGAATCAGCTGCTGGGCTCTTAAGACCTAGATTGTTGGGTTCCATCTTTAGAGTTTGATTCAGTAGATTTGGGCTGAAACCCAGAATGTACATTTCTGACAAATTCCCAGTCCATGTTACTGGTCCTGGGAAAACATTTTAGGAACCAATGACTCAGAACCATATCTTCTAAGGTTTTCTTTTACATAAGGTTTTAAAAGGTTTGAGTATTCTATCATTAATTGAATATAAGTTAATTAAAACACTGTATCTTCCAAGGCTTCAAAATACAGGTATATTTCCTAAATAGTATCAAAGTAAAATTAATTATAAGGAAACTACTAAAGCAGGAATTAATCTCATATATGTCCCCAAAAGATGGACAATGGAGCTATATAAATGCAAATAAAATTTGTGTTCCAGAAGTTTATGTTACACTCTATCACAAGCTGTGAAAACTTAGGCAAGTTAATTAAGCACTCTGAACCTAATTTTCTTATTTGTAAAGCAGAAATATAAAATCGACTTTAGAAAATTATTGTGAGGACAAAATGAGGTGAATCGGTCAACACAATGCTCACTGCATAGCAGATTTATAACAGTGATTATAACAGTAATCTGATGGTTTACTGTGTACTAAGCACTACTGGGAACTATATACATAAATATCATTCAAAATCCTATGAGGAAGGTATGCTATAATTCCCATTTTACAGATTAAGAAATGGAGGCACAGAAATATTTAAGTAACTTGTTCAGCACACCACAGTTATAACAAGTAGGGTCAAGATTTGAACCTAGTCTGCCTCCAGAGCTCAAGTTCTGAAGCACTATAATTTTTCTTCCCTGTAAGACCCTACATATATTATTTGTTCCTATTTGTCAATTAATTTAACAGCAGCCTAACCTATTGTCATAACACGCAACTTATGAGAAAGTTAATATCATGATGTCATATTGACATATATTCTTATTTTTAACACCCCTCAATTGCAAAATAACTTGGCTAACTGACAATCTTTAAAAAGAAAGAAAAAAAGAAAAAGCTTCCTTTAAAAATGGTGTACACTGTTGAAAAACAGGAGAAGAGTCATGCTTGTAATGGTCACAGAAAGTGGAAAGCTTGGCATTTGCCCCATCCATTTTTCTTTCAGTTGGAAGGCAGCTTGCAAATGGAAAAATCATCTCCCATCACCCCCCTCCCAGAGACCAAATATGATGAAAAAAACAGAATAAGGCCAAGCCCCGAAGCAAGCTGAGACGAGAGCAGCTTCAATCCTAGCCAGGAGCCTAAGAAGATTGATTAATCCTGAATTAGATAGCTATAGTTCCTTACCAGATTTGACTGCAGTAAGACATGAAAAATACAGCAAATTAAAGCACTTTTCATAATACAAAAGAATGGCACTCTCAAAATAGTAATTTCCATGTACCTATGAGAGGCTGTGCATAGACTTTCAGAATTGTGTTTTTAAGTTGTTTTCAATTCCAACAGGAATTTTCTTGACATACGGACAAATTTAGAATAAAATATGCTGTAATGCCTGCAAAGGAAAGATCGTCTAGAACTAGGATATTTCTGTAGAAAGGGGCTGACAAAAGAAGCAAGGTGGAACCTGCAGGGGGAAGAAGGGGTTAGGCATATAAAACTCATCTGATGGAGACCTTGATGCTCATTCCTGCGAAATAGTATTTGATGTCCTTCAAACTACATAAGAATAAAAATGTGAGCTCAAAGCACTATACACTTCCTTGTTTTTGGCTTCCTAAAGGGATAGTGTGAACCCTCACTTGCAAAACTTCTCTTACTTGGATTCCAGAAATAAAGCCAACATAAACAAAATGTCTGCTCTTATGTAAAAGAGCCAGGGTATTTTTAATGTACATGGCAGGCAAACCAGATCCTACTTTCTTAAGGTCTCACCCACAGTGTCCCAGTGTGGGGATGAGGTAAATTTATCCGCTCTGGGAAGACAAATCCCTGCAACCTTAGGGGTCCAGAGCCTAGGCAGTATCTGTGCCCCAAAACGAACCTCTAGCAGCCTGTTTTCCAGTATGACAAAGCATTCTTGTTTTCTCATTCCCAAACCACAACTGTTCAGATAGTTAATTTTTCTGAAAAAAGTTAAAATTGACATTTTATACATTTTTTCCTGGCATTTTTAGTTAAAATAAATGTTATGCTATAATTATGTATATTAAAGTGCAATTTAGGGTTTTATTTCCATCTAATTAAATAATGCAATCAAACATGTAAATTTAATGGCAAGCCCAACTATAGTACTTAATTAAAGAGACATTTAATGTTTTTTGTCCTTGCTCAGAGTAAATCATTGATTTAAAGAGAATACATGAAATGACATATGAACTTTCCTGAACAGTCTACTTAGGAAATAATGTTAACTATCTGAATGTGGTTTAATTGTATAATTTATTTACACCTACTCTAACTAAATAAAAGTAGTTATCAATCAGCAGTTATAGAATTCAGGTATTTTTATTGTAAACAATTTTATCATATAATACTTTACTTAGCTTTGGAAAATAATTTCTGGATTAAAAAACTCAAGAAGAAAAATTATCTCAACATAGTTCAATTTAGTGAGGAAATACAATACACTACTTGGCATGTGTCCACAGGAAAAGTCTGGCTCCCAGATGCTCCTTGCCAACCCACAGCGTATTCAACAATATTTAAACAATGGACAACGTGTACTCATAGCACTAATGACATAGTGACCAAAAATTCAGCAGGAGCCTACCTCATAAGTATTTTCATTTATTGAAAAGTAATATCAAAACAAAACAAATCATAGTCACACACATACACACATCACAAACCAATAGATTCAACACAATTTGAAGAGCCTCTTAAAAGTAGATGTCACTAAAATTATATACAATTTATAAATAAATATATCACTGCAAGAAACCCAAACAAAACATATTTTGATTGCTTTTTAATATATTAGTGTTACTGGATATAACCCTACTTTGGTTGCCTACACCAAAAGACCAACAATAAATCCAGCAAACAGATTGTCTCCATAGCTCATTCTATTTATAATCATACTATTTATATTAATATCCATGACTTCCTAAAACCTCTGCCTGCTGATAAGTGTTTCTATTAGTTTTAATAAAATGAAATTGTCAATATTTTTTCTCTTTGACCTCCAAAAACAATAATTTCATAAGATTCAAGAGTAAAGTAAAACTTCAAACTTTAGACACCAAATTTTGACGCCAAAGTAGTAGTTTAATTTTCTTAGATACCTAATATGTATGTTTCTTCATAACTGGCCCTCAAGTGTATCACCTAAGTGAACAGTAGTTTTTCCAACCAGGAAAATTCTGAGTAAATTTATATCCTACTGTAGCACATTCAAGCATAAACAAAATAATGTTAATATTTAATATAAAATCAGCTGTCACAAATGTAGCCAACAGTGAAAAAGCCATGATACAAATAAAATTACTTTGTGTGATTTTTCCTGTTTCCAGATGACAAGTTTCTCTGAGATGATATTCTCTCTCTTAATAACAAACAACTTTTGTCACATAATGTTTATGTCATGTAAGTTTTGCAAATGAACAGCACAAAAACTGGCTTGACTATCTAGGGGAGAAAATGACTAAACAGTATAGGGAATAAAAGAAGTTATTTAAATTAGAAGAACTTCAGTTGATTGAAATGCCAACCCCATTTTTAAAGATATATTCTAAAGCAACCACATTAACTTAATTTAACATGACTTTAAGTGCAAATATGTATTATTTGTAGCTTATAAAGCTAAAGTGTACATTTGGATCTGGATGGGTCTCTATTTTGATATAATTTTTTAGTAATTCTTTGTATACACAAACGTCATTTTTACCACAAATAGTATTAAGTAGCTATTTAAGATAATTTACTCTATAAACTCAGTAGTCATTTAAGATCTCTTCCTTCATAAATTCAACAAAAATTTCTTCTTTTCAATAAGTAATTAATATTATAAGTATAAAGCTCATCAGTACACAGGAGACAGGATATTAGAAACCTAGCATAGAGCCTTGCCTATAGTTTTGTTAAAATTTTGTTTATTTGACTTGAATTAAAGTTTACAAATCAAGCACTTTTAATTCTCTACTGTAGTGTTTTCACAAACTTATTATAAGTAATAATTAATCACTTATGTCTAGGAATTCAGTCTCTAGCAATATGGTCAACCAAGCTGAAACAGACTTGATTTTCCCCACTTGTTCAAAGCAACAAACCGACCAATTGCAGGGTATGGTTGAGGCTGGAGTTTTAACATCTTCATGGATATAGGAGACAAAGTTTTGGGCTCAGGAGAAGCAGAGATATGCAAAAGAGTCTCTCACCAGCCCAGGGAAACCACAGGAAGCTTTTTGTCTTTCCAGAGGTGGGGTAGAGGGGCTTCCTGTGAGAAATCAAAACCCCAAGCCTGTCCAATGTCAGATCCAAATTTATACTATCCTCAAGTATGACAGTCCCAAGTCAAGAGATTTAACATAAAAATTTTGAAATTCCTAGGGTTCTGGCAGAAGTAAATGCAAAACCGTCTCAGGAGAAGCACTTCCAGAACCCAGGGTATACAGCACTCTCACGGGGCAGGGACAAAACCTGATAAGCTCACAGTACATGGGAGCTAGCCAAAGGGACATCCAAGTAAACAGCAATTCCTGTGTGGCCAGCTCTAACAGGAGTCAACACTGAATACTGTAAGAGCACAGAGAGGAGCTAAGAAATCAAGGAAAAGTCCAAAGAAACATGAATCTTTATTTTCATAACATTGCTAACCCGGAGATGCAAAACACATATTACACTAGTCTGGTCCCTTTGCTTTCACCAGGTGAAGGATTGATCCCACATGAATATTTTCTGGGGCTTTAGACCATCTGGTTTTTAATGTCTCAACAAGCAATGGGGCTTCTTCCACCACTTCCTTTGGAAAGTCTTTTTTTGTTGTGGTAGGGGCAAAAAAAAATGGATTTAAATATTGAAAGTATTTGGAAGGTGTTTTTAAAAGTATTTTTCTTTCTTATTAACCCTTTCGTAAATCCTTTCAGGAAAATAAAGTCCCCTCTTTCCCTACATTATTGAATATGCAATAATGTGGCCTCTTCCAAATATATCCATAGTTACCCCATCCGAACATTTTTTTTTTTCAGTTGGATTCTCACTCTGTCACTCAGGCTGGAGTGCAGTGGTATGCTCACAACTACTGCAACCTTGACGTGCTGGGCTCAGGCGATCCTTCCGCTTCAGCCTTCCAAATGGCTGGAACTACAGGCTCACACTACCATGCCAGGCTAATTTTTTGATTTACTGTAGAGATGAGATCTTAACAAGTTGCCCAGGTTGATCTCAAACCCCTGAGCTCAGACAATCCTCTTGCCTCAGCCTCCCAAAGTGCTAGGATTATAGGCTTGAGCCAGCACACCTGGTCTCCATCTAAATATTTTTAAAAGAGATCCTCATTTAATAAACTCCCTGACCTTAATCCTTTTACTCTCATTTTCAGAATGTTCTATAGGGGTGTTCAGAACTATATATTGCTTACTAGATATGAGTAGCATTGAATAAATAGGCCCTTTCAGATATCTCATCTACTGCCACAGACTTGGCTTGGGTCTTTGTTCTTTATCAGTCTCTCTTTGGCCTCTAGCTACTTTTTCATAATCATTTATTACTGAGTATTTGTTATATTTATTTTTGCTTATCAAGTTCTGAGTCATATTGGTCATATGTATCTCCAGTATATAGCACAGTGCCTGACACATATAATAGCTACCTAATAGATATTTGTTGCATGAGTAACTGAATTACTTACATAAAAGTTAGGTTTTTTCTTTTTACTTTTCTCATTTTATTTTTCATTTTCTTCAGCTTTCCTTTTCAGTTCATTTATTAGAATTTTAGATGATCTCTTCGGAATACCTTTAAATTAATGCTGAACTCTCAGAAAATATTTAATAAACAACATGGCTCAAAACTCACATATTTTAAAGTGTCTAGACATGCATACTTGCATGTTTTGGAGTTACAATCTTTTATGGTTATATCATAAGCAATATAAGGAGAGATATTTTATTATTAGAATAAAAGGGCTTCACCTTGACCCACCTTTTTAGGCTACATTTCCAGGAAGGTATGAGATATAAGGTAATTTCTGAAAGAAAGAATAGGCTGAACACAGAAGTGAAATGAGGTTGTCTAGCGTATGAGAGAGAGTAAGAGGCAATGTGAAATCAGGAGCAGGACTCGAAAGTAGTGGGCTGAGAAAAGGAGCTGGCTTAATTGAAGAAAAGGGTATGGAGTGGAAGAAAGAAAAAAAGGGCTGAACGTATGCCATGACTGGTATAGGGCTGAGCAAACTGAATCTTGACCATAGCCTTCCTCTTTTCAAGGCCCTCCAATGACATCTCTGTGTCCACTGAATCAAAGTAATGGCTTGAAAGATGTTTAAACATTTACCTAGAGCGTTTATCTAATCATTGATTCTTAACCTTGTTTTACCATCTTTTAAGCTGCTTGTTCAATTTTATCTGAATTTACTTTTAAACACCAAACTCACTATTTGTTTACTAGTTATAGTAAGTCCTCTGATATTTTTCCTTGTAGATAGACTGTAGCTAAATCATAGCTATAATTCTCTGCTCTTTGGATCTACATTACCTGTATTCATTAATGAATAAGTGGAAGCAAAGGAGAATGTCATTTCCTGGGAAATGTCTTGCTTAAGATGACTAGCTTGCCATAAGGAAATGGTAACTCAAGTTGGTCCTTTTGTTCACAGTAGGAGATCTATTGTTAATGGCACAAAAGATTGATGATATCAGAGCTTTTTATCCTTCAATGTATTATATTTCACAAATTTATTTACTTTGGACTATGCCCACTGGGATAGTAATGCTAGATTTAAATAAAGTTTTGGGAATCGGCCATTCTTCAATATACCATTGGTAGTATTACTGTCTAGCAATTATTATTTTAGAATTCTGTAGTAATTGATGTTATTAGGAAAAGAACCATCATAGAGAAAGTTTCTCTTAATTTGCCTAATGGGCTCCTCTAACTAAATATTTTGCACCATTCAGGTATTTATCAAATTCTTATGAAGAAAGCACTTGTCTAAGTACTCTAGGGGAGGCCAAGAAACATAAGGTTTGATCCCTGCACTCAAGGAGCTTGTGAATATAATAAAAATAAGTTATAAAGATCCATCCATTTGCTTGTTTGTCAAATAATCACATGAAAAGTTAAATAGTAAGATTTATAGAAAAGCAGGTATTAACATAAAAAACGTCACAAAGTTGTGTGTGATTAATATTCAAATGAATGGTGCTAGAGAATTTCAGAGAAGGAGAAGTCACTTCATGCTGGGATGAGTAGAAGAGGCTCTTTTGGGGAGATGGAATTTGATCTGGGCCTAGAAAGTAGAGAGGATATAGTTAGAAACTGGACAAAAAGATGAACATTTGATATAGATGGGAGTGTATAAACAAAAATGTGAGACTGGAAATGTATGGACTATGTGTGGGAGAACAAAAAGCAAGCCAGTTTGTTGAAATTGGAGAGGGGTTGCACAGGGATTGGGTCAGAATGTGAGATTTCAGTCAGACTGCAGACCTTTGAAAGACAGGGTAAGGGATATTCGCTTTATCCTATAGGCAGTGGGGAGCCATTCAACATTTTGGAGCAGCAGAAACATGTGACTTAAGAAACTTCTGAATTGTTTTTCTTGAAAAAAATTCCCCTTTAAATGAAAAATTATTAGCCTGTTTATAAAGGAGGTTTTGAATTCCTTTATATATGTTGTCTCCTAGCATCAGATGAAATGTTCTGAAGAATTTTTTAGAATGCTAGAGGGCATAATATCATAATACTATGTTTACTATGATACCATGACACTATACTGTGTTTGGTATTTTTAAAAATTTTTATTATAAAGATGTGGGGTACAATTCAGGGTCAGGTATACAAATACTGATCATGCAGGTACCCTTGTTGATGAGGTTGTATTTGGTATTTATATCACCCTGTACTTACAAAAATAAGGTACTATGCCAATAAATACAGGGACTCTCAGGGGCATTTAATTGCTTCTAATGGAATGACTATAAAGGTTCTCCCTGAGTGGGTTTACAGAAAATACTATATTTATACCAATACTATATAATGGTGTAATAAATGTACAGAATCAACAAGGGTATTTTCATTGTTTTTGATGCAGTAACTATAAAGGTTCCTCACAGGTGTGAATAGAGAAAATATGGCCAAGGTATATAGTAATACTAGTAGACTTTGGAATTGGTAAGAATGTGATATATGTTTTTTAATTGTTTTTTGTCTTTGGTTAGGTTTCACATATGTTTCTCTGATTAAATAGTGTATTTCAGAACAGCAGCTATTTGTTGATCATTGTGGCATCCATTCTGTATCTTGTAGACAGTGAGATATATTAGAATATATGGTAGAATTGATCATAGACTGTGTGGATAGAAATATGAAAAGTTACACCAACCAAAGTTTTACCTACATGCTATTTGACTGGATTTTGTCCTTCAATTAATTAACTCAACATACTGACTTAGATTAAGGCACCTAGAGCTACACAGGTGATGAAGGCACTGAGATAAAGCACATGGCAGGACTAAGGATTAGTGAAGAGTTCAGTTTGTCTAAGCCTAAGGTGTCTGAGTCATGGAAATGGGATTGGAAAGGTAGATTTGTGTTGGGTCATGGAAGGGGCTCAGGACCTGGCTAGTGAGTTCACAGTTGGTTCATTGGGGGCACTGGGGACCAATAAAGGCTAATGAGCACGGAATTAATTTGATCATGTTATAATTTAGGGAGATCAACCTACTGGCAAAATGTCGAATAGGTTATCAGGTTGGCTGAAGAAAGAGATACGCACAGGGGAAGCGGGGAGAGCACTCAGCAGCTCTTGTAATGATCCAGGTGAGAAATCATTACAGCCTGAGTGAATGGAGAGCCAGTGACGGATGATGTTTTAGAGGCAACTATCTGATTGGGGGAGGTGGGGAGATCAAGGAAGGAGTAAAGGATGAATTTGAGGGTTTTTAATTTTATTTATTATTTTTAATTTTAATTTTTAATTTTTACTATTATTATTATTTTTTGAGTTGGAGTCTCACTCTGTTGCCCAGACTGGAGTGCAGTGGCCGCTCCCAGCCACCGCAGCCTCGACCTGCTGGGCTCCGGCGATCCTTCTGCCTCAGCCTTCCAGGTAGATGGAACTACAGGAGTGTGCCACTACGCCCAGCTAATTTTTGATTTATTGTAGAGATAAGGTCTCGCCAAGTTGCCCAGGTGGGTCTTGAACCTGCAGGCTCAGGCAATCCACTCACCTCAGCCTCCCAAAGGCGCCGGATTACAGGTTGAGCCACCGAGCCTGGCTTGGTTTTTGATTTTTTTAAACTAGAGTGTTTATTGATACAATAGAAATAGAAAAGAAAGGAGGTAGAGTACAGGTTGAGTATCCCTTTTCTGAAATGCTTGGGCCCAGAAGTGTTTCACATTTCAGATTGTTTTGTGTGTGTGTTGGTATATTTGCATTATACCGGTTGAGCATTCCTAATCCAAAAAATGTGAAATCTGAAATACTCCAATGAGCATTTCCATTGATCATCATGCCAGTGCACAGAAAATTTCAGATTTTGGAACAATAGGAATACTCAACCTGTAATAATAAGAAAGACAGCAAATTTGATCTTAAATATAAGTTTGACATGATGGCCAATAGCCATCTGAAATGAAGCCAGAGCTCAGAGTAAAGGCCAGATGTGAAGATGGGGATTTGGTTGGTATGTTAAGCTTCTGGTGTCTCTTTCACATGTGTGCCAGTAAATGCTTACTTGGTAACTAAGGACAAGGCAACTCTTAACATATTTCTGTTGAGAGTATAGTTATTGGCTAAGACCTTGACCTCCAGATGACAGAATGCCTAGCTTCAACTCCCAACTCTGCTACCTCTTAGCTTGTGACTCTAAAACAATTTACTGAGTCTTTCTGTGCCTTCATTTTCTAACCTTTAAAAGAGAGATAGTAATGAAACCTAAGCCACAGAGTAGTTACGCTTATCAAACAAAATAATGCTCAGGAAAGTATCGGGCATATGCTAAGTGTTAACCATTACCATTACAATTATCATCATAACTTTTACATTCTTTTGATGAGCTAGCTACCTAGTGAAGATGCTTTACTTTGCTCTCACCATATGCATCTACATGTAGTGATACTGGTACTGGTAGGTATAAAGTTGCCCAGGGAGAGAATGTAAAGAAAGAGTTTTGCAAATCCAAATTTTCATCACATTAAATAGCATTTGATATATGTGGGCAATCTTATATAATTATACATGTCAGCCTCACTACAGTAATTTAGGGCACATTTTTCAAGTGTCATTTATGCATACAGGGCTGATTCTATCCTACAAAGGCCCTGCTTGACCTGTTGTTGCCTCTCTGTCCAACCTCATTTTAACCTATCTGTCTGGCTACCTGAGGCCCTCCTTTCTAACTCTTGAACGCACCAACACTGTCCATGCTCACAACCTTTGCACTTGGTGTTCTCTGTGCCTGGAAAGTGCTTTATTTGACTTTTGATAAGGTTTTAGTGCAAATGTCGCCTCTTCTTTGACCACAGAATACAAAATAGTTATTCCTTCTCATATTATCCTCTTTTTTCGTAGCACTTACTATAATCTGTAATTATCTTAGTAGGGGCCAGGTCTGCCTTACCTAAACTCCCAACACCTAGAAAAGAATCTGGCATGTAACGAGCTTTCAATACATATTTGTTGACTATTAAATACCTAATAATAAGATCATATGATGATATGGTAAAAATAAAAAGGCTCACTATCAAAGTAATAAAGGATAAACTGGAAAGCAGATAATGTTAAACAATCAGTAAGCATCAGGAAATGTGGAAATTTAATTCAGTGCTGAATGCTTATTTATAAATATGATATGTAACAAGAAAACCAAATGGGGAAGGCCAAAGGTGGAGAAAGTTTCAAGACAAAAGGGGAGGCCAGTAAAATCAAATTTCCAGAGATGACTTTGAGGACCAGAACTGATAATTGCAAGAATAAAGTGATTTTGAAAAAGCTGTGCTTGTATAGAAAACGAAACTTCCAGGGGTTAAGGAGGAGCAGGCGAAGAGACGACGTGACCAAAGAGAGCTTTCCCAATAAATTTCATGCGGAAGAGAAGCAGAATTAGGTTGTAGTTCCTTGAATTGGGATCAGGAATGTGAAAAGAGGCCCAGACAAGGAGGCAGCTTTGGGATCCGGTTCCAAGTCAAGCTCAAAAATCCCACTCATACTCTGCAACTGAATTGCTTTGTTCTTCTATGAAAAAAAGTTTCTGCCCCATCTCAACCTCTTTAATAAGGAACAAAGAGACTATTGGGTAAGTGACTATATGGAGTTGTTATTTCTTTGTAAGAATTCTAATGAAGTTGTAATGAAGAGGAACACATCTATAATAGAATGTTTTATTTAAAACAAAATCAAGGTAAAATTTCACTTAAGCTTAATTAAGTCAGATTGGATCTTTTCCCACTTTGTTGAAAGCTTTGCACTACTCAACTGCAGTACTTGCTGAGGCCAGATAGGAAGAGTGCTTATATTTATCACTGACATTTTGTTGAACTTGTCCATTCTTATTAATCACTGCTTTAAAGTAAGCAGCTGAGTACTCTTAGGAAGTTGATATTCCCAGCTGACCTATCTGCAAAAATAGTGAAGCTTGATACTCTCCTGCTGCAGACTGTTTCTATAGACGTATGTGTTCATGTAGCTATACGTATGTGTGTGCATATTTTTTATTTTTGGGTACACAGAGAAGCGAATACAGTTTTGTGAAGCTACTACAAACTTTATGTCTTCTGAAAGCATGGAGGAATTAAAAACAAATGCAGGGTGTGATCTGTTAATATTCTACATGGGAGACAAATCATATTTGCAGAATGAAAACTCTAGTTTAAAAAGTCTATTATAAAGGTGGGTGGAAGCTATGCCTTTAAACTAGTTGTTGAAATTTCTTGGTGGCAAATGAGAAAGTACTTAGCCATGTTATGGATCACAAAGTATACAGTGTGAAGAGTTGACTTTCTGGCAGTGTTGGTATTCTTCATCGAAGGCTCACATAAAAACCTTAATAGTCCAGCCCCATTAGTGTTTTTCTTTTTGCTTTATAAATGCTAGCATTTTAGTATGATTGGAGTGGTTGACATTTGCTTATCCTCTGGCTCAGAATTCTAAATATGTATTCTATTGTTCCCTAGGCAGTGTACACATAAATAGGTGAGTCTAAAAACTTTGAATTCAGTGGTTAAATAATCCAAACCATCAATAATTTGAATAATTTGTAGTGATTCTATTTGGTTCTTAAAAAGAAAAGAGAACAACAATAAATGCTGATCTTTTTTTGTAGGGCCCTTTTCTCTTGTTAAAGTTTCAATTCCTTCTTTTGTCTTTTACTCACTTAAAATACATTATTTTACAGTCCTTTTTTTTTCAGATTGTTCTCTCATCTCCATTTCTTTGGGGAGTAATTCACCCATCTGTCTTATTTTTAACAGTATTCTTCTAAATACGCTTTAAAGCATACTGCTACAAATTTTTATCTATACTATTTTCAATGTCTTTCAGAATTACATATTTTGTCATTTCCATTGTAATTTCCTCTTTTAACTCAAGAGCAATTTAAGTTTATTTTTCAGCTTCCAAACATAGGAGTCTGAGTATTTTAAACAGTCTTTTTAGAGTTGATGTCTAACTAAATTTCACTGTGAAGACCCTAGTCTATATGATACAGACTCAATGAAATTTGCTGAGGCTTCACTCATAAACTTATTTGTAGTCAATTTCCATGATCATTCTATGTACACTGAAAGAACGTATATTTTCTACTTTTGTAATGCTAATTTATATCCTTTTAGATATATTAGATCAAGTTTAATAATTCTGTGGTTAAATCTTCCACATCTTTACTCACTTTTGCCTCCTTGGTCTATCAGTTTCTAAAAGTGGTATGCTAAAATCTCCTACCATGATTGAGAATTTGTCAAATTTATCTTACATGTTTTTGTGTTACAGAATTTAAGGTTATGTAGTTAGATGTGTTTCAGCTTTATCTTCTTTTATTTTTGTTATGTTGTGTCATTCTGTATTGTTATCATTACTTTTTGCCTTAAATTCTATGTTGTCTGATGTTAACATTGCTATAATAGCTTTCTTCAGATAGAATTGCCAGGTATATTTATTTCCATTTCTTTAATTTGAAATTTTCTATGTGGTTTTGTTTCAGGTGTATCTCTTCTAAGGAAAATATTGGTAGACTTTTAAAAATATCCATTGTGATCAGTTCTCTTAACAGATTAATCAAGTTGCATTTATTATAATCACTTTTATGTCAGGGCTTATTTACACATTTTTCTCTTTGCTCCTTTTTTTTCTCATTTCCTGCCTTCTTTTGGGTTTAAATATTTTTATATGGTTACTGTTTATTTCCCCTCTGCTGCTTAGAGGAACCCAAGATTGCATTCTATTTATTTAGTATTTACTGAAATTTTAACATACATTTCCTAATGGAGACTAAAGTTACTCAGTATTTTTCTCTACTCTCCTTTACAAGACAACACTTAGCATGCTTTTACTACCCTGGATCTCCATCTTACTCCAGTTAACTTTTTAATTGGTTGCTAAACTTAGTTTTGCCTTTTTTAGATTTTAAAAAAGAGATTATTTTTAAAAAATCAATAGTTACTGACACATTTTACCCATGTTTATGTTCAATATTGTTTCCTGTATCCCCCATCTTTCTTCTGGTTGAAGCACATAGGAAGGGGCAGAACAGGTATAATGGAAGGTGTTCTGGGTGTATGCAGCAGGGGTTGGAGCCAGGACATAAGACACAGATGAAGAGGAAGAGGGGAAGTGGAGGGTGGCTTGAAAGATGGTGTCAAGATAGAAAGGTACAAGGCTACTTGTGACACTATCTGCTGGAAGACAGATTTCCTATATCAGAAAAGCAAAAACAAAAAACAAAAACAGCAAACTCCTGACAATGAATGTAGTATGTGTACACAAGCCATAAACATAGGTAATTAAAGGTTTCATCGTAAGTCAAGGCTTTGTCCTAAAAGAGCAGAGTATCTGCATCCCTTTGAGGCCTGTGTAAGGATGCCAGGGGATTCCCAACACAGCAGGTACTCAAGAATACTTACAGAATGAAAGAAATGAAAGCAAGGAAGACAAGTAAGGACAAAAATGGAAAGAGAAAAAGGGAGTCAGAAGAATAAAAGTATGAGAAAGGAGGAAGTTAATGAGGAAAAAAAAGAAAATGAAAGGAAGAAAGAAAAAAGGGCAGAAGAAAATTAAAAAGAAGGATCGCATTTTTGTTTTTAAAATTTTATAAGTATTTGTATATGTGTAAATAGGCAAAAAAAAAAAAAAAGACAAGATGCATATCAAACTGTTAACAATGTTTACTTACGGTAGGAGTAAGTGACCTCTACTTTTTTATGTTATGCACATCAGCAATATTTAAATTTATTACCATAAGCATGTTATTTGTAAACACAGATTAAAAAATTAAGACTTAGCAATAGCAAAAGGAAAATGAACAACAAATAGTAAATAATCACCTAATGTGGCTTATTGTGAAATACACTCAGGTGTACTCCTCACTGATCCCCTCAGAGGGCTGCCTCCAAGACTCCCTATCTACCTCCAAGGGCAGATATCATCTCCAGCCTTTTAATCTCTTCAAAGCCCAGGTCCAAAAAGAGAAAGAAATCCCATAAGAGGGCTTCCACTTCTCCTAAAGTCACCTGTGAAATCCCAAGTGGCCCTGGAACTGCTTAACCCTGCATTCTCCCAGGATGCTTGACTCCCTTTAAGAAAGGTCCAGTCCCTTACCCACGGGTCTTTCCCTGCAGCCACCAAAGAACAACCCTATCAAAATAGGACAAATCAATTGTCCACACATCTACAATATAAAGCACAAAATTCTTCCTTCACAGACATACAGAACAGAGAGAAAATGCCTCCCTCCTTTTTTGTCTTTGTGGCTTGTTTACTTCCATAAGACAGTTAGAACTTGAGTACTCTTTGAAGGAAACAGTGACAGACAAGTTCAGTTGATCTCTCAGAACCTAGAAACATCCTATGTATTCCTAGTTTCACATATGTAAGAAAACCTATGTTGTGCCCATCACAATGAATAAATTTTTATATGGAGCTTGGGTCATGAATCTTTATAACTCAAAAGATATGGATAAAAAGGTTATAAGACAAAGCTGTCTACTGCAACCCTGTGGCTGGGGTTTCTCAATCTTAGCACCATTGAGATCCATTCTCTTTGCACGGAAGAATGTTTAGCAGCATGTCTGGCCCCTACCCACTAAATATCTGTCACAAACACACACACACACACACACACACACACACACACACACACACACACGCGCGCGCGCACACGCGCGCGTGCACATACACCCCAGTTATGACCACCAAAAAAATCTCCAGGCATTGCCAAATGTACCCTGGGAGCCAGTATCTTCCCTGGTTGAAAACCACTGATATAGCTCCAGTTTACAAAAATGATTCATTTTCTTTCTCTACTAATGGAAATACATTTTGCAGGTATTTTGGGTTTTAATGCATGTTAAACTACCTCTTGTAATAAAAAGAACTTGCAATGCCAATGGTAAAGTAAAGCTATGTGACAAGCAGAACTGTATCCCAAAGTTGCATACCATATTACAAAATAGGCAACATAAGGAAAACTAAACATAAATATTCAGCAAAGATATATTTATATTTGGCAAAGATAAAAATTTAGATGTATGCAATGATGTTAATTTATAAATGCTTTCTTTTCTTTTCTTTTTTATAACTTCAGATAACCCCCCTTACAGTTTAACGCTCAAACCATCCCAAAATTTTACCCTAATCTAGTTATCTACTAGGGAAAAAAATATACCATATATTCGGACACAATATCACCACATGTAATAGCTTTATATTTCAGTACCATAGCTTAAAAAAAAGAACACTAGCAGGCTGCCTGGACAAATGATATTAAAATATTGCATATATGAGGTTTTGTAAAGGTTAACTGATATCTCTCCATTGCATTCCAAAGAAGAAATGAGATAAATTGTCTGGTGAAGTCAGAACCTACTATCATTTAAAACAATGCTAATATTAGAGATTGCAGGGACCCCTATAACCTTGATATTAACTTAGCAATATGAGTGATAATTATTCAGGAGGAAAATACAGCTAAAATGCATTTTTGGAGTGTGTGACCACTTACTGATTAAATCAGCATTTGTGTTTACTTGCTAGAAACCATTTTAAATTTAAGTACCCAAACACTGGTCTTTCTTATGTATAAATAATAGTTTCATTGAAAAAACTTATAGCTGCATTTGACTTTATATTCCATTTAGATGCAGGTACTTGGACTGAATAAATTTAAAGCATAACTGATTGACCAAAGGATAAAAACATCTTCTTCTGACTCAGAATAGTTCAATCCATCACGGCAATTTTAAAAAGATGAATTCACACTTTAAAAAAATAGGCTAATGGAATAGAAATTTGTCTTCCTGTTTTACATTGCCCTCCTTCCTCCAGTCCACTTGCCAGAAGACATTTCAAGTGCAATTCCTCTGAAAGCTACAAATTTAATAGGTTAATGGGTGGGTACCATTTTTATTACTAAGTTGATTCTATTCCACTCATATCTAGAAAAATGTTTTTGTTGTTGTTGCTTCTGCACAATTTCTTGCCACTAAGGAAAACAAAAAATCAAGTGACATGGTAGGTAGAAAAGAAGGGGAAGCTGGGTTGGTTTCTGTAGCAATTCCCCAAGTATTGTTTATTACACCTCTTGAGATCCAAAGTCACACAAAAACACTCTTCTGTATTTATAATGAAACAATGAACAATAAATTCTGAAATTTGTGCTAAGCCGAAGGAACTTGCTACTACATTTTACAAAACAGTTTAATATACTTTGATCAATGTATTAGCTAGGCAAGCACAACTATGCCATAGTAATATCACAATGTGAGCAAACCTGACGGGCCTATGCTGATAAGTAATAAGACATAAAATAGGTGAAAGCACTGGAATATTTGAAGAAAAGCCCAATACCTTTAATACTCCCCAGAAATGGCATTCCTCAACTCTTTTGTACATATGTATAAATCCCCTAAACACAAAGAAAATTTTAAAATGTATTCTTATTCTTTTATGAAGTTACTTAAAAATTAAGGAACAAGAAATTAAAGAGAAAGTGCTACAATACAGTCAGAATATTCTAACTGAAAAACAATTACAATAAAACTATTTACATTCCCATAGTATTATAAACCTTTTTCAAGGGATATTTTGCAATACAATTTTTAAGCAATATTTTTTTCTTCTTACTCTGGAAACTTAAACACTGCAGGCTTACTCTATATTTCTTTAAAATACCCTTATTAGAGTAAGAGCTTTACTTTCTCAGAAAAAGGGCTCTGTGATTTAAAGTAGTATGCTAGATGCTTTGATTTTTCCTCAAATACATTTTGAAGAAATGTATTTGAGGAAAAAATGAGTTGAGGAAACCTTTCAACTAGAAGGATTAGTTTTCAACAACATGCAATTGACGGAAATTTGTGTTGAAATGGTAGTATTATTTAATTCTACGGACTTAACCAGATATCAGAAATACGAGGGGGGGAACCCAAAAAACCAGGAATTACCTTTCGGAGGACAGAGCCCTTGTAATACAGACTTCCATTGCTGGGTAAGTGTTCTAGGAACCCATCAGCATTAGTGTATTAGCTAGCGCTGTTATGAGAGGCTACCTCTGACTTCAGTGAATTTTGTGGGGGAGATTTTTTTAATGCATTTGCCCATTTCATGATGGGTGATTTACGAGCACACAGGCCCACACTGCACTGAGTGCTCAGCAGTTTTTGACCAAAACCAGTATGATCCCTGTACCCCCTCCCCATTTACCCGATCTCGTCTCAAGTGACGTTTTTTTGTTTGTTTGTTTGTTACCCCAGATGAAAAAGTCCTCAAAGGAAAACGTTTTGCCAGTGTGGAAAGGTGAAACAAGAAACGGCAGAAACAAGAAAAGGCATCAAAATTGATGAGCTCAAAAACTGTTTTGAGCAGTGGAAAAAGTGTCTTGGTAGGTGTATTATATCAAATAGAGAGTACTTTGAAAGTGACTGAAGTTTAAACATGTAAGAATAAATACACAATCTTTTATGAATAAATTCCGTTTCTTTTTGGCCCCCCCATACACAGTTCTTTCTACAGAACTTGAAAAATACCAACAGTTTGTAAATGTGCTGCTTTTCTAACATTCTCACCTCCCTCACCTCAAAATTATATTCAGATTTCACAGATGTGAAAGCAATAAGCTTAATTTTGTCTGGAAAGAGGGATAATTTTTGTTATTAAATAAGGTTAGCTTTCTAGTTTTCGATATTTAATCAAACAAAACTTCTAACTCTGAGACAACTTTGGGGCCTTCATCAGGAAAAATCCCCTCTGTAGCTGCTGGCTCAAACTCGACAGACTTGCTGAACTGGGCAGATGTTGAAGCAGCTCTCAGTTACACTAGGGAAGAAAGAAGAACTAGACATTCCACAGCTGCCTGCAACAGCTTCCTTCCCAGGGGCATAGTTGCAGGCTCTATCAAGCTCAATCACTTTGTACAGCAACTGGGGATCCCAGGCAGGAGCAAAGAGATCCTAGAGCAGCTTAAATTTCTCCCAATACCACAGCAAGAAGTAACACTACTTAAGAGTAACCAGTTATTTCCAACAATTATGTGGCCCCAGGCCAAAGAAAAGGATAAAGAAGAACAGCTGTAGTGGGAGAAAATAAAAGATCTTTCATATTTTTAAAATTTCAAGCTACTTACAGGATATCTTCTTTGAGTCTTTGTTATGAAAATAACTATAAATATTTGATCTTTATTCCTGATCAGTTTTTATATTTGAGAGTGGGAATAAAAAAGCCAAGTTGAAGAAACACAGAAGTTAACAGCTAATTCAACAACTATAATGCAGCACATTCATTGCAGGCTATTAAAGAGATGAAATGTGTATAACAGTAATATCATGTTTAAAGGTAGGCCACTCTTCAATTTTATATCGGTATGCATTCTTCAAGTTTCTTTCAAACATTTTAAAGACTTAAATAATTGTATTAATGATACGATGTGACTAAAAGAAATGCAGCCAGAGAATATTCTTCCCTACTTGAGGATAACTGGTGCTCCAGAAGTTGCCATTTCCTTAGGATAAACCAGAAAGGATGGTGCTATAAACATATAGCTCTACTAAATGATAGAAATATACAGACCACTATTTCACACAAAATCTTCTTCTAAGGTAGTAAAAGACAATATGTAGGTGCATATATAGTTTTTATAATATTCTTACAATTATTCATTGTTACTTGAACAGAAAATCATCATTGTAATTTATGTAAGTACTTTCATGAGTTCACCAGATATGACAGTACAAACAATAATGATGATGATGTTACAATTAATTGTGGGCTTTCTATGATTCAAGCACTGTGTTGAGAGCTTTTGATTACGTTCTTTGCCCCTCCCAATGATGTTATTTCCATTTTATAGATGAAGAAATTAACGTATAAGGTCACTGAACTAGTAAATGGTATAGCCAGGATTTAAATTTTTTTCCTCTAAAGTCCATACTCTAGTTACCATGCTTTGCTGACTATGTTGAAAATGACATTTGTACATTAATTTGGGACATTTTAAGTATTTTTAAAATCAATTTTAAAGGTTTACATTTTGTCAAAAATAGCCTCTCTACCTGAGATGTTAGTTAAATCTCACTGACTTTGCTTAAATACTTTTTTCTTCTCTAACTACTGAGGTTTTTAACAGCCAGAAAAAAGCACATTTCAACCTAGAGTATTAGTAATGTAATAATTCCCTGAATGTTTTCATATTCTAATAGCTTATTTTAGATCGATTCTCAAAACTACAAGTCAAGTAGCTAACAGACAACTAATTTTATGTTATATAACAGACACTGAGGCATGTAAACACTAAATCAGGCCTGAGAATTTAAAATGAGAAAACTTTTTAATTTTATATCGATGCTAAATATCAATAGAAGAACCTCAAGTCTCACAAGACATTTGTTTATGGTACAATGACATTCATCCAAGACAATGCAACACACTTTAGCCTCACATAGAAATATGTGAGGCAGAAGTTGATGACATATGGGGTGTGCACAGAACTTCTGGTTAATGGAAGTTCCAAGATGTATAAATAAAAAATGATGTGCGAGTTGGTGGAAAAAACTGTAAGGCAAGTCAATTTTTTAATTAAAAAATTATGTAGCATAAACAATGCTAATGAGCCAAAAGTCTCAAGAGATTAGGATCATATCTGCTTCATTTTTGCGTTCCATTCCTTTTTTGTAAGTGTACATCCACTCACTTGAAGTACCTCGCGCAGAACCCTTTTTGTAAAATACTGTTTTGAAGAGTTTGTCTTTGTTCTTAATAGCTCTTCATCTTCTACTCAAGTTGTCGACTTGATGACGAATCACATACACACATATACACACAGAGAGAGAGACCTAAAATCTTTAAATGAATCACTAAAAAATAAATACCTGGGAGTTCTTCATAAATTTCATCATCTATTGGATGACTGGTTGTTGGGGGACTGCTTGTTGGGAGAGGATGATCAACATCATCATATAATTCTCCTCTCTCTTCATCATCCTCAGGGATAATGTCAGATTCCATATCTACAAAACACGTTGCATGGAGTAAATTTTAAATTAATGTAAAAGACATTCTTGAAACTATAGTTTATAAATAAATATAGCCCTATAAAGTAACAATATTGTTATGTGCTATAGCCTTAACTTGAAGCATTTTTAAAAGGTTAATTGTTTTGTAAATATGTGAATTTTAAAGGTGCCAACTAGCACTTATAGAAAAGATGCTTTAAAAATCTGAAGTAAATGGTCTATATTAACACCAGTCACATCCTCTTGGACATTCTCACAGAAGGCAATAAGTTTTTGCGTATGAAAATCCAAATCACTCAGTTACTCAGTATTTCAAGACTGTGATAGTTTGTCCAATTGATTGCTCTTACCTTGTAACACAAATTTCAGCTGCTGTACCCATTCTTCAGCATCTTTGGGAGAAGCTGCAGTAAACTAATAAAAAACAAACTGTAAGAGCGAAACTCACCATGGTAGAAATGAAAGGTATGTTGCATTCTTACCATTTCTTTAAGACCATTAGTAATTCTTTTCATGTCTAGTGGTACTTTTCTTGCAAGGATGCTTCTTATAATGTACAGTTAATTTTGACAAATTTACGTAATTGAAGCAGAGGATGATGAATTTGAAACTCTGATCAGCAGCTGGCAGCTGTGCAGGAAAAAAAGCTGCTTCTCTTCATCAATGTCAAAGACAGAACTGATGAACAAAATTTGCCCTTGACAATTAGAAGACACCCATGAATTTCTTTAGACTGCTGGGTACAGTTTTCTTAAAAATGTTCTTGTCAGATTCCAACACACTACCTGACAACTTAATTAACTGGCTTTCAACTGCAATCTCAGATATTTAAAACTTATTAAACATACATTCCATATTGATGCCTGGCTGATAGCTCTTGAATTGCAGAATTGATATGTGCCTTTACCTTCATTTTCTCCTACACCTCTAAGCAATACAGTATGTATTAACACTGATATTTTTCTTTTGATAATCTGACTTTTTCTGCTATGTAATTCTTTTAGAAGATCATACAGTTCTATTAAAATAGATATAAAATGCAATACTAGAAGTAACTGACAAGTTATATATTCTATAGAGTTTTTTTAAGAAGATAATGCTTGAACTACTCGGAAATTTTAAAAAATGTATTTCCTCTTTTATGAATGTTCAATGTATAAAAACCAACATCATCATTATTATTATCAACATGTCAGGAAAAGTTGTTTTAACAAAATGTTAATGTCACTATAATTGAAATAAAAATATTTTGTCAACTTAATTTCAAGGTAACATAAAAACTACAACCTGATAGATTCGTTTATCGGGAGCAGAAATTTCAAAACAGCAATCTTTCTTTCCATCCTTCCTAAGGGTGTTATTCATTCTGACATTGTAGCCATCTATTGCAAATTCACCTTTCTGTTGTTTGTCTGTTGAACACAAAACCAGAGTTAGAATTTCATTTGTTACAGTGAATGTAAATGCTCAGTCAATTATCTTTTACTTAAATTATGTTTGTCAATTCTAGGGGGGAAAAGTATTTTTGGTCATAGTCCTTCAGTAGATTAATGCTTAGGTAATATTTCTAGAAATCACTTTTAATTCTAAAATATAGAAATATGCAAAATGGTTGAGTCTACAAGAATATCTTAGAGAAGAGGTCTGTAGATGGTGGTCTTGTTCAGAAGGAAGTATGGAAATACAATACGTACTTTTATGTAGGGAAAAATCCATCAACTAGAACTTAGAATACTAAAACCCGTGGCTCTTTCAGATTTAGTAAGCCAGTGGGAAAACCTATTCAGTTGAAAACTTACTGGGCTTTATTTATCATTATTTCCTTTCACCTATCCCTTCTACCACTACTACCAGGGGGGGAAAAGCCTCTAAAACAAAACTTTTATTTTAAAAATTCTTCTAACTTGGTGCAAATCTAACTCTAAACTTAAAAAGTAAACCAAACCTAAAATACTGATTACAAAAAAAAGATGTGAGGGGAAAACAAACCATTTGGATAGAAAAGAATATTATAAGGATTGGCATCAGTTACCAAAAAAGGGAAGGTTTCCCAATCAGTCAAATGAAGAGCTAAACTAGTAAAGCACATTTGAATTGCATAGGAAGAGTCAAAAGAAAAGATGACTTGAGCTTGGGTAAGGTGTGATCCTAAAGACAAACAAAGTAGGAATACAACATAGGATTTAATACTCAAAACCGAAAATAAAATTTGTCAGCTTTCCTACTTTGCCTATTTATACCATTTTGATAGAAAAACTACACAGCTAGACTTATTTACTAGATTAATACAGAATATTAAAACTGTAAGGACAAACTGTCACTTTTATTAAGCTCAGGGAAGTACAGAAATGCTTCCATGCCATGGGGTGAAGGGCTCTCTCACCTCAGTGCAGCAATAAAATATCGATCTCCTTTTCTTAAATATACTAAATGCCTGAAGTAACACTGAAATCATATCTTGTTCAAAATATCAAATGAGAAAAAAAACCTGAGCTAGAAATTCCTGACTTAACTGAGGACAATCTAATTATATTTAGTTGTAATTTACATTTCTTTGAATGACTGAACAAGCAACTCAAATAGAAAATACTCAAAGTTTATTTCATGAAAAATGTCTACAATAAGCTCTGTGAGGTTCACAAGAACTCTACAGTACTTTAAAAATAAGAGCAGCATTTCCCAAAGTATGTTTTATGGGATATTCATAGGTTTCTGTGATCAAATAAACTTGCGAAACTTTTTATGGAATTCAAGTTAAACAATTTTGTTAGTACAGACCTTCTTGGGCCCTTAATATATTTACATATGACTAGACTTCTAAGAGAAAGATTTAATATGCAGCATTTCCAAAAATTATTTTTCCAAGGAACCGTTTTTTCACAGAACATTTTATGGATCTGGTACTCCCAAGGCATATTTTGCAAAACACCTAACAAGAAAACTACTGGAGAAAAAGTATTAAAATAACAAATAGTTAAACATAGTTGGTCTTTCTAAAATTCTCAAAAAAGACTAAGTCATTCACTTACTCATTCAACAAATTTATATTGAGCACTTTAAACAAACCAGGCAGCATTAGAGGTGTGCTGAGACAAAAGCTAGTAACATCTGAGTGGTTAGACTGCAAAATAAAGTGAATTGTCACTATAAAAAGTGGAAGCAATCTGAGGCAAAACATCAAAGTCATACAGAACAATTCTGAGAGATTTCCTTAAATTCTCCAGGAGAAACAGGATTTTCAAGGACAAGAATTGGAAGGAAGTTGCTTCCTTGCTGTGCAAGAACTCAGCCACTCCACTCACTAGATCCATCTCATCTGAAACCCATGCTTTCTATCTCTGATTTGGGTCTAAAATTCTTATCAATGTAACATGAATGGAGGTGGAAATGCACAAGGAGAGGGAGTTTACATCAGTAGATATAAAGTCAGCACAACAAAGACAATGTGGAAGAGTTGGAGAGAGGAGCAGGAGACCTGTGCTAGCTTACATAGACATCAGACAATCAGGCAGTAAAATTAGATGACCAAGACTCTGACCAGCAGATCCAATTTAGACAAAATTTCCAGAAATATGTTATAGGATCATGTATCAGATCTTCTGTTAGAGTCTAAGAGGAGTTCGGCATCAGCCTCTAGTGAGAAAAACCAGAGAGAAGTCACAAATCCAATTTATAGGTAAGCATCCCAGATTGTATAGACCTGTCCCTGTTCAAGGATAAGTGAGAAAAAGCAGACAAACACAGGCACCATAAAAATATTATGTAATATAAAAGTATAACATAACACTTGAGAGGTAGAAAGCATGAGCAAAATAAAAGAAACTGAAGCAAGCTTTACACAATTGCTTTGCATCTTTAATAAAAGTAAATACACAAGCACAAATTCTGAAAGAGATGCAAGATGAAACAATGTAATATAAAATAAAAGAGAAATGGCTAAGTCAGATAGAAATTAATATCAATTGGCAAAATAAGGACAAAATTAACTGCATAAGGAAGTGGAAAATGCAGCAGCAAAACAAATGAGATATTGGAAATGATAAAAGGTAGAACAATGTTGAAAATCAGATCAAATATATCTTTAAAAACTCCCTCAGCAGATACAAAAAATAATAAAGGGGATGAGGGATAAAAAGGGACTATGATGACAAAAAATATAAAAATAAAAATGGGTTTTCTAGAAGAAGAGTAACAAATAAAACAGTGCCAATAATTAAAGATATAACAGAAGAAAACTTCATTCTGTCTACGAAAGACCTAAGTTTGAAGAACAAAAGGTGTTGTTGTTTAACCAAGTAAAAATAATACAAAGAAACAAGTATCTAGGCCTATTCAGCTAATTGTATTTGAGGATAAAGAGTCATATAAACATGCAAGTAGGGTGGGAATGTAGGACCAGAAAGGATGAAGAGAATGGAGGGAAATTCATGACTCTCAAGAGTTTTTGCAAAACCATGACCATGAAGTGGCCGTATTTGCTATTAGCTAATATTGGATAGAGGGTTCAAGACATGAAATGGGCAGACGTGGCTATAAGATGACCCTGCTCTTCTTCACATTTGCTTCTCTTTTGGACAGAGAAAACTTTAGCATTATATAGTAACCCATAATAATGTGCATATAGGTTAGTTCCACAGTATTTTCTGGGATAGTTTCAAGGACACCTGTGGACTTGACACAGACGATTACAAATAGTAAAATACTAATAGGAAATAAGGTAATATAAGTTCATTTATCCAGAACTGTAAAAGAATAAAAGTATTTCACCCAGGTGAACTTCACAAATAGTAGAAGGTTATTTCTTTCAGTGCCAAAACTTTCCGAAATGTAAGCCATTGTGATGGAAATCTTTTAAAAATATGTACTTCCCCAACTTCTCTAACAATGTCTTTTAAAAATAATTTAATGTTTTCTTGATGATCTAACAGAATCATTTTGAATATTAGTTTTTATAATATGTTGTAATACATTGATGCTCTCAGGATTTGTGAGGTGTTTGTCCCTCTATTAAATTTCTCTCTGCTTCTGTTTCACACTTTAACCTTGCCTCTATCATGCTGTTTAAATTTAATGTCTATGGAACTGAAGACTGCCAGAAGAAACTAGATAATAAAATCTATTAAATCAGTAACTTAATTTTACACAAGCCTAATTCAGTAGGTTCAAGGTAAAAAGCAGTTGACTCTGATCTACAAAACAAAATGCATAAGGCTAATGACAAGTATTTCCTTCTATTTTTTCACTGGCTTTTAAGTCTACAGCTGTGTTCTGGGTTTTTGTTTTTGTTTTTTTAAAGCTGCCAAAAGACAACTCACATTTACTGAGCTCCTTCTATATGTCAGGTTCTTAATATAGCATATTGCATGTACAACTTATAATAATTCTAAGCAATGGAAGATATATATTATATTCTCCAGCACTGATGGAAAACAAATCCTAAATTAACCGAGTTGCTTATGGTCCCACAAACTGAGTGGTAAAAGCCAGGACCCTCATGTACATCTGATTCTGAAGCATTACTTTTTCAACCATTCCACATCGTTTTCTAGAAAGGTGTTTCTCAAAATTTATTTTAAGAATCACCTGTTTTAGAAGCATCTTGGATGCCTGTTAATGCAGAAATGGCTACCACTCTACACGTGCTGTATAGGAATCTGTGGGGGTGAGTACAGGAAACCAAATTTCTGGCAAGTACCTCAGGTGATTTTGACACACTAACATTTGAAAAACCATAGTCCTCAATAGAACATGAAATTTATGAAGTCACAGTAGAGAAGATAAATGTTATCTTGCATTTCCGCCTACAAATTAGGTCAAACTTTCTCAGCCTTCTTTATGAGCTCCCCTACCTTTGCCTATCTCTTAAACAGCCATGAAGGGTTATGTTCTAAATCTTGCTCTTTTCTCACATTACAGTTCTCCCTGGGCAATCTCATTCAATTCCAAGGATTAAACTCCTATCAATATCCTTTTGACTCACAATGCTCTATTTTTAATCCAGTTTCCAAAGTGTATTTCCAAACCTTCATCAACTCACTATATATGTTTCATCTCTCAAATGTCCTATATAGACATATTGAATAGAAAATACCCACAATGGAGATCATCTTATCCTCACTCTCAACACTTTGGCTCCCAATAACTGTGATATTTCTTGTTGTGCCCTTTACTTCAATAATGGCACCTCCATTAATTCAAGCCTCTGAACGAGAAAATTGAGCCCATTCTTGATTTCTCACTTTCCTTCATCAACTACCCCCCACACCACCCTCTATACTCATTGCCACCAACCAAAATCCAATCAGTCTTTTGATTGTTCTGGCAAATATATTTGCTTTTTCTGTTCTTCATTGGCTCTCAGAAAATATGCTTAAAATACCAACCATTCTCATACTATTTTAAATGACATAAATATCACTACTAAGTATTTCTAAATCCTTTAACACTTCTATAAATCATGAGCATTTATCATTTGGGGTTCCCCAGTATCTTTCCTATTTTAGTCCTGAGATTGGTGGGGATGGGAACTAATTCTCCACCACAGAAGCTGGAGGAAGGCGGATTTTCCCTGTTCTAGCTTTCATGTTCCATCAATCGAGTGGATGCTCCAGTCAGGGACCTAACTCTGAAGTGAGTAACAAAAGAATTAGGAGAGAGTACAGAATTCGTTCTGGTGGTAACAGTATTCACCGAGTAGTAACGAAAGTGCACAGTGGCAGCATCACATGTTCTGGGCAAGGCCAAGACCAGCAATGTGTTCTAATCAGACTCTCCATGGATTGGGCTTGAGTTCTAGCCACCTCACCTACCTTAGTTCTTACCTTCTTTTTGAGCCTCGTAGTTTAGCTTTCTCATTAATACTGAGAAAACATATTTTCCCAAAAATTTCCTTTCTGCATAGTTAAGTAAAGCTGTTTTCTATTATTTGCATCAAGAACACCAACTTGGTGCAAATGGCTAGCAGGCAGATATGCAATGTGTTCAGCAATATCCACTACTTATATTTAAGAAAGACTTTCCCTCCTCAGTGAATAAATCATGAAAGACTTTCCCTCCTCAGTGAATAATCATTCCTTAAGATTAATACTCATTAGTCAAGAAGAGGAAAATATACTAAACCCTTCACTAAACTTTATCAAACTGATTAGCAAGGTTTCTAGTTCCTCAGTTAAAGATATATAAACATTTTCTTTTTGTTTATACAGCTCACAGAAACACAAGGGCCAATGCTAAATCAGTCACATGAAATATACTTATGGATTTTTGAGTTATACTCAAACTAAAAACATTCAGTCATCAGATCCTTAGTAAAGATTTAATTTGTACCTGACTATTAATATATTGACAAAATCCTACTAAATTTTAGGTGTACACTTTAACTATGAAGGCAGAAAACAAAGGTATAGATTTCATTTAATGTTTACTGTGATAAACTTTAAAGTTAACACTTATATATCAAAGACCCAAAAGTCTAATATTACAATAATTCTGATAAAAAGTAGAATTAATGGGTCCTGCTTCTTAAAGAATAAAGATATTATCCTTCTTCACATACTAGATGGAAACAGAATTACAATATAAATTTTAAAAATATCAGAATTCATTTACATATTTTACATAAATTATCATGATATAATTATAAAATGTTGACGTCCTAACCCAGAAATTTGTCTCTATCAAATGAATCAGGATAAAAAGGTAAGTTTTTTTAAAAAATTAAGTTGTTTTTACAAAATAAAAGAGCTTCTAATTATACAAATATAAACAATTTAACATATTCAAAATCACATTAAAAGAGAACTATACTTTTTCAGCATCAAAATACGCTTTATAATTTTCAAACTGAACAGATATGTCCTCTTTTTTTTTTTTCTATCAATGGCAAAACTGTAAAGAAGTGAGAGGACTCGGAGGCCAATTTCAATGAAAAATTTTATTTCCCTGCCAAGTTCTGAAAGTTTTGTTATATTAAATTATCTGCAATAAGTCTGATTTTCTACTGACTTTTATTATACATTGAAAATATATTCTAATATAAAATTCCAATCACATGATATAATAAATAACTTTGGTATACATTTAGAATAACTTGGTAGGGCCAAGGCTACTTGTATTTGACACCAGATGGTGCTGGAAATTCTTTAATGGGGGGGCAGCAAAAGCCCTGAAAAGACGTACTAAGAACTAACAATCCCTCTCTCAAAAATGGGAAGAGTTAAAGTTCATATCATAATGTTGGTTCAAGACCATATAGGGGATAAACACAAAATTTTTTAAAAAATCATGAGTTTGGAACAGGTTCCTAAATGGACCATCATTTATGGGCACCTTGGAGGACTCAATAACAATCACCAAACTGTGGAAAAAGCATAGCCTTGGAGCCAGAGAGTCTGCATTAAATCCTTACTCTCAACATTACTATGTTAACCTCTCTTGCTTAGACTAACTCAGTGTCCTCCTAAATGGTCCTGTTGACCCAGTCTCTATCCATTCCAATCCATCCTCTGCAATACTATCATAATTACTTCCTAAAAACCAAACTGGTCATATAGCTCTCTGTTTAAATATTTCAAAATAAAATATTTAGCAAGGCCCTTATTCTAGAAGGTTCTTATCTATCTGACTTAATCCACTCCTTTGGTCTTCTGTGTTCCCTCCCCTCACTCACTCCATGCCCTAGCTTTGATCCTATCCATGGCCTTTCTCCACTCAGAATCTCTGCTATTCTTTTGCCTGTAAAGCCCATTTTACCCTCTTCACTGTCTTAGTCTGTGCTGCTATCATACCCAAGATTGGGTAACTTATAAACAAGAATATTTCTCACAATCTGGTGACTAGGAAGTTCAAGAATAAGGCATCAGCAGGGTCAGCACCTGGTAAGGGCTGCTCTCTGCTTCAAGGAGGCACCTTGTTGCTTTGTCCTCCAGTGGAGACAAATGCTGTCCTCACATGGTAGAAAGGCAAAAGAGGGACTACAGAGCTTGCTCTAGCCTTTTTTATAAGGCCTAATCATGGCCTAATCACCTCCCAAAAGCCCTACCTCCTAAAACAATCTCCTTGGGAGTTAAGTTCTAATATATGAATTTTGAAGGGACACATATACAAACCATAGCATTCACCCAACAAACTCCTACTGATTCTTTAAGACCCAGTGAAGTGTCCTGTCCACCAGGAAGTCTTCCCTTACTTTCTTAGGCAGTTGGCTTTTCCCCTTTTGTGATCCAAAGACATCTTATTTAAATTACTTACTGTATCACATTGAAACAACCGGTTTATCTGCCTAGCTCCCACCTCCAACCCCACAGCATCCTCTCTTCCTTTCACTGATATTCATACAACCCAAACTGTGAGCATGTCTAAGGACCTTTGAATCCCCAATGTCTATTTCTACCAAGTGTCCAAAAATGTTAATTGAATTTTTAAAAAAGAATAAATTAGTGGGTGAATAAATTAATGCTCTGAGGGATGTCAACACCCAGGACTTAAGAAGTTTGATGATGAGACTCATGACAATCAAAGGAAAAGGAAGAAGATGGAAGGATGGATGTGATTTCATAAGGTGATAAAATATGTACTATATATATTTGTTACTTAAGGGCCCAAATGGCTATGAATAATAAATACAGACAATATTTATGGGTACAAAGATAAGTGCATTATTTACCCTAGAGGATGGAACTACTCTTTCTAAGCCATTACTATCTTGATAGGTCAATATGTTTTGTGGCACACACAATAAGGTAGAAAATGTGAACTAATGTATCTGTCAAATAGTAACAAAGCACAGTTTAACCTAGTAAGTGGTATCAACTCCTTCTGTGCCTCTATAACCCATTTATCTAAATCCTACTTAGTTGAGGATTATAGTTCTCATATATCTAAATATGAGCTCTTCCCAAAGTGTAGGCAAATCGTTCACACATGCAGTACACAAGGCTGTACAAATCAGCTATCTAACTTCAAAAATATATATATTTGACACATTTTTTTTTGGAAAGAAAAAGATATAAAGGAAGGAAACCAGATTTGGGCAAAACAAGCAACTAAAAACTGTCTAAAGACAGATCTTTTTTTCGAAGACCTTAAAAGGAGAGGAATTGGCTGAGAATTATGAAGGAAACTGCTGAAAAAGAAAAGAACCACTAGAAACAGATCTGAAATTTCACTGGAAACAGGAGACTGAATAGTAACAGATAAGGACAAGTTTAAGGAAATACAAGTCAGATTTTCAAATATCAACATGAAAAAGGAACACTAGAATGGTAATTTTAAAAAGTGGAAGTGACAGAGCTAAACTGATCATAAAGTAGTTAAAACACAAATTGCAAAGAATGTTACTGCCATAAGGTCTCATCAAATAAGAATAAAAATGAAAATTTAACTAATATCCAAAAAATTCTAAACAGAATTTCTTTATTGAATGCCAGCCTTTGAAGTAAATACTAACACGCCTTGAGTTTTGGGAAAACTTGCTAATCTTTGGCCTCACAGTGATACCAGTCAGGACTAGAAATAAAGGAAACACTAACATCAGTATTCATTGATTCTTAAAGAAATTAGAAGTGAGAGACCAAACTGAACTAAAGTCATAGACCATTACCTGATCTGTTTTTTTTTTTTAAAAAAGAGGGTTTTGGGGGGAGGTAAGATCTTGATCTAAATTCAAATACTGTACAAAACTATATTTATATAATAGTAGCACAAATTTTATAATCTATGACAATCATAACTGAAATTGGATTCTAAATGTTCTGACCTACTTCATCTACTTACCCTTAGCAGAAGGAAAAAGGCCTTCTTGTTTATAGCTGCTTACAATGTATATTTCATTAATGCCATTATTATACTGAAACACACTGTAAATTAGTGATGGAATGCAAACTAGACACTAAATTAATTCTTAAGTTGTTAATCGAATTAGCCAAAAAGTGAGATCAACTTCTAGCATTATATATTTCAAATGTGCCTTGAAATACAATAATCTTATCTGCATGTTTAAGGAAAAAACCCCCTAAGAACTGCAAATAATGCCAAATAAAACAAATTTCCAAACAACACTGATAAGTAACCAATCCATCAGAAAGCTTAATCAGTTATACTGAATTTTTATGTCTTTTCTTCTTCTTCAAGTGTCCTTTCTGGAAATGATTGTTATCTATTTTTATATGACCTCTGCTTTATAATGTGCAACTCCCAGTCTGCTGTCCCTAGAAAAAAAGGAAAACTAAGAAAGCTTACATTCTTTTTTTCTGAGTTGGAGTCTCACTCTGTCGCCCAGGTTGGAGTGCAGTGTGGCACACTCACGGCCACTGTTGCCTTGACCTGCCGAGTTCAGGCAATCCTTCCACCTCAGCTTTCCAAGTAGCTGGAACTACAGGCACGCACTACCATGCCCGGCTAAAGAAAACTTACATTCTTTAATTTCATTATTTTGTGGACAACAGTGGTCAAGAACATGGACTGTAACCATGCTGCCTAAGTTAAAAATCCCAAATCTAAGTTAGGTGCAGTGGTATGCACCTGCAGTCCTAGCTACTTGAGAGGCTGAGGCAAAAGAACTCCTGAACCCTGGAATTTGAGGATGCAGTGTGCCATGACAGGACCTATGAATAGCCACTGCACTCCAGTCTGGGCAACACAGCAAGACCACACAATTTTCTTTTCCTTCTTTCTCTCCCATCCCTCTTGAAATTTCATCTATTGAATGAAAAACTATTGTAAGAGAATCTAAAAAAGGGAAGAGCAGCCTGGGCTGCTGCTGATTGTTTACTATTTTTTTGTTCATTTTATTTTATTATTGCTAAGTCTTAATTTTAGATCTTTATTTAAAAATGAGGCATGCTTACTGAAATAAACTTAAATGTTGCTGATGTGCACAAAACTAAAAAGTGAAAATCACTTCTCCCTACCCTAAGTAAACATTGTTAACAGTTTGACGGGAATCCTTTGTCTTTTTTTTTTTTTTTTTTTTTTTTTTTTTTGAGTTGGAGTCTCACTTGGTCGCCCAGACTGGAGTGCAGTGGCCGCTCCCAGCCACCGCAGCCTCGACCTGCTGGGCTCCGGCGATCCTTCCGCCTCAGCCTTCTGAGTAGCCGGAATTACAGGCGCACGCTACCACGCCCGGCTGATTTTTGGATTTATTGTAGAGATGAGGTCTCACTGCCCAGGCGGGTCTCGAACCCGCGGGCTCAGGCAATCCACTCACCTCAGCCTCCCAAAGGCACGGGATTACAGGCTGAGCCACCGAGCCCGGCTATCCTTTGTCTTTTTGCCATTTACCAGCTCTGTGACCTTGAAAAAGTTATTCAACCTCTCTAATCTTAGTTTTCCTAACAGTAAAAAAAAAAAGAAAGAAAAAAGAAAAATGGCTCTAATAAAAGTAACTACCTCATAGAGTTGTTGTGAGTTAAATGAGTTAATATAACTCACATACTTAGATAGCTGAAGTGCTTAGAACAGTGGTGTTCAGTATATAGTAAATTCTGTGTATATGTTTGCTGCTATTACTTAAGTCTGTAAAGGGAGTTGAGAAAGGTGTTGTACATATTTAATTGTATCGAAAGTTTTAAAATATTTGTGGAAGATCATATCTTTTTCTGCCTTCAAAGCTCTCAAAATCCTATGGTCTTTTCTAGAGATTCTACAATGTGGTCTGAGTAATAGATATTTCCGAGGGTGAAAGGCCACACAGATTAAAATAATTTTACTCTCTTTCCTAATTCAACAAAACACATTTGTATTAACTTTGAGAGCATTCTGGAATTTGAAGCAATTGTCAAATAATGAAATACAATTATAAATTAGTCTTAGACTATAATTGCTAAAATTCTCAGTTATTCTTTCTCTATTTGTCTTTAGTTTACTCTGTACCCAAAAGGAAGGGGCATGACCAAAAAACCCTCATAGAATAGTATTGATATAACTGAACACCAACACTACCTTTATCGCTTCCATAATAATAGAATACTGTTTTACTGAGAGCACACCACCGTTTCTGCCATTCAAATCCCAGAAAGCTGTGATCTATAACAAAGGAGGGAAAAGAACAGTTTAGATCATATACGTTGCATATAAACGTAAGGCCATTTTTTTTTATTATAAAGGAAAAAGTTAGTTGGTATGATTTGTAAGGCATCTTTAAGCTCTAATATTCTATGACTAATCAGTTTGCATCTTCTTTTTCAAAAGGCAAACAAACAGCAACAATCCAACAAAGGCTAAAAGGAGTAAAGTGAAACAGAGCTGGGACTGCCACGCATACAGGGTCAACTGCATGGCTAACAAACTTTCCTGACAGGGACCGTCAAAAAGGCATCTGACTATAGAGTCTTGATATTATGGAGTCATCTGGGTCTTGTTTTTTCATCTATTATAAAAAGAAGGGGGGAGGAGCTGACCTAGATTAGTTCTATTATCTCTTTTATCTTTAAAATTCAGCTAAGAAAGCTAAAGAAAGCAAATGGAATAGACACAGCCCCAGGGGACTACCTGGGAGATAAGCAGAATAGTGATGAAAAGACTTTCTGCTTTTCATTTCTCATATCATAACACCACCTCCACATTTCCTTTCCATTAAATACTGGTGTTGAAAGAGTGAGACCATATGGTCAACTCCCAATTATCATAGCCAATGGAGAGGAACACTGAAATGAATAATAGGCAATGGCAGACAAGATGCCAGGCTTGGTCTGAGCCACAGCAGACATGGTGTATGCCAGGTCGGGTACAGGATAACCTGCTCCTCAGCTGGGTGAGATAATGGTGAGAAATCCCATTCCCAGAATACAGCATGGCCTGCAGCTTTTCTAGAAGAGGCAGGGAACAGCTCTTGAGTCATTTACAAATAACCAAGGCTGACAACTGAAGCCTGACCTGATGTTTTCTTATTAAAATTTATTTAAAACTAGAAGTGATATTTTGTGGTTTTGAATAATATCATCCAGATTTTCTTACAGTCTTAAAACTCCTTAGTAACCTAAACAGAATATTGCTTCCATATGTACAACTGCAAGAGGGTTTTATCTAAAAATGAAACCATGTTTAGATTTTTAATTAGAATCTTACAGCTTACCTTTTCTGCGCTTTTCAAGGTAGCCAGCCTTTAGAACAAAAGGAAGGTCCTGTGCTGCAATTGGAGGAAACTGGGCTCCTGTGGGAGGTGGGGGAGAAAAATAGGAGTGGATAATCCATTTTAGAAAAACCAAGTGCCAGATCTCATTAGATTCAGTATACTTTTAATTACTGAAATTGCTTGAATTCAAGTCTATTAGTCTTGTTTCAGATCCAGTCCATAGACTAGTCCCTCTACTCCTCCTATAAATCTCAAGAGAAAAAAAATTCTTAATATATTATTCTTCTAAAATACAGTAATACTCTGTAACTGAATGATCTCTAAAGGGTGATACTTTTCAATCTACATTCTATAGGAACAGGGCCAGGAAACTAGTATAAATAAGTGCAATAAATGGTAACAAGGTAACAGGAAATTCAAATAAACAAATATCAAGTGCCTACATTCCCAGCAATTCAGTAGGAAAAAGGCAATAATGGAATCCACATTTTCTTATAGTTAGGTTGGTATTTTACTTACCAGGCAACTGTTTGTAAAAGATAACTCAAGAGTTCTAGAATGTATCTTGAAGATTTTGTCTTAAAAGCAAACTGTGTATATAGTGAACATAGTTCAGTAAGCTAAAGGTATGGATTCTAGAATTTGAAAAGTGGAGAAGAGACACAAAGTATGAAAATCAATAACAAATGAACTAAAACTAAGGTATCACCCAATCTTGGTGATTCTGTTAAACTACTACCATATCTTTTTTCCTTGAATACAGGATGAAAAACACTGGAGTTCTTAAATGTCTGTAATATACTTAAGAAATAAGTTTTATCTTTTAAAATATTTTAATTATTAAAAATGATTATTTTAGCACTTTGGGAGGTTAAAGTGGGAGGAATGCTTGAAGCCAGGAGTTCAAGACCAGCTTCACAACACAGTGAGACCTCACCTCTACAAATAATTAAAAATATTAGCCAGGCATGGTGGTGCATGCCTGTGGACATAGTTATTCCAGAGGCAAGAGGATGGCTTGAGTTCAGGAGTTCGAGGCTGCAGTAAGTTATGACTGTGCAATTGCATTCTAGTCTGGGCAAAAAAACAAGACCCTCTCAAATAAATAAAATAAAAATGAAAAATAATTATTATTTCAATTTCAGAAAAAAATATAAACTCTTTGGCAGAAAGTATTTAGGCAAATGTCAGGCATTGGGTTGGTTAGGCCTAAAATCAGTCTTGGGTCTAAAACTGCTTCCTATCCACTAATGGTTATTTTAGTGTCTAGATTAACTTTTTCAGTTCTAGTTCATTTTCCTTAATCAGAATTGAGGTACATTTTCAGGTGCCAACACTCCAATGTAATTCCAATGTATTATAATTTGGCATAAAGGTAGAGAACGATTGGTAATCTTGGCATTAAAAGGATAAACAGTTATATTACTGGATGCAGGATGGGGCAAGGCAGAAAAGTAGGTCTAGATCACAGACTGCTTCACTCAGAAGACAACGCCTAGAACAGCATGTAAATTCCTTCAGCAGGAGAGGGAGTTAGAGTCAGTCTAAAGTAGAGGGAAAGAAAGGTTCGGTTGTCCCTCCTCTATGCCTCTTTTCTCAAAATAATCTAAATAAATAATCATTCACAATTTTGTTCAGTGCTGGGTATCTCAACGCAATATATTCCTAGGTCTTCCCTAACATTGACATGTCTCCTAATCCATTCCTATACACACACACACACACACACACGCATACTTGCACGCATACAAACTAATCACAGTCTGAAACCTCTTTAAATGCATTTATTTTTATAACACAGTATGAGCCATCACTTCCAAAGTGTAACTTAAACTGAAAACTTTATTTTTAAAAAATTGCAGGCTGGGTTCAGTGGCTCAGCCTGTAATCCCAGCACTTTGGGAGGCCAAGGCAAGTGGATAGCGAGTGGGTTCGAGACCAGCCCGGGCAACTTGGCGAGATCTCGTCTCCACAATAAATCAGAAAAATTAGCCGGGCATGGTAGTGCATGCCTGTAGCTCTTGCTACTTGGAAGGGTGAGGCGGAAGGATCACCGGAGCCCAGCAGATTGACGCTGGGGTGACTGTGCGCATACCATGCACTCCAGCCTGGGAGTGACAGAGGGAGACTCCAACTCAAAAAAAAAAAATTGCAGAAGTTCTAACTACTTAGTTATGGAATTAACTTTTTATTCAGTTTCCTTTCTATCTACTTTGTTCGTTGTGTGAGACTATGAATAGGTGTCAAGGGATGTGAGTGCTTTAGAGATATTTTCAAAATGTACTTGTATTTTCACTATTATTTTTATTTTTTATATGCAACTTTGGTGACCAATTTAAATGATAGACTTCTAAGGTATCCAAAGCCTTATTTTTACTATTTTATAATTAATAAATCATTACAATACTATGGGTCTCATTGTATTAATATGTTCACACTTTTATGATTGCTCAATCTAGATTTTATACAAAATTACTACTAGGTTTCTGAGCTTCACCTTTTGCTGCCTTCGATTTTCCCTTTACTAGTTGGCCTTCATACAGTTTTCAACAAAAACACTAAACTTTCAACTAGTATAATTTTCCCACCACCTTTATGCAACTGAGGTTTCCTTTCCCTTATATTGGAAAAAAAGGAGAGATATAAAAAAAGATTGTTATTGCTCATAAGAATTTTCACTCTGAATCATGCTCCTGGTCTATTCAGCGAAATATTCATGTCACCACATGATGTGACTGCTTTCCTTGAACTGCAATAAGTTAAGGATACACTCCTCTACAATGTCTTTTTACGCTCTCAATTCCTATAAAGAAAACATCCGTGAACTTATCTAAGCCTCTCAAAAATTCTTCATTTTCACCTGATACTTAGGATGTTGAATTCACTAAATTGGCCATAGCCTGGGGACAGTTTTGCTTCCTTTTATCTCTTCTAAACTCATGTGACAAACTTCAAAAAATGTCTGGTCATTTTAGTATGTCCTAAATTTGGGAAGCCAGGCACGGTGACTCAGCCTGTAATCCCGCACCTTTGGGAGGCTGTGAGTGGATTGCCTGAGCCCGCGGGTTCGAGACCCGCCTGGGTAACTTGGCGAGACCTCATCTCTACAATAAATCAAAAAATTAGCTGGGCGTGGTAGCGCGCGCGAGTAATTCTGGCTACTGGGAAGGCTGAGGCGGAAGGATCGCCGGAGCCCAGCAGGTCGAGGCTGCGGTGGCTGGAAGCGGCCACTGCACTCCAGTCTGGGCGACAGAGTGAGACTCCAACTCAAAAAAAATTAAAAAAAAAAAAAAGGGAAATAAACTCATTAAAAAAAAATCTACCCACTTAATGATTGCTTTGTATTTATTTATTTTAAATTGTTTATTTTAAAGATATGGGGTAAAATTCAGGGTTAGGTATACAAATGTTCGTTATGCAGGTACCCTTGTTGATGAGATGTTCTACCCCCACCCCTGGCTGTTTTCCCACTACTGCCAATCCCTTTCTTATAGTATTTTGGTAGTTGTTCAAGGATTGCTTTGTATTTAAAACACATATTAGACTTCAATTTTCCAAAAAATATTTCATTGCACAATAGTGATATATCTCCTACCCACCAGTGGTTATTTTATTGTCTAGATTAACCTCTTCAGTTCTAGTTCATTTTTCTTAAGAAATGGTAATTAGGATTGAAGTACATTTTCAGATAATGCCAAAATAATACTTCATAATGCCAAAATAATCCCAATGTGTTATAATTTTGTATAAAGGCAGAACAATGCTTCTGTTTTGTTTCCATTATCCTTTCAGATGACATCCACTATCCCACTATCTTACTGATGCTTTTGGCTGAAGGCTGCATTGGGCACTTAGATGTAGGACATTAATCTATAAATAAGCCTTGGTTCCCAAAGCTATTACTGGCTCAGAACTCATGGTTCCACAAGCACAGTGTAATCACATTTTACACTTGCACATATAAACTTAGATGCCATTTCCCTTATTTTAGAGACTATGTCATAGATACAAAGATGCAGGGGTGCTGACACTTTGTTTCTTATTATTCTAAGAGGTTTTAAGTGTAAAAATTCACTAGCACATCCGCAAAGTAAACAAAAAACAAAATAAATATACGCCAACAAGAGAGAGAAACCTAAATTTAACTTGGACATAAATACAAAATAAAATAGTTTAAAAGCTAAGCAGATATCCACAAGCTTAGCTTTACAATGATAATGATTTCAAGAGCCATGGTATAGGTGAAAGAAGCCTGTAAGGAAATTACAGTTCTGAAACATAAACAGGTTACTTAGTCTCTCTGGGACTCAATTTCCTCCTCTAAAACCTGAAAAATTTAGGTTTGATCATCTCTAAAGCCTCTCCAATTCTAGGACTCCAAAAAATATACCCACACTAATATTTTTCTTGTACTTCCAGTAACCAACAGCCAAGGTCCAAGACAGAGTCAACTTTCAATGACATCAAATGTGGAAAATGTTCACGACATAATTTTTGTAGAGAGCAACTGTCATTTCAAAGGTTTAATTTCTAGCTAGAATCTTGGCCTGGAATAGTTGTGAAAGAAAGTAAATATATAAACTAAATATTTTCATATTCTAATAATTCTCCCCTACACATGGGAAATTTGGAATTTCAAATTGTTTCAGGTTTTTTTAAGTGACAAAAGGAAAATTAAATTAAACAGGCAATCAAGCAATAAGCTTTAAGAAAATAATTACTTCAGTAACTCGGAAAGATGGCTAATTACATTACTTTAGCATAGTCCTTTCACAAAGCTTGCTTTCTCACCTTAGCAATATTACTTTCTTCGGACACATTTAACCAATGAATATACTAATACTAATATACTCACCTCTAAGGCTATCATAATATTTCCTTAAAAAAAAAAGTTTACACCAGTCAGGTGCGGTAGCTCACACCTGTAATCCTAGTACTTTGGAAGGCAGAGGCAAGAGGAACGCCTAAGCCCAAGGGTCCAAGACCAGCCTGGACAACTTGGTGAGACCTCGTCTCTGTAATAGATAGATAGATAGATACATAGATACATAGATAGACAGACAGATAGATAAAAATTAGTCAGGTATGGTGGTTCACTCCTGTGATTCCAGCTACTTGGAAGTCTGAGCAACTTGAAGAATCGCCTGAGCCCAGTAGGTCAAGGCTATGGTAGTCATGATCGGGCCACTGCTTGATGAGATTTCATCTCTGTAATAAACAAACTTGGTGATACCTCGTCTCTATAATTAAAAAAAAAAACTTAGCCAGGCATGGTGGTGCACTCCTGCGGCTGCAGCTACTTGGAAGTCTGAGCTACTCTGAAGGATTGCCTGAGTCCTGTAGGTCAAGGCTGCAGTAGTCATGATCGTGTCACTGCACCCCAGCCTGGGTAACATAGTGAGACTCCAACTCAGAAAAATAAAATTAAAATAAAAAATAATTAAAGCAAAATAAAACAGAGGCTTATACCATGCTTTGACACAAAGATGGTCAACTTCCAACTAGTAAAACCACAGAATTCTACTAGAGGGTTTTATGTCTTGTGATAAGGCTTTAAAAACTGATACAGCAACCAATGTGATGATATCTGGGGCAAAAATAGAGGTTACAACTCACAGGTTTACTATCTTTTAGTCTTCTCCCTCCTCTCCAAAGCAGCAAGTCATCTTATTTTAATTTTTTTCTTTATTTTATTTTAAAGATGTGGGATAAAAATCATACTGAAAAACTTTTGCAAATAAAAAGTGACAAGTCATTTTAAAGCCACAAAACAAAAACTGAATAACCATTAGGATAATTCAAGTTTGCTTTTATTTAACTCTATTTCATTAAATGAGACTTTCAATATGTCTTCAATAGTTCTACCTGGAACCAAAGAAGGGAACAATAATTATTAATATCATGGCTATTTGTATGTAAAATATGCTCATGAGTATGATCCAAAGATTAAGAGTTTGTTCAGAGTCCAATCAAAGCTTGTGGTTTATATCAAATTCATTCATTTATTTATTTAGGGCTACCAATTGTCATCCAAAATATGCAAAATTCAAGTGGGAAGATTCCAGAATAATTAAGAGAAATCTGAAATCAAGTGTGTTCATCAATGTCCACTAAAATAATAGTAAAAAAGTCACATCAAAAGAATGTATGAATTATATTATCTATAAAGTCCAATTATTCTTTCCCATTCACTTAAAACTGCTTTGAACTTCAGTGTGATGAGAATCAGAACTATTTCATTACATATCTGAAGACAATTTTTTAAAGATAAATCTTTAATATAGGATGGCTGTCTCGTATAAAATTAGATGTTAAAAAAAAATCTCTTCAAGATTTCTGATTCTTTGGTCTAATGATAGACCACTAGATATCACACTATTTTATTAAACCTGTTCCTTTTAGAGTTTAAAAATATGGCTTTCATCTAAAAATTCCAGTTATTCATATGTGAAAAACCCTGTAAAATCTCTCAATTATTCCCAGGGATGAAAGCATATCAATATACTGAATCAGTCACTTAAAAATAAGGTTCATGATGCATATTTGTAAACCTAACCCTTAACTGTACCACACAATTTTAAAATAAAAAATATGTAAAAAATAATAATAATAAAAATAAGGTTCACTATGAGAAATTTCACTTTAGAGACAAGATTATTTCATATATTTATAATACAAGGCACCCTCTGTGTTTCTATATTTTGGTAAAAGCAACTTTTTAATAATAGATCTTTAGATTTCACAGAAATAATTTAAATCAAATTTTATCTTTTACATAGAGTAACTTCTCAGCTACTTTGTATCTGCCTGTATCTTAATCATTTGCTCTGTAGCAAGTAAAAAATTAAGTTCAGAAAAGAAATCTTTTTAAAAAGTCTATGATGCACAAACACTTTGAGAAAATGAGATACAGACTTAAAATGGAATACGTTTCTCCTTAATTTAAAAATAAAATTCCAAATATATCAAAGTTTTCACAGAGACTCTAAATATAATAAAACTAGATATATATAATTGTGATCTACGTTTTAATTTAATGCTTTTGTTTACCACAATAAAGGTGCTCCAATCTGATATTGCATTTTGGAACTGTGGTTAGAACCATGGGGTCTTGTATTCAAATTGCAGCTTGGCTACTAGCTCTCTGACTTAGCAAGACTCAATTTCATTAAGCTTTAGTTTTCAAATCTTTGAAATACTATGGAGACATACTATGGAGAAATTCTGTGGGGATTTAGTAGAACAGCACTTAATAGCCCATTAAAAATTATTAGTTCTTATTATTACTATTATTTTAAAATGGTAACTCAAGTTTGTCACAAGTACCTTGTTCCACACACAAGAAAACAAGAAAGCTGAAAAGGTAAACCATTAGAATAAAAATATGAAAGATAAATACTTTTTAACAATACAAATTTCTTTCTACTTATAGATATTTGGCCAAAATATCTGATGCATGAAATAATATTTGATGGTATTATACATAGTAAAGATAAATATAAATGAAAAGGAATACTGATAATTCATTTATTAAACAAACATTTAATAGTGTATATTATGTGCCAGGCCTTTTTCTAAGTGTTACCTAAGGTAAACAACCAGGAAAAATAAACTCAGTTTCACCAAAAATTTGTTGAAAGCATTTTAAAAGAAAAGTCAATTTATAAATATAAAGTTTAACAAATAACAATAGGTCCTACTTCTTTCTTTCTTACCTATGCTATCCCTATAGCAAACACAACCTTTTCCATTACCTCCACACAATAAGCTTTAAGCATCTATTTCTAAAGCCCTATCAGTGGCATGATTACAAATGTCAGCAAGGTTCAATGAGGTAATAACTGCAACAGTTAACATTTATAGAGCCTTTACCATGAGTTAAGCATGATACAGTCATCATCTCATTTCATTCCCATAACAACCTCAAGAGGTTTAACTTCATGTTACCAATGGGAAATCAAAGTCACATACAGTAAGTGAAGCCAGAACCCCCAAGTCTGTCTGTTGAAAAATCCCATTTTATGAAATGCTAGGTTCTACTGTTGATAGAATAAATGAATGCCAGCTACAGAACCTGTATAAGACAACACCACTGAATTACTTTTCTACAGCATTAAAGCAATCGCTTTTATTTAGATTAATTCCTTGATAGCAAAATGACATATTTTAAACTTTCATGTATATAAAACTCTGGAGTGTCTGTTTCATCTTTTAGGTCAATTTTGCTCCTTAAGAATATGCTTTTAAAAGATATCCATTTTGTTTTAAAAACATATACACAAACGTAAAACAAATTAGTAATGAAGAAAACGGACATTTATGAAAGGAAGAAGAAGCTTTTTAATATGCAGACTCCTCTAACAAATTGCATAGAAATAAGAAATGAATAAATTTAGATTGAATTCTTTAGCTTCTTTCTACCTCAACTATGCTTTATTTTCACATAGACTATAGGGCAATTCTTTCATTTATTTATTTTTGCAAATGTTTTATGTTTTGTTTTAAGCTATGAATTTTTAAAATTATTTCAGAATATAAATAAAATTTTTATAATTTTAAAAATTCTTTAAATTCATTTTTATTCATTTATTTTTCCTATTCTGTGTACAAAAAGTTTAGAACCATTAATAACATAAGATCATATCTGAAATAAGAATATGTAGAGTGATAATATATTATAATATTATACGGTATGATAAAGCTTATGCTTTTGCTTTTGCCTTGAAAGAAGAGAACAGGTATATAAACAATTGTCATTCTACTCCCATCTCCCAAAAGAACCTTATTATTGTGAGGTGGTTAAAATAAATGGAAAAATGTGTAGTTTGAAAACTATCAAACATGAAATTATTTCACAACTAACTTAATAAAAGGTAAACATTGCTAAATTAAGGTTCTCACACTATCCACAGTCCTATTCTGATTATTTGATTACTACACTGGGCTTTATTACCAAAGCAAATACATTCCCACACATTCTTCATGCTTCAGTATTCATAAATGAATAATATACTTGTTTCTATTTAAGAAGGAAACTCCTTAATTTTTATTTATATCAGAAGGTTTTTGATATTTCCCCTCTTACATCATTAAAAGTACTATCTTGGTTTGAAGCATTATCAGCATCTTCTTAAAAAACACATGTAGAATTTGTCTTTTCCTTCCAACTAAAACAAGAGGTCTTTTCATAATGCTCTTTTTTCAATATAGGTATGAAATTTACACATTCTAAACTATTACTATTATTGTTGTTAATTTAGTAATACACTCCCTCCTTTTCCCAAACAAGTATTCCACAGGCATTTGTAGATACATTTTGGAAGGCAAATTAAAAGCAAATAGGAGATGGCATGTGTGTACACATGAACATAATATTAAATTAAGTTTAGCCCAAGGTTGCCTCCTTTCATATTTTGGGTTGGACCTACAGGTTTCTCTGTAATCTTTTCTATGGTGAACTGAACCTAGCTAAATGTATAAATAGACTGTAATTTACTCCAATCACCTAGTTTCAGCCAATCACATGTGGCAAACTATTCAAACCAGGTTCCAATTAGGCAAATGCTGAGCTGTAACTATTCTGGTTATTTCTGTACTTCACTTCCGTTTTCTGTATGTCACTTTCTTTTTTCTATCTATACATTTTCTTCCACCATGTGGCTGCACTGAAGTCTCTCTGAGCCTACTCTGGTTCAAAAGGCTGCCCAATTCCTAAATCGTTCTTTGCTCAATTAAACTTTGTTAAATTTAATTTGTCTTAGGCTTTTTCTTTTATCACACACAAATGCACACAGAGGGAGGGAGGAAGGTGAGGGAGAGGAAGTGGAGTGTGATAAAGTGAAAATACCTTTATAGAAAAATGTCAATGTTAGAAGAATTTACATGAAAAGGTATATAGGAATTCTTTATACTATTTTTGCAACTTTTCTATAAACATCATTATTTTTAAAAACATTTTTTTTTTAGTTCAAGGCAAAGCTAGGAATCAGAGTGAAACACAAAACAAGCGACAACTACAACATCATTTATACTTGTGAGAAATGGGCCAAGAATTCAGCTACAAGTTTTATAACAACCAACATGAAGCAAGAAGTACAATAAATTATTTGAGCTATTACCCATAAGATAAATATAGATCACAGTTCAGAGAAGAACACACTCCTGGCTCCTGTACTGAAGTGAGAAAGAAATTTCTCCCATGTGTTCTCAATGTCCTCAATAACATTTGTACAGTATATAAAACAAAAGTTTCATAGAGCTGTTTGTATAACATCATTCATATTGAGGCAACAATCTAATACCAAAGCAAAATTCAATAAAGAAAATTGCATAGCGTACAAAACTAGGCAGCCCAAGTACATGGCTCCCAAACAGATTTGCTCAATTCAAGATCACAGAACATCCATAGGAATAGACAACCTGCACATTTTTCAGACAATCTTTCCAAAATACTGTTTGCCTTAATCAAATCCCAAGCAGAAGCTATGTTCCCTTCAAGAAACTAAAAGAACTCTAGTATGTTTCTGCTTAAATCAAGAGTCATATCTCTTAACAAGCAGTTAAAACACGGTTATGCAATCAGCACAACACTGAAAACAGAAAGGAAATACCAGACATAAATTATCATGCAGATGATGATTTTTATTCATAGAATATCTAACTTTTGAGTCATTAAAATAATTTTAGAAACATTTAATACATCTTTTACAGGTATTGTAAGAGAAAGAGAAAGATTGTCATAATAAAAAACAGTATTGAGCAGCCAGCTGCATACATGTGTTTGCTCATTCATCAGATAGTTAGCGAGCACTCAATCTGTGCTAAGCACTGTGGTGGGCCAAGAAATGCAGCTACAGTCCTTGTCTTTGAGAAGCTTATGATTGGGCGCAGCTCCCTGAGAAAGTGAAGAAACCAATGAGGAATGAGAAGAATGAGTGGAAAGATAGCAGTAAGAACTAAAGAGCAAAGAGGTCATCCTTATATGTATTTTCCATTTTAATATCTCCTTTCACAGTTCACACTCTAATTCAGTTCTAAACTTTATCATAACCAACATGAAGAAATATAATAAAAAGAAAAAAGAAATCAGGGAAGCACATATGGTTTTAAAAGTACCAATTTTTATCTATGTGATTTCAGCATGTTTTTAAAAAATAAGTGTCTATAATGTAAAAAAAACAAACAAACAACCGCCAAATATAGAAATAATCCAGGAGTGTGTTCACTGTGTGGACGACCTCACCCCAGGATTCACAGAGCTGATGTGGCCCAATTGTTCACAGTCTCCTTTTCTCCCAACTAAGAGTCGTCATTACCAGAACAATTTTACCATGGAAGTTTAATAACTTTTAAATTCTAGTTAGAAATGTCAAAATTAAAAATCTGAAAAAGAAGCTCATGGAATATTAAATGGAATAAAATGATTGCTAACAAAATGCAACGACTGATGCAACTTCCTGTAAACAAACAGTGCTGTGCAGCCACACGTGAATGTCACACTAGAGCAGTTCAGTCTCTCATCTGCACTAAAAGGTACTGGCAGATATCTCAGAGGAAGTTAAGAAAAGAAAACGGTCTAAACCCTGAATCTGTTGTTTGCTTGTAAATATTTGAAATATATGATGATCTCTTGAAAATGTGGAAAAGATTAAAATCCATGAGATATACATCCCACTTAAATTCTATATAGATAAGTGATATAAGTTATTCCAAATCAATTCAGATATGGCAAGATCTTATGATAAAATATTCCATTACATATTTCTCTAAGAATTCAGCTATAATTAAGTCGTGTCTGAATAGACCATGACATATATTCTCACTGAAAAACAAAATTTATACATATGTTTTGTCTATCTTCTTACTACTAAGATCATAAGTTATTAATTAAATCAATTAATTCAATTAAGTCCCCTTCATCTGGATAGCTTTAAGTCTCTTGCAAAACTATAGCTCTAATGTACTTTCCAAAATACAAAAACACAACATCCTGTTGTGACATTAAAAAAAATTTTGCCAGAATTGATTTTTATTTTAATTCTAATCTTACTATTGATTTTTAGAATAATAAAAGTCACAAATAAAACAAAGTAGTCATTAATTTCTAATTATCCATTTATTTCTATATTTTCTAAAATTCTCCACCTGCTTATAGAAATATAGCCAAAGGCTTCAAGACAATCCTTGATCTAGGAAAAATACTAGTGGATTTTTGTAAGTCCACATGGACCAGAAACGTTCTTGTTTAGAAAACTAGCATTTCTAACAAGTGTTTCAAATTGAAATGAAATCAAAATGTGTTGATATTACAAAAATAACACAATAATGTGGTTTTTGCTCTATTTCAGCTGAAATGTCTTCAAATTGATATAAAAATATGCATAAAAATAATTGTGCCAGGCTATAACTGGTATTCCAAATTCCACATGGGAAATGAATTTTACGACTATACTATAAACTTCTAAAGTCCTGAAGTTTTAATAGATATGCTGACACAACCTTAGCCATAATAGTTCTAGCAACTGCTGCTGTAATAAATCTGTCAGTTTCTAGAATGCCTATGACAAATCCATTAATATGAATGATGCACACCTCACATAGCACATCACACGGTAACCACACAAGTTATGTCATCTCCATTCTGAGAAGCAAATCAGCAATCAATATTTGTAAAAGCAGCAGCTAATCCTTTGTAAAATCACTGGTTCAGTGATTGAAGAGTTTGCTCAATCCACACAGTTAATCCCTCTTCATCTGCTTGAGCCCTCTATTTATCCCAGCCTCTTACAGTGCCAGCTATGGCAGATTAATACATCTCCACATGCTAAACATGACCTGACAATTGACACAGGATATTGCTGACAGGATAAGCTCTACAAACACTGGCCTTTTAAAAAGGAAGCTTAAAATTAACATTCAGAAACCCAAAGTTTACAAACAGGCACACCACTATCCCTCCCCACCTGATTTATTGAGCCTACTTTCCTTGGGAAATACATCCCTATTTTTGGTTTGAACAACTCATGTAGCTGATTCTAGAATGATTATTCACAAAACAAGTACGGTTGTTTATCTTTAAAATAAAGGTTAACAGAAGTTTTCTGGCCAAGAAAAGAGACCCATATGTAGAAAACCATTTTAGAATTTGTATAAGTGAGGTAAAAGTAGCTGTTCTCAGTTATTTCTAAGTTCTACATTTGGAGAACATCTCAAAAAAGCATTTCAATGCTTAAAACAAAGCAGTGAGTGAATAAAAAAGATGAATTTCCATACTGAAAAGTGATTAACAATACTATAAATAAAGCACTCTGTGCTAAAAGAAACAGATATTACAAAGCTATAAAATAAAAAGCTTAATCATACCTAAAAATTAGATGATATGGCAGATCTCTCTTTAGGAATATATTACATTTTACTTAAAGTTCAACATGAATTTCCTTAACAGATTTGTTAGATTCAGATATTCCATATATCCTTAATTGAAACAACTTGAAGGAAAGGAAAATGTAAATTCATGTCAAATTAAGAGTAAAAAATAGGCCTAAAGAAAAAAATTATTTCCTAACCTATGATATTGAATAAAATTAATCTTTTAGAAAGACAATATACACAGCTCCTTTCTTTATACAACCTCTGGTTATAGTGGTCCCCTGTAAAATGGGCAATATGTTCCAAAACCCCCAGCAGATGCGTGAAACCTCAGATTGTACCAAACCCTACGTATACTATAGTTTTGTTTTTTTTTTCAAAATAAAAGCCAATACTGCAATTTAAAAATCTAATAAATTTTAACAGTTCATAATAAATTCATATGTAATGTTTAAAATGAATAATAGGCTAAAAATGACAACTAACATTTGAAAATTTAGAGTGACATCTCCAATGTAATGCAAAAAATGTCTTATATGGAATGTTGCATATTTTAAGAATGTAATCTTAAAATCAAATAGCTTTTTCAGATATAAAGCAAAATAATTTGCTAGTCAGTTGAATTTGCTATAAAAAGGATTAAACATATCACCAAATCCTACAAGACAACTGGCTCTAATTAGCCTTACTGAAGGAAGTTGATGCATGGAGTGAATAAAAAGACAGCAATACTAGTTCAATATTATAGGTGATCTGTCCATGTCAAGAATATGCAGAACTTAGATAAGTAGAGAAGTTTGTCAGCAGCTAAGAAAAATAAATTTTAAAACTCTTTGAACCATAAAAATCACTCGGAGGCTACAGTTGCCAATGCCATTTCACACCATCTTGAAATAGTGATATTCCCTGGTACATTTAAATTATGATATTGTGACTGGGCTCGGTGGTTCAACACTTTGGAGGCCGGGGCAAGTGGATTGCCTGAGCCCGCGGGTTCAAGACCAGCCCCAGCAACTTGATGAGCCTGCATCTCTACAATAAATAAAAAATTAGCCAGGCGTGGTAGTGTGCACCTGTAGTTCCAGTTACTTGGAAGGTTGAGGCGGAAGGATTGCCAGATCCTAGCAGGTTGCCGACAGGGTGGCAGTAAGCATCACCAGCCTGGGAAACGGAGTGAGACTCCAACTCAAAAATAATAATAGTAATTATGATATTGCAAAGTTCAATTTATTCATAACTTTAAAAAAACCACACATATTTATTTCAGCTACTGGGAGGCTAAGGCAGGAGGATGGCTTGAGCACAGGAGGTCAGGGCTGCAGTGAGCCATGACCATGCCACTGCACAGCAGCTTGGGCAACAGAGCAAGAACCCATCTCTCAAAAATAAAAATAAATAAAAAATACAACGATTTTACAAACTATATACTTAATCATATTGAAATATTTTGGGTCTAATGCTAGTAGTCTTTTAATCTCCTAACAAAATTCCTTAAGACTCTAGACATAAAATTAATGTTCTCTCCCATACAAATGCATGCACACATACATAAAATGTGTGTATGTGTGTATGTATAATGTACACACACACATGCAATGCTGCCCAATATATCCTAGAGAAGTTAATGCTTCCCTTTTTTTCTTCAAAAGGAAGTAATTTATAACATCTTTCAAAAAACTTTCAGACTCTTAGATATCCAAGTAGCAAAAATTATAAAACTGCAACACAATTTGCCAATGTTATATGCATAGCCAGAACAAAATAATACCTTCAGAAGTTCCAGAGTAATACTGACCTCGTTAACAAGCATTAGCTTCTTCTTTAGGAGATACATAATGAGAAAACAGCATTGTGTGTTTCATTGACCAACTGACATTTACATGTTCTGAAAAAAATGTTATCTTCAAGTCTGAGACCTCAAGTTCCCACAAATATTTCAATTTCCCCTTATATTTTAATAATACCAAATATGTACTTTCAGGAGTGTCAATAAAGATACTTTTTGTATTTTTAAAGTTATATTAATAAGATCAAAATTACCAAGATTTTCCATATAAGAAATCTTTTAAAAAGAAAATAAGTCGGGCTCAGGGGCTCAGCCTGTAATCCCACGCTTTGGGAGGCTGAGGTGAGTGGATTGCCTGAGCCCGTGGGTTCGAGATCCACTTGGGCAACTTGGCGAGACCTCACCTCTACAATAAATTAAAAAATTAGCTGGACGTGGTAGCATGCACCTGTAGTTCCAGCTACTTGGAAGGCTGAGCGGAAAGATTGCCGGAGCCCAGCAGGTCAAGGCTGCGGTGGCTGGGAGCGGCCACTGCACTCCAGTCTGGGAGACAGAGTGAGACTCCAACTCAAAAAAAAAAAAAAAAAGGAAATAAATAGTCACATTGAAAGTTATTAGTAACACCATAAATCTATCCGTAGACTCGGACATAACAGATATAAAGTCTGAACTTTTTTATTCCAAGGAATTCCAAAAATACAAAAATGAAAAAATATTTTTAAGGAAACTCATCCCATTATTATGACTCAGTACACCATATCAGGAGTTCACATAATGCCAGTTATCCCATTACTGATGATGTTAACTTTTATCACTTATTTAAGGTGGTATCTGCCACATTTCTCCACTGCCACATAACTATTTTTCACTTTATAGGTAAGTATCCTATGGAGCGATACGAGATTATATAACTATCCAGTTCATCCTCAAACTTTCACCCTCTAGTTTTAGCACTTATAGATTTAGAATACAGATTCTGGCCTGAGTTAAAGTCATGCATCCTGAGAAATGGGTCGTCAGGCAACTTCATCCTATGAACATCATAGCATGCTTATACAAACCTAGATGGTCTAGCCTACTACCACCTGGGCTATATGGTATAGCCTACTGTTTCTAGACTACTAACCTGTACAGCATGCTACTATGCTGAATACTGCTGACAATTATGACAATGTTAAGTATTTGTATATCTAAATATATCTAAACATAGAAAAGATACAGTAAAAATACAGTATTGTAATCTTAAAAAACCAGTATTACATATGCAATTTGTTGACTCAAAGTCATTAGGCGAAACATAACTGTTTTTCTATCATGGTCACAAACGATGATATCTCCAGACTTTTTTTTTTTAATAAATGAAGATGTCAAACACTCTTTATATGAGAATGCTGAATACTGAAAGCAAAAATAGCAGTTTGAAAACTGAATCATTTAGAGAGAAAGCGCTGATTCTTGTCCTGGTAGATGTGTACGTGTACATGTGTGTGTATATCTGTATTAATATATTTGTAACCACCTGGAAGCCAGGTACAGTACCTCCTAATGCATATATCAAGAACCAACTGTGCAATAAAAAATACTAATAGCATGTCACTATTGAGAGAATGAGAAGAAAAAATAGATCAGGAATCAGAAGACTACTCCTGTTGATCCTTAAACTTTATGTGGGTTCCTAGATGATTTACTCTTCCCAGTATTCACTTATAAAACAAGAGGCATAGACTAGATAATTTGTAAGCTTCTTTCCAACTCTAGGATTCTTCATTTTGATGATTTTACAAATATGTTGATTTATGCAAAGATGTCTTTACTACATGACTTTTATACATGTTTGAGAAAAAACTAAAACTAGAAACTAGAAACAAGTATAATAATTGTTTAGGTAAGGCTTACTTAATAATATTTCAAAAAAAATCATAACTCCTCCCAGGAATCTTCTGGTTATGATTTACAACACAGTAGTCATTTTATCCCATTGTTTATGTTAGATGATAAAAATTTCATACAACAAAAAAGCAACGAAAGTATTGTTTTAGTGAGATGTTATAACTTGTTAAAATGCCAACTCATCTCGAGGTATAGCTAGTTATACTAAGGGTTTTAGATGATAATCAGTCTAGTACCCAAAGACTCAAAGGAAAAGGCACTCCCAACCTTTTTTTTTTAAGATGTGGAGTACAATTCAGGATTAGGTACATAAGTGGTCATCTTATAGGTGAAGTTTGGGCCTCCCTTTGGTACCCACTTCACCTGGTTTGGGATCAGGTACCTTACTGATGTTATGTGGCCTTCCTCCCCTGGCAGTGTCCCACTACTACCAATCTCTTTCTTATAGAATTAAGGGAATGTTCAGGGTCCACTTACAAGTGAGAACTTATCACAGTTCTTTGTTTCTGTGCTAGATCACTGAGTATGATAGACTCTAAAATCCATCCAAGTTGCTGTGAAGTCCATAATACTGTCCTTCTTTATGGCTGTGTAATATTCCATCATGTATATGCACCACATTTTAAAAATCCAGTCCACTTTCAATGTGCAGCATGGTTGGTTTCATGTTTTTGCTATTGTGAATAGTACTACAATAAACATGTGTGCTCAGGTATCTTTTTGGTAAAATGATTTGAGTTCCTCTGGATATATTCCCAGAAGGGTGAATTGCTGGGTCATATGGAACAGTGATTTTTAGATCTTTTAGAAATCGCCATATTATTTTCCACAGAGGTTGTAATAATTTACACTGCCACCAACAGTGTAGAAGTGTTCCCTTTTCCCCACATCCTCTCCAGCATCTGTTGTTTTTGAGTTATTAATAATAGCCATCCTGACTGGAGTTAGGTGGTATCTCAGTGTGGTTTTGAGTTGCATTTCTTACACACCAGCCTATTCAAATCAAAGAGCCTGGTTTCTTTCTTTTTTTTTTTTTTGAGTTGGGTCTCACTCTGTCGCCTAGACTGGAGAGCAGTGGCCACTCCCGGCCACCGCAGCCTCCACCTGCTGGGCTCCAGTGATTCTTCTGCCTCAGCCTTCCAAGTAGCCAGAATTACAGGCGCGCGCTACCACGCCCAGCTAATTTTTTGATTTATTGTAGAGATGAGGTCTCGCCAAGTTGCCCAGGCGGGTCTCGAACCCGCGGGCTCAGACAATCCACTCACCTCAGCTTCCCAAAGCACGGGATTACAGGCTGAGCCACTGAGCCCGGCAAAGAGCCTGGTTTCTAAAGCTCTTCTCCTATACTTGACAGAAAAACCAAACCTGAACTCTTGTCCAAATTTGGCCTTGATTGATTTAAATGGAAAGTCAAAAAGTAGAACTCAAGAATAAAACATTCCTAGTGTACATCTAGTGATAAGTAGATGATGTTAATTGATAGTCACAAAGTTACAGTGAACTTGTAATACCAGTGGATAGGTACAGTATCTAAGCTGGAGTCAGCCGTGCATATGTATATTTTACATAAAATATATGGAAACATGCATGCCTATGTGTCTAATGTGTAAAAAAGTATAAATTTATAGGGCAAACATTTATGTATTTAATAAAATTGAAAAATCATATTTATGTAACCATCTTTTTGTTTCCCCTTATTTCTTTCTTCACCTATAAAATGGGAATTTACAAGTTGTATGTCAATAGTAGAATAAACCCCAAAAAAGTACCACAGATTAAGTAGATTTTGAAAACAATAGTAAGTACTGTATATAAAGCATAAATCAATATTTTTATAGCAAATAAAATGAAAAGGCTGGGTGCAGTGGCTCACACCTACAATACCAGCACTTTGGGAGGCCAAAGTGGGAGTACTGCTTGAGCCTAGGAGTTCAAGACCAGCCTGAGCAACATAGCAAGACTTTGTCTCTACAAAAAAAAAAAAAAAAATCAAAAAATTAGCCAAACAGGGAGGTATATGCTTGTAGTCACAGCTACTCAGGAAGCTGAGTCAGAAGGATCACCTGAGTGCAGGAGGTAAAGACTGCAAAGAACCATGATCATGCCAATGCACTCCAGTCTGGGCAACAGAGTGAGACCTCCAACTCAAGAGAAGAGAACAAAAGAGAATCAAAGTAAAAGCTGAAGCGCTTTTTTTACAGGTCACTCTTTCAATACGTGGTTAAAAGATGACACCAGAAAGCAAGCAAAGAGAAAAATTATACTTTATAACAAACATCTTTATAACAAATGTCTTAGGTTTGAAGACATGCAGGTTTGGGCATAAGCTACTTGAGGGCAGGACACTCAAGTTTTATTCATCACCTATTCCCATTGCCTGGAAAATAATGATTCAAGAATTGCAAGTTGAATAAAAAAGGGTCATTAAATAAATATATGTATTACAGAGATCATCCTTTACACCAAAATATTAGTTTTACTTTTTATGTTAAATTATAATAACAATGATGAGCCATAAAGGAAAATTATGCCCTTGGAAGGAAATAAAACTCTCATTTAAGTCAATAAGCACTATGTAAATAATAGAAAAACCAAAGCCTACTGAATTTTTTGTATGCAGCGCTTTACAAAGCACTTGGCAAACATTCAAACAGCCAGCCGGAGGAAATTCCAAGTGAAACTCAATCCATGTGTGTGTTTGTTTTGCGGAAGCCAAGTATTTTTATGGCATGTAACTTTAATCGGTGGCAGATATGAAATATCTCTTTATAGTTACACTCGTGTTCATTCAGTTGATCATAGAGTCTAGAATATTTAATTAATAACTCTTAACACTAGCAGGAAGTTTTACATTTTTATAATAATGGCTGGGTCCAGTGAGATTGCTTACCCTGTTCTATCCGCCTTCTTCATGTAGTTTTATTAGATAAATCTACTGATGGTCTTGATGACCCAGTGTATCATCTATAAAACACATCCCAAAGAAGACATTCTCCAGAAATGTACTCTGCATGGTGTGGAGCCTAGACTCACTTGAAACTCCCCAAAACAAATGAGCTAATTCAGGCATGTCATTATGTAGGTCCACAACTAGGAGCCACAAACATCACCTCAAACACCCTTGCTGTTACTCACAGATTGGCTGAGCACACCAGAAGAATTTAATGGGATGCCATTTTACATTTCTCTCTCCCTGTCTCCCCATTTAAATATAAAGGTGAAAATCTTCCTTTTTTTTCCATTGCAGGTTATCTGAATTGAGATTTATTACCCTTCTGAAGATGAAGGCAAGATAATTTGTATTAAGTTAGTAATTGCCTTAGGTATTTCTTGGCATGCTACAGGCTTTTCTCAGTAACATTTGTTCTTCATCTTCTAGCTGATATATTTCCAAAGACACATCAACAAATACCAGTTTAATAAAGTGATTCTGCAGCTGGATAGCAGGATAAAATGCTGGGCTTCTCCCAACAATTTATCCACTTTCCCGTTCTGTGTAAAGCTCATAACTTCAATTCCTGAGAACTTTATTTCAGAATAAAACATAGTATTTTCACATAGTCTCCATGCCACATTAACAAGGCACTGAGCCATTATTCAATGAACAATAAGCATTTATTATGAACCTAGTAAATGTATGTCAAGAGCTATGCTCACCTCTGGAGAGACTCAAAAACAAACAACACAGGTTCTGTCCTAATCTCACATCTTAGCTCATATCTTGTACTTGAAAAGAAGAAAGATGTGTGAAACAATAACTGTAAGTGCTACAGAAGCTTAGTAAACAAATAAAATCAAATGCAACAAAAGCATCAATACCTAGGGTAAGGCAGCAAGCAGTAAGCTATGACAATAAGGTGGGACAGCCCAGTACTATCAGGAAAGGCAGGGCTGAAGAATGATCACTTGGTACACTTCTCTTTTTCCTACACTCATTTTTTTTTTACAGAAAAAATAAGATTTTAAAAGCATGTCAAGGACTACTTTGAAGAGAGAAAGTCTTCAAAAAGAGCAATATACACCTTAAGAGGCAGAAAGGAGGGGAGAAATGATGTCAGCATCTTTGCCTTGTTGAAATGTGATGTGTTAGTGGAGGAAAGGACAAGATCAAGTTGTATGTCATGTATGAGGGAGACCCAAAAAACCCGGAATTTATTCATTAAAAAATTGTGTTTTTTGCCAGGCTTGGTGGCTCAGCCTGTAATCCTGCGCCTTGGAAGGCTGAGGTGAGCGGATTGCCTGAGCCTACGGGTTCAAGACCCCCCTGGGCAACTTGGTGAGACCTCATCTCTAGACTAAATAAAAAAATTAGCTGGGTGTGGTAGCGCGCTTGTAGTTCCAGCTACTTGAAAGGCTGAGGCAGAAGGATCGCCGGAGCCCAGCAGGTCGAGGCTACAGTGGCCGGGAGCAGCCACGGCGCTCCAGTCTGGGCGACAGAGTGAGACTCCAAACTCAAAAAAAAAAAAAAAATTGTGTTTTTATTCTTACATGTTTAAACTTCAGTCACCTTCAGAGTATCTAAGTCTTATGCAATCCACCTATCAAGACACTTTTTCTACTGCTCAGTTTTTGAACTCATCAATTTTGATGCCTTTTAGTGCTTCTGCTGTTTTTTCTTTCACCTCTTCCACATCAGCAAGACATCTTCCTTTGAGGACTTTTTTCATCCAGGGAAATTTTTAAAAAGTCTCTCGGAGTGAGATTGGGTAAATAGGGAGGATCATAATATTTTTGGTCAAAAACTGTTGACCACTCAGTGTGGTGTGGGCAGGTGCACTAGTAAAATAACTGTCATGAAATGGACAAATGTGTTGAAAGTACTCCCCCCCCCAAAAAAATTCACTGAAGCTTAATTCAGCCTCTCACAACAATGTTAGCTGATAACACTGATGCCGATGGGTTCCTAGAACACTTACTGTACCACAAGGGGTCTGTCCTCCAAAAGATAATTCTGGTTTTTTTGGATTCCTCAACTGTAGATACCTACACATATATGCTACCAGTCAAAATTCTCTCTCCCATGAGCAGGCAATCCCTTTGCAGCCCCTTAGTTCCAGGTGATCATCTTCATTTCACTCATTCCCAAAATGAATGTGAATCATGCCACCACTTATTTTGACAAAGCCCAACAAGCAAGCAATACCATTCTAAAACTTTAGGCTTTAAGATAGCTGTAAGTAAAACATGTACTGTGGCACTGATTCAGATTCTAGCTCAGAGACAATATGGACAACACCAAGAATCTAAATACATTTTTTAACCCTATCGAAAATATTTTGAGTTATATTAGACTGCAATTGCAATAAAAAGGAGCAGGCTGGTACTAATATAAGCTAACAAATACCTTATTTGTTATTGTCTCTGGTGGGTAAATGGTTTCACATCACTCACGTTGATTTGGAAAAAAGAGTTGCTGATTCTTATTTTAAAAGGACCATTTTAAAGTCAGGATACTACAGTCTTGTCACAGCCATTGATTAAAAAATTAATTTGCAATAGACATATGGACCAACGGAACAGGATAGAGATCTGGAAGCAAAACCTCAATTTCTCAACCCACTCATCTTCAACAAAGCCTTCACCAACAACCACTGGGGAGAGGAAAATCTATTCAGTAAATGGTGCTGAGAAAACTGGATGATCACATGCAGAAGATTGAAACAGGACCCCTACCTATCACCATACACAAAAATCAACTCTAAATGGATCAAAGACCTAAGCGTAAAACCTCAAACTATAAAAACCTTAGAAAACACAGGAGACACCCTTATGGAAATTGAAACTGGCAACCAATTCCTGACCAAAAGCCCAAGTGCCCATGCCATAAGAGATAAATAAGACAAGTGGAACCTCATCAAACTAAAAAGCTTCTGCAAAGCAAAAGAAACCATTAAGAGAGCAGAGAGCCCACAGAATGAGGAAAAATATTTGCCAACTGTATTTCTGACAAAGGCCTAATATCCAGGATCTACAAGGAACTCAAACATGCTGAAAGGGAAAAAAACAAACAAACAAAAAACAGCCCCATTAAAAAGTGGGAAAAGGACATGAATAGACACTTTTCAAAAGAAGATATACAGGCAGCCAACAGACTCATGAAAAAGTGCTTAGTCTCACCAATCATCAGAGAAATGCAAATCAAAACCACACTGAGATACCACCTAACCCCAGTAAGAATGGCCATCATTAATAAACAACAACAGAAGCTGGTTAGGATGTGGAGGAAAAGGAATGCTTCTACACTACTGGTGGGAATGCAAACTAGTGCAACCTCTTTGGAAAACAGTATGGCAATTTCTGAAAGAACTAGAAATTGACCTTCCATATGACCCAGAAATCTCCCTACTGGGAATATACCCAGAGGAATTCAAACCATTCTACAAAAAAGATACCTGCACACACATTTATTGCAGCACTATTCACAATAGCAAAAACATGGAACCAACCATACTACCTATCAAAACTAGATTGGATAAAAACAATGTGGTACATATACACAATGAAATATGCTGCTATAAAGAAGGGCAAACATATGGACTTCGAAGCAACTTGGAAGGATTTAGAGTCGATCATATTCAGCAATCTATCACAGAAACAAAGAACAGAGTACTACATGTTCACACTCATAAGTGAACCCTGAATATTTCCCATAATACTATAAGAAAGGGATTGGCAGTAGAAGGATACTACCAGGTGGTGGTGGTGGGGGGGCAGAACACAACATCAATAAGGGCACCTGATCTCAAACAAGGTAAAATGGGGACCAAAGGGAGGCCCAAACTTTACCTGTATACATTTATTTGAATACCTAATCCTGAATTGTACCCCATATCTTCAAAATTTAAAAAATAATAATTTATAATGATTCAGGGTTTCATTTTTAACAACTCTTTTTTAAATTTATTTTGAGTTGGAGTCTCACTCTGTCATCCAGGCTGAAGTGCAGTGACACACTCATGGCCACCGCAGCCTTGACCTGCTGGGATCAGGTGATCCTTCTGTCTCAGCCTTCCAAGTAGCAGGAATTACAGGCACATGCCACCATACCCAGCTAATTTTTTGATTTATTGGAGAGATGAGGTCTCGCCAAGTTGCCCAGGCTGGTCTTGAACCCCTGGGCTCAGCCTCCCAAAGTGCTACCTCCTGCTGGTGAGTGTGATACCTCCTGCTTTGTATCTTTTGCTAAGGATTGTTTGGCTATTCATGGTCGTTCATGTTTCCATATGAGTTTCTGTATTGTCATTTCCAGATCTGAGAAGAATGATGTTGGTAACTTAATGGGTATTGCATTGAATCTGTAGATTGCGTTTGGCAGGATGGACATTTTAACAATGTTGACTCTTCCTATCTATGAGCTTGGAATATTTTTCCATTTGTTTGTGTCTTCTTGGATTTCCTTGAGCAGCATTTTGTAATTCTCTCTGTAAATGTCTTTCACAATAAATCAAAAAATTAGCTGGGTATGGTGGCATGTGCCTGTAATTCCTGCTAGTTGCCCAGGCTGGTCTTGAACCCCTGGGCTCAGCCTCCCAAAGTGCTCAGCCTCCCAAAGTGCTGGAATTGTAGGTGTGAGTCACGGTGCTCAGCTTAATGATTCTTAAGAGAGAGCGAGATGCAGACACACAAACACATACACTATCAAGAAAGAACTCTCTTAGCTTTCCTCATAAATATATACACATATTTATATTCACATATAACCTTTTCCTTCTAATGCAGTGAAAGTTCTCTCTCCCTTGCATCTGGCTGCCTTCACTGCCGCCTCCTCCGCAACATACAAAATGATCAAGGTCACCCTTAACTTTGAATCTTTCTAGTTATTGGTCCCTCTTTCTTCCCTTTCACTACTTTACTTTTTTATTTAAAAAAAATTTTGTGATAAATACAGATTCACATGCAGTTGTAAGAAATAATACAGACAGTCTCTTATACAATCTACCCAGTTTCCTCCAGGATAACATTTGCACAGCCTGGATACTGACATCGATATAATTAGCCAATCTTAATCAAATTTTCCAGTTTTACTTATACTCAATTGTGTGCATGTGTATTAAGTTCTACACCATTTTATCACCTGGGTAGGTTAATGTTTGTATCACAGTCAGTATACTGAACAGTTCTAGCACAACAAAGATCCCTCCTATTGCCCTTTTATGACTACCCCTCTCCTTTCCTCTCTCCTCCATACTTCTTCCCTAAATTCTTGCAATCATGCTATCTATGTCCTCCATTTCTACAATTTTGTCATTTCAAGAATGTCATATAAATGGAGTCATACAGTCTGTAACCTTTAGGGATTGGCTTTTGTCACTCAGTATAACTGCCTGTAGATTTATCCAAGTTGTCATGTGTATCAATAGATTGTTCTTTTTTATTGCCGATTGGTATTCCAAGGTATGTAGGTACCACAGTTTGTCACTACTTGGCTTTTTAAAAGGGGTGGTTTACGTCTCAGCTTTTCACTTCTCATTCCTCAATCCTCTGCAGTTTGACTTCTGCCCATACTGCTCCACAGATATTTCAGGAGATCATTGCAACCACCCAATTTCCATATTCAATAGGCAATTTTTTTGTATTTATCTTTCTCGTTTCTTTCTGAAGCAACGGATACTACTAGCCACTCATCCCTCCTCTAAAACTCCTCTCCCTTGACTCCTAGTCAAACTATTCTCTTCTGGTCCTTTTATATAGTTTGTTTTAATCTATTTTTGTACAAATTCCTATTTTCAAATTACTCAATGTTTTGCCTTCTAAATCTAATGTGTCCAAGACAGAACTCATTACCCCCATTTCTCCTCAGTATGACTGATCTCATTCCAACCACGTCCTTTCCTCCCCATTAACCCTAACTCTATGAATGGTACCACATCTATCTAGTCATCTCAAAATATTAGGCTCATCTCAACTTCTTCTCCCTTACCCTCTATATCTGACCAGTCACTAAGTCCCACCAACTCTATCTCTGAAATATTTATTGAATTTTTTACCTTCTCTTACTCCTCACTATCATTTCTTGAGTTTAAGTTCTTATTATTTCTTATTTCTCTTGGATCATCACAATAGCTTATTCCTACTCCCGGTCTTTCCAGGCCATGCTCCAAACTTCTGCCAAGGTGCTCTTACCTACACTCAAATTTGATATGCAATTCCTGCATGAAGACCTTACAATGGCTCTCCACTGTCTATATGATAAAGCCTAACTTCTTAACATGACATATGAGACCTTTCCAAATCCATCCCTTGCCGACCTCTTCATCTTCTCTCACCTCTGGCAAACTTATATCCTATGCTGTCACCATTTCAAACCACGTGCAGTTTTAAAATGTTCTGTCTCGCACACCAGTGACTCAGGTCTCCAAGTGAGGACTCTGGAGTGCTCTCTGAGGGAAGCAAAATGTGCTGGGACTTCCAGGAGGTCAAGAGATTGAAATCACTAATTGATTTAATACTCAGAGGGAAAAAACATTAAATGTTTGAAAAATAATCTAAATTTAAAACTAGGAACAAATATTTTAAATACATAACATAATAGGCATCTTGTCTGAGGATAGTAGTAACCTGGTTTCTTCAACTCCAGAGTATGACATTCAAATACCCTCCTAAATGGGACAGAAAAGAAGTGAGGTGGTTGATGTAATCTTTGTAGACACTTGACTATAACACACAATAAAGCTTAAATTATGAATTTTTAAGCGATATGGCAAGATAGTTTTCTTCCCAAAGAGACTAAATGATGAGAGAAAAGAAGAAATAAAACTTGTTGCTAAATATTAAACAGCATACATTAATAGTTCTTTGAATATTTTATATTATTTTCTTAGATGTGCAGGACTTCCCATGATTTAGTTTTAATCTTCTTTCAATTTTCTTGCTATACTTTTAACCACTGATAACAGACTGATCAATCTATACCTCCAGGCAGTATATTATTCTGCTTATCCACATGGTAGCAGTATGTTTCAAATTAAGGTCACCGCTGTAGAAATACAATAGAGTGCCCAAAATGCCAACAGAAAGCAGCTGTTCTTTTTTTTTTTAACATATGCAAACATACAGATACAAACAGGATAACACAAAAGTCCAGAATGTCCTGTTCAACAAGATACTTGTAGGAAGGAGTATGCCAAAGAAGCATGCCAAAGAGAGGCATGAGTGATATTGTGAGGTAAAAACAGGGAAACAGAGTTGCTAGTAAAATATTACACAACTATTTTTTTTACAATTCAACTTCTATAAATGAACTGATTTTGTGTAGTTAAATCCTGGGAATATATAAGTGTATGAGCTATACATTTTGACATGTCAATCCTATTAATTACATTTTATATAAGTTCTACAGCAAAAGGAAGCACAGAATCCTTTTGATGACCCTGAAGTGATTTCTAACCACCAAGATCTGAGTCAGAAAACTGTCAACCTGTGAAAATTGTAATGACAAGTCGAAAAGCTGTTTGTTCTAGGAAAATCATTACTGGCAAATAAGAAAACTCCTACTTTCAAGAGCAGAAGAAAAAACATTTCAGAGAGGCAGAATTCATAGTGCTTCAAAAAACAGGGTTGGGCTTAGCCTAGGCTTTCTTGGGAAAAGAAGTTATGTCACCCTATTTAGACTCAGTTTCCTCAGCTGCAGAAAGGCAACAGTAAGAGCACCAATCTGAACTTGAAGATTAAATTAAATAATGTATGTAAAGAACTTAGAGCAATTTTTGGCAGTTTTCCAGGCCCTGCTAGTTCCATACTCTATGACTCTGCTAACAATCAATGCTGTACACATGCTCGTCTTTTTAAATTCATAGAAAGGATGTCAAGAACAGCAAAGAACTTTGAATCTGAATCATGTTTCTACCACTGCATTTGTTATTCTGCACTGTAATTATCTGTTTATGCTTGTGAAGAGTACAGTACATTGGATTATGATTAGGAGAGCCTTGCAAAACAAATGAAGGAATATGGACTTGATTCAGGAGGCAATGTACAACTGCTGTAGGATCTTGAGGAAGCAAATGATTCTATCAATAAAGTATTTTATAAAATCAATCTGGAAGGAGGTAACTGGAAGCACATTTATGCTTCCAGACGTTTTAGTTTAGTTTAGTTTAGTTCAGTTTAGTATTTTCTTGTGATGAGGTCTCACACTAAATAGTTGCATTGAAAAGAGATCTATTTCATTCATTCATTTCACAGATACTTACTGGCAGTGCTGAGCTAAGCTGGGGATTACAAAGGTAAGCAAGACCCTTGGTCCCTTCTTTTGTGGAGCTTACAATATGGTGAGGGAGGTAGACAGAAGAAACAAGTAGCAAATAAACACAAATTGTGATAAGTGCTAAGAAGGAAACAGGGATGAGGAATAGTGCGGGAGGCAGAGAGGGAGGCATACTGTAGACAGGATGCTCAAGGATGCCGCTGAGCAAATGACAGATATTTAGTTGAGACCTAAATGATGTGAAGGAACAAAGGGCAAGGGTACAATTGTTTTTTGGGCACAAAGAACAGCATATGTAAAAGTAGGAAGAAGTGTAGTTTTGCTCAAGAAACTTAAGACCAGCGTAGCCAGAACACAGTGAGAGAAGAGAAGTATGAGGTAAAATGAGACTGGAGAGGTAGGCAGGAGTTGATCATGCAAGACTTGATTTCAAGGCAATGGGAAATCACTGGAGGATTTGTGTCAAGGAAGAGATACCCTATGTCCAAAAGAGTTTAGAAGGGAAAATTACTGGATTGGTCATAAATTAGATATAAATGACAGAAAAGACACCTGAAATTTTCTTTTAAAAAATTTGTTTTAAAATTGGAGAAACTAAAAAAAAAAATCAAACAATAAAACAAAACTGGAGAAACTGCTGTACAATAATTCAACACACCAAAGTCATCACTAAAAAGCAGGCTGGAATAATTTCAATTTGAAATTAGATGAACTGCATTGGTTAAGCTCTTACTAGAATAAACATATTACAAACCAGGAGAGCCCTAAGTGAGAACAAGCAATTAGACTCAGCCAAAGGAAAAGACCCTTATCTCTTACTCAAGAAATATAATATAGTCACTAGAAATTACTTGCAAAGTATGCACTTGTGAGAAAATAACTGAGATAAATTTGCAAGACAGTTAAACAGCCTATTTTTAGCCCTGATTGACCTTGGACAAGTTCCTTAACCTCTCTGTGCTGATTCCTATAAAATGAGATACACCATTAGCTCAAAGAGTTGTGTAGATTAAATGAGTCAATGTGTATTAAGTGCCCCAAAGAGTATTTGGCACATAGCAAATGCTCAATAAATGTTAACTGTTGCTATTATTGTTGTGGTAGAGATGTTTTATTTTGCTTAGTTCAACTCATACTTCTGTCATCTCTCTTTCAAAAATCATTCAATTGGTTTTGAATGACCTAAATAATTTCCATAGGGGCTATCTAGACCACAGAAGGATAGTAAATTCTCTCTGCTTTAAGTTCAGACAGATTCTGTCACAACTACTCAATTCTACCTCTCTAGCTTGAAAGCAGTCCCAGATATTATGTAAATGAATGAGCATGGCTCTATCCCAATAAGACTTTATTTACAGGCCCTGAAATATGAATTTCACATTATTTCATGTATAATGAAACATTACTGTTTTGATTTTTTCAATCATTAAAAAATGTAAAAACCACCCTTAGCGTACAGGTTATACAAAAACAGGTGGCGAGGTGCAGCTTGCCAATTTAGATATTTATACAAAATTATTTTGGTCATAATTTCTCCATACATAAAATCAAAGTGAATTTAATCAGCTTTCCTAACTCTAAATTTTCAAATAGAAAAATTTATTTTCACTTGAGGAATAATATCTAATTCACAGCCTCGATTTTTTTCCAAAATTCCTCCAGTCCAACATACTACATAAAAAAATCATGAACACTTACAAGAAAGCCATTGTAAGTGTCATTTGGGTCTGAGGCCATAGTATATTAGGATATGTTTACCAAATTGTAAGCTTGCAGAGATCACTGTAACATAAAAATTTCTATTATGATGTTAACTTTATTTACCTATGCTTATTTTACAAGATAAGGAGAGCTGTTACCTGTTTGTCATTAACTCAACAAAAGAAGACATTTATCCAGTTTCACTAAAACCCTGCCAACAGACATACTTGTAATAAAGAAGACAGAGATGGAAGCTTATCCCTTAGCAATACACAATCAATACAAATGTGATCCTCTTGTACTGTGTAAAACAGTGTGTACGACATAACAGCAGCTTTGAGCAGAGCAGAGTGCATTTAAAATCTTACAGAAAAAGGTTTTGTGGGTTTTTTCCCTAGTAAAAAAGATGAAGTCTTTCTGGAGAAGAAAAAAGGCATATTTGCCCACTTTGCATATAGCTCCAATTCATAACAGAAAAAGTTCCATATATCTGTTAAAAGAAGATGGAAGTGCAAAAGCCAGCCTGGGTACTACTGCTCCTTTGCAGAGATATTTGCATATTTACCTGCTACTAAAGTAGTCAATGAATCAATTTTGCAACAAATCCTTAGTTCTAAGGAAGGCTTATTAATGGGCACCTTTTAAAAGAAAGCTGGGTATTATCCCTAGGCTTTGTGATGCCGCCATTTTTTATTTTCTTTAAACACGAAATCAGTAACAACCCCTAAATAATACACAAGGCTTTATATCAAAAGCTAAGACTCGACTTTTGATACTTCCCTTCGCTAATTCATCACCTAGGCCTATGATTTGACCTCCTAAGGATCTTCCATCACTTCTGTCTTGGTTAGCACCTCCACCACTTCTCTATACTAGCCATTATCATCTGTGCCCAAACTTCTAAAAAGGCCTGTTAGCAGTATCCACGTTGATCACTCTCCACACTGTTCACACTACAACCATTCTTCAAACCTCAGCCCAATTGTTTCCTCCCTAACTAGATCAACTTCCCTGGTTAGTGTCACAGACCTCTCCTTTATGGCATGTGATTATTAGAACCTATAGACAATATTGGTTTTATTTGCTTCTACACTTATGTGACTCATGTCTACTTTTTCCACTAGACTTTAAGCTTCCTGAGGGCAGGGTTGATGGATTACCTGGCACAATCCTGACACACAGCAGAAGTTTGGTTATTTTACTGACTACCAAATATGTATAAGACATTATAATATCATTGTATACATGTAGAGGAGTCTCTTGCTGACACAGTAGAATCAGCTGCTGGCTATTTGACAGTTAATATAAGGTAGGATAAATCTCAATTAGCTATAAAGTCTCATTTGCTAGGACAAAATCAGATGTAAATTACCAAAAGCTACCTCAAATAATAATAAATAAATATTAGGTATCTTATGGAGAGATTGGTTAAATGTTTGTCTTTTTTTTATTTTTAAAAGTTAACTAAAAAAAGAGTTATATTAAATAACACATTTTAGAAACATGTTGCTATGGTATACATGTGTAACTCCCCCACCTCAACTAAATTCGTATGTTGAAGCCTAACCCTCAAAGTGACAGTATTAAGAGGCGGGGTCTTAGAAGGTAACCAACCATGAGGACAGAGGCCCAGTAAATGGGATTAATGCCCTTATAAAAGAAGTCCTGGGAGAGCTCTCTGTCATTCCACCATGTGAGGACATATAGAAAGCACCATCTATGAGAAACAGGCCCTCACCAGACACCAAATTTACTGGCATCTTGACCTTAGAATTCCCAGCCTCCAGAGCCATAGACAATAATTTCTGTTGTTTATAAACTACCCATCTAAGGTATTTTGTTATAGCAGCCAAGATAGACTTAGATATATGCACAAAAAAGGAATACTAGAATGTACCAGATTCTATCTCCCTTTCCTGAAATACCTATAATTATCCCAGATCACTCTCCTGTGCTCTGGAACCATATCTAACTGTCCATACTGCCACCAGCATGTCCCCAGAACAGTTACAACTAAACATCTTTAAATCTCCCTAAATCATTCCTCCTTCTTGCATTACCCTGGTGATTACCATTTTCCACTCCTTTGCCTAAGGCAGACATCTAGGAGTTATTAATGATTATCTCCTCTTCAAGTTAGTCACTAAGTTCTGTCTATTCATGCTCCTAAGAATTATTCTCTTCTTCCCTCCTGCCTTTATATTCTGGTCTTCCTCTAATCCATACCGTTACTAGGTTGATGTTTGGGGGGCAGGCGGAAAGATGCAACTCCTCTACTTATTTCCACCATCAATACTTCTCTGACAATTTTTGAACTCCTTAGCAATATATACAAGACCCGCCATGATCTGAGCAAATCTACTACTAATCCAGCATTAGTTAGCCCACTATCCCACCCTTTATTATTTCATTCACACTCGTCTTTCAGGAGTCAGCTAAAGCACCACCTTCCACAGGATGCCTCTCTCTGGACTGGAAATCTTTTCTATGGATTCTCCACTATTATAACACTTGCAGTGGTGTATTGTACCCAACCTTGAGCTGAACCGTAAGCCAATTATTAGTATCTCTTCCCAGCTCCACAGTGACACTATGGTGGCTGCTAAATGGACCAAAAACCCAACAGCAGATGCAAAAATAAATCTTATCTGAACATCCCTTATCAGATGAAAGAAGAGCTTTACAAGAATCAGCTGCCACAACTCCACTCTCACCAGCTCACCCTCTCACCCTCATCTCTAGTCAGAGAGGTACTAACCTTGGACATGGGACATTCCAAAAAAACTGTGTAAACCAGCCTCATCAGCACCTTCCATCCTTTGAAGCCCTAAACACCTTCCTTCTGTTAAGTTGACATATAAACCTATACTTCTGGCTGTTACTTATTACTGAGTGTTCCCACACATGTGTGAACAAACCTTGTCTTTTCTCCTGTTAATCCATTTTTTTTTCAGTTAACTTTCAGGTCCCCAATCATTTAGACAAACGTTGGTAGAGAACAAGTTTTTCCTTCATGGTGGAAGCATTTATGCAATGAGGAAAGAAGCAAATGCTACAAGTCTGGCTTTTTTCCTCTGTAAGAATCAGTGATTAAACATTTGCCAGATCATCACTACTTAGATCACTCTGCATTCTAATTCTCCATGTTGCTGGGTGTGGACCCCCACCAGGATCATTTCTCAAGGAAATGAATCATTCATCTTTATCTTTGTATTCTCAGAATTTCATTTACCTGAACAAAATTGGATATAAGTCACCATGTGCTGCAGCAAGTCACAAGAAAGGATCATCAACATAGAAGTAACTTCCACAAAAGATTGACACATGGTGGGAGACCAAATTAACTGTCAAAGAGTGAACAAAATAAAGTTTTTAAAATTATATGGAAAAATTATTCTGAAAACATTAACCATTTAGAGTGAGGTTTTTCCTTCTCCAATTAAAAAGGAATTCCTATGCTTGGGTATTTAGGGAGAAATGTACTGGTGTCTGCAATTTGCTTTGAACTGCATCAAAAAAAAAATGGGATGAGTTGATGAATAGAGGAGTGGGAAGCTGGTATGTAATAAAGCAAGCACAGGAAAATAATGATAAAATCTAAGTGGTGGATATATAGGTATTCAAAATTCTTCCAATTCTTTGTAGTATGTTTGAAAATCTTTATAATAAAATGTTGGGGAAAAACTGAATTGTCTTTTTTTTGCTCATGAGGTATACAAATCATATTTACCTTCACTAAAAACCTGCTAAACCCTTTCAATATACCCAGGTTCTGGAAAATGGACCATATCTTTAGAAACTGTGAGGAAGCTAAGCTTTAAATACAACACTCAAATCTTCTCCTGATGCACATGGGCTTCGAACAATAATATAAGTGGAGGCCCGCAAAACATATGTCTAAATATTAAGAAGTTACCTATCAAGCTAAAAAAAAACAAAAAAAAAACCTGTTAACTAAAACATGGTCTATCCTCCAAACTTGACAAATCTACACCATCACAACAATGTGGAAGACGAGGCTTATATTTAGAATCCTGGACACCTACAAATTCTATATCTCTTTTTTCCTTAGCCCTGGCTCCATTTCATACCCCGAAGAGTCTTATGCACATGCCCCTACTTCCACCCTCTGTCCATACTCCCCTAAACAACCCATAGTTTTCCCTCTGCTTAAGGATGTAAACCACAGTAATATGCTCCACCTACCATAGGACAGACCCATGAAAAGGCCAACTCAGGCACCGGGAGCAAGCTTGGAACCATCTCAGCAGGCGTTTCAGGAACTCTGGATACCCAGAACATAATCCGGAAGGTAAGGAGAGTAAGGTACGATGAGGTGCAGACTTGAGTTGGACACCTCCCCTTGACACCAAGGACTGAACTTGTGTGCAGGGTACAACTGGAGAAGGGCCTAATCAAGGTACTCCAAAATATAGGACCCAAAGTAGCCCCCTCTTGCCTGGGTCTAAAGGCTGTGCTGACAATTCTATACACAGTTTGGTGACAATAATAGGAGAAATCAGGATCTGGGGTTGGGGGAGAGATTTCTTTTTAACTAAGATTAAAATTTAATATAAAAGAGTTTAATTTTTTCATTCAACCAACATTCATTTAAGACCCATTATTCTAGTGTTCAACAAGACAGTCTCTAACCTCACTAAAATTATATTCTAGTGAAGAGAAACAAGTAAAGAAACAAATAAGACAATTTCAGATGACAGAGAATGTGAAACAGGCTAGTGAGATAATAGAATGATGACAGAGGTTGGAGAACTACATTAGAAAGGGTGGTCTGGGAAGACCTCTCTGATGAGGTAACCAGTGAGCTGGACTGAGGGATAGAAAAGAACCAGTCAAGTGAAGATGTGGGGAGGTGGGAGGGAGTGAGGAAGAGCACTCTGGGACAGTAATAGGCAGGGCAGGGGATCCAAGGCCAAGCAAAGCGAGACTGGCACCTTCAAAGGGAGCACATATAAAAGAAAAAGTTCTTAATTACAATAAACACATGCCCTAGCTAGAGCAGATCATGGCTTCTTTAGTATGTAAATTATCTCAGTCTCTAACTAAACACATACTTTCTCCATAAAGTGACAGTTCTAGAAAACCTTGTTTCTCTGAGCATATAATTTTGACTTTATTCTACCTATAGAGTTGTCTAGTTTTTTTTAAGTTAAGAAAATCTCTCTCCTCTTTCTACAGCTCATTCTTTTTTCGAGAGCAATTATCTAATACATAATTAACACTTTGCATCTCTTTTTCCAATAACTAATTACTTTTTAAATCATTTGAATACTTATTATATATCCATATGGGACAAGAAATGAAGTAAAAGTAGAAATTCAAGGTCCTGACGTTATCAATTAAGCTCATTTTGAGTTTTCATGTACTCAATGTCCAGCTATCTCATAGAAGAGCACAGGTAAGAATGAAGCCAAGTTCCTTAGTTTGACCTGAGAGTTTTGCTCTGATTCACAGTCATAAATGACTTTTAACCCCCTCTTTTCAAACTCCCACCAACTCACAAATTTATGCTACTGGTCAAAAGAAGGTATTAAGAAATGTGTGGATAAATAAAAACAGAATCACCATAGCCTCTAAGAACAAAAAAGAAAATGAGTGTGATTACTTATAAAATACTATTAAAGATGTTTTATTTGATTTAATGAAAGCTGACTGTGATAATTTTATATTGCTACAAAGTTACAGTACCAGAACAGTCAGTAAATAATTAGAAACAAGTTGTGGTTTCTTATAACAGCTGTGCCACTGGCTGTACTCTTGAATAAGTCAAAGAACCTTTCTTTCCCTCCATCTTCCCAGTAGTTAAGGGAAAAAAAGAAAAAAACAATGTCAAAGGAGAAATCAGAAAGCACTCAGAATTCTTAAGGAAAAAAAGCTTATCTTTCTTATACTACAAATTAAGAATTGTAAGTATATCATCAATTAAGTTATTATCCCCAAACTGTCAGAATTTAAATTGGTCCTGCTTCTAACTACAAATGAAGGGGCATATAAATACCAAGCTGATACTAGTTTTAGATCCCTTTTTAATAATTTAGAAGAAAAATCAGGCTAGAACACTGACTTTTTGTTACCATGAGCACAAAATGCAACTCTAGCTCTCATAAAGTATGTAGGTTGAAAAATTAAAATTCTATTCATATACATCTCCTGTAGTTTCCTCCAGATTCTAAATTCCCACTCCCCTCAAATTATATGCTTAATACCATATATACATACACATACACACACACAATGTTTTGAAAATAATGGGAAAGTTATATGGTACACCCAATAGACCTTGACAATTTTCTGAATACAGCCTCTTTGGAATTATTATTAACAGAATGTAACATGGCTCAGCACTAAGAAGGCATATGTAGCATTGATGTAAACACAGTAAAATATTCAGTGACTTAAATGCCACAAAATGGCAGCCAGCACTTCAAATGCAATATGAACCATATTAGTTAAATATTAGTATCAAAACCTAAGACCACAATATATTTGTTCTACTCTGTTGGAGTATATAGACTTTTAATTTATGAAACTTTAATTTGGAAAGTAGGAAAACATTCTTTTTCCATTATAGTAACATATGCTGACATAATTAACATATGAAAATTTAATTTATATATCTAAAGATTTCAAGGTGAAGATTTTAGATTTAAAAAAAACTTTAACCTAAATATTTTTATTGTGTATTTAAGTCTGTAATAATATCTGATGTTCACAAACCTTCTATTCTAGCAAGGTTTATAAGTGCCACTAAAAGTAAGTTCAGGCCCGACATGCATCATCAAATAAGACCATATCATATCAAAGTGGCCCTCATGTAACCAATTTAGCTTTAAACAGGGTCTGCTTTAAATGAATGCACACTGCATGAATAATAATCATCGTTCACATAGAGATATTCAATTGTTTGTGTTACAGACATTTATAGAATTGTCACACTGAATATTATAACATTCCAGTGTTTTCGAAATGTGTATTTTGCATCACATTACCTAATCTTTTTTAAGTAGCCACTGTTCACTTTCAAGCTTTTCCATTTTCTCAGCAAAATAATAACTCTTAGTCATCATAGGCAGCCAAACATCAGGCCTTAACCATCTGTCAACTGGCTTGAATTCAGCAAGCATGCTCCTATAGTTTTAGTTCTAATTGTGTTTAATGCTGCACTAATTATTTCAATGGGGAATAATTTTGTACAGTCAAAGTTGACTCATTTTATAAACTGGAAGCTCCTCAGCTATAAATTGGCAGGTCTCATCCTTCATTCCTCCTAAGCGTTGTGCCAAAGGGGAATAAGTATATGGTTGCTCTGTGACCAAATGTCATGTGCTGGGCAGAAACATTGATCCTGGCTATTAATCACTCTGCAAGCCCTCCCAGTAATCAAAGGGCACAGCTGCAATGATATATGACCAGTGTCAGAGCAGAAAGCCCTTTACAAGACTGCATGCCTACCAGCTGATGGCCAGTGTGTACTACTACTTGCACACTGGCCGGCCCAAAGTGCCCAGGCTAATTCATCATCACCTCTAACTGTTCATTCTATCATTAAACACCTTTATTGGCTGAATTATTGGAGGATTCTTACCTCCCTAATTACTTAGGTCTGGAAGCAAGGAACCTTCTCACCTGGATACAAAACCTGCTTATTACCTGTTTCAGACCGGTCTGCCCTTTCATTCTCTTCTCCATAAAACTTTGCTGACCTAGCAGTGAACTAGAGACTAGGAGAAAATTGGATGTTGTTGTGACCGATTTTGGTAAGTTCACATCAACTGACTGATAGAAGAGCTAGTACAGAACAGCTACATAACATGAAATCATCTGAATTTAGTAAGGTGAACTTTTAGAAATGTTACATGTGATTTTATAATATGAGTCATAAAACATATTGATACAGAAAACCATGAGTATAGTTATTTAAGAACAAAACAGTTTTCAGAAGAAATACTAAGAAAAGGTTTTACCAGCTACAATTCAATTACTGATGTGAGTTGATACCCTGTTCTATTTGGTACTACCTTTCACCTCAGTAAGAACATTCATATGTTGGTTATTTTAATAAAACATTTTATATTTGCTTTGAAATTGATATCATATAATTTCTAGATTTTTTAAGTATCCAAGATAAAAGTTAAGACTTTGGAGATTATGAAGAAATCTTTGGATTGCCCTTAGTTTATACATAAAATAATTTTCTCACTTCAAAAACAGTGCTAATCCAAGCAGAGAAGCAGGAACTACATATCAGCAGGACTTTAAAAATAATTACTAAACAGTCATACTATATGAAAAGACTCCAACATAGCAACATTTTCTTTTATGCTAAGACATCAGAGGACTTCGTAGTAGAAAACTGTCAAGATTCTAATAGTGAAATATGGTGAAATATCTTTCTTAAAGAAATATATAGAGAACCAATATGATGGTATAACTCCTGAACATCACAGTAAGATTATTAAAATTATTGTCTTAACTTTTTAACGTATATAGAGTTGCCAAGGAAATTCAATAAAGTATCTCTTAACAGGGCAAACTCCAAGAGGTGGAAGTCATGTGTTGCTTCATGTCACTTGTTTAAGAACGTGGCCAAAAGAATGGATGACAATGGCTTTAGTTCTATATTACCAAAAGTGATTAGAATACACTGAGTTCAATGCAAACATTTTAAAAACTGGTATGATTCTAGTTGGTTTTAGAACCATGAATCAAAACAACCTAGTAACTTTAAAACGAACTCAAATAATAAGTAGATAGGGCCGGGCTTGGAGGCTCAGCCTGTAATCCAGCACTTTGTAAGGCCGAAGTAAGTGGATTGCCTGAGCCTGCAGGTTCAATACCCACCTGGGCAACTTGGCGAGACTTCATCTCTATAATAAATCAAAAAAATTAGCCGGGCATGGCAGCGCATGCCTGTAGTTCTGGCTACTTGGAAGGCTGAGGCGGAAGGATTGCTGGACCCCAGCAGGTCAAGGCCACGGGGCTGGAAGAGTGCCACTAGACTCCAGTTTGGGTGCAGAGTGAGATTCCAACTCAAAATAAATGAATGAATGAATAAATAAATAAATAAAGTAGATGGATGCTATATGTTGGTTATTTCCATTTTTAAATTCTTATGATTCAAGGATTAAAATAAAGATAAATAGGTAGTAGAATTAAAAGGCAGTATAACCATTAAAATGGTTATTTAATCCTACCAGAAGGATTAAAATGAAAAAATGGACAATACCAAGTGCTGGTGAGAATGCAAAGCTACGGTCACTCTCATTGCTAGTGGGAATGCAAAATGGTATAACCATTGTGGGAAATAGTTTGGAAATTTCTTATAAAGTTAAACATACACATATCATAGGACCTAGCAAGTCCATTCCTAAGAGAACTAAAAACATAAGCCTTCAAAAAGACTTGTGCACAAACATTTATAGTAGTTTTATTCATATTAGTCAATATGAATAGAACGGAAAAGAACGAATTTAACTAAAAAGAATCAAAATATCTATCATTAGTGAATAGAAAAACAAGTTGTGATACATCCATACAATGGAATACTGCTCAGCAATAAAAAGGAATGAACAACAAAGGCATGTAACATGGATACATTGTAAAAGCATTATACTAAGTGTAAGAAGCCAGACTTCTCTGGCTACATACATATAATTCCATTTATACGATCTTCTAGAAAAAGCAGAGTGATAGGAACAGTGGTTAGATCAGTGGTTGCCTGTGGCTAGGAATGGAGGCAGGGGACTGATTACAAAGAAGCACAAGGGAACTTTCTGAGGTGATGGAAGTGTTCTATATCTTATGACTGTGGTAGTGGTTACCCCAGCCGTATATATCTGTCAAAAGTCATCAAACTATACACTTAAAAATGAATGTTACTGTATGTAAATTATACCTCATAAATGACTTAAAAACAAAAAAGACAGTGGGAAAATATCTCAAGAGCAAAAGTAGTTAGCTCATTTCCACATAAGTCACAAACATATATTTTGGAACCACTGACCTGTATAATCCAAATGCATTAATAATTTAGTCTAATGACCTAAAACATTTTTTGTCTGAAAAAGATGACTTTAGTCTACATTTTAAGAATCATCTATTTTAACTCAGAAATAAATGAAAAGCTATGAAACACCAAAATACCTTAAAAAGATTACTTCTCTTAACTTTTTATCATTCATAGAGTTGAAAAAATTATCTGATATAAATTATCTAATCTGAAGATAAGAGTGAGTGAGCGGCTCCAAGATCTACAGAAATAAGGCACTTTAGTTCAATTAAATGATTTCCCTGCAGGCAATGTCTTTTCAATCTGAGCTAATGACATCATTTAAGGAGGATGGTCCATTTAACTAAAAGGATCTTTTACAAGGCAGACAGACAGAAGGCAATCTAAGAATGTTTGCAAGGACTTTCATATTTCAAAATTATAATGGTGAAATGCCTACATAAAATTCTTAAAGTTGGATATTAATCAATATGTTCCAGAAATAATTTCATGAAAAAGAATGTAATAAAGCTCTTAGAAAGTTTTCCATGATTTTTCCCTTTTAAGAAACCAATTCTTTTCTAATGGCAATTAGGCTACTCCAGACCAGCAATGACACAGAGTTTGCTAGAAATTAGGGCTTTACTTCTGAAATGTGAAACTTCTTTACCTACCTGCTGTTTCTAGGATAACCCTCCCCAGGTCCCACAGACACTTTTACCCGACTACACTTCTGCCTGTGAAATAGGCAAAAGCACAACTGCCAACATCTTTTGCTTAACTAGGTACACCAGAAATTATACTGCTAATTCTCCAAGATGAGAAAAAGTTTCAGGGATCCTCTAGGGGGTCTTTTCCTTAACCCCGTGCCCTAGAATCAGAAATTGAAAGTGTAATTGGAGTACTCTTACATAAAAATTCCTCACAGCTCAATATCCAGATAAGAGAAGTAACTTCACCATCATAGTTTGGGGAGAGAACTAATAACTAACTGTTAAATCACACATTAGACTAAATCACACCGAATTCTCTAAATAGTTTCCTTTGAATAAGTCTGAGTTTTAAAATTATTTTCTAATAAACAGTATAAATAGTAATTACTACTTTATGTGATCTGGCAAGGAGGTTAGACTACTAAAGACAGGAGATAGAAAGTCTTAACCTCAAATAACAGGCATATAATCTAAGTTACAGAAGCACTCCTGCCACGAATTGGCTGTGTGACCTTAAATATGTCACTTAACACATCAGTACTTCAGTTCTCTCATCAGCAAAAAAACCAAAAAAATCTCTGAAACCAATTTCAATTCTCACAGTTGACAATTCTTTCACATATCAAAGGGAAAAAAATCATTTTTAAAAGCAGGGGAGGCCGGGCGCAGTGGCTCACGCCTATAATCCCAGCACTTTGGGAGGGAGAGGCAAAAGGATTGCCTGAGTCCAGGGGTTTGAGACCAGACTAAAAAAAAAAAAGTGCTAATATTGACAGACTCTATAAAGCGACAAGATCCAGGCTTAAAAAAACAAGTAATTTGCCTGCCTGTCAGGTTAAAATTAAAGCTTAAAAGAAGCAGGGGATTGGTTAAGTATCTATGAAAAAAAATTTTTTTTGAGTCAGGGTCTCACTCTGTTGCCCAGTCTGGAGTACAGTGGCATGATCATGGCTCACTGCAGTCTTAACCTCCTGGACTCAGGTGATCCTTCCACCTCAACCTCTCAAGTATCCGGTATTATACGCAGGTGCCAACACACTTAGCTAATGTTTTAATTTTTTGTAGAAATGAGGTTTCACTATGTTGTCTAGGCTGCTCTTGAACTCCTGGGCTCAAGCAACCCTTCCACCTCGGCCTCCAAAAGCTAAGATTATGAGCCACTGTACCCAGCCATCTATGAAACTTTTAAAATATTAACTGAAGCTGCTTAATCTAATTCTACTTAGAAATGGTCATAACAGATTAAAAGCAAAGAAGAAAACTAAACTGTCATCCCCAGTAGAAACTCAAGCTTTAAAAGTTGCTCCCTTTTTTTGGAAAATGGTTTAATTCATGTTCTTTTACATTTTTAAATGTGAGATATTTGTAACGTTTGGCCTTTCATTTACAGAAATTAAAAAGCCAATATATTTAATCTACAATAATTTGTCTCAATAATTCTAGCAATAGGGAAAAGTAGGAAAGGAGTAAACTAAACAAAGTTGATCATAAGTGTATAAATGTTGGAGGATCAGTTAAAGAGATTTTACTATATAAACAGGAAAAGTCCTAAGGGCTCTAAAGATAAGAGCCATAGAAATTCGGTATTCCTCACTACACAGTGTTTGCTTCAGTTTATACAGTCAAATACCTTTGTCTTTGAAACTCTAGCCAAGTTCCTTATCACTTGCCATAGATACATTTCAGTAATGATATACAACCAAGGAGGAAGAATGTGAAAAATTCAGATGTTGATCCTCTCCGGTAAATAACTTATTCATTTTGAAGAATATACTAATGTTAAGTTATATAACTTTTTCCCACCAGAAAGCTCTTTTTAAAATAAGGTTAAATTAGCTAATCACCACATATTTTAATTATATCTTAGATCATAGGATGGATAAACCTGTAAGTATATTTTTGAATTTTTCTTCTTATTAATAAGCAATCCATTTTGACAACTTTGGAAACCGTGGATTTAATTCAATCAGTATTTTTTAGCAAGGTGCAAATTGCAGCACGGCAAGCAAAATAAAATTTTTGCCACCTAAGTACCTTTTGGAAAGAGATGACATATAAACAAGATATCATTTAAGCTTCTATGTTATGTTTAGATTTACTGGGCAACAACCTCATGCTCAAGATAAGATCTTATAGAAAGATAGGGAAAGCAGTCACCTATCAGAGTACCATTTGAGAAACCTAGGAAGTTGCTTAACTCTTAAGAAATCAAAGTCTTGGGCCAGGTGTGGTGGCTCACATCTGTAATCCTAGCACTTAGTGAGGCTGAGGCAAGAGGAACACTTTGGCCCAGGAGTTCGAGACAAACCTGAGCAACATAGTGAGACCCTCATCTCTACACAAAATTAAAAATTAGCCAGGTGTGGTGGTGTGTACCTGTAGCCTCAACTACTCGGGGGGCTGAGGTAGGAGGATGCCTTGAGTCCAGGAGTTTGAGACGGCAGTGAGCTATGATCATACTACTGCACTCCAGCCTGGGTGATGGGGTGAAACCCTATCTCTAAAAAAAAAAAAGACAAAAAACAAAAACAAAATCTGTCCCACTATCTGGTGACTCATACCTAACATGTAATAAGTATTTAATTGCTAAAAGTTATTTACAAGTAGCTCCTTGTTAAGAATAAATAACAATGCATCAGTTACAGTGGACCTTTGAACAACACAGATTTGGACTGCATGGGTCCACTTATATGCGAATTTTAGCTCCCACTTATAAGTGAGAACATGCAGTATTTGGTTTTCTGTTTCTACATTAATTTGCTTAGAATAATGGCAGCAAAGGACATGATTTTGTTCTTTTTTATGGCTGCATAGTATTTCATGGTATATATGTGCCACATTGTCTTTATCTAATCCACCACTGATGGGCATCTAGGTTGGTCTCTGTGTGCTATTTCACCATGGCATGGTGATACACATGTGAGTGCAAGTAGGTTTTTAGCAGAACAATGTATGATCCTTTGGGTAATTTACCCAGTACTAGCATTGCTAGGTTGAATGGCAAATCCATTTTTAGTTCTTTGAGAAATCTCCAACCTGCTTTCCACAGGGGCTGAACCAGTTTACATTCTACCAACAGTGAATGGGCATTCTCTTTTTCCCCCAACTTCACCAACATCTGCTGTTTCTTGACTTTTTTAATAAAAGCCATTCTGTCTGGTGTGAAATAAAAAGTATCTCACTATGGTTTTGAGTTGCATTTCTTTGATGATTAGTGATGTTGAGCATTTTTCATATGTTTCTTACCAGTTGTATGTCTTTTGAGAAGTGTCTGTTCATGTCCTTTTTAATGGGGTTACTGGTTGTTTTTTTCCTATCAATTTGTTGAAGTGCCTTATAGATTCTGGTTATTACTCCTTTGACAGATGCACAGTTTGCAAATATTTTCTCCCATTATGTAGGTTATCTATTTACTTTGTTGATAATTTATTTTACTGTGTAGAAGTCCTTTAGTTTAATTAGACTCCACTGTCAATTTTTTATTTTGCTGCATTTGCTTTTGAGGACTTGGTCATAAATTTGTTGCCTAGTTTAATGTTCAGAAAAGTGTTTCCTAGGCTTTATTCTGGATTTCTGGAGTTTGAGGTCTTGCATATATGCCTTTAAGCCATCTTGAGTTAATTTTGTTTATGGTAAGAGGATGGAGTCTAGCCTCATTCTTCTATATATGATTGGCCAGTTTTCCCGGTACTGTTTATTGAATTAAGTGGGCTTTCCCCAATGTTCATTTTTGTCAATTTTGTCAAAGATCAGAGGGGTTTAAGTAAGTGACTTTATTTCTGGGCTCTCTATTCTTTTCCATTGGTCTATGTGTCAATTTTTGAACCAGTACCATGCTGTTTTGGTTACTATCGCCTGGTGATAAAGTTTGAAGTTTGGTAATGCGATACCTCTGGCTTTACTCTTAGGTTTTCAGCCTCTAATAGGGATTATTTCAAAAATCAGATCATAAAGTCAGGCATGGTGGCCAGCACCTGTAGTCCCAGCTACTCTGGAGGCTGAGGCAGGAGGTTTCCTTGAACTCAGGAGTTTGAGACAAGCCTGGGAAACATAGCAATACCCTGACTTTTTAATTTAAAAGAAAAATCAGATTATAAAACACAACAATATTGAAATTTGGCTAATTAATAGCCTCACAATGGCCTCTAAGTGAAGGAAGAGTTACACGTCTATCATTTAAAATCAAAAGCTTGAAAAAAAAATTAAGCTTGCTAAGGAAGACATGAAAGCCGAGATAGACCAAGAACTTGTGTTTGTTGTGCCAAACAGCCAAGTTGTGAATGCAATGAAAAAGTTCTTGAAGGATATTAAAAATGTTACTCCAGTGAACTCACAATTGATAAGAAAGCAAAATAGCCTTACTACTGATATGAAGAAAGTGTGGGTGGTATGGCTAGACTAAACGAGCCACAACATTCCCTTAAGTCAAAGTCAAAGCCAAAGCCAGAGCAAGGCCATAACTCTCTTCAAGTCTATAAAGGCTAAGAGGTGAGGAAGCTTCAGAAAAAAAGCTGGAAGCTAGCAGTGGTTGGTTCATGAGTTTTAAGGAAAGGAAGCCATCTCCAGAACAAAAAAGTGCAAGGTGAATGATGGAGAAACCGAGCAAGTTATCCAGAAGATTTAAGATAATTGATGAAGGTGGTTATACTAAACAACAGATTTTCAATGCAGACAAAACAGCCTGATGATATTGGCAGAAGACGCCATATAGAACTTTCCTAGCTAGAGAGGAGAAGACAATGCCTGACTTCAAAGCGTCAAAGGACAGGCTGACTCTCTTGTTAGGCTGATGACTTTAAGTTGAAGCCAGTGCACACTGACCATTCCAAAAATCCTAAAGCTCTTAAGAATGATACTAAATCTACTCTGCTCTACAGATGGAAAAACAAAGCCTGGATGACAGCACATCTGTTTCCAGCATGGTTTACTGAACATTTTAAAGCCCACTGTCAAGGCCTACTGCTAAGAAAAAAGGATTTCTTTCAAAATATTATGGCTCGTTGACAAAGTCTCCAGTCAACCAAGAGCTGTGATGAGGTATATAAGGAGGTGTATGTTGTTTTCATGCCTGCTAACACAATATCCATTCTGCAGGCCATGGTTCATTTTGACTTAAGTCTTATTATTTAAGAAATACATTTTGTAAAGCCATAGTTGCCATAGATAATAATTCCTCTGATATATCTGAGCAAAACAAATTGAAAATCTTCTGGAAAGGATTCACCATTAAGAACTTTCATAATTTATGGGAGAAGGTCAAAATATCAATATTAACAGGAGTTTGGAGGAAGCTGATTCCAACCCTCATGGATGACTTTGAGGAGTTCAAGAATTCAGTAGAGGATGTTACTGCAGATGTGGAAATAGCAGGAGAACTAGAATTAGAAGTGGAGCATGAAGATGTAACTGAGTCGCTGTACTCTCATGATAAAACTTGAAGGGATGAGGGCAGCTTCTCATGGATGAGCAAAGAAATTGGTTTCTTGAGATGGAATCAATCTGATAAAGATGCTATGAACATTGTTGAAATGACAACACAGGATTTAAAAGATTATATAAACTTAATTGAAAGCAGCAGCAGCAGGATTTGAGAAGACTGACTCCAATGTTTTAAAAAAGGTCTACAGTAAGTAGAATGCTATCAAACAACATCACATGCCACAGAGAAATCTTTCATGATATGAAGAGTCAATCAATATGGTTAACTTCACTGCTGTCTTATTTTGTCATATTGCCACAGCCACCCCAACCTTCAGCAATCACCACCCTGATCTGTCAGCAGACACCAAAATCAAGGCAAGACCCTTTACCAGCAAAAAGATTACAACTTGCTGAAGGCTAAGATGATTGCTAGTATTTATTAGCAATAAAATATTTTTAAATTAAGATACATACATTGTTTGTTTAGGTATAATGCTATTGCACACTAAGTAGACTACAGTATAGTATAAATATATCTTTTATGCATATGCACCAAAAAATTCATAACTCGCTTTATAGAAATATTCACTTTATTGCAAGGGTTTGGAACTGAACCCACAATATCTCTGAAGTAAGTATGTCTGTGATAATAAAATAACACATAAGTTTTAGAGTAATCTGCTACACAGCAATGCATAATTAATACATCTATATAAGTTTGTGGTCAAAAGTGTAGACTTTGCTGTGTTCATAATAACCAAAAGGGAGAAATAATCCAAGTGTTAATCAACCAATGAATGAATAAACAAATTTTGGCATATACATACAATGGAATATTGTTAGCCATAAAAAAAGAAATGAAATTCTGACACATACTACAACATAATGATCTTTGAAGACATTATGCTAAGTCCATATAGTTTGTATATGCTATCTATATACAATAGGATAAATTCTGTATGATTCCACTTATATGAGGTAGCTAGAACAGGCAAATTCAGGGACAGAAAGTCAAATAGAGGTTAGCAGGGGATTAGGCGAGGGCAAATGATGAGTCACTGTTGAATGGATACAGGGTTTCTGTTTGGGCTGATGGAAACAGAATTATGGAAATAGTGAAGATAGTTACTCAACATTGTGAATATGCTTAATGGCACTGAACTGTACACTTAAAAGTGGTTAAAATGGGAAGTTTTATGTTATGTATATTTTACCAAAATAAAGAAAAGGGTGACGGGCTATGAAATAAGATGACTTGGGTCTGACTCTTGATTCTAACACTTACTAGCCAAGTAACCTAGCCTCTCTGAGCATAACAACAACACCTGCTGCATAAGGTTATTGTAAGGATTAAATGAGATAATCCACATATATATGTATATATGTATATATATATCCCTATACTTAATACACAGTAAATGCTCAAAAAATATCAAGTATCACCATGTTAAAATGAGTGTGTTTTGCTTCTTTTATCTGAAAAACTGTTACTTTCTTATAACAATGACAGGAAAATATCATCTCACTTGTAGCAATATACCGCCACTAAAAGGAAGATGAGTGATGCAATATTTAGAGCCAGGGATTTTGGTCTACAAAAAAAAGCTATGAAAGACCTAAGTTTTGAATGGAGCTTTTCAGAGAGTAAAGGAACCATATTTCAAAGTAAGAATCAGGCAGAAATATCTGTCTTATGGCAAAAAGTAGAAAAATTATGAGTATGTTTATTTAGAGAAAAATACATTTTAACTAAAGTCCTGTATGAAATAATGGCAGTTACAGAACTCTTTGAAAAATCTAATATCTGAAACAGGTAGGTTATTGTAGGTTCTTGAATAAAGATTCAAATGGCACATTTGAGGAACGTAATTATTGCAGCAAAATATGGGACAAATTTCAAGAGGGAAAAGAAGAAACAGGTAGGTTGGTTAGAGACTACAAAAGTAGTTCAAGTACAATATAACTATGCCTAGTTTAGGCTAAGTCTATAGAAAAATAATAGAAAGCGAAGATCCAAGATATTATTCTAAACAAAAAAACTACATTGTTGACAACAGACCACATATCCTCAACATCGTGCAGATTTTTTATAGGTTTGATGAAACCAATCCAAAGCACATATTCTGTTTATTGAACTAGAGAAGCAGTATAACAGAGGACAGAAGACCACTCACTATACTGGAAGCCTCTTCCAGTTCTGAAACTGGTAAGACCAGTGGCTCCCAAACTTGGCTGTATATTATAATCACCCAGGAAGCTTTTAAAAGTTCCGATGCCAAGATCACATTCACTCTGACTAAATCAGAATATATAAAGGTGGGAGACAGGCATTGATAGATTTTTTAAAATCAATTTTTTATTTTAAATATATGGGTACAATTCAGGGTTAGGTATACAATTGTTTATTATGCAGATACCCTTCTTGATGAGATGTGCCCCTCCCTCCCCTGACAGTTTCCCACTACTACCAATACCTTTCTTAAAGTATTACCATAGTTGTTCAAGGTCCACTTACAAGTGAGAACATGTGATATTCGGTTCTTTGTTTCTGTGATAAATCACTCAGTATTATAGCCTCTAAGTCCATCCAAGTTGCTGTGAAGTTCATAATTTTGTCCTTCTTTATGGTTGTGTAATATTCCATCATGTATAAGTACCACTTTTTTTATACAGTCCTCTTTCGATGGGTAGCATGGTTGGTTCCATGTTTTTGCTATTGTAAATAATACTGCAGTAAACATGCGTGTGCAGGTATCTTTTTCATAGAGTGATTTGAGTTCCTCCGGGTATATTACCAGTAGGGGGATTGTGGGATAGTATGAGAGGTCGATTTTTAGATCTTTTAGGAATTGCCACACTGTTTCCCACAGAGGGTGTACTAGTTTACACTCCCACCAACAGTGTAGAAGTGTTCCCTTTTTGCCACATCCTTTCCAGCATCTGTTGTTTTTTGAGTTATTGATGATGGCCAGACATCGATAGGTTTTAAAGATCCCCAGGTGACATCAATATGTAAAAAAGTTTGAGAACCAATTGATTAGACTGTAAGTAGACAGATCATCAGAAGGCTACTGTGGTTTGGATGAAAGATGTTGGTATCTTAGAATACAGTGTTACCAGTAGAGGAACTAAAAAGCATTAAGAGTATTCTAGATCAGGCGAAATGAATTTATCATGGAAAAAAATCAGAAAAGTGGTGGTCTCAGCTGGAGATAGAGTGGAGCAGGGGTTGGGCACTGGGAAAAAGCATGACATAGTTTTCTGGGGCAATGGAAATATTCTATATTTTGACAGGGTGTAGGCTACTTGAGTATATACATTTTTTCAAATCTCACTGAATCGCACACTTAGAATTTATGCATTTCACTGCATGTAATATTTACCTTTAAAAACCTGTAAATAATATTGAGCTCTGTTTATAAATTTTCTTTTCATAGCAGTATAAGTTAGCAAGTAACCACTAAAGTAGTTAGAAACTACTTTCTTGCAATTATAGACCTGAGTAATTATATTGAGAATAATGGGAGCAAGATTCCTCACCACTGGGTAATGGAGTTTAAAATATGGAAAGAAGGAAACCAGAATGTAACCTGTAGTGTTGGACTGGAACTGGGGTTACCAGAACAAATTCATGGTTACTGACAGGTAGGTGGGTGGGTAGACAGTTGGACAGGTGGATAGATGGATAGGATGGACAGAGAAATTGATGCTTTAGTTACCTACTGTGTATAAGCTACCCCAAAAGGTATTGTTTTAATACCTTAAAACAACAGTTATTTCGTTGTCTCTCATTATTATATTAATCATGCCTCTTTATTTTTTGCATTTTTGCATTTTCTAATGTTTTGACATCTGAGGCCTTTCTGATCCTGGAAAGACTGCTCCCTAGCTTATTCCTGGACAGTAAGGGACTCTCCTACAAGTGTGTGCATCTTATGCAAGCCAACCCATCTAAAGTCCATATCCCCCATCTACCTCCTTTATCTAGCTCTTATACTCTGGGCAGTGGTCCTAAAGACCCCAGGTCTAGGTACCAGTCAACTAGGGACAGTACCTACACCCCAGAACCTGCTGAAAATTTTCAAACTTGCCAATTCCAAACCTGCTTACCCTGCCTAGCCTTGTCTTCCTTTCTCCACAGAAACCACAACAAAGGCTCTTGCTCATATTTTCACCTCACTCCCTCTACCTCCTGACCAACCCTGGTGCTTCTCCATGTGGCCCTGTGTGGTGTGACATGCTTCTTCTTCTTGGAAACTCTGAATAACAGTATTTTCAATGGAAGGTGTCTTCTGATCTGTTAGTCTTCCTATATCTAATAATAAAATCTATGTTTACAAACAATAATCCAGCAGGTCGACTAGTTGAACTTTCACCACTTGTCTGTCATGTGATGTTGGTTGAGATGCAGTCATCTGCAGGTTCAAGTAGGCTGGAATATCCGAGATGGCTGATTCACACACTAGCAGTTATTGCCAATTATAGGCTGGGAGCTCATCTGGGCTGCCAACCAGAACACATGCACATAACCACTTTGTGTGGCTTGGTCTTCTCACAGCATAGCAGCTGAGATCCAAAAGAAAACATCCCAAAAGTGAGCATTTGGAGAGACCTAGAACAAAGCTACAAAGCTTTTTATGACCTAGCTTCCGAGGTCACACAGCATCACTGCCACCACATATTCTTGGTCAAAAGGAAGTCAAAGGGCTAGCCCACATTCAATGGCAGAGGACTCCACAAGGATGAGAACATCAAGAGGTATGGCTTATTGGCGGGGTCATCTTAGAGACTAGTTACAACAATAGATATAAAAATAAATATAGGTATGTAAAAGTACGTGTTTATATATTTACATATTATATATATACACATATGTATTTCCCTGCCTAAGAGGAATGATACACCAGTCGCATGAGCACATCAGACACCTAGATCCTGGTTTCTAAATACTATTCTCAGCTGGGTGCAAGAGCTCATCACCTGTAATCCCACCACTTTGGGAGGCCGAAGTGGGAGGATCACTTCAGGCTAGAAATTCAAGACCAGCCTGAGCAACACAGAAAGACCTCTTCCCTACAAACTAAACTAAACTAAACTAAACTAAAATTAAATAAAAACCACTCTTCATTAAAAGGAACCAGGGATTCTTAGAGAAAAGGCTGAAAACAGGCCTAGGGCAAGAAAAGCACAAGATGAGTTTAGAATATCTTGTTATATGAAATGCTCCAAAAATAATGGAAACATACTACAAGGACACAGGAGTCAACATAAAAGGGCTCCCAGTGGTCACATCTGAGACAATTTAAGCATCAAAATAATGACAGTAAAGGATAGTAACAGACTATAACACACTGAATAAAATAAAAATTAATAAATCTATACTGACATATATAAATTAATAGAGAAGGGAAACATTTTTCTTATTGTAGAATGCCAATCATTATAAACATTTCACTAGAAAAGCATCAATGGATGCTAAAACTAGTATGGGAAAGAAAATTCAAAGAGGAACAGGCTATTTATGTAGTCTTAAAGTACTCCTTAATTACTTATTATTTACAAAGGAAAAAACAGTAATTTCAGAGTAAAGAAGCCCAGAAGACATCAGCTAAGCCAAAAGATCAAAGTTAACATCTCTAATATCGGAACAAGCAAATATCATGTGCCTTCTGATATGATACACTGAAAAAAAAAACACAATACAATTTTTTATGGAAGTTCTACCAAAAATGCAGAAACCAAATCTTACCCAAAAAGAACATCAGACAAACCCAAATTGAGGGACATTCAATAAAACAATTGGCCTGTACTCTGTCAAGGTCAAGAAAGACAAAGAAAAGCTAAAAAATTGCCTTAGAGTAAAAAAAAAAAGACCAAAGAAAAATATGATAATTAAATGCAACCTATGATCTTAGATTGGCTCCTAGACTCAGAAGAAAAGGTAGTTATAAAGAACATTATTAGGACAATAAAATTTGATTATAAGTTGTGGATAAATAAAACCACATGCAGTCTATGTAAAATGTCCAGATGTTACATAACTATACAATGGTTAAGCAATATTCTTGTTTTTAGGAAATACATTCTTAAGTATTTAGAAGTCATGGGGTACAATGTCTCCAACTTGCTCTCATATAGTTCAGAACAAAAGAAAAAAATATACATATATGGAGAGAAAGATAAATACTTGATGACACTGAGTAAAGGGTATGTGGGAGTCCCAGGACCACTCTTGCAACTTTTCCTTTGTTATAACAAAATAAAATATTAAAAAATAATTAAAATAGGAGAGAGAAGAGTAATTTTACAGTGGTGAAACTTAACAAATATTATCTCAGACAGGTAACCAAGGTTAACATCAACAGTGATGTCATATTGACAGCAAGTACTTTGAAGTGAATGGTGACAATGGCACTTCTGTTTTCCTCCTCTCAAAAACCCATGACCCTAATCGAATCACGAGAAAAACATCAGACAAATCTCAACAAAAGGCTATTCAACAAATTTTTTTTTTAATTTAAAGATGTGGGGTACAACTCAGGATTAGATATACAAGTGGTTATCGTACAGGTAAAGTTTGGGCCTCCTTTGGTCCCCAATTCACCTGGTTTGAGATCAGGCACCCTTATTTTTTATTTTTTTGAGTTGGAGTCTCACTCTGTCGCCCAGACTGGAGTGCAGTGACACGCTCCTGCCACCACAGCCTCCACCCACTGGGCTCCAGTGATCCTTCCGCCTCAGCCTTCCAAGTAGCCGGAATTATAGGCGCGCGCTACCACACCCGGCTAATTTTTGATTTATTGTAGAGATGTGGTCTACTCCAAGTTGCCCAGGCAGGTCTCGAACCCGCGGGCTTAGGCAATCCACTCACCTCGGCCTCCCAAAGCGCTGGGATTACAGGCTGAGCTACTGAGCCTGGCCAGGCACCCTTATTGGTGTTGTGTGCTCCCCACTCCCCTGGCAATTTCCCGCTACTGCCAATCTCTTTCTTATAGTATTATGATAAATGTTCAAGGGCTGCTTATGAATGAGAACAGTTCACAAAATTGTTGATAGTACTCCTTAAAACTGTCAAGATAATCAAAAGCAAAGAAAGTCTGAGAAACTGTGCCAGCCAAGAGGATCCTAGGGAGTCACAATGACTAAATATAATATGGTATCTCAGAGGGAATCCTGGAAAAAGAAAAAGAACATTACATAAAAACAAACTGAGTAAGTATGGACTTTAGTTAATAATAACACATCAAAAATAATTTAAATCACTTTAAGATCTATAATTATGTCCTTGTAGAATCTAATAACCTTTTTTCAGTTCTCATATTCAGTGATCTCTCTGTTGTTTATGATTCTTACTTTCTAAACTGAAAATGTCTCTTTCTCCTCTGGGACACTGTGTCTTCCTAATTTCCCCTTTAACCACCCTTACCCCTTTTGTTGTCTTTCGTTTCTTCTCTCACTTAGCAAAGCTCTTTTATTCTTTCATTCCCATTCCTTTAATGAGTTGACAGTGTAGTCTCAAATTGTATAAAGATGGCTTCATATTTTATAACTCTACTTTGGTCTTCTCATTCTGTCTCTAACCACATACCACAGTCCTAACACTCTAATGGGCATCTTTACATGGATACATTGTTAACATTTACACTTGCTAATAATAACAGATTCTGTAAAGAAAATATACATGATATGAGGAGATGATGTTTCACTAATTGGAATCAGAAGGCAGTAGTTTAGGACCTGGTATTAGGAAGGCAGATTACAAAGTATCAGGAATATAGATATTGGGGTCAGAGAGAGTCCAATTTGAATCCTTTTTTTCTAGCTGTGTGACTACCCTAACTCTCAGTTTATTTACCAGTAAAATGAGTATAAGACTTCCTACATTGTGATGCTATAAGGATAAGAAATAATACATGAGAAATACCCAGCACAGTGAGTAATATATTAAAGTCCAGTAAGTGGTAGCTGCCAATAATGATGGTAATGCCATCAACTAGATGCATGACCTTGAGAAGACACTTAAACATTCTATATCTTAGGTTTTCACCTGTATGATGAGGAAGTAGCATACTACATGACCTCCTAAGTCCCTTCCAGAATGAAAAGCCAATATAACCCCCATGGTTAGAATCGAAGAAATATGAATTATACTTCTTCAAACAGCCTAGATCTTAGACTCAACACCTATTAAATTATAAATACAATAATTCTTACTATAAAGTATTATCCGAGTCACAAAGAAAATTTGCATAGATTATCTCATTAGCACCTCAAATAACCACATGTGATAGGTATTATTATCCTCATGTTACTCTAACAAGAAAATGAACTTGAAAGAAGTCAAGTAGCTCAACAAATTAGATATAAAAAGAATATATTAGGGGCCATATATGTCAAGCTCACATCACTCTCAATGGTGAAAAGTAGAAAGTTTTTTCTCTAAGATCGGGAACAATACAAGGATACCCACTCTCACCACTTCCATTCAACATGTACTATCAGTCCTAGCCCTGAAACTGTAAAACTACAAGAAGAAAATATAAGGGGAAAGTGCCACAATGTTGATCTGGGCAAAGATTTTTTGGATACAACCACAAAAGCACCAGCAACAAAAGCAAAAATAGACAAAAGGGGCTCCACCAAACAAAAAAGTTTCTGCACAGCAAAGAAAAAAATATCAACAGAATAAAGAGACAACCTATGGAATAGGAGAAAATACTTGCAAATCACATATCTGATACGGGGTTAACATAAAAAATACGCAGGGAACTCAAACAACTCAGTAGTAAGAAAACAAATAATCCAATTAAAAGTGGGCAAAGGCTGGGCTCGGTGGCTCAGTCTGTAATCCCAGCACTTTGGGAGACCGAGGCAAGTGGATTGCCTGAGCCTGCAGGTTCAAGACCAGCCCGGGGAACTTGGCAAGGCCTCATCTCTACAATAAAATAAAAATAGCCAGGCATGATAGCGCACACCTGTAGTTCCGGCTACTTGGAAGGCTGAGGCGGAAGGATCAATGGAGCCCAGAAGATCGATGCTGGAGTGGCCATGAGCATGCGTGTCACTACACTCCGGCCTGGGTGAAGGAGTGAGACTCCAACTCAAAAAAAAAAAAAAGTGGGCAAAAGACTTGAATGGGCGTTTCTCAAAAGAAGACATATAAATGGTCAACAGGTATATGAAAAAATGAAATCATCACTGAAATGCAAATCAAAACTACAATAAGATATCACCTTATACCTGTCAGAAAGACCATTATCAAAAAGATGAAAGATAAGTGTTGGCAAGTATGGGAAGGAAGGAAGGAGGGAGGGAGGGAGGGAGGGAGGGAGGGAGAGAAGGAAGGAAGGGAGGAAGGGGAGGGAGGAGGGAGGGGAGGGAGGGAGGGAGGGAGGGAGGAAGGAAGGGAGGAGGAAGGAAGGAAGGAAGGAAGGAAGGAAGGAAGGAAGGAAGTCAGTCTATATACTGTTGTGGGAATGTAAATTAGTATAGCCATTATGGAAAAAAATTTGGTGGGTCCTCAAATTAAAAACAGAAGTACCATTTGATCCAGTAACCCCGCTATTGGGTATATATTTCAAAGAATACAAAATCAGTATATTGAAGAAATATCTGCACTCTCATGTTCACAATAGCCAAGTTACAGAATCAACCTAAGTGTCCATCAAGATGAATTAATGAGGAAAATGTGGTATATATAAAAAACAGAACACTATTCCACTTTAAAAAGAGGAAAATCCTGTCATTTGTGACAACATGAATGAAACTGGAGGGCATTATGTTAAATGAAATAAGCCAGGCACAGAAAAACAGATAGTGCATGATCTCACTTAGATGTAGAGCATTAAAAAAAATCATGCTGAGTACCATGGCTTAAACCTGCAATCCCAGTGCTCTGAGTGTCCAGGCTGGGAGGACACTTGAGGACAGGAGTTCAAGATCAGCCTACCCATCATGGTAAGACTCTATCTCTACCAAAAATTAAAAATTTAAAAAAATTTTAAAATTTATCAGGCATGGTGGTGCATTTCTAGAGTCTCAGCTATAGGAGGCTGAGATAAGAGGATGTCCTGAGCCCAGGAGTTCAAAATTACAGTGGGCTATGACTGTGCCACTGTACTCCAGGCTGGGTGACAGAGTGAGGCCCTAGCTCTAAAATTAAAAAAAAAATAAAATAAACTCATAGAAAATGGTGGTTACCGGAGGCTAAGGGGTAGGAAAATGGGAAGATGGTGGTCAAAGGACACAAAATTTCAGGTAGACAGAAGGAATGAGTCCAGAGATCTATTGTACATCACAATGACTAATTAAAGCAAATTACTATATACTTGAAAATTGCTATGAGAGCAGAGGTTAAGGGTTCTTACCACAAAAATATAACAATTCGAGGTAATACTTATGTTAAATAGCATGATTTTGCCACTCCACAATGCGTAGGGGTGTGTGCATGTGTGAATACATACACAAACATATATATATGCCAAAACATATGCTGTACACCATACATGTATATAATTTTAACTAGTCAACAAAAATAATTAGTAAAGAAAAAAACTTAAAAAGAAACCAAATGGTTTGGCCAGATCACAAAGCTAGTATCAGAGATTTCATCTCCTGTTTGTTAGTATCCAAAGCACATGTTCCTAACATGACAAGCCTGCAGGACAGGAATTAGTGTTCTACAGGAAAAAAGTCATAGGCTGTGGAAAAAAAAACACAGACCTACATTTCGACTTCAGCTTTACCATTACTCGCTGTGTAGCTTTGGACAAATTATCTAATCTCTCTGGGCCATAGCTTCCTCAATAATAAAACAATAATTCATCATGCATGCCACTGAAATTTATTCTGATATATTTGTCTATTGATTTTACCTTAAAGGCTTCAGGAAGCCACCTGAGCACTGAAAATTTCTGGTGAACAGACAACAAAATCCCATTACCCTCAGTACCAACCACCTTGCTCTTTCCCCATTCCTATATCCTCGTTACCTAGAAGAAAAGTACCAGAAACATATTTTTCCCTGTTCCTCTTCGCTCTCAACAAATTGACCCATATGTAAACACTTAAGTCCAAAAAGACATCACTTTGTGCATTACTTTGTACTTATATTTACAATGGAAGATGGAAGGAAGAATCTAGTCAATAATAAAATAGATCCCCCTACCTGCATGTGACAATTGCTATAAAGTCTCACTAAGAAAATTGCTTTTTGCTATGTAACCTAACACAGAAAACTGTTAAACTATCAAAAGAGGGGGAAAGGGCACTTAGTAATAAATGCCACCTAATGATATAGACTAATAAATACAAGTAATTTTAATGTAGTCGATTAGAGTTTTAAAATGCCATTTTGCAACTATCTGCAAGAGAGTTTTGCAATTTAAAGAACATTTGCCTTATTACAACAAACTCTCATAATTTACTCTATAAATAAAATGTTAGCAGAAGCAATAATCTTAATTTATATAACATCAAACTCACATCCTAACTTTGGGAATTTATTTGGAGGCATGTTAATCTTTAAACAATTTAAAACTACTCATAAAAGTATTTTCCATTTCCTCCTACAGCTCTGAATTGTTTTTAAAGGAACTGTTTCAAAGATGTTAACTGAAATTGCAAAGGGACAGCTGCTTGATACAATGGGGCATATTACTGCCTTGCAATATCAAATCACTCAACCTCACTCCTTTTCCCTTTTTTGGGCTCTAGGTTGCCACTAAAGTAGGCTATTTATTAGTAGGTAAATACAGTGATGGTCATATTATGCATACTGATATGCCCTAAGGTCCTTTTATTGGGAAATGAAAGTATTTGCCCATATACACTTTATGTTTGTGTTAATGTCTGCACTTGCTTTAACTTCCGTAAATCCCAAAACATGTTGCAAGATTTGTTAACTGGAAAATTCACACCAATGCACTTTTTTGTTGTTCATTTTAAATTATGGAAACTCTCATATCTGCCATAAACCTTAAGAGACAAAAACACAAAAGACATCCCTTAAGTTAGGAAAATAGCACCATATGTTCTAAACATAACATTATAGAATATTAAAAAATCAACCAGTGGCAATTCATCTTACATATGCAATTTCATTTTACCATGAATTATGTCAACAATTTATACTAAATAACAGATTTAAATTATGGATGCAAAAATGCATTGGCTCAAATAGTTTTTGCATTATTCCCTTAAGGTATAACAGGTATTTTTAAAAACATACCAATTATCAAAAAATAATGCAAGAATAAGTTTAACATCACCTATAGTCATATCACTTTTTATACCATCTTCCTTAAAATCTTGAGACTGAAGTCCTAACCATACAATTTCAATGAGAAAAGCCATAAAACCAGGTTTCAAAAAAAAAAAAAACAACTGTTTTTTCTGGTCCTGGTTTCCCAGGATCATAAAACTCAGACTGTCCTTCTCAAATTTATCTTTGCTTACTTGTTTTTTAACTGCTGGTTATAAATGCCTTTGTCTTCTATTAGAGACACATATTCTCCTCTGCAGATTCACTTCTGTGAGAACTACGTTCCAAATTCTTTACCCATATTATATTTAGAAGTCAAAGTTTGACTTCTAATCTTATATAAAAACAGGTTCTTAAATGTGACAGAGTTGCACAGAAATTCCACTAACATCAATTTTTCTTCAGCATTATTAGTTAAACTTTCTCTAGTATTAATTCTAGTTGGAAGATGTAAGCACTCAGAATATCGATATAGGTACATACACCAGAGTCAAAATTGATTTTCTATCATTGAACCTGCTAGGCAAAAAAGTAACAATATGCAATTGTATTCATGCTGTGCAAACCCCCTTGAAAATATGCATACTGAAATTCTAACACATTGAGGTTTCCATACCTCTTAACACTATATATACATTTGCTTGGTTTGTACTTTTTTCAAAAAATAGTATATATAGTTGAAATTTTTTAAAACCCATGACAACAAAAATGGTTATAAGCTTGCCTTGTATTAGAACCTCTTTTGTCCGTCAATCAACAATAAAGTATTATCCTACCATCACAAAAGGAAAACCTTTGGAGGCAGTAGAGGACTATGGGTTGTGCAAATGTGCAGTTGCTAAGAAGCAAATATGCCTCTCTTCTAATCAAATAGCCCAGCTCAGCAATGCCGCTGGCTTGGGGCAAGAAGCAAATTCCACCAGCCACAAACTTAGAAACAGTCTTGAATTATTTGTTGCTGACCGCTGGCTGAACTCTTCCTGATGAGCACCATCACCATTAGCCACTACTCAGTGTATTCCATCAACCAATGGCAACAGCAGCATGCTACAGCTCAGGCTACAAGAAATTGATCAAACAGGGTAATGAGACTATTTCTTCACGGAGGTTATTTTAAATGAATATAAATATTTTCTTTCTACATAATTTGCCACAGAAAGGTCACTGAACTCTCTGTGATTCCAAAGAAAAATGCTCGACTGTCCCCTTTACATATTTGAGTTAAGATAAAGCCAACAAACAATTCAGGGCATTTTTGATATTAGGAGCAAATTCTAATGAGCTGGCATTTGAGACAACAGATTAGCTGTGATATTTTAGTTTTACATGAAGTTATAGCTAAAAACTGATCAAATGATGCTACTCTATAAATATAAAACTCATCATGATTTCCCAATTAAAAATATTTATAAGAGTACGTTTTTGTTTAAAGAAAGCACAATTAATCTCTAATGTAGGTGACTATGAGAACATGAATCATATATCTGCCATCTTAGCTCAAGTTATTAAAATTTGATATAATTGTTGTAAATTATTTAGTGAAGAGTTCATTTTTCTATAGCCCACCTCCTCCTGCTAGACAGTAGAATAAAATGCATGCTACTATTCCAGTTAGCACATGAATCATTTCACTGACACCTGATTTAGCTCTTCTTACAGACTGACATTTATTGCTCCTTTTCTTTATATACTTTAAACCAAAAATTATAAACAGCTGCATTTAACATCACATTACAACCAGATAATAGCAATTCAGCTGTATATTTTATCTAATATTCTGAAACTATTTGGCAAAGTCCAGTTTGTAATTAGTAAGCTTCTAATGTGGTGTTATTAAAATAATCTCAGTGAAATCACTGTTTAAGAACTTCAAACACCCTTATATCAGCAACAAAAAGGATTCAAAGTAAATACTTCTAACATATCAGTATCCTGTCATTATTACAAAGCAATATCGATTACATAGCATCTAATTAAATATTTAAACTCAAGAGAAACATTTTATATGAATGAATACTTCTAAAAACTTGCTAAAACATGTTTACCACAGTCCATTGGAAATAAATGCAATCAAATATGATAAAGTAGATACTTGTCAAGATGAATTGTATTATATGCAGATTCTTTAAGAGTTTAAGAAATCATTTATTTTTGTTTACAATTTTCACTTTAGAAACAAATTCCAAATTGAATATGTCTAGTTAGCTATGTAATATGAAAAAACTGCTTAAGTTTGTAGAAATATGTGCTTAGGCAATTCTTTTTAATTACTAAAACTCAAAAAGTACTTTTTGAAATTATTCTTTTAAATTGTTTACAAATGTTATTAGACATGACAACAAAACCATGTCATCTACAAAATAAAACACAAGATCATACATGTGGCCATTTTTTAAAAGGGATAAAGTATTGCTGGGTTTAAGAAGGTTATCTGTGCTACTAATGAGAATTTCTAAATGTTCAAGATTGGGAAATGATGGCAGTGATAGCAGGATTTTAAATAAACATCCAAATAATTTAAAAACAGATATACAGGCTTTGAATGGAACAGAAGACCTCCACAATTAACTTTAAATTAATCTCTTCTGAAAGGAAGAGCTACTAGAGAACTAGATGAACTACAATACAGAGAAGAGATTCTCAAGACTGACACATAATACCGAATTTGTTTAGGTGCGTTCTAGTCTTTTCACAATAAAATTCTGCCATGCGATCAGAAATGGCAAGAAGAAGATTCTCTAAATAAAAGTCCAATAATTAGTTAAAAGAGAATTAGGATCAAATAGCAAAAACATCCCATCAGCTGTCTAATAATATGACAAATTCAGTAGCGACCACAAAGAACCAATATAACTTCTGGTGCCAAGGAGCCAGATGGTACTGCTGGAAAAAATTAAGTCTACAGATTGGCAGTTCGACCCTGTGATTATTGCCCAAGGGAGGACAAAGTGGAAGAAGAGCGGGAGGTTCAGTATGATGGGGATAAATCAATTACCACCAACTCACTACATCCTTCCTATGATACCCAAATAACAGATTCCAAATACCATACACCAGTAAATTTTTCAAGGTTTAAAAAGTCCCAACAATAGTTGGGAATGATAAAATAGTATATAATAAAAAATAGAAGATAATCTCAGTTTCTCATCATGGGACCAAGCACATTGCATTGATTACCTGGCCCAAATGCATAAGATCCACAGGCACATGCAATAAATACTAAAGCATTTTAACATAGCTCTGTTATGAAAAATAAAGCTTTTATTAAAATTTTAAACTTTACTTTCAATGACAGTATTTGTTAAAATTCTATATGTTTTCCAAAAGGAGAATTATGAATAGATAATGGTTGCACATGATGATCTCATGACTAAATAACTGACTTACATGTTTTATTTAAAAATTTGTTCTTTTTTTTGTTTACAAAAAGAAGCCTTTCCCACTTAGTGCTATCTAAAGAATGCTAAAGAAATAGCAAGCTCTTAAGACATGTTCAAAATCTAACCAATCACATGGTAGAGAAAAGATACAATGTTAACTTATGCAATCATGAGAAATTTAATATCACTTTTAGTCATACTTTTGAAATGCAAGATGGTTACATACTCAGCAATGACTGGCAGAGCTCATGCTGAGGATTATCTTTTGTTTCTTTTATTGCCACCTTCCCTTGGCCTCTGATCACTTATGAATATATACAGCTGTTTTGTATTACTCAGATATTAAGATGAGAAAATTAAGAATATCAAGATATTAAAGATATGAAAATTCAGACTATCAATTTTTAAAATCCTAAGAATACATAATTTTACAACACAAATATGTATTGATGCACTTAATATATTAGCAATTACATTGGCAGACAGCTTTTGGACTTTGTCTCTAACACCAATAAGTGACAGGTCAATTAGAGTTCATTAACAAATATATTTAATAAGGCAAAAAAGTTTTCTGATTAGTTAGTTGCTAAGTAGAAAAACAAGGACTGACTTTACAAAGATTCTAGAAAAGTATTAGTCAAGTTACAGGTACTAATTTGATCAATGTCCACTGAAACCTTCATAATACATTTCCTAGCATTATGAAGGATTGGGCATGAATTGCTAATATAAGTTACTCAATGCACTATCTGAATCCCTGTTGTGGGCACAGATAGTCACAGTGATGGAAAAATTAAAGTTAGAAGACATGCTTTACCTAAATCATACCTAACTCACTTTTCCTCATCAAACAAAAATTGTTTATGTATACTTAAAATAGCTTGTTTGAAACATTTATAAAATTTTAAATTGACATCAGCATTTCAACTTCTTAGGACACATTCTCCCATCATAAGAGGATGATGAGTTGTTCAACCTTCATATTTCTGGACTAAATAACAGACTAGAAATGTATTTATAGTGTCAAAGGACTATAACCAGTTCACAGAAGTGTCTATATTCACACAGGACAGTAGGTTTTGAATGTGTTTCATAAAAACACATTAAAATATATATTTTAGATGAAAATAAGATAAAACAGAAAGAATAGAGGATTTAAAATAATGTCAACAGAGAAGAAATAGTTCATGATAACAGACATCTTATTAAAGTTCAATGGATAGTAAAACAGAGCAAAAAAATACACTGGGGAGCAATTTTAAACTAAAGGAGCTACTGTTACATAAAATCCAACTATTATACATATCTCATACATTTTTATCATCCAAAGGAAAAATATAGAAGAATTCCAGTTGATAAAATTCAAGGCAACAATATTGTCTTTAATTTTATTTAATTATAAAAACAAATAGACACATGATACAAGTTTATTTCTTTTCAAACAATCAAAGAGGGACCGGGCACTTGTGCCTGCAGTACCAGCTACCCAGGAGGTTGAGGCAAGAGGATTACTTGAACCCAAGAGTTAGAGGCTTTAGTGCACTATGATCACGTCTTTGAGTAGTCACTGATTGCACTCTAGTGTGGGCAATACGGTAAGACCCCATCTCTTAAAAAAAAAAATCAAATATTTAAGAACCTGATTTTTAAAACTGGGAGTGACTGTCACAAACAACAATCCTTCCTTTTATAAAACAGGTTCTACTAATAAGTTCTCTTAAAAGTTACCTCCTGGTACATTTAAAATGTACTTGATTTATAACATTTTTTTATTAATGTAACACTATAGTAACTATATATCTTGGCTTTTGGTCATAAAGTATTTAAATAGCCAACCAAAGATTAGAACCATTTTGATTCCACTGGCATCTTTCTAAAAAAAAATAGCCCTGTTAATGGCTCTCAGGTTTAACACTCACTTTGATCAAATTCACGTGCTATTGTTTCATTACTTTCCTATTGTCTGTCAGAGACAGGAAGCTAGAAACAATTCACCCAAATAAAAACAATCATTGAAATTTAACATAGGTCAGGAAATTTATGAACCACCATATTAAGTTGCCTGCCATATGTGTTAGTAAAAAGTTGAAGATTAAATCATAAAAAATTGCAGTTATTAATTCATCTTTTAGCTACTCATAATATGATGTGATTAAATGTAGCAATGTCCAACACAACTTAAACTACTTATATGCAAACATGGGTAAAAATTCAAGAAAATATGTACTAAAATCAAGTTAATTATCCAATCCCTTGGTCATCTTGTGAAATTATACTAGCCAAGAGCAAACAGTGGACATGTCCTATGTGCCACATATTTATCCTCTACAGTCTTATGAGATACTATAATTATCCCTATTTCTGTAAATTAAGAAACTAGGGCTTGGACAGAAAATAATTTTTCCAAAGTCACAGTGGCAAACTAGGATCAAATCCAGGTATATATGATACAATAATCTGTGTACTTAACCACAGCAGTACAATTTATCCTTGATACAATTAAACACAAAGTTTATCTTCTTTAAAGTCCTTGAAAATGTAGTATACAAATACCAGAAGTATATCTTATCTGACTTGAATATTGCTTAATATTATTTAAGCTTCCAGAACAAGACATAGTATTATAAGATGATGCCTGAATCATAAGGGGAAAAATAATTAGACAATAAAATCAAAGCGAAAAAGAATACCTGAGAACATACTAGCATTCAAATGAATGCCAAAGAAAGCTATCAAGATAAAATGTATTCCATACTAGGAAATGAAAGTAATTCAAGGTTTCTAAAACTGTAAATTAGGCCAGGCACCATGCCTCATGTCTGTAATCCCAGCTCTTTGGGAGGCAAAGGCAAGAGGATTGCCTGAGCCCAGGGGTTCAGGACCAGCCTATTCAACTTGGCAAGCCCTCATCTCTAGTATAAATCAAAAGGTTAGCCAGTTGTAGTGGTACACACCTTTCGTCCCAGCTACTCAGGAGGCTGAGGTGGAAGGATCACCTGAGCCCAGCTGGTCGAAGCTGCAATGGCCATGATCCTGTGACTGCACTCCAGCCTGGGCAACAGAGTGAGACTCTGACCCAAAAACAAACAAACAAACAAACAAACAAATAAATCTGTAAATTAGAATCATATGTTTAGAAACAAAAGCAGCAATTCTCCTGGTTTACTTGTGAAGAAAGCTGAGGCAGATGTCTCTATTCTGAACCTCCTCATCTATCTCTTTCTAAAATCTCTGCCAAGTCTTATCTTTCTCACAATATTCAACATATTTAGGTAAAGAAATCAATGATTCTACATATCTCTATCATTCATCTCAGACTCCCTCTTAAATATCTTTTCTGAATTCTTCAAAACTCCTTCAAGCTCAACAGATTTGAGCTCCCTTTCCCACTTTCCTTACAGATGGTATCACTTCCTCAGGAAAAGAATCTTAAGTGTCAGAGTTCACCTTGGGCATAGTCACGAAGTCTACCATTGGTTCTACCCCTGGCTACCTACTCTTCCTTGTTCCTACTCACCGAGTTGACCATTAAGCCTCCAGGCAGCTCCTTCTCAGACCTCTGTTCGCCAGAAAGTGCACTAAGGCCCTGTCTTTCTTCTCCACGTCCAGTTCCCAGTTCACAACAAACTGAGTTGTATTTGTATCACAGCCCTTATTGCTACCTACTTAATCTGATAAATTAGCATTTATCACATAATTAACAGTAATAGTTAATCTGCAAGTATTTTCTTTGCCAAATCCAACATTTTTTCTTTATTTCTATGGTGACAGTTTAACCCATTACCACCTCTGTTAAGTATGACAATTGATGAGTCCAAGTAATAAACATAAGAGATATGTCATTTGTTCCTCAACTACCCATTTGTCTTTGTACAAGCATACTCATTTTATTGTGTTTTTGCTTTATTGCGCTTCACAGATATTACATTTTTTTACAAATTGAAGGTCTACGGCAACCCTGTGTTGAGCAAATCTATTGGGGCCATTTTTCCAACAGCACGTGCTCACTTTGTGTCTCTGTGTCACATTTTGGTAACTCTCACAATATTTCAAACGTTTCCATTATTATTATATCTATTATGGTGATCTGTGATCAGTGATATTTGATGTTACCAGAGTAATTGTTTTGAGACACCATGAACTATGCTCATATAAGGCACCAAACTTAACAGATGCTGTGTGTGTTCTGACTGTTCCACTGATTGATCCTTCTCCCATTTCTCTCCCTCTCCTTGGACTTCTCTATTCCCTGAAACACAGCAATATTAAAGTTAGGCTAATTAATAACCTCATAATGGCCTCTTAGTGAAGGAAGAGTTGCATAGTTCTCATTCTCAAGTGAAAGGAAGAGTTGCATATCTCTCATTCTAAATCAAAAGCTAGAAAAAATTAAGCTTGCTAAGGAAGGCAAGTTGAAAGTCAAGACAGGCCAAGAGCTAGACCTCTTGTAGCCAAACAGCCAAGTTGTGAGTGCAAAAGAAATGTTCTTGAAGGATATTTAAATTGCTACTCAAAAATGTAAACAAACAAATAAATAAAATAAAAAATAAGTGGGCCCTGAACATTTATCATAACACTACAAGAAAGGGATTGGCAGTAGTGGGACACTGCCAGGGGAGGAGGGTTGGGGGGAGCACATAACATCACCAAGGGTACCCGATCCTAAACCAGGCAAAGTGAGGACCAATGGGAGGCCCAAACCTCACCTGTATGTAGACCACTTAAGTACCTAATCCTGACCTGTACCCCAAATCTTTAATATATATATAATGAATAAAATAAAATGCTACTCCAGTGAACACATGAATGATAAAAAAAAGTAAAACAGCCTTATTGCTGATATGAAGAAAGTCTGAGTGGTCTACATAGATCAAACTAGCCACAACATTTCCTTAAGCCAAAACCTAATACACAGCAAAGCCCTAACTCTCTTCAAGATTATGAAGGCTAAGAGATGAGGAAGCTGCAGAAGAAAAGCTGGAAGCTGGCAGAGGTTGGTTCAAGACGTTTAAGAACAAACTGTCTCCAGAACATAAATGTGTAAAGTGAATGAGAAGCAACTGCAGCAAGTTATCCAGAAGATCTAGCTGAGGAAATTGATGAAGGTGGCTATACTAAGTAACAGATTTTCAATGTAGACAAAACAACCTTATTACATTGTAAGAAGATGCCACATAGGACTTTCCTAGCTAGAAAAGTCAATGTCTAGCTTTAAAGGACAGGCTGACTCTCTTGTTAGGCACTGTTACAGCTGGTGACTTTAAATTGAAGCCAGTGCTCATTGACCATTCCAAAAATCCTAAAGCCCTTAAGAATGATACTAAATCTACTCTGCTTTATAAATGGAAAAACAAAGCCTGGATGACAGCACACCTGTTTCTAGCATTGTTCATTGAATATTTTAAGCCCACTTTTGAGACCTACTGCTAAGAATAAAATTATTCCATTCAAAATATTATGGTTTATTGGCAATGTACCTCATCACTCAAGAGCTCTGATGGAGATGTACAGGGAGACGAGTGTTGAAGTTTATGCCTGCTAACACAACATCCATCCAGCAGCACATGAATCAAGGATTCATTTTGACTTTAAGTTTTATTATTTAAGAAATATGTTTTAGCCGGGCTCGGTGGCTCAGCCTGTAATCCCGCGCCTTTGGGAGGCTGAGGTGAGTGGATTGCCTGAGCCCGCGGGTTCGAGACCCGCCTGGGCAGCAAGACCTCATCTCTACAATAAATCAAAAAATCAGCCGGGTGTGGTAGCGCATGCCTGTAATTCCGGCTACTTGGAAGGCTGAGGCAGAAGGATCGCCGGAGCCCAGCAGGTCGAGGCTGCGGTGGCTGGGAGCAGCCACTGCACTCCAGTCTGGGCGACAGAGTGAGACTCCAACTCAAAAAAAAAAAAAAAAAGAAAGAAAGAAATACGTTTTGTAAAGCCATAGCTGCCATAGATAATTCCTCTGGTAGGTTTGAGCAAAGGAAACTGAAAACCTTATGGAAAGGATTCATTCTAAGAATGCCATTAAGAATATTCATGATTCGTAGGAGAAGGTCAAAATATCAACATTAACAGGAGTTTGGGAGAAGTTGATTCCAGCCCTCATGGATGACTTTGAGGGGTTTCAGACTATAGTGGAGGAAGTCACTGCAAATATGGTAGAAATAGCAAGAGAACTAGAATTAGAAGTGGAGCCTAAAGATGTGACTGAATTGCTGTAATCTTATGATAAAATTTGAACAGATGAGAAATTGTTTCCTATGAATGACCAAAGAAAGTGGTTTCTTGAGACAGAATCTACTCCCTGCAAAGATGCTCTGAACATTGTTGAAATGACAACACAGGATTGGGAATATTACAAAAATTATTTCATGAAGCAGCAGCAGGGTTTGAGTGGATGGACTCCAATTTTGAAACAAGTTCTAATGTCACAAAATGCTATCAAATAACATCACAAGACACAGAGAAATCATCTGTGAAAGGAGTTGATCAATGTAGCAAATTTAATTGTTGTCTTATTTTAAGAAATTGCCACAGCTATCCCAGCCTTTAGCAACCATCACCCTGATCAATCAACAGTCATCAGAAAGCTTCTATACAGTTGGTGGGAATGCAAACTAGTTTAACCTCTATGGAAAACAGTGTGGCAATTCTTAAAAGAACTGGAAATTGACCTTCTATATGACCCAGCAATCCCCCTTCTGGAAATGTTCTGGAGGAACATAAATCACTTTACAAAAAAGATACCTGTACATGCATATTTATTACAGAATGATCTACAGTCACAAAAACATGGAACCAACTGTGCTGCCTATCAAAACTGGACTGGATCTTTTAAAAAGTCGTACATATACACAATGGAATATTATGCAGCCATAAAGAACAAAATTATGGGCTTCGCAGCAACTTGGATGGATTTAGAGTCTATAATACTCAGTGATTTATCAAAGAAACAAAGAACTGAGTACCATATGTTCTCACTCATAAGCGGACCCTGAACATTTACCATAATACTCTAAAAAAGGGATTGCCAGAGTTAGGAACTTCCAGGAAGGGGAGGGGTGCACATAACATTAATAAGGGCACCCGACCTCAAACCAGGCAAAGTGGGGACCAAAAGGATGCCCAAACTTTACCTGTATGATGACTATTTATATACCTAATCCTGAATTGTACCCTACATCTTTAAAATAAAATAAATTTTTAAAAAATCAGCAGCCATCAACATCAAAACAAGGTCCTCCACCAACAAAAAGATTACAAGCCGTTGAAGGCTAGGATGATTGTTAACATTTTTTAGCAACAATTTTTTTATTATGGCATGGATAGTTTTTTTAGAATAATGCAAACTTTATAGACTACAATACAGTATAAACATAAACTTTCATATGTACTGGGAGATAAAAAATTCACGTGACTTGCTTTACTGTGATATTTGTTTTATTGTGGTATTCTGGAACTGAACCTGCAATATATCTGAGGTATGTTTGTGCTGAAATATAACTAGAATTATTTTCTGAGAAAAATGAGGCCAGCCTCTGAGCCAAATCCTTAGCCTTCTTTCACATACAGGTGTGGTGTTCTTCTGTGCAGGCACACATTCTTGACAAACCTCTCATCTTCTTAAGAGGATATCAACCCTACCTCCAATTATGCTGCCTAAAGAGGTATATGAACTGCCTGTAAGTAGTAACACAGAATAACTACTGTCCAAGTAGGAGTCAGAGAATATGTCCTAAATTTCTCTGTTGTCCAGTACCTTAGAAGAAATACTATACTATATCTCAACACAGCTGAAATATGTATGGCTCGGTTATTCTTCTAATTCAGGAGCCCGGCACTTAAATATTCACAGTCACCAAAAAAAAAAAAAAAAAAAAAAAAGTATTTGAAGACCAGAACTGGGATAGAATAGTGTGAAATGCAAACTGGAAATAAATGATACATCTAAAAGGGATGACAAACACTATGCAAGCTCAGAATTGTCAAACCATCCCATTTCTGCCTATCCCAAGGCAGAAATCTACGTTGTTCTTGGTTGTCACAAATGTTTTAAAAATTAGACATTGATTTGGCCAAACAAAATATATCTATAGACCAAATCTGGAACTCGACCTACCAGTGTGAGACCTCTGCTCTAGACACTTTATATACCATCTTCATTTGAAACCAATCCGTCAGAGAATTATGTATCTAGACCAGGGGTTGGCAAGCTTTTTCAGTAAAGTGTCAGATTAGAAATATTCTAGGTTTTACAGAACATGTGGTTTTTGTCACAATTATTTACTTTTGCTGTTGTAGCATGAAAGCAGATACAGACAATATGTAAACAAATGGGTGTGGCTATACTCCAGTAAAAAACTCTTTATAAAATACAGCAACAGGTCAGGTTTGCCCCATAGGCTGCAGATTGCCAACTCCTGATCGAGACTGTTATCTTGGCCCCACACAAAATGACTTGCCTTAAACTGTTTTGGCATTATGGTACATACCAACGCTGATGGATCTTTTAATAAAGAACTCTAGAGTATTATTAAATATGCTCTATGGGTTTGTTTACAGAATCATATGACATCCTTTTCTGAGCCTCCTTGAAAGAAATGTCACTAGATCCTAGTACTACAGGTACTAAGAACTGTACTTCTCTTGAGCACCTGGTTTATACTTTTATATCAATAACACTATAGACCAGGTATGCTGGTACATGCCTGTAATACCAGCACTTTGGGAGGCTGAGGCAAGATGACTGCTTGAGACCAGGAGTTCAAGACCAGCCTGCAACATAGCAAGACCTTGTCTCTACAAAAAAAAAAATAAAAAAAATAGCCAGGCATGGTAGCACACACCTGCGGTTGTAGCTATTCGGGAAGCAGAGGCAGAAGGACTGCCTGAGCCAAGAAGTTGGCAGCTGCAGCATAACAGTGTCATTGTACTTCATCGTGAGTAACAGAGTGAGATTCTGACTCAAAAACAACAACAACAACAACAACAACAACACACTATATAAATCTTCTATCTGATCAGTTTTCCTTCTTTGCATTGGCTGATAGCAAGTTCAGGGCCAAATAAGTAGTTGATCTCCAGCAAAAGCTAGAGTACTTATGGTATGCATTTGAGATATAAATATCAATCCTAGCAGCCTGGCATGGTGGCTCACACCTGTAATGCCAGCACTTTGGACGGCCTAGGTGGGAGGATTGCTTATGTTCAGGAGTTCAAAACTAACCAGGGCTATATGGAGAGACCCTGCTTCTAAAATTAAAAAAAAAATCAATCCTAGTTTCACTTTAGTTTTCCTATCTATCTTCCTTTTCCTGATCTTGATTTCCTAAATCTTTTTTTAAACCAATATACCTTTGCTAATCATCCCAACTGTTTTTATAAAATAATATAAATTAGGAAAAAATAAAAATAAAAGCAGCTCTATTCAAGACAAATTAAATTCAAATAATCTAAAAATCTAACTTTTGTTTAGCTCTAACCTATACAATTATACCTTTTTCATATATAAGTACTAAAAAGTAAAAGTGATTGGTTTGTTTTATCTATTTAATTCTTTCTACCCATACATTGCTAAAAAGAGAAAACAGAATAGCCAAACAGCAAACAGGTTAAAAGAGAAAAGGAAAAAAAATATGCTTTTACTAACTAAAAAATCAATCCTTAAGAAAGGTTTGAAGATTTAATATAAGTAAATAATAAAAATTGTTAAATTAACCAGTCTAGACTGCCTTAACAACATTTATTTTTGCCTACAGTTCTTCTCTCTGTAAATCAATTCAAAATTTAGCATGCTAAATAGTGATTTTAACCTACTGCTTAAATGACATTACTCTCCTCTAATGAACTATCCATTCCTTACTATATAGCTAAGACTATTTCTCTATCCCAGCCTTTTATTTTTCCCTTCTCTATATACATGTTTTGTCAACCCCTAAGCTTAGTCATATTTTCATGTATCATGCCTCGTATGGATATCTGTTTTTTCTGCTCTGAGTTGCCTCTTTTTTCTTTAAGAGTACCTCAATTTTCCTTTGTAGAATGGCACCTTTCCCAGTCTCCAAGTGATTCAGGTGGAACTAACCTTCTCTTTCCCATACCCTTTTTTAGATACACAATCCACAATCCAGTCTCAGTCAACTGGAGCAACACACACACACACATACACACACACACACACACACACACACACACTCTCTCTCTCTCTCTCTCTCTCTCTCTCTCTCTCTCTCTCTCTCTCTCTCAAACACAGGCCATAGTGATTGATGCAGAACAAGCACATGACCTAAGCCAAGGACTCCTGCTGCTTCTCCCTTTCCATGGGTTTTTCTAAGCTGGTAGAATTATCTAAGAAGCTGCTGGTATCTGGCAATCATCTTTGCCACAGTCATCCTATGGTACAGTCTCTCCTATGGGAAGTTACATCTATAGGAAAGCAGGACGTGAGTGGAAATACTCTCATTACACACTGCTCATAGAAATACTCTCATACACACTGCTCATAACAGTTTGAACATCTAGCTGGATGCAGTGGGCATGAGGCAAGACTCCAACACTAGCCTTCCTTCACAGGTGAACCTGGGTATTTTTTGTTTTGTTTTGTTTTTGTTATATTCCTGTCCCATGCATTGGAAGAGTCCTGACCAATATATCCCTTTACCAGGCCGTTTCACCCATCTGAAATGCTATGACCTCCATGTTCCACATATCAGAAATCTTATTCCCCAAGATCAGGATCAAATGTCATCTCCACTATTAAGTCTAGCTTTATCCCAATCATAATTATCATCTTCTTTCTCCTTCTATATTTTTTGGAGTAGTGGTTAAACCAATCTGCCTTGAATTAGAGTTGATATTTAGCATTATCCCATCTGGCTCTTGAATAATTTGGGGTCACTTTTTCTCCACTTTTTTTCATATATAGCTTTATTAAAGACTCTTGTCATACAGCCCAACCTCATTCAAAAGCTCTCAAAATTTGTATGTTATCAAGCTCATGTATAAAATATGGTGAATCTTTCCCAGGGTTCACAATGCCCATCCACAAAAATTTTCCAGGTATAAAATGTTTCTATTCTCACATGATCACTGTTCACTCAATAGAAAGAAGCTAAGGCACAAAGAAGCAGAATGTTTCAAGGCAAAGTCATGATATACTTGCTTCAGAAAATTTAACTACTAAAAATTTTCAATACAAACTATCCCACTGAAAAAACTATCATGTATTTTGAATCCCTAAAACTTCCAAATGCAAATCCTACAAAAATCCAGCACAGCCTGTGAAACTATACAGTAGTTTCAGTGAACTATACAGTGTAGAAGATAGATAACACACACACACAGTTATGACAAATGCAGAAAGGAACACTTACTTAAGACAGTCCCCCAAATTGCCTAAACAACAGTAACTGGCATTTAATATGTCCTTAGTATGAGCCAGGAAGTATTCTAAGCTTTTTATATGCTTTACCTTGTTTAATCCTGGTAATAACCATAGTATATGGATACTATTATTATTCTCATTTAGCAGATGAGGAGACTCAAAGAGGTTAAGAAATTTGATAAGTATTAAGTATTGAACCCAGGCAGTATGATTCTGGAACCTGTTCTCAATCACTGAGTTTCCTTTTTAGAGTGACCGAGTGACGTCTCATCCCATATCTGTCCCAAAAGGGATGAGACTAGAAAGAAAAGGTCAAGCTAAGGCTCACTTAACATTCCCATATTTCTAGCTAATTACCAGCAAGTCTGGATGTCTACTCTTACCTCAAACTTAACCGTTTCAACCCAAACATCATTTTTACCTTTACCCAGGCCTATTTCCCCTCCCAGTTTTCACATTTCAGTGAATTCTCCTAGTCATCTTATTTTAAAATTTTATGCTTGTCTTTGGCCTCTCTCTCTTTTAAATTCCACACATATCCACTTACAAAGTTCTGAATATTCTTCCTCAGATGTATCCTTTCTTTTTTTTCTTTTTCTTTTTCTTTTTTTTTTGAGTTGGAGTCTCAGTCTGTCGCCCAGACTGGAGTGCAGTGGCTGCTCCCAGCCACCGCAGCCTCGACCTGCTGGGCTCCGGCGATCCTTCTGCCTCAGCCTTCCAAGTAGCCGGAATTACAGGCATGCGCTACCACGCCTGGCTGATTTTTTGATTTCTTGTAGAGATGAGGTCTCCCTGCCCAGGTGGGTCTCGAACCCGCGGGCTCAGGCAATCCACTCACCTCAGCCTCCCAAAGGCGCGGGATTACAGGCTGAGCCACCGATCCCGGCTATTCTTTCTTTTACAGTTTCATTATCCCTATCCTGATCTGGTCTCTGGTCTCTTCACGTCTAGCTCAACAGAATGGCCTCTTTATCCCACAGACTAAAGGTTTAATCCCTTTCAATCCATTTATATGCATAACTAGTTAAATCTGTCTGAAATACCATAATACTTTTCATCATGCATCACTTTCCTCTTGCTTAAAAACTAAAATGGATATTCATTTTGCTTACTGAATCAACTCCTTATAAGACCATTTGAAGCCTTCATTACTTGGATTCTACCTTGCCTAATGTAACAACATTCTTTTCAAATAAGTAGAACCAATTCATAACAGTAGTGCCTATGTCAGGATAACTCCGTGGCAGAATAAGGACCTGAAGCCAGAGCCAAAGTTTTTTACATGCCACCCTGTCAATCGTCATTTCTTATTCCTCTACAACCTCTCTCAGTCATGTAGTCTTTCCACAGTTCCTCAAACTATGCTCATTTCCAGCTCCATTTCCGTTTGTCCCTCATTCCCTCAACTTATCTGGAAAGCACTCTTCCTTCCACTCAACTCATTAAAATTCTATCTATCCTTACTATGTTCTAGTTCAGTATCCAACTTCTTCCATAAAACATCCATCCACTGATACCAGTTTGCAACAGCTTCTTCCTTTTCTGACCTCTTAGAGTATTTATTGTCAAAGTTATACATTTCTGTATTTGAACAAATTTGATAAGGTTTTCTACTGTTAGATAAGCATACCCTTGTACCCAAAATAAGACTGCAATTCTTTTAGAGGAAGGAATCGTTCTTTTCTGTTGTTTATGGCTAGTATTCACTCTAAGTGACTAAATCTAAGGCTTGTTTGATATACTTATTTGGACTACTTTTGACTGTGGCTAGTAGGCTCACATCTTCCTCAAGCAAAAATCTAACAAATCAGTTATGAAAATGTTTTAGAATAAAGCTGCTTCTTGGTATCTGTAAAAAGAAAGCATAGACCAAGCAACAATCTTTTTTCCTAAAGTCTGCTTAAAATTCTTTTTGATTGTTTTTTTAAAAATAAACGTTTGAGCCCAGCATGATGGTGCATGCCTGTAGTACCAGCTACTCAGGAGGCTAAGGCAGGAGGAGTGCTTGAGCCCAGGAGTTCAAAGTCAGCCTAGGCAACATAGAAAGACTTCATCTCGGAAAAAAAAAATGTTAGTCAATTAATAATAAAGCCTTAATAACATGGGTAATCAAGAAAGAGAATCTTTAGTGGACCAGAAACTTTGAGTGATTCCTAGCAACTAGAAAGCAGATGAGACTGTAGTGATGAAGACAGGGCAGAAGATACCAAAGTCCAGGAGGATGACAAGGAGAATAAGTGCTAGTTTTCACAAAGGAGCCTCATTAAAGAACTGTGATCAAAGCAGCCAGAAGCCTTGGGTCCATCCTCAAAAGCAGCTGGCAGTAAAGGTTTTGTGTGTTAGGGTTAAATCCTGAACTCAACTCTCTAAACAAAGTGATTTCTCAGTAAGCGGGGTATCAGATAACTCCAAACTGCCCCACCACCATGCCAAATAAAGGATGGAGATGGTCAAAAACCTGTAACTAGGAATGAAATAAAAGTATTCAACATCCCCCTGAGTAATGCCCTACTTATTTTGGCAACTGTTGGGGTACTAGTCTGCTTCTTCCCTCCTCACTAAAATACCTTGAAGGCAAGTTGCCAAATTACTCACAACCCCTAGTCAGACTTCCCATTCAAAGGAAAAGCCTTTCGGGACAACAGACAAGCAAAGACAAAGGAATTGCACACAAACAACCTGCACAATTTGACCAGGTCCTTCAGGAATAAACATGAATCGCTAACCAGAGCTCTCCAGATATTTGACAAAAACCAATTGCATGAAAGAAAAGAACCAGTGTTTAAAATCTAACTTGTAGTCAGCTCAGAGTTAGAGACTCAAATATAAATTTTATAGACCTTCACAATGTAAGAATAAAGTAATTAAAACTGGAATTGAAGAGAAGGAAGAGAAATAGAAAGAAGGCTGGGTGCACTAATCTCATCATAATTTAAAACAAGGAATCAATATGCACTGTCTGAAGTTGGCACAGTACAAAATAAGAAGAATATTATCTAAGTCAAAAGCAAACAAAAAGAACTAAAAATAAAATAAAATATTGGGAGGCAGAAGTGGAAGAGGGAGGAGGTTTAAAGAACCATTCATCATTGAGGAAGTCAAGAGATACCATTTACAGTTGATCAAATAAGAACTATAAGTGTAATATATAAAGTTATTATGGTAACTACAGAAGAACCTGTAACAAATGGCTAACTCTAGTGGGTAGTTTTAGGGTAGGGTAAGGAAGAAAAGAAAGCTTTTACTTTTTATTACATATCCTTTTTTGTTTGTTTTACTACATGCATGTCTCTTATAATTAAAAAAATAAAAACTAATCTAGACGCAATGGCTCACATCTGTAATCCCAGCCTTTTAGGAGGCTAAGAAGGGAGGGTCACATGAAGCCAGGAGTTCAAGATCAGTATGGACAACATGGCAAGACCTGGCTAAACAAATAAAATAAATTAGTCAGCCGGGCTCGGTGGCTCAGCCTGTAATCCCGCGCCTTTGGGAGGCTGAGGTGAGTGGATTGCCTGAGCTCGCGGGTTCGAGACCCGCCTGGGCAGCGAGACCTCATCTCTACAATAAATAAAAAAATCAACCGGGCGTGGTAGCACACGCCTGTAATTCCGGCTACTCGGAAGGCTGAGGTGGAAGGATCGCCGGAGCCCAGCAGGCAAGGCTGCGATGGCCGGGAGCGGCCACTGCACTTCAGTCTGGGCAACTGAGTGAGACTCCAACTCAAAAATAAATAAATAAATAAATAAATAAATTAGTCAGGTATGGTGGTACATGCCTATAGTCCTCTGGAGGTTGAGGCAGAATCACTTGAACCCAGGAATTTAAGGTTACAGTGAGCATCCTAGGATCTCAACACCCGCACTCCAGTCTGGGTGACAGAGTGAGACCCTATCTCTAAAGCATAAAATAAAAAATAAAATAACTAGTCTAATTTTTTAAAGTAGTATTGCATAGAAAGTACAAAGAAGTTGAGCTTTGCTACTTAAGAGTTAGATGTCCAAAAACATGGAACCAACCCAGGTACCTAGTGAAAGTGGACTAGGTTAAGAAAATGTGGCACATATACGCCATAGAATACTATGCAGCCATAAAAAAGAACAAAGTTTTGTTCCTTTTGCATTTGCAGCAAAGTGGATGCAGCTGGAAGCTATCATTCTAAACGAATTATCACAAAAACAGAAAACTGAATACCACATGCTCTTACTCATAAGAGTATACTAAACACTGGGTCCACACAGGCACAAGGATGGGAACAACAGACACTGGGCACTGCTAAAGGGGAGAGGAAGGGAGGGAGAATAAGGGATGCAAAACCATCCTTGGGCACCATGCTCACCATTGGGGAGGAGGTTTGGGGGAAGGGGAGAGGACTCAGAAGCCCAAACCTCACCTTCACACAACATACCTATGTAACAAATCTTCTCATGTACCCCCCAAATTCTAAAATTTAAAAAGATAATAAAAACAAAAAATATGTTTTTAAAAAAAGAGTCGAATATTCTGATCAAGAAACCTAAACGTCTCTCCATCTCAGTTTTGTCAATTCAAAAAGAAGGAAAATGTCTCCCTCATGGGGAAGTTTTAAGCAAACTAAAGGAAATATGTACGTGAAAGAATCTGGCACACAGTGCCAAACTTATTTCTCAGAAAATATTAATTAAAAATTGTTTAATCCTTCTTCCTTCCTTGAAGATACTACCCCAACCACCAGCACAGCCACCTCCAGGTTATATTTCTCAAAGGAAGGAAGCTCTCTTTGGGATCCTGTTCCAGGATAGCATGCCTTCCTTTAAGATCTAACTGGTCATTCCACTGTCTTAAAGAATCTTTGCTCTTTGATTTTTAAACTCTAAATTCACACTTTGGCTCAGTTTGCAAACAGGAGGCTCAACTGAAAACAGGAAGTGTACATTGTGACTTTTCCAAACTGAAATGACTGCAGGCCAAATCCACATGTATGCAGCAACAGAGATAGCCTGTTATGAGCCTAGATCTTACCAGAGATGGTGCTCGGCAATAACCAGAACATCTTGACCACTGGCCTGGTGCTGATATCTAAAGATCTGAGTAGGGATTGGACTCCCTTGGGTTAAGACATTGCCCCTATTAACATGTAAATATTCCTAGGAGTAATTTGTCAGAGTTTTCCCAATGTACTTAATGGAGAGTTTGATTTGAGGAGACTCAGGAAATAGGTTAAAAAATGGAACAACTACCCCCAGAAAGCAACCTAAGGAAGGAAGCCATAGTATATTTCCTGTACAGCCAAGGAAGCCATAGTACATGGTGCAAAGTGACCAAAAAATAGTGCTGGAAGTGGAGGTACCTGGCCACACAGATTTTTTTTTTTTTTTTTGCCTATTTCAAGGAGTTGCCTGGTGCAATGAAATCATTTCACACATTTGCACATACAGCCCCTCAGGTGTAACTGCATCATCTGGTTCACCCTTCTTTTTAGCTACAAGGGGCAATATGATAAACGTGTCTAGAACAGAGCTTCTCAACATTAATATGTACCTGGGGATCTTGTTAAAATGCTGATTCAGACACAGTAGGTCTTGGGTGGGAACAGAGATTTGGCATTTCTAACAAGCTCCCAGATGATACTGATGTCGATGGTCTGCTAACCATACTTTGAGTAGGAAGAGGCTAGAAAATCACTTCCTTTTCAGTATAGTATCCACGACTCTAACCCAGGCTTATATCAATACCTCCTAAAACAAAGCACAGTATGCTAGCTGAAAAAGAGGGAAAATGTGATGGTTTTGAGAGCAGAGCATGGTCCTTGGAGTTGACAAACAAGAAATCACATTCCAGTCTGCCACTGAGTAGCTAGGTATATGTCCTTGGGCAAATTACTTAACCTCTCCATCCTTAAGTTTGCTCAATGGTCAAATAGTGATAGTAATATTTACCTCACAGAGATACTGTCAAGAGTTAAAATAAGCAATGTAGCATTTAGCTTGCTACCTCCATTTGATTGTTTCTATGTCATAATTCAACCTACATTTAACTGCCTGGACAATGTCTCTCAAATTTGCAATTATCACATCACCATACTGCTTCCAGGATTTCTTAGTGACTACCGAATCAAAGGCAAAGCCCCTTACTTAGCTTGGCATTCAGCTTCTACTATGAACCACACATCTACCTCCCAGACCCCCTCCACTCCTTCCTATTCAGCATCACCTCTGGTCATAACCTCTGAAACTTATCTTCTCCGGGCAAATCACCTCACCGCCACCATTAAATCGACTAATTCTGAAATGTGGACACAAACATTTAGTGCTCTAGGGAATTTCTAAAGCAATCACCTGGTACAAACTCTTCATTTCACAAACCAGAAGATAAAAATACAAAAATGCTAAGTGACTTGTCCTTGACCACAAACTTATCATCAATGAGAATGAAAACCTGGTTCCTGGATTTTTACTCCAAAAGTTTATTTCAGTCTGTTTTTCTACTCTCTGGAGAAAGCCTCAAGACCCACACAAAACTCACTTAAATAAAAGACCTTCCCTCCACACTTTACTTCATGTTCTCTCAGAATTTAGGCATAAAGTTTATGCTCTGGCTTATTTGACATGATGTGATGCTAAAACACATGACTGACCCAGTCAATAAATCAGGGAGTAAAATCAATGACACCAATTATTTGTCTTGGTATAGACCACATCAATAGAATACAGTAGCACCTAGTGTTTGTTATTTTTGGAATCTGCCTTACTGTAACTTCAATTGCTAGTTACCTTATTTTAGGCGATTATCTTCTCTTTCCAGCTAGATTTCATACTTCTTAAAAATACAAACTTTATCTTATTCACTTTTGAATCTCTCATTGCCCTATCCACGTATCATGCTTCCTTCTTCAGGCATTGTGTAAGTAACTGTTAATTTACTGAATTAAAGATGCATTCTTTTTCATAATATTGAGCTGTATTACTTTCGAAATTTATTTGCAATCTTTTTTGTTTAGCCCACTCACTTTGTTATTGTACTATGTGTTCACTCTGTGTTATTCTGACATATTTTTCCATTCAATAGCATAAAAACTTGAAAAGATGATTCTCAATGGCTATGTGTATTCATTTACTCAAATATTCCTTTGTATCACAAAAATATTTCACGTGTGCGCTTTATATTCCCAATCTATGTATATCTTGAGGATAAAAAACATGTCCTCTACTTTTTATCATTTCCCCAACTATAATTCCCTTCCTTCTACCAAAATACTTGAATCCGTGCTATACACAAAACAGAATGACTAAAATAATCATCGTTTGTATAAAACATACACAAAACAAGCTAACAATTTGGTATGTTGAAATAACAAAAAAACTTTAGAAACAACAAAAATGCAATAATAATATATGTCATATATGCAAAAATATGTGAAATTCTCAGAATAAAAAGCAAAAATATAGTTTTAAGTATCAAAAATATCATACTATAGTAGAAAAACACTCACCCTAAAGGCTAAGTTATTGAAACTCTTTTTTTTTTCTAGTTTTAAACATTGTTCCATATTCTACTGATATCCAGAGAAAAGTAAAACATCTATTGCTTGACTTCTACAAAAACTGATTAGCGGTATACCTAATTTTACAGAAAAGATATCTTCCTCAAAAGTTTGGTACACTAAATTTATGTGTGTGCACATGGACGGATTTATATCTAAGCCTGCTTGAGATACACTGTGAGAACTCATTATTTATAGGCATCCTGAAGATGATCCTTTTGAAAGAAATTCTTTGGAAAAAGCAATTTACATGCTTTATAAATCCAAATTTTTATACATTGGATTTTTCTAAAAAGAAAAGTATACCAAAAAAAGGAAAAGCATTTTAATCGTATAAATTATTATCAAAACAGCTTAGCCTTTTTCTTAATCCCCATACCTTAAAAAAAGAACTTCATTCTTTAAAGATAGTTTTTCAAATAAACCTATGTCCTTGAAATGCCGACAGTCTATCAGTAACCTATGTTATTTGGGAATTTTTAGTTAGGAAGATACCAGGACAACAAATGACTGTTTAATATCTGAAGCTTCATTTTAGCCCTCCTGTATTCATACCCTTGAGGTTCCAGATTTTTATCCACAAAGTGATTATAGCCTAGGACTGAATCAGATTTGTTACAAATGTCCACTGGGATCCTTCGACCTATCATCGACGGGCAGAGCCAATATATGTCTTCTAGCTCACTGACTCCTTTCACTTTACCTCAGGGACTTTCCACAATGCTCCGTGGTTAGAAGCTTTCTTTCACAAATGACAAAAATGAATGAAAAATGATTTCAGAATAGAAAAATGGAAACCCAAGTCATTATATAGTGTCTAAATGCTACCCTACATTTACCTCCTTAGTGTTCAAACATTCTAACATGTGTACAATAAGGGATATTCTTTAAGGTTTTAAGTATTATTATCTCTAATTTTACCTGATTATTGACATGCACCATTTACATTAACACTTCAATACATTCAACCACGCAATAGCATGAAAATTCTAACAGTGATCCACAATAGTCTTGAAACCATTATTTTTTTAGTTTTCCAGAAAAATAAAGCATGAAGTCAATAAAATGAAATTTCTGATAAGTATTCTTTCTTCTAAATACTGCAACACTAAAATGAAACTATAACAGCAATTATATAACAATTTATAAATAAAATACAGACTCTTACTCTTTTCCCTAAAAGGTAATTTAGCATGCCATTTTCTCCTTTTTAGCTACTGGTCCCAAAATGTATTTCTTCTAAAAATATATATATATAAAACATAAAGAGTATTTACAAAGTACACTTTTATGCTACAAGCTATATAAAAACCTGTCAACATTTATGTTACAATTCTAGTCATCAATAAGGTACTTTTTTTTCAATGTACCACTCAAAAATCAATTATATCAACTCTTTTGTATAGAGAAGCAGCACACCTTTCTGGCAACTAGTATTAATGAGTAGACATCACTATAGAATCTCCATCTGTTTCTCTGACAAAGCTGTGGCTACTCTAGTCTCTCATTGAAATTCCATTAATCTGGTGTTCCAAGGTCCAATGCGAAAATCAAAACTCCATCTAACCCTTTATCAGCTCACAATAACCTACAAGTGAACTCTGCCTGTTAGCATGCAGCAAGTTATGATTTTGCTATCAATCAGACAGTTAGCCAATAAAAAAAAAAAAGGCAGGCTGGAAACAGCATGTCTGGCAGGGTTTGGAGACTTTGTTTTTGTTTTCTGTTTTCATCCACATTCAATTTCTATAGGGTGTCTGGACCTTGTGAAATTATGCATTATTCTCCTTGGCTGTGATTTAATTGCTACCAGCAATCAAGTCGAAGCATCACTGAAGTGTGCTTGAATTTCATTAGAAGATATAACTTATGCTACTTTCCTACAGTACCTAATAAACCATAAAGAAACCAAAACACATATGGCTTGAGGGAATAACTGGAAAATTAGGTGGCCATTTGGGAACCGAGTGAACTTTTGAACCAGAGGAACAGAGAAAAAGAAATATTAAAGCGAAAGACAGACTTAGAATGCACATAGAGATGTGCAGGTTTGACCTTTTCAGTACCTTGAAAATTACATTAGCATTATGAAAAATACATATCATGTTTAGAGTTTATAATCCATCAAAGTTCAGATACTTTGTTAGTGCCTACCATAAGGTAAAAGTCAAAAGGACAAAACAACAATCTGATTTGACAAAAGGCCTTTTGGTGACCTGTGCTAATTTGGTTATACTTATTGTTAAATGCATTATCTTTTTTATAATTAATATATCATTAGACTGAGGTCACATAATGAAGGAAAATTTATTCAGCAAAGGAAAGGGAATGCACACAAACTCTAAGTTGCAGGGAGGAACACTGATATGATGAGATGATATTCTACAGTGAAAATAAAAAGTCCAAGTGATAGTCTGAAAATTATTTTATAACATTCTTAGAAGAAAATGTAAAACTATAAAAAACAGTATTATTTATATATCAACAATGAATAATACTAAAGATTAAATTTTATGCTGCTCAAGAATTGCTTAAACACTAATGAATATGCACTGATATGTAATTTTTAAATTGATGCAATACATAAATATTAATAAATTATATGTATCAACAAGACAAACTTTGAACATATCTTTTTCATGATAGTATTTTCTATATATTAGTTATGAAAACATATGACATATTATTCACTCAAAAAAGAAAACATAAGAATCATTTAACTACACTATCATTTAATAACAACTCACTTTTCTAACAAATTACTAGAGGATTTTTGGCTCTCAAAGATATTTAATTGTTGAATTTTTTTTAATTTGCAATTTTTAAAGAATATATGCAACCCTCCCCTGTGTATCAAAATGTTTGCACCGCTTTGAGAAATTCTGAGGATATATGTATATTCTGTGTATATACATTCTCTTTAGTATGAATATTCTGTCTCTGTATGTATTTTAAAAAGGCACACATACTCATTCATATCTACCAATGTTTTACAGAGACATATAAAACAACTATAATATGTCTTAAAAGTAGAACTTAAATTTAATTTATTGTTTGAAAATATTATTTCATTAATTATAAAACATTTTCTGGTAGAAATGCTTTTGAAGATGAGGTTAGAAAGGGTAATGTCTGAATAATATGTGTGAGTGAAGAGAAATATGTACCTTTCTAAAAGATAGAAAGTGAATATAAAAGAAAAAAATCACTTCCTTTAAAAATAGAAATTAAATGTTTACCAAAGTATAAAATTTTAACATAAAATAGATATGATTATTATTGCCACACTTTGCACAAAGTTCTTGATATAAAAAAGATTGTTTCGTACTGAATCAGTGGTTAGAATGCTTATCACTTATGCATGTACTTGACTTATCCCTGTTCTGCAATAGACATAATTTTATACCTCATAAAAGCAATTTATGTTTCCAAAGGGAATAATCTGGATAACATAAAATGTGAAGTGCTCTGTTGCAGGAAGCATATTTTCACTCAGCAATTGTATTTAGAGATGGAACCGCACAGTTTGATCAACATATAGTGGCAGAGGGCATCATTCATTTCTATGTCTGTGAAACTTTGAGTGCCACAAATTAATATGCATGGCTAATTTATCGATACACATTCTTAATTTATAAGTATATCACCCTTATAAGGTTTCTATAATACAGATGTACTCAACAACTGTAACAGAGAAAGCACATGCTACACTAAAAACAAGTTTCCTAACTTTGGTAACACTCAATGTCTTTCAGAAATTACTAAGATATAAAAAATCAATTTTATTACTAATTCAGTTAATACAAAACACTATAATATTACTGCATAATATGGGGCATTTTTAAGTGACAGCCAGAAAAATGAAAATGTGTATTAAAAGAAGCATATGATAAAAACCTGTCTCAACATGAGAAGCCAAATGTAGAAATAATTAATTTAATATTTTATGAACTCATTTTATATAAAGTTTTCAGAAAAAATAGATCAAAACCTTTTTCATTATTTATAATATAAATAATACAAGTAATTAAGTAGCACAATAAAATTAAGCAAGAATCTGATAATATTAAATTAACAAATTGTTACTAATAATATTCATATAATGATACAAGCACTCTCCTAAAAATTTTAGTAAGAAAAATGTCCTAGAAAAAGCAACTATACACTTAGGAAAACCTCACTAGAACCACTAGAGAGAGCTCTTCTGTTCCTTAAAAGGTTTTGGTAAAGGTAAGTTAACTGAAGCCCCTATGTTTACCTGCTTTCTAATAAGACCACCACCTCTATATAGCATTGTTTTGTGTGCAAGTTTCAAGAGGTATATTCTATGACAGACTATCACATACCATCCGAAGGGGCGTCATCATCCTTATCATATCGTTCTGAGGCTAATGAAATAGTGTCTGGAGGCCCAGCAAAAGGGTCATCATATTCGTCCCCATCCTCTGTATCACCTGTTTAAAAAAAAAAATCAGAAAAATGCTATTTATAATTTAGTCATTTAAAATATGTTTTTTGTTAGAAGAGGTAAATTTTACTAGTAAATTCAGTCATTGTCATGGAAAAACAAAGAAAATTTTGAACTAGGTAAAAACAGGTCCTAGGTTAGTTTATACTCATTATAATTTAGATGTAGTAAGAGCTTTTGAAGGTCAGTATACAACTGCTTATTTGTGATACAAAAGGATACAGTCCCAAAATTATGGTGTCTCCACAAAAAAGAATTCAAAAAGTAGAAGCAGGGTAAAACAAGTGTGTATCCTATCAAACAAAACCAAAGTAACAAGAAGAAGCACAACAGAGAAAATAATTCAAGTAATTCTATTTACCTAATCAATAATTTGAGAAATTAATAGTTTGAAGCAATTATGAATATTGTGCTTTCATTTAAAAATCACAGGATTATATTAAATTAAAAATATTCAGCTGCATTTTCCAGAGTAAGAATCCTTTACCAGAAAAAATGCTTTCAAATTCATATAATCTTTTTAAATTCAAAGAAGGTAATTTACAAACTAGGCCCTTCCAGTTTCATTCCCTGGCACGTTACCTTTTTTAAAAAAGTTTAGGCTGAGGTGAGTGGATTGCCTGAGCCCGCGGGTTCGAGACCCGCCTGGGCAGTGAGACCTCATCTCTACAATAAATCAAAAATTCAGCCGGGTGTGGTAGCGCATGCCTGTAATTCCGGCTACTCGGAAGGCTGAGGCGGAAGGATCGCCGGAGCCCAGCGGGTCGAGGCTGCGGTGGCCGGGAGCGGCCACTGCACTCCAGTCTGGGCGACAGAGGGAGACTCCGACTCAAAAAAAAAAAAATGTTTTCTGGCTGGTTCCCTACTTGATTTTTCAAATCCTACATTTGTTTTATTTGTTCGTTTATTTTTAGGTCATTTAATCTTCTCCACAAGACCTTGCAGTTTGAAATTTTTCCATATACTCACTTGAAATATTTTTTTTTAATTGAGATATTTGTTAAACTAAATGTATGCTTAATACTATATCAAATACTTAATTGTTAACCATTCAAGTTGCCTAAAAAAACCCAGCCATCTCAGCAATTACCCAAAAGCACAGTGAAAATCCTCACAGGAACCCCCGAAAAAACCTACATTATTTTTGAACCCCAGTTCCTTTGCAGATCCAGATTAAAACTACTAGTCTCTCCAAAATGATATCTGTATCCTCTGACATCCATCTAGTGTCTGTCACCCTATTTATCACTAAATTTTTGTAGAGGAAATAGCTTCTTACAAGATAGCACTTCCAAAAAATGATTTAAAAACTAAATATTCCTCTCCACTTTCTTATAATTTGGCCATTTTGTGAGCAACTGTCATCCTTATCCTAAAAAAGGAAAGATAGAAACAATTCTCATTAAGACAACAAGGGCAGAACATAGAGATGTCCATTTTGTCATCCTCTGTCACTGGGTGCCACTAAATATGAAGTTTCTTCCCCAATTAAAATTCTAAGGAACATAGCTAAGTATGGTGGCTCATACCTTTAATCCTAGCACTTTGGGAGGTTGAGGTGGGAGAATCGCTTGAGCCCGGGAGTTTGAGAGCAGCCTGGGCAACACAGTGAGACCACATCTCTACAAAAAATTTAAAAATTAGCTGGGCATGATGGCATTGCCTGTAGTCCCAGCTACTCGAGAGCTGAGGTAGAAGGATCACCTGAGCCCAAGGCTGCGGTGAGCATGAACATAGCACTGCACTTTACAGCCTGGGTGACAGAGTAAAACTCCAACACAAAAAATAAAATAAAATTCTAAAGAACACATATACACACTACTCATTCTTCAGATCTTAATTTATCTTTCTTTCAAAATGTTCAAAGTACTTTTCAGAACATTCAATGATCCCTTACAATATTTCTCTTATGAAAGGAAGAGTGCTATGCCAGTCACGATGGCTCACATTTGTAATCCTGGCTACTTAGGAGGCTAAGGTGAGAGGATTGCTTGAGGCCAGGAGTTTGAGATCAGCCTGGTCAACATAAACATGTAATCTCTAAAATAATTTTTTTTTTGTAATTAGCTGGGCATGGTAGTATATGCCAGTAGTCCTAGCTATTCTGGAGGTTGAGGTAAGAGGATTGCTTGAGCCCAGGAGTTTGAGGCTGCAGCGAGCTATGATAGTGCCACTGCATTCCAGCATGGGCAACAGAGCAAGAACTCCTCTCTAAAAAAATAAAAATAAGTAAATAAATAAAAGAAGAGGGCCTTGATTTCAAATATAAGGTAAGTAGGAATTTCACAAAGTTTTAGTAAAAATATTTTGAACATGCTGTGACAGTTTGTGGAATATGCAGCAGAGACTAAGAAATGCTCAATCTTAGTTGCTAGACTCTTCATATTCTTAATGAAGTAAGAATTCTTATGATATACATTTTCTAAGGATAGGTCTTACCACACATTTTAAAAAAAATCTTGCTGTAAGAAAGAAGCAAGGATTGGATTGGGATACTTCAAAAACATCACCAGAATTTAGTATGTAGCATTTGATGCTATTATGACTATTTTTTAAAAACTGGCAAAAGTAAAACTAAAGAATATATGGAAAAGATTTTTAAAAACAATAAAATGCTTAGGTTTAAACCTATTAAACTCTGGAAATAAAGAGAAAAAGTTAAAACTTAAAAACTTTGAAAATTAGTTATCCTTTGATGAAATCCATTATTATGTATATGTGTGCATATACATCTATATACACATGCATATACACAGATGCACACACCAACCTATATTCAATAAATATATATAACATATATACACACATAGCAAAAGATCATTACTAAAGCTATAAACTCAACTATTTAACAAGAGTTAAAAATATTTACTCTACATGAAATTTACACTGACATGTTAAAGACATCTGTGGTTTTTTATTTTTTAAAAAATACTTTTCAGTTAATATATTAACGTGAAATTGTCTTCAACTTTTCCATTCTAATAACTGGAGCTCATTGCAAACACTGTTTTGTAAAAATCAGTGTGTGCTGCATCATGTGTCCTCATCCAAAAACAGAAAACAAAATAAAAATCAGTGTGATATTTATACTTATCTAAAATAAAATAAAGTACAACTACTGGCCTCATTTATTCCTTATTTTTCCCCCAGCATCCTATGAATTAATGCAGAAAGCAAAGAATCTACCCAGTAATCTATACAGGGTTATTCCCTTTTTAACCTGTATTAAGTTGAAAGGACATATTTTTCAACAAGGTCTTCTTCATCTTACTATTGTTTCAGTGATGATCCAACCCTTCCCCCCTCCCCCATTTTTTTTCAATCCACTAAGAGTAAAAGCTACTGTCTTGCTGTCTTGTAAGAGCTTTAATTGAGCACAGGGGTCGCTGTTGAGTAGTGCAAAGCATTTTTCCTCCCCAGGGGCTATTGCAGCTATACCTGCAAAGACTTCTATAAATTAAAAGGAAAATGTTCAACTTGTGTTTATGTAATAGAAAACTGAACTCCAAATCAACAATGGGCATCAGGTAAACGTATCCAATACAATTTACACACATAATTGAAAGCATTACAGCCTAATCAGACATCTAAAAGAAAAGCGTGCTCAAATGAAATGTCTACAGAATCATTAGTTGGCAGCCATTCTATTACGATCACATATAATGTCAGTGGTGCCTTGAGCCTGTGCCAATGACAACAGCATAAATTTTGCATCTCATTTCTGTGGTCATAAAATTAATGATCAGTTTAAAAATACTTCTTTGTAAAAGTTATTGCCCAAAGAAAAGACATGAATGTGTCCCTGTTATGTACTCACAAGTATAATTATGGGGTTGTTGCTCATTAATACTGTTTCTTGTTTCCCTAGAAAAGCATTTGATTTATCCCACAACTTTCAAAAGTTTAATTAACAATACAAAGTTAACAGTCCAGAAGACAATGATCCAAGACTTTCCTCCTATAATTTCAGTAGTAACTTAAATATCACAACAAAATCAAGGTTTAATCATACCACAGCAGCATATTTCTCTGAAAACCAATTTTAAATTTGTAATAGTTGGGTTCAAATCACGATTAGTTGTTCTTTTTTATATGGTTCATCATCAATTAAAATTTTCACCAAATGTCTAGAAATGCATACCAACAGCAAGTGAACAGCCATGATCTCTACCACCATTGGAGGTGATTTACCCAATTTGCTGCTTGTTATTTCAAAACAGCCCTACTTTAAACATGAATCAGGTAAACATTAAACAGTATACAGATTGAACTTCCCTATTCAAAAAATCTGAAATCCAAAATGCTCTAAAAGCCAAAATTTACTGAATGCCAACATGACGCCACAAGAGAAAATTCCACACCATACATTTGCTTTCTGATAGTTCACTGTATACAAACTTTGTTTCATGCACAAAATTGTTTAAAATACTATATAAAATTATCTTTGGACCATGTGTGTAAGGTGTATATGAAACATAAATGACTTTCATGTTTAGACTTGGGTTCCATCCCCCAAAGTATCTCATTATATATATACAAATGGTCCAAAATGTGAAACCCAAAACTTCTGGTCCCAGGAATTTTGGATAAGAGATACTACTCAACCTGTACCTAAAAATGTGATAACCAGTCCTTCTTACAGAGCATGAAAGATAAACTTGGGGGGAAAATTACTCTAGTGAAAACAAATTAATTTCTAATTCTCTACTGAGTTCACTTGTCCAAACTAATTCTTCAAGTAATAAAATACAGCTAAATATACAGAAGCAAGCATTTAACTTGCCATTTCTTAAGGGAAGTTTAACTCTTAAGGTTCTGAAGGATATAGGTCACCGAAAATAAGAAGATTCTCCTCACAATTCTTCTACAACAGTTGGGCTAATCTTTAGCATGCAAATAGTAAAGACAACTTCTTGCACTAAACTGAGGCAGAGCTTTAAAATAAGGATATTATTTTTCAAGCACTGCCTCTGAAATCTACTTCTGCTACTACGGGACTCCTAATCTCAAACATGCTCAACACATCTATACAAGGCCAGCGGTGGGGGAGGGTGGAGGAAGGAAAAAGCTGTAAATTATTTGCTTAGATTTCATCGTAGAGCTAACTTCCAACAGAAAATATACTAAGTTAGGAAGGGTTTAAAAGAAGGAAATTAAACATCATTCAAATGTCAGACTTTTCTGCTATTAGGACAAATTAAAATGGATATCTTCTTATCTAACACTCCTGCTACTTTAAAAAAATGTTCAGTCCATTAATAAACTTAAGAAATAATTAGTGAGAAGGTCAAAGGAAACTGCTTTCCAACTAAATCTATGCATACTTACCAATGGAGTCTTAAGAGTAAAATTCATTCAATATTTTTATAGTTAGAGCAAAAAGATTTTAAAGGAGAAAATAAGAGGCTTTTAGCTGTAGCATCTAAAGCAACATATTCACATTTTTTAAAACTGTGGACACCAACATTTTACAAATTTGAAAAACATTCTCATGAAATATTTGTTTCATGCTAATACATATGCCTTCCTTTTAATAATTTATAATTTTCCCCCAAATTATCTGAAAACTGAATTTATGAATCAAGATAAATATAAATCTTCTTGACAAATGAAGCTGAACCTATGAATATGCCTTACTATTTATAAACACCTACTATGTGTCATGCACAGGTATTTTCACATTACCTTATTTCATTGACGCATTCTATAAAAAAGAAATCAAACCTAAATCATCACTGGAGAAAAAAGAGACTAATATAAGATCAAGATATAACTATGGGTAAAACTTTAAAAATTATGTACTTAATATATACAGTATTTAAAAATTCTAGTTAATAGCCAATAATAGTCTTTACTCAAATAGCAATATATTCTCTCACTGCAAAAATAATTATTTCAAGCCACATTTACAAGAACTATGACCTTGTCATGTGACAGGGAACAATTCTAAAATAATTATACAGCATAATTTCAATGCAAGGAGCCTATATTCAGGAGGATATTTTATAGTACTACATGATAGTACAACTAGGAAAGTATAGTTCGTTATTTAATCTGTCATGTACAATACTTTGAAGGATATAAGGAACTCTCTATTCTACATAAAATAGGCAATATTTCAAATGAATAATAGGGACTAGACTAAGTAAGATGCATTCTAGTTGACTAGATTTAAATCTTTAATAAGTATAAGTAAAATTAAGAAATTTAGAAAACTAAGTGATAATTATTCTAAAGTTGCAATTTGTCAGATCTCTTCAATGGGGAATTTATATAAGGAGATAAGGAGATAAAAGAAGATTCTTGAAAAATTAAAGAAATGAAAAAGTCTTACAATAACAGCTTTCTATGGAAATAAGTATAAATAACAAGTGGAAAGCTAGTTTAATGCACAAGCTATAATATCTAGGAGCCACTATAATAAGTTTCTATCAATATAAACTATTCTCACCAAAAAAAATAGAAATACAAAAAAAGAACCCTCCTAAGATCTATGCTGCTTAGTGTTTCATCATATCAATTCAATTAATTTAAGATTGAAATACCTCAAACTGTAAAATCTGTATTACTAAATCTCAGGATGGGAGATTATCTAGAGTATAAGGGAGAGATATGGGATGGAACACAGGAGGGATATAGACATCTGTGTACATTAAAGAAATTAATAACTGACTTATTGGAAACAAATAAACCTGATTAACTCATTTTATTTAAGAACCCTCTACCTGGTCCTTTTTTCCCCCCAATACTATATTAAAATGGTACTTAACTATCACATTTAAAAAAAGAGTAGGTAAATCAAATAGGTTTTTAAAGGTAAAAAGGAGGAAAACAGCTTCTGTTCACTTCTTTGTGACCCTACATTGACCAGAGGAAGCGGGGGAGGGGGAAAGAAAAGAGGGACAAGAAAGAACAGGAAAGCAGCCAACAAGAATTCTGCACAGATCTCCTTGGATGAAGATAATTCAAAATCTCAAGGGAAAAATGTAAGGTGGGGAAAAAAGCAGCACCACCAAAACATAAATTGAATTTATTCAATCTGATAATAGAGATCTGATAATAAATTCCTTTTTTTAAAAAGAGATGCACTGAATCATGAATAATTACTATGCAACTATCAGGTCTGTACCCTTTGCCATGCCTAACAAACCATAGGAATAGTCTTTTTAGAGCAAAACTGAATATACTTTGAGAATACAATGGCATAAAATTATTCAGCTTCTCATATTTCTCCCAAGTATACATCTAATTTATCCACAGGCTTACTTTTGAACAGATACTCTTAGTGACTGTTAACTCAATACAGCAGTATTGAACTACAAATGATTTATTCAGAGGAAAATGATTATAGGGAATCTCTGAATTCCACATTATTTGAATACTTATTTTAGGCTCATTTTTCAATTTGTATCAAATGCTATGTAAACTTCTGTTCTCTTTGAAGACAAAGAATCTATCTCAGTAATGTAATTTTAATATCCGCACACCTGAACAAGTTCTAAAATAAAACACCAAAGGGAAAGTTCCTACACTATTCCTAGTCCATATGCAATTATACAATAACTTCATATTATCATGCTTTTTTAGCTTAAAAATGTTTAAATTTACAAATAATTAAACTGCAATGTGAGTTCAATAAATAATCACTGGAGTAAAATAAGCCTTTTAAGAGAGGTAGAATCTGATCTCTAATATTCCTCCATAAATAAAGTACTATATAATAAAAGTTATAACTAAAGTGCATAAATTCATTTCTATACTCAACCAAGCAAAATGCAACATGATTAAACCTATAGTTTGGGATTTATTGTAGAGCACAAAAAATGAATATTTGTAGAGAGCAGGTGTTTTCTGATCGTTTCTGTATTTCTATGTTTAAAATCTTAATACGAAAAACAGTCTCTTCTCATCCTCTTCAACCATGCCAATCTTGATGATTCAATGTGAAAAGGAACTCTGATTTCCTTTTAACTGATTTTAGGTTTGTCTGGCTAAACGTTTGGTTCATTGAAGCTGTCATTAACCTCTCACTTATCAGTTGGCACAGATATGAATTAGTCTGTGGGATCTTCTAAACTCAGTTAGAAGGTGCCACACTGTGTGTCTTCCTCAAACCCAGAACTTGGCTCCATGTAGGTGAACTGACCTCATATTGTGAATCTCATACCAACATCCTCAAATGGTAGGTCATGACCTATGAATTAGCCTCACAGAAGTAAGGGCCATACCCACATTCCCTTGGAGAACTGAAGGCATGAAGTATAAGGAACTTCCTATACCTTTCCTGATCTGGTTTTCAGTTTGCTAAGCAGCTGTGTCTCAAATCTAATGGAAGACAATCAAGTTACCAGTACTGTCACATATTTCAAAAACGTGAAACTGATTCTCTTCTCTAAAAATGTATATGGCACACATTTAGTCAAATCAAAAGAACCGCAAGAAAAATAAAAACTAGTATTTGAAAAAGATTTTATTCTTGTTCTCAAATAAAAGTTTACACTGTATTTAAAACATCCCTCAACTCTTTCCTGAATTGTACCCCACATCTTTAAAAGAAAAAAAAAATCCTCCAAAAACATTACTTGTGAGCACCTGGCCACAGCGAGCACTCGGCCACAGGCCCTCTTGCTCCCACACTACTAGAAAACAATCTCTGCAATGTTAAGTAGCATTGGGTTAATAGCTCACTTCTGCTTCACCAAATTATTCCATGTGTAATTTCAGGAATATGCCTTTCCTAACACTTTTTTTTGTCACAAGGTACTCTAAGAAACACAAAACTTAAAAATGTTAAATATATACGATCTTTGCATCAGAAGACAGTGCAGATTCTGGATATGCTTTTTAATTTTTTTCTCAGCAGGGGGAGCTAGCACTCTCATCTTGAAGGTCTATGTATACATTATGGAAATTTAAATTTTGATTTCAACTATTGAATTTCAGTATGTATTAGATTAGCCTGTTGAAAACATCCACAAAAGAAAAAAAACTTTCAAGTCTGACAAACATGAAAATTTACCTTTGTCTTGAAATTCCTGAGGATAGCTGAAAAATAAAGTTATACATTAAAATAAATTTGAAGAATCAAAACAAAGTCTAATCAGTGACAATAACTCAAATCCAAAATCTATACTATAAATATAGATCTAGAGAAAAAACTATTTCATATCCTAGAATGGCAATTCCAAAATGCTTAGAAATTTATAATAAAATTATTTTCAAAGATCTAAGCACAGTAGTAAAATGAGGATATGTCTTTAATACATATAATGTATGTTACAGTTATTCATTTAAAGTAAACAAAATAATTTTCTTTTTAATTGTCTGAGGTATTTTCTATATATATTTATATTAAAATCTTCAACCTATGTATCTTATTATTTAAAACAACTATACCCTCAGATAATCAAAATAAACAGTAGTATTTTGCTAAAATGCTTAGGAAAATACATAATGAAGAACTTTCACCAAAAAAGGGTATTATGATAATAAGCCTATCTGTGTTAAAAAATTAGTATAGCAGAAATACATTTTTGTCCTTTAAAAATACTTAACACCAATTAAATTAGAACATAAAAAATTTAACTCCATGATAATCAATTCCTTATTAAAATGTTAATTACAAATTTGTAAGTAAGAAATTAGTAACAACAGCAAGTGACTTACATAGACTTTACATCTTTTATCTTCTTAATAAGGGATTCTCTCTTTTCTTTTGCTTTCTTGGATAAATTTTCCCCTTTCAGTATGTCTGCTACAAATGTTTCAACATCTAAACCAAGCAATATAAGAAAACAGAATACAAATTATAGGAATCATTTTTAAAAGACAAATAAAACAATGATTGTTTCTACACATAAGTGTTAATAACTGCACAATTTTTATAACTATTTATCAATCCAAAGCATAACAGTTGAAGTATGTTTCAAATACTAAGTTGGACAAATCTGCTCACCACTTAGTTAATGAAATTTGTTTGCTCTACTTATGCTTAGTGCAGCAAATGCATTTGGATATTTGGCATTATTAAGACAGGAAGAAGCACACAAGTTTTAATAAACTCTGGTGCTCCATAAAACAAAGTCTCTCATATAAAAGCAAGCACAAAGCTTTATGCACGTGTTACTATTATTTTATAGTATTTTTTAAGTTCCTGTATGAACAGGTCATTCACAATATTATATCAATATAAACTAGTATCTCTGCCAAGGGTCTGTTTTCCCTAGTGTGATCCATTTTAAGGTATATGCACTGTTTATTACTTTAAAGGAAAAAATTAATCCACTTTTCTAGCCAAGATTCTCAAATCAACCCCTCCTCCTTCCTACCTGCCCCACCCATTTTGGCCACCCTCAAATAAAAAATGATAACCAATTGTGTGATTTTCTGAGCGCTGTCTTCCTGCCTTGTATTCAGGTATTACCACCTGAAATCATTCTTAAGGAAGTAGAAACATAGATTCTTCCACCATTTAAAAATATAGTAACCAAGATATAAGATTTCTATGGCCTCATATGTCATTCCTTCACAGCCTCTTTTTAAAATTTTTAGTAAACTTCTAAATTACTCTGTTGTCTGGTTCTTATGTAAAATTCCAACCAGTCCTTACAGGTTTGACTTTTATAATAATTCCATTCATACTGTTTATGAAATACTGTACAACTTAAATTACTTTTATTTTCAGAATTTCAAAGTTAATTTTGAAATACCTAATATCAAGGATATTATTTTTAAAATTTTTAAGTAGGTATGGCTATAAATTATCCATGTCTCATATTGAAGAGATATATGTATGTTTTATTTTCTTTTTATTTAACTACTTTGTCTCCTAACACTGATAAAAAGATGATACCAGACATAATATTACATGTGAGTAATTCAAAGCAGTATAACAGTCTTTCATCTATACTTAAAATTAACAGTTTAAAACCTAGTATATGGGATAGAATGTCATCGATTTTGAATACTTGATTACAAAAGTATCTTGATCCAATGAGGAAAGTTGATTAAACTGGTATACATACATAACAAATGTGTAAAGGTAATTTTTCACTAAGTCAATGTAACAAGTGAAAGAATTAAGATTAAATATTGTAATTTTTTTTGAAAAAATTGCTTACAGTTTGAGGTCCATTACCAACTCATGTGCTAAAAATAAATGTCAAAACAAAATGGAAGCAAAATGTCACAGCTTCTTTTCCCTGAGTTGCCAATATTTTGAAGAGGGACATAGAGACATAACCCAGTAGCAGTGCATACTTGTAAAATGAGCTCAAAATAATGAAACAAGAAAAAGCTGCTCTAAACTCTTTAAATTTTGTATGCAAAGGAGCAAGCAACCTTTAGACATTCAGACATGAGCTGAAATGGAAAAGAGCAGTGCTCCCCTGAGATGGCTGGAGTAGCTCTCCTAAGAGAGCAGAATAAGCTAAGCAGCAGCATCCCTACTGCTCACTCTTCCAAATGGACTCAGGACTTGGGAGAATTACTGGCACAAAGACTGGAACAGTCTGCCTAATGTTATTTTCTCTCAATGTTTGTCTTCAATTCCCTCTTCCATGAGTATTTAATTGCCTATTTTACATTTTCAGTGTACAATCCAAGTTTAAACAAACAGGATCTATTTTCTATCTCTGGAAGCAATAACAAATTAGCTCAAGTGTTTTTTTTCTTTAAAAGGTCATTTCAGTTCTATAAAAACTCAGAAAACAAAAAAGGCTGCAATACTCTAAATAGCAGTCCCTTACATTCCCCCCAAAAAGTTTTTAGAATACTGATCCGTGCTATTTTACCAGAAAAGATTTGCTGAAAGCGTATAGAACTGCAGGAAGGATCAGTATTTATCGGGGTGGGGGGAGAGGTTCAGGGCAAAAATTTATATTTTTGAGTGGTCTTTTTAACATACTTTTCTCAGGCTTTTTCCAGAAAAGGGTTTAAGGCAGCCAAAATTATTTTATAAACATCTACTTTTTTTCGTAATTATTTCTCAAAGGAGAATAGGAAATGTTTTGCTGATTTTTTTTTTAAACAAAAAAAGAACTTTAAAATGGAAGCGTCTCCTGCAATAATTTTAGTTTGTTGGCTGTCCACAGATTGGCTGGTTTTTCAGCTTTTGAAATCTAGGTGATTTCTTACAATCCACACTTGGCCCGTTTATTTTCACACGGAACGAAAACCGCTTCTCCAAGCACAGGAGACTCCGGGACGTGCGCTGCCTCCCGTGCGGTGCCTGCGCGCATGGTCAGCGCCCCTAGCGCGACGGCAGAGCCGGCGCCGGGAAGAAGTTCCGAGGGCTTTCCTGGTAGATGCTCCTGCTCTGCCCTCCGAGGAACTCGAGGAGCTCGACACCGGCAGTGTTAAGCCCCAGGGTTCCCCTCAGTCGGAGCTGGCAGCAAGGAGAGCCGGGCTTGGGGCAGAGCCCTTGCCAGACAAATGGAGCTGGATCTGCCGCTTTGTAGCTCAGAGCTAGGGTAATATTTCAAAAGCGAGCAATAAAACTCAGGCGAATCAAGCACTCCTCTGACTGGTTGGAAAGAGATTTGAAGCTTTTTCTAATGCTCTAAATAACCCTGCAAACAGTAAGCTAGTAAGGGTGGTAAACCAGCGAGAGGGTTAGCCCTGCTCTACCTTCCTTTAGGGGGCCATGTCCCTCGGTTAATATGTAGATTTCACCGACTCCTGACTGCCTGTGATTCAGGGAAACGCATTAATTTGATGACAAGAAAAGGTCAGCCTGCTTCGCACGCCTCTTGGCCTGGTTTTGAGAATTCTTCTTCCACGGAGGGAGGAGCTCCAGTTACACAGCCGCGCACCCGCCACCGGAGAGAAGTGGGAGGCCCACTCAACCACTGCGGGAAAGGGGGCGCCCCCGCAACGCGCCAGGTCTAACTACTCTCATCCCCTGCCTCTAGGACCAGCAGTCACGTAGATCACAGGGTCTGCACCACTTGCTTGTAACCCCAGAATTAGCCCCATCTCCGTCAGCCTCCGCATCGGCAGGAAAAAGTTATCCCGGTGAAAGTAAAGGCGGTGGTGATTTTTGCTCCTGTTGTACCGTAACATTGTCAAGAGTAAGCTTTATCTCGCGGTACAGCTGTAAGGATCTGGGGAAGAAGGCTGCTGAAACGACCAGATTTACAGCTGATCTTAAATGTTAAGGTCTGAAAACAAAATTCAAAAATGACAAGCTCGGACTCAGCAATCCTTGATCAGTTTAAGTTAGAAATCTCTCAACCTGGAGACCCCTACCAGGCAAACATTTACACGCTGAATCACTGAATGGTACGCCAATCCCCCCACACACACACTTTTTTAAACATACATACTTCCTAGAAAAACTGCCACCCTGTCTTCCCCTAGAGTCCCAAATGGTTGGGACGGTATCTAACACACGCTGCTTCCTACCAGCTTCTGCACAGACCACACAGTGAAAAGGTGGAACCACCCAAGATCAAAACAGTCTAAAAAATTTTGCAATGATAAAACAGCACTCAGCTTCTAGAGGTTAAATATTTTGCATAGATTCCTACTCCGGAAAAGCACCGAGGGTTGACCACTTGTCCTCACCATCCCCCACTACCAAACAGCCTGGAATAGGGCTTGCAGGCTGGAGGTTGTAAACAAGTCACAAAGGTAACAATACCCCCTGCCTTCCCGCCTAGTCTGCCAACCACCCCTACCTCCCTGCACATGCAGGCTCACACTCAGCCTCTGATGGCCCAAATTCTAAAGGGGAGGTAGCAAAAACTGGGCTTAACTCACCACCATATGCTCAACCCAAATCAATAAAATAAGTGTAAAACCAATCATACAGCACCTCCCATAGCTTTACTACTTAATCCCACATCTCTCTACTTTAAGAACCGGGCCAGATTTCTCTTTGTAGTGACTGTCACCAAACTTAATGTGCTAAGGATCCTAGCCTAGAATTCAAACTGCAGTCAGAAAAAAAAGGGGGGGGGAGACATGCTTTTCTTCTCTGTTAAAGACCAAACAGATACTCTGACCAAACACATACTGGTGAAAACATAAAAATAAAAATCAATTAAACTAGGCACATGCAGATCAATGGAGCCAAATACCCAAAGTTGGAAAGTGGCTAATTGAAAAGTTATTGATTGTTCTAATCGATATCCTTCCCTTGATTACCTACCACTTTTATAGGTTGTGATTGAACTGAGGACTTTCTGAACTTGGAAAAAGAGACATGAACAGGCACCGAGTTCTTACAGTGCGATGGGTAAAACACACCTGAGTCTCACAATCCAATCATCTGACAAAATTTTCAAAATTGGCTTTGGAGGCTAAATGATTTATTTTGATAGAAAGTTGAGCTGTTGAAAGATAAAGCTGAACATCTTTCAACCTCTAAAAGATACCTCTTGATAGACAAATAGCACCTTACAATAATCAAAATCTTTTCACCATGCATTTTCAAAGAAGCCATAGTGAATAACACATTAGTCTAAGATTTACACTACATTCACTGTTAAGGCAACCTCTATTGTAATGTGTTCAGGACGTGATTGAAAAAGAAATGTAAACTCAGTGGAATGAAAAAGATAGACATGGCTTTAATTGAAAAAGACAAACTAAGTGAATAATGAGTATATAAAACCTAGCCTATGCCACTTTTATCACCCATATATGACACTTAATCTTAAATTTATGAGAGACAACTGAGCTGTTTCAGATCACCAGAGGCTTTTCCTACTCTGTTGTTTCTACCCTCTTTCCAGTAATACTTTAATGCTGATAACAGTGGAGACAGAGTCATTTGCAAATTTTTCATATGTTGCTCATTTTTTAATATGTTTAGATTCCTCTTTTTAAAGGAAACCAATGATAATTTGGGTTGAGTAGCTATAAAAACTGTGCATAAGATCAAGAGCCTTATTTAGTAATGTGAGATGAAAATATTTACAATGGAAAGTCATGCCAAAAGATCCCCTTCCAAGAAAAAGGACATTTTATGTTTGAAATAAATCCACAAATAATTTTCCTCATATTACAACTTAATTCATCTATATTATTTGACTCATAAAAAAAAACTCTATACATTTCTGGTTGATTTACAAACAGATATTGCTTTTTCTAGAAAAGAAAATCTTGGAGGTGTCATAGATTGATTTCATTTTGAGATTAAATGTTCTCATATCAACTTTAGGCTCATAAGTTATTGCTGCCAACATGGGGCAGGCTTGTTCCTGCTCCGTAAGAAAATCCAGGTGCTAAAGAAGTAGGTGACTAGTGGTGACTCAGTAGGTGGCACTCTTCCCTTTACATACTCAGCCAATGCCCCAGAAAGAAGTTGTGGGATACTAGATACACCATAAATAATTCTCATAGGAAAAATAAAACCAAAATGTTGGAACTTTGGAAAGATGGAACTCAAACTGTAGTATACTTAGCATTGAAAAAAATTCTGCCCCTATTTCAAATGAACTGCACTCTTTACTGAGTGCCCCTAAAGGGATTATCAATTATAATGTGTGAAGGTTAAAAAAAATGTTCTGGAAATCCCCAGTAGGGAAAAATGCAATATTTCTAATCAAGACTACCACGTGATCAAAATCTCAGGTCACTTTGCAGAAATCATATAGTCACTTTATTGTTTGTTTGGTTTAGTTTGATTTTTTAGAGTACTAACAACCATTATTTTCTTCTTTTAACTATAGTTTTATTTTCTAATTTAGTAAAAAGAAAATAACATCCTCTTAAAGTTTTCCTTTTTACATTTGTAGACCTAAAACCATTATTTAAAGAATGATCAAACAAATGCAGGGGCTGGAGGGCAGTAGTTCTAGTTCTCACACTTTCTTGACTGCCTGGAGGAAAAGACTCACATAAATCAAGATTATTCTTGCTGTAAGTCCCAGTCAAAATATTTGGATGTGAGAAAAGATTAAATGGACAAGATTTTGGATTATCCTTTGATTTCAATTATCCAAGCTAAACCTGATCTTCCATTGTTGTAAAAAAGAAAAAAAAAATCAAAGAATGCCTGTAGTACATATGGTGGCTCAAATGTGCTTTTAACAACAAAATTCCGTAAACCCTTTTCTATTCGTATAACCGAAAGAATAATTCAACACTTTTATAAAAAGTATAGGCCACAATGATTTAATATACCGATTCCACAGAAAATAGTTGCAACTAACAGTCAAACTATCTAGTAGCCACTTTTTCAAGGGTATCATTAAATGTGAGTTAAGAATGACAACTTCTATTTTTTTGTGCATTTCTATACAATGTTCTTTAAAGAGGAAGGAATAAGGGGAAGGAAACAAATATTGAAAGGGTAAACTTGGAAGTGCCATAAGAAAAAATAAAGAGAAAGAAAAACAATAAATATGGTAAGAATACATTTGAGTACCTATCCCTAATAAGCAGATGAAGTTTCATACAACTCATGAGACATATAATAATTTGTATAAGTCACACAGAACACAAACAGAAGTATCTAAGCAATGTTACTTTAATAGTCACTATCTTTTGACTTTATATTCTTTTTTCCAAAAATAAAGAATTTTAAACTCCTGAAAAGTTTAGTTCCTTATCTTCTCTACCCTGGAATTCCAGCATAGTGCCATGTATTCTAAGAGCACTCCATTGTTAACTACAACCACCACTACCAACATCTCCTCCTTAATTTCAAAGAAAATGTACTAAGGCAGCAATATCTCTAAAATTCAAACTGATGCCAATACTTCCTCTACAGTTCTAGTAATTCTAAATCTAGTCATATATTTTTACCCAATGCACTTGAATTACAAAATCATCATGCACAAACCCAACAATATTGTGAGAGTATCTATTCTTGAAATCTTCCCTACCTCAAAAGATTTAATTATAGTAAAATGTTAACAAGTTTCTAAATAAGTAAAAAAAAAAAATAAAATAAAATACAACCTGAAAAACACTGACTCACTTGTTCCATTTTTTAAATATCTCTATTCCCCCAACTCATATCCATACTTCTTGAAAACATCCTCTGAAAATAAAGTGTAATCCACATTTATAATCTCCAAAGTTTTAATGTTTTAATATTAGTTTTCAGTACTTCGTGTGTTTTAATATGTGATTTGCTTTATAACAAAATATTTTAAATGCCAGTGAAATGACTTAAAAAGCTGATTTCAGACATTACGCTCCTATATTATCTGACTAAAGAGAGATGGCAGAAAGATATAGGAAGTTAGCATTGGCAGATAATTAAAAATGTAATTTTGAGTTTTTAGTTAAATTACACAAATAAGGACCACATGAAATACTTGTGATCTGTGGGAATCAGAGAATAAAGGATCTCCTAACTATATATCATACTATCTGTGAATGTATGATCATGGATCCAAATAACAAACTAACTCTTGTGGGAGCTGCCAAGTCTTCAAACAGGCACTCAGAGGTCTGTACTTTAGTTCTTAATTTCAAAAGTACAGACCTAAAGTATCCTGAAAATGGTAACATCTATTTTTGGAATAATAATAAACGCTTCTCTCACCTAGTTATAGTAATATTCTAAACAAGCAATCCCAGCATTGTAACAACAAAAATGTTAACTGTAGTAAAACAATCAGTATTCATGTGAAATTCTCATATAATGGAATAAAAGTTGCCTTAGGTCAGTCTTTATACTTCTTTCACTATTTCTCTTAGCGGTACCCATCAATGACAAGCATATCTTAGAGTGAAATACTATCCACCGCAAATACATTCATCACACTGTACTTTGATCATACAAACATAAGTCTACATTCATAAACTTAGTCCTATTTTGTCTACCATATTCATGATGCCAACCACCAAAATAGCATAACATTATATTAGAAGACTTGGTCTCACACTGCTATAGCAGTAACTTACTATTTCAAATGTCACATTTTAGATAACATTGTTTTTAAGAGTTAAAATAAGCAATTTGTAATAGAGGCATCTAAGAGAAACTCTTAACCCAGTTATTTATGATCAATATTGAAAGATATACATTTTCGATATACATTTTCGAAGTAAAACAATCACCAGTTTCCAGAATTCTGATGTACACAAGACAAAGTTAAAACTCCAGAACATTAGGATAGCTGAGATTTGTACTACCTTTTAAAAAAGATATACTTTCTACCTTGTACAAAAATAGAAATTTTCATTGGTTCTTAGTGAAAATCCACACCTCCATACCCAGTTTGAACTAGTAGTGGGTTCATAATACCATTGAAGAACCACATTTTTAACTCCTAAGATAAGTTCCTATAAATGGTCATGTAAAACTGAAAAGGGGAAGATGAGGGTGCAAAGATGAACTACACTCATCATGTTAACACAGGAAGTAGGACTATAACACATCCTTCCTTTTTTGCTTTTATATATTACTGAAGCTGAAGACAAGTGGCCATTTGAGAATCAGGTCCTCTTCAAAAGTGTACTGAATGTTCAAGAAAAAGGGGAGTTGTAGAAATGGCAAACCCTTCCACCCCAAAACCCCCAACACCTGTGGCTCTGACGTCTCTTTGCATCTCTACACCCTCCACCTTCTGTGGCCAGGCCACCCAAGAACTACCTCTTTGACCTCAAACTTCCTTCCCAGCTCTCACACACGCATTCGTTATCCTCACAGTGTTCTCTCCCTCTCCCACTCTCCCTGCCCCGCCTCCTCCCTCTGTCAACGCGCGCGCGCACGTCGTCTTCACACAAAACGTCCAGACCCCATCTGTGTAGACCATCAAAAAGGGCCTCGCCACCATCCACGGACCAAATTTCAACACGCACGCCCACTCCCTTTTTCAGACGAAACACCCCTCTTCTCTCCTCCTTGTCCCGCCCCCACTGGCCAGAAGACTTGTAAAGAAGACGTGTAAAGCACGGGGAGATAGGGTAAGGACTCTGAATGCTTCTGTCCCCACCGGCTCGCCGTTCCCTCGCCCCCGCCCCAGCCCCGTCAGCGCTACCCTCCCCCTTCCCGCTCATTACCTGCCAACAGGTTCCTAATTTCCTCAGGGAGGGGGTAGGGAGAGGAGGTGCTGCTGGGGGTGGGCATGTTAGGGAGCGCAGGGCGTGCGGGGAAAGGATCTGTGCTGAAAAGGTGACCGACGGGGTGGGGCTGCGGCTGCCACCTAGACTCGGGCTAGCGGTCCCGGTAAGAACAGCGGGGCTACGAGTCGGGACACTGCCAGGCTGGTGCTCACAACAAGGAAGTCACTGAATCTGTAGCCAGCAGCAGCTGGACTCTCGGCCCCGCCCCGCCCAGGAGAGCGGGGCGGGGAGATGGGCGGAGAGGCGGTGCCAAGCGCCCGAGGCGTCCAACTGCGCATGGGTATCCCTCGGTTTTCCCGGCCTCGGAAGAAATGGCCTCGAGACGAACCACGCCCACCGTCACGCCGGGAAGCAGGGGGAGGAGCGGCTGGTGGGAAGGGGGGCAGAGCGAGGCTGCGTCACGTGAGCCGGCGTCTGAAGCGCCTGGCCGCCATCTTGGGTGCTGGTACCACCGGAGCTGCCGGCTGTTTCTCTAGGACCCCCCCCCCCGAAAATAATGTATCCGTAGTGCCTAACAGTTTTCCGAATGACAGGCCTTCTAGCTAACAGTCAGGCCCGCCGCGGTTTAACACCTCGCCTGCTAATCCACAAGGAATTTTCGACCGTCTTTAAGCATATGGTCTTCTTTGTCCGATTGAAAGGAGGTGTGACAAAGTCTCGTCTTCCGCCAGTCCTCCCTGAGAAGCTGGGAACTGCTGCGGAGAGCGTTCTGATTGGTTCTTTCTTTCCTTTTCTACCAAGTTCGTATTCTGTGAGTGACCGAGTTTCCTCACTTACAAGGAAGAGTGGGGAGTTCTAGGCACTATCCTTTGAAGACAAAAAAAAGACCAAATAGACATAGGCACCACTATCCATCTACAAGCATCAAAAATAGTTATCGGCGGTTAGAATGAAATTATAAAATCTAGTCACTCCAACCCAGCTTGACCATTTAGTGAACAAATAATTATTGAGTGCTGTCTGTAAAACTTCTTACAGGTTTTCTCTTTAAAAATAAAAAATCTGCGTCCATTAACGCCTTTATCAAACACACTTTGCTTTATTGTGCGTCACAGATATTGCAGTTTTTTAAAAAACAAAAGTTTATGGCAACCTTGCATCAACCAAGTCTATAGGCACAATTTTTCCAAGAGCATGTGCTCACTTTGTGTCGCTGTCACATTTTGGTAATTCTCAAAATATTTCAAACTTTTTCATTGTTATATCTGTTATGGGAATCTGGAATTGGTGACCTTTGAAGTTACTATTGGAATTGTTTTGGGGCAGCACAACCACATTCATATAAAACAGTGAACCTAATGGATAAATATTGTGTTTTCTGACTGCTCTAGCAACTGTACCTTCCCCCATCGCTCTTCCTCTCCTTGAATCTCCCTAGTCCCTGAGACACAGTATTGAAATTAGGCCAATTTATAACTATACAGTGTCCTCTAAGACTAAGTGTTCAGGTGAAAGAAAGTTGCACATCTCTCATTTTAAATCAAAAGGCAGAGATGATTAAGTTTAGTGAGGAGTATGTTGGAATTAAACATGAACTGAAAGCTAGGTCTCTTGTACCAAACAGCCAAGTTTTGAATGCTTTTCCAGTGAACACATGCATGATAAGAAAGTGAAAAAGCTTTAATTGCTGATGTGAAGAATGTTTGAGTGGTCTAGTTAGAACCAGCCACAAACCTAAAGCCAAAGCCTGATCCACAGCAAGCCATGTCTTCAATTCCATGAAGACTGAGAAAGGAGAGAAAGCTGCAGAAGAAAAGTTGGAAGCTAGCAGAAGTTGGTTCATGAGGTTTAAGGAAAGAAGCTGTCTCTAGAACATAAAAGTACAAGGTGAAGCAGCAAATGCTGATTAGAAGGTACAGCAAGTTATCCAGAAGATCTAGCTAAGACAATTGATGAAGGTGACTACACTGAACAACAGATTTTTTTTTTTTTTTTTTGAGTTGGAGTCTCACTCTATCGCCCAGACTGGAGTGCAGTGGCCACTCCCGGCCACCGCAGCCTCGACCTGCTGGGCTCCGGCGATCCTTCTGCCTCAGCTTTCTGAGTAGCTGGAACTACAGGTGCACACTACCACGCCCGGCTAATTTTTTTGTATTGTAGAGATGAGTTCTCTCCAAGTTGCCCAGGCGGGTCTCGAACCCGTGGGCTCAGTCAATCCACTCACCTCAGCCTCCCAAGACGTGGGATTACAGGCTGAGTCACTGAGCCCAGCTAACAGATTTTTAATGTTTATAAAACAGCCTTCTATTAGAAGAAGGTGCCATCTAGGATTTTCTTAGCTAAAGAGAAGTCAATGTCAGATTTAAAGGGGCAAACTGACTCTCTTGTTAGGAACTATTGCAGCTAGTGACTTTAAGTTGAAACCATTGCTCATTTACAATTTCAAAAATCCTAGGGACCTTCAGAATGGTGCTAAATCTACTTTGCGTGTGCTCTATAGATAGAACAACAAAGCCTGGTTGACTACACATCTGCTTCCAGCACAGTTTACTGAATATTTTAAGCCCACTGTTGAGACCTACTGCGCAGAAAAAAAGGATTCCTTTCAAAAATATTATGGCTCATTGACAATACACCTGGTCACTCAAGAGCTTTGACGGAAGTGTACCAGGAGATTGTTGTTTTCATCCCTGCTAAAACAACATCTGTTTTGCAGTCCATAGATCAGGGAGTAATTCTAAGCCTTGTTTTAAAACTATATTTCATGGCCTGACACACTGGTTCATGCCTATAATCCCAGAGCTTTGTGAGGCCAAGGCAGGAAGATCACTTGAGCCAGGAGTTTGAGTCCAGCAAGACCTTTTCTCTATACAAAACTTTAAAAATTAGCTCAGTGTGGTGTCACACCCCTGTAGCCCTCTCTTCATGAGGCTAAGGCAGGAGGATCGCTTGAACCCAGGAGTTCAGGGTTACAGTGAACTATAATTGTGCCACTACACTCCAGCCTGGGCTACAGAGCAAGAGACCCTGTCTCTTAAAAAAAATTCATAAAGCTAGAGCTGCCATAGATAGTGATTTTCTGATGGATCTGGACAAAGCAAACTAAAAACCCTCTGGAAAGGATTCACCTTTCTAAATGCCATTAAGAACATTCTTGGTCAGGCTCAGTGGCACTTTGGGAAGCTGAAGCGAGTGAATTGCCTGATCCTGCGGGTTTGAGATCAGCGTGGGCAACTTGGCGAGACCTTGTCTCTACAATAAATCAAAAATTAGCCGGGCGTGGTAGCACATGGCTGTAGTTCTGGCTATTTGGAAGGCTGAGGACAAAGGATCACCAGAGCCCAGCAGTTTGACGCTGGGGTGACTGTGAGCATGCCACTGCACTCCAGCCTGGGTGACAGAATGAGACTCCAAATTTTAAAAAAAAATTCTTGATTCATGAGAGAGGGTAAAAATTATCAACATTAACAGGAGTTTGGAAGAAGTTGGTTTCAATCTCCATGGATTACTTTGAGAGGTTTAAGCCTTCAGTGGAGGAAGTCACTGCAAATGTGGTGGAAATAGCAATATAAAAATTAGGAGTGGTCATGAAGATGTGATTGAATTGCTGCAATCTCATGACAAAACTTGAATGGATGAGGAGTTGCTTCTTACGGATGAGCAAAGAAAGTAGTTTCTTGAGATGAAACCTATTCCTGTTGAAGATGCTGTGAACACTGTTGAAATGACAGCAAAGGACTAAGAATATTCTATAAACTTCATTGATAAAGTTGGAGAGGATTGACTCCAGTTGTAAAAGAAGTTATGGCGTGGTAAAATGCTACCAAGCAGAATCCCATTGCCACGAAGAAACTTTCTGTGAAAGGAAAAGATAGTCCATGTGGCAAACTTTATTGTTGTCTTTAGAAAATTGCCACAGCCATCCCAACTGCAACTAGCACCCTGATCAGTCAGTCAGTGGTCATCCACATTGAGACCCTCCACCAGCAAAGAGATTACAACTTGCTGAAGGTTCATGACTGTTAGCATTGTTAGTAGTAACGTTTTAATTTTCTTTTGTTTTGTTTTAGAGATGGGGTTTCATTGTTTTGTCCAGGCTGGCATCTGACTCCTGAGCTCAAGGAATGCACCCACCTTAACCTCCCAAGCAGCTGGACTCGAGACCTGAACCACCATGCCCAGCTGCCATAAAGTTTTTTTAAGTAAGTTTTTTTTTTTACATTATGCCATTGTATACTTAATAAACTGCAGTATTGTGTAAATATAACATTTATGGGGAAACTAAAAAAAAACCCAGAATTTGTTTATAAAAAATTGTGTATTTATTCTTTTTATTTTTTAATTTTTTTAATATTTTTTGAGTTGGAGTCTCACTGTCACCCAGACTGGAGTGCGGTGGGCCACTGCAGCCTCGACCTGCTGGGCTCTGGTGATCCTTCTGCCTCAGCCTTCCAAGTAGCTGGAACTACAGGCGTGCGCTACCATGCCTGGCTCATTTTGATTTATTGTAGAGATGAGGTCTCACCAAGTTGGCCAGGCGGGTCTCGAGCTCGTGGGCTCAGGCAATCCACTCACCTCAGCCTCCCAAAGGCACGGGATTACAGGCTGAGCCACCGAGCCCGGCTATATTTATTCTTATTGTTTAAACTTCAGTCACCTTCTAAGTGCTCTCCATTTGATGCAACACACCTACTGAGACACTTTTTCCACTGCTCACAGTTTTTGAATTCATCAATTTTGATACTTTTTCATGCTTCTCCTGTTTTTTTGTTTCACATCTTCCACACTGGTAAAACGTTTCCTTTTGAGGACTTTTTTCATATGGGGAAACAAAAACAAAGTCACTGGGGTGAGGTCAGGTGAATAGGGAGGGTAGAGCATGGAGGTCATGCTGGTTTTGGTGAAAAACTGCTGAACACTGCTTAGTATGGGCAGGCGTGCTCATAAATCATGGAATGGCCGAATATGCTGAAAAAATCTCCAAAAATATTCGCTAAAGCCAGATATAACCTCTTACAACAATGCTAGCTTATATTAATGCTGATAGGTTGCTAGAACACTTACCTAGCAGGGGAAGCCTATACTACAAAGGGGCCCACCCTCCAAAACATTCCAGTTTTTGTTTGGGTCCCCCTTCATATATGCATTGGGAAACCACAAAATTAACGTGATTTACTTTATTGTGATATTTGCTTTATTGAATTGATCTGGAACCTAACCAGTATCTGCAAGGTATGGGTGGGTGTGTGTATGTGTGTGTGTGTGTGTGTGTGTGTGTATTTTTTGCATGTACATTTATACAGATTTATTACATGCAAGTGCCTTTTAACTATTAAAGTCACTCAAAACCTGGTGTGAAACCATCAAGAAAAATGAAGACTCTGGAGTCACTGAAGAATATAGAACAGAGGCTAATAAGAGGCAGTCTTCAGATAGGAACTACCTGAGCAAAGCATTTAGTGAGTATCCACTGTGTATTTATATCTTTTAGTAAAAATATGCTTGAAAACACTAGGCCCTGAAATGCCCCTAAGTTGTGCCCTGCATCCAGGTTTGGCAAGGCATATCATTTTCAAAACACAAATGTTAGTTTTGCTATTAAGCCTTCACATAGATTTATTCCCTTGATAGAAATAGCGACTCTTTCCTAGATGCTACTATTGTATTTTATACATGGTATCATTACTCCAATCACAATGTATATTGTTTATTCCTCTACCCTCCAACCTTCACTAGATAACTGAAACTTTAGTTTTCATTAGAATCGCAGTGTAACCTATTACATTGCAAATTCTCAAGTCCTCATCCCCAGATTCTAACTCAGTGTTTTTAGAGTGGTGCCTGAGAATTTGCATGTTAAACAAACCCTATGGGTGAATACAAGACATGAAATTTCATTTTGAGAATCACTTTACTTCTTCCCAGCTCCTATAGGGTACATAATTTGTTATACTTTATCTTTCATCTCCAGCTGTAATCCTAAACCTAACAAAGAACAATGGCTTCATTAATATTTCATCAAAACATTTTAAAAAAACAAATGCAATATGGCATTTTTGTGCAATCTTCTAAGAGATAACACTAGACACTAATTGTAAAAGGAAAAATTAGAACATTTTGGAGTTCATATCTTTCCTCTCAAAACAAAACAAAATAAAGACAAAAACTTTACAATTGAAGTAAAACATGCAAAATAATAATGAAAAAGACACCCCCAAAACAAACCCATTCCCCAAAATAGACTTTGAAAATGCCACTCAGATTTTTAAATGTGATGAATTATAGAAAGAATGCTAAAACTTCAAATTGTTCTTGATGGAGGTAAAAGTAAATGGTCATTTTATAACACAAGTCTTCAAAGAATCGAGAACTGTTATTCTTAAGCAACAAAATTATCTTCCTTCCTAAAGAAGAAAGAAACTATTTCATGGACATTTTATATTTGTGAGGATTCTACTTCTCTTCACAGTTATCACATATAATTCTTTATCTTGTCACATTATTTATTAAACCAGGCCTCCAAATGTCCCAATCCTTTGTTTCCTTCTGATATAACTGACCATTTTTTTATCCCGTGTCCCATTTATTTATTTATACTACACTCATTCCACAAAGGAATTGAGGTGATTTACTCTTGTATCAAATAGACAGCTTTCTGGAGTGGATCAAATGGACAGTGTCTCCACTGCTCATTATGACAAGTCATTCTTGTTAGTGAGAGACAGGAAACTATTAAGATTGCCTTAAAATATATAGCATCTAGTAGTCCAAATAAAAAAGGCAATAACAGAAAATGGACTTTTTGTATAAAACACATTTTCCCTACTTAGGAAACCATTCTCAGACACAGATCCATGATGGATTCACTTGGGCAGTGTTTTGTATATGCTATCATTTTTACTGTTTATTGTTAAAGTTACTGAAATTGATTATAAGACAGAACAATAAAGGTTAGAAGAAATGCATTTTCTCTTGTTTCTAAAACAAAAACTAAAAAGGAAATAAAATCATACTTTGCATTCTTTAAACTAGTATAATAGGTTTAAAAAAGAGAATAATAAATGAACTTTAAATCTCAACCTGAAAGGTAGCAGCCTCCCTACCATTCTGCAAAGAACAAACTAGACTCTGGATAAAATCTTATGATTTGTCTTTTCAAAAGTAGATCCTCCAGTTTAAATATATATATATATCTCCAAATAACTGAAGTTAACCTTCCTCCTTATGTTTTTCAAAATTTGCTTAGGAGCATTGAGTATGAAGTCTGACAATTACATTCATGAAGTCATCCTAGAAAAAGATAACTCATTGCTGAATATCACTATGGTCACCTTCAAAGTACTCCCCTTGAGCCAGGCACAGTGGCTCACATCTGTAATCCCAGCACTTTGGGAGGCAAAGGCAAGAGGATTGCCTGAGTCCATGGGTTTGAGACCAGCCTGGGAAACTTGGCTAGACTTCGTCTGTATAATAAATTTTTAAAAATTAGCTGGGGGTGGTGACACATGCATGTGGTTCCAGCTACTTGGAAGGCTAAGGTAGAAGGATCACCTGAGCCCAGCAGGTAGAGGCTGTGGTAGCCATGAGCATGGGCAATAGAGACGCTGATTCAAAAAAAAAAAAAAAAAAAAACCCACGCAAAGTACTCCCCTTGGGAAGCTATGCACTGACACCAGCACCTAGTCCACCTTTCAAAGCAATTTTGGAGCTCTCTTACTGGAATGGCCATCAGAGCTGCTGTTGTACTATCCTTGATGCCCTGAATGTCATAAAACTGTCTTCCTTTCAATATTTCCTTTATCTTTGGGTAAAGAAAACAGTCACTGGGGGCCAGATCACATGAGTATGGAGAGTGTTCCAATACAGTTATTTGTTTACTGGCTAAAAGCTCCTTCGCAGACAGTGCCATGTGAGCTGGTGCATTGTCATGGTGCAAGAGCTGCTTTGGGAGCGTTTTTGCACACACCTTTCTCATGCCAAGATTTTCGGTTAAGATTTTCCTGTTTCTCTATCGATATTTATTTGGTCTGCCATGCTTCTCACAATCAACCAACAATTTTGATGCACAGTTTGATGAACTTTTAAAATGTTTTTGTCAGTTCTGTCTGTTACTGGCCATCCTGACCACTCTTTATCAGTGATGCTTTCTCTCTCCTCAGAAAAGCATTTAATCCATTTGTACACTGTCTTTTCATTCATGGCATTATCCCCATAAACTTGGACTAACATGTCACTGATTTCAATTCCACTCTTGCCAAGTTTAACAAGAAATTCAATGTTTATTTGTTGCTCTAATTCAAGCTCAAACATTCTCATTATGCACACAAAAACATAATGAACACCACTCAGCAAGACACCACCACACAGTGACATTAACACAGCTGTGAGACACTGATATATCAAGGTTATGAAACCTTACCAAGTTGTTCATACAATGCTGCATAAGCACATAATGGCAAGTTCACCAATTTAATTGTCAGATCTCATATGGTATAAAGCCTATTGCTCATTGGTTACAACCCAGTACAGCATGTTACTGTCCTTACTACTGTAGGCAACTGTGACAAAACGGTAAGTATTTGCGTATCTAAACATATCAAACATAAAAAAATACAGTAAAAATAAAGTATTATGGCCGGGCACAGTGGTTCATGCCTATAATCCAGCACTTTGAGGCTGAGGAGACTCATCTTGGTGAGAATCTCTGCATTAAGTCAAGAAAAATAAGACGAGCATGGTGGCACATGCCTGTAGTTCCAGCTAGGAAGGCTGAGGCAGAAGGATCATCTAAGCCCAGCAGATCAAGGCTATGGTGGCCATGAGTGTGCGACTGCACTCCAGCCTGGGTGACAGAATGAGATACTGACTCAAAATAAATAAATAAATAAAGTATTATAATCTTATGGGACCACTGTCATATATGTGGTCCCTCATTGGCTAACATGTTACATGGCACATGACTATATTCCGGCACTTTGCTGCCCTGGCCAATCATTTTAGTATAAGAAGAATAAGCAATTTAATATAGACTAGATTTGAGTTATTAATAAGATGCTGTATGTCTTTAGGGTCCTGCAAATTAGGAATAAGTTGAGATAACTGTCCATTCCATTGCAGACTTGTCAGAGGCTACCTGGTTCCCTACCCAGGTAGCAGCCCCTTCTCCCTTTAACTGCATTGATTTTATTTATCTAGACTCTCAGTGCTCAGAGGTCTAACCACTGTGAGGTCAGCTTTGCTAATAATCTGACTCTGCCAGGCTCAGTGGCTCAACCGAAGCTTTGGGAGGCCGAGGTGAGTGGATTGCCTGAGCCCACGGGTTCGAGACCTGCCTGGGCAACTTGGCGAGACCTCATCTCTACAATAAACCAAAAAACTAGCCAGGCATGGTAGCGCACGCCTATAGCTCCAGCTACTTGGAAGACTGAGGGGAAGGATCGCCGGAGCCCAGCATGCAAGGCTGTGGTGGCCGGGAGCGGCCACTGTACTCCAGTCTGAGTGACAGAAACTCCAACTCAAAAAAAAAAAAAAAAAATCTGACTCTGACCTTATATCCTAGCTCTAGTAACCGAATTTCTCCTGCCTGGGTTCTGAGAATATGTCTTTATGTTGCCTGCTTTTAATAAGGAACATATTTGTCTTGGTTACACTTAGTCTTCTTGGACTCTGGCCCTGCCTTACTCTTGCAGTCTTGGTTCTGATGTTATATTCTACCTGGGTCTCCAGAGAAGAGGTGGACTCAAAGCTCTGTCTTGCTTTCTATTATTAATCAGGCTTAGTCCCCAAGGTATATGAGCACTAGGAACTTGCCAAGAACATGTTCATTCTTTATTACTATCTAAAATTTAATGCAGACCCCTTCCTCTCCATATGAATTGTTTTACTCCTCCTCTGGGGTTTGATGAGATTACACTGAACTGTAAGCAGATGCATAAAAAAACAAGAACTTTTGATTCTCCCATTCAATTCTTTTCATCAGAATCTCTACTTCCTACCTCAGAGGCCCACTTGAGTGACCCTGATGATCCCATTTGGTTCATAACAGATATAAGAAGAGTTATCCTTGAGCTTACCTAAGAGGTAAAATGCAAGGTCACTGGTATAATTTAATTTTCCCCAACCCACCCCACTCCCAAGGATGATCCTTGCTGCAGTTCCTGAAATTCTGCCAATTAGAGACTCAGGAGAGCAAATGGGTAACTATTTCCCTTTGAACTTTGGTCTAGGTTGGTTTGAGAAATCATGTTTTCTAGTACCTTCATTAAGTACTCTATGGCTTTAGATTAAAGATCATTGAGGAAGGATCTTGGAATTTAAACATTATATGGGAAGGCAATTATCATGAAATGGCTGCCCAAGAATGGTTTCAGGGCAAGTAGTATAAAGCAAGCAAGGTGTTCATGGGCATATTTTATGCTGTAAGCCCTGCTTTCTCTTTATATTAGCACTGGTCCCCACAGCATCCTTATCAATATTTGATGAAAAAATAGTTTTCTAGAAGAATGAAACTGAAGAATATGACTGCTTTATTAATTAAACTTTGGAGGACTCACATTTGGGCTTTGAATCATAATTGGCTCAATATGCACTATTGGAATTTTTATTTTGTTATTGTAGCTATTTAAAAAATATTAATTTAGATGAAACATGATTTTCTAATATTTTCTGGCAATCATTTTATAGCTAAAGAAAAAGTCTGCTAAGTTGACAGAGTTTCTAGAACATTAAATAATTAAAAACAGGTCTGGATCTCTTTCTATAAGTAAAGACAAGATAGTAAATTGTGACTGTAGTCTTTGCTATTATCATAGTACATCTATTTTCACTAGGCAATTTTAAAATATCAAGCTGTCTTCAGCAGCAGTATTTCAGTGGGTTTGTGCTTAACACATTCATGAAGGGTTTTGATGGATTTGATAACCATAAGCAGCTGTTAACATTAAATTGCCATTTAATTTTTTTTGGTGACTTTCAAAGTTGTCAATATTAAACAGTAAGTTTTATAAATGACTAAGACCAATATCAGTAAAATAAAATTGTAAAGACTCAGTTAAATTCTCCCTTTTTTCATAGTGTACCACTACTAGACAAACAGAAACACACACACACACATTTTTACAGGACTTTAAGCATTATATATATATATTTGCTTGTCATTTGCATTGTATATTCTATACTCAGAAAGTCTTCCATTCCTTCCTCCACCTCAATCCTATTTCATTTTTATACTTTTTTCTTATATCTCATCCATCAAATCTGCATTTAATCCCATTTCACAACACAATTTTTTACCCTCCCCAACAGCATAATTTTAAGACACTTTTACTTAAATACTCTGTATCTCAATTCTTTCCTTTCTAATTTTTCCTTGTTGGATGACTATTTTTAATGTGGCTTTATGCACTGGACTTTAGTAAGCAAAGGGAAGTCAGTACTATTGACATCTACCCAGTCTTCAGAATTTGTAGACTGCCACAGACATATCTATAGCATAATGAAGGGCATCAAGAGTTATGCAGTTTACCATGCTGAGACACTTTCCTGTCCTTCCAGTTCATTTAGTCGATATTATAAAGACACATTGCTGTGTATTGGGAACCAAGTTTCCTTTTGGTTATTTGTGTTGACCCTAAAGCCATTTATCACTTCAAACATGGTAACTTTCCCAGAAATCATATATAAGCAAGAAAAGGTCTGACAAATCCAATTCCTCTCCAGTCAGCTTGCTTTATATTTCTATGCATTTGCTTTTCATTTAAAATCATCTCAATTTTCAGAAAGATAAAAAATTATTATTATATATTATGCAGTGCTATCAAAACATTACCTTAATTCACAGGAGCACAAAGAACTTCTTGAAACATCTCCAAACTACATGCTTTGTTTTATTGGACTTGGCTGCCACGCATTAAAAGATGTTCCTCATTTTTATATTTTCTTTCGCTCTCTTTTTTTTTTTAGTGTCTTGTTTCATTTTTTTTTAAATTATAAAGATGTGGGGTACATTTCAGGGTTGGGTATACAAACAATGATTATGCAGGTACTCTTGTTGATGAGGTATACCCCTCCCTCAACTGCAATTCCCTCTCCCTCAACTGCAATTCCCATTCCCCTCCCCTGACAATTTCCCACTACTGGCAATCCCTTTCTTATAGTATTATAATTGTTCAAGGTCCACTTATGAATGAGAACACATGGTACTTTGTTCTTTGTTTCTGTGACAGATTACTGAGTATGATCGACTCCAAATCCATCCAAGTTGCTACGAAGTCCATATGTTTGTCTTTCTTTATGGTTGCATAATATTCCATTTGCATATATGTACCACATTTTTTTAATCCACTCCAGCTTCAATGGACAATATGGTTGGTTCCATGTTTTCGCTATTGTGAGTAGAGCTGCAACAAACATACGTGTGCAGGTACCTTTTTTGTAGAATGATTTGAGTTCCTCCGGGTATACAGGTATATTCCCAAGAGGGGAATTGCTGGGTCATATGGAATGTCAATTTCTAGTTCTTTCAGAAGTCGCCACACTGTCTTCCAGAGAGGTTGTACTAGTTTGCATTCCCAACAGCAGTGTAGAAGCGGTCCTTTTTCTCCACATCCTCACCAGCATCCATTGTTGTTTGTTTTATTAATGATGGCCATTCTTACTGGAGTTAGGTGGTATCTCAATGTGGTTTTGATATGCATTTCTCTGATGATAAGTGAGGCTGAACACTTTTTCATGTGTCTGTTGGCTGCCCATGTATCTTCTTTTGAGAAGTGTCCGTTCATTTTTTTTTTTTTGCCCAGTTTTTAATGGGATTGTTTGCTTTTTTCCTTTCGGTGCGTTTGAGTTTCTTGTAGATCCTAGATGTTAGACCTTTGTCAGATATACAGTTGGCAAATATATTTTTTCCCATTCTGTGGGCTGTCTCCCTGCTCTCCTTTTTTTTTTTTTTTTGAGTTGGAGTCTCACTCTGTCACCCAGACTGGAGTGCAGTGGCCGCTCCGGGCCACTGCAGCCTCAACCTGCTGGGCTCCGGCGATCCTTCCACCTCAGCCTTCCAAGTAGCTGGAATTACAGGCACGCGCTACCATGCCCGGCTGATTTTTTATTGTAGAGATGAGGTCTCGCCAAGTTACCCGGGCAGGTCTCGAACCCGCGGGCTCAGGCACTCCACTCACCTCAGCCTCCCAAAGTGCAGGATTACAGGCTGAGCCACTGAGCCCGGCTCTCCCTGCTCTCTTGATGGTTTCTTTTGCTTTGCAGGAGCTCATTAGTTTGATGAGGTCCCACTTGTCTATCTTATTTCTTAAGGTATGGGCATTTAGGGTTCTGAATAGGAATTGGTTGCCAGTTCCAATTTCCATAAGGGTGTCTCTTGCATTATCTAAGATTCTTATAGTTTGAGGTTTTATGCTTAGGTCTTTGATTCATCTAGAGTTAATTTTTGTGTATGGTGATAGGTAGGGGTCCTGTTTCAATCTTCTGCATGTGGTCAGCCAGTTTTCCCAGCACCAGTTACTGAATAGGTTCTCCTCTCCCAGTGGTTGTTGTTGGAGGCTTTGTCAAAGATGAGCTGGTTGAGGAATTGAGGCTTTGCTTCCGGAATCTCTAACCTGTTCCATTGGTCTATTGGTAGACCAATTGATACAGGAGTTCTTGTACCAATACCAGGTTGTTTTAATTACTGTAGCCTTATAGTAAAGTTTGAAGTCTGCAAGTATGATACCTCCTGCTTTGTTTCTTCTGCTAAGGATTGTTTTTGCTATTCATGGTCGTTTATGTTTCCATATGAATTTCTGTATTGGTATTTCCAGGTCTGAGAAGAATGATGTTGGTAACTTAATGGGTATTCATTTTTATATTTTCAAACTAAATATAGCTATATACTTGCTGGGGAAAAATCATTATCAGACATATGGAACATATTCAGGGAGATATTTGTTTTTTCCAAAAGTGGAAAAGCATGAAACCCAACTGAAACTTACCTGAGAAAAAAACTTTTTTTAATACTTTTCTATATGGAAAAATGTGTAATACATATACTGTCACGCATTAATTAGTAACTATTTAGACTATACATCAATGTGTCAAGGTTAAACATTTTCAAAGTTGTTCAAATAACACTTTTAAAAGTTATTTGTCTAAAACAAAATAGTATAGTTTTAAAGGTAAAACTACATTTCAAAATAATATTGGTAAAACAATTGTGCAGCAAAGTGATTGCAAAAGGTAAGTACTTACACAGAATCCATGTCAATTAGATACACTTGACAAAATAACTTCAGCATACAATTTGCAAAAGGGCCAACTTTAGATATATTTGAAATAATTTCCTCTAACAGATAACAGAACAAAATGTCCTCTGCTTTTCTGGATAATTTTGTTGTTTACTTTTTTGTAGTGGTAGTGTTTTTGTTTTCTCAATTTAAAATATATATGTCAACTTGAAAGGAGATGAATCTGAATGAATTAATAGAAAACATTTTCCATTTTCATAGATTCTTTTTCTTAATTTTAAAAATAAAAAGCCAATATAAAAACCAATACATTTGACACATAAATTGCTGATAAAAGTCTTCCAATTTTGTGCAAATATATTCACATTCTTGATTTTTAATAGAGGCAGTATCAGTGTTATCCAAAGTATAGTCTACCAACAATTGTCAATCCACAAACTATTCGTTACCAGTTCATGAAAAGATGAGTATAAAAAGTGAGAATATTTAGAAACATTTATAGTAAATTGACACTGCTTCAGTATCTCTTGTACTTGATAAATGTGTTAGTCAGCATAGATTAGAAATTTAACAGAAAATAAATGGTCCTTCATCAAAGAGAGTTTGATGAGCAGTGGTATAGATAACTGAAATAAACAGGTATTACTCAAGCTTCGTTAAACTAATGGTTTTAAACTCTTTTCCTACTAAATGATGCTTTTAAAATCATAGTTACAATACCTATAATGAATATATAATAAAATTGAATAGATCAGAAATAATTCATGTCATATTTTTTACAAAATTATGTTCAAAAATATAATTTTCAGATACTTAAAGTCTGTACTTCTTCTGTATATGCCTAACACCAAGCATATTCACAAGCTAGATACTCAATAAAAATGTGTTCAGTTAATGGCACATTACTGTAATTGGTCATAGCAAATCAGGTAAATAAAATCTTTGCCATCCAATTCATCCACAGAATGACCTTAAGCTCTGTCTCTTCCCTTATACACTTTCCTTCTTTGAGAATACCTGTGAGTTCCACATGAATGTAACATGAAGGTTTAGCTTCCAACTTCCTGCCTAGAACTCTGTATATACCTGGCTAATGGTAGTTGTTAAATAATTGTTGCATGTATGATGAATAAATGCTATCTAGTGGTTCAATAACCATGAGTGGAGTATAAAATTATGAAAGAGGAAAATCTAAAACTCCACTGTGCCAGTCAGTGATTGTCACAAAATGAAGCAAAACAAATTATCTCAAAATTTACTGATTTAAAAGGGCAATAATTTATTTGCAGAGATCTGGAAATTGGCCAAAGGTCAGAAAAGGGTTAACTAATCCAGGCTCAACTAGGGCAACTCAGCTCTACTCCCACAGTGACTCTTGTCTTGGGCAGGTTCTTCTCATGGCAATAATGAAGTTCAAGAGAACAGGCCCAGTTATACAAACACTTTTCAAACCTTTGCTTGTATCACAACTGCCAATATCTCATAGGACAAAGGAAGTCACATGGTTAATGCCAGAACCAAAGGGCAGAAAAATACAACTAACCATATTAGGAGGGCACTGCAAAATTACTGGAAGGAACATGAATGTATAATCCTATTTCTAAGTAGGAATTGAAGAGTTGGAACAATAATCCAGTCTGTCATACTGCAACAGACATTAAAATGTGACAAAAATGTCCATATCCAAATTCCCAGACCCTGTGAATATGTTTTTTTACCTTGCAAAAGGATTTTATAGAGATGATTAGAGTAAGGATCTTGAGATAGGGAGGATATCCTGGATTATTCAGGTGAGCCCAGTGCAATTTTAAGGGTCTGTAGAAGAGGGAGGCAGGAGAGTCAGTCAGAAAAAGAGATGTGACAGCTGACATAGAGAGCTTTTAAGATGCTTTGCTGCTGACTTTGAAGTAAGGAACCACAAGCTAAGAAATGCAGGTGGCCTCAAGAAGCCAGGAAAAAACACCTTCTGGTGGCCTGGAGCCTCCAGAAGGAACACAGTCCTGATGACACCTTGATTTTAGTCTATGGAAAGCCATTTTGAACTTCTGACTTCCAGAACCACAAGATAATAAATTTGTGGTTTTTTTAAAGCCACTAAGTTTGTGGCAATTTGCTACAGCAGCAATAAGAAACGAATATACACACCTACAGAATCTATAAACTGAATAAGATTTCTAAATAATCAATAGAACCGACCTATGTAATCATACTCTCAACTAAATGCCATTTTAGTTAATGGACTATTTGTACAAAATATATTAATGTTTATGACTTTTAGTTTGCCTATTAATGTATGTAACTGTTAGATAGCTTCTTCACACATCAAACATATATTCCACTAACAAAATTACTGAGACCATCCTTCGTAAACTCCTGACTTGACTAATGAACATAGTTTGACAATCTCACATTTACAAAGGCAATAACTATGGCGGTTAAGCCTTGATTAACTTCCCCAAGTTTCTTCATGTCTTCAAAATTTATGCCAATCTGCTCTTTCGATCTCACCATCCACTCACTAAATGTATAATATTTATCCCCTCACTGAGATGCTCAGGTCAGAGAGCACTATTTCATTATGACTGGTCTAGAAATCTCTGAAGTTCTTCCTGATTCCTATAGTAATTTTATTTTTCCTTCTCTAGGCTTAGAGTAAAATTTCTCTAGACGGAATTCAGAAACATTCCAAGGAAAACTATTCTTTAAAAACTGAACTGTACAGTGCTTATCTGATAATGTTAAAAATTATGTTGTGGTTTTATAAAAATGCATAACAGCAATCCAAACTTCAGCCTTTGAAAAGGCTTAGCTTTTTTGAGCATGCTCATGTTCATTTCCATCAAGTAGTTTTGAATTTCCATCGCAAATTATTTTCAATTGTTCATTTTTAGTAACAAGTACCTTTGAAAGCAGTATCTATGTTGTGCTGATTCTTTGAAAAAATGCCACTTGAGTTATCATCTATCCATAAATGAAAGTTATCCAGTTTAATCATAGTGACCCCCTATTACTTTAACACACACTCATAAAATCATCCCCAATTATTTCTACTACTCAAAAAGTCTCATCTATAGCAACTTAATACTGGAATTGTTCAATATTAAATTTTCTGATGTTTTGGGGATTTGTGCCCATATGTGTGTTTTTGCTTTAAGCAGCAACAGATCAGAAAGCCATCTCAAAACTCAGATTAAGCAGCCATTCTTACTGACTGGGTTCCATTGGAGACATGTAAATGAAAGACTGCTCTTAAACTACATCTAATCAGCTTGAATCTTGAATCAGAAGTACATCTTTTTTCTTATTGCTTTAACATCTTTTCTGCTTGTGGCAACACATTCAATTCTTTTTTCTGACACAATTATAAAACATGCAATACACATGAAGCATTTATTGTTTCTCTACAAATATTCACTCCTGCTTTGTTAAAATGGTATTGTTATTTCTATGGCAATGGGTTCTATGTAAGTGACTATTTATAGTACTACTTTTCAAAATGGGAAAGCTTGACCAACTTTTAATGTAAATGCAAGTTATTTCTATAGAATCTAACTATAACTTCTTTTTTTCCCAGTGGAACTACTCAACATTGTACTTCTCAGTGAGTTTTAGACATGAAATTTGAAAACAATAAGACTAGAGAGAAAAATCTGCTATTGTGAGTGGTACACACATGTACACTGCAAGAAGTTCTGTTATTTAGATAAATACTGTGAAAACTAGTTTTGGATTTTGAAGCCACATTGAGGTACTCCAGGAATATTGAAATTGAGGAAATAAGGTTCCTCTCTGAGAATTAAAGTAAGAAATCAACACATAAAAGGGCAGGAGAAAATATATGCACCCACATGAAGGAGATAGAATATTTGTCCTGTTGTCTAGACTTAGCTGTAAACTAATTAAATATGGAGACCTATATTCTCAGTCATGAAGTCAGCTATAAAAGTACAGAAAAGACTCACACAGGCAAGCACTGAAAATGTTCATCTAAACATTATCTAGGGAATAGAGAATATTATCCAGGAAGCTTTCTGCTTTCTTTTAATGGGTAAAACAAGTTTGTTTATAAGCAGATGAAAATAATTTCATTAGAAGTCATTTAAAATATTTACGATATCGGAGAGAAGGGATAATCTACAGTAGAGGGTTCCTAAGATGACAAGAAACATTGGGATCCAAAGCAAAGTTTGAGAAATCTATTGCCAGATTAATTGGAGCTCCTTTATATGTTACTTGCTTATTTTCTCTCACTGTTTTTAGGATTCTCTTTTCCATGACCATCAAGAGTTTTATTTCCCCCCCCAAGTCAGGATCTCACTCTGTTGCCCAGGCTGGAATTCAGTGGCATGATCATGGCTTACCATAGCCTCTGACTCCCAGGCTCGAGTGATCCTCCTGCAGTAGCTTTCTGAGTAGCTGGGACTACAGGCATGTCCCACTACACTCAGCTAATTTTTTTATATTTTGGAGAGACAAGGTCATGCTATGTTGTCCAGGATGGTCTCAAACTCCTGGGCTCAAGCAATCTTCCTGACTCCACCTACAAAGTGCTGGGATTATAGGCATAAGCCACCACAGGTGGCCTAGTTTGACTTTTATATATCTTGGGATACTTTTATTTGAGTTTAATCAGTTTGGTTATCTCTGACCTTCCTGTACCTGGATATTTATATCTTTCCCAAGTTTTGGAAAATTTTTTGTTGCTATTTTGTTTTTATAAGCTTTCTACCCCTGGTTCTTGTTTGGCTTTCTCTTGAACCCCAATCACTCTTACATTTGCTCTATTGAGGAGGTTTTCTATATCTTTTAGGCATTCTTCATTCCTTTTCATTTTATCTTTTTCTCCTCTGGTCGTGCATTTTCCAATAGCCTGTTTTTGAACTCATTAATTCTTTTCTCTGCTTGATCTATTCTGCTGTTGAGAGCCTGTAATGAATTTCTCAGTTCAGCTAATATATTTCTCAGTTCTATGATTTCTGTTTGATTTTGTTTTATTATTTCAATCTCTTTGCTCAACTTATCTGGTAAATTTCTCCTTACTTTTCTGTGTTATTTTGGAGATCACTAAGTTTCCTTAAAACTGTTACTTTTAATTATTGATTGGAGAGCTCACCTCTCATTGTCTTGTTAGGGTTGGTCACTGGCTCCTAGCTTTGTCCATTTGGGAATGTCATTGTTCCCTGTTTGCTATTGTTTCTGTGGATGTACATCTATATCTTTGCATTGAAGGATTAGTTATTTATTCCAGTCTTCTCTGTCTGGCTTATTTTGGATTTTGTTGGGTATGTTTGCTTAGAGATTTCTTTGCAATATAACTGTTGAATACCTTTTTTGTCTGGGACAGTTCCTCCTTTTTGGCACTATATGGAGCCTTAATCCCAGATTTGCCTCAGCTCTAGTAAGCTTCAGAGTGCTGCCCTTCCCATATGGGAGAGGTCTCAAAGGAGATATCTCAGTATTGCAGAGTGACTGTCTAGTGATTTGTGCCCAGGGGATCCATGGAATATACCTCCTACAGTGGTGTGATACTAAACAGCCACTCTGAGTTGGAATTTCTTTGGGCCTACATACACAGATGAGTCTCCCAGTCTGGAGATGCTGGCCCCACCTCCTGCCTTTGGCAGGCCTCATACATATTTTTCTCTTCAGGCTCAACAATGCTTTCTATAGGTTCAGGACAGGGCACCCAAGATGGTGGGAAAGCTGGTTGTCCACCTCTATCTAACTTTTTCCAGTGTAGTAACTATGAGTTGGGGGCAAGTTTTCCACATAGTTGGTGCATGGCAGATTGAAGGAAGGGAATCATAGATATAAGAGTTCAATTCTCTTAACACCTGCACAGAGTTCTTCACTTCTCTGTGGCACCAGGAATTGTCTCACCCTCACATTTGGGTTCTGGGGTATTGCTGGTGATAATCTTAGTACTATATATTTATTTTTAGTTTTCTGGAGGGGGAATTGAAGTCAGCTTGCTTCTACTCTACCATTTTTGTGATGTCACCTATTCACACATTCTTGAAGACAAATCATGTGCTGATTTGTATCTGTTATGATTCATATATTTATTTTATTTCACTATAAAAATGGTAAAAGCTAGTGATATATAGAATAAGAACTCAAGCTGCACTTTTCATTTTAACTGTATTATAAAATATGTTTTCTACTATGATGTCTGTTTTTGTTTTGCTTTTTTCAATCCATGTTGTCAACACACAAAAAAGACAGCATATATTTTCAGTCTTGTTTTAAATATGTAGTGGTTTGCTTCCAACATGGACTCAGTGAACCTTAAAGTTGGTGTACTTATTAAAATTAGGTTTAACTGCAAATGTCAGAAAGCCCAAGTACAGTAGCTTAAGCCAGATAAATGTTTATTTCTTCTCTTATAAAAGCCCAACTGAGCAGTTTAGGGCTAGTATGGTGCTCCATGTACAGATTGGCTCTTTTTCTTTGTTCCTCCAAACTATGAGGTTTCAACTTCATTGTCCAAGATGGCAGCATCCATGTTCCAGGAAGATGAAGGAGTATCAAAGAAGAGTGTCAAAGGACATGTATCAGCCTTCTCTTAAGGATGGCTCTCAAGCTGCCAAGACAGTTCCACTTACATCTCGTTGGCCAGAACTTAGTTACATGACAACCACTAGCTACAAGGGGTGTGTAAAGCATTTATTGGTGTAATCTCATGCTCAGTTAAAAATTCTATTAGTCTGGAAGAAAAATAATAGATAATAGGGAGTGACAAACAGTCTGCCATGGGTGTTGGGTATACTTCTTGCTGAATAGTGGCAGACCATAAGCAGAGCTATGCCAGCACTAGGCTCTCAAATCCTAGAAGATTTTTTTTAATAGGAGAAAACTTTTAGGGAATAGTTCTACCTTCTATTTGCCACATACTATTTTCACCTTTGCTCATCTCTACTGGTTGAGTGTTTTTGTTTGTAACGAAGTCTACTCCTTTGTTTCTCTTTTAGTTTGATAAAATCTTTCTTAACAAATTTAATTGTGGTATTTTCTGAACTTAAAAAAATTAGCAATCTGTTTCAAGCTCCACATAATGGAAAAAATTAATTTACATCTATTTTTCTTGTATGCCAAGAGGCTCAGAAATAAGTTTGCAGTATTTAAAAAGCCAACAAGTAATTGTTTAGGAAAGAAAAAGTAATATATTTTCCTTACCCATTGCAAGACTCATGGCTGAAACCCCTACAACAAAAAAATAAATTAACAATACAAAAGCTTACCAATGTATTTAAGTTTCACAACCACACAAGAGCCTTCAAAAATGAACACCCAAAGAAATCAGAAAATCTGTGTACTTTTATTGGCTATTGTACAGAAGTACGATTGGAGGACAAAAGTATATATCCTTTTTTTTTTCTTTCTTCTTTTTTGAGTTGGAGTCTCATTCTGTCACCCAGACTGGAGTGCAGTGGCCGCTCCCGGCCACTGCAGCCTCAACCTGCTGGGCTCCGGCAATCCTTCCACCTCAGCCTTCCAAGTAGCTGGAACTACAGGCGCGCGCTACCACGCCTGGCTCATTTTTGATTTTATTGTAGAGATGAGGTCTCGTCAAGTTGCCCAGGTGGGTCTCGAATCCGCGGGCTCAGGCAATGCACTCACCTCAGCCTCCCAAAGGCGTGGGATTACAGGCTGAGCCACCGAACCCGGCTAAAGTATATATCCTAATGGTAATAAACTAGGAGGAACTAACTTAGCAAGGTGTATTCAGATTCTTCTCTGTGTCTCTTTATTCCTTTCCTCTAGATATAGGGAAGACACCTCTGGAATGCGGGTCCTATGGCCTACTTTAGAGGAAGTTCAGATAATTCTTTTACAGTCTGTTCAATGAAGAAAAGTGAGAGACCATCAAAGAGACCTTACTGCTTCTGCTGTTTTCTCAAATACCAAAAATGGTTAGGGTAGTGTGTCCTGAACCCTGTCATTGTTATTGCATCATATTAGAAGACTTTGGGTGTGGAATCTCCTCTCTGTTAGCTAAAAGAAGAGCATTATATTATCAACTGAATTGCCAAAGAAAATATATTAATCCAAATTTAACTGAGATTGAATTAAGACTCTACATATTCTTCATAGAATCTAACTTTACATCTGGATTTATTGTGCAAAATAATTGAATGAGATAGTGCTTATGTGTAAAAATACCTTATTTAATATAAAAACAACTATAAAGTGTTTATATGAAAAATTAAACCAGTGCTCCCTAACAAAGGATGAGTTTGTCCTTCAGTAAACTCAAAGTTAAAGCAGAACTTACTATGTATTTTCAGAGGACAAAATGAAAGCAAAGATTTAAACTGTTTTATTATTTTCACATTTCTAAGGCTGGTTCTTTCTTAGGTGACTTTTAATTTTTTTCTCTCTTCCCTCAAGATTTTCCAGCACTTCTTATAATATAAGTTGCAGGAGGATTTTCTGTCACCTAATTAACAAAGATTTAAAAGTTTTTTGTGGGGTATATATACACCATATAATACAACACAGTCATAAGAAAGAATGAATTCACGTCCTTTGCAGCAACATGGAAGGAGCTGGAGATCATCATCCTAACTAAACTGACTCAGAAACAGAAAAGCAAACACTGCATGTTCTCACTCATGTGAGAGCTAAACAGTCACAAAGATGGAAATAGTAGATACTAGGGACACCAATAAGAGGCGGGGGAGGAAAAAGGCTAGGGTTCAGAAACTACCTATGGCTACAATGTTCCCTATCTGGGGAATGGGCCACCTGAGACTCAATCCCCACCACTATACAATATATCCATGTAACAAATACGTATGTGTACTCCCTGAATCTAAAATTTTTTTAATATTAAAAATTTTTTTAAATGAAAACTACAAAACACAGCTCAAAGAAATTCGGGAAGACACAAACAAATGGAAAAATATTCCATGCTCATGGATAGGAAGAATCAACATAGATAAGATGTCCATCCTACCAAAGGCAATCTACCGATTCAATGCAATACCCATTAAATTACCAACATCATTCTTCTCAGACCTGAAAATGACAATACAGAAATTCATATGGAAACATAAATAACCACAAATAGCCAAAACAATCCTTAGCAAAAGAAACAAAGCAGGAGGTATCACACTTCCAGACTTCAAACTTCACTGTAAGGCTACGATAATCAAAACAGCCTGGTATTGGTACAAGAACAGGCATACGGACCAATGAAACAGGATAGAGATTCCAGAAGCAAAGTCTCAATTTCTTAACCAACTTATTTTCAACAAAGCCTCCAACAACAACCACTGGGGAGAGGAGAACCTGTTCAGTAAATGGTGCTGGGAAAACTGGCTGATCACATGCAGAAGATTGAAACAGGACTCCTGCCTATCACCATACACAAAGATTAACTCTAAATGAATCAAAGACCTAAACATAAAACCTCGAACTTTAAGAATCTTAGAAAATGCAGAAGACACCCTTATGGAAATTGGAACTGGCAACCAATTCCTGATTAAAACCCCAAGTGCCAATGCCATAAGAGATAAGATAGACAAGTGGGACCTCAACAAACTGAAAAGCTTCTGCAAAGCAAAATAAATCACCAAGAGAGTGGGGAAACTGCCCACAGAATTGGAAAAAATATTTTCCAACTATATATCTGACAAAGGCCTAACATCTAGGATTTACAAGGAACTTAAACGTGTTGAAAGGAAAAAACAAACAGCCCCATTCAAAAGTGAGCAAAAGACATGAACAGACATTTCTCAAAAGAAGATATATGGGCAGCCAACAGACACATGAAAAATTGCTCAGCCTCACTAATCATGAGAGAAATGCAAATCAAAACCACATTGAGATATTACCTAACCCCAGTAAAAATGGTTATCATTAATAAAACAAACAACAACATGCTGGCGAGACTGTGGAGAAAAAGGAACACTTCTACACTGTTGGTGGGAAAGCAAACTAGTGCGACTTCTTTGGAAAACATTGTGGCGATTCCTGAAAGAACTAGAAATTGAACTTCCATATGACCCAGCTATCTCCCTATTGGGAATATACCAGGAGGAACTCAAATCATTCTACAAAAAAGATAAACTGCACACGTATGTTTATTGCAGCTCTATTCACAATAGCAAAAACATGGACCCAACCATGCTGCCCATTGAAACTGGACTGGATTTTTAAAAAATGTGGTAGATATGTACAATGGAATATTATGCAGCCATAAAGACAAACATGTGAACTTTGCAGCAACTTGGATGAATTTAGAGTCTATCATACTCAGTGATCTATCACAGAAACAAAGAATAGAGTACCATATGTTCTCACTCATAAGCGGACCTTGAACAATTATCATAATACTATAAGAAAGGGATTGGCAGTAGTGAGAAACTGTCAGGGAAGGAGGGGTGGGATTGGCAGTTGAGGAAAGCTGCCGGGGGTGGGTATACCTCATCAACAAGGGTACCTGCATAATTAACCTTTGTATAACTAACTCTGAATTGTACCCCACATCTTTAAAATAAAAAAATTTTTTTTAATTTTAAAAAATATAAGCAATTTTTGCTCTGGTTCTTCTTATTCCTGTCCCTGACATTAGTAGAATACAACTTGATTTTTAAAAGAAGAAAGAAAGAAAAGAAAAAAGAAATCTGAGATGGAAAGACGCAGTCATTTGAGAGTTTTGTGGAAGTGTTTCTTGGATGGCCAGAAGCATTTTTATTTGAGGTATTATGTCCTATGCTCAGAATACAAAATATGCTTGCCTATGGTGAAACTGTTGTCATGGCACACTAAACCATTAATACATTATCATTCTAAAATAAAAATTAAACCAGAATTATGTAACTGACCAGTCTTCAATTCCTCAGAGTTGAGGAATAAAGATTAACGTAATGATTCACTTTTCTTTAGAGTAGTCCTACTTTTCAAAAGGTGCAGTACTCTTTATTTTTAATTATTTAGTTTAAAGTACTAATATAAAACATTCTCGTGCAAACAAAAATCAAACTGGAAACAACTGAAAACTAAAATTACTTTTCCCCATCTCTAATACTCTGGATTTCAACAGGTATTTCCAAAGTGCCTTCTAAAAGATTTGTGCTAATTTACAACCCAGTGTCCTTAAACATAGCTATAAACACATGTACTTAATAACTTGTTATTCATTTGCTCAGAGCATTTCCATATGTATTGGTTATAGATCTAATTTAGTTTCACAACCTTCCAATAGATCAAGATATTAATCTCCCAATTTTATAAACCTAAAAACAAAAATGAAGAGACTTTAAAGTGCTCGACAATAACTTCATAGTGGGCTAGGAACTGAACTTAAACTTCCTACTTTGTCGTAACATCATCTAGTGACTGGTTTATATTTGCAGGCTAATTCGTTTCAAAAAAGAGTTTAATATTGAGAACCTGGTGAGCATCAAATATCAGCTACTATTCAGGTCATCTAATTTGTTCTCTGACTCAGAGCCAAAATCACATTTATGACCAATTTGGTGTCCCTTCAATATATATATCAGTTGGGACTCATTAGCCAACAGCTATGAAGACTACTTAAAGAATCCACTAATAAAAGGTACAGCACACTGGAAACAATGCAATTTCTGTGTTTTAGAGATTCTGGGAAATGCTTTATCTTGAGTTTCATATCTTATCAAAAAATCTCCATGGTTCCTGAGTAGCCATTGTGTCTAGTTGTGCATTATTACTTGAGAGACAAAAAGCACCTCTGGTGTAGACAGTTCTGACTCTGGAAGGTTCAGTCCTGACCTCAGCTACGATAGTCACTCTATAGAGTATCCAGAAATGACATGAAGCTTATATGAGGATTTAAAATTATAGTTCTGATCTACCATAAAAGTTGAATGGCCAAAAATGTCTCTCGTAATGTCCCTTAGGTTATCTAATCGTGCCCATAGTTCTCACTCAAATATTTTGAAAGAGACTTTCCTTGCTGCTATTACCTCTTATGTTCACACCCGGTCTTTACAAGACTGACTTAGGATGGGGATTTATAGTACAGGGATACCTTTGAGTAAGAAAAATGGATGTCCTATCCTCTGTTGAACTAAATAATAACCCTTTCTAGTAACAGTTATAGAAGCAAGTTGTCAAATTCCCATGAAAGTTAATTCTCTAGCTCTAAACTTATAGGACCAAAACTATACTTATTCAACTGATGTTCATAGTTTCTGCAAAGTTGTCTCTGGATGAGAACTGAAAGTGTTAGGTGAATGTCTAGAAATCTTAAAGAAAAAATCTGGTTATTTGAGGGAATATTCAGATAACCATCTGAAAATTTCACTTTAAAACTGAAAGTTGAAGTCATGTAGGCACAACCTCTATATCTTATAAATGTGTAAAAAGCAAGAAAGAGACTGAATATAAAGGCTGAGCTTTCATACCTATTTTGTTTACCCTGTAAAATTTCATCACTCTTTTACACAGCTCGGTATTCTCTCATTTCGATGCCTCTCAATCTCTATGATTAAATTCTAATAGTTTCTGGTTGTTTCTGCAGGTTTAGACTGGGTTAGAGTCAAGATATCTCATGCAGATTTGGCTCTTCTTTGTTTGACCATACATTTGAATAAGTGGCTTTGCTGGTAGATCTGGGAATGGAGTCAGAATAGACTGATGTGTGAATGAGCAGATGGAAACCTGACCTTGTCTGGTGGAACTTGGAACTTGGAAGGGAGGAAGGAAGGAAGGAAAGAAGGAAGGAAGGAAGGAAGGAAGGAAGGAAGGAAGGAAGGAAGGAAGGAAGGAAGGAAGGAAGTCACTAGCCTGAGATCTAACCTTCATCTCTATTTTCAGCTTTTAACCTTATCCAGTATACCTTTGGATTAAGACAAAGAAGTAAGCCTGGGATTCCAGTTCTGTCAACTTATAAAGGAATTTGGGCAAGTTACTGACCCTCTCTGAATTCCAGTTTATTCATCTGAAAAATGGGAATAAGATTATTGTTGTGGGGGTTATAGTTTCAATTTGTATGTCTCACACATGACAGCAATTAAGGAACATTAACAGGTTGCCAGGTGACATATGAGACATTTTTATCAGCAGTTCTTCTTATTAAACTCTTCCAACTGGTCTAGAATCATATAAATATGCAGAACTAGTCTAAAATTTATAAAGAGAAGAAACTGAAGAGTTCATTTATTCAACAAACATCAGCACAGACGAGGATGCAAAGCTATTGAACTATGAGGTAAGTCATATGTCACTATAGTAGATGGTTGAACAAGATATGTGCCACAAGAGAAATTCAGATGAAGCTTTATGGAGCTTTGGGCAAGAAAATATTTCTTTCAGTTGAATTATCAGAATATGTTTTATGGAAAAGGTAAGTTTAAGCAAGATGTTAATGAAGAGAGTGTGTATTTGATATAGTGACTATTTCCATTTGATCAAAGCATGCAATAAAGGGGGAAAGTGTGAGATAAGACAACAAAGTAGATTGGGACAAGAATGTAGAGACATTAGAAGGCCAAGCTAAAGAATTTGAGACTTTTGAGTAGAGGGATGATATGATTGATATGATAGTTTTACTAGGAGACAATTTATCTGGAAGCTTTGTGAAAAAAGACTAGAGGAAAAACCAGCTTGCACAGCATGGCAAGACCTTGTCTCTATAATAAATCAAATTATTAGTCAGGCATTGTGGTGGGCGCCTGTAGTCCTAGCTCCTTGGAAGACTGAGGTGGAAGAATCTCCAGAGCCCAGCAGGTGGAAGCCAGGGTAGCTGTGATCATGTGACTACACTCCAGCCTGGGCAACAGAGTGACTCTGACGAAGGAAGGGAGGGAGGGAGGGAAAAAAAAAAAGACTGCAGGGAAAGAGATACCAAATCCAATTAGGACACTGCATAGTGATACGTGTGAAAGGTTATGATGTGCTGATCTGAAGAAAGAGCAATGCATTAGAGAGGAAGGACTGGATTCACAAGTTGGGGGAAATAGAAAAAAATGAGGATTAGCAAGTATGCTGATAATAAGGAATGAAAGGAGGATAAAATAGTATTGCTGTTTCTAACTTATTTTGGTTATCACCACAAAAATGTATGTTCTGATTCTGCCTTTATTGTTATTGGAATAATGGGCTTATTTTTAGCTTTATGTCAAATTTAGTGTTTAATAAACATAGGATGTTTTACAACCAATTTTATTGCCTACCAATATTATATCTCATTAGGAATTAAAATGTAAGTTAATTCTTTTATTTTACAACTTCTTTGTTGTATTCTTCCCAAAAGTACTGAACTGTTATCATACCTAGAAGATGGTACTCGATCATGGCTGCTCATTGGAATCCAGTGTGGTGCATTTTAAAAATTCCATTATCTGAACAAATGAATCAGAATTTCTGGGAATTGGATTTGCTCATCAGTATTTTCTTTTTCTTTTGAGTTGGAGTCTCACTCTGTCACCCAGACTAGAGTGCTGTGGTACGCTCACTGCCACTGCAGCCTTGACTGGCTGGGCTCAGGCGATCCTTCCACCTCAGCCTTCCAAGTAGCTGGAACTACAGGTGTGCACCACCATCCCAGCTAATTTTTTTATTTATTGTAGAGAGGAGGTCTCGACAAGTTGCCCAGGCTGGTCTCAAACCCCTGGACTCAGGCAATCCTCCCGCCTCCACCTCCCAAAGCGCTGGGATTACAGGCATGAGCCACTGCGACTAGCAGCATTTTACTCTCCCCAATGAGCCCAATGTACAGTTTCAGTTGAGAATGACTGACCTTGAACAAGGTATTACTTTAAACTCTATAAATAAACACACTTACTCACATTGTTCTTTATCCATTCGTTGTGAAACTCACCAAGCATACCCCTGGTGGTCATTCCTATGTCTTAACTGAGGGCAAATTTCCTAGGATTCCCATATGTCCAGCATTCCTTGATGGTCTTTCCCCATTTCACACCACTCCATCTTGGACAAGTGTATAATCCTATTCCAACTGGAACTCTTCCTCCACACATGAGAAAATCAACCTGAAGATAAAATAGACACCATTAAGAGCAGGAAGCAAAGACAGAAAGAACATGGGTCCTAGGTGAAATAAACAATTATACCAATCAATCCAGAAGACTTGTCGTCCACTGGACTTCAGTTAATAAGGACAAAAAAGTTCCTTACCATTCAAGCCACATTTAGTTAGGGTGTCTGTTATAACCAAAAGCATATTGTATCATATCATCATCCTTCATGCTCTTGAAATAAATTGTTTTAGATCTTATCTGTTGATAAAAGACTTCAGAAATGACAAAGTGCAAACCTGAGATGTGACGCCTTTTATCAAGTACCCATCCACAAAATTCTTATCTTTGTATAACAGACATTTGGATTATAAGTGCTGTACAGCTGTGAAAATCTGGACTTTGAAATCCAACCCATTTTCAAGCTGTATTCTGACAATTTGGCTCTGTTCTTTTGTTTTGTTTTTAGTATGTTTTTAGTAGTATATTACATGGAATTTCCTTATGATGCTATTTCAATGCATTTTCAAAGAATAATTCCATAATTCCAAGTTCTAGTCTCTGCATGTGCCCTTGAAATTTAATCCCATCTGTAATATTACCAGAAATTATTATTATCTATTAAATTTTATGTGTGTGGAAAATATACTGACAATCCATTTCCTTAAAAGATGCTTCTTAAAGTACATAAGTGTGTAAAAAATAAGGACTGTAAGAATCTACATTTATATTTGCTTATATATGCATCAGGAAACTCTACAAAGAAGAAATTATTTACAATGGTTAATTTGGTTAGGGATAATTGGGGGACTGGGTAGATGAGGATGTTAGGGGTATACATGTCACTGTATACCTTTTTATATATCTTGATCTTTGAAATAATGTAATTATATTACCTATACACAATTTTAATCAAAGTATCACATTAACAAAAATGAATTTAATTTTAAAATTCTAAAATATATTGCCTGATAAACTTAAGTCACCTATTATTAAGTTTAGAGAGGAAGATGCTACTAAAACAGGATTATGGATGCTGCTATTGCTGGAATCAAAAGTCAAAAACACAAAATTGCAAATATGCGCACACACACACACACACACACACACACACACACACACACACACAGTATGCTATTGAGCGAGTTACGCTACTAGTGTAGCCACTGAACTAGTTCTAGTATACCTGAACTAGAAGTATCTGTGCCTGTTTGAGACTTAAAATGAAAACAAAGAAACATGGTATCAGCACTATTTTAATTTCTTTTTCTGGATTAGCCAACATATTTAGACAAACTATAGAAGAGGGATAAAATAAAAGGAAGAAAAATTATTGTTAATCTTATACTTCTAATATGCCAATACAGCTAATACTCTAAAATAAGATAAAATAATCAGTTGTTATTTTAAAAAATTAATATACAAAATAAATAGCTTTTTATGTATAAATAACCAATACAAAATACATTAAAGAAAAGGCTCCATTTACACTAAGAACAAAAGAGTTAAAAATTCCTAGGTAAAATAAACTTAAGTAATGCTTAGGACTAATACAAAAAAATTCAATACTACAGTAAACAGAATAAGCCATAATCTTGGATAGAAAAACTCAGTAATGGAGAGATGCTAACACTTCTAAAATTAATCTGCAAATTCAGAGAATCTGAATTGAAATATGAATAGGAATTTCTAAGATATTGAAGGAAAGATACTGAGTTACCTGGAAAAATAAGTATTCAAGAATAGCCAGGAAAAACTTGATTTTAAAGAATAATGAGGAAGGAGTAGCCCTGCCAGTATTAAGTCATATTATAAAGTGACAATAATTAAAACAATTTTGCAGTGAAGAAGATGTAGACAGATCAATGGAATAGAATAGAAAGTCAAAACAAAAGACCAAAATGAAAATAGGAATTTAATGATAAAGATGGTTTTACAAATAAATGAAGAATAAAAATGAAACTTCATAATAAATAAATAAAATTCTAAAATGTACTTTTTACCAGAAGTACTCCAAAATTAATTGATTCTTCTGACATTGATAATAATCTGACATCCTGACATTTTCACCAATGTGAGAAACCCTACCATCTCCAGTCACTGCCATATTAGACTTTCAGCTAAAACAATACTAAACAAGAAATTTTAAATTAAAACATAAAAAGGATTTATGTGAAATGCTCTTTTTAATGATCCTATACTACTAGATATCTAAAACATTAAGTAAACTCACAAATGACCCTTAAACCCCATAGAGAAAGGATCAAATAGTCAAGATAGAATAAAAATAATCAGAGTGTGTAAATGTGAAGCATAGATGGAGGATGAGTTGGTATTCCAACCCAGGACATCTGAAGAATAGGCACAACTCACAAATCTTACAAGAGGCATTCCAATATTGACTGGTGATAGCTCAGTAAAGGTTTACTGAGCTATGTTCCAACTTGCCCCATCTGCCATTTCAAATCAGATCTTGTTCCCAACTTTCCCATTTTTAGGCATAGATAGAAGAATCCAATCTTAATAACCAGCTAGTTATTATTGTTTATTTGCACATCTCCTACCAAGTATATATTTCAGGTTCAAACTAGGCATATAAAAGACACTTGTAGACCCAACCAAATTAATCAAAATATCAATAACCAAATCACTTAATAAACCTAATTTTAAAAATGCATCCCTTGAATGGGTTTGTGAATCATAGTACAGCAACATATTATAATGATATAAAGCTGCTAAAAAAAAACTGTAACAACTATTAAAACATAGAAGAATAGGTAGCTATAAGGTTAAATCTTTACAAGCAGAATGCTTTAATAGTGTTATACAAACTCACTACAATTATGCAAAAGCATGTGCATGTGGATGAGGCTCAGAAGATAATATGCAAATGTTAATATAGTTGTGTTAGAAGAGTGGGATTACAGGTGATTATTTTTTTCCTGTTCTCAGAAGTTCTTTCAATCATTTTGCTACCCAGTGTATTGTGTCAACCTATATTGGTCATAATATAGGTTCAGTTCCCTAATAAGATCCAACACATTGGCAAATTAAACGAGATTATAGTCTATTTTTCTCTCATATTACAATCCAAATGTAAGCCAAGCAGAACTGACATATTGGTTCTACAATGTCAAAACTCAAGTTGCCATCTTTTTATTCTCCCATCCCTTTTTCTGAATTGTCTCAAATGGCCCACTACCATGCCTATGTTTTCCAGCCAGCGGGAAGAAGAAAAAAAAGCCAGAGGCAAGCACACTCTGCTCCTGTAGAGGCACAGTGCCTGACACACAAGAAGACAAAAAAAAATGTTAAATGAATGAATGGACCAACCCTGCAGTAACTCTAGTTTTGAAAGGGTCCAGAAGGGAAATTCCATAATGAAAGATACTTTACAATGACCAGATACAGGCCTCTTACATTTTCTCATTGACCTTAGGAGTATTGGGAGTTGAGGGAATAAGATGCTTTGCAAGCTAGTGAGAAAATAATCTCATTGTTATCTATACCCATTTAATCTTGGAAGACTGATTCACTGCAGGCAGATACCTCTCAATAGGCATATACATCTCACTCAGCTCCCTTTGTCAAAACTCCTGGCCAGCTCTTCTTTATAACCCTCTGAGTTCAAGGTCATAGCTGATGGTGTCAACAAAAATCATCCTGAGTCTATAATAATGAATGGCAAAAAAACAAAACAAAACAAAAACCTGGGCAGCATACAAAACCTCATCTCTACAAAAAAAGTAAAATAGCCAGACGTGGTTGTGTGCTCCTGTAATCCCAGCTCCTCAGGAGACTGAAGCAGAAGGATCACCTGAGCCCAGGAGGTTGAAACTGCGGTGAGCTGTGATTGTGCCACAGAACTCCAGCACAGATGCCAGAACGAGACTCCAACTCAACAACAACAACCCCCCCCAAAAAAAACAGAAAAAAAAGAAAGTTGTAAGGTGAATTGTTATTTCCCTTGCTTCTAGTTTGAGGCATGTACATTATCTACTGAAATCGGGGATACATCCAGGGCGAAATTGTGGATGAAGAAAATAAAAGTGCTGCCACCCAAAAGGGAGTTCTTGTTTTAAATTCAATTTACTGATTTTTAAATCAAATTTAGCATTATGTGACTGCTTGATAATGGTTTTTGAAACATGCCTTACAGATAAGCCAGTACAAATCCCTTAAGTATGCATTGGATATGATTTAAGCAGGTGCAAAGGTAAATCAACACAAATGTGAAGAGATATTCTTCCTGCTAAATTATTAGTAATTATTGCCTTAGATACTATAATTTCTGCTGATGTCTGAAGGGATATTGAGGGGTTATATAGAGTGTATTTGGCATGTTAATATTCCTATGTTGGGCAACCCCCTCAAGTCCCCTTCTTGCTCTGGGAGCTTTTTTTATGTGACTTCCTGGTGTGGCATGAGGCCACTTGAAAGTCAAATTATTCATAGTTATTGCCTCTGAAGCGGCACAAAACTTTCACTTTCACAAAACCATTGATATAAAAATCATTTTCTTAAGAGAAAAATAAAGACTTAATAAATTTAAGGACTAAAACAGTCACCACTTTCCAAAATAAAAATTGTTATTTTCCTTGTAAATTAGACTTCCTCTTGGGTCCCACATTGGTTAATGCCAACCAACACAATTTCCCCCCAGTCACTAGGTGGTATGTACTGTGTTTCCTACATTCCCAAAGTCCAGGGAGGAGTTCACAAGTGACCTCCTCACCTGCTATTAAAATTCCTCTAATAACTTCCTAAGGCTCCTTTCTACTGGCAGCATAAAATTTGAATTTATTTCCTAGGATATTCAAGGCATATCCGAATTTGAATTCATCTCACTCTCCTGCATCATCTTTTAGTAAAGACTCCCAACATACCTTATCCCTAAATAAGTAAAAAACATCTATCCCCTTTTGTTGTTCATACCATTCCAAGTCTAAAATGCTGAAATACTATCCCTTCTTTCTTCAAAAAGATGAAAATCCTGTTCATCTTCTAGTGGTCAGTTCAATTGGCATTTCCTTGATCTTGTCCCAGTACCAGCAGGTGGAAGTTTCTACCTTGTTCTCAATGACATTTTACTTGTTCTGTGTGATATTAATAATAATATAATTAATATAACTATGTGCCAGACACTTTGCCAAGCAAATATCAACTCATTTAGTCATTATCATGATTGTTCTATCTTATAGGGGCTTCTATAAGATTAAGTAATGGCCGGGCACGGTGGCTCAAGTCTGTAATCCCAGCACTTTGGGAGGCCAAGGCGAGGGGATTGCCTGAGTCTACGGGTTTGAGACCAACCTTTGGCACGACCTCACCTCTCCAGTAAATCAAAAATTAGCCAGGCGTGATAACGCACACCTGTAGTTCCAGCTACTTGGAAGACTGAGGTGGAAGGATTGCCAGAGCCCAGCAGGTCGACACTGGAGTGGCCGAGAACATGCCACTGTACTCCAGCCTGGGGCAATGGAATGAGACTCCAACTCAAAAAAAAAAAAAAAATTAAATACTTTTTTAAAATTATGCAGCTAGGAAGTGGGACATTCAAATCCAGATCTTCTGACTCCAGAGACCATGCTGTTTTTAGAGCATCTGCTTAATACTAGTAATATTCATAACTGTCTCTCCACCTAAACTGTAAGTTCTTTGAAACGTGGGGGTATATCTTCGTAGTTCTGTATCCTTGGTGTGTAATACTGTGTTTTGTGCATAATAGCTGCTCAGGTTCTTGGATGAATAAATAGAAAAAAGAATGTGGAAGGTTGATAATTCTAATAAAGTCTTCTTAACTCTAATATAGTATAATATGGTATACTGCTTTGTTTCCTATCATTCACCTCCTTAGCTCATTGGTACAGATCATAAACACTGCATATAATTCATAAGGAAGCTGCAGCTGTTATAGAGCTCTGAGATCCACGTTAGCTGAACTGTCCCGAAAAGTGAAACTGTGAACGTACCACGTGACAAGCAGCCTAACACAGGCTCAACACTTGAGAGTCAGCTAGAAATATGACAGCAGTTTGAGCTAATTTCCACACAACTGGCAACAGTTTTGTCTAAGCTGCAAGCCCTCTAAGCATTACTACCATAATATTTATTGAGCAATAACAATTGCTAGATGCAATTCAGAATGTTGAATTGGGCATCATCTTTACCCAGGAGACTTGTAATTTAAATTCTACAGGCCTACAGAAACATAAGGAGGAAAGAAGGCAATGGCCTTCCCTCCTCTGTCTCCCACCCCCTACATGTACTCAATAAACAATGAAATATTCCTCCAGCAAATCAAAGCACCCCTGGATACTGTATTAGGCACTCAGCGAAGATGCATTAACTCACTTGGGCTGAGATGATAGCGTTTAGTGTACTGGAGTAGTGACTTGTCATATAGAATCTAGTGTCCCAAACAAGTTAGCACAGCTTCTAAATGTGGTTAATGCTCTAACATACTTATGATACGAGATCAAAGATGTAGACAAGGTTGGCCTTAGAAATAAATTGTAAATGAGCTGGAAATATAAATCGTACCTCTCCTAATAGTATCACCAACTGCTCTCTGGTATGTGCTTCTCTCATTCCACTAGGCTCCATCCCATTTATGATTTCAACTAATCTCTGCTAAACATTTAGCTGGCAATGAAGCCAATTCATGCATTATGTTTTAAAGTTAATTTTTAGTTTTATCAAAGTAATACATGTGCATACTTTAAGAAGTAAAATATGGCCAAAATCAGTTCCCTAACTCATGCTTCCCCAATCCCTATTCTTGATTCATTATGGTAATCACTGTTAATTCTTTTAGCTATTGATTTTGGTGCTTATGTCCCTTTTCTAAATAATGTGCTTATACTATTGTTTTATTTTAAAACTTTAACCATTATTTATTTGCTTCATTCTATGGAAGATGCATTACCTCTCAACATATCCCCCATTCAACCTCCCAACATACACACATATTTCCCTTTCTCCATCTTTCCATCATAATTATAGCATATATTTAGGTTAAATCCATAACTAAGGGCTACATAACTATGCATCTATTAACATTATTTCCCCATTGTGAAATATATTATAATTACACTTCTTGTACAACATAATTTCCCAAGAATTTATATTTGTTTCTTTTGGGGGGGTGCCTTGATTTTCTAAATACTTATCAACTCATCTCAAACTCTCCATTAGACTGAAAACCCCTCTCAATGTAGTGAAATATCACACTGTAATCTATCAGTTTAATTTGCTTTTTGGAGACATTCACATGGACTTCTCTGCCCTTCTATTACAGTCTGGACTAATTGTTTTCTAGGCTACTGCATACCTACCATTGTGGGGATTTCCTTTGCCACCAGCCTGGGAATTCCCTTTTCCTTTCTCTTGTGTTAGATCTCTTGTCTTTTTTGACTCCATGATCTCTGCTTTCTGTTTTACTTCTTCATTTTAATGAAACAAATCTTCCCATGCTTTCTTATAAAAGAGTTCAAGGGCAGTAACTATGTTGAGACCTTACATATCTGAAAACACATTTACTCTCATGTTTAGATGAGTAAATAATTGTATTTTGATAGCCATTTTCTCAGAATTTTTATAGCATTTCTCCACTGTTTTCTAGTTTCTATTTATTTTATTATTATTATTTTTAAAGATGGAGTCTTGCTCTGTTGCTCAGGCTGGAGTGCAATGGCACAATCATAGCTCACAGCAGTCTTGAACTCCTGGGCTCAAGCAATCCTCCTGCCTCAGCCTCTTAAATAGCTGGGAATTAGTTTTTATTATTTAATAACCAAAAAACTGAGGATCAGTGTACTCAGTGGCACAATGCGACCATAGGCCTATATCTAATTCCAAGCCCAGGAATATTCTTCTTCTATAAAATTCAGCCTTTATATACTAAAGTATGGAGGAATAAAATGGAACTATTTCCAGAAGTACTTGCAATTTGATAAGAGGATCATCTGTAAAAAAAAAGCTTAGGTAAAAGAAGTCATGTTATAATGATAAAATAAAATAATCAAGGTATGTAGTTCAAATGCAGGACAGGAGCCCTCAAATCACAGGATATAACTGCTCTTCTGTGTCTACTCAATCTGTCCAATTTAGTGTTGATAAAAAAAATCAAACTCTTAAATATTTAGAGAGATTTATTCTTAGTCAAATATGAATAACTATGACCTGGGGTAGAGTCTCAAAGTGTTCTGGGAACATGTGCCGAAGTTGGTTGCTTCGGCGCCAACTATAAACTATAAGAAAATACATAAGTCAATATGTGTAAAGTATACATTAGTTTGACCTGGAAAGATGCAATATCTTGAAGTAGGGGTGGGGGAGGTGGTCCTGGGGTTCCTTATTGATCATAGATGAATTTTGGTGGCTCAGCCTGTAATCCCGCGCCTTTGGGAGGCTGAGGTGAGTGGATTGCCTGAGCCCGTGGGTTCGCGACCCGCGGGCAACTTGGCGAGACCTCATCTCTACAATAAATCAAAAAAAAAAAAAAAAAAATTAGCCGGGTGTGGTAGTGCGCGCCTGTTGTTCCAGCTACTCGGAAGGCTGAGGCGGAAGGATCACCAGAGCCCAGCAGGTCGAGCTGCGGTGGCCGGGAGCGGCCACTGCACTCCAGTCTGGGCGATGGAGTGAGACTCCAACTCAAAAAAAAAAGAAAGATTTCCTAATTGGCAATTGGCTGAAAGAGTTAGGTTCTGTCTAAAGAATTTGAAGTCAGTAGAAAGAAATGCTCGATTTAAGATAAGGGAATTTAGCCGGGCTCGGTGGCTCAGCCTGTAATCCCGCGCCTTGGGAGGCTGAGGTGAGTGGATTGCCTAAGCCCGGGGTTCTTGACCCGCCTGGCCAACTTGGCGAGACCTCATCTCTACAATAAATCCAAAAAAAAAAAAAAAAAATCAGCTGGGCGTGGTAGCGCATGCCTGTAATTCCAGCTACTTGGAAGGCTGAGGCGGAAGGATCGCCGGAGTCCAGCAGGTCAAGGCTGCGGTGGCCGGGAGCGGCCACTGCACTCCAGTCTGGGCGACCGAGTGAGACTCCAACTCAAAAAAAAAAAAAAAAAAAAGATAAGGGGATTTGTGGAAGCCAAGGTTCTTGTTACGTAGGTGAAAAAGTATCAGGCTTCAGAGAAAATAGGCGACAAATGTCTATTCTGGGGACCTTAAAAGGTGTCAGATGCTTACTTAAATCTCTCCTGAATCTGGGAGAGACCTAGGGAAGGAGATTCCCTACAGATGTAGGACCATTCCCAAACATGTCAAAGAGGTATATTTTGGGGTAAAATATTTTTATTTCCTTTAGGGCATGCTGTCATGTGATCAGATTCAGGCTGGAATCTGATATCTTATTGCAGAGTCTGTTTTGCCAGTCCTGTGCTACCCGTTTTAACATGAATGCTAATCAGTTGAACCTAACTTTCAAAAGGGAGAAGATATAACTAGGCCTGCCTGACCTCTTTTGCCATCATATCCTGGAATTTAGTTTTTCAGATTTCCCTTGGCCCAGAAGGGATCTATACGGTTGATTGGGAGGTTTTTATTTTTATTTTTACTTTTGCACATGCCCTAAAATTTCTTGGGACTCTGGGAATTGGGTGTTAGGAAACAATCTCCATAGGTCTCTCTCATTTCTGCACATCTTACAAGTGGAAGCATTGACTGCCTTTGTTCCAAACTATTTTCTCAAGGATGTATGTGTAGCAGTCATCCATGGGAGTTGCAGTATGTATCTTGCTCTGCAGCAAAGGCAGATTTACTCTCAGCCCTGGAACACAGAGACAGTGTTTCTTAAACTAAAAGACAAACATGCTTACTTCCCATTGTAGATGATTTGGACTCTCTAAACTCAGGGTTCCTCATTTATAATACTCCCCTTTGCATGTGCAAGCATCACCTAATTCTCTTCACATTGCTTAGAGGAAATTGAGGCCTAGGGGACTGTCATAAATGCTGATACTCTAGCTACTGTTAATGCTGTGAGTAGTAAACTGTCCTTGGTTTCTGACCCAGGAGTATTATGTCACTGCCAGGATCCATGAAACTGTGACAGGCCAACTTGTTAGCTTGCAAAAACTTCAGGCTCTTTTCAGTTCCTAAGAGAGGTGTAACCAAAAATATATACAAAAACACTTGGGGAGGGACATATGGATTAAAAAGAGTTTCCTATTTTAAAAACAATGGGGGGGGGGCTTGTGAATACAGAATTCAAGACCAATCACAGTCTAGGAGTCTAATATACTTGAAATTTTGCTGCAACAAATGAAATATTTTTGCAATGCACCTAAAGTTCTTACATGTTTATTATTAGTATTAGATATTTCTATGATCAAGCATGCTCTGTTTATTTTTACAGGAGTTCGTATTACATTTTTATCCTCTAAGATACAACCATTTGTGAAGTAGCAATAAAAAGGAAACTTTACAATTAATTAAAATCTTCAAGGGATATTTCATTTAATCTTGTAGGCCCAAAACACAATAGAATCTCTTAAATGTCTTAGACATTCTTAGCTTAATATTATAATACCAGCAAATGTCTTTTGAATATATGGCTCATTATTTATTTCTATTTTCAGCATCATTGTCAACACCATTGAATACAGCAAAGACTGTGAACTTTGACCTTGTAAAGTATTGTATTCTCAGAATTACTACAGGTTAATCTTCATCATCACTGTCATGCTTTAAATATCCAGATGAAGCATGGAGTCAAGAAGAAAACACCTGCTTGCCACCATGCAACATGTAGTTCTAACTCAATGAGAAAGAATAATTCAGAGCTTTGCATGTATGAGAGTAAGTCTCTGGGACACTGAAATTCTAAAAATTTCATTTACTAGGCTGCCATCTACAAAGGTCATGCTGGTGCAGAGGTCACTTTTTAAAAAAAACAGCACTATGATGAATTTATGTTACAGTTATGATAAAAGGGGAAGAACATCAATTGGGAATTCAGGAAAATGCTATTCAAATTCTGGCTCTACTCTGACCAGTCATGAAGTTTTGGGCATTTTTTTTGCCTTCTCTGAACTCAACTTCCTTGTCTGAAAACTATGATACTATTATATTCACTGTGATAATACCTGACAATGACTGTTTTGAGGAGCAGAAGATAATGTTATGTGTAAAATATTTGGCATATACTGGATTTCTAATAAATATCTGTTGAATCCAAATTACAGAGAAGATCTGAAGCAGTGGTAGGCCTTCCAGATTGAAATGATAGACTCCTCAGACCCATTAAAAATATGATGTCTTTGTCTACTTAAAACAGGAGACCATTTTTTTCTGTACATTATGTAAAGTACTCAGCACCTTCAGTAAGTAAGCACTAGTCAGCTCTAGACATCCTTGAGAAGATAGTTTGGAACAAAGGCAGTCAATGCTTCCACTTGTAAGATGTGCAGAAATGAGAGAGACCTATGGAGATTGTTTCCTAACACCCAATTATGTAGAGTGCTCAGCACCTTCAGTAAGTAAGCACCAGTCAGCTCTGAGTTATTTATCACAGAAACAAAGAACTGAGTGTCACATGTTCTCACTCAAAAGGGGAACTTGAACATTTATCATAATACTATGAGGAAAGGATTGGTAGTAGCGGGAAACTGCAGGGTGTGCAGGGGTGCGGGGAGGCATGATTGGCAGTAGTGAGAATCTGCTGTGGGGCACACCTCATCAACAAAGCTGAGCTAGAATTAACCTCGTTTCTGAGATTACTGCATTAAGATGAAGGTGGAAAATAGATATGATACCTGTTAATAGAGAGACTTGAGTGCCAAGTAGGGAATTGGGGCTTTCAACACACAAAATGATTTGATGGTAATCAAGGAATAAAGTAAGGAAGATCAGTTAGCAGTCAATTTAAATATTTCAGACCAGAGGCATCAGATATTCAAGTAATGGTGGCAGTACTGATATACCTGATATAAAATCAGAAACCTCTTCATGGTATAAACTGTTCATGTAAAATGAATAAACAGCTTACCCTTCAGATGATAGTGTATTTATCATACCTCAGTTCCAGTAATCACTTCAAAAAAATAATTCCTTCATGTAGTTAATTTTCTTACATATTGTTTTTAGTAACAGATATAAAAATGCATCTTGGTTTAAAACACACTTTTGTATGAAGTTTATTTATTCTAACATAAACTCTTCAGTTTTGAGGAAGGAGTGTAGAAAAATTATCTTGAAATGATGTGAATCTGCGAGTTCAGTGAAACAAGTCAAAATGTTGGTTTAAGCTTTCAGGTTATAAACATGTTAGTAAGTTTTTTAACGCGATTAGAATAGGAAATAGGCATTGATACTGAGTATTCTATTACAGGGCTGGGTAAATGCAGAGGGCTCATATGTTGCAGGAAATTGTGGCTAACATTTCAGGTTATTCAGGGCAGAAGAAATCATCTCATTATTTGTGTTCCATTTATGACTGGAAGCTCATCCTCTCAAATATTGCCATGGTTTTCAGCAAGCAAGATCATTTAGGTTTGCCATCTCAGGGGCTATAATGAAATATTGGGTGGACATTACTGGGTTCATGTGCTTGTTTACTTCTTTCATTTTTCTCTTTGCTGACCAAAGGAAATTACAAACCATTATGTGCAACTGTGCCATCATTACAGATTTATGAGAGAAACAAATGACTCCTTTGACAGATTTAAGAATGCAAAAGCCTTAAGGAGATGCTTTTCTCAAAACATAATTCCATTTTCCACTCTCAAAACTGATCTCTCTCAAATTCCCTTCTCCTCTGGAACCACAAAACCTAGTGCAGAGAAAATAGAATATATATATAAGTTTCATTGGCTCTAACACTGTTATATTCACGTCTTCAAACAAATTAGTAATTATATTCAATATTCATCTTAGGGGCAAGGTAAGTTATATGGAAAAATGCCAGTTCACTAATGATAGAGAAAGGGGTATAAAGCTTATAAGTGGTAGACCATGCCCCTCCAATATGACAATTTCAACTCAACTAGATCTCAAATAGTGAAGACTAAAAACTAAATGTTTTTGAGTATGGAATTCTCTTTTTAAAATTTTATATTTGTATTATATACATTTATTTTCCAACTTTTATACAATTTTAAATAATAATATATTTATAGATGTGAGTATTGTGTTCATACACAGTTGATTACCATTATTTGTGGATTCCAAATTTGCAAATTATCCTACTCATGAGTATTTCTTTGTAACCCTAAAAATAATGCTTACAGTTCTTTCAAAGTGATTCAGAGACGGGTAGAGTGGGAAAAAAAATTGAGTCATCCAATATACACATTTCCAGCTGAGACTGAGCAAAGCAATGTTCTTTCTTCTTGTTTCAGTCTTATACTGTAAACAAGTGTTCTTTTGCAGCATATTAAATGCCATGTTTTAAAAAAAATTTTGTACTTTAAAAAATACTGTATCATATGTTATCTAATATATATTCTATTCTACTATTTTATTTTATTTTAAGTTCAAGGGGTACATGTGCAGGTTTGCTACATAGGTGTATTGCATAATTGTGAGGTCTGGAGATCTAATGACTCCACCCCTGAGGTTGTGAACATGGTTCCCAATGAATGTTTCTTTCAACCTTATTCCTCCCTCTCCTTTCCCTCTTTAGTAGTTTCCAGTGTCTATTGTTCCCAAGTATGGAATTCTCAAACAAAAGAGTTAAACTCGACAAAGAAACACAGTTCAATGAAGTATTGAATAACTCTTATGCCAAACACATAGTATTAGTAACTCTTCACACAGTCTTGATCAGGTAGCATAATAAGAAAGTCAATGATTGGCAAGGTAACCAATCAAGCGGCTAATACAGCCAATTTCCCTCAGTACTTGATTAGGAAGTTGACAGAAACTCAAGTGAAAAGAAAAGAATTGTGGTAGATTGAAAAAGTTGGCCCACAAATGTCTGTATGTGTGCCCCTGTGCACCATGACTATACCAGGTGGATGAGCCTGGACAAGCCTACTAACTATGACAGACACATAGCGATCACTCCTCCAGACACAGAACAACCACAATGTATGTGTGGAGCATCCTAGACAATCTAGCAGAGTTTGATCAAAACACCTAGTCAACCCACAGAACTGTGAAAAATAATAGATACTGTCACAATTCACAAAGTTTTGGGCAGTTTTTTAATGCAGCAAAAGCCAACTGATATAGAAAGGGGACCAGGACTGAAGTGCTGCTGACATAGTAACCTGAAATATGTACTATTAGCTTTGGGACAAGTTGATGAGCAGGCAAGAAAAGTGGCAGGAAAATTGTTAGCCAAAATTAAGAAAATGGAGAACAAACTGTTAGAGGGAGCTAGAAAACCGGTAAGAAACTGCTATAGCACCCTAGAAAAATGCCAACCATGTAGTAGTGCAAAGACAGCAAAACTGCTGCCTATAATAGTTTGGAAGACTGAAAATTTACAAAATGTGCAGAGTTAGCTAAGGAGATTCCCAGACAAAATGTTGAAGGAATCGATTTTTTTTAATTGAATAAGATGAGGCATAAGAAAAAGAAATGAACTAAAGAAGTGTAGTTTTCCTGCAGAATTCATAGGCAATATAAAAGAGTCAAAATATTTCATATTTCTGGTCTCCCTAGGTCATTAAAAGATTCTTGAAGTAGGAAGTGACTTCATGGTAAAGATTCAGATGAAGGGTACGGCTGACAGGCCCTTTGTTAAAACACTGAATGATGTAAGGTGATACCTAGAATCTTAAGGACGTTTTATCACAGCAGCCTGCCATACAGCCCAAAAGTGAGAGCGGCTTTCTCAAAAAGTGTTAATGATGTGGTTTTTAGGATATGGCCTAGGCCTAAATCAGATTTTTAGGAAGCCTATATGGTTTTTAAAAGAGTTGTATTGATAAAAGCCCTGCAAGCTTGGACTAAAAGAAAAAAGTTCAAAATAAAAAGATTTAATCTGGGCCCCCAATTTTCTACTTGCAGAAAACAGGCTAAGATTAAGCTACCCAGATGCAGACACGAACTATTTTTTATTGAAAAGTAAGGGTGCCTCAGAGGATGGAGGAAAGAGCCCAGAGGACAATAAACCCCCTCCCTCTGAGAAGATCAGTGGACAATAAGTCATGCAGTCTATTCTAGGAAGAGCTAGGCTCTAATCAAGAAACACTTCCTGCTTCTTGAATAGAGGAAAACTAGCAATATGTACAAGGCTAGACTTCAGTATTTTTATGTATCACTAATTGCTACATGTTGCCCATTCTTCCCTACTTTAAACGAGAGTATTTACTGTAGTGACCCTGTCCTTGTCTCACTATTTTCTGTAGGGTGTGGGGGCAGATAGCTTGGGAGGAGCTATACCTGGGAAGCTGCACTAGGGAATCTCATCCACATCTGGACTAGTTACATATCATTAGATCACAGACTCAATCCTGCTACCTTAAGATAAAATAATGGGGGGAATTTCATGAAAGCAGGAATTTTCCTTGGTTATGCTCATTGTTGTATTTCAAATGCTTAGAATACTGATGGGCTCATGGTAGGCCCTCAATAAATATTCATTGAATTAAATAATAAACTGTTTTGTCATTTCATTGTTCTTTTGTATTGTATTAGCACACACTTGTGGTTTTCACTGCAAAAAAAGCAAAAAAGCTATGTGACCTAAATGCGATATCCTCTTCACAGTAGTCAACAATACTTTCAAAAAGAGGTAAAACCTCAATGTGAATCCACCCACTTGCTCATAAGGAAATAAAAGAACTCCTTCGGAGCTCCTAAAATGATCAGCTTGTGCCCTGAGGCATGAGATTCTATTACCTTAATCTTAGTATTCATAACTACAGTATAGTCATAAAATTATCTAGCCTTTCTAATTCATCCATTGACTAAATCTATGGCCTCCCAGGGTAGTAAATTCCACAGGTTGGTCATACATAGGATGAAGAAATATTTTCCTTATGCTTTTTTATTCTAAATTTATATCAGCCATTAATTTTGCAGAATGAGTGACCCTTGTCTTAATAGTTAGAAGGCGCCAAATTAAGTAAATTGGGTCTGCAATAAGGATGTCATTGTAGTAATTTTGTATGATAATGTTCCATTTATCATGTGACTGTATTAGAAGAATATGAGTAGCTGATTATTTTCCTTTTAGATTCTTACCTTCTCAGGAGAACAAAAAGGAAATTTCAGGATAGAGACAAAGGGAAAAGAAAGAAAACTAACAAGGAATATATGAGACTGTCTGGATCATGGACTGCTATCATTCTATTTGGGTTCTTTAAAATTATTATGGCCTAAGATAATAAGATAAAGGAAATTGATTCAATCAGTTTTAAAGTCGAAGTTTTCCTGGGTAACCATAACAGCATTTGATTACTTCTACCCCTTAGGTTAGAAGCAAATGAAGGTAAAAGGATTTGCTGTTGACAGAATTTTATTCTTAAGGTTAAAGTTGTCTTTAAAACCATTAACAAAGTATTTTCTAATATCATTACTGCATGTGATCAGGGTATATGTGTCATTTTTCACAGGATTTAGTCCATTTCATTGAAATGTATAAGGTCAGCTAATAAGGAACAGTTTGCTGCCTGCTGCATGATTAATCAGGTTGGGAGTCTCAGTAGGATTAAGCCTTGGAATAAACAGTGATTATTTCTTTATTTAGCTTTGGTAATTCAGAAGAGCTTTACTCGCTGTACAACTTTTTTGTAAGAACACATGATTCTCTATTATTTAAGGATAATATTCAATCTTAATACAGAGCAAGAAATGGTGAATATTAAGGAGCAAAACAGTGAAACATTTTGTCACCTGAAGTTTTTAGAGATGAAAAGTATGTACACATTAAAAAAACAACTAATATTGCAAGTTATAATATACTATTAATCAATATCTATGCATGTTGGCACACATGCATTAGAAAAAAAATCATCATAGCCAAACTCATGCCTGTAATCCCAGCACTTTGAGAGGTGGAGGCAAGAGGATTATCTGAGCCCAGGGGTTCGAGACCAGCCTGGGCAACTTGGTGAGACTTCATCTCAACAACAACAACAAAAAAATTAGTTGAGTGTGGTGGCACATGCCTTCAGTTCCAGCTATGTGGAGGCTGAGGCAGAAGGATCATCTGAGCCCAGTAGGTCAAGGCTTCGGTGGCCATGAACTGCCACTGCCCTCCAGCCTGGGGGACAGAGTGAGACTCAGACTCAAAAGAGAAAGAAAGAAAGAGAGAGAGAGAGAGAGAGAGAGAGAGAGAGAGAGGGAGGGAGGGAGGGAGGGAGGGAGGGAGGGAGGGAGGGAGGGAGGAAGGAAGGAAGGAAGGAAGGAAGGAAGGAAGAAGAAAGAAAGAAAGAAAGAAAGAAAGAAAGAAAGAAAGAAAGAAAGAAAGAAAGAAAGAAAGAAAGAAAGAAAAAGAAAGAAAGAAAGAAAGAAAGAAATCATAGCTGGAAAGTATGTTGCTGCAATTATGTGGTATAACATGAATATTTTACAGAAGAGGAAATAAGAACCTGAGAAGTGAAATGATGTGTTCGAGATAACAGAGTTACTTAGTGGAAGGCAGAAAGGTTGGGCAACACCACTGAGTTTCATCAGTAGCCAGTGATTCTGCTTACGTCATAACATCTTAAAATAGGAAAACCTGCTGACACATGACCAAAGTCTGGTCACTTTAAGATTCCATCCCAGATCTTCTAAGCTCTAGGTCAAAGAAATCTGCTCCTCCTTCTCCAGAGTTTGGAACACTACAAAGACTAGTTTAGCTTGGGAATGATTGATAGGAAAAGCAACTTAGAAATGTAGGAGGAAAGAGCTAGAGTTACAGTGGCGCTTCTTCCTCCATGATCCCCCTACTGAAAGACGAGTAGAGTAACTAAGGTCTTTTTAGTATTGCAGCCTTCAATGCATATGACAAGACTCATTAGTATGCTGGTCTAATATGTACTATGATATTATTTCCCAAAACATATGTTTGCAGCTTTCTTTATGCTATGACACATAATTATAATTTGAGGTCACATCTTATGGTCTGGCCAGAGGCATGGAATCACGCACTATTGCTCTACTATCACTTGTTCTCTATTCTTCAGAGATATTTTTGTGCTTTGTGTGTCATTCTGTCACATGGAGTATGTTATAATGAGTATATTTATGAGTCTAGCCATTGGGAGTGGGAACTGATGTATTATGTAGCCTTGCACCTCATGTGCAGCTGAATTATAATGCAGATCTTAACAGCCAAGAAGTCTGTGATTAGAGAAAAAAAGAATTCAAAACATAAACCATGTTCTTGGCACTAGTCTCGAATACTGGACATTCATAACCCACAAATGCCCAGACTATAAATTTGCAAGTTGCATTAATATGGCAGTAAAAGTCACTTTTCTGAAAGCTGCACTTGTAAAATATTTATAAATTCTCATGGTTGTTCCTGGCAAATAACTACATCTGTCAGTTCTGTCTATTTGCTCCCAAAGCAGCAGGGTTGGTGTCCTGTATAATTCACAACACGTTCATAAAAAGTTATTTTGAAAAAATCAAGATGGAAGATATTTTGTTCTAGGGGGAAACATATCTGCTCCTTCAATGGTTTGGTGTTACTGTTTGATCTCCTGAGATCTTTTCTCAATAAGGCTTTTTCTCTGAACAAGTTTTCATCTTATTGGAATTATCTAGTTTCCAAATTAGCAAGGCAAGTCCTGTGGGATTGTCTTAAAAATCCCACATTGATATGTATAACACAGTGGAATTTTTTAGTCCCAAGGTCAATATGTATATCAATGTCACATGTTGAAAAAGATGCTCTGTGTATACTATCTCCCTTGAGTATTTAGGAGACCCTACACATAGGAGACTTTCTAGATAAACCTGTCTAGATAGTTTGTTTTTTCTAAAGATAGAAGAAAACTAAAAAGAGAAAATACATGTATTTTCCCATAGAATCTCAGAATCCACATTTTTATCAGAATCTGCTATTTACAGTCATACTTTTCAGTTCAGTATTTCTGGGGGTGAGGGAATCCCTCCAAAATCATACCCACTAACAGGCTAGTTAACAGCAAAATATGCCACTGTATATATATTTATATAATTTGCACTATTATCTAGCTTTACCTTCCTTCTCCCTCCACAAAAAGGATTTACATTGTTTATAATCTAAACATAATTTCTATACAGGCAGAACAGTTAAGGTGAGATCAGAGATATAAAACACCATATAGTACTGTAGTCCTTAACTTGTAGGGGGTAATGCAACCTTCTGAGAATCTGATGAAAATTTTGAGCTTTTTTCCCAAAATGCAAGTAAGTATATATACACACACAAACAAAATACATAGCAACATGTACTTTTTCACATCAACTCAGGTGTTCTGAGACCACTAATACCATTTTCCACAAACTATGACAGAGGAAAGAGAAAGAAAGTATACATCAGGAAACTAGAATAAAATGATCAATACCATTAAGCATGAAATTTATCAGAAGGGAGAATTCAATGGGTTGTGTAGATCCCAGTGTTTAATAGAGAAATACACATCAGGTTTTCAGGAGACACATTTTAAAGGATATTCAGATGAATGGATCTCTGATTAATTATTAAATACTCAATGAACAATGTCTTTAACAGCAGTTTTGCAAAGGTGCAAAACTATTTTTCACATGGCCATTTTTACATTGTTCCCTTAATAAATCCTGAGGATACCCTTATTAAATAGTAATTTTTATGAGTCGTTATACCAACTGAGCCTAGGTAATCTGGCTTCTGTATCTGACCTGACATAGCAACAAATGGTTTCCCTCTAGAGAAAGCTCCAATATTCATAAGGCACAATGTGCTTGCAGTAGTCTTCCCTGAACTACACAACTAAGAAGCTGCAACTAATCAGCAAGGCCTCCTGGGAAACTGCAGACTCACTGACCCACACACCTGGTGGGACTCGTGTGCCAAAAAGGTGATTTGAAGCAAGGCACTAAGAAATTCACGAATTTAAGGATAAAACTAAAAACTATAAATAGGTGAGGGTGGGAATGAAGTTGTACCCCACTTGATTTCTGCACACTGTGGCAAATACTATGGTTTATGCATTGATCTTTTTTCATCCACAAAGCCCTTCCAATCAGGGATATCATCTGGAGACGGAAACACTGATTTCATACCATCTGGTCCATCACCGAGGAACAGAAGAACGGGTCAGGGAAGCCCAAAACTAAAGGAAGAAAAATATTATTTCAGATTAAGAATATCATTAGATAAAAATGGACTGCATGATTATGTTGGTCAACTAAGGCCATTATTGTGATTAGCAGCCCAAATTATATATATGCACTTTTTCAAAGAAATTATCATGTAAGCCTTTGAAAAGCAGTATGAAATGATGTCTCACCAAGCCAGAAGAACACAATTCTTGTTAAGATGCTTAAGACAGAAAAGATCTGGAATTACATGTCTAAATAATGTCAAAATAGCCACTGCGTCCTTCTGCAAATGGAGGAAGGTTGGGAATTTACTTTGTGGGATTCAATTGCACTTGGCACAGCATATGAAAAGGGGTTGCAACATTTGGGCTTGGAGGCTCTAGACTGAATATTTATACCACTGCCCGGGACATAATAGCTAGAAAATTCTCAAAAGGGTAACCTTCTTCCAGAATTTTCTTTTGGGTGACATCTGGGGTGAATTAAGTTTCTGTTCAGCCCCAGCCTTAACTACAGATGTAGAGGTGTAAATGTGCTTTCCAGGAACTGTAGATTATATGGTCATGATGTAGACCACTTTTATTAGGAGCTCAAGTACCACATTTCCAGAAATATGAAGAATGACAGCAAGGAAAAAAGCCTTTAGAGCTTAAATTACAACCACATCTAATGAACTCAGAGGTGTTTTTCACTTACTAGGGTATTGCTTTTCAACTCCTGTAGCTTAAATGAATCTAGTGATCCTAACAGTAAATATGGGTTCCAAAGGTATCCCAAGAGGTATCATTAGTCACATATTACATCCTTTTCTAATTTGTACACTTTCCATGTTTCAGAGTTTCACAGTACTGCTGAAACCTTCAGAATTTCATGTTTCCCTCAGCAGTCTACAATAACCCTCAGTTTGAATGACATGTATTATTTCCTTAGCAAACATGTGATGTGGGGAGCTTAGTAAAAGATTTATTATAAGGAAAGGCTCGATGTTTTATTTCCTCCCTTAATTGAATACATTATTGCTCTGTGTTTAGAAATGCTATGTTGATGTATTACACCTCAGAACAACTATGCACATGCCATCTGCAGCAAGAAGGTTTATTAGACTACAAATCAGGATACAGATGTTGGAGGGAAAACTACATGTGCTAAGTCATAATACATTACAGCACATTTTAAATCTATAAATCATGGTAGTCCAACAGGTTTTAGTTTCTGAAAAATTAGATATTGGTACTTATGAAAATGCAGGAACTAGAAGCCCTCTCTTCATCATATACATGGTAGGTAGAGCGATAGGCTGCTGGGGTGGAGGGTATAACCCTGTAGATGGGAAAAGGACTAAGTAACTTCAAAAGGAAACTCTCATATTCTTATTCCTTAATACTAGTGTAAAAGATTCATATTTAGAGTCAGTACTCTTAACCAAATGGGCAGATAAATCTTTCTGAGAGTGTAAATGATCACATTTTTATTGATCTCTTTCACAAATTTAGATTTTCATCCATTTACTCAAAGAGCATTTATTGAGTATCTGTTACTTGTTAGGTGACACTGTGCTCTAGAATTTTATTAAAATGAAATTCACTTGTATTATTTTGATGCAAGAGGAGTTGTTGGACTTTCCCTTCTTTATCTAACTGTTCCAAGTTCAGGCCTAATAATGAACAAATCATCTCCAAAAAGTTTACAAGAATGTACCAACTACTTCATTGGTTGAAAGAATTAGATGAAGCTTGGTCAATGCAGCTAAGAAGGTTGCTTTCTTGAGAGATGATGTGATTCTCTTCCATTAGATTCTTAAAAATATAACTCAATTATATCAATCTTAAATAAATAAAATCAAGGGTGCTCACACTCTCCAGTAGGATTAATGTTCTGTAGATTTATTGATCTTCTGCACTCTTCTTAAAGTATGCAGGGTAACCATTAGCAACACTTTGTTCTGATTTTCTTGCCTGTCATCTGAGGCTCTTCCAGCTCTCTATGAATAAATTTGCGCTCATTCTACAGATAAAGACCAAACATTAATGACACATGAAATTGGGAGGCTTAAGATTTTAAAAAGCTAGATTAGATATGCCTTTTATTTTTATTTTTTTGAGTTGGGAGTCTCACTCTGTTGCCCAGACTGGAGTGTAGTGGCCGCTCCCGGCCACCACAGTCTTGACCTGCTGGGCTCCAGCGATCATTCCGCCTCAACCTTCCAAGTAGCTGGAACTACAGGCGCGCGCTACCAGGCCCGGCTAGTTTTTTGATTTATGGTAGGGATGAGGTCTCACCAAGTTGCCCAGGCGGGTCTCGAACCCGCGGGCTCAGGCAATCCACTCACCTCAGCCTCCCAAGGCGCGGGATTACAGGCTGAGCCACCGAGCCCGGCTTAGATATGCCTTTTAAATAGGATATAGATCTTCAAGAGAAAGTGGTTTTCTCTTTCCCTGCAAATATTCAGAAAAGAGTCTGCCTTTGGTTGGGTAGCACAGGCAAGGACATTCAAGAAGCCACTGTAAAAACACACTTCTTGCCCAAAAAAGGAAAACACCTTACTTCCTATTAAGCATAGTCAGATGAGTGATTATTACTAACCACGCATAGCATTTATATAACAATGAAGTTTGGAAGGCACTGTCACATACACTGTCTCATTTGTCATATGAAGGAGGTGTGTATTCATTCAATTCACAAATATTTTCTGAATGTCTGCCAGGTGCCAGACATTACACTCTGTACTGGGAAAGCAAAGGTGAATAAGACAAACTCTCAGCAAGTTTACTGTCTAGTTGAAGAATAAGATTTAAGCTATTAGATCATTATAACATGTTATAATGCAGACATGATGAAGTACTGAGGCAACACGGGGTTACTGATAACTTAGCCTCACTTTACAGAAAAAGAAACTGTTCAAAATATTGATATCAAGCCGGGTGCGGTGGCTAACGCCTGTAATCCAGCACTTTGGGAGGCCAAAGCGGGACGATGCTTGAGCCCCGGAGTTCGAGACCAGCCTGGGCAACACAGCAAGTCCCTGTCTCTACAAAAAGTTTTTAAAAATTAGCTGGGTGTGGTGACATGTGCCCATAGTCCCAACTACTTGAGAGGCTGAGGCAGAAGGATTTCCTGAGCCCAGGAGGTAGAGGTTGTGGTAAGCTATGATTGTGTCCCTGCACTCCAGCCAGGGCCACAGAGTAAGACTCTGACTCAAAAAAAAGTGTTGATATTAATATTAAAGGGGAATTTTAACAATTAAGTGAGAGACTATATTAAATTACCTAGCATAATACTGGCCATAGTCAGGAGTCCACAAATGTTATTACTGAAGAGGTGGCATAGAATAATAGTTTGTAGCATGGGCTCTGTACCAAACCTTCTTACTTGAATCCTAGCTACTTCATAGATGTGTGGCCTTGGGAAAGTTATACGATCAATCTAGTTCTCAGTTTCACCAGTTTCACTCAGATGGGAATAACAATTGCAACCATTCCTTAGGATTGCTGTTTTGAGGATTAAGTTGTCAAACATGCTCAAAAAAATGTTACACATGATAAGGATCAAAGCTGGGAAGCGATCTGAAAACTTTATATCACACCAAATTTCTAGCTGACCTATCATAACATAGAGCTACTATGGCCCTGAATACTTAGGTGTCCTTAAGTTTTACTATGGGGAGGAGAGTCCCCTAGCAAATAATTCAAAGTAGGAGAAGGCAGGATGTTTAGCATCTTGAGGGTAAGAGGAAAAACTGGCTTGAAGGGAGGAGGCCAAAAGGAGAGGAAGGGCATGGAAACCTGGGGGGTAGGGTAATGGTGAGCAGGAGTTAGACTGAATAAATAGAGGGAATGGCTTTGAGAAGAGAGGAGGGATATGGAATCAACACATCTACTTTTTCTAGCACTAGATGAGAGATAATCTTTCCAATATGTCCAATCCACATTTTGCTAAGTGGAGGCAAAAAAGTTTTTTTTGTTAACTAATTCCTAAAATGTTATAAGCGGAGCTAAGCTAAGTAAGAGTACCCAAAATAGTCCAGTAACTACCTTTGGAGGTGTTTGGTAGAAATGTGCTCTTTTCTGTCATTTGGATTCCCACAAAGAAACTGTTGGACACGACCTAGATAGTGGTTCATAATATGTCTTGTGGTACTGAGAGGATTTTCATAATTGCTACTTTTCATACATTTTGTGACTAGGTGATTTAAATGTTCTTTCTGTACATAATGGGATAGAAGTTGTACAACTATTACTACAATTCAATTTTAGAACATTTTCAGAGAATGAAGGAGTTTTAACTGTGACCTAACTGCTACCAGTTTAATGGTTCTCTGTTCTTGTACAAAAGATTATCTGAAGTCTCTCTCTAGAAACATCCTAACCAGCAATCACCAAGTAGCTAGTTAAAACATGAGGATAATTTACTCTTTAAGGGCTAGCTTATTATGAAAGAATATGCACATTGCCTCTTTTTCTTTACCTCTCTGATACTATTGGCTATGCTGTAGGCCAATTTCTGACATGAGAGAGCATCTGGAGGAAGAAGTTTCTTAACTCAAAGCTCTTTATGTGTAATTACAAATTTCTGCTCTACATTGCTATTACTAAGATGACTCATAGCTAGTGTAGCATGTCTAGGCCAGCTCAGATCCTTGGCAGTAAAACACAATTCTTTTAATAGCAAAGTTGCAATGAGTAGCCCTTTGAAAAAGGCATTTATTGTTCTGTTAGCTATTGAACAGTCTTTGCATACTTCAATGCATAAGCATACAAAATGGAAATTTTTATTGTACGTCATGTGCTATACTTTGCATATGAAACAAAAATTATTTAAATATATGTGAAAAATTCAAATATTCTTCCTCCTTTATAAAGAAAATTAATCTGAGGACAAGGGTCTACTTTGTGATTGTACGGAAAAGGCAAACATATCTCTGATATGCTGCTTAGTCTTGACTCCCACCTCATCCTATCCCAATCCTCTCATTAACAAGGAGTTGTCATAGACCTGAAGATGATGAAATAAGAATGGTGCTTCAATGAGAGACCAAATGCTTAGAAATCCCCTCCCCCTAAAACCAGGTGATTCTTCTGTTTTGAAGTCAATAAGCCAGCAAAAACAAGACCATATTTGAGCTGGCAAAACCTCCTATGCTTTTAGATTCTGTGAAAACATAAATAGAAAAAAAGAATTCTTCCATATTCTTTATACAATTTTCCACAAGAGCATTCATTAAATGATGTTTATATATAATGATGACAGAACGTTTAAATTCGTTCATTGCTTGGCATAGGAAAGGCAGCGCCCTGGAGTCTTCCTCCAGTTCAGTATTGAATAAATAACAGTCCTTTCAGTTTTCAGTGTACTAACTTGGCTCAAACCATACTATGAATTACTTTTGTATGAAAGCTGCCATAAAAAAAACTACTGCAGAATGCTCTATTGGCAGTTAGAGTCAGCACAAGCTAATGCAAGCAAGTTATGCAAGCTAAAATAAACAGCAGAGAATTGGGTGTGAAAACAATATTAATCAGGTGTATCCATCTGACCACTATAACTTCAAACACCTGCAGAGTAAAGTCAGTTTTTGTCAAGGTCACTTAGTGTTCAGAAAAAAACTTTTCAGCTTCAACAAAAATATCCAAGAAACAAAATGAGGGGGGAAAAAAAAAAAGATGTTCAAATAGGTGTTTTACACCACCTATAAGAAGCAGAGTTTTCCATGTAACATAAGATTCCCAAATCTCTATTCTTTGCAAAGGCACTGTTCTAATAAATTCAAGGGCCTCAGACAAATGTGTTATTTAGTAAATGATCGCCTATATTATTTACATTTCTCTGAGAGTTAATGTGGCTTTTATTGGAGGAAGTCACAAGAAGCTGCTCGTTCCTCAGAGAGTTGTCCCACAAGCATTACTCAGAATTTGAAAACTTTCCTATTAGTATTAAATTGGAGCATTATGTTTTCAGAAAACCCTGTTTAAATATACATTTGCTGTCTATATGGATTAAAACTATGTGCTGGATATTTAGATCAGCCCTCTCTATCTCCCTTTTTCTGTCTTTCTATTTGGAGAGATTAGATAACACATTTCTTCAGAGCACAGATTCTGAAGTCAAGACTTGGCTTCACCATTTAGTAGTTGTATGACTCAGATCAGCTTTTCCAGAATACTCTTAGAAACACTATAAAAGTGACAGGGATGCAAAAACTGAGCTTATTGGAAATGCAAGAACAAAATAATGGACTAGTAGCTCCTAACCAGGGAACTGGAGCGGTCTGCAGTTTCTGAGTGATTATGGCCCCAGGTTAGGAAGGTCAACTATAAAATAAACAAGATACATTTTAGCAGTATCCAAGTGCTCAGCACAGTGCCTGGCACACAGTAAGAGCCCAAAGATATTTGCTATTGTTTTCCTTATGTTCTTAAGAGACTCTGACAAAAGAGAGCGAGAATGAAAAGGAGCCAAGAGATCACCCAAGGCAGTGGGGTGTGCATTAACCAAAGAATCCTTTATCTTTAGTTTACAGTGAGATAAGAACCACATATGACTGCAATGGAGGGACTGAAATCTGAGATTAGCCAGGAACATCCTTCAAGTTTAATGTGCAAGGTTCTATGGATCTTGTACTAAATGTGCAGGAGTTTTTCTAACCCCAAACTGAATGTTGCAGTAACTTTTAGAACCATTGGCACATGGGCCAGACACTGTGCCTTATCTAAGTAACAGAAGTTTCTGTCTTGCTCCCTGGTAACAAAACTCCAGCTTATATTCAGGTTTATGGCAGAGATCCCTTGATTTCTTTTCTTTTTTCTTTTTCTTTTTTTTTGAGTTGGAGTGTCACTCCATTGCCCAGGATGGAGTGCAGTGGCAAGCTCACAGCCATCCCAGCTTCAACCTGCTGGGCTCAGGTGATGCTTCTGCCTCAACCTTCCAAGTAGTGAGAACTACAGGTGTGTGCTACCATGCCCAGCTAATTTTTTGAGATCCCTTGATTTCAAGAAGGGTAGGCCCTTACCTCAGCAGCAAGGAATGAGTGGAAATTGATCTAAGTAAGTCATAATAATCTCTTTCCCCTTCTTCAGGGATTGGCCAAAGAGTGGGCACATGACCTAATGAGACATAGGGAAAGTCCACCAGGGAAGGCTCTCTTCTTAAATAAGAAGACAAGACTAAATAAGGAGAAAGTCTCCACTGGTCTTCCTTCCATTCCTGAACATGGATGTGGTAACTGAGCTACAGCAGTTGTATTCTGGCCAAGAAAACAACAAAAAAGTTGCCTCTGAAATCATTAGATAACTGAACTGATCAGGCAACTGGCTACCTTCAGATTTCCTGTTATGTAAGAAATATGAAGTTCATTGTTTTAAGACTTCTAGAGATCAATTTTCCATTTCTCATGATCAAATACATTCTGATATACTGCTTTTGTCTGCTTATGTCTTTTCTTTTTCTTTTTTTTTTTTTTGTGTGTCAGGGGTCTTACTCTATCACCCAGGCCATAGTGCAGTGGCACAATTACAGCTCACTGCAGCCTAGCCTGGGCTCAAGTGATCCTTCTACCTCAGACTCACAAGTAGCTGGGACTGCAGGAGCATGCCGCCATGCATGTTAATTTTAAAATTTTTTGTAGAAAGGAGATCGCACTATGTTGCCCAGGCTAGTCTCGAACTCCTGGGCCAAGCAATCATCCTGCCTCAGTCTCCCAAAGTGCTGGGATTATAGTTATAAGCCACCATACCTAGCTTTGTCTGCTTATTCCTTACCTCTACCTGAACCATCTGTGAGATGGGGCTCAAGCCATTTTTCTTACCTGGCTTTATTTGAACAAATATTCTAACAATCAACCACAAGAAACCAGTTTATTGATCAGTCACTCGAATATAAAAGGACATAGTCATATTCTGTAATAAGTATTTTGCATCCCATTGGTTTATAGATTGAAAACACAGGTTAAGCAGAAAGGTGAAAATCAAATAGTCTTTCACCCACTTGCTTCTCATCTCTTCCTCTGCTTCATTTAGTTCAAAGAGACATAAAGTGACACCACTCCATCATTTTTGACAGAGTCACATTTGTGATGCAAAACATATGCTGAAGTTTTGTGACTATTTGAATTCTGTGAGCTGGAGAGAGATGAGCCAATTATATGTCCAAGGTTTCTTCTCCTTCTGTGTCACCTGCTATCGTACTAGGTTGATGCCCTCTCAGACATCAATTGCTGCAGAAATAATTGTCATAATTATTCTAATGCCTTACATATGGGTATTGTTTGACAATAACGGTGCTTTTACATCAGTTCTGTCTCTGAAGTGAGAGAACTCTGCCACTTACAGCCACATTACCCCCATAAAAAAATTACTGAAGAGACTTTGAGGGAAGAAATCCTCATTTAAGAGGAGAGATTTTATTTTCCTTCTCCCCTCAGCCTAGCTCTACTGCAGGCACAAATTACCTCCTATTGTCTATTTGACACCATTCCACTCCTAAACCAATCATGACCCAGTACCAAGAGGGTTGAATTAGCCTTGCTGCCTATAGCAAAGTAGGAATACACATGCCTGTGTACAGCCCTCTGGTCCTTCATCCTAGTGTGAGTATTTTTCCCACTCTGATCAGTCTTCTGTTATGGTTTTCTGATTGAAAGATGAGTTCAAATCTTGCACCTGTTTCACTGTTTAGCTTTTGCTAATCTCTTATGCCCATAGATCAAATTTCTGTTCTCAATTGGTCTTCCACTTAAGTAACATGAAGCCAGATAACTTGCTGCTATTTTACTGAACTACCCCTAGCCCATAAAGCAGATTCTGGTTGGTTTGTAGCAAGTGCTTGATAACTATTTGTTGAATGAATAAATGACTCTGAGAACTCACTAGAAATTTCTGCTACTGTGTCCTAATCACCAGATCAAATTCCTTGGATGCTAGCATCAACCTAAGCCCATTTATAACTGCCTTACCTCTTCAAATGACACAATGTGGACTGTTGGACATCCCTTCACCACAGACCTCCTATTTCCATCTTCTTTCCTTTTCTTCACTGGACCATACAGGTGAGGTCTTAGGATGCTACGCTGTCAAATGGGCCTGCCTAAAATGCACCTTGGCAAAATGAGACTTTAGAAAGATTATAGCACCCTAAAAGGGCAGAAGGACTAAAAATTAAAGAACACTGAAAAGAAGCCTTATCTCGTTCATTTCTCCAGATGGCCAATAAACAAATGAAAAGATGATCAACTTCATTAGCTATCAGGGAAATGCAAACTGAGGCAACAATGAGATACCACTTTATAACCTTTAGGATAGCTGTAACCTAAAATAAGTAAGTAAATAAATAAATTAAATAATAACACATGTTGATGAGGAAATAGAGATACTGCAACTTTTATACATTGTTGGTGGGAATGAAAAATGGTACAGCCATTTTAGACAATGGCTCAGTAGTTCCTCGACATGTTAAACATAAAGTTACAATATGCTCCAGCAAAATTCTACTTCCAGGTATATACTCAAAAGAAATGAAAACATATGTCCATGGAAAACTGTACACTGTGTTCATAGCAGCATTATTCCTAATGGCCAAAAAAAGAAAACAATGTTAATGACCTCAACTGATAAATAGATAAATGAAATGTGGTCTGTCTATAAATAAAATGTTATTGGGTAATAAAAAAGAATTAAGCACTGATACATACTACAATATAGATGAACCTTGAAAACATTACACCAGGTGAAAAAAGACACAGAAGACCACAGCTTGTATAATTCCATTCATTTGAAGTATCAAGAGCAGGCAAACCTATAGAAACAAAAAGTAAATTCATGGGTATCAGGGGCTGAGAGGAAGAAAAAGGGGAATGACCAATAATGGATACAACAGTTCTTTTGGAGGTGACAAAGTGTTCTGAAACTTGGAAGCAGTAATAGTTGTGCAATACTACGAATATAGAATAAACCACTAATTATGCAATTACAAGGATAAATTTTATGGTATGTGAAATATATCAACAAAGCTGATACCAAACAAAAAATACAACTCCTCCTTTTACAGTGTTTTTTGGGCTAGAAGACTAATATGAGATGAGGCTGAGATGAAAACTTGGGTCTTCTGCTTCATCCCTCCTGCTTCCATTCTTCCTTCCCACTACGCCTTTCAGTCCTTCTGTCACTGTTGCTCTCACGCACTCACCAGTTCCATTACCCCCAGAAACAGCAAAAGGTGTAGAGGTAACAGAAAATCACTTTACCACACTTCTACTCTTATAGCCCAAATAGTCAGGGACAAATTCTGCCCTGGCTTTGTCTAGGACAGCATTCTTCTCAAAAATTACAATCATGCAAATAGGAAATATAATTTTTAAAATCTTGTTTATGAACTAAAGCAAAACATTAAAAACTTTTTCATTTGATCTTTAATAAAATTCTTAAAGATAATGGAAATCTGGTTACAATTTTTGTTTTTACTTTCTCACCATTTAAGCCTCATTGTTTCTATTTTTCTCATCCTCTTATTGCTGAGCAATGAAAATTCCTTTGTTAAAAAATACAGGAAAAAAAATGTCATTGCAATGCTCCTTGGATATTCTAACTTACAGAGCTGCTATATATTCCATCTTTGCTTTCAACAATTAATCCCCAGTCTAAGGGGAAGAAAAGATAATCCCTCATCTAATGAACAATGGAAGGGAATTAATACAGAATAGCAGACAACTCTCACAACCCTATCATTCAGAACTTACAGAATTAAAAAAATAATACTTCATTGAGAACAGCCTGAACCACATGGTGAGATCTTGTCTCTACAATAAATCAAAAAATTAGCCGGGCACAGTAACATGCCTGTAGTTCTGACTGCTTAGAAGGCTGAGGCGGAAGGATTGCTGGAGCTCAGCAATTCAACGCTGGGGTGGCCGTGAACGTGCCACTGCACTCCAGCCTGGGCAACGGACAGAGTGAGACTCCAACTCAAAATAATAACAATAACAACAACAACAATAATACTTCAGAAACAGAAGTATATCAATACTTTCAAAGTATATTTTTTCTGCCTCTCCTGAATTTTCATGGTCTCCATTGTTGAGCCTTACTACATGCCAGGGACTAGCTAGAGTTTCACGTTATTTTATTCTCCTCACAATTCTCTCTATCAACCAAGGAGACTTCCAGTTTGAGACAAGGGCTTAGAGTGAAGGAAAAAAAAGTGGGAGTCAACTGTAGAATTGAGTTAGGGGTGCCTGCTCCAAAATACCTTTTTTTGGTTTGTTGTTGTGCCTGAAATTCCAATATTAAATCCTAGTAGCTTTGAAGACCTTCTATCTGGTTTTAGAAAGTGAATCCCCCTTAAGCCATAATGAAACATGATTGAAGTCTCATATATTCTGGAAGCTCAGACCCAAAAGAAGTTTGGCCCAAGAGCCTGTCCCCATGTGAAGAGCTTGGTCACATCTCCTATTTCTTAAGAGACCCTAGCAGGTTTGCATTCTATAAGGACAGAGTAGTTTTCAGAATCCTTGTTTTCTTGGTTAGTTCATCTCCTACCTTCTATTTCACTGGCTTCTGATAAAAGATTGTTTGTTTGTTTTAATTCTGTCCACCCTCTAAGACTGAAAAAGTGTAAGTGAATTGTGCAATATCAGAGTTAAGTTATAGAACAAAGATTTGAACCATCACAAATTTGGTTGTTCTCAATTACTTCTCAGCATGTTTCCCACTATGCCAGTACAATTCTAGGTACTGTTAGGAAGTAACCCCAAAATATTTGTTTTGGGTATCCTCAACCACTTACTTTACTTTCCAAATGCCATTTCCCTAATATCTTCTCAAACATGACTTTCAAATGCTGAAAAACAGCTAAATGAGTGGCTAACCCAGAATATCTTCAGTTCAATAAAAACCAGTAATTTAAACTAAAACAATGAATATTTAACCTAAGAATTTCAAGCATTATGGAAGAGGAGGTTAGTTCCAAGTACATCTAAGTGGATTTTTAAAAAAAATTTTAAATTTGAAAAATATGAAAAAGCCTTCAGCAAACTGAAACATGTTTTCAGCATCACATTACTATAAACAGAACTGTGTCTCAAAGAAGAGGATTTTTTTTTCAAGCACTTAATTTAAATCAGCAAATAAATAGTCTTAAGTTCCCATAACACAGACCATTGGCATGCAGATTTCATCAGAAAATATAAAAAATAGTATTGCTGTGATGCTTCAAAAGGGGAGATTTTTAAAAGAGTGGTTTCTAATTGAGAGTCCTTTATTCCTGATGTAAAGAAAGGAGGAGGGTGGGGAAACCCTGCTTTTTAAATTCTCCTCAGTCTAGTTTCCCTGACAAACCTGTTTGATGGGCATCAGGGACTTGAAGCAGAGCTTCCAGGGAAAAAGTAGCCATCACTCATGCTTCATTGGATTTCTATGACAGAATGATCACATTCTGTAGAACCTGGCATAAGCACATCATTATTAAGCCTTGCTTTAGCATTTCTTAACTGATCACGGATGCTGCGGTCCTTGGTGGCTCCTCTCTGTTGGCGCTGTTTGTAGTTATTTGACCTTTTCTCAGTGGATAATCCACACAAAAAGCCCTAATTACTTCCCCAGCTTTGACCAGCCAGCAGTGTGAATAATCAATGACACTCATTTAGGTATTGCACAATCAGATGCTTATGGTGTTTAAAGAACATTTTTCCATTGACCTGCCACAGCTGTAGGACAATTACAAGCAGTAAAGCTGCTGTTGTAATCACAAGATGACCAGGTGACCTTGTAGGTTTAAAGTTGATGACTGGGGCCTTGACTGGGGCAGAGTCATGATACAGAACATATTTTGGGAGAGAAAGGAAGCTTCATTGTATACTAATGTGACATGCTCAGCCCCAAGAGCAATATACTGAAATATTGACAAAATCATAAGACTCATATTGGCAGGTAAAATTCAGTGTTTATACCCAGGGCTTCAGCTACTTCTTCCCATTGTACATAAAATAGCAAATAAATAAGAATAGAAAAAAACTGAATTCTAGCCACACCTCTTTCTAAACTTTTTCTTTAGGTAAAAGTGTAGATAAATTGAAGTACGGTTTCCTAACTACATAGATATTTAAAGATTTCTAGGATGTTAAATTTTTTTACATATTCAATTGCAATAAATCCTTATCAACTCTAAAGTCAACTTTCCCCACAAAGATCACTATTAAAAAGGTGGGAAGTCTAGTTCTTTGAACAATGACTAATTACCAAATTACATATAAAGCTGAGTTATAACATAAGTTGTAGAAAAATGGAATATGACATTTCCCACAGAGTGTGTTCCTGGGAATATTACTGAAAACCCCTTTGGAAACAAGGATTTATTATCTAAAGTTTGGGAAATGCAGCATATGTGGAGATTTACAATGCACGTTAGCATATTAAAGGTTCTAAAATGTGTTTCTCAAAACAACTTTGGGAAATGCTAGTATATGAGTCTTTTTTTCCCCCCTTATTACCATCTTATTAAAAAATTGGATTTGTAAATATTGGTTCTTGTCCCAGAATGTGAGTGAATAGACTTTCTACTTTATTTTTGAACTCTCTTAAAATTTTTATAAAATTTTGTGCTTATTTATTAAAAGGGACACAAAGTAAGGTAAGTAAAAACAAGCAAGAAAACAAAGTGGTAGAATAATGAGACAGTTATGTTCCTGGCAAAAAAAAAAAAAAAAAGATGGAGGAAAGGAAATGTTCTAAACAGAGGCCACAGCAGAAAAGAGTTTTGGGGTGGAAAAGTCCCAGATAAAAGAAAAGGAAAGGAAGGTAGGAAGTAATGGCACAGGCCATCCTCTTTCCCAAACTGAAGGCTGTCCTGATTTAATCTGGCAAAAGAAGGTAAACCAGCTCATCGGCATGCAATTGATGATTCACCCAGCTTGCTGTCAGAGACAACACTGTCTAAAGACACAGTAGAGAATGAGGAAAAACAGGCAAGTTCCTGTGAGTAAGCCAAGAAGGCAAATTACTAAAAAAAACACACGCACAGCAAAAAGACTGCACATTTGATGGTATGATCTTGATTAATCCCAAGATAGCTGAAGCTTTCATGTTTAGGGCTTCTGGGTTGTGTAACCCAAGTTTTTACTGATACCAGCAGAATCCAGTTCATAGTATTTGTAGCAAATGAGCTGTTTTTAAAAAACATCTCTTTTAGCTTCAGCAGGCATCACTGTGTTTTCCTTTAGTGCAAGGCATGCTTGGATGACATTTATAACTCTTTCCTTATACATGTTTATTGCTTTGTTAGAAGCTAAGGTCTATGTTTTTCTAGGTTCTACAGCACCCCAGGATTAGGGTGGATCTTACCTCTTATTCTGCAGCTTGAAAGACAATGACCCAATAACTCTATACAACTGGTTCCAGCTTACAGTGTGTCTGGGAATTTTTTAGACTTTTGGAATCCTCTGATTTCCTCCAGAAACATTCATTCTTACATGTTGCCCAGCTGTCAAAGATATGAGGTTATTATTAAGGTCAGCAGTGGCAGGCAGTTAGAAACATAAGGAGTAGGGGGTTGGGAAGCAGAGGCAGCAACATCAGGAACAACTTACCCACACATATTGCTAACTAAGTCATTTCTTCTGCAATTCTGAAAAACTCAAGTCTTGCAATTAAAGGCATATCAGTGAGTGTGGCAAGACAGTGTGTGAAATGTATTCAGGATTGCTAACCCTAGTGATACATTTTACCTCTTTTACAAGCAAATCATGGCAACCATATGTGGTCTTTATATAACTGGTAGCACTTTAGATGGATCTCACTCTAAATCTAAGCAAGAAATTTCTGAAAAATAAACTTAGAAGAGAAGAGCTGGGAAGGCAAACATCCAGGGAGTAAAATATATGAATATCTGTCTTCATATTGAACCCATGAATATTAAGAATATGAAATTTTGAGACTGGTATTTGGGATATGTACTATATGCAGTCAAAATAATTTTTAGCCAGGCTTGGTGGCTCAGCCTGTAATCCCAGCACTTTGGGAGGCCAAGGCAAGTGGATTGTCTGAGCCCGTGGGTTCGAGACCCACCTGGGCAACTTGGCAAGACCTCGTCTCTACAATAAATAAAAAATTAGCTGGGCGTGGTAGCACGTGCCTGTAGTTCTGGCTACTTGGAAGGCTGAGGTGGAAGGATCGCTGGAGCCCAGCAGGTCGAGTCTGCCATGACTGGGAGCATGCCACTGCACTCCAGTCTGGGCGACAGAGTGAGACTCCAACTCAAAAAAAAAAATTTTTTTTTTAATGCCTGATGGATAAGAAAACTGAGGAACAGGAAATGTTACATGACTTGACAAAGATCATAGCTAGTATGGAGCAAAACAGACCACAAAAAGCTGGTCTTCTAAATTCGGTGGTTTTTATTTTCACTGCAATACAGTGTTTCTCCTTTAAAAGGCCTGTTGATTCAATATAGGGAATAGAAACACGTAATAAGATATTTGTAGATGTATCAGTTAAACTTTTACATCATTATCTTAAGTGTAAGAAAATTCCAGGTATTCTATGAGTATCACAAAAATAGACTTCTCAAAAAAAAATGAAATAGTCATAATGAGAAACTAAGGTTCATTACCTGGATTCTGTTTATGTATAAAAATTATTCTTAGCCACATCAATTCAGTTGAAAATAGATGCTTCATTTTTATTTTTATTTTTATTTTTTTTTTGAGTTGGAGTCTCACTCTGTCGCCCAGACTGGAGTGCAGTGGCCGCTCCTGGCCACCGCAGCCTCGACCTGCTGGGCTCCGGCGATTCTTCCGCCTCAGCCTTCCGAGTAGCCGGAATTACAGACACGCGCTACCACGCCCGGCTGATTTTTTTTTTTTTTGCTTTATTGTAGAGATGAGGTCTCGCTGCCCAGGCGGGTCTCGAATCCGCGGGCTCAGGCAACCCACTCACCTCAGCCTCCCAAAGGCGCGGGATTACAGGCTGAGCCACTGAGCCCGGCTGATGCTTCATTTTTAACATCCAAAATGCCAACCGATAATCAAAAATCACAGGATGGTCATGTTGAAAGTACTTACCCTGCATTACCCATTCAAATCTTTTGGGCATTATTTGAATAATTTGAAGAAAGGACACCTAATATTCTTGTTTCTTCTTCATTGACTAAACTGCTATATACAAGAGAGCAGTTTTGTTTTTTTTGTTTTGTTTTGTTTTGTTTTTTGAGTTGGAGTCTTACTCTGTCACCCAGACTGGAGTGCAGTGGCCGCTCCTGGCCACCGCAGCCTTGACCTGCTGGGCTCCAACGATCCTTCCACCTCAGCCTTCCGAGTAGCCAGAATTACAGGCGCGCTCTACCACGCCCGGCTGATTTTTTGATTTATTGTAGAGATGAGGTGTCACTGCCCAGGGGGGTCTTGAACCCACGGGCTCAGGCAATCCACTCACCTCAGCCTCCAAAAGGTGCGGGATTACAGGCTGAGCCACCGAGCCCGGCTAAGAGAGTAGTTTTTACATTCAGAATGGGTTCCTGTATAATTGAGAAACCAATGCAAAGGAATCTTTCTTAAACTTGCAGCAACTTAGCAATGTATTATTGTTAATATTTTCATCAAACCAGTCAAAGCTTTCTGGATATAACACAGTTTTCTTTTTGAAATCAATCAGCATATCTGAACATTAAAGCTAGTTTGATTTTCCCAGAGTTTTGGTTGGTTGTTTGCTCTGGGTAATTTGACCTCTTTTATAAAGTCAATAGAGTTTGGAAAAGATGCTGTAAGAAAGTTTCTTTTTTTTAATTATTTTTATTTTTAATTTTTTTTATTATAAAGATGGGGGTACAATTCATGGTTAGGTACAAACGTTGATTATGCAGGTACCCAAGAAAGTTTCTAATGATGTACAAGTTTGTTTATCAAGCATTTCCAGAACAAGATTTTGGTAAGTTATTTGGGTGTTTTATTCACAGGGAGCCAGAAATCTGAATATCATAAATATATTCGTGCACATTTGGTAAATACTAAAAGTTAGACTACATATAATATTCATAACTGTTTTGCATGAAAATATATTCCAAGTTCCAGTTTGGTTTGCCAGGAACAAATTTCTGCTCAAATCCTTGGCTAAGAATCTATCTCATGACCCAGTAAGGCAGCTCCCTCAGTAAGAAGTAGATATTCTTAACAGCCATTCACTTAACTCCAAATTTGAAAATAGGAAGGAAAATCTTTGGGCACATGATTCCCTAAGATGATCCAGATTGTGATCAAAGAGTGGTTTAGGAACAGACTTTTCATGCACTCATGGTATAAGAGTTGTTAGAAACAGACTGTCTTTATTCTTTTTTTTTTTTTTGAGTTGGAGTCTCACTCTGTCGCCCAGGCTGGTGTGCAGTGGCCGTTCCCAGCTACCGCAGCCTCGACCTGCTGGGCTCCGGCGATCCTTCTGCCTCAGCCTTCCAAGTAGCTGGAATTACAGGCATGCGCTACCACGCCCGGCTGATTTTTTGATTTATTGTAGAGATGAGGTCTCGCTGCCCAGGCGGGTCTCGAACCCGCGGGCTCAGGCAATCCACTCACCTCAGCCTCCCAAAGGCGCGGGATTACAGGCTGAGCCACCGAGCCCGGCTAGACTGTCTTTATTCTTAGGAGTACATGGCATTCCTGACTACTCCTCTGACTTTTTCTTTCCTACAACATCCTAACAGGCATTAGCCTGTTAATCATTTTCTAGGGATGGTTCTGGGGCTGGAAGTTGTCACAGAACATACTTCAAAGCTTAAAACCAAATTGGACACTACCCCCCTCCTTTCCTGTTCCACACTGATTTTCAGTAGTACTTATAATGACCAAAACCCCAGCTTTACAAAGAGATGGCATCAAAAGAAACGTAGTGAGCTATTGCAAGCCTATTATTTTGCCCAGTGTCTGAAAGATGTCAAGTATTATGCTACTTACCTTGAAAATGTAAAATATCCTGTAACACCCCTGTGAGTTCATTGCAACATTCCAAGGCACCTTGGTGCATAGTTTGAGAATTATGAGTCTAGACTAATATCCTATTTCATGAATAAGCAAAGTAAGACCAAGAATAGTTCAGAAACTTTTCCTAGATTATTCAGCTAATTATAAGTTAAGTCAAAGCAAGAAGCTGTGTTTAAAATGCTGAGAATTTAGCCCATGTTCTTAAATTTAACTAGATCTCAGAGATCTTAATTCTGCAGAGTAAACCTATGGATATGAAACTAACCCCATCTCCCAGGGAATTCTTATCTTTGCATTCACTGCTAGATGGTTCTCAACATGTTGAATTTCTTTTTTTTTTTTTGAATTGGGAGTCTCACTCCATTGCCCAGGCTGGAGTGCAGTGGCACACTCACAGCCACTCGAGTACCGACCTGCTGGGCTCCAGCAATCCGTCTGCCTCAGCCTTCCAAGTAGCCTGAACTACAGGCACGTGCTACCATGTCCAGATAATTTTTGATTTATTGTAGAGACAAGGTCCCGCCAAGTTACCCAGGCTTGTCTCAAACCCTCGGGCTCAGGCAATCCACTCGTTTCACCTCCCAAAGTGCTGGAATTACAGGCTGAGCCACCAAACCCGGCCATGTTGATTTTTTTTTTTTAAGTGAAAAGAAGTAAGGGATCTGCCTAAAGGCACAGAATTAATTTTAGAACCTAGGTTCGCACTATGTCTTCAGACCTCCATCCTAGGCTTTCTTAATCACATCACTATTTTCTTTCCTCCCTTATCTAGAGGCTCTTTTCATCTTCTCCTCAAACCTTACTCTCTTCTTCCTTGTTTCTTTTCTTTTTGTTTAGTGCATTCTACTATCAGGAAACATATGTCTTTATGGGGCCCATTCCTACAAATGAGATCTTACACACTGTGGTGGAAGCTGCTATTTATCTCCAGCATTCATCCCTTCCTTCTCCCTTGCAAAAGAATGTTCAATGTTTTGTTGGGCTATGTACAATAAAGGTTACACGTTCCAGACTACTTTGCAACTATATAAAGCCATATGACTAAATTCTGTCCAGTGGAATATAAGTAGAAGTAATGCATGTAATTTCTGTAACATGTTCTTAAAGAAAAGGGATGTGCCCTTTCCCTCCCTTCCTTCTACCTGCCAACTGAAATGAGAACATGATGACTGCAGTTCAAACAGCCATCTTGGTCCATAAGGAGAAGGTCACTTTTAAGATAATGGAGCAACAATATAGAAGAAGCCTAGTTCCCGTTGATATTGGGTATCTTTAAAAAACCTGGCCTGCTTACCTCTGGGCTTCATTTATATAAGAAATACATTTGTATATTAGTTAAGCCACTGCTATTTGAGGGGTTTTGTCAGTACCAGCTAAATCTAGCATTGTACTAATAAATAGACTATCTTCATAAAAATATAACAACACATAATGTACTTTAGAACAACTCCCATAGATTTCCACTATTATATACTTAAAATATGTAAAACTTTAAGATACATAACTCTAGGCACCTGTCAGAAGTACATGAAACCAAACTCACTAGTACCCCCTTGAGGATTAAACTATGTTTTTCATACCTAACACATCACATAGAGACATATTTTACAAACAATATCTAAAATATATAAAGAAGTTAACAAGTTTTCGTAAGACAAGAAAACAAAATTGGTTGAATTTCAAGTGACAAATCGAACACTTAGATTTATCTCCATTATCTCCCTCAACCCCACTAATGACAGAAGAGAGTTTTTAAAACATAGGCCACAAGAAGAGCAACAATGAGAGAGGAGATGGAGTCACAAAATGTTGGAAGCTAAAAGCAGATGAACAAACAGTAAGACTGCAAAAAGCTGAATCCTAAACTCGTGGTGGAGATACCTAAGAAGCAACCTAATTTGCTTCAGGAAAAAACTCCCAAAAGACCCAGGAACTGGCAACACAAAGCATTTTAGAAGTGAAGAGGTGAATACAGACCTTTTCTTTCCTCAGTTTCTTGCAGCTAAGCAGTTACCCCTCACCAATTTCAGAAGATGGGATGGTTATTCTCTGGAGAGGGTAAAATACGAGAACTTAGGACTGAAGGAACCCAGACACAATTGAGATAGAAGTATCTACTAAAAATAGGGAGATTAAATGAAAGTTTATATGCTGAACTTTAAAATTCGCAGCCCTATTTCACTCCCAGAATGCTGGCAGCCAGATTTGTATGATCTAAGCAAAAGTCATGTGATTATTTTGGGGAGAATATGACCAGCCCAAGATAACAGACCCAAAGATTCTAATCCTGGGTATTTCCTTACACTCCACAGAGATCAACCCACAGTAAAGCTCAAAGTCAATAAGTCTTATACACATGCTCAGAGCTTCCAATAACCTTTTAAATCTCACCATTGTTATTTATAGATGGCCAATGCATCTGGAAAAAAAAAATCTAATATGAAAGTCAACTAACAAAACAAGTGAAGAAAAGAAAGTAACTTGGAGGAAATAGAGACCATACATAGAGAAGAAAACTTTCAAAACACAAACAAGATATCTTCTCATATCTGAGAAAGATATGAGAAGTTATTGTATCCATGAAAGAAGAACAGGATACTTAAGGAAAAAGAACTAGAAAGAGATCTTAAAATTATTTTGGTATTTCCAAGAAATTTTGGAAAACTCATAAAGGGATTGATGTCATCTCCAAAAAAAAAAGAGGAGGTAAATGTATTTTAAAAATTAGTGAGAGATGAACAAAGGAAGAGGAGCAATTCAGGACATATAAAATCTGCTAACTGGAGTTCCAAAAAGAGACGAGAGGAAATGAATAAAGACATAATTCAAGAAAGCTTCTCAGCACTGGAGAATATGGGTTTCCAGAATGAAAAGATCCATGGAGTACTCAGCATGTAATAGATTTCCACCTCTGTTAATAAAAAATTGGCCAGGCATAGTAGTTCACACCTGTAACCCCAGTACTTTGGGAGGTTGAAGCAGGAAGATCGCTTGAGCCCAGTATTTTGAGACCAGCCTCGGCAACATAGTGAGACTTCATCTCCAAAAAATAAAAAATTTAGCCAGGCATGGTGGCATGTGCCTGCAATTCCAGCTACTCAGGAGGCTGAGGCTGGTGAATTGCTTAAGCCCAAAAGTTGGAGGCTGTGGTGAGCTATGATCACACCACTGCACTCCAGCCTGGGCAACAGAATGGGAGACTGACTCAAAAATAAATAATAAAATAAAATAAATTATCTGAGGCAGAACAATTGCTTCAGGCCAGGAGTTCAAGATCAGCCTGGGCAACATGGCAAGACCCATATATCTACAAAAAGTAAAAATAAAAAATTAGCCAGGCATGGTGGTACATGCCTGTGGTCCCAGCTACTCAGGAGGCTGAGGCAGGTGGATTGTTTGAGCCCAGAGTTTCAGGTCAGGAAAATGGGGAAACTAGAAATGTACCAGGCAGTAATGAAAATACTGGTGGCAACAAGAGTAAAAGAAAGATAAGTTCTTAGTTTTTTGCAGTCAATAGTGCCTAAAAATAAAAAGTCAAAAGTAGCAGCATAAGAAGATTTAATGATATAGAGAGCCAAACACCAAGAGAAGCAGCTGAAAGAGTTAAACTTGGTTTCTTTAGTGATTGGAGAATGGGGTTAAGAAGAAAGGGGGGACAGGACAGACTTGTGACTTATTAGATTTCTGATTGTTTGGCATGCTTTACCAGGTAAGTTTTTCAATAATGTTTATTAAAACACATATAATTTGAGCATTTTGAACTGTTTAAGAAATAAAAATCTTATTTTACTCGGCAACATTGAATTCGTAAGTAAAAGTGAAGGGACTTTTTAAAAAACATCGTTATTTTTAAGGACTCAAAATTCTTTTATTTTGTTCTACTCTGTTTAGAAGATTACTACGAAAAGAACTTATCTAAATACTAACCACTTCACTTGATCACCTAAAACTACTTAAAAGATTTAATGAAAGGGTGTTTGTATTACAGGAGACAATATGGTAAGACAGTTAATGCAAGAATAAGCTACCTTATTAAGTAGGTCATCCAAAGAAGGGCATGTATTAAGTACTTCTTGTTTCTAGCTAAAAATAAAAACAAAGGTAAAATGATCACATTAATGTTGGAGTTATAAATAAATAACAATTTTAAAATTGTTTTAATTGGACATCCAGGACATTCCCAAATTTCTCAAGGTTATCTTTCAAAGTCACTCAAACATGGCACACATTGTTAAAATGTCCTAGATGTTATATAAATTGCACATAGGACTTTATCTATTTTTTTAAAAATATTTATTTTACACTGATATTTGACATCCATTGTAAAACTGGTTTAATTAGCAATTACCTTACTATTACTGTTTTTCAGTTTTAACACACTTCATCCAAATGATGATCAACTTGTGGCAACTAATATTGTAGCTAAGGAAATGGTTTACAAACGATGCTCATTTACATCTATTTTGCTAAAGAAGAAAATAAATGTGCTATTTCATTTAATGCTAACTGTATTTTAAAATTGTGCCTTGAATTCACTTACAAGATAAATCTGAAAAATCAGAAGGACTAGGTGTACTTACCTGCATCCCTAATTAGACTATAATGGCTTTCTTAGAAGACTGCAGGCACTCACCCTGTTCTTAATGGAAGATAGCAACTGCTTCTCAAATCACCCTCATGAGAGCATTATGCAATTTCATCTGTCTATTTTCTATTTCTGCTTTATGTTATTGTTATATGGGAGCTACATAGGAGTGTGTCTTCTATCATTGCAAAGACCAGATTAAAAGTTTAACTATTACATCAAATTGGGGAATTATACATATAAATTGTCTGCTGCTATATACAGATTATGTCTGTAAAAGTTAAAAGCATCTTTTCTCTTTTAGAGAGAACACTCTCAATGCCCTCTTTACCTCACATATAATTATCTTTTAAGGGACCAGGTGCAATGGGCAAAGAGTTGGCTGTCTTCCCAACCCAGCTTCGAGTTTTGATTTCTAAAAGTATTTGTAGAGTTTGGAATCACAGAAATGCAAAGTTTAGAGTTAAAAGACACCAAGTCAAGAATTGTTTTCCTGCACATGTTGCCCTAGGGGAGAGAAAAGGGTGGGGGAATGGCAATTTGGGGGAAGTCATGAATTGAAATGAATTTAATTGCTTTTCCTGTTAATCTCCCTGCCTGCGCAGGTGGTTGTGAGTGTCTTCTCTATCCCCACAGATCCATGTCAATGTGAACATAAGAGGAACCCAGAATTTGGAAATCAGGTTTTACCTCCAGGCAGCTTTTCAGTTGTATTCTAGATGCATGATGAACATAATTCTACAGGAAGTATTTGTGTGACATGGGAAGACGATTAACATCCAGCAGAACACCAGTGCGAGAGTAGCCCACTCCTCCCAAACCAGTTTGGAGTCAACCCCTGAAAGCACAGGTCCACTTGGCATGGACTTTTGGGTCAAGCTGATAACTCTATAGTATTTATTTATTGATATGATTACGAACTCTGTGAGACCTACTCCAGAGTACCCTTTGGGAGTCAAGAAATTTCTAACTAGGAAGTGGCTAGCAGGAAGGTTGCCTTGGGATATTGCTCAGACGAAGAAACTAAAACTACCCTTCACTCTGGTTTGTGCATTTGCTGCCATTATTCCCTCTATATTCATATGCTCAGCATGCTATAAACAAATGAGAAGATCCTTTTTACATTAATTTCTCTTTAAGGGAGGCACTGCGATCCCATGCTTCTGATGGACTAAGCTCAGGTCTAACTTCTGAAGTGACTTAAAGTTGAATCTCTCAGAATGCTATTGCCTATTAGACACCAGTCAAGTTAGAATTCACAGATAGACATAGAGTCTGTGCATTTACTGTTCCCTGACCTAAAATGCTCTTCATGTGGCCAGTGTCTTACTCTTCAGGTCTTTGTCACTTTCTTAAGAAGACCTTTCATTACCACCCTTTCTAAAGCAGACCTCTAATCCTCCATCCTTATTAGTTGTCCATCACAGTACCTTGTTTATCTCTTTCATGAAATTATTACGCAATTATTTTAACTGTGCACTTCCCCACCTTATCTCTTATCTCTCTCTGCCACTACAGTGAAAGCTTCATGAAGTATTGTTATTTCCAGGACCCAACAAAACTTGGAACACAGTACACTTATTGTGTACACACAGTATACCCAATAAAGATTTATAAATGAATGAATACTAAAAATTATTGAGAAACTTTACTTAAACATTTAAAATATTTAATTAATTAATTTATTTTTTGAGTTGGAGTCTCACTCTGTTGCCCAGATTGGAGTGAAGTGGCACGCCGCCGGCCACCGCAGCCTCGACCCGCTGGGCTCCAGCCATACTTCCGCCTCAGCCTTCCAAGTAGCCAGAATTACAGGCATGCGCTACCATGCCCGGCTAATTTTTTATTTTTATTGTAGAGATGAGGTCTCACCAAGTTGCCCGGCTGGGTCTCAAACCTGCGGGCTCAGGCAATCCACTCACCTCGGCCTCCCAAAGCGCTGGGATTACAGGCTGAACTACTGAGCCTGGCCGGTATTTTATTTCTGATCAGTCCCCTTCTACTGTACTATTCAGCAATAATTAACATTTCCAAAAATCTCAAGACTTAGAACGAAAAAGATTGTTTCTTGCTCACTTTTTTTTTTTTTTTTTTTTTGAGTTGGAGTCTCACTCTGTCACCCAGACTGGAGTGCAGTGGCTGCTCCCAGCCACCGCAGCCTCTACCTGCTGGGCTCCGGCGATCCTTCCGCCTCCTTCCAAGTAGCCGGAATTACAGGCATGCGCTACCACACCTGACTGATTTTTTGATTTATTGTAGAGATGAGGTCTCACAGCCCAGCTCAAACCTGCGGGCTCAGGCAATCCACTCACCTTAGCCTCCCAAAGGCACGGGATTACAGGCTGAGCCACCGAGCCCAGCTTCTTGCTCACTTTTTATGTGAGGTACAGCTTTGCTCTACTGCTTGCTCTTCCTTCCTTGGTCTAGGCTGAGGCACTCAATCCTATCTGGAATATCCCCTAGGCCAGGGGTTCCCAACCCCAGGTCATGAATCAGTAATGGTCTGTGGCCTGTTAGGAATTGAGCAGCACAGAAGGAGGTGATCAGTGGACAAGCAGAGCTCTGCTTACTGTCAGGTCAGTGGCGGCATTAGCTTCTCATAGAACAAATCCTATTGTGAACTGCACACACAAGGGATCTAGGCTGCACACTCCTTATGAATCTAATGCCTGATGGTCTTATGCACCCTCCAATTCTGTCAGTGGAAAATTGCCTTCCATGAAACCAGTCCCTGATGCTAACAAAGGTTGGGAACCGCTGCCCTGTGTGATCTCATTCTCATGGTTGAGGGAAAAGAACAAGAACTACTGGAAACATACAGTGTGTCTTAACTTAGGATCTAGCTCATAAGAGGATGTTTTGTTACTATAGAAATTTCTAGGAAAATAATACAATGTGCCACAATAGAATATTGCTCAGACGCTAGTTCTTACTAACAAGTTGTAACAGAACTTTGTATTGGTGTATATTGTATATTGATTTCATATCTGTATCCTAACTTTGTTTATAATTTGTGTGTATTGTTTATATTGGTCTTTATTCACCAAGTTTCTTGAATTACAGAGTCATATCAAAGATCCTCTATATCCTAAAAATTAAGACTTCTAGGTGAATGGTACTTTTATTCTATTTTCTTGCCTAATTATGTCTTTGTAATTTCTGATCAGTTGCCTGAGTATTTTGTAGGCATTTACATATCTTCATCTGTACAATTGAAAACCAAGGGCCTCAAACTTCTGAGTGACTTTAATTCCGCCGTATCAAAGGAAGCCGGCATAGATAAAAGTTCTTCCATAGTCAGAGTAAATGATGGAAATGGATAAAGAAAGCCCAAATCCTAAATCCTTAGTTATAAACCTCATCCTAGAAGCAACATATTAACAGAAGGTTCATTAGTCAGTCATAAACTACATGTGCATTGAATTTTTACTGCAAATATAGGTCTCTATCTCTATTCTCGAATTTCATATTTATAATACATCCCTCTAAAAATTTTCAGCATTATATTGGTAAAATTATTGGAAATACTCATTTGAGATGAATGTTTTGAACTGTGGTATTAGCAAAGGTAAAAAAAGAAAATTAAACCAAAAACAACTCTCAACTCATAATTTTTATGTTGAAAGTTTTTTTGTTTTGAACTTTCTTCAATCTGGTATCATGTGAAATTATACGCTGATGAACACTGTGGATGGTGTTTTTTTTTTTTCTTTTTTGAGTTGGAGTCTCACTCTGTCGCCCAGACTGGAGTGCAGTGGCTGCTCCCGGTCACCGCAGCCTCGACCTGCTGGGCTCCGGTGATCCTTCCGCCTCAGCCTTCCAAGTAGCTGGAATTACAGGCGCGCGCTACCACACCCGGCTAATTTTTTTTACTTATTGTAGAGATGAGGTCTCGCCAAGTTGCCCAGACAGGTCTCAAACGCGCGGGCTCAGGCAATCCACTCACCTCAGTCTCCCAAAGCGCGGGATTACAGGCTGAGCCATCGAGCCCAGCTTCTTTTTGTTTTTTTCAAGAAATTCTTTTTTTTTCTTTTTTCAATATTGTAAGACTTTATATTTTAGAAAATTGAGGATATATGTGTGGGTAGGCAAATAAAATAATATGTGAGCTCTATCTATTTTGCTCTGTGAGATCTATCAATCGTAACATCCAGAAGCATGGTTATAAAACTGAAGATCAAAGTCTCTTCAGTTCCACAGATGGCTCCTGTGGGCCCAAGGCTAAAGAATGTGATTACTATCTCACTGAGAATTTCCCTCTGTTTACTCTTTTGACCCCTTCCCAGAAATTATTCTCAGTTGCTTTATCATTTCTCTATAAATCTTATTTTCCAGATTTTTAGTCATTTTTATTACCCACCTCTGAACCTTGGCAAGTCTTCACTTCAGTTTAGACATCTAGTTTTATAGGAAGAAACAAAAGTATGTATCCAGCATATAAATAAAATATGCTCCTTGTCACAGGTTTTCATATTAAAATTAAAGAAATTTCTCAAGTTTTACACCTACAGATTTATGTAAATCCTGTGGGGAACACCAAAGAAAAGTCTCTTATTGTTATTTTTCTTATTTAAAACATGCAAGGAAAGGAATCCCTTGATACAGAAAGAACAGGATCAGATTCATTTTCTGTTCCTCAACTGCATCCATTTCTGATTATTTTAGTATCTGCTATGGTTCAGTCAACCTTTCTAATAGTTGTGGAATGCGAAATGTCTACTACCTAAGACTGTGTGGGAGACCTTTTTTTAAAATTCTTCCTAGAGCCACTACCAGATGCAAACAAGGTGATATGCCCCTGCATGATACTGTTGCTAAACTGTGAGCAAAGTAAAGGAAAAAGACTGATTTAGATAATACATTTAAGATACTTGTTGAGTGAAATGTCAAGTAGATTCATGTCTTGACTTGTTCATCATCAGCCAATCATTGATACTTGAACCTGGAATGACCAGGTCAACTTGCTACCACTGCTACCAAGTGGAAGAGGGATTGTATAGATCATCTCTCAAAATGACAATTACTGTGTGGAGCTATGGTAATTTCGCAAGCCCTGGTCATTGTCTTGCTTAGCAAGAGGCTTCCTATGCTACCACAGCTAAATACCAGCTCACTCAGATCTTGACACAAGGGAAACAAAAAGGCTTTTGGGATATCAGCTCCCTGGTGACCCAGGTCTGATCAGAATTGAATTTCACTCTGCTTACAAGTTGAAAAAGAAAGAAAGAGAGAGAGAGAGAGAGAGAGAGAAAGAAAGAGGATGATAGTAAATGAAAACTTTAAGTTGTGTTCTTTCTTTTGCATATAAATGAATCTGAATCTGAATACAGTCAATAGATTTCTGCCATCTTCTTAGCACTCCAACCCATTCCAGTGACTTTTTTTTTGCAGGGGTTACTCAGACTAGAATGTCATCATAAGATATAAATCTATCATATTCTTATTTGCGATCAATTCTATATATTTACTATTAATTTGTCATCCTTTCATATGTGTACTTGTTGTAGCCTGTAATCCTTAAATTTGCTCTGGAGATTTGGAGATTTCATCAAATCCCCAAGATCAAAAGACTTAAAATTTTTGTTTGCATTTACATGCAAAGCTTACAAAGTTCTCAAGGAGGAAATGATGGTAAGAGCATTCTTCAAACTCTTGTTAATCGTTAACTGTCAAAGCCTGACGGTAAAATCTCAGGTTTGTTTTAACAGGGAGGGAAAAAAACATGACGTTAATGTTGAGTTTTTTTAAACTCAATGGTGACCATGAACAGTATTTTTCCTCATCAGCTCACTTAAAATATAAGTGTAATAATGTTAGTCAGACCTAAAAAGGCATGCAAAAACAGCGACCAACTTGTTTTCTCTTTCTGAAAGACAGATGTAGAGCCTGCCTGGAGGATGATAATTGAGGCAAACTACGTGGGGAAACTGGTATTTTAGGCACATTATGTTAAGTCACTCACGTCCCCAAAGAAACTTTCAGTAACAGCTGTCACTTTGATCATCCTAAAACTGTTGAAAAATAATATGTAAAATTAGACCACTGTATATCCCTAAAATTAGCAATGAGCTGAAAGATGGAGATATAAATCACATTTTTAATCTGCCTGTCTTACTTCAGGATGACTTAATTAACAATGAAACTATCTGAAAAGTCATGCTAAATCAACAAAGTAAAGAGACCTACTATTCAGCTTGAGATCACAAATTCAAGTATATTATAAAGTTTATGTGTTTAATAATGTATTACTTTATACATTATTATTGTATTTCTATAAAATAAAATTGAATTAGTCATTTACAAAAAACAGTCCAAAATCACCTTAACTGGCTGATTTTCCAAATAGTTATTTTTTTAAAACCTCATTTGTGTGATAAAAAATGAGAATTATTGTATTAATGCCTCTCAAAAAAACTCAGACTTTTTAATAGATTTGGTATTAGAGTTTATTCTCCATACTCATAGGCTTCAAAACAGGCAGGATTTTAACAGTAACTGATCATCTTCCATCTTAAAATACTCAATGATAATGTTGGCTCTATCATTTTTTATCTCTAAATCAAGCTATTTAAAAAATTGTTACTACCAAAAAAGAAAATCATAAAGATAATTTTTTTAAAAAGCAAGTTTTTTTGTTTTGTTTTTGTTTAGAATTGTATACCCAGAAATATTTACTTCCATTCAGGAGGCAATAAAAAGTGACAGAATTTTGCCTAGTTTACTTTCTAATATTTCCTGTATATAGCAAGTACTGCATAGTCTAACATTTCTCATTTCCTGAAGAGACTGAATCAGTGATTTCATACTTACAGATTTTCAGTTTCTAACATTCAATGACTAAATGATTGGTGATTAAATGAATGCTTCTAAATTGCACTTTCAGGAGGAATAACTGTCCAAAAGGAACTAATTTAGCAGCTCACTTTCTAAGTAAACATTTGTCATCTACTTTCCTTTTTTAAAATAACTGTTTATTGCAATGAGTAGAAATAGTGTTATCATTTCCATTTGTTTTTCTTTGGCCTGAGTGGTAATATTGTTCTTAGAAATGCCAGTTAAAGAAGGAGAGCACTTCCAGGAATATAACCACAATGAACTGATTAGGCCCAAATACAGACATTTTAAGTGAGTGCATGTAGACACAGAAAATTTCAGGTTTTTGTTTTTGTTTCTGTTTTGTTCTTGAATCGATGCTTTGTCACCCAGGCTGGAGTGCAGTGGCACAATCATGGCTCACCACAGACTTGACCTCCTGGGTTCAGGCAATACTTCCTCCTCAGCCTCACTAGTAGCTAAAATTATAGGCATGTGCCAACATGACCAGCTAATTAAGATACTTGGCTAATCAGGCACTACGTTTGCTACTGAACTGCAAGGGGCAGAAATACAAAGACCTTCTTCTCTGTACATCTAGCTTAGTGATATTTTAGGTGCGTAGCATAATAATCCTGTATAAAATCTGCATTCCTCATGCCTGTAATGCCAACACTTTAGGATGCCTAGGTGGAGAGGATTGCTTGAGCCCAAGAGTTTAAGACCAGCCTAGGCAATATAACAAGACCTCATGTCTACAAAAAAAATTGTAAAATTTTTTCTGGGCATGGTGGCACAGCCTGTAGTCCCAGCTACTTGGGAGGGCTGAGGTGAAAGGATCTCCTGAGGTTGAGGTTGTGGTGAGCCTTGACCATGGGCAAAGAGTAAGGCCCTGACTCACAAAAGAAAAATGTGAATTCCTGAAGTGTGAATAAATTATGTGCAATTTAGTTTCAGCATTAACTTAGTTTTAATGTATTATATTCTTAGAAAATCAATTGTTGATATAGAGTTACTCTCAGTCATTTGAATACTTGAATTACTAGAATAATTTTCTATTTCCTAACTGCCTGTTAGAGTTGACGTTAGCAATAAAACGCTCCTTAAAATCTGGTTGATACTCCATGAAATTCCTCCTTTTCTACTACCATTTTAATGTATTTATTGAGATAACTGCTTCTAATTGAGATTATCACTCTCCTTATACCACAATGCCTGGGATTCTACTCTGATTAGTCATATTATTTACCAGATTGTTTTATGCAGTTTCTTCTGATTGCAAAGATTCCAAATAGTATTAAATATCAAGCACACCAAAGTATGGCTCACAGAAATGCAGAAGAGGGTAAGCAAATTAATTACTTTTACTATCCTAAGATAACAAAGGACAAAACAAATAGATTTTCCTTTCTGTTTACCCTTGGTATCCCAGCTTGCTATTTTGAATGAATCCTTCAGCACACAAGAGAGGACAAAGTTGGGAGCTAAGAGCCGTTGAGATTAAAATAAAGATGCTTTTTCTCCCTAAGACCTCTCTTGAAAACAATGTTAAGTTATTCTTGTTCTGAGAATGATGACTAACTAATCACCCAGAGAAAAGCTGTTTTGTTCCTGTGTGTGCATCTATGAGGGTGGGGGAGTGCCAGCAGTGGTAAGGAAGGACAAAGGCAAGAGGTCTCATGGTGGAGTGCTACCCAGCAATATAAAATCTTACTAACCTAGAATTGTGAGGTCCTGCAAATCAGTTTTGATAGTTGCTCTGAATGATTTTCTCACAAGACTTTAAGTTCACACTAACTATAGCTATATTGGTTTCCTACTGCTGCTGTCAGAAATTATCACAAACTTAGTAGCTTAAAACAACTATTATGAACTGCATGTTTGTATCTCCCCAAAATTCATATTTCAAAACCCTAATCCTCAATGAGATGGTATTTAGAGATGGGGTCTTTGAGAGACAATTAGGTTATGAGGGTAGAGACCTCAAGGGGAATTAATGCCCTTATAAGAAGAGATAGCACCTGCTTCTTCTCTCTCTGCCCTACACCATGTAAGGATACAAAGAGAGAGCCATCTACAAACCAGAAAGTGAGCCCCCATCAGATACTGGACCTGCTGGTACCTTCATCTTGAACTTCCTTGGCTCCAGAACTATGTGAAATAAACATTATTTGCAGCCTATGATATTCTTGTTATTACAGCCCAAACTAAGACAACAGCACACATTTATTCTCTTACAGTTCTGGAGGTCATATATCTTATATCAGTTTCACTGGATTAAAGTCAAGGTGTCAGCAGGACTCGTTTTTACTGGAGGCTCTGAGGGAGAATCCGTTTCCTTGCATTTTTTCAGTTTCTAGTGGCTGCCTATATTTCTTGGCTTGTAGCCCCTTCCTCCATATTCAAAATGCGTCACTCTGCTTTTGTTACCCTCACATGCCCTTCTCTCTCTCTCTCTTTCTACTTCCTGCATCCCTCTTAAGGACTGTTGTGATTACATTGGGCTCCTCATTGAGGATGCCAGATACTCTTCTAATCTCAAGATCTTTCATTTAATCACACCTGCAAAGTCCCTTTTGTCATATAAGGTAACAATCACAGGTTCCAGGAGTTATGGAATGGACATATTTGGGGACTATTATTTAGCTTACCACACTAGGCTAGGGATGTCTAACCTAATGATGAGGCTATGAAGGTGAGCAGGACTTTCCCAGATGCTTAGCTCTAAAGCCCTATCAACCATACATACGTGAGTGTGCAAGGGGCACAGCCTGGAATGGGCATTTTCTATCTTCATGATTCATAGTGATAAATGATGGCATAAGAGGAACTGTGCAGAAAAACAAATATTTAGGCATATTTGAGCCTAAATGAAACTCAGGTAAGAGAGAATATTTCATAATGTAGTACAATTGCAAAGTATAGGTCAGAGACAGGATATAATTTTAAATAAGTGATATTTTAATTACAATGTCTACTAAAGAAAGAATCTAATCTTAGGAGAAAAATGAGGTATGGCTCTGATTATTTTAAGAATTAAATAAAACAACTATTTAAGACATTATGTTTAGTGCCTAACTAGCACTTAGTAAATGCTTAAAAATGTTAATTATCATGATTTCTTTCAATACTCTGAGATTTTAAAAAATTTCTTTCTTTTACCTTGCAATGATGAATCTATATATAGTTTATTATTTGTCAAAAAAGCAATTGCATTTCTACCCCCAAAGAGGGTGCTGACACTGAGCTAAAGGAAATCTCAGAAGAAAACCTTTCCCAGCAGACCACCAGCATGATCTCTGACGTGCTTTTCTTTCCTGAGATGACCTCCTTTTCCTGGGTTAAAGTTGAATAGCCGGGCATTAGCGGCTACTTGGAAAAGTGCTGAGTGGCTGATGTGTGCTGTCAGCATTGTGGAGGCCAGCCGGAGAATGTCTGCACCGCCCCTTCCTTCCACTTGTATTTGGCAAAGACATACACTGTGATGCTTAGGGAGGTGGGAAATGATGAAAATGCATAGTTCTTTCTAGCCATACCATACACTCACTTAAAATGCCATCTTCCCAAGTTTGCTGAACTAGTATACGAGAAACAGTAATGAAAATAACAAAAAGAAACCATCATCTGATGAGAAGTCCAGTCGTTGCAGATAAATTTAAGACAGCCTGGTCCAAATTCTTTTGCTAACTGGTCTGTAGAAGGTTAAATGATAGCTTTTCTTCATCTGTTAAAAAAAAAAGTAGTCATAATTATTAAATAAAACTGCATAAAATATGCACCTATATTAACAAACAGGTAAATAACAGGTGATTTACATTTGGGAGTTTTTGCTCTGATGTGATAGTTTATGTTCATCACTGGAATTAATGGACTTGTACTTTCTCCATTATGAACCTCAAAAAGTATTTTTTATTATCCACATTCATCTGTTAAAATCTTTGACATTTTCCAACAAAGGCAGGAAGAGGCAACCACCCAAGCCAGAATCATCCATTGCTCTAGTTCTTCAAAAATTCTTTTCTCTCAGAAGTCTTTTCTATTTTCCTATCACTCTGGCAGCCAAGTACTTTGGCACTCTGGTTTGCCTCCAGGGCATTACTTCTCTCTCTTATTTTCAATTCTACACATGCTTTTCATGTGAGAGATAATAGAGGCAGAATGAGGTGTTGTTTTTTTTATATATATATGTTATGCTTTTATTATTATTTCATACCCCCTGTTTCTTACTTTTGACATTTCTTTTTTGACTCAGTTATGTAGAAATAATTTTCTTAATTTCCAAATATGTGAGGATATTCTGTAAAATTTTGCTATTGACTTTTAACCCCACTGTGAAATGCTCCTAAAGTAGTTGAGGTGTTAACGAGATGTTAAAATGCTTTGTCCTCTAAATTGAATCGAGGGAAGCATCTATACACATCTTAGCAAGCAAGAATTACAGAGTAGATCAAAAAGCTAAAATCTGATCTTCTTAGTGAAAATAATGATTCCCAGCTGGGCTCGGTGGCTCAGCCTGTATTCCCACGCCTTGGGAGGCTGAGGTGAGTGAATTGCCTGACCCCGCGGGTTCGAGACCCGCTTGGGCAACTTGGCGAGACCTCATCTCTACAATAAATCCAAAAATCAGCCAGGCGTGGTAGTGCGCGCCTGTAGTTCCAGCTACTTGGAAGGTTGAGGTGGAAGGATCGCTGGAGCCCAGCAGGTCGAGGCTGTGGTGGCCGGGAGCGGCCACTGCACTCCAGTCTGGGCGACAGAGTGAGACTCCAACTCAAAAAAAAAAAAAGAAAAGAAAAGAAAATAATGATTCCCTACTACCTAAACAATTATCACTTGCAGATCATCAAGACAAATATTCTATTAAGGAGTAGACACTGATAGCTACAGAGCTAAGAAAAGAATGAGGAGATGAGATCATAAAAATACTTAAGAATTGTAAAGGTGAAAATTGTGAAAATTAGAGTTTCTTCTTCAAGGTTATCAATTCAGGGGAGGTTTGGGACAAGGTAAACTGCTTCTGTGTATAAATTATTATTCTTTAACAGGGTGATTACCCTATCAAATAGGTTAATCATCTAACCTAGACTCAGACACAGAAGGATGAATCATAAGGGTGTGTGTGTGTGTGTGTGTGTGTGTGTGTGTGTGTGTGTGTGTGTATGAAAATGTCAAAGTTCAGGGTACAAGGAGGGAAAATTAATAAATAACAAACTTAGAAGGGAAGAGTAAGCCGGGCAATATTTATTATGCCAGTTTAAAGACTAAAATCTATTAAGACTTCCTCCCCGAGGCTTCAAAATTATTCTCACTCTCTTGCGATCTTCCAGGTTCAGACAATAAGATTATATGTACACATACAATCATCCACTGAGACAATTGGGTTACATATACCATTCTTCTACTTCCTCTAGGGCGTCCAAGCATTGCTTGAAATCTAATAGGAAAAGAACATTATGAAGGAAAATGAGTCTGCACAGTCCACTTCAGACTTAATTTCATACAATGTATTTAAAATACCCCTATTTTAGGAAGTACTTGAATCTACGTTCAAAAGGATAACAAAGAGAATGAGTCGTGTGTTTCTATAGAAATAGAAAAGGAATCAGTGACCCCCAGCCCTGAACTCCCTAGTGGAGTTAACAAACTGTATGGCAAATCCATTACTATTTCTCTGCTCCTGCATGGTCAACCTGACACTGAGTGATCTTTCTTTAATATATATTACAAAACATTAGACATATAAATCTGTTTTTTTAAATAAAATGGCCACCACAGCCTATAGAACATAGCCTGGTACCCAAGGCCAGCCCCTGCCCTCTCATACATGGTTCCAATCTTTTTCAACAGTCTCTCTTAGCACTTGCTTGTAAAACTCTCCACTAGCCAGACTAGTGCATCCCCATGCATATTCTCATCTTGCTTACCTCAGGCCACCTGAAAAGTCAGTAGAATAGCCAAAGCTGAAACAATTTGAAAAACAAAATAAAGTACTATTAGCTTATAACCAAAGAAAAAAAGAAAAGAAAATCTATGAGTCCATACTGAAATGAATAAATTATTAAATGAATAAAAGGAGAATAGACAAATCTTCCAATTAGAAGAATTCCCAATAATTTATGTAAATATTCCACCTTGAAAGAAGTGGAGCATAATTCCCCATTCCTTAAGAGCTGGCTGCACATAGTGACCTATATTCAGAGAGTAGAGTATGAAAAAGGGGGGAAGAGAATAACTTCACAGTAGAGAAAGCTGACCAACACACTACCTCAGCCAGTTGATGGAGTCTATCACCAACAGTGATTAGTCATTTCAATTTTATGTACTCTTGATATAATGTGATAAGAATAGCACTTTACCTGTGTGGTCTTCTATTGACCCTCTGACAATATGTCAGAAGGATCGTCTGCTTTGGGTGATCCTGAATTATGAAGTCATGATGATGCTGATGACTGGATGTCAGAAGCAGATGATACTGGGTGGGAAGTAGCTATGGTGTGAATACACAGGACGAAGAGATGATTCATGTCCCAGATAGCATGGAGCTGAATAGAGAGAGATTTCATCATGCTACTCAGAACAGCACAAGATTTAAAACTTAGGAATTGATTATTTCTGGAATTTTCCAGTTAATATTTTTGGACTGTGATTACGGGTAACTGAAATCACAGAAAGCAAAACAGAGGAAACGTCAGTCAGATCAAGAATTGGCAAATGTGATAAACTATGACCAGTCAACCATTGTGTGACATTTGCATTCCATGGGCAAGTGAAAAGCATTATGAACTTATGCATCAATTCAATACAATTAGGTCTGGGTAGAACAAGCAGATTGATGGGGTATTCTTACTTGGAATTTTCAAAACTTTTTTACAAGCACTTTCTGTGGTAAATACAAATGCACATTCCCATATTGTAACTGGAAGGCTGAAATAGGGAAAGTTGCTTGTGTGAGATCTCAAAGAAGGTCAGTCACAGAGCTGGGAAAAGGACAAGTATCTGTTTTATTTGCAGCATCATTTGATGTTGTTTCATCTTTTCTCCATTTTAATTATGCCACTGACAGAGCAGAAACTAAAACTAGGAGCAAAGTACCTTGTCCAATAAAACTACTGTTCTGCCAAACTTAGCTTTAGAAGAGAGTGGTTTGATTTTTTTTTTTCCCTATAAAGCCAAGATTTGCTCTGAACAGAGCTGTAGGTCCACACATTCTAACAAAGAAAAATTAAAAATATCAACAGAGGAACTAATATTTATAGATAATGCTATCAGTCACTTAGCAGGTAGCCAAGACTCAAAAGGAAATATACCACAAATAAGCAGATAGAAAAGAGAAACAAACATTTAGCAACTTTTAAAATTATGTCTTGTATTTTTGACAGTCTTATAGTATCTTATTTATATTACCAGAAGGCCCCTAGGAATTAGGTAAACTCCAGAGAACACCACAGCCTCTCATTCTATGTTTTGTGTTACTGAGTCAATTGGATTCTGGCTATTTCAGTGATACTCTGAGAATCCAGGAAAATTTAGAAGGTCCATTTAGTTTGGGTTGAAACAGTAAGTCTCAGACTACTGTTCTTATCTGCAGCCACTCTGCTCTCTGCTCTCCTTGAGACCTAGGGGAAGAAAACAATAGTAAATTTGATTGTTCCGAGGATGCTAGAACATTGTAAATTCATGATATGGCTTCAAAAGGCTATTAGATTCCTGGAGTACTAAACCAGGGGGTGGGGAGTAATGGTGGAGATGATAAGAATAACCTCTAGAAGACAGGGAATATGTTTAATGCTTCCAAAGTTCTCTTCCCTGAGGCAATTTGTATCTATGTCTGGAAGAATTTTAAATGAAATTAACAGTGATTATAGCAGGTGAATATACAAAGCCCAATTGTTTTCCTATATACCAACAATGAATAAGTGGAATTTGAAATTAAGAACATAAAACTATTTACATTAGCAACCAAATAACAAAATACTTAGGTATAAATATAACAAAATATGTATAAGACCTCTTGAAGAAAACTACAAAACTCGATAAAAGAAATCAAAGAAGAACTAAATAAATGAAGTATCCATGTTCATAAATAGTGAAACTCAATATTATAGATGTGCCAGCTCTTTTAAGCTTGATTCAGTGCAATATCAATCAAAATCCCAACAAGTTATTTTGTGGATATCAACAAACTGATTCTAAAGTTTACATGAAGAGGCAAAAGACCCAGAACATCATATTGAGAGAAAAAGAAAGTTGGATGACTGACCACCTGACTTCAACATTTACTATAAAACTAAAGTAATCAAGACTGTGTGATATTGGTGAAAGAATACACAAACTGACCAATGGAATAGAAGAGAGAGCCCCATATAAATATAGTCAAACAATCTTTGACAAAGAAGCAAAGGCAATACAATGGAGCAGAGTCTTTTCAACAAATGGTGCTAGAACAAAGAATCATTCATATGTAAAAAAAAAAAAAAGAATGAATATAGATAGAGACCTTACACCATTCACTAAAATTAACTCATAATGGATCACAGATCTAAATGTAAAATGAAAAACTATAAACTTCCTAGGAGATAACATAGAAAATCTAGACAATCTTGGGTTTGGTGATCACTTCTTAGATATGACACCAAAGGTATAATCCATGAAATAAAGAATTGATAAGCTGGACTTCATTAAAATTTTCTTTTCTGTAAAAGACATTGTCAAAAGAATGAGAAAATATTTGCAAAAGGTATATCCAATAAAGGACTATTAATCAAAACACACCAATAAATCTTAAGATTCAGCAATAAGAAAACAGCCCAATTAAAAATTGGTTCATGCTGGGTGTGGTGGCTCATACATATAATCCCAGCACTTTGGGAGGCCAAAGCAGGAGGATTTCTTGTGCCCAACAGTTCAAGATCAGTCTAGGAAACATAGCAAGATCTCATCTCTATGAAAAATTACAAAGTTAGCCGGGCATGATGGATGGCATGTGCCTGGAGTCCCAGCTACTCAGAAGGCTGAGGCAGAAGCATCACCTAAGCCCAGGAGGTTGAGCTTGTGGTGAGCTGTGATTGTGCCACTGCACTCCAGCCTGGGTGTCAGAGTGTGACCCTGACTCAAAAAAGGGCAAAGACCTTAATAGAAACCTCAACAATGAAGATATACAGATGGCAAATAAGCATACAAAAAAAGATGCTCCATGCCAGGTATGGTGACTCATGCCTATAATCTCAGCACTTTGGGAGGCCTAGGCAAGAGGCCTAGGCCTCTTGAGATCTACAATGAGATCACCTGAGTCCAGCAGGTTGAGGCTGCATGGCCATGAGCATGTGTACGACTGCACTCCAGCAAGGGCTACAGAGTGGGACTCAAACTCGAAACAAACAACATAAAAACAAACAAACGAAAAAAGATGCTCCACATTATACATCATCAAAGAAACGAAAATTAAAACAACAATGAGATACTACTATGCACCTCTTAGAATGGCCAAAATCCATTCTGATGACACCACCAAATGCTGACAAGGATATGGAGTAACAGGAACTCTCATTCATTGCTGATAAGAATGCAAAAATGGTACAGCCACTTTGGAAGACAGTTGGCAGCTTCTTATAAAACTAAACATAATCTATGACCCAGCAATTATGCTCCTTGGTATTTACCCAAACAAGTTAAAAACTTATGGTTCATAGTTAAACATGAACATGGATGTTTATAATAGCTTTATTCATAATTGCCAAAACCTAGAAGCAACCAAGACGTCCTTCAAGAGGTGAATGGATTAATTGTGGTACATCCAAAAAATGGAATATTACCCAGCACAGAAAAGAAATAAACTACCAAGACATAAGAAGACATGGAGAAAACTTAAATGCATATTACTAAGTGAAAGAAGTCAATCTAAAAAGGCTAACATGGTGCACAATTCCAACTATATGATACTCTGGAAAAGGCAAAACAACGGAGACAGGTGAAAGATCAGTGGCTGCCAGGGGGTAGAGGAGAGGGAGGAATGAATTGCACAGAGGATTTTAGGGCAATGAAAATACTTTGTATGATATGATAATGATAAATACATTTAATTATACATTTGTCCAAACCCATAGAATGCCCAACACCAAGACATAGAACTCTAATGTAAACTATAGATGTCATGTGATAATGATGTGTCAATGTAGGTTCATCAGTTGTAACTAATGTACCACTCTGGTGGGAGATGTAATTAATGAGTAAAATTGGAGGCAGGGGCTGGATGGGAAATCTCTATAGCTTCCTCTCAATTTTGCTGTGAACCTCATACTGCTCCTAAAAAGTTGTCTTTTTTAAAATGACATTAGTAGTGTTGCAATCCCAAGCCCTAATGCTGATCTAATATATCTAGAACTCTGTTGATCCAAACTTAGTCTTCTCAAAATACTATACTCTGATGATGAAAACTTAATAAGGAGATATGATAGGCTTTATGCCTCTCAAGATATTTTTCAGTTTAACTTCAGAACCACTACACACCAATGCAATTTCTATAGGACTTCAGCTTCATAGATGGAAGTAGCAATTCTGTTGAGTACAAGTATTCATTCAAATTAAATAAAAGCATACAAATCAGGTGCAGTGGCTCATGCTTGTAATCTCAGCAATTTGGGAGGCTGAGGTGGGAGGATTCTTGAAGCCAGAAGTTCAAGACCAGCTGGGAAACATAGTGAGACTCTGTCTCTTTAAAAAAAAACAAACGCAACAGGTATGGTGGTATATGCACAGTCTCGACTACCCAGGAGGCTGAGGTGGGAGGATTACTTGAACCCAGGAGTTTAAGGTCACAGTGAACTGTGATTGTACCACAGCATGCCAGCCTGGGCAACACAGTGAGACCCCCCCATCTCTAAAAAAAAAAAAAAAACAAATTAAAAAAAATTAAAGCATACAAGTTTTCTATCGTATTATGTACAGATGTGAATTAACTTTATTTTATTTAGCCAAGAGTAACTTTTTATATTTTTCAAAGTCATTTCTGTTTTTATAAAATCCATCCAACCACAAATCAATCAGCTTAACAAGCAGTTTATTTTCTAAATTAAACTTAAACCCAAAGTGAATCTGCCTTTGAACTTAAAATAAAAGCTTTATTAATAAAAGTTATTTGAAAAGACAAAAAACTCACCACTGTTTCATTATCTTTTTTTTTTCCTCCTGGGAACTTTCTAAAATGAATAATAGCCTCATTTGCATTTGCAAATAAAAAACTCTGCAAGCTGTACTGAAAGCAAAGCTTAGTTAGTTATTAGGTCAGTTGTTTAAAAATTTTTTCGAACTTGCATTATTTCAGTATTACAATATTGGCTAGAAGAGCTTTAATATGCAAGACAGGATGTAAGATGCTTAGCTGATCCAAATGCCAGTCTATGGATTTGAAAGACTAAAGATCACATCACTAGAAGGTTGACAGAAGTGACACTTTGCAAAGTGCCAATGATTTATGCCAATGTCTTGCTTGATGAAACTGTTATAGACAGCACTGTCATTAAAAAGTCCCTGCTGACTTCCTTCTGCATTTATGGTGCACAAATTATAGGTGAGCCCAAGATCGAACCCTCCCTGCCTTTTAGATTTCAATGACCATGTTATTTCTCATTTAGGTTAGTTATTGCATGTACACTCCTTCTTTCTACCCGCTTCTTATTTTGTCTATAAACATAGCAATGAGAAGATAAGGAATGAAATTTATCCTGCTGAAAAATTAAAAGTTGTAAACACTTTCCTGGAAGTTCCCACAACCAATAATTGGAAGGAATATTTTTCAAGTCTCAAAAGTCTTTCACAATCTGCTGTTATTATGGAAAAAAAACAAAAACAAAAACACCGAACAGTTTTTAAAGAGCATATTTGAAAGCAAAGCTCTGGAGTAAACTGTCAGGATTACTATGGATTGACTTTCCATCACTGTGTGGTGACCTGTGCATTTCCAAAACAACTCCTAAGACAGCCAAGAAAGGATAAGATTATTCTCTGAAGTGCTTAAATTAAATATTTTTCTGCTAAATTTCTGCCTCAAATATACAAATATTTGTTGTGTTAAAGTTTTTAGAAATACAGTAGTCCCCTTATCCGAGGAGGATATGTTCCAAGACCCCCAGTGGATGCCTGAAATCTCAGAGATTACCAAACCCTATACATGCTGTAGGGTTTTTTAATATGCATATATGCCTATGATAAAGTTTAATTTATAAATTAGACACAGCAAGAGATTAACAACGACTAACAATAAAAATAGAACAATTATAACAGCATGCCAGCATCACTACTCTTGCATTTCTTGGTCATTATTAAATAAAATACAGGTTACTTGAATTGTCAAGCATTGCAATACAAGACAGTCTATCCAATAACTGAGGCTACTGAGTGATTAACAGGTGGTGGGTACAGCATGGATATGCTGGACAAAGGGTGGGACAGAGCGAGAATGGCATGAAATTTCATTATGGTACTCAGAATGGCACAAAATTTAAACCTTATGAAGTGTTTATTTTGGGAATTTTTCCATTGAATGCTTTCAAATACAATTGACTTTGGGTAACTAAAACCACAGAAAGTAAAACTGGATAAGGGAGACTACTGTACTCAGACGGTGATTTCAAAATGAGATTGCTCTAATATTTCATTTATAAAGACCATTTTATCTTGTACTTGGAAAAAATACTCCAACTTTTGTGGACTATCCTCAGTTTACAAAATTGTAGATGAGATTTAAGGAATTCGACGTTGCTTCTTTTAAACAAGGATTAGAATAGGCTTCAGCTTTTTTCTGAAAAAAATATCAGACAATCTCAGAAACATATGTGCTTAATTTGTTTGAAATGAATATTTTTTGTTTCTTTATATCTTTACCTAATGGGAAAATAGATAACTTTGATAATACAGTGTGAAAAGAGACTAGACCAAAAGATTTAATTGCAACTCTGTTAGTTCTTAGAGTTTATAGTGTTGGTGTTAGTCATGCTCTTTCCTTAGTATGCTAGTAAAAACAGAATTATACCAATCAGAGTTCATATGAATACTTTGAAGGTCAAATTTTTCTAAGTAAAAACCACCCAAGATAAAATTTATGTTGAAAACTAAGTTTATAAAACAAGAGCTACTTTAATTTTTTGAATAAAAAAGATGAAATAGAAAAGTCAATCTGAGATAATTACCTGACATCATTAAATCAAGATTTGCTATTTAAAACACGAAGCGCATTGATAATTAAAATACATATTGCCTTCTGTTTACTGAAGGCAACAGAGGCTAACATCAAAGAAGCAAAATAAATAAAGCTTCAGTCAAAGGGACTAGAACTTAAGGAAAGCTGCATCCCCAGTGGATACCAGTGCCCAGTGGAAAGCTGAGACACTCACTAAAGCCAGTTGATTGGCTAAGCATATCAGAGGTAGGACAAGTGGACTAGCATGCTGTAAGGGTGATGGGAGTGGGGCAAACATTGAATAGGTGCCCCAAGATGTGTTATTAAAATGTCTTAGTTTTAATTATATAAATAGTATATTAATACATCCTCCTTATTTAAAAGAAAATTAAGCACAACAAAACTAAAGTTCACATCAACCGTTTGGCTACTTCAGATCTTTAAAAAACCATTTACATACTAAAAATGACCTAAATGCCAATCAAAATAGGAGAATAGCTAAACACACTATGGTAAATACATACCAGGAAGTAACTTTATGCAACTTTAGAATGACATAGATTTTTAAAAATAAAAATGTGGGGTACAATTCAGGGTTAGGTATGCAAATGTTGATTATGCAGGTACCCTTGTTGATGAGGTGTGCCTCTTCCTCCCCTAGCAGTTTCTCTCAACAGCCAATCCTACCCCCCCTCCCCTAACAGTTTCCCACTACTGCCAATCCCTTTCTTATAGCATTATAAATGTTCAAGGTCCGCTTATGAGTGAGAATATATGGTACTGCTGTTTGTTTCTGTGATAGATCACTGAGTATGATAGACTCTAAATCTATCCAAGTTGCTGCAAACTGAGTATGATAGACTCTAAATCTATCCAAGTTGCTGCAAAGTTCCATATGTTTGTCCTTCTTTATGGCTGCATAATATTCCATTGTGTATATGTCCAACTTTTTTTTTTAATCCAGTTCAGCTTCAATGGGCAACATGGTAGGTTCCATGTTTTTGCTATTGTGAATAGAGCTGCAACAAACATACATGTGCAGGTATCTTCTTTGTAGAATGATTTGAGTTCCTCCAGGTATATTCCCAGTAGGGGAATTGTTGGGTCATATGAAAGGTCAATTTCTAGTTCTTTCAGGAATTGCCACACTATTTTCCAAAGAGGTTGCACTAATTTGCATTCCCACCAGCAGTGTAGAAGCGTTCCTTTTTCTCCACATCTTCACCAGGATCTGTTGTTGTTTGTTTTATTAATGATGGTCATTCTTCCTGGGGTTAGGTGGTATCTCAATGTGGTTTTGATGTGTATTTCTCTGATGATAAGGAAAGCTGAGCACTTTTTCATGTTTCTGTTGGCTGCCCATTTATCTTCTTTTGAGAAGAGTCTATTCATGTCTTTTGCCCACTTTTTAAGGGGACTGTTTGTTTTTTTCTTTTCGGCTCATTTTAGTTCCTTGTAGATCCTAGATGTTAGGCCTTTGTCAGATATACAGTTGGCAAATATTTTTTCCCATTCTGTGGGCTGTCTCCCTGCTCTCTTGATGGTTTCTTTTGCTTTGTAGAAGCTCGTTAGTTTGATGAGGTCCCACTTGTCTATCTTATTTCTTAAGGTATGGGCATTTAGGGTTCTGAATAGGAATTGGTTGCCAGTTCCAATTTCCATAAGGGTGTCTCTTGCGTTTTCTACGGTTCTTATAGTTTGAGGTTTTACGTTTAGGTCTTTGATCCATTTAGAGTTAATTTTTGTGTATGTTGATAGGTAGGAGTCCTGTTTCAATCTTCTGCATGTGATCAGTCTTCCCAGCACCATTTACTAAATAGGTTCTCCTTTCCCCAGTGGTTGTTGTTGGAGGCTTTGTCAAAGATGAGTTGGTTGAGAAATTGAGGCTTTGCTTCTGGAATCTCTATCCTGTTCCATTGATCTATGTGCCTGTTCTTGTACCAATACAAGGATGTTGACATAGATTTTTTTTATGCGCGAACATAGAAAGATCTCTTGGGCATACTGCTGAGTCAAAAAAAATTGCAGAATGAAATATACCTTGTGATATTGTTTTATATAAAATGTCATTTATATAAAACAATATTAATACCCATCTTGAGGATCTCAGAAGCTATGTCTGACCCCATCCTTGACATGTAATCATGGATCATCTTTTGACATGCTGTCTAGTGTCTTATACTTTTAGTTAATTTTTCATTTGAGTGTACTTTACAGAACCCTCCATAACACCAAGTATGCACAGAACAAGCACTCAGCAAATACTATTTAGACAAATACTTCTACACCTAATAAGACTGGTGGTAAAGGATGACAGCCATAATCTTGCAAGTTTATTTCAACAGGCTTAGAGTAATGTGAGATTCAGTATAAATGTGTATTCACTTTCTTTGAATAAGAGCAAAACAATCACATTTTCATTTTACAACTTTCAGCATTTTCATGAATATAGAAAGGCTGTTTGCACTGATAATTAGTGACCCTTTACAGTACTCAGTAAAAATTTTTGGCAGTTTTTAGTTTCTTTATTTTCTATGCTCATATTTACTATATGGCCTAGGACAAAAGAGGGCCGGTTTTAAAATTTTTCACATTGGCAATTTGTTCCTCCTTTTAAATGTTTGCCTATGGTTTAAAAGAAAAACATATCCTTTACTTTGTCTAAGCCAAGATATAATTCTACTGTATCCATCATTAATGTTACCAAATCTAATACAGAACTTGAATCAAGTCATGGGGTAAGGTTTTTTGCTTAAAAAAAAATCTTACAGTTTTTTCAAAACACCCAACTTGTTCCTTGTTACTACAAAATAATCCATACTTGTGATTATTCTACTACCTAAAAGAAGACAAGAGAATGTTATGTTTTTTATCTAAGCTCTATAAAACCTACAGTCAATAAATTTCACCCTGTAATAATTGCATATAATCTGAAAACAAGAAATGAAGTAATTTATTTGTAATCTAAAAGAATCATCAGGATACATGTTCAAGTGATTAAATCTTAGTTCTGTTATTAATGGATAATCTAATGGAATCTTTAAAAATAATTTTCAAGTTTATTTTTTCTCTGTCTTTCACACTGTATATTTTCACAAGGTTGCTGCACCATTGCATTCTAGCCTGGGCAACAGAGATTCCTCTCCTTAAAAAAAAATGTGTGTATATATATATATATATATATATATACATATATATATATATACACATACACACACATATATACATACATACACACATATACATATAGTCTTTTACACTGTTCAAATTGAATCTTAGTAGATTGAGTGCAAATAGAGAGCTAAAGGTTGACTGCCTGATGTAAAAACTAATTATATAAATTAGAGTTATCTTGTCATACTCAAGTAAATTAAAGTTGAGAGACCAAAAGGAGGAAAAGAAATGCACATGGGACATAAGCACCTGCCCAGGGATTATCTCTCCAGTTGCTGAAAGACCTGCTACAACCTTGAGACCAGCTTTACCTGGTAGCTGCTGAAATAAATTACAATAATCCTAAAACTAGTTTTACCTACCACTGTCACTCACCACCAATTTGCCCACTTCTGACAAGTTCCATAGTGCCAATGAGTTTTCTTCCAAAACAATATGCAAAATTTTTCTTTCTAATGAAAGCTGCAAACTTTTCTTTGTTTTTTGGGCACACTGAAGACTATCCCCATTTGTGTATACACCCTGAATTGCAAATTTATTTTTCCAAATAAAATGTTTTGTTTTGAGATTTTTCTTTATATTTTATTTGATTTTGACACTGCCCATCACCTATGGCTCAAATGCTTTTGTTTACTACAAGTGTATGCTAAGATCTTCAGAAACATTTAAGAATTCCGCTTAACTCTATTAACATGTGTTTAAGGATGACCTCTGATAAAAAGTACTTCATGAATTTATAGAAAGGAATCCAGTAGCAGGGTCAAGCAAGCTGATTTGCCACAAAATTACTGAAGCTTAAACTTCTATTCATGATGTTAAACCAATGTCATAATATAAAGGTGCAGGGCCAGAGTTTGTATCACCATATGTTTGGAAACTATGATGAAGGATACTACTTGTTGTTTCTCAATTATGCTTTTACTATGTCCTCTTTACCTTTTGTTATTTCTTCTACCTAGCCTTGCCTTTCCATTTCCTCTAATAAAAATCCTACACATTCTTTTTTTTTTTTAGAGTTGGAGTCTCACTCTGTCGCCCAGGCTGGAGTGCAGCGGCACACTCAACGGCCACCACAGCCTCAACCTACTGGGCTTAGGCGATCCTTTTGCCTCAGTCTTCCTAGTAGCTGAACCACAAGAACACGCCACCACACCCGGCTAATTGTTTTTTTATTTATCATAGAGATGCGGTCTCACCAAGTTATCCATGCTGGTCTTGAACCCCTGGACTCAGGCAATCCTCTTGTCTCAGCCTCCCAAAGTGCTGGGATTACAGGCTTGAGCCACCGTATCTGGCCACAACACATTCTTTAAGATCAGATTAAATGTCATATCTTCAAAGATACCTTCTCAAGTATGGAATAAATCTCTCCATCTGTTTCCCATTTTGCTCTACATGTCTCTATTTAAAAACATACTCGATGTTGTAATTTAGTTATTTGTGAACATGACTATCTCTTCCACTAATTGTGGAAGTCTTTATAGGCCAGAAAATGTATTACTTAACTTCGTATTTCCCGTAGCATCAAACATGGTGTCTAACTTTGGTGCCTAGAAAAGGTTGGTGTGAATTTCATTTTCCAATTTGGTCTGTTCTTTGATAACATGAAACATATTTATTTGTTTCATCCATTATTTTTTATGTTAGAACAGAGCTTCCTCACAAAGATCAGAGATTATAGAATGAAAATATAAATATATATACACACACATATACACACATATCATTGATACATAAGCAATTTAAAATCCAGTAATCTAAGTCCTAGTGGCTTCATAAATGAAGTTCTAGGTAGTAAGTTAATCTTTGCAAGACTAAGGGCTTAAAAGAAGACAGAAAAGACCATTGAAGGTCACAATTTGCATATTGATCTAACTGTATGCTTATTCTCTTACAAACACGTAATTAACTTTGCTTTTATTGAACTTTGGTTCTAAACCAATTTTATTAATCATAGTTTCACTAGTAATTTCAGTGAAGTATGAGAAACAGATGTTAGTAAACAAGATAGCATGTATGTTAATCTATCTGAATAACAGATTTAATACATACTGAATGTATTGCTTTGTAGGCATTGGATTTGATTAATAGTTGTGTTCCCTTCTTATTCTATTTCTTGGGACATGAAGTATTTCACATTGAATACTAAATTTAGTCTAAAGTTCGTCATACAAAAAAGATACCCAACTAAGCCAAAATTGGAAGCATTAATTGCAGTAGTATAATCTTCTCTCATTAACTACTAGAATTTTTTAAAATGTCTTTTCTATACTTACTGATAATACTAGAAATTGATTTGGGAATCAAAAGACTTAAGCTGAATCCTGGTTTTACCATTTATTAGTTATGTGAATTTGAGCAAGGTGGTTTAATTCAGTATCTCTCAGTTTTCACATCTATGAAATGGGAATAATGATATTCAATATTAATATTTGTTCTGCCTATCTTATAGATCTGTTTTGAGGAGTTGATGGAACTCATTCATTGATCCAGCAGTATGTCTTTAGAACCTATTAGGTCCTATGCCAGATAATGGATATTAAAGAGATTTATAAATGTCAAAGCCCCATAGAAATGAAGGGATTGTTTAATTTGAGAAAATATTTGATTTGAAATATTCAATATTGGAGTAAGACACATAAATGCGTAACCTTTGAGATATCTTAACTAAACAGAAAAAAAAAACTCAGTAATTTATCTGATACAAAGCCCTGCATCCATGGTTTAGGCAAAACACAAACATTCTGGCATTTTCTCCCTTATCTAACACCAATGCTAAACTCATTATACATCTGTAGGAAATTCTAAATGTGTGTGTATGTATGTATTCACCTTAAGCTTGAACTACTTCTGAATATGAAACAATATGGAGAGGCTATATAGTGAAGGAAAAAGACCACTAGGTTAGCAACTAGGAAACATGGGTTATCATCCTAACTCTATAGACTTGCAAGTCACTGAAACTTGGGTCTCAGTAATTCTTCCTCTAAAATAAGAGAGTTGGTTGGACAAGGTGTTTTCTCGGGTCCTTTTCTGCTGGATACTATAGTATATGATTTCGTTATAAAATGGACTAGAATGCAAAAAGCAATGCAAAATCCCAAATAGGCTTTGCATGCAAGTATGACAGCACAGTACCCCAAGAAAGTAGTTCATGGTCCTGTCCCAAAACACAACAGAAGCACAACAGAGAATGAGCAAACAGAGCTGTCCTCATACTTCTGTTCTTCTGCTACCTTTACTCTTAAATGTTGAATCTTACTTGAACCTCTGCTTCTCTGTTTTTTCCTCACTGCCTCCAATCAAATCATTCTTTTTCTTCAGCATCATAAATTAACCCTAAAGTGACAACTTTCATAAGAATCTGCACTATTACTGCTCCTAGACTTTGCAGAGAACATTGTGTGACTGAAAGACATATAGACTTTTTCCCCATTGCATATATGTGTGTCTATTTATTTTTTAAATTTAATGTTGTTTTCATCTTTCACACACACACACACACAGACACACACACACACACACACCACTCAAATAACCTCATAAAAACCATAACCTACATTAATTAAATCAATATTGATGAGTATTTTGTAATTTAAGTTCTATGAAAATACTTATTAACATTTCATCATTGTATACCTTTGATAAGCACATAATGCTTTTCCAACTATTTAGATAAAGTACTAACTATAGGGGTTGAATCTTTTAAGGTTACTAGGCTATCTTTAGTCAAAAATGTTTTAGAAAACCAAATTTTACAAATATGCTTCTAACTCATAGCAAAGTATTTAAATGTCATGATATCTGGGATTTGTTTAAAATACTCCTCCACCACCCTTCCCAAGTAGTGGGAAAGATAGATGAAACAAGATTGGCAAGATGTTATAACTGACAAAACTGAATGATGGATATGCAGGGATCAATTATACTATTCCTTCCATTTTTGTGTACCTTTAAGTTTTTCTATAATAATATTCTAAAAACACAATGCCTAGAGCCGGGTGAGATGTCTCATGTCTGTAATCTCAACTACTTGGGAGGCTGAGGCAGGAGGATGGCTTGAACTCAGAAGTTAGAAGCTGCGATGATCCATGACATATTTAAACTGATTTTTTTAAAAAAAGAAGCTTCAGTGAGCTATGATCGTGCTACCACTGCACTCTAGCCTATGCAACAGAGTGGAGACCCCATCTTCAGTAAGTAAGTAAATAAATAAAAAAAATGCCTCTACACAGTGCCTGGAACATGGAAAATTCTTAACAAATATATGCTGAATACATGTATACATAAAAACAATAGACAAGCAATAAACAAAGTGAAAAAGTAGAAACAGTTTCAAATTCTAATGAAGATTACTGTAACCACTGAGGAATTATATTATCTTCCTATGTCTGTTTGGTGTTTGTGTCCCTTAAATATTATATAATTTTTTCAACCCTATTGCCTTATTTTGTGATCTAGAGATCACACTGAAGGGTGAAAGATGGCTTGTATATCATCAACGATATATATTTACAAAGTGCCCACTATGTAAACACATGCATTCTGCTGGACTCTTTTTAATATATAAGACAACATCATGTAGTGCTATCTAATGAGAAACATCTTTATAAGACTACAGGGAGATGTGAAAAAGAAAGGTCATTCCAATACATAGAAAACGTGTTTCATCACATTTGTGTTTATTACCACGTGTTCTAATTCTGCTGTACTTGTTATCACTTGCTTACTGCATTAACCCAAATAAGCCTGCTGCCACTATATGCAACACCAAACCACATTGACTAAACTCACCATGTATCAACTTTTAAAACTAAATGCTTTCAGACAAAGTTGCAGATATGACCATTCACCCCTAAATACTTCAACACTTTCTAAAAATACTTCACCACTTTCTACCTACCCACAATGCTCTTATGTACCTGAGAAAATCTTGAAAACAAATTGAGATGATTTGTCCTTCATAACTGTGACTTTTCATATTCATAATGTATTCATTGTGCCTATGTGACCATTTGATCTCCCCTGACTACCCACTTACATTTAAATACCTACTGAAAACAGTCTTTTAAGAATTTAACTTCTTGTCACTATGCAAAGATTGAAAAAGAGGCTTATCACAAAAAGAAATGTAATTCTCTCCAGAATGAGTAGTCACAAAGGCTACTCCAGCATTTAAACTTGGTGAGAATTTCATCAACTAGAATCTAAATTACTTCAGACGTTAGAGTAGTAGAATGTATGTGTGAACAAAACTTGTTAATTATCTATTTCTACCTATAATATAATCTGAGATCAGTATTTCTCTTCACTTTTGCCATGTTTTTTGAACATTAAACAAATAGCTCTTTTGACATAAGAGATATAACAATCATATGTAAAACATTAATCATAATTGGATCCTTGTTTGAAAAAACACTACAAGCATTTGGGAGACAAACAGGGAAATTTGAATATGAATAGATTATTAGGCAATATCTGGGAGTTATTAATTTTCTCAGGTACATAAGAGCATTGTGGGTAGGTAGAAAGTGGTGAAGTATTTTTAGAAAGTGTTGAAGTATTTAGGGGTGAACGGTCATATCTGCAACTTTGTCTGAAATGGTTCAGATAGATAAATAAACAAAAGGCAAAACAGTAACAATTGGTGGATCTAGGTGATGTGTATAACTACATTTATGCTTGAAAATTTTCAAAATAAATACTTTTTAAAAAACTTTTTTGGGGGAGTACTTTTCTTAGACATGCTAAAGGGTGACCTACGAGAATAATGTATGAGAACTGATGTACCCTTTTGACCTAGAAGTGCACTTTTTAAACCAGGTTACTTACTGCCCAAGGGTTCCATAGCTGGGGGAAACACAATGAGAAATCAAGCCCATCACAAAGGTATCAGTGATGGTTATCATCACCTCAGCAAACTGCCTTACCCTCTGTACACAGTGCCCTCAGCCACCATCTTCCAGATCAATATGGCTATCAATGACAGATGGCCAAAGCATCCCTATTCACTCAGGTCATTCTTAGTTCACATGGTCCGACAGGATTTAGGAGGCTTGTGTCATTAGACTGTCTTTAGAAAACAACCTAGTCATTAAAAGCGGAAGCAGAGTAATGTTGTATGTCAGACAGCATGCTGTTGACAGTTTAAATATACTCAAAAAGCTTAAAACATGTTGCTTTTCTATGTGCTACAATTACATTTTTACTGACAGAGAATGTATCATTAAAACGTAAATGCATGTTGAAAGTAAAGCTATAAAAAGACTTTCTGTCACAACCCATTTCTAGACACACCATAGTTGGGAAGAAAAAGTAATATTGTTCAGCATTGATTTGATCACAGTCATAATTCTTGTGGAAAGGGGAAGGGACCTTGGCCCAAATATAATTTTTAATGTGGCTTGTACTTCACGGAATCTGATTTGGGATCCATTTAATTTGGAGACAGTCAGCACATGAATAGGCACTTGCCTTGAAAGAAACTTTTCAGTAACATTTCATGAGGATATTAACAATTTTCTAGTCACTGTAAGATTAACATTCCTTTATTATATGGTCCAATATTTTTACTATTAATCATTCAGCCTGTCCCTTTAGTTATATAATGCAAGGAATTGCCACTTTTTCTCCCAAAGGCATAAAGTTCAAGCAACACAAGGAAATACTAATGAGGCCCTATATTTACTATGAATAAATATCTCTTCTCTAGTTCAGTCATTAAATAAAGCCTGCTCACTAGTAATTAGGATCTGTATAAAAATAGATTTATGAATAGTCACTAAATTAGTTATGGATGCATAGGGAAATTCATTTAACTAATTTCGAGCAAGACCTTGGAATACATTTAGCCATTTGTGTTTATGATATATAAATAACAGATTTATTACTATCACAAAGCAAATTCTTTCTTGCACAAGTACTTTTGACTTCATTATCTGAGAGTTGGACTTGGCCCAAAGTGTACTGACTCACAATATTTTCCTTCATGGCAGAATTTTCATGAACAGTTGCTTTAAATTGAAAAAACAGACCCAGAGTTGCTGAAAGAGGCAGAAGCAAGAGGATAGTTCAGCATTAGTAAGCAATGCGGTCACTAAATACAATGACCCAGTTCTGGTCAAAGAAAAGTCACAAAAACTCTATTTAGAAGGAAAACTTAAATATTTTTTAGGAAGAGAGAAAAATAATTTCTTTAGAAAGGGACTTCCCCCAGGCAAATCTCAAAAATAAATGGTAACATTTGTACAGTAGTTACTATAATGTTTCCTCACCGTCAAGAGAGAGAATTCAAAAATAAAAGAATCTTGGCTTCTAGAAAAAGCAGTAGGAAACCTCTGGCCCTTAGCTTAATTTCTTCTAGCTAGACCATGAAAAGTTTTCTAAAAACCAAGTGTCCTTTGTGCCTCCCTTCTCTACCATGAAGAGCAACAAATACAGCTGTGCAAACAGCAGGAATGTGTGTTCCTGTGGTAGGATGCATGCCCTGGCTCTTCCTGGAGGAATTATCTTTCAGACATGTGCACAACCTTCTCAGTCAGCAGGCTCAAAGAAGGATGAGGAGATTGTAGGCAAAGGTAAACTCCAGTCTGAATTCATAAGGGAAGATACAAGGCAGATTGATAGGGATCCCTGGGGGAAAAAAGGGAGGGGGGGAGATTCTTATAGCTGGCAATAAGGAAGAAAAAGATTGAAGGCCCTACAATTGGAGCTGCAGGAAACACAAGCTGAGAAAGTGAGAAATAATGCTCTTTCCTTCCTATCCATTTTTATATCTTTCTCTCTTCTACCACCTTCTTTTTTATAATAAGAACATAGGTCTTAGAACCATTATCAGAGTTTAAATCTCAGGTTATCGTGTTTTTGTTGTATGATTTGGGTAATTTATTTAACATCTTTAAAATTCAGCTTCCTCATCTGTAAAATAGGTAGAATGACACCTCAGAATTGTAAGGATTTGATAAGGTCATATAGAATACATAACAAATGTCTGGTTCATGGTAGATGCTTGAAAAATGTGTTAGCACTTTTCCTTTCCTTCTTTTATTCTTTGTCTATATTTCTTCTTTTTAAATTTTTTTCACATCTAAATGGACTTTTGGACCCTTTTCTCTATTACTTATTTTCTCTGGGTGAGTGACCTTGGATAGAAGGATTTCCCAATACCTGGTGTAAGTGGGGTATTCAGTCACAAGGGCTGATTTCTTCATGGTTGTCTGAATCCCAAAAGACTGAGTTTCCTGTTGATCTGATGAAGAACTATTTTTATAACAGGAAGTTCTAGGGAATCTGGGAATTAGAAAAAAAGAATGCCTGGCTCTTCTTAATCAGAGATTGTTATACTTGGATTCCCTCTCACACAATGATACAGAATTTAAGCAAAGACTCCAGAGCACCAAATAGACTTCAATTCAGCCTAAGCCCTGATGATATAGGTCATGCAACCCTGATACACAATGAGACCTGGGCTCTGTGTGACTGGCTTATTAAAAGCAAGTTTCAAGAGCAGAGAAGTGAGTCTGAACTACATAGAGAAAAATAAATTCTGTGTTCAAAGTGAAATGAATAATAACTCAAATTTCAGCATTCGTTACTTTTGAGCTAGCAATGCAAGTACTGTGAACTGGTTTTCTTCTTCTTCTTCTTCTTCTTTTTTTTGAGGATATGAAAGGAACTTCAAATTCATTGCAGAAAGGAACCACAAATTTTTTTTTTTTCTTTTTTTTGAGTTGGAGTCTCAATCTGTTGCCCCGACTGGAGTGCAGTGGCCACTTCCGGCCACCGCAGCCTCAACCTGCTGGGCTCCGGCGATCCTTCCGCCTTAGCCTTCCAAGTAGCCGGAATTACAGGCATGTGCTACCACGCCCGGCTGATTTTTTGATTTATTGTAGAGATGAGGTCTCTCTGCCCAGGCGGGTCTCAAACCCGCGGGCTCAGGCAATCCACTCACTTCAGCCTCCCAAAGGCGCGGGATTATAGGCTGAGCCACCGAGCCCGGCTCACAAATTTTTTTTTAAAGAAAAAAAGGGTAGGAGAAAGAGTGAGAGGAAGGGAGAGAGAGAAGGAAACATCTACTCAAGTGGAAGTAGTTCTTTCTTCTTAGCCTCCAAGAGAGTACCCCTCTTCAGTGAACAGCCTGGAGAAAAGCGCTTCAGGAGTGGTTTGCCTACAGCTAACAACACTGCTCACTGTTCCCTCCTTCTTGGAAATCTTTCGCCCCTTGGTTTTCTGTACATACCCCTGTTCTAGTCTTTCTTCTCCCTTAAATAATGACAACTCCCAAATACACATCTTTAAATCCCCCCTATCTTCTAAACAAGCCAAACTTGTCATCATCTGCTGACTGGTGATCATGTCTAAAATCAAAGTTATTCCCACTATTCCTAAGCCTCTTCCCACTATCCACACTCCATCTACCAGTTTCAAAGTAAAGGAGCTCTGAAGTAATTTTTCAACTTTGACTCCCAAATCAATCAGTCACCAAGTGCTATTGGTTCTACTTCCTGAATTGCTCTTCAATCTGTATCTGCCTTCTAATTCTACTGCCACTGTTTCATACAAAGCTCTCATCTGGTTTCCTAACTAGTTTCTGTTTATGATCTTTTTCTGGCCAGTGTTGTACCAAAGTGATCTTTCTAAAACGTAAATCTAATAATTTTTAATAACTTTAATAATCTCTGATGAGTCCCCTGACTCTCAAAATAAAAATCCAAAATAATCCAAATCTCAATAAGTTTCATTATAATTTTGCAATTTCCTTCTCTGCATCACACCAACCTTATTTCAAACCCTGCAGTTCAGTCACATAAAGCTGTTTGCCACTCCCCAAATACATGATCCTTCATGATTCTTTGCCTTAGCACGTTCTGTTTGCTCTTTATGAAATGCTTTTCTCTGCCTAGTTACACTCTTTAAGATTAAGCCCAAACACCACTCTTGTGTAAAGCTGTCCCTCACGGCTCAATACATTAGTTAAATCTACCCGTAGGACTCTTGGTCCCTGCCTCTCTCGGGGAACTTTTAAAGATGCTCTGCAAGTACTGGTTTATATATATCTCCTGGAACAAATGAGACTGAGATTGTGAGCTCCCAAAAGAAAAGCATCAGCTCTTATCCCTTTTGGTGTCCCCAGCCTTTCACCAAACACTCAATAAATGCTAATGGATGTCAAGAGAATTCAGCTTTCCACACAAAGAACCCAGGACCCTCCAGAAAAAAAGTCATCCTTTCCCAGAGAGAAAGCTCTTAGGGACCGTGTAGTCTTGTCCAATAAATATACCCATAGCTGGAATAAGATCAAAATATGTTTCTTAACTTAAAAGAGGTATGGAGGTGGCGGTTAGGGTATAGGGAAAAGGGGAGGAGAGGGGAGGGGAGGGGAGAGGAGAGGAGGAAGGAAGGAAGAATGGATAGGCAAGAATTCTTTGATGATTCAGTGTACCTTTCCCTCATAGAAAAAGGGATCTTATTCCCTGTTCTCAAAACTGAAAATAAATGGAAACTTTCCTCTGTATTTAGTAGATACTAAAAGACCACTTGAATAAAATAATCTACAGGTGAATGCTATCTAGTTGGTAGGAAATTTGCACTAGAAATAAAAACAATCTCAGCATCTTCCCTCACCTTAGTTTTCCTCTCACCAGCCTGTCTTTCTCAGAGCCTCTGCCTCTCTCTCTCTCTCTTTGCCTTGTGTAGCTTAGTTTACTTTCAACAAGCAGAGAAAAGTTAAAGTGACCACCAGGAAACTTGTCTAGCCTCTATACCCAATTGCCCCCTGAAAAGTACACTTAATTTACAATCACAGCATACGCAACTGGGTATCTTAACAGTAAACCTAATGTAACAATTGCTCCTTTAGATATTTCCTTAAATTTATGTGAATGACAAATATACACTTTAATGACTGTAGGCTCTAATCATTTTCAAATTACTGATTTTCACTGCATAGTTACCATATATTTCCTTTATGTAAATAGCTAAATATTTCTAAATTTATTCCATTAGTATATAAAAAATTGCTATTTGTTTTTAAATGGGGATGGGGCGATTATAAGCATGTTGCCAACAAAGCAAGCTTTAGAGCAATTCTCTAAGCCCATTATGTTTGAAAATATACTATTTGTACTGTAGAAACTGTGATATTAAAAGCCAACAAGCTTCTATAAGTTTGTCCTTTTAAATTTAAACTACTAAAATTTTTTTAAATATGAGAAGTCTTTCAATGCCAATTCCATATCAAAGTTCTAGAATTTTGCATTTTTACAGAGCAGAGTTCATGAACTCCTGCTAACCGTATTAACAATCTACCAGGTTTCTAAAGACTCAGCAGGGGTTAGAATTAGAAGACTCTGCCATACATCAATAACAGGAGCAGTGACACTCAGAGGAGTTTACCACTGTGTTCTCCTAAGAGGGTTCAGCACATTCAGGGACTGTAGCCCATAAATGAAAGAGATCTATAGTTAATGATTCTAAATAAGATCTAGAGGACATGTTATTTCAAATTTTGTGAAAACAATGAGGGTCTATTTAAAACTATATATATGTTGTGTGTGTGTGTGTTGTGTGTGTGTGTGTTAGTGTATATACAATGTTATGATAGTCATATTTTTTATTTTAAAGAGACTTACTACTAAAAAAATTGAGTTAAAAAAATCCCCCTCCCTCCCTCCCCCCTCCCTTAAAAATGTTTTGATCGCAGGAAGATGTTAATGAAATTACAAATGGTTCCCTGGGAGGCAGGAAAATGGCTTGAATCCCTAATTCAGGATGGAACCTGTTGGATAAGCAATAACTCAAGTAATTCCATGTATCCTGGGCCCAAGGAAGGTGGCAGATCAATTCAAAGATACACAAAAACAAAGGGAATATATCTGAATGCACAGATACACTTTAAAGCTAATTTCAAAGCATTTTTCAAAAATAAAAAATAGGGCTGGGTGTGATGGCTCAAGCCTATAATCCCAACACTTTGGGAGGCTGAGATGAAGGGAGTACCTAAGCCCACGGGACTGAGAACAGCCTGGGCAACTTGACGAGACCTCATCTCTACAATAAATTTTTTAAAAAATTAGCCAGTCATGGTGGCGTGTGCCTGTAGTTCTGGCTACTTGGAAGGCTGAGGTGGAAGGATTGCCTGAGTCCAGCAGGTCAAAGCTGGGGTGGCTGTGAGCATCCCACTGCACTCCAGCCTGGGCAACAGGGTGAGACTCCAACTCAATAGATAAACAAATAAAATTTAAAAATAAAAAATAGACTGAGCATGGTGGCTCACACCTATAATCTCAGCAATTTGGGAGGCTGAGACAGGAGAATTGCTTGAGCCCAGGGAGTTTGAGACCAGACTAGGCAACGTAGCAAGACCCTGTAAAATTAGCTAGGTCAAGGGTGCGGTGAGCTGTGATTATGCCACTGCACCCCAGCCTGGGCAGCAGAGTGAGACACTGACTCAAAAAAATTTTTTTAATTAAAGAAAGTAGTAAAATAAAAAGTAAACTCTCCTCAATGTGAATTTGTTATTTACGGATTTTCACAGGCAGGAAAAGACGTCCTCCCCTACCTCCCTTTTAAACAATTCTCACCCAATTCTCACCATGCGCTCGCACGCACTTTACCCGGTTACTGGGATTAGGGGGAAAAAAGGCTCACAAAAGGGCAATATTCAAATCTTATGGCAGAGATGATTGTTAAGTATAAAATATCTGTATTTCCTGTTGTTGCCTATGAAAGAAAGACAGTATAACATATATCAATTTGTTTTGAAGCTGAAGGAAACATAATAGTGATCTCTAAAGCAATGTTTATTGTTAGAACCAGCATTAAGACTACATATATGATTTGCATTCTAGTCTTCTGGATCTTTAATTTGTATAAAGCTTAGGCATTACACAGACATATATTTATAATGCCCAAATTTGTTTTCCTTTAAGCTCATCTCACTGTAGCAATTATTGCACACTAAACAAAAACTTTTGTGAAATTTTTTTTTTAGGGTTCTTATTAATTATTCAGGTTAAATAATTGACTCAATTTAGGATCCTTTCAGGAAAAAACTAATTCAATAAGACCAAAATTATATTTTCATAATAATCTCAATCTTATCTGCCCCAATTCCAAGGAGCATAACCATGGCAGTCATGGCAATTTACAGTAGGAAGCTAAATTGTCTCTTTTCTAAATTACCATATGTACAAATTCTGCCTTTGGTGAAAGCATTATTACTTGCAATTCATGGACAAGTTATTTATATCTGACAAAAAAACTGACAAAAAAGAAAGTTAAAAAAGAGAGAGGAACAAATTAATGGGAATGTATAAAAAGAATTTACCAGAGGTAGCAATTTTTCTCCATTATTTTCTTTCCATATTCACCACAGCATATATAGTCACAGACTAAAACAAACTGTTTCCTGTTGCAACACTTTTAAGAGGAAGCAATTTTTTTTCCTTTAAACGTACTTTAAAATTTGAGTTTCTCCATTTTTTAATATTAATATTGTAAGAGAAAAATTTGCTTTACTCAACACTTCCAAAATCACACTTTTTATTGGGGTAAAATATACATAAAATTTACCTTTAGCTGGGTGTGATGGCTTACACCAATAATCCCAGCACTTTGGAAAGTCAAGGCAGGAGAATTGCTTGAAGTCAGGAGTTCAAGACCAGCCTGATGGCATGTGCCTGTAGACTCAGCCACTCAGGAGGCTGAAGTGGGAGGATGGCTTCTGCCCAGCAGTCTGAGGCTGCAGTGAGCTATGATCACACCACTGCATTCCAGCCTGGACAACAGAACGAGACCTTATTTCTCTAAAAAAAATAATTAATTAATTAATTAATTTACCGATAACTATTTTTAAGTGTACAGTTCAGTGGCTTTAAATACATTTACATTACTAGGCAACAGTCACCAGCACCAATCTGCAGAGCTTTTTCATCTTCCCAAACTTAAATTTCATATCCTTTAAACAATAACTTCCAGGTTCCCTACCTCCAACCCCTGGTAAACATTCTACTTTCTGTCCCAATGAATTTGACTACTCTAGGTATCTCATGTAAGTAAAATTATACAGTATTTGTCCTTTTGTGACTAACTCATTTCACCTGGCATAATATCTTCAAGGTTCATCCATGTGGTAGTATGTACCAGAATTTTCTTTTTAATGCTAAGTGATATTCCATTGTATGTATATATGCCATTTTGCTTACCCATTTATTTCTCTATGGACACTTCAGCTGCTTCCATTTTTTAGCTGTTATGAACATGGGTGTACAAATATCTGTATGATCCCTTCTTTCACTTGAGTATAAACCCAGAAGTACAATTGCTGAGCCATATGATAATTCTAAGGTTAATTTTTTGAAGAACTACCATATTGGTTTCCATAGCAGCTGCATCAGTTTATATTCCCAACAGCAATGCTCAAGGGTTCCATTTTTTTCACATGCTCACCAACACTTGTTATTTTGTGGGTTTTTTTAAATTATATTAATCCTAGTAGGTATGAAGTAGTTTGATTTGCATTTCCCTAATGATTAATGATGTTGAGCATATTTTCATGTGCTTATTGGTCATGTGTATATCTTCTTTGGAGAACTGCTTATTCAAGTTCTTTGCTCATTTTAAAAATCAGGTTGTTTGGATTGCTTTATTCTTGAGTTGTAGAAGTTCTTAATAAGTTCTTAATAAGTTCTGGATATTAGCCCTTTATCAGATATCTGATTTACAAAGATTTTTTTTCCTATTCTGTAGGGCTTTTTTACACTCTGTTGATAGTGTCTTTGCTATAGTTTTAAGCTTTAATAATTTCAGAGGTCAGTTATAATGGCTTATACCTGTAATCCCAGTTCTTTGGGAGGCTGCGACAGGAGGATTTATTAAAGTCAGGAGTTCAAGGCTGATCAACATAGTGGGACCCCTATCTCTACAAAAAATAGCAAAAAGAAAAAGAAAAAACTAACCAGGTATGGTGGAAGGTTACTATAGTTCCACCTACTCCAGAGGCTGAGGCAGGAAGATCCCTTGAGCCCAAGAATTCCAGACAGCATGGAATTCTATGATCATGCCACTGCATTCCATCCTGAGTGACAAAGTGAAAGCCTGCCTCTTAGAAATAGAAATAAGTACGTAAATAAAATTCCAGAAATACGAATGCTACACACTGAAAAATCATTTGAAAGTTTAATTATTTAAATTTCTAGCTTTAGTTTTGTAAATTTTTACTAATAAATTGTTAATTTTAATTTTTTCTTTTAATTCCTCTGAAGATGGCACAACAAAAAGCTAAAATTAAAATATTATAACTAAAAATTCACAAAATTTAATAAGTTTAAAATTTAAATTTAAATAAATATGTAAATGATGTTTTTATAAGTTTGAACATTTATGCTCTTGAAATTATTAAGTCTTAAACCTGCACTCAGACTTTTGAGACACACTGTTTTAATTGTAGAAGATCAGTGAGGGCTGGGCTTGGTACCTCAATCTGTAATCCCAGCACTTTGGGAGGCCGAGGCGAGTGGATTGCCTGAACCTGAGGGTTCGAGATCCACCTGGGCAAGATGACGAGACCTCGTCTCTATAATAAATCAAAAACTAGCCCAGTGTAGTAGCGCATGCCTGTAGTTCTGGCTACTTGGAAGGCTGAGGCGGAAGGATCGCCAGAGCCCAGCAGGTTGAGGCTGTGGTGGCCGTGAGCATGCCACTGCACTCCAGTCTGGGCGACAGAGTGAGACTCAAAAAAAAAAAAAAAAAAAAAAGATCAGTGGGGGATATAAGGGTATACTATACAATTCTTTTTACTTGTTTGGACATTTGAAATTTTTCACAATAAAACGGAAAAAATTAGAAATATAATTTAATTATGAGAAATTAATTAAGATATATGAAAAAGATTAAGCATAGAAGCAAAGTGATTATCAACATTATTATATCCAAGACAGAAAATCTTGGTGCAGTGTTGGGCTACTTTTGGGAACTTTTTTCCAAGATCTCTATTTATGACCAAGGGATAAGTTCTACATTCAGGCTTGTTTGTTTGTTTCTTTCTTTCTCTCTTTCTTTCATCTTCCTCTCTTTCTCTCTCTCCTCTCTTCTCTCTCTCTCTCTCTCTCTCTCTCTCTCTCTCTCTCTCTCTCTCTCTCTCTCTCTCTTCCTTTTTTTTCCCCCTAAATAATGATTGCAACACTTCCTAAGATTCTTGGGCTTGTTAGAAAAAGTGTCAAGATATTTTGTGAACTCATTGTTCTTCACCATTTATTCAGTAATTATTTCCTACATGCTAGGCAGGCACAGTGCTCAACAGTGGAGACACAATCCGAAATAAAACAAAATTCTTAATTTATAGTCTAGTGGGAGAGAGAGAAGACAGGTAAACAGAGCCTCACAACAAAGCGTAAAGTGCTCGATAGCATGTTCAGCGTTACAGCAGCATCATATTACAGCATATCAAGGAGCCACAGAGGAATAGAACCTTACTCATCCTTACAAATACCAATGAAGGCTTTCCTGACTAGGTAACAGGTGTTAGTGGTGGAGTGAAGGCACAGAAATTAGTTGTGTAAAGAGGGAGTTGAGGAATATTTCCATTGGAGGGAACCCCATATATAAAGTCTCAGAGGTGCCAGGTAACATGGTACATTTGACAAAGAACAAAGAACTACCGATGAAAGCAAGCAGACGTCTGAAATAGGATGCTAATACCCTGATAAGAAACAGAATTTAATACACTTATGAAAATAATCCATTCTCAGCTGAAAGTGAAAGAAAATCAACCTATTTGCCTGAATGTTTCAGTTAGCAGCAGATGTGGTTTTGGTTTCATTTTACTTCACCTTATGAATTATTTGAAAGTAAATTTTAAAGTTTGAATTATGCAAATTCAGTACAATCACTGTAATTTGCTAGTGCATTCAGCAAATGGAAAATAGGTTGATGGGTGGAAACCATGAAATGCGTACATGAATGACATAATTATAATGAGTCAAGTACACAAGGAATCTTTACCAGCAGTCTTCAAACTTCGCCAGTGGACTACATAAAATGTCATTTTTATGTGTCCTTCTTGAGACTATGACTTAGGAGATCGAAGGTGAAACCCAGGAATCTGAATTTTTAACAAGATCACAAGGGATTCTTGTAACTATTTGCAATAGAAATTTTAAACCTATGCAAAATTAGAGAGAATACTATAACATTTCCCACATACCCATTACTTACCTTCAGTAAATAAATACTTGACCAGTCTTGTTTCGTCTACATTACTACCCACTTACTCTTCATAATTATTAATTTATTTTGAACATTAATACTTTATTTGGTATCTCTAAGATTAACACTTCAATTAGTAACTCTAAGAATATAATTTTTTAGCATTACCACAATTCAATAATCACACCTATAAACCGAAAGTGACCCTAATGTAACCGGTCTATACTTTCAGAAAAAACTGGACAATTAGCCTGTGAAAGAGGGTAACAAGTCAGTGTCCAAGTGGGCTGCTTGGGAAGACATAACTTGATTTAGTTCATCATACATTCAAGTTCTTTTGCTTCAAGAACAAGAAAGCTACTCAGTTATGTTTCTGAATCTGTTGCCTTCAAATCTTCAGAAAAAATAATGTATTTTTCAAAAGCATAAAATTATCAAACTGAAATTTGATGTTTTACAAAAGAAAATCTTGTCTAGGGTCTAAATTTTTAAAAGAAAAAAGTTGCTGTGGTTAAATAAATTTGTACACTTTATAATCCTCACAGAAGAAAAAGTTTGCTCAATTTGCTTTTCCTACAGAGTTACTTGGATTTCCGAGAGTTTAAAAATATTTTTCTCAATGAATCTCAGAAATATTTGCCAAAGAAACAAAGAACACAACATAGATCCTGATAAGTTCTTGGCAATTCAGTTAACTCCAAATATTAAAGAACCTTGCTATTTTTAATCATTATATCCATAGAATGCACCATTTGAAAAGGTTTCCATCGAAAATCAAGGTTAGAGAAATCTGATTACCTCAGTCATACCTCAGCTTTTTTCTTTTATCTGCCTTAACACCCCCACTCAAAACCAATATTTATAAACTTCAAGCCAATAATTCCTTGAAATTTTTCTCTCCTTTCATTTGTTTTTTTAAAAAACAAAAGAAAACAAAACTTTTTAAAAGTAAAAACTTGGGTTTACATCTGAACATCAGAAGTAATATTCAGTTTTCTTTCTTAACCATGCAAATCAGGAAATTCTTTGCAACAATAAAAAATTTAAAAATCTTAAATTTCACTGTCAATTTATAAAATAGCATTTGTATAATATTGATGTAACTTAGATGTTTGTTTTCAGGTATATTCCATTTTTGTTTGTTTGGGGTTTTTTGTCGCCCAGGCTGGAGTGCAGTGGCATGCTCACAGTCACCCCAGCGTCCACCTGCTGGGCTCTTGCGACCCTTCCGCCTCAGCCTTCCAAGTAGCTGGAACCATAGGCACGCACTACCATGCCCGGCTAATTTTTATTTATTGTAGAGATGAAGTATCACAAAGTTGCCCAGGCTGGTCTCGAACCCGTGGGCTCAGGCAATCCGTTTGCCTTGGCCTCCCAAAGTGCTGGGATTACAGGCTCTGCCACTAAGCCCGGCCCCATTTTTTTTAAACAGTAAAAACCTGTGATATCTGCTTACAAGCTATTCTTTATTTATCAACAATGGAAAACCATGGATTCTCATCAAAACTATGACATAAAATCTCACATGTGATTATTAACCTTAGAAAGTCTAAGATTAAACTCCTCCTTGATCCTGTCATCAAAGTAAGCATTCAATAAATTATTAAATATCATATGTTTAAGATATATTATTTCTTTTTAAAATACTTTACCCTTTACTAGGGTTTTTTATTTGACATGTGTCCAAGATACAAAGACAAATCTTCTCTTTTGCTCTTTGATAAGGTGTCAGAGCTTACTTAAAGGTTTAAGAATAGAGCTGTTGAACTAATTTTTTTTTTCTATTGCAAGTTATATATGAGAATTGGTAGCAGCCTGTTGAAAGAACTTTACCTGTGGATAATAGCCCTTATCTCACCTCTATCTATCATGCCATCAATTTCTTTAGAACAGGAGTTTACCTTTGGGCAGCTCATACACCAGCTGTCAATCTGTCCTCACCCTGAGACTTTGCTGCAAACCAAACTCAGGTGTGTTGAGGTTTCATGAGACTAGATTGTTTTCCTTCTTTCTCCAACTAGAACAGGTGTAGTCAAAACGCGTGCCTCTGGCACTCCAGATGTGACTCATCACAGGGCAGAGCCAGAACTTTTTCATCCCTGCTTCCTAGACCACAACTTCATATCTGGAGATTTTCTAGATGTTGCTTATTGTCCTGGTTTTACTTTTGTCTGCCTCTTTCACTAAAGCATTTTAAAATGACAGCGTTGAAAAATCTAAAAAACTCAAATGTCCATCAATAAAAAACTGATCTAATAAACTATACTCCATAAAATGAATTACTATACATTGTAAAAAAGAAAGAAACAAAGAAAATACTCGCTAAGTAATAATATGAAATTTCCAAGATATATTAAGTTTAAAAGGAGTAGAATAGTATTACTTTTTGTTAAAAAGAGAGAGAGAGAGAGAGAAACATTCATAATTGCTTCTATATTCATAAAGAAGCTCTTAAAGGATACACTATAATAACACTGGTTCCTGGGGTTGGGAACTAGGCATATGAAAGACAGGAGTAGAAAGAAGAATTTTCATGATATGTCTTCTTATACTTTTTATTTTTGAACTATAGTAACATACTGCCTATTCAAAAATTTCAATTTAAAAAAAAAAGGAAAGGAAGAATAGCTATTAATTACACAAAGGCTAAAAGAAAGAAGAAATATATTTTAAAATGTCTTACTCTTAGTCAGGCTATCAGCACTACAGTTTGGTGGAAAACATAAATTGTCAGGAAACCAAAAAATTAAATTTAGAAAAGCACCAGCGAAAGAAACTAGTATTGTTTCTGATTGAAGGTCAGAATAAAAGACCTTCAAAATATATCTACCAATCCTATGGATTTGTTGATTTGCAACCATGCTAAGCTGGGCTCGATGGCTCAGCCTGTAATCCCGCGCCTTGGGAGGCTGAGGTGAGTAGATTGCCTGAGCCCGCAGGTTCGAGACCCACCTGGGCAACTTGGTGAGACCTCATCTCTACAATAAATCAAAAAATTAGCCGGGTGTGGTAGCGCACGCCTGTAGTTCTAGCTACTTGGAAGGCTGAGGCGGAAGGATCGCTGGAGCCCAGCAGGTCGAGACTGCAGTGGCCGGGAGCGGCCACTGCACTCCAGTCTGGGTGACAGAGTGAGACTCCAACTCAAAAAAAAAAAAAAAAAAGCGAACAAAAGCCCGTTACAAAGTGGGCAAAAGATATGAACAAACACTTCTCAAAAGAAGACATAGGAGCAGCCAACAGATGCATGAAAAAAAATGCTCAGCCTCACTAGTCATTAAAGAAATGTAAATTAAAACCACACTGAAATACCACCTAACTCCAGACAGGATAGTCATCGTCATTAACTCAAAAAAAACAACAGATGCTGGAAAGGATGCAGTAAAAAAGGATCACTTCTACACTGTTGGTGGGAGTGTAAACTAGTACAACCTCTGCGGAAAACAGTGTGATGATTCCCAAAAGATCTAAAAATTGACCTTCCATACGACCTCACAATTCCCCTGCTGGGAATATACCCAGAGGAACTCAAGTCATTCTATGAAAAAGATGCCTGCTAAAGCATATTTATTGCAGCATTATTCACTATTGCAAAAACATGGAACCAACCATGCCGCCCATTGAAAGAAGACTGGATAAAAAAATGACGTACATATACACAATAGAATATTATGCAGCCATAAAGAAGGACAAAATTATGAAATTTGCAGCAACTTGGATGGATTTAGAATCTATAATACTGAGTGATCTATCACAGAAACAAAGAACTGAGTACCACATGTTCTCACTCATAAGCAGACCTTGAAAAATTATCATAATACTATAAGAAAGGGATTGGCAGTAGTGGGAAACTGCCAGGGGTGGTGGGGTTGAGATTGGCAGTAGTGGGAAACTGCCAGGGGAGAGGAGGCACACCTCATCAACAATAGTATCTGCATAATGAACATTTGTATACCTAACCCTGAATTGTACCCCACATCTTTAAAATTAAAAAAATTTTTTTTAAGTGAGCAAAAAGTATTCTGAAGACAACATAGCAGGATCGAGTGCTCTCTCCTCAAGCATTTCTTCAGCTTTCTTCTGGAAGATATCCTACTTCTCTCACAGTCTGATTCCAAAGGCAGCATGGTGAAGAGTGAAACATTTGCACCCAGAGCAATACTGACCAGCCCTAATTCCAGCTCTGACACTTAGGAGCTGTATGGCCCAGGCACATCATTTAACCCCGTGGCGCCTTGTTTCTTCACCTGTACAGCAAGGATAAAAATAGTATCTGTCTCATAATGTCACTGTAAGGATTAACTGAGTTAGTACATAAAAAGCACGTAGAACAGAACCTAGTTCACAGTAAGAACTCTGTTTGCTATTTTACTTGTTCTTCAACTGTTTGACTGTTTATCTTTCTTTAAAAGCTGCCTCCCAGGCCTACTACTTACCCTCTCACTTCCCATTAAGCCTTGTTCTTATCTTTCTCCCTTCTCCTCCCATCTTTCTTTTTAAAAAGGGATGCAATCAGTCATTAAAATACTCCCACAGAGTTTTTAAGACAAGACTATCCCAAAGAAAAATATTCATAAAAGAAATAGAAAGTGTGGTGGTGTTTGCCAAGGAAATTCAGAATTAAAAACATTGGCATAAAGATAATTCCTTACTTTTCTATATCACTTTGTAATGCTATAGGATATCTCAATTGATCCTCACAACAACCCTTTGAGACCATCAGGGCAGATAAAGAATATAAGGCAAATGAGGTTAAAAGGGTTGCCTGAAGCTAAATTGCATATTTCAAGTTAGTGACAATATCTGACCGGCTCAGTTCAACAACAATTTATTGAACACCTGCCACAGCGCAGCCACAGTGTTGACCTCCAAATTCCAAATGCTCTCTTCTACAAAGAGTTTACGTGGTATAAAACACCTCTCAAGAGTTTCACTCAACTTGATGATGATGCTACTTAAAAGCTACTATAGCTTCATATAGTAGAAAGGACCAATGATTCCCTGGCAAAAAGATATTGGGCTGCATGATCTTGAGGAAACAGTTTAATCACTCAGTTTTCTCATCTCTAAATGTGTGAATAATACTCACCACCAGGTGGTTATAAGGGTTAAATGGGAGAATGAATATAAAAGCAGTCTGTAAACTGTAAATTTCCATCACAGGTATTAGGTTGTTTTTTTTTTAATATAGTTATCTTATTTAGCACTAGAATGCAAGATCAAACCTAGATGGAAAAAAAAAAAAGAAAGCCTGATAGAAAAACATCTCTAGGTACTCAGTCCTTAAAAGACCTCCCAAGGAGAGTAGCAAGTTTACAAAAACTCACACTGTTTCCCCTGAGGAGGATACCCACTGAACCAACAGAGGTAAGCCACATGGGTCAGCCCCATTCTAGCAAATGTACTCTTTTCCATTTGCTCCAGTTGGTGGTAACGGGTACATAGGAGCAAACCAGACAGGTGGTGCAACATGAAACAGAAGGATCTATGTTTCACTCTAAAAAGAAAAAAAAAAAACCTGTGGGAAATAGTGGGAGAACGAAAAGAAGCCAACAAGTGCTTGGGGGCACTTCAGCTGGTAGGTGAGAGAGAGAGAAGCAGTCTCAAGACAGATGCAATCCACACCCTCCATCTGTAATCAAGAGTGGCTCACATGTCAGAAAAAAGTTTGTCCTCCCTCAGGGGAATCTTGAAGGCTGTCAATGTTCTAGCCATGAGAAAACAAAAATCTATATAGAACATTCCAACATGTAGAGGCCTGATGGATCTCAGAGCAATGTTCTATGGGAGTCTGAGTCTTGTAAGCTTCTCACTGGAAGGACTGGGAATGTCAGCCATAGGCATGCTTCACAAGGGAGGGGATGTGATGTCTGAACCTGCTCAGAGACAGGCCCAATGCTTAAGATTTAAGAAGACAGTAGAGCGGGGCAGTTAAATAAGCCAATTGTCAGTCGAGCGGGGCAGTTAAATAAGCCAATTGTCAGTCAAACAACCTGGATTCAAATCCCAATTCCATTGCTTGCTTACTTAGCCTGTGTGATTTGAGGTTACTTAATTTTGCTAAATTGTTTACGTTTTGTAGCAAAGCTTCCTAACTTTAATAGCAAAGTTGCTTAACTTGACTAAGCTTCATTTCTCTATCTCTAAAATAGGGGCTAATAATACTTTCCACAAGGATGTTATAATGATGAAATAAGTTTTTTTAAACAAAGTAATCAGTCAATAAATGTTGGCTATAATAGTACTTTTTGAAAGGCAAGTTTAGTAGCTTTCCCAGTTTCTAAGGCCTAGAGGATAGGAAGTTAGAGGAGAAGAAAGTGAGAACTTTTCTATAGCATCAAACATAGGGACAGACTTTGCACACTCACTGGCAACTGAAATAACTTTTCAATGTTTTCTTGTTTTATGAACTATTTTAGATAAGTTGAACATATGTACAGAAAGATAATGACTAAATATCCAGTGACTAAATACCTAGAATTAGAGCTGTATTTGGATTCCAGGTCCACTTCTTACCAGCTCTGTGACCTTTACTTTGTGCCTCTGTCCCACATTCGTAAAATGATGAGGATGATAATAATAGTATCTACCTCATAATGTTAAAGTAAGAATAAAATGAGACAATGTGCATTTTAGCACAGGCCTCAGTACAGTCAATACTAAATAGAAGGTACTTAATAATTAATAGGTATTAATATTTCTTTCACTGAAAAAAATCAGGGGCTATTTGTAAATTAAACTTAAAACCTACCTCTCTGAGTAGGGAAAGGAAAATATACCATCTATTAAGAGTCCTTGCTCTCAGTAGAAGGAACTTTTTCCTCTCAGAAGAAACTTTAACAGTCTTTACTAAGAATAAATAATTTAACCAGGTATCTTAACACTTTTAGATTGGTTCATCCTCCAATCTGGCTGTGTTATTGTGCTTTAACTAAACCAAGCAGAAAATTTATCTGAGGTAATTGAAAAATCTAAATAGTCTCTGAGAGCCCTGATGAATATTCTACCCATATTTATAATTAAATCATAGCCATAAAAGCAATAAGGCAAAGTCTCAAAATTTTCTAGCAAAAATCAAACAAAACATAGTTGTTTAAAGATTTATCAAATGATAATTTATTCCACATACTTAAAAAGTTTGCCAGTTCAGTAAAATTTAGTAGTAACAAAATAAAATGTATACAAAGTACATCAGATAATAAAAATTCATTCATTCATTTTTATTCGTTCAATAAACATTCCTTAATGCCTACTATGTGATTTATATCTTAAATCAAATATACTGCACTTGTTCACTCTTACAAAGTTCTTTCATTTATCATTATCCACATTTCATTCAGATTTTCACATGATCTGATAACACTGCAATTTGATTAGAAGAGTTAAATATGAAAACCCTGTCACTTTAAGAATGTGTAATGTTTTCCCATTAACATTCCTCTCTGGTTTTATGTACTTGGTCTGTGCTGTAGGATGTAGCATAAATTATCTGCCTTCAGCAAAACGAACAGCTGAAATGCACGGCTGCCTGACAGTGCTTGTTTGGCCATTAGCTACTGGGAGCACACGCTGCTAGGGATGTCTGCCTTTCAGTTGTCTCAAGAAAAGTCTTTAAGTGGTTCAAAATACATCCAATACACAAAACAAGCCCAGTATTTAGCACCATGCTTAGGGGTTAATTAATAAACAAGATGAAAACAATCCTGGGATGTTTAGTTTTAAAGAAAAGCATCACCACAAATGAATGCTTTGTGCTTTACTAAAAGCCAATAGCAGGATAGGATGAAACAATATGTTTAGCAAAATTCTGGTAACTGAGCCCAAGAAAAGAAGTATATTTTTTAAACACAAAAATGGTTGTTTAGCTAAAAATTATTCTTTAGAGAGCACCTCTTTCATTCTTCCCACATTTTGGAATTCCCTGTTATATATACCCTCCCTCTCTCACCCTCTTATCCAAAACATGCTTTGTAAAGCCCAGTTCAGATGGCTCCTCATACCTCCTCACCCTCACCCACTACCCCAGGGTGTTTTCACATGGCCCTGGCTGAAAGAAATCTGAGCACCCAGAGAAATCGACACTAAATCATTGCCCTTTTCTCTTTTGTACCTTCTCTTCAGCAACCTTGTTTTATTATTGGTGTTCTATAGCTCTTCAACTCAACTTCAAGGTTATTCATTTTACAGTTTCACACAGTGCCTAGTACAAATTCTGTTAAGAAACAGGTGAGTAAGCCTGATTAACACATTCACACTTTATGAACCTCAATTTCCTTATGTAGTAAATGGCTATAATAATATTTGTCCTGCCCAACTAGAGTTTGTCATGTCATCTAATCAAATAACAAACGTGAAAGTGTTTTTGAAAACTACTGCACATTTTGTCTTGTCCTTGTTTCAGGCTGCCCTAAAAAAATTCCTTGGACTGTGTAATTTATAAATAGAAATTTATTTTTCACAGCTCTGAAGGTTGGGAAGTTCAAGATCAAGAAGTCACAGATTCATTGGCAATGGCTGTCTGCTCCTCATATGGTTGTAAGGATAAGAAAGGCTTCCTCAAACCTCTTTTATAAGGGCACCACTAATCCCAGAGCCCTCATGACCCAATCACCTCTCACAGGTCCCACCTCTTAATATGATTGCCTTGGAGATTAGGTTTCAACATATGAATCTGGGAGGGGGGTACACAAATATTCAGATCACAGCACATTATTTGGCAAGCAATTTGACAATATTTATCAAGAACCTTAAATATTTTCATTTTTTCTTATTCACTAATTTAATTTCAGTTATCAATCCTAAGGAAAAACTGTAAACATGGCACAATTTTAAGAACAACAATGTTCAGATATTGTTGTTATTATTATTTTGACTCAGAGTCTCACTGTGTTGCCCAGGCTGGAGTGTAGTGGCACACTCATGGCTATCACTGCCTCCACCTGCTGGGCTCAGGCAATCCTTCTGCCTCAGTCAATTTTTTTTTTATGTATTATAGAGATGAGGTCTTGCCAAGTTGCAGAGCCACTGTGTCCAGCCCAGATATTATTTATAATAACAAATGATGTTATTATTTATGGCTCACACCTATAATCCTAGCACTTTGGGAGGCCAAGGCAGGAGGATCACTTGAGGCCAGGAGTTCAAGACCAGCCTGAGCAACATAGCAAGATTTCATCTCTACACAAAATTAAAAAAAGATATTAGCTGGGATTGGTGGCATACATCTGTAGTTCCAGTTACTCAGGAGGCTGAAGCTGGAGGATTGCTTGAGCTCAGGAATTGGAGGTTGCAGTGAGTTATGATCCTGCCTGGGTGACAGAACAAAACCCTGTCTCTAAGAGAAAAAAAACTATGTATCTAGACAATACATAAAAAAGAAAAATCTATTCATACCCAAAAAATTTTTGAGCAGAACACCACCAAGATACTAATAAAGGTTGTTCAGGGGTAAGGATAATTAGTATTGTTTCTTCTTTAAATTATCTTATATTTTCCAAATATTGTATAATAAGTACATATTACTTTGGTTTTTCTTGGTTTGATTTGGTTTGGTTTTTTTGAGTTGAGGTCTCACTCTGTTACCCAGGCTGGAGTGCAGTGGCATGATCACAGCTCACTGCAGCCTCGAATTCCTGGGCTCAGACGATCCTTCTGCCTCAGCCTTCTGAGTAGCTGGGACTGCAGGCGTGTGCCACAATGCCCGGCTAATTTTTCTATTTTTTGTATAGATAGGGATCTCGCTTTGTTGCCCAGGCTGGTCTTGAACTCCTGGATTCAAGCAATCCTTCCACCTCGAACTCCCACTGTGTTGGGATTACAGGCGTGAGCAACCTCGCCCTGAGCGAGAGTATATTACTTTGAAAATAAAAATGAGGCCGGGCGCAGTGGCTCAAGGTTGTAATCCCAGCACTTTAGGAGGCCGAGGCAAGGATTGTCTGAGCCCAGGGGTTCCAGATCAGTTTAGGAAACTTGGTGAGACCTCGTCTCTACAATATATCACACACACACACACACACACACACACACACAAGCCAGGCGTGATAGCGGATGCCTGTAGTTCTGGCTACTTGGAAGGCTGAGGAGGAAGGATTGCCTGAGCCCAGTGGGTCGAAGGTGGGGTGGCCATGAGCCTGCCACTACCAGCCTGGTTGATAGAGTGAGACTCTGACTCAAATAAATAAATAAATAGAAAGATATGTTCTGAACACTAATTTAAAAGCTACACAAATGCAAGCTATTAATATTGTATTTGGATTACCTCACTTCATTATTGTATATATGCTCTAGGATTGTTCATTTTCTTAAATAAAAATAAACGAAATTAGACTGTTATATTTCAAGCAGTACTTTGGCAACAAAAATACAATTTAAGTCAGATTTCTTCTGTCTGTACTAAAAAATAAAATAATCTCAGTAATTTTAACCAATGAGTGAAAAGTCACTACTCTCCTTTTTATTACTCAGATATGCTGTCACCCACTGTGTGGACCTGTCTTCTAGCTCTATAGGTGAGTCATAAATGTGAATGCTATCTTTAAGAGTATTTCAGAATCCAAAGCTATCTTTTACTTTCACTCACTTCTTTTTTTTTTTTTTTGAGTTGGAGTCTCACTCTGTCACCCAGACTGAAGTGCAGTGGCCGCTCCCGGCCACCGCAGCCTCGACCTGCTGGGCTCCGGCGATCCTTCCGCCTCAGCCTTCCAAGGAGCTGGAACTACAGGCGCGTGCTACCACGCCTGGCTAATTTTTGATTTATTGTAGAGATAAGGTCTCGCCAAGTTGCCCAGGCAGGTCTCGAACCCACAGGCTCAGGCAATCCACTCACCTCAGCCTCCCAAAGTGCTGGGATTGCAGGCTGAGCCACCGAGCCCAGCCTTCACTCACGTCTTAAATAAAGTTGGTCTGTTTGAAAAAAATCATAATTGCCCATGTGTTCAACATAATTGCCCACAAGCTTAAGTACTTTTCTAGGTCATCATCAAATGTCAAGGTTAACACATTTTTCGAATGTAATTCATGGTAGTATTTAATATTTCCATACTAGGGAAAATTTTTTTAAAGAGGAAGAGAAGAAAGTGTCTACTATCTGTCTCAGAAATTTCATTCCATGAAGTCACATTTCTAATGTCACTAATATTGTGTTACCTCAAATATAAAATACAAAGTATTTGCTTCTTATTTTCAGATACTTTTCATGTACTTTTTGAAGTACATGTCTTTTTGGAGGTTATGATTATTGTTTCCTTTCTTTTTTATTTTTATTTTATTTATTTTTTGAGTCGGTGTCTCACTCTTTCACCCAGACTGGACCTCCTAGGCTCAAGAAATCCTTCCTTCCACCTCAGTAGTAGCTGGAACTACATGTGTGCACCACCATGCCCAGCTAATTTTTTTTTTTTTTTTTTGTAGCAATGAGGTTTCACTATGTTGCTCAGGCTGGTCTCGAACGCCCAGGCTCAAGCAATCCACCTACCCTAGACTCTCAAAGTGCTGGGATTATAGATGTGAGTCACAGCACCCAGTCAATTCCTGTTCTCTTTCTAGTAATATCTATATTGATTTAACCTACACAGAGAATAGTATTTACTGAGGAAAAAATAAATCTAACCTTTAAATACATTCCAAAGCTAAATCTTTTCTTTTACAGCACTTGAATAAGAAAACTGCTTTATTTGACCATCCCATTGCTCTTTCCCAAGTTAATTTTATTAGTATGTTTTTCATTGAATTTGTTCACTTGTATCTAACTGACCCAAATGCCTTATCAGTGCCCAAATAAGGTCAAGGATAAGAGTTGCTAGACATGCTATTTTAAGAAGAAACAAAATGCACTGAAGCTAGACCAGCTCTCATTCTGTCAAGATGCACCATTTCTTTGGCACATATATGTTACATTTTACCAATAAGAGAAACAGTGACAAGCTGACAAGATAGTTCATGCCTGCAGAATGGTTTGACTCTTTTGTCTATGGACATTCACTGAAACCTTTTTAAACAAAAATATGATTAATAAATGAAACCATATATTTTAACTTACAACTGCGGAATATGGAAATTTCTTTCTAGTTACAGATAATCACCTAGTTCTTTCAAAGACAAGAAGTATGTCTCTTTTATCTGTGTACACTGAGTATCTAGCACATTGCCTGTACATTGTATGTGCTTAATAAATATTTGTGAAAACAGTGACACAATAACATAATTGACTAATTGAAAAGCAATTGTCAAGTTGCACACATTGCAATAGGAACTATAACTAATTAGTTCAGTTTATTTGTGCAAGAAGCTGAGGTCAAGGACTCAATTCTCAAAAGGGAATTTTGACCTTAATTCTAGTGACAATTTCATATATTATTCCAATAATATATGATTTCTTAAATTATTTTTTATTTATTTATTTTTGAGTTGGAGTCTCACTCTGTCACCCAGACTGGAGTGCAGTGGCCGCTCCTGGCCACCACAGCCTCAACCTGCTGGACTCCGGCCATCCTTCTGCCTCAGCCTTCTGAGTAGCCGGAATTACAGGCATGCGCTACCACGCCCGGCTGATTTTTTTATTTATTGTAGAGATGAGGTCTCGCTGCCCAGGCGGGTCTCGAACCCGCGGGCTCAGGCAATCCACTCATCTCGGCCTCCCAAAGGCGCGGGATTACAGGCTGAGCCACCGAGCCCAGCGATTTCTTAAATTATATAGCATATCATATCTCTTCCATGAGTGCAAGGAGACTTAGACAAGCAGAGAGATAAATAGTTTAACACAATTCATCATGACTCTAAGACAGATAACTTAGAAATTAAAACAGACAATAAGCCAGGCTCGGTGGCTCAGTCTGTAATCCCACGCCTTGGGAGACTGAGGTGAGCGGATTGCCTGAGCCCACGGGTTCGAGACCCACCTGGGCAACTTAGCGAGCCCTTATCTCTACAATAAATCAAAAAATTAGCTAGGTGTGGTAGCACGCGCCTGTTGTTCCAGCTACTTGGAAGGCTGAGGCGGAAGGATTGCTGGAGCCCAGCAGGTCGAGGCTGTGGTGGCCAGGAGTGGCCACTGCACTCCAGTCTGGGTGACAGAATGAGACTCCAACTCAAAAAACAAACAAACAAACAAACAAAAAACTGAGAATAAATGAGCTGTGTGTACTTTTGTTATGGAAAATTCCAATATTTCAGTATGTGATATTTGGTCATAAGAGTAAAATGATAACATTAACCACTGATCCTTAAACTATAAAAACTAATATGCAACCTTTGTCTCATTTTATCATAACTGAAAAGTATCACAGAATTCCACTTCTGAGGCTAACAGTATCTTGTGATTGCTATAAAAGGTATTTAATTCAAAACATTTGGCAATAAAAGTATTTCTAATTTCTAGATAAAGAAAATCAATAAAATCCTTTGCAAAACAAATAATATGAATGGATGCAAGATATATAGCCTAAAAATATACCTTTTCCAAGGATCCCCTAATACACTTTATAATAAACAAGAGTCTATTTCAGTAGTTTGAACACAGGAGAATTTTAAATTGTATTCAAGATCTCAGCATCCCTAATATCTCAGGAAAGTTAACCAGTTTTTATCTATACATCTTCTCATTATGTAAGTGAAAATAATGCTACTTACTGGTTCAAAGGGGATGCTGTGTGAATTAATTGATTAATGTTCTTAAAGCACTGCTCAAGTGCTATATGTTATCATTAGTGTGTATTGTATATTTCTTTGCAATTATTTGCCATCTTAAAATGCTATAGCATGAAAGAGTAACTCTCTTGGAATACTTACAAAAGTTTAAAGAAAGTTCAAGAAGTTAAAAAAAAGCATGTGGGCTAAAGTTAGGATAGAAGAAAGGGAAATTTGGAATTTGGTGTGTTTTATTACATACTTTTTGTCACATCAAATTACATGATTCTTGAAAGTGCAGATTATTATGCTAGAAGAAAAAATTTTAGCCACACAGATTTTTGAGTTCAAAATATGCTATACAGTTTAAAAAATCAATTTAAAATAGAACTAAGCAATTAAATTATGCATGAAGATGAAGTTCAAATTTATTTTATTATAATTTTATTACTAATTATAATAGTTATATGTTTAAGCTTATAAATTGAAAGAGTCTATCTGGTATCAATGAGACCAGATAAAATAATGTCTATCTTTCTTTTTGCTGCTGTTAAAGTCTTGGAATATTTTTTGGATGTACAGAATAAAATTTCAACTAAATTACTAAGAATAACAATAGCAATAGGAGCAGTAATACCTTATGCTTACACAGTGATTTATAATTATACCAGGTGGCAAGAACTGTGAAGGGTTTGAGACTCTACCCTATTTGCAAACTAACAAGTCTGTCTGCCAGTTTCATGGATGCTGACACAAGATACAAGGAGAGACAAAGAAGACAAGGAGAGACAAAGGAGACAAAGGTTATTATTCATAGCAACAGCCAGAATACCTTCATTTTCTTTTCTTTTTTTCTTTTGTTTTTGTTTGTTTGTTTGCTTGCTTGCTTTTATTTTTAGTATGGCTCTCACTGTGCTTCCAGACTGGCGTGCAGTGGCATGATCATGGCTCATGTAGCCTCAAACTCCTGGAATCAAGCTATCCTTCTGCCTCAGCCTCCCAAGTTGCTAGTACTACAAGCACAGACCACCACGCCTGGCTAATTTATTTTTATTTGTTATTTGTTATATTGCCCAGGATGTTCTTGACCTCCTAATCTCAAGCGATCCTCCTGCCTCAGCCCCTCAAAGCACTGAGATTTCAGATGTGAGCCAGTGCACCCAGACTATTTTCTTGTGCCAGTAGTTCAAGCCCCACTTCCCACAGGTTAACATAAGAGAGGCCAGAAGACACCTGTACACACGGAGGATTGTATTACAGAAAAGGAGCCCTGGGCTTAGAAAACTCCAATCTTAGCCGGGCTCGGTGGCTCAGCCTGTAATCCCACGCCTTGGGAGACTGAGGTGAGTGGATTGCCTGAGCCTGCGGGTTCGAGACCCGCCTGGGCAAGTTGGCGAGACCTCATCTCTACAATAAATCAAAAATTAGCCAGGCGTGGTAGTGCACGCCTGTAGTTCCAGCTACTTGGAAGGCTGAGGCGAAGGATCGCCGGAGCCCAGCAGGTCGAGGCTGCGGTGGCCGGGAACGGCCACTGCCCTCCAGCCTGGGTGACAGAGTGAGACACCAACTCAAAAGAAAAGAAAAGAAAAGAAAAGAAAAGAAAACTCCAATCTTTTTCTTCTACTCAGAGAAAGACATTTTCTCTTCCAAGGCTGTTTGCTATACCAACATTCATGAAAAAAGTCTGGAATAATAGGCTGGCAGTGCCTCTGCTCACAAGACATGCATAAATGTTAGAGAACCAAGAAGAATTACATCCCAGTACTAGAGTGAACACTTATCCTAGTTTGCTTGTGACAGTTCTGATTTGTTGTTTCACCTTAATTATTAATAGCATCTCCTTTTACTCTCACAAGTGTCCCAATTTGGGCAAGAAATTAAATAGTAGTCACCAACTGTAAGTGTGCAATTATTTAAAAATTTCTCTGCCTGGTCAGAGCATTACTGACATCAACAATTAGGTTTAGGTCCATCAAATAGCACAAGAAAATGGAGATCAAAAGATGGAAAAACAAATCATTTTTTTTTATTTTTATAAATAAATTTTTATTTTAGAGTAGCTTTTGATTTGTAGAAAAATTGAAAAAATAGTAAAGAATTCCCATATACCCCCCCAGATGGCTTCCAGATTATTAACATCTATGGTACTATTTAGTGATTTAATAATTACAATTTAGAAGAAAAAATTACTCCAGGAAAAATAAAAAGCTAGTTTCACTGTTTTGTTTTTTAGATAGGAAAATATAGTTTATTTGGAAAGTAAATGGGGAGGGGGGAGAGAGAAAGAGAAGAGATTCACCTTCCCAAGGTAGGGAAGGGGAGCCAAAGCTAAGAAAACATGGTGGCTATAGCTCAAAGAACACATGGCCTGACCAGTGCTTAATGAAACAACGGCCTGGTTTCATTGTTAGCACAAGCCCACTTAGGATGACAACTGGAGCTTTTGCACAGTTGGTATATGAGTTGTGTTATTTTGCCCTAATACTTGTCCATCTTTACTGAAAAGTCTCAGGTAATTTTTAGCCTAAGTATACCTGAAACTAAGGAATATTCTGACTTTCCATTTTGGGTTGTAAAGAATATTAAAAATATCCAGTGTATTTCAGTCACATCCAGACAATTCACTCCTGCTAGGTTTCCCATTCTTTCTCACCCTCCACACAGTTTAAGCTATTTGACTTCAACAGCTTTCTATACTCATACTCATCCCCTACCCTGTGGGCTCAACTCTGATTCCTGTCTCTACAAACAATGCTGACCTTAGACAACACTTATTTAATGAGTTTTAACTCAACACTGTGGACCCAACCTCAACGTATCCCTTCTGACTGGCTTAACTAGCCCAGTCCTGTCAAAAGCACTTTGTTCTCATTCCACAGGTTATCAGTGTCCATCCAGATCTCCATTTATGATCAGCAAATCCATGATGGTCTCATTCCCTGAACTTGGATTGGTACTTCAGTCCTTGGGGGTTGGGACCTTGCCATATTCTTGTCAGGCCCCTCCCAGGGAAGAGAATCCTGCAGCAGTTCCTAAATCCCGAGGCAAGAGTTTTGTACTGCCAAACTGATCATGTTGGTTTTCAAAAACCATGTGCTCCTGAATCATCTGTGCTTTGTGTGCCTGTTGAGGAACACCATTATCCTCATACAGGACTTTCGAGGTACATACAATTTTACTGGCATAGCATTCACCTCACATACCATGGAGTGCCCATCAACCTGGACTTTCTCTCTAACACATCCAGAGTCTCTCATGATAATGACCATTTCAAAAATCTTCAGATCAATTACAGTTTTATCCCTTCCCACCCTGCCAGTTCTGCCCCAAGTGGCCATTTCATACTTCATTCTATTCTGACACATCACTGAGAATTACTGTATTGCTGTTGTCCTTTCACATCTATGCCTAATGAATTAATTACATAATTCCAGCAGGTTCTCAGTATGAAAGCAAGAGAGTTTAACAAAAAATGTCTGGGTTACAAAACGGTCCCAGTATGTGACAGATTATGAGAATGCCTAGATTTTGTCTGAATTTATGAATTTTCAATTCAACTAGATCCCTAGGGCATTACTTAAATCTCAATGTAAAATAAACTTATAAAACTCCATAGAAAAGGATATGTATGTGTGTGTGTGTACATATATAGGTAAATACAGTAATTGTGTAAAGCAGTTGTGAGCAAAGCCTTAAATCTACAAACAGCAATATACTTCATACACAAGTGAGTAGTTGTTAAGTAATGTAATTTTAAAATATCCATTTTGCATTTTGAAAAGGAAAATAAAATTACAATATTTATCTAAGGTAATACTTTGCAAGCATACTGAGATAACAATGAAAAATACTATCATTATCAATGCTTCCTTTTTAATGAGCTCCTTCTTAATCAAATCTTGGTTTAGCTTTGTATTGATTTTATAACATGCTCCCTTTCATATGCACATGTGTATTTTCCAGAGGCCTCAAAAGGTTAACAACTGTTATATATCATTATATACTAACAGTTTGGTCTAATGGATAAGGATTGAATCAGCAATGTTAGTATCTTCCTCTTAGTTCTATGGCCCAAGGCACTTAACATCTATCACCTCTATTTCTCCTTCAAAATGAATAATAATAATTGTTTAAATAGGAAAATATCCATAAAGTATATTTATATTAAGAGCCTTCAGTGAAAAATGAGAAATGAATGTAAACTAATATGTTATAATGACCCGGTTCAGTTAGTTTACTTCTCTAGTATAATACATTAAATTTTGATGTGATAGAAATGTATTCCTGGATTGTAACTGAGATTGACTGTGGAATTTAGGTTAGACTGTTAGTATATTAAAACACTTTGCTAAATATCAAAACAACATCTTGACAAATCTTCAGTGAGAAGCATAGTATAACTTGTAAAAACATAATACTAGCCAGTCGCGGCAGCTCATGCCTGTAATCCCAGAACTTTGGGAGGTGGAGGCAAGAGGATTGCCTGAGCCCAGGGGTTCGAGACCAGCATGGGCACCTTGGTGAGACCTCATCTCTACAAAAAAGCAAAAAATTAGCCGGGCATGGTGGCATGTGCCTGTAGTTCCAGCTACTTGGAAGGCTGAAGCAGAAGGATCACCAGAGCCCAGCAGATCGAGGATGCCATGATCATGCCACTGCACTCTAGCCTGGGCAACAGAATGAGACTCTGACTCAAAAAAATAAAAATAAATAAAATTATTACCATGGGCCAAAGTTAGAATTTGCAATTATAAAGAAATAATTTCTTTAAAGAAAATTTAAAGTCCTAGGCCAGGCATATGCCTGTAGTCCCAGCTATTCAGGAGGCTGAGGCGAGAGGATTACTTGAGTTCAGGAGTTTGAGTCTAGCCAGGGCAACATAGTGATATTCCTACCTCATAAATAAATAAATAAATAAAAAGTCTTCTAAACATATGGTAGTAATTCCAGGGGTTCACCAACTGTAATGATAAACTTACAAAATTCTGCTTTTTCACAAGTCATTAAAGAAATATAGCAGCAAAGATTACAATTCTACTGTGTAAAAAAGTGTACCTTCAAGCTGTTAAGTGAGTGACTAGAGATCTATTATGACTTTAACAAGAATGTTACTCAACATAGGGATTATTACTATTAACAGTAGGAAATGTATCATTTGAAGATATTAAAACCAAATGGAAATGTTTTTCAACAATTTAAATAAAACTGCTTGTTCTTTACTTCACAATAAAGCTGGATTTTACTAGCTTCTTTATTGTAAGAGTTTATGCAAGATTTTCCTGGTTGTGCTATTTCAAAAGGCTTTTATGTTTTTAAACTTCTATAGTGCAATTTTTGTTCCATAGAAACAGTGGTAGAGAGGTATTAAATTGGTATAATTTAAACAATGTTTGTACTCTGATACATGAGGATGCTATTCCAGTTACAAACATTACCCCACTACTATCAGCCAGCTACATATTTCAAGTTCACACAAAGTATTTACATTCAAAGATGTCAGATGTTAAATTTGTTAGCTTTCTTTCCATATGTGCTAGATTCTATGTAGGGAACTTGATAAAGCATAAAATATATAGGTCACTATAAAAAGGAGAGCAATCTCTGTATTTTAAAGTATTTAAAAATGATAAAATACCATCTCCAAATTTTAAATTGATATAGGTTTATTTTTATTCCAAGATTTATTTTTATTCTTAATGTTGACCGATGTGCAACAATTTGGACACTTATGTCCACTTCATTTTGAAACTAAATTGGTACTTTATGGAAACAATTTGGTTATATGAATCAAGAGGCCTGTGAATAATCTTACCTTTGACCCAGTTTTACTAGTTCTGGGAGTCTATCCTTGGAAAGCAATGCAAAATGTTGACTACCCCCAAAGATGTGTCAAAGATGTTTGTCATAGCAAAATGTCAGAAACAATCTAAGAGTCCAGCAAAAGGAATGCTTAAAGCAAATAATGGTAATGGAAAGAATGCAGCTATTAAAGATTATGTGGCCAGACATGGTGGCTCATGCCTGTAATCCTAGCACTTTGGGAGGCTGAGCCCAAGGGTTCAAGACCAGCCTGGGAAACTTGGCAAAATCATGTCTCTACAATAAATTAAAAAAAAATAAATTAGCTGAGTGTGGTGGTGCATGCCTGTGGTGGTGCATCCTTCAGGCAGAGGCTGAAGGATCACCTGAACCCAGCAAGCGGAGGCTACAGTGATCATGCAACTGCACTCCAGCCTGGGAGACACAGTGAGACTCTGACTCAAAAAAAAATGCATGCAAATATGTTTTAGTGACAAGCCAAAATGCTTATGCTATAATGCTAAGTAAAAAAGGAAGGATACCAAATTGAGTGTGCTTTTATAATCTAAACAGTAATTCAGGAAAGAAAAGTAGATTAAAAAAAGAAGAAGAAATGTGCCAAATAACAACAATGGTACCTTCTAGTTTGAAGACACTGTAGGTAATTTTTTCTGGTTCCTAACAATTTTCATTTCTTTCCAAATACTTTATAATAAAATATATTTTTATAATCATAGAAAATTAATGGATTGGAAACTGAAAGCAAATCAACTTTACTTTTTAAAAAAATGAGGGCATGGAAGAAAGGTCTTCATATATGATCTAATTTTTTTTTTAGAGCAAATTATCTAACAGGCATTGTAGATTGATCCTGTTTTTGTTTTTTTAAAAATATAGCTAGGTGCAGTGTCTCATACCTGCAATCCCAGCTACTCAGAAGGTTAATGTGGGAGAATTACTTGAGGCCAGGAGTTTGAGGCCAGCCTGGGCAACATAGTGAGACCGGGTCTCTGAAAAAAATTGTTTTTAAAAATTATTAGCTGGGCATGGTGGTGCATCCCCATAGAGAGGTTGATGCAGGAGAACTGCTTTAACGTAGGAGTTCAAAGGTGCAGCGAACTATGATCACACACTCCAGCCTGAGTGACAGAGTGAGATACTGCCTCTAAAAAAGTATAAGGTAGTCAAATCATAAAACAAAAAGTAGAATGATATTGCCAGGAATGAGAGGAGAGAGACATGGGGTAGAGTTGTTGAATGAACATAGTTCAGTTTTACAAGATGAAAAGTTCTGGAGATCTGGTGCACAATAATGTGACTATACCTAACACTACTGAACTGAATATTTTAAATGGTTTAGATGGTTAAATGGTAAATTTATGTTATGTGCTTCTTACCACAGTTTTTGAAAGTAGAATTGTATAAATATTGGTCTGAATGTATGTGTGTGTTGGAATAAAACACAATTGTAAGCAAGAACAATTGTCATAAATGGGAAAAGGAGACGGTCAGGAGAGTTTTGCTTGGGTGTGTGTTTTGTTTTTATTTTATATACCTATATATAATTTAAATATTATCAGTGTGCTAGTACTATCACAATTTTTTAAAATTGAGGGCGGGTCCTATATCCACTTGTGGTTTCTTGATTCTAATTGCTATAACATTCAATAAAATAATAATAAGTGAAGTCACTTGTATCCAATTTAACAAGCAATAGAAGTAGATCAAAGCACAATTGGGAAATATTTTAACATGTGTATCATTTCCCTAAGAAGTTACCTAACTTTTTACATCAACTTTTCAATGGTAAGGGGTTAGGTAGTTAAGAAAAGATTATTGTATTTAGGGGACAGAATGAAATAGATGAAGGGTATCAAAACTGCTTACAAATTTACTGATCAGTTCATATTCAAGTATAAGAGTGAAAATTAAATTGAAAAGTGTTTATGTACTTATTCAAAATTATCTTTGTAAGGTGAGCTAATTAATCAATAGCAGAAACACAACCATTTGTAATAAAAATTCCATATTTCCATTGAATGTGGTTGTTTTCTTTATAGCAACACAGTGATTGATATTGGCAAGAATCCATTCGTCAGGCTTTGGTGATCATAGCTATCTACTCTAAATGCTGGAAATCAGTGTCCAAACTCCCTGGATATACTAACAAAAAACATTCATTCATTTATTCACTGACTCTTTCAATAAACCTTTATTGAGTAGCTACTGCTATGATTTCAGGTATCATGTGAGTCTAAAACAACTACAATATCAATTTAAAAATATTTTCCTGGCACACTTATTATTCTGCTAAATATGGTTGCAATTATTAAAAAGAAATGTGGAGAGGTATACTTTTACACAATCAGCATTTAAAATACAACTTTAGGGTTCGAGACCCGCCTGGGCAGCGAGATCTCATCTCTACAATAAATAAAAAAATCAGCTGGGTGTGGTAGTGCATGCCTGTAATTCTGGCTACTCGGAAGGCTGAGGCGGAAGGATCCCCGGAGCCCAGCAGGTGAGGCTGCGGTGGCCGCTCTAGCCACAGCACTCCAGTCTGGGCGACTGAGTGAGACTCCAACTCAAAAATAAATAAATAAATACATACATACATAATAAAATAAAATACAACTTTAGGCTCAGAAGAAATATTAAAGCAGTGAGTGCTTACTTTTTTAGAGTTAACACTTTTTAAGTGAAATGATGATTCTATTAAGTGGTATTTGTTTTCCTTAATGGCCTTACTTGGGAAAATAAAACATTTGCAAACATACATGACTTTCCCAACTTTATTTTAACATTCTACAAGTACATTAAATTCAGTGGTTTAGAAACCACTGTCCTAGAGATCACCGAGAGAAAAGTATACGTGTAATTCCACAGGCAATTGAAATGGTCTCTGAGAAGTGGAATGATAAGACTGGAGTACTATATGGTAACAGATTAGAGATGCTCATTTTTTGTTGGCATCTCTTTAGTAGACTTTTACCAAAGGTAATTTAGTAAAATGTAAAAAAGTTTTAATATAAAACTACAGTAATTTAATACATAAAATATGAGATACTAATAGAATGAGCAGAATATAAGTTTAAATTATCCAAACTATTTCCAACACACACACACACACACACACACACACACACACACCCATACAACACAGCAACAATAGAGTGTGTACATTAAATTGAGATATCAGAATGAACTCAATATATTATGTACATTCTGTTCAACTCTATTGTCAAACCTAAGGTATGGCTGGGTACAGTGGCTCATGCCTGTAATCACAGCGCTTTGGTAGGTGGAAACAAGAAGACTGCTTGAGCCCAGGGGTTCTAACCTGGACAACTTGGTGAGACATCGGCTCTACAATAAATTAAAAAATTAGCCAGGTGTGGTGGTGCACACCTGTAGTTCCAGCCACTTGGAAGCCTGAGGCAGAAGGGACACCTGAGTCCAACAGATTGAGGCTGTGGTGGCCATGAGCGTGCCACTGCACTCCAACCTGGGCTACAGAGTGAGACTTCAACTCAAAAAAAAAAAAAGTAAGGTGAAGAGTTATTCTTGAGGTGTTGCCTCTAATTTTTCACTAAGATGTATTGTTATTTATTTAATATTGTTGTAAACAGAATTAGTAGTACCCCAATTTTAATTTCGGGGCATGACAATGACCCAAATATAATTTGTCACTGCCGTAGTTTCCTCAGAGTATGCAATAAGAGAAATAGTAAAGATTGATTAAACCCTGTTGTTTATTTTGTGTGAATGTCCCAAGAACAATCCTACAAATCATGGAGTGAATCATTGGATTGCAGGAGACAGCATCTGCCAGAATTCCATTTAAAAAAAAAAAACACCCCTAGCATTTCTAGCACTCTCTTTGTTCCACCCTTGCTGTAGGGCAGATGTCTCACACTGTTTATACCATTAAATAGTGGCTAACCATCAGAACTCAATAATTTGTTAAATTGGTAGCTTCATTTTTTTATTCATCCTATAGAATATGTATGGTACTTCTGATTTTCTTCTTGTATCATTTTCTACAAAAAGCTGCTTTTTAATTTTTTTCTTTACGCAAGAAGTCACTTTGCTCTGTAATTATCCTTGTTTTTGTTTTTGCTTTTAGGAGATGGAGGGTCTATGCTGTCTATGTTGGCTTCCAACTTCTGTTCTCAAGTGATCTTCCTGCCTCAGCCTGCCAGGTAGCTGGGATTAAAGGCACGCGCCACCATGTCCGGCTCTGTGATTATCCTTTAAACAAACTTCTTTATAAATATGAACCTTTGGACATTGTATGTGCTATTTGAATCTAGCCTTGATCTTCAGAGAAACTTTCCAGAGTGCTGTACGTGTGGTTTCTTGAGTGAAACTACCTGTAAACTACCAACATCTGCCCACTGGAATCAAGCCTTTGTCTTCAGCTGTTCACAACCTCCACGACATTAGAATCACCTGTACAGCTTCTTAAACTCTTGGAGGCCTGACCCAAGCCTATTGCAATTAAAATAAGAAATTTTAGGGATGGTACCTTTCTCTGCTTTGTAGCCAGAACTGAGAACCACTGATAGAAGGCAAAAATAAATTCTTTTCAAATGTATCACATTTGAATTTGCCATTGTCTCTTTGTATGTTTGTTTGTCTCTTCTACTAGACTATAAACTCCCTGAAGATGGTATTTGGCATAGCAGGTATCCACTAATTTTATTTAAATATCAAAATGCAAAATCCATACTTTGGCTCATATGGCTTACTGTGATCTTTTCCCAGTTTGTCCACTTTACATCTCCCCTTTGCCCCTGAGATTCTTGTAAACATGCCATATTTAGTTCTACCTCCAGCCTTTGCATTTACTGTCCCCCAACCAGAAACACCAGAAACACCAGAAACTCTCCCAGTCCTTTACTTCTCGGGCTCTTTCTCATCATAGAGGTCTCTGCTCTGTCCTTAGAAAGTTCTTTTCTGGCCAGACTATACACAATAACCACTTCCCCACAGTCCTATCATCTCCTACTGTCTTATTTCTTTTCAGAGACTTACCTTGATCAAAAATTAACTTTCTTATTTATTAGCTACTTATTTATTATCTGTTCCCACCTACCTCCAAACAAGATTATAAATTCTGAGAAAGTCAGAACTGACTTCTTTGTTCAAGGCTTACTTACTGTGCTTGGTATGGAGTATAGACCTTTAAAAAATATTGAAAACAAACATTTAAATGAATGAATAAAATCATCACACTGAAATTCAGAACAACTTGACTTTTATTTTAGTAACATATCTATAATATTACTCTCGCAGCACGCTATTTCTCTTTAATAAGTGCCCCAAAATGTGTTAGGCCATTTGCTAAAGTCAATGTTGTTTTAAAATTATTGCATTGGGCTGGGCCCAGTAGCTCACACCTGTAATTCCACTGCTTTGAGAGGTTGGGGCAGAAGAATAGCTTGAGCCCAGGAGTTTAAGACGAGGCCAGGCAACATAAGCGAGACCTCCTTTCTACAAAAAATTAAAAAATCAACCAGGCATGGTGGCATGCAACTGTAGTCCTAGTTTCTCAGAAGGCTAAGCGTGGGAGGATCACTTGAGCCCAGGAGTTTGAGGGTACAGTGAGCTATGATCATGCCACTACGTTCCCATGTGGGTGACAAAGCAAGACCCTATCTCAAGAAACAGAGCAAGAAAGGGAAAAAGAAAATCATTACATGGGTTTTTTCGTTGTTGTTTTTTCTGTATGTCACTCACTCTTCTACCTAAATCAACTTGTATTTCCTAAAGTCAACAACATCTAAAAGTACCAAGAAACAAGCTGGGCACAATGGCTCATGCCTGTAATCCCAGCACTTTGGGAGGTGGAGGTAAAGGATTGCCTGAGCCCAGGGGTTCGAGACTAGCCTGGCAACTTGGCAAGACCTCGTCTCTACAATAAATTAAAAAAATTAGCCCAGCATGGTGGCTCATGCCTATAATCCCAGCACTTTGGGAGGTGGAGGTGAGAGGACTACCTGAGCCCAGGGGTTCGAGACTAGCCTGGACAACTTGGCAAGACCTCATCTCTTCAATAACTAAAAAAATTAGCCCAGTATGGTGGCGTGTGCCTGTAGTTCCAGCTATTTTGAAGTCTGAGGCAGAAGGATTTCCCTGAGCCCAGCAGGTCAAGGCTGCAGTAGCTATGAGTGTGCCACTGTGCTCCAGCCTGGGCAACAGAGTGAGACTCTGACTCAAAAAATAAAATAAAGTAAAATAAAATAAAAATAACAAGAAATAAAATATGAAAATCACATTCTAGCTGGGCTCGGTGGCTCGGCCTGTAATCCCGTGTCTTGGGAGGCTGAAGTGAGTGGATTGCCTGAGCCCGCGGGTTCGAGACCCGCCTGGGCAACTTAGTGAGACCTCATCTCTACAATAAATAAAAAAAAAATTAGCCGGTGTGGTAGTGCACACCTGTAGTTCCAGTTTCTTGGAAGGCTGAGGCGGAAGGATCGCTGGAGCCCAGCAGGTCGAGGCTGCGGTGGTGGGGAGCGGCCACTGCATTCCAGTCTGGGCGACTGAGTGAAACTCCAACTCGGAAAAAAAAAAAAGAAAATCAAATTCTATCCTTCTGAAAATTATTGAGACTTGAAGTTTGATAAAATATAAGATTATTCATTCTGCTGTATTATATCCAATGAAGTAATTGGCATCACTGTGATGAGATTTTTATTCATTCACTTAAATTCTTATTTATCAAAAATTTTTAAAGGACTATACTCCATTCCTATCCATCTCATCTTTCTATTTCTAGTTTGAACTTTAATTATATTAAAAATAGAAATAATTCTGATTCAATTTTATATATTAAATATATATTTACATACTAAAGCATGAGTTAAATTGATATATTTTTATTTCCTTTCAACATATGGTGTTTGAAAGCTTACATTTATTTTTATATCTAGGTCAACAGTCCTTACAGAAGGATTAATTTCTAATTTTATAATAGAATTTAGTGTGGAAAAGACTTAAAATACAGAAATTCACTTTACAGATAATATTTTAAAAATCTATCTATTCTATAAAGTAAGCTTCAGCTAAATGACTCATGTGAGCAACAGGATAAGAAAAGTGTCAAACAACTAGCTGGGAAAGGTGACTCACATCTATAATCCCAGCACTTTGGGAGGCTAAGGAGGAAGATTGCTTGAGACCAGGAGTTCAAGACTAGTGAAACTCTGTCTCTACAAAAAATTAGCCAAGAATTCTTTAAAAATTCTTGAGCCCAGAAGTTCCAGGTTTTAGTGAGCTATTACTGTACCACCATATTCCAGCCCTGGCAACAGAGCAAGACTCTGCTCCCCCCCAAAAAAAGTGTCGAACAAAATATAGTCAGAGTAAATATATTATCTATTGCTGCCTACCACCCATAACACAATATTCAGCTGATTTTTTTCAGTGGCTTATATTAATTTTACTCTTTGATCACACACATCAAACCTGATAAGATGATCATAGAAGACCTTGCAAATCATGTAACAGAATTCAAATTTTATCTTAAGAGCAATGCAATGTCATTGAAGCAGTCTAAAGCAAGGAGAAACATAATCAGATTGGGTGTTTTAGAAATTTTACTCTGTAGGATGGAGAACAAAATGAAAGATAAAGGACTAGAGGCAGAGAGTCAATCCAAAATTGAATAGTGGCAATGAACATGAGGAAAAACAAGCAGATTCAAGAAAGTCTTAAGAAGATAAAACAAACAGAACTTAATTGGTGCTGTTTATTATATCTGTCCCCTTTTATTTATACTTTTACATTCATAGCTTTAATTCATAAACTTTGAACCACTCATATGTAAAATACACCAAAAAGTATAAGTATCTGATACAAACAGGTGTTTCTCAAAAGAAGACAAACAACTGAGTGATCTCTCACAGAAACAAAGAGCTTAGTATCACATGTTCTCACTCATAAGTGGACCTTGAACAACTACCGTATTACTATAAGAAAAGGACTGAAAGTGGCGGGAAACTGCAGGGATGGGGGTGAAGAGGTGGGGAGGTGGGATTGACAGTAGTCGATATCTGCCTGGGGGGAGCACACCTCATCGAAAGGGTACCTGCATGGTGAATATTTGTATACCTAGCTGAGTTGTACCCCACAATTTTAAATAACAATTCAAAGAGAAAAAAAAGAAGACATACAAATGGTTAGCAAATATATGAAAAATGCTCAACATCATTAATCATCATTGAAATGGAAATCAAAACCACAGTGAGATATCATCTCACCCCGGTTAGGATGGCTATGACTAAAAAAACAAAAAATGCAAATGTTGGTGAAGATGTGGAGAAAAACAAACTTTTATACACTATTGGTGGGAATATAAACTAGAACAGTCACTATGGAGAACAGTATGGAAATTCCTCAAAAAACTACAAATAGAACTACCTTATAATCTAGCAATCCCACTACTATGCATTAATCCAAAGGAAAAGAAATCAGCATATCTAAGAGATATGTGCACCCCCATGTTTAACGCAGCACTATTCACAATACTAGCCAACATAGAATCAACCCGTGTCCAACAACAGATGAATGAATACAGAAAATCTGACATATATACACAACAGAATACAAATCAGCCATTAAAAAGAATGAAATTCTGTTATTCACAGCAACATGACTGTAACTGGAGGACATTATGTGAAGTGAAATAAGCCAGGAACCAAAAGTTAAACACCACATTTTCCCACTTACATGTAAAAGCTAAAAAAAGTAAAGTTGATCTCATAGAAGTAAAAAGTAGAACAGAGGTTACTAGAGGCTGGAAAGTGTAGAAGGAAGGGGGAATATAAAGAGAAACATGTTTAAAAATGCAAAATTACAATCAGATAAGAGGAATAAGTTCTAGTGTTCCGTAGCACTGCAGGCTGACTACAATTAAAAATAATATGTATTTTCAAATAACTGGAAGACAGGATATTGAATGTCCCAACAAAATAATGATAAATGTTTGAAATTATGGATATGCTAATTACCCCATTCTGATCACTGTAAATTGTATGGTAGCATCACTATGTACACCATAAATATGTACATTATGTGTCAGTTTTAATTAATAAGACTATTTGCCTTGTAATTTCTTTTGACCCTTTTGCAATTAGTAATACATCATTTACACATAAGACATATGTATTACATAAGACATAAGTTGACAAACAAGTGGCAATATCACTTGGTTGTCCATATACCTGAAGGACCATGGCAGCAGCCTCTCTATAGTTCTTCCCTAAAAGATACAGTGCTCTATAATGGTTGAAGAGCCTTTATTTTATTTCCTGCCCATTTCTGCATGTCCAAATCCAATATATATTTTCCAGTTTATTTCAACTGTTATCTTTTTTTTTGTATTTATTTAAGAGGCAGGGTCCTATTATGTTGTCCAGACTGGTCTCAAACTCCTTGGGGTCAAGAGATCCTCCCACCTTGGCCTCCAAAAATACTGGTATCATAGGCATGAACCATCATGTCCAGCCTGTCATCTCTTCATGTAGTCATCTCAGAATCTGGGAATCTGGGAATAACAAATCTCTTCAGAATTCCCATATTTCTCTGTGGTATTTTGCATTCTACTTTATGTAAGGGCTCATCTCCAGTAGACAGTAAGTTTCTTGTAACCAGAATCCTTGTCATTTCTTCAAGGTACTCACAGAATTTAATACAGCACCTAGCACATAACAGCTCCAAAAATATTTACTGAATAAATCAATTGCCATTTCCAACTGCTCTTTCCACCCTGGCTTGTTTCACCTAGATCAATATCAATGGAAATGCTGCCAGACCTCAAAGCCTCAATGGAACCTTTTGAATTATAAGTTCAGGAGAAAGGCTCACTGGCAACTTTGTAGAAAGTACACCTGATATTTTACTTTAAAAGATAGTGTTAGCCGGCCCAGTGGCTCAGCCTGTAATCCTGCGCCTTTGGGAGGCTGAGGTGAGTGGATTGCCTGAGCCCACGGGTTTGAGACCCGCCTGGGCAGGCGAGACCTCATCTCTACAATAAAATCAAAAAATTAGCCGGGCGTGGTAGCGCGCGCCTGTAATTCTGGCTACTTGGAAGGCTGAGGCGGAAGGATCACTGGAGCCCAGCAGGTCGAGGCTGCAGTGGCCGGGAGCGGCCACTGCACTCCAGTCTGGGCGACAGAGACTCCAACTCAAAAAAAAAAAAAAAAAAAAAGATCGTGTTAAACTGCATATCTAAACTTATAATCTCGCTGAAAACAATCCTAATTAAAAATTTTAGTGTAAAAATTCCAACCATCGGTTTATTTTGAAACATGATTATCCCTGAATATCAAACTGTATATAAGAAATTGGTTCAGGCTAACCAGACTAGGGTGCCTATGTTGAAACCCAACATTAAAACATTAAAATAAACTAAAACATTAAAATAAACTAAAAACATTAAAATAAACTTTGAGCTTTGCATTCATTTTATAAGTAGTTTCCTAAGGAATTCTATTTTTAGAAAACACTCATGTTTCCCAAAGGAGAAAATCTTAATTCTCTAATAAAAAGACAAGCTGTTAAAGATGATCAGATCCACAAACCTGGCAGCTACAGTAGTTTTCATCTGTCTCAACTGTTTAAATGGGAAGACAGCCAAAGTCCTGCCCATTCAGGCATAGAACAAACGTATCCTTTTAATTCCTTTTTTTTATTGTTTGAAATGCTGCAATCTTACAGTACTGTGAATGCTCTCTAGGCCTGGTACTCGGTCAGAGGAGTATTTGGTTTCTGGGGTTTTAAGAGAAAGGAGTTTAAGATCCTGATACCCCACCATATTTGAATTTGTAGCTAAATCATTTCTAGTTGCATTAAATAACAATACCAAATAAAGGCTACTTAAAAGAAAAAAAAAAAGGCATTTGATACTGTGGTATTGTTACCACTGCAGATTCTTAGGCTCCCATGCAACAGAAATTGACACTAGGCCAGACAGATTCCCAGACAAAACTTTACTGGGGGGCTTATGCACAAGCACAAGGGAGACAGCACAAAGAGAAGTTCTCCAGCTGGCTCCAGGGTCAATTATTAGATAAGAGAAGGGGTGTAACGTCAAAGGAAAGGCATGTTAGCATGACTAGGGAGGGATTCTAACCATGCAAGCATAGTGTATAAAAAAATGGTGGGTAAGCCCTGCCTACGTGAGGATTTTAGTGTTATAATGAAGCAAGGGGTTAGGATCTGAATTTTTTTGAACTTGTGAGCGTGCAGTAGAGGGGTTAATTCTTCCTGAGTAAGATTTGTGGTGAAATGTTGCTTATCTGGGTTTCCTCAGATAACTTGCAAGGTCTGGCAGTCAGCAGATATGTGTGGAGAGATCTGTTTAGTGGGGTGGAGGCCAAGTCCCATCCCTATTCTGTCTCAGTGTGTGCTGGTAAAATGGCATGATATCTGGGATTTGCTTCAAAATACTTCAGCAAAGGGGGAAAAGGAAAGGGAAGGTGAAGAAAACGACAAAATCTAGATAATAATTTAATTTGGGTGATGGGTAGATGAGGGTTCACTGTACTATCTCTCTACATTTGTGTATGTTTTCATTTTTAAGTGTTGCTTTATTGAAATAACAATTTTAAATTAAAAACAGAAAACTGGTTAAATAGTGCCCAGAGTCCTGAATAATTATTGAGACCTGCACTTTGTATTCCATCTTGGGGCATCTCAGTTTAACTCTGGACTCATGTTCTTCATGCTGGCTCTCAGTTTTATTTGCTGTTTCCGCTAAAAAAAAAAAAGTACTTTTTAGCCAGGCACAGTGGCGCAGGACTGTAGTCCCAGCTAACTAGGGAGGCTGAGGCAGGAGGATCACTTAAGCACAGGATTTCAAGGTTACAGCATGCTATGATCATACCAAAGCACTCCAGCCTGGATGACAGGGAGAAGTCATCTTTGAAAAAATTAAAATTAAAAATGAAGTCTAAAAATTTTAGAAAAGTGTTTTCAGAAAGTTCAACTCAACCAAGTGAGATGGACTTGTGGTACAGAGCACTGAAACATAGTCAGAAATTTCAGGATGGTTCCATATCTCTAAGTGTCAGGGAACACAGTATCTTCTTGGTAGGGGCAACTTGCTTTCTGCTTGTGGTGGACATGTGTTGTTTTTGCTGTCCAGCATCTACTATGTTTCTTGTGATAACAATTCCTAAATTTCCATAAGGGGGATCCTCCCCGACCGCATTCTCAGTCCATGATGAAGCTAATTCTATCTTTGGATTTGGGGATGAAGTTTATGATCAAGACTAAGTCAATCAGAGCATCACATCTCCCAGCCACTGATTGGTTAATCAGGGTTAAGGGAGGTTCAAGTCTCAAACTTATGTTTCTGCTGCTGGGAAGTGAACTCTCTCACTGGATTTGGTATTAGGTTGATGTGTTCCTGTAGTGACTTGATGCCATCATGTATAGCCTGACAATGAATTAAATACAGCAGAAAGTAGTGATATAACAACCATTAAAGGTAAAAAGAAGATAGGTTCTAATGACATCATGTGTGCTCTAACCAGCTGCCCTTGTATTGTCCCTGTCCTTTCAGTTATGTGAGGCAAAAAATTATCTAAGGATCTCTGACTAATCTCTTAATTGCCCCCTTTTGCAATTAAGTCACACAGTACAAGTCATATGGCTTATTGCATAGCACTTTCTAAGGTTTGCACTCCAAAAGAAGATATATAAACTTACAGCATAATTTTTACTTATCAAAATACATGAATGAGTTCTGGAACTGTGGCTTCCTGGATATTAAATCCTGTGATTAATTCGACCAATACTGCATGCCTACTCTGTGACTGTGCTAGGTACTGTTTCCAGCAAGACCAGGGCAGCTCAGCAATGGAAAATATATGAAGTACCTAAATGTTTTAATCTGCTCAATTAACATAACTAGCTCTGTTTGAAATTTTTGTAACAAAACATCTTAAGAGCACTTCAGTAACATAATTGTTACTGGTCCTACTCCCCCCTAGATGATTGGAGGTCCAAGTAACATATTCAAGCTGGGTTTATAAGAACAGAGGTGGGAATCTGAATTAGGCATTCTCTGACTACTAAAACTAGAAACAATGAAAATCCCAAAGATAGCTTCCAGAAGGAAAGCTGAGGCCAGGCAACACAATTCCACCAAAGCAACAACAGTATGAGGGGAATATCCACAAGGCAAGACAGAAATAAGTGGGAGCCGATGGAGAAATCAGAAGCAACTGGTTGTAACAGAAGATGGAAGGAGACAGAGAATCTCTGAGACCCTGGTTATTACCTCTTCCATCAACACCTGGGAAAGGACTGTGGCAGCTATTTCAAACAGTAGAAACAAATTGAAAAGCCATTTTTAATTTTTGCTACTTTTGTGAAAAAATTCACTTATTACTTATAATGAAATTCAAAAGTCATCAGGAAGAGGAAGAGAATCCATGGATTTTTAAAAATCCTGTTAGACACCTTTGTTTCTTTGGTTTGTGAGATGAAAATGGCAAATTAGTGATCTACAGCGATCTACAGCCATTCTTCCTTCTGGTGTGCCTTCCCGTACTGCAGAGGCTAGAATTGAAAACCGATTTCCCTATACTTCTTTATATCCAAGGGTTCTGCAATCAGAACCTGTCAATTAGATGCAATCATGTGAGATATAAAAGGTGAAAGGGAGCTGAAGGCAATCATACTGCTGCCCTTTCTATTTCTTCTGGCAAGTATGGTTGGGGAGGAGATAGACAGGATTCTTCTGCACTAGAGTTCCAGTGTCCTGTCACTAGCTTTGCGAGGCTATTGTGGTGAGCTTCTAAATTCTACATTTCATGGCAGCCTCCTTGTTCCCCACCATTCTGATCAGGTAGCAGTTAAAATTTAAGGCTAGTTCACAATATTGTTCTGGGAATTACTCCTGCAAGCCCAAGCTTGAGCTCACTACTCCAATTTTATAAAAATGTAACTTCCTATATTTAAATGTTTTCTTTCTTTAAAGAGTTAGAATGATTTCTACTTCCTGAAAGGAAACCCTGAAACATTCTATCTAAAACATTATAGATTTGTGATGATAAACAAGTCAAGCTAAAGATGAATTTCATTTACAGGAAGGTATAATTTGGGCACAAAAAATAGTACTTAGAAAAAGAATTGGTGTGCATGCAAGTGAGCAAAGCAGCAGAGCATATAAATCTCTGCAGCAGCCAATAGTGAGATGATGCTATTGTCCTCAGGTAGACAGGGCAAACTTCCCTAATGCCAAGCCATTTGTTCAGCAGGGTAGCCAAGTTAATGAGCTCTGTGGTACTCACTTGTTGTCATTTTCCCATTGTAGGCACTTAGGCCCAATGTGAAACATTAATGAATTGAATAGGTCACCAAATACAGTGGTCTGGTCAAGATGGAGTTGTTTGTAAAAGGTTATGAATCAGATTAAAATCCTCATTTGTCACAGAGCCAGGGAAGCAATACTCTTCGCTTAGCCACAGATCCCTCTACACTTTTCAGAGAACTATTATCAAAATTGTAATATTATTAGAAAGCATTACCAATTAGAACATGCAGACCACTACCTATTTCTCTCATTAAAGGTACAACAAGGTATAAAAAACCATGAAATACTATTCTGGGCAAAGCATGAGTTTGAAAGTAAATATGGCAGTTGTATTTGACATTCTTGAATAGCCCCCAGAGAGAAGGTGATTCAGCTAAAATTTGGCATTTGTAAGGATCTGATTTAAAACTTCATATCATTTTCCAGTGCAGCAAGTATGAGGCAGCCAGCTCTTTTTCCCCCAGTGGAATCAGGCTGTAAGTTCCAGCTACATCCTGTGTTTAGCATTAACTCAGGGTCATATACCTTCAAAAGACCTGGGAGTTCGGTTCCCATGGTACTGCCCATGGAATTCCCAAAGTGACTCTGGCAAATTCCAAACACAGGATCTACCTGAAAGAAGCAGTTGGCTTTTAAAAAGCTAAAAGTCAGAGAGACTTGCAGAGAAAAGGATCATTATGATTATTTATTGTTTGGTGAAAAAAATTTTTAATGCATTTTATACTTGAAGAAGATTGTGCAGAAATCATCTATTTGTATTTTCACTGAAATCTATGTAAACATTTTGTCATTATATATATGCTAATAGTATAAATTATTTCTTTATATATATATATATATATATATATATTTTAAGCGAGTATGTCTACTTTTCATTTTTGAAAATCCTAGGGGAAAAAAGTGTTACCAAAGATAAAACAGCCCTCCATTTTAGTGACCAAAAGCTAATGAGGAAGTCTGTATTCCTATTGCTTAGTTTCTCTAAATGTCTAACCCCTTATTAACAACTCTGCTTTATTAAAATAACTTTCACACAGTATTTCTGCAACAAGGTAACATAGTAATCAAGCCCAAATCTATATTCTACAGCTCTGTATCCAGTTATAAAGATGCAAATAAGAAATATAAAAAGTAAGCCCACCGTAGGGGTAAAGAGCTACCAAAAACAAAACGAAGGGTATATTTATTATAAAATGCCACACGTGACTTTAGGTATTTTAAAGTATATCATTCCACTGCCATAAAATTAATCATTGATGTGTGTGTGTGTGTGTGTGTGTGTGTGTGTGTGTGTGTGTGTGTGTGTAAAATGTTTTTACACCAACATTGAAGTCACGGTCAAATTAGACTATTTTAAATAATATGTAATAACTTGTTAGTTGTTCTTTACGAATGTTACAACTTTACAAAGGAAGAAGCAGCTAAAATAAACATTAAACACAACTCTGTTTATTTCAAAATATATCATAAAAAAGTATGGAGTTTGCATCACTGTTTATCACCTTGCAAGTGATTCTGCAGTTGCTACACAGTGGGAGCCTCCAGGCCTGTTAGATATCTGATTCCTGTGTTCTTTAACAGATCTAACTCCTGCACCCAACAGAGCTCAGGGTCATTCTTAGGTCATGGTGGTTAAAGATGGCTGTCAATTCACTACTTGGGCTAGGTTTCAAGTCTCCTTTATCTCTGTTATATTGATGATTCTTACTGATAAATTAGGAAATTAACCATACCATCAATATGAATTTTAATGTTTTGCTTTGTAGCATCAAAGTGACTGCATTAAAAGTTCAGTGTGTTGTATTTTAAAGTCTGTTACCCTTTAAAAACTAAGAACTGGAACAAATATATCTGAATCAACAGTTATGGTTCTATGCTGCCTTGCAAATTTTTAAAGGGGAGGTTGTAATAAAAACAGGTTGAAACTAGCTAATCCTGCTTCTCAGTGCAAAAGTAATTATTATTCAGTCAAAAAATATGCAGTGAAAAAGTAATTGCATAAGAAGACATTATAATCCTGAAAGTATCCACCTGGTGCTTTTATTGTGATAAATACCCTTTTGGATCTCCATGCCTGCACATCTTAATGTTTGTCACAATTCTCTATGGCTAAGGAGAAAGACAAGCCTTAATTGTAAATTTGCACATGCTTTATTACCAATGCAATGGCATGAACACATTTAACAGGATTGTCATTCCATTTAATTATCTGATTTTGACATGGACCTATCACAGATAAAATTGATGACATGAGTTATGAGAACCATAAAAAATACTGCTTTCTTTTCAAAGAGTGAGTGTTGAAGTGTTCTTCCATATTTTCTATGGCTATGTACATTAGGTGAAGAAAAAAAATAAAGCATGGTAATAGGATAGCCGTCCTCAAATTGCTTCCTTCCAACCTGAGTTATGCTTGTGATATGGTGACGATGCATGGTCATTTTTTTTAAGACTACTTGGGTTAGATCTGTGATAACAAATGAAAAGCAACAAATGAATAAGTAGGCAAGTGGACAAAAATAGAGAAAAGTACTCTCCCAAATTAAGCCCATGGGTAATTTATTTTATATTTGCCATTTCTCAAGGTTTTTTCTCAGTGATATTTAAAGGCACTTATTACACTTTTGCCTGAGACAGGTGATAAACTAAGCTTAAGATTTGTACAGATGAACAGGAGAGATAAGAGGACTATGGGTAATAGTTGGTCAATACCAGAAATTTGGAACTGGCAGTAAGAGGAAGCTAGTAATTCTGTTTGAGTCAGAAAGTGGTGGTGTGGTGCCTAGCATCCTGGCATATGTAGCCAAATGGAAAGGTGCCAGTTAATGGCTGCAAGAGCAAAAAGTACTTGGTTTCTCTTCCCCAAGTGGAGGGAAGGAAGAACTTAAGCAGTACAACATCAATATTTTTTTTTTTGAGTTGGAGTCTCACTCTGTCGCCCAGACTGGAGTGCAGTGGCCACTCCCGGCCACCGCAGCCTCGCCTGCTGGGCTCCGGCAATCCTTCCACCTCAGCCTTCCGAGTAGCCGGAATTACAGGCACTCGCTACCACGCTCGGCTGATTTTTTGATTTATTGTAGAGATGAGGTCTTGCTGCCCAGGAGGGTCTCAAATCCGCGGGCTCAGGCAATCCACTCACCTCAGCCTCCCAAAGGCATGGGATTACTGGCTGAGCCACCGAGCCCGGTTAGCATCAATATTTTATGTAGTCACATTAAACTACTCAGTCTACTACCTGAGTTCATTTTCCACATTCTAGTTTATGACTCACACATACACACACAAACGCTAGTGTCTTTTTTTTTTTTGTGAGTTGGAGTTTCACTCTGTCGCCCAGACAGGAGTGCAGTGGCCGCTCCCGGCCAACACAGCCTCGACCTGCTGGGCTCCCACGATCCTTCTGCTCAGGCTTCCAAGTAGCTGGAACTACAGGTGCGCGCTACCACGCCCGGCTAATTTTTTTTATTTATTGTAGAGATGAGGTCTTGCCAAGTTGCCCAGACGAGTCTCGAACACACGGGCTCAGGCAATTCACTCACCTCAGCCTCCCAAGGCACGGGATTACAGGCTGAGCCACTGAACCCAGCTGCTAGTGTCTTCTTAAAATGTCTCCATAAGCCTCATTCTCCTGCCCATGGGGGAAAATATCTAAATTTCTAAATACACCTATAAATCAATTACCCAAATTGGATGATGAATCAAAGCATCTCCCTTTTTGATCTTTTAAACTTGAAACTTCACTGAAAATAAGGTCATGTTTACATGGCTATTGATTAAGTAGAAATCGTCAATAAAAAATATTCTGCCAAGTGATTCCATCCCAAGCTTCTTTTGTCTTTCAACAAAGAAATGGTTTATGTTACACCAATAGGGTGAGATATTCAGAGGATTAAATCAATAGACTATAAATTATATGTACAAGAAAGTATCAGGTTACTGCCCTGACACAATAGATTTATTATTATAGTAGGTAACTGCATAGCAATTCGCTACATTAGTTTTTATAAAGTAAGAGATAGGGAGAGATCAATGATACCTATGGCTTACTGTTGCTTTTAATGGTTCATTTATAATAGCTACTTACCTCCTATTATTTTAGCTTGCTATAATAATGTCAAGCCAAGAAAAAAAGATAATCACCATTATGGGAATATATATTTAATTCAAGTCTGACTGACTATTCTTTAATCTGATTCATGTATTTGAGGAGTAGCCAGAAGTACTCTAAAATACATAGTGATTCTTAGGTACACATAAAAACGCCATTATATAGTCTATATTAGGTTTAGAGTACAAAAAATCTGGAAGTTTTTGCTGTACTTTCATAGGCATGTTATTAGATCAACAGCCACCACACTGTAGGGCCCACCCATAGCCCACCAGCTCAAACTCGACTATTGACATAAACATCAAAGATAAAAGCTTAATCTTAAATTTGTCCTTTAGCCTCACTACTTTTCCTGGAGACTACTATCTTTGCAAATAAAAAGCATATTTTTACTCCATTCATGGACTCTCTACAATCACTTTGCCATTCTTGATTATTACTCTGATTGCAGTAGAGATTTGATACAGGTTTCCAAAGGTCTTGTCAAATGAAAAAGGAATAAACTCACCTATTTCTTTCAACAAGGCTGAACAAGGGAGTCCTCACCAACTAATCCTCAGATACTTTTTTCAAGGGAAACTGGGATTAAATAAATATTAAAGGAAAAGGCAGGGTTTGTTGTATTAGGGAGGGAAAACTCCTCAGCACCACCCCTACGATGGAATGGTAAATAAAAAGAACTCAAGTTTTTTAGGAAACATTAGGTGGCACCGTCCCTGTTTGCCTCTATTGATTGCCTTTATGTATCTGCTGAGAAACATAAGGAACCTAACTGATCACTAACTGAATGACATCACTGGTGCTGTACATGCAATTTTCACTCCAAAAGTAGCAGTTACACTGCATTCTCCAAAAAAGGATAAAATAAATAAGACTGACAATATCAAATGTTAACCAGGATGCAGAGTAATTTGAACCTTCATACACTAATGGTGAAAGAATAAATTGGTACAACCACTTTGAAAAACTGTCTGGCAGCATCTGTGAAAGCTAAACACACATCTATCCTATGACCCAACAATTCCACTCTTAGGAATATAGAAAAGAGATAAGCATCCATATTCTCACCAAAATACATTAAAAGGAATGTTCATAAAATACTTACTCAAAGCTGGGTGTGGTGGCATATGCCTGTAGTCCCAGCTACTCAGAAGGTTGAGGTGGGGGGAACCCTTGAGCTCAGGGATTTGAGGTCAACCTACGCAACATAGGGAAACCACACTTAAAAAAAAAAAAAGATTTCTTCAAAATAGCCAAAAATAGCCGGGCTCGGTGGCTCAGCCTGTAATCCCACGCTTTGGGAGGCCGAGGTGAGTGGATTGCCTGAGCCCGTGGGTTAGAGACCCGCCTGGGCAACTTGGCGAGACATCATCTCTACAATAAATCAAAACATTAGCTGGGCGTGGTAGCACGCACCTGTAGTTCCAGCTACTTGGAAGGCTGAGGTGGAAGGATCGCCGGAGCCCAGCAGGTTGAGGCTGCGGTGGCCGGGAGCAGCCACTGCACTCCAGTCTGGGTAACAGAGTAAGACTCCAACTCAAAAAAAAAAAAAAGGCAAACTGGTAACTTGACACTACAAAGTTTCAACCAGTTGTGTAGCACCGGGTCTCTGTTTGGACATACAGAGGCTTTGGTCAACAACAGATCACATATACGACAGTGGTCCCACAGATTATAATGAACTGAAAAATTACTATCACCTTGTGATGTTGAAGCCATCACGACGTCATAACAAAATTGTTTTTAAATATATATATAGCTTAAGTGTATAGAGTTTATTAAGTCTACAGTAGTGGGTAGAAATGACCTAGGCTTTCATGTTTACTCACTACACACTCACTGACTCACCCAGAGCAACTTCCAGTCCTGCAAGTTCCATCCATGGTAAGTACCCTATACAGGTGTGCCATTTTTTATCTCTTTTGTTGTTGTTGTTATTTAGTTTTTATTTCTCTGTAATCCAACTAGATGTGGAAGGGAATAAGGAAAATATGGAACCCAAAGAATTGTAGCAAGAGCACAAAGATTATAGGGATACTGTGAGCAAACATGATGGAGGGGGCACTCTCCTGAGCTACAGAAGGAACGATCTGGTAGTTTAAGATAAAGCAAGTCAAATTTATTAGAGTTGTCCACAGTCAGCAATGGTGATCTTCTTGCTGGTTTTGCCATTCTTGGACCCAAAGCCCTCCATGGCTTGTACAACATTCACGCCCTCTTTCACCTTGCCAAAAACCACATGCTTGCCATCCAACCATTCAGTCTTAGTAGTGCAGATGAAAAACTGGGAACCGTTTGTATTGGGTCCAGCATTTGGCATGGACAAGATGCCGGGATCTGTATGCTTCAAGATGAAGTTCTCATCATCAAATTTCTCCCCATAGATGGACTTGCCACCAGTGCCATTACAGCGTGTAAAGTCACCACCCTGGCACAAACCCTGGAATAATTCTGTGAAATCAGGAACCCTTATAACCGAATCCTTTCTCTCCAGTGCTCAGAGCACGAAAGTTTTCTGCAGTCTTTGGAACTTTGTCTGCAAACAGCTCGAAGGAGACGCGGCCCAAGGGCTTGCCGTCGATGGCGATGTCGAAGAACACGGTGGGGTTGACCATGGCTGATGGGAAAAGGCTCAAGGTGGCGGCGTCTGCAAAGCCCATTTTTTATCTTTTATACTGTAAACTACTATACCTTTTCAATGTTTAGATATGATTAGATAAACAAATACTTACCATTGTGTTATAATCGCCTACGATACTCAATGTGGCAATAAGCTGTACAGGTTTGTAGCCTGAGAATAGCTATATCACATAGCTTAGGTATGTAGTAGACTATACCATATGGCTTAGTGTATGTACACTCTGTGATGTTTGCATAACGATGAAACTGCCTAATGATGAATTTCTCAGAACACAACATTGCTGTAAGGTGACACATGAGTATATTTGATCTCTGCTTCCAAAAACAAGTGAACTAAATAGAAGTTTAGAAAGTGTATTGAGCTACTTGAGCAGCTGTACCTAAATAATCTGGGGTGTCAGGGATCCTTTGATAATAGCATTTTTACCATAAAATATAGATTATGGAAGCCCCCATTTAGGGAACTCCAACTCCAAATCAAATTTTGGCATACTTTTTCCTACCCTTTCCTGTCTGGGACCATCTCCAATATCACTTGGTCAGTCATGCAAAGTGCCCAAACTGTTCTACTATCAGGAGAGATATTTTAGAGTATAATCTAGATTATACGACCCTCTAATTAACTCCTCTGAAAATGTAGTTCCTCTGAAACAAAGTCAGCTTTTTAAAATGTATACATGTGGCCGGGCTCAGTGGCTCAGCCTGTAATCCCAGCACTTTGGGAGGCTAAGGCGAGTGGATTGCCTGAGTCCGCAGGTTCGAGACCCACCCAGGCAACTTGGCAAGACCTCATCTCTACAGTAAATCAAAAATTAGCTGGGTGTGGTAGTGCGTGCCTGTGGTTCCAGCTACTTGGAAGGCTGAGGTGGAAGGATTGCTGGAGCCCAGAAGGTCGAGGCTGCAGTGGCCAGGTGTGTGCCACTGCACTCCAGTCTGGGCAACAGAGTGAGACTCCAACTCAAAAATAAAATAATAAAAATAAAAATAAAATGTATACATGCACAAACATCCCAGATCTTTAAAAAATTCTATAAAATGGTATTCATGTGTCATATAGTTTCTAAAAATATTCTCATAAAATTGCAATCATGACCAGCTGCGCCATACTTTTATCTCTCTATAACTGAAACATTAAGGAAGTACTAAATCTGTGGTCCCTAGTTTCTCTTTCTATGCTCTGTGGCTACCTAAGTGACCTTTTGACACCAACCCCCCCAACTCCCACCTCCACCAAGGCCCAAATACTAACTTCTCTCTGACCTCCATCCCCTGCAAAACAGAAAAGACACTAGTATCAGCTATTTACAATTTCTGATTGACTGGTTACACTTTAGTTTTAATAAGTTTTAGTCAGTATGTTACTTCAAGCAACATTTACATTTTAGGCAATTTTATCCCTCAGTGTATAATGAAAGGCTGATGGATTCTTCATTTAAACATTTTTACCTTCAATTTAACTTCAGTAAGCAAGTGAGAAAATATTTTGGAAACAAGGAAGAACTTGAAATCACAGTTTATATACCTAGTCTTAGAGAGTCAGGAACCACATTAGAATAGCTGAGAGGCTACAGAAAGAACCCAAAGGATCTTTGCTCATTTACTCACTCATTCCTGCATTCAGCAAACATTTACCCAGTGCCTACCATGTACCAGGTATTGTGTACAAGGCAGAGAAAAATCAATAATTAATAAGATATGGTCTCTATCTTGGAGTAGTTTACAGAGGAGTCACGAGCAGGTTAAAAACATTTAAAGCTCAAAAGTGAGAAGTGTTCTGACAAGTAGAAAATGCTAAAAAAAAAAAAAAAAATGGAAGAAGAAGAGCAGAGCAGGGATTCACTTTTCACTTCCCCTGGGGAATGTCAGAGCAAGTTTCATAAGGACAGACCTGTGAGCTCAGCTTGGAGAAATTTGACAGGTCAAAAGGCAAAGAAAAAGTCAAAAGGGGTTCTCCAACTTTCAGCCAACTATAAAAGGAAATGGGAGGGGAATTAGTTACCTTTATCTGTGCTGAGGGCAAATTTAAAGCGGGAGAGGCTAACGCCAAGTCTATGTTTCCTGCAGCCACAAACAAAAAGGGCTATGGCAGTAGCTGGGCCCCTTCCTCTCACCTGCAGTTATATGGAGAGGCCAGCTGATGACAAGACTTGCCAACAAGCCCTTAGCCACTTCAGGAGAGGACACGTGCAAGCATTTTCATACAACTCCATGCTCAGCCTATACTCATTAAAAAGTTATGTTTGTCAATCTTAAAGCTTATATGAACCCATAAAAGAGCCCGGACAGCAATTCTAAACAAAAAGAACAACTGTGGAGGCATCACACTGCCTGACTTCAAATTATACTGTAAGGCTATAGTAAATAAAACAGCATGGTACTGATACAAGAATAGACAAATTGACCAATGGAACAGAGAACCCAGAAATAAAACCACATTCCTACAACCAACAGCTCTTTGACAACACCAACAAAATTAAACAATGGGGAAAGGACACCTTAAGTGGTGCTGGGGAAACTGGCTAGCCATATGCAGAAGAATAAAACTGGACCCCTAAATCTTACCATATATAAAAATTAACACAAGATGGATCAAAGACTTAAATGTAAGACCTGAAACAATAAAAATCCTAAAAGAAAACCTAGGAAACACTCTTCTGGGCACTGGCCTAGGCAAACAATTTATGACAAAGACCTCAAAAGCAATTGCAACAAAAACTAAAATAGACAAATGAAACTTAAATGAAAAAGCTTCTGCACAGCAAACTAAATAATCAACAGAGTGAACAGAATACCTACTGCATGAGAGAAAATATTTGCAAATTATGCCTCAGACAAAGGGCTAACAACCAGAATCTACAAGGACTCAATACAAAAAAAAAAAAAAATAGCCCCATCAAAAAGTAGGCAAAGTACATGAATAGACAGTTCTCAAAAGAAGACACACAGGTGGCCAACAAACATATGAAAAAGTGCTCATTAGAGAAATGCAAATTAAAATCACAATGAGATATCACCTCACACCAGTCAGAATGGCTAGTATTAGAAAGTGAAAGAACAAAAGACGTTGACGTGGTTGCAGAAAAAGGGAATGCTCATCCGCTGCTGATGGGATTGTAAACTAGCTCAACCTCTATGGAAAACAGTATGGAGATTTATCAAAGGACTAAAAACTGAATTACCATTGGACCTAGCAATCCCACTACTAGAGATCTATCTTACCCCAAAAGAGAAATCAATATATAAAAAGATACCTGTACCCATAAGTTCATTGCAGCACTATTCACAATAGCAAAACCATAGACCCAACCTGAGTGCCAACCAACAATTGACTGGGTAAAGAAAATGTGGCATGTATACACCATGGAATACTATACAGCCACAAAAAAGAATGAAATCATGCTCTTTGCAACAACATAGATGGAGCTGGAGATCATTATCCTCAGTGAACTGACTCAGAAACAGAAAACCAAACACTGCACGTTCTCACTCATATGTAGGAGCTAAATGGTCAGAAAAATGGAAATAATAAAGACTGGGCATACAATAAGTGTCCCAGGTGGGAGGACGATTAGGGTTTAGAAATTATTTATGGGATACAATGTTTACTATCTGGAGAATAGATCATCTGAGACTCAATCCCCACCATTACACAATATGTCCATGTAATGAACATGCATGTATACCTCAAGAATCTTAAATAAAAATGGGGGAAAATTATGTTTGTATCAGGCTACATCAGTGGAACATAAATTTTATCCATGTTTTAAAATAATTGCAATTTGGCTTTGCCCTGTAGCCTAAGGATTTCAAAAACTCTTTTGGTGTCGAATTTAGGATAACAAGGATTTGTAATCAAATAATGTCCTTGCCTCAAAATGCTTCCTTCTAGTCAGGGAAGGATTAGAGTGAGACTTGCCTAGCCATAGCAGTTAAAGGCTTATTCCTGGAAGTTTGCCAAAGGTAGACAAGCTCCCATTTCATTGTCCCCAAATTCTAATGAAGCCAGGTATATCCCTACAAGACTCAGTGCTGACCTAAACCTCTTTTGCACAATTTCTTGGTCCGACTAAGTTTCTTAGATCTTTAACCCTCCCTTGTCTCAAAATGTGCAGATGAATAGGTTATGTTATGAAACATATTTGATGTTATTTTAGTCAGTATCTAATATTTTTGTATCATATCAGTATTTCTTGGAATTCTGAATCCCAGCCGTCAAACCCCTATACTATTCCAAACTCTGATAATGTAAGAATGAATGTTCATTCTTTCTTTGTTCTGTTCTTTTTTGTTGTTGGTAATTCCTTCAATGGCATTTGTCCAACAGTGAGGCAGAGGATTAGTTATTCCACAATGCTGTCTCCTCCTTCTTCTACTTTAGCTGGGCTCCTGGCCACCCACCCAGAGACTGTTTTCTAGTAACCTTTGCGGCTGTGTGTGACCACATAACTAAGTTTATCAGAATAAAATGAGTGAATTTTCAACTATATTGTGAATTTCTGGTGGGCAGAAGCCCTATCCTTATCTAGTTTTTGCTTCCAATAGCACTTACACAGTGTTGAGTATTTTTTTTGTTTTTGTTTTTGAGTTGGAGACTCATTCTGTTGCCCAAACTGGAGTGCAGTGACACGCTTCTGGCCACCGCAGCCTTGACCTGCTGGGCTCCGGCGATCCTTCCACCTCAGCCTTCCAAGTAGCTAGAACTATAGGCGTGCGCTACCACGCCCAGCTAATTTTTTGATTTATTGTAGAGATGAGGTCTCACCAAGTTGCCCAGGCAGGTCACAAACATGCGGGCTCAGGAAATCCATTCACCTTGGCCTCCCAAGCTGAGCCACCGAGCCCGGCTTGAGTATGTTAATAAATGTTTGCTGACCTAGCTTTTTATCTTGAATAATGTTTCATCTATACTATATGTTTTGGATCAGAAATAAATTTTGATTCTAAGCCGGGCTCTGTGGCTCAGCCTGTAATCCCACGCCTTTGGGAGGCTGAGGTGAGTGGATTGCCTGAGCCCGTGGGTTCAAGACCCGCCTGGGCAGGCGAGACCTCATCTCTACAATAAATAAAAAAAATTAGCTGGGCGTGGTAGTGCGCGCCTGTAATTCCAGCTACTTGGAAGGCTGAAGTGGAAGGACCACCGGAGCCCAGCAGGTCGAGGCTGCGGTGGCCGGGAGCGGCCACTGCACTCCAGTCTGGGCGACAGAGTGAGACTCCAACTCAAAAAAAAAAAAAATGTTGATTCTAGAAACATGAAAAAAGAATAGAATGTGAATGGAAGTGATGTGGACGACTTACAAGTCACTTACTTTATAGCAAATTGCTTGCCTTCCACTTTTGCTCTATTCCTCTTCCTAAAAGCTGGAATGGAGATGTGGAAGGTGATACAGCTTCAACCATGTAGATAAGACGTAGGGAATGTCAGAGCAGCACAACAAAAGAACCCCAGATTCTGAATCACCTCATGGTGTTAAGGCACCGCACCAGCCTGGACACCTAGATTCCTCTAAAATTTTATGTGCAAGATAATTAAACTTCAGTCATATTTAAGCTGCTTTATTTTTAGGTTTCTTTGTTAAAGCAGCTTAGCTAGACCTTAGCTAATATAAACATTCATTCAATGACTTTTGAATATTTATATAAAGTGGTGAATAAACAGAAAAGTTCTCAGGACATAGATTGCTTATAGTCTAGAAGGTGAGACAAACAAAAAATGTAAAACTACATTTTCAACCCGTGATAAGTATGTAAAGGAAACAAAGAAGGTGCCGAGGTAGAGTGTAACTGACAAGGATTCATTTTGAGTAGAGAATCCACTAAGGCCTCCCTGAGGAAGCATCATTTAGTGAAGGCCTCAAGGTCACAGAAGGAAATGGGGAAGAGAAGTCCATTCTAGGCTGCAAAGACTCCACGGCAAAAAAGAGCTTGGTTCTTTGAACTCAACTCAGGAAGGCAGGTGAACAATGTGAGTAGTGTGACATCAAGGAGAAATGCTCTTCCTAAAAAGAGAGATATGAGGAAGACTCTTTAAAAACTGGAATTTAAGCCGGGCTCGGTGGCTCAGCCTGTAATCCTGCGCCTTTGGGAGGCTGAGGTGAGTGGATTGCCTGAGCCCAAGGGTTCGAGACTCCTGGGCAACTTGGCGAGACCTCGTCTCTACAATTAATAAAAATGAGCCGGGCGTGGTAGCGTGCGCCTGTAGTTCCAGCTACTTGGAAGGCTGAGACAGAAGGATCGCCGGAGCCCAGCAGGTTGAGGCTGTGGTGGCCGGGAGCGGCCACTGCACTCCAGTCTGGGTGACAGAGTGAGACTCCAACTCAAAAAATAAATAAATAAATAAATAAAAACTGGAATTTATATATATATTTTAAAGTGTACTTATTCGGTCGGGCTCAGTGGCTCAGCCTATAATCCCAGCACTTTGGAAGGCCAAGGTGAGTGGATTGCCTGAGGCCACGGGTTCGAGACCTGCCCGGGCAATTTGGCGAGTGAGTCTCCAACTCAAAAAAAAAAAAAAAGTGTACTTATTCTTACATGTTTAGACTTCAGTCACCTTCTAAGTACTCTCTGATGCAACATACCTATCAAGATGCTTTTTCCACTGCTCAAAACAATTTTTGAACTCATCAATTTTGATGCCTTTTAATGTTTCTGCCATTTCTTTGTTTCACCTCTTCCACACTGGCAAAACATTTCCTTTTGAGGACGTTTTTCCATCTGGGAAAACAAAAGTTGCTTGGGGTGAGATCAAGTAAATAGGAAGGGAGGGGCATGGGGGGGTCATGGCATTTTTGGTCAAAAACTGCCGAACACTCAGTGTGGTGTGGGCAGGTGCATTATCATGGTGGAAGATCCAGTCACCTGTTTGCCACAACTCAGGATGTTTCTTTCGCAAATCATGTTGCAACCTTCTCAAAACTTCCAGATAAAAACACTGGATACCTGTACGATATCCACTTGTATACCTAATCCTGAATTGTGCCCCACATCTTTAAAATAAAATATATTTAAAAATTAAAAAATAAATGTTAAGCCTCCACTTCAAGGTGAAAACAAAAACAAAACAGAAAAACACAGTGACTGACCATTTGATCCGGAGGAATAAATTCTGAATATACTACAAAGGGCTCATCCTCCAAAAGATAATTCTGCCTTTTAGGGGTCCCCCCTCAGAAAGAGGTGAAACCAGGAGGAACTCCTAGAGCCAGAAGAGCAAATCTATAGGTGTTTGTCAAAGGCACCTGCAGTTGATGGGTACCAAATCACTCACCTCACACAATTGTAGATGCTCAATCAATACACACACACATATATAATTGCATAGACAACTATACATAAACAAAATTATGGATAATTTTTCTTAGCTTTTTGTTGTTGTTCCTAACTCTATTTTCTTTTATTAAACCAGAACTTCTAGTCTCTCAGATATCCCAGTACTCGATCTAGAAAACCTGATCACTTGGAAAGAACTCTGAGTTGGTAACATCCTTAGACGTTACCTACAGAATTTTCCCAAAAGTAGATTCCCCCTTTTTTAGATTCTGGGGTACACATGTGTATTCATTAAATAGTTCCCTTTTTCCTAACCACACAATATCTCCAGGGTCATTTTCATCCCCTCTTCTTTTCATTTTTATCCCCTCTTCTCATCTTTTCTGACTCACAAGAACTTGAAAAGCCCCAAGTTTCTATAACTTTTACTTTCTTCTTTTTTTTTTTTTGAGTTGGAGTCTCACTCTGTCACCCAGACTGGAGTGTAGTGGTCGCTCCCGGCCACTGCAGCCTCGACCTGCTGGACTCCGGCGATCCTACCGCCTCAGCCTTCCGAGTAGCTGGAATTACAGGCACGCGCCTACCACGCCTGGCTGATTTATTTATTGTAGAGATGAGGTCTCTCCAAGTTGCCCAGGCAGGTCTCGAACCCACGGCCTCTGGTAATCCACTCACCTCAGCCTCCCAAAGCGCAGGATTACAGGCTGAGCCACCGAGCCCAGTTCTACTTTTTCTTTTTTCATTCCCTTGGTTTCTACAAACTGGGACATAAAATTTATGTTAACATTTCCCAGACACCTTGTCCTCTTGGGTAAATGTCATCATAAAACCTTAGCAGTTGAACCAAGTTACATGTTGATTACACTGCACCAATGAGAACTAAAGGCTTACTCTCAAGTTACACATTTTGGGGAGAAAGGAATGTCACCTCCAATTACTCTATATAATTTTAGAATAAAACTCTAGAAGTTTAAACACCTAACCAATTTTTTAAAAATTACTAAATAATTTAATATAACATAAATTGGGTAACAGGTTATTTGTAGTACAACTTGCAAATACTTTGAAAAGGGATGGTATCTTCTACCTATAAAAATTCTACATTATTTCTTACATGTTTTAATTCACAAAGGAGCAAAGTAATGAGACATAATTCAAATATGAGGCAGCAAGAAACAAGAACAAGGAAATGAGAACAGAGGTTCCAAGTCGGGGGAGGGATCAAGTCGTAGAGGTCAGAAAGAGGTGAAACCAGGAGGAATTCCTAGAGCCAGAAGAGCAAATTTATAGGTGCTTATCAAAGGCACCTGCAGTTGATGGGTACCAAATCACTCACCTCACACAATTGTAGATGATCAATCAGAAATTCAATAGATGCCTTCATGTCATTCTCAAATAAGAAAGAAAAAATTAGTATGAGAGAAAAGGCAAGAAAGAGAAGGGATAAGAAAAAAGAAAGAAAAAACTCTAGTCATGTAAGCCAGTTAGGGGAAAGAGTACATAGTGTTATTAAGAATGAGTGAAGCCGGGCATGGTAGCGTGCGCCTGTAGTTCCAGCTACTTGGAAGGCTGAGGCGGAAGGATCACCGGAGCCCAGCAGGTCGAGGCTGCAGTGGCCGGGAGCGGCCACTGCACTCCAGTCTGGGCGACAGAGTGAGACTCCAACTGGAAAAAAAAAAAAAGAATGAGTGAGCAGGAGCCAGACTGCAGAATTTAAAAGTGGACTTTGCCATCTTATAGCTTGGGTGACCACTCATCCTCAGTTTCCTCTTTTATAAAATGAATATTATAATAGTACCTACACCTCATAGTTTGTGGGGAGGATTTCAGTGAGTTAATTCGCGTAAAGTGCTACTTCTGTCCTACAGGCTCAGTCTCAGAAGAATAAATACTCAAGTTGATAATATAGGAAGGTTGTAAAATGAAATAGGAAATAAACTCTATGTTCTAACTTAATTAGATAAATTTATGTTTTCTTGGTGGGTAAAAAAGAAAAAAGAATCTCTGTTGACTCTTCATGTGTTTGTTTAGGTTTATCAAGGCAATGAGGGTGTGCATTAAAATAACCCAAAGCTGGGAAAGGAGAGAAGATGGAATTTGAAGAAGCTGTCATCCAGCCCATCGTCTATAGATATTTTCTTTTTTTTTGGAGTCTCACTCTGTTGCCCAGACTGGAGTGCAGTGGCCGCTCCTGGCCACTGCAGCCTCAACCTGCTGGACTCCGGCGATCCTTCCGCCTCAGCCTTCCGAGTAGCCGGAATTACAGGCACGCGCCACCATGCCCGGCTGATTTTTTTGATTTATTGTAGAGATGAGGTCTCGCCAAGTTGCCCAGGCGGGTCTCAAACCCGCGGGCTCAGGCAATCCACTCACCTCAGCCTCCCAAGGCACGGGATTACAGACTGAGCCACCGAGCCCGGCTATAGATATTTTCTTAATCATACAATCCAACTTTCCTTCCACAATTACAGACCACAATGCACAGGCCCTCAAATATTTTTTCTTTTTTTTTTGAGTTGGAGTCTCACTCTGTGGCCCAGGCTGGAGTACAGTGGCACACTCACGGCCACCTCAGCGTCAGTCTGCTGGGCTCCGGCGATCCTTCTGCCTCAGCCTTCCAAGTAGCCGGAATTACAGCGCACACTACCACGCCCATCTAATTCTTGTTTTATTGTAGAGACGAGGTCTCACCAAGTTGCCCAAACTGGTCTTGAACCTGTGGGTTCAGACAATCCACTCGCCTCGGCCTCCTAAAGTGCTGGGATTACAAGCTAAGTCACAGAGCCCGGCCTTATTTCAAAGCACCATTATTTGGAGTACTGCATGGTACATACATCAGGTTTCTTAGTTGTAAACAACAAAAACTGAGTGTTGGTGTTTGAATTGGAACAGATCATATGAATAGCTTGGAAAATTGCTGAAAATCAAGCTTGAAAAATGGAAAGCTTGGCAGCCAGATCCAGAGCTAAGTGTCACCACAGAGCCAGTCCAGTGAGGAGACAACCGACCCTTCCCCAAACTCTTATGCTCAAGCCTGCACTGCCAAACCGCTAGACCCAGTCACTACTAGATGCCATCTCTACACCTTCACCATGGCTGTGCTAGAAACAGATGAGGCTACTGAGAAAGCAAGGATATGGCCTTCTCAGACTTACAACGAGAAATTCCCTAAACATACATGTTCAGATAGTAGCCAACTCCACTCAAATAAAGAAAAAAAAGAAAAACATCTGAAGCAATAAGTAGTTAAAATTAAATAAAATTATGCCACAAACACAGAACATGTTTGTGATACATCATTAAGTTTTTTTAAAGTAGGATTCAAAATTGTGGGCACACAATAATTACTTCTAAGTATACTTGGGAACAAAGAGTGGACTGTAGAAAACAGCTATATTTGAGGGGATGTAATGGAAACTGTGTACTTTTCCCCTTTTTTCTCTAATAATTTTACATCTATAATGTATTACAGAACCATGCTATTTCCCTATTGGGCTTTCAGTATCACATGCAAGTCACCGATATTCTGAGAACTTCAATTCTGTCAGCTACTCCACAGACAGAAAAATAAACTGTTTTCTTTTTCTTTTTTCTTTGAGTAAGAGTCTCACTCTGTCACCCAGGCTGGAGAGCATTGGCATGCTTCCAGCCACCGCAGCCTCGACCTGCTGGGCTCAGGCGATCCTTCCACCTCAGCCTTCCAAGTAGCTGGAACTACAGGCATGTGCCACCACGCTCAGCTAATTTTTTGATTTATTGTAGAGATGAGGTCTCACCAAGTTGCCCGGGCTGGTCTCAAACCAGGCAATCCTCTCACCTCGGCCTCCCAAAGTGCTGGGATTACAGGCTTGAGCCACCATGCCTGGCAATAAACTGTTTTCTATGCATGTGTATACTTGTATATGTTTTATTGTACAAAACTTAGATAATTTATAACATATATACAGGTTGTTTATCCCTTATCCAAAATGCTTGGGACCTGAAGTGTTACGGATTTCAGATTTTTTCAGATATTAGATTATTTGTGTATATATAATGAGATATTTTTAGGGTGGGACTCAAATCCAAACACAAAATTCATTTATGTTTCATATACAGTTTATATACATAGCCTAAAGATAATTTTGTGCAATATTTTTTAACAATTTTGTAAATGAAACAAAGTTTGTGTTAAATACTTATATCGGAATTTTCCACTTGTGGTATCATGTGCCAGCACTCAAAAATTTCAGATTTTGGAGCATTTTAGATTTTTGGATTAGGGATGCTCAATCTATATAGATTTATAACAACCTAACACAAGGTTTTCAAAACATAAACATATTTAAATATGAAATTAAAGATTCATCTAATGACATTATTACTCTTGTAGTCTTAAGATATGAGGGTTCAACATGTGATGATTAAATGCACAGGCTGCAAATTGCAACTTTGCTAATCGCTCTCTGGGTAATGATAAGAAGCCTTACAGAACTCCCCAAAGCCTCAGTTTCTCCATCTGTAAATGGAAATAATAAAATTTGTATCATAAGGCTGCTGTGAGGAATAAATTAAATAATGCATTTAGTGCCCCAAAAAAGTCTCTAGTAAATGTTAACATAAAAATATAAATAGCCATAATTTGCTAAACTCTAGATCTCTCTCATGGAAGGAGTATGCAATATAATCAATTTCAAATTAAGTCCTTGTGGTCCATAGAGAACTCATCAATGAAGCCAGAGTAACCTCGTCTTCCATGGTACCTGAATCAAACAGTTGACCAGGGAGCAAACATGCCACCTGAGTGCCTTGGGTAGGGCAATTAAGAAGTTTGGTTCTCTTGATTTTTTTCACTGCCTCATCTGACAAACCATGCAAAGAATTTGTAAAATAAAATGAGTCAGCCAGTTTCTCTTTATTGATGAGCAGTAGGAATCTAAGCTGTTACCCTTTCTGTAGGGTTTAGGAAGTTAAGTAGAACAGAAGAAACCCTCTGGCCAAATATCCAGTTATTCAAACCTGCTTACTCTTAATAACTTTTAGATCTTCAGTATTATTACTACTTAATTATTATAGTAATTATTAATAATTAATATAGTAATTATTAATGCTATTAATATAGCTAGGCTGGGATTGTCTGTCATTTTAAATATATACTTAAGTGTATATTAAAGATATGTTTTTTCTTACCATTATTGCTAACATACTTCTGACCTGTTTCTTCACCTGTAAGATGAAAAAATCATATTAGAAAAGACATTTCTAGTGTCTCTTCTTTGACACTAAAAGTCTAGATATAACTAAATAACATTAGCAATTTGTAATGTCTGTAATTACGCAAAATCCTTGTTCACCTATGTAAGTTATAACAGTAGGAAAAAGCGGCAGTACTTTCTATAAACAACTCTTTTAAAAAATTTTTTAATGTAAAGATGTGGGATACAATTCAGGGTTAGGTATACAAACACAAACAACTCTTAATCTGACAGTAGTTTCTACAAACAACTCTTAATCTGACTTCGTGTCAGCTGAGTTCTGAGAATAACTGGCTTCTAAAGACTGGTTCTCTTTAGGCCTCAATATATGTTCCTTCAAATCCTTGTTGAACCTAGTTTTTCTGGTTATTGTTAGTCAAGAGGTGTTAAGTTGTAAATTGACAATTAGCCCTTTGAGATGAAGATGAATTATTCTTTTCTTTAAATGTAATTTGTGACTGGATTGGCAGTATAAAACGTATCCAAATGAAAATGGGAGAGGGGGTGGAATATCATGCTTCCAACCATACTAATGCCAGTTTTCATAGAAGTAAAACATCTGGGCCAGGCTCGGTGGCTCAGCCTGTAATCCCAGCACTTCGGGAGGCCGAGGTGAGTGGATTGCCTGAGCCTGTGGGTCTGAGACCAGCCAGGGCAACTTGGCAAGACCTCGTCTCTACAGCTGGGCGTGGTAGCACGCACCTGTAGTTCCAGCTACTTGGAAGGCTGAGGAAGAAGGATCGCCAGCATCCAGCAGGTCGACGCTGGGGTGGCCATGAGTGTCACTGCACTCCAACCTGGGCGACATAGTGAGACTCCAACCCCCCCAAAAAATAGTAGTAGTAAAACATCTGTACTTTATACTGTATCTATCTGTGTCCACATGTTAGGCATGCCAGACATAACCTATAAAGGGTGTCTTTCTTCTGCCTTAAATAATTCCTGCAATTAGTGTCAGATTTGGAAAAATGTCTTCTACTGTTAAATCAGTCCTCTGACTTTATTAAATTTGACTTCTTTCTCTAGGTTTTTGTTGTTGTTGCTGGTTTTGTTTTTGTTTTTGTTTTGAGTTGGAGTCTCACTCTGTGGCCCAGGCTGGAGTGCAGTGGCACGCTCACGGCCACCCCAGCCTCAACCTGCTGGGCTCCAGTGATCCTTCTGCCTCAGCCTTCCAAGTATCTGGAACTACAGATGCACGCTACCATGCCCAGTTAAGTTTTTTTATTGTAGAGACGCAGTCTTGCCAAATTGCCCAGGCTGGTCTCGAACCCGTGGGCTCAGGCAATCCACTTGCCTCGGCCTCCCAAAGTGCTGGGATTACAGGCTGAGCCACCGAGCCCAGACCTAGGTTGGTTTTCATTCGGGTATTTTCATTTGTTTATTTCCCTGAGAATGTGTAGCCATAGTTTGCATGTCAATATTAAATAGTCAGTATCTCCAGCTCGCTAGCATTTTTTACCAGTGAGTAACTACCCACTATAGCAGCACCTGAATCAAAAAAGGATAGCCTGATAACTCTGTAAATGACTTACACCCAACCCTGTGGTTGACAAAGTGGATAAAATTTTGGGCTCTGGATGCAGAGGGTGAGTTTACTTATCATACTGGACCCCTTCTTTTCCTCATCTATAAAATCAAAATAATAAAAGTACCTTTTTCTTCGACCTGAGCAAGGATTACATGAGTTAATACACGTGTTTAGCATGGGGGTTACCTCGGTAATTCTGGGTCAGACTACTCCAGATACTGGAAAACCACATAAATTTTTAGAGGACAACTTGAGTCAACAAGAACAGTCACTTTATGTTACAATCGAAGAACCTGAAAGCATACAAAGTTGAAGTATCTTGCCCAAGCTCATACTGAGAATGAGAAAGAAGAAAGCAGGCCTGGAGCAGGGGCTCATGCCTGTAATCGCAGCACTTTGGGAAGCTGGGCTGGAAAACTGTTTGAGCCAAGCAGTTCCATACCAGCCTGAACAATAACATAGTGAGATTTCGTCTCTATCAAAAAAAAAAAAAAAATAGCTGGGCGTGGTAGTGCACGCCTATAGTTCCAGGTACTCAGGAGGTTGAGGCAAGAGGATCCCTTGAACCTAGGAGTCTGAGGCTGCAGCGAGCCAAGATCGTGCCTGAAAGACAGTGTGAGACACCGACGCAAAGATAACAATAAAAATAATAATAAAATAAAATTAAAAAAATAATAAAATAAAACACAAAATTGAATTCCAGTCCAGTGCTCTTTCCTCGACAAGGGGCTGTGTCTTAATTTTACCGGAAGTCAAGGACCCTGCCCTCAAGAAGCTGCAGGTCCATTTGGGGAATCAAGGCTGACACCCATGGAAGGTCCAGCTCACAATCTCACCATTCCAGGGCGTGGTAGAACACAGCTTCCCGTGTAAACGGTGCAGTTGTCAGGAGGGACTCAGCAGAAAGAGCAGGTGCTGTACAGGAAACTTTCTAGAAAGAGGTGAGACTTGAGACAAGATCTAAGGTGAGACTTGAGACAAGATCTAAGGTAGAGTGAGGAGGCATCTGAGAAGCAGGGCACGAACGATTCCCTGAACTTTCCAGTTTGGAAACCTCCACCCATCACACCTGCAGCCCCCATTCCTTCTACGTAAAACACTCAAACGGAACCAGAAGGGGACCGGGTAGGTCCCTCAATTAAACACATTCTGAAGCCGTGTGGGGGAGGGGCGGGCAGGGAGGAAAACCTCCCGTCCCCTCTCAAACCTCAGAAACAAGATAGAGCTAGGCCTCCGACCCGGTTTCTTCCTCGGAGGAAGAAAGGTTCGGCCCGGGACCTCGGGTTGGAAGCCCCGAGGGAGGTCCTCACCAGGAAAAGTCGGTGGCAGCCCAAGGCACTATAGGCCGCTCCTCAGGAGCACCTGGAAGCTGCCATGCCGGTGGGAAAAGAATGAGGAAACGCGAAGCTTCGTTGTCCCCTGAGACAAAGCGGGCCTCCTCGCAGCCCCGGGAGCTGTGCCCCGACTCGCTTTCCGTTCTCTCCCACGCCACCCAAGGGCGCGGGCTGGCAAAAGCGCAGGCCCCAGGCTGGGCGCTGGGCCGCGACGCCGGGACCTCGGGAAGGCCCGGATGCTGCCCCCTTCACGCCCGGCGCCGGCCGACCCTGAGGCGCGACGCCTGCACGCCCGGGAAGGGCCCGGATGCTGCTCCCTTCGTGCCCCGCGTGGGTCCCGGGGGAGATGAGGCGGGAGCGGCGGCGTTCGCTGAAGAGTCCAGAGGGGGAACGCCGGGAAGTCAGGGAAGGAACTCTGTCCCCACCTCGGCGTCGGGGCTCCCCCTGCCCCGCCCGGCTGCCGATCCGACCCCCAGCCCGCTGCGGCGCTGGCAGAGCCGGAGTTGGCTCGGCCGCCGCTGCCAAAGCGACTCGATCGCCGGAGCCGAGTCCTTCCCGCGGCTCCGACACCCCATGTGTCCCTCCGAACGGGAACATTCGCGATCACTGAGCCTCGTTGCTGGAATTTCGGGACGCGGGGGAGGGCTGCCTTTTAAACCACTGTTTTCTACGTTCTCGTTATGGTTCGGTGGCGGTTTTGCTTTTAAAACGAAGCGGGTCATCATTTGTAAAAAAAAAAAAAAAAAAAAAAGTGTCCAACGCAGCTAAGAAGGATCCTAGTTGGAAAAGGAAAAAAAATTGTTCAATAATTTTTCCTTTATACTCTGTTGTAGGCAGTTGCATATTTTTTCCCAACCACTTAACCACACAAACCTAAATGAAAATACAAAACAATCTGATTTCTGTAAGATCAGCCTTGTGACTAGACATTTTACCAACACATTTTTTAATAAGAGTAAAATGTAATGGGCTGTTTAAGAAACGGAGACACATGTTGTATTTGTGTCTGGACATGTTGAAAGGAAACATTGGTCTTTTCATTTATTTCCCGTAAACTCAAAATGCAGTCTTTTAAGGATGTTTTGTAGGATATAATTGGGGTTTAGGGTTGCCAAGGGCTGGGGTGGAGGGGCAGAGCAAAAAGTGTTTATAGGTTAGCGCTACTGATTGTAGTTGCTTGATTGATATTTTGTAGTTCTGCAGTTGAAGGTCAGCTATATTTGATGGCTGACGTTATTAAAAGTAAGGCACGGAAAATGCTCAGGATTCAGCTCTTCAAACACTGACAGCCATTGATGTCTCTTTGGGCAACAATTTCTGCTGAGATCATAGGAACCCTTGGGGATGAGATGAAGGAAAATGTGGAAAGTTGTGTTGCAAGGAAACTTTATGTTAATGGGTTAGGGTTAGGATGTGTGTGCGTGGTTTAGGTACATGAATGACTCATGGAGAAAATTAGGAAATACAGGTCAGGACAATTCAGGAGGCCATGCTATGCTACAAATCAGACAGAAAAAAAGCAAACAAATGTTTAAAAACAAAAATGCAGGATTCGAACTCCTCCAGGAATGCTCCTCACATCCTGAACCCCTTTTTAGATGATACTTCTTGATAATTTAATGAGTGCAGCTAACTTGTCTTTCATTTATTCTGCCCTAGTCTAGATTTTAAAACAAATACACATGAAGGTGTTGAATTTTACCTGCTTTCTCAATCTCTGTTTTTATATTTTAAGAACGTATATCATTAAAGCCAAGTAGTTCAGCATTTTGTTATTTGAACAAAATAGCAGAAACACTCCATACAGACGTTGTTTCAAAGTTTCAGTAGTCCTAATGGCCTCAAACTTAAGGACTTGAATGAGTAGATGGCTAGTAAAATAGAATTGGAAAAAATGATACTATCCAGCCTGACACAAATTACATGGAATAAACTGGGGAGAAGCAAAATGAAATCAAGATTTTAGAACTTAAAAGTGTACCGTACTTAGGTTCTAAGCTACCCTGTATTTTATTTAGGAAGTAAGAGTACGGATACTTAGTGCTTCAGTCAAACCAGTTCACCTCTGGGTTCCATTTCCTGATCTATAAAATGAGAGATTGAGTAGATGGGACCCTTTCAATTCTAGTCTTCTAGGCACAAGGAGTCCTTATGCACACCTTTTGTGTGCTGTCAGAAGTGCAGGCACAAAGTAGGCTTATCTAAGGCAGAGGATCACTAAAGTGAATAGCTTATCTGATAGGAGCATGTTAACTTGTGTTCTCGTAGGCACTGAAAATGTCAAAGCCTTTTAAAGAGTGAGAGAAGTGTTTTATATTCCCTTCCAAAAGATGCTGTTCAGCACTAATTTTAAGATTTTAAAACAGAAGTGTTGCCTGTCTCTCAAAATGGTAAATTAAAGCCTCAAATGCCTAGAGCTTCTACTTCACAAATGATTATTCTTAAGGAAGAAACACAAACAGCAGTGACCATTTTTCACAGACGTGCTCAGCCATCAGGAAAGCTTAATAAATCCCTATTTAGTATGCATTTATGCAGTGATTACATGAACTCTGACCTCTGAAGAGCTGTAGCAATTAGCTTCAGTGTCCAGCGTCGTCTACCCGCCATTCCCTACTGGCTTCCTTGGGTCTTCCTTTTTCATCTCTCAGTAATTCATATACTAGGAAGGTGTAAAATTTTAAAGTTGGCTTTCCACCTAAGATCTTTGCTTCTGTGCAAGTCAATTCTTCTTCCTCTCCCTCTCAATTCCTGTCTGAACAGCCATCTCAGATGGATATTGGGGCTCTGATTGCCAATATTACTCAAATGCAAATGGATTTCAATTCAATCTTGCCCTGTAGTTTCGCAAAGATAAACTCTAATGGCCCAAAGAGCTTCATTTCATAGCTCGTGGCATCTGAAATAAATCGGATCTCTTCTGTCAGACTACTTTAACTTTTTAAAAAATATTCGATGTAATTTATTTAAAGTCAAATGAAACCTAATGGATTGACAGAAAATTAGAAGAGGGGGCAGGAGAAGGGCAGCTGGAAGCTTTAAAAAAAAGAAGAAGAACACGAAGAAGGAGAACCAGGAGGGGAGAGGAAAGTGTTTTAAGTTTCTAGTAAACATTGTTTAGCAAAAGAATAATAGGAAAGTTGCCCCTTTCCCAAAGAGGGATGGAACTATAATTGTTGCCTTTAGCTGAGAGCTCAGATAAACCGCTGGGACTCATTCTAAAGTGACCCATCACTGCATTCATCTCTTCTTGAACTTTCGGTGAACCTGAGATTAAACAGGGGTGAGCAGCTAAGCAGTTTGTTGTTAGCAGCCTTTTCAACAACCCTTTCAGACTGAGTAAATATTGATCGGTTTGAATCTGATTGCCCCAGAGGAAAACACCACCGCATCTGAATAGCCTCCAAAAGTAAACTTTCAAAGGTGAAATCCAGAGCAGACTTCAGAGCACAGCAAGACCTCAACTCAGCCTCAGCTCAACCCTGTATTTTGGGAATATTTTGGATAGATGTGGAGAAAGTGAGGGAAAACATTTGAAAACTAGGATTTTGTATTGCAGTTATTCCAGCTTCCTAATTGAGACCCTTATTTTCTTTTTAAATTTGTCAATAAAATGTTATTTTCTGTTTGCTCTCTTTATGTTATTTCAGTTATCATTGCTGTTATTTTTCAAGCAGCTACTGTGCTCCAAAATAGAAAAAGAAAGACCTTGAAATAGGACGTGTTAAGCGTCTTTGATTTAATCGATTGGGACAACTAAAAAGATACAAATGTTTTCCTTGCTGAAAGGTATATTAATGTTTCCTAAATGCATTGCTTGTTAACTGATTTATTCCATGGCCCAGAGAAGGCTAAAGATGTTTAGCCATAATTTATCGTTCTTCTCTCTGCTACTTTAAAACCAGCACCTTGAAGATTGGAATCTCCGGGATTCCAGCGGGTCAGGCCCTGCTTTTAGATATTGAAATTGAGGTAGTGGCATGCAAATGACACTTTAACACATTAGAGTATTTGGAAACCAGCCATCTGTTTTGCTGTGTGGCCTTACACTAATAAACAAAAGATACAGTATAAGGCTAGGCAGGAAATGAAAGAAAGGGTTGGGTGTCTTTGAAGTTCTCCTTCATCCACTTGAGTCTTTTAGGGGCAACCTCAGAACCCAGCAGCTGAGGGGAGAGGGCACCCGGCACCCTTGATATGGCCGCAACAACTGCGCCTGCAAAGTTCAGGCTTGTCCCTTTTGACAGGGAAGTGCAGGAATTCTCACCGGTGCTCTAGAAGACCTGCAAATTCCAGGTTTTGTAGAGTGTCATGCCCCCCCCACGCCTGCCTATCCTTTGTAAAACACCCTTTGGGAAGGAAGGAAGTCATATGTCTGTATTTGTTTGTGATGCTGTAAATTTTCTACTCTACTCTTGGGGCTACATAAAAGCCTCCAAAAATGTGTGAAAGTAAAGGAAAATGGTAAAGAGGTCTGGGAGGAGAGTCAGTTTGAAGTCTGTCATTTGCTGGCTTCCTCTGTTTGAGCGCAGACACAGTCCTCGGTCAGAAACAACTTAGATATTGAAAGACTTCAGGGTGGCTTCCACAAGTTCACCTGGAAGAACCTGTTGAGCACAGAGGAGAAAATAAAACCCCCCTTTTTTCCTGGGTTATGTGGCATGGAATTAGAACTGTGGGTCCATTACAGCCATGATGGCTATGAAATCAAAGCTGAGTCTGAAGGGAATGAGATGTGCAACCCAGAGATGGGAAAGAGGGGATGAGAAGTGGTGGGAAGGGATGGATGTTGGCAGAAAGAATGAGGGGAGGGATTCAAGGGCTTACTAAAAACAAACTCAATTTAAAGGGTAGAATATATTGGTACACTGCCTGGCAATCCATAATGAAGGAAGAGGGGTGGACTGGGGTCCCATCCTCAGCCTTATACTGGAGCTAATTAAATGTGAATCTCTTAGCTCTTGGTTCATTGATGTGAGGAAAGACTGACTTGGAGACAGTTTTGGCTTTTGAAGGGGGTTCTGTTTATATATATGTCAACATTCAGTTGGAGGTGAAAAGGTTAGCACTTGACCCAGGAAGTATCCATGTTTGTTTCAAAAATAGATCTGCTTCATAAATTTCTTCACCAGTCTTTTTTTTTTCCATTATGAACTTTGATGAAAATAAAGGGACTGTTGTCATTTTAAAGAGAACCAACCTATTAAATAGACTGGTTAGGTGAAATTACACTCATGGGAGAAGTTTCAACTAACATGATAATGAAAAGTATTCACATTTCTTCAAGAAAAGACCCACCTCTTTGAAAAACACACCACCCTTCTGCATTTGCCCACATAAAATCTGCCAGTTTTGTAGGAATCAACAAACTGTACTCCAGTCAAATATACTTAAGCATACCCAAAACTTGAATATATTTATTACAGACATTCTAAGACCCGTAAACTCTGCTCTGGATCACATCACTCCAGGATCTCAGAGCTGTTCATGATTGTACAGAAAATGGAGAATATTATAGGCTCACAACTATAACTGATAGAACTCAGTGTGGTACTTCAGGGACACCAAAACATTGTGCGACATGCAAAAGACTATTCACGAATCACACAAAATTTACATTCATTGTGCCATCCATCACATTAACAATTGAGCTGAAAATACATCATATCCAGCTAAGATAACTGTGGAAGGAAGAAGTTGGTTTGAATAATACCTTTAGTTTTCGAATAATCCAGCACAAATTTTAAATGGAAGGTGGCCTAAGAAGAAAGGGATAGGGATGGGGAGAGACAGCACAGGAAACCTGGTTTCTGAACCTTGTGCTCTGCAGTAGGCCTTCTTAACTAACTGAAAGAACAAATTGAGGCTACCCTCTGAGGCATCTGATTGGGTTTAAATGAGGGAATTTATTCTTTCGCCTATAATCACATACAAAATTGTACCAGTTTTGAGAGTTTGCCCACCCTGTTTCAATCACCTAATCTAAACATTTCTAGAAAATCTGTATAAAGATAAATCTCTCAGGACAAAGTATTTACAACCAGCAAACTCACACATGAAATTGAATTAAATTAAGGGATGAATTAATTGTGTAAACACATAGTGCATCTCTTCTTCCTGAGCTCCTGGACTCTCTCCTTTCTCTATATCTTATTTTTAAGGACAAGGTAGGGGAGAATTGTAAATAAACAGTTAGATAAAAGATGAGAGGCATCTCTCTGGCCTGTTTTTGCTCACAAAGGGCACTATTTCCCAAGGGACATCTGAAAGAAATAGTAGGTTCTGCGACATCTCCTAAAAGCTGGAGGGATGTTAAGGCCCACCAGAAAAGTAATGCTGGCACCCAATCTGGATTAAGGCATTAACCCCTCACCAAATCTCTGGTCCAGAATTCTCTAGAAACACAATATCCTGGCCAGGAGCTCCCCAGATAGGATCAGAAAGGAAGAAAGAGACTGTAAATGGACAGAAAGATTAGCTAAGAATGTGCTTTGGGTAAGAAGCCCCTGCCCAAGGAAGAGCCTGGGCTGCAGAGTCTGCGGCCTCAGTGGGAGGTAGTCAGAGTGTCTGAGGTAGAAGACCCCGGGGAAGGAACGCAGGGAGACGAGCTGGACTTCTCTGAGGATTCCTCTGCCTTCTCTTCGTTTCCTGGCGGGGTGGCCGGAGAAATGGGCAAGAGCCCCTCCTTCTCACGTTTCTTTTGCTTCATTCTGCGGTTCTGGAACCAGATCTTCACCTGGGTCTCATTGAGCTGCAGGGATGCGGCGATCTCCACCCTGCGGGCACGCGTCAGATACTTGTTGAAGTGGAACTCCTTCTCCAGCTCCGTGAGCTGCTTGGTGGTGAAGTTGGTGCGCACCGCGTTGGGCTGACCCACGTAGCCGTACTCTCCAACTTTCCCTGAGTCAGGGTGGGAAGCATGAGATGAAAAGATAAAAAATTAAAAATGGGTATGAGATCCCCTACTCGCTTCAGAGCAACATTCGGGTGAAGGGGAGACTAAGAACTTCGCAACACAAACCGGGCTGGGGAGGGTGAGTGATGAGGTGTAAAGTGTTAACCTGAAGTCAACCATTAGCGTGGTCAGAGCGGTGATTAATGGAGTCCGGAGGTATTAACAGAACATCACCTCCACCACCACCCCACACACTTCCTACCACCTAAACACTTAAAATTCTTCGAAAATATATGCGCCCCTGAGCCTCCTTTGCCCCCGGCACACCTGGGCACCCTCCCCGTGCGTGCCCTACAAGATTATTCCGAAACAAGAATCTAATTTTTTAAAAATCATTATTAATTTTTCTTGGAAACTAAGCATACCAGCTCCTTCCTGATTCCTCAAGGAGCATCCACTGGCCTGCAAGACTAACCTGTTTTGGGAGGGTTTCTTTTGACTTTCATCCAGTCAAAGGTCTGCGCTGGAGAAGTCTCCGACGCAGGAGAGCGACAGGCTTCTTGGTGGCTGGCGTGGAGAGGGGACAAGGAGTTATTATACGTGGCCAGGGCCAGGCTCTGATGCTCTTGTCCATATGAGTGGTGCATGTACTGAGGCGAGCCCACCGTGCCCCCGGCATAACCCTGGTGGTGGTGGTGATGCTGGACCATGGGAGATGAGAGGTTTCCAGAGTAAACAGCGGGAGTGCACGAGGGGTACCCACCACTTACGTCTGCTTCCTGATTTAACGCGTAGGGACTGTAAGGCGCACTGAAGTTCTGCGCGCCGTAGCTTGGACCACAACTCGAGTGGGAGTAGGACACCCCCAGGTTCCCAGAAGTCTGATAGGTGGCCGGCTGGGGGTGGTGATGGTGGTGGTGGTGGTGGTGGTGGTGAGGCGAATTGATCTGCACCCCCCTGCCCACTAGGAAGCGGTCGTCGCCGCCGCAACTGTTGGCACTGACCGCGCACGACTGGAAAGTTGTAATCCCATGGTCCGAGGGGTAGGCTCGCGCGGAGCAGGTCCCGGATTCGCCACTGCTGAGGATGGGGTATTCCAGGAAGGAGCTCATTCTTGCATTGTCCATCTGTCACTGAGTGACCGGGTCCTGCGAAGCCCTGAGTGACCGTGCCAACTTTCTCACTTCCTCCATGGGGCCGGAGAAGAAAAATGATATGAATGTACAGTGCGCAAGAGGGGGGGCAGGAGGGCGGAGGGCGCTCCGGGAGGGGCACGTGACTTTGTCAGCCAATGGCTGAGCCTCCTGCGAAAGTTTGCCGGCTCAGGCGGTGATGGATCACCATTTCAGTGGCATTTAAATCCCCGGCGCTTCTCCGTCTAGGTGACGCGCAGTCGCCCCCCCAGGCAACCCAGGAGGCGGCAGCAGCTGCGGCCACCGCAGATTCGGTGCTGGGGCGAAGGAGAGCGGAGGCTGCCTTCTGCGCGCGCCCGACTCTGCTCGCCCCCCCCCCCCTTGCTCCGGGAGGTGGGGGCTGGGAGGTATCCTCCGCCCCCGCCCCTGCCCCGCCGCCGTGCGCAGAAAGATGAACTGGCCAGAGGTGAGAAGGGAAGAGGGTTCCCGGCTGTCTCCGGGCGGGAATCAGTGGGCCAGAGCCCGCTGGGTGACCGCAAGTCCACCGGCCCAGCCCGGAGCGCGCCGAGCAGGAAGGGTGGGAACTAGGCCGACACCGCGCCCAGGCTCGCGGGTCGTTTCCGCTGCCGAGAGGCCCAACCGTGAGGCCCGGGGCTGCGATGAGCGCAGAGAAACGTGGCGGAGGGCGAGGCTGGGCAACCGGCTCCGCAGCTCGGAACTGAGAGGGAAGAGCTCCGAGAGCTGGCTGGGAGGAACCCGGCTGGGCGTGGAGGACAACAGGGCAAGAAACGAAACTTCCCTCCTCCTAGGAGGGTCTCCAAACCCTCTCCCCACAAACCCGCTTCCATTAGCATGGCAATGAGGCTCTGTAATTCGACTCCAGGGGCGGGGGAAGCCCTTGAAACACTGCTTGTCGGAAAAGGCCGGGGGTGGCCGGGCTCCTCTCCACCCTCCCTCTCCTCGCTCTCCGCCCCTTTCTCCTCCCCACTCTGCCTGCGCCGGGAGTCCTCCGGGATCCGGAGCTACTCGGCCGCCGGATTTTGAGGAGTAGAAGGGGGGAGGGGGAGATGACGCTAGCGGACGTGGCGGGCGTGGGGGCCGGGCCGTGCGCTGCAGGCCATCTGCCGGCTCCCCAAGACCCAAGATCCTGCGCGCTCCCGCACAGGCCTTAGAGGGTCGGACCGCAGCTCCAACAAAGTACACACGCTGAACTCCCCCCGTCGCGTTTCTCTTTTTCTGGAGGGGATGTTAGGAGTGGAAGAGCCTCCTCTTACCAACCCCCTCATTCTACGGCACGTCTGGTGTGGGGGTGGGGACTCTGGCAGGTGGGAGGGGCAGTGGACAGATGGCTGATGGTGGACTGGACGGGACACTTTTCTCTTCCCCAACGACACCTCCTCCCCTTTCCAACTGACTGTGCGGTTGCTTGTGTGAATCTTCAAATCTTTCCCTAGAGAGACACGTGCAAATCTGAGCGTCATCTCAGGCCAGGGGTCCTGTTCTCCATCACCCTCCTTCTACCCTGATGCTGATGGGGTCGGTTAATTGTTTAGTATTAGGTTTCGAGTCAACCCTGGGCTTGTAGAAAGAAAAGGCCAGAGACCAAGAATTAATGCAGTTCTAGGTAAGAGGAATGCAGAGATCATCCAAGAAGCTTTGCTGCCAACTCTGTATAAATTTTACTCCAACCATGTGTACAATATTGGGATCAAATGAAATGTTTAGTGCCTTCCCTCTCCTGTAAGAAGGAAGTTTTGCTCTAGGCAGGCAAATTTCAAATGAGCTAGTCACCCTTTCAGTCTTCTGTTTTCTGTTCTTCACATATAGAAGTTCCCACCCAAACTTGTCCCTCGAGGCGGAAAACCCATGCAGACCTTTGACTCTGGATTCCCTCAGTAGCAATGGAACATTTTCCCCAGACATTTCCTATTGGAATGGTATTTCTTTGTGACCTCTGACCTATACCCCAAGCATGGTTAACAGGATCACCCCTGTCCCAATTTCAGCTCCTGGGAATTCTCATCCTGGAAAAGGGAAAAGGCAAGGTGGCCCTCCTGGAGGCGTCTTCCCTGGGTGCCCAGGCCCCCAGCGACGCGGGGGGGGGGGAGGAACTCCTGTGGGGGAGGGGACAGGATGTGAGGGGGTTCGGTCGGTGCTGGTAGTGCGAGCAGTCCTCTCTCCAGGCCTGAGTCGGTATAGTCTCCCCCCACCCTGGCCTCATTCCTGTACCTTTGTTGGCCTCCTCGGCCTGGGTTTGTGTGAGCCCCTCGGATGCAAGGCTCCTGCCACAAAGTAGCTCCGGGCCAGCCGCAGCCGCTCTCCCTCCTCTGCTAGTTGGCGGCCTCGGCGCTCCTTTCCCTCCACCTCTTTTCCTCTCTCCTGGCCTCTTTTCAGGGGCTGCCGGCTGGCGTGTCTTTCTTGGGATCACAAGCTTGCACTCGCACACAGGCCCGCGGCCCGCCCGCCTCCGCGCGCTGCTCCAGGCTACGCGCAGGCCAGGCGCTCGCAGCCGCGCGGGCTCAGCGTCGTGGGCCACCCAGAGCGCCGCTCTCCGGGAGCGGCTCACAAAGGCAGCCTCCCTTGGCCTCCGGCCCGCAGGCTTTCGTAGCTCGATTCCTTCCCCACTCCCCACCCCGAGAAATCCTGGGGCCGTTTCGCCGTGTAGGACACCCCTGGTCCTCGGAACTAGAAGGCCAGCGCCCCGGGACTCGAACTAGGCTCTTTAAACGCCCTGGGAGAATGGGTGAAAGGCGAGCTTGGTCACGATTAAAATGATCTCCTGCAAAGCGGCTCGCTTGGCTCAAAGCGCCTTTCAGGGCTCTTCTACTAGAAAGGGAAGGAGCGAGGAGGAGACAGAACGCCGCCCAGGCCCGGAGCTGTTCATGGCATCCGCGGCTCAGCCAAGCTGTTGTTTTAAAGGAGCAATAAAAATGAATTATGACTAAACGCCTTCTAACTTAATGCTTTCGGACGGGGATCCCCGGCAAATACGTAAGAGGATTTTTATTTGTGCATGTGTTCCTGCAATTGATCTCTTTGATGACATTCTCATTCATAGAAAGCGTTTGATTTATGAGCGTAGGACGAATCGCATCCAGGAGCGGCGCAGCCCTGGCCGCGGCCGGGACGCCCTGCTCGGCGCTGCGCCTGGGGCCGGAAACCGGCCGCAGTCCCAACACCCTTCGCCGCTGCTGGGATTTAGTGGGTGAAGGGGTGAGCGAAGGTAGGGAGCAAGCAGCACATGAAAAAAGATCGCGGTTTCGTTGTAACTTCCAAGCCTTTCCTGTTAAGAGCTGGGTTCTTAAATCAACCCGCCCCACACACATGTTGCTTACAAGCTGCGTTTTCTCACGGTAAGTAGCCATCAGAAGAGAGCTCAAAAAGGGATAGAGAAACATGGGGAGAGACAAGAAGGGGGGGGACCAGAACAACCCAGTGACACACCCTAGATCACATTTTATTGATATTTCATTTAAAGTGCTTTTTCTCATTCTCTCTATAAACTGGGTTGATTTATAACCTAGTGCAGAAACATTCTATTTTAAATATCAACTTGCCAACCTAACTTCAGAGCGTTAATGATCCATTATTAACAATGTAAACAGATTTAAGAATGGAATATTGATTTTTTTTGACCCTAAAAAAAAAAAAATGTGCGAATGACTGAACCAGAGGATTGGAAAGAATCTTTCCTGAAGTACACTTTCCAGGTAGTAATCATTGTTTGTTTTATCCTTGTTTTTCTCTTTCAGGTCTGCTTTGCCTGAGTCCATCAACAGCTGGGAGATTAATCAACCACACTGAAAATGAGGGATTTGTGAGGGAGGGGTTGAAATGTAGTTGTTTAAAACAAATGTGTATAAATAAATGAATTGCTGATAACTTAGTTATTGACCTGGAAACTAGTAGCTTGTTAAAGAAACTCCATTTTACTCATCCTGGATTTGGGGGTTTCTGTAGGCACTTTATTTCTCCATTTTCAAGCGCTTGGGCTTGGCCCAAATCTTAGGCTGCCCAATCCTGTTTTTATTACCAATTTAAATCTATGGCTTGAACCTGTACACTGAAAAACAAATCCATTCCCTTAAAAAAGAAGGAAAAGAAGAAGAAGAAGAAGAAGAAGAAAAGAAGAAGCAAAAAAGTCAAAAGCATTTGTCAGAAACCGTAAGCATTTTCTGGCTTTCTTTTTTGTTGCTGTCCACTGAAGACTTTGAACATGCCGCCTTAGTAAATATATTAAAATTGAAAAAGAAGATAAATTGTGGTGAGAATTTTATTTACCAAGTTAGACTAAAAGAAGAGAAAATGTTATGAGCCTTGAGAAAGAGGAGGAAAAATAAGAAAGCTACTTATAGCAAAGGAGAATTTATTCTACCAAAAATACCCATGACAATGCATCCTAATGTAATACAAAAATAAAAAGAAAGTGAAGATACAATTATATGATCACTTTCTTGCAGGCCTCATATAGTGCTCTCAGGAAATCACATAGAGGGTTGTTGGATTAGGTTTAAAACAACTAAAACTCCAAGATAATCAGTAGAAGATGGCTCTGAAACTGGGTCAGGGGAGTCACTAAACAGAAAATCCTCAGCATTTAAAGAAGGGAAGGGTGTAGGTCAAGAAGAAAATAAAATATAGATCAACTCCCGGAATAAAAGAAGGCAAAACCACCTGGTCAAAGGGGTTTTTGTTTTGTGATGCTTTGTTTTGCTTTAATGTTTTTAGTAATTCAGATGCTGCAAGTCAATTGTGGTGAGTGTGTCTGTAAAAAAGTCAAAGCTGTCAGCTGAAATATCTACGGGACTGTCCAGGGAACCTGGCAAACTGGGCGAGACTGCATCTGAAAGCTGCAGGCAGGAATCTGTGGAGAAAACGTTAAAGTCCTGCAAAGAGGGGACCTCGAGGGCCTCGGGACTGTCATTGTTTAGGCCAGCGCCACAGTTCTGGCCCATTGTTGACAAGCAGTTAGGAACAGTGGGTGACTGGTGCTGAAAATGTTTCAGATTTTTCTCATTGCTGGTTAAAGGCGAAACTGGGAAACTTTGGGAGTCGCCATTGTGTCCATTGGGAGCCTGCTGCTGAGAGAGGGCATTTTGCTGAAAAGTGTAACCTTCCCTCTCCAGAAGGGCCCCGGAGACGCTAAGGGCTTGCTCAAAGAGCGACTTCTCCTCCTCGTCCTCCTCTCCTTTCTCGGAGTCCTCCAGGCTTTTAAATTTCCCTTCGCTGTTTTGGTTCTCTTTGCACTGGGTCTGCCTCTTGTGCTTCATCCTCCGGTTCTGAAACCACACTTTCACTTGTCTCTCGGTCAAATCCAGCAGCGCTGCAATCTCCACCCTTCGCGGTCTGCAAAGGTACTTGTTGAAATGAAATTCTTTTTCCAGCTCTAAAAGCTGCGTGTTGGTGTAAGCAGTTCTCAGGCGCCGCGATCCCCCGCCGCTGCCATCGGCGATTTCCAGGGATTCTGCGGAAAGGGAAACCAACAAGAGACACACGCACAGTTGGAGGTGGAGGGGTCCGAGCGGGGTTATTCCACTGGAGAATAAATATAGCAGAAAAGATCAACTGCAACAAAATGGCCGCCCCTGGATGCAGTAGAGCTATTGTGCTGCCTTTCCTGGGAGACCAGCCTGGGGAGACCCTATCTCCTCCACCTCTATCAGATTCATGGCTTTAGCTCCCCCCAACCTCTTCATCCGGGAGCAAACTTTATATTAGCCACAACACAATTTATAATTAATGCATCAGCTGCTTAGCTGAGCAAGAGCGATCTATCACTCTTCATTACTGTCAAAAAGCCAAACTCTAGGACAACTAGACAAGAGGAGGTCAGTTCCAACTCAAATAAATCATCCCACATTACACAAGTTAGGGAAAGTTCCCCCCCTTTCTAAAAATATATATGCCTCGTATTGGAGCGCTGGGTTCCCCTTCCTCTCCATCAAACCCACTCCTGAGCCCACAGGGGCAGGGAAAAGGCGCCCAAGCATCTCTGTCTCGCCCCCTGCTCTCCCAGCCCACGCTCCCCTCCCCCATGGCCGTTCCCGGGGCAGTCCGGAGAGGGAAGAGGGTCCCGGGGACCCGGGGCCAGGCCTTCGGACTGACCTTTGTGGCTGAGGCAAGCTGGGCCGGCGGCGGCGGCGGCGGCGGCGGCGGCCGGCGGCAGCGCGGTTTTCTTGGCTGCCTTCTTCTCCTTCATCCAGGGGTACTCGGGCGGCTGCAGGGCCCCGGCGGGCACCGGACTGCCGCGGCTGCCCGCGGGGCTCGGCTTGGGGCGGCCGCCAGCGCCGTGGCGAGGGTGACTGCCCGGGTTCAGGCTGGGAATGGTCTGCTCAAAAGGAGGAGGAATCAGTGTCGAGTGTGAAAGCGTCGAGGTCTTGATTGATGAACTTTGAAATGTATCAGCGACAGGGGGAAAAGATGTCAGGCACTCAGCGAGCGACGGCTGGCTATTGATAAAACCAATCTCTCGCTCAAATTCGTAATTCATGGCCTTCTCCTTGGAGCCCCCTCGGAGAAAAAGTTCCCTCTTTTGGAGGGGCTTTGGGGGGGCAAGGCCCAGGAAAAAGGCGAGCGCGGAGGAAAAAAAAATCTATCATAGAAGATCGCTGCTGGGGTGTTTTTTTTCTAATTCACTGATTACAGCCGTATGGGGACCGCGCTACTATTAAACTATTGAATTCATGGAGACAAGGTTGAAATTGGACCGAATTGGCTGTCACATGATTGCTTCTGCCCAATGACAATTTGGGCTTTAATCAAAAGAAGCCACTGTCTGTTTGATTGATCCAAAAAAGTCGGGAAGGAACGCCTCATTGGGGGCCAGCGAGGCTTTATTTACACTTTTTTCAGGGCAAAAAAATACATATATGTGGGTGTGGGTGGGAATGCCCGGGAGTGCGTGGGGGCAAGGGTGCCCGCCCGCCTCTTGATCGGCAAGGATCCGGTGTGTGCGCCTGGGAGTGTGTGCGAGTGTGTGAGTGTGTGAGTGTGAGCCCTGCTGCCGGTCCCGCTGGCTGCTGCCCTCTGCCTCCCCCGCACACTCCGCGCATTGTTTGGGACTGTCGGGAAGACGCCTCGCACCTCACAAATCATTTAAGCACCTCAGGCTGACGCCTGCAGTCATTAACAAAGTAATCCATTAATCTTCAAAGTTTTGACACCCGAGGGCCCCCGCATCCCAGCCACATAAGTTCTGTTAAGGCAAGAGGAAGGAGCAGAGGATGAGAGGAGATGAGAGAGGAAGAATAAAGAGAGGGAGGAACAGAGAGATGGAGAGAGGGGGGAGAGGGAGAGAGAGAGAGAGAGAGAGAAGAAAGAAGATGCCAGGGTCCTTCTTTTCTTTCCCTTTGCCTTCTTCACTTTTTCTCAAACCAGTTCCTGGATCTCATAACTGATCTCTCTGTCTCTGTTTCCTTCCTCTCTGTCGGTCTTCCCCTCGTTTTCCTCTTCTCCTCTTCCTCTCTCCCTCTCTCTCTTCTGTCTGCCTCCTCTTCTCCTGCAGCCCCCTGCCCCCCTCCCAGTGTCCAGCCTGGAATCCGCGCCCCCGGCCCATTGTTAGGAGGCTATTCCACGACAGCTTTGCATCTGGCTCCGGCGGGAAGCGGAAAACAGGAGGCGGCTCTCGAAGCTTCCCCACCTTCCTACGCCATCAACTTCTCAGGAGTGGCTCGAGAAAGAGATAGATGCATGTGCCAAGGGAGACAACAACCCCAGGTCCATGTGCCCAAATCCCCGTAGCCAGGGCGGCGGCCAGCCAAAGAAATGCCGCCCCGAGCAGGCGCGTGCGGTTCCTGGCATTCTGGGTTTCATACCCGTAGGGCTCGGGTGCGGTGAGTATTTCCGATTTCCAGGAAGTCTGTCGGAAGTTACCAGCAGGGAAGGAGAAGACGCTTGTTCCTCCCCCCCTCCCCCTACCCTTCTTCTCCTTGTCCTTGTCGTTCTGTTTGGGGGGCTGGTTGGTGCAGATGCAGCGAATGCTCCCTGGCAGCCCGATTCGCCTTCCACACCTTCCTGATCCTGGGGCACCAGGGATGTTTGTACCAGGGTTCTCTTGTGGGAAACAGCACCGCGGGGGAGAGGAGGCGACCCAAGGAGGAATTGCAAAGGTTCTGGTTCTCCTTCATCCTCTCTTTTTTTTCCAATTCGGAGACTTGAGACTGGGTGCATCTTGGATGGTGCTGGAGGGTTCAAAAGATAACACCTTTAGGTACCAAAACCAAATAACTTTTTAAAAATCCACCAAGCCAGAATGAAAGGAGGACACTGAGAAAGAGATAGATCTGAAGGTCCTGTTTTCGCCCCCCACCCCCAAACCCTGAGGATGGTGATTCGCTTTTGCTTCCTTTGAAATGGACCAAGTGATCAGACTCCCCCAGGCCGGCAGGCATCAGTGGCAGGAAAATAAATCATTCTGATGGTCAGAGAGAGAGAGAGAGAGAGAGAGAGAGAGAGAGAGAGAGAGAGGTTGGTGGGGGAGAAAAAAATTTACGTAGAAAAAGAAAGGCCGACCAAGGAGCAAAGGCAGGACTCCATCTCTAAGGCCGGCATCACACTGGATCTGAGTTGGAAATTAGATACAAAGTGGGCGACATCACTGACTAGCCGGGAGACTAGCCTTGAAGATAGAAATGCTATTTTAGAAAATGTGGAGTTTTTCAGTTTTCTTGCTTTTATTCCAAACAAAGCTCTGAAGGAAGTCTGGGCACGATCAATCTTGCTCACCCAAAGCCTTGACAGCTTCTGGCCCTTAAGAACACATTTCAGCTTCCAGCTCTTTCCAAGATCAAATGTGGCCGAGCAAAGAGGAGAGCAGGAAACGCAAGTAAACAAGAAAAACTAGTCTTTTAAAAAATATTTTTTGGCAGTGGAAAGGGTTATAGGGCTGCTTTTAGGAAAGGTGCTTTGTGGACTCCGGGATGGCAGCTTTTGGTTTTTGCTTTTAACCAGAAAATACTGAGGGGTTAAGGGAAGGGGAGGTGCAGAGAGCAAGCAAGCTTCCCGCATATCTCTGAGGCTTTGTCAGGGGCTGTGTGGGTGAGAGCTTTCCGCCCGCCTTCGCCACCTTAATTCAAATACCATCTGGAAGAAAAACCTTTTCTTCAACCACTCAACACTGAAATCTTCTCCAAATCTATTACTTTAACTCATGAGATATTTTAATAAGGATTTCTGTATAATATCTAGGAAGCTGGGGAGGGTGAGATCAATAGTTTTTTCTTTGAAAGCCAAAATGAATGTCTTGACTGGCAAGATATGGGAAATCACATTAGAATCTCATTTAAAAATCTCTGCCCTAAGGGAAGAAGGAAACCTCCAAACCATTCCTTCCTCAGCTGAAGGGTAGATTTTAGAAAAGGGTTCAAATAGTGGTTCAAAATCCCCCAAAGATTTTCATCTTTAGGTGGGTCTCTCGCTCGCTCTCTCTCTCCCTCCCTCCCTTCCTCCCTTTCTTATTTTCCCAGGTAATTTTATACGCATCACTAAAATGATTACTTAAAAAGAAGACTCCTGATCGGCTCAGCGTGAACAACCCAAAAGGCTGCCGTTCCAGTCTTCACAAAGACTTTTGTGCAGCCTCTGCATTTCTGAGGTGCGCCATATTTTGGCAGGGAGGTTGGGGCGAGGGGAGAAAATCCACTTCCTCCACAGCCCAAGCTCTTTAAAAAGAAAAAAATACGTATTAGGAGCCTCTGGACATACGTGGAGAAAGCACCTCTGGGTCTGAGAGAAATACTCAGCTCTCTACAGCCGCCTGGCTTTGCATCCTCAGAGCCCTTTTCTTAGACCGTGAGGAGGTTTCCTAAAAGCAGCTTGTTGAGACCCAGTAGGTACCCAGAAAAGGCTCCAGTGCCTGCTAAGGATCAGCTGAGGGAGCTTCTCAGGGGGAAGATAGAGGCCATGATGATGCTTATTTTGGATTGCAAACAAAATGGCGACATTTTCCATGTCTGCCTCTGAAATACAATTCAGGGAGAATGGGGGTTTATTTCTCACATCAGATGCTCCTGATCCCCAGAAGAAGGTGGTTCCTCACTTCTGAGGTGGTGATGACGGGGATGCAGGTCAAAGGTTCTGTATTTCTGACTTTGGTTCCTTCTCTGAGCAATTCTTCAATCTGAAGATGAAAAGACTTCCCTTTACTGTGCCTGCCTTTGCCCGACCAGCCAGTTAGTAGGCAGCCCTCTTAAATCCAGGAGAAGTGTAATATTTAGCTCCTGTAGCATCAAATGAAGAAGTACTTATAAAATTGCATTTTTTATTAGAAAGACACCAATCTCCTTTCCCTCTCCCTCTCCCTGAGGCCAGAAAAAGAAAGGTGGGAGGGAAGAAGGAGAGAAAATAAATCCAAAGAATGCAAAATACTAAATTCAGGAGGCAGCTGATGATGGGATGCAGGCAGACCAAGGAAGGGCACAGGGAGCTCTCTGGAGCTCAGCCCTCCTTTTGCTGGGGACCTGGGTGAGCCTCGGTCCCCTTCAGACTGCTTCGCTCCGCTTGGGGATTTCAGGATCCATTCTTTCCTCCTGGCGCGATAATGCACCACGAACCATCCCCAGAGGAGACCAGGGGTTTGATTGCTCGTGGAAAGCGCTGAGCATCCTCTGCGCGGCTGGTTGCTCCCGGGTGAAGGCGTTGGCTAGTCGGCTTTGACCAGAGGAAGACCGTGGAAGAGAAGATCGCCCTACGCTATCCCCGGCGGGCCCGCGGGGCACCTGTGCGCTCCCGCTGCGCCTCTGCCCAGCTGCCTTTGTTTCTTCCGCACACGGCGCTCCGCAGCCCCTGTGTCCTCCGCCTGCCTCCGCGGCAGCTGGGAACCAGGCAGCCCAGCGGGCCGGCCGCGCGGCGTTGCCAAAGCCGCCGCCGCCTGGAACCTCAGTCGCGGTCCCGGGAACTCGCCGAGCTTCCGGGCTCGGGAGCCCAGGGCTGCCGCGGCCTACTCCGCCAGCTCGCCTCCGCCTGAATCCACGCAGACCCACGTCTTCGGCTAAAGAACTCCTTCTGAACACGGATATTATTCAGAATAAAAACTTTATTTTTTTGTTTTGTTTCTCAGAATGTGAGCAGCAAGGAATGTAGAACTCTCAAAAACAAATCTAGCCTTTTTTCGCGTTTACATATTTTTTTTTCAGTTTTGCAGGATGCTACAAACCTAAATCACCGTTTTCAAAAGGTGGATCTTCTCTGGTTTTATTGCATCGTTACCGTTTTTATAAAGGACTTATATTTCCCTTTCAAATAAAAAAATTTCTACGTACGCCAATACACCATCGAACAAAAGGCCCAAGAACCCTTCTGAATAATCAGGGTACAGAATTTCTTTAATATAAATACGAACGGATGGGGATAAATAATATTTAAAACTTAGATATTCAATGCTTGCAAAAGAAAATATAAATAAATCTGACTGTTCACCAGCATACACACACGGAAAGACGTACACTTAGTCATCCTTGCACAGGGAACCCCTGCTTCAAAGCGCCTTTGATTTTTTTTTTTCGCTCTTTACAAGAAGTGCAATTAAAAAAAACCTAAAAATTAAAAAATGTAATCGCTTCCCCTCGGGAGCCATAATGTACGAACAAATTCACATTGAAAACTCGACTAGAAAATTTGTTCATATACCCTGTTTCTGATCAAAGACTGGAGAAGGTAAAGGGTGCAGGGCCGGCGGCCGAGCGAGGGGCGGGAAGAGATAAATATCGCTACTGATACTGACAGCCATTCCAGCAACCAAGATTGCTACGTCACATAAACTATAAAAACGCGTTACCAAGGGGGGGGGGACAGGAATAGGGAGTGAGGGGCGGAGAGAGAAAAGGAAGGGAAGGGCAGGAAGAACCCTAAAAAAATAAAAAGAAAAAGAAATAAAAAAGAAAAGCAACCAAAGAAGGAAGGCTGGGGGTGGGGTGGGGGAGACTCTCCTGGCGCGCAGCCCCGAGCCCACCATCACAGGTGGGTGAGCTTGGGTGCTTCCTGAATTCTTCCCTGAGAAGGATGGTGGGCGGTAAGGTCCGTATAGGTGGGGTGCGGCTCCCCGGGCCCCGGCCCATGGTGGTGGCCGCTGCCCAGCGGCCCGGCGCCCCCGTAGTCCATGGCGCTCGAGGCAGCGTGGGGGAGGTGAGTGAGGCCAAAGAGGGCCGGCCCGGAGTTGCTCATGGGCTCCACATAGCTGCCCCCTACGAAGACGGGGCTTCCCTGTAGGTGTGGGGTCCCATAGCTGCCGTTGCCCTGCAGGCCATGAGCGTGCGGGTCATAGTCGGGGGTGCCCCCCGCGCCCGCCCCCGCCGGCGTGTAGCGCTTCTGCGGGGGTGGCGGGGGCGCGCAGCTGGGCAAGGGCGCAGGGTAGGAGGCGGCGGGCAGCCCGTAGGCGCCCTGCGGGGGCTTGGAGAAGGACGGGGGAGACTGGGGCTCATATGGGACGCTGTTGACCAGCGAATGCATGGAGTTCAGATAGCCGCCCGCGCCAGGGGGCACGGGACTGCGACTTGGAGACTGGCCCCCCGACGACGTTAGCATGCCCTTGCCCTTCTGATCCTTTTTGTACTTCATGCGCCGATTCTGGAACCAGATTTTGATCTGGCGCTCGGTGAGGTTCAGCAGGTTAGCCATCTCTACCCGGCGCGGTCGGCACAGGTAGCGGTTGAAGTGGAACTCCTTCTCCAGCTCCACCAGCTGCGCACTCGTGTAGGCCGTGCGCGCGCGCTTGGACGAAGGCTGCCCCGGAGGGCTCTTGTCGCCAGCGCAGCTCTCTCCTGCGAGGACAGAGGGAGGAAGAGCAGCGTCAAGGACTGCCCGCGGCCCCGCCCAGCCCGGCCCCCCTTCCTCCAGGCCCCAAAGATTCCTTCATCAGTCAGGGCCCAAAGAGGAGTGGGAACTGTGTGCTCTCCTGTCTCTGGTGACAGAAACAGTGCGGGTAGTTCCTCATTCAGCCAAGGAGCAAATCAAAGGTTTCTTCAAGGGGAGAAAAGACAGAAAAGCAGAACCTCCAGTTTGCCTTCCTGGTTTGTATCTCCTTTGTGGAGCTTTTGACTTTCTCACTCATTTACTGGTCCTTTGGACCAATCAGACAACAAGCTCCCTGTGGGCAGGTCTCATCACCTTTATCCCTTCACAGTAACTGAAATGTGCAGTTTTCCCCTCCACACTGACTGACTGAATGATTAGACAGTAGCTTCAACTGGCCACTATGTCTACCATCTAGCGAGAGGAGATGCCCAGAGTAGAAACCTCCAACTGGAAGGCCTTTTCTGCCCAGAGGAAGAGATCTTATTGAAGGTAGCCATTTCTGGTGGGTAGGCCTAGGCCCCCGCATGCTGGGTCCTATTCTTTAGGGTTCCCTATGTCATCAAGCAGCCTGCCCCAGCTTTTGTCCACTAATCTTGTGTCCTACTGACCTGCCTGGTCACCTAAATCCTGGCTATCTTGGTTCTGGAGGTAGGTCCCAGGTGCTCAGGCTCAGAGCAGAGCACTGGCAACTGCAGAAAGCCGGGGCAAAGGTAACAAAAACGCTAGGAGGCCCAAGGCCTGAGGCCTTTCCGCCACTGGAGTCAGCTTCCAGAAAGCCCATGTGGTTCCCATTAGGATGACAAGTCTGCATCCCCCTCCCCCAGAAGATCCCTGGCTGCTTTCATTGTACTAAGTCTGAGTAGGGTCTTCCCAGAGGTAGGGCAGCCACTCCACTGACTGGAGCAAAAATTGGCTCTGATTATAGGCAAATTATTGATTCTGACTTGAAGGGTGATTAGGCCTGCTTTTATTCTGAGGCATGTCAGATTAAGGGAGGATGTCACTATTTCATTAGAATAGAGGAGCTATGCTAAAAAGAAAGATAGTGGAATTCGTGTTGATTCTGCCTAGAGGTCCTACCTCCAACAGTGGAAAAAAAGAGAGTCCAGGCCAGGCACGGTGGCTCAACCTGTAATCCCAGCACTTTGGGAGGCTGAGGTGAGAGGATTGCCTGAGCTCAGGGGTTCGAGACCAGCCTGGGCAACTTGGTGAGACCTCTTCTCTACAATAAATCACAAAAACTAGCCGGGTGTGGTAGCGTGTGTCTGCAGTTCCAGTTACTTGGAAGGCTGTGGCTGAAGAATCACCTAAGCCAGGCAGGTGGAGGCTGTGATGGCTGTGAGCATGCCACTGAACTCCAGTCTGGGCAACAAGAGTGAAACTTCAATGAGAGTGAGAGTGAGAGTGAGAGTGAGAGAGAGAGAGAGAGAGAGAGAGAGAGAGAGAGAGAGAGAGACTGACCCACCGACCGACCGACTGTACTAGACCCTAATTGCCCTTAGAGAGATCCAGGGAGGCTCCCATCAGGTCTCTGGGGTTTTCCAGCCCACAGAGGCCTATTACTTCTCTGAGTTGCAAAGACTCTGGAAACCTTTTTTGGGGGGGGTGGCAAGGGGGAAGTAGGTCAGGGTGGGAGCAGTGAATTCCTGGAAATGTTCCAGAGCTTCCAGACTGTGCTGGACGTGGTGGGAAGTAGCTTGGGGGCCAGAAGTCAGGCAAGAGGACCCTCTTCCAGAAGGCACTCCTTTACCTGAGCTGGAGCTGCTGGTTTTCTGCTTTGTGTTTTGCCGAGACTCTTTCATCCAGGGGAAGATTTGTTTGGCCACGGTTGGCGAGTTGAGCAGGGGACTCTTGGCTGCGTTGGCGGGGGTGGGGTTGCTGCTGGCATTCTGAGGTGGGGAGACAGAAGAGGGGGCGGGGGCGCGGCAGGGGCAGGTGCAGGGGGCTGTGGTGGGGGCTGAGGCGGCTGTGGGGCAGGGGGCGCGGCCTGGGACGGTGGCGGGGGCAGGGGCGGCTCGCCCAGGCCTGGGGGCTGGCTAGGTGGGCCGCTCAGGGTGCGCAGGCACGCTTCATTCAGCTCGTGCGCCTTGGGGTGGCCCCCGGCGCTGGCAGGCGACTGGAGTGAGCAGGCAGGTCGGTGGTACTCGCCATCAGCGCCCAGAGCAGCGGACGCCGGGTACGGCTGCTGACTGGCATTATAAGCGAACCCGTTGGCTGCCTGGTAGGGGTAGCCACCGTAGATCGCCGAGCTGTCGTAGTAGGTCGCTTTTTGCATCGCGTTGTTTCACGATCTTGATCGCACACTCTGACAGGGGCTTGACACCCGTAAGGGCGCACATTGGCACGCCCCCGCGTTCACGTGACACTCCGCCGCCAATGGCCGCCCCGCGCAGACCTGGGGGGGCGAGAAGCGCAGCGCGGTGAGGGCTCCGCGCAAATCCATCTTACTCTCAATAGCTAAGTGACATGAAAGCCATAAAAGAAAAAGTGGTCAGCAATATTTAGCAGCACGACTTGGCCCCGGGCGCAGGGAGCCGCGCTATAAAAAGCCGCTGGAATTTACTGGCAGCTACAAATATTTGCTTAAGTTGCGTCTGGAGTTGGGGGATTTTCCGGGGAGAGAGGAGGAGAGTGAGTGAGGGCTGGAAGCTGAGTCTCAGGAGCTAGGGTCCAAAGGAGAAAGATCCGATAGGCTGGAAAAGAACAGGTTGGGATCCTTCTTTTCCAGGGAAGAAGAAACTCGGGGCGTCCCTTCATCTCTGCTCCTTGGCCTCATCCAGAGCCTCCCTCTGCGGATCTTGGGTAAGGGGCGAGGTGGCAAGAGGAACTTGAGCCGCAAAATTTTTCTCTGCCTTAGAACTGATATTTGCCCAAGGAGCCCTGAAATGGAGTGACTTCCACCCTGCCCCTTCTTGGTTTGCACAATTTCCAGGCAATCCCCTATCAGACCGTGCTGGATTTCAGAAGCTGAGCTTGTTAGGCAGTTAATCCACCCTCCTTCGGGGATATGACCCACCTCCTCCAAATGAGTCCCTTGTGGCCAATGAGGGGGAGGGAACTCTGGTTGGAATGTGTGTGTGTGTGTGTGTGTGTGTGTGTGTGTGTGTGTGTGTAGGGGGGAGGAACCAACAACACCAACACGCAGCAAGCCACAACTCAAGTCCTGAACAGTTCTTTACTCCTTTCCTCTCTATTTCTCAGGCACTTCCTAGCAAGCCACTGCTCACCTTCCCCCCCCCAGTTACAAAAGGTTCCCAGACCCTCCTGCCTTAGACTTTCTGAGGTGCTGTTATTCAGGGCAACTATCAAATTCTACCTGTTAAAACATGATGGATTAGAGAAAAAAACAACCCACCAGGAACCTGAAAAACCAGCGTTCATCTCCATGACCACCGCTTGAACTCTCCTTCCAACTTAACGATAATAGGTTCTGTCTTAGAAACTGCTATGTAATTTGATGTATGGGGGTCATTTGGCTCCGGACGAGGGATGGAAGCACATAAAATCCTGCCAGAGTTCCCTGATCTTTGTGTGCTGCTGTTGTTGTTGTTGATATTTGTTACTTGGCCTATTTACCTGCTTCAGAAACACCAAGTAAAGGATAACACTGAAAATCTCAAAAAGTAATTGAAAACCTTCTCAACCTTCTTTTCTTTAGTAAATGGCTTGCAGAAGTGAAATCTGTTTTTCAGCCTTTGCATGGTCAACCTCTAGTTCTCAGCACAGAAAAGTTCCATATGAGTTTCATGCATTCACACATACACCCAAAATGTTAGTACCTCTAACCACTTATGAAAATTGTAATAACAAATTCATGAAGAAAATGGTTTACATTTCATGCTCCAACTATGTGATTTGAGTACCAGAGTTATTCAAGTTTTCCAGGAATAGCAGATGCCTTGTTAACTGGGAAACACACACACACACACACACAACACACACATATATATAGTATTGCATCTACTAGTGGATGATTATCATTTCATTTTAAATAATGGGTTTTTTAAGGTTTCATTATTAAGCCAACAATCTGACCAACATCTGGAAAACAGGCACAATTAATTTTCTAGAACCTCAATTAAAAATTACAGCATCCCTCATCCGGAGCTATTGTACATGGCCATAGCTCTGGAGTATTGTTTCTCTTTGGGAAACAGGTAGGAAGCAAGATACTATGACCAAAAGTAAATACAGGATCAAATAAAAATTTAAAACCAAACAGCAATTTATTGTCTCAGTTTCCTTTTCTTTCCCTGAAAACAGTTCCTATTACATTTGGCAGTGTAAATGTCTGCCATTATAAATTTTTTAGATGCCAGGCTTGTGTAAAATAAACCAGGTTAAGAAAATTACTCTAGACACTTGAACAGCAAGATATTAGATAAAACAAAATTAAGCTGATTTTGAACATGCAATATTTTTAGTGACTTGCTAATCCATTATCACAGGCTATTCCAGCCAGCTACTTACTTAAGCCTTTACACCAAGTTGTGCATTGTCTTGTAAAATAAAAATATCTTTGAAAATCAAAGATCAAGCAACAGCCTCTTAAACTTAAAATATGAATTCCACCCCTAAGATCCCACCAAAGTCCTTCCTATTGTCTGAGGACGGCAGATCACCACCTTGGAGCTGACACATATCCCCCCCCAACCAAGCCCCCAAAGTTTGCAACCTAGTAAAGAAGTTGGAGATTTGCCAGCCAGAAAACTTTGCTTTGGGCCCCCAAGCCAGGACTCGGGATGGGGGGAGATTTCTCTACAAAGATCTGTGGCTAGACAATAACCCCCAGGTGCAAGAACTGAAAGCGAGTTGAGGGGGCTAAATTGAGTGCAGGAAGCAAGCCCTATTGTCTCTGGAAGATATGCCCAAATTCAACCTCCTTCCTTCAGACATCGCTCCCTTTTTCTATTCCCTCTTCTTCCTCAGCCTGCCCTCTCCCCAGATTTGAGCGGGAACGCGGGTAAGAGCCCCCGAGTCCCCTGCCCACCCCTCCTTTCCTCCCCAGCCCAGAAAAGTTGAGGCTGGGCTAGGGGAGAGGGGAGAGGTGGGGGCGGGGATGGGAAAGCGGCCTGAACTCGAAGTGTAAGGGTATCAGTCACTGCCGGGAAGGAAGCTCCGGCTTGTGAACTCTTCTTGAACCGAGATTTAAGTCTGCAGCCATAAATCACCGAGACGTAAACTCCGCCGTTCAGTGCTGAGAGCGGCCGGTTGTGGCCCTGCTTACCTTAACTTCTGACGAGCGCCGCGAGCGCAGGCTCGGGCTCGGGCTCCGGCCCCCGGCCCGGCTCGGCGGCCCGGCCGGGTCCCTTCGGCTCGGGATGGGCACCGACCCTCAGCATCAGCCGAGTCGGCGGGCGGGCGGGCGGGAGACCCCGAGGCCCGGACGCCGCCGCGCAGAGCGTGGCCGCCTCGCTGCTCCGGCACGGCTCGCCCAGGGCCGACTGGGGCGGCTTGGACCCCCCTCCCACCCACCCCACCCACCCTCCCCTCCCCCACACCCCCGCCCCCTGCCCTTCCCGAGGGCAGCAGCCGTGGCCCGGAGATAAGCGCTAGTGCGGCGCCGGGCTCTGCCTGGGCTAGTGGCACCGACTTGGGTATGTTTCTTATGAATATTACACGCGGAGCAGCGTCTGGTCGGGGGTGCGGCGGGGGGTGCTGGGCCGGGCGGGAGGGGAGACCGAGGCGGCTGGGGAAGCGCGGGCCGACGTGGGGGATGGGGCTGAGCGGGAGGAGGGACTCGAGCGAGAGGGGGGGCTCGGCGGCGGCGGGAGGAGGGCAGCCTACCCCCACCCCCAACGCCCTCCCTCCCCTCGCTCCTAGGCGTCACCAAAGTCCAGGAAAATTATGCTAATGAGGACAAACGGCGCTCACAAAGGGGCTCCCTTGCCGGGCTCTATTTCTTAGGAATCCGTTTGAGAAACCATATTCATCTGCCCTGGGCATTTCCAATTGCGGGGCGCGGGGAAAGAAAAGCAGAAGTGAGTTCCCCAGACTTTGGGCAGTTTACTTCACCTGCCACCCCAATCCAATCTTTGGGGGCACTGAGATAGGCTTTTCTCCAGAGACCTCCCAAGAGCCAACTGGGCCATCTTTGGTTATATTTTTAGAAACTGTCGAAATCCTAGCAGCCAGGAGGAAGGTGGCCTGGAGAAGATGCACGTTTGTCCCAGCAGTGAAATGGGATGCTCTGAGCTCAGGTACACACAACGGTACTTAGAAACGCGGGTCTCCGCAACGCATGTGCCCATTTCACAGTACAGACACCCAGCTCACCCACAGGGGAGACAGATGAAGTTCTCACCCCAACAGAAACCGACATCCATCATATATTCTATTCCTAATTAGTGGACTAGAGCAACGCCGAGCTGAGCAGAGGAAAGGCCTGAGTTTCCTTGGTAATATTGCTACAACTTCCAAGAGGGAGTCTTCCTCCCAAAGCCTCCCAAGCTCAAAAGCAAGCTCTGCAAGGGCATGAGTGTAGCAAAAAGAGAGAAATGGAGCTTTCCTGCAACTCCGAGGCGTCAACGGCGAGTCCTTCTCAAAGGAAGGTGTTAAAAATATAAGTAGTATGTTTAAACTGTCAAGGAGCCAAAGTGTCACCTCAGAGCAAAAACAAAGCCAGGGGAAAAGGGAGAAATCAAAAAGCACTCCGGGCCAGGGTGGCCTCATGCATACCAATGGTTTTTGTCATTTATGGCTGGGCAAGATTTATGACTCGGCGCCCCAAAGCTGTAAACAGAGCACAAAACAGCAAACACTTGCTCCTTATGGCATATTGCGACGCAACTTGAAAGGGGGAGCCGGCCGCGTAGGAGGTGAGAGCCGGCCGCAAAAATACGGCATTTTCTCTTCAAACCCGCCGGGTCGGATGTGGCATTTGAAGAAAGAAGGCGTGGGTCAATAATCAACCCGCACTTTCTCCTCCAAACTGCTGACGCGACTCTCGCCGCTTTCACAGCTGAGCCAGCTGCAGGGAAGGCCAGCTCGCCGTGGGAACCCGCCCGGGGAAGGGTCGGTCTGGGCCGCGGGGGCCCAGGGCGCGCGGAGTGCATACCTTTCCACTGGCGCCGAGACCGCGCAGGGCAGAACGCGGGGACCGGCCTGAGGAGCTGAGGAAGTCGAGGTTGATCTGGGGTGGGAGCTCCGCTCCGGCCAGTGCCTCTGTCCGCCCGCACCCAGGTGGCTTCTGGGCCGCGGGTCGCGGCGGGCAGGAGCGCCAGACCAGGGTCTGGCGTCCCGACACGCAGATTGCTGGTGCCCGGGCCTCGTGCCTCTCCGCCGCCGAAATCCAAAGGACTGACTTCGGAGCAAGCGCAGGCGAAATGATTTAAAAACAATAATTCGTACTGGCGGCAGAATTTTGTGTGTTGGTTTGTTATTATTGTTTTTTAAGAGAAAGTATCACCTTTTAAAATTTCCGCCTCCAGAAATTGCCCGCAGCCGCTGCTGTGCCCTTTCTAGACAAATCCCACAGCAGTTCACCCGGCTCCGCCAAACCCACAGCGCTTTTTTTTTTTTTTTTTTTTTTTTTTTACTGAGAGGACTTCTTGGCTCTCCCCAGTTCCCTCAAATCCCCGCAGTTCCCGATCTCTCATCCAGAGGGACTAGAAGAGAACATTTTCTCAGCGCCAGAAGAATACTTGGAGCAACAAAGGTGCCTGCGGTGCTTGTCTACCATTCAAGGAAGTGTCCTCCTGAACACCCCCAGGAGGGCCTCAGGCAGCGCCCAGGCTGTGCAGCCAGGGAGGAAGGTGAGGACTAACTGTGGGCAGGAAGAGGCATCGAAATCCCAGGATGGGGAGGAATATCATTGAGGAAATGTATTCGCCTGTGAGGGTGAGGCTGGCATTTTGGGAGTAGAAGGAGACCAGCCTTTTTAATAACCAGTATTATACCTATAATGCAGTGGCTTTAGCTCTTTCCTGGGAGAAAAAAAACAACCTGAGCTCTATAAATGTGGCTAGTGGCTTCTTCTCAGTGTGCACGCTTTTGAATAGAACCAGCTCGGGAGTCCATCGTTAGGTATTTATTCAGCTTGCTGGCACTGAAGCGACAATAAAAAGATGCCTCTAACAAACCTCTATTCCCTCTCTCATTCTTTCTAGCGAAACTATATTATTTATGAGTCTTTAACTGGGTCAAAAATGCGCCAGAACTGGGTCATAAATCATATGAAATGCTGACAAGTAATTGAACAGCAATTAAAGCTTACATTTTATTTCCAAGGGGTGTTTTAGAGCACTTGAAAGGGCCTCAGTTAAACACTGTTACTGCCGAGACCGGCACGGGGGAGGGCAGGAGGGCGCTTTCCATACTGGGGTAGTAAATCCCACTCAACTAGGGGAAGCCCAATTTGATTCTTTTTTCAAGTACAGGAAAAAAAAAAGATGTTCTGTTTTTTAATCAAAGGGGCAAATCTGATTTCTGATTTCTGACTTCTTGTAGGCATCCCCTTCCCTGCTCCAAAGAGCAGAGGAAAGTAGTTTCCTGCATCTTTCCAGGGAGTTTCCACCCTTCCCAGGCGTATGGGGTCCCCAATGCCCAATTAGTTTGGGTTTTCCTCATAAATTGGAAGCATACATTAACTTTCATCTGCCTCCAGCCTGGCTACAGCTCCATTTCTGGAGCTCTGAAGCTGGAGGAGAAATGTCTGCCTCTGCTTCCTGAGGACTCTGCTTCCAGACTTCTCTCCAAACCAAGGCACTTTGGCCAGTCCTTGAACTCTCCAAGTCAGCTACGGGTATATAGGGAATGCCCAGATCGAGCAAAACCAACCCTGGCTTTTTCCTTCCTCTGTCTCCCAAGTATTCAAATAACTGAGCCTCTGTGCATCCAGCATGCTCACTCCCACCCCCAAGGCTCTCCCAGATCTGAACTGTCTTCCTCCATCCCTCCTGGGGCAGAGGGTGGTAGGGGAAACAATGGCGGGCCCTCAGGTCAGCTCCTTGGGTCTGGCTCCTTGAGCCCGGATTGTAGGGAAGCATGCTCTGTAACCCAGCACAGAACAAAGTGTCTGGAAGCATCATCAATAAAATGGCAGCGCATCTGCACATTTCCCTCATTGATTTCCCTCTTCCAGTTGCTCAGGTCAGCCCTAAACCTCCATCCCCGGCTGTAAAACACCACCAACCTGGGAAAGATTCCCCTTCTCACCCACCCAGCCCCCACCCCCTCCAGGTGGTCCCGCCTTGGCCCTGCGAGCTCAGCTTGGGCCACCTCTGCGCTGGGCTTCAGGACCCTCTCTGCCTGGGGCTCAGTTCCTGAGACTCCAGCCCTGCCCCGCTGCAGTGGACAAAGCCACCCTCGCACTGGAGGCCATCCAGCGTCCCTCTTTTACATCCCCCAACACTTTCCAGGGAATTAAGCTCAGAGTCTGAGACGCTACTGGGATCATTCAAATGGTTTCAGTTCTAAAAGAGAAACAAAGGAAGAGAGAGACGGAGGGTCCTGTCCATGAGCCAGGGTCTCCTCGCCTGACCTTTGTCTCTCACAGCCATAACTCACTCTAGATATGAACAATCAGCGGAAATACCTTAAAATAAATTCCATCCTCCTGGTGTGGCCTCGACTCTCATCGGTTAGCTCGCCCAGAACCGCTCCATGAGTGCTGAAAACTGCAACCCGCTCAGAGAGCGCTCTCCGGAGAAGGGGAAGGAGGAGGATGTGGGTGTGTGGGGGTGGGGGGAAGCTCTGGCTCTGTAGAGAATCTAGAAAATGTAATCACAGGCGAAGCCTGCCTAGGTCTCCGCTCCAAATGCCACAATAATGCACTGTATTATGTGCTCACGTGGTCATACGTCAACTTAAATCCTTTTATTTGAAATAGGGAATCACTGAAGGAACTAGGTTTCCAAGAAGAACATTTAGCTTTGGGGAAGGGGAAGTGGGGGGCCTTGATCAACAGTGATAAGAGCTTAATTTAAGAGTCTAAGCAGTAGGATGCTGGGGGCCACCCCCCCAAGCATGCCATACAGCACCTCTCAATGTCACTTATATTTCTTTACACACACTCCAAACACAAGGAAATAGCAATGCTACTAATATTCTCAGAATCCACTTAACTTTTCCTAAGGCCTCCCTCCCATGGACAAGCTGAATCCGGCTCACCCAAGTCTCCTCTGGCTAGTAGGCCAGCATATCAAAATGCAAAGGCTAGGCCCAGAAATGACAGGCTGGTCGGGCAGACTTCCTCAAGGTCTGCCATTGTATGGAGTATGTTAACACCCACACCATAGACCACAGCCACTGGAGAAACCCAAAAGGCCCATAATTACCTGACAAAAGGTCAAAACGTCTCCTCCAAGTCCAGTTGGTTTTGTTCAATGGGAGTCCACTAGGAAAGATGTGCTTGGCTATAGACTGATGGGCCAGGGTTTTGCAAAATCCAGAGGGACCTGGTGCCCTGGCCAAACCTGCACTTATGCATTTCCTCAGTGCATAGCTGAGTGACACGTGAAAGTATAGGTTTCTAAAGATGAAAAAATGTCATGGGACATGATCTAATTGCTCTGTAAGAGAAAAAACAAAACAAAACCAACCTTCACTGGAGTCCCTTGATTCACCCTAGAAGAAACCTGGAACCCTCTCTTCAGGCAGGCCTGCTCCCCTACGACGACTCTCTGTCCACCAGCAAGCTCATTCCCCACCTCAACCATGTTTCTGCAGAGGCATCAGCTCAAAGATAAGAAGGAGCTCTTCTCAGAACTCTCCTCAGAACCAGCTCCGCTCAGGAGGAACCTGACTGAAATAAGCTGCTGCCACTCGATTCCACCTCTGCTCCTGTCTTCTGCTTGGTGACATTGCCCACTGATTTCAACATTGTACCCCTTTACAAACTATCTAAAAGCCCATCTTTTCTGGTCTTAGTTTCTGAATTTTGAGAGTGCTCTGAGGCCCGTAAGATCCTCATGCCATATTCTTTTGTTCCTGGAGTGGGTCTTCAGCTGGCTATGCCCGAGTGTGAGGACTCACTTGTAGCAGTGGCAGGAGGCTGTGCATGATTCTTCTCCTCTCCTTCTCCCCTGCAGGGGAACAGAAGGGGTCTGATGAGAAAGTAATGCCCTCAATAAGGGGGCCTGGTCAGTCATGGAGTGTCCAAATCAGAAGGCCAAGAAAACAGACTTAGTCTCTTGTAAGCAAGCCCTGGCTTTAGCTGGTGGCAATATTCCAACATGGTTCTGTCTGTTGTATAGCCAGAAGAGGACCTCTATGTGAACTTTTTCAGTTCTTATCTAAATCACAAGCAGGAAATTAAGAACCCAAAGTGAAAACCTGCCTCTGTCAGGTTTGAGGGATGGGAGACAGGGCCAAGGGTTGGTTCCCAAAAACTCATTTTCCTGTCCCCCCAAAACTCAGTTCTCTCATTCTTACTGCCACCTACCCCCCTTATACCCCTCAATCATTCACATTGACCTCTTCAGATACCCTAGAAAGGGACCTGGAAGTACTGGTTGCTGTACTGCTGGGTTGCTCCCCGCCCATTTTCTGTAGAGGCATCAACTCAAAGATGAGAAGGGGCCCCCTTCAGAACTCTCAGAACAGTCTTGAACAAATCAAAATTCTTGAAGTCATAAATCAATGAGAGAAGTTGTTGGTACTGCCTCAGGGAAATGCCTTAACGCCAGCAAAACCCAGCGGCATTTCAGTTCCAGCCTAGAGCCTCCACACTGCTGCTAACATCCTGGTTAATGTTCCAACTGCTGCTTAACAATTAACATGAACAACTTGGGGTAGGATGGGTCAATTTGGTGGGATGAGAAGGGGGAAATCTGAGAAGCCCCAGGAAATTTACCTTTCTAGCTAAAAATTGTTTCCTTAAGAGAGTTTGTGGCCTGGGTGATCCATCTGAGAAACTAGCAGCTGAGAGTCCTCCTTCACACTCTGAAATCCACTTTCTTGGAGCAAAGCTATGAGCCTTTTAAAAACCCAGCTGCCAGTCCCCCTTCACTCACTCCACCAGCCTCCAACCTGACCAGAGTTGGGACCCATGCTGTGGTCCAGTCTACCAGAGTCAAAATAGGGAAAAAGTTGGCTGGGAAGGAACAAGCAACCAAGGATACAGACCATTAGTCAATATTTGCAAAGCTGTTGGCAAATTATATGTATCTGCACTCAAACATTGCAATCTGATTTCTCTATCAAAAATACACTTAACATTTTTGTCCCCTTAGTCTAGTGAGTTTTCTACTCAGCATCAGGTAAGGAGCTTCTCTCTCTCTCTCTCTCTCTCTCTCTCTCTCTCTCTCTCTCTCTCTCTGTAGATGATAGATTGTTATTTAACATGAGATACTTCCTGTGTGTGCAAGTGCAGAACAAATGGGCTCCAAGTTCTCTGGACACATATGGATGTGTATATCGTGTTATACACAAGGCCCCAAAGTCCTGCAACTGTTTACACATGCAATTGTTCTGTTGTTTGCAGAGATGCAAATCGTATATACACACAGAGTTACAAATTCCTGAAATGTTCCATCTATATTTGATATAAACAGACATACAGTAGCTGGGAAAGTAAGGCAGTTTTACCATTGCTCTGTTTACATCCTATTCGATAAAATAATAATTGTATCCAGAGTTCCATATCAGCCTTAGAGCACCACTAAAACAGCATGTTGCAATTAGTTAACACCCTGGTATCTATTTGGGCGCAAATTTTAGGGAAGCTTGAGGCCTAGGGAGTAGAAAACAAAGTCTCAAAACTTTTTAGAAAGAAGCAATTCCTGAAAGAACAAAGCAAACTCATTCGTTCATACCAAGTTTCCGAAAGCTATTCCAGCAGCCCCTCCCCCAAACAGGCACGTAATTTATGGATCTTTTACAAGGTAATAAACCACAGTAATTACCTTCTTGCATCCCAAACTAAGAACAAATTAAGTCAGAACTTGAAAAGAATTTTAAAGAGTTTTCTCAGATTCCAAATAGGAAAAGAAAACGTGGAGACATAGAAGACCGTGCTTTTCCGGTAGGAAGACCCTCGATCAGCCCTGATCACGGACCAGAGAAGATCCGCTGCCTGCAAAGGCCTAAATGTTCCCAATATAGCAATTTCTCTCCCATAGAGGAAAGGCAAAAGGAGGAAAGGCAAAAGGATCGGAGAAACCGCAAGACGGTGAGACGTTTTCTTCAACCAAGAGCTAGGACTGGCGACAATTTCCTAACTCGCAGCCTCCGCAGACTCCTGGGTCGACGAGGAGAGCGGCCCACGCAGCGGCCGCCGCGCCCGTGGCCTTCGCTTGCTCTCGCCCTGCTGTTCAGTGTGGCGACTTGTTTGGGGCTCTCAGGAGGAAACAAACACACCCCTTCAGACTCCCTCCACCCCAGCTTTGGCTTCCATCACGGCTCCTGCCTCTCGCCGGCTTTGGGGTAATCCTTTGTCTGCCTGAAACCCCCGCACTCGCGGGGCGTGTAGCCGCGGAGACTCCAACTCCAAACTCCTCCGAAGTTAAATATTGACCAGAATTCTCTTTCCACAGGCCTCAGTTTCAGAAGCCCGGAGGGTAAACTCCTCCCAACCGCCCTGGTGCAAAAGTCCCCCGAGGTGGCGAAGAGTTTGGCTCAGCGCTTACCTCGAAAGACGTTTAAATCTGAACCAGGAATTGTCTCCAACCCCAGGCGCTCAGGGAATCGTCTTTTCCGGTGTCCAGACGCTCTGCAGACAAATAAACAGCAGAGAGTGAACGGTGGCTGCGAGGGAAGGGAGCTGGAGGATCGGAGTGGGGGATCGCGGCCGCGCGGGCTCCAGGGTGGCCCCGGGGGTGACGCGGACACGGAGGAGTCGCCAGGGCACTCGTCCATGCGGCGCACTCATTGCTCGAAATGTTCCAGTCTACAAATGGCCCGAAGATGGTGATTTATTTTTGTAAAATAAATACATACTCCATCTCCACACCCATACTCTCTTTTTCTTTCTTTTTTTTGGGGGGGGGGTGTTGGTTGGGGACGGGTGGGGGGCGAAGGAAAGAAAATGAACTAGAAGGGGGAGGATGGGAAGGTAGAAGAGGTTTTGCTGAAGGTGTGGGCTCCTCTCAGAGAGTGCCTCCTGCACCCCAACTTGGAGAATGTGAACACTGGCTTTATTTTCCTTTCCTAACAAAGGGAAGCTTTGTCTGGGAGCATTCAATCACGGACTCTCTTGAAACCTCACTAATAGTGTTCATTTCTGTTGGCGGGAAATCAGACTCGGGCTCAGTCCATCGGCCAGAGGCGGTCTTGGGAGATTTTGTCTTCTGGTTCACTCAAGCCTGGGGCTTGGTTCTAGTGGATTGACGGGACTGCAGCAGTGGCCCGTCCTTCAGAGCAGTCCGACTAAGGCTGTTGGAAACTGGGAAGGACATGGGTGCTGGACAATACTTGATCGAGGAGCCTTATCTTGCCCGGCCTTGCACAGACCACAAACCAGCTCAAGGCCCTAATTCTGTTGCAATCTCTTCCTCCCTTGCTCTCTAACCAGCAAATGATCTTGGAGTCATCAGTCAACTTTCTGAGGGGGCAGCGATGCTGGTGAAGGGGCAAAGAATCTTCCTGCGCTGGGTCCTGGCTCGGACAAGTTCTAGGCTCCACTGGGACTCTGCGGGCCCTTTGCTTCTACAAATCTGGCTTTGCCCTCACTACCCCTTCACCCAGATGCAGGTAGCCTCCCCATAACCCTGCCTACCCTAAACCAGCCCTCCACTGCCTGTCCTGCATCCACATAATCTTGTTGATAAGAGCCAAGAGGGGCTACCAAATAGCCGGCCAAGGAGTCCCCTGGCCCCTGGCTTCAGAGTCCCCTAGCTGGTTGAACAAGTGGCCAAAAGCTGGCAGCTGGCCCCTGCCACCATTTGACCAGCAGGCCCCCAACGCCATCAGAATGGGATTCAGTGAAGCCACGCTGGGTCCCTTTCTCTTGTTCGAATTGGCTGGCTGTGTCCCCAAAGGGAGTGCCCCTGGCCTTGGGGCTCCTGGTGTGACCCTGAGCAAGGGGGACTCAGCCATCCTGTAATGTGCCACTCAACTTCGCCCCAGAAAGATCCGCTATGCCACCAGTCATCACCAGCGTGATGCTTAGGAGTGCTGTAATTGTAATCGTCGTTGTTATTATCATTATTATTATTTTGCTACTTCCTTATCCCCAAGTCTCTAATATCCATGGCTGCCGTTCCCGGTAAATCGTTTAGACTCATGAGTCACAGAGAGATGTTGCCCAGGTCTCTGGCTCCGCAATGGCCACCGTCGCCGCTATACCCTCTCTCTCTGCATTTTTGGCGCTCGCTTGCTCCCTCGCTCGCCCGGCGTGGGTGATTTATGGACGCCGGGAAAATTGAACAAAGCCGCGCGGCCGTCCTGTGGTATCTCTGCAGCCTTCCCCAGCGTGAATCAGAACATGACCAACTGTCTACGCATCCGTCCCACTTCATCACCAAAGCCAGGATGTGACCGCAGAACACCAAAGCCCGAACTCACGTTTCCCCGGACGCGGCGCGCTCCCCGGACTCGCAGAAACCCTGCGGAAAAAGCCCCAAGACACAGCGAGGGCCGGCCGGTTCCTCTCCTCTCCGCCGAAGAGCTTTCTCCTGCCTTCCTGAAGGAGTTAAAAGCCTCTGGAGATAAATCTGAGGGTTTGTATTTTAAAAAATCAAATAGGAAGTTGGAGTCTCACTTCTGAGAGATTCATTCCTAGTGAGGCCCTGACGACTCCGATCCATTCCTGACGATCTGCATTAATTATTTAATGAGTCACGTGACCTCAAAGATTACAATTTCAATATCTCTCTCAAACAGGCGCTACACCTTTATCAGCTGCAACCAGAGTCCCTGTTTGGTTTTTTGTTCCCCAGGCCTCCAGAACGCATTCACCCTTGCCCTGGTCCAGGGTAAGCAACTACCATCGAAATACCAGGATCAGCCTGCGTAGCAGAATTAGTCATTTTGGGATTATGAGCACTGTCTACAGCAAAGAGCCCACTTTTCTCCCGAACTCCCTGACATCAATTCTCTTCTATGCCTACTGGTCAGCCCACCAAAGTGCCATGACTAGGGTGGTTTGGTTATAAATGTTCTCAGGAAGCTCTTATGTCTCATCAGAGAGGAACCCCGGCAGCGTACACCTGTGGCCACCCACTACAAGCATAAGCCTAGTTACTTACATCCATTCCTGGCAGAATAGCTTCTGCACAGGAATGATGCCTGTGCACTTATCCCTGGTGTGTGTGTGTGTGTGTCTACAGGCTCCATTCCACCTACACACTAACACAAGGAACTTGATGGAGGGGATCCTTCAGCTTCCTCAGTTTTCTCATCTGTAAATTGAGAAGACTGAACCAAAAAGACCTCCAGATCTCTTTCACCTTGGACATTATTTCAAATCTGGCAATCTCTTTCAGTCCTGGGAATCAATCCTAGAAAGAGTAGGGGCTGAACTGAAAGGGTGGGGGGTCAGAGGATGCTCCATGAATTTGGAGCCTTCAGAAGAAATGTCAGAGTTCCAAACCAGAAGTTGCCTACAAGTAGGTTTCAAGACAGACACAGCAGCCTCATTATCAAGGGAACAGAACACACATCTCTTCCTTCTCCTATTGTTTCCAGCCCATACTCTTAGACACATGAAGCAGAGTTATTCTTGGGTCAGTGTACAACACGCAGAAGGAGCGGCTGTTGAGAAAGGTGTGCCTGTGTTCTTCTATACAAGACTGTGTCTAGGGATGCAAAGACTGAGGGGATGCCAAGGACAGCCTATGCTTGCACAGAACCCACCAATTCAGGTGGGAAGCCCCAGGCTCTGTTTGCTACGTCGATTGTGGATTTTCTTTACTTCCATTCTAAAGAGAAAGAGTCACTGATCTGTTTCTATGTTGGAATTGCTAGAGGGAAGGCAATATTGAAAAGAGCGGCACCGTTTGGAAGTGTAGGGGAACAGGGGGACAGAAGGGAGATAGTGACACCCACCACATGGGAGAAGACTGAGATGCAGTAGAATGGGGTACCCTGGGACAGCTGGGTATAAAGTCAGAGAGCTGTGCAGACAACCTCCCTCCCACCTCCATATATCTAGGTAATCTTCCCATGAGCTCCATCCTGGGTATTAAGTACTCTACTATGCCTGTCACAGTTGAATTCCCACTGTAATAAAACACCGGGTATATCGTAGATTTCAGCAAAATTAGGGAAGGAAGCCTGCAAAGTGCCATTTTTCTTCAAGGGGGAGAGTGTTAAGTACTCAATTCAAACTGTGACCATTAAAGTGTCTCCTATCCGATTTAGGTTGATTTCAGATGTTGACAAAACTTTTATCTCTGGAGTCATGCACAGCTTAGCTCTGTGACTAAAGCAGATGAGTGTGTACTGGAAGGAAGGAAGGAGAAAGAAAGAAGAGGAGAGCATGTGTATGGGGTCATTTTGGTAGGAGAATTATAGAGTTAACACAAAATACTGTCTTTAAAGGTCAAGGGTTTGAGGGGCCAGTGGGGTTTGCTTTTAAAAAAACCAATTAATGAGATAGAAAATTTGTCCTCTCGGTGAACTCTAATGGTTGCCCTAGCAAAGGGCAGACAATGCATGATTTTGAAGCGCAAAGTGGGATATTCTAATCTGTTATAACAAGCTCCTTTAAGGGCCAAATCTGAAACAGGCAAAACACTGTGAAGAAATGACAATTCTTTGGCTCATTTTCAATAATTTTGGTTTTGTAAAACTCATCAATGTCTTAAGAATCAATACAGTTTGGACAAAACTGCCATTTTGTCCTGGGATATTAGAAAAAACTAACTCAATCCTCTCTCTTCTTTTTCTGGATAGGCTACAGGAGCAAATGAAAGAAAGTCACCTCCTTCATCCCCATACAACTGCCTCCAGCGGGAAGCTAATGAATGTCCCCATAGCCCTCCTTCCCCACAAAGGAGAAATGTAAGAATTTACCTTAAATGATGATAATCTGCCATTTGAGATTTTGCAGCTTGACACACAATTTCCAACGAGAGTCTAGGCATTTTTTTTTTTTTTAGCAGACAGCCAAGATGCTGTGTCTTTGCCTGAGACCACATTATTTGCAAGAAGATCCCTCTCTCCTTCACAGACTTTTCCCAGAGAATGCCTTTCAGAATTGCTGTTGAATTACAAAGAAGTATTTATTGTATGAGGTGATTAATGATTCCTGGGAAAATTGCTATTTTCAGCGTGATTTAATTTTGTTTTACAAGTGCATGTAGTAGGGGGAGGGTTAATAAGTTTCAGCAGCAGTTGCATTGCCTCCAGAAATCCCTGGCACTGTTCACACCTTATAAAATGCACTTTATGCTAGGTTTGTCCTGACTTGGAAAGGCATGTGTGTGTTTGTTCACCCCACAGTTTTCTGGCCCTTCAGAGACTGGTGCTCATCACTTTCCTGTCCAATCTGATTTGTTTATAGGTACAGAACTGATCACCTTTGCCTGTATCTCACACAGGGCAGCAGAGGTGAAAGGGGTACCAGCAGTGACACTGGCTAAAGTGTTTTAGCCCTGGTTTTTTAAATGTGCTTAAAATGTATCTGATATTGCAGAGGTGGGTGGACCCCCCCATCTATGCCTGTAATACTACATGACCTAAAAACTGCACTTTTTCAAAGCCAGGTGACAGTTCTAATATTCTGGGGCTAATGTGCATTGGTTTTCTGTATCTTGTTGCAGGGTACTCTCTGCAGTGAACACCAGGTCTAAATCAGTAAATAAATACTAGGGTTATGGAGATTGAGAAGTGGGTTTTGATTTTCGACTCTTTGGATCGAAATCTCTGGAACTCAACAGAAATATCACAAAGCCTTTGAGAAAAATGACCCTAGTTTAGAGTTTGGCTATCCTCCACCAGTGAACACTCTCAGGTCTACTTTGCTTGGGGTGCATTGTTGGTGTATCATTATGCTTTTTCTTTCCTCAGAAGAAATTTTTGAGAGTGTGCTTGGAAAATTCACTTTATTTTGAAAGCTATTCCTTCAGAAAACAGAAACAAAACAAGCAAACAAACAAAAATTCCCAAGCTGTAGTTAACGAAGAAGACCTTAATAGCCAAGAAACAAAAAAACAATCTCAACCCTTTGCACAAACTATTTTTTCATCTCCAGGGAAACAGGCAGATTAAGTGTGAAGGTGCAATAAATACCAAAGAGACCACTTCTTTCCAAGTGTGCTCAGAGTTCAGTGTGTAGAACAGCTGCAGAAACTCCTGGGCCCACAGCACTTCATGGTTTCAGCTTTCATTGCAGAGAAGGACACGTTTCTATGCCTTACAGAGACTTGAAGCCTGAAAGCCTGGCCAAGTTTGGGAAGAAGAGGAGCCCTCTCAGAGCTCAAGAGCCCTCCTGCTCTTTGGAACTTTTCCACAGTGGGTCAAGCTTGACAAGAGTTCAGCTCAAGTTGAACATACACACACACACAGAGACACATACACACTACCACAAATTACGAGAGCAGTCAGAATCAAAGTGAAGTGAATGCAGCTCAAACCATCTACAAGGTTTTTAACATGTGAGGTCAAGCATCTCAATCCAAAGGACTTTTGTTTTCTTAGTGAAAAGCTGAGAAAACACACAAATCTGTGTTACATTTTTAATGTGTCTTTAAAGTGGAGTTTATTCTTTGTACATGGCTTTCTATACAGCCACATCACAATTTGTACAGTTCCACATAGGTCTAAATGCACTCCCCTCTCCCCCAAGATTGTGCCCCAGAATAGGACAACAATAACTATAACAGTATCTTAAATAAATGCAAGGAAGGGAAACTAACATGTCACACCTACCATCAAGGTCTACACATTTTAAGAATTAAATAATCTTGTGAGGTCCACAATGTCTACTCATTTATTCAGTTCAATACAAGCTTGGTTGAGCTGCCTTAATGGGGGAAGAGGAGGAGGCAAGGACGGTGGGGAAAGGGTCTATATTTTTCTGCTTGCAACAAATATACACGTACATGTCCCCAGTCAGCATGGGCTGTGCAGCTGACTTTAGCCATCTCAAAAGTATTTGATACCAAGTAGTCCTTCTCAGGTATCCAAATCTAGCAGCCTTGTTCAGGCCAGCAGGTTGTTCCACCAGCCAGCATCCTGGACAACAGTCCTCGCTGGGGTGGCAACCAGCACACACTCTTACCCCGATAATGTCTTCTTTTTGGTTATCCTTTTCACCAAGTTGGGTTTGTTTTGGTGTTTATTATGGTCCAGAGAGGGAAGGGTGAAGGAGGAAAGGGGCAGGAAAAGAGAGGAGAAAAGCAGGTAAGGGACAGAAACAGATCTAGGTCTCTAGAAGATTATATGGAGGAGGGAACGGGTGTGGAGGTGCCCGGGTGGGGGTGGGAATGGGAATGGGGGTGCGGACTCTGTGTTTGTGCTTTCCCTGGCGGGCCGGCCGAAGCTGAGGCCGAGTTGGAGGATCGCATCTTGGTGTTGGGCAGTTTGTGATCTTTCTTCCACTTCATCCTCCGGTTCTGAAACCAGATCTTGACCTGGCGCTCAGACAAGCAGAGCGTGTGCGCGATCTCGATGCGGCGGCGCCGGGTCAGGTAACGGTTGAAGTGGAACTCCTTCTCCAGCTCCAAGACCTGCTGCCGGGTGTAGGCGGTTCGGGAGCGTTTAGGCTCCCCTCCGTTATAACTGGGGTTGACTGAAAGCCCCGAACCCCGAAGGAGAGGGCCAAGGAGGAGGGAGTGGAAGAGAGGAAACGGAGGAGAGAGAAGGTGGGGTGGGGAAGAGCAATTGGACATCATCATTATATAATAACCTGACACCAAGTTCACGCAAGACACATAAAACGGCAAAGAAAATGTTTCACAGGCTATTGACAACGGGAAACACCCGAGAGCCATAAAGAATGGTGCTGGGCATTGGGGCTGAAGAAAAGCTTCAAAGACACATGGCCTGAAGCCTCTGCCAGGGCAATTAAATTTATGGGGGCTATAATTACTGCCCTAACAGTTTGGCGTCTCGTAAATCTCCCGATAAAGGGACCCTGGGTACAAAAGGGTTCTCACGTTGGGACCAGGCGGCTGGCTAGCGCGCACATACCCACAGCCCACTGCAGCCCGGGCCAGATGGGGGCTCCCCTCCGAGGCCCCCATTCCCGGGGACGCTCCCTCCTGACCCCCGACCCTCCAACCCGGGCCGGGCCACAGCCCACCCTCCCGCGCCTCCCCAGCGGCGCCACGTACCGGCGCTGACATGGATCTTCTTCATCCAGGGGTACACCACGGGCTCCTTGCCCTTCAGGCCCAGCGCGCTCTCGTCGGCCAGGAGCAGCGGGCACGCGGGGGCGCTGCCCCCTGCCGGGACGCCCGGGGTGGTCGTGGCCGCCTCGCAGCGCCGCGGAGGAGCAGGGGGCGCCCCGCGATGCTGCGGGGCAGGCGGCGGCTGGGGCTGGCGCCCGGGCTGCAGGGCATGGTTCGCGTGCAGGCCGTGCGCGGGGCCCTTGGCGTGCGCCGCCGGGGGCTGCTCGGGCTGGGGCGGCCGCCCGGGGCTGGCGCCGCCGCGGTAGCCATAGGGGTAGGCGGCGTCCGCGGCCCCGTGCGCGGGGTAGAGCGCGGCTGCGGGGTAGGCGGGCTCGCGGGCGGCCCGCGGCGCGTAGTAGGAGGCGGGGGGCTCTCGGCCGCCGCCTGCATGAGGGAGCTGGGGCTGCTGCGGCGGCAGGTGCTGGGTCGCGGGCGCCGGGGGCTGCGGGTAGCCGGGGCCCCCGCCCGGGCCGCCATCTCCGCCGCCCGGGCCGCTGTGCTGCGCGTACTCCTCGAAGGGAGGGAACTTGGGCTCGATGTAGTTGGAGTTTATCAAAAACGAGCTCATGGTCATTAATTTGTGAAGTGCAAAAATACTAATTTTTCTCGCGTTGTCGTTTTTTCTGGGCTCGCCGAGGCCCCTCCCCCTCTTGCCTCGCTTCCCATCCCCCTTTCCTCTGCGCCCTTCCCCTCCCCCCGCTGTCAAGTGCCCACCCCTCCCCCTCCCGCCGACGCCACCACCAAAGTTCGCGCCGCTCCTCCCCCGCCCCTGCGCGCGCGCGTTCCGTCTCAGCCCCGCGCGCGCCCCGCCCCGCGCCCCACGTGCAAAGCCCCCACCAATGGGCGCAGCGCGCGCGCGGACCCGGATCAGGAAACGCGCGGGTGCGTGATGGATGCCGCTGTCCGGCCCCTGGGCGGTGAGGGGGAGCGGGGGCCTTGGCCTCCCAGCCCCCCAACTTTGATGCCCCGCTGGGAAATCGGGGGTGGGGGCTGTCAGGCTGTGGGTCCTCTTGGGAGCCCTATGCATGGCTTACTCCTGGCCTAGGCCTCGGGGCAGCCCGGCGGCGGCGACTCAGGGCTGACCTTGGATCCAGCCAGTCTTCGCAGTGTCCTGGGGTTCGAGGCCGACTGGGGAAGGGAAGGACGTGGGGACCAAGGGGCACCCTAGTTTTTTATCCAGGCCCCAGAATGGCTAACAGACCCGTTTTCTCAGCCGCTGATGCCCTTCTCCATACCCTGCTCGCTGCATCTGCTTGAGAGCCGGTGCTTTGAGGAGCTTGGCAGGAGCTGCAAAGGGTGGGTGGGCAGCGGAGAGAAATCAACCCAAGGATGTAAAGCGAGGCTATTCCAATACAATTGGGTGAACACTTCATTTTTTCCTTATTTTAGAGACAGAATCTACCTTTTTTTCCCCAAAGAAAATTTGGAACCTTCCTAATAGCATTTAATTTGATGGAGGTGTCGATGTGAGAGCTATACATGCCGGCGTTTACTAGGTGCAATTGTGAGAGAGAAGGTGGCCCAAGGATGGGAATGGATAGAAACGACGCCTCCATAAAACCGAGCTTTGAAACCAATAACTTCCTATTTTTGTCAAATCCCCAAACAAAAACAAGCTAAGGATAGAATAAACGCCTTGCCAGGTCTGATCACCGACGGATCTTTTCCAGCTAAGAATTTTATGGTTTTTGCATGCTGCTTTCTCAGGCTGTATCTGAGGCTAGAGTCATATTTAAAGGACAGTCTACAATTCCTGAATTGCTGAAAATTAGCATATTAACGATATCAGTAGCTCCAGAAAGGAGGGAGAGGGAACTGTTGCCTGCCATTTAGTAATTGAAATTTGATGGGTAAACTAATTATGCCATTATTAACAAATAAATTACTTATTAATTCCACGTATTGTTGATCTTTGAAGTAAATACTGATGTCTTGTTTGTACTGTGTACTTTCCCTTTCCTTTTCTGAGTAACAGACACACCTAGATCCTCTCCTTTTCAGCCTAGATTAAAGCAGTGCAAACTAGCATAGTCACCATTCTAAAAATACTTTCATATTGGCATGCAAAGCAAGGATTTTTCAGCTGGTGCACCATAGTTGATTTTTCAAAGAGCGGTAGGAACAGCATTCTCACAACTGAGTCTGGAGCACAGACAAGGAAAGTTATAGCCTAAGCCTAGAGACACTTCAAAGGGAATGTCAAGTCTATCTTCATTTATATCAGTTACTCATATAAGTTGCTAAATGCTGGAAGATATCCATATGATAGATAGTCATTTAATGTTTAGCCACATAAAGCCTATTATATGGGACTAATCTTTAAACTAATTTAGGAAAAGAAGTTTAAAAAGAGATCATACAGTTTTCTAACTGGAATCACCCTGAAAAAAAAAAGATTTTCCGTGTTGGGTATATGTGTGTGTGAAGAGTGCTGTCCATTGACATAAGGTACCCTGACAATTTTTTGTTTTTAATGAAATCTGAGCCACAGACAGACATCAACACTGAGTATAATCTTTAGACATCCTCTCCAGACTTGGGAGGAAAATCTTGTCTGTGATACAGCTACCTAAACCAATATCGCTCCCTGGCAAGAATACACACACACACACACACACACACACACACACACACACACACACACACACACATTGATTATATAGTATATAATACAATTAATATATACATATATGAATTACAAATCTGGGCTCTCTGAGCTTCAGGGGAACAAAAAGCATGACTAGGAAATCTTCCCTCTTCATGTCATCAGCCTGGAGTACTAGGGTTTTATCCATGTCTGTTTAATATTATTTACAGATGCTAAAACATAAAATTCATGTTTAGCTTCAGAACCTTCTACCAAGTTTCTATTTTTAAATATTAACGAGGCATGGGCAAGGTTTTGTCTATGATTAACCTAAGCAAGTTAACTATGCCTATGCTTCCTGGTTCTATTACTTTAGGAAGATGGGCTTACACAGAATCCCCCAAGGCCTGTAACTTGTCTTTGTGGTTCCTATCATAAACACAAACGGAGCCAGGACCACCAAGTGTTATCTCACACACCGACATTTTGACATTTTACTGCAAGATTTATGACTGTAATAAACAATCTCAGTACCTTTTCTGAACCTTCCACAATCTCCCGTTGCAAACCATAGCATCATTCTATTGAATCAGATGATCTTTTGAAAAACATTAAAACACACACACACACACACACACACACACACACACACACACACACCCTCTTGCCTTTATGTAAGATCCAAGATACCAAAAAAAAAAAAAGCCCAGGAAGAAACTAACTGAATTAATAAACAAACTGAAGTTTACCAGCAGCATCTTGCCCGAGAAAAGATGGGATGCCCCGAAATCTAGCAGAGAGGGAGCGTGTTAGTCCTCGCACACCAACTGGCTGCAATCCCAAGCGGGGTGAAAGCGTTATCCTTTTCTTGGGAAACTGGTAAGCACATTTGCTCATGTCCACGTACAGGGATAACATCTATACCCAACAAAAGCTTTCTTAAAATCCCATTAAGTGAAATAACTTCATCATGTCCTCGAATCCCAGATGGAGGAGAGTGAAGGGAGTCCGAGGGAGAGGGAGGGCGAGAGGGAGGCAGTGTTTGCAGCTTGGAGTGAATCTGATTTGAATCATTTTGAATATATTTGTAACAGCCTTCCCTCTTGAATACAACCCTGTCCCAAGTTTCAAAGTGACCGAACAGTGACACCGTGTGCATTTTGTTTCTTATTAATCTTACACATTGACAGTCTTTGTTAAATCACAAGGCGCGCCCTTCACCAGCCGACATTTTCATATTTGTTAGACGCGCTGACCTGAAGTTCACCTCGGCCTTGGACTTTGCGCTTCTAAAAGGTCTATACAGTGTCTTTTACAGAGCAGGGTGCTTTGCCCAGGTCACTCCTTCTCAGGAAAAACCAAGGGGAAAAGGCAAAGGAAATGTAAACGTTATGGAATGTATTGACTGTATTTGTCCTTTGTTCTTTAGGGCGAGAGTTCCCCTAGACTGTTCGCTATCTGATGCCTGTCTCTGGAGCTGAACAGGAGAATGGCAGAATTTCAAAATGCCTGATGGTGGCATTTTAGGGCTTTCCTCCTCACCTACACTAGGCACATGATTTTAGAGGAATAACACTTTACCAACGATTTGACCAACAAATTGTTGGGGATTATAATAACAAGGATGTAGAAGTTTAAAATGGTGAACACAACCCAGGCATAAGGACTGAAATTCATATTGGCATAATACATGAATTTTAACTGGGATTGTGTGAGAGGCCCAAATATCAAAATACTCTAAATAAAGAAGTAATCACTCTAAAAGTAAAAACTTCTTCAAGTACGCTTTCCTTTTACTTTAAAGACTAGCTAAGAAAAGCGTCTATGATTATTGAAGCTGACATATTTGTATGGTGTATCACACCTTTTAAACAAACAAAAAAATACTATACAAAGGTTTTCTCGAAGAGACACATAATAGTGAGTAATAGAGGGGGGTTTCAGTTTTCTTCATTTCACTGGCCCAGATGTGGTGAAGTGTTCACTGCTGTAACAGCAATCACCACAGTTGTTTCCCTTCTTCTGTTTCATCTGGCAAACCCCCATTTGGCTCCAAGCTCTTGGCCAGAGTAAAAACTTTACACATTGCACAGTAGAAGCACCCTGATTACTTCCATGAAGGCAGTGTTTGGGAAATATTTACTTTACCGCTGAACATACCTGGCACCGTTAAGTCCAATCAACCAGAATATATTGGGATGGTCCTAAACATTCTGGCTAGAATCTACATTCTAAGTAGTTGAATTATCTCCAAAGTTAAAAAAGAAAAACCTAGGGAAAATACTTCACCTTTCTTTTCTCTATTTTTCTGCACTGACTGCTTGAAGGTCAATACATAGAAAAGGAAAGTTTGTTTCCCCAGAAAATAGATTCTAACAGCACCAACACTTGAAAATAAAATAGTGTTTAGTTCTTCATTTGCAATTCACAAGGCACGTTCCAGTCTGCTTCCTTAATACACTATTCCCTTTCTTTTCTGCTCTCCTACCCTTTCTCCTTCACTTCCTTTCGACTCTCCTTAGCTTCTTTCCTTCCTTTCTCACATGTAGTATTTTCTGGAGAACAGACATATGTCATGGTGGTCTCACAAAGTGGCCTGGCATTTGTGGGTTCCACCTTTTTGCATTCTCTAAGATTTAGTTATTTACTACACTGAATTGTAGTTTAATAATAAACAAACATTTTCAAACAGGAGCATATTTATCCATGGCACCAGTAAACATTTTATCACCGGTGGTGGTGGTGAGAAGAATCCTGTCCTTTCAGGAGTGTTTCCACTGCCTTCCTTCCCCTTCCCAGCTCTGAGAATCCTTTGCATGCAATGGGTTGTAGTTTCAGAGAAAGCGCTTTCTATGATTGAAAATTGCAAATATTACATTTTGCAGGAAGTGCCCGTGTTTGCTTTTGTTCTCAAACACTTTAGGGGCCATTACATATACTACAAAGACAAAGAAACCGGCCAATCAAAATCCCCTTTCTCAGATAAAGGTTTCCTGCATCATTTGCTTACCTTGGGAGGTATAATGGGACATTGGCAACTTGCTATGTTATTTTTTAAAGCTCCACTGATGAATTTTTGAGCGTTTTTATTTTGTGACAAACCCACAGACTCCTGGTTCTCCAACATCTAAGGTGTTGGTGTTTCTGTAATCTATGCCTATTTACCTGCTGCTAGTCCCTCAGAATGGGAGCAATAATTCAAGATGAAATACAACATGTATTACTCTTGAAAAGAGGAATTTTCTATCCTTTCCTCCGTAATTGAGGTCATTCAACCACTAGGGTTCACCTGGAGTCCATACTGTGATACACGCGTCACTCCGAGCCATTTTATCTTTTGTGCTGATAGTCAAGATCGCAGCTCTAACATTGACATCAAACTCTGTCTGGGCAGATGACTAAGAGTGCTGCACAATGTAAACTTTTGACCCTCAACTTTTTGACCTGCAGTTGTAACACACTAACCACAAAGATACACAAAGCTGAGCCTCTTCTTTCAGGGGGTAGGGCCCCCCACCCTAGGATCTTGAGATGCCTTGTTTTGGGAATTAGAGGGTGAGCTGGATATTTTTGTGCATTTGTGACTGTATTTCCTGTGAAATCAGCCTCCTACCTCTTTTTGCCAGCACTTAATAGGAACTAGATTAACTTGAAATCGCTCCTGATTCCAATTTACAAGGAAATTTTGGAGCAGAACAGGAAAACCTTGAAAAAAGTGAAAGAGAAGAGAAGATGGAGGAAGGCAGGCAATGGGAAGTGGAGATATTTTTCCCTTTATTTAAATATAAAAATGCAGCCCTAATTGTTGGGAGAGCTGGCCCAGGCGGGTGAGTTGACTGTGAACTTGTACTAAAGCGTGCTCTGCTGGCGATTCCTAGGGTGTGCAGATTTATCTTCTCTGCATTTACTTAACCCGGCAGTGAACTGCGCGGGTGTCATTTATTAGGCGATGACAGACTTCACCTCCAGCAAGGGCTGCTTCACAAAATCGTAATAATTACCTAATAACCTTCATAACAAATATTATTATTGAAAAGACCAGTTTGTGAGGAGGGGACCTAGTGGGAGAACAAAAAATTTCTTTGTGAAAAACACCAAACAAAATAAACCTGGGCAGACCTTCTAGTTCTGGGGCTTAGAATGGCTAGGACTGTGGACCCTCCCCTACGTGAGTGGGAGCCTAGGCCGACCCCCTCAGCCCTGCCTGGGAGCCCCATTAATTGTTTTGCCATTTATTAGAAGGAAGTTTCCCCCTTAGAATCCAGAGGGATGGGACCCGCAATTCTCTGCACTCTCCATGGTGGGCAAGTTTTCGACAGACCCCCAGCCAAGGCAGGGGAGAGGCTAAGAAAGACATCTTTAAGCTAAAAGGATTGTTTTCCTCTTTAATAGCCCAGCTTGTAAGGTTTGATTTGCTCTCCCCTCACAAACAGTTTGGATATAATACTCTTAGAATCTCAGCAAATGAACAGGACTCTGTTTGGGGTAGAAAATTCTGTCTTGCTAGCCCAGAGCCGCCAACAATGAAGCAGGGGAAAGAGCAGGAGAAAAGAATCTTGGCATAATGTTGTGAAATTAGACCATGGAAACCCTAACAAACCCCTAAGTAAGTGTGACCAGAAGCTTCCTATTATATTTATAGTTCAGGAAATATTGTCTCTTTAACTTGTGAAAACAAACGAGCCCCTGCACATTTCCGCCACCTTCTCCTTTTACAAAATGAGGAGGAGCACAGACACACACCCTTCTGCCACTGACTGAGGCTGGACGTCCTCATAAAGCCTTCAGTGACAGAGATCTTTTTTCTGAGTAAGTTTCTCTATAAACACAATCCCAAAGAACACACGAAAAGAAAAGAAATAACTTATCTACAAAATGAGGAGATAACCAGCCATTCTCTGTACTATACTTCCTATGAAAATAGGAAGAAAATAATTCCTCCAATAATACTCACATAAATCTGACTGGATGCTGGATTTCTAAAAATTCATTTAACTCTATGTGGGTTGACCTGCTCCCTTAAATCTACTTAAGTTTAGTGACGATTAAAATGACAGAAATAAGGAAGTGGGTAATATTTACAGCCTGTGATTTTGTTCATTCCATAGAAAGATTCTGTATATTGTGTGGTGCAGGATATGAAACCAACAGCTTTTCTGGCTATTTCCACACCCCAGGGAGAGATGTGTCCACAGAGGTGGTTGGACACTTGCTCTATGTGAGTTACCCCAACAAACCTGCCAGCACTCCCAACACTCTTTTTTCCTGCTTTCTATTTCAGTCACCAAGAAATCACTCAAGCAAGATCACCAAATGAATAACAAAAATGGAACCATAACCCAATGTTTTCCAATAAAGATCCCAAAACTCAGAGCCAAAAAAAGAATTCAGAATTCTCACAGATACATACAAGTATAAAAGAGAACTCACACCTATGTGTAGTTTACCTTCTAGTTCCCACAAAGGTGTGGACACATCTTCCAGAGTGTTGAAATGCCAATGTTCACTTTAATAGGTTATACAAAATGACTTCAGAAATTCTTCACCTTGCCACTATTCATGAGAAGTCGAGCTTGTGAGAGGGTTTCGATTTTTCCAAAAAAACTTTCCAGGTTTTTCTTTCTAGACCTCTAACTTTGGGGACATCTGTTGGACTTATGTTGAGCGTAAGTGGCCTCTGCACAATCAAGTTTATTGAAATTCCAAATCCATGTTACAAAAATTTTCACTTTAAGCACTTGGTAAATATCTTTACCAATTAGCACTTGCTGAAAACTGTCCAGTTTCTAAGGAGAAAAGAAGATCTCATGTTTTTGTTTCATTTCTGAGTGCAGTTGGAGAATTTGGCTTAATTCCTACAACGGGATTGGGGGAAATCTACTAGGTCCCCTGTGGGTACCTATCTAGAAAAAGACCCCAAGATAGGCCACAGAGTTCCCATGAAATGGTCTTAGTTTTTGCCATCGAAGAATGTGGGGGGGGTGTTGGGACCAGAAGGGGCGACTAGGGCCAATATGGAATTGTACCCAGGAAAATTTTATTTCACCTTATTTCGCCCACTGGTGCAATTTTTGAGACTGTTTTGGAAATCATAGATTATGTAAATTTCCTGGGATCAAACAGAAAGAGCAGCTAACAAAAGAAAGGCGGAAATCTCCTACTGACAAACAAACAATTTCTTCCCTAAACTACCGTTTATGATGTGTCAGGAAAAACAGCCTAATGGCTCTGGGGACTTTTAAGTTGGGCATTGAAGACACCTCAATTTCCCCCCAAACTTTAGAGCACAGTTTTGGAAGAGAGAATTCGTCTGCATGGGGGGGGGGTAAATTTATCCAGTCTTCAGTGTTACTTAGGGGGACGTCTAAGTTGCCTTTTGAGGGTCTTGTGCCTAGATGTTTTAATTCTACAAAGAAGAGGAAAAGGAAAGAAGAGAGGGAGAAGAAAGGCAAGGCGGAAGAAAAGAAAGCTCCTTAACCCCTTTCAATTATCCTGGGTATTCAAAGACTAAAGTTAAATCCGGCCATAAACTTTATTGCTTCAGACTCACAGGCGGGTGAGAACTGTCCCACCGAAATAAAAAGAACGTTCAGGCAAACAAGGTTCAGGGCCTGGTCCCGGGTACGGGGGAGGGGGGTGCTGAACCCCCCCAAGGTGGGGGCCGCTTGATCCCCAGCGCCCAGTGGGCACGACCAGCCTGGGCTTGACCTCGCAGCCCAGGGGTCCAGCCTGGAGGCGCAACCTGCGCCTCGCCAGCCTCTGCCACCCTCCTGCTCTCCCGAGCCAGCCTGAAACCCGGCCGCGAAGGCCGCCGCCTCAATTCAGTCCTGCCAAATGACCCCGGCCCGCGAAGACATATTGCCACAGCCCCGTAAGGAATCCCGCCAGAGTCCGCCTCGGCCCTGCCCGGGCCTTTCTAACTCCGAAGCGCAGCTCGGCTCTCGGCGCCCGCGACCGGCCCCCACCGTCTCCCAGCCCCCACCCCAGGGTCCCGCGACCCCCAAGAGCCGGCCCCGGAATTGTGCGGGGGAGAGGGGGCGGCCCTGCCAAGTCTCCACACGCAGGCCCATTCGCACACAAAAATCATCTTTTTGCACGCCGGCGGGAGCAGCGGAAGTCATTAACATCCGCGGTTGTGCAGCAATTAAAGTTAGGCCTGGGCATGCGGCGGCCACAGGCGCTGCTCCCCGCGCGGCCCCGCAGAGTGGGCGCCTGGCGCTGCTCATCTGGGCACTGGACAAGTTTGCTCTCCCCTTTCGAACTCAGAGGCAGCCTCAGAGTTATTGAGCCAGAGAGAGAGAGAGAAAGAGAGAGCAAAGAAAGTTCTCAGAGTACAAATAAACTGGAAAGCGCTCAGGAGGCGGCGAGCTTACCTTAACTCGGAGGGAGCCATTTTTCAGAGAGTTTTGAGAACTTGTGGTTTGGACACTTCTGGACCTAAAATTGACAGTTTGAATGACCAGGCGGCACACGTAGCCTGCAAAAGAGTCAAATGGAGTCCAGCGTCAGTGAGATTATATGTTATGTGGTATATAATGTTGGATGTCAACTCCCCAAAACCATAAAACTTACTTTAATGGCCCCACGTGACGTTTTATAGCCAGTGAGCCGATCTGTCTGTGCTATGGATGATTTTACGATCTAATTCATAGACAAAACCCTATTCATTTGGCACCCAAATGTCATATAGCCGGAACTGGGGCTTATAAAGTTTACTGTTTTATAACTTTAAAAAGGCAAGACGGCATCAGTGTAAGCAGTCGGTAAATGTGCAAATCTCTAGTTGCGCGCTTTAGCCGCTCTGAGGAGTTTCCCAATCGAGCTAGGATGGGGTAAGTACCTTCCATTTGTAGCAAATTAATTGTAGCAAAAGAAACCAACTGGGTCCAGGGTGAGGAGTGGGGAAGGGGTGCTGGGTTGGCTAAAGGGCAGAGGGTTGGGGTCCACAAGCTGGCATAACAGCCTCTCTAGCAAGTGGAGGCCTAGGACCGCCTTAGAAGAGAGGCAGGATCTGTGTGGCCCTGAGGGTGGTTAACAAAGCCCTGGGCTTTTTCTCCTTTCTCTCTCTTCCTCTCTTTTTTTTTGTACCCAGCAAGTTAACTTGGTTTCCTCAAGGTAGTCAGGGTAGACTCAGGCTTTGGAGATGCCTACAGCCTTTTCCACCTTCTGCCCGGAACTTTGTGATGGGTCAGAGTTAGTGAGGCAATGGGCCAAGCCAGGGTGTTGGTCTGAGGTCTCCACGCACAGGCCATCTGCTCAGGTAGCCTCAGACTCACCGGCTTCCAGGACTGGACAGAGAGAAGCAGAGAGAGCAGCTCGCTATTTGGCACAAACCAGACCAAGAGAACTTACAATAGAAAGTTTATTTTTTTGTTTCCAGTCAGTATTTTTTTTCCTTAAAAACAAATACCAAAAAAAAAAATAATAATAATTAAAAAAAAGCTGATCACAGTTCGCTTAAACAGCCAGACTTGGACAATATTTGTAACTTTGTTCACAAAAACATACATCACTGAAGCTGCGCTTATAAGAGCCACTTCCAGAGTTCGTGCAAAGGGTCCTACAAAGGCACGCAGGGACACACCGCTTGGAGTCACAGTTTTCGTCACAGAGTCACTAGTCACTACACGTCGAACAAGTTAAGTTGTGTCTCATCAAGTCACCTCTACAACAGCATTAATTACACAAGGAATATAGGTAGTTTGAATAAAAATATCTTTAACAGCTTGGAGCTATTGAGACAGGAACACTTCCACGCACATGCACAGTTAAACACCTCGAGTGCAACACACAACATTGGCACTAAACGAGATTGAAGGGGGACTTTTTTGTGTGTTTTTTTTGTTTGTTTTCTTTTTTGTTATAGTTACTTCAAGTAACACAGCTTGCTTCATATAAATAAGTTAAAACATCTATTTTTTTCAAGACAAAGCCATTCAGGACAAAGAGATGAACAGAAAGCAGATCTACTTATACAGGCGCTATTATGGCAATAAACAGGCTCATGATTAAAAGATGAATTAGGGCAACGAGAACAGGGCTTCTTCACAGAAGGAACACAAGGGAGTTTCAGAAAGTCACCTTAGTACTGACACTACGCGGGATCCGCTAATACTGCTCAGTACTTTAAACGCTCAGATACTCAGGGGCGGAAGGCCCCTCCCGCCGCCGCCATGCTCATGCTTTTCAGCTTATTATCTTTTTTCCACTTCATCCTCCGGTTTTGGAACCAGATTTTAATTTGTCTCTCGGAGAGGCAAAGAGCATGTGCTATTTCAATCCTTCTTCGGCGGGTCAGGTAGCGGTTGAAGTGGAACTCCTTCTCCAGCTCCAGGGTCTGGTAGCGCGTGTAGGCCGTCCGGGCCCTTTTGCCTTCCGGGCCGCCTATGTTGTCTGCAATAGAAAAGTCAGCGGTTTAGCCACCAACTCCTCAGCCCCTGGCTTCCAAAGGCCGCCGGCTGGACAAGCCAGGGTCCTGAGCAGGGAACCCGGGCGAAAGGCTCAACAAGTCCTCCCTCCCTGCCCGCCTCCCCACCCCTCCCGAATTTCCTTCCCTCTTCCTTTCGAGAGAGAAAACAATACGATTTGGACTCTGGGAACAATCGCCCATCTGAGAGCCTGGAGCCGCGTCCCGGAGGACCGCCGGCGTTCCCTGGCCCCCCTCCTGCCCTCTGGCCCTGCCCCGGGCGTCCCGAGCCGGGGCACAGCCCTCCCGGGCTGCCCGCTGCTCAGGAGCCCACAGAAGCACAGCCCCTCTTCTGAGCGCCCAAGTGGCCTCCAGGTCACCCTCCCTTAAAGTTCCGGCCCCGCGAGCCGCCGCGCGTTCCAGCCTGCGCGCTTGAGACGGCTGCTTTCTTTCTCTTCCCTTTCCTCCTCGCTCCCGCCAGACCCCAAACTTCATAATCCCGCCGGCTCTCGCCTCGATTGTTCCCCCCAAGCCCCTTTTCGGGGCTCCAATTAGTAACGCTGTTCCCCCAGCGTCGCCCTCCTCATAAATTATCCGCCCTGACAAGCCCGATTCACGGCTCCTACTGCCAGCCTCTACCTCTCTGCGCCCCGCTCGGCCGGCCTGACCCGGGAGCGCGCTCCAGGCGCTGGGGTTCCAGACGGGCTTTGCCCTTCCTCCCCGTCTCGGCGCCCAAACCTGCCCAGCCAGCGGCCGATCCCCCCACTCTGCGAGCGCAGGGTGCTGCAAAGAAGGGAAGCGGGAAGGAGGAAGGCAGGGCGGGAGGGCGGCGGGGAGAGGCTCCGCAGCGCTCCGCAGGGCCGGGAGAGGCGAGGCCAGGAGGGAGGCTGGGGGAGAGGGCGGCAAGGGAGAGAGGGGGACCGAGAGCCGCGTCCCCGCGGCCGCGTGCGCTTAGAAAAAGGCTGGCTTTACCATGACTTATGTGCAGCTTGCGCATCCAGGGGTAGATCTGGGGCTGGGCGGGCGGCGCCGGGCTCGGCTCGCTCTGCGCGCTCGCCGGCTCGCTGCTGGCGGGGGCGTCCTCCTCGGCTCCGGACGCCGTGCCAACCCCCTCTCTGCTGCTGATGTGGGTGCTGCCGGCGTTGGCCGAGGCGCCGCTGGAGTTGCCCAGGGAGTTTTTCCCGCCGTGGTGGCTGTCGCTGCCGGGCGAGGGGGCCACGGCGGAGCAGGGCAGCGGGTCGGGCGGAGGCGAGTGCGTGGACGTGGCCGGCTGGCTGTACCTGGGCTCGGCGGGCGCCGCGCTGGCGCCGGCCGCGTAGCCGCGGGCGCGCTCCCCGGAGCCAAAGTGGCCGGAGCCCGAGCGGCCGACGCTGAGATCCATGCCATTGTAGCCGTAGCCGTACCTGCCGGAGTGCATGCTCGCCGAGTCCCTGAATTGCTCGCTCACGGAACTATGATCTCCATAATTATGCAACTGGTAGTCCGGGCCATTTGGATAGCGACCGCAAAATGAGTTTACAAAATAAGAGCTCATTTGTTTTTTGATATGTGTGCTTGATTTGTGGCTCGCGGTCGTTTGTGCGTCTATAGCACCCTTGCACAATTTATGATGAATTATGGAAATGACTGGGACATGTACTTGGTTCCCTCCTACGTAGGCACCCAAATATGGGGTACGACTTCGAATCACGTGCTTTTGTTGTCCAGTCGTAAATCCTGCCTGATGACCTCTAGAGGTAAACTCGTGCACTAATGGGGGAGTTGGGTGGAGGCGAGAGGGGTAGCGCGCGCGCCCCGGGCGCGTGCCCGCCGCCCGTGGCCGCCGTTCAGTCGGACTCGAGCGCCACCCGCTGGAGGCAGGGCGCATTGCCCCGCTTCCGACCCCGGGCTGCAAGGGCCGGGGTCGAATTGAGGTTACAGCCCATTATGGCAAAATTATTGCATTTCCCTCGCAGTTCCATTAGGATGTACCAATTGTTAGGCCGTCAGCTGCCGATCGCGCGCCGGGCGAGGATGCAGAGGATCGGGGGGAGGTGGTGACTTGCGTTTTATTTACAACTTTATTTCCCCCGCTTTGCAGCCCCTCTTATTTTTGTGTCGAGGTTGGGAGTCGGTTCTGCCCGTCCTGCCGGCAGCTCTGAATTTTGAAAATGCGGATATCACCTTCTTCGGGGAAGGAGGGGAACAACCATTTAGCCAATTGGAGAAATAAATCCTGCCCGCCTCAGCAGCTACAATTACGGCTCTGTTTTTGCGAGCGCATGAGGAACAGTGTCCCTGCCGCTCCAAAATGACAGGCGTCTATTAAAGATAGCTTTTGTGCAGTGTTTCTCCAAGGCGAGGTCAAATTCCATACACTTTTCCAACCGTAGTCGATTTTTCTTTCGTGTAAATATGGTTTTCGTGGCATTAGTTTACTATTGGATTTGCTTACATATCCAGCCTGGAGAATCTTCACCGCAGGGTCCGGTTCCTCGAGCCAGCCGGGCCCCAAGTCGGAGGGTTCTCGGCCAATCCAGCGCGTGGGCCCAGGCTCCGCGCGGCCACAGAGGCTGCTTGGGGTCTAGGGATCCGTGGGCCGAGCTATAGGTGGCTTGCTTCAACCTCCAGAAGTAGAATGAGGGCGCTAATGGAAGCATTTCGTGGCAGTGCCCGGTATCTCCGTGGTTATTCTCCTGGGCTCCGCAAGACGAAAGCGAATCACAAATATAGCTGAGAGGCAAGGGCAGCCGCCCCGCTGGAGGCCCGGCGTCGCGGGCGCCCCTGGCACGCCTGGAAGCCAGGACTCTTGCCGCTCCCATGGCCCTGGGCCCCCCGGTTGAGTCCTAAAAGGGGCTGTGGTGGTGGCGCGGGCGCTACGGAGACCCGGCGCCGGCATCCCGGGCGGGAGCCCGAAGGGAGCCCAGTCGCTCCTGGGGCTGGGATGTTCCACCCGCGCCCGGTTAGCTCGCCTCCGCCGAGGCCGCTTCTTTTCCACTGACGGTTGCGCGCGGGGCGAGAGACTCGGCTCTGTTGGGGCCCCCTTTGTTCCTTGAGCTTCTTCCTGTCGGGGGGCGGTCCTGGGAGGCCGAGGCAAGGCCGGGGGCCCAGCCCTTAGACCCCCTCTTTCCAGTAGCCAGAGCTGATTTGGGGATGCCCTTCGGGGCTCACTGGCGAGGGACCGAGGCGGAGGCGCCAAACACGAAACGGGGCTCGGCCCGGGGCTCTTTCCACCCCAGCCACCCCGCATCCCGAGCTCGGGGGGCGCAGAGGCGCTGGCATAGGAGCCCCGGACGAATCCAGGACGCACCCCGGAACCCCAGAGCCGGTTTGGGCAGCCTTGTGGAGCGGGACTGTGTGTGCACAGCGCGCCCCGCTCCACCGCTGGTATTGGCTGCGAGTGGGGATTTTTGTTTGTTTTGTTTTGTTTTGTAAGAAATAAATGCTCAGATGCTTGCAAAGCTCCGGGCTCCCCTGAAGCTGCGGAAGCCCCCGGGTGGGCGCAGGCGGGGAGAAAAGTCCGGGAGCAGGCGAGGACAAGGGGCAAAGCCGGAGGAGGTTGCAGCGCTGGCCTGGTCCCTGCCTGTCTACTCGCCCGCCTTCGCCTCAGAGTCCTCCCCGCTGGGCTGCGTGGAATTGATGAGCTTATTTTCCTTTTTCCACTTCATGCGGCGGTTCTGGAACCAGATCTTGATCTGGCGCTCGGTCAGGCAGAGCGCGTGGGCGATCTCGATGCGGCGGCGCCGCGTCAGGTAGCGGTTGAAGTGGAACTCCTTCTCCAGCTCCAGCGTCTGGTAGCGCGTGTAGGTCTGGCGGCCTCGGCGCCCATGGCTCCCGTACACAGCACCTGCGGGCATAAGTGGCCGGGCGCGGGTGAGCCAGGGGTCCGGACGGTCGCCCCAGTCAGCCCGGTGCCTCCCACAAGGGGCCTCTGGGCTGGGAACCACCCCGCCTCCACCCCAGCCTCTCCCACTGTGTCTGGGGCCCAAAGCGGACTGGGTGGGAGAAGAGAATTTCATGCCAAGGGAGGTGCTTTCCACCTAAAACGACTGGGGAGGGAAGTTGTTTTTGGAAAATCTGCCTCATAAGGAAACCATTGTAGACAAAATAATAGAATGGGCGTTCTTAATTTGGGACACCCAAGTCTTGTTATTGTGGGGATGTACGTGTGTGTGTCTGGGGGTGGTTAGTGTGGAACCCTCTGAGTGGTGTAGACACTCTGAATTCACATAGTGGTCTCTATGAGGATGCTACTGTGGCCACCCGTGTCAGAACTCAAACCATTTTTTTGGAGAGTTAAAATGGTCAGTCCTTTCAAATCTTTAAAAATCTGCCCAAATTATGTGACCCTTCTGAGAAATACAGAACACCCCCCCCGGTGGGGGGGGAGTGGATTTCAACACAAAACACTAAGTTCAAAAATCTGCATTAGGCTCTGTCCTGCTCCAAGGCAAAGGGGAATCCCTGTGGAGTCTTTGGAAGCCAGGAGTGAAGGGATGGAGCTATGGGTAGCCTGGGGTTTCAGGCAAGGTAGGACTGGGTTGGGCTGTCTGATCTGGTGCCAAAGATGCCCCCGGTGGTGGGCTTTCCCCCCAAGACAGGTGTCTGGGGCTCAGAAGGCAGAAGTTGGCTGAGAGTGAGCAGTTGAGTAAAAGGGGGAGGGGGGCGGGAAGAGAGAGCAGGAAAAAAATCCTGGGGCTGAGGCTGGGGCCCTCTCAAGGCTTTGGGGAGACACTGGAAGAGGCCAAATGGCACTCTCTGTGTGTGTGGGTTTCTGAAGGGCGGCATGGAGAGGGAGGTGGGAGGTGGAGGTGGGTTATCAGTGAGGATGTGCAGAAGGCCCTCTGGCTTGAGAACCCGAGCTGGGTGTACCCAGGACGCAGCATGGGCAGGCTCTCCCAGACCAGCCTCTCTCTTCAGGGTGCCCCAGTCACGGGTCTCACATAGCATGGCAGTGATTCCCCCCACCCTCTTCTCAGGCGTCACCTTACATGGACACGGATGCCCTGCCTTGGCCTGATCGCCCCATTGGGAATGGAGTTCTTTTCTTCCCTCTTTTCTTTCTTTTCCTAAAATCTCTTTTTCCAGGCAAAGAAACTTTACTTGTTCTTTCCTCCGCTCTTCCTCTTCCTCTTCCCACTTTGTTTCCTCCTTCCTTCCTTCTTTTCCTGTCTCCCTCTCCCTCCACTGCCTGGGGGGGGCGGGGGCTGCAGGGACAAGCCTTACCCGCGCAGGAGTTCATCCGCTGCATCCAAGGGTAAACGGGGCTCGTGTACTTCCGGTCGGCGCCTTCGTCATGGAGGGCTTTGCCCTGCACGCTGCTGCTGTCGGGTTTGTACTGCTGCTCGGGAGAAAAGTGCAGGTAGTCCCCGGGGCCCCTCTGCTTGCCACTGCCCGAGGGCGAGGCGCCACCGAGGTCCTTATCAGAATAGAAACACGAGGCCCCGTACTCGTAGGATGCCCGGTTGCAGGCCAGGACCGAGTTGGACTGTTGGTAGAAACAGGGTGAGGTGTACGTCTTGTCCGGGAGGCTCGACGCCCCGTACGAGGCCGGGAAGGGCCTCAGCGCGTCATAGCCGGCCTGGTAGAGGGGCAGCTGGCCCAAGAAGGAGTCCTGGCCGCTGGGCAGGCTCCCGGGGAAAGTGGGATTCACAAAGTAGGAACTCATTTGCGCGCCCCTCTGCAGGACTGTGATTTGTTGTGTATTAGTACATCTGGCTATAACTATTAGTAGTCATCGAACTGGTTTGTTTCTGGATGGCCGAACGCCAAAAGCGACAGCAGCAAATCGCACCAGCTGACGCGGCGGCGGCCAATGGGAGCGAGCGCCGGGGCCCGCTCCCCGGGGACCGCGGCGACCGCGGCAGCAAAGTTACAAACAGCCCCCAGCCCGCCCGCCCGCCGCCCGCCCGGCAGATTAATGGGCGCGCACAGCCAGCCGGCCCGGCTCTCTTCCCGAACGCCAGCGGTGGGCACGGGCGCAGGGGCGTGAGGATCAGGCCGGAGTCGGGCACCAGCCCCCGGGACGCCGCGGAGGCCCCGCCAGGCCCGCTCTTTCCTCCTCCCCTTTTTGCCTGGTTAGATTTTGCTGGTTTCGCACCCTCCCCAGCAGGAAACCCGACCGTCCGGCGCCCGGAGGGGCGGTGACCAGGGTGGCTCTGCTCCCCGCCGGCCTGCACTCCCGGCTGGGCCCTGAACCGGCCCTCCCCTCGCGCGCCCCTCTTCGTGGGCGTGGAGATAGGGGCTCCGAGACACCAGGCCTTCTTCACTCCCTGCCCTCCACTCCTGCGCCTTAGGGGCCAGGGAACCTCCTTGTTATCTCCCTCTGTACTCCTGCCAAGGGCCTGGGCCTTGCAGCCAAGAGCTGGCGGCTCACCTCGAACCGGCCAGGACACAGTCAGACATAGGTTCTTCCCCCCCTTCTCCCACATACAACACGTCTTGTCTGAGTTCCCACCGGCTCCTCTGCGATGGCCCGAGCCTGCCTGGTCTCAAAGCATCCCTTCCGGCTGGGCACCTCCATCCCGCCTTTGAACCCAGGGAATTGAGAGGCCAGAAACCACTGGTTTCAACGAGAAGGGACCGACAGAGGAGCAGCGGTGAGAATGGGCTCCGAAGCCAGCCGTGGGACCTGCTCCCTTGCCCCAGCGCCCTGGGATTGGCCATGCGCCCCCGGAGCTCAGAGCTGAGGCAAAGAAAAATCCAGATGCGGGCTCTCCCTGTCCTGATTCCAGAAGCGCAGGAGACGCAGGGCCCCTGGCTGAGCTGGGCACAGAGGGCAGCTCCGCAGGGCCCAAGGCTGTGGGATAATTGATGGGTTTGTTTTCCGGGGCGCCCGACAGCCGGCACTGTCTCGGGGCGCGCCTTCTTTCCTGCCCTTCCTGGGACTGCTCCGAGGGCTGCCGCCCCGCATTTGCTCCAGAAACGGGAATAGTTGTTTCACCGGCTCCAGAAATCCTGAATTGCTTTTACTGCTGTCCCAGGCCTGGCGGTCCCAAAATAGGACATGAAAAGCCTGCCCTGGACTGGTCTCTCTCTTGAGAGGTGTGCCTTCGAGATAGTTGACTTTTACAGCACACAGATATCTCTCTCTCTCTGTCTCTCTGTCTGTCTGTCTGTCTCTCTCTCTCTCTCTCTGTCTCTCTCTCTGTAAAATGTGATATCAGCCCAATGGCATTTTTACGACTGTGTTTGTTGGGCTTGTAAAACCCCTTGAATTAGCTTTAAAATCCTCAATTCTGTGTAGGTTGAAGAAAGACTATTTGCGCGATTTGGTTGGATTTCTGGAGACAGTTTATAAGATCTGTACAACCCTTGCCAACACAGGCTCATGGCGTTCAGGACTTAGGAGGGAGGTGACAATGATCCCTTAGGAATCTGGTAACGACTTAATCTCTTGCTTGATTTTCGATTCACACCCCCTCTGCCCCCAAAGGGAAAAAATTGAGAAAGGGTTGGCCTGAGGTCGACCTCCACAGAGCCTAAGAGGGTACCCTGGGAGGCAGCTACTTGCTGGGTGATGGGGGCTACTCCCCAGCCCCCCCCCCAGAGCCTTATGCCTGTGCCTCAATCAATCCAGCCTGGAAAGTTTTTCCTTTGCATATAAAGAAGGGCCTCGAAGGATAGGCTGGAATTTGAAATTTCCCCTCACATTTCTTCAGGGAAATAATTCAATAGGTGAAAATGAAAACTCAAATAAAAAACATAAAAAGGTAATTTTTTTAAAAGCTGCTTGAAGAAAATCATGTTTATTGTTTTCTGAAACAAAATCATCAGATGACAGTGATTTTAAGCAAGTTATCATTTAACATGAAAATAACGGCTTTTGAGATGTTGAAAAATGTTTATATTTATAATTTTCTTTTCATTCCTCTATGTTCCACACAGTGTTGGGGCTGGCGTCAATTTACATCTATTATTATTGGTCATGCATTGACCTGGATTCTCGATCTAATAATTGTTCCAGCCAATGAGAGAATCTGATTTTTCACCTAAGAGCCAGGAAACATATTTCTAGTTTCTGTAGGCACTAAGATGGAAAAATATAAATTACGTTGAAATCTTTAAGTGTTAGCCAAGGCTGGTGCATATCATGTAGGCAGCTGACCAATTTATTTCTCCAACTAGCTATATATACACACATGCATGCTGTGTGTGTGTGTGTGTGTGTGTGTGTGTGTGTGTGTGTGGAGAGAGAGAGAGAGAGAGAGAGAGAGAGAGAGAGAGAGAGACCGACCGACCTATTCAGGCAAGAATAGGAGCCCCAGACCCTCCAGAGAGCCTCTCCTGGGATGGTGAGAATGGCCACCCCAGGGTTCTCATCTCTGTCAAAGGCACACAGAAAGCCGACTTACCTTTCAGCTTCTCTCCAAGGGACGCCGGATGGCCAGCTGGGCCCCACAGTCGGCTGCCCTTGCCTGGGCTGCCCATTGAGCAACTCGACCTCCGCCATCCTGGAGGACGCCCTGGGCGTGTGTGGGTGTGGGACCTTGAAGGCTACTTCGGCCCAGCCAGATCGCTAGCCCAGGCCAGAGCCCAAAGCACACAGGTGCGGCCTCTGCCAGTCACAGGCCCCCGCCTGGAACCCAAGCCGGCCTTCCTTGCCATAGCCAGTCTCCTCAGAGCCAGCGAGGCCTGCAGGCCTCAGGACTACAAGTGGTCTCTCCGATTTCAGAATCCCAAAGCCAGCGCGTTCCCCGAACCAGCGTGGCCCCCAGGGCGCCTTGGGTCTCGCAGTTAGGACAGAAGCAGACATGACGTGCCAGGCGGCCTGTGCAACCAGTCTCCATGGTGCTGGGGTGGGGGTGGGAGGAGGACCCGAGTCTATTCCAGCGTCCAGCTCTTGTCGGGGGTGGCCGAAGCGGGGATATTTCCCGACCAAGCAGGCCCCGGGAGGCCGCCCCCCAGGTCCCCTTTCGTCCCTCTCTCTCCTGCCTGCTAGGAAATCTCTGAGGGGCCCGAACAGCGGTCGCACCAGGCTGCAAGAGGCGGGCTGCGGCTGGCGCCGGTCCCGGCGACGGCCACAGCGTGGCAGCAGCGAGCGCCCTGCACGGTCGCAATAAATAATCTGCCCGCGGCAGCCGCAGTCAGGAAGCAGCGGCCCTAGGATGCAAATGCGCCGCTTTATCCGCCCGAGCGCACTCCGGGCGCCAGTGAAACGTCCCAAACATCCACGGCCCCTTCGTGTTTAGCTAATGCACACCAAGATATTCTCTCAAGATGGGGAAGCAACAAGCAAAACCAAAACACAAAAAGAACTCGAGCCCAGCACCCCGGGATCGGTTCTTGTCGCTGCCCCGGGAGTTGCCAGGGCAAATCTGGTCCGACGCGCATCTAGGCCGAGCTACAGTTCGTGCCACCCGCTACGCAAAGCCACCGCCAGCGGCACCCTCCGCGCCTCCTCCCGGCAGCTCCACAGCCCTTCGGTGGGGAGCGCGGACGCCAGTCCGCCATGCCGAGGTGGATTGGGGGGGGTCCCCTGATCGCCCAGACTCAGTGTGCGTCCTTCCTTCAACCTTAGCGGCGCGCCCTCGCCACCCGCGCCAACACTACAACGTCCTCTGCACCGAAACTTCCCGCCAAGTAACATCCAGCCAATTAACCCCCTCCTCTCCTCCAACACAGAATTCCACCCACGCACTAGTCCCTCGCGCGCGCTTCAGACACCTCTCATCGGAAAGCCGAGCGGAGAGAAGCAGGCCGCCAGCGGAGCACTCTGGCTGAATTAGTAAGTTTTCGTTTGCTTCCCTCCAGTTCTACCTTTCCCTCCGAAACCATTTCCCACGGAAAGTGCAGTGTTGATACTAACAAAACGCCCGTGGGTCAAGGCACTTTGCGCTCACCTCTTCCCACCTTCCCAGGTCGGGAACTGTCTCCTGTCGTTGGGAAAATGTAATCAAACCAAGTGGGCATGAACGGTAAAAAAACAAAAATCCAAATCCAAGAGGCTGGCGGGGGAAAGCAGAGTGCGGGGTCACTTCCCTTTGGGCTTCGTGGGGGGCTGGGGATGGGAGAGAGAAGACCCAAGTGGTGCTGCCCTGTGCCAGGGCGCTGTGCCACGGAAGGAAGGCGGGCACTTACTGTCGTAGTGAGCCCCGGAGGGGAAGAGGGAGTGGTGTGTGTGTGTGTGTGTGCGTGTGTGTGTGTCGCCTAGTGTGTGATGGAGGCGAGTGTGAACGGGTGAGCGTGGGTGAGGGCGAGTCCGCCCTCTTCAAAGCCACCCGGAGTGCCCTTCCCACCGCTGCCGCCGCCGGCTGTCACCTCACCACTTTTGCTCCTGTCTCCTCCCCACATGTCTCACCTTCAGATGGCGGCTCCCAGAAGCTCCTGCCCCTCTGACAGCTGTCGCTTGGGCAGCCGAGAGATGAACTGTCCTCCTTCCTGGTGCCAGAGGACGCAGGAAATTAGCCAGGTTGCGAGTCGCGAAGCTGCCGGCGCGGCTCCGGGGACTGGGCGCGCCCCACCTCCAGCGGGAGCCGCCAGGCCCGGCCTGGCCAGGGCTTCCCCTCGCTCGCCATCGCCGGACAAAGCGCAGCCGAGCCGAGCTGGAAGGCAGAGCTCCGAAGCAGGCAGGACGGAGCGGAGCAAAAGAATGCGGCTCTATTCTCGCAAGGGAAATTATAAAAAAGTTCATGTTCACGGTTCCCATCCACATGACCGACAGCGGCCAATGGAAGGGCCGAACAACTCATAAAGTTGTATTGCAAAGTTGTAAATTTTCATAAACAACAACGGATTTATGACCCCTTCCCCATCACTGAGAGGAGGCAGCTCTTATACCGGCGCCATCTTACCACGGAGGCCGCCCCGATTTGGGGCCTCCGGCTTTATAGACCCTTTTGGGTCCTGCTTTATTAAAGGAGCCTTAAGAAGCGGGGCCCAACCCAGGCGGCAGACTGGCGACGAGGTCTCCCCGGCGGATCTCCGAATGCTCTGCGCTGCCCTCGCCGCCCCTCGCCCCAGCCCCTTCCCCGCACCCTGCCGCCCCTGCAGAGGCTGCGCAGCCCAGCAGGGGTCTGCGGCCCCTCCTGCACCCCTCTGCTGCAGTGCTGGGCCCTGGGGCGCCCTCCCCGCCCGAAGGCGGGGTGGGGGGACTGCGGCAGCGGCCCTAAATCCCATTTCCTAGCTCGGGGGGCCGAGTTCAGGGCGCATGCGGAATAATCTGGGCTCAGACACAGGGTAATAATACCCCTTTCCAAGCTCAATCCCCAGACTTAGAGAATAGGATGGATCTGAAATTTCCTATGGAATTTATGTAGGTTCATAGACTTTAATGTATCTACTGGAGATTCTGTTTTCAAGGGATCAAGATGTTGGAGCACACACACAAAGTCAGACAAAAGTCTCTACACAGAGAAAGGCACACAGACAATTATGAACACAGGAAAGCACATACGCTCAGAGACAGAAGGACATGCAGTTATGAACACATGGAAACACATACACCCAATTATGGACGCCGAAATAGACACAATTATGGAATTGTGTAAAAATACAAACGTACACAGAAATACACACAAAATAGGCACAAATCCACACAAAAGTCCATAAAAAGGGACACGACTTGCGCATATACACCTGAAACTTGGACTTGAGGACAGTCACGCCACTTTTGCTTCCCCAGCAGCCTTTTGTACACACAGACACAGCCAGGGATGGCCCTCCAGCCGTGCTTACCTCCCCTTCCCCAGGCCCCTCTGGATAACACAGTCCACACTTTTCTTTGTCACCAAGCATTTTTATTTTTGTTACATAAAACACGGCTAGCTGGGCTGGGAAGCAGTGACTTCCCCGGACCCCAGGCTGGAGCTGAGGGGACACCGGACAACACATGAGATGAAGGGCGCTGAGGAGGGCACTGGGCCTCCCACCCACTACAGAGTCAGCTCAAGACAACACACCATGCTACAAAGTCACCCCGTTGACACGTCCTTCCCAAGTCAAGACACTGCTTTACAAATGAACTCCAAGACTATAGAAATAACCCAAAAAAAATCTTGTTCAAATATACAGTATTCGCTATTGTAGGAAACGTCAGGGTGTACGTATTTGACACAGCTGAACAGTAGGACACAGGGGCCAGAGGACAGGACAGCGAAGCTGGGAGCATCTCCACAGTCCTACAAAGCAGGTCTGCAGCTAGCTCAGGAATGCTCCCCCCAGAAATAGAGGGTGATGGGCCTGAACTTCGGGTGCTAAGCAGAGAGATAGGGATTCTAGGGTGCAGCACTTAGAATGCTTTGGAATAAATATATTATTTTTCAATTTAAATAGATGCCAATGCCCTGGGCCCCAGCACATTCTCAGGGCAGCCTCGGGGACCCCAAAGGCTGTGCGCCATAAGCAGCAAGGGCTTGGTCCGGGAGAAGTCGGCACTAGGTAGCAGGCAAGCCAGCCAGCACAAAATAGGTAGTTTTGGGGGAGTAGGTAGTACTGAGAGTCATGTTCTTGCAGGTATGGGGGTGGTGCTGGGTGTCTGCCAGTGTTGGGACTGGTCCAGGCTTCCTGGGAGTGGAGTCCCTCTAGAGCTGGACCCATAGGTAGTTTGGGGGTGCCTCTTGGGGAGGCCTGTGCTAGGTAGTATTTTGGCCGCGCCAGCGCGGGGCTGACTGGCCTGGGGCTGGGGAGTGACTGTTGGGGTCCTCGGAGGCAGAGGGGGCGGGGGTCCCCAAGGCGACTCAGTCTTGGTGGTCGCTCAATCCAGAAGAGTTGGGAGCCAGAGTAGGTGATGGGGTGGGTGGAGCGTGGGTCAGGGACTGGGATTTTTTTTTTTTTTTTTTTTACATTTTCTTTTTCTTTTTCCCATTTTCGTCAATAAAACCAGTGAGTCTCTTGAAGACGCGCTTCCGACTGTCCGGTGCGGCGAGGGCCTGGGCTCGGCCCCTCACTCCTCATCGTCATCCTCCTCTTCCTCATCGTCGTCGTCGTCGGCCTTGTCGGCGGCGGCGGCGGCTGCGGTGGCGGCAGAGGGCACGGCGCCCTCGGGGGCTGCAGCGCCAGCTGGACCTTCGTCCTTATGCTCTTTCTTCCACTTCATGCGGCGGTTCTGGAACCAGATCTTGATCTGGCGCTCGGTCAGGCAGAGCGCGTGGGCGATCTCGATGCGGCGGCGCCGCGTCAGGTAGCGGTTGAAGTGGAACTCCTTCTCCAGCTCCAGCGTCTGGTAGCGCGTGTAGGTCTGGCGGCCCCGCTTCCTGTCCGGCCCTGAGAACAGACACGCGACACATGGTCACGCGGACAGACATGAGGACGGGACGGGGGCATTCGCCAGGCTGCTGTCCCGGGCCTGCACCCTCCTGCGGCCCCAGTCCCAGGAGCGCATGCCCCTCTGCCCCCCCCCATGGGCTGGGGGAGGACTGGGAGTGTCCACAGAAGACCCCAACGGCGGGGCCAGACGCGCAGGCCGCTCTGCAACGAGCGAAGGCGCAGAATCCCAACCTTCCAGCCGACCTTTCCAGCCGGCCACGCTTCCACAATGTCCTGCTTCCCCCTGACAAAGAGAAATTGTAAATATAGAGTGTGGGCGAGTGGGAGATGCTGCGCTTTGGCCATTCGGCGGCAATCCCGGCCGCTTCCTCGCCTTGCCAGGCAAGTGGGCGCCCCTTCCCAGCAGCCCGCGCCTCGTCCTCGGGACCTTTCGAGGGCACTCCGACCCTCTGTCTCCAGCCCTTCCCGGCTTCCCTCCAGAAACAGCCCCTGGCACAGGGGCGGGTGAAGGCCCCTGGAGGGGTTGACGGTCCCAGCTTTTGAGAAAGAAAAGCCAGGCAGAAAGGAAAAGGAGGAGGGAGGGAGAGAAGAAGAAAGGGAGGGAGGGTGGCAGAGGAGGGGGAGAGAGAAGGAGAATAGCGAACAAACTTAATGTTAAAATTCCAAGGCAAACGGAGTTAAATAAATTTACGAGGATCGAACCCATTAATTGGGCCATAAAAACTTTTATGAGCCTCATTTACATACAATGCTGTGGGCTCCACGCAATGGCGCCTCGGCTCTAATTAAAACCAGAAAGGCTGCGCCGCCGGGAGTCCCGGGGCTGCCGGCTCGCGGCCGCCTGCCTCCGCGCCCCCGGCCCCGCGTCCCCCGCTCCCGCTCCGCCCGGCCCGCCCGCCCGGCCCGCGCCTACCTGAAGACCGCATCCAGGGGTAGATGCGGAAATTGGCCTCGGCCGGGCCGTGCAGCGCGCCCTCGTCCGCCTTGTCGCAGGCGCCTTTGGCGAGGTCACTGCAGAGCCCGGGGATGTTTTGGTCGTAGGAGGCGCAGGGCAGGTTGCCGTAGGCGTCGGCGCCCAGGCCGTAGCCGGACGCAAAGGGGCTCTGATAGAGGGGGCTGTTGACATTGTACAAGCCCGGCACGGTGGAGGCGAAGGCGCCGGCGCCCGCCGCGTAGCCGCTTCTCTGCGAGTTGGGCGCAAAGGAGCAAGAAGTCGGCTCGGCATTTTGGAACAGAGAAGCCCCCGCCGTATATTTGCTAAAAAGCGCGTTCACATAATACGAAGAACTCATAATTTTGACCTGTGATTTGTTGTCCGGCAGCTTTCAGTGTCGGTTTTACGAGGTAGCGTGATATATGATAACATTACACCCCCAGATTTACACCAAACCCCATTTTCTTTTGGACGGAGCTCGCCGCAGCACGTGACCGCCCACATGACCGCCTCCGCCAATCTCGGCAGCCCTCACAGGTGGTCTCGCTCCGCGGGGCCCGCGGCCGCCTAGAATGGAAGGGGAAGAGGCTCAAATATGCGGCCGACACTCCGCCCGCGCCCGGCGGGCCCCGCGCGCCCTGCGGAGAGGGACCCGGGGGCTCCCGGCGGCACCCAACTGGCGCCAGCCCGGGCGCTGGGGTCTGAGCACGCTGGGCGGCCGCGGCCCGGCACAGCCCCCTCGCGCCTGGGGGTGAACTCCGGACCGAGCCCGTGGGTCCTCCCTGTCCCCTCTTCTGTCCTCCGCCCAGCCCCTGGAAGGGTCTCTGCGCCCGCCCGCCCCACGGCGGCCTTGTGGGCAGGTCTCCGCTATGCGCGGATCGACTCTGTGCCCAGTCTCCCCTCACCCAGGTCCAGTGGGCGACAAGCCGGACCTGGACTCGCATCCAGACGGGGCAGGCGCAGCGTCGCTTACAGCTGCGGCGAAAATGCCACCACAAACTGGAACCATGTGGTTCGAATAAAGTCAATGTCTCACAGCTTCCTTTCCTTAATCGGCGGCACACTGTTTATCCGCCCTAAAGGAAGCAGTGAAATATTTATCTATTAATGAGCCTCATTTGCCAACAGATTTATTAACGTGCCCCCCCCTTCCCCCTGGACACTGCAGCGCTGCAAGCTGTGTGCGTTTGCTCCTGGGCACCTGGCTGGCCTCCGGCAGCTGGATAAATGGCTGAAGACTCCTTTGTCCTCCCTACAGTCCCTGGTTCCCCCTGGCTCACGGGGAACTGGGTTTCTTTCCCCCAGCTTGGAGGAACCTCAGGATCGCACCTTTCCAGGCACTCCCAGTGCCGGGAGTTTCTGGCAGCCTTCACCCCAGACACCCCCAGGCCTTCATTTCATGGGTCTGGGTGCGTGGGAGCAATGCACGCTTTAGAACTGATTTGAGAGGCTGCGGTTTGGGGACTGCAACCCACTCTGGACCCCCATTTCTTTAAAAAAAACAAAGGCTACCCAGCTCGGGAGCCTGCACCTATCCAACTATGAGCTCACAGAGAGCAGAGCGCACAGCACTCTCACTCCTCCCGTGCGAGCCTTCAACTCCTGCTTCCCAGGCCTCCGACCCCTGCACTATGTTAGACCGGCTGAAGCCCCGGCCTCCCACCGTGGGGTGGAGGATGGTGGGGGGGACCCTTCCCTAAATGCCTCATAAACTGCACAGGCCACGCTGGAAGCTTGGCCACCTTTTACTGCCCAGCTCGATTACACACCATAAACCCGACCTTACAATGGAATTGCCCTGGAAATTCTCCTCTAAATTATAGAGTCTGGTTCCTTGTGTACAAAGCACTTCCCATCACTTTCAGAGGGTCCAGGCCACCCCTGTTTACCGCACCCTTCAGGGGGTCCTGGGGGCACAAAAGGCGGAGGGAGGGTTCATGTCGGGACTCCGCGGAGCCCCTGTCCTGCAGGGTGAATCGCCTGGGCTTGGGTGGGGCGGCAGGGGCTGCTGGGGCAGGTGGGCGCTGTATACATGACCTCCTCCGAGGGAGTCCAGGAACCCCGGAGGGGACCATATCCCGGGATGCCCTTTATGGCGAATCAGATGATACCATGACTGGGACAGGGAATGGAGGGGTTAAGATGGGAAGAATAAAATCCAGATAATCCGAATAGCATCGCCTTCTGGCAGGAAATAAAAACCTAAGAAAGTAAAAGGAAGAGGAAGCAAACACGAAGGCCAGGAGATCAAAGAGGCAGAATTAGACTGCTTTAGACCAATAAATTGTTCCCGGAGTGACACAGAGCAAGACGCAAAGACAAGAGACCAAGGCCCCGCCGCCGCCGTCTGTCTAGACTCGGCGGCTGGAGGGGGCGACAGCGATGGCGTTTAAAGTAGAACCTGCCCCGAGCGAGGCGACACAACAGCCCGCGTGGAGGGCGACTTCGGGGAGCGCGGGGAGAAGCGCACGTCGTCTCCAAGGAAGGGCTGGGCGCCTTCGCCGCCGGCTCATCCCTGCCTGGGTTTTGCCCGGCGCGCGTCCGAGCGGCTCTGGCAGGACGCACTGCCCCTCTGCCCCGGCCAAGGAAGATCCGGACACTGCCCGCAAGGCCTCGGCCCTTCAGGACCCAAGTCAGCCAACTGGGCCGAGTCCTGCGGGCACCGACACCTCTCTTTCGTTTGTGGGCTTCTCTCTCTCCTCCTGCCTCCTGACGTTGGATTTTGAAACGGAAAGGTCAGGCAAAAATCGGGCTTTCAATAAGGCCCTTTGAATTGTGTGTTCTTGAATCATTGGTTCCTTGCTTCTTTGATTGAAAAGACACGCACTGGGTGCTGTGTGATAATATTCACAAACACTCGTGGGCGCTCAGCCGGCAGCAGGCGTCTGGAGGCGGGTTTCTCATCAGCCGAGCCTGCTTTTAGGTGGATACTTTCCACTGCTCTCCTGGACCCAGCTTCCTACCCGCTGGCCAAGTGCGCCCCCCCTTCTTGTTACCAAATAGTCCTCAATATTTGAATCCAACGAAGAGTGTACACCCAGCTCTAGGCGGCGAGCAGCGCCGGCCTGAGACTCGGGTGGCTGGCGCTGTTCCTCTCGGGTCGTTTCCACCCGCGCCGCTCACGGTCCGTCCGATGCGCGGCCCTGGCCTGGGCGCAAGGACAAGCCCATGCCCAACGCCTGCACATGAGCTGGGGCGAGCGCGGGGTCCCGCCGGGGTGAAGGCCTGCTTTGGGGAAGCCACTCCCAGACTGCCCAGGGGAAAAGCAGCCGCCTGGCCGCCAGTCTGCCCGAGGCCTCCTGGAAGCCCGGCGGCCTCACCTACCTGGGGCCTCCGCGATCGGCGGAGAGACGCCGATCTGCGACTTCATTTACGTGTAGTGGCATAAATCGAGCACTCCCTCTGCGTCCACCGAACTGCGACTTCACCGTTTATTTGGAGTTAAATTGAGCTTTCTATCAGCGGCTTGGATACAAGGCCACGGGCGACTCTCGGGGAAGCTATAAAACCCTTCTTACAGCCAGATGCGGTGAAATATTGTGAATTATACACAGAGATGTAATGAGGGCGTGTGTCTGTCATACCAGCGCGTGTATGTATGTAGACAGAGAGCGAGGGGGAGAGCGAGCGAGCGAGAACACACACCCGGGAGAGACGTCAGCCAAAATCCAGTCCCCAGTTTTACAGCGTGCACAGCGCTGAGATGCGAGTCGTAAATATTTTGTGGGCTTGGCGGAGACGATTACGACCCAAATAAATGCGCTGGGCGTCGTGTTCACAGGGCTCCGGGGTGCTTCGGAGGGTTCCCCGTGAGCTTTTGCTTTTTCCCTCGGAAACGATTCCATGCCCGCCGCTGACCTCGCACTCCGCCCCGGGCCGCCTCCGGGGAAGCTCCCCGCCCGGGGTCGGCGGGAGGCTGGAACCGGAATGGGGTCTCCTCCCTTCTGGCCTCCCGGGCCGGGGGACCCCGGAGCAGCCTGGAAGCCTCTGCGGTGGAGGAAGTAGCGCGGCCAGAGAAAGTCGGGGCGGCTTCCAGTTCTGGAACTGGGCGTGATGATGACATTAAACATCACTGTAAAAAAGAATAACCCAAACAGCGCCTGTTCCGCCCCCTGGGACTCTCCTTCCCGGCCACCTTGGCCCGTAGACCCACCCTAGACAGTCACCAAGAGTGCCATGACGCCCCACGTTCACCCGCCTGATTTTGTCTCCTATGCAAGCCGGCCAAGTCTCGGGGTCCCGGTTCCCTCTTGGGCTCTGGCCCGCCGGACCCTCGACCAGATCGCAGGTTTCGGGGGCCTCCGGAACCGCTGCGGGACCCGTGGCCGCGGCGTGCGCCCTCGGCGCGCCCTGGGCGCACTCTCTGGGTGGTCGGCAGACGTGGGGCTGCCGGCGTTCGTCCCAGTGTCCGCCGCTCAGCCGGGGTTGCCCGCGCTTTGTACCCCGGGCTGGGGACAGTGACCCGGAGCCGTATCCGCGCAGGGAGCTGCAGCCCCGCGGCCGCCGGGACGGCGGCAGCCCCTCGGCGCGGGGCCCTCGGGCGGGGCCCGGGGAGGAGACGGCGGTGACGGTCAGGCGAGCGCCCGCCGCTCGGTTGGTTCCCAGCGAGGCTTCCGGCCCGGCGCGAACAGCACCGAAAATATAGGACTGCTGCTCACTAAAACCTGGGGCTCCCATTCCAGCAAGGCTCGCGTCAAGTCGACATCTTAGGAACTTCCCCAGGGTCGCGGCGGCGGGAGATGGCGGCGCGGGTGCCTCTTGCGTGGAGCCACACTGCCATCTGCTGGCCACCTTGTGGCACTGCAGCCCCGCAGCCTCGGCTGGCGTGAACTTTTGGCAGCCGCGGCCCGCCGTGGGCACAGCGCCCGACTCCCAAAGGAGGGGCGAGGGCCCAGTCCCCCGGGACTCCGCGTGGAACCGGAATCTACTCTGCGAAGGGGGCAATGCCCATAAAAGAGCTGTTTCCGCAGCCGCTTTAGCGGCGGCAGACAGAGCAAATGAACAAATGAAAGGGCTGTGGTCGAATATCCTAATTGAGGCTGGACAGTTGTAAACTCATTAAGGGCCGAATTCCAGACAGTTTGCAGAGCCGGCCTTTATGGCACACCCTTACTGCCCATTCTTTGAAGTTCCTTCTGTCTGCAACAACAGAGGGTGTCCCAACCTGGTGGCGGGGTGGGGGTGGGGGTGAGGGGACGCTCCAAGCACCGGCGTCCTGGTTCCCCTTTACGCGGTAGGACACTGCCAGCTTTGCAGAAGTCCGGGGGAGGCGGGAGGAGGGGAGCGAGGGAAGAAAAGGGGGGAGTGGGAGGCCGAACCTCTGGCCACATCTGGAAGGCCTCCGAAGTTGTGGCCGCCCCCCCCAGCCCTTTACACCCCATAAACGGTAACAGCCCTCATTTTCTTTTATGGCGCTTCGAGGCTCCTCAGTCTCCAGGGCCCTGCCTTTGCCAGGACTTGTGTTCAGGGGGGCTTGCTGTGCGGGACCCAGATTGTCCCAGGCCAGGCTGGCAGGACGCTGTGTGTGTGTGTGTGTGTGTGTGTGTGTGTGTGTGTGTGTGTGTGTTTGGGGAGGAGGGGGAGAGGTGCAAGGGCTCAGGGTCTTCAGCAAGCCCCCAAATGTCTGCACGTCGGACTCCGGTCTCCCGCTCAGAGCCTCACTCGAGGCTGCCCCCCAGCTCTCCATCCTGCCAAGGAAGGCCCCAGGCGCCTCTGTGGCCCGGGTTTGGGAAATTTCTTGGGGCACCGCTCCTGGCCAGCGACACTGGGACCCGAGCCCAGCTTCTCAGGGGCTCCCGCGCCGTCCGGCAAACAGACTCACAGCCGGGAGCCTGTCCTCGCCTTCCCAACCTTCTCCCGCCGCTTGTGCCGCCCGGCAACCGGCCTGGTTGGGAGAGCTTAGGCCCTGCGGACGGGCTGTGGCGGTCTCGGCTCCCGAGAGGCAGCCGGAGACGCCGCTGGGGCTCTCTCCCACGCCGCAGCCCACCCCCCACCCAGGGTTCTACCCAAGTTCTACCCAGAGGTTCTACCCAGGCTCCCCTTCCCTGGAGAAGAAGGTGCACAGAGCAGATCCCCGAAACAGAACCAAAAAAAAAAAAAAAAAGAAGAAGAAGAAGAAGAAAGAAAGAAAGAAAGAATCAATATATTTTATTTGGCAAAAATGTATCATTTCAACATAACAGTTTGGTCAGTAGGCCTTGAGGTAACTATTGCAATATATACAGTGTATGTTGAGTCCGATGGAAACCTCGGAGTCATAAAGGGTACAAATCTACAGTAGCCCAGTGGCAGTTTCATAGTGTATAATTTATTATCAATAAAATTAACTCCGTTACAATATGCATTCATTTCCCCCCGATTAAAATTAAGCATAAACCATAGGTAGTAACCTTCTGCACGTGTGTATAGCTCCGAATTTCCTCACTGTTTGGTGCAAAAACAATATTCAAGCTTGTCTGCTTATGTACTTTTTCTTTAATATGCAGGTTAAACATACAATGGACAAGACAGGACTACAGATCACGCCGAGGCTGCAATGTCTGCATTTCCAACGTGGAGAAAACCGTGAGTCTATGCATCCCCGAGAACGCTTAGAAAATTTTTTCTTTCACTGGGAAATCCTTACAGCTAGTTTACAATCATAGATTAACAGCCGAGTTATACAGAAGACATGTCCCACCACAGAGCTATGCTCGATGCCACTGTTCCCTCCCGCCCCTAAACAACCTGAGTTCAAATTGAATTCTAGCTTCCACAATCACAACGGGTGCGTCACCCAGTACACAGAAGTCGGAGTCACAAAACATAATTACCACAATAAAACACGGTGTTCAAGTATCTTGGCAGAACAACTGCTGCACAAAAAGCAAATTAAATTAACTACACAGACTAAAAACTAGACAGCCCGCCATCCGCAGTTGTGCATTATCAAAAGGTAGTTTCTTTCCGTTTTGCTTTAAGTCAAGAACAGGTAGGTTTTTTTAAAAAATATATACAAGCTAACACAGCTATCAGCGCTAAAGCCCCCCCCCCTTTTTTTGTCTTACAGAAAATGGAAAGCTTACAATACCTCCTCCATCAAAGCGGCAGGCCTGCAAGCCAGCCTGAGCAGGGTTTGCCTGGGGGGGGCAGAGGCTTGGAGCCGCTTTGTGCGGGGACAGTGGAGGCCCGGGTCGGGGGAGAGAAGGGAAGGGGTCGGGCGGTTCTCTCTCTCCCTCTCTCTCTCTCTCTCTCTCTCTCTCTCTCTAGCTCGCTCTCCTTTCCACACGCACCCGCAGGGCGTCACTCGTCTTTTGCTCGGTCTTTGTTGATTTTCTTCATTTTCATCCTGCGGTTCTGGAACCAGATCTTGACCTGCCTCTCGGTGAGGCTGAGCAGGCGGGCCACCTCGTACCTGCGGTCCCTGGTGAGGTACATGTTGAACAGAAACTCCTTCTCCAGTTCCAGCGTCTGGTGCTTGGTGTAGGGGCAGCGCTTCTTCCGCGTGGAGCGCGCGTGGAGCCAGTTGGCCGCCGGGTTATCTGCGGGGGAGAGAGACACCGGGTTTAGGGGGCCCGGAGCACCCCTCCCCCGCCGGGGACGAGGGAGCCTCCTGGGTGGGGTCTCCGGCCCGGCCGAAGTGCAGGACGCCGCTGAATTGGTCGGGGCCAGCAGCCCAGCCGGACACAATGGAGCCCCGGCAGACAGACGCACAGACGGTCACTTACAATGGCACGCAGTAAAACTTCGGCTCCCCTCCCCTCCGCGGGCCCGGCCCCCCGCTCTGTCCCCCGTCCCCTCCGCTGCGTCCTCCCACTCCCCGAGCACCCTGCGGGTGCGATTTGGAAGCAGATCTTGCCACGCAGAGCGGAACCGTGTGCCGCGCGCGTCCGCAGCGAGACGCGCGCGGCTTCCTCCCTCGCGGGCTCCTCGGGCTCCCTTCCCCACCTTTCCCGCCACTCTCCCCTCTCCGCGGGGACCTTCCCGGAAGGCCACCGAGGCGGGCGCGCGGCAGGGCGCCCCGCAGGCCCGAGGCGCGTCTCCAGCTTATTTGAATAATCTGGCCCGGGACTCCGGCGGCCGGTGGCCCGCGGCCTCCTCGCGGGCAGGGTTTGCGCCGCCGCCGGCTGAAGGCGCGAAGCGGAGGGGTCGTCTCCCCGGCGTCCCGGGTCGGGCTGCCCGCGGCTGTGGTGCCGCCGCCCGGACAATCGAGTCGCACAAAAGACTCTCCGCGGCGCTGCTTTCGAAGAACGGCCCGAAGTGTCTCTGTCCCGGCCCGGCAGCCAAGGAGAGGGGCGGCCGGCCTTGGCACGGCCGAAGTGCCCGCCCCGCCCCCTCTCGCTGCGGCATCCGCCTCCTCCTCTCCCCCCAGCCCTCGCAGGGCCCGCTCGTCACTCCTCTCCGGACTTGGGGCCCCCTCCGAGGCGTCCCATTCGCCAGCTTCTGGCTCCCGGCCCCGACTCGGGAGGCTCCCGGCGAGGACGAAGGCAGGCTGGAGATAAAGCTGGAGGGCCAGCAGATCCGGGTGGCCGGCGTGGAGGCGGCGGCGGGTTTGCAGGGAGGAGACACTTACTGGGGTCGATGGGGGGCTTGTCTCCGCCGCTCTCATTCTCAGGATTGTTTTCGGAGAAGGCGCCTTCGCTGGGTGGTTTTTCTCTATCAACTGGAGGAGAACCACAAGCATAGTCAGTCAGGGACAAAGTGTGCGTGTCAAGCGTGGGACAGTCACCCCTTCTGGCCGACAGCGGTTCAGGTTTAATGCCATATGGCCGGCCGGAGGGCAAGCCCGCGAAGGAGAGCGCGCCGGGCGTGGGCTCCAGCCAGGAGCGCATGTACCTGCCGTCCGGCGCCGCCGCCGCCACGGGCGCCTGGGGATGCACGTAGGGGTGGTGGTGGTGGTGGTGGTGGTACACGGCGGCGGGCACAGCGTTGGCGCCCGCCGCGTGCACCGGGTTCCACGAGGCGCCGAACACCGCCGCCTTGGACTGGAAGCTGCACGGGCTGAAGTCGGGGTGCTCGGCCAGCGTCGCCGCCTGCCTGGGGGGCTGGCCCAGGGCCCCCGGCGCATAGCGGCCGGCGCTCAGCTCGTCGGCGGCGTCGGCGCCCAGCAGGAACGAGTCCACGTAGTAGTTGCCCAGGGCCCCGGAGGTGGCCATTGCCGTGCCTAACGCCTGGCCGGCCCGGCCCGACCCACGGAAATTATGAAACTGCAGATTTCATGTAACAACTTGGTGGCACCAGGGGGGGGGAAGTACAGTCACCTAATAAGTTGCCGGCGCCCGCGCCCCCATTGGCCGCGCGCGTCACGTGCCCGCCCGGCAGAACAATAACGCGTAAATCACTCCGCACGCTATTAATGGCCCAGTGTTTTGCAGTCATAATTTTTATAGCAAAAGCCATATGTTTTTATGCAAAGGGATCGCGCCGCTCTGCGATCGGGTTTGTTTTAATTGTGGCCAACGAAGATTAAAAGATCAAATCTGGCTTTGCCGCCGGACTATCCCCTGCCCCCCGCCCCATACACACTTCTTAAGCGGACTATTTTGTACCACAATTAATCACGCCATCAGGAAGGCGCGGGTCCCGCGTGCGAGTGCGGCCAGCGGCGCCCCTCACATAAAATTAGACAATAATTGAAGCCATAAAAAGGCAGCCAAATCGCATTCTCGCTCTACTGTATTTAAATCTGTATTTATGATATTTCATAGGGAGTTATTGTTTCGGAAGCCACACAGGCTGGTGGGAAGTCGGGAACGGCCCACAGATTCGTTTGCCTCGCTGTGGCTCCCAGCCGTAAAAGTTTACGAGGACTTGGAAAGGTTAAATTGGACTGTTGTGTTTGGTGGGCGAGCTCCCTGTAAATAATCCCTGCGGTCCCCAGGAGAGGCGCGTTTACCCCCGGCTAGCCGCGAAAAGTCAAATTCAACGCAGTATCCATCCCAAACACAGCCACCACCGCCCCTGCCAGAGCACACCGGGCAAGGACCAGCCGCCAAGAGGGCACCGCCGGGTGTGGGCCCCGGAGCCTGTCCGCCTAGAGTGCGGGGCGCGCGGGCAGCCCCCCAAATCGCCTTTGCTCCTGTAACGACAACCCCCGCGAGGGGCCGGCAGGGAGAGAGCGACCAACCACTCCAAGACGAGGGGTTTGAGGGCCTGGTTAGCTGTGCGGCGCGCTCGGCCCGGGCCCTCGGCCCCACGCACACGCGCGCCCCGCGTCTTGCTCCTTGTCAACTGGGAATCACGATTCCCGGCGGCGGTGGCGCCAGCGACCTGGCTCTGCTGGATCCGCGAAGACCCTCACGCTCACCTACAAGCCTCCTCGTGCTCCCCAAACCTGAGTCGAGGGGAGAAAAAACGCCAAGCGGCATCAATGGAAGTCGAGTTCGGCTTGGAAAAAGGCAGCTCCGCCTGAGAGACCCCGGGGCTCCAGTGGCTGGGAAGCCCTCTCCATGTGGCCTGTCCGGGGACCTGTGAATCTTCCAGGGCGCCTTCCTTCCTCCCTTTCCGGCCACTATTCTGGCCTGCCTACGTTACCTACGAGACCCGGCGACTCCGCTGAGAGGTGCAAGGCCCTAAGTGAGGCGGCCGCAGCTCAAGTCCAGGGCTAAAAATTAAAACGGGGAGATCACGGGGCATTGACTTTAATCCCATTCCTTGGCCTGGCCAAATCGTGGGTGTTTAATCCTCAGCCCTTGCGGGCAGGTGGTAAATTAAAAGGCTGCAGTCACACTTAATTGGAAGAAGAAGAAGGAGGAGGAGGAGGAGGAGGAGGAGGAGGAGGAGGAGAAGAAGAAGAAGGAGGAGGAGAAGAAGAAGGAGGAGAAGAAGAGGAAGGCAAAAAAAGCCACCCCATTCCTAACAGAAAGCAGTGACTCCTAGAAACGGGGTAATCAAATTCACGTGTGAATACTGTGCCTGCAAGAGTGTGTTTCTCATTAGCCCACTTCCCTGGCGGCCAGGCTGGCGGCCTCAGGCACTTCCATCTCTCTCCCTTGCTCTGTTTTTGCCTTCGTTCTCACCATCAGTTCCATAAACCTCCCTCCCCCCAAACGCGGGGACGCCCCCATCACCAGGCTTTTCCCCACAGGGCGAGGCTGGGAAGATGTGAGGACATGACTGGGTGCCCTTTCTCTGGCAGTGCCGGGAAGAGGGAAGTGGCCTACACAATGAACTCCGACGTGGCCCGTCCTGTCCGCCTCAGCCCCCTCCCCCCTAATATTTCCTTGCCCTGTAAATTCCTCTGCATCATGGCCACCCCCCGCCGCAATCCAAGGTGTCCTAAATATCCGGCAGCCCGCAGGACCTCTGAGATTTTCATTTAAAGCATTAGCCCTGGAGGAAGCCCTTTTTCACTTTTTATACCCAAAGAAGATACCTATTATCCATAGTGATTTTTTTAAAAGGCCGTTTCTTTAAACACACTTAGCCCCCCAATGGAATGAATACTAAATAATTAGCAGGCGTTGAGTGTCAAGCAGACAGCAGACATTTACTGGTGCCTAGAAGGGGGTTTGTTCAGAGGTTTGGGACCAGAATATTCAGACTTTCGTGTGTGCTTCTATTTTGGAAGTGAAAGGTATTACGAGTGCGTAAATAAATAATGAGTGTATTACAAACCACCCCTTCTCGATGGAGAGTTATTCTAAAACCTTGATCTCAAATCCAATTCCCTGGCCAGGAAAATGGCAGGGAGGAGTTGGCAGGACGGGTGTGCCGGCCTCTCAGACAGCAGGTCGGTGGGCTGAGCCACGAAAATAGTTGCTGCCCGAGCTGGGAAGGCAAACACGACTCTGTGGGCATCATGCAGAGGCATGTGTGTGTTGGGGGTAGGGGGGAATGGTTTCTTTTCCGTAGACTCCAACTTGGAACAAGGACAGGAGTTTGTATCAGTGGCTCTGGATTTGGGATTCCTTTCACCTATTTCAAACATACTGGCTCTTAGAAGGGTCCCCTTGTCCCGTACCCAGCTCCACAGGATGCAGTATCTAACTTTTTTTTTTTTTTAACCTGATAGAAACCCGATAGAAACCACTGGCAGGCAAGCTCCCTCATCGCAGTCAGAGCCGGAGCTGGGACCCGCAGGCCCAGAAGAGCCAGCTAGGAGCTGCCCGGGGAAGCTCCCTGAGTGGCTGGTCTCCACCCAGCCTGCTTGGGCCTCGGTTCTGGTCCCTCGCGAGGGTGGCGAAGGCCTCCTTGCCCGCGGCGCGGACACACAAAGACGCCGCAGCTGCCCCCAAATCGGGTCTCCCAGCCAGCCGAGAGCGACCGGCGGAGAAAGAACGCAAGGCCGCCGCCATCCGGTCGTGATCGTAACCGAGGCCTTGTCTGCGCGGGGACACAACAGGCCAAACCCCGCACCCGACAGCCGCCCCACGCGGGCCCTTCCTCAGCGGACTCCCTGACGCTACCTGAGCGTGAAGAAAACAGTGACCCCCAGCACAGTCTCTCCTTAAGTCAGCACGCGACCCCTCCCGAAGGATGATTTGGAAGGAATCGGTGAGATAGGATCTGACGCAGAGATGAAACTTGAAAGGAAAATAAAGGAAAGAAGGAAAAGAGGGAAGGGGCAAAGGAAAGAAGAAAGTACAAAAGAGGAAAGAAGGCGGGGGTGGGGGGAAGAGGCAGTCGCGACCCCTAGGAGCAGAGGCTGCCCTTACAGAGAGAAGGGTAAGTGGCAAGGCCAGGATCCCAGCATCTGCCCGCCTAGTCCCTCCTGTTTCGGTCTAGGTCTCCACTGGTAAAGGAACCTTTCCTGAGGCACACCCCAGATTGCTGTGGTGGTGGTGGGGTGTGTGTGTGCGCGCGCGCGCGTGTGTGTGAGTGTGTGTGTGTGTGTGTGAGTGTGTGTGTGTGTGTGTGTGTGTGTTCCAGCCTTGCAAGAGAATGGCGGGGTCCCTGGCCAGGCGCAGGCCTAGAGTGGGGGAGGCTCAGGATGGAAGCGTGCGCGCCCCTGACCTTGAATGGCCCAAGGCCCAGAATTCCTACCACGCCCCCGGAGTCCGCCAAGGCACAGCCAACCTGACCGTACCTGCTCCTGGCCAGGTGGAGGTGTGGGGGGGAAGGGGAGGGCCGGCCGGCTGGCACAGCGCTAAGGAAGAAGACGCGAGGCTCCCGCGCAGGGAAAGACGAGGTTGCCACCGCAGGCCTGGCAGGACCGGGGCCTTGACGCCCCGCCCGGCCCGGCCCCCGCGCGCAGAGGTACCTGGAGACGATTTCAACTGAAGTAATGAAGGCAGTGTCGTGCTGTCGAGAGAAAGGTGGATCCCAACAACAGGAAACTACCTAAATCACCGACCAGTTCTGGTGCTGCCCGCGCGGGGATGCCTCGCCGCCGCCGCCGCCGCCGCCGCCGCCGCCGCCGCCCAGGAGAGCGAGGTCCCTGCGACCGCGCGCGGCCCAGCCCCTCGGCAACCTGCGGCCCGCCGCCGAGGCTGAGCGCCCCTGGCTGCCGCAAACGCGCCCCCGGGGGAGAAGCCCCCGGCCCCGGCGAGGTGAGCTTGGGAGGGAGAGGATGGCCACGGGAGGAAGGGCAGGGCGGGAGAGAGGAATAAAGGCGAGCAGAGCGCGGCTCCGCAAGGGCGGCGCGCGCGCCGGTGTCCCGATCCTGCGGCCCGGCGAGCCGGCGCCGAGCGGCGGCCGCCGCGGAGGACTCCCAGCGCCGGGACGGTCGGAGCCCGGCCCCCGGTCTGGCCGCGGCCTCCCGCCGCTCGCTCCCTGCCGCGCGCTCTCCCCCCTCTCCCTCCCAGCCGCCCGCCCGCCGGGGCGCGCGCTCTCGCGCCCCCTCCCCCTAGCGGCGCCCCCCCTCCTCCGGCAAGCAGGAAACGCGTGGCCCTACGGAGGGCCGCCAGGTGGGGGAGGCCGCGCCGGGGGAGGGGGCGGCCCCAGGCAGCCCAGCCCGGGTGCACCTCGCCGCAGCCGCCGGCGCTGGTGATGCGCGGCGGACCCGGCCTGCTCCCGGGATTTAGGCTGAGGGTCGTCTGGGACCCAGGCACCCGCAAAATGACCGGCCTCTGCGAGCCTCCCAGGGGCTCCCGAAAGAAGCCCTGTTTGGCTTCCTCTGTCTACGCAGCTCCCCTCTCGACTGAAACCACTGGTCCAAGACAGCCACAATCCAGATATACTAGCAAGTCATAAAACTGAACAAAAGCCGACAAACCTTACGGCACCAGGGCTATAGGGCCCAGACAAATTACGACCGTCTAGGTAATATTTAAATAGATGCCTAAAGTAATTGCAGGGGGCTTGGGTCAGTCCCCCTGTTGTAAAAGTGGTGGACGGGATAGAGTGGAAGGTGAAGATAAGAAGTCAAAAAAGAGGTAAAATTTAAAAAGCTTCATTCCACAGCTTTTATTCTATAAGAACATAAACATCGTCTTTTTTTCCACGCACAGCAGCAATACAATATTAATTTATTCTGTTTTAAGATTAGAAGTAAATAGAGCTAGAACTAACATTTATAATAATGATAGAATGCATTTGCTTAAAACAAGATTGGCAATTCTTCATAATAATAGACATTTATACAGATTTGTATTTATAGTTTTTTTCTTTTTCTGCACCTACAGGTTTGACCCTTTTATGCATGTAACTTCACAGTATAAAGGAAATCCAAACAATGTCTCCCTTCTCTAGTTTATTCTGCTTGCCCCAGTCCTCCTAGGCTTCTGTGAATTTCAGAAAGAAAAATATATTGTTAAAGGTGATTTAAAAAAAAAAAACAACAATTCCACAAGATAGGGAGAATTGTGGTGTGCTTGTCTCATGTTACCAGTGGTAACGATTTTAATGACAAAAAAACCCCACTAATTCCACATGTATGAACAAAACTACATTATTTATCTACAGCCAGAAGGATATGGAAATTCAGAGGTAAATGAAACATTTCAGTCAGGCAATGCGAGACCTTACACAAACTGGAAGAGAAGTTTCCTTCTCTTGGTAATTCTTTTTTTTTTTCTTTTAAAGCTGGGGTAGCTTACAGAGGAAGGAAAAATTAATCTTTCTGACGCTTTCCTTCTCACTTTTTCAATCAGCCAAAGTCAAGCCCTGTTGCCAACCTGCATGCCCATGCCTGTAAGCCCTTCTCTTGGTCAAGGAAGAAAGGATGAAAGAAAAAAGAAACCCAGAGGCCTGTATCCCCTGATTAAACACAGCCCAGCACTCCAGGCAGGCGTGCGGGTGGCGACTACTTGCACCATTGACCTCAGGCCAGACACCTCAGCGCCGACAATGGGACCTCGGCCTTCCGCCTAGGTTTGCCCCGGGCTGGGCAGGAAACCAGCTCAGCCGAGGACAGGGGTCATTTCGAGCAGTGGGACCTCAAGACAGCAAACCCAGCCCAGTCAGGATTTGACACTTGGGACAATATCTATCTCTATAGAATTTTAGCACAATATGGCTTTTTCCCCCAGAAGACAACAAATAAACCAGCACCAAGCAAACACAAAGAAACAAAAAGTCAGAACAAAACCAGCCCTGCACAGATGTAACGGCCCAGGAGATGGCGAGTGTGGGAGGGAGGAACAGGGCTTCAGCACAGGTGCGAGTTCCTGGGCAGAGGCTGAAGACAGAGGGAGGGGACGGGCGCTCTGGAAGCGAAAAACACGGCGTCGCCTGGAGCTTCATCAGGAAAAATTAAAGTTAGCTGTGAGCTCCCGGATCCGGTTTTCTCGGTTCATTTTCTTCAGTTTCATCCTGCGGTTCTGAAACCAGATTTTCACTTGTCTGTCCGTGAGGTGGACGCTGCGGCTGATCTCTAGGCGCCGCTCTCGAGTTAGGTACATGTTGAACAGAAACTCCTTCTCCAGCTCCAGTGTCTGGTGCTTCGTGTAGGGACAGCGCTTTTTCCGGCCGCTTTTCGCCGTGAGCCAGTTGGCTGCGTTTTCGCCTTTGGAATTGCCTGGCGTTTAAGGGAATAAAGAGGGGGAGGTTAAGTCGAGGCCACGCGCACCGCGCGCGCGGGGGTGAATGCCCGACGTTTCTCCCAGAAGAGAGACGTCCTAAGGCAGAGACAAGGTTTATGACCACTCCTCTGGCTTGCGGAGAACAAGCAGTTCCTCCAAAAAGCATGGCCTCCCATGGACACCCTCCAAATTTACATTTTCCTCCACTTTTTTCCTCCCCTAAACACCTGTTTCAGCATAAAGCTGGAGGTGCTTGCAGAATGAAAGGCCTGGGACGGCAGGCTGTACGTCGTGAACTTAACGCCTTTCTTTGCGTCTTGCCTTACAGCGGACAAGCATTTCCTGCAGCCCCAGGCTGGGAGCGCGGGGTGCCTCCCTGGAGGGTAGGCCGGCGGGCGGGCCGTCTCATCCCAGGTCCCTAGTGGCCCGAGGCCCGATGAGGGGAGGGAGGAGGGCATCGTTGGGCCAACGGGGAAGGCACGGAAAACCGATTGGGGGAGCAAGGGTGCTCCCTCACGTCTCCCCAGGAGCCAGGGGTATGCAGCGGGGCGACCTCCAACTCCAGGGGAAGCGAAATGGCCCCTCTCTGGCTCTCGGCTCAGGGCCCCAGCATCCAGGCCGGATCTGCCTTTTCTTCTCCCCGCAACGAGGATTCCCGCCCCTCCAGCAACTTTGAAAAAAGCATGGGGGATCGTAAACTCGAACTTCGCCGGTTAATGGGCTTATTTATTGGCGCTGGCGGCTGCTTATTTTGGATGCCTTACAAACATCCGCGCTATCTGCGGGTGAGCTGCTTTCCCTCCCTCCCCCTCCCCCCGCGTGGGCCGCGCCGCGCAAACTGGGCAGGGACCAGGGCTCGGGTGCTCCGGGCCACAGGGAAGCGCACAGGAGGGGGCCTGCCCGCGGGCGTCCTCGCCCCAAGTCAGGGGGAGCTGAGGCCAGCGCCCGGGACGTCTTGGTGTGGGGCGCTAAGCCGGACATGCATTTTACTGCGTCCCCACGCCCAAATATTAAAAAGCGAGTTCACAAGGTCAGCCTGCCGGCAGCTTGGGCCAAGGCCGGCCGGCTGCTGCGCGGGCTTCTGGGTCTCTGCTCCTTCCCTTCCCTTCCCTTCCCTTCCCTTCCCTTCCCTTCCCTTCCCTTCCCTTCCCTTCCCTTCCCTAGGCCTGCCTGCCTGCCTGCCTGCCGCAGCCCTCCGGCGCGCCCTGCTTACCCAGGGAGTCCTTCTCCGGCGAGGCTTTGCTGCTCTCGGAAGGGGCCGGGGAGAGCTCCTCCGCGGCCGAGGACGACGCGTGAGCCTCCTCGTCGCCCTGCGAGCCCCCGCCGCCGCCGCCGCCGCCGCCGCAAGCCAGCGTCGGGGGCGGCGGCGAGTCGAGGGCTCGCTCCTTCCGGGCCGCATCGGCCGAGCCGGAGGCGAGCGCGGGCGGCGGGTCGAAGCCGCGCCCCGGGGGCTGCGCCGGGAACGGGCCGGCGCCGAGCTGCTGCGCGGCGCCGCCGCCGCCGTAGCCCTTGGCCGTGCCGTAGGCCTGAGAGAGGCGGAAGTAGCCGGGCACTGGCACCCCGCTGGAGGCGCCCAGGGCGCAGCCGTCGGGCGGCGGGCCCCGCGGGAAGGGAGCCAGTTCGGCCGCGGCGGCCGAGCCTTTGGGGCATTTGTCCGCCGAGTCGTAGAGGCAGTAGGAGCTCTCTTCTTTGATGTTCTGCGCGAAAGAGCACGAGGTGGCCTGCGGCGGGGGCTGGGGAGGCTGCGGCGGGGGCGGCTGCTGCTGGGGCTGCGGTGGGGGCCCCTCGGGCGGCTCCATCCGGCACGACCGGGGCGCGTCCAGCCACAGGTCGAGGGGCGCGGGCCCGTAGCCGTGCGCCCCGGGGCCCAGGCCCCGCCCCCGCCGCCGCCCCCGCCGCCCGGCGACGCCGCCTCATTGCGCTTGCCGCCCAGCGCGGGGAAGAGCCCGCAGCTCTGCAGCCCGTAGGGCAGGTCGGCGGCGGGCGGCAGGTAGACCCCGCCGTGGCCGTAGTAGCCGCCGCCGCCGCCGCCCCCGGCGCCGCCGCCGCCGCCGCCCGCCTCGCCTCTGCCCGAGCTGATGAGCGAGTCGACCAAAAAAGAGTTCGCGGCGGGGCTCTCCGAGCATGACATTGTTGTGGGATAATTTGGCGAAGGGAGCAGATAGCCCTTTCTGGCTGACATTTCTTGTGCAAAACATACTGAATACGATTAGCGATCCCCCCGCACCGCGGCGGGCGCCCGCAGCCAATCCCGAGCCAGAGATTCCGCGCGACCACTCCCAGTTTGGTTTCGTAGGCGCGGGGCCGCTCTCCGAGGGCGCCCTCGGAGCCCGCGATTGATATAAATATGTAATCTGTATTGATGGGCCAGGAGACGCGCGCCCGACACCTCGGCCCCAAGGCCGGGAGCTGTGGGGGCTGCCCCAGCGTGGCTGCTGGGGGGCCTGGCCGCTGGGCTCGCCCCGCCCCTACCCGGACGTGAGCCCCTTACGGGGGTCTGTTTGAAGCGCCCTTGGGCCCCGCGCAGTTAACAAGTGGGGTGTTTATGGTGCGCGCCCCAGCCCGCCTTGGGTGCTCACTGTCCTTGATGCAGAAGCGGCCACTCGTCCCCGGTGCGCTCTGACCACTTAAGGGGCCGTGTCGGGGACTCACGCGCTTCCCATTCGGGTCTGGACCTGGAGCTGGCCCCACCGCTAAATTCCGGCTCCCCAAAGTGGCGGGCCAGTCCTAAGGCCGCCAGGAACCTCGGAGTGTCCGGAACCCAGAGTGAACTGGAAGCGAGCTAGTGCCTCTACTTCGGCCATCCCACAGATTTTTCCACAAACATGCAGTGGCTGTTCCCCGGTCCCTAAGCACCCAACACGTTCCTATCGAATCTGTGGATCCACTTGGGATCTTCTCCTACGGTGTGCTCACCTGGCTCGCCTTTTCTACAACTCTTGGCCGCTGGACCTTGGTAGGCTGGCACAAGTGGGGGTGGGGGTGGGAAGAGAATGGCAGCCTTTGTCGAAAGAGCCCCACTTTCCACTGCCGAGGTCAGAGCCAGGTCCAGGCGTCCCCGCTTCACCCTAAAGAGAGTCCAAGCTCGCCCGTCATTTCGGGGAAGTAAAACATTGGCCCTGGGGTCCTCAGCCTTCCCAGAGAGGGAAACCTGGAGGGGTGCGCGCACCCAGTGGACACTCCTGCCATGTCATTCTCCCACTCGCCTGTTAGCCTTGGCATTCATATGCCTCCTGAAGGTTATGACAAGAACCAGTGTCACTAGCTCCTGCCTCTCTGTCCCTCCCCTCTTCCCCCTCCCTTCCATACCCTCAGCTGGGGCAGTCCCTGCTCCCGCAGTGTGCACATTTTAACGAGGCCCCGGGTGAGGAAATCCGTTCCCTGCGAGGCTGGGCTGGGCTCGTGGCCCTGTTATAAGAACATTTGGAAGCCAGGCCCTTTGCTCAGCAGACACCCGGCCCTATTCAGAGGCACTCTTAGTCAACTGGAAATGGTCAACCTGGGTGCTAGTTCCCAAATGCGGGCCTCATGAAGTCTCAGGAAATGCAACATTTTCCGGCCAGATTCAGTGGAGCCTTGAGGTCGTTGCTCTTCCCCTGGCGGGCAGGATACCCTAGGCCTGCCCTCCTCTCCAGCTTCAGCTGGAGCTGGCATTGCCGAACGCCAGGATCCCAGGAAATAGACCGCTCAGGCCTCTCTGCCTCCGGCGGGGAAAGACTCTTGTATGCCGGGTGATCTGCCGGGTACTTTGCCTTGCTCCTCCCAGTATGAACCCAGCCTGAGGAACCTGAGAGGACTCTGAGCGCATGGGAGAGCTGGCTAGGTAGAGCCCCGGCTCTGGCTTCTCAGATTCAAGCAGCTACTGTCGCGCAGCTACTGTCGCCGCGGGCCACGGCTGCTTCCAGCACCGCGCCCCATACCGAGCCACTGCCAGCGCAGCAACCAGGCACTTCAACCCTGGGTCCGGCGGTGACCCTCTCTACGGACTGGGCATCAGAGTACAGAGGAGAAGGATGGAGAGAGGAAAAGAGAGAGAGAGAGAGAGAGAGAGAGAGAGAGAGAGAAGAGAGAGAGAGGGAAAAGAGGAGGAGGGGAGAGAGAGCATGAGACAGTCGGTTCTCTCCAGCCTGACAGGGTCCTGAAGCTGCAACAACGGCTTAGAGGAATCGAGTCGAGTCTATGCCGAGAGATCATTAACTCTCCTTTGGTCTTTGCGTTGCTCCCTGCGCCCAAGGCCAAGGCAGATTCTCTTCCAGCTAGGCCTGAGTGGAACATAAATGCAGAAAAGCGACCAAGCACCGAGCACCACAGCCCATGGCCCTATCGTTAGCTTCCCGGATCTGTTCGACCCTTACCCAGATCACCACACGGGTGCAACTGGCTGGGACTGCTGCGCTCAGCGGTACCACCTGGAAATGCCGCAAAACTGGGAACTACCTGGGAAGGAGGCTTTGCTCTTCAGCACTGCCCATGCCTCTCAGGAAAGCTGTGTCATGTGGGAAGCAGGTCCTAAGAGCGTCGGGAGTTCCTTGAGGAGAGTGAGCCCTAGCAGGTCAGTGGCCAAGATTTGGGCCTAAAGTCATCCCTCTCCTAGCTAAAGTTGCAGAAAGCAGCTTCCCAGGTCAAGTTTGGGAAGGTCCAGTGGCCACTGCAGAATATGTTTGAGATGGCAGAGGCTACAAATTAAAGTGAAAGACAATGCTCTAAACCTGTCTTTCTTAACCTTTTAGGGAGTCAGGACCCTTCTGGAAAATCTGAATCAAGTTCTGACTCATCCTGTGAAAATTGCATATCTGTTCATTCCCATAATTTGACCCACCATTTTCGAGGAGTTCACAGACCCCCTCAAACCTTCTACTTGGACCTTCCAGCAGGCAGCTCAGGTCCTCTGGCCGGTGCCCTGTAGGGTGGCCAAAAGGGCTTCTAGGCTGAATAGGATCCAAGGAGTGTGCATGTGCCAACCAAGGTTACAAAAGCACTACCCCGGCTGAGGAGTGGGGGAGTTGGAAAGCCTGCTATGGGTCTCGCAGACCACGGCACTGGCACTTGGGTCTTCAGTGACCCTTGTGGAGAGTCGGATGTGTTTCTCCAGCATGCCTTTTTCCCCTTTATAATAAACCAAATGGGATGTTGGGTTTGAACTCTTTCTTGCTTTAAAAAAAAAGTGTGTAAGCCTGTGTGTGAGAGCTCCTCTCCACACAGGAACGCCGTCCAACTCCCTCCGGGCTCAGGGTTTGCTGAGCAGGGATGCAAACAGAGCCTGCCGGTGCATTCCAGCCATGGACTGGCCTGCTGCCGCTGGTTCCAAAGAGAGGACACCAAAGCAGAAGAAGCTCAAGTTAAATGCCCCTGTGCACCTCTTCAGCCCTCTCAGTTGGTCTCCGAGCCCCCAGGTTCCTAGGCCGGCCCCAAGGCTCCCGGGGTTCTAAGGCAGTAATGTCGAGGTGTTAGCTTTCTCGATAAAATATTCCACTTATTGATCACCTCAGCTTTCCTGAGATTTCCCACCCCTGAGAGATTAAGAAAAGCAGTTCAACCGCAGCATGGGTCAGCTTCTGGCCACTTTTCTTCCCTCTTGTTCATCTGCCTTCTTTTTCTTTCACCATTCCTCCCAGCTGCTGAATTTCTCCCTCTCCCTCAGGATGCCTTTGACCTAAAACCCTCGGCGACTGCTTGCCTCAACCGGGCCTTGTGTAGCGGTTACACAGCTCCCTCCAGAGCCTATGTTTTACTTAGAAGTAAATATTGCCTATTTCTACCTGGTTGATAACACTCTCCCCCACCCTCCCTCTGCCCCCCTCCCCCCAGAGCCAAAGTAAATGCCAGGCCCCTAGGAATAAGCCCTTTGGCGAGGATTGTGCTGCAGTTCACTAGATAAGAGACTCCTCCCCCGGAGTAGGCCCTTGCAAGCAAAGAGAAGTAAACGATTCCAAAAAACAAGTTCTTTAAAAAAAAAAAATTACTAGGTCTGGAGATTGAGATAGCCAGTAACCAATTTGTATCTGGGGGTCACTCTCAATGCTTCCGAGGCTCTGAGTTTTCCGGCAGGCCGTGGAGTTGGACTGCGGCCCCACAGAGGAAAAATAAATGCTGCTTCCACATATCCGGCTTTAACAAAAAATCAGGGCTTCCCTGACTCTGGCGTTTACACACAGAGAATTTTTCCACAAGCAATGACATTCTTTTCCCATTTATCTTTAAGAATGTCAACATTTCCAGGGATATTTAATAAGCCTGCTTTGAATAGATCAGGTGCAATCTATCTCTAAACAACACGCTTTTTACATTTTTCGAAATTCATCCATTGAGCTGGCCCTTCCCCGTACAGGGAGTATTGGGGCCTTTTCACACACCCTTTGAACTAAATATTCTTAGTTTTGTCCATAATTAACCACCTCTGGCCTTGAAACTGGAGGCAGCTCTGGGATTGTAGGGAGGGTTCCCACTGCAGAGAGCCGGTGAATGCTCATTCCTTCCCGTGGTTGCCTTGTTCTGGCATCGTGTGGGAGCCCATGCTCAGCAAAGACTAGACATTTTGATAGGCAAAATTTAGACACATACGGGCAGCACCTACTTTCTCTGGGAATCCTCCTACTCACCCATGCACTGTATATGGTGGAAAAGAAAACTATATCAGAAACTAATGAAAAAATATTGGAAAAAAATTAGATGTAAGAAAAAGGGATTTTGAATCTGGGCTTCAAAATGTAACTGAATCATTATCATTTAAAATTTGTTTTCTGACAACCCTAATGGAGTGATTGCTCAATCAGCATTTATCCTTGGTTTCAGCTTTTTAAAAATGCACAAGTATTTACCAATACATTTTTGCATATTTGGAAAATATGCAAAATATATAATTTTCACATCTAGAAACCACTGCAAAATCTCAGCCGGGTTTAGAGTGGCACATTCCAAATATACAATAGACAGACTTCTCTGGCATCCTCAAAAAATCAAATTTGACTTTTCCGAATTGGTCTTTTTCAGAACAAATGTTTTCCCCAGGCTGCTGGGCAGACCTAGAGATGCACCTAGTAGGAAAACAGTGGCCGCCAGGACGTCTGCCCCTGGGAATAAACCCGCCCAAGAGGCGAACAGACTTAGACCACCCCATTGTTTAGAGTAGAAACTTTCTGTTTTCCTCAGCCCTGCCACCTCCTCTTCCCCCCCCCACAACCCCCTATCTCAGCACAGCTGGAACCCTTTCGCCTGGATGCCTCCCACCCCCAGTTCATTCTATGCTGAATATTTTTACCAAATCGAAAGATCGCCTGGGATGAGATGATGGCACAGGGAGCTAAAAACCTCAACTTTTTCCATTTAGGCCTTCCCCTGCTCTCCACCCTTAGGGAGACATGGGAGAAAGGGAGGGGGGGGACAAACAAACGTCTACCGTGTCACCCCACAAACCCAGCCATGTCTCCAAGCCCTGCTTAGACGTCCGCCACCTCCCCACTCCCGCCTCACCAGACTGAAATTGCTAAACTTGTGGCCTCTTACCTTGACACATTTCCGAAATCACTGCCAAGGGGGCAGCTGGCTTCACCACGCTGCGATGCTTGCGAGGCCTAGAGAATGCGCGTTGCTTTAAATTACAACATCGACCACTTCTTGAGCGTGAGCCCCCTTTTTTGACACGAAGGGGAGCGGGACAAGTGAAATAATGTACCGTGCTGCTCTTGGTATCAGAAGCGAACAAAGGCCAAGAATCACGCTGGGGTTCCCGGCTCCCCGGCGGCTTTGACATTGATCGGAAGTGCGCCATCTCGTGGCGGCTGCGCGTCTAGGTCCGGTCGGAGCTCCAGCCCGCAGCCGAGAGAGGGAAACAGGCTCCCGGCAGAGAGATCGGGAGCGAGAAGGAGAGGATGTGCCCAGCCCGCTGCTATTGAGATCTCATTTTTACATCTAAGAAATCGCTGCAAAACCCCAGCCGGGTTTATAGCTGCGCATTCCAAATATGCAAATTGGCCGGCCCCGGACGGGTTTACGACCACATTGTCACAGCCATCGGAGGATGGGCTTTTATAGGGCTCAGAAATCAAACCCGCGCCCGCCCGCCGCCCGCCCGCGAGCAGTCCTCCTGGCTAGACTCTCTCTAGCAACTTGAGAGACTTTGGTTAATCTTTAACCATCCCAAAGGAAGTCTTTCCCTAAACCCAGGCTTCCCAGCCCGCCCCCTGCCTGCCCCCCAGGAGGACCCCTGTTCCTCTCTGTGCGTCTATCAACCTAGACATTCGTCTCGGGTCTGTCCCACTCCTCTTTCAGCTCGATTTCTCCAGTCGCGCCAGTTAGACAAACACAAACAAATAAACAGAGTGGGGTGTGGGGTCTGGGGCCTCTCTCCAAATGCGACCCTCTAGTGCTCCACCGGCCCTGCCTGGGTGGCTGGAGAGAGGGTGGGGTGGGTAACAAAAGGCTCTGTCCTTTCAGCCCTTCCCCTCAAGGTTATGGGTGATGTCCAAATTTAAGGCAGAAGTTCAAAGGCAGCAAACAAAGAGGAAACCGGCATCCTTTTTTTCCCCAAAGGGAAAGGCGGCCTCAGCTGGGAGTTGGGAAGAAAGCACCCTTCCAGGCTCCTCAGAGTCAGCTCTGCCTTAGAACCCAGACAGGTCTCCACCTCGCCGAAAGGACCCACAGGGGACCCGTGAGTGGTTCCACTTCAAGCCCTCCCAGTCCTGCCATGAGCGAGGGCAGCCTGGGGTCAGACCCATTGGCCACTGCAGGCCCCAAGGCCTTCTTGAGGACTGAGGTCAGCATAAGGGGGCTGATGTCCCAAACGCTAGCTCTGAGATATTCCGTCCCTAGGTCCCCACATCCCACAAGGACACCTTGGCTTCCTAAGTCTGGTTTCTATTGAAACTAATTCCTGATTCAGTCACCTTCTCACCCCCTCAGGGGCCCAATAACTTGCCCCCTTACTAGGAAGGGGGTGGGGGGCAGACATTTGGCAGTAAAAGGAGAGCAGGGAGAGGAATGTCACACCAAGACCCGATAGATACTCAAGTTTCCACTGTCTTTATTTTCCTTGTGTCCTACTGCCTGTATACATGCTGCGACAAACACGGTGGGTAAGAACCGCGGACAGGCCAACACTCCCAGTACAAATGGAGCCATCAGACATTTCTTAACATGGGGAGGCAAAGGAGATTCAGTGGGAGGGTGCCTGGCTTTCCCAGACGAGGTCCCCAGGCCCTGGAAGGCCGACCTGCCTCAGAGCATTTCCCTAACGCTTTCCAAATGTTGCAAGAGATTAAAAAGACCATTCTTAACACCCTTTCCACCCCCTCCAACACCCTAAAGGAATTCAACTAATGGGGGAAAAAAAGTAAAACAAAATTGATTATGGTTCCTTTATTTACAAGTCTTTTGAACACCATCCCTGTATGAAGCGTACATTCAAATATTCATAGCAGTGAGCGAGTTTAACCGTGGAACACTGTAAACAGATAGAGCCTTTAAATATTTTCATCATCTTTTCCCCCCTTACATTGCATCTTTTAAAATTCGCTTTGGTTCCTTCAGGGAAATATATATATAATATAATATTTATCTTTTAAAATAATTCCACATCACTCTCAGGCTCTTGGAAGGTCGCCGGAAGCTTCCAAGCTCAGTTCTGGAGTCAATAAGGGCAGCGTGTGGTGCCAGAACCAGGGTGTTCTGGGGGACTCAAGCCCCTTATAGCCATAACTAGGGACCCGCTGGCCGAGACGGCTGCTCCACTGCCGGACACTGAGCAAATCCAAGCTTCATTAAATGTGGTGGAGACTTTCCCAAACTGCCGCACTCCACAGGCATTTCCTGCAGAGATCTCGGGGGCCAGCGGCCTAGGCGCAGCCTCGGCTTTTTGATGTCTTCCACCTCAGAGAACAGTCCACTGTGCAACCAGGCTTTGGGCCTGAATGGCAGGCTGGGATGAAGACCCCCATTTGGTAGAAAGCCAGGTGGACTGCAGGAGGTGGCAGCTAGGAACTCAGGCCTGGGACAGTGTGGTGGGTGGATAGGAGGAGGGGAAAGACACTAACGCCACCTGGAATAGTAGATTTCTTTTCCCACAAGGATTTGCAGCCCTTTCCTATCTCATGGCCACCTCTCAGTCCAGCTGCCTTTCATATTGGCTTTGGAAAGTAGCCTCATTCGGGCATCTTGTCATCCTCCCTCTTTCTCCTGTTCCTGTCCCCAAGCTGAACTGGGCTTGGAGAGCGCACAGCTTCTTGACTCAGGGGTCCTGGGGTGGGCAGACTCCCAGTGGAGAGTGGGGGGGGGGTCAGCTTCCAGGGGGCCTGGCAGGGGGCCCAGTCTTGGGTAGAGACCACACCCAGCCCCAAGCTCTGCAGGCTCTAAGAGTGAACCACCAGGGGACCCAAACCTTTCATTCTAGTTGATGCAAACTCTCAGAATTCAATTATTACTAGGAATGTTAGCCACTGAGATCTTAACCAAGTGAGTCCTAGGCTGCCTCCAGTGGGGCTACCTCCATGTAGCCTCCTCTCTCTCGCACACTTCCTTTTTTCAAAAGTCACCATGTGGCTTGACCTTGTCAAGGGCAAAATCTGCATACTGTCTCATGGGTATGAAGCCCCCCACCCAATTCCAGCCGGCTGGAGCCTTAGAGGAGTGGATTAGCTGAGTAGTACTGTAAACGGTCTCTGTTAATTTTTTTTTCCTTCATTCTTCTGTTCTGAAACCAGATTTTGACCTGACGGTCGGTGAGGTTGAGCATGCGGGACAGTTGCAGGCGCTTCTCTTTGTTAATGTAGACGCTGAAGAAGAACTCCCGCTCCAGCTCTCGGATCTGGTACTTGGTGTAGGGGCAGCGCTTTTTGCGGGTGCGTTGGCCACCTGTGGAGGGAGAAAGACAGGGGCTGAGCCAGGCAGGGGGGCTGCAATCCACCCCAGACGCACTAGCTGAGGAGAAGGGCTGGCCCAAGCCCCCTCAGCATTTCCCCAGGCCCCTGCCCTCAGGCTCCTACTGAGGGCTTGGAACCGGCTGCAGTAGGAGGCTCGGCCCCAGATAAAAGCCAGCTCCCTAGATAGGCCCCCGGGGAAGTGGTTCCCGTTGCCCCTAGAGCAGAAACCAGGGCTTCTCACTGCAACAGGCGAGTTTGCGTTGCCTAAGGCTCTTTGAAAACAGCCGAGTGGGGGTTGCCGACTGCCTCGCGGCCCGCCAGACTAAACAAACAGCCGCCTGCGGACATTTCACCTTCCAGCACCTGGGCTGCCCGTTCCCGAGGCAGTAAAGGCGGCCCCAGCCCCAGTCTTTCCTGGTTGCGGCCAGGAATTGGCCGTCCTTAACATCTGGGGCGGTTGCTGGGTCTTTGTCAGCCCGAGTTCTAGGCCACCAGCTTCGATCTCCCCGGCCGGCCTCTCCAGATCCCCCGAGAAGAAGAGGTGGCAGCGGAAGCCCCCTACCCTGGGCCTTGGCCGAGCACCGCTACCATACAGACTCCCTATTTCCTCGGCCAGGCAGGGGTGCTACCTTAGGTAGGGTGGAGGGAAAAGGGGCTTCTCAAAGCTGCGGGCAGGTTCTGTTTGCTCCCCTTAAAAAAAGCCCCACAAGACAAAAAAAAAAAAAAAGTCGCTTTTGACAGATTGAATAACAATTGTGAGTAGCATGCAGTTGGACAGGAGGCGGCATATAATTGCCACCACGCCAGAGGAAAATGGCTTCCTTCAGACAAAAAGGCCAACTTTGGGTTAATTTGTTTCTTTAAATATATTGCTGGAGCTAAGCGGGCTACTTTATCTGTTAAACGCGCTCCTCGCGCCATCGTTAAACAGCGACGCCTTTGAATCCCGACCGGGACTGGCGTCCCGGCGCAACACATGGCTTTTATAAAAATCTCCGGATTACCTCGCTATCAAAGGCTCCCGGAGCCCTTGCAGGGAGAATTTACAGGCGCCCACCTCCGGCTCCCCGGCCCGGAGCTGGCCCCGAGCGGGGTCGAGCTGCCGGGCTTGGGAGCCGAGAAGGGGGAAAAGGGAAAAGGGGAGGTTTTTTTTTTTGCAGGCATGCCTTGGCCGGTGGGTATTTCACGGCCAATTTCAGCACTCGCCACGTGATCCCGCCTTCTATAACAAAGTTTTGTTGGGGGAAACCTAAAGGCCCTTCATAAACCTTATATGCTTATAAAACAGCATATAAAAATTTAACAGCGGTGCTGCGCAAGATTTCCAACTCCCCTTTCACAAAGCGCGGGGCGCTGCCTTTATACGTACTGGAGCCGCCGGCCTTGTCCTCAGTGTGGCCGGAAGACGACTCGGGGCTGCTGCTGCTCTCGGGGCGCCGCCGCCGCTCCTTCTCCTCCGCCGCCGCCGCCGCCGCCTCCCGGCAGCCGCCGCCGCCGCCGTCCGAACTTGAAGTTGCCGGCGCGCCCGTGGCCGCCGCCGCCGCCGCCGCCGCCGCCGCCGCCGCGGAGGTCGCCGTGGCCGCCGGGGGCCCCTTCTCCGCGCTCTTGTCCCCGGGGTAGTCGGAGGAGGCGAGGTTTTCCGGGGTGCCGTAGGCCGTCTCGAAAAACTGGTCGAAAGCCTGGGGCAGGACGCCGTTCCTGCCCACGGTGCTATAGAAATTGGACGAGACGGCGGGGGTGGGGTGGTGGTAGACGTTGGCCGAGCTCTTGGCCAGCACGTCGCCAGGCACGCCGGCCGCGCTGGGCGCCTGCAGGCAGTCTCTGTGCACGAGCTCCTCCGCGGAGTAGCAGTGGGCCAGATTGCCGCGGGGGTGCCATTTAGTGGCGGGCTCAATGGCGTACTCTCTGAAGGTCACTTCGCGCACGGGTTGGACCTGGGGCAGGTTGGAGGAGTAGGAGTATGTCATTGGGCGCGAAGACGGGGTCTGGGGCAGAAAAGAAGGGAGGCTGGAGAAATCTGGACCCGAGACGTAGTAAGTACAACTTGGCAAATACATGTTAGAGGAGCAGGGACCACGCTCATCAAAATCCATCATTGGGCTACCTTGGGCTCTCCGCAGTAGCCGAGCTTAACATGATTCTCCACTGCAGCTGCCTCTTTGAAGCGGATCCGTGAAGTAGAAATTTGGAGACGTAAGCTGACGTGGAAATCTATCCCCATCCTTAGCAGGGAGGTGCTGGTCATGTGACCCGATGTTGAAATTGACAAGCTGCGAGCTGGTCCGGGCCTTTTTTTTTTTCTTCCTCCCCCTTTCCTTTTTTTTTTCCCTCTCCCCTCCCCTCCCTCCCCGGCTTCCTTTCTTTGTAGCCACCTCAGGGGAAGCAACAGATCGTCACTCGGTGTTCTCACCGAAAGCACGTAATCGCCGGTGTAACTCATGTTGGCTGGGGGGCCTCCCGGCGCGCGGAGAGCTGGGGTGCGCCCCCAGGCCGCGCGCTTTCGCTCCATTGCAGCGTCCTGGCCCTCAAGTATGCCGAGGGCGGTGAGAGCTAAACCCCCGCCCCCGCGAGCCACCTCCCCGGGTGGGTGAGGGATGCCCTGGGCTGCGGACGGCCAGGTGGGAGCCCGTCGCTGTGTGGCCTGTGGTCTCGGCATCTGTCCTCCTGGAGGCCCGCGTTGGCACCCCCTTCTTCTCAGCCCACCCCCCTTCCACAGGCTTGCTCTGGAAAGCACCTCTGTCTCAGACCCTGGCCGGATCCCCTTCGGGGCCAGAGTTCGCAGCCGTGGATGTGCCGGCCTCGCGGCTTGTCCGATTTGCACGGTGACTTGATTACACGCTCGCATTCATGGTCACTTCCGAAGCGCTTTAGTGCCTTCCGTCCCCAAACCGCCAACAGCCAGGGCGGCTTCTCCCCGCGGTTTGTCAAATGATCCGCAGGGCCCGGAAGAGCCTTCGTCTCACCCGGGATCCGCCTCTCACTTCATCTTCCCTGCCTGCCTCCTCACCCCACCTTCTGCCCTTGGAGAAGCCCCCTCTTCCTCGCTGCCTGCCGGGGTTCGGAGTGACTCCGCAGAGGCAGAGGCGTGGGGCTGCGCCGCGGCTCACCGGTCCGCTCGCCCGCCTGGTCTTCTGGAGCCGAGGACTCGGGAAACCCGTGCAGTTGAGGCAAGCCTCGGGCTACTTCAGAGGCGCTGACATCCGAGGAGCCCTCTCCTGGGTATGCTGCACCTTTGTGGGGCCCACCAGGCTGCTTGTAGGAGTCCAGGGGTGTGGGGAGAATGGGGCGGCAGGGAAGGGGTGGAGGCCTAGGAGAGGTGGCCCAGACAGGGACGACTGCCTCCTCCCCTTCCTTAAAATTCTTGAGAATGAAAGCGAGAGATGTGCAAAGCAGAGGCTCAGACGGCCCTTGCCTTTTCTCCCACTCATTTCCCAGAAGGAATAAGATGCCTAGAAAGAGAGAGGTGCTCCCCAGACACCTTTCACCCTGGACGACAAGGATGCCTTGAAAAATAGAGGTTTGCGCTAAAGAGAGACAGAGGCCGTACCGCTAGTGTGAGTTCTAGCTTTCTTGGGAAGAGGAAAGAAATTAAGAAGGCAAAATATGCCTGCCATCCTGAAGGACTGAAGGAGCAATGTTTGGGGGGAATCGAAAGAAGGGAGAGAAACAGAGCATCCCTGTGGGGTGGAGAGTTGCAAGGGGGCCCAGACCCAGGGCCTCCCCAAACTCTCTCTTCGAAGGAGCTGGGGTGTTGCTGAGGGAAAGTGAAAAAAAAAAAGCAAAGCAAAGCAAAGGACAACCATTTCCCTTTCCCCATCCAAGAAGCAGCCAAAGGTATTTACATATCTTGGGGAGATTTAGAGTATAAACGCTAAGATCTTTGGTATTTAAGTGTCAACATCGATTTATTTATTTATTGCTGAGCTGACTGTAACCGACTCAATAACAAATCTCATCATGTATTGCACTGGAAAGGAAATATTCTCATTACGTATTTTCTCCAAATAATGGCCTACCATTGCATTTGAATACCTGCTGTAAATATCAATAATTTCGAGTAATTGCTCTGTAGTGGAGTAAACTAATTTATTAGCATTAATGTTTATGTGGCTCCCCACCCCCACCCTCCTTTACAAGGGTTACTTATCACAAATCAAGCTACTTGGACACATCGGTTTAATGAACTCTTTATTCAAGATTTGCTACAAGAACTTTCATGCCCCTTGAATCCCTGAGAGCTGAACTTGAAATTATTCGTGCATCTTCAGCTTGACATATTTGTCCACTGTGGCTTGTGCTGAGGGCGGCAGCACTGCCAGTGAGTGAGAAGGTCCAGCAGGAAGGAAGGCAGTTGGGGAAGGGTAGCCTGAGACCTCCTAAAGCTGGGAAGCACATTTACAGGACTGCCCTGCAGTGACAAAACTTCTATTTCCAGCAGCGATCAGCAAGGCAAAATATTTGTTTCTCCACAGCATCTCTTTCGTGGAGACAGAATATGAAAGGGAAGAGAGGTTTCAAACAGCAGTATTTGAGCCGTTCCTTGGCTGGATTTTGGCTATCCCAAACCGGCTCCCAACAGCCCACCCAGTCCTCACCACCCCTACCCTCAAACAAAAGGAATGCATCAGGGGTTTCAGTGACTTTGCCATAACAAAGGCGCCACCATTGCGAGGCTCGCCCGCCCCTGGGTGAAGGCAAACAAATTCTTGCACTTGTATTAGGGCTTTTAAGACCATAATTGAACCCGGGGGCGTCTAGGAAAACCGAAAACAGTTCTAGACAGACCTGCGGTTTTATAGCAGTTTTGGCAGTCAACTTCAGCTTGTGCCTGAGCAGACGGGGGCTGTGGTGGCCCGCCAGCGGGGGACGCCAGGCCGCCTCCCCCGGCTGCACGCAGCCCCTGTCTTAATTAGCTCGGTTTTCCCCTGGTGCCAGGGAGAGCGGTCCCCGCGGAGAGGTCGGTGTGGAGGTGTGCGCCGTTCTGCATAACCATCGCCTCCCATGTCCTTCTCCAGGGCCAAGCCAAGAGGGTGTCGGCAGGGCTGGATCCCATGGGTGTCTGCAGGAGACAAAGGCGAATTCCCGAGCAAAGTCTGGGGCTGGGAAGGGCGTTCTGGGAGCGGCTGGCAGGGCAATTCGGCAGGCTGCACGAATCGGGGTGTCCGGAGGGACTTGCAGCCTGGCAGGGGGAGAGCGGGGGCGCTGCCGTGAAGATGGATGAGGGAGAGGGCTTTTGGTATCAGCGGAAGGGGAAAAGCCTGCAGCGGCCGAATGGTTTTAGTTTCCCATCGGGGATAGGCGAAGGGTCCTCAGACCCCCAAGGCTGCGCAGCTTTCCCAGCCGTGCCCGCTCCCGCCCCTCTTGCGCGGACGCACTGGCGGTGTACACGTTTCGCCAGGCAGGCGGCCGGTGGGCGCAGCTCTGAGGACCAGACCACGTCTTGGGGCAGAAGGGAAGGCAGCGCTTCGGGTCCTGGGTTTTGACTTTGCTCTGAGCCTATAATTGACTCTTCCGCTTTGCAGGAGGTCCAACAGCGAGCTGAGCCCACCGGGCCCTGGAAAAGACCCGACTGGGGCTCAGGTCGCCCCGGAAGGCCAAGTCCGAGTTCCATTTCTTGAAGAGGCCGCGGCGGGCAAGGCTGTGACATTGGCCCTAGCGACCGGTTTCCCAGGAGCTGTTCTTTCTCAGGAGCTCCACAGCGCGGGGCCACCTCCCGAAAACTGTCTTCAGCGTGGACTTCCTTTTACCGTCAACCCGGAGCCATCCAGCGGGTAATGCAAGAGGCCAAAAATGTTTGGAGGAAGAAAAACAAAGGCAGGAAGTGGCGGCGGCCTGACGGTGCGTGTGTGTGTGTGTGTGTGTGTGTGTGTGTGTGTGTGTGTGTGTGTCTGTAGAGACGGGAGGGAGCCGGTTCGATCTCTTCTTGTTTTTCCAAACTTCAAGGTCTAGGCGGCCATCCGCAGGGCCGGTCCGTCGCTCCCTCACAGCGTTTTGGAGGTGGCCACTCGGATAGGAGGCCGGCGCCCTCGCCAGTCTTGTCAGGCGGAAACGGCTAACGAGGAGATTTGGTCAGCAAAACAGACCAAGCCTTTCCCAGGCTCCGTCTGACTTGGCCCTAAGGTTGGGGAGGAGGCTTGCGCAGAGCCTCCTGGACACTCCTCGGTGGGATGAGTGCGCCCTGGCGGGGACGGTGATCCGTAAACCTTGCGCTCCGCTCCACCCGCCTTCTCAGGCGGATTATCGGAATAAAGTGTGTCCAGGCGCCTCTGCAGCCTCCGCTTCTTCTTGCAGCCGGAGGGATCCAGGCAGCAGCGGGAGGGCGCCGGCGGGTGGTGCCTGGGCAGGGTGGCCTCGGCGCGGTCAGTGTGCACCCCGTCCGGGCCACTCGAGGCCTTGTCTCCGCATCTGTTGTGCTGGGGGCATTTCCAGCACAGTCATTCAAGCGACGTGAGTTGCAAGTATCGTCACTTGATCAGCAGCCTGACACCCTCTCACTCAAAGGGAGGAGAAAGCTGGGGGTCCGGGAGCACCTTCAGACCCCAGACTTCCCAGCCCCAACTGGCGGAACTGCTGGGATGCCCACTTCTCTCCTTGAGGTTGGTTTGAGGGCAGCAGCTGCCGCTTTCCTCAAATCTGGGAATTCCAAGTCCCCAGGGCTTGTACTTGCAGCCTTTCGATTGCTCAGCCTGTGGCTCGTGGATAATGCCAACGCCAAGCTGCCTTCACACACCACTTGCCTTCCCAAAGCTGTCTTGCTTGGCCTCTTCCCTTCTTTTCTCATCTTCTGGGGCCTCTGCTACACTGAACAGGAGCTGAGGTGCCACTGGAGGGCACCCAGGACTCAGGTACAGGGAAGGAAGGCTGTTAGGTTCCAGACTCTTCCCCCAATCCGGGCCTCCACCAGAGCCTGGACCGGGTGTCCCACCTCCTGCTTTGCAGCACTCCATCCCCAGGTCCCACCATGTCTGGCTTCTTTCCCTTCCCCCTCCCTCCCTAACACTTCCTCCTTCTCTTCTGGGGACCCTGTTCCAGCTTTTCCAGGCTGGGCAATCCAAATGGGATAGGGCTGGGAGGGGTCGGGCCCATTTGATACACTGAATCATACTCCCAGTTGGCTACAGATTTTTCTCTCTCAGTGGATTGCTTAGGCCACTATCGATATTTTGCTTCTTCTTGCTTGCCTGAGTCCTTACTTCCCTCTGTCCACAAATGTCGCACTGTTTCTAGAAAGCTACACAGAAGAGTATTTCAACCCTGGTGACTGTGTTGCATACAGGTGCAAGAGTCGGCTGGCTGGACCTGGGTGGAAATGGCCATACAGCCCTTCCCTGGATTGTAGGCTAGGACTCCATTTGGGGAAATCCCTCCTTCCACATAGGAGGTTTCCTGAGGGGGACATCGGTATTCCATGATGAGCTAGGGTGGTAGGTTGTCTGAAAAGGCTCAGGTCTCCCAGTATTTGTTCTCAGAGAATGGTTTATCGTCAGATCATGACCAATCCATCTTATTTCCAGGAACTGCCCAGAGGCAGCACTGAGGCTTCGATAAAGTATCAGGAGACCCACCTCTATTACTACCAGGTGGAGGCCTGGGTTAATTTGTCCCTCTGTCAAGAGGCATCCCACCCTCCCCCAAGCTACCCTACACTTCCCTAAAGAGGAGAACAGGTAATGCCTTGAATTTGACTTCATAGTACTTGGTCTGACTGGCAGGTTCAATCATCCTCCAAGGCCCCTAACCATCCCAAGAGTTCCATCATCTTTCCCTGGCACAAAAGGGTTGAGGTCCAGGGCTCAGCGAAGGCTCACAAGGATCCAAGCGATCTGGCTATCCTTTAGGTTGGTGGATCCCAAACTGATGGCAGCAGTGGTGATTTCTTCCTTTGAGAACTAGTTTTATTGTCACTGACTCATTAGAGATTTTATATTTTCCTACAGAGTGGGGACAAATGGGGTGGGGGGAACTTCGAAGGGTGAAGCCCTGGTTCTCAGCATCTGTCTTCCATTCCTCCTGCAGCTTCAGCCCAAACAGGTTTCCCCCAGCAGAGTGTGTCTTCAATAAAGAGGACAAAAGAGGGTGGCCGAGCCCAAAGGCTGACTCTAGTCCTTGGGTCTCAGTCCCCACAGCTGTGGCTCACAGGAAGCCCTCATGCCCCAAGTTCTAACTGCTTCCCAGGGCAGCTGCATTTCAATGTGAAGGTCAGTGGCGGCTCACATTCTAGGCTTGAGAAGCGCTCCCACCCCATCCAGCTCTGCCCTAGGAACCTCCCCCACTGGCCTTGCCTGGCAGGTCTGCAATGGGACCCAGGCACAGATAATTCCTCCTGCTATACAAGCTCCACAGCCCAGCCCACCCATGCAGCCCTAGGGGTAAAATCCAGCTATTTTGTTATCCAAGAAAAGAAATCATTTGCAGGTCTTTGGTTCTTCTGAAGAGATAAACTCAGTGGCAGGTGAAGTTTCATCAAGCTTAAGCTATGGATTCACCACCAGGCCTGATGCTCTGACCTGCTGCTGGCAGGCTGGAAGTGCGGTGGGGGGTTCCCTCCCTTGCAGAGCACAGTGAGGGATTCTTGGGGCCAACGAGTCGGGGGTTTTTACCTTGGCAGAATGCACCTCACTTCTCAGTGCCGATTTTTGGCAGGAGGAGGGCATCAAGGGTCTCACCAAAACCGTGCTGTGCAGGAGAGGCACCCTAGCCGGGTCTTGACTCCCCTATTTTCTTCCTGGTTAGGCTGATCCTGCCAGGCCCCTTGTTCCTACCAGGCCAGAACTCCTATCCAGCCATGTCCTCTCCCCGGGACTTGCAGGCACTCCCTTCTTGCCCCGGCCAGGCCTCTGCGGGCTCCGAAGTCTCCTGGGCTGGGGCCGGCCCCGCTCTTCCGAGAACTGGACATGACTTGGGCCACCCCTGACTGCGGGACTCCTTTCCAACAGGCCTGGGGTCGGGATACTTGGAAATCGAGAAAGAACCCTTGATTCCAGTGCAGGAGCCCAGGCTATCAGAGCCCGCTTGCAGCAGGAGCGACGGCACCGCCAACTGTGCGTCCTCCACCTTCCTGCGGCCGCGGCCGCGACCGGCCCTGACCATGGAGGCGGCCGTGGCGCGGAGGACTTGACCTTTACGGCGCGAGAGGAGGGCGCTCGCTGAGCCGCGGGGAGGGGGAGCCTACTCCCTTCAGCCTCTTCTACCCAATAGCAGGCTGGACAACCCACGCATGCTGCGCCGCTCGCCTTCACATCCCCCTCCATTTTGTGCAGTGTCCGCAGCCCCGCGGCGGTAAACAAAGCCCCCAGCACCGCTCTCATCACCCTTCTTGCGGGCGCCTGTCCCCGACCCCCCAGGCCGGGAGGCTCAGGGCTGAAGCCAAGCGTTCGGCAGCCCCCTCCAGAGCGCTCTTCTCTCGCCCGACGCCAGCCGCCCTCGGCCAGTGCCAGTCGGGCCCCGGCGGGGGCCAAGTTCTCGTGCGCGGGGTCCCGGCCTCGGGCTGCGGGAGGCGCGGAGCCCACGGCCGAGCCGAGCGGAACGTGGCAGAGGCGCGGGCCGCAGCGAGGCCCGAGGCTGCCTCCCCGCCCTGGCGGAGGCCGCGGCGGCCCGGAGCGCCCGGATCTGGCCGTTCGGGTCCACGGCGCGGCCCTGTGCGCCAGGCTCGCCCTCTGCGCCCTCCGATCTCATCCCATCGCTCGGCTCTGGGCTCAGAAAGCGGAAGTATCTGGTGGAGAAAAACGCGGTTTCTTCTCAGCCCGTCTCAAAACCCCTTTTAGAGAAAATGCTCCTGTCAAGTTTTATTTCCCGTTGCAAACCACCTTCCACTCTGCCAAGAATTAAGACCGGGAGAGATTAAATACCCGATTATTCTCTTGGGGAGGGAGGGGCGGGGCGGAGAAGGGAGCACCCGCACAAAACATTCGTTTGAATCGGCTGGTCCTTATCAAACAGCGCCCAGAGAGCCCTCGAAGGCTCGCGCGGCCTGCGGCGGCGTCAGCTGTAGCTGCGGGGCGACTCACCCGCACCGTCCCCGGCCCTCGGGGTTCCGCTGCCTCGACCTCCGCCTGCCATCCTGCCGCGCGCGCCCGGGGTGGCGCACCAGCCTCCCAGGGAGGCCGGCTCCATGAGGGTTTGTTCCTCCATTTTGAGCAGGGGGGGTCACGAGGAGGATTTGGGGCCGCGCCTCTGTGCCAGAGAGGCGCGACATCGGGCCGCTCTCGGAGTCCACAGCCGCCCTCTCCCGCTCGTCCACACCTCCGCGCCCGGGGGGAGGCCCGGCGTGGCCGCACGGCCACCCGCGAAACGTGGGAGATCTCTGAGACGCCGTTGTGATGATTCCTGCCCAGGGAATCCAGCTCTTCTGCGGCGCGAGAGCCAGGCAGGAATGAGATCAACGGTGCCAAGGCCTCGTCTGCTCTCACGGGGAATCTTTTCTGCGCCAGAGTCTTTTTCCTCCCCTTTAAAATAAAATTAAAAATAGCAAGCACCTCCCAGCCACTCGTCGGAGCTAGGTAGGTGCGCGAGGATTGAGTGGGTATTTTCACAAAAAGTGAGGCCGGCTGTTACACACCCGGCGGCCTAGCAGATGAAAACTTAATTAGCGTGCCTGTCCTAAAACCTAGGCATAAATCTCCCCGGGCCCTTTTGGATAATGCCACATCTTTGCTTATGAAAAATGGCATGTGAGCGACTCGCCGCACATTTCTCTGATTCTCCAGTTCTTGGTCTGCTGACACGCATTCGATCAAGTTTAAAGGAATGCGCATAAATCAGCAAGCCCCTAGCTTGTCCTCGGGGGAGGTCTGCAAATCCAGAAGGGTGCCTCCGAACCCATCGGGTCTGGGGTTAGCTGTCCCCGGCAGAGGCAGACAGAAGCCACCATCTTCACCAAAACCCCTAAGCACATCGCAGTAGATTGCAGTCCGCATCTATGCCGACTACGCAGTAAAATCCGAGTCGTTAACCACCGGCACACAAATGTCACCCTCAGCTGAATTTCACTGCCTCGAGGTGAATTTCTAAGAAAACATGTCAATTAGGTTGAATTTTTAAGGAGTTTCTCCCCTTTTCCTTCTTTAAAAACTTTTTTTTTTTCCTTTTCTGTGGGGGGGGGGACCCAGTTTTACTGGATGGCTTCAGCTCTGCATCAATCATAAATAGTAGGGAAATGCATAGTGACATTTAACAATCACCCACTTAAAAAGACTTAATAACTATGAGGGTATGAAGAGTAGATGGAAAAAGTAGGTTTTTTTTTTTAAGTCTCATCTTTACAAACTTTGTAAAATTCAGGATGACTTTTCCTTTTTAGGAAAAAATACTTGAATTGGGTTTTTAACAACACTATCCATGGAACAGTGGCTGACATTATTATTCCTATTTTTCCAGAGGTGACTGGTATCCTCCGGGATATCTTTGTTTATAAAGTTTTTAGGCTAATTGTTATTTGGGCATCAGGGAGTGATAAAAATCCATGCCCACCTCAGGTTATCTGGTAGATCTGTGGAAATTTTAAATATGAGGACAGTTAGGTAAGACTGACACTATCAACAACCATTTTAGAATAGGTGAGACACACACACAACAACAAACAACAGCAACCCTGAAATAGCGTCTGTCGTTACAGTTTCAAAAATTGGAAGAGAGAAAAAAGAAGGCTGCTACTTTACCCCGGGTTCCTGCAGTGGTGGTGGCTTTCGAAAGGGGCGGTATTCCGGCTGCAGAGCTGCTGTTGGCCTCCTTCCTAGGCCTGAGGCTCAGAATATTTCTTACATCTAAAGAAAAATATCCCCCGTCAACAGAAGAGTCCCCTTTGGAGCTGTTCTTAAACACACAGTTTGATCCAGCTTTGAGGGGATTTTCCACCACTTTAAACATTTTGGGAGAAAGTTGCTACTTTGACTTGATGGCAGCTCATTTAGAAACAGAGTGCTGTGGAACAAGAGGTGGGAAGGTGGGTCTGAAGCAGCATTTTCATGTGTTTCCACAAGTGGAGTGAAAATCCTCAGGGCAGCAACATATGATTGCACTCCATAAGACCATTCGATATGTGTGTTTCCATACCAGGCTGTTTTTGAGACAACTTTGGAGATTCTTTTCATAATTCCCCATCTATAAAGGAGTTCTGAGTCCTCAGGAGAGGTTGGAGAGGTTTCTGGAGGCCAGGTTTGTAACTAACACCTATTATTTTCCATAAAATGATGAATCTGGTTCTTCCATTCGCTATTACTTTCCTCTAACAGAAAGGTAAAATTCACCTGCATCTCAAAGTTCTGCATCCCAAAGCTACTGGTTCCACCAACATTTTAATACATAGCGAATTTGACAAAAACACATTACCCTATGTGGGCATTAAAATATATAAACATACATATGTATTCTTTATGACTCTGAATACAGCACCTGATGTATTGTTAGGGGGTCAACAGTAGTTAAATCATCATTATAATTTTGATGGTGGTTGTTAATATTAAACATATTTATTTCTCCCACAAATCAAATGGCAGATTCACAAGCATCAATATAAGATTGCACACCACCTTGGAGTAGCGCTCAGCTCCAAGCTATTCAGAATAATGCTCCTTCTGCATCTAGAGTATGGTCATTTTGTAGACATGAGATATTTAAGTTCTCCTTACTGACTTCTCAAGAGCTGGGTTTCTTTGAATTTCTAAAATGTAACTCTAGAGCTCTAGAGTTAGCAAGGCATCTGAAACTTTTTATTTGCTGTAAAGACTCCCTGATAGCCCTAATTAGGGTGGTAGACCACCTTGGAGGGCGAAGGCCAGGAAAGAATGGTTATTTAAGAACACCTCTTAGACTGTAACAAAATTGTACAGCTTTAAAGCAGATCTGCAGAAACCTGATGCAGAGCAAGCCATTGTGAAGACAAATCAAACTTGGCCATTGAAGAAAAGGAGCAAAGCTTCATCAGTAAAGTACATTTTGTACCTCAACTCTACAAATCACCTTAAATTACAATATTTTGGGTCATCAGCAATTAATGATACGATATCTGTACAGATTCTACAAATATATATACAAGCACACACAAGCATTAATATGCAAATGTATACATGTATACACATATAAGATATCTATTTACATATATACAGGCACACACATAATTTACATATATTCAAATTGGTTCCATCTGGAGCCAAAAAAATGAGTACTGAATCTCTAAAGCAAGTCAAGGAGGTAAGAGCTCTTGATTCCCTTGAAGTTGAAGAATTACAAGGAGTCTTGTCAACGCGAGGTGGCGCCCTTGATCTACTAATCCAGCTGAGGCCAATTCATGGGCTGTCAAAAGTCAAGGTCACAAATTGTCTTTTTTCGTCAAGGTCAAGGTTTAAGGCCTTTCGTAGTCCTGTCATTTCAACAAATATCAAAACCTGCCCTCTCAGACACATGCAGACCCAACAGCAGATTTTAAAATACGACAGCCTAGGCATTGCTGATACAAAACAACTGGTTTTCATTTTCCACAGGGAGCCTGGGAATTTATATTATCTCTTCCTCCTTTCTTTTCTCTCCCTTTTCAGAATACCTGACACTTTAATCTCCTTGAAGCACTTATCATTTTAAGGATTTTAGTAATAAGAAAGTTCTTCCTTTTCTTAAAAAATTTTGTAGCAAAAAAAAAAAAAGCACTGAATAATAATAAAGAATGGTCCTTGGTTTCTTTAAGACAAACCCGCTCCTTTTCTTTCTGTGCAGTGCACATTTAGCATAGGAAAGTAACGAGTATTTTCTTCAAATTTTAACGGCAGTGACTATTTTATTAACAGATTTAATACCACTATATTACTATCTACAGATCTAAGATTTTTTTTTCATTTTAGTAGAAAGATTTTAAAAGCAGGTGCACAAATACATTTTCACAGTGTGCTGAATGTCTTTATTTACAAGATATCATTTTATAGTGAATATGAACAAAACGAATGTGCTGGTTGAAATAACTGCTTGATTAAAAATGTTCTGTGAAGATGAATCTCTAATCTTTCTAATGCAATCTGATAACACAATAAACAAGGAAAAATACAAATCCCTTAATAGATCAAAATATAGAATGTAGACATCTAAATGATTTGAGGGAATGAATTTTCGCTCTGAGTTTTCTAAAAAATAAAGGAAGAAAATTATTTCTCCAGCAAATTGTTTTGTAAATATAGAGAAATTCCTATTTAAATGTAAAAATAAATTGTGTTCCAACCAAAGTCCATCACGTTTGGATGGAACCTCCCCGGAGATCTGACATAAAGCAAATTCTGGGGATCATCCGATGATTTAAAGATTATTTCAAAGATTATTTTAAAAGATATCAAATCCTTTGGAAAAATAACTGATATCGGGATGTAAACATAGTCCAAATACCACATGATATGCTTGTTATTAGCAATTAAAAATTATTTTCAGAAGGATATTACAGACCCCAGGTTCCCCTGCAGCCTTAGAGGTGCAGCTGGTTGTTTTGACTATCTAGATAAATGAGCCTTGGAAAAGCTTTCTCTCCCTTTCTCCCTTCATAGCGAATAGTCCAAGACCATTATCTCAGTACCTTCTTTCTTCCCCTCTAAATCTATACATAAAAGGTTCTGCAGAACACACAATGGTAGGAATTTCACTACGATTTACCTGAGCAGGCACATGCAAAGGGAATGGCGACCTAAGAAGGACAAGCAGATGTTTACAACAGCTTCTTGCTTTTGTAACCAATTTTTAGATTATTACCATCTAACACAGTGTCCTAAAATATAACAGTCACATAAATACTTACAAGATTTCAGTAACTGCGTAACTTATCTGAAATTGAGTATTTGGGGGTTGATGTTTGACTCTAGAGATTGTCATTTACCGGGCTGGTGAGGCTGGCGGGAGGACTGGCAGTCTTTACCGTTTCTCAAAGTTATAAACCAGTTGTAGATTCCACTACAGAGAAAATCTCCCTTAGGAGAGCAAAATGCCAGTGTCCCCCTCTTTCTCTTTCCCATTCTTCAATTGTTATTAAACATTATCTGGGCATTTTCATTATCTGGGCAAAGCAACGAGTTCTGAAGCGGTTCTTCAAGTTGCCTTCTTGCTCCGTTTTTAATCCATTAACTAGTGGTCTTCAACTTGTTGATGACTTTTTTCTCTTTAACCCTCCTGTTCTGGAACCAGATTGTGACCTGCCGCTCGGAGAGGTTCGTGGTGGCTGATATCCGCCTCCGTTTGTCCTTGGTAATGAATTTGTTCGTGGCGTATTCCCGTTCGAGTTCTTTTAATTGCACCTTGGTGTAAGGCACGCGCTTCTTTCTCCCTCTCCTGTAGGAGCTGGCATCTGAGGGATGGGAGACGACGTCTGAAAGATAGGGAGAAGGCCAGTTACGCAGGAATCAGACCCCAGCCAGGACACGGGCGACAGCTCTATCTGAGCCACCCCCCTTGCAGCGCCCAAATGCTCTTTGCCACGCGCTGTACAATCCGGCCTTCTGCCAAAGCCTGGAGAGTCAGTGGGGAAGGTGGTTAGTTCTGCAAGGAAATGAAATGGCCCAGGGCTTCAGCCACTAACCCACCCGGGGCCATCGTGCAGGAGCGGGCTTGGAGAGAGAGTCTGGCCCAGAGGCCCACACCTTAGTGCCAGGTTCAAGGTACAACACTTCTTTCCATGTGCCCCGGTCCCAGCACTCGACGTTTCTACACTGAAGCCATTTTTGAGAGCACCAGCAGGGAGGGGCAATTTGGGGAACTGTTTTCAGGTCAATTTCTCATCCTTAAGTTGGCATCAAGGGCTAAGAGAGGGCGGGGCGCAGACGGAGATGGAAGCTAGCCGGGGATCCCTACAAGCTCCCACCCAGCCACCCCTCTCCCAGGGAGGGCCAGGGGCCAGCTCGACTCAAGGCAGTGCAGGCAACCCCAGCCAGCCGGGGTCAGGCTCCCAAGGGTGCAGCCATGCCAGGGCACACCGGGAAGAGAGCAGGGGGCACCTGAGTGAGCCCCGGTGCGAGCGGAGGAGAAGTGGAGCCGAGCCGGAAGACCGGGGCTGGGAACAGGGCGCCATTTACCCGGCAGAGTGGACTTCCAGAGGTGGGGAGGCTGCGCCTGCTCTTTGGGGCAGTACATTTGGCCGTTCCAGCCGTTGGGCAGCGCCCAGGGCTGGTAGCTTTCCATGGGAAGACCCAGGGGCTCGTGGCGCGACTCGCCGGGGCCCCCGAGGCCCGGCACCACCGGCATATCCAGGTAGCCAGGCACGGGCTGATGATGGTGGTAAGGCCCGGCCGCGTAGCCCTGGTGGTAGAAGGCGAACTCCTTGGCGCGGGAGCTGAACTCCTCGGCCGCTGGGCCGGCGGTATCCATGTACTTGTCCGCGAAGGCGGCGGCGGCGGCCGAGGCGGGCTGCGCGCACGACTTGATGGCGTTGGGGTGCGGGCCCATGCGGGCGCACGGGTAGTAGCCGCTGCCGAAATAGCCATAGGGCAGCGCCGCGGCCCCGACGAGCTCTGCGCCGCCGCCGAGCAGGGGCTGCATTGCTTGGCGGCCTCAGCGCCCGCCGGGCCGGCCGGGCCCGGCCCTCCCGAGGACGACGCGGCGGCGGCGGCGGCGGCGGCGGCGGCGGCGGCGGCGGCGGCGGCGGCGGCCGACGGGGGCGCCTCCCCGGGCGCGCTGCTGTAGGCGGCCGCGGCCCCGGGCGCCAGGGGCGCCGGGTGCGCCATCAGGTTGCGGCACTGGTTGGCTGCGGCCGCCGCTGCGGCCGCCGCCGCCGCCGCCACCGAAAAGTTGCCCCCTGCCGCCGCGGCCGCCGGGTGGGGGAAGCCCCCGCCCCCGGCCCCGGCGGCCGCCGCCGCCGCCGCCGCCGCCGCCGCCGCCGCCGCCCCTTCCATGTTCTTGTTGAGTTCGTCGGCCACCAGGCCGCCGCCGTTGTCGTAGAGAAACATGACGGTGGGCTCGATCCAGCGGGGGTGGAGGAGCACGGAGGCTGTCATAGCCCGAGCCGCATGGAGAAGACCCCAGTGGCGCTGTTTTAAAAAGCCCCCAAGAAGTGAAGAGCGCGCGACGCGGGGCCGGGGCCCGAGCGAGGGGGGCGGATCGCGCCCCGCGGGGTCGCGCCAGGCGGCAGCCCATTGGCCCGGTCCCCCCCCGCTCCGCCCACGGCGTATGCAAAGCGGGCGGCTCCAGCCCCGGCTCCGCGCCGTGCGCCCGCCGTCCCCGCCGCGGCCCGCGCCGTCCCCAGCGCCAGCGCCAGCGCCAGCGCCAGCAGCGGGCCGCGCACCGTTCACCCAGGGGAGAGGCGGGGGACGCGGGCGGGTGGGGGCGGAGGACTGCGGGTGGGGCCGGCCGGGAAGGGCGGCCCCCTCAGCCCCCCTTCCCTTCCCTCAGCCCAGTGGGCCCAGACCCACGCAGCCAGGCGGGGAGGGGACGAGGGCGCGCGGCTGGGTTGCGATCGGAAGCGGTGGGGACAGGCCAGGTAAATCTGCCGGCGGCCAGGGATGGGAGAGTGACGAGGACGGGACCGACCCTGCTCAGGCCGGGTATTTCTTGGGGCCGCTGGAGCTGTTTTCTTTCCAGGAACCCGCGCGACTTTCTGCAGCGAGACCCTAGGACGCACATCGGCGCTTTCGGCTTCGACAGCGTCGCGATTTCGCTCTCTTTCCGGGGAGCAGTGGCAGGGCGTCTCCTGCTTGTCGGCTTCTGAGGATATGCCTGGCTCACGGGTCCCAAGAAAGCTTGGACTGCATTGAGGAACCCCCTTCCTTTCCCTGTCCACAGTGTTAGTGGGCGATTTTACATACTTGCATTTAGACCCATAGACTCAGAACGACTCATTACACTCCACTATCACACACACACACATACACACTGAGCGTACACGGATGCACTCATATTCACACACGTATGCATGCAGCCTGTTTCTCGCTCTGGCCCGGCAATCTCCTCCAGAGACTTTGAGGTCGAGCGAGGGATCCCTGTGTGCTATTCACCCATGCTCCCCGCATCGCCAGGCTGGCTGGCTTCTCCTGGAAGGGGCTTAAGAGGGACAGGCCTCTGGGCTGGGCTGCTGGCGGGAACTCTAGTCCGGCTTCTGGGACCAAACACACGCAGCTTCATAGATCGTGGACCGGACCTGACTCTCCCGGGACCTGGGAACCCACTATTTCACTCTGTTTGGGGCCACTTCCTGTCTTCCCGTCAAGTAGGATCTCCAACCTGAAGAGAGTACCCAGTCCCCCTCTGCCTAAGAACCAGCCCAAGAAGCCTTTTTTCCTCTGTGCCTGGGAAATGCGACCCTTTCCTGGGAGCATGGTGGGGTTTTGGTGCTAGAAGAACCAAGCAGGGACCCCACTCGCAGCTGCCATGTTTAGGTGAGAAATTCTGGGTGTCCTGCTGCTGTGGGGCCACATACTTGCACTTCCGATTTCGCTTCAGTGAGCTGGTTAGGTACCCAGAAGGGGAAAGAGCGTTCAAAGCGAAAGTGGGCGCCTTACGGGAACTTCAGAGCTGGGGAGAGCGCAGGACTCCCTTCCACCCCAGGCGGACTGGTGAGCAGTCAGGCTCGGACCTGCCCTCTGGTACACGCTTGCAGACTCAACCCTAAGCTCAGGGGACTGTGCATACTGTCCCCTCCCCCCATCTGCTCTCTAAGACCCCTGGGCTTCCTGCAGGGTCCAGACCAATGCGGCTGGGCTCCAGTTTTTATCTGTCCTGAACCCGGGTTTGCCCTGACCAATGTAAGTGTCGCCCAATAAAACCTATGACCCCCCAGCCTCCCCCACACACCCAGTGTGCCCTTTCCTTCCTGACTTTTTAGCAGTTTGGGGTAAATATTGATTTGCCCCCAGTTTACCTTCTTCCTGACTGGCCATTTGAAGACTAAGGGACCAGCCTCTGTAGGGACTTGATTTTCACGTTACTTCCCAGCCCTTCCACCGCCCCCCTTCCTCTCTCTAAGTGGCATTGTAAAACTCACGGTGACAAAGAGACAGAGTAGGGTTCGAGGCCCCAGTTCCTGGGGACTTGAAGGCGGGTTTTACATACGGGTCAGACACGGCTGGAGGCCAAGGTCAAGTTGAAAGTCGCAGTCTAGCCAGCGTGAGAACTGCCAGGCAAGCCTGGAGACCCAGCCGGCTGCAAAAGATCCACCGCCCACCTCCCCTCACTCTTAATCCTCTTCCCCCTCTTTTAAAAAAATTCTCATATCTGGCTCTGCTCAGCTGCCCAGCACTTTTTGCTGCCTTCGTGGAGTTTTTGGGGCGGTGTTTACTGACTCTTCTTCTCTGCCTCCGCCCTGCTCTTGGCCAGGGTTGCGAGCCTCTTCTATTTTCCAGCCAGACCCGGAAAAACGAAAACACAGCTTGGGGAGCCCCCACTAGCCGGCGCCTGTGCCAGCTCACCTCTGCCCATAGCGCAGCTGCCGGTGCACACAGCCGCCAAGGCCAGCTCTGCCGGCTTCCCTCCCCCTCCCACTTTACCGCAGCCGAGAACCCTGCGGAAGGGCCTCAGCTCCACAGACTGCCAAAGTCGACTGGGTCCCTCCTCACCAAAAATGGTGAGACAATATTCCATCTTGTCCACCGAGAAGCCTCAAGCAGGTTTGTCTGGGAGGGACGGTGCTGGGGGGGGAAGGCTTTGGATTGCATCTCAAATTAAGCTTTTCTCGGCAAACGCAGCACCTCCACCAAGGAAGAGCTTGGGGGCCTGAATTATTGAGACGTATAGTGCACTTTTAGTGATCACATTATCTGGATATTTTCTTAGTTATCCGTGTATCCTTGTCAATTTTTTAAAACTCCCAAGACAAGGTTACTTAGAGGAAGGCCTTGTTCCCCTCTTGTCCTGGATCTTAATATACATATGATTTTCCACCAGGTATGTCAAGTCGTCCTGACATGCTTACACTGTTTTTAAACCTCTGAATGTCTTGCTAGATATAGAGTGTTAGCAACCAATCAGTGGGGATGGTTTACAGAAGAACGAGCTCTGTGAATAATTTTGGGTCTGAGTTTCTGGAATTTCTACTCCCTTTGAAGCAAGAATAATGCCCCCTCTCCATCTTCTGCTGAGAGAAATAAGATGTTTGTTAATGGTTCCCAATGAAGCTTCTTTCCCTGCCAGGCAGCCACCAAACTAGCTGTGGAAAAGTAAAGTTTGGAGAGCAATGAAGAATTAAGTGTGCTCTGGGAAGATCCTCCCAGATTTCCTCCCCTTCTCCCAACAGCAAGATCAAGATTTGCTTGCCTGCCCAGTAAGTGAGGTCTGGTCATCTGAGCTGTCTGCCCCTCTGATTTTTTTGTCCTCTAGGCTCAGGAATTCGTATAGGATCGAAGGGAGGCATCATCAACTTAACAATTTTATCTTCAGACTCCTCGTGGGTTAGGATGGGGAGGACAAGGCAGCCACTGAGATCTGCGGGCAGCAATGGCCCCTTGAGCAAGAGAGTCAAGCAGAGGTTTGTATGGGTGGGGGTGGGAGATCCTGTGGTCACTTTTCAGGCTCTGCCTGGTGTGCCTAGATTTCCCCAGAGAAGCCCTGAGAGGGCAGCACAGGCAGGACCGGGAGGGCGGCAAGCTTCAGGACGGCCTTTGTTCAAGGAGTTGCCAGAGCCTCTCTCTTACTCCAAAGCGCCTTGGCCAACAGGGCTTCTTATCTCCCAGAGTGGGCCAGGGCGCCCTGTAGGACGTAGCTGACCAGAAGTTGCACAGTGAAGAGAGAGACCTAGGCTGAGTTTCTCTGGATGGGGGACTCTGTGCCTGCCTGGTTCTTGCGGCCCTGAGCTCCCAGGATTGGAAGAGAAAAGGACAAAGGGAAGCCAGTTTTTAATCGAGTTTGATTTTCACTAGCAAATGAAATTTACCTGCTCTCACTTTAACTCAGAGAAGGCTGTCAGCGCTGCTCCCTGGCGCTATTTCTTTGCATCCATCCAGGATTAGGATACACATTCTTCAGTTGGTTCTAAAGACACTTTGTATTTCAGGATATTCATGTGTTTCTAATGTATCCAAGCAGCTTTACAAGCCGCATTTGCAGAACATCTTAACCCTCTCCCTCCCACCCTTGGCGGGCTAGGGCAGAGAGATAAAGGCGAGGGACGAAAGATCCAGAGGAAAAAGACCGGCTAGGGGACTGAGGCGAGAGAAAGAGAAAAGAAGCAATCCTCACACAGGGCAGCACTTCTGAAAATCTGCATTTGAGCAGACCATTTGGGAAAGGAGCAAGTGGGTGGCTGCTCCATTCACAGCGGGCTTTTTGAATATCCCCACCCGGGTGGAAGCTGTACCTTGTTTAAGGGAAAAGGGTAAGTCCAGAAACCTGGGCCGAAGCTGGCCAGTGGGCAGGGAGTTGGCGCATCCCAAGTCGCTCACTCAAACTTTCCTTCTAGATTTTCGTGCATTTGAAGCAATAACGAGGCAGCAAAAGGCTGTGGGGATAGTTTCGGACCATGGGAGGTCCTTTGGCACTGTGGTGACCAATTGCAAACATGGTGAAAGTGGAACTGCAAAGTCGAGGAAGACCCCCACAGTTCTCCATCTTGCCTTTAAGATCCCTTCTTGGGGTGGATTTTGACAGCAAGTTGTTGGAGAAGTAGCTCTCTTGCTGCCTGCTGGGCTTTTTTCCTGGCAGAGCCATTAGTGCACAAACCCTCAGAAAGGACTGCAGAAGCCCACAGGAAAGACCCCAGTTCCAGGCCGGCCCTGCCCTGTTTCCCCCAGAAGCCCCCCGAGCAAGGAGACTCTCTTCCCCCGTTTTAGAATAACCAGACGCAGGTCGCATAAGGAGCATCACCCCAGCACAGCGCCGGCCAGAGGCGCCCGGGCTCCCCAGGGTTGGGGCAAACTCTGGCCTCCAAGACCCAACTCTCGGAGGCTGAGTGATTCTGAGGCCGGCGGTGGCGGTGATAGTGGCAGCGGTCGTGGCGCTGGGAGAGCTGCCGGCCCCCGACACTGCCACCGCTCTGCTTTCCACCGGACCTGGAAACTCAGCTTTTGCGGAAAGGACCGGGACGTGCGTTAGAAGCACAGGGAACTTGGAGAAGGACTCAGCCGGAAGGAGGAAACGCCTTCTCGCAGTGCGCGAACGCCAGCTGGGGGCACCGGCCTGCTGGGTTGCGAGGCTCGCGCCACCCAGGGAGTGAGCTGCCCGTCGCTCGGTCGGGGCGCAGGGAGAGCGCAAGACCGCCCGAGGAATTCCGTGCGGCTGCGACTTGAAAAAGAACGCGGGAGTCTCGGTACCCGACTCTGCCTGTCCCTGCCAGTACCCGAAAGGAGCCCTATCCGCGGGTCCCCACCCCCGCCCTGGCTTGATGCTCAGGCCCGCAACAAAACAGGAAATCAGCGCTGGGCTGTGGATTCTTTAAGTCAACAAATGCACGGAAGACATTCGAGCATTTGAAGGAAACAGGGGGTTTGCACATAAGCCTGGCCCCGCCGGGCTCCGGCGTTCTCGCCGAGCAAACGGAGCGGGAGCCCGGCGGCCTGGGCCCGGGAGCCCACCTCTCCCCGGGACACTGAGAATCCCCACGCTCATGTTCTAAGTTGTGAAGTCTTATAATACACAGAGCAACCGAGGGAAGGAAACTCAGCAGCGCGGCTACGAGAAAGGGGACTCGGGACCCTTCAAGTACACATTAAGGTGTGATCAGACTTTTACGCGCACTTTCCGTGCTGTAATCATAACGGTGTGTGTCTTGATAAGCACATACAGATTCACACATCCAACGTACACACACACACACACACCGAATCTACACATCCAGTGCCATGTGGGTGAAATACAGGCTTCACACCAAGCTCTAAGAAAAGACGTTTCGCCCTGTCGGACCAGCCTGATGACAGACCTCGCTGGCGCATCTCCCTTCTCATTCAGATCCTTACCACCACTCACCGTTCCCTCTCCTGTGGCTCTGTAAATACACCTGTCCCCAGTGGAAGCTGAGCCCTGGACTGGCATTTACCTGGCTCTGATGTCCTCCCCCAAACCTCCGGCTGGCTCCGGGGGCCCTCGCCAAACGGGTCTGGGGCGCCCGACGCTGCGCCTGGCTCTGGGGACCCTCGGCGAACGGGTCTGGGGCGCCCGACGCTGCGCCGAGAGCAGCCGCCGTTTCTTTGTCCGGCTGCTCCAGCCCCGTTCGGCCCAACGCTCAGAGAAACGAAGCAGCGCCATAAAAACTTTTGATATTAGTTTTTATGGGTATTTACACTCTGGTGAGGGGAGCCGAGTGCGGAAGCTCCATTAATCAGTCCCCAACCTCGAGTTTAGATACTCAGTTTATGGGTTGGGAAAGGGAGTTTTCCGGAAAGAAAGTATCAGGGATGGCCGTTGATTCCAGAGGAACGAAAAGGGACGCCGAAGATTAAATGGGCAACTGCAGGTGCTAACCCAAGCTCCACTTTTTTTAATGCCCTTTTGGCTGGGGTACTTTTTCCACTTTTGCCCAACACAATTTTTAACAAATCTTTTTATTATGGGATTTCCTAAACACACACAGAAGTATAATGACCCCTCTCTGACCAACTCCTAGCTTTAATCCCTACTATAATTTCGTCTTTCATTTTTTATTATCTATTCCCATTCTTTTTTATTTTTTAGTATTTTAAAGTAAATGCTATATATCACATCACTGCACTCCCAACATAGGATTTTGAGGATATATTATATTTCAAGATTGGGCAGAAGAACTTGAATCACAATTTAGAATTACAATCTTGCAATTACGATCTAGAAAGAACTTGAGGACTTACCCAGGATTACGGTGGACAAAAGAAGGGGGCTTGAGGTGTGGTCTTGTCTTTCCTAAAATTTTATCTCATCTTTATAAAAGATACATATACATAAAGGAGATTTATGTTACTCTTTTCTGTGAGTGAGTCATCCTTTAATCAAAGATTTCTTTTGCTGCTTCAGGATTTTGGAAGAACACTAAAACCATGCCTCAGTCATTGGCAGGTCCTAAGTTGTCATATATTCTCATATTAGTGGACAAATGACTATTTCCCATTTCAACAGATCTCCACCCCTCATAGAAACCCAAAAGAGATTTCCTACAACTAATCTGGGAAAGGACAATTTGTACTGCTCACAGCACAGTTTTCAAGAAAAAAAAAAAGCAATTCTGTGCATTAAAAATATCTCTCCAGCAGTAAGATATCGTTAAAAGGAATTAATAAAGGCATTGTGGGTTCTTTTGTTTCAACCTAGTGGCTTAATTGACAATGGCACATGATTCTCCCCAGCAAACTCTAAAGGTGGTTTAACGAAAAGTCTTGGCAACTTTAGAAAGCAAAAACAGAAAATAGCAAACTTTTGAATTTGACAAGTCTCACTCCACTCAACTACTTAATAAATTATAACCCCATTTGTCTGAGTCGGCAGAGTGTTATTTTGTATTTCAGTTGTTTATGGTTCCTTAGTTAATTTTTTTGAGGAGTTGTTAAATATCTGGGACATTTTCACATTTGTTTTTTTACATTTTTACACTAAGCATATAACTGCTCATGGCTTTAGAAAAGAGCTATTTGATCAAACTCATAAGGGGTGTGTAAATTAAATGAGAAGAAATGTGTACACATTTTATATCAATTTCTAACAACTTCAGTAGTATGCAGTAAAAGCCCTGGAAATGTTGGCCATGTGTCCCCTGCCCATGGCCTGTGGGGTATCAGCAAGATCAACCCCTACCTGGGCCTCAGGCACGGTGGCTGGTTTGGGGTCCCAGGTCTCCAGATCCTTAGACAGAGTTCATCACAGGGGTGAGAGCTCAGGTCAGGGTCAGGGTGGAGACTGCAAAAGCTAGAAGATTCTGGAGGAAAAGGGGTAGGGGAGGAGAGAAGAAGCCACAGACAAGCTGAGAGACTAAGAGGAAGGAAGAGTTGAGAAGCAGAAGAATAAGAAGCAACAAAGGTATGATTGGCAACCAAAATTTAAGCCATGGCAGCCCAAGGAAGGCCTGTGTTTTTACTGCTCAGCAGAAGCCTGTTGTCTGCGGAAGCCTGACTGGGGGGCCCCTGCTGGTGAGTCTCTTTTGCAATTTAGGCTGCAAGCCTCCCTGTGATTTCTGTAACTACACAAACATAATCTGGGCTTTGAGAACCCAGTTGTTGTCCAGAGTTAAATACAGGCTCGAACTTCAGCCCAAAGAGAGCCCAAACATGTGAATTCCTGCTGGTATCTACTTCGGAGGCATGGTTGGGAGCCAAGTTTGGGACAGCCCCTCAAGCCTGCTAGCAATTATGTGCTCTCAGCCACTTTTTAAAAGGCCATATTTCTTTACATTTCTAGGATCTAATGTGAGGTTATGTCGGGTCATGGGACCCTAGGCTGGTGCAAAGTAATTTGATGTCACCAAGAGCAAGCAGACTCGTTTGTCACCCTGAGGAATAGAAGTCCCCGAAGTCTGTGTTGGGAGTGGAGCAGAGTGGGGTTGGCTGGGGTTGCAGAATCCAGTCAGGGGTCCAGTGTGGGCCTGGACATGTGAACTGGAAGGGGTTTTTCCAGGTTGTGTGTGTGTGTGTGCTCGCGTGTACACACCATGTTGGGAGGAGTGAGGGATGGGCTCTGCTCCAAGCATACACACCGGCCCATCTGAGCTCAGCATGGGACCCGGACTGCTCCAGGCCTTTGGACCCCAGGCTTATTTGTGACAGAATCCAGGTCTCGGTTTTTCATTCTCTGAAGTTAAATCTGGTTAACCTAGTTGCAGCCCTTCCCCTACCCCTCAACCATGGCTGCTTTAACTGTTGCTGATTCCATAAAACCTCAGGGAGTTGTCCCACCTGAAGGGACAAGGTTTATCCAGCCATCAGATGATTGGGGCAGGGGGCAGCAGGAGTCATAGCCCTTGTACCCCTTGAAGGATGCACTTGGGCAGGTGATGAGAGCTGGCAAATGTCTCAGTGAAGAACTTCAAGGCATTTGCCAAGAATGGTCTCATCCACTGTTTCCAGTTTCATTTCTTGGGTGAGGGAAAGGGGATGGTAATCCAAGTAAAGAACAGGGTCCCCTCAGTCCTCATTTGAAAATCTAGAAGAGTCCAAACTCTGGAGGAGCATGGGCAGGTGAACTGATGTGCAAAATAAGGAGGGAGGAGGCCACTTCTCACAGTCCTGGTGTGGGAAGTGCTAGTCCCTAGGACTTGAGTATGGCAGGGAGGTGTCCTCCTCCAGAGGGCCTGTAAAGTCTACCAGGAGAGCCCCACGATGTCCTGGGATTCATGTACTGATGTGTGAAGCACAGTCCCTTTTTTGTATCATTGGGGAAAGGAGCATTCTGGTGCTGCTCTTCTCGCTGATGATTCTAGGATGATATGCCACAACGAACAGACTGAGTGGGGGAGGCCTTAGACTCGGCCAAAGTAGTCAGCTAGGAGGCCCCCACAAGGGCGACTCCCAATCGAGGTAGGAAAAGTCAGCCAACGGGGACGCTGCAGTTGGCATCTCTGAGGCACATGGGGAGACTCCCCTCCCCCAGAGTTCTCTACCTTTAGGCCTTAAGGTTAGGAGGCGCCGGTGGGGCCGGGAGAGCTGAGATGGCAGGATTCCCCACATGTGGGGTTCATTTCCGCGAGGTCGTGAGAGAGCCCAGTCCTTCGCGGAAATTCGAATCTGCATGCGAGGAGGCTGCCAGGATCAGGACTGGCCCGACGGCCCACGACGAAGAGGGTCGAAAACGCCGCCTGCGCGTCCTGGGAAGCCGGGCCCCTGTCTCTGCAGACGCGCCCGGCAGACAGCAGTCCGCAACTCGCGAGATTTTGCATTTGAGTCCCTGGCCTCGCCGGGCTTCTGCGGAGATCTGTTGGTCCCCAGAGCCACTCAGGACCCCCGAGGGGAACCCACATATGGGTGCTCCAGGGCTCCGCTCGCTTCAGGATCAGGAGTCCCAGGAAGGGTTGGATGGGAGCCCGGGGGTCCTGGTCCCCATGCGTTCAGTCGGCTACCGGGACCCCAGTCTGGAAGAGGAAAGCCCTTCAAAGCCGGACTCTTCTTCTCAAGCTGGAAATAGCGCCTCGTCCCTGAGTAAGAGCCCGGCCCCGGCCCTGCAGCCTTCCCAACAGTCGAGTCAGGGAGGCCAGAGAGACAGGGGCTTTTCTTGGCGTCCTCCACACACCCACTCAATCCAGGCGCGGTGGCAGTCGCCATAAGCTGTGCCGGATGCTCGCCGGACGCCGCTGCAGTTGCGACCTCTTCCCACTAGATGTCTTCCCAGTTAATCGGAATTGAAGGGCGCAGTCTCTGCTCCCGATGCCCGAGACTCGGTTTCCCTTGCCGCTTTTTGAAGTCTGGCGCTTCCCTTCTTTCTTATGCTCCCCTCCCCGCCCTTGGGTTCCAAGTTCTGGCTCTGGAAACCCACCAGAATCAAATGCTGGCTCCCCGCGGGGCCCGCGTCGGGGCGGCTCACGCCATTGGAATCTTTTTATGACCTTTGATGTGTTTAAATAACATGGCCAGGCTGAGCACACACCTCGGATTAAACTTTAATCGGCTGCAGTCAAGGTCGCCCAGGTGGTAAACGCGTTTCCTCCGACGTCGCCGGGCAGACACTGCGGGGTCCAAGGAGTGGGGGCACAGCCCCAAGCCCCCATCATGCCCTCCTGCCTCTGCCAGGCCTGAGTGGGGGCCAGGTCCAGGGCCACCCCATTGAGCTCCAAAGAGGACTGAGGAAATGGGATCGGAGGTGGACACCCAGGGTGGGCTAATGACCTGAGCACAGTTTTTATAGCTACTAGACAGAATAGTAAAAAATTCCAAGAGGCACTTCCAATTTCCCCTGACTCCAGAAAATGATTGAAGGTCCAAAGTTATGGTTAGCACCTTGGTTATTTCCCACCCCAGCTCCCATGGCTCTGCTCCCCCAGGAAGGAAAGGGTGCTGTTAATGATGGTACAGCCAAGTTCACGGGTTGTTTTGAAGGTTTCCTAACCCATTAGCTGCAGGTCAGGATGGATCTAGCACCCAGGCTATAGCAGCCCTTCTGTGGGCCAGACCGCACAGGGTTAGCTTCAAGTTCATCGGCTGAATCACTGGGTCTGAACAGATCTTTCTGAGCCAATACACCTGTCATGGAGAGTTGCCTCGGGCAGTCTTTAGGGAAAAACCCTAAGGACAGGGCAGCATGTATAGTGAGAGCAACCACTGTGCTTTTAAAAAGGGGTATGTACATAGGGGCTGAAGGACAGACAAGTCGTCGGTAACAGTGGCTTCCTCTGGGAAGAACTAGTAGTCAGAGGGTCTGAGTGGAGAATTCCTTTTTTGTATTGTTTGTGAAGTGCACCAGTTACATGCTTCGCTATGGGATACCCCACATATCTCATGACCAGACATACCTCTGAGGAATTTCCTCCACACAGCAAACCTGACTTGGATTCAGGAGAGAACATTGAAATAAAGCCCCCCATAGTTTGGACCTCGGCCTTATGGGCATTCCCTGGGAGAGGTTCTCCCATCTTTCTCTGGATTTGCCTCCTAACTTGGAAATGAACATGCCAGCAACTCTATTATCTCAAAACGAATTAAAGCCTGATCTTTAATTCCTCCCCAAGTCCTGAATGCCTAAGTGTTTGTAGACAAGCCCCCCACATGCTCCTCCAGACCAGAGATTCCCACAGCCCTTCTTTACATGTATATTTGTTTTGCTGATTCTTGTCTTTAAGAAGATCCACATACTAGGCTGGGTTGCTGGCTTCTTGAATTAGAGATATATTATCACCATCTAAATTTAGTTCTAAAAGTGCTTCTTGGTGGAGCCTTCGGGGGCTGGTAATACTCTTTATCTTGATCTTTGTAGTAGTTACACAAGTGTATACATATGTAAAAATTCAGCAAGCGGGGTGCTTAAGGTTTGCATGCTTTGCTATATGTAAGTTATACGGCAATAAAAAATTTTTTAAGTGCTTCCTCATAACAACCTGTGAAGTAGGTCCCGGGGTTATTATAATCATCTCTATTTTACAGACAAGGCAACTAAGACTCAAGGGAAGCTAGAAAGTCCCAGGCCTCCGAAGAAGAAACTAACCAGCCAGAAACTAGCCAGCCCAGCTTCCTCCTCCCAGTCTAGCTACTTCCATAGGCAGTTCTTTCCTTTCTCAAGTGGCAGGAACCAGCTCGATGTAGAGATGCTCTTTTCAGAGTGGTTGTGAAGTGGGAACATGTGATCTGCCCCTTCTTCAAATTTCTTAGTAGGGAGAAGACCGGGAAAGGAATGGTGTCCAGAGGTCGTGAGGCCTAGAGGGCCTCGCTTATGCATCTCCAATGAGGAAGATGGCCCCCAGAGCTCAGAATATATTTTCTTCTTATTCCAGTCGTCGCTGCCCATACGCACCGCTCCGCTGAACCCCAAGCCGGAGACTTCTCCAGGGGCCGCATCCTCCCCTCGAGGCGAGGTGGGGGGGGTACGCTGAAACAACGGTGGCCGCAGTTGGATGGTCGAAGACATAGAAAGCGGTGGTTATTTATTCCAGGCACGGTCGCAAAAGGCTTCCAAAAATATCGAGCCGAGATATTTTATTGTCCAGCCTGTCTGCAGCCTGTAATTATGCGTTCAAGATGTTTAACGTGTGCAAATGCATTAGCCGCTTTCGCTGGTGAAAACCCTAGCTGGAGGCGGGGGAGAGGCGAGTCTGGAGATAATTACGTCGTACAGTCGCAAACATTATTCTGCTCTTACTGTAAACGGCCCCGGCCACCTTTACGAGAAGCCAGGAAAGCTCAGAGGGCGACTCGCAGCGTTTACGCGGGCTAACTGGGTTCTTTTTTGCTTCTCTCCCGGATTGTTCGAAGTGTCCATCGGGTGACGTTTGTGCCAGGTTCAGGGGAGCGCCAGAGAGGGCGCCACGCCGAGGAGCGCGGCGGAGCGGCCGGCGGCCGGCGCCGGTCCCCGGTGCCCGCTGTCCTCGGAGGCCGGATCCTGCGCGCCGGCGGGCACTGGGTGCCGGCTGGAGCTGGCGGCGCGGAGCGCGGGTGGCAGGGGCTAGGTCCCTTCTTGGGCAGGGTCGGGCGTTGCCGCTGTTCAGGGCTGTTCCAGGTTCTTCTGTATCCTCCTAGTCGGGCCGCGCTCCCTATCTCCGCAGACCCGACGCCTCCGAGGCTGCTCGGCTTTGAAATGCGACTGCTAGGCCGAGGCCCTGGGCCCGCGAGCAGTTCTTGAAAGATGCAGACTGAGCTCTTGCTGGAGTGGGGTGCGGGGTCGGCTCTCGCAAGGCTGACCCAGGGTGAACTTGCTATTTCGGTCCCGGTTGCCGGGCCAGGCAAACAGCTGGGATGGAGGACCCCTGCCTCCACCCGGGGCCATGTCCGTGTCCTGGCCGGGCCACCTCCCTCCTCCCCAGTGGCCAAGGCGCGCGCCAGGGCTATCCGGGAACCTTGTAAGGCCTTGTGCTGGCACCCATCTCCCGCCTCCCCCCACGCCTTACAACATACACAACTCGGAGGCCTGGTATGTGGGTGCCGCCCTGCCCGCAAAGTGAGAGTGACCAGTGCAGGGACAGCAGGCAGGGTCGGTGGCCGGTCCCCTGAGGGATAGAGGTGAGCGTTTGCAAGCCAACGGCAACCCCACTGCCCCCTCCCCCCAATTCCCATTTCAGCTCAATCTTTTAGTACAAAAAACAAGGCTGCTGGTGTGGTTCAGGGGCGGCTCTCAGCCCGGGTGCCAGGCTGGGGCGCCACTGGGTCGGCGACCCCGGCAGGAAACTCCTCGGGGCGGCCTTCGAGAAGCAGGTGTGATGCTGTTGTGCCCGCCCAAGGGTTTCTTCGCGGCAGAAGGGCAGGCTCCCCGCCCCAAACATCGGATCGGGCTTCTGTTAGCGCAATCTTAGCCCAAACCTTCCGCAGCAGGCCTGTGTCCTCTCGTTTCTCCTTAGAAAAGGATCAGATTTTGAAACTCGTTTTAGGTCGCTGATTCAGAACATAACAAAACAAAATAAAACCAGTGGGCGCTCATTGCGTAGCATGGGTCACGTAAGAAAACCCGTGTGGGATCCCGGGCACGTTTTCCGAGGCCTGGCAGCGCTGCTGCAGCCCCAGGGCATGGAGAATAGGTGGGTGTGGAAGGATCTGGGAGGATGATGAAACCCCAGGGAGGGAAATGCTCACACAGAAGAAAAGCAAAACCCACCAGACGTGATTTGTTCCTTCTCCAAATGAATCGCCCAAAGAGAATCCCCGAGGGCTGCAGTTATGGGGCTTGGGGTCTGGGCTTCAGATCCACCAATGGTGGGGGTGGTTCCCTGAGATGTGTGCTCCCAGTCTCTCCCTTGAGGGTGCAGGTTCTTGCAACATGGGAGAGCAAAAGGCTAGTGGGGGTCCTAGGTGGCTGCAGCCCCAAAGTAAACCCCCTGCTTTGAGTGCCTCTGCCTACTAACATTTCCAAGGCTTCCCTAGGCTTGGAGGGGAGAGTCAGTCATGACATTTAGAGACAGCAAGACCCTGGCAGGAGGTGCAGACTGAAAGCTTTTGGACTCCCTCCTTTGTTCTCTTCTTCCTCTTTCTGTCTCCCTCTTTCTGTCTCTCTCTCACCTTCCAAGGGAGTCAGGCCCCCAAGTGCAAGTGCCTTTGCTCCCAGGCCCTACCTGGATGGGATGGAGAGACCGGGTAGTTCGAGGAAGGGTATCACTAGTGATTCAGATTTCAGAGACCTTAAAGGTGGCTACAACCTAAAGCCTAAAAACAAAAACAAAAAAAGCTTTAGCCACGTTCCATGCCCCACAAGCCTGTAGCCTGCAGTGCCTAAAATGTTGAGCCATCTTCTAATGCAGAGGTTGGTTCCCAGTTGCTTCAGAGGCTGAGCAGAACTTCCCAAGCAGAAGGGGCTAGGGAAAAAATCCATTGCATCTATAGATTTCCTGGCTCAGTTCAAAATCTGTGCTCACATAAAAAGAGGACATGTGTACTATTTCTGCTCTCTTGAATGTGATTTTTCTGCCTCTCTTTGTCTTTCACATAGATGCATGCCCTCACAGAAATCCAAGATTTGATCCTCCCTATGGGAAGTGAATCTGATCAGGACCTTTTTTGCTCTCCTCCTCCTCTGTTCTCCAGCGCCCTCAGAAGAGTCCATAGAAAAACAGGGAGACCCATGGGGAGTCTCCTGCTGCTGGAAACGACTCTGTCTGGGACTCAGAGACCAGAAATGATGAGTGTTTTTTTTTTTCAAAGGCTGCTTGAGTCCTGGGGCTGGATTGCCTGAGCCAAGAGGTCCTCCCTTGCAGCCATGCCCATCCAGGGAAAGGGGTGGAAAGGGTTTGGAAGGACTCTAGGACAATGGGTAAACAGGGCCACCTGGACAGCCTTGATTTCTCAGCTCTCTAGATCTCTCGCAGGAGGGATTCTCTGGCTGGGAGTGATCATTGCCACTTCCAGTTTCCAGATTTGGTTTTCCGGCCCAGGAAAATTGGAGCCTTGTTTAAATCTTTTCCTAGAAGTCGTACACTCATTCTTTGGCTTTCTGTTTCCTATTAGCCAGAGACTCATGTAAGATAATCTGGGTTTCTCCCTCCGACCTCTGAAACATGTAATTTGGGGGAGATACTGTATTTAAAATGCCAGTCCCCGTAATGAGCCCAGCTTAGCAGTGTGAGCTCCCACCCTCCCCTTAATGAACAGAGCTGTTGAGAAATAATTTCACTTTGATCTAGTTTGTGACCTGAGTTTTTGGCTTAAAGAAGACTGGGCGGCTAATTGGATTCTTCAGTTGCCTTTAATCTCCACCTCGACACTTGGAACCTGACCAAGCTGAATTAAAACAAGTCTGATAAACAAGATGTAGCTGGCTCCCAGGTTAACAGCAACAAGAAAATCCCCACCACCACTGTGGGGTTTAATGATCACAGCGTGGTTGGCACCTCACAAAAAACATGAGGCTGTAGGCCCACAGAACCTGCAGCACGGAAGTCCAGAATCCTGTCCCCCTCCCTCCCAACACCCTGGATGGAGCTTAATTAGAAAGAGAAGGAGGGGCAGAGGGAGATGGGGAAGAAAAACTTACAGTTGTTGAGAGAGGCTGGGCTGGGGGTTCATCTCAAAGGGAGGCAGGACGTTGAGGAGACTCTGTCCCTGGGAGAGGAAGCAGGCTGAGAGTCTTTGAGGGCTGGACAGTAAAGGTTCAATTTGAATTTCCAACTGTGCTCCAAGAACGAGGGGATGCGGGAAGGAAATAGGATATGAGGGGCAGGGTTATGCTGCCCGCCGGACTGGGAATCATGGATTTCATTTAATCTTTTCAGATGCCAGGGTTTACTGTTCTAAAGGCAAAGCAGGAGGAAGGAGTCTGCTGGGACCTCCCCATTCTTAGTTTGGGGCCCGAGAAAGGGTTCTCTTGGGCTTCCCTCTTGATGCTCCAGTCTGTTCCCTGCGTAAGTAGCTGGAAGAGTTCTGAGGGAATGCTTCCTCCGAGGAGTAGGGGTTTGCTCTAGGCCAGGATTTCTTAAACCTCCACAATATTGACATTTTGGGCCAGATAGTTAATTCTTCACTGTGGAGGATATTCTGTGCACTATAAGATGTCTACCACTATCTTTGGCCTCTACTTCCTAGATGCCAACAGCACCTGCCCTGATTGTGGCAACCCAAAATGTCTCCAGACATTGCCAAATGTCCCCCCTGAGGGGACAAAATTGCCCTCACTTGGGAGACACCAGTTTAGGCCTCTGTGAGGCAGGCATTTCTGGGAAAAAAGTGGAATGCTTTGCCTGAAATGATCTTTGCAAGGTTTCAGAGAGCTATGGGAGTAGGATGGAGTACTTCCACTCCTTCTTTGGACCTCTCCAGCCAGCCAAATCATGAATAATTTCTCAGCAGGGTGGTCCTGAATCCCCACTGCAACACTTTCATTAAGGCTTTGTGCAAGCATGCAGCTTCCAGAGCATATAATCTTAATATTTATTTATTTCTGAGTCTGGGTCTCACTCCATCACCCAGGCTAGAGTGCAGTGATGGGGTCACAGCTTACCACAGCCTCGACTTCCTGAGCTCAGGAGATCCTTCTGCCTCGGCCTCCCAAGTAGCTGGGATTACAGGTATGTGCCACCACGCCTGGCTGATTTTTTTTTTTTATTTTTATTTTTGTAGAGACGAGATCTCACTATGTTGTCCAGGTTGGTCTCAAACTCCTGGACTCAAACAGTCTTCCTGTCTCGGCCTTCCAAAGTGCTGGCATTACAGGTGTTAGCCACCATGACCAGCTTCTAAACCTTTAGACCCACTGAATTTAGGATACGGGTGTGTGTGTGTGTGTGTGTGTGTGTGTGTGTGTGTGTGTGTCTCCAAGACAAGTACTGGGGCAATGATATTCAGGTCTCACCTTTTTTGACAGCTTTGAAAGTCCTTTCCTTGGCATACTTGGCCCTGAAGTGGGAAATGGCTGGCTTTGGTGAAACCCTTGCTGTTGAAGTTCTCAGGGAATGGAAAGCCTATTGCACATACTGGAGGAAGAAGTGGCCTCCAGGATGCTGTTAGGGAGATTTTTTTTTTTTGAGTTGGAATATCATTCTGTCGCCCAGTCTGGAGTGCAGTGGCCGCTCCCGGCCACCGCAGCCTCGATCTGCTGGGCTCCGGCGATCCTTCCACCTCAGCCTTCCAAGTAGCTGGAACTACAGGCATGTGATACCACACCCAGCTAATTTTTTGATTTATTGTAGAGATGAGGTCTCACCAAGTTGCCCAGGTGGGTCTCGAACCTGTGGGCTCAGGCAATCCACTCACCTCCGCCTCCCAAGATGCGGGATGACAGGCTGAGCCACCAAGCCCAGCTAGGGATATTCTTTTTTTTTTGGAGTTGGAGTCTCACTCCGTCACCCAGACTGGAGTGCAGTGGCCGCTCCTGGCCACTGCAGCCTCGACCTGCTGGGCTCCGGCGACCCTTCTGCCTCAGCCTTCCAAGTAGCTGGAACTACAGGCGCACGCTACCTTGCCCGGCTAGTTTTTGATTTGTTGTAGAGATGAGGTCTCGTCAAGTTGCCCAGGCGGGTCTCGAACCCGCGGGCTCAGGCAATCCACTCACCTCGGTCTCCCAAAGTGCTGGGATTACAGGCTGAGCCACCGAGCCCGGCCTAAGGATATTCTTTTTCAGTAGGTGGTCACCCCCATCTCTTCCCTCCAACTCTGAGATCCCCAACCTGACTCTGGACGTACTCCTTTCACATAGGCTTTTGGAAACTGTTAAGGTGCAGGAAAGTATGCATTTGGCATAATTTGTTGAACATTTGACATTACTATTATAATGCTGATGGAAATAATTTTTTAAAAAAGAACTTTACCACAATCCAGTCATCTCAACCAGATTCATTTTCTTTCTTTCTTTTCTTTTTCTTTCTTTCTTTCTTTCTTTCTTTCTTTCCTTCTTTCTGTTTTCTTTATAGACTATGTTTACATATAACACAAATGAAGTGTGGTAAAAATTAAGAGAAGTTGATTAATTCACAGGGACAGTTCTATCAGGCTTGAATATCAATAATAACAATAGGGTCAAGTAGTATGATTCTTATATATATATTTTCACCTCTAGAATGTGTTATAGCCATTGAGGGCTAGGCATGTTTAATAGTCTCCGGATGAATTAAGCTTTAGGTATTTGACAAGAGTCACTGATTGAGTGCTTACTGAGTGTTAATCACTTTACAAATATTAACTTATTTAATCCACCTAACTCCAGGAGCTATTATAATTATCTCCATCTCACAGACGGGGGAAGCAGGCCTAGCCAGGTTAAGTAACTTGCCCAAGGTCATCCAGCTAGTAGGGGACAACACTCGGATTGAACCCAGGCATAGGCTCCAGGGTCCATATTTTTGATCACTAATTTCTGCTGCCTCTTGTTAACATGCTGAGTAGGGACAGTGACCCAGTGCACAGCTCCTGGGGAGGTTGGCATCTCTGTGCTGAGCATGTAGCTACGGCTCTGGAGGTCTCACTCTGAGCTTCAGGGCCAGATTCCCTGTCAACAGTGGGTCTATTAATAGAAGCATTTCTGATAATTGAAAGTAAGTTATGGGAAATGTAATGTATATCCCTGGTATTTACTACCTAAGGAACACGGGAGACGAAATGAAGGAAGGAAGGTTGTAATTGTAGCAAAACATCAATTCTAGGAACAGAAATCAGTGGCAGCCAGAGACGTTCTCCCCAGGTTTCCGGCCCTGCTGGTGGCCCCTGCACCAGGCTCCATACAGGCAGGAACCCCCCAGAAGAGGAAAGGGGCCTGTTATAGGAGTCATCAACCTGTCACCACTGCTGGGGTGAATATGGCCTCTGAGTTGGGGAGAGGGGGGAGGCTTACTCTTTAGCACCAGCAGCTGCAGGAATGGGGGAGGGGCTGAGGAGGGTGGGGTGGGGAGAGGAGGCTGGAGGTGGAGCTGGCCCTCTCTGTCCACAGCCCACAGCCTCCTCAGAACAGACATTTACCGCAAGGCGCAATGCTAGGCACCACTTGGTATGTAAGATGAGCACAGGGGTCCTTACGCAACCTCAAGTAGCCTTGAGAGTCCATAAGTGTGTGCACATGTGGGTTTGTGTGTGACAGAAGGATGGGCTGACACAACGACATAAATGATGGCACCCGAAGGCTGAGATGAGAACCCTGCGGTACAAACAATGCACTGAGAGGTGTGGGATGTGGGGGTCTGGTGGAGGGTGGGCAGCATGGAGGGCAGCTGGGTACTGACCTGAGCAGGCAGAAGGAGAGGGGGTTGTCCCAGGTGGAGTAGCAGGGAGAATGTGGGTGGAGTAGGAGGGAGAATATGAAGCCATATTCACCCCAGCAGTGTTTGGCTAGAGAAGGGAGAGTGAAGGGAGTCTTGTCCAGCACCCATAGTGTGCTGTGCTTCAGGGGTGAGCTCATCCAACTCTCACAACATCCTTAAGTGTTGGCTACTGGTGCTATCCCAATTTCATGGAAGGGAACAGGCAGAGGGACAGAGACTGCAAGGTCCCACGGCTTGGGGGCAGAGAGTCTGTCTGGCGCTACTCTGAACTCGGCCAATAGGCAGAAGCTCAGCATCCGCAATCCAGTCCGGGTAAAGGGGAGCCCTGGCGGGCGGCTTTGGGCTGCGGCTTTGCTTGCTTTTAAGAAGGATCGAATAAGAACAAGCTGCACTGTTCTTTCTGTGTTTCCCCTCCGTCATTGTCCATCCCATCATGCGGACGAAGATGTCCAGGAGTTAGGAGAAATTGTTTGTTTTTCCGCCGGGGTGAGTCAGCGGGCACCATCGCTCGGAGGAGCCCCAGCGCGCGGAGGCGGGCGCCGAGGCAGTGTAGACGCCGGGTGGACGGACGGACGAACTCGGGCGGGCAGGGCCTGGCCAGCGACCGCGGGAAGCCCAGGCCGGGGGCGGGCGTGGCGGGGACCCTGCGGGGCCTCCTTCCGACCTGGCCGCGTGCTCGGAGCTCGCCCGGGGCTGCGCGCTTGCAGAACTGTCCCCGGCGCGCCCAGCCTCCCCGCCCGGTTCTCCCGAGGATGTCGTGGGGCGGATCCCGCGCGGCCGGGGAGGTGGAAGCTGTGATTCACCCTCTTCCAGCACCGAGAGTTTGCGCCAGCGCCCCAGGCCTCTCTGCTCTGCTACTTCACCGGCAGCGTGACCCAGGGCAGTCTTGGAACTTTTCATCTTTGAAGAAAGCTTAACGCCGCGAAAATAGGATGCATCCTTGCTTGCCCGTAGGATAGGCAAAAGTGAGATCACTTATTCAATGAGTATATATTTAATGCCCACCTACTATATGACAGGCACTGTGCTACACACTTTTCATTCTAAAAATATTAATTTTGGATTAATATATATTAATTTGGATACATTATACTGAAATATTATGTACAAAAAAGTTCATAAGTCATAAGATCATCTAACACCAAATGTTTATTTTCATTCAGCAAATAAATGATGCTATGAAATTCACTGGCAGTGTGTGAAGGCATTGCACACTACTGGTAAGGTGTTGTCAACGCGAGAGGCCTTGTGGTTGGGCTCGGTGGCTCACACCTGTATTCCCAGCACTTTGGGAGGCTGAAGCAGGAGGATAGCTTGATCTCAGGAGTTTAAGACCAGCCTGGGAAGCATAGCCAGACCTCCTCTCTACAAAATAAAAAATAAGGCCGGGCCAGGCTTGGTGGCTCAGCCTGTAATCCCGTGCTTTGGAAGGCCGAGGTGAGTGGATTGCCTGAGCCCATGGGTTCGAGACCCACCTGGGCAACTTGGTGAGACCTCATCTCTACAATAAGTCAAAAATTAGCCAGGTGTGGTAGTGCATTCCTGTAGTTCCAGCTACTTGGAAGGCTGAGGTGGAAGGATCGCTGGAGCCCAGCAGGTCGAGGCTGCGGTGGCCAGGAGTGGCCACTGCACTCCAGTCTGGGTGACAGAGTGAGACTCCAACTCAAAATAAAAAATAAAAAAATAAAAAATAAAAAAGATTATCCAGGTGTAGTGGTGTGGGTCTGTAATCTCAATTACTCTGGAGGCTGAGGTGGAAGGATCCCTTGAGCCTAGGAGGTGAAGGCTGTGGTGAGCAGTGATCCTGCCACTGCACTCCAGCCTGGGAGACAGAGTGAGAGTCTGACTTAAAAAACAAAACCAAAAAAACTACATTACCTGTTGTAGAGTTGGGAGGGGGGTTATCTGAGTACTTGCTTCTCCCTACTTCAGTTCTAGCCTCCACCGTCACTGAACCTTTAGGCTATCTCCTATCACTTTCTCTCTGGACCTTCTCCATAGAATGACGTGGCTTCATGGTAAGACCCCTTTCTTCTGTGACCAATAAGCGTGACTTGGTATTTTGGAAATCATAAGACACACTTGAAGTGTGGCTTGCTGTTATATTTCTGATTACTTATGTAAATGTTATTCATGCATTCATAGCAATACATATGTTTGCAGGCAAATGTCTCTGGCAGGCCTGCTGGAATAATAGGAGGCCTGTGAATCATCAGGAAACCCTAAGAAGGTTTCCCTACTCTAATAACTGGAGAGGTTTTTTTTTTTTTTGAGTTGGAGTCTCACTCTGTCGCCCAGACTGGAGTGTAGTGGCATGCTCCTGGCCACCACGGCCTCGACCTGCTGGGCTCCGGTGATCCTTCCGCCTCAGCCTTCCAAGTAGCCGGAACTACAGGCATGCGCTACCATGCCTGGCTAATTTTTGATTTATTGTAGAGACGAGGTCTCGCCAAGTTGCTCAGGTGGGTCTCGAACCCATGGGCTCAGGCAATCCACTCGCCTCGGCCTCCCAAAGTGCTGGGATTATAGGTTGAGCCACTGAGCCCGGCCAACTGGAGTGTTCTTAAAGGTAGCTTTCTTTTTTTTTTTTTTTTTTTGAGTTGGAGTCTTACTCTATTGCCCAGACTGGAGTGCAGTGGCATGCTCCTGGCCACCGCAGCCTCGACCTGCTGGGCTCCAGTGATCCTTCCGCCTCAGTCTTCTGAGTAGCCGGAACTATAGGTGCGTGCTACCATACCCAGCTAATTTTTTGATGTATTGTAAAGATGAGGTCCCACCAAGTTGCCCAGGCTGGTCTTGAACCCATGGGCTCAGGCAATCCACTTACCTCAGCCTCCCAAAGCGCTGGGATTACAGGCTGAGCCATCAAGCCCAAGGTAGCTTTTGAGAAGAGTGTTTCTGCCTGTGCAAACAGATCCTTCCCACCGAATAGTCCTTTCAAGAACCATCGGGTGGTAGATTGGAAGGGCCCAGACTAATTGTTATCACGTGCAGCCGTGAGTTCCAACCTAAACATTCATAGTAGGATGCATATATCCCTAAGGAGTTTTTTCCCCACACATTCATCCCCTGTCAAGACAGGGTGATAGGGTAAAGGCCCAGCCTCTGTTCATAAGCTGCCTTCCCTGGAGATGTACTGAGGCAGTCCTCAGGGCAACCTCTTTGGAAATCAGAATCCTAATACAACAGAACTGACTCCATCTGGACACCAGCTCTTTTCCAAGGAGTCTGACCTTCTCAGAACAGGGGCAGCATTGGGTGTAGAAAAAATGAAAAGGTACAGTTCCTAACATCTGAGTGGAGTTTTTGTTTTGCTTTCCACTATAGTGTCACTCTGTTGCCCAGGGGCTACTGCAGCCTCCAGCCAATGGGCTCAGGTGATCTTTCTGCCTCAACCTTTCAAGTAGCTGGAACTACAGGCACCATACCTGGCTAATTTTTTTTGATATATTGCAGAGACCAAGGTCTCACCAAGTTGCCCAGGCTGGTCTCGAACCCCTGGGCTCAGGCAGTCCTCTCTCCTCTGCCTCTCAAGGGGCTAGGATTACAGGCATGAGCCATCACACCAGCCTCAGTGGAGATTTATAGTTGACAAAGTACCGACCATTTTTGCAACTGTTTAGTGGGGCTAATATGAACACTTCCCTGGGTTTTTTGTTTGTTTGTTGTTGTTGTTGTTGTTGTTGGAGAGGCTCACTGTTGCTGAAGTGCAGCATCACTGCTCACTACAACCTCAAACGTCTAGGCTAGGCAATCCTTCTGTTTTAGCCTCCTGAGCAGCTAAGACTAAAGGCAAATGCCACCATGCCTGATAATTTTTTTGTAGCGGTTAGGTCCCACTATGTTGCCCAGGTTGGTCTCAACTCCTGGGCTCAACAGCTCCTCCTGCCTTGGCTTTCCAAAGTGCTGGAATCACAGGCATGAGCCACCGTGGCCTACGTATTTATTTTTGTGATGATGGAAGGGTAGTGAATGCAAAGAGGCTTTGTTAATTTTGAAACTAGCCTTGGCTCTGGAATCACATAGACTTAGGTTTGGGTCCCCACTTTGCCATCTACTTGCTCTGTGGCCTTGGGCAAGTCTGTTTATATATATTTTTTAATTTGAATTTTTAGAGACAAGGTCTTGCTCTGTCATCCAGGCTGGAGTGCAGCAATGTGATCATAGCTCACTGTAGCCTCAACCTCCTGGGCTCAAGTGATCCTTCCTCCTCAGCCTCCTGAGTAGCTGAGACTATAGGCACATGTCACTGCATTTGGCTCATTTTTAAATTTTTTGTAGAGACAGGGTCTTGTTTTGTTGCCCAGGGTGGTCAATATTATTGTTGCATAATTATTCTCTTAGACCTGGCAGAGAAAAAAATGACTATAATTTTACAGATGATATAACAAAGTACTGAACTACTGGCACAGTGTACATCATGGATGGACCTCAGAAATATTATGCTAAGTGAGAGAAATCAGACACAAAAGACAACCTATTATAAGATTCCATCTACCTAAAATGTCCAGAAAAGATAAATTTATAGGGACAGAAAGCACATTAGTGGTTTCCTCAAACTGGAGTTGGGAAGGGGGGTTAACTATACCAGGGCCTGATGGATCTTATGGGGGGATTAAAATGTTATAAAATTGATTGTGATGGTTGTACCACTTAGTAAAGCTACTAAAAATTGTTGTTTTGTACACCTGAAATGGGTAAGTGTTGTGATATATGATAATCAATCAAATTGTTTTAAAAACCCAAGAATTGTCACAGGAGCAGAGAAAGAACAGAATCTGGGTCTTCCATGAGTGTTCTTTAGGCTCTGGTGCCTTCCATTGGGTAAAGGGAGAAGGCCAGCACAGGAAGGAGCGACGGTGAGAATCTCCATGGAAGTTGGACCTGGTGGCTCACACCTGTAATCTCAGTACTTTGGAAGGCTGAGGTAGAAGGATTGCTTAGGCCTAGGAGTCCAAGATCAGCCTGGACAATACGTCAAGACCTCATTTTACACACACACACACACACACACACACACACACACACACACACACACACACACAATTAGCCAGGAGTGGTGGCATGTGTCTGCAGCCCCAGCTACTTGAGGCTCAGGCAGAAGGATTTCCTGAGCCTAGGAGGTTGAGGCAGTGGTGAGCCATGGCCATGCTACTGCACTTCAGCCTGGATGAAAGAGTGAGACCTCGACTAAAAATAAAAAATAAATAAAGAAAAGAAAAGAATCTCCAGGGAATAAGAAAGTAAGCTAAGACAATTCAGAAAATGTGGAGGTGGTAGTTTCTTAAGGAAGGAAGAATGGAGAAGAATAAATTTTGGGGATAATGCAAAAGAGGAAGTAATAATTGTGGCTAACTTATTAAAACCATTGTATATGCCAGACATTGTTCTAAAAGCTTTCTGCACAGTATACTGTAAAATGAGTAGTGGTATTATCTGTACTTTTGAGATAATGAACTTGCAGCATGGAGAGTTTAAATACCTTGACTACAGTCCTAAGTTAATATATGACAGGATCAGGATTTGAACCCTGGTACTTTGTTCCAGAGTACCTGCATTTTGCCCTGATGCTATTCATATATCTAAAAAGGAGGAGAAAGATGTCAGGATGCTGGGCAAAAATCTGGAGTTATGTTGTGTGGATGTGTAAGCCTGGCACATTCTGAGATTTTGCTTGAAAAATATGTTATTTTATGTGTAAATAAGAAGCACACCAGACATCTTGGTGGGGGTGGGTTTGTTTCACTTATTGCTGCTGGATGCCATTTTTCAATGTGAGCATTTTAAATGCCAAACAACCCCATCATTTCTACATGTTTGCAGTGTGGCTGTGCTCATTTCCCATAGCAGGAACTGAGTGCAAGTTTTTGGGACAACATTCAGACTGATGTAAACAATTCCAGAAGTCCCACTCTCCACCCCCAGCCTCATTCCCAGTGTCCCTCCCTCAGCGAAGAGTGCCCTTCCCACTTCCATTCCTGTCCCTCTTCACCTTCCCAATGCTGTTTTCTTCATAAAGTATGAAGTCTTTCTGGATCGAATGGACAAAATATCTTAAAGATCCATACTTTTGGCTTGCTGCATTGACAGCGAATATGTGTGTGGGCAGAGGAAAAAAAACAGGCCATATCTACCCAGAACTTGAAATGTCATGGATTAAAAATTGCAATGCTCCCAAAGGCCCCCAAAATATTGTACTAAATCTTTTTATTTAAAGTGTATGAATAGATTAAGTGGAATATCCTCACATCTTTCATTCTTTTGGTTTAAAAGATTTACAACTATTTGCATGTATAAAACGGGCAATTTGTGAGTTTAAGTAAAAGAAAAGCAGGTTTCTTGGATACTGTACAGGGAGGGGAAGAGGTTGAAGGGACAATTAACATGTAATGAAAAGATCAGAGAGAAGTGGTCAAGTGATAACAATCTGGTGGTCTTGGGATGGGGAAGGGGTATGGCTTTTTCAAATCTTTATTGTTTTGTGTGGGTGGAAATACAAAACTAATGCATGCTTATTTTAAAAGATATCTCATTTTGAGGAAGTATATGGTGTGGCAAGTTAATGTCTCAAATACCGTCCATTACCTCAGAGTAACAGTTAGATGCATATTCCTCCAGATATATGTGCATATAAAATGTATATATTTTCTGTATAATCATCTGTGAAATAAAGTCACTAATCATATCTGACTAGTTGCAGACAACAATTCCTTTCTGCATCTTTACAAGGTGGAATCATACGAACTATTTTTTTTGCAACTTTAAAAAATTTAATGTAAGCTTAGATCTACTTGCCTGTAAACACACCGATCTCCTTTGTACATAGAGTATTCCTTTTATGTTTGCTTATCATTTTATTTAACCCTCGTTTTTTTATTATATATTGCTGGACTGTAGGGTTATTTCCACTTCGTCATTATCACTAAAGTGGTGTAGCAAATGTTCTTGGATGCACTGTGCAGAAAAAAATTCCAGAAGTGACATTTCAGGAAGAAACTGAATATCATTGTAAATTCAAAAACGTCAAAATCGCTTCCCAAAAGGTGTTGCCTGTTTTTTGTTTGTTTGTTGGTTGGTTGGTTGGTTGGTTTGCCATTTCACCAACGGTGTGAGGGTGACGCTGTAGTCCGTCTTCTAAATTCTTTTACACAAAGTGAATTATATTGAGGGTGAGCTTCTTTGTTTGAATTTGATAGAGCTTCGCCTCCCTGGAAGGTAGCCTGGAATAGGTGAGGGATCTCAAAAGGAACACTGGGCTGTGTCCAAGGGGATGGGGGATGATCCCCAGGGGTCGGGGTGTCTGCGGGGCTCCCCAACACGCAGAGGGGCCCGACCCCGCCGCCCGGAGCCTGAATCTGTGTCAGCAGATGGAGAATACATTTTTAATCGCAGGCGGGAATGGGCTCAGGCAGCAGCCCACCGATGCTAAGGGGTCAGATTTCCTTTCCATAAATACGAACCGTCCGCTCTCGGGAATTTCGTCCCCGCCGCCGCGGCCCTTGGCGGGCGCGGCCGTGCGCGCAGCCGGAGCCGACGAAGCCGCGTCTTTCCGCACCTGCCCACTGCCGGGAGTTTGCAACAGAGTCCGCGGCAGTCACGGCCAAGGGCGCATCCGATCTCCCGCCGGGGTCCTTACTTCCTCGCCTCTAACCCAGAGACATCAGCAGAACCCGGAGTCAGCTTGGAGAGGCCCTCGAGCCGGCCTGTCCCCAGGGCCACGAGTCACTCGCGCCACGCCGCGTCCCGGGTTTGGCTGGATCCACGGGCGCCGCGCGAACCCTGGGAGTTGGGTTTCTGTCGGCCCCCACCTGTGTGCAGCAAACAGGCCCGGATCGACCTAGACCACCTCTGATTCTTGAGCCCCCGGCGGTTTGCTGTGACCTCCATGTAGGAGACACTCACCAAGTTTCCCACCTACTTGGTCTCTTCCTAGGTCAGTGCACTGCAGTTGTCTCCAGTCGGCCTAATAGCCACTTCTGACGTAGTATCATTGTTTGGCCAATACAGAATTTTATAACTATTCAAATTAGTTGCCAACATGTAAAAAACACTTGAAAATGAATTATCAGCTGGAGCTGAGATTCTGTTACCTCAGTCGTCTCAATTCCCAAATGTGACTAAGGCCATGTCTCTCTTTTCTTTTTCTCTTTTTCTTTCCTTTCTTTTTCTGAGTTGGAGTCTCACCCTTTTGCCCAGGCTGGAGTGCAGTGGCACGCTCATGGCCACCACAGCCTTGAAATGTTGGGCTCAGGTGATCCTTCGGCCTTAGCCTTCCAAGCAATTGGAACTACAGGCAAGTGGCACCGCACCCAGCTAATTGTTTGATTATTGTAGAGATGAGGTCTCGCCGCGTTGCCCAGACTGGTCTTGAACCTGTGGGCTCAAGCAATCCTCTCATCTCAGCCTCCCAAAGTGCTGGGATTATAGGAGTGAGCCACGGTGTCCCACCATATCTCTCACCTCTATTACCAGCCTACTGCAGCCGGCATTGGTGGGTGAATCACAAAATGCCATGATAGGGGCATCCTGAAAAACAAGTCCCTTTAACTTCCCCTGATATTTGCTATCGTGAGTTGGCCAAGGTTACCTAGTGTGTGGCAGAGCTGAGACTGGTATTTTATTCACTGACTAGGGCCCAAGGCAGGCAGTGACTTCTGCAAGGTCACCCCAGCTGGAAAGTGGCAGGAGCCACTCATTTTACCGTCCGTTGGCCCATTCTCCTGGCTGTGCAGGGGCCTCAATAAAGCACAGCCGGTGACCAAAGATGTTACACATGACCCTGATCTGAGCTCTTGGACTTTGATTCAACTCCAGTCCAACCAAGTTTCTATTACTTCTGTCTACACCTATGGAATGGAGGGTATCCGTGAGGACTGGTGTGTGTCTTGCTTTTAGCTTTCGAGTGCTGGGTTTTGGTCTAAGAAACAACTGCCTCAAACTGTGGGTGGCTATTCCTTATCCTCATGCATAGTCTAAAAGTAGACCTGGCCAGTACTACAGCAATTGTATTTGAAAATATTAATCTGATCCGATTCAAAGTCAGCGCATCTAGCTATCAGGGGAATTTTCCCACATCTTCAAACTTGCCACCTCCAGGGTAGCTGGTGACTGGAAAAGTAACAATCATGCTGCCTAACCAGCCATGTCATAATTCTCAGTTCTGTCCTCCATTTTTCACATGGGAGCCAGAAAGAAGTGGCTAGACTAGCAGAAGATCACAGGGGTGGACACTCCCTATCTTAAAACCAGTACAGGAAAACACAGTAGACAGAGAATGAGTTGTTGGAGACAATAACTGGTGTGGGAAAGGAGAAACACTTCTGAAATGGCTTCTTATTTTACTTGGGAGCATTTCTCACTCAAGGCTAAAGCATGCAAAACAGGCCAGAGATCTTAATGTTTCTCCTTCAAGGAAATGAAAGTTTGAGGCATTTATGTTAACATATGGAATATCTATTTGTCACTGCATTAGCTCTTCAGACATATCTCCTTACCTCCCCAGGAGTAAGTGAACAGCTCACAAAAGCTACAGTTTCTGCGGGAGAGGCTCAATTTGGATTTGAAATCAAGAAGGCTTAACAATACTCACTCTATATGAAATTACCACCCCATTTTAATAAGGTCCAAGATGTTTAATAGCTCACTTAAGGTCTTACAGCAAATTGGGAGCAGAAATAGAAGAGTTGGCTGTTTTTCTCATTTGGTCTCCCAAGAAAGGCTTGTTCAGTTTCATTCTATCCCCAGAAAAAGTTTTCATTTGTCTTCTTTGCAATCTCTCCCCAATATTTCACTTATGTGTTATCACTGTGCAGGTAAAATGATTTCTTTTTTAAAGTGGCATATTGTACACATAAAAATAATCGTCTGGTTGTGCTCTAGCAGCTTTTTTTCTTTGATTTAGTTGCCCGCCTGGAAAAGGATTTACTGTAGCCTAAAGTTCTATGAAGTTGTATAATTTGTCGGTGAAAAATATTACATATTAACACACATACCCTCTCCTTTATCACCACTCTGAAAGACTTGGGAACTCAAATTTTCTTCTCTCTCTCTTATTTGGAAAACATGGCTCCTTCACTTCCCATTCCCTTGTAGGCTTTTGTTTTTTCTGGCTCTGTTCTCTTTACCTCTTTGTTTGTAAGGCAAGTACAACACAGGGATCATGTATTCTCATCACCCACAGGTCAAGAACTTGTCTCAGATATTGTGCTAGTGAGGAATAGCTCTGGCTTCCAGTCTTAGAAAACCTAAAATAACCAGGGCTCAAACAAGGTAAAGGCTTACAGTTTCTCACCTCAAAGGTCCAGGGTTGATGTGGGGTTTCATGATGCCAGAGCTCCAAGCTGCTTCTACTTTGTTGCTCCATTTTATGTAGACCCAGGAAGCTATTAGACAAGTTCCAGGCAGCAGGACAGAAGAACGAGCTCATACAAAACAAAGGACTCATACATTTCTGTCTGTTTTTTTTTTTTTTTTAAGTCAGAGTCTCACTCTATCACCCAGGATAGAGTGCAAGGGCACAATTATGGTTACTGTAGTCCTGACCTACTGGACTCAGGCGATTCTTCTGCTGCAGCCTTCTAAGTAGCTGGAAATACAGGCATGTGTCACCACGCCTGGCTAATTTTTATTTATTATAGATATGAGATCTCTCCAAGTTGCCCAGGCTGGCCTCAAACCCCTGGACTCAGGCAATCCTCTCATCCCCACCTCCCAAAGTGCTAGGATTACAAGTGTGAGCCACCACACTCAGCCCATGTCTGTCTATTAAGGAATGTATCTGCAGACAACCACGTGACATTTCTGCTGACATTCCATTGGGCCAGAATGTAGTCCCAAGGAAGTCCCTAGTTTCAAGCGAGGCAGGGGAATGTAGTCTTTAAATTTGGAAGCCATGTGCACAGAGGAAGGCAGGAGGGCCTTTTATCATGAAAAGAAGGGGAAACAGCTGTCTCTATCACAGTCAACTCTCTGACCAAATGACTAGCACATGTAGAGCACACAGTAGGGCCTCAGTAAAGGTTATATAGATTGAGTTAAACGAAAGAATCATTTGAGGACTTCTGGGACCTTTATTAGAAAGATTAATAACACCTGAACCTTCTGCTGGGCCTAGGGACAAGGTATTGGAAGTAGAAGCTGATGAGAGGGGATCAAAGAGTTTTGCTTCCCAAATTTTCTGTACCTTTAAGTCAGCTTTCTCCAAAAAAGGAGAAATCTTCATAATGTATTTCCTCCATCTCCCAACATTCCATTGAGGACAGCACACAACATGGCTTCCCGCTTTCATTTCTTACACGTCCACCTCCTACAGATACCAAAGAAAGTCCCACACCACCAAACTTTACCTCTTCCACCAAAATAAAAGACAGACTGGCAGGAATAGTTCTGTGGTAATTGACAATATCTGTGGCGTCACACTAGTGATAGCACTACGGTAAGGTCCTGGCCAGGATGCTCCTTAGAGAACAGTATGGAGGAACGAGCTGTCTTGCTGTCTTGGAAGTCCCGCATGTCACATCTTTCTCATTTCCTCCATCCTGTCTCCACACCTGCATTCCAGGCCTCCTCATATCCATGACACTGGTAAGGTTTTAATGGATCACTAGGGCCTGAGCTTGGCAATGGCTTCAAGTGAGGCTTCTCCCACAAGGGCATATTCCCTGATAAGCAGAAGAAACCTTCATAAGTCATAAGAATACAGCAGGCCGTAGGGCTCTGTTTGGGTCAATACCCTGTAAAGAGGTCAATACAGCTATCATTTAGCCCTATTTTGCAGGGGAGGAAATTGAAGCTGCTGAAGGTTAAGGACCTTGTTCAAGTCTGCTAATGGTAATGCCAGTATCAAAACTTGGTTCTGGGCCAGGCTCAGTAGATCATGTCTGTAATCCCAGCACTTTGGGAGGTCAAAGCAGGAGGATTTCTTGAGCCCAGGAATTGAGCAGTAGCTCATGAGTTGAGCTTGGGAAACATAGAGAGATCTCGTCTCTACAAACTATTGAAAAATTAGCAGGATATGGTGGTGTACACCTGTTATCTCAGCCTCCTAAGTAGCTGGGATGACAGGTGTACACCACCATATCCTGCTAATTTTTAAATTGTTTGTAGAGACAAGATCTCTCTATGGTGGTGTACACCTGTCATCCCAGCTACTTAGGAGCCTGTGGCAGAAGGATCACCTGAGCCCAGGAGGTCGAAGCTGCAGTCAGTCATCATCCTGCCACTGAACACCAGTCTGGGCAACAGAGTGAGAAAGCTTTATTTATTTTCATTCTATCTCTAGAATGATATCCTGACTCAAAAATACAAAAGCAAAACAAAACAAAAAAAAACCAGGAAACTCAGATCTGTTTCGCTCCAAATATATTTGGAGCGAATATAATATAATTTCTGCCCACTGGTGTATCTGCTCCACTCACTAGGTTCTTCGCACATCTTCCTTTCATTCTATAAACTCCCTTAGGCTCACATTTGGGGAAGTAACACACCACAATAATAATAGCATTTATTGAGGATTATTGTGTGCTAGATGGTCTCTGAAGTGCCTTATATGTACTAACTCATTTTATCCTCAGATGGTCCCATTTACAGATGAGAAAACTGAAGCTTGAAGAATTTAAGAAACTTATTGAACATCACACAGCTAGTATAGCGGGTGGTTGAGTTGGAACTAGAACTCAAGCAGTAAGATTTAAATCTGTGCACTTAACTGTTACTCTAAATTGCCACTATAGTTAAAAGGACAACTGCACCCTCTTATTATTTATGGATCATCTGTCTACACTCTTAATCTACCATAAAGCGAACAGTCCATTATCAGACTAGGCGTGTCTTGATTTTCTTCTCACTATGCCAATCCCAGGAATGTTCTTTGTGGAAAGGGCATAGGATTCTGGGTGCCATTTACCACGGATGGCAGACAGATTATTCTTTATTTTGATTTCACACTTACCATATCCACATTTGTTGATATTCAACAAATACATGAAGGCACCTTCATTGTGCTATGTAGTTATTTCTTCCTGGGCATATGTCAGCCACCACATAGGAAGAGAGGCTCAAACATATGTGGTTCCTGGCACGCCGGTCATCCTCACATCACATTCACAGGGGCTTCTCACTTTCTCACCAAGAGCAGAATGCTGAGAAAGAGAACCTCAGACACAGTAGAGTGAAGTAGGGCCCTGCCAAGGTGGGAGGAGGAGACCAGTGAGAACTTGCTTTTATGGGGTACTCACTGTAGGCTAGATCCTGTGAGAGGCCCCTTTCATTCAGCATCTCATCAAAACTTCAGAACAGCTCCAAGAGGCAGGCCTTGTATTATCCTCCTGACAGCTACGTCTGAGTTCTGACATCCTGCAGCTCTGGTCTGCCCAGGGTCACTGGTTAGTGAGCTGCAAAGCTGGGGCTCAAGCTCAGGTCTGTCTGGTTTCCCAGTGCATGCCCTCGCCATGTCACCAGCTGTCTTTGCAGTACTAGCAATGTTGGCTGGGGAAGTTTGAGAGCAGTGCCCCACCATTGACTCTGTTCTCATAGGTGTTGCAGACCATCTTCTGTCCCAAAGATCCTTGGGATTTGTCTCCCTCCCTCCTGGGCTCTAAGTCCAGGGATCACTGCACTCCACACCAGCTTTTTGTTGCTCCTCTCCTGCTGAATCAGAAGATCTCACGATCAATATCCACAGAGAAAGTGGATTTATGGTAATTGGAAGCAAAATTTGGTATTGTAAGCATGGGCTTCTTCCTGGTGCCCCCATTGACTATCTCTGTGAATTCACACAAGTTGTTTAACCTCTTTATGCTTCACTTCTGCATTTGTACAATGAGGAGACTGTACCTCCCTGGGAGGGTTGTGAGGTTTAACTGAAGAGAGTATGGTCATCATGCCCTTAACTTAGAGCCAGAACCCATGGGCCCTTTCTTTTTCCATTGCCTGTATTGGGAAGATGAGCGGGTTGTAATAGAAGGATAGTTCTAATAAAAGGAAAATTGGTCAATTTTTCAAGTGAATCTAGCTCTTCAGCTGCTGAAGGGCCATATCTAGGATTAGAATCATGAGCTGCTCCCAGTCCTTCCTCAGGGCCTAGGACCAGGGCAGAGTTAAATACTGAATCTGGGTTCCTTTGGCCTTTTCTACACCTATTTTTGAAACAGTGAGCTTTCTTTCCTTTTCTAATTCTTTCCAAGAACAGTAAGGCAGACTTTAGAATAATTAGGAAAACATTCAAAGTTGACATAGTGCCAATAATGGAAGTTTTGAAACAACTTTAAGTCCATTATAATAAAAACTTAGATTAATAGTACATTATGTCATGTATAATTATACATTGTTAGTAGGTTTTCACAACTGTCTGCCTTATGTTTGTACATCTGTTGGTATTGCCAGTCTTTAAGGATGGGGCAAGGACTATGAATCATTCATTCATTCTGTAAAGTTCTCTGCAAAATTGATACTCTTGTCCCATGAAGAGTCTAAGACTTTGATTCTTGTCCTGGCTCTGTGACCTTGATCAAGTCCTCTGAACTTTCTGAATCTTGGGTTCCTCAACTGGAAACTAAAAATAACTCTGGCCCCTCCTACTTCATTAGGAACCTGGAGGGGAGAAGGAAAATGCTGGACAAGAGAATGCTGCACAGCCTAAACTAATGGATGGATGCTAAGGATTAACATGATGATATGTGAATATGTTGTCTAAGGAGAAAATGAAAGAAAAACAAGAAACAAAGACAAAGAAAAAGTCAAAAGGAATAATAGGGCTCCTCAATTTGCCATCCATTAGCTGAGTGATCTTGGGGGAGGTACTTAATCTCTCTGGCCCTCAATTTCCTCATCTGTAAAGTGAGAATCGTATAATAATAGTTGCCCTTTTCATTTGACAGGACTATTGCATTACATGAGACAGTGAAGTGAAAATGTTACCTGAATAAGAAAAGGCCACCTAACTGTGAATTCACACTACTAGTAATAATCCCCAGTAAATTTCCAGTATTATTCTAAGACTTCCATTAGTTCAGTCATGTTTGAGGCAAAATTCATTCTTTGAGATCACAGGGCTTCCACAGGCAGGGATTGAACCCAGTGAGTAGGAGCCTGGCCCCTGGCATCACACTGCTGGGATTCAAATCTCATCTCTGCCACTAATAGGTCACATGATCATTTAAGCCTTCTTTGACTTAGTTTCTCCTTCTGTAGAATGGGGATGATAATTACAGTTATTAACTCTCTAGAGTTGTGAGAATTAATTGACATAATACATGCAAAGCATTTAGAATAGTACCCACTTCACAGAAGATATTTAAAGACATCTTTATTCTGGAGTATTGGGTATTATTCTTTCACATTCTTGGTGGCACCTTGGCTCTATACTGCCTAGTTTATAACATTTGCTGTAACTTTATTTATTTATTTATTTGAGTTGCAGTCTCCCTATGTTGCCCAGGTTGGTCTTGACCTCCTGGACTGAAACAATCTCCCCTTCTTGGCCTCCCCAAGTGCTGAGATTACAGGCTTGAGCCACTGTGTCCAGCCATTTGCTGTAACTTTAACTTAGTAAATAGCATCCCAGAGTATGTCTGATACCAGAAAAATACAATTAAATAAAAAAGCATCTGTATCTAGCCGGGCTTGGTGGCTCAGTCTATAATCCTGTGCTTTAGGAAGCTGAGGTGAGTGGATTGCCTGAGCCTGTGGGTTCGAGACCTGCCTGGGCAACTTGGTGAGACCTCATCTCTACAATAAATTTAAAAATTAGCCAGGCGTGGTAGCACACGCCTGTAGTTCCAGCTACTTGGAAGGCTGAGTGGAAGGATCGCCAGAGCCCAGCAGGTCGAGGCTACAGTGGCCAGGAGCAGCCACTGCACTCCAGTCTGGGCAACAGAGTGAGACTCTAACTCAGAAAAAAAAAATCTGTATCTAATGGTTCAGACCTTTTTGGCTCCTTCCAAAGCTGTTTGTTTTTAACCAACTACAACAGATGCCTCAATCTCCATCTTGAGCTAGCCCAAAGAAATGTCCTTGGATAAATCAAACCTAAGACAGCACAGGGAGGAGGTGCTGGCAGAACCCCTTTGGGTCCTTACTCATAGTCCTTGGGGGTCCATAGAAAACCTATTTCTAAGTATCACCCTTGTCCCCAGTTCCTTCCATGGCCCTCCTTTCCATTCTATCTGTCCTCAAGCAGGATGGGAGATGGATACCCAGACATGGTATCCACACATGTAAGAGCCCGTCTTCTCTATTCTGGAACCAGCAAGTCAATCACATCTTAAGAACTCAGGGCTCCTTTTGCGAGAGAGATCACTGGGTAGGACATGTTTTCCATACTGCTCCAATGGCTGTAGTTCCAGAACAGTTTCTAATCTGCCACAGAGGATTTCCATGTCCTTGGAGAGTGGATGAATGAGAGTTTGCGGGAGGAACTAAATTAGATAATGGCATCATTAGGTAATAAGTTAGTGCACAAACAGATACATGATGGTGATAAAATGGAGAGAACAGGGGTGAACAAATATGGGTAACAGATACACAAAATTGCACTCGAGATTTCTTTAAAAAGTATGCTTAGCTAGGCTCGGTGGCTCAGCCTGTAATCCCGTGCTTTGGGAGGCTGAAGTGAGTGGATTGCCAGAGCGCGCGGGTTCGAGACCCACCTGGGCAACTTGGGGAGACCTCATCTCGACAGTAAATCAAAAAATTAGCTGGGCGTGGTAGTGCACACCTGTGGTTCCAGCTACTTGGAAGGCTGAGGCAGAAGGATTGCCTGAGTCCAGCAGGTCGAGGCTGTGGTGGCCGCGAGTGGCCACTGCACTCCAGTCTGGGCGACAGAGTGAGACTCTAACTCAAAAAAAGAAAAAAGTGTGTTTAAAAAAAAAAAAACAAGCTGGGCTCAGTGGCTCAGCCTGTAATCCCGTGCCTTTGGGAGGCTGAGGTGAGTGGATTGCCTGAGCCCGCGGGTTCGAGACACACCTGGGCAGCAAGACCTCATCTCTACAATAAATCAAAAAATTCAGCTGGGCGTGGTAGCGCATGCCTGTAATTCCGGCTACTCGGAAGGCTGAGACCGAAGGATCGCTGGAGCCCAGCAGGTCGAGGCTGTGGTGGCTGGGAGCGGCCACCGCACTCCAGTCTGGGCTACAGAGTGAGACTCCAACTCAAAAACAAAAACAAAAGCCACTCTAGGCACAGTGGAGAATCAAAGAAACTTTAGAAAGCGGAATGATGAAATCTGTAGGTCTGTAGGGTGACGGTTCTTAAGCTTGAGTGTGCATCAGAATCACTTGCAGGGCTTGTTAAAACACTTTGTGGTCCATCCCCAGAGTTTTTGGTTTGATAGGTGGAGACTGGGGCCCCAGACATTGTATTTCCAAGGAGTCCCCAAGTGACAGGGGGCCACACTTCCAGAGCCATTGTAATAGTGTATCAGAAAAAAGTTGCTGCAAGGCTGTCTTATTAGAAATGTTCCTTAGAAGTGAGATCCAAGACAGTCTCCAGAAGAGACAGAAGTGCCCAGGGGCTTCCCAATGCCTGGACTTCCTAACAGATAAGGTAATGGATGTGTCGGTGGCGTGATGGTGGCATGACTGAACACACTGGCTGACCAGGCACTTCCACCCATGCGACCTCCTTGTCCATACCTCGACTGGGGGGGGGGGGTTGTAGGGTGACTGTTCGCTTTCCCTTTCAAAGAACCGGGAGGGGAGTGGAAGTCAGGAAAGGCAGCCCCGCGGGAGAGTTGCTGGATATCTTCAGCCCCACCCACGGTTAGTTATCATCTCGAGAAGCCAGGGGCCTGGGGACCGCGACCAGCCACCCAGCCCTCTTGGGGGCCAGCTCAGAAGGCGGGCTCAGAGGGCGGTGTAGGGTCGTCAAGATAGGCTGCTCTCGGGGCATGGGGGATTTGGGTCGCTGCCTCCGGCATGGGGTCGGGACTAGCGAGGATGCTGGGACGCGCCGCGACTTCCGCCTCTGGCGATCGGCAGTGGGGGGCGCACCAAGACAGCAGTTTGGGAGCTGCGCTTTGTCACCGCGGCGGGGAGGGGCGGAACGCGCAGAAAGGAGCCGCGAGGACAGGACGGGGCGGTCTACAGCTCCCAGGCTAGAAAGGGACGCCCGGGGAGCTCCCGGCCGCACCTTGCGCGGCGCCGGGCGTGGGGTTGGGGGGACAGCGGAAGGGACTGAGACGCCCGGCCAGGGCCCAGCCCGAGCGCGCACTCCTGTCCTGGCCAGCGGCACTCTGTCTCCTGCGCTGACATCACTCCTGCGCTCCCTGAGCCACATAAGCTCCTGATGGCCGGCACCCTCTGAGACCCACCGTCACAGACTCACCGCCAGGCTTCAGGGCTGGGAGCGCTCGGTCCCTCCGCGTCGCGGCGCCCTGCGTTCCTTCGAAGTGCTTATCCACCCTTTCCGTCTGTTCCGCTCCTCCGATACTGACGGTAACTGGCTCGCGCCAGTCGCTCACTGACCAAGAGAATCGCGGCTGCAGCCGTCCCACAGGCCTGGGAAGGGTGCCTCCGATCCGGGTCTATAAATTATACTCCTGGCATCGCAGTTGTCCATCTGGGTGTTAGGGAACGTGGTCCTTGGGCCTGGGGACGCGGCGCTGACGTCGGACGGAGAATCTGGCCTTTGGAAGCTGGACGACGTGGGTTAAAATCCTGGCTTGGTCAACTTCCAGCTGGTGACCTGGGCAAGTTCCTCAACCTTTCTGAGGGCCAGTTTTTCCACTGTACAACGGGAAGCACTGTACCTCATTAGACGCTCTGAATCTCAGTGTGTGGAGGGTGGGGGAGACTAGTTCGGGTTAGGAGGGGGCTCTATAAAAGTCAGTCCACAGAATTCACAAAAAAGCTTTTTCCATTTCAGGAGAGAGAGAGGCTGAGCCCGCCTAGAGCCCGTTGGGCTTCTTTACCTGGGGGAAGGAGGTGCCAGGAGGTTCTTCCCACACTGGGAACTCTCTGCTGTTAGGTGCCACCGCATCTCCAGTCTCCTGAGGAGAAGGGGAAGGGGCTTTAGCCTCCTTCACGGCCCCGGGGGCTCAGACTGACAGAGGGCACGCAGAGACAGAGATTCACAGAGGAAGCATTTATGGTCGGTTGAGTTGAGGAGAAGAAACCCCACATTGTAATGACTTCGCCCAGATTAGGGTCCAGGATTCTTTGGGTTGGGCCACCCTGACACATGCCTCAGTGGGAGGGGGATTCCTACTTACAGGGTGGGGGTGGGGGTGAGGGCGAGGCATTGTGAGGACTGGGAGTGGGGGGAGCAGGGTGGTTGGGTTCATCTGGCCTTGGATAGTCCAATACTTGGAAAGGCTCTGTGCTGGACAAAATCTATTAAAAAAACAAACAGGCCCAGCATGGTGGCTCACACCTGTAATCCCAGCACTTTGGGAAGCCAAGGTGGGAGGATTGCTTGAGACTAGGAGATGGAGACCAACCTGGGCCATGTAGCACCACCTGTCTCTACAAAAAGTCCTAGCTACTTGGAAGGCTAAAGTGGAAGGAAATTGCCTGAGCCCAGGAACTTGAGGCTGCAGTAAGCCTTGATTGTGTTATTGCACTCTAGCCTGGGTAACAGAGTGAGACTCAGACTAAAAAGCAAAATAAAGAAATTAAAATAAATAAAATTTCCAAACGGAGTCCCTCCATCCTTCTCAAGAGAAAGGAACCCTTGGTGTAATAAGACGATAGTAGCCAGGAAGTCCCCTCCACTCAGGGTCCCCTTTATCCCAAGGGGAGATCAGCCCAAACCAAGTCCTACCTTTAACAGGAGAAGCCCCAGCTGGGCCACTCTCTCCCATGAATGCAGGACGTGCTTGAGGTTTTTGAGTCGAGGTATATGCAGAACACAGAAGATGTTCCAGGTCAGGCTGCAGATGTGGGCAAGCCCAACTAGACTCTTAGGTTTTGTCCCTTGGGCCAATTTATCCTTGAGGGGCAGTTTGAGTATGGTAGCTGTCATGTAAGGGAAAAAATCTTGGCACAGCTACACCCCCAATCAAATGGATGGGGTAATTGTCCCTGGGCTACGGTGGCTCTAATGGGCTGTCAGAGATGGGAGAAATGTCAGGAATGGAAGCCTAACTTCATGCCTATGCTTGTTTTTCTGGGGAGAGGACTGCTGGATATGTGAAGGGGCCATAACCCCTAAGAAGTTAAAATGGACTGGGTGACCCTACTGAGTCCTGCTCCCTTCCAGAAAGGTTATCAGGCCCTCCGTGTATTATAAGGGCCATAGGAGGACTGGTCTTTGTGTCTTAAGGTCTCTAGGATCAGCTGCTGCAGTGATGTTCCTGATGTTTCTGGACTCAGACCCTGAGACCCATCCCATCTGCAAGGGCAGAACAGTTACATTCTCCTACCCCACATCCCTGAGAGTGGCTCTGGCCTCCTTGCAGGCCCCTGCACAATCCCCACCCAGCCTGTCCCCAAAGAAGGCAAGGCCTGGAGGGCTGTTTTTTTTTTCTTTTCTTCTTTATGCCCAGAATGGTTAGTTGTTCATTGCTCCCCCCTCCTTGTGAGTTCATCCCAGAGTGGGGTGGAGGAGAAGAGGCCTTGGCCAAAAACCACAGGCTGCGTTTTTGGAAGAAAAGCCTCAGAACCCAATGTCTTGTACCTTTCTAACTGCTCCGGTGTGAGTGTGGACCTTAAGCAAGAGGGAGAGGGTTGAATCCGTACTCTCATTTATGTGCAAGCTTTCTCTCTTTTCAGTGGTTTCTCAACTGTAAAGTAGGAATGACTCCTTAATATCCTCCTCAGAACCTGTGGTGAGGATGGAAAGAGCTAATTCACATGTGCTTAGAACAGTGACTGGTCTTATCATGTGAGGTCCCCAGATTCCAGATGGAGGTTCTCTTTGCCATCCTGGGAATGTGTGTGTGTGGGCCCTGAAGCTTCCAGCCATGCAGGTACTTCTGAGGGAAGGTGGGACACTGAGAGGCTTCCGAGTCTGTCTAGACCCCAGAAAGGGCTGAGGCTTTGCATTAAAGCACTGTTGGAGATTGAGCCATCCCTGAAGGCCAGGAAGAGACAGGACTTTGGAAGGAGGATTGGACCTGGCCTGATTCTCAACCTTGACCTGGCCATTTGAGTCAAGAGCACTGGTCACCCTACAATTGTGGGAGAAGAGGCACTGTGGCCTCTTGAAGCCTTTTAAAGGACTGTTATGTAGATTAAATTAGAAACGGTTGTCAGCATGCTTTGTAATGAAAACAAATTTCAGGACAGTGATGGTGAAGGAAGAACACTCATCTTCTCAGCTAGGGTGAGAAAGGAAGTTATCTGGGCCTTTGGGTGTTAGAGAATTATCCTTGGACAGAAACAAACTTCGTTGGGCCCTTCGTTGGTGGTTTGAGGTGGGGGCATTCCTCAAGCTTGGGGTGGTCCTTAGGGTAACAATCCTGCCCTGGGTCATCCAGCTCAGTGGTGGATACAGAGATGTGGGCTGTGAGGCAGACATCCATAGTAAAGGACTGGAAAGCTACCAGGCTGAGCATTCTCAGGAGCCCAGGCAGACAGCTGTAGAGGCAGGAATTGCAGCAGGGTTGGCTGCCGCCAGGGAGCTGAGAGGTAGCAGGCTGGGGAATGGGTGGAGGGAAGCAGAAAGCATCCAGCTTCCTGCCCTAGGCTCCTGTCCCTTCTTCCAGGAGGGCAGAGAGGAGGGAGTGTTTGTCCATATCAGAGTTCCAGAAACCACAGGTTCTGCCTGTCTTGAGGTGCCCATAGCAGCTGCACACAGCCACCAACTCCCTTGGCTGACCTGGATGGCCACTGCAGGTGGTCACAGGGGTGGGGAGAATGGTCCAGCCATGATCTCCGCGTCAGTGGAAGCCCAACCTCCTGGCATCTGAGATCCACTGGACCTTGCTTGTTCCCTGAGGGTGCACCCTGCAGCAGCTCTGGGTTCCCAGAGGGGCGGGCGAACGAAGTGGGGCAGACAGCCAGAACCACCTCCCCTTCCCCCTTCATTCCCACTTCGAGGACCTGGTGTCACGGGACATTTTATGGCAACCGCCAGTGCCACAGCCTGGAAGATGACTCAGGCCCCAAGACCAACATCCACAACAGCTGGTGATGCTTATTATTTCACAGGAAGCTCTTTTTGTTCTTACTTTTTACCAAAGGAAAGGCAAAAATATTTTTTCCCCCTGATAAAATTTTGCCCACACCTAAACCACCAAACCGGTGGCCCCTGTTCCGGGACTCCTCGCCTTCTCCCTCTGGCTGGCGCGTGCTTGCCTCGGGAGGGCCCGCTTTAGGCCGGGGGAAGGTGACCAGGGCCAGACAATATCACCTGAGTAGGGCCGGCGGACCCCCGCACCAGGCAGACCCCATCCCCACCGGCGCTCTCCCGAGCGGGGGTTTTCTTGGGAAGCGAAGCTGTTCCCGCTGATCAGCGCGTCTGGTGGCCCAGGCCAGGCTTCTGATTCCATTTAAAACGACCCTGCATCTTATCTCCACGTCGCTTCCCTGGACTTCCCACTCACCCCCGGCCGGGCCCAGCCGGCCCAGCCCTAGCGGAAGCGAAGCCCGGAGTTTTTTTGAAGTCCGGAGAATTTAAATTCGGGAAGAGCTGGCTGGACTCAACTGTCGCCCCAGCAGGGGACTGGACTGCGGGCTCGCGGCTTGAGGGTGGGGTGGGAAAGGGGTGTCTTCTTCGGCCGGAAATGAGGAGCGGCAGGGGCTTGGCCCGGACCCCAGCTCATCGGCTATCACCCCCTCTCTGCTTTTATGAAACTGCCCGATCTTTTATGGGGTCGTGCAGGGCTTCACTCACTCTCCGAATTCACCTTTCTTTTGCAGCCGCATGGTGCAAAACCTTCATAAGACAGTGACAATGACGTTATTAAATTACCCCCTCACACAGAGTCCCCCCAAACCCAGTGTTCTTATCCAATTCCCTCCTTTTTCTTTTTCTTTTTTCTTTTTTGCCTTTTTTCCCCATTAAACATCTAACCTCTCTTAATCCAATGCTGATAAAAGGATGCTTTTGGAAAAAGTGACGTTCGGTTCATAAAAAAAATTCCCCCTAATGCGCCAGGGGTTTCAGGAGGCTCCTAAAGATGGGAGAAACCGAGACTGCTTTCAAAGTGCAGGGCAGACATCAGAAGCAGGATGGAGAGGGCATTGAGCTGAGGGGATGTGTCCCTGGAGCTTCAGATCTGGAGCCCAAAGGAGGCAACTTCCCTCCGAAAGGATGATCCTGGGCTTTAGCACCCTCCCTGGGATGTAAGGGGAAGCCCTGCTCTGTGGGGCCAGGCCCAGGAAGGAGACTAAGTGGCACCCCTTGATCTCTCAAAGTGACTCTGCTTTTATCTCACAGGGAAAACCCAGAGGAAAGAGGATCAAACACAGAGCCTTCCTATTGAATGCAAAGCTGGGGGCGGGGCTGGGGCCTTGGGTTCCTCTGAGGACCTGGCCTCAAGGAGATGGGGGCAGAAGGCGGTGAGAGTGTGGCTGCTCTTGGGGCGGAAAGGAGGGTGGGCACCCCCCCACCCCGGGCCCAGCCCTGGAAAGGTCCTACTGAGAGTGGGCAACCTTGGCAGATGCTCAGGGGGCTCAACTTTGACAGAAAAGAGAGAGCAAACCAGGTGCTCTCTCAGGTTCCAGCTGCTGGGGGGGGCAGGGCAGGACAGAATCTTAGGACAACTCGGCAGAGCAGCACAAGGTTCTGGGACTTAACCCCCCCCCCCACGCACACACACTCCACTTCCAGTCGCTCCTCTCTTTCTCCAGATTTTTGGACCAGCAGTGCTCAGCGGATGGTGGCTTTGGGAGTTCCAGGGAATGGAAATAGCTAAGTGGATACTACTTCCCCCCTCATCCTACTGCCCCTGCACCCAGGCAAGGTTAATGTGCATCTTATTATATTGGGAGAGATGTGGACAGCAGGAGTTGGGGGGGAAACTTCATCTTCCCTGGACCCCTTGCTCCCCCACCACTTTCATGCCCCCCCCCATGGGAGGACTGAGGGATGCGGAAAGGGGTGAACAAGAAGAGCAGAGGGAAAAAAATGAGAAAGGAAAAGTGGGAAATGGAAGACAAAAGAGAGTGGAAGGGGGGCTTGTCTTTAGAAGCTGGGGCCTTGCTAGGGACATGGAGAGGGAAGCAGGTGCCCGTGCTGCCCTTTGTGGCTGACTGCTTAGGGTGAGAAGCTCTTGGGGAGAAGGCAGAGAAAGGGGAGATGAGCACAGAAGGTGTCCTCAGCAGAGTGGGGAGAGACCCAGCTCACCTGCTCACCCCAACACACTTGCTCAGCTCAAAAGGGGTCAGTTTGAAGGGGTTCTCTTCTACCTTCCCTGAAAGAAGGCTCAAGAGAGGCCCGTGGCAGCCCCCAAATATCGAGTTCCACGACCCCCATCCCCACCTCAACCCTGCAGTGGGGGTTCACCTTCCATCCCTAAGTATTTATCAGAGCCCCTGGTCACTCACTCTTCAAGACATTTTCAGTGATGTCTCTCTCTTCTACCTCCAGTACCACCCTCTTTTGGTGCCAGAGACCACTGCTCCTGGGAAGGGCTGGGGGAGGACTTTGGGAGTCAAGCCTCTGTGGACCCCAACATTCCATCTGTCCGGGTACTTTCAACCCCTGCCCTAAATCCCGCGTGAAAGCCAACACCTTCTCCCAGCTAGGGGCCTCCAATGCTGCCGTGTTTACCAGCACCTCTACATTGGAAAAATCTGTTTCTGTGAGAATTCGTTGACTCTGAACGAATCCCTTAAGATACAGAGGGGAAAAGCAAAAAGACCACTTTTAGAACCTCTCCCCACCCAAAACATACCTGAAGAGCCGGCGAGGCCCAAGCAAACAGGAAAGCAGTTTCTTCTATGAATAGCCACCTTGAGGTCAAGCTGGGTTGTGGAAAGCTTAAGGCCATCTAGATGGGGAGGGGGCATTTTTAAAAATCAGCAAACAGACACAGCAGCCAAGGCAGGTCTTTAAAGAAAAAAAAAATTGAAGTATTTATCTCTTGCTTCTCGGGGAAGAAAAAACAGCAAAGTTTGGTTCCCAGGAGTAAGGAGGCAGATGGTGGTAGGGGAAGGGAGGAGAGAGAGGTGGGGATGGCCCAGGCTCAAGCTCTCCAGTCAGTTTGGTGGGGGCAAAAGGGTTTTCCGTAGCTTGTAAAAAGACTTAGGAACCGATTTGATGTTAACTGCTGGAGCAGACAGTTGTAATAATGCCGAGAGAATCGAGGATTGTGAGCCGGCCTTCACACTTCTAAAATGCAGTTATGGATTCTTTCATCAATGTTAGATCAAGGCACCAAGTTAAGAAAACAAAAGTCAAAACAACAATTCGAGAAAAAAATCAAAAGCGTATTTAATTACCGAGTCCCGTGGTGGCCCCTGCGGAACTCGCCGCGCGCGTTAAGCTCTCTTTTCTTTCTGCGGAATTCCATTTGCATCCCCTCTGCCTGGGTGTCTCCCTCTCTCAGTGTGTGTGTCTCTCTGTCTGTTTTCACACTCTCCTCCCCATTCGAGCGAGGCCCACACCTGGCGCATCACTGCCGAGCCATTAGCTGCGGGTCTCCTTTCATCTTCGCTGTGGCAGACGTTTCTATTTATCCACTTGCGCTCGCCGAGTGGCGTCACCAGCGGTACTGTAATGACGATTGCAGCATGAGGATGACAGCTTAGAAAGAAGAGGGCAATGGGGCTTCCTCCCAGAGGCGGTGCGGCACTGAGGAGCGCTCGCATCACAAGGTGACCCTAGCTCCCAGCCGCCGCCGTCGCCGCCGCCGCCGCCGTCCACATCGCGCTCCGGCCGCTCCGCGTCCGCCCACTCGCCCGGCCTCTCTTTCCCCTACTTGCAGCCAAGATCTTCTATCCGGCCGCTGGGGACCCAGGGAGCCGGGGGTTAAGAAGCTCACTTGGGGCTTTCCCCTCCCCCACCGGAGAGCCCCGGGATGGAGAGCCGAAAGGACATGGTTATGTTTCTGGAAGGGGGTCAGCTTGGCACTCTGGTGGGCAAGAGGGTCTCCAATCTGTCCGAAGCCGTGGGGAGCCCGCTGCCCGAGACGCCCGAGAAGATAGTGCCCCGTGGTTGCCTGAGCCCGCGGGCCGGCCCTCCGGCCGCCCGGGAGCGCGGCGGGGGAGGCCCGGAGGAGGAGCCGGTCGATGGACTAGCAGGCAGCGCGGCGGGGCCGGGCGCCGAGCCACGGGTAGCCGGGGCGGCCATGCTCGGCCCGGGACCCCCGGCCCCCTCCGCCGACAGCCTCTCCGGCCAGGGGCAACCCAGTAGCTCGGACACCGAGTCGGATTTCTATGAAGAAATCGAGGTGAGCTGCACCCCGGACTGCGCCACCGGGAACGCCGAGTACCAGCACAGCAAAGGTAGCCACCGCGCCCCTCCGCTCCCCGGGCCTCCCACTGCGCCCACCCTTCACTTCAGCGCAGACCAGGAGGAAGACGCTCCTTTCTCCCTGGGCAGCATGGCTAGGGGGGACCCACCTAGGCAACTCTCCCCTGCTATCTGCGCCCTGACGGGGGTCTCCTGCTGTGTCTTGGCACTGGTGGGACTGAGGGCGACGGGTGTGCCTTGGGGGAGGGTGAGAGTCTTGGGATTGGGGGATTCAAAGCGTACCCCAACCCCCCAGTGTTTTGTGGGTATGCTTCAGCTGCACGGGGAAGACACCTTCCCAGGCGAGGACGAGATCAAACGCGAGCCCGGGCGGTTTGTAAGACGCATCGAGGCGCGGAAGCCAGGAGTCCATAAAGGACCGTAAAATCGTGGCCCACTCGGGCAGCCCGGGTGCTGCAGCCCTCCGACCAGTTTGCACGTCGGTCAGAGGTCCAAATTACCTTGTCACTTCCTGGGCTTGGCGGCGCCAGGTCGGAAATGGTCCCAATGGTCTAATTGCCTTTGGTCTCCGGTTGCATTTGAAAAGGCAGAGATCGGGTCCTCCCCTCCTTCCCCTTTCCTTCTTCGTCCCACTTCCCCACCCAAAGGAAAGGCAGCTGCAGGGGGATGGAGCCCCACCCTTTCCAGAGGTAGGCCCAAAGGGAAGCTGCTTTAACTGGAGAGCCCTCCCCACTAATGGGAAGGGGGGAGGGGGGTGGCCCGGATGGTAGTCTCCTTCTGTGCCAACAATCACCCCACCAGAGGTGGGTGTAACACTGGGAGGGAAAGCCCACCAGCAGACACTCCACCCAGCTGGGGGAGTGGGTGGGAAGAGCTTGGGAGGGAAGAAAGACCACCCCTCTGCCTTGGCAGCAAACACCTTGTTGAGTACCCACAGCTAACCCTTTACCACCTCAACCACTCCACTCAGATGCCCTCAGGACAGCCTATGCTCCATTCAAATACACTAAGGTAACAGATGCACTGCCATACCACCTATGAAATACACGCAAGCTAGTACACATTCCCACGCCTGTGTTGGCAGCCTGGCACACACGAGCTCAAGGAAACTCCCTGAATCCTATGATGCACTAAGCAGCCCTGCTATCCCAACACACTTGCCCACCCTGCCAATGGTAGGCGGAAAGCTCACCTGTGCCCCAGGGCCTGGTGAGAAGGGTGGCTGGGACCCTCTATACCCAGAATGCCTTAGACGGAGGTCGGTGAAACAGTAGCAAAGACCGACCACCCCAAGACCTCAATGTACCCAATAAAAGGCAAGCCTTATCTTCCCTTCCTGGGTTTGGTGGAGGCGGCAGTGCCCCAGCGGAAACAGCTACTGAGATGGCTGAATGGGTGTCCTTTCCCAACTCGCCTCACCATCCACCCCCTTGGGCCTACAGCCCCACGTCAGCGGCGTTTGCGTGTCTGTGTCTGTACACGCGTGTGCTCTGCAGGGCCCGGCTCCGAGACGCTGGTCGGCAGTCCAAACGGCGGCAGCGAGGCCCCCAAGAGCAACGGCAGCAGCGGGGGCGGCTCACAAAGCACCCTGGCCTGCAGCGCCAGTGACCAGATGCGCCGGTACCGCACCGCCTTCACGCGGGAGCAGATCGCGCGGCTGGAGAAGGAATTCTACCGGGAGAACTACGTATCGAGGCCGCGGAGATGCGAACTGGCGGCCGCCCTGAACCTGCCGGAAACCACCATCAAGGTGCGCGCTGTCGGGGCAAGGGAGGCGGGTGTGCGCCTATTTCGCAGGGGATAAATACCAACTGCCCACTCCCTAAATCGCACGCCAGGAATCTGGGCCCGGGGTCTCCCTGCCAGCGCGTGCAAATTTACCCTCTTGACGCTTCCAAGGCGGGCACTGCTGCCACGCGGCCGAGCCTTTCCTAGCCAAATGACAACGGGGATGGGGTGCCCCTGAGGGTGGCAAGGGAATAACCCAAAGGGCAGCTATGGAGGGGACCGCGTTTCGGGGGAAGCGCTGCCTGCAGCTTCCGACCAATAGGGTCCTTGTCCTCTCACGACTTGCATACCCACACCGCGTTCTGGCACCCCCTGGGTCCTGGCCACGTGGGCAGAGGGAGGAAGGGACTGGAGCTGGGGTCACTCCCTGAATCTCTCACAGAAGGATTCCTGTTCCAGGTGGTAGTGGTGGTGGGGTCTGCCCCTGCCCAGCTGGTGTCTGCTTTGGCACTTCCCTGCCCTGGGAACATTGTCCCCTGGAGTGGGACCGGACCTCTGGGTTCTGGGCGCCGGGCCAAGTCCAGCTGCCGAGCCTGCCTTCCTTCCCTATCACCCCTTCCGCGCCCCCCCCCCCGCAGGTCTGGTTCCAGAATCGTCGCATGAAGGACAAGCGGCAGCGGCTGGCCATGACGTGGCCGCACCCGGCCGACCCCGCCTTCTACACGTACATGATGAGCCACGCAGCGGCCGCGGGCGGCCTGCCCTACCCCTTCCCGTCGCACCTGCCCCTGCCCTACTACTCGCCGGTGGGCCTGGGCGCCGCGTCCGCCGCCTCGGCCGCCGCCTCGCCCTTCAGCGGCCCGCTGCGCCCGCTCGACACATTCCGCGTGCTGTCGCAGCCCTACCCGCGGCCCGAACTGCTGTGCGCCTTCCGCCACCCGCCGCTCTACCCCGGCCCGGCGCACGGACTGGGCGCCTCGGCCGGCGGCCCCTGCTCCTGCCTCGCCTGCCACAGCGGCCCGGCCAACGGGCTGGGGCCCCGGGCCGCCGCTGCCGCCGCCTCGGACTTCACCTGTGCCTCCACCTCCCGCTCGGACTCCTTCCTCACCTTCGCGCCCTCCGTGCTCAGCAAGGCCTCCTCCGTCGCGCTGGACCAGAGGGAGGAGGTGCCCCTCACCAGATAAGGGGCCGCCCACCGGCCATCCGGCTCCGGGACACCCGTGGGGGGCCCACCCCCCGGGACTCAGTCAGCCCTCCTCTTCGACCCCAGGACACCAAGGGGAAAGGAGAGGGCAGAAAAGGACCAGCGGGACTCGAGGATGCCCAGGAAGCGGCCCTTTGGGGGTCAGGAGCGGAGATGGGGAAGCAGAGGTTGAGACACCTTCTTCTGGGGCAGCCTCTCTTGTATTCTTCATCAGACACACCTCCCCCAACGGGGTTGAGGCTGTGGCTCCAAAGCTAGACAAAACTTAGCAGCAGCAGCAACTACTCTCCAGTCTTCAACCTCCATCCTCCCACCCTACACTCCTTTCTCACCCGGACCCCTCTCTCCAGCCAGGGCCAGGCCCAGGCCCAGGCCCAAGCACTGGAAAGGGAAACTGCTGTCTTTCTGAGCCAAATGCTGTGTATGCAGAGCAGTCGAGATTAATCTTTGCCTGCTTTCCCAGGGCGTGGCAAGGGACTTGTGGATGGCAACACACCAGTCATGCAGGGGAGAGAGATGATTTACCACCAGGGAGAGTCCTGCCCCTGGCCATGGAACCTGGGGGCACTTCTCACCTTCCTGGAGCCTCAATTACACAGCATCTTCCAGTTCTGGCATCTACCAATGCCTGATCTCTTTGCTCGTTCCCTGCTTTGTGACACCTCTCCACTTGAGGCTCCAGCCTGTCCTTCACCCTGCCCTCCCCCACACTTTCTGTTAGACATTGGCAGGGAGGCTGCAGATGCCCCAGGGCCCCTTGGCAGCTTCTGTGAGGCCAAGCCTCGTTTCCCTGGGCCCAGCACACACCCTGATTAGCAAGTGATGTGTGCGAGAAGGGTTTTTGAATGTTGAATGTATAATAATGATCACCATACCATCAAGCCCAGAGCTGAGCTGTTAACAAGGCGCTCAGGGAAGAGCTTAGGGAGTGGGAACCTCACCTCCCTCCTTCAGTATCTGGTGGCAAATTAGAGGCTATTTTCATCCTTTGCCTGTTCACCTTCGCTTCACCAGGAGCTTTCTGGCCCTGCACTTGCATTTGGCATTTTACATCCTCCTCTCCTCTTCCTCCCAAGCTGTGCTGGAGCTTGACCTTCTGAAACCAGTGGGAGCCCTCCGCCCCTTCTGGGGACCCTGTCTCTGCCCTTCACCAGGGCTTGTTTGGGGGCTACTCCCAAACCCTCCCTCTCACACTCATTCTTGCAGTCAGTGTTTGAGGCACAGGAGAACTTATGCTCCCAATGCGAGCTTCGCCCTGACTGAGAGGGAGCAGTTCTTCCTGTTGGGAATGGATTTGGTTTGGTTTGGGGTTTTCCTTTAAGGCCCAAAGAATTTGCTGTTACAATTTGTTAACCATATTGCAATAAAAGCTGGACATGATTCTCACTTAAGTATTTTAATTTTTTTTTTTTTTGGCGGTAGGCAGCATGTTGATTTCTTTTGAAATTGCTAATTCAGCTCCTATGGGCTTGGGTAGGGAAGGCACCAAAAGACAACCAGCAGACGGAATCTCCCAAGCCTCTGCTGGGCACTGGCAGGCTCCAAACAGACATTGCATGGAGGTGGAGAAGGTAGGCTCCACGCCTCCTGCGGGTGCATGTTTCCTGAGTTCTGGGCCTGTTGGAAGCTCTCCATGGGCAACTTGCCCACCCCCAATCCCCAGAGTGCTAACCCTGTCTAGGCCCACCCCTAGATGGTGTTTTTTCTACAATTGCTCCAGTCCTTGGAGGAATGGGGGCCCAGGCTGTGGCCTCTGCATAACTTGCCTCCACCCCAATTGAATATTGACTGCAGATAGCTTTCTCTCTCTCTCTCTCTCTCTCTCTCTCTCTCTCTCTCTCTCTCTCTCAGTCAAGCTGGGTCCGCATTTGAGTGTGGGGGAAGGAAGAAGGACTCAGTTGGGATCAACTGGGTCTGAATCATCCTCAGACTGGAAGTCATCTTGAGCATGGGATTCTGGGTAGTGAAGGCAAAGGGACAGGCAGTGCTCAGCAGCTACACACTACCTCATCCCAAACAAACAGGAAAGCATAGCACCGCTGGGTCTGGAGTCCTGCTAAAGCCAGGTTGAAGTGGGTGCCTTCAGGGAGGCCAGGAGGCTCTGGATTGCATGGACACTGGGGGTACTCTGCCAATATCATCCTCCTTCCTCCTTAGCCTTCACAGCAAACCCTCCTGCATACAGCGGCTGGTGCCCTCCGGAGCAAAGCCTTGCGCTGAGGTTTCCCGGCAACTTCCCCGCTCCCTCCCACTAGGCCAGCACAGCTGCCTCTGCAGCCAGAAGCTCCAGAGTGCCAAATCCCGGGAAATTTTGCGGTCGCTCCGCGTCGGGCAGAGATTGCTTGCGACAGGTAAATGGGCTGCGGCTTGCCTTAATGCCAGGCGTATTTTCAGTTAATAGGGAGGGAAAATGAGGTGTCTGCAGCGATATTGGAAAGTACAAGATCGATGATCCGGCCTCGTGTCCAATCAGCAGCCTTTAATTGACTGTATTTTCTGGGTAATTGAGCCTCTCTTCCTCCAAATTGAAGTGGAGGATATAACAATACATCTTGCCAGGAGGAATTACTCATTACTTCATAATGAAATTTCCCTTTTGCCAAGGCTTGCGGTTTGGCGCTAGGCTCCGCTTCTTACACTACTCTCCTCCCACCCAGCAGGCTCAGCCCACCTGCACCGGGCACCCCTCGTCTGGTTTGACACCTCCTGTTTTGGTGGTGGTGGTGGTTGGGGGGGTGAGAGATGACCTCAACTTCCTTATCTATACAACGAGAAGTCTAGACCAGGCAACAGGGCCTGATGTGGTATTGTTTTTGTTTTCAACTTTCTGAGCACCTTTGCTTAGTTTTGTTTCATCTCGGTTCCATTTAGCAGGTGGGGAAATGGAGGCTCTGGGTCTCACACAGCTATTAGTAGCTGAGGCAGCTATGAGCTCCACACTCCTGCCTTCTGCTCCCCTGCCCCGTTTGGGGGCCCAGAGTCCTTGATCACTGCTAGAGAAGTCTGGCACTTCCCTCTGGCTCACACTTACCTGCAACTTCTCAATCCCGGCTGGCGGCACGCAGTCCAGCGCCCGGCCTGGGTGATCCCAGCTGGGCAAGGCCAGCCGCTCCGCAGCCCGAGTGCGTGCTGAGCCCGGGCCGTCGCCGGCTTGTTAGCGTGTGATTGATTGCCTTATTAAAGCGTGTTCTTGTAAGTGTGACCAAACTGATTGCATTGCATATGTTTGGGATAATGCTCATTTTAAACAACAGGATAAAGAGGATGAGCTCGGCAGAGCCTCGAAGACGAAATGATTCCGGCCAGCAGCTCCCTAGCTCTGGCATTAAATTGCTCAGTTACACAGCAAATCACTTGGTTCCTCCATCCTTGTTCTCTCCTTTTTTTTTCTGGTTTAGAGTTTGATCCTGTCCCCCCAATGTGGTATATGCTTCATGAATGGTTTCTCTAGCGATTATACCAACTCCACCTTCCTCGTTTTGAACCCTGGACACACACACTTCAGGCATAAAGTCCATACCCCCCAACTCCAGGCTGGAGGAGAAGACAGAACACACCCTTTCATCCTAGGCCTCCCAGGGGGACATGGCCCTGGATGATCACTCCAAACTGGGGTTTGGGTCCCCACAGTAAGTTGAGTGTTCCCCCACCCCCAACCCCAACCCTTGCACTAAAGTTTAAAAGATTCTTTTGTTCCTCAGGCTTCTCCCGCTTGGGTGCTTCCATTATTCCCCAAATGAGGGAACACCAGCCACCATATGTCCACCGGAGAATGTGAGTGTCACTGTGGACAGTTGCTGAAGATGTCCAGTTGGATGGCATTCTTGAAGTAGGAAGAGCTTTGCCTTCTTAGCATTCTCTTTGTACCCCGTCACCCCAGAGTGGAAGAGGGAAGAGTAAGAGTCAGTGAAGGAGGGGAAGGAAAAGAAGTTGGCACCAAAAAATGGGCATTTCTTCTTTTCATCTCCTCTTCTCAAAGTTCTCTTTCCGTGCCGGTTTCCTGACAAAGAAATTCTCAGTCACCCTCCACCTACTCCTGTCCATTTGCAGGAGGGTCAAACTGCTCGAGGATTGAATTTCCTAAGGGACATCTTTGGGAGACACTGGAATTCTGATTTGTTCAAGATGATGATGGTCATCAGGACAAACCAGAAACGATGCCACTCGGCAGGGTGTCATTTGTAAGTGCAATCGCATGGATTCGTTTGCAGGACACAGTTCAAATGTGTCTGGGCAAGAGACTAGATCCAAACAACACATTTCTTCAGTCACTCAGCTCCTCCCCAGTGCCGCTGGGACAGGCACAGCAGATTGCATTAGGGCAAAACTAAGGCCGGTTTCCCATTTGTGCCAGCTTGAGGGACCCCAGAAATGTTGACCCTGAGAAAAAAACAAAAACATGACAACAAAACAAAATCCAGCCACAAAAGGCATCATACTGTCTACAAAGCAAACAAACACAAAGTCGTTTCCAAAATCACCTTCTCAGCAAATAAGTATGTGATATTCTGAGCAGGAGCGGGAGAGAGAGAAAGATTGCCACTTAAAAATATCATGAAAGCATTAAGTAATTATTTAAAACAAGGCTGTTTAGAAAAATATTTGTATTTATTGCAGCTGCTCAATTGGCCTCGTTAAAGTCCGCAAGCATTTAAATTGTGTTACAATCTCATTTAAATCCCGCTCCGTTCCAGCAGGCTGAAGAGCTTGAATAGACCAATCACTTCATAATGATGATGAATGAGAAATTAATTCAGATACAAGCAAGACAATTTAGGCCTTCATCTGTTTAAATAGCCTTCCAATATTATTCGCGATCGCGGGTCACAGATTGAATCAATTGTCCAATCTTGTGAAAGTCATATCCTTGCATCTTCATCGAGATTATTTATAGCGCAGTGAGAGCTGCTGAAAGGTATACGCTGTTAACAGGGACAATTACTTAAAGGGAAGCGTTTATAAAATGGAAAACAAATGCCGGGCTTGGTAACAAATGGGATCAAAAGCAGCCATTCCAATCTGGCTTCTCGAGGGAAGGGAGCCGGCGCGGCCCTGCAGGATGAGGGGCGTTTCTGGCCTCCCCGGGGCCCAGGTGAGGCCGAGTCTCCCCGGCGCGCCAGCCTGAGCGGTGACTGCGGCTGCCATGGCGACCCAGGACGGCCTCGCTGTCGCCGGACTCAGGTTCCCGCCTCCCCCGCACAGGCGGCAGCCGGTGTGACCCGGGACGGGCATTTTAAGGAACGGCGACCCGCGCACGCTGACCCCAGGGCGTCCGTCCCAGTTTGTGCCTGGGTTTCTGTCCCTCCTTGTGTGGGGCTCAGGACTCCAGCCTGGGTGTGACCACCTCTCTCAGGTGGCGGCAGAGTTCTGGGACCCTCGTCGGAGAGATCGGGAAACCTCTTTGCAAGCACTGGGCACGTTGCTGGTGGCTTCTGGGCTCTGGAGGCTCACCCTCCTCTTGGACTTGGCTTCCTTCTAAGCCGATGGCGGGGAAAGGCCCCCATCTTCACAGGCCCCCTCGCCCTCGCCTTCTGGGGAGGGGAAGTCCTTCTGGGCCCGGGCCCCTTCCCTGACCAGCTCCTCTGGTTGCCCTTGGGCCTGCGAGCAGCGTCCAGTTCTCCCAAAGAACCTTTTCCTCCCCCCATCGAAATATCCCTTTCCCGATTCTGAAAGAACCACTTCCTGGTGAGGCAGGTTCTCCTTTGTCGCCTGCCTCCTGCAGGCGTTGGGTGCCTCTGGAGGACCCAATGCACTTGGATCCAGGAGACAGGGGCTGCCTTGGGGTGTCTATTGGCCCTCTCTCAACCTGTTTAGGGAAAGACCAGAACGAAGCGCGCGGGAAGGTGGGTTTGTTTCTTCCGAAACAGGCGCGCTTGGGTACCACCCTGTGCCGCGTCTACACGGGCTCTGCTTGTGTGCGTGTCCCAGAAGAGGGAGCCTTCTAGGCGGCGCTCTTTGGAGAAATAAGTGAGGCGAATTCGAACAGCGAAGAGGGAAAGATCGTGGGATGCGCCGAGCATGGAAAAAGAGAGGAGAGGGAGGGAGGGGGTCAGCGAACACGGAGGTAGAGGAGTCCACGCGGTACCGCACGCGCCCTACTCCTGTCCGCGTCGAGGTGTTTTTTCTTTCTCTGTATTTCTGTCTTTGAAACAAAAGCCCTACTAACGGATTCCTGGCGCTCTGAGGACCCACTCCCGGGAGCCGACTTTGATGTATTGCTGTCCAATTAGTGCCTTTAATTGGTGTCCTCCGGGACGGGCAGGCCCGGAGCTGGGACACAGCCTCCTCTCGCCTCTCCCGCACACTGGAAAGGTAAAATTTATAACGCATTGTAGCAACCCCTTGGGAGAGCGAGCCAGAGTGGGAGGCAGGGGAGGAAGGGAGGAGATGCAGCCCCCTCTTGCAGCGAACGGATCGCACAGCGCCGGGGGTCTTGGATGAGGGTCCCGACCACCCGGGTTCTGCTCAGTTTTCTGTGCAGGAGGGTTTGGGGCGGCTGAGTCGCTAAGGATTATGAATTTGCTCGCAGAAAGGCCAAGGGAACTTGCATTGTCTGTGCAAACCCACCCCATGTGGTCTACCATCTCGTTAATAATGGCTGTTTGTTAACAAGGATGCGGAGGTTAAATAATCCGGGTGGAAGATTAAACACGTCTCATCAAGGCGCTGGGAGCCGCGCGGTGCGGAGACCCGCGCTAGAGCCGCCTGGCTCGTTGGAGCCCAGAGAAAGGTGGGAATACACAGCCTGAAGGAGCCCTGGGGTGGAGGAGGAAAAATGTCTGGTTCCCCCCGTCAGGGTGTTCTTCCATGAAGTCAGCACAGGTCCAATTCCTTGACTTTTTAAACCAGTGAGGTGTGGATGTTGAACCCTTGGAGTAGCCTGATGGAGAGAAAAACCCAGCCTCCAGGGTCTGAATCAAAGGCCCCCTCCTGAGGAAAGGTGACCACCTGCTGCCTCCCAGGCCCTAAGTAAGGGGAGTTTGAACTCCCATGTGACTAGCACGAGATTGGTAGACAGGAGACTGAGCTTCTAGCTTGGGCTCTGCCGCTAAATATCTGTGCATTTTTCACATTATTCTTGCAGTTACATTTTTCTGCTGTGTAAGATAGGCGATAGGGTTTGATGCAGGCAATGGATAATGTTACTTTTTTCTTTCCTCCAGATTCCCACCAGAGTTAAGGAATGGAGCACCTTATCAGATGCTCTGTCTCCATCAAACCTTGCTGGGTTCAGTCAAGGAGGATATTATTTAGCAAATATTGGAGGGCCTACTGTGTGCCAGTCACTGTGCAGTGTTTTGTTTTGTTTTTAACTGTGAGAACAGAATATCAATGTGTTTTTCCCTGTCATTTCCACATATCATGTTTTGTAAAGGAAGACAAAGGAGAGAACTTGAAGGAGAGAATAGAATAGGATGAGTGGGTATGTATAGGCTAGAGAAGCTGTAGTGAGAAGGGTGAAGGAATGAATCAGACAGGAGAGAACTTGTTGAGATGGCAAGTCAGAAGTAGCTGTTTGACAGAGAGATTGCATGTGAGAACAGAGAAGCCCCCCCCAATCCTGGTGACCTCATAGTGAACACAAGGGTAAGGGTCCCAGAATTTGGCAAGGAGGACCACACCTCATGTATCTAATATAGCCAATTCTTGATTTATATGTTGTTTCAGTAGTTGGAATTTCACTCTTCATCTTCAGCATATTTCTTTTTTTTCTTTGAGTTGCAGTCTCACTCTGTCACCCAGGCTGGAGTGCAGTGACACGCTCATGGCCACTGCAGCCTCAACCTGCTAGGCTCAGGTGATCCTTCTGCCTCAACCTTCCAAGTAGCTGGAACTACAGGTGCATGCCACCATGCCCAGCTAATTTTTTGGTTTATTGTAGAGACAAGGTCTCTCCAAGTTGCCCAGGCTGGTCTTGAACCCCTGGGCTTAGGCAATCCTCTTACCTCAGCCTCCCAAAATACTGGGATTACAGGCTTGAGTCACCGTGCCTAGCCTTCTTCAGTGTATTTCAAAGCACATCAATTTCCAAATCCACCAAACAGGAAACTCAGTGGCTAGGCTGGGACTCAAGGAAGAAAGCAGATGAGTGTGCCACTGAGCTTTCCTTCAGATTAGCAGTCACTATGGTTCCTCCAATTTTCTGTCTCCACTTGGAGAGTCCAGACACCAGATGTATGGTCTGAACAGCTGAACAGCTAACAGTTATCAAATACTTGCCACACACCATTCACTGGCTTAGACTTTCCATGCATTATTTAATTCAATTCTCACTACATCTTGAGGTGAGTGCTATTATTATAGGAGGCAGGATGGATTTTAGTCACCCCATGTGTTTCTTTTTAAAGAACTTTATTCTGTCTTCCAAAAATAAAGTCAGTATTTCTTTGGTGGATGTTCGATGAACAGTTTAGCCCAATGAATGAATCAATAAATATTTATTGAGCACCTACTATATAGCCAGTATTAGACTTAGGTTTACACAATATCTTCTTTCTCCTCCAATTTGGTGTTGATGTGGCTTTGATTGTATTCAAATCCTCTTACAACGAATTTGTGCTTTGCTTGAAAAGAACTTGTTAGTGGCGACAACTGTGGTCAAGGTGATACCATGGTAGGAAATAGGAAACTTGCTTGGCAGGGAACCTGGCAAAGGAGGACTGGAAATAAAACTCATCTCATCTGTTATCTGATTTTGAGCTTTTATAGCTTTAACACCAGAAGGTTTACATTTTATAAAATACATAATGTAACCATGTTGATACCCACTTTATTTATTTATTTTTTTTGGCGTCGGAGTCTCTGTCGCCCAGACTGGAGTGCAGTGGCCGCTCCCGGCCACCGCAGCCTCGACCTGCTGGACTCCGGCGATCTTTCTGCCTCAGCCTTCCAAGTAGCCGGAATTACAGGCGCACGCTACCACGCCTGGCTAATTTTTTTATTTTATTGTAGAGATGAGGTCTCACCTGCCCAGGCAGGTCTCGAACCTGCGGGCTCAGGCAATCCACTCACCTCAGCCTCCCAAAGGTGCAGGATTACAGGCTGAGCCACCAAGCCCAGCTGATACCTACTTATTAAAACATAAACCATCTGAGCAACATGAAAGCTTGGATTCTGGAACCAGAGTTCCCGTATTTGAATCTTTACTCTGATGCTTATAAGCTGTGTAAGCTTGAAAGTTTCTTAACTTCTCTGAACCTCTGTTTCTTCCTATGCAAAATGGAGATGACCACAATAAGGCCTTTAGTTGTTATCTGGTGTGCTTTCCTCAGAACTTACATCAATAAACATTGCCTCAGTTTCTGTGGGTCAGGAATCTGGTGAGCTTAGCTGGGTGTCTCTGGCTCTAGGCTAGTCCACTGGGAATGTGGTCTTATCTAAAGACACAGTTGAGGAGGATATGGTTCCAGGCTCATCATGTGGCTATTGGCAGGATTTGGCTCTTTGCTGGCGGGCTGTTTTGTTTATTTGGTTTTTTTTTTTTTGAGTTGGCGTCTCACTCCGTCGCCCAGACTGGAATGCAGTGGCACGCTCTCGGCCACCACAGCCTCAACCTGCCTCAGCCTTCCAAGTAGCTGGAACTACAGGCCCGCGCTACCACGCCTGGCTAATTTTTGATTTATTGTAGAGATGAGGTCTCGCCAAGTTGCCTGGGTGGGTCTCGAACCCGCTGGCTCAGGCAATCCACTCACCTTGGCCTCCCAAAGCACTGGGATTACAGGCTGAGCCACGGAGCCTGGCGCTAGTGGACTGTTTGACTAAAGGCCTCAGTTCCTTGCTGGAGGTTGGTTGAAGGCTTCTCTCAGTTTCTTGTCATAAAAACCTTTCCATAGGGTAGCTTACAACATGGCAGCGGTCTTCCCTCAGACCAAGTATTCCAGGGGTGGGAGTGGGGAGGTGGGAAGGTGGGGAGGCAGGAGAGAGAGAGAGAGAGAGAGAGAGAGAGAGAGAGAACTCAAGAAAGAGACTGCAGTCTTTTTGTTATTTAATCTTGGAAGTGACATTTCATCGCTGTGCCATATTATATTAATTAGAAGTGAGTCACTAGGCAAACCTCTTTTGGGTCCCCTTCCACTGTGGGAGCTTTTCTGTCTTCTTAATAAACTCCTGCTTTCTCACCAAAAAGAAAAAAAAAAGTGAGTCACTACATCCAGCCTATACTGAAGGGGAGTGGATTACATAGGGCATCAAACCCAGGAGGCAGAGATCATTGAGGGGCTAGCTTAGAGGCTGCCTCCCACAGACTCTACTTGCATAGTTTCTGTAAGGGATATATGGCTTTATATTCCTGAAGAGCTTAGGACAGCTCCTGTTTGATCAGACCATCATGGTCATTTCTCTGAGCCAAGGGAGCACCCATTCTTCATCTCCACCCTTCTTTTTCAACTGTTCTCTTTTTTCTTGTAAAGTTCTGTAAAAGAGTGTATGAAGATCAGGACAGAGTAAATGTTGCAAGAAGAGGAGAAGAGGAAGCAGGAAAGAAAGATAATAGAATGGAAGATTTTGGAAAACACTGGGGGAGGGTGCCTAGAGTTAAGAAGTAAAGTAGGAGATTCTTGTCTCCTATAATGGGCTTTATGCTTTTTTTTTTTTTTTTTTTGAGTTGGAGTCTCACTTTTGTGGCCCAGGCTGGAGTACAGTGGCATGCTCATGGCCACTGCAGCCTCAACCTGCTGGGCTTAGGCAATCCTACCGCCTCAGTCTTCCAAGTAGCTGGAACTACAGATGCATGCCACCACGCCAAGTTAGTCTTTGTGATTTATTGTAGAGACATGGTCTCACCAGGTTGCCCAGGCTGTTCTCGAACCCCTAGGCTCAGGCAATCCTCTTGCCTCAGTCTCCCAAAGTGCTGGAATTACAGGCTGAGCCACCGTGGCTGGCCAGCTTTATACTTTTAAGGCTATTTTCACATACATTATCAAGCTTGATTCTCATCATAGCCATGTGAAACAGAAATTATTGTTTTATTTATTTTAGAGATGAGGGGAAAAGCCCAGAAAGGTCACCCAGGTAGTGGTAAGTGGGGGAAATCTGGGACTCACAACTAGGTCATCTAACTCTTCACCCTGGGTTCTTTTTGCTACATTCTTACTTAGCTGCCCAGCTTCTTTACCAGTTACAGCTTCAGCTGGAGTCAAGGAAAATGATATGGCATGAATACAGTGCTGGGGAGGCCACTATGTGACATACTAGGTTAGGGTCCCTGACCCTGCTAGTGAAATCATCTTGGCTAAAAGCTGACTCAAAAATGGGAAACCAGGAGACCAAGACACAGCATCCCCAAGGACTCAATCCTGATTCCGTAGTTTTTGGTGCTGGGGTTCTCAATTTATGAAAGTGGAACCTAGTAGCAAAAGGCGCAGAAGTTGACAGTACATTATTACCCAGAAGTCTGAAGTGAGAGGCAAAAGCTGTGGGACTGGCAAGAGAAATAGGTAAATAGAAATAGGTAAACAGGTAAAGGTAAATAGGTAAAGAGAAATGGTAAATACAGCTCCCAGACTTGCTAGGCTGATGATGTTTGGGTTCGGGCTGCAGTCCTAGAGGAGAAGCCTGGAAGCTCCAGGCAGGAAAACATGACGGAGGCTTCACTGTCCCTGTGCTGTCCCACCCTTCTTTAGTAAAATAGCCCCTGTTTTAGCTGGGCAAATGGCCACCTATAATAAAGGCCATGTTTCCCAGCCAGCTAGATGTGGTCATGTGACCAAGCTCCCACACTCAGAGTTTAGCTCGTGTTGTAAAATACACAGGATGTAAGTAGAACTGGTGAGTGTGACTTATAGGAAGTGTCCTTAAAGGGAGGGGAGTGTGGCCTTTTTTATTCTGGCTGAAATTTGGCAGAAAGGATGGAGCTCAAAAAGCTATTTTGGACCATGAGGAGGAAGTCATGTATTGAGCAAAGTAGAACAAGAAAATAGAAGAAGCCTGGGTCCCTGACACTGTGGAATGCCCCAGACCACCTACCTTTCTTTACTTGAGAAAGAAATACACTTTTGTCTAAATTGAGCCACTCTTATTTTGGATTTTCTGATCCTTGGAGTAGAACCTAATTTAGTTAATACAGTATATAAGACTAAGTAGGGCAGATGTGAGCAGAAGCCATTTTTGGCACATTGCACAAACACAGGACTTGGTGGGGTTGATCCCTGGCTCCCGGATTCACATCTGGTGACAATGAATACAGGAGGTGTTGCCTATGTTATGGAAGTCTGAAGTTAGACTTGCAGGATGGGGAGGGTAGCATGGGCAGAACATAGGTTTTAGGGTAGGAGGCTGTTTTAAACTCTTGTTTTGTTGCTTGCTGGCTGAGTGATTTGGCAATTGTTTAATTCCTTTGAGTTTCTGGGGGTGGTAGTTATGATTAAATAAGGCAATAAGCATCATCGACTTTAATTCTCTTCCCTCTTCTTTATTCTCTTTCTGACCTTTTATCCCTAATCCTAACTTCCATTTGCCCTTGGACTGAGAGTACAATTTAGTTTCAAGTCCTACTTTCTCTGGTATGAAGGGAAGTAGGGGTCATTTATAAGTTCCACCTGTTGAGATTTGTGGTAGAACTGGGGTGAAGGTAAAGATGACAGATTTAGAAATGATTTAGAAATGGAGGGCTCAATGTTGGCTGCATGTTGGAATCATCTGGGGGAGCGTTTACACAGACCTTGCCTTAAATCAGTTGACTCAGAGTCTTGAAATCGGTGTTTTGGATGTCAGTAGTTTTCTAAGTTTTCCTACATGATCCTGGAGCACAGCGAACATTGAGAACCCCAGAGAAGGGAAGGCAGAAGCATGTCCCAGCACCTCTAGCTCAACTGAAATTAAGATCTGGGTCCTTTTACTGTCTTTACATATATATGGTCCACTAAGATTATCTACTGACTAACTCAAGTTTTAGTAGTTTAGAAATACTGCAGAACTGCAGGCATTCTGGCATATACCACTTCCTTCTCATCTTATTTTGATGACAAGGCTGGGTGACCTTACATATTTCACTTGGGCCACACTGATGTGTCCAAATCTAAATACCAAGACTGCACTTCTTAATGGCCTTTCTCAGAACTTCAGTGAAAGTGGACAATCCAGTTTACATCTTTGGGGTCAGCAATTAAAGTTAGTAAAATGCAAATGTTGACCAAAACAGAGCAATCAGGTATACTTTCACCTAGATGTTACCCCACTAAACTACCTGGAAGTGCAAAGGAGGAGTTACAGGCTCAGGTTGCAGACTCCAGCAGATAAACTTGCATATTGACTTAAGTGGGCCTTAGGGGAAAAAACATTTGGAAAGCCCTGCCAATTTCTGATCCCTATTTTCAGTGGTCAACTGTGGTCTAAATGACCAGAACTGGCCAGGTGCCTTTGGGAATTAGGATTCAGATCAGAGCTAGCTTTAGGGGTGGTGGTGACTCTGGAAGAAATATTTGTAAAAAATAGTCCTGCACCTCCAAAGATAATTTCTAAAATTCCAGGAAAGTACACATAGTCAACCCTGCCTGAGTAGGTCTGTTAGGGAACTCTCATGATATCCCTGCAAAAGAGCCATAGTTCTATTTTCTACAGGGAAAAGGGTTACTTTAGTTTTTTAAGAAATAGACTTAGTTCAATACATTTCTAGTAATTCTTGAAATACCAGAGATATCTCGGTAAGGATGTCTTCTCCCTGAAACCATAGGTAGAGACATGCATTTGCTGGGAGATTTGTTTCAGAGTAAATGAAATAAAAAAAGAAAGGGCAGAAAGGGAGAGTTGAGTATAACCATAAATCATGGCAAACCACTCAAGTGATAAAGTTGGCTAGTGGAAACAGGAAACATCACTTGGGTCAGGGAGACCCACACTCGGAGTTTAGCTCATGTTGTAAAATACACAAGCTCCCAAACCGTGTGTGGTGGTTCAAGCCTGTAATCCCAGCACTTTGGGAGGCCGAGGCGAGAAGATTGCCTTACTCCAAGGGTTAGAGACCAGCCTGGGCAACTTGGTGAGACCCATCTCTATAATAAATCAAAAAATTAGCCAGGCATGGTGGTGCCTATAGTTCCAGCTACTTGGAAGGCTGAGGTGGAAGGATAGCCTGAGCCCAGCAGGTCGAGGCTTCAGTCGCCATGAGCGTGCCACTGCACTCCAGCCTGGGTGACAGAGTAAGACTCTGACTCAGGGAGAAAGAAAAAAAAATACAAGCTCCCAATCACTTGGAGGTGTCCTATGGGAAAATCGCTTATCTTATCCCTAGACTAAACTGAAGACTCTACCCCACATCTAATACTCTTTTAATAAACTAGTAAATTAGAATTATCATTTTGACCTGAAAAATTTCATTCACATTTAATCTTATTTCATGTTCCTTTTCACAAGAGGTTCTCAACTGGTTTCATTATACTTTTCTAATCAGGCTTGGATACAGACATGTGTTCCCTCAGAGGAAACACAACAGAAGCTTAGATGACTTCCCATGACTGTTTATTTGAGAGTGGACATTTAATGGAACATTCCATGTCTGTGTGTTATAAGGTGGCCTCTCTTTGGTTTAATAGGATGAAGTAAGAAGTTTACATGGATTCTGGGAAAGCCATAGAGGGGAGTTCTGGGTTTTGTTTGTGGCTTGGGCTGGTTTCCTGGACTATTTGTGAGAAAGTATGTATCACCTACATCTACACCTTAGACTTTTAATTTCTAAAATTTTGCATTTCTTATAACTTTCCTACAGAGAACTGAGATTCAGTTCCCTTTCCACAACCCCTCTCTCCAAAACACTACCCAGAAACACTCTTCAAATTGGAGTTTCCCATCTTATTAGGATAAGTTTCATAAAAACTTTTTTTTTTTTTTTTTTTGAGTTGGAGTCTCACTCTGTCACCCAGACTGGAGTGCAGTGGCCGCTCCCGCCACCGCAGCCTCCTGCAATCCTTCCGCCTCAGCCTTCCAAGTTGCTGGAACTACAGGCGCACGCTACCACACCCAGCTAAGTTTTTGATATATTGTAGAGATAAGGTCTCACCAATTTGCCCAGGCGGGTCTCGAACCCACAGCCTCAGGCAATCCACTCACCTCAGCCTCCCAAGGCATGGGATTACAGGCTGAGCCACCGAGCCCGGTTCATAAAAACTTTTTAAAAAGGTTATTAGAAGACTGTCAAGAGACAGTTTCAGCTGATGGGTAGTTGAGACTTTGGTTAAGAAGTGATTGTTGTGAATTTAACTGAATGCTATTTTAACAGTATATTTTTGGATGCATGGTATAGATTTGCCTAGTGATGGATGGTACTTTACAACAGTATTGATTCTGAGATAGATTCCTATCTTCAGTGATCAACTGTGGACCCCTTAATTTTCTCTTTACCTGTGGAGTTAAGAGTTAGTTTGGCCCTTTTTCTACAATGTGATTTTTAGACAAATTGTGCCTAAGAAATTCCCTCGACATAGTGTTTGAATGCTTTGTGGAATGCTGGCTGTTGATGGACAATCTCATTTGTTAAAGAAAGTTACCTTGGTTAACACTAATGTAATGACTTAGAGCAATTCCTTTTTTCCTTCAAAGTCAATTATTCCAATTCCAGTACAAAGCAATATATTCTTGGGAAAATAAGTATCTGAAATAGGCTCATTTTTGCTTGCTGTAGGCCTTCTACCTTTAATCCCATTCTCACTTTTCATCACATGGAGTCATGAGATACACAGTGAATGGCAAAGAGACTTAACAGTTCTATGTGGATGGCATGAGGATAACCGATTTTAAAAATTTTATTTATCAGTTACTTAGCACATTAGGTCAGTGTATATATGTTGATTTTGTGAAAGGTAAAAAATTAAGCATCTTCAGTCTGCCTTATCTCAGAGAAAAATGTATGATCTCAGAAGCCACTAGTATGGAATATTCATGTAACAGTGTTAAATGGTCTTCAAAGAGTTAGATCTTAAAATACATCTTCTCATTTCCAGTCTTTTATAAGTACTCATTGTAACTATATGAAGCGTTGGTATAAGTTGACTTTATTTTCTGCACTTGGTAGGGGCATGAAAAAAATCTTTATGAAAAAGGAACCATAAATTTTGAGTCATATTCTGCTAATGATTTCTGTTATAATTTTGGAAATATGTTCTTTTAGTTTTGTTTTGAGTTTGAGCCTTACTCTGTTACCCAGGCTGGAGTGCAGTGGCATGTTCATGACCAGCGCAGCCTCGACCTTCTGAGCTCAGGTGATCCTTCTGCCTCAGCCTTCCAAGTAGTTGGGACCACAGGCTTGTGCCACCATGTCTGACTGATTTGTTGATTTATTGTAGAAACAGCGTCTCGCCATGTTGCCCAGGCTGGTCTCGAACCCCTGAGCTCAGGTAATCCTCTCACCTCTGCCTCCCAAAGTGCTAGGCTTACAGGCATGAGTCACTACATCCAGCTTGGAAATTTGTTCTTATATAAGTTATTTTGATATAGCACATATTGGAAATCAAACTTTGGAATTCCAGTATTCATGTCAAACAATATTCCCTATGCTTGGTCTCTGTGCATTCAATTCTACTGTCTCTTCAAAGAAGCTGGTCAAATGAATAACCATCCTAATATACTTTTCAGTTTCCATCTGAAAGTTCATTGTAAATTCTGTGGCATGTGAAACACTGGCTTTTGCTGTTGCTCCAGAGAGCAATTTAGACTCTTCAGTGGACAGAACAGTAGGAACACTTTTAAAAACAGTTCAAAGTAGATCCAGCTTCCTAGGAAGCGGGACACTCAATAAAAAAGGCAACCTGATGCAGTGGAAAATGTTTAGACTTTGACACCAGGCAAGCCTGAGTTCAAATCTCCTTTTATCATTTATAGGCTGTGAGTGAAAATTAACCTTCTAAGCCTTGGGATCTTCTTTGAGGAAGAATACTTACCTGGCTCCTACTTAATAATGCATGTAAAGCTGACAGCAATGTCACAAACTTCCTGCCTCCCCCAAAGACTGAGTAATTGGTAACACATATCCTTCTAACAATTCCTTTACCTTAAGATAAGGTAGGAAGCTTTGAAGTGCAGACTATCAGCAGGGATTATCTCCCCAGCAGGTGATGTATACATAAAATCTATTTGGAGTGAGAATTGCAAATTGTATCACTAAAACTCTGTTTGGATCAATTTGAATCTTGGAACTATCAAAGCTATGTGAGGCACAGTGACTGGTGCCAAGACTTTAGAAGCACTGGTTGATTCTGCAAGGTAAGGAGGGTTGTTTGGTAAAAGATATGAAAAGCCAAGTCACCTGCATAGGTCAGCACACAAGGCACTGTGGGAACAGGTCAGGGCTGTTTTCTGGATATGAGAGACCTTCCTCTTTTCTCATTTCTCAAGGATTCTGAGATCATTTTCAGAGGGTCAGAGGGTCAAATTGGGTGTTTGGGACATGGGATCACTTCCAGTCCAATTCTGTTCCTCACCCTCTCCCAGGACTATTTCTGGTCTGGAAAGACACCTCTTCTTACTCCCTCCTTCCACATTTACCTAAGACATTTAACATTACAACCCAGTACACACACACATGCATGCACACACACACGCGTGCGTGTACACACACACACACACACACACACACACACACACACACACACACACTCCTCAAACAAAAGTTTACCTAAATAATATATATTTTTTTGAGTCGGAGTCTCACTCTGTCACCCAGACTGGCGTGCAGTGGCCACTCCCGGCTACCGCAGCCTCGACCTGCTGGGCTCCGACAATCCTTCTGCCTCAGTCTTCCAAGTAGCTGGAACTACAGGCCCACGCTACCACACCCGGCTAATTTTTTGATTTATTGTAGAGATGAGGTCTCACCAAGTTGCCCAAGCGGGTCTCGAACCCGCGGGTTCAGGCAATTCACTCACCTCAGCCTCCCAAGGCGCGGGATTACAGACTGAGCCACCGAGCGTGGCTACCAAAACAATTTTTACACTTATGAACTTTAGATTTCTTTTCCATTCCGTTCCAAAGCATGCTGGTCATAGCCCATTAAATTTCTTCTCCTCAGAGGGTGTTGATCCACAGTTTGAAAAGCACTATCCTTAGATGAATTCTCTTCAGTGACACTAGAAATTTAGAAAAGATCCGAACATTAATGAGCATCCCTAGATTCCCCTTCTACCCACATTGCCCCTCATTTACCCTATATCTTATCCAGATTGTACCTGGACCACAAAGACTGGCCTAAACTTAAATAGGTATTTGAGAGTCATTCATATGCTTTCTGTAGTTTGGGGAGTCCCAGAAGGTTCCCATTCTCTTCTCAGGGTAGAACTGATTTGAATCATAAATCTGTGGACATGATGACAAAGGAGAAATTCAAGACCAGGAGAGGGTAAGTAAATGACTTTAAAGCAGAGAAAGGAAAGAAAGCATTAAGCATATTTGCATGGAAGTTCAATGCTGTTCTCTTAGCCCAGTCTTAATCCTTAATAGCAAATCCTAAAACTTACCTAGGTGGGTTATCTCACCTTCTATAGGCTGTTGAATAATTGACCTAGCTAAGACCAAAAATCTAGTTCTGAAGGGAATATATCTCCAAGTTAAAATTCAAGATTGGTTCCTTCTGAAAATCAGAGTATGGTGATCTCCTTCTCTCCTTCACATGGTGAAGGGTAGGTGAAGGCAGAAATGATGAAGAATTTAGTGGTTTGCCAAGGTACTTGGAAATATCTTCTAGAGCTGTGGTTCTAAATTTAAATGTACTTCAAAACTTCTTAGGAAGCTTGTTAAAATGCAGATTCCATGCTTATCTCCAAAGATTTTCCAAAGATCAGGATTGGGGCCTAGAAATCTGCTTTTTTTTTTTTTTAAATTGTGGCAAATTTTAGGAGGTAAAATTTACTCTGTAAATTATTTTTAAGTGTACAGTTAAGTAATTCTGTATTGTTAACTATATTTACATTATAATGTAACTGATCTCCAAAATTTTTCATCTCACATAATTTGATTTTTTTGTAGAGACAAGGTGTCACTGTTTCCTAGGTTGGGCTCAAACTCCTGGGTTCAAGCAATCTTCCCACCTCAGCCTCCCAAAATACTGGGACTATGGCATGAGCCACCATGTTCAGTTAAAAAATATATATATATATATTTTTTGAGTTGGTGTCTCACTCTGTTACCCAGACTGGAGTGCAGTTGCACGCTCCCGGCCACTGCAGCCTTGACCCGCTGGGCTCCGGCGATCCTCCCACCTCAGCCTTCCAAGTAGCTGGAACTACAAGCAAGTGCTACCACACCCGGCTAATTTTTTTTTATTTATTGTAGAGATGAGGTCTTGCAAAGTTGTCCAGGCGGGTCTTGAACCCGCGGGCTCAGGCAATCCACTCAGCTCAGCCTCCCAAAGCGCGGGATTACAGGCTGAGCCACCGAGCCCGGCTTAAAAACTTAAAAAAAAAAAAAATCTTTTAATGTGTTTATTTGCCATTGACATGTCCTCTTTGGCGATGTGTCTGTTAGAAGCTTTTTGCATATTTTTAATTGTATTTTTTCCTTACTGTTGAGCTTTAAGAATTCTTCATATATTGTGCACACAAATCTTTTGTTGGACATGTGATTTGCCAGCATATTTTTTCACATTCTATAGATTGTCTTTTCATTTTATTCAGCTTATTTTTTAAAATGATTTGACCAACATCTCCCAATTCAATGTGGTTTCTACAGATTTTTCCATAATTGTTTTGGTGCTTCTAGTTCCTTTGCCTTTCCATTTAAAAGTTAGAATCAGCTTGTATGTTTTCATTTTTAAAAACTTCTTCTGGCATTTGGATTGGAAATGCATTCAATCTATAGATCAGTTTGGAGAGAATCAACATCTTTACTATGTTTAGTCTTCCAGTCAATGAACATGGTATTTTTTCCCTTTATTTAGGTCTTCTTTGACTTCTGTCATTAGCATTTTATAGTGTTTATGATACAAATACTATACATGTTTTGTTGGATTTATACCATTAAATATTAATAAGTGCCATTTATTTTTTTTTTTTTTTTTTTTTTTTTGAGTTGCAGTCTCACTCTGTCGCCCAGACTGGAGTGCAGTGGCCGCTCCCGGCCACCGCAGCCTCGACCTGCTGGGCTCCAGTGATCCTTCCGCCTCAGCCTTCCGAGTAGCTGGAATTACAGGCATGCGCTACCACGCCCGGCTGATTTTTTGATTTATTGTAGAGATGAGGTCTCGCTGCCCAGGCGGGTCTCGAACCCGCGAGCTCAGGCAATCCACCCACCTCAGCCTCCCAAAGGCGCGGGATTACAGGCTGAGCCACCGAGCCCGGCTTATTGCCATTTATATATATGAGTATATTTCATTTTTAAAACTATTATGAATCTTATTATTTAAAAATTTCATTTCCAATTGTTTATTATTAATATATAGGAATATCATTAAATTTTGTGTATTGACTTTGTGTCCTGCAGTCTTGCTAAATTAATTCATTGTGTCTAGGAGTTTTTTTTTAATAGTTTTTTTTGAACTTTCTACACAGACAACCACGTCATCTGAGAATAGGGACTGTTTTATATATGTTCCCTCAATCTGTATGATTTTTATTACTTTTTCTCACCATATTGCACTGGCTGGGACTTCAATGTGACTTTGAGTAAGAATGATGAAAGTGAGTATTATTGCCTTGTTTCTAGTCTTAGTAGAAAACATTCAGCCTTTGACTATTAAGTGACATTATGTCACGTATAGTTATATATGTTGTATGTAGCATGGCATTGCCTGCAGGTTTTTTGTAGATGCTCTTTATAAGGTTGAGTTTACTGAAGATTTCTATCATGAATGGATGTTGAATTTCATCAAATACTTTTTGTGTATCAATTAATATATTTTGATTTTTCTTTTTTAGTCTATTAGTATAGTGGATTATATTGTTTTATTTTAGCATATTAAGTCAGACTTGCGTTACTGGGACAAACTCTATTTGATCATGATATAGTATTCTTTTAATACATTGCTAGATTTGATTTGCCAATATTTTGTTGAGTATTTTTGCATCTATGTTTGTAAGAAACACAGGTCTATAATTTTTTTGTACTGTACTGCCTATATGATTTTGTTAACAAAATCTTTAAGTGCTTGGGGAAGTGTTTCTCCTCTTCTATTTCCTGGAAAAGATTATGTAGAATTTGATTTTCTAATTTAAATATTTGGTAGAATCCACCAGTGACTCCATACAGAACTGGGTACTTACTTTGTGAAGTTTTTCACCTACCAATTCAATTTCTTTCTTTTTATTTTTTTGAGTTGGAGTCTTACTCTGTCACCCAGACTGGAGTGCAGTGGCCGCTCCCGGCCACCGCAGCCTCAACCTGCTGGGCTCCAGCGATCCTTCCGCCTCAGCCTTCCAGGTAGCTGGAACTACAGGCGCGCGCTACCACGCCCGGCTGATTTTTTGATTTATTGTAGAGATGAGGTCTCACCAAGTTGCCCAGGCGGGTCTCGAACCTGCGGGCTCAGGCAATTCACTCACCTCGGCTTCCCAAAGCACAGGATTACAGGCTGAGCCACTGAGTCAGGCCAATTTCTTTTATAATTATAGGACTATTCAGGTTATCTGTTTCATCTTGAATGAATTTCATTATTTTGGGTTTGAAGAATTGTTCTACTTCACCTAAGTTGTAGATTTTTATGTGTATTGAGTCATTTCTAATATTCCCTTTTTATCTTTTTATTTATTTATTTATTTATTTAGAGTTGGAATCTCACTCTGTCACCCAGTCTGGAGTGCAGTGGCCGCTCCCGGCCATTGCAGCCCCGACCTGCTGGGCTCCGGCGATCCTTCCGCCTCAGCCTTCCAAGTAGCCAGAACTACAGGCGCACGCTACCATGCCCAGCTAATTTTTGACTTATTGTAGAGATGAAGTCTCACCAAGTTGCCCAGGTGGGTCTCGAACCCGTGGGCTCAGGCAATCCACTCACCTCAGCCTCCCAAAGCTCAGGATTACAGGCTGAGCCACCAAGCCCGGATGCCTTTTTGTCTTTTTAATATCTACAGCATCTGATAATATCCTCCCTTTCATTCTTGATATTGGTAATTTGTGTCTCTGGTTTTTTTTTTGTTTGTTTTTTTTCTTTGTCAATCTGGCAAAGAAAATCCTTTCAAAGAAACAGCTTTTGTATTGATTGATTTTCTCTATTATTCTGATTTGAATTTTATTGATCTGTGCTCTTATTTTTTATTATTTTCTTTATTCTTCTTGCACTGGGTTTATTTTATGTTTCTTTTTCTAGTGTCTTTAGGTGGAAGAATTAGAGATTCTTCTTCTTTTTCTCATTTAATCACTTAATGCTACTTTTTTAAAAACAAATTTAGCTGTATCTCACAAATTTTGATTTGATGTATTTTCATTTTTAATCATTTCAAACTGTTTTCTATGTCCTGTGACATTTCTTCTTTGACTCTGGATTATTTCAAAGTGTTTTGTTAACTTCTAAACATTTGATGATTTTTCAGTTATCTTTATTTATTTATTTTTTGAGTTGGCGTCTCACTCTGTCGCCCAGACTGGAGTACAGAAGCACACTCCCGGCCACCACCGCCTCGCCCTGCTAGGCTCCGGCAATCCTTCCGCCTCAGCCTTCCAAGTAGTTGGAATTATAGGCACGCGCTACCATGCCTGGCTAATTTTTTATTTATTGTAGAGATGAGGTCTCACCAAGTTGCCGGGCAGGTCTGGAACTTGCGGGCTCAGGCAATCCACTGGCCTCGCCTCCCAAAGTGCTGGGATTACAGGCTGAGCCACCAAGCCCAGCCTCAATTATCTTTATATTATTGATTTCTAGTTAAATTTCATTTTGGTTAGAAAATATACTTTGCATAATTTTAGTTCTTTTACATTTGTTAAGGTTTATTTTATGACCTAAGATATGGGTCAAAAGACTATTCCATGAGCATTTGAAAACAATGTGTATTCTGCAGTTACTAGGTGCTGTGTTCTATAAATTTGAAATATGTCCAATTGATTTATGATGTTATTTATGTCTTCTTTGTCTTTATTAATTTCCTGTCTACTTGTTTGATCAGTTACTGAGTGGAGTACTGAAACCTCCAAATAAAATTGTGAATTTGTCTATTTCTCCTATTAGTTCTGTCAGTTTTTGGTTTATGTATTTTGAAGTTCTGTTATTAGGTGCATGCTCATTTAGGATTATGTTTTCTAGGTGAATTTACCCTTTTGTCATTAGATAATGTCTCCCTTTATCTCTAGTAATTTTCTTTCATCTGAAGTCTACTTTTTCTGATATTAATATTTCCAATCTAGCATTCTTTTGATTAGTATTGGCATACTTTTGTTTTATTCATTTTTACTTTTTTTTTTTTTTTCTTTGAGTTGGAATCTCACTCTGTCACCCAGGCTGGCGTGCAGCTCACAGCCACTGTAGCCTTAACCCTCAGCCTGCTGGGCTCAAACTATCCTTTGGCTTCAGCCTTCCAAGTAGGTGGAACTACAGGCACACGCCACCATGCCCAACTAATTTTTTGGTTTACTGTATAGACAAGAGCTCTCCATGTTGCCCAGGCTGGTCTTGAACCTGTGGACTCAGGCAATCCTCTTGCTTCTGCCTCCCAAAGTACTGGGATTACAGGCATGAGCCACCACACCCAGCTTCTTTTTACTTTCAATTTACTTATGCCATTACATCTAAAATGAGTTTCTTATATATTGAATATAATTTGTTTTGTCATGTTTTAAAAAGATCTTTTAGCAATCTCTGTATTTGATCAATGTGCTTAGACATTTACATTTAATTTATGTATATCATCTTAGATTTGTTTTCTGTTTTTTCACTCTGTTTTTTCTTTCTTTGATTACCCCCTATTTACCTTTTTTGGGGTTGTTGGAACACTTTTTAGTATTGCTTTTTAGTTTATCTGTTTTGTTTTTTACCATATCTCTTTGTATAGTATTTTCATGGTTGCTCTAGGAATTACAATATACATACTTAACTCTTCGCAGTCAATTTAGCATTGATATTTTATTACTTCAAGTGGAATGTAAACATCTTATCACCTTTAACAACATATGTTGTAGGTGTTTGCATGTATTACACCTACATATACTGAAAAACCCACCAGACAATATTATTTTTGCTTTCAATTTTCAAACATAGTTTTAAAACCTGAAAAGGAGAATTATCTATGATAGTCACCCAGATAGTTACTATTTCTGTTACTCTTTCTTCATTCCTGATGCTTTACATTTCCTTTTGCTATTTTTCTTCTGTATAAAAAACTTACTTTAGCAATTCTAGCTGGCCTACTGGAAACAAATTCTCTTAATTTTCCTTCATCTTAGAATATTTTTTTTTATTATTTCTGGAGGACAGCTTCAATAGATACAGAATGCTTAGTTGGTAATTATTTTCTTTCACCACTTTAAAAAATGTTATTCCACTTCTATCTTGTTTTCATGCTTTCTAATGAGAAATCTGCAGTCAATTAAAATTGTTATTCCCCTGTAGGTAACGTGTTATTTTTCTCCTACTGTTTTTCAGGTATTTTCTTTTTTTTTTTTTTTGAGTTGGAGTCTCACTCTGTCGCCCAGACTGGAGTGCAGTGGCACACTCCCAGCCACTGCAGCCTTGACCTGCTGGGCTCCGGCAATCCTTCCTCCTCAGCCTTCCGAGTAGCTGGAACTACAGGCACGCACTACCACGCCTGGCTAGATTTTTGATTTATTGTAGACATGAGGGCTCTCCAAGTTGCCCAGGCGGGTCTCAGACCCGCGGGTTCAGACAATCCACTCATCTTGGCCTCCCAAAGCACGGGATAACAGGCTGAGCCACCAAGCCTGGCTCTTAAGGTATTTTCTTTAGTTTTCTGTAGTTTGATTATGATAGATATGGCTGTGGAGCTCCTTGGTTTTATTCTATTTGGTGTTTTTTGTGCTTCTGCAATCTGTTGGTTTACACCATTCACCAGATTTGTGACATTTTCAGTCATTATCTCTTCAAGTATTTTTTCCTCACTACATATTTTCTTTCTCTCTTTCTGGAACTATGATACCATGAATCTTAGACCTTCTGGTATTGTTTCACACATTCCTAAAACTCTGTTCATTTTTTTCTCAGTCTTTCCCACTTTCTTATTCAGATTAGATAATTTAAAAAATCTATCTCCAAGTTCACTAACTTTTCTCTGCTGTCTCTATTCTGCTATTGAGCCCCCAGTGAGTTTTAAATTTTGATTATTCCACTTTTAAGTCCTAAAATTTCCAACTGGCTGATCTTTTGTCTTTGAAGTCTACCTGAGATTGTCTATCTTTCCATTTGGTTCAAAGTGTTTGCCTTTATTTCTTTGAGCATTTGTATCAGAGCTACTTTAAAGTCTTTTTCAGAAAATTATAACATCTACTTAATTTTGTGGTTGGATATATCTTTTCCCATGTGAGTTGATATTTTCCCGGTTCTTCATATGTTAAATAATGTTGGATTGTATCCTGACATTTTGATTATTATATTATGAGACTGTGCATGTCATTTAAATTATTTGGTGCATGTAGTTTTTTTTGGTTTTTTTGAGTTGGAGTCTCACTCTGTCACACAGACTGGAGTGCAGTGGCACGCTCCCGGCCACCATAGCCTTGACTTGCTAGGTTCCGACGACCCTTCCAGCCTTCCAAGTAGCTGGAACTACAGGTGTGCGCTACCACGCCCGGTTAATTTTTTTGATTTCTTGTAGAGATGAGGTCTCGCCAAGTTACCCAGGCGGGTCAAACCCACGGGCTCAGGCAATCCACTCACCTCAGCCTCCCAAAGCACTGGGATTATAGGCTGAGCCACCGAGCCTGTATTTTTGTTTTAACAGTCAGTCAACTTAGTTGTGCTTAGACTAGCTTTATGTGGGTTGTGGCTTCAATGTTAGTTTCATCTTCAAAGGTTTTGTAGTGGTACTTAGACTTGCAAGAGTTCTAAACAGATTGTCCTGGAGTTCTAAACAGTTTTATGGGATTGCTTTCCCAAGTTCTTTTCTCTCTGGAACTTTCTGGTTCCCTGAAGCTCACCTTCTAGTCCTCTGATCAGAAATCTGGGGCTGTATTTATCCTGTTTTGCCACACATTTTGTACAGCTATGCCAGTGTCTGGGGCCAAGCAATGTGAGACTAGAGAGAGAAATAAAGGACCTGGAACTCATGTCACTCTCTTTAGATCACAGTTCCTCTGACTAGGGAAGAAATACTCTTCTCCCTCAGGTACCTACTGGCTTCTGTTGTTGCTATGGTGGCTGACACAGCTGCCACCATTGAAAATTTGCTTGGCATGGCTGAGGCATGAGAGAATGGAGGAAAGAAAAGGAAGGGGATGTAATTCTCTTATTTTCTCTGAGAGTTGTGAGTCTACTTTCATGCTCCTCCAGACATAGCTAAAGCACTTCTTCTGGAGTTCTTTATTGATGCCCTCTCACTCACTCTGGGTTTCAGCTGCCTTGACTCCAGGTTGAGGAATTTCAGAGTAGAAATGGGAAACTCATCAGCTGATTAGTGATACCTTGAATTCTATTGTTTTTCCTCATCTTTGACTGCTTACTGTCTACTTTTCAGAACTCTCAAACAGCATGAATTCTGTTTAGGTTTTACAGCTGCATTCATTGGGAGAAATAGAGTGTATTTATTCCAACTTACCCTGAATTGGAATCTCTCCTCTACTGCTTGAAATATATGTAAATAATTTGATTTGACCATTGATAATGAGAGGAAGAAAATACCCTAAATGATCTTGAAGCTCCCATTCAGCTCTAACATGCTCTGTTGTGACCAGTGTTACTTCTGTGCATGAATGCCCATCATAGCACAAATCTCTCTTCCTCTCTTGGAGGGTGTTCATAAGGGAGACCTGATAAACTGAAGATTGCTGCCTGGCACCAAGTGTTAGGTGTGTTTGAACTAGCTCAATAAATGTGTCTACAATTGAGAAATGAAGGAAAATTTTGGGCATAGATCTGCCATTCCCTTAAAAATATAATACCTCTGTGTTTTGGGGCTCTTTCCTGTTCTTGTTGTGCTAGATTCATTTTCTCTCCTCCCATTCTACCCCTGGATGGTACCATGTGTATCTGAGGACTGTGTTTTCCTTTATATTTCTGGTATTGCCTTGTTGAAATGGGGATCCTGAAAGGAAACAAATGCTCATGTCATATTTGTGCCACATATAGGTTGATTTAGAAAGTTGGAATCAAAATGGACATATTGGAAGAATAACAAGCACAGATGCCTTTCCTTAACACAACTTATAGGTGCCATTTAAAAATATCTTTCCATGTGGGCAAAAGAAGACATGCAAGTGGGCAACAAACATGAAAAATGCTCAACATCACTAATCATCAGAGAAGTGAAAATTAAAACTACAATGAGTGGCACCTCACACCAGGCAGAATGGCTGTTATTAGAAAGTCAAAAAACAACAGATATCAACAAATGCTGATTCACTGTTGGTGGGACTATAAACCAGTTTAAGCTCTATGGCAAACAGTATAAGGAGTTCCCAAATAACAATTGAAATACTACTTGACCCAGCCATCCCATTACGAGGGAACTACCCAAAGGAAAATAAATCAGTACATTAAAAAAATACCTGTATTGCATGTTCATTGCAGCACTGTTCACAAAAGCAAAGTCATGGGACCAATCTAAATACCCACCAACAATTGACTGGATAAAGAAAATGTGGTATATGTATACCATGGAATACTACACAGCTACAAAAAGAATGAAATCATGTCCTTTGCAGCAACATGAATGGAGCTGGAGATCATCTTTCTAAGTGATCTGATTCAGAAACAGAAAACCAAAGCCAGGTGTAGTGGCTTATGCCTGCAATCCCAACACTTTGGGAGGCAGAAGTGAAATGATTGCCTGAGCCCAGGGGCTGGAGACCAACCTGGGCAACTTGCTGAGACCTTGTCTCTATAATAAATTGAAAAATTAGCCAAGTGCGGTGGCACACACGCCTGTGGTTCTGGCTACTTGGAAAGCTGAGGCGGAAGGATCACCCAAGCCTAGCAGGTTGAGGCTGCAGTGGCTGTGAGTATGCCACTGCAGTCCAAGCCTGGGTGACACAGTGAGATGCTGACTCAAAAAAAAAAAAAAAAAAAAGAAACAGAAAACCAAACACTGCATGTTCTCACTTATATGCAGGAGCTAAATGACCACAAAGATGGAAATAATGGATACTGGGAACATCAATGATGGGAGAGGCGGGGAGGAAGATAGGGTTCAGAAATTACCTATTGGATACTATGGTCACTATCTGGGGAATGGGCCACCTGAGACCCAATCTTCACCACTACAGATTATGTCCTTGTAACAAACACGCATGTGTACTCCCAAATCTAAAATAAAAATGGAAAAAAAAATTGCAATAGGGCCTATTCAACTGAGGCAGATTTTCCTGGTCCAAAGTAATAGAATCATTCCACGTTTGCTCTCCTACTCCAGGAAATACAATGAAATGCTTCCATACTATTTTTAAAAGCCCTGATCCATGGAACAGTTTGTAAAATGCATCCTCATTTAGAACAAATAATAACGGTGACCTAGACCTTCTCCATGTCACTTGTAGACTATGTTGTTAGTAGAGCCCATTCTTTGAATGTTTTCTTTAATGTCAATCATGAACCAGCAGGCATAGGTTATGTGAGGGGAAACTGAGGACAAAAAAATGATAAAAAAGAAGAAAAAAATAAGAGACCTTTTTCCAGACTCCTCACAAGCACACAGTCTAGTATAAATAATTTGATTTCAGTGTGCTAAATGCCAATGTATGAATAAGGGCCAGGGGTGTGCAGGAGAGAGATTTTTAACAAATATCTACTGAAGAGGTTCCCTGTGCAAGAACCTACCCTAGGTGCTGGGGACATGATAATCTGACATAGGATAGGGAGTGTAGGAAGGCTTCCTTGAGGCAGTGACATTTGAGTTAAGTTTTATCTATCTATCTATCTGTCTGTCTATCTATCTATCTATCTATCTATCTGAGTTGGATCTATCTATCTAAGTTGGAGTCTCACTCCAGCCCCAGCTGGAGTACAGTGGCACGCCGATGGCCAACGCAGCCTTGACCTGCTGGGCTTAGGCGATCCTTCCGCCTCAGCCTTCCAATTAGCAGGAACTACAGATGCACGCTACCGCGCCCAGCTAGTTTTTTTTGGTGATTTATTGTAGAGATGTGTTCTCACCATGTTGCCAAGGATGTTCTCGAATCCTTGGGCTCAGGCAATCCTCTTGCCTAGGCCTCCCAAAGTGCTGGGATTACAGGCTGAGTCATCGCGCCTGGCCTGAGCTAAGTTATAAAGGATGAGTAAGCTTTAATCAGTGAAAAAGTAAGGATAGAGGGAGATGCATATTCCAATATGGATGTGGTGTGTAGGCCGAGGTAAGGATTGGCGGAGGAGAGAGCCCAATCCAGGAACAGATTTGCATTAAAAAAAAATACTCTGAACAAAGCATGGAGAACAGACAGCATAGTAGTGATTGTGAGGAGACCAATTAGGAGACTAGATTGGTGCATCAAGCAAGAGAGGAAATGTTTGAGGGTTGGGAAAGCTTCTCAAAGAGTTGGCATGTCAGTTGGGTTTTGAAGGATGAGTAGGTATTTCCCAGTAACATTGAGAGGAAGGAGATTCTAGACCTTAGGAGAAATGTTGAAAGGGTCTGTGAGGTTGGGCTCTGATGTATGTGCATATGTGGGTGTGTGCATGTGTGTATGCATGCTTAGAGTTAGAGAAGTTGGAAAAGTAAATTGGAACCAGATTGTGAGGAGAATTTGGCCTTTTACCGAAGATAACTTGTGGTTTTCTAAGTTTTTAATCAGGTGTTTTAGAATAATCACAGTTATACAGTGTAGAGAATAGATGAAAATAAGTTAGGGAGTTATTGCAGTTATTTGGAGAGAGGTCAGAAAGGTAGGAGTGAAGGGGCCAGGAGGAGGGAGTAGATTCCAGATATATTTAGGAGATAGAGTATTCAGAGTTTACTAACAGAGTAGCGGAGGTGGTAAGAAAAAGGGAGGATTGAGGATGACTTTGAAGGTTTAACTTGGATGGACAGTGGAACCATTAACTGTGACTGAGACTATACACAAAGGGGAACATTTCTCCTGGGAGAAGGGAGAGAAGAGAGAAAGAGGAGAGTTATAAACTGACTTGGGGAATGCTTAAGTTAAGGTGCTCAGGTGATATACAGGTAGAGATGTCCACCCGTCCAAGGATAACTAGGCTGTCCTTTGTTTAATGAATGCCTACCACGGGCCAGTCACTAGACTAAGGAATTTACATAGATCACCTCACTTAACCCTAATGATAACCCAGTGAGGTAGATATTATTATTCCATTATTATTATTATCATTATTTTTTAGAGACAGGATCTTGCTCTGCTGCCCAGGCTGCAGTGCAGTGACACAATCATAGCTCACTTCAACCTTGAACTCTTGGGCTCAAGCTATCCTCCCACCTTGACCTTCCAAAGTGCTGGGATTATAGGCTGAGCTACCACACCTGTCTGGCTCCATTTTATAGAGAAGAAAACTGAGGTGCTTTGATTTTTTTAAACCCTCATACACTTGGCTGGTGTCTACATTATTTAGTCCTCCAAGCAATCCCTCATTCACCGTCTCATTTTCTGACTGTAAAGTTTCCACCAAGAAGTACTTTACCTTTCCTCATTCCTCTACCTTCTAATTTGCCACTTGTAAACATAGAGAGAATGTTGCCAATTTGAAATTAAATGTGTGTTAAAACTCAGCTCATTCACTAAATAGCTGTGTGGTCTTTCTTGTAAAAAGGTTCCTCGTTTGTAAAACGGAGAAAATATAATGCCTAATTCTTTACTTCTCAAGTAAGCAGAAATGTTTTAATATTCTTTTTGTTAGACAATTTAGAAATGATAATTTAGAATGAATAAACAGACATGCTATCACCTAGAATGTGAAATGTGTATGATTTTAAGAACAGAACTATAAGAGCACCAGAACTTCAAAGAAATTCCATGGCGTTGGTGAACTGTTTTGAGCTACTTCCTCAGATCTTCATAGATCCAAGGACAGCCTCCACAAGCAGAAAACCTTAATGAGAAAAGCTGAGAATTGCCACACATTCTGTTAATGTCTAGAAGGATAGTCGTTAGGACAAAATGATCAGTGAGGTACCCTGAGGATCATAAGGAAAAAAACTTTGTTATAAAACTCTGGTACCTCTCTTCACTTCAGTTGCTGTTTTACTCAGTCTTTTTATGCATATCCTTCCCCTCCCCCGGCCCCCAGCAGCTGATTTACAGTCTGACTTTCAACATGGGCTAGGCCCCAACCACACTGGCACTGTCACAAGGCAGTGAACACCTTGAATAAATGCATGTTCTGATTTGCTTTGCTCTCAAAGGCCAACACGACCTTCTCCTTGTCTTTCTGACTGGTTATGACTCACAGCCTCGCTGAACCCTAGATCATAGGGATCCCAGACTGGGTGGAATGCTTTGTTTTTCTCTGCCCATACAGACTTTCCCAGTACTGACTGGCTCAGAACTGGGGTTGATAATAGGAAGACCAGACTTTATTGCTATGACAACCCTCTCCATGGATACAAACTATCAGGGATCCTCCATGATCGTGGACCCAGATCCCACCTCCTTAAGAAGTCTTCTCTCACCTAGTAAAAATGATTGTTAAACTCTTCGTTCATTTCCTTGGAAATTATCTTGAATTTCGCCCTACCTGTTTCTATAAACTCACCTGTGTATTGCCTAATATTAAGAGGGAATTTTTACCTTTGAATCTAGTTGTTCAAATTCAGACTACAAACTCGATTTGCTTGTTCTATGTTGTACTGTGTGAATATTCATGTACCTAAATTTTTAAAAATCACAGTATACAAGTTCATCAAGGGAAATAATGGTAGCAGGCAAAAAGGAAGTAAATCCTCAGAATTAGGATTTTGGCATATTACTTCCCAGATTTAATCATTTTTTTATATTTTTATGTCACATGCATAATTATATATATATATATATTTTTGAGTTGGAGTCTCACTGTCACCCAGACTGGAGTGTAGTGGCATGCTCCTGGCCATCACAGTCTTGACCTGCTGGGCTCCGATGAACCTTCCTCCTCAGCCTTCCAAGTAGCTGGAACTACAGGCGCACACTACCACACCCGGCTAATTTTTGAATTTTTGTAGAGACGAGGTCTTGCCAAGTTGCCCGAGCAGGTCTCGAACCCGCGGGTTCAGGCAATCCAGTCACCTTGGCCTCCCAAAGTGCTGGGATTACAGACTGAGCCACATAATTATATTTTAAATTGACGTTAATTATGGGTGGCTTCAGAGAGCAACTGAACTCACTGAAATTGTATGTGAAATTGTACATATGAGCATGTGCATATTTTCTGGGGAGGGGAGCATAATTTATATTAGATACTCAAAAGAACTTTTGTGACTCCAAACATTTAAAAGATTGCAGTAAAGTTGCATTATATTGTCCCCTACTGCTCTAGAAGCCCTTTCTCTGGAGATTTGGGAATGTCAATATAGTTCTTAAACCATGCCAGGGCTCGGTATTGAATTTTAACTTTTCTATCTGCAATGAATGTGATTATCCTTGTAAAGATTAGGTCAGAGTGCCTCCTCCAGAATGTAGGGTTTGAAGGTTTTTGGACAATCATGCAACGTTCAGTCTCCATGATTGTCTTAGGTGTATACGGTGGGAGGAGCCAGAGGGGTCATTGCTCAAGGTGACAGCACATGGGTATGTAGACAATCAACAATTCTACATCCCATAAGGGAAGGTGTAATCTGTGCTGGGATTGGAATTTATCTTCAATATCATGGCTATTGCATGTCCACACAGATATTATTTTATCTACTTCTCCATCTAAACTTGCTGATGTAGAATCAACAAATAATTATCGGATGCTTTTGATGGAAGATAGGAACAACTATCATTTCTCTTTGGCAAACTAAGAAAGTAAGGCTTAGAAAAATACCTGTGGTTTTCTTTTATTATTATTATTATTTTTTGAGTCAGAGTCTCACTGTCACCCAGGCTGGAGTGCAGTGGCACGCTCATGGCCATTGCAGCCTCGACCTGCTGGGCTCAGACAATTCTTCCACCTCAGCCTTCCAAGTAGCTAGAACCACAGGTGCACACCACCATGTCTGGCTAATTTTTTGATTTACTGTAGAGACAGGGTCTCGCCAAGTTGCCTAGGCTCATCTCGAAACCCTGGGCTCAGGCAGTCCTCTCGCCTCAGCCTCCCAAAGTGCTGGGATTACAGGTGTGAGCCACTGCACCAGCTTCTATGGTTTTCTAAAACTCCCAGTAACAGAAGATGAGAAACCTGAAATTTGAACCCAACTTCTGTGATTCCAATTTAGCAAGCTTGCCCCTGAATCATAGCTTATCGTAGCCACATTGGTTTTTATTTTTGAGGAGTGGTTTGCATGTCGAAAGGTTTTTGAATGGTCAGTTGATTCCTATAGGCACTTGGTGGTGTCCAATGATAGCAAATAAGAAGATACTAGATTTGCTTTGAGCATTATCTCCTCACTCATGAGAACAAGAAGCAGGCACATATGTGAAAAGAAAGAAGCACACTTCTTTACTTTCTTTGTATTTGTGATATCATAAAAAGACTCCTAGAAAATTAACTAGATGAGAGAAGTCACTTTTCTAAAGATTTATCTCTATTCTGAATGTGGTGCTTAACATGCCATTACAGGACTCTTCCATTTCTGTGCTTAGAACATTTTCTTCTAGTATTAATGACATTTACCTCTCATCACTGAAGATCAGTGTCCCATTGGAGAGAGACATGAGCAAGATTTGTGGACTTTAACAAACTTGCAAGAGAGAAATGAGGCAAATATTTTATAATAGAAAGATACTAAGAAATTAAATTCTTGAATATGTAAGTAACATTGCTATATTAACAGATGTTCACCTTTTGAAAAAAATGTGCTTAGAACAGACCCAGTGAGATTTTGTAATTATCCTTATAATTCAAAGATTTGATTCACAACAATACAATTGATGAAACTGTTCAGTAATAGATTTTCAAAATGCTGTACTTTACAAATAGCACATTGAATTGATTTTCTCATTTTTGTATATTACGGTTTAAATGTTTCTCAAATGCTTTGCAGAAAGTTGCAGATTTCGGAAGACAGGGATTTTATCTGGTATAGTACATGTAACTTGCAGTCAGACTTCCTCATGGGGCCATACATTTTCTGGGGGAAACAGTGTTGAGTAATTAGTTACAGAAAGTGCAAAAAGGCATACAAAAATACCAAGGTAAAAGTGCTCAAAAATTAAGTGTAAATAATCTAATAAAGATGCCACGTAGTAATATATTTTTGTAAACAAGCAATTGATGTTTCATACCACTTGGTATTTCTGATGTACTAGGCAGAGATGCACATACACACACATGCACACACACACACATATTCATCCTTATTTATTACAATTTTAAAAAGTTAGCTGATCTTTTAAATTACAAAAGTTATCTATGTTCAGAGAAAAATTGAAACTATACAAAAGACAGAAATATATAAGGAGAAAACCCTCCTTATTTCTAAATTCTCACAGGGTCAACATTCCTTGCCAGTAATGTTCACTGTTATAGTACCTATTTCCTTAATAGAGCTCTATAAATGTGATAATAATACTATTTATCAGCTTGCTTTTTTCAATAAACAAAGTCTTGAACTTCATTTTTCTGCATATGGATCACATTCACTCTTTTTGGTGGCGGCATTATATGCCATTGTAAGAATTTAACAAAATATACTTAACCAATTTCCCACTGATGGACATTTTGGGGGTTCTATTTTGTTTTATTTTGTTTTCCCTTTGTAAACCTATGTACAAGAATACTCATTATACTGTTAGCTTTCTACACATGTGCAGGTATAGCGTTGGGTAACTTTCTAGAAATGTAACCACTAGGTAAAAGAATATGTGCATTTTTATTTAATTTTTTTTTTTTTTGAGTTGGAGTCTCACTCTGTCGCCCACACTGGAGTACAGTGGCCACTCCCGGCCACCGCAGCCTCGACCTGCTGGGCTCCGGCAATTCTTCTGCCTCAGCCTTCCAAGTAGCCGGAATTACAGGCATGAGCTACCACGCCCGGCTGATTTTTTGATTTATTGTAGAGATGAGGTCTTGCTGCCCAGGCGGGTCTCGAACCCGCTGGCTCAGGCTATCCACTCACCTCAGCCTCCCAAAGGCGCGGGATTACAGGCTGAGCCACCAAGCCCGGCTTAATTTTTTTTTTAAATTGAGGTCTCACTCAGTTGCCCAGGCTGAAGGACAGTGGCACAATTACAGCTCACTGTAGCCTTGACTTCCTAGGCTCAGGTAATCCTTCTACTTCAGCCTCTTGAGAAGCTGGGGCTACTGGTACATATCATCTCACCTGAATAATTTGTATGTGTGTGGGGTCCATGGCAATATATTCTTGGAGTCCTTCCATATACGTGATTACTAACTGTTCACTGCTATAGGTGACTGGTATCCTGAAAGACCACAACCTTCTTAGCTTGCATCTTCCTTTTCCTCAAAAAATTCATGATGTTATTTTACCTTTCCTTGTTGAGGAAAAGTCCAGTGTCAGTCTGCTTCTTTTGTGAGTTATTCATTCTGTCTAGAAGCTGGCAAGCTTTTATTTTTATCCTTGGAGTCAGAGAATCTCACAACGATATTCCCAGGGATGTGTCTTCCATCATTGAACTTGCCAATAACTTGATATGTCCCTTTAAGCTGGTGATGAAGGGACATTTCTTCCATCTGTTTAATTATGACCTCTCTCATCTGGTCTTTTTTCTCCCTTTAGAGCCCCTATTATTCACATTATATATATCCTTTACATCTTTTGTCTTTTTTGCCTTATAATTTCTTCTTCTTTGTATTTTGGTTCTTTTTATTTTGAGTTGGAGTCTCACTCTGTCACCAAGACTAGAGTGCAGTGGCATGCTCCCAGCCACCACAGCCTCGACCTGCTGGGCTCCAGCGATCCTTCCACCTCAGCCTTCCAAGTCGCTGGAACTACAGTGTGCGCTACCATGCCAGGCTATATTTTAGTTCTTGAGATATTTCCTTCTTCCTTCTTCCTTCTGGCCTCTAATTCACACCTCCACGGTGACTAGCCATCCTCTTTTTCAATTTTTCTATTCAATTTTTCAATGTAAAAAAATTAGTTTATTTCCAGAAAGTAATTTTGTGCTGTATGTAAATGTCCTTAAGTGTTCTTATTCATTTTTAGATATAATTAAATAAGAGACTGTCCAGATAGACCCTAACTTTTACTGAGATCCTGTGGAATCCTTAAGTCTTCACAAAGTTAACAATGCTAAAATCTTGGTCACCTGATCTCTGATTCACTTTTTCCTTTCTCTGCTGGAATATTCATTCAAATTTTGGTGATGTCCAAATAAATCCTACTCTGAAGCTCTCAAAGTAAGGCTTTTTTTTTTTTTTTTGAGTTGGAGTCTCACTCTGTCACCCAGACTGGAGTGCAGTGGCACATTCCTGGCCATCGCAGCCTCAACCTGCTGGGCTCCGGCGATCCTTCTGCCTCAGCCTTCCAAGTATCTGGAAGTACAGGCACGCGTTACCATGCCCAGCTAATTCTTTGATTTATTGCAGAGATGAGGTCTCGCCAAGTTGCCCAGGTGGGTCTCGAACCTGCGGGCTCAGGCAATCCAGGCATTTTTTTTTTTTTAAGTTGGAATCTTACTCTGTTACCCAGGCTGGAATGCAATGGCATGATCACAGCTTGTTTCAGCCTCCACCTCCTGGGGTCAGGTGATCCTTCTGCCTCAGCCTATCCTTCTGCCTCAGTCTCCTGAGTAGCTGGGACTACAAGCGTGTACTATCATGCTCAGTTCATTTTTTGATTTTTCATAGAGACGTGGTCTCATTATGTTGCCTAGTCTGATCTCGAACTCCTGGGCTCAGTCCTCTCGCCGCCACCTCCCAAAGTGCTAGGATTACAGGCATGAGCCACCTTGCCCGGCCTGTTCTGTTAATATTTCTAAAAGCATGTAGGAAAATCTTTTAAAGTTCATGGACATAAAATGGAAATAGTCACATGAATTTGTGCTATGAAAGTAACTCTGGAAAGATTGCTATCAGAAAGTTTCTGATTTCCCCCTGATACTAAATTTCACCATGCTTCATTCTAATATGATTCACAGGCTGTGTCTCAGAATTGTCTCTGCTTCCTCTAGTAATGGCTTCAATCCTATCACATAACAGTTAAATGAAAAAGATAAAATTTTATGGGGCAATTATTCTCAAAGTTGCCTCACTCAGAACTAGTTTGTGTGGCTTTTCTGCCAGGCCACTAATAATAATTATATATAAAAGTTATATTTGACAGAGTAGATTTAGATATGGTAAAGATTATTGATTAATATGAAGGGACTGCTTATTCCAATGGAAGTAATGAATATGTTTGTTTTGAGATCTTTTCCAATTACACATCTGCTTCCTGGAATTACTATGAAAATATTCCTAAGGTGCTTAAGTTATTTATTTATGAATCAGAATTTTACTCTGTTGCCCAGGCTGGAGTGCAGTGGCATGATCATGGTTCACTGAAGACTAGACCTACTGGCTCAAGTGATCCTTCCATATCAGCATCCCAAATAGCTGGAAATACAGGCACTTGCTCCCATACCCAGCTAACTTTTGGATTTTTTGCAAAGTTGAGGACTTGCTATGTTGCCCAGGCTGAGTCGAACTCCTTGCCTCCCAAAGTACTGGAATTATAGGCATGGACCACCATGCCTGGCTCTTAAATTATTTTATAACTGTTATTTGATATTCAAGGTGACCCGGCAAGGTAGGGAGAAAGATTTAAAACATTTCTCTTGCTGTTTCATAGTTGGAAAATTGAAGCATAAGTAAATTCCCATCAGCTAGGCATGGTGTCTCATGCCTGTAGACCCAGTACTGTGCGAGGCCATCACTTGAGGCCAGGAATTCAAGACCATTCTGAGCAACATAACAATTATAATGTCTCTTGGATCCCAAGAGGAAAGCAAACCATTTGCTATCAGTGCCATTACATTCTCTCATCTGGAGTCTTTGTCATGTCTCCTCAGTGCTTTGAATATGGTTGTAATTAGATTATTACAAACTGTTTTTTATGATGGCAATATTAATTGCAATTAGTTCACTGGTCTCTGGCAATTCCATTTCTTTTTTTTTTTGAGTTGGAGTCTCACTCTGTCACCCAGACAGGAGTACAGTGGCCGCTCCCGGCCACTGTAGCCTCTACCTGCTGGGCTCCGGCGATCCTTCCACCTCAGCTTTCCAAGTAGCTGGAACTACGGGCGCGCACTACCCCCCGGCTAATTTATTTATTTATTTATTGTAGAGACAAGGTCTCACCGATTTCCCCAGGCGGGTCTCAAACCCGTGGGCTCAGGCAATTCACTCACCTCGGCCTCCCAAAGTGCGGGATTACAGACGGAGCCACTGAGCCCAGCTCCATTTCTTTATATTGTTTCTTTTCTTTTTTTCTTTTTCTTTTTTTGAGTTGGAGTCTCACTCTGTCGCCCGACTGGAGTGCAGTGGCCGCTCCCAGCCACCACAGCCTCGACCTGCCGGGCTCCGGTGATCCTTCTGCCTCAGCCTTCCGAGTAGCCGGAATAACAGGTGTGCGCTAGCACGCCCGGCTAATTTTTTGATTTATTGTAGAGATGAGGTCTTGAACCCGCGGGCTCAGGCAATCCACTCACCTCAGCCTCCCAAAGGCGCGGGATTACAGGCTGAGCCACCGAGCCCAGCTTATATTGTTTCTTAACTAGATTTTGAGCTTCCCAAGGACAGGCACAAACAACACATTCTTCCTTAATTTTTGGATATTAGCTTCTAGTAGTTAGAAAAATGCAGTAGGTGATTAATTGATGCTCCTATAATAAACAGGCAAATGAAAGAACAAGAACATTGCATTAAATCTATGTATCTGGCTCCAATAATTCTCTATGTCCTTTGATCTCATTCTTACTTACAGTCACAGAATCCAAGTCCTAATAAGCACCATTTCCTTGTTTTTTGCAACAAAAATTCCAACATGTTCCCTATTTAGGTATCGTATTTGATAAGCTTTCTAATTAACATTACATTTTAAACGTTTTTAAAATGCCCCATTACATATTTGTCCAATAGTCCATGACAGTTCAGATATGTAATTGCTATTATAGATTACCTGGTGACCATCATTAAGTAATTAGAAAGACTTAAACATGTGTAATGCTAATTAGGAAAGTTATCAACTATGGGCAGTTAAGATAATAGGGAACATGATGATGGTTTTGTTTTGGAACTGTAGTAAAAACACAGCAACAGGGAAACAAATGAATCTTTTATGAATTTAGTGCCCAAGGAGGTAAGGCACAATTTTAACAATGGAGAATCTGGCACACCAGAAAGTGGCTTTGTGAATTGTGCCCTCTTTTTGTCACTCCTTTAATAACTATCACTGACAAAATACTTCTCTGAACTGTATGGAGAGCAAAAGAGGTCAAGCCAGGAGCAAAATTCAGCCAGAGAGGTCCCCTTATCTGCTCCCTTGGAGTGTCCCCCCAGATCAGGATCACTCTATTTCCAGGCTTGCTTTCATATCCTGTGGTCTATTAAGACCTTTACTCAACATGTTTTATTAAGTGGCGTGGTTTTTTTCCCCTTGGGAAAATGACGACTCTTTTATTAAGAATCATCCAAAATTGCCCAAAATTCTTACAAAGATCGCTTGACCCTGACCATTGTTTTAAGCAGTTCTTAGAATGTTGGAGAATTGTTACAGCATAAAAGTAAGGAACATGACATGTTCTCTGAAAGAACATGACATAGTTTTGGAAAGTTTCATTTTTTAAAGAATGGTAGAAAGTAGGTGTAGTAGAAGTGGTGAGGGAATAAATTAATTGTTTAAATGTCATTTCACAAACATATGTGAAATTTTGCATGTATATGTGCATTATTCTTAGGGAAATGACAACACTTTCATCAGAGTCTGCTCCTGGACCTTTTGGTAAGCTGGGAGATGGATAGATGCACATTACATGCCAGGCACCAAGGAACAGTACCATGTAAGAGGCTTAGGATGCTCTATTGTTAGTGTTCGTAAAAAATAATCATAGCCAAAATCTAAATGATGAGACACATTCTAATCTCTCAGTGCCATCTTTCATAATTATATAGCAAAGGGCTATGGAGACTTCGGGGTCAGCTCAAGGTCATTTTTGTCTCTCGGGGGTCCACTGGCTGCCTGAAGACCTCTCTTGGGTCTTGGGAGAAAAGAGGAGGGTAGATTTTTACTCCTCAACCACGGAACGTACCAAAGTCCCTTTGACTTGGGTAGTTATGACTCCTTTTATAGAACCAACTGATAGGTAAGTTCAAAGCACATCCTGCTGGAAAAGGGGTAGTTGTCCTTTGATGTGACTGTGGGCTAATGTTACATCAGTGGTTCATGTGGACCCATATATATGCTTCAGTTCCCCTTTTTCCTCCCCACCCAGTCATAGATGGTGACCCAAATTTTGTGTTCAGACATTTGAGCTTGCCATTCGATTTTATTCAATCTTGTCCATGAACACTGTAATTTTAGGGCCTGGGAAGTTTCTGACTTCTTTATGTATGGCACTTAATAAGATCAGCAAAGCAAGCAGGAATATTTTGGCAGATATTTTCTTTTTCAAGTGAAATAAAAGCATCTCCATCTATTCCTCACCTTCCCCAAATTGAGAGTCTGTTTAGGTGTGGTGGCTTTGCCCTCCTCTATTCAAGTTGGAAGCTGTTTTCTGATTCATTCCTTCATTCTCTTAACCTGGTAACCATCTGTGGCATGCTGCTGTGTGCATGGTGCAGTCTGTGCTGTGAAAGACACTGAAGCCCAGTGTACTGTCCAGTCCTGGGCTGCTGGAGAAGTAGTGAATTTCATGGGAAGTTCATTAATGCTAGCACCTAACAGCAATTCAAGGCAGCGTTAAGGGAGGTGTAACAAGGCTGTCTATGATCACTCCTTTGAAGAAGGCAGGACTTGAAGTAAGTCTTGAAGGATGGCAGAGAAGAAGCAAGGAAGACATCTCAATTGGAGGAATTGGTGTCAGCAAAATAATTGGGTTAAGGAACGAGGTGTGTGTGTGTGTGTGTGTGTGTGTGTGTGTGTGTGTGTGTGTGTGTGTGTATGTGTGTATAAAAGAGAGGGAGATAAACCTAGAAAGAAGGAAAGAAAGGTAAACTAGGAATAGATCATGAGAGATCTGGAATTTTATGTGTACTTAAAACTTGAACTAATAGATAATGGAAATTATTAGAGAAGTTATCGATGGGTTGAGGAAATCTGACATCTGCAAAGCACTTATGATATGCCAACTGTGTGCTTGGTCCTTTACGCATATAATTTGATCTCAAGACTACCTCCCCAGGAATCATCTCCATTTTTCAGCTGGGAAAACCAACTTTCAAAAACATTTTGATCATGGACTATCATGTGCTTCCTGATGAAGGTACAGAAATCAACCATAAAATGTTCTTGCCTACAATAGAGGTGTTATATTGTCAAGTCTCTCGATGCTACCAATAGTTTATAGAACGTCAGAGAGGAGAGGAGCATGCTAAGTGATACATGAGGTACAAACAACAGGATGTAGGAAATTGTAGGATTAAAAAATGTAAAAAGCTTAGCTTGAGAAAATTGGAAAATTTCAAGCATTCAAAAAAGAGAAAATGGTAGAATGAAGCCTCTGGCTATCCATCACTCAGCATCAGCTAGTGTCAACTCATGGCCAATCTCATTTCAACTATACTCCCTACTTCCCACTCTCCACTAATTCCCTTGAAGGAAATCCCAGTTGTCATATCTCTTCAACTACAAATATTTCCATGTATGTCTTGCCTGAGCCTGTGGGTTCGAGACCCACCTGGGCAACAAGACCTCATCTCTACAATAAATCAAAAAATCAGCCGGGCGTGGTAGCGCGCGCCTGTAATTCCGGCTACTCGGAAGGCTGAGGCGGAAGGATCGCCGGAGCCCAGCAGGTCGAGGCTGCAGTGGCCGGGAGCAGCCACTGCACTCCAGTCTGGGCGACTGTGAGACTCCAACTCAAAAAAAAAAAGGATTCTTTAAACAATAACCACAGTACTATCATCATACCTGCATTATTAATAATTCTTTAATATCAGTAGCATCAAATATCTAGTCAGTGTTCATATTCTCTTGATTGCCACATAAATTAAAGACAGATAATTTATTTTGTTTCAATCACAGTCCAAATAAAGACTATATATTGAAAATGACTGCTGTGTCTCTTAAGTCTCTTTTAATTGAAAAGCTCCTCCTCTCTTTTCTTTTTTCCCTTGAAAATTATGTGTTGAAGAAATCAGATTTTGTTCTTAGCGACTGCTACATTCTGAACTTTGCCAATGCATCCTCCTCTTTGTTGTAAAGTGTCACCCTCTCCTTTGGTTTTCTGTAAACTGGTAGTGATAGCGGCTCGATCAGATTCCGAGTCCATCTTTTGGCAAGGTTACTTACAGGTGGTGATGCATATTTTCATGAGGAAGCACAGAATTTCTGGTTGTCTCTCATTTTATAGTTTATCTAATTTAAGCAACTCTATACTCAGTTTGATGCCAAAGTCTCTGGTTCCAAACCTGTGCTCTGGCCATCTCTTCCCATCAGCCCCAAGATTAATCTGGCAGGGAAGTACAAAGTACTGGTATGGAAGCTGGAAACAGCAAGACTAATTCATCTCCACATTGATGTGCTGGACACTCCACTGGGCGGCAGGCAGTTGTTGTAATAACCCAGGAAGGCAGTGACAAGAGTGTGGGTGAAGGTGACCGCAGAGACTGTTGTCTCTCTGAGAAGGAAGGTGCAAACCACAGGGTTTGGTCATATTTTGACTTATGTAATTATGATCAAAGCAATCCCAGGTATTTGGTTATGCAGAAAGCTCTAGATGTCTGTGATTTTTGAATGCCCAGCTGATCCCTTGGTTTTAACAGAAGAATCAGAATTACCCGGAAGTATTAGTAGATAATCTTGGTAACTTAAAAAATGCTTTTATTTCTTGTACTGCCTCCTTTTCTTCCTTCATTCTTTCCTTCCTTCCTTCCTTCCTTCCTTCCTTCCTTCCTTCCTTCCTTCCTTTCTTCCTTTCATTTTTTTGAGTCAGAGCCTCACTCTGTTTCCCACACTGGAGTGCAGTGACACACTCACGGCCACCAAAACCCCAACCTGCTGGGCTCAGAAGATCTTTTTCCACCTCAACCTTCCAAGAGCTGGAACTGCAGGCACATGCCACTACACCTGCCTAATTTTTTTGATTTATTGTGGAGACAAGGTCTGGCCAGGCTGGTCTCAACTCCCTGGGCTCAGGCAATCCTCTCACCTCAGCCTCCCAAAGTGCTGAGATTATAGGTGTGGGCCAGTACTGCCTCCTTTTCCAAAAAGTATTTGAAATGGAAATGTTTCTTTTTAAATTGCATACTTACTGGGTTTTTTTTCACATTTATTAAAACATACACACGCCCTCTATCTCAGAAATACTTACCATAGAAATTCCACCTGACAGATAAAGTCTGAAAGACTTTAAAGTCTGAAAGGAAATCTGCTAAACCGTTAACTCTGTCTCTGGCAGTGGTAGGGGGAGGCAATCATGGGAGCTCACATTTAGTGCTAATCCCTGTGTTTGAATTTGAGCATGCATTCTATTTACAATGGGGGAGTAGGGGGTAGTGGGACAAAAACAACCAATACAGATGTGATTAAAAATAATGATAATAAAATGGCACCGTATTAGTTATTGTTTACAAGTTACCTTTTTATTTACCAATATATCTAGGGAAGTAGAATGATTATTACATAGGCAGTTATTGTAGTTCTTATAACTACAGCTACCATATAGGCATGGCTTAGAAATTATAATCATGGAGGTAAAAAAATCAAAATTGTCTATAATCCCTGAGATTTGGGAGGCCAAGGCAAGAGGATCCCTTGAGCCCAGGAGTCCAAGGCTTCAGTGAGCTATGATTGCACCACTGCATTCCAACTGGGTGACAGTGTGAGACCCTGTATCAAAAAAATAAAAAGTATACTTTGTATTAATTGGACAATGGGAGGTTTACATAATTTATTGGTACAAATAATGTATGCTGCTTCATCCTGGTAACCCAGAAGTTCTAAATACTGCTTTAACTTTGTCCTCTCTCTAGCCACTGCCTGGATTTGACCTGATAATCTACAGTCCGGGAAGCCCCATGGCAAGTGGACTTCTTTTTTACTTTTTTTATTAATCAAAGGATACAAAACAACCATCGCTCTATAAATGTCCAAACACCCGGGTGGACCTCTCAGCCCGATGTCACATCTTCCACAGCCTCTTCCCCAACCCTGCTCCCCCTCCTCCCCTGCCCTAGCCCAGGGACAAAGTTCTGGAGGAGGCTGGGGCTGAGCTAAAGGCAGAAAGGGACAGCAGTGGACAGATAGTTATGGTTTGTATTGGAGGAAGAGATTAGGAGGGGTAACTTCTTAAAGACTATTTTTAGTACCAAATATCCAGCATATCCTCAGCCCCATCCTTCAAATCACTTCCCATAGTCCAGCTCCTGTCCTGGCCCTACCCATCCCCTGGGCCTCCCTCTACTGGGGACTCCTGGACCCATGAGCTCCACAGAGCACTCAGGACAAAAGAGCAGAAACACTGGGGAAGGTCATTAGGACCCCAAATCTGGCAGAGGTTGAGGAATAGGGTGGTGGCGGAGGAGAGAAGTTTTATTTCTAGGCCCACAGTCTTTTCCCTACACCCTCCCCAAATTTTTGCAACTCCGTAGGACAGGGATCTCCCCCTTCATACTCTGGGTGGCTTCTCCAATCAGCTCCCAGAAACTCCCAAATTCCAGTTTAGCGTCCTTACAGCTGCCCAGGTTTGCAATTTTCTCTTCCAGCCCACAAATTGTTCTCAGTGTTGGCTGACTGTCACTGTTCCCTGGTACCTGGTGCGCTTGGTCCTTTAGTGAGAGTTTTGCCATCCTACAGCCTATCCCAGAGGAGCTGATGGCTCATAATCTGCCTGCTAGCAGTCACTGAAACAAAATGGAAGCACAAGTGAACTTTCTAAGAAAACTTTCTATCATGGGCAGAGTGCTGGCAGTGGTTCTCTTTGTTTTTCTCACCTTTTGCTTCCATAGACTAGAAGACAGAATTAGCTTTCCAAATAACTAAAAAGACCAAAAAAAAAAAAAAAAACAACAATCCCCTATAGAATGTCAAGGAGAGACATTATGACAAACTTATTTATCTCATTAATCACATGCTGATTGCTCAGGACTTGCAGTAGTCACTGTGGTTTAAGTTCAAGTAAAAAGCAGAGTTCCTGCCTGGAGGTTCCTAAATTATATTTTCCTAAATAACTCAGAGTTGAGAAGAGGCTTTCTTAACTTTGATGGTGTTTCTGGGCACTGTGAGTCCACCTCCCCTCTCTGAGTCGCTGGGACGTGGGCTGGCTCTGGAAGCAAGGCTGCACCAGGAATTGATCATTGGGTTTCTGCATGCATCTGCATATTTCCTCAAATGCGGTCCACAGGCCACATGCAATTAAACACCCAAACTGCCAAGTTTAGTTTCTAAATCCAGTACTTTTCCCTAGGCCTGACTTGCATATTAAAGACATTCACTAAACACAGAAAATCGATGTATAATCTATTCACCTGTCCTCGGTACCCCTCCCAAGTACATTTTATTTTTAAATAATTATTTTAAGACTGGAAATAATACATATGGAGCTTAGAATATAAATATTTAAAAATGTACCAATAACGAGCAGAACAAAAGCCACCCCGGAAACTGAGTTCACGCAAGCATATTTCGGCCAGCTTGGATTTTATATGCACACATTATCTGCAATAGTTTTCTCAAATGGAGTGCCATTTACAGATATCTGCCAAGCCTCATCAAAACAAACAAGGCCCTAGAATCAAAGTCAGCATATAAAGTGAGGGTGGACAGAGCAACAATCTTTTCCCCAGGGCTCTCTTTTATCAACCGACCCTGCCCGAAGAATAGAGTCCAGTGTTTTATGTTTCAAGTGTACCATATGGCATGATATGAGTGCACTTTAATGACTCATTAGCATATTCTTCCAACTAGGCTTTCCTAGTTAAACCAGCTTGACAAAATCTGAATTTTAAAATATTTGCATGAAACCTCCTGGAATAAACAAGGGTTTGTCAATTGTTTGCTTTTGCTAGCAGATGAAAGAGAAGCGAACAATTCTCCATGACAAACATCGGGCTGACCACCTCCTCTCTAGCCCTCAGGAGCAGAAGATGTTCAGAATGTCCTCAGTGTTATTCAGACATCTTGTTGCCCCATGGCATGAAGTTTTCCCATTCTGCCTTAACTCTGTGCTTCACATGATGCTTGCTCTGCCTTCTGTGACCTTGATCCTTCCTTTGTGGGGAAGGAGAGATTCTGCCTGAGAGCTAGTCCCCTGCTCGCTTCATTAACAATGAAGCCTTTGGAGGAGAACAAGGCTCCAGGTCAGGGCCTGGGACTTGGACTTCTCACTGGAGCTTGGCTAGGGAGTGTTGTGAGCCTGAGGGGGAGGCATACTTTCACAGGGACTGCCCGAATTGTCTCTTTGAAAATGGGGAATGCAAGGAGAAAGGCGGACAGAATGGAGGTGTCCATGTGACCTAGACAGAGGAGGCCAGCCTGTTTGCGTTCTATCATATATTCTGGAGCATTTATTTTTCTTTTCAGATTTGTCTGAGTGAAAATGCCTCTTTTCCCTCTTTCTCAGGTCCGTTCTTGGTACTTTTTGTGGGTCAGGATGCTCTCAGTGGAGGATGCCAATGACCACAAATAATGAAGGTGATCATCCTTGGTGACTCCATAATAAGGTTTTCTTGTCATCACTAGTATCACCACAATGACATAGGTATGTGAATACTGAATTTACTTTAGAAAACATTTCTACAGAAGGCAGTCATTATCACAAACCCTTTCTCCCTAGTTATTTTCTAGTTAGAAGTAGCCATGTGACACTATGATGGCCAATGAGACACAAATGGAAGTCTGTGGGACACAGTTTCTGGGAAAGTTTTGGTTTTCCTAATAAAAAGAGACAAATCCAGCTGGCCCTGGCCTTTGCTTTCACCTTATTCTGTGGAATGTAGATGAAATGGCTGGAGATGCTGCAGCTATCTTGCAATCATGAGATGACACGCAATAGGCTAGAAGCCAATACACTAAATAAATAAAACAAACTCCATGTGTTAAAGGTACTATGAGTCAGGTTTTCTGCAATCCCATTTCACAGATTAGGAAACTGGAGTCAGAGTGGCTGAGTGATTTGGTCAAGATCAAACAAACAAATCCTCTGACTTTAAGTACTGTGTTCTTTTTATATATTTGGTTGATAAGTCAAAGGCAATACTTTTACTGTCATTATATTCTTTTTAGACACCAGACCCAAGTTGGGCTCGGTGACTCAGCCTGTAATCCCAGCACTTTGGGAGGCCGAGGTGAGTGAATTGCCTGAACCCATAGGTTCGAGACCAGTCCAGGAAACTTGGGGAGACCTCATCTCTACAATAAATCAAAATTTATCCAGGCATGGTAGTGCATGCCTATAGTTTCAGCTACTTGGAAGACTGAGGCAGAAGGATCACCTGAGCCCAAGAGGGTGATGCTGAGGCAGAAGGATCACCTGAGCCCAAGAGGCTGATGCTGGGGTGGCCGTGAGCGTGCCATTGCACTCCAGCCTGGGCGACACAGTGAGACTCCAACTCAAAAAGAATGTCAAAAAAAAAAAAAAACAAACCCAAAACCATACACTAAGTGAATCTTTTTACGTGCATGAATTTATTTAACCTTTATAAAAACCCTATGAAATATTATTATGAACTGAATTATATATACTACCCCCCAAGATCCACACATTGAAGCCCTAACCCCCATTGTTGACTGCATTTGGAGACAGGGCCTTTAGAAGGTAATTAAGGTTAAATGATGTTATAAGGGTGAGGCCAACCCTGATTTAATAGGATTAGTGCCCTTCTCCCCCTATCATATGAAGCTGCCATCTGCAATCCAGAAAGAGGATCCTTACCAGAAACTGAACTGGCCAACACCTGGATCTTGGATGTCCTGGCCCCAGAACTGTGAGAAACAAACTTCTATTGTTTAAGGCACCGAGTCTCTGGTATTTTGTTAAAGCAGTTTGAGTAGACTAAGACAAGGAGGTACAATTGTTATGCCCCTTTGGCAGTTGGGTAAACTGCAGCTTAGAAAAATTAAGTATTTTCAATATATCTGTGGCCAGTATCTGGTCAATTCTGTTCATGAGTTGACATCAGGCTATTTCAATTTCCAAAAGTAAAAACAATATTTCAGAACAGGGATTAGCAAGCTAGTTCTGTAAACAGCTAGAAAGGAAAGAGTTTAGGCTCTATGGGCCATATGGTCTCTGTAGGAACCACTCAACTCTGTGAGAGCAGCCATGGGCAATAAACAAATGAATGGGCATGACTGTGTTCAGATAAAGCTTTATTTGCAAAATCAGGTGGCGGGCTGGACTTGGCCCATGGCAGCACAGATCATGGTTTGCTGACTGTTACTTTTAAAATAATATTAAAATGAGATTTGTTGGGTTTGAATTCTACTGTGTGACTTTGGATAGATTCTATAATCTGAATCCCCCTTTCCGAATTAGAATGGAAATCACCTCCTCTGCAAGCCACCAGGGTCATCGTTGGGATCATGAAAGGTACTTGATGTGGAAAAGCTCTGAAGAAGAACAAGTGCTTATGCAGGTGCAATTTGATACTGGTATAACTTGATATTTATTTAGTTCAGAGAGCTCCTGGACACCCCAACTCGGGCAGACATTTTTGGTTAAAGATTGGACTGAGCTGAGGCTAATCTGGGTCTGTCTAGGGAAGAGACCTTCTCTTCTCCTCAGTGGTCTTTGTGTGTTCATCAGGTCATCACCTTCAGTGAGATCTGAAGGGGAGCCAGCCTTGGATAGATTCCAGGCTCCCCCGGCAGGAAGCGCTCTCTTTGGCTTTGAGCCTGTGTCCTCCGTGACTGAGTTGTTTATTCGAGCTAGGGAGAGGTGCCGTGGGGAGTGATCCTCCTGGTGAGGAAGAAATAGGTCAACCTGCATCTCTGCTGAGCACAGGTCTAAACATGAAAAAACGTTCTGCCTCGTTGCCCATGCCTTAAGAACCCAGGCTGAGAGCTCAAAGGAGACACCAGAGAAAAGTCTACTCCTTCCTTTCATTTGCTTTGCTGTTGTTTTCTGAAAGTATTACTTACTTTTTTGTTTGTTTGTTTTTTGAGTCGGAGTCTCACTCTGTCGCCCGTACTGGAGTGCAGTGGCCGCTCCCGGCCACTGCAGCCTCGACCTGCTGGGCTCCGGCGATCCTTCCGCCTCAGCCTTCCGAGTAGCTGGAATTACACGCTACCACACCCAGTTGATTTTTTGATTTATTGTAGAGATGAGGTCTCGCCGCCCAGGTGGGTCTCGAACCCGCAGGCTCAGGCAATCCACTCACCTCAGCCTCCCAAAGGCGCGGGATTACAGGCTGAGCCACCGAGCCTGGCTAGTATTGCTTATTTTTAAAAGTGAGATCACGGGAGGGTGCCTCCCAAAAAAGATCTCTTTTTGGAAGGCAGGACCCTTGTCGTACAGGCTTCCTCCGCTAGGTAAGTGTTCTAGGAATCCATCGGCATCAGTGTTTCAGCTAGCATTGTTGTGAGAGGCTGTGTTCAGCTTCAGTGAATTTTTTTTGGAGATTCTTTTAAAGCATTTATCCATTTCATGATGGGTGATTTATGAGCACACCTGCCCACACTGCACTGAGTGTTGAGCAATTTTTGACCAAAAAATTGGCTTGACCCCAGTGCCCCTCCCTATTCACCCAATCTCACCCAATCAATTTCTTTTTTTTGTTTGTTTCTTTAATGAGAAAAGTCCTCAAAGGGAAACATTTTGCAGATATGGAAGAGATGAAGTAAAAAACGACAGAAACACTAAAAGGCATCAAAATTGATGAGCTCAAAAACTGCTTTAAGCAATGGAAAAAGCATCTCGATAGGTGCATTGCATCAAACGAGTACTTTGAAGGCAACTGAAGTTTAAACATGTAAGAATTAATACCCAATATTTTAAATAAATTCCATATTTCTGGGTCCCCCTTTGTATAAGCAGCTTCTGGCCTCTGAGAAGTTTTTTGGTCTCTGAGAATTTTAGAAAGTCAGCTTCTTGAAAAAATGAATAAAGGAGGGAAGAAAATCCTTAAAAACATGCATTCTTTGTGACAACATGGATGTATCTAGAGAACACTATGCTAAGTGAATTGAATCAACCATAGAAAGATAAGTGTCGTATGATCTATTTATGGATTCTAAAAAAGTTGAACTCAGAAGTAGAGAATAGAATGGTGGTTACCAGAGGCTGGGAGCAGGGGAAGTCGGGAAAAGGGAGAGGTTAGTTAAGGGTACAAAGTTTCTTTTACACAGGAGAAATCTGTTCCAGTGACCTATTGCAAAGTATGGTGACAATAGTTATTATTAATGCATATTTCAAAATTGCTAAAAGACTAGATTTTAAATATTCACACCACAGAGAAAGGATAAGTATATGAGGTGATGGATATGTTAATTAGCCTGATGTAATCATTCTACAATGTATACATGTATCACAATATCACATTGTGCCTCATAAATATATACAATTATTATTTGTCAACTTAAGAAATTCAAAAAAACTTTAAGAAATCCCAAAACACATCATAGGGGGCTGGAAAGGGCTTCTTCTAAGTTTTTCCTCTTGCAGGTTGTTGAAACCTGTGAGCATGCCTTTCACAGGCTTTTCTTTTAAGTGTCCCCCCCACCACATTCCCCACCTGCCCTATTTCACCCTGCATCTCTTGTTCCTGTCTCACATGGTTTAAGTGTGTGTCTTTGCTTAGAATGTTCTTCCATGTTCACCTCCCCTTCTTATTCACTTCCCTTCTACACTTCCCATTTGCCAACTCTGCTTGGCCAATTCTTGCTTCTCCTCTGAAGAAAGGACTCCAAAATAAATCTTTCTACCTGGGTGTGGTGACTCATGTCTGTAATCTAAGCATGTTGGGAGGCCGAGGCAGGAGGATCACTTGAGCCCAGGACTTCGAAACCAGCCTGGGCAACAAAGCGAGACCTTGTATGAATAAAAAATTAGCCAGGACATGGTGGCACGTGCCCATAGTCCCAACCACTTGGGAGGCAGAGGTGGAAGGATCGCCTGAGCCTAGGAGGTTGAGGCTGTGGTAAGCTGTGATCGCACCACTGCACTTCAACCTGGGTGACAGAGTGAGACCCTAACTCAAAAATCAAATAAATAACCAAAACGAGCCTTCTCAGGACCTCTTGCCCCATGTAGCAGAATCACTTGCTCCTTCTCTCCCCTCCATGCTTCATGGGCACCGTTAGTTTAACCCTGAGGTTGTGTTGTCTTATTCATTTTTGTATTCTTTGGAGTTCCTCATACACAGTAAATACTTACTAAATACCCACTGACTATGGAATGAACACAGCCGGGGTGTACACTGAGAGCGAAACAAGGTACATTATGTGTGAGAAAGTGCTTTGTAAACTATCATAAGCCACACACTTTCAAGGTCACTCATTTTTAGTATCAGTTGTGTTGATAACCTTCATGCTGCTTGCCTTTGATTCCTACTTGTGTGTTTCCTAAAGACATAGATCTCATGAAATGAAGTAGTGATTTGAGAACTATTAGTGTCAGTTCTGCTCTTTTATTGCCAAAGAGAACTGAATCTTCTCTGAGATTCAGGGGATTTTCTTTCTGGCTATGTCCTCATGTATCTGTATTTGTATGTTCTAGCCTAAGACCAGGGCTTGGCTAGCATGTCAAAGTGAAGAGGGTCTGATCTCTGAAATCTGATCCTGACCAGTCACATCTCTAGCTCTGGGGCATTTACACTGCATTTTCTGGAACCTTCCTCCTGACAGTCACCCTGTCAGAACCTCAGTCTGCTGCATGTCATCATCTTCTTAGCCTTCTTTTCTATGGTCACAAAGTCAAGGGATGGCAATGCCGGCAAATCCTGAAGCTTAATGTGGCTAATTAACTCGCACATGCCACAGACAGGAGCCTGCACTATTTATGGCACTGCGAAGTGAGAAAATGTCCCCTACCATGGGTATCAGGTAACTAACACAGTTCTGCCAAAGTTTGGTTGTGAAACACGAAGCCTCTGAAACCCGTTGGTGTTAAGTGCACACCAAATATTCAATCCAGACATGTCGTGGTTGAACTATTCTGGGGCTCATAAACCTTTCATCAGAATCAGAGGTGAAATATTTGGCCTTATTTGTAAGTCCCATATTTCTAAAGACCTTGGGGGCTCATTTAGTATTCCCAGCAGAAGGTCACAGGGTTGGTTTTCAGGGGTCCTGGTTTAGTGGAACTGATGACTTGAAGCAGGAGATACTTTCAAGATTTTCCAGAAACTAGTACCTTACTTCTCCCACACATTGCCCATTCTATCCCCTTCCCTCTCTCTAACTGCACCTCTAACCATTCCCCTCCCCCCCAGACACAAGCACTATTGTATAACTGGCTATACAGAGTGCCTACATTTTCTGACCAAAACACTCAACTTTTACTTAATAGTAATATTAGGGAAGGAGCCTACTCCTTTTTTGGAAAACTGTATTACAAAAGGTTTTCTTTCATTCTTTTTTTTTAAAGCTATGGTTTTATTGATGGAGGGTGACAATTTCACAGAAATGTGAAATCTAAGTATTAGAAGGGTCCTTTGACATCACCTAGTCTGCCCTCCTTTTTCCAGATGAAGTCACCGAGATCCGGAGAAGTAGGTGACAAGCCCAAGGACACACAGCTGGGTTGTGGCAGATGTGTGCTCTATGACATGCAAGCTCTCAGTGAACAACACTGTCCCATCCACAAATTACGTGTTTGCTTCTGGGTAAATCAACCAAGTGTCCATTCAAAACAGAGATCAAGTTACCCAAATAGTCATGGCCTCAACTTCCTCACAGAGGTTCTGAGGATTGAGTGAGATAATTCATCCAAAAATAATTAACACAGCACTTGGTTCGAAGTGAATATTAGCCATAATGTCACTGATGCTGCCATTATTTCCCAGATAACTTATAAGTTTCACTTTTCATTGCAACCAGCTCTGTCCTTATGTCACCAAACAGTGTACTCAAGTCTGAGCCTCAGAAGTTGCCTTATAATGGGATGCTATGACGTGGTTTTAGAGGATGTGATCATCTTATTTCCTCAAATATTTAAAGTCTTCAGAGGTTCTGAAACCTCATGAACAAGGTATCACAGCAGGTTGCTCCTAGAGTCTGATTATCCCATATGTTAAAGCTACATATTAAAAACAGAGATAATAATGTTATAAACCTGCTGTGTACTTAAGATCACAGAGAAGTTGCTTTGATGCTCTGTTAGAGATTTTGGACAACCTGGGGTCATTACCTGCAAGTGTTATCTTTTTTTTTTTTTTTTTTGAGTTGGAGTCTCACTCTGTTGCCCAGACTGGAGTGCAGTGGTTGCTCCCGGCCACCACAGCCTCGACCTGCTGGGCTCCTGCGATCCTTCCGCCTCAGCCTTCCGAGTAGCCGGAATTACAGGCATGCGCTACCACGCCCGGCTGATTTTTTGATTTATTGTAGAGATGAGGTCTCACTGCCCAGGCGGGTCTCGAACCCGCAGGCTCAGGCAATCCACTCACCTCAGCCCCCAAAGGAGCGGGATTACAGGCTGAGCCACCAAACCTGGCTAAGTGTTATCTTCTTATTTGACAACTTCACTGCCTGGAGCATCCTTTCCTGAGATAGCCCCCCTTGAAGGTGGTGGCATTGGATCAGGCCTTTGGGGATGTCTGCACTTTCTTTCAGGGAGGTATCTGTCCAACATACCAGTCCTCTGGGGACCTTTCTTAGGAAACGTGCTATAGCTCTCTCCACCAGGAAGGAGGTGGACAGGAAGGGACTCGTGACTTGGCCCATGGCTGACTAACAAGAAGAGCTAATGTTTCCTGAGCACATATTATGTGCCAGGCTTTGCTTTAAGGATTTTACATGTGTTTTCTCCTTAAACCTTCATAGCAATCTCATGAGTTAGGTACTATTATTAGTTTCATTTTGCAGATGGAGTAACTGAGGTAGCCTCCCAAGTGTCCACGCTGGGTTCTCACTCCCAAAGCTGGGCCCTGCAGTGCACAACACTGTCCCATCCACAAATTACTTGTTTGCTTCTAGGCAAATCAACCAGGTATGCATTCAAAACAGAGATCAAAGATGTAAACAATCCTTCTTGCCCAGCCTCACAGATCCTGGTTGAGGTGGGATTATAGACAACTTAACAGACACAATTAGCCCTCACCTTCACCCCCCCACAATCTCATCTCCCTCATCTTAGGTGCCTGCTGCCATGGGGGTACTAGGATATATTTTTTCCCTTGAATATTTCTGTGTTTTAACTACAATCTATGCACCTACATATAATATACAGGATTATTTGGGGTGTTTATGTGTTATGTGATACATAAATGGTATTGTACTTGATGGGTGTGTTTCAACTTTTAAAAATTTCAAAAAAAAATTCAACATTATGTTTCTGAGTTTTATTCACATTGATATATGTACATCTAGTTCATTCATTTTAATTGTTATCTAGTATTTCTTTCGGTGTATGTCTAAGAGTGAAATTATAAGATATGCACACTACTAACCTTACTAGATATTGCCTAATTGCTTTTTAAAATGAGCGTGCCAGTTTATACTCCCAGGAGAAAAGAGTAAGAGTTTGCATTTCTCCCAATTTTTGTCAATACCTGATATTCTCAAACCTTAACATTTTGTGTTGCAGCTATTATAGGTTGAGCTTTTTTGTTCATGCAATTTACAGCCATTTTTTGGTTTATAATTTTAAAATTACTTCTGATGAAAGCAATATAGTACATTATAAAAAAAATTCAGAGCTGAAGAGCACATACAACGAAAAGTAAGTCCACTCACCATTTCTGACTCTATCCCTCAGTTTTCCTTCCCAGTGGGGAAAGAGACGATTTTTCTTTTCCTTTTCTTTCTGCCTCTGCCTCCCAAAGTGCTGGGATTACAGGTGTGAGTCACCATGTCTGGCCTCATATATTAGATTTTTAATCCTCTCAGCATTTCTATGAAGTGATATTGTTGTCATCACCCCCATATTATAGCTATAGAAATTAGGGCTCAGGGCACTTAAATAACTGGCATAAGGTCTCAAAGCTGGTAAAAATTAATGTGGACAGGATTCAAACCAGGGTTGATGTAACACCAAGGTTTGTACCCTTAATGACTATCATATGCCTCTACACACACATATCTAATTTAGTTAACTTAGTGATTATAAGAGGAATATTTCTAAGTGTTTGAAATATGTCAATATATATTCATTTTTATAATTATATACTGGTTATTAAATATCTTAATACCACCCCATCTACCAATTTTATTGCTCACTGCTCCCTCAAACCTGAGTGAGAGTCTAGTTAAATCAAACCAGTTGCTCTTTCCCAAATATACTTTGTATTTTCCTGCCTATGAGTATATACTTTGGTCCTAGACATGCTGAGAAAAGTCCTCATGTCAGTCAGTCCTGTTCTGCAGTGTTTCAGTTGACCACACATTTATAGAGCAATACCAGGTAGTGACTAATGGGAAGACAGTAACAAGGAGACTAGAAAGACTGGGAATTCCAAGATGTGTCTAGAGCCTCTGTTCATTGGCAGAGTTGACAGAAATGAGTGACTTCAAGTTCTCCTTTCTGCTTTGTATCTTCTGCAGACACCTCATTGCTTCTTTCTCCTTGAAAAGGGAAGAAAAATACCAGCATGTTATGTTGATTTGCTTCCATCTTTCTCATTTCCCTTTGACTCACCTTGCCAACCCAAGGTCGGCAATATTCTTTTAAAAAATTTTTTCTTATCCTTAACTAAGAACAGAAGAGAGCCCTCAGCAATTATAATTTCTGCAATCTTTGCGAAGTTATGCTTTGTAAATGGTCTGATGATGGTGAAATGGAGGAACAAAGGAAAGAACAAATACTGCTGTGCACGTGTGTGATAATAGGAAGGATGAACACTGTTGTCAAGAGGCAACCTTGTGAATTGTCAATCTAAATAATAGAGAGAGGCTCTCTGAAAGAAAAAGATGTTTATTTGGGAATAAGGCATTGCAGTGAAAATACTTGTGTCATAGTAAATGATGTGTATATTTAGGAGGTAAGGGAAGATAAATGTTGTTAAAGGAAAAATGAGGAGAAGTACATAATTGTTTTGAAATAATATCCTTGGCTGCAAGGATCAATAAAAAGGGTGACACCAGTCTGAGGCTAGACAGGCAGTTGCTGGGTAGATGTCCTCACAGAAGTATTTTTTATGTAATGTTGTGATGGTCCTTGTGCAAGGTTGTGGCTTTTGAAATCTTTTGTGATGGCTTATAGTTTTGTTATCAGGCATACAAGTTTGAGAATCCTCTCTTCACAGCTTTTTCCAGCTCTACTTGTCAGGGTTTTGCTTTGTTTTTTGTTTGCTTGTTTTAAAACATAAGTGACTCCATTTTGATTCTGACAACTTTCACAAAATTGTGGGGCTGTTAGAAAAACACTGCCCTTCATTCTTAAGTATTTGGAGGGCACTGCTGGTGAGAATCGTCTGCCATGGGAAGTTGTGTGAGTGTGTGATTCAACTGATGCTTGCTGAACAAACTTTAGAAGCAGGGCAGCTTCCTTCTCTGATAGCTACCATGTTACTTAAACAAACCTTACATTCTCTCTCCTCAGAGCCCTTGTTCTAGCTCAAGCTTTCTTCACAGTGGCATTGATTGCATTTTGAGTTGGATAATTCTGTGCTGTAGGGGTTGTCCTAGAGGTGGTAGGTGTTTAGCAGTATCCCTGACGCTACCCACTGGACGCCAGTAACATCCACTGCAGTCGTGACAATCAAAGATGCCTCCACACATGGCTGGATGGGCTTTGGGGGCCAAATTACCCTCAGTTGAGAAACACTGCTGTGGCTGTTCCCTCTGTCTGGCACACTCTTCCCTCTAAAATCCGTATTTCTATCCCCAGCACCTTGACAAGTCTTAGTGCAACTCTGACCCTCTTAGAGCCTCCTCTGACAACTTTACCAAGCGCTGCAAACTGTCCCTCTCTTAACTCCTTTATCTCTTTTACTCTTTGATTTTATTATAGTTGTCTTCTCTCACTAGAATGTAAGCTCTTTGAGGAAACAATTTTGTTTCCTGATACTTCTTAGGCACCTAGAGCATTTCTGCACATGTGGTTAAAAACATTAAAAGTGTACTTGCAAAAAGTGTAGAGTGAAAAGTCCAGCTGTCACTCCTGTCCTCTGTCCTCCCAGTTCTCCACCCTGAGCCAGCCTGTGAGTGTGAGGGGACCCCTGGGGATGCAGAGAATGCTGACTTGGACCTTTGGACAAGAATTCCTCAGGGCATTCCTGGGCAGCATTTCTAGCAGGGGCTGAAGGGGGGGACCCTGCAGGAGAAGTTCCTTACACAGCAAACCAAGTAACCGCTTTCATCAGTTCCTATTGTATCTTTTCAGTTTTTTGTTTGTTTGTTTTGTTTTGAATTGGAGTCTCACTCTGTCGCCCAGACTGGAGTGCTGTGGCCGCTCCCAGCCACTGCAGCCTCGACCTGCTGGGCTCCGGCGATCTTTCCGCCTCAACCTTCCAAGTAGCCGGAATTACAGGCATGCGCTACCACACCCGGCTGATTTTTTTATTTATTGTAGAGATGAGGTCTCACTGCCCAGGCAGGTCTCGAACCCGCGGGCTCAGGCAATCCACTCACCTCAGCCTTCCAAAGGCGCAGGATTACAGGCTGAGCCACAGAGCCCGGCCTTTTCAGTTTATTTATATATAATCAAGCAAATGGGAACATATATTTCTTATTCAAACTTATTTTATTATTATTACTATTATCGTTATTATTATCATCAAAAGTTGGCATACTTACGCATCAGTTCAACACATTCCTTTTTTCACTTTAGCATATATGCATTATGATGATAGTTTTTCTGTCTAGGAAGATCTTTGTTTTCTTGTATGAATTTTTCTTGTGGTTGAAACTTGAAGATTCACAGTCTAGTAAATACTGGCCTGACTTTCCTGTCTTTTCACCAAGGGAAAGCTTGATTTTCCTGTTAAACTTGAATTCAGATTTCAGCCAGACCCCAGCCAGTTCTTGGCCAGTCAGCAGGTCTGCCTTCCTTGTTTCCTGCATGAGAGCTATTCATTGACTCAAGTCCATATGTCATTTGATTTTTTTGGATTATGTGACAAGCTTTTTTTTTTTTCTTTTTGATAGAAATTAAATTGGTCCCTCCAAGACAGGGCTGAGCACTGGTAGTTCTTGGAACTCAGCCAACCTGTGAGTGTGGGGAGACCCCTGAGGATGCAGAGATTGTTGACCTGGACCTTTGGAAAAAAATTCCCTGGGGCGTTCCTGGAGGGAACCCTGCAGGAGAAGTTTCTCGAACAGCACAATCTCATCTGCACTGGGGGTGACCTAAATGTTCATTGAGAAATGACTCCCCTGGGTTTTCCTGCAGAGGGAGAATGGCTTCATCTGCCCCATTTTTACACATGGTCAGCCTCCAGCACCCTTGAAAGCCAGAAGCCGGGAGACCCAGAGAGACAGCTTGTTGCTTTTGGAGTCCAAATGTACAAAAGGCCCAAGATGAAAAATCTGGCTTGATGCCAGTGGTGTGACTCTGTGTGTTTTAAAATTAAGCACTTAGTGATTATTACTTTAGAGGTCTTAAATCATTTAACTTTCAACTTATCAGGCCTCAGTGTATGACATTTCATGTTAGCCAAAACGGCTGGATTTTTAAAAGACCCAAAAGATAAAATACATACCAACCTTCAAAACTGTAAACAGAGAATTAGAATGACAGATCACTACTGGTTAAAAGAAGCTATTATCTTGGATGTACATACAAAAGACCCTCTTCTCATTCGGGAGGGACATGTTCAGGTCACTATAATTAAACATTGTTTTTCTCTCCTTAGTTCTAGAAAGGTTAGCAAGAAGTTGTGGCAGACAAAAAGAACAGCTGGATCATGCATCTTTCAAATGGGAAAAACTTGAGCTCTTAATCATGGATGAACCCGTGAGGAGATTCTTTAGAAAAGACAGAACTCATCCTTTCATAGAATATGCAATCTAATCAGCGCTCCGAGAAAAGCAAAGGAAAGGATTAGAAATAATAGTCTGTGTTTATTTTTGTCTGGGGTCTATGAAAATGTAGGTTTATGACTTGATTTGAGCTCTCACAGTTAAAATATATGGTGTATAGAATAGTACTTGCTGTCAGGGCTGGACCCCGCCTCACCGGATTTCCCAAGGTGAGTAGCAGGCCATGGGTCCACTGAGTTAGTTATGGTTTGCTGGGAAGAAAGCCATATATTAGTTTTGGTCTTTGCCTTTTTATTTTAAAAGATACACTACTATCTATTTTAAAATATACATGAAATAAACTGCTATGGTTATTTCAAGTTTGAAAACAATAAATATTGTTTCCCTCACTGCAGCCTCAATCTCCTAGGCTGAAGCAATCCTCCTGCCTTAGCCTCCTAAGCAACTGGGACTATAAGTGTGTACTACCATACCTGGCTTTTTTTTTTTTTTTTTTTTTTGAGTTGGAGTCTCACTCTGTCGCCCAGGCTGGAGTGCAGTGGCACATTCATGGCCACTGCTGCAGCCTCGACCTGCTGGACTTAGGGGATCCTTCCGCCTCAGCCTTCCAAGTAGCTGGAACTACAGACGCACGCCACCACACCTGGCTAAATTTTGTGATTTATTGTAGAGATGTGGTCTCATCAAGTTGCCCAGACTAGTCTTGAACCCCCTGGCTCAACCAATCCTCTAGCCTTGGCCTCCCAAAGTGCTGGGAGTGGCTGAGTCACCACTTCCTGCCCATACCTGGCTCATTAAAAAAAAATTTTTTTAGAGACAGGGTCTTGCTATATTGCCCAGGCCGGTCTCGAACTCCTGGCCTCAAGTGATTTTCCACCTCAGCCTCCCAAGTAGCTGGGATTATAGGCTTGAGCCACTGTGCCTGGCTAGGTACTTTTCTAAGTAAGTTTTTTGAGATACGATTCATATCCCATATGTTTTACCCATTTTCAGCATATGGTTTTCCGCATATTCAGAATTGTGCAAACATCACCAAAATCTAATTTTAAAACACGGCATCACCTTGAAGGAAACTCCATACCTATTTTGCAACTACTCCCCATTTCCCCCAGTTCCCTAATCCCTGGCAGCCACTAATCTACTCTCTATCTCTGTAGATTTGCTTATTCTGGACATTTCATATAAACGGAATCAATCATGCAATATGCAGGCTTTTGTGTTTTTTTCTTCCACTGACATAATGGTTTATTCACACTGGGTCAGTACTCCATTCCACTGTATGGTTGTATAATATTCCATTGTATGGCTATAATGCATTTTGTTTACCTTCATCAGATGATCAACATTTAGGTTGTTTCTACTTTTCGGCTGTTGGGAAGAATGTTTCTGTGATGATTTGTGTTCTAGATTTTGTGTGGATATTTGTTTTCATATGTTTGGATATATGCCGAAGAGTGGAATTGCTGGGTCATATGGTAGCTTTATACTGACCATTTTGGGAAACTGTCAAATTGCTCTCTGATTTTAACAGAGCAATAACTCTGATACTTTAGCCAGGAATCTCTGTCAGGCCAGTCAATGAGGTGATACCCCAGCTCTTAAAAAAATTAAAAAGGCCGGGTGCGATGGCTCATGCCTGTAATCCCAGCACTTTGGGAGCCAAGGCAGGCAGATTGCTTGAGCCCAGGTGTTTGAGATCATCCTGGAAAACATAGTAAAAACTCGTCTTTACAAAAAAAATTTAAAAATTAGCTGGCATTGTGGTGCACACCTGTAGTCTAGCAACTCAGGATATTCAGGTGGAAGAATTACCTGAACCCAAGAGGTTGAGACTGCCATGAGCCATGATCATTGTGATCATGCCACTGTACTATAGTTTGGGTGACAGAGCGAGACCCGTCTAAAAAAATTTTAAAAAGAATGAATTCTTGGGTCAGACTGACTTGAACCAGTTCTGGCCTGTCAGTTGGTAGCCATGTGACTTTATTAAAGTTATCTAACTTCTCTGAGTCTACATTTTCTCATTGTAAGTTTTATAGATGTTAACCGATACTAGCTATGATTTCCAGCTGCAGATTAAGGACAAGGGAAAATCACTTTGTCCCAAGTATCCTAGCCCAAGGAGGACATAAAGTCCTGCAGGGAGGCCCTATTGAATGAGTAGGTCAAGGTAAATATCTGTAAAAATTGGAGGAATGCCCTCCAGTGGTCAGTATCAGGCAAATATAAAAGGGGAAGCTGGGTTTAGTGGCTCAGCCTGTAATCCTGAGCTTTGGGAGGCTGAGGTGAGGGGATTGCCTGAGCCCGCGGGTTCGTGACCCGCCTGGGTAACTTAGTGAGACCTCATCTCTACAATAAATCAAAAAATTAGCTGGGCGTGATAGCACACGTCTGTAGTTCCAGCTACTTGGAAGGCTGAGGCAGAAGGATCACTGGAGCCCAGCGGGTCGAGGCTACAGTAGCCGGGAGCAGCCACTGCACTCCAGTCTGGGCGACAGAGTGAGACTCCAACTAAAAAAAAAATTAAAAAATTAAAAAAAATAAAATAAAATGAGATATACTGGAAGCTTAAATTACAGAGCTATTTAATATATATATATATATATATATATATATGGGGAAAAGCAGGAATTCGTAAGTTATGGTTATCTTCCCAGCTATGCTGCTGTCATTCCTTATCATCTTCCCCTGGTCTCAGTCAACAGGAACCATATTGATCGATGGGAACAACATCTATGGTGTCAATCTTTATAATGACTAGTGTGATCTGCCTAAGCTCAGAAAAAAGTCTTAGTTCCAGACTTTAAAGAAAGTGCTAAGTGACTACTATAATCATTTAAGTATAGCTTTGGAAGATTTTTAGGTTGCAAATATGAGATAGAAACAAAGTTAATCACTTTTATTATTTGATCCTTAAAGTTTTTATTTAATAGGGCTTTATCTTACTGTTAATGCAGATCTTGAAGAGGCTTCATTGTTTGGGAATCTAAGATTACTTTTATTTTATTCTTTTTAAAATATATTTTATTCTATTTTACTTTTCTCCTGTGTTCCCATCTCCGTTTCAATGCAACTTTCTCCTAAACATCTTTAACATCTTTGTGCTGTGTTTTTCAGTATAGAAAAAGGTTTGGTCAATTTAAAAAAAGAAAGGAAAGAAGAAGAAAAGAAAGGAAGGAAACAGTGGTTTTCAAATTAGTATTAACACATGTCACATGTTTCACAGACTGATAAAGTACAATATTGTTCTAATCTAGTTGGCTTTTCTTAGCCATCTGTCAACTGGTCAGTGTCCTGAACTATCCTTGAATTCCAGTTTACCATGGCTGACCCATCTAACCTCCCCATAAGGTTAAAATCCACATAAAAGAGGCTTCACTCCTATTCAGCTTGTCAAAGAAGGCTGAGTTCAACCAGCCTCCAGTTTTCTTTCTTCCTTTTTTTTTTTTAGTTGGAGTCTTACTCTGTTGCTTATAATGGAGTGCAGTGGCATGCTCATGGTCACCACAGCCTCTGCCCACTGGGCTCAGACAATCCTTCTGCCTCAGCCTTTCAAGTAACTGGAAATACAGGTGCATGCCACCATGCCCAGCTAAATGTTGATTTATTGTAGAGGCTAGGTCTCACTAAGTTGCCCAGGCTGGTCTCAAACCCCTGGACTCAGGCAATCCTTTTGCCTCTGCTTCCCAAGGAGCTGGGATTAAAGGCATGAACCACCAAGCCTGGCTCAGGGTCCCATCTTTCTAAGGTAAAAACTGGGAAATATCCAAGCACGTCCATGTAACACTTGAGCAAGAGACTCTTCAGCCATGGACCAGATCTGCTCCAACAGTCCTCACCACCCCCAGCATGAAAAAAGCAAAAGTCCAACAAATTAAACTCCAACTTCTAAGTCTTTGAAAAATAATTTTCTTTCCTATTTTTAATGCTTCATAGCTTTCATCATAATCATAAATAACACTTGCTTCATGTCTAATGGGGCTAACATGTATGATGACACTTTATCTGAGAAGGCATAAAAATAGAGTAAGAAGTTATTACCAAGAATGCAAAGAAAATCTGAAAAATCAGCAAAGTTTAAAATGAAATGTTCCTAGTTGATTTCACATGCTACTTGCCAAGTTTGTTGTTGTTGTTGTTTTTAACTAAATCTAGAGCTGCCTGTGCAGCGGGGAGAGTCACTTTTTCAACCCCTTGTGTAGTACAATATAGCAAGGCTCTACACAACGCCTCTGGGTATACTTGGAAACATCCACAACTCAGGAAACTCTTACTTCCCACAATGCAATGGGCACCTGCAGTTTCTGTCCGTCCAGCATTGATCTTTCTCTTTTCTGGTAGCAGAACCAGATACTCTTTGAGTAATTGTCTTTCCTGTACTGTGGACCAAAAAATTTTGGTGGGATTGCCCCGCCATTCCCTACTAACTAAGTCAAGGACCCATGACCCAACCTTGACCAATCAGATGTTCTGTTTTGGGCGGAGCACGTGAAACAAAGATGGTGCTTATCTAGCCTTTGATCCATTTGCAGTCTCCTTCTCACATAGGTCAAACGCCTGCCCATTTTTTAAGATTAGGAATAAATGCCACTTTTCTGAGAATGGGTTCCCTGCATACAAAGGCTCACCCTGCCTTCAATCTCTATAGCATGTTATAATTCTGCTTCAACTTTGTAGGACTCTGCCTTGTTTCACAGATATTCAGGCAAAACAGGAAGGGTTCCCTGACTAAAAAAATTGGTTCCTCCAGAGACACCTTGAAGAGACTATCCTCAGTGCCTGGAGCTACTCTAGTCCTGGCCCTTTAGCCTTTCTAGATATTTTTTCCATTAAGTTCCCTTACTCCCGTGTTTGTCAATTCACTTCTGTTTCTTACAACAAAAATCCAAATTGACACACTGATACATATGACTGTGTGCTGCTCTTGGCTATTGGGGTGACAGGGTAGCACTCACCCACCAAACCCTCCTTCAGAAGGAAAGGGCACTTTTACACCTTTCTACACCAGAACTTCTGAAGGGAACGCTCTGACTTTGAGCAACTAAACATAGAAAAGATAGTCATTTCTCTGACAACTTGTCCTTTGTTTTTAAACAAATGGCAGAGGAGCATCCCTCAAAGATCACCTGTGTTTCAGATAGAAATTGTGTTTTCTTCCTTAGAGGGTGGTACCAACTGCAGGAGAAGATAGACCTCACCCTGGAATCAAACTGCCCGTGCTCAAATCCTGACCTGTGACTTAATGAAACCTCAGTTTCCTGTCTGTTAAAAGATAATACTAGCACCTACATTTAGGGTAGTTGAGAAAATTAAATATGATAATTTGCATAATGTGCTTATACACAGTGCTTGGTATGCAATAGATCTTCAATAACATTGGCTTTTTATGACAATATGCTTAAAGTATACTTCCCTGAATTAACTTTAATTTAGTCTCTATGGCATCTCTTTGGGATAATAAGATCAAGTAAATGTGATAGCCCTCAGATACAAAGATCCAGTGTGACTCATCAATTGGACATGCATTCAGAGTTATTTAGCAAGTAGTCATTGTTAGAGCCTCAAGTCAGGAACTATTGAAATGAGTCTTGAGGTAGAGCTCTCTAAATTTAACTACTATCTATTAGAGTCAGCCCTCTCTATCCACAGCTTCCACATCCAGGGATAGAACAAAACGCTTCAGAAAAAAATAGTACTGGAAAAAGGCCCCAATAAAAATAATAAGCAATGAAAAATAATACAACTCCAAAACCAATACAGCAGGACAACCATTTATGTAGCATTTACACTGTATTTGATATTTTAAGTAATCTAAAGCTGATTTGTAGTACATAGGAGGAGGTATGCAGATTATATGCTATTTTATATCAGGGACTTGCGCATCCTCAGATTTGGGTATCCTTGAGGGGGTCGGGTCTTGAAACCAATACCTCGTGCATACCTAGGGATGACTGTACATCCTCTCTCTGTTTCTCTGTTTTTTGTTTCTCATTATCCCTTTCTATTTCTTTCTTTTTTACCTCTTTATGGTCAGTCTTACAGCTGAACAGCAATTCTAAATCAAGAAATAGTTACTGAGAGCCAGGCCATGTCCATACAGATGAATTAGGAGGCTTTCCGTCCTCAGTGTCTCAGGCTGGCCCTCATCTTCATTTCCAATGCCTTCACCACCTTTCAGCCTCTCGGGAACTCTTACCTGAATGGTTGAAAAGACTTCCAGACTGATCTTTTGTCTTCCATCCCTACTCTTTTTTCCACTCCCAAATCTCTCTACTAGATTAATCTCCCTAAAATTCAGTTCTGACCATGTATTTCTGAAAAACCACCTATTGCTTCTCATTACTTACCAAATAAAGCCAACAGTCATCTTTCAGGTGTGCATGTGGCATCCTCCATGATATGATATTACCTTTTGCTCTCTCCTCCCTACTCTTTCCCCAGTGCCCTGACCATCATCTGTTTCCCAGCAGGCTCCACATTTCCCTATCCAGCCTTTGATCCATTTGCAGTCTCCTTCTCACATGGGTCAAAACCCTGCCCATTTTTTAAGACCAGGACTAAATGCCACTTGTCTGAAAGGTTTTCCTGGCTTTCCCAAGCATATAAAAACTCACCCTCCCATCACTTTCTATAGCATGTTCTAATTCTGTTTCAGCTTTGTAGGACTCCTTGTTTCACAGATATTTAGGTAAGACAAGAAGGACTCTCTGACTGTAAAAAAGGAGGCTGAAATGTACTTCCAAGGAAGAAGGGGAATTTAGCCTTCCCTAGAAATTTTGAAGCATGAGATACATCTTTCAGGGAGATTTTATGTGAGGTCTTGTCTGGAGGTCAGTCAATGAACTGATGACTGCCAAAGGGTCTGACTAATTAAAATTCTAGTAAATTTCTTGAGACAGTTTTAATTCCTTGAGATAGCACATGCAAGTAAATTAAGAAAGGAAAACACTTGAACAGACTCTAATGAAGGAGTTTATGGACTAAAATAAAGCTGTTTTCACTTTGCTAAAGGTTAATAGTAGCCAGGAGGAGCTTCTAGGGGCCAGATTGTTTTGAGATTCTCCAAACCTTCTCGGAACTAGTAAGTTATATTTTCTTCTTCCTCAATGGTTTGGGTCTTGGGATCCCTGTCAAGTTCATTTCCTGGTTCTTTGCAAAAACCTTGAGCATATGGGTTACTATCAGGAAGCAATGTGAAAAGGGGGAGATACTGTATTGCCAGCACTTTTCACATGCATTATATGTTTAACTTCCATGTCCACACATAAGGCAGATATTATTTCTCCATTTTTAGTGTCAGAATATTAGAGAGGTTTAGTGACTTGTTGAGAATTACTCAGTAAGTGTTGAAATGGGTATTCAAACTGAAGTAATATTCTTTCTTGTTTCATTCAAATCTTCCCACCACCCCTTTCTTGTTCTCTCTTCTCCTTTTTGACTTTATCTCCCTAAAGCTATCTTGTTGCTCCAGTTTCTACCAATTTTTCCCATTGCCATATCAATCTAAGGCCTGTCCTTCACATTCTTCTAGAATCAAAGGGAACTTTCCTTGTGCCCCATTTCTCCAGGGTTAGGTTATCAGACATTCTAGAGATGATTATGAGCTAAATTATCAGTAATATATCATAACTCAAAAACTATTTTCTACTCATGACTGTGGTTTATTTATTTCTTCTCTAGTTCTATTAATTTTGCTTTATGTATTTTTAAGTTTATGTTAATAGGCACATACAAATTTAGGATTATACAGTCTTTCTGGTGAATTAATTCTTTTATCACTATGAAATATTTATCTTTATCTCGATAATGTTATCTATCTTGAAGTCTACTTTGTCTGATAATATAGCCACACCAGCTTTCTTATGATTAGAGTTTTCAAAATACCCTTTTTTATCCATTTACTTTCAACATCTTTGAGTCCTTATAATTTATAGTGTGTCTCCTGTAACTATATTTAGCATATAGTTAAATAATTAAGTCATTTAAAAAAATCAAGTCTAATAGAATCTATTTTTTTGTTTTTTGGGGTTTTTTTGAGTTGGAGTCTCACTCTATCTCCCAGACTGGAGTGCAGTGGCACGTTCCCGGCCACCGCCGCCTCGACCTGCTGGGCTTAGGCGATCCTCCCGCTTTCCAAGTAGCTGGAATTACAGGCGCGTGCTACTGCGCCCAGCTAATTTTTTATTTATCGTATAGACGAGGGCTCACCAAGTTACCCGGGCGGGTCTCGAATCCGTGGGCTCAGGCAATCCACTCACCTCGGCCTCCCAAAGTGCTGGGATTACAGGCTGAGCCACTGAGCCCGGCCAGAATCTATTTTTTAAATGTAACATTTAGTTCATTAGCATTTTTTATTTTATAAATTTTAGGTATACAACATGATGCTTTGATATACATATTCATTAACATTGAATGTAACATTTAATGTAATTATTGATATATCTTGATTTATGTCTCCCTTTTGATGTTTTAGGGTTTTTTTTTAAATCTTTCTTTTCTTTTTTTAAAGACCTATATTGAAATAGGAAACTCCTAAATACAACATGTCTAACCTTATTTGGAAATATTTTAAACTATATAGCAGATGAAATAAGGGAGTCTTTCTGATCTCTCAAGTGTTGCCAGGTAAGCATCTGAATTTTTTGCCTATAAATAAGGAAATGCCCTACTTATTTAACACTTACTTATTTAACACTTCAGTTTTTTACTTCCATTAATAAGGTATCTCAAAGACCATCTTCACACATAGCCTTTTATCCTGTTTTGGGCTGATGTAATAGGATAGAGTTCCAGAAGGAGGATCATTGGGTTAAAGAGTATTAAACATTTGTGAACTTAATGATACATGTTACTGTATTGTTTTCCAAATGGGTGGTATGAATTTACCATATACCAACAATGCACAAGAGAATAAATTTTGCTATACCTTTATCAGCATTAGATATTATCAGTTAATTAAAATTTATCTTATTTATAAATTTAATTATTTCATAACTTCTAGGACTACAATTTAGTATATTTTAAATTTTTGATGTGCTATGAGCACCTCCAGAGCAGTAGGGAAAATGCAAAATATCTTATTTGTTATGCTGGGAATTCTAAAGAATGTTTTTACGGAGGCAGAGTAAAACATTGTGGAGTAGATCTAGAGAGACAAAATAATTCTCTAGTTGGTTCCTGAAGAACACGATTGCCACTTAATAGATCTCTCCATCGTCCCTCCTTCAAAATCTCATGCCAAATCTATATTCTGCTTCATTCTAAGGCATTGTCTCAGAAGGAATTTGTACGATGCAAATTTTGATCACACCTAAGGGATAGCTATGTGCTTAGAATAGTGATTGGCCGCCCATGGCATCAGGGGAGAATGAAAATCTTTGCTAATTAGGTACCTTTGTAATAAGGAAACATTATGATTTCTATTATGCAATTGAGTATGAGCATTTCTTTCATTATAAATGGCAATTCTTCTTTGTTATGTGAGAACAAGAACTAATTTTATTTTTAGATCAATAGTTGATGTGCTGAGTTAATAGATGTGAAATGTTAATATAGTATAAAATAGCAAATTAGGCTGCTTGGGTTTGGGAACATCTTTCTAATCAGACCACATGGTTATGGCCGGGTTGCATGAATCACAGCAGCCTGCTGCTTTGGAGTTTTCTGGGCTATAGAGCTTTTCCTGGTTGAAGCAGCTCTCTTGAAAAATCACAATGGGACTTTGAACAAATACTTTCATCTCTTAGGCCTATCTCATAAAATTGGTGTGGTTCTGAAATGTGTTTTCTCAAGAGGAGGGTAATGAATATTTGCTTTCTGTTGGGCAGGCTGAACCAATAATGATTGCAATCAATAAGAAAGTCTTTCATCAGTAAAGTTTTATGATAGCAGCTTTAAGGGTCTCTAGATATGAGATGAACTCAGTTGAGTTTTATTGGTAATTTACCAGATATATTTCATGAAATCTACTCAGAAAATTTCAGAATTCATTCATCTGAAACCAACGAAAGCCTCCAAAGATTACGAGAGACCCAAGTTCATTTCCAACTTAGTTAGCACCTGAGGATGCTAGCCTGTACAGCTGGCTCCCAACTGTTTTCACCTCAGCTTTCACAGGGACAATAGGTGACAGAGATTTTTTATTTTTTGAGTTGGAGTCTCACCCTGTTGCCTGGGCTGGAGAGCAGTGGCACCTTCACAGCTCACTGTAGCCTCGACCTCCTGGGCTCAGGTGATCCTTCCACCTCAGCCCCCTGAGTAGCTGAAACTATAGGCATGTGCCACCACTCTCAACTAATATTTTTATTTTTGTAGTGATGAGGCCTGGTTATATTGCCCAGGCTGGTTTCGAGCTTCTAGGTTCAAGTGACTCTCCTACCTTGGCCTCCCAAAGTGTTGGGATTACAGGTGTGCCCAGCATGACACAGATTCTTTTTTTGGTTTTTTACTTTTTTTTAAATTTTAAAGATGTAGGGTACATTTCAGGATTAGGTGATAAGTGGTCAGTGTACAGATGAAGTTTGGGCCTCCCATTGGTCCTCGCTTCCTCTGGTTTGGGATCAGGTACCCTTATTGATATTATATGCTCCACCCCCTCCCGGCAGTGTCCCGCTACTGCCAATCCCTTTCATGTAGTATGATGATAAATATTCAGGGTCCACTTATGAATGAGAGCATGTGGTACTCAGTTCTTTGTTTCTGTGATAGATCGCTGAGTATGATAGACCCTAAATCCATCCAAGTTGTTGCAAAGTCCATAATTTTATTCTTCTTTATGGCTACATAATATTCCATCATGTATATATCCCACTTTCTTTAATCCAGTCCATTTTTGATGGGCAGCATGGTTGGCTTCTTGATTTTTATTGCGAATAGTGCTACAATAAACATGCATACACAGGTATCTTTTTTGTAGAATGATTTGAGTCACAGATTCTTTTTCTTTTCTTTTCTTTTCTTTTTTTTTTGAGTTGGAGTCTCACTCTGTCACCCAGACTGGAGTGCAGTGGCTGCTCCCGGTCACTGCAGCCTCGACCTGCTGGGCTCTGGCGATCCTTCCGCCTCAGCCTTCCAAGCAGCTGTAACTACAGGCACGCGTACCACACCCAGCTCATTTTTGATTTACTGTAGAAATGAAGTCTTGTCAAGACGCCCAGGCAGGTCTCAAACCCACGGGCTCAGGCAATTCATTCACCTCAGCCTCCCAACCTGCGGGATTACAGGCTGAGCCACCGAGCCCAGCTGAGTCACAGATTCTTAATCCCAGATTTTTTCCTCTTTACCTGGATGTCTTCTAAAACCTAAACACACACACATACACCCTTATCCAGCTGTATCCTGTAAGCAGGAGATATTCTGGTTTCACTAGCACTGTAACTCTTGTCCTCTTCATGAAGTTTCAAAAAAATCGTAAAACATTTCTAAACTACTTGTGAATAACACTGATGCTCTAGGTCTATTATTTCACTTGAGTATTACTAGGATATTTTGAGGTGTCATTATTCTTCTTTTACAGAGGAAGGAATTAAGGCTCAGCAAAGTTAAACAACTTCTCCAAGGTTATACAACCAGTACATGGCAGATGGGGATACTGAACCCAGATCTTACTTGAATTTAACACCCATAACCTAGCCAGATACCACTTTGGCTTCCAGGGAGAACTAGATAATTGAACACTTGCTTTGACTTTGGTTGGCCCAGTGAACAGGAAAATAGTTCATACTTACTTGCTTAAATAAAAGGTTGAGTATAGACTTGTTCTATAAATGTAAAGTGCAGAAAAGCCCAAAGAAGTATAAATTGATATCACTAATATATGTATAACATGATTATTTGTCTTTTATTTGAAAGTTAACAAAAACTTCTAAGTCCCAAGTATCTCCTGACATCTCTTCAGAGCTTCTAGAAATTTCTTTATATGCATTCCTTTGGGTTGATGGGTCAGGCCCACTTTTCTTACTCTCCCTCTCCCTTCCTTAGCCAGGGCCAATATTTCCATTAGGCACAATGCCTAGGGCCCAGAACACTTTTAGAGATCCACAAAAATGTTTCACTTCTTTAAAATCAGAAGAAAGAAATGAATATAATCCAGCATGGATTATATTCATCTTTATATCAACTCTGTCATAAAATATAATTTTAAAACATTTTTATTTAGTGATAGAAATAGTCCATGTAGACAAAAGTGCCTGGGGCCCAAGAAAGTCATAATGTTGAGGCTCTAACCTCAACTCATCATGGATGGGGCCATCAGTGTGCCCAGGCTGAGACCTGAACTCCAAGCCACAGCCGCCTCTCTCCAGTGGAGTTTGGAGCTAAGTCAGGTTTCTGTGACTCAGGGTTGAGTGACCAAACATAACCAGTCATAGCTGATTTGTGAGCTCTTGTGTTTCTCCTTGTCTTCTAGGTCCTGAGACTTCTTTCTCTAACTCCTGAGACTTCTTTCTCAAATTGTTTTCTTTGTCTGGAACACATTCTATCCTAGTCTTTACCTGCTTAATTCTTGCTCAGACTTCGGGCAGTAGCTTATATATAATTTTCTTAGAAAAGTTTCACTTGGCAACCCTTTCCCAATCTAAACTTTGTATTCTTGGCATATGAGGTCTGACATTTAAATTCTTGAACTCATCCTAGAAAAAGTGCTACATACCTTATTGCTGAATACCACTATGGTTACCTTTGAAGTACTCCCCTTGAGAAGCTATGCACTGACGCCAGCACCCAGTCCATCTGTCAAAGCAATTTTGGAACTCTTTTTCTGGAATGGCCATCAGAGCTGTCATTGTATTACCCTTGATGTCCTAAATGTCATAAAAAATATCTTCCTTTCAATATTTTCTGTATCTTAGGATAAAGAAAAAGTCATTGGGGGATCAGATCAGGTGAGTAGAGAGGGTGTTCCAATACAGTTATTTGTTTACTGACTAAAAACTCCCTCACTGATAGTGCTGTGTGAGCTGGTGCACTGTTGTGATGCAAGAGCCCCTTCAGGACCATTTTTTGCACACACCTTTCTCATTCCAAGATTTGCAGTTAAGACTTTTCCTGTTTCTTTGTCTATATTTGGTCTGCCATTCTTCTCACAGTCAGCCAATGATTTTGATGCACAATTCAATGATTTTTTGCAATGTTTTTGTGAGTTCTGCTCGTTACTGTCCATCCTGACTTGTCTTCGTCAGTGACACTTCCTCTCCCCTCAGAAAAAACGCTTAATCCATTTATACACTGTCTTTTTTTCATGTCATTATCCCCATAAACTTGGACCAACATGTCCCTGATTTCACTTCCGCTCTTGCCAAGTTTAACAAGAAATGAAATGTTCATTCCTCTAATTCAAGTTCTGACATTCTTGCGATGGCACACAGAAACATGCAACAACAATATTCAATGCCACTCAGCAAGACACCGCCACATGTCAACACAAACACAGCTGTGAGACACTGATGTGCCAAGGTTATGAAACCTTACCAAGTTGTTTGTACAGTGCTGCCAGAGTAAGCAAATGGTGGCAAGTTTGAAAACTTAATTGTTAGGTCTTATATTCTAGAACAGAGATTCCCAGCCCCTGGACCACAGACTGGTACCAGTGACTGTAAATACAGACTTAACATTAGCAGTGAAGTTTGACTGCACATCCCTCCACAACTCCCCAGTCTGTGGAAAAACGGTCTTCCAGGAAACCAGTCCCTGATGCCAAGAAGATTGGAGACCACTGCTCTTGGGCACCCTGACCAGTTGTTATATGCATATTTGTGTGATACTTGTTAGTAGCTTGCTAAATATTTGTTGACTGAATAAATGATTGGATAAATATTTTCATAGTCATTCAAATCCTATGTCCAGTGGTCCAGGACAAGCCTCTGAGTACTACCATATTCTGTACATCTCTTCCTTGCCCACATGATGTGGTTCTTCCTTGACTCTGTGCTTGGGCTTGCTTGGATACCGTGCATAGCACCCCAGATTCCCTAGATTGGGGCTTACCCTGTCCCCTATGCCCCTATCTGGACTAGATAGCCATATGTGAAGACTTGCCTGGTTTACCTCTATGTCATAGGGTCAGATCTTTGACAAGCATAACCAGTTCCAACCTGGTCCTTGACTGTTCAGTTCTTATCTGAACTCACCCATTGTGAGCTCAGTTTCAACACTGAGCTGAAACTGTGAAGGCTCTTGTTGGCTTCAGATTCTGCTGTCTCCTCCACAGTTTTGAGTGTCTCGCTGTTGCCCATACAAGATAAAACAGAAGTTTCAGAAAGCTCCTGTTGAAATGAGAGAGGTTTATATATTAAGCCATTATCAGCCATTAACAACAAGTGACTTTCTTTTCTGAATTCCTGTAATTCAGGTAATGTTGAGGAAATATGTGAGACATAGCTGATACATTTTAGATTTTTTATTTCAAAGCAATGTATATTCATTTTTGAAAATTTATAGTATAAAAATAAGCAAAAGAAAGAAAATAAAAATCATTCAATGAATGTTTTTTTTCTATCTAGGTTTTTAAATTTCCAACACTGAATATGTGTCAAATTTATAATAAGAAAAAGTTATTTTTAATTTTTAAAATTTCAGAAAGGTAAATTCCAAAATGTTTATTTATATTTTTTTCTTGAGTGGTAGGATTATGGATCATTTTAATTTTCTTTCTTGGCCTTCTTTTGTCCCCCTATTTTTGTTTAATAATATCTATATTACTTTTGTAATTGAGAAAAGTACTTTTTTTTAATTGTAGAGAACGAAGTCTTGCCAAGTTGTCTAGCCTGGTCTCGAACCCGCTGGGTCAGGCAATCCACTCGCCTTGGCCTCCCAAAGTGCTGGGATTATAGGCTGAGCTACCGAGCCTGGCCTTGAGAAAAATACTTTTACCCAATAAATGTTATTAAAAATTAACTCCATCACTCATAAAGTATGCCTAATATTTTGGTGTATATTGTTCAAGTCCTTTTTCCCATGTCTAGATAGAATTTTTTTTTTTTTTAAGTCAGAGTCTCACTCTGTCGTCCAGGCATGATCATGGCTCATCACAGCTTTTGGACTCAGGTGATACTTCCACTTCAGCCTTCTGAGTAGTTGGGACTACAGGCCTGTGCCACCATACCTGGCTCATTTTACTTTTTTTGTAGAGATGGGGTCTTACCATGTTGCCCAGGCTGGTCTCGAACTCCTAGGTTCAAGCAATCCTCCCACCTTGGCCTCCCAAAGTGCTGGGATTACAGATATAGGTAGAATTTTACAAAATGGTTACAGTCATACTGTTTTGTAACCTTATTTTTAAACTTAACTTCACATCTTAAGCATCTTTCCACATTATTTTGGCCACATAATAATTTTAAATGACTGTCTAATACTCTATCATACAAATATAATATAATTTATTGAAATGGCTTGCTTTTGTTGGACATTTAATGTTGTTTCATATCATCACTGTTATTAATAATACTAATGATTGTTTCCTTTGAGAAAATACCTAGAAACAGAATTACTTGGACTTTTTTTTTTTTTTTTTGCATGCCCACACTACGGTTTGAATGGTTGCATCCCCTCCAAAATTCATGTTGAAAGTTAATCCTCATGGCAACAGTATCACGAGGTAGAGCCTTTAAAAGATGATTAAATCGTAAGAGTGGAGCTCTCATTAATAGGATTAGTGATCTCATAGAAGGGCTGGAGAAACTTAGCTAGACCCATTTTGACTTTCTATCTCTTTCGCTATGTGAAGTCACAGCCTTTGTCCCCTCTGGAGGAAGTAGCATTCCCATCATCTTGGAAGCAGAGATTGGGGCCTCACCAGGCACCAAACCTCCAGTGTCTTAATCTTGGGCTTCCCAGCCTTCTATTCTATTTAAAATTACTTTCAAATTACCCAGTCTCAGGTATTTTGTTAGAGCAGCACCAACAGACAAAGGCACCTACATTTAAGGCTTTATATTTGTATTTGAGGCTCAAGTATGGGGTAGTATGGGCAAAGTCACAATAGTGGAGACCTGAGAGGCAACATGAGGAAAATGGGATGGTTATGGAGGACCAGTCTGTGTCCGGTAACAAGGATCATGGAAAATAGTAAAAACAGGTTAAGCCACGACAGTCTAGGAAGAGGCAGAGTTAGCTTCTTCTTTTTTTTTTTTTTTTTTGAGTTGGAGTCTCACTCTGTGGCCCAGGCTGGAGTGCAGTGGCCGCTCCCCGCCACCACAGCCTCGACCCGCTGGGCCCCTGCGATCCTTCCGCCTCAGCCTTCCAAGTAGCTGGAACCACAGGCGCGCGCTACCACGCCCAGCTAATTTTTGATTTATTGTAGAGATGAGGTCTCGCCAAATTGCCCAGGCGGGTCTCGAACCCGCAGGCTCAGGCAATCCACTCACCTCAGCCTCCCAAGGCGCGGGATTACAGGCTGAGCCACCGAGCCCAGCCAGAGTTATCTTCTTATTGTGGTTGTTTGTATCCATCATCCAACATCCACAATTTGTTCTTGGCTTCGACTCTTTTGCCCAGGTTCTTTCCTGGAGTTTCTAATCCTATGCTCGATCTCATTACTGTATTTTTAATTTTGGTTTCACTTTTGCTTGGGGCTGTCACGTAATGTGTGCAGCTTGTGTACTGTGTGTTCTAGGGGGCACCATTCACTGTAGTTTGTGAGTTGTGCAGTGCACGGCTTACACAGCTCTTTTTAGTAACCTTGCTCCTGCTAGTCTCTTTGTTGTGAGTCTGCTCTTCTGTCACTTAGGAGAGCCCTTGGTTCTTCATCTTCTGCCCAGATCCTATATTAGCTTTTCACATAAATTCCAAAATACTGTTCCCATTCATTTGAGAAGTTTGATGCTAATAAGGATGCAATAGAGGGGATTTATGTTCTGGATGGAAGTCTGGACAAAATAGTTTTTTGTGTGTTTTTCTAAACTCAAAGTAGATTTCCTTCAAGTCTCTTTTTCATTTGGTGGAGTAACCAGTTGGAATCAGAAGCATTAAATATAACTGATCTTTGAATACATTAAAGATAGAAAAAAAAAAAAACACCCCAACCACTGGTGTGCAATCCAACCATCCCAAATACTAAAACTTTATGTTCAGTCATAATATTTTCCTCTTAGAATAAATACATCTGAGTGTAATAGTAAAGCAGCAGGGACTCACCAAAGAGTGAAGTTATCGCCTGCCTGCAGAAGAGGAGACATTTAAAAGCACTCTATCCCTTGTGTCCCTCTCTGTTATAAAAGTTTCACGGTAAATCCATCCCGAGCTAATGCCTAGTGTGATTTAAATATATGGCAGCAGAGTCTCCAGTGGTCAATTGAGGGATAATGAGTTGTAGAACAACCAAAGTGAACAGAAAATCCTGTTGGTTCAAGCTTTTTGCTTCTTCTCCCTCTCCTTTGCATCCATTGCAAAGGAGAGAAATATATAAAGAGGAAAGAGAGGCTGAGAGGCGAAGGAAAAGACAGAGTCTAGACTTTTATTCTTACATAATCCAAATATATACCAAATAGCGTGCTAAAAATCCTCTCTCAACAGGCAGCATACTCCATGTTGAACTGGAACATTTCTAGCATCGCAATGTTGTTCAAAAGAAAGAAGTATATTTGATATAAACAGATCTTTGGGTACATTTTGTGAAGTAGATGATGGCAGAAGATTTGCTTCTAAAATCTGCTTGTTCCACCATACACACACACACACACACACACACACACGCACACGCACACGCACACGCACAGCAGCACACACACACACACGTTCACTCACACTTATGACTTTCTACCTCTTTATACTTAGACCTTTAAAACATTGCTGTGCTCAGTGGCTCAGCCTGTAATCCCAGCACTTTGGGAGGCTGAGGTGAGTGGATTACCTGAGCCCTCAGGTTCGAGACCCACCTGGGCAACATGGCGAGATTTCATCTCTACAATAAATAAAAAATTAGCCGGGTGTGGTAGCACTCACCTGTACTTCCGGCTACTTGGACGACTGAGGCAGAAGGATGGCTGGAGCCCAGCAGGTCGAGGCTGCCATGGCCTGGAGCGGCCACTGCACTCCAGCCTGAGTGACAGAGTGAGACTCCAACTAAATAAATAAATAAATAAATAAATAAAGAGCCTTTAGGTTGGAAATCTTCCTTCCCTGCAGTCTCAGATGTCCCTTATCCTTTCCTTTTGTATAGTCAGCTTCAGAACTTTCCTTTCAAAACATGTTTACAACAATGGAAAACTTTTTTTTCATTTGTAAATTTTTGTCTGTAAGAAACCTTAAACACACTTATTTGTTATATATTTAGGAGTACTTAGCAATGGGTAGCCTCAAGAAAAATAAATGTAAGTCTAAAAGCTTACATGCTGAAGGTTTATACTGATTTCTAGACTGTAACTTCCTTCAAGGCATGGAGAGTATCTGATTTATGAAAAATTATTTATCTATCATATATCCTTGGTATCTAAAGTTCCAGGGTAAGAACATATGCAAGTTTCTCTCTTTATATTCAGAAAGAAAGAAAGAAAGAAAGAAAGAAAGGAAAAAAAAAAAGAGAATCAAAAAAGAAAAGAAAGGAGGAAATGACACTCTTTAAACACTGGAGCATAGCCAATTCTTAATAAAAGTCTTTTATATTTACCCATATTCTCTGAAGATTTTTTTTCTTTATCACTAGTTTTATGAAATTTGTTTATGATATACCTTGGGGTAGTTTTTCAAGACTTTTGTGCTTGAAGCTGAAGTTCATCAAGCTTCTTGGATCTGTAGATAATGAAATTTGACAACTTTTATTCTATCATTTTTTCAAATATTTTTTCTGCCCCCTTCCTATTTGAGGAATATCATTCACACATATATTAGGCCTCTTGAAGATGTCATACAATTCTCTGATGGTCTTTTCTATTCTTTTAGGGTTTTTTCTTTCAGTATTTTATTTTAAATAGTTTCTATTACTGTGTCTTTAAGTTCACTAATTCTTTCTTTGGCAATGTTTACTCTACTGTTAATCCTAAACCCATCTAGCATATTTGTCATCTCAGACACTGCAGTTTATATCTCTAGAAATTTGATTTAGACATTCTTAGCACATGATACTTTGTGCTGTCACTTTAAAAAAGTTTATCTTGAAATCATTTTAGATTTACAAAAATACAAAGAATTGCAAAGATGGTATAGAGTATTTTCACATACTCTGCGCCCAGTTTACTTAAATGTGGACATCTTACATTACCATGGTGCATTTATTAAAACTAAGAAAGTAGCATTTGCACAGTGGCTATTAACTTAAGTCCAGATTTCATTTAAATTTCTTGGTTTGCAGCCTTAAAAAAAATCTTCTGTGTCTACTAGTCTTTCATTTATCTTTCCTCTAGTTTCTTGAATGTATATTAATATAGTTATAATAGCCATTTTTCGCATTCTTGTTTACTAATTCCATCAACTGTGTCATTACTGAGTCAGTTTCAATTGGTTGTTTGTTCTCTTCATATTTTCCTCCTTCTTTGTGTGCCTGGTAATTTTTGTTTGGATGTCATATATTATGAGTTTTACCTTGTTGGGTGCTAGATATTTTTGTGTTTTTATATATATATGTATATATATATATATATATATATATATATTTTTTTTTTTTTTTTTTTTTTTTTTTAAATAGAGGTAAGGTCTCATTCCATTACCCAGGCTGGAGTGCAATGGTGCAATCATAGCTCACTGTAACCTCAAACTCCTGGGCTCAAACAATCCTTCCACCTCAGCTTCTTGAGTAGCAGGACTACAGGCATATGCCACTATACCCAGCTTTTTTTTTTTTTTCTAGAGACAGGAGTTTCATTATGTTGACCAGGCTGGTCTTGAACTCCTGGTATCAAGAGTTTCTCCTGCCTTGGCAGTGCTATCCCAAAGTGCTGGGATATCAGGCATGACCTACCGTGCCTGGCCTACTATTCCTATATATATTCTTGAGCTTTATTCCGGAATGCAGTTAAGTCACTTGGAACAGTCTAATCCTTTCAGGTCTTGTTGTTAGTCTTCTTAAAGGCAAGACCAGAGCTTTAGTCTAGACCAGAGCTTTTGCCTCACTGCTAAGTTTGCCCGCTCTACCAAAACAAAACATTTCTACCAAATGTTCTGTGAATTATGAGGCTCTCCACTCTGGCTGGTGGGAACATAAATTATTCTTGACTCTGATTGATTTGTGGAGATTGTTTCCTCTCATCCTTCCAGTTGCTTCTTTTCCCAACCTCAAGTGGTTTTCTCCACTCACATATATTAATTAGTACTTAGCTAAAAATGTGAGGGTGACTCCTCTACAAATCTGTGATGTACTCTGCAATTTTCTCTTCTCTGTTACTCTGTCCTGTGTTCTCTGACCTCCTTGGCCTTCCTGCATTCTGAGTTTTCCAGAACCCAGGGAAATCTTTGGACTCTTACTGGGTTTCTGTATGCTACCTCTCCAGGTAACAGACTGGTATAATTATAAGGTTTCTCTTGTATGTTTCCCATCTTTCACTGTTCTTCATTGACTTATGTCCAATGTCTTAAAAACCATTACTACTTATGTTTTGCTGGAGGTTTTCTGTTTGTTTGTTTCAGGCAGAAAGTAAATCGGTTCTTATTACTCTATCATGGGAAGAGCATAAGTCTCAGTAAGTTTACTAAATATTGGTTGAATGAGCTCTGTTTCTGATTATTGTGGAAACTATCACTTTATAGTGTGCTTGCTATTCCTTTCCTGTGGTGGGGATTCATTAAAATGTTGTCACTGAAAATCATTCTATTCTTTGAGAAGCAAGTTCAAGAGAGAACAGTAGGTCCTAAGAACCAAGGAGTTGGAACAGTTCTACCATTTTGCCAGGATCCATTGCTGTAATAAATAATCTCTAACCATTATTTATTTTCTGTCCCTGTGTCTCTATGCCAAAGATTCAAAAGTCTTGAGAGCCTGATTGGTCCAGCTTGGACCTCATTGTTCTTCTCTTGGCTTGGGAATGCCAAGGTGACTTAGTTAACAACCCCAACAAAGCTACTTACTACGATAGGACAGTAAGACCCTGAAAGAAAACAGGGATGATCTTTCCAAACAAAGGAGATGGATTCTGTGCAACCAAAACATTAAATGTTTCCTGCTAGTAGTCATGTATAAAAATGTTTTTTGGGTTTTTTTTTTTAGTAATGAAATTGTATTGGCTATAATACCATGAACTTGTAGGTAAATGACTGTTGATAACTTTTCATTGTACACTAAAGCATTTCTAATGACATGACCCTCAAATGATTGCTATGTCATTCTGTTCACAGGACAATTGGTACAGATGTTCTGCTACCTATGCACATTTGGCTCTATTATGATCTTCTGGAATATGCTCTCATATCTAATATATTTTAGCACCAAGATGGCTACAAGACAGGGTAGGCCTAGAGGCTTCTGGTTTGGAAACAGGCCAGGTTGGTGGGTCAGAGAACATGATGTGAGGGTAAAAGGTTATGAATGGGAAGGTTCAGAAAGCATAGTTGGAAAGGAGTGTGTGTGTGTGTGTGTGTGTGTGTGTGTGTGTGTGTGTGTATGTTGGAATCCAGAGAGCACAATTAACATCTAGGCCTGAGGCGGAAGGATCGCCAGACCCCAGCAGGTTGAGGCTGCGGTGGCCGGGAGCAGTCACTGCACTCCAGTTTGGGCGACTGAGTGAGATTCCAACTCAAAAAAAAAAAAAAAAAGGTCTAGGCCTGGGTGTCTCTGATACTGAGATAGACCAGTGAAACACATATAGAAGAAACAGAGGCTTATATCCTTAAGTACAATTCAAACTGAGCTTAAAAGAATGAGTAGAGAACTTAAGATGAGGAGTCACATACAACACAGGATTTAATACACATGGGAGACACACAGGACCATAACTGCCTGTGAACGCTGAGGCTGAACCATTTGCTCCCTGGTAGCTGGTAACTGGAATGTTGATTTTCTGTGGGTTTCTCAGAGTTCTAGCATCCATTATTTCTGAGTGACTTAGTTGATTTTCAAACTTGTTTCTGTGGTAGGACACCTGGATGTCATGGTACTCTTTGTGGAATCTCATAAAATGTGATAGGACAAAATATATAATTTTGTGCTAAGTCAGATGTTACCTCATTCTTAGACATGCTGTAGTATACATGAAAGATTTAAGATGTTTATAAGATTAAAAACTTACTAAGAAAGGCGTATGTATTATCTTAGCTTTTCTGGGAAAATGGGAAAAATCTCCATCTTTCCATTTTTCATTCATGGAATGCTCTGATTTAACTTGTATAACACAAGAGTCCTGTACAAGTAGATGTTGAGAACACTCAAAGTAGATAGCACATTCTTTTTTCTTAAAAATAAACTTTTAATTAAAATGTAATAGAATGTATTTATATATTATATTGCTAGTAGTTAATATATTCCTACAATCCACCTCTTGTGCTATATGAACACACATGCCACTCAACACCCCTGTAAGAAAGAGCTCATCACCCAGCTGCAAGGAGTATGGTTACCTGAGAGCCTCTTACTGTTACCCACTTCAGGCTCACTTCAGTTTTTGAGCTGAGGACACTCCTTGTCAAGGTGACCCCAGCCAATGACTGAGCAAGACTTTATCATAAGGGTTTAGTCATCTTTACCTATCGGAGAAGTGTTCTGACGAGCCATCTTGGCTGCAGGGCTGTCGGTGAGCTGGCAGAGACTTTGCCAACTCTGTCCAATGGTCTGGCAGTTTTTCCTGCCCAGTCCTGCTTCTTCCCTTCTCCTTTCTTACAGGTGTTACTCAGTGAAACTTTTACACTCCTAACTCCATTTCACATCTTCTTTAGGCCCAACTGACACCTTGATTAATTTTTGCAAACTGAACATATGCATGAAACTAGCACATTAAGAAGATTCTCAACAGTTCCTTCTAAGTCCTTTTGTGCTGCCTTCTCTCCAGTCAATACCCCCTCCCAAGGCTAACTACTGTTCTAACTCTTAACATCATGGGTTAGTTGTCCCATTGTTGTAATTCATGTAAGTGCAATTTCAGTATATCTTTTGTGTTTGCCTTCTTTTGCACAAGACTGTGCATCCTTTTAAATTACTTTACATTTGTGCATATTTTTAAGTAAATGCTTGCACTTTTTAATTTTCCCATTCTAGAATTCTCTGTCTCTCTGTCTCACTCTCTCTCTCTCTCTCTCTCTCACACACACACACACACACACACACGCACGCACGCACGCACGCACGCACATATAGAGCAAACATAATGAGTCTTTTTCAATTTGATTACTGTCTGATGTAGTATGTATATGTAATAGTAAAATCTGCACAGAAGCCAGGCTCGGTGGCTCAGCCTGTAATCCCAGCGCTTTGGGAGGTCGAGGTGAGTGGATTGCCTGAGCCCGGGGGTTCGAGACCCGCCTGGGAAACTTGGCGAGACCGCATCTCTACAATAAATCAAAAAAATTAGCCGGGTGTGGTAGCACGCGCCTGTAGTTCCAGCTACTCAGAAGGCTGAGGGCGGAAGGATCGCCAGAGCCCAGCAGGTCGAGGCTGCAGTGGACGGGAGCGGCCACTGTACTGCAATCTGAGTGACATAGTGAGACTCCAACTCAAAAAAAAAAAAATTGCATAGGAGCTTAATATACCAAGTTAGCTGGAGTTGTCAATGCGTCTGTTTGTCTCATGTTTACCAAGTTTTTCTAGTTTAACTTCCACCAGATCTGAGTCAGCAGGATCTGAGTCACCGGGTCACCTTTTATGTTATTACAGAGGAAGTGATTGGTTTCAAACAACTACTGATGGATCCTCGATGGTTACACCTATGTCAAGTAGATGTTTCCTTTGTTTTAGTTTAGTCAATTCTCCAACTCTGCCCTAGAGAAATGATCTTACTACACAATCTTCTCATGCTCAATTCAAGGACATTTTTTCACTCATTTACCGCCCCATGGTTCAATAACATCTAGAAAAACTCCCATTTCTTCAGCTGCTAGATACTCTAAGATTTCACCCAGTAAGTTTATATTTTTTAAGAACTTCCCTGTTTTTGCCAGATGTGGTGGGTCATGCTTATAATCCCAGCTACACAGGAGGATCCCTTGAGTCTAGGAGTTCAAGGCTGCATGAACTGTGATTATACCATGGGTGACAGAGGAAAACCCTTCTCTAAAAAGAAATAAAAAATAAAATAAAAGTCCCTGGTTGATTCTTACTTCCCTACCCAATTTAGAAGTGTTCTTGAACATAATACCTGGGCTCGATGGCTCAGCTTGTAATCCCAGCACTTTGGGAGGCCGAGGCGAGTGGATTGCCTGAGCTTGAGGGTTCGAGACCAGCCCGGACAACTTGGTGAGACCTTGTCTCTACAATAAAGTACAAAATAGCCAGATGTGGTAGCGCGTGTCTGTAGTTCCAGCTACTCGGAAGGCTGAGGCGGAAGGATCGCCGGAGCCCAGTAGGTCGACGCTGCGGTGGCCGTGAGTGTGCGTGCCACTGCACTCCAACCTAGGCCAAGAGTGAGACTGTGACTCGAAGAAAGAAAGAAAGAAAGAAAGAAAGAAAGAAAGAAAGAAAGAAAGAAAGAAGAAGAAGAGAAGAAGGGAAGAAGAGAGAGAGAGAGAGAGGAGAGAAAAAGAAAGAAAGAAAGAAAGAAAGAAAGAAAGAAAGAAAGAAAGAAAGAAAGAAAATAATAAAGGGAAACATAAAGGCATTTCTTTTACTTGAGTACATGCACTTGTGAATTTTATAAACAGTCCTCTGGTAAGATGGCATCTTTCAAGGTCTTTTATTTATAACTCTATTGTTGGTGTGATTATTTGCAAACCATTTTAAAAAGAGAGGTCTCCATTTCTTCCTGGAGGAAGAATCGCCTTGCTTTAGATTGCTACGCTTTTGCATTAGATTTTGTTTCAAACTTTTGAAAACAAAATATTGGTTCAGTATAGTTAGCTTTCACTTTCTGTCCTTAAAAGCACTCACAAATAATTATGGTAGAAAGATAAATGACACTGGGGTTCTTGTACTCTTGTACCCTTTCTTAATTAAGGGACCTGTCAGTATCATTGTCCAGATATAACTTTCTCATTGGCTTTCTTTGAGGACTCAAATGCTGTACACTGAGTAAGTGCTTAGTAAACTTGAATAGAATAATTGAATACATTGATACAAAAGCCTTTTATGTTTATGTGTTTTAAAATCTAATCATGATTCTAAAAAGAATCATGCTGTAAGATTTCAAAAGTTTTCTGTTTTTATGACTGACATATAAGAATAGAGTCTGTTATGAAGCATTATTTGTATTTTTTTTTTTTTTTTTTTTTTTGAGTTGGAGTCTCACTCTGTCGCCCAGACTGGAGTGCAGTGGCCACTCCCGGCCACCGCAGCCTCACCTGCTGGGCTCCGGCGATCCTTCCACCTCCGCCTTCCAAGTAGCTGGAATTACAGGCATGCGCTACCACGCCCAGCTGATTTTTTTGATTTATTGTAGAGATGAGGTCTCGCTGCCCAGGCGGGTCTCGAACCCGCGGGCTCAGGCAATCCACTCACCTCAGCCTCCCAAAGGCGCGGGATTACAGGCTGAGCCACCGAGCCCAGCTATGAAGCATTATTTGTGTGTGAACCTGAGTGACTTCTTTGAGATCTGACCTGAGAATAACAATGAAGTTTCATAGCTTTAGCAGAATCATGGTTTAATTAAATGTACTTATAATACAGAATTTTACTGTTCTAGTAAAAGTAATCCAAGGTAACTCCCTCTCTCAACACACATTAATGAATGGGGAAGTGGAGATATAGATCTGGGAAATGACTTTTCCTGTCCTGAGCTGATAGATCTAGAACTTTGCACTCTGTTCTCATCTAGCCTCTGGCTAGACTGGACCACTGTTCTCCAGGGTATGTCAGAATATTGATTCTAATTTACACGTTCTCGGTAAAGAAATCACTGACATCAAAGAGTCATCTCATTTACCTAAATGTTTGACGCTATTCTAACCTTTTTCAATGTGTTTCTATTTCAATGTCCATAGCATATATTTAAAATTTCATCCAGCTAACATATACTGGAGGGCAGATTTGGGGCCTACCTTCAGGGAGTGCAGTCAAGAGGAAAAGACAACAATTATGGCACCCTAGGAAGAGTGTGATAATCAGGTAAGTTAAGGAGAGACCTTTAACCCAAAATTGGGAAGGGGATGATGAAGATGGGAGGGAGGGGCAAAAGCACTTCAAGGAATGTAGCGAGCATGCTGTGTCCAAGAGCCACACCTATGAGTCTATAAGGAAAAAGTGTTTTTGGATTTGCCATGGGGAAAAACAAAAACAAAACCACAGAGTTTCTGGGAAGATATATGCGCTTTGAAAGAAAACTTGATCTAAGTTTCAGAAAACCAACAAATTTGGATGGGAAGAACACTGAATGGAAAGTCTAAAACCCAGTTTCTCCTCCTGGCTCTGCTGTTAACTGGCTGTATGACGGTATGACCTGGACAAATCACTTCACCCCTCTGAGCTCCAAGTTCTTTACTTGTAAAGTAAGTAGTGTTCGGGAGGTGATATCCAAAGTCCCTAAGACTCAAGCGTCTGAAGATTCTATGATTCTGGGTAGCTTTATGCACTATGGTCACTACACAGAAAATGTTGTGAGTAAAATTACTGCATTCTGTCCCCCCATTATCAGAACTAGATTGCAAGTTAATAAAGCTGGTTTAGGCAATGTAGACTTCCCAGTGACTTTTTCTCCCTATTCTAAGAGGGAGGAGAATAAATATAGATCATTTATTGTGTTCCAGGTACATTTTTTGTCACTAAAGTAGCCAAATAAGGGAACAGGGCCCACAGAATTTAAGTAATCTGTCCTCCCTTCAGACATTAAAAGTGGTGGTGTTGGGATTTGAACCCAAGTCTGTCTGAGGCCCAAACCCAACTTCTCTCCACTATGCCATTTCAAAGTAAATGTCTGTTGGAGAATCCTCACTGGGTAGGAAAATACACGCAAAGATGACTTTCATTTAGGCAAAAGATCCCCAGAGTCATCTTCCCCATCCACCAGACACTGACTCCGAGTGGACAATTCATTGGGTAACCAGTGACTTGTGGTATAGCCTAGAATGAAATATAGCTGGACATTAGCAGGGGGAAATTAGTTCCACTCACAATGGTGTGGACAACATAAATGACCCACTTTATTCATTGCCTCATTTCTCAGTCTTAGTTCTCCAAACCACTCCATTGTCTGCTCTAGCAGTCTAGGCTCAGGTTGAGTGCAAAGAGAATTAGCGGGAAGGGCTGGCAGAGTGGATGAAGTTTTCTACCCGAATGCCTTTGCTTTTATCCGGAACCAGAGTGGACGTTTTCCATTACCTGAACTGGAAGCAGAAATCCCATCCTGTTTCGTGAGTTTTCAGCAGGAGAACTCACTTGGCATCCCTTTCTTGTGTGTATCTTTTTCTTCCTGATCTGTCAAAGCCCTTCTCCTGGTTACAGATACTGCTTGACTGTTTGACCCATCTGACCCTCATGGATTACTACCAATTTACCAAACTTGTTCAATTGCAAGCAATACTGATCTAGTCCAGAAAGTTCAAGAAAGACATAGATCTCCGTGGAATTTCAAGAGGATAGCTAGAACAGGGCCAGACCTGACAAAGTCCAGAACTGGAGGTCGTTTCTGGATCTTAGGTGACCCTATTGGCCCAAGGGCTAGGAGTTTATGGATCCTTACCCTGAGTTCCATCAAGTGATATAACTCAGCAATCTGGGTATCTGTTCTTCTTTGTCTCTGATGGCAACCAGCTCCAGTGCACTTATTCTTTAAAAAAAAATTCATAGTTTTTGCATTCTTCTAGTTTTAACCTAATCATAATTTCAGTTTGCCAAGATCCCTCACAGCCCAACTCTACCTCCCTTTCATAACCCCAACACCACCTCATAGTTTCTCTTTATACATTCTTTAAGTTTCCACTCTTCTTGTTAATTCCCTATATTTCTCCATGTTTCCCAAATAAAATTTCCAAAGAACTGTCGCAGTTCATCATTCATGTGAAAAATGTCAATTCCCCATCTCCAGGTTGTTTTGCACCCAGATCAAAGTTAGATACTGACTCAGAGTGGCCAATTCACTGGGTAACCAGTGACTTTAGACATAGCCTGGAATAAAAATACTAGTTGGGCATCAACGAGGTGGAGTGGGGGTGGGGCTAGTTCTGCTTAAAAGGGTGTGGGCATCATAACTGACTTACTTATGACTCACTATTAATCCATCTCTAGTAGCTTTTCCTAAAGTGAAATGTGCTGCTCAATAGTTCTGCTAGATGTACATCTGAAGTACTAATTCAGGTCAATCCACCCCATACAAGGTCTTAAACAGGTCTTCACAGAGCCTTCAATATGGTAGAGTATATTCTCAAGTGGAGAATAAGGAATACAGTATGTTTTACTCCATGTAGCTGATGCTCTCTGCACCACATCCATATCTTTCCAGCATGTACCCTTACACTGTGAAGGCTGCTTTCTATGAACACTCTCAATTCTTTCCCTAAAGTCTTTTTTTCTTTTTTAGCAGTGGCCATGGGGACCCACAGGAATACGTTCAACCTGTTTACAGACATGCTGAAAGACCAAGAGAGTTAAAGCAGTGCTCAACCAAAAATGGTTGGGGAGTTGACAAAAATGTTTCTCAGTCTCAGGAAACCGGGACATGTCCCACAATGCTTCTCAGAGTTTCCCAGTAAGGCTGAGTTCCAGGTGCTGAGAGTGGTAACTAACTTGATAAAGCACCCGATATTGGCTTCCTTCCTTTCCCTGCCTCCTTTTCCCACTCCCCTGTTGGTGTTTCCTGGAATCACCTAAGTAAACTATTCACACTTCAATCCTTGGCTTAGGCCTTATTTCTAGGGAAACCCAAACCAAGACCCTCCTTTTTATTGGTGGGGGTAGGGGCAGCACGTCTATTAACATCTAACAGGCCCTGAGAAATATTTACCTAGTGTACACAGGAGCTAGGGACAATTACCTTTATTTCAGACTAACTGAATTTCCTGAGACTTGTTGATAGTAAAATAGACAGCATAAGCATTCCTAATTCAAGATGTTCTTCACTGGTAGTTTTGTGACATGTATAAGGATTTGTTGACCTTAGATGTGCAACCACTCCATTTTTGTTTTGCCTCTTTGCTACTCTCTCTCTGAAATATGGTTTACATTGCATTCTTTCACATTACTGTAACTTACAGGGAAGACATTTTTCTCAGCATGACTGTAAATTCTGGTGTGTTTTTGAGCCTGGCTTTTCTTAGGTGTTACTGTAGGGACTCTACGAGTTACCACAAATGTTAACAGATTATAAAGTTTGGTCTGTCAGTATAAGAATTTTCTCCATTGCAAGATTTTGAATTATGATGTTTTTTCAAGAGTATATACATTATCCAAAACTTTTTTTTTTTTTTTTGAGTTGGAGTCTCACTCTGTTGCTCAGACTGGAGTGCAGTGGCCACTCCCAGCCACTGCAGCCTCGACCTGCTGGGCTCTGGCGATCCTTCTGCCTCAGTCTTCCAAGTAACTGGAACTACAGGCGCGCACTACCACGCCCAGCTAATTTTTGATTTATTGTAGAGATGAGGTCTCTCCAAGTTGCCCAGGCGGGTCTCGAACCCGCGGACTCAGGCAATCCACTCACCTCGGCCTCCCAAAGGCATGGGATTACATACAGTCTGAGCCACCGAGCCTGGCTCCAAAACTTTCAACTAATAGGTTTCTAACCATTTCATTATGCTGATCTCCAGATTTACAATCACATGTAATTAACATATGAAATGATTGTATATCGTGTCTTTCAGGTGTGTTCAGATATAGATGGAAGAGGAGTCTCATTTGTAAATACAGTATATTTTTAAGGAAGTTGGAACCCTTTATAAATGTAATAGCATCCTACAGTTGTTAGGCAATTTGAGGTACATTCAACTGGATGTAGCATAATTTTAAATGCCTTTAAACTGAGATGCGTATCCAACCAGTTCCCCTGGACAGCTTTTCTGTTAGATGTTTGTGCAAATAACAAGAAATCCCAACTCAACTGTTTTGAACAATTAGGACATTTTTTCTTTTCTTTTTTCTTTTTTTTTTTTTTGAAAGCGGGATTTATAGAGAGGATTGAAAAGCCCCCACAGTAGGAGGGGTTCTGAGGGGGTGACGGACATTTTTTCTTATATAACAAGAAGTCCTGAGGCATGGTGGCGCTAGGGTTGGGTTGATGAATCCATCAACTCTTTATCAAGGACCCAGTTTTCTACCAATTTTCTGTCATTCTCAGTGTGCTGGCTTCTTCCTGAGGCTAGCTCATCTTATGGTCATGAGTTGATGGCATTCATTAAAAGAAGAGGGTTTGTTTCTTAATGTAGTTCTCTTTAAAACCAACAACGCCTTCCTGAGAAGGCCTCTGGTGGACATTCCCATGAGTTTCATTGGCCAAAATTGAATCACATGCTCCTTCCTAAATCAGTCACTGGCAGAAGGTGGCATTACCTTGATTGGCTTGGTCTAATCAACCTTTACCCATGAATTACATTGAGAAAGGGAGATCTTCAGACAAAATCAGGGTTCTCTCAGCAAGGAAAAGCAGACGGGAATAACTGATGAAAAGTCAGGTTGGCTTCCATCCCCCACACTATTTGTCTTGGGATGACCAGAGCAAACAAGCAGTAGCTTTTAAAGCACTTTCTTCTGTAATGTCTAAAGAATCACAACTCATAAAAGGATTAGCAATGATGGAACTGTTATGTTGAGACTTAAAGATGGCTACTGAGCGTTCACAAAAGAATCAAAGTTCTTTTGTGAAGTTTGGTATGGTAAGGAGAAGAGTAGATTTGGACATAGAAGACCTAAATTTGCTCTTGACTTCAACAGTTACCAGTTTGACCTTAGGTATTGAATCAGCTTTTCTGAACCTTAGTTTTATCATCTATAAAACAGAGATTTATCTATTTCAAAATTTGCTGGGAGGATTAAATAAAACAAGATGCAAGGGAAAGTGTTTTGTAACTAATTAGCTAATTAATTAATTTAATGACAAATAAAATTTGAATGTATTTGTGGTGTACAACATGATGCTTTGATATATGTATACATTGCGGAATGGCTAAATCAAGCTAACTAACATATCCGTTGCTTCACATATTTACATTTTGTGGTGGGAACACTTAAAATCTACTCTTTACCAGTTTTCAAGTATACAATACATTATTATGAATTGTAGTTATCATGTTGTAGATGGATATTTTAAAAGAGGAACAATAATGTGCTATTTATACAAGCAAAAATATCCATACCAATCTTGGCTGCAGACTGGCAGAGGCTCTAAGGGAAAACAGCTGGAGGGATTACGCTAATGGGCAGGCTTTGCAATGAAACAAAGCTGATTGAGTAACAACCCAAAGTTAGTCTCTTCAGGCTTTCTTTTTACGTTAATAAGTTCAGAAGGGAGTTCAGATATACAAATGTGTTACCTCTCCTTCCAAATTCTGGGCTTAAAGGTGATCGGGTGAGCAGGAGTATATTGGTTCTAATTAAGGAGCACATTGACTTGTATTTTAACACAGTTAAAGCTGAAAACCAAAGCTCTTCATCTCTCCAGCAGGCTTGTGCTCTTCATTATGGCCAAGTTCTCACTCAGGTCTGTTACCTCATTAGAAAGCTTAGACACCTATACAAAGTTCTAACTCACCCAAGCCCACACATTTCCTACACCTCCAAATGGCCTACCAGAAAAAATATCTTTTTTCCTAATTAATAAGTTACTGTGATCTCAGTTTCTCTTCCCACGCCCTCAGCACTTCGGAGCCTGAATTATTCATCTCCAGCCTTAGTGCTGGGCTCCAGCTGCTCATACTGAAAAGGGCTATGTTGACCTTGAGCTGGAGAATGTGTTATAATACGGATGTCATTAAAATATAACATTTGCCTGCTGAGAACAACATTATACTATTTATGAAACCATATAATTTCAATAACTAAGCTCAGCAAGATTTTATTGCTCTTTCCACCTGTAATCACAGAAGTGCTGACTCATCACTTGAGAACCACTGCTTCCCAATGTGCAGTTTCACTAAAAATCTGCAATGAGTCTTATTTTTCATCATTTCTATGTGACCTTTTTTTTATTTTTTGTAAGTTATATAGCCCCTTTCTCAAAGGTTTTAATTAATTAAAGGCTCAAATTAACACCAGGAAAACTTTTGTGTCGCCAACTTCTCAGTGTCCTCGTGGTTAGAAAGAACTATATTTTTAATACCATGATGATAAATTAAAATTCACGAATGCCTTTGAAATTTTTTATAGATATTTAAAAAGTCAATTTCACTTTCTCTGAAGATATACTAAAAGAAGTCTTCTTTGAAGTACTGAAGCCGGGCTCAGTGGCTCAGCCTGTAATCCCGCGCCTTTGGGAGGTTGAGGTGAGTGGATTGCCTGAGCCCGCAGGTTCGAGACCCGCCTGGGCAGCAAGACCTCATCTCTACAATAAATCAAAATATCAGCCGGGCGTGGTAGCGCATGCCTGTAATTCCGGCTACTCTGAGGCGGAAGGATGGCCGGAGCACAGCAGTTCGAGGCCGCGGTGGCCGGGAGCGGCCACTGCACTCCAGTCTGGGCGACAGAATGAGACTCCAACTCAAAATAAATAAATAAAATAAAATAAAATAAAAATAATAAAATAAAAATGAAATACTGAAATGATTTCTTCCTATTTCCTTGTCTCCTACTCTGGCTTATTTGTTTTACTTTATGTTATGTATACATATGTATACGTGTGTATACATACAATTTTCTTCTAAATATCAGTCCTTTTTTATCAGAAGACTTAAAGAATTTTGCAATTTTCTTAAAGAACTTTAGATGTGTCAAATGACCATTTATATTGCATTACACTTTGTCTCCCCTCTCCCCCCCAAAAGGGAGGGAAAATAAAGACTTACTACATGGAAACGGACAAATAATTCACCTGATTTTACTTTCACTTTGAACAGCAGGCAATTTCAGTATAATTAAAGGTGAGATGAAGGTATGAGAACAGCAGAAAGGGTTAATTTCATGTGCACCAAACACCATTCTGTATATATCTCACCAACTTTGTGTAAGGATGACAGACCATGTGAAATGTCCTCCTGTGGTATGAGTGAATGCAGAGAAATGTGAGGATTGATAGAGTTCACAATCACTAATGCCATTCTTATCTGTAGAAGTATTGCATCATTTAAAAATTTTTACTAAGCTGTTAGCCTCAATCATGCCCTGAAGCAGTTATTTCCATAGGTTAATGATGTGTTATATAAAGAACGATTTCTTTTTTATTCTTGGTGAATTTGCCTTTTAAATTCATTTAGCAACCATTTTGTCTTACATGATGGAATGGTGTAGACTTAAATTAACTCTCCAAAGATTGATATAAATCGATGTCTTTAGTTGCACTTTGAACTGTACTTCAACCTTATAAATGGAATTTGCTCTTTTTTTCCAAAAGGAAGAATCATAAAAAAATTTGATTATTTTGGTAAAGACAGGCTTCCCTTAGTAAAAGAGATGGTATGTCATGAATGGCATTTATAACCTAACGTTATTTAAATAAAGTGGGGAAAAAAAACACAAAAAAGCAAGACTGAAAAATAAAGAAATCTGATAAAATGTAAGCCTGAGGTTTTCACCTTGTCGTGTGGGACCTTGTCCTTACCTGCTGGAAAACCCTGGCAAGTCTGTTCAGTGAGAGGCAGCCATAGAAGACAGCAAACGGATTTATTAATCATTTCAGGAAAAATGAAGAATGCCTTCAAAGACAACACCCTCTCCTTGGCTTCACAGAACCTTTTTAGGTTTTACTGTTAATAAGATTAAACAGAAGATGAGCAGTAAAGATATTGGAGCAGAGTTTTTTTTAATAAGAAAAAGCACACATTAAGAATCGAGCTCCCCCACCACTTAGCTCAGCAATCTGTGTACACATTCTTCCATTCAGAATTTTTTATTGCTGTTTGCTCAGGGGAAAAAAGTCCCTGTTGAAAGAATGTGGGCAGGAGTACATTAGTCACCTTTCCAGTGCTCTTTCTGGGGGACGGGATCACGTATTCCTCCCAACTTTGTAATTCTCTGCTAGTCAGGGCTGGAGGCTGCTACTGGCCCAAACCCAATCTCCTTGCAAATAAAGGAGTCATCTGACAACACTGTATTTGTTGGGGCCTCTTGTGAGCCAATCAGAGACAGCCCTTGACCAGGGGGAAGGAGGAGAAGTTTATAATAGGATCAGTTTTGTTTGCAATTTGTTTCTAATAGATGCCAATAAGCCGGTTAACTAGGCTCCAGTTAATGGACATTTTATTGTTCCCCCCCTCCCCCTATTGTGCACATGACCTTCCCTTAGAAGCATTAGAGATGCCTGAAAACATGTATCTGCCGCCTGATAGCTGGAGGGCTCTCTCTCTGCTCTAGAAAACTTGTTCCCCAACCCTGAACTGCAGACCAGGCCTAAATACTTTGATCATCCTGTCAGTGGGAAATTTACAGCTACATTCGAGCTTTTGTTCCATGTGTATTTCTCCAAATATAATATCTCCCTCAAGAAATCAATGATAAGCTGTTAAACTAAAGAGCATGGTAACATCCACAGAGCAGTAAATTAATGGTCTTTTGTGGATAGATGGTTACAGATTTCATCATAAAAAATGGATAAAAGATTACATATCACGCAGAGCGAAACTTTTAATAACTCAACATGACTTTTCTTAATGGGTTTTATTCATTTTAATCATTATAGTGTCAATGATGATTATAGCCTTATTAGATTGTAGTGATTGAGGGGCCTGTTTATGAGATATTGAAAATTTCAGGCTGCTCAGAATAGCCTGGCGGCCTGTGTGGGTTTGATGTGTAACTTTATCTGCAGGAGTAGGGCTTGACAGGAGAGTTTCAATTAATACTTTTACTAAATTGCTCCTGTCTTTAGTGACCTAGGTCACAGATGACTTAGGGATTCCACAACATCAGCTTTTCAAAACAGTTGAGCTGTAGCAGTGTAAATCAAAGGAGATTGTGAGTGAGTATGTGTATCTGAGTAAGGTAGGGCTAGCAAAGGCCTTACGAAGTGGCCTGAGTCCTTCCACCTCTTTTTTTAGCCTGTAGAGTTCTCTTTCAGCTTTCATGGTGCCTCCACAGAAGGGAGTTATTTTAATAATGGGATACATAGTTGGCTATAAGAATCTGGAAGAGCCGGGCTCGGTGGCTCAGCCTGTAATCCCGCGCCTTTGGGAGGCTGAGGTGAGTGGATTGCCTGAGCCCGCGGGTTCGAGACCCGCCTGGGCAACGAGACCTCATCTCTACAATAAATCAAAAAATCAGCCGGGCGTGGTAGTGCGCGCCTGTAATTCCGGTTACTTGGAAGGCTGAGGCGGAAGGATCGCCGGAGACCAGTAGGTTGAGGTTGCGGTGGCCGGGAGCGGCCACTGCACTCCAGTCTGAGTGACAGAGTGAGACTCCAACTCAAAAAAAAAAAAAAAAAGAATCTGGAAGAATCTGGAAGTTCCTCAGTTTTCCCCTCTGTATCTGGGTACATGATTAAAATACAGATCAGGGCTTTAGTACAGTGCTGTTTCAGGGAAATGTCCCAAGACACAGTCATTCCCCAAAAATATACAATAAAAGTGTCAACAATGTTTCTAAATTTAAAATAATATTATTATTAATAATAAACAGGGCCGGGCTCGGTGGCTCAGACTGTAATCCCACGCCTTTGGGAGGCTGAGGTGAGTGGATTGTGTGAACCCGCGGGTTCGAGACCCGCCTGGGCAACGAGACCTCATCTCTACAATAAATCAAAAAATCAGCCGGGCATGGTAGTGCATGCCTGTAATTCCGGCTACTTGGAAGGCTGAGGCTGAAGGATCGCCGGAGCCCAGCAGGTGAGGCTGCGGTGGCCAGGAGCGGCCACTGCACTCCAGTCTGGGCGACAGAGTGAGACTCCAACTCAAAAAATAAATAAATAAATAAAATAAAATAAAATAATAAACAAACCCATATATGAATACCTTCATAACACCATCTAGTTGATTTCGTGTCAATTCTTCAGGATGTCTATTTTCTATTACAAATAATTCTGTCACCTTAAAATCATTCCAAATGTTTCACTATAATGGAAGTCTTCTATAACAGATCTATGAGAAGCAGTGGGTCATGGTGTCACAGGAGATTTGAATTTGGGCTACTTTCTTTATCAGCAATAAGTTTTGGGACAAGTGATTTGAATTGTCCTAACCTCTAGTTATTCATCAGTAGAAATAGGAATAATGATAATACCTGTTTTGCCTACCTCTTTCATAGGATTGTTAACAGAATCAAATGAGCCCACATTTGAGCTGAATAAACTCTATGTCTTCAAGTTAATCTTTAGATCTTCACCAAGATCAAGGAGCCAGGTGACCTGGCTTTTATACAGTATTCAATATTAGGCAGAAAATATCAGGTGATTTGAAGAAGATATGGAAAAGTCAAATTCAATCTGAATGTAAGTGATTCAGTCCCAAACATTTACTAAAAGATCAATAAAAGTCAAAGGAATCTAGGAGCACTTCTTTTTCCTTTTCTAGGGTGGAGAAGAAGTGAATATTTGAATCAAAAGGCTAGCGCAAACCAGTAGTAATGACTTAGGAAGTACAAGTACTATATGCATGAGTGATCTGTCTCCATTTGTCAGATGTACAAAGCTGGAAATCAGCCTCAGTCTAGACCTTCACACAGGAGAAAGGAGATAAAGTGGAGGAGGGTGGCAGAAGCCTGGGAATCTTAGGAATACAAGAGAAAGAAAGAAATGCATGGAGGGAAGGAGGGCAAATTATGCCAGTGCTGGAGAAAACTCACAGAATGAAAAGAAACCAAAGATTAGAGAGGTGGCCAGCTGACAGATGGCAACTGGGTACAGACCAGAGCGCACCTATGAAAAGGAAATATACAGCAAGGAGGCAGGTGGTGAGGTGGGGATAAGAGCATGGGCCTTGGGATCAGGCAGTCCTGGTCCAGTCCTTCTCCACTATTCTTGTGACGGCCCCGCAGCTGTCAACCCTACTCTATATCTACTCACCTACTAAGAATGTGTCCCATGGAGAGAGTCACATTTACATCGGGGTAGATATAGTCTATGTAGCTGTTGGGGCCATCCAAATGGCCCTAAAATTTAATTCCCGCTGTCCACAGAATTCTATACACGATCTACACACTCTCACTGGGAAATCCTATTCAAGCCTAAGCTTCCTAGTGATTCCCAACTTGCTGTCTCTAGCCCCAGCTTTCCTGGGATCCAGATGTAACTTTCTAACTGCTTCACTGGTCATCCTTGCTTGGGTGTGTCCTAAACCTAGCTCGTTCTTATCAAACCTGTTCTTTCTCCTGACTTCCATGCCTTGGCTAGTAATCCTTTTACTGACCCAGGTCGCCCATTTTTGAGTCATCTTCTCCTTCATTTCCTTTACTCCTCACATGTAATCCATCACTAAGCAGCCCTGTTAATTCTAATTTTGTACTGCAGTGGTTTTAAAATATATCCACAAATTCCTTAACACTTCTTCTATCAATAGATGGGCTGGTGTCTCTCTTCTCCAGGAGACTAGACTTCTGTAACTGTTGTGACTAATAGAATTTGTGAAGGTGATTCAGCTTCCATCTTCCTCTTTGGAACACTTGTGCTGGGATCTCTGTCTGAGACATGAGGCAAACCATGAGGCCTCCATGTTGTGGGGAAGCCAGAACTAGCACAGGTAGGGAAACTGCACAGAGAGGCCCTGAGACTACATAAAGAGAGAGATGCTTGGCTAGCTCCCAGTTGCTCTGTCCCACTGCTGGTCTGGCTCCAACCATCATCTGACTACAAGTTTGATAGACTCTACCTAGAAAGACCACCTAGCTGAGCACTCCCCAAATTTATGACCTACAGAAATCATGAGATATGATAAAATGATTGTTGTTGTTTTAAGTCACTGAATTCCGGGGCAAACGTAACCTGTAACCCAAACACTTACCATCCATCCCCTTTTCTCTTCCTGCAATCACAACCCAGGTCAGGCCCTCATCACCTTGCCTGGCCCAGTGGCTGGCACACGGGAGGCCCAATCAGGGTTCTGGCTGAATAAAAGTCAACTCTATGAAAATAGACTCTGTGGGTGCGATTAGAATCTTACATCTAGTTAGGCCAGAATTTTGTGGCAACAGATTTCTCCCGGCTGTTGATGCATGACCTAGGTGAATCCATGAACCAGCATGAGATACATGCCTCCCTCGGAAATGAAACAATGAAAGGCAACAGAAAAGGTTTTTGTTTTGTTTTATTTTTTAAAAAGCATGATCGAGTGCTATAAGTGCGATTTGTTTAGAGTTAATTCAGATCATTTTTTGGTCCCAAATTTATTTATGTATTTTGTCTTGTTAGTTGCAAATTGGCCCACTCACTTGAGCCTTTTTTCCAAAATGGCAAAACAAAGATTGTCTTATGCTTTTTCTTTTTTTTCTTCCCGCAAGCTGGTGCTCCCCAATTTCAGTTGGAGACATTTAGGTTTTAACTTTTATTAAAAGGATCCAGAGAGCTTCTGATTTATACATTCAGTGAGAAACAGCCTTCGAATTCTTATGGCCTTTTACATGTTCCATTTTTCAATTTTATCTGTTGGAATGTAAAATTTCAGCCCTTTATGAATTGCCTATTAATATTTAATTTCTTACATCATTGTATTGTTACCAGATAACCACAATTACTACATGGAACAATAACAGGAGATGCATTAACTATCAATAGAGGAAGACACAAATAGATAGCAAAGGTAATATACATGAAAAATAGTCTGTCAAGCAATGTCAGCCTCAATGAGCGTGAATTTACAGTCGCATACAGTAGCCACAATGGTTCTCATTGTTGATTCATTCTCTGATTACTCTGTTTGCACTGCAGACAAAATAGTCTAAATGAACACCAAGATAATAAGTGAACTATCTATCATCTCTTTTATTTTTATTCCAAGCCAGGAGAATTGGCAGAAAGAGAACAGTAAATGGAGATTCCTGCTGGTTCTGTGTCATAAGACCCTTTTAAAACACTGAAGGTACTGTGAATTATTTAAGACAGAGAATAGAAAGTAGGACTTTGCAATTTAACTGAAGCTTTGTGTCACGTCCTTACACTCCAACCACAGTAATCTCAGACTTTTCGTTTTTGTTCAAAAACTGTCAGTATAAGAACATTTACTTTCTATAAAACATACAATAGCCACACCAGGAACTAGTGGAAGGGTCAAGAATGGAAACAAATATTGCAGATGCAGGTTGAAAACTTAGAGGAATAGCTTTGGTTAATCAGAGAATCACACACAGACCCCTTTAATTTTGCCTGTTTGACATCTCTATTGGAGGTTCCACAGGCATCTTAACCTCACCGTATTTAAGAAGAGACTTACTATTATATTCATCCCTAACATTCCATCACAAAACAAAACTAACCCTCTTCCTTTTCATCTGGATTTTCTTTCTTGCCTTAATGACATCATCATTTTTCCCCCAACTAGAGCTCAAAATCTGACTTCCCGTTTCTTTGTCCATGTACTATAGCCAATCCTTGCTAAATAAGACACAGATTTACCAAAAAGCAGACGAGACTTAAGCTATAGGGCTCCTCATGTGCTTAGGCCTTTTCTAGGGATCGGAAGAGGGGTGGGCTGGGGACAGTGTTATTGGACGGGGGGGCTGCCATGTGTTCACAAGTTTGTAGGCTTTGTAAAATTTGGAGAAGTAAGATAACTTAGCTGATGTCTCTTTCTACTCCAACTCTTCTTCTGTCACACATTTCTTCTTGTCAGATGCCAGTTTGGAGATTGGGCCAAGGGAATGTCAAATCAGGATTGGGGATACATTTATTTGGGTTTGATGGGAAATATTTATGTGTTTTAGAGGCACTTCTGTTTACATTTGATTATAGCAAGTTGTCCCAGTGTAGGGACAGCTTCCAGTATGCTCCTACTGCCCTCCATGTTGACTTACATGGGGTCACACCACAAAGAAGCAAGGCCAGAAGTGTATCATGCTGTGCAGGTGTGAAGGAGGAACAAGACGTGCATGCGGGGAGCAGCGGTCTGTGGAAAGTTCTTTTTGTTCTCAGGCATGTCAAACTGTAAGCCGCGAATTGACTTCTCACTGATACCTGACCAACATACCAGTTCTGGCCTATCAGAAATAGACTCTAACCGGGCTCGGTGGCTCAGCCTGTAATCCCGCGCCTTTGGGAGGCTGAGGTGAGTGGATTGCCTGAACCCACGGGTTCGAGACCCGCCTGGGCGGTGAGACCTCATCTCTACAATAAATCAAAAAAATCAGCCGGGCGTGGTAGCGCATGCCTGTAATTCCGGCTACTTGGAAGGCTGAGGCGGAAGGATCGCCGGAGCCCAGCAGGTCGAGGCTGCGGTGGCCGGGAGCGGCCACGGCACTCCAGTCTGGGCGACAGAGTGAGACTCCAACTCAAAAAACAAAAACAAAAACAAACAAACAAACAAAAAAAGAAATAGACTCTAAAATGCAATGTATACAATTGTGAATGTTCTACACTTTTTAAAAATGGGAATAATGAAAAATAGGATTTATCAGCCAGTGTTCATAGATCATACACCTGTAGCAGGACTGTAATTAGCAAGTATGTATGTAACAATGCACAACTAAAAGAAACTCAATAGACGTGTTCCTCAACTTGAAAAGAATCCTAAAAATTTACGTGATTTTATCAATGAGTTGTGAGCCAAAATAAGTTCTTCTTTTCTTTTCTATTTTTGTTTTTGAGTTCGGGGTCTCCCTCTGTCGCCCAGGCTGGAGTGCAGTGGCATGACTGCAGCTCACCACAGTTTCGAGCTCCTGGGCTCAGTCCTTCCTTCCCCCTCAGCATCTCAAGTATCTGGGACTACAGGTGTGTGCCCCCACATATGGCTAATTTTTGTAATTTTTTTTGTAGAGATGAGGTCTTCTATATTGCCTACCCTGGTCTCGAGCTCCAGGGCTCAAGCAATCCCCTACTTCAGCTTCCCAAAGTGCTGGGATTACAGGCATGAGCCACTGCACCTGCCCAAAAGAAACTTTTCTAAACTATCAATAACGGAAAACAAATTTTGGTCAACCATGCCAGAGGAAAGACTGAATTATCTTTTCATTTTCTTTATAGAAAACAATATTACAAAATATTTGTCATATAAAGAAGCAAAGAGTAGCCCAAAGTGCGCAAAAATAAGAATTACAGAGGTTTGTCAGCAAGTGTATGTAAAAATATGGTTTTATTTTTGCGTGACTAGTGGTATTTGTCAGGTTTCTCAATTTTGTGATTTGTTATGATTTATTTTCTCTTTCTAAATAAGTATTCACTTTTGTATTCAATATTTTATCTTTTTCTTTAAAAAAGGCTCCCAAATCATATAAACTTCACTTCACCAAACCCAGTTCCACCCTGGCCTATGGATTATTCTTCCATGGTGAATATCGACTCTGCATCACCTTTTCCTTTGCCACCATCACCTTTCTTCAGACTTCATTTCTTTTTGTGTGGTTTAGCAGAGTCAATGCCTTAAGTGGTTCTCACTGCATCGTCTTCTTTTCCTTTTCCTAAACAGTCCTACACTCTAACATCAGGTTACTCTTACTAATAACAATAATAAATACAACTTATATGGTACCTGTTAGATGCCAGGTACTTTATATGTATTATCTTTAATTCCCACAATCACCCTAAGAAGTAGATATTATGACCAATGTGTAAATGAGAAAACCAGGACTCTTAGTGCTTTAAGTAACTTAGAGGTCAAAAGGTCAAAAAGTGACCAGGTCAAAATGTGACCAGGTGACAGGGGCAGGTTTCAAACTTAGTTCCTACTGTTCTCATTCTGTTTGTAGCATTTGGCCTCTCTCACTTTTCTGTTCTCTCATTGCTTCTGGAAAGAAACCTTAAAACATTCAGCCCTCCACACACAGTAATATGCTAACATCTCCTTCCAGGTGAACATGTCACCTTTCCATGTATATGCCCTACAATCCAGCCACATTGATCCCTTGCTGGTCCCTTTTTTTTCGTATGGCACATCTTTTCCTTGGTACAGAACCTTTCCCTCCACAGTACCACTTTCTCTACTTTCTGGTACCCTTGATTGCCAATTTCACATGCTTTCTCCAAGTCTCCCAAATGGATGTGATAGTTGCTTCTCTTTAGCTCCCAAAGCACTTTAGCTTTGCTGGAAGAGATTGCAACACTTACTGAACTTCCTTTCATTAAGGACCATGGCATTCATCTTTACTTTGTTGTAATCACCTCATTGCCTGTATAGTTTCCTTATTTCATTTACCATCACAGACTTTTTCCATATTTCTGTATAGTCAATAATTTTCATGTTGAACATCTATTTCATGTTGATATTTGATATAGCTTATTTAAATAGTTCTTTAGAGATTTTTTTTTGTTTCAGTTTGTGTCTGTGTGTGTTTGTTATGGTTTGTAACTGTTAAAGTCAGCATTAGGAATAACATCTTTGGAATATAGTTTTCTTTTCTCTATGGAATTGTTTCCTCAGGATAAAACTCCAGCAGTGTATTACTGGGTCAAAATGCATGAACATTTTATGAGTCATAGCTCTGTTCCTTCCTAAAGGTTTACATAATTTATTTTGTAATTAGTAATAAGTAATTGTACTAGTTTCACCTTGCAGCATTGCATAATATTATTTAATTGTTCTGTTTTTTTCTAGCTAGCAGATTGTTTCCTTTTATTTTCTTTTTCTTATTGAGATTGAGTGTCTTTTGAAATTGGGGCCCTGGGAAAGAAAGGAAACCAGATAAATAATGTGAATAAAATTGCTTTAAAATTTTTTGATTTGAAGATGAATGATGAAGGAAGAATACATGAGAAATCTATAAATAATTTAATACAAATTGCAAAAATAATTTGCTACATAAATATACATGACAATAAGTGTCAGTGGCTGATTGGCTGAAGATTTGCAGATGCAAATATTACCACTAAGCCAGATGTGTAATTGGACAGTCACTGCCAATTAAACGAGGCAGAACATTAAAAGGATCCAGGAGATAATTGATTCTCCAAATTAGTAACTCAAGTGGTCAAAATTACAATACCTGTTGAAGTTACTTTAAATTATACTCTAATAATAATTAGTGGCTTTGCCTTGTGTTCTATGAAATATTTCCCTTTGCCGATGAAGTACTAAGGGACTGGTAATTTAGGCAAATAAATGATGATTGCCTGATCAAAGTCATTAAATTAATATAAAACATAACGGTAGTAAATTCTCCGATAAAAGAAAATGGTTTAAAAATCTCTATAAGGAGGTAGCCAAAAATACATTCTGCAAATATTTGACTACATTTTCAGAAGGTCCAGCAACTCATTCCATTTTGCAGATTGGCTTGATAGGTTCATAGACCCATCTTTTTTCTTTTACTATGGCAATAAGTAATTGTGTCTATTCCATGCCTTTGTCATACCTAATTGCCTCTTTATTGTTCCTGAAGGGCAATTGGACGAAGACTTTTAAAAAGCTGAATTTAAAATGACTAATAAGGATTAAAAGAAGGAACCAGAGGTTGCAGAGCCTGTCGAAGCCTGATGCTCTCTTTTTTTCAGGATGATTAAAAATAGGTCTCATAATCACACATTGCTGAGAGAGTAACTATGCTTTCTTGATAACTAAACTTTAAGAAAGACACATTCACCCTCATTGGGACATAGGCGGCACATTTTGAGTCTTGGATACTCTTAGGCAAACTTTCATATCCAGCACTGTCATTCATTAGAAAAAAAAAAATTACACCAATGTAGTGCAAGATCCACAAAGGAAAATCAGTCTGAAATAGAAGTAATTGCTTCACACACTGGGAATTCCACTTAATATTCAGTACTTAGAGTGTAATAGAATTTCTGGCATCTTCTTAGTTCTGGTTTCAGGTTGCTTCATAGAAAAGAAGATTGTGTCCCAGTCTATGCCCTAGAACAGAGATATCTGGAGAGCGCTCATTTTTTCACTAAAAAGAAAAAAAATAAGTACCTACTAATTTCATGACCAAGTTCTGCACCAATGATGAATAATTTGGATGCCTTGAACAAAAGTTATAGTCAAGGGTACCTGATCTCACACCAGGCAAAGTGGGGAACAAAGACAGACCCAAACTTTACCTGTATAATGACCACTTGTATACTGAATCCTGAATTGTACATCTTTAAAACAAAATAATTGTACGTCCTTGAAATGAAAAAAATTTAAAAGGCCTGAAATTTAAAAAAAAGTTATGGTCAAAATTGTTTTGGGAACGCCAGCATGTGAAAACATTGCCTTCAAGTACAATGATGTTCTATTGCTGCAAAAGCACTGTAAAAATTAAACATGATTTTTGGAATAGTTTTTGACAAAGCATGTGTTTCCTGGATGCTGGGTAAGAGCACCTAGGAAGGAGACTGCACGTTTCTGGTTCAGAACATACAAAGAGTTAGTGAATCTGAACCTTAATCATTGCAATTCCAGTTGGTCTGCCCCAAGTAAAATACAAAATCGTATTTTAAAGGGGTGAGTAGATGCTTTAAAAATGTTTTCAAAATAAATGTTCTGAATGTCAGTTTGGTTTCTGAATTAAATTGCCTCTAAATGACCCAATTCTAAAGTCACATTTCAAAGCTTCGGGAAACCCTGTCTGGGGCCTGTCTAGACCTCAGAATTGGCCTGGTTTGTTTTAAGGTTTCAGCAAGGGCTAGCCTGCTGGGTTTGCCTGTTGCCAGGACAGAGGCATGTGTGAGATGTGATGTAGATTTCTAAGGTACTATTTTGTTTTTTCATTATACCTTGTGTGAAAAAATAATTTTAAAAACGATATCATGGTATATTTCTGAAATTGCATCGTTCCTTGCATTTGGAGCTTCTTAAGTGAAGAGGGTTAAAGTGGTGAATCTCAACCAATGATCCAGTGGCATTAGAGACCTGAATTCTAGCCTGACACCGTTACTAACCCACTGTAGAACTTTGCAGAAGTCATTCAGCATCTCTAGGCTTCATTTCTAAAATGAGGCATTTGGAATATAAACCCTCTACAGTCTCTTTGTTTTTGTGTTTCTATGATGTTGCAAAAAATGCTGACAGGTTTTCTAAGTTTTATTGTATGCTATATGTCTTTACTGGAAAACAAGCCAACAATTCAGCACTAATTATATACCAGACAAAGCTAAAACCTAGAATGAATTTGCAGCTGGGCACTCATGAGTTAGTAAATAAGGGTTTATGGAGATTCAAAAGCTCATGCAACTGAGTCAGGTGGAGCTACTCATCTGTCACAATCAGTGTGACGAAAGATTCAAACTAAATATACACTTTTAAAACATAGACATGCTTTGGTTTTTTTTTAAAATAAAGTTTTGGAAAGAACGAGAAACATTGATCCAATCAATTAGCTCATACCTTAGCAGTTCTGTGTTGCATGCATTTGACAGGGTGGAACTTTCATAAATAGGTATATTTAAACCCCCGTCAGGGCTGGATTGTGTAATGGTCTGGCATGTGTGACGTCTACGTTTCTTTAATGATTGCTTCTTGCAGCACCTGCATTACAAGCCGAGCACTGTGGGTCTTGTGAGCCTACCTCACACCGAAGGGATGGAGGGTATCATTCATGTCTGTTCCTTGGTCCTTTCAATTGGACAAAGCAAGTAGGTCAGTCATTGGGGGACTGGAGCACTGGTGTCATACTGGATCCCCTAAACTGCAAAAGCCATCCACGCAGCAGCTGTGAGCAAGGAGGCTCCCAGCACCCCACAAGGCTACCATTCCTGGCATCTCCATCCTAACATATGTGGTTCTCGCTGTGTGACAATACAGCCTCATCTAAAAAGATGAGTCTTTGCTTAGGAAAGATATGAACTTTACTCAGGTAATTGAGAAAAGCTACTCTTTCATCTTGAATATGGAAGAGACTCAATGGCTAATTGTTAAAATCTCTTCTTATTGACTGATTTGGTGTTAAGAATTTTCTCTCAAAACATATCCCTGAAACCATGTTTCATAAAATAATTGACTGTAGAATGGTGAATGAAATCTATGAGAATAATGTTTTACTTTTTAAAAACTTGAGGTGAAATTCACATAGCAAAACTAACCATTTTAAAGTGTACAATTCAGTAGCATTTAGTGCATTCACAATGTCGTGCAGTCACCAGCTGTCTGTAGTTCAAAACCTTGCCACCACCCCAAAAGAACACCCCATTCCCATTGAGTAATTAATCCCCATTTGCCCCTTGCCCCATTTCCAGGCAGCCATGAATCTACTTGCTCTCTCTGTGGATTTGTCTAGTCTGGATATTTTATGTTTTGAGGAGCTACTTTTACTCCAAGGCACTCAACTCCCAAAAGACATAAAGGGAAAGAGTATGTATCTGTGGGCCTGTGATAAATATTTACCCATTAGGACCTCCTGCTTCCTTCCCCCTAAAGTACAGCTGCCTTTAGACCACAACAGGCCACCGACCAGCTCCAGGAAGGCAGGGAGGGAAGAATGATGTCCATTTAGAGTTCCAGGAAAGGTATAAGTAGGACTGAATAAAATGATTTGAGTTGGAATTTGGCCACATTCGAGGGCTAATTAACGGGGATTATGAACAAAGTGAGGAATGTGCTCTTGGCTGCCACTGAGTTATCAATGCAGTAAAGTATGGCCTGCGAGTTTCCTAACCTCTGTAGAAGGACGCCCTTGTACTCCATCCAACATATTGAATCTGTTAAGTGCTGAAGAAAACTGGACTCTTGGAAGAGGATGTAGAGTCTTTTATTCACTCACTGAGAGGTTGGTGCTTAAATCTTCAGGAACCTGGACATGTGACTCTTTTGATCTTAAATCTCAGAGGGAAGTGGTCTGCTTAGCAGGCTCTGTGAGGAAGCCGTTCTGAGGCCTCCAACAGCAAAAGTGGGGTTCGCCTACCCCCTCCACACTCACCAATTCTTGCAACTTAATTGAAAATATTTCTAGACAGGTGCAAAACGAGACAAAATAATATGGTCCAACAAGAGCAGCTCTGTGGGCTTTCTTTATGAAGGATCTTACAAACCTGAAAACTCTAGGGATGCTGGCTGGGAAGAGAAAGGAAAATAACAAAAATAAGAAAAAGTTTCTTTTTTATGTATGTATTTATATTATCTTATTTAATCATGAGTGAAGAAAGTTTCCCAATATCTGTGTTTTAGGATCATTCACGCAGTCTTAATAATGTCACCTCAGTTTCTTTATTATTCCAGAGCCTAGTCATTTTTTTCCTTCTGGAGTTAAGTAGCAAGCAGTCTTGAATATGGAAATGCATGGGTTTTATCCAAAATCTGTGACTTGGTTCTTTCTTGATTCACATAAAGTAGTATTGTACATAAAAAATTGTCAATCTGTGATTTTTGAAAAAGTAATTTACCTTCCCAACTAAAGTTATGCCCTGGTAATACAATAAATAAAAACTCTATTCCTTGCCATCCAGTTTTTAAAATTGGGCAACAGCGAGAATTCACTGAAATTTGTTGTATTGCATGGGGCATAAATACTGTTTTAAGAGAAACAGGGAAAGGTTCAAGCATATGGGAATGTAGTCTGGTTTCCTGTTCTTGAATTGGAAGAGCTATTTTGCGTTTCCTCAAAGTCTAGAAATAACTGGGGTAGGTATGTGTTGGGCAAGACGGTAAGGAAGGGGAGGAAGAGGAGGAGAAGGAGAAAAGAAGGAAATAATGAAAGAGAGGAAAGGGAGGGGGAGGGAGATGACTGTCAATAGGGATTTCCCTAAGCAAGGCTAGGACGGCACAGATAATACCTAGCTAAATAGAGAAGAGCTTCGTGGACCACCTCCCTGACTGGGCATCCCTCCAGGTAGGGGATTGGTGGAGGACAGAGTCTCATGGATGTGCGACTTGTGCAGTGGCATGGGGCCCTATGCTCAGAAGGCCCGCCCTCAGTTTAGGATTCTGTTGTTGCCACCTTGAAATTCTTAATAATCTTATTTTTGAACTTGTGTTTTTCACTAAAGTCTGACGGGACATGGAGTATGTGCATGAGCAGAGGAGACACGTGCGATATTCGTTGTTTGCTGTTCCTTACTCCTCATTTGCATATAGAGCTCATGGTGCCTCATGAACCCACAATTCTGGTGGACTCACAATACACGGGAATTCAATAGTACCCGACATGGACGCAAGGAAAGTGCGTTATGCCTACAGCTGAGGAAATGGGGTTGCTGAAAGCCCAAGAAGCATGCTTTCCATTGAAAGCTTGTTTTCCAGAATTTGCTTCGAATGCAGAAGGAAGTAGTGATCTAAGAAACACAGGCACCAAGGAGACCTATCACAACCTTCATATTCACGCTGCTTCCCCGTAATAGTTACCACTTATGCTGAAAATGATGACATAGGAGGAAAGAGAAGGATAGGACAAACCATAGTTTCTTTTATTTTTAGAGCTTCCTTACTCATCAGTAAGCCAGAGGTAGAGTGTTTGTAGAATACGCACTTATCAAGAAGTGCGAGAAAATCAGCTGAGTTTGTTTTGTGCAAAATTTTCACTGTCTGGTGAGAACAAAATACATATGTGTGTATGAGGTGCAAAATACGAATTGTACAGTATTGGTGCTTCCGCATATAAGCTAGATGTTCCTATATTTGCACAATATAAAAACGAATAACTGATATTGCACAATATAGAAATGAATGATAAAATTCATGCTAATAATTTAAATTCTTAATTTTTCTTTATTTTTTACAACATCATATAGCAAATAAGAACACACCATGACAAGTCAAGAGACTGGGGAAGAAAGCAAAAACCTTTATAATTCAGCATCTTTAACGGCATTTCCCCTTGCTTTTTGAACAAGGGGTGCCACACTCTTATCTTGCATTGAGCTCCAGAAATGATGTAGCAGGGAAGGTGTGCAGGTGTGGCGCTAGGACCCGAGGGGATGTAGCTGGAACAATGAAGTTGACTACAACTCGAAGCTCCTTGATAAGACACTCTTTTCTTTTTTCTTAATAATTTCCCTTAATACCAAATACTGTGCTTCTTCTCCAAAGTACTTTGCCCTGATATATTTCTATGAGATAGGCCCATTTTTCCAATAAGAACAGTGAGCTCCAAGGAGTGGCTTGTCCTTGGTTCCTGCTTCCAGCACCAGTGTAAGGGCTGAGTTCTCACATCTTTCCTGTTCTTTTCATGGAGCTTGACTGCTTCCTAGAAACCTCAGGCTGACATTTGTTATTTTATGGTCCACTAAAAATCTTTAAAAATAATAATAATGTAAATGTAAGCAAAAAGATAATTTTAAAAAGTTCAAGCCGGGCTCGGTGGCTCAGCCTGTAATCCCGCGCCTTTGGGAGGCTGAGGTGAGTGGATTGCCTGAGCCCGTGGGTTCGAGACCCGCCTGGGCAGCGAGACCTCATCTCTACAATAAATCAAAAAATCAGCCGGGCATGGTAGTGCATGCCTGTAATTCCGGCTACTTGGAAGGCTGAGGCGGAAGGATCGCCGGAGCCCAGCAGGTCGAGGCTGCGGTGGCCGGAAGCGGCCACTGCACTCCAGTCTGGGCGACAGAGTGAGACTCCAACTCAAAAAAAAAAAAAAAGTTCAAAAGTCATTTTGGTGACTTTTTCCCCCAAAAGTTCAAAAACTGCAATCAAATATTATAATTTGGAGTGTCATTAGTCATATCTTCCATTTATTTTCATATTTATAACTCTGTGGGCTTTACTAATCTCTGAGCTGTAATACTTCTTATAACGTAAGTGGAAGCTGTTTCCTAGGTTTGATTTGTGAGTCTTCTCTTCTGTTATTAATTTATTGGTTAGTTCTAGATATTTTACAAAGTCCAAACCTTGAAAAACAAGGCTTGACAATTTAGCTCCATATACACTTTAAAACTTAAGAAATGGTTAGATGTGTTTCATTTATATTCTTTATTATTCATTTGACTCACAAAGTGTATAGGCATGGAAATTGCCTGTCAGTTTTACTACTGAAAGCTCCAGCTACTCTAACTTAAGATTAAAGTCATTCTTTTTATAATCACTCATTTTCCTCCAAGAAAATTCTGCGTGGGGGGAGATCTTCAGTGGAGAAGGATTCTGTGTGGACTTCCAACCCTTTAACCTAGATTATAGTAGGATGTTAAGTCAGAAAATGACATATCGAGGCAGGAATCAGTTGTGCTCCCTCCCAAGTCTATTTTAAAGCACTTTCCATTTTAAATATAGCAATAAAATATCAGCCTCGAAATGTCTGATAAGGATAAAAGCAATAGATCCAAATCCAATCTAAATCTGACACTGCCAGGAACGAGAATTCACATTGGTAAGTCAGGACTCATTTATGGGGCCATAAATGGGTGGGCCAGCTATAATTTGGGTATTAAACTTGTAAAATATATTGATGGTATGAAAGAGCTAAATAAATAATTTACTACAAGAAAATTGGAAATCTTTACATGGCACTTAATTGACCAGTTGGTCTCCCAGATTCTCAATGCTCCTTGCTTTGCATTTATGTGTTTTTCACAGGCTAGGTTTTCCTTTACCTCACTTGAGTTTAATTTCCTCTGCAATGAATGATCACAAGTTAGTGCATTTCTGAAAACACACAGAGTTTCCATTTAAAATTTTGCCAATCCATTACCTGCCTTTGACAATTTCATTTACCTGTTAGGAGGATAAATGTATTCTGTCTGTTCCAGGTTTAGACAAATTTCTTTCTGGCCCAAAAAAGGCTTTCAGTACCATATCTCGAGTTCCTGTTCTGATCACAGAATGGGTGGGGCTTCCAGGAGATGCTTTTAAATAAATGTCCCAAATCTTGCTGTTTGGTATTGTGGGAATCTGCTGAGTAGGGAGAAAAATGGTTTTAGAAAGATCTGTCATTGTCTCCCACACATCTACCAGACAGCTAAGCATGGCTGGGGAAGGGAAAGGAGAAGAAAAACAGGAAAACCCAAACCAAGGCAGTGTTAAATGCTACCAGGAAAACAAGTAGGTTTCTTGGATGGGTTTTACATGTATTTACTCTAATGGTAATGATATTTCATATGTGTACAACAATTACATGTTTCAATAGACTTTCGTATCTTTTATTTGTTCAACCCTTGGGCTATTCTCTCCAAGTAAACAGGATAGGTATTACAAAGGCCGGTTTTACTAGATGAGAAGACTGAGGTTTGAGGAAGTTGGGACTTGCATAAAGTGATACAGTAAATAATTAGGCTGGAGCTGGAGTCTAATTCTTCAGAATCCCAGATTGACTCTACTATGAAGAGTCACAGTACTGTGCTTTCAACTGCAGGTGATAGCCGACTCAACAAGCTTAAACAATAAAGAGTTGCATTGGTGTGTATAATGGGAAGCCTGGAGGGAGTGGACTTCAGGTTTGGTTCCATCTAGGTTTAGTCTCTATTTCTCTGAAGTTCTCTCTGCTCTGTGCTCTTCTGGGAGCTGACTTTGGCTTCAGGCTGGCTTTCATCATGACTGCAAAATGGAGGTCATTAATTGGGGCAATATGCTTCCTAGTTTATCCCTAGCAGGTTGAGAGAATCTGATTCCCCCACTGTTATTTCTTAACAACAAGGTAGAACTTTTCTAGAAACTTCTGGCCACCTTTTTCCTTCTCCAGAATTGGAGCATGTGACATCCTCAATCAATGACTAGCAAAGACAATAGGACGGATTTGGTCGCTTAATCTTTTTTTTTTTTTTTTTTTTTTTTTTGAGGGGGCCCTAAAAAGGGCCTTTATTACAGGGCTCCAAAATGTTGTTTAGCTGCCGAAACCATACAGGGTACGGCCCTGGTGTTTGAGCGCGTAGACCATATCCATTGCTGTGACGGTCTTGCGCTTGGTGTGCTTGGTGTAGGTAATGGCGTCACGGATCACGTTCTCCAAGAACACCTTGAGCACCCGGGGTCTCCTGGTAGATAAGGCCGGAAATGCGCTTAACTCCGCTGCGGCGGGCCAGGCGCCGGATAGCGGGCTTGGTGATGCCCTGGATGTTGTCGCGCAGGACCTTCTGGTGGCGCTTGGCGCCCCCTTTTCTAGGCTTTTACCTCCTTTGCTACGCCCCGACATGATCAAAAGGTCAGAGAACAAGAGGTGGTCAGCTTAATCTAATCAGAGCCAACCCTGAGTCACATGGGTTAATTCAGAAGAGGGAACCTACCTAAATAAAAGGAGGGTAATTGTTGGAAGGAAGAAATGAGAGTAGGTGAAGGGTAGACAACCAAGAGAACCCTCTACGGTCATTTAAGTGATTTCAGTAGGCAACTGATTTGAGGAAATTCAAGTTTGCCATGGAACATGACAGCAAAAAGAGACTTTTTGGGTTTGGTTAGAGGGACCGACTAAACAATTAAATTCTGGTTGGTTCATTATCTTTTATGCATTTCCTAATTTAATTTGAATAATTAATTTATTGAGTCAGGGTCTTACTCTCTCACCCAGGCTGTAGTGACATGGCAGGATCATAGCTCACAGCGTCTCTACCTCCTGGACTCAGGTAGTCCTTCAGTCTTATCCTCCCTATGAGCTGGGACTACAGGCATGTGCTACTGCACCCAGTTATTTATTTATTTTTTTGGTTGCGACATGGTCTTGCTATGTTGCCCAGGCTAGTCTTGAACTCCTGGGTTCAAGCAGTTCTCTTGTCTTGACCTCCCAAAGCTAGGATTTCAGGTTGAGCCTCTGTGTTTGGTCCATTTCCTTATTTTATTTCCCCAGCAGCATCCCTGCTCCTCCACATGGCTTCTGCTTGGCCATGTCTAGATCCTGGACTTCTCACAGGCACAATGGCTATGCATCACCCTTAGGAAACCCAGGGGTTTACTAGAATCACCTGCTCCCTGAGTTCCTAACTTCATTCTATTTCTTGATTTTATTTCTAAAGTGAAAGTACACAGAGGAGTTAGTCACATAGAATTCTGCGCAATTCCAAGAGGGAAGGTGGATGTGTGTTCATTGTTGTCCTTGATGCAAAACTTGGCAGTTCAAAATATTCCCCATATGTGCCGAAGGTTACTTTACCAACAATGTGTTTTTCTTATTACCAAACTACTGTCCCAGCCACTACCTTATTGAAAAGAGTAGGGTCATATAACTCACATACAATTCTTCATACAATCCTAAGTATCCTCCCTGACAATGACCTTTTTGAACACAGAGTTTTTATTTTTTAATCTAGAGAATTCCTGAAGTTCTAATGCAAAGCCTTTCTTGTAGCAAGTGACTGCCTCTCATCCTGAAGACTTTGGCTGTTAAACCAGGCCTGTCCAGATGCACTGGGGCCTGACGAATCACAGTACAGGGAACACTCGCTCAGAAAGCAGTATTTAAAATGGCACTCATTGGAGATGCTGAGGAGGAGAAGGCACCAGCTTCCTTTAAAAACATCACGTGTTTTCCAGTGGAGGATTCATTTAAGCAAGGGAAAATACTTTCTCCCTAGGCATTGGGCCCAGGTAGGTAATAAAAAGCAAGGAACACAACTCTAAACCCCAAACACTATGTCTTTTTAAATGAGGTTTGAGGCTCTGTTACTCACGTGTGACTAGCAGGACTGGTGTCATAATTTGCAGGGCCCTGTGCAAATGAAAATGTAGACTCCTTGTTGAAAAATTATTAAGAATTATAAGACAGTGACAGCACAGCATTAAATCAAGCATGAAGCCCTTTTAAGCCTGGGGTTCTATGCGACTGCACAGGTCTCACATCTACGAAGCCGGACTTGGTCACCATACTCTTTAAAGTGACAGAGCAAATTTTTTATTACTATTTACGGTACCTGTTTCTTAGCTCTAAAGAGTGATTTCCTTCCAAAGAACTCAGAACATGGAAAATTAAATTGCTTGGATATTAAGAATTCTTTTAATTGAAGGGGCAGGGCCTAGGAGTAGCTTTAAGGGAAGCCAAGTTTGCATGAATAAAACTATGTATTAGTTTTTTTCACTGGAGTCAGTCTTGGTTTGCTAGAATCAAACCTAGTTTGATTATGCTTTAATCTCTGACTGGCTTTAGATGAATTGTTTAAATCTCAAGATCATAGCCTAATTTCCTGTAAAGCGGGGATAATTCTAGTGCCTACCCTACTGGGCTTCTGTTGGGATTAAATGCAATATTGAATGTCGAGTGCTTAGCTTGATGCTTGGCTTGTAGTCATTGTCCAACAAATATTAGCAATTGCCATAATAAGTTCCCAAGAAGAAGGGATGGTTGAGGACTGGGAGTCTTCCAAGGATGTCTTAGGATTATATTTTTCTAATAACAAGCTCTTTATTTATAGAAAATTTGAGAAAAATTTTTAAATTAAAATTTACACATGGGTTAACCATTCAAAGATAACAACTATTAGTATTTTCAGATATTGCTCTTAAATTTTCCTTTTTACATATATATGTATAAAAATTATATCCTAGTGTGTCTACAGTTTTATATTCTGCTGCCCCCCCATCCTGTGACTGTCACCTCATGTCATTAAATGGTCTTCAAAAATTTTTGTGAGGGCTTAATTCTACATTGGACAGATGTTCTATAATTTATTTGTTTCCCTATGCTTTTGGACTTTTAAGTTGTTTCCAGTATTTTACTATTGTAAATTATGCCACTGCAAATAACCATGTGCATACGTCCCTGATCACCTCTGACTATGCCTCCCTGGAGAAGAGTTCTCTCTTAAAGAAGGCTAAGGAGCAGAAGCCCTTTAAACCTCTTGACATGTACTTCTAAAAAGATTGCTCTATTTTTTTTCCCATCAGGTGTGAATGAGGGGATCCTATCTCCCAAAATCTTCTCCAATATCAAATTATAGGCACAAAATTGAAATGTCTGTAATACTGTGTTTGCTTCAATCAATAATGAAGTTGGGCATGGTTTCATGTTTACTGACTGTGTTTACTGAGTATTTAGTTTGCCAGTTTTTCTATTGGGAAATGCATATGATATGCATTATTAGGAGATGAAAGATGTTTAACAATAGATTTTTACTTCCAAAAATTCAGAGTATAAAGTGGTATGATGATGGTAAGGTATTTACAAATGGAGCTAAAATGTACAATGTACATTGTAGTCATGTTAGGTGAAACTTGTCTTTTAAGACAATAGTGGCAATACTAACAGAGAGCAATTTTGCCATATCTTACATGATTTTGAGAAGCCAAAGAATTATCATCAAATGGTAGCAGTAATTTATTAATATTTTTTAATGGGGCTGTGTTATCTTTATTTTATTTTATTCTTTGTACTTTCCAAAATTTCTATCCTGAACACACATTATCTTTGACTATTCCTTTTATAGTTAAACAACAAAAACAAATAAATCCAAAGACTTAGTAATAACTAGAACAAGTCTATAATATTTTTGTTCCATACCATTTAGCCAAACTGAAGTTACACATCAGAGTAATTGTTGGACAAATTACAAATGAGCTACTTAGGCTTCTTCCCTTTACAGTCTTTATGTGATCAAGTCTTGTAGTTGCCTGACTCTCATGAAGGGGAGGGTAATGCAGTGGATACCACAACAGGATTTTTTTTTTTGAGTCTTCAGAAGTCTTTTTATTTATTTATTTTTATTTTTTTCATAATCAATATTTTTTATTATGGTTTTGTGGGGTACAGTTAAGGGTTAGGTGTACAATTACGTTTCATTCAGGCACCCTGTTGATAAGAGGTGTTTCCCCATCCCCAGACAGATATTTGCTACTGTTAATCCCATCTCCCCCCCCATAGTTTCCCAGTACCGTCAGTCATTTTCTTATAGTATTACATTGGATGTTCAAGGTTCATTATATGAGTGAGAACATGTGATACTCGGATCTTTGTTTCTGTGAGAGGTCACTCAGTATTATAGACTCTAGTTCCATCCAGGTTGCTGCGAAATTCATGATTTTGTTCTTTTTTATGGCTGTGTAGTATTCCATTCTGTATATGTACCACATTTTTTTAATCCAGTCCTCTTTTGATGGGCAGCATGGTTGTTTCCAGGTTCTTGCTATTGTGAACAATGCTGCGATAAACATACGTGTGCAGGATTTTGTGTTAATAAAATCTAAGGTCAAATCTACATGGCCTAATATTGGTTGTGTGACCCTGACTCTAATGTTTTTGTGCCTTAATTGTGTATCTTTAAAATGAGGTCAATAGTATCTTCCTAATAAGGTTGTTGTGAAAAATATGTGAAATAGAGTATTTAACACAGCCACAGGCATAGAGTAAGTGCTAAGTGCTCAACAAATGGACATTTTTACTGTTAAACTGAGCTGGTACCAAATCTACTTGAATGAATAAATTGGACTCATTGACAGCACTGAAAGTCAAGTCTACAGAGGCCTTATTGTATATCTCTTCTGCCTTTGCCCTAAGTGAGTGATGTCAAGGGACAGAGTTCACTGTGATCACACCTGCCGCCTAATCTGTCTCAGGGAGGTCTAGGATGGGACAAATCACTGTTCTCACAGGAAAGATCTGCGTTGCTGTGTGCGCACTTGTCTCTCTCTGTCCCTGAGTCTCTCCCTGACTCACTCTCTGTCTCTGTTTCTCTCACATACCACGTACTCACATACCCATGTCCTCTCCAATCTCAGCAAGTTGTTGTAAGCAGGTGAAGAAAAATATCTTCTCATTCTACTCATCTTAAGTTTGTTGGCTAGGGCACTGGCAACAAAAGACAGAGAAGAGCATACAAATTTATTTAGCATAAGTTTGACATCACATGGGGGCCTTAATTTGGAAATAAAGAACCAAAGAAGTGGTTAGACCTGGGGATGTTTCCATGCTAGGTTTGATGAAAAGTAGGGAATTGTAGAGAAATACGATAGGATGGAAGTGGTATGAACTAAATGTAATAAACTGGGGAAAATTTAGCAAGCTGTTCATTCAGTTTTCTCTCAGCATTCCTGTATCTTTGGAGGTAAGCCTGCTCCTTTTCTCCAAGGACCTTTCACATGATGGTTTTATGACCTGCTTCAGGGGACAGTCAAAAGGTCCTTCTTGCACTTGCTGTTTCTCAAACTCCTTCAGCTTAAAACATTCAATACACTCACATGCCATCTTTTGGGTAGCATGCCCTGAACCCTCTCATGTGCATGACAGAAGGTATACATTAGCTGCTTACTTTCAAGTTATTTTCATTTTACACATGGTTGTCACTACGAATATGGTGGCAACCAATGAGAAACTTAAGTGAAAGAATGTGCTCCTGCCGGGCTCGGTGGCTCAGCCTGTAATCCCGCGCCGTTGGGAGGCTGAGGTGAGTGGATTGCCTGAGCCCGCAGGTTCGAGACCCACCTGGGCAGCAAGACCTCATCTCTACAATAAATCAAAAAATCAGCCGGGCATGGTAGCGCATGCCTGTAATTCCGGCTACTTGGAAGGCTGAGGCGAAAAGATCGCCGGAGGCAGCAGGTCAAGGCTGCGGTGGCCGGGAGCGGCTACTGCACTCCAGTCTGGGCGACAGAGTGAGACTCCAACTCAAAAAAAAAAAAAAAAAAAAGAATGTCCTCCCTTTCACTGCAAACATAATGTTTTTAAGCACACTTTATAACTAGAATTAAGTAGTGGAAAGCAGATGTTTTGTCAGGCCTGCTTGAATCAACAGACAGACCAACTGTGATGAAGGCGGATGCCCTCAGTTGTGCCCAGGAGGCTGATATCCTTAAAGCAGCCCTTTCTCCCAGGTAGATGGGCAGACCCTAATAATTTTAAACTAAATGTTGCCTATCAACTTGGCAAAAAATTGTAACGACTCTAATGCTGGTAAGGGGAAACCAGCAGTTTCCTATTCTACCACTGCACCAGAACTTGATACTATCAGTTTGAGGACAATTCGGCAATGCAAAATTTGGCCATCAAATTCACTGTGTAAGCCGGGCTCAGTGGCTCAGCCTGTAATCCCACGCCTTTGGGAGGTTGAGGTGAGTGGATTGCCTGAGCCCGCGGGTTCGAGACCCCCTGGGCAGCGAGACCTCATCTCTACAATAAATCAAAAAATCAGCTGGGCGTGGTAGCACATGCCTGTAATTCCGGCTACTTGGAAGGCTGAGGCGGAAGGATCGCCAGAGCCCAGCAGGTCGAGGCTGCGGTGGCCGGGAGTGGCCACTGCACTCCAGTCTGGGTGACAGAGTGAGACTCCAACTCAAAAAAAAAAAAAAAAAAATTCACTGTGTATCGTCAATGAGGATACTTTTAGATGCAAATAATAGAAACCCTGGACAAAAACAACTTAGCCAAGAAGGAAATTCATTATCTCATATAACAAGAAGTCCAGAGGTAAGGGAGATTCAGGGCTTGTTAATTGACTGGTTCTGTGGTTATCAGGGTCCAGTGTTCTTTCTGCCTTTCTGCTCTGTCATCTTCAACATGTTGGAGTTGTCCATAATGATTAATTCCTCATGGTCATAGTACGGCTGCAGGAGCTCCAACCATTTGACAATGTGCAAAGGCTGGAAGAAAGAATGTCTATTTAAGAGGGAGAAAACTTTCCAAAAGCCCCTCTATCTGTCCCACTCTAAAATTTTCTCTCACATGGCTGTTTGACTGGAATCATATCTATTATAAACCCTATCATTGGCAAGGAGAATGAAATTACACAATTGGCTTAGGACTGGGGAGAAACTTGACATCCTCTGAAGCACAGACGTTCCCAGTGCCTGAGTCAGATGTGAGTTAAATGAACAAGGAAGAAGTTGCTGAATTCCTGCTTTCTAGGCCACCAATAGAATCTGCTGTCTTCTTTAAGACAATGCTTTAGCATTTTCCATGACATAGCACATACAGAAAAGTCTAATGCAGTATTTGCATGACACTCTGGAAAAAATTGGAGGGCACTGGGAAGCTTCAGTATGGAGCTTGGTAAAAATAGTCACTTTTTTCCTTTTGTTATATAATTATGATAAGAAAAATAAAATACACCATACTAAGAAAGATATTCTGCATTGAATTTGCATAAAACTTCCAGGTAAAACCTTTTCAAGTTTTAAGATGGGAAACTTGAGCCTGCTTTTATAAAAAGCTCACACACATTTTTCTATTTCAGGTTTTATGTTAAAATGGCTATGCTCAACTCCTTATCAAGACATTTCTTTGAGTGATGAACTGTCCAGTTTCCCTATAGTCACCAGAGAAAAACTTTATTCTCAAAGTAGGTGATAAAAAAATTTATAACCATTTTTACAACCATTCAAATATTTTCTATAGTTACAAATCTATTAAAAATTAATAGGTCTTCCTTTTATTTCATGGACAAATATAACATTGAAATTTCTCTCTCTTTTAAAATCAGAGTCTTACTTTGTCTCCCAGGCTGGAGTGCAGTGGCACAATCATGGCTCACTGCAGCCTTGACTGCCTGGGCACAGGCGATTCTTCCACCTTAGCCTCCTGAGTAGCTGGGACTACAGGTGTGAACCACAATGCCTGGCTAACGTTTTTAATTTTTTTTTTTGTAGAGATATGATCTTGCTATGTGGCCCAGGTTCAAATTCCTGGGCTCAAGCAGTTCTCCCACTCGGCTTCCCAAAGGGCTGGGGTTACAGACATGAGTCACCACTCTCAGCTTAACATTTCTTTTACATTAAAATTGGGTTTCAAGCTCATCTGAACTTTTTCATAACAGATCTTTTAAAATTATGAAATGCTCTAATGTATATATGAAATGCTGTAGCAGACGTCATACCTAACCCAGAAGCTGCTACAAGGGAATCTCAGCTAAAATTGGCAGAGGTCTTTGGTGTATATGAAGGAAATGACTCCCGTGTGCACCCTTCTGGAGTCCTGCTCAGTCTCTATTTTGCCCCTGCACTCAACATGTGCACTTGGGATATGAATTTCTTCAGCATCCCCATGGGTCCTTGTCTACCAAGGGCACAGTACTGCTTAGGGAAGCACCATCATTCATCATTTAGGTCAGGGGTTCTCAAATTCCTGTCCCTAGCTATAAAATTTCCCAATGTAATCAGTACAAAAGATTTTCTATTATCTTAAATGATTTTCAGGTTAATCTACATGGACTAATCAAAACAAAATAAAGTCAAACTAAAGCATTTCTGGGTATGAGATTGGGGAACACAGGCAGAGATTGCCCCATCAAACAGGATACCAACTGTTCCTGTGGCCTGAAACTTCTTTCTTCTTTGTTCCAAATTGCCCCTGACTATCTTCACAGTCAGATGTCCACTTAGACATCTCCTCCTCTCTGAGGAGACTTCTCCAAACCCCCACCCCAAATTAGGTTAGCTATCCCCCCACTGAGCTCTCCCAGCGTCTTGTTCTTGCTCAAGCTGCTGTTTGGTCTCCATCCTACCTCAGGCTTCAAGTCCTTGTGGGCGATGATCTTACCTCACCCTTCATTGGCTCTTAGTCCTACCTAGTAAAGGAAGTGGTTCATAGATGTTTAATAAATATTGAGTAAGTGAATGAATGAGACTCCGTTAGTGTAGACACTTGTTTTGTTTACTTTTTCATCTCTGTGGAAGAGGAGACCTGACTTTCCCAAGTATGTTGGTGAACATAAGTAGAGTCTTTCCCCCACAGACTTCTCTCCTTTAATTAAGTGCATCATGAAAAATCACAAAGTATATTAAAAAATGAAATGTTCAGGACATCCTTCCCAATTATTAGCAGCTCTCAAGTATTCTACAAGAAACTTTTCATGGTATTCTCCTTTCCTAACTGCTGTGTCCAGAACCTGCTGTCCTGGAAAGAATGTCTAAGAAGGAAAAAAGAGGTGTGCTTCAGGGGGCTGAGTTTTCAACCCAGGTTCTCAGGAAGGCCTTTTATTCCTCCAGTTTCCCGGAGATCAAGCCAGTAGCTGCTTCCTGCCCCCTGCTGAGCTGGACCTGGGGGCTGATGGTTTTACTGTTCTCTGGGAAGCATGCAGCTTCTGAGCTGCAAGTCCAGTAGCTTGAGGCCTCCCTTAAATTGACAGGATTGGAGCCACACATTCCACAAGCAGTTGGAAATGTCTCAGCCTTTGGTTCCTTATTATGAGAATGTTACTGTGGCTCTGGGCTAGACAATGAATACAGCAATGGTTTTGATGTCTTTTGTTTCATGCAGTCCATAAAAAAGCAGCCTGGCCCCCCTGTCTGCGCTTAGTTTGGGCAGATGGACCCTCTACTATGACAGCCTTTAACTTTCGCTCTTACCTGCCATCATTAAGTTACTTACAATGGGAAAACTTGTGTATAATGTTTCATTTTATAGTGGCCTGTAGCACCCTTGGGATGCCCACCCCACCTACTCACTTTGAGACCCCGACTCAGGAAGCTAAAATGTGTTGTTCCCATTTGTTAATTCTTAGTACCATACACAGTTCACTGGCCTGCTCTGTCTTCCCTCCATTAGTAGCTGCAACTGAGTTTTGTGATAGCCTTTTCTTGTCTGTCTCTGAGGTGATTTTAGGGAATATGTGGAAATCTAAATCTCCTGCTGGTCGACAGGCAAGAGCTGGGTACCAGAGGCGGCACAGTTGATGGGGTATTTGATTCTTTTTCATTCTGATTAAGCCTCCGGGGACTCATAGTCCAAACATGAAGGACAAATGGATTTTAAATTAGTTCTTAGGATCCCAAAACTCTGGCTGCAAGTACAAAGAGGTTAATGGTCTTGTAGGCATTTTTACTTGCGTCTCAGTTTTATAGCTTTGAATCCTTATATGAGCCTATATGAGCTTTTCGTTGGCCAGGGATGTTAAAGAACTAAACCCTGGAATAATAGAAATAGTGTGAGGAAAGATAGATAACCTGCAGAAAGACTATAAGGCTGTTCTGACTTCTCTCAACCATTGCAGGCCTGACATCAGGACGGTAGGTGTTGATGTGTGACAGTCCCCATCTCCACTTACAAAAGTGCCTGGAGGTAGCATAAAGAACTATCAGGGCAGTTGTCAAACCCCTTTCCTCCCTATTAGGTGTAGTGCCCAGAAGGCATGACCCTGTTGCTTTTTTTTTTAAAATTCCGAACAGTCAGCATTTATTAACTAGTGCCAGAGAAAGTGACAGAATATCAGATTTTTGATTAAGAGATATTCAAATAGAGAAGATAAATAACCACAGCCAGAAGTTGCAATGGTCTTCAACTCTATATCATTAGTCTTTCAGTTCCCATGAAGGTTGAACACACTGCTACTAGAAGTATTTTCTTATTCAAAAATTGTAAGCAAATTTTCAATTGCCAGAATGAAATCCACCACAATCATAAAATGTAATAGGTGCATTTACTATTACAGAAATTATCAAAGACTCAGTTGCTGTTTTTAATGGTAGTATGTTTTAATGGCAATGTGTTTTATTTCTCTGGTGGAATAAAAGGTTATGCTCCAGTGACCTGAAATAGCCCCACTGAGCACATTTCACACCTCCGCACAAGGCACTTGGGGAATGGGAAGAGTCCATTTGCTTGAGTTGAAAGAGACATGGTTTGGAAAGGGAGGAGCTTGCTGAAGGTGAGAGGCACTTCCATGCGACTGAGGCTGCAGGTAGCTATAGTCCCTCTGTCACCTTCTTCTGGGCCATAGAGGCAGTAGTGGGCAAGAGAGAGGTGTTGAGTTGGTGGAGGTAAGGAAAAAAATTAAGCTTACGAAGTCAAAGATTGAGTGCTATGTGGAAAAGTTTTACCTCCCAGCAAGGAACCTGTGTCTAGGCTCTGGAGACTGAGGTGCCTGGACACTAGGGTGAGGAGAGGAGGAATGGGGAAGGTCCTTCAAAGCCAAAACACCGCAACTACATTTCTGCTTTATTAGGAAAGCAAAGTCTCTGAGCGTTGCCAATGGACTGGTGACTGGGAGGTACTGTCTTGGGTTTGGTGATGAGGGATATGGTGCCCAGCTGCCCCTGTACACAGCTGGGTCAGGACTGTGTGGCCACTCTGTACCAATATCTGCAGGCACATGGCCAGGTCAGGGTATACCAGTGGCCAAAGTGGTGGGAAATGAAGAGCCGGCTCTCCTCATGTATCCCTTTTATTTATTATACTCCCTTGACTGTTTCTACCTTCGGTCATATGAGAACTGGAGCATACTGTTTGATTCTGGATGATTTTCTTAGTATCTTTGTACCTCAGTCTGCTTACCTCTGAGGAAGGGAGACGAATATCTAATGCAGAACAAACTCAACATCAGAGGTCCTGAACCGCTGACTGCTGACCAGCCCCACCTGGCAACCTCACAGTGGGATTTCTTTTTCTTGCATCTCTTTCCAGAGAGTACTAACTCCCCCAGACACTGCACTCTTATTAAACTGGACATATGTATCTAATTTAAAAGGTGATCTACTAAAAAGTAAAGTTGTAGATGAGGGAGCCAGGCCCCCCTAGCAGCCCCCATATTTGTTGGTGTCTCCTCACTGGAAAACAAGCCATTTGATCCCTTCTAGTGAAAGAAAAAAAAAACGCATTAAATTTTGTGACCAAGAACATTTATGATCCATTTGACCCCAAATCTCAAAACCCATTGAAAATGACATTTAAATCTCACCCTGAGATTCTGCCAACACCAGTGAGGAATATAACTAAGAGATTGTGTTACATCTTTGACCTGAGCTTTTTTTTTTCTTTTAAATATGGTCTTGATAAATGATTTCCCATTTACCTTTTTCTTTTCTCTATTGCCTGTAACCTTGAAACTTGATTCGCTTGCTATCCACCAAGCAACACTGATTTGCAACTTCACTAGATGGGATGGGGGAAGGGGGATTTGCAACCTCAAAACAACCCTGCTTTCCCTATCACAGGGGGCCAGAGGGAGTGGCGGACTCTGTGGGGTCTTGCTGGGTGCTAATTAAGGTAAAGGTGCTGTGGGTGGTGTGCCCAGTCCTTAGCTGAGTGAATTATCCCAGTGTACTTTGGATAGCAAATTTCTGGTGCAAAAAACTGCAGAGCTGTGGTCTTAACACTTGCACAAAAGTCACAAAGTCACCAAACCTCTCTGTGTCTCAGTTTCCCCGTATATGTAAAAGAATAAAAATGCTCGCTCTATAAGTAGGGTGTTTCAGCAGCAAATAACAGAAAATGTAAATCAAATTCCTCAACAATAAGGATATTTACGGACTTCCAGAACAGGAAGTGCAGCCGTAGGGTGGAGTTAGGCTGTTGCTCTGGCTTCTTCTCCCATCATCATCTCCTGGCTTGCCTTCTCCCCATCGTCTTCTGTCCCTCCTTCTCCCCGTCATCTCCCACCTTCCTTCCGTCATCATCTTTGGCCTTCTTCTCCCCATCATGTCCTGCCGTTCTCTTCCCCATCATCTCCCGCCCACCTTCTCCCCATCATTTGCTGCCCTCCTTCTCACTTCAGCTAGGTCTTTGGGCTGGTAGGGAAGTGGAGGCAGCAATTTGCAAACTGACATGGGGCCAGATTTAGAGAATTTTGTTTAAACATCCTAACTGGAGATTTTTTTTGACACACAAAGTTTCCAGACTTGAATGGTGAGTTTTTGTAGTGCGCTACAGTCACTGGCATATACATAGGATACTAGGTATACTTCCAATATCTGATTATCACTGCTGGCATAAGAACATAGGGCCAGGTTTGCTTCCTTTGACATTCTTTTTTTGTTTGTTTCGTTGGTTTTTGGTTTTTTTTTTTTTTTTTTTTTTTTTTGGCTTTTTGGGGTTGGAGTCTCACTCTGTCGCCCAGACTGGAGTGCAGTGGCCGCTCCCCGCCACCGCAGCCTCGACCTGCTGGGCTCCGGCGATCCCTCCGCTTCAGCCTTCCAAGTAGCTGGAACTACAGGTGCACGCTACCACACCTGGCTAATTTTTGATTTATTATAGAGATGAGGTCTCACCTGCCCAGGCGGGTCTCTGAACCCACGAGCTCAGGCAATCCACTCACCTCAGCCTCCCAAAGGCGCGGGATTACAGGCTGAGCCACCGAGCCTGGCTCCTTTGACATTCTGGAATGTGCCCACAAAAGACACAGGAGCTGGAATGGCTGTGCCTTTTGTGAGGTAACCAGTATCATCAGGTGATGCTCCTCTTAGAGGAGGCAGGTATTCAATTCACAGCCAGAACTGAAGAGACACCTTGAGGCTGAAATTTAAGAACTTGACCAGAAATGGCCAGTCATGTCACCATGGCTTCCCTTGAAGAGAAGGATACACTGTGCTCACCCCCCCCCACCCCGTATGTAACCTTCTTCCAGAAGCCTAAAGCAGTGGTTATCACCTTTGAGCACATCGGGATTCCTATGAGAGCAGGTCAACGCACAGATTGCTGAGTCACACCTCAGGAGTTTCTGATCCAGCAGTTCTGGGGTGCAGCCTGATCGTTTGCGTTGCTAACAAGTTTCCAGGTGATGCTGGTGCTTCTAGTGGAGGAACCAGGATTTGAGAACCCCTGACCTAGAAGATGAATGACAGAGTATGCTTTGCAGCAGAGAGAAAACAACAACCACCTAGACTCAGTGGCTTCCTCGTTATTGTGGCTTGGCTTATTTAATCTCAATAGGCTTCTCCTCATTACTGAAATGTCCTGAGTCACTCATTTATGCAGGGAACCCCATTTTTACCCACTAGGCTGGAGCTCCCCGTGAGAGAGTGATTGAGGTTCATAGTTTGCCAACTATAAGGAGCTCAAAATCTCATCCCTATGAATGCTTAAAATGTTAAGGAGAAGATGCAAGCTCCCAGAGGTGCTACCTCCATTTGCACTGGATCCCCAACACAGGAAGCACAAAGAAGTCTCTAGCAGAAGCCCTGCACAGTGCCAAGTCTATAGGGGTCCTGGAGAACTTTTAACTAATGGGCACTTGTAAACCTAACAGGATTTCCTACCAGTGTGAATGCCTTGGGTAAAATGCTCATTAAACTATCAGCCAGCAGAGAGGTGTTGCTTCTGGGAAGGGGGTCGCAGCATCATGGAGTGGAAAGAGACCTCCCCAGGTCACCAGGATCCTCAGCTTCTCCAACCACCCACCACCCACCACCCACCCCAGACTCAAACTCTCTTTCAAAGCCCTTTAATGGATTTTACAACTCTCCTCCAACTTAATCAGGAAAATATTCTCTTTCTCCAATCCAAAATATATATTCATTTTAAATCTACTATTTTCTCTTGATGGAGATCTCTTCTGTGAAAATTGAAAATGGCTGGCCACTGTCTATGATAGGACAGTTCTTCATATGCTTAAAGTTCCTTATAAATTCACTCCTAAGTATTTTTTTCTTTCTGTACCAATGTTTTTTTTAAAAAGGTCCAAATGTGGTGACTCATGCTTGTAATTCTAGCATTTTGGGAGGTCGAAGGGGGAGGATTGCAAAAATAAAAAAATTAACTGAGTTTGGTGGCGCACACTTGCCGTCACAGCTACTTGAGAGGCTGAGGTGAAAGGACAGCCTGAGTCCAGGAGTTTAAGGCTGTGGTGAGCCATGAGTGTACCATTGTACTCCAGTCCAGGAGACAGAGTTAGACCCCAGTCAAAAAATAAAAAAAAATTAAAAGATTCCATAGCACAAAATGGTATACAATGAAAAAATTCTCCGTATCTCAGGCCCATGGGTTGCTTTCCTAGAATTAACCTCCAACAATAGTTTCAGAAATTTTCCAAGCTATATTTTTATACACACACATGCTTTTTTTTTTTAACTTAATTACATATCTTGGGGTCTCTTCATATCAGTACACACACTTTGTTATAAGAATGTATACCATAAATTATTTGTGGTTCTCTAACTGTGTACAGTTTTGTACTTTAGACAGTGTTGCAGAGACCGCTTTGATTATTTTGTTACGTATCTGTGGAATTGCCACGCCAAAGGCTTGTGCATTTTAAATTTTGGCAGATTACATTCTAGAGGTTGCACCAGTTTTCATTCCCTTCAATAATGTTCAAGGGTTTCAGTGATTTCTCATATATGTTCATCTATACAGCGTGTTGACAAGCTTTCAAGTTTTGCCTCATATGCAAAAATAATGCTATTTCAGATTTAAATTGACATCTCTCTTATGAGTGTCATTGAGAACATTTTCTTATGTGTAAGTACCATTTACATCTCTGAAGTTTGTTTATATCCTTTTACTCATTTTTCTGTTGGTTGTTAAACTTTTTTCTGTAGTTTTGTAGGCTATGTTTACATATCAGGAATTAGCCATGACTGTCATACTTGTGTATTCTGTTGTAAGAATTTTAAATATTTTCTCCTATTTGGTCATTTCTCTTGATTTGGTTCTAAAGTGTTTTATGCCATGGAACAATTTTTTATTTTTATGTGGTTAAATATAATCACTCTTTTTCTTAGTGACTTCTAGATTTTATGTCAGAGGGCTTCCCCAATTTGAGATTATTAAAAAGAAAAAAGATCTTTCTTGTTGTCTTCTAGTACTTTTGTGGTTTATAGCTTTGTGACTCCTTGGTGTAGGGAGGGAGAGATTAATACAGCTTTATTTTGCTCCCACTTATTTCAGCACTGCTTACTGAATAACCTATTTTTTCTTTACTGATATGCAATGTGACTATTATAATAAACTAAATTTCCATTTTAACATGAGCATATTACTTGTGTAATCTGTATTTATTCCACTGGTCAGTCTATTCATTTGCCAGAAATTCATTATAAGAAGTCCTATAACTGTATAATGCATTTCAGTATCTGGAAGGACTAGTATCCACCATTACTCTTTCAGAATTTTCTAGACATACTAGTATCTTTACCTTCCATGGAAAATTAAAAATCAGTCTGGAATTGAAAATGACCATGTTTTATTTCTCGAACACTTCTACACTGTTGGTGGGAGTGTAAACTAGTACAACCTCTGTGGAAAACAGTTTGGCGATTCGTAAAAGATCTAAAAATTCACCTCCCATATGACCCTGCAATCCTCCTACTGGGAATATAACTGGAGGAACTCAAATCACGCTGTGAAAAAGATACCTGCACACACATGTATATTGCAGCATTGTTCACAATAGCGAGAACATGGAACCAACCGTGCTGCCCGTCGAAAGAGGACTAGATTAAAAAAATGTGGAACATATACATGATGGAATATTACGCAGCCATAAAGAAGGACAAAATTATAAACTTCACAGTAACTTGGATGGACTTAGAGTCTATAATACTGAGGGATCTATCACAGAAACAAAGAACCGAGTATCACATATTCTCACTCATAAGCAGAACTTGAACAATTATCATAATACTATAAGATAAGGATTGGCAGTAGTGGGAAACTGCCAGGGTGGGAGGGATGCACCTCGTCAACAAGGGTACCTGCATAATGACCATTTATATACCTAACCCTGAATTATATCCCACATATTTAAAATAAAAAATATAAAAAAAGAAAATTACCATACTGGTATTTTTGTTGAGATTGCATTACATTTAGGGAGAATTGACTTTTATTAAGTCATCCGATCCAATAACAATGTTAACATTTCAACTTATTCACATTTTCTTTTGTGTCCTTAAGTGGCATTTTAAAGTTTTTTCATGTACAACTTGAACATGTCTTGTTAAGTTCATTTCTAGATAATTTTCAGATTCTTATTATAAATGAATATTTCCTTCCATTTTGTTTTCTAACTTGTGTATATTTTTGTATCCTATGTTTATACTCATCAATATTATGAATTATTTTACCATCTATAATACTTTTCAACCGATTCTCTTTTGTACTATCTGCAAATAATAATTTTATCCATTCTCTTTCTATGTTTTTATTTATTTATCTCTCCTCTTTCTGTCTCCTCTTTTGTGATGGTTGGTACATCTAGAACGCAGTCAAATAGTGGGAATAGTGGACATCCTAGTCTTGCTCCTGATTTGAATAGGAAGGCTCCTAGGGTTTTCCCATTCAGTGTGATTCAGGCTTCTGTTAATGAACTTGTTATTTTATTGAGTTAATATGTTATAAAAGTATCCATCAATAACATTTTGTTAAAAGGGGGGCACGTGCCGGGCTCGGTGGCTCAGACGGTAATCCCAGCACTTTGGGAGACTGAGGTGAGAGGATTGCCTGAGCCCGCGGGTTCGAGACCCACCCTGGCAACTCGGTGAGACCTCATCTCTACAATTAATAATAATAATAATAATAAAACTAGTCAGGTGTGGTAGCATGCGCCTGTAGTTCCGGCTACTTGGAAGGCTGAGGCGGAAGGATAGCAGGAGCCCAGAAAGTCGAGGCTGCAGTGGCCAGGAGTGTGCCACTACCCTCCAGCCTGAGTGACAGATTGAGACTCCAACTCAAAAACAAAGGTGGGGGGGCACGTAACATCACGAAGGGTACCTGATCCTAAACCAGGGTAAGTAAAGACCAGCTGGGGGGCCAAACTTCACCTGTACATAAACTGCTTATGTACTTCATCCTGACTTGCACCTCACATCTTTACAATAAAAAACAAATAAATAAAGACTTTGCAGGTAAAAAAAATGTATAAAAATTTTAAAATGAATGTCAGATAATTAAATGACTTTTCAGCACCTATGGAACTAATTATAATTTTTCTTTTTTACCTATTAATATAGTAAACTATAGCAATAGCTCTTTCCAATAGTGAATAATACACAGCTAATATTTATTCTGTAGTTACTTTGTACCAGGCACTGTACACTGTTTTAAGCACCTATGTGTGTTAATTTATTAAGTCCTCTCAATATGCCGTCATTAACCACATTTTACAAATGAGAGAACTGAAGGACAGAGAAGTTAAATAATTATGTGTCCAAGGTCCTGTACCTGGTGAGTACCAGAACCAGGATCTGAACACAAGCACTTTGGTTCCCAAATCTGCACTCTCACCACTCAGCAGTCGTCTTTGAATTTCTGACGAGAAGGAGGTAGCATTCTCTTAATGTACTGCTGGATTCTGTCTGCCAACACTCTATTTAAATGGTTTATGTTTTTGTTTGGTGCTTTGCCTTGATAGTAATAGATAACTTTGGACTATCGTTTTTCTCCTTGCATGTGTGTTTTGTTTTTGTCAAGTTTTGAAATTGATATCTCACTAGCTTCAAAAACTAATTTGAGAATGTTTCTTCTTTTATCGTGGCCTGGAAAAGTTTAAGTAATCCTACAATTATTTTTTTCTGTAAAGATTTAGTAGAAGACATTCTTTGCATCCTTGAAAGTGTCTGATTCTAGTGTTTTTGAGGGAGTTGGATTTTTTATAATGCATGCTATTTTTCTCTGATAATAGGCCATTTAGATTTTCTATAACTTCTATGGTTGGTTTAAGTAATTTACATACAAAGCAGCCCAATTTACTTATTTTCATTCTGTATTAATGTACTTTCCTATTTTTTCTTAGTTATGTTAGCCAGTAGTTTAATTGCTTTGTTTTGTTTTTAGCTAGTCTGTGAATGTATTTGTTGTTTCTCCATTTTATTACATTTTCAGCTTTAACTGCAATTACTTCTACCCATTTCTAATTTTGTATATTTTGCTCCATCTTTTTACTTGACTAGGTTGTCTAATGGTTTGCTATCTATTTATTGTTTTCTTTGTTTATTTATCCCAATTGCCATCTTTTGGATCTATTTTTAGTTCCACTTTAAATAATTCCTTCTGTCTTATTTAATTATATTTGATAATTAGTTTTATCACTTACTGGATTAACTGCTTATATTAACTATTTTCATTCTTTTTTACTTAGCCATGCCAGGTAATAAAACTATGCTATGAGAGGCACTATCCTAAAGGTTGTGATATATACTTCTCGTATTATCGCTATTTTCTAGATATTGTACAGAATTTTAAATTTTGTTTTAATTTTCTCTATGGACCAAGAGTTAAGAGAGAGAGCTTCATGATTTCCAAGTGGTTAAGATATTCTTGTCTTTTATTTAAAAATAAATTTCCAGTTTAACTACATTGAGAACAGAGATTGTGATATATAATATTTCTATTTGTTGAAATTTATTAAAATTTTCCTTTGTGGTCCAACTTTTACAAATATGGTTATTTTTATCAATATTTCAGGGATGATTAAATAATGGGAATATTCTTTGTATTCAGGATTTATAGGTATAGATACATACAGATGTAGATAGATATAGATATACAACCTCTGTGTACATACACACTCTACTGTATTAACTATAGGATTAGATTTTCAATAGCCTTACTTATTTTTTGTCTGCTTGGTCTGTATGGGCTGAAAAAAGTGATTTAAGTTTTCTCATCACAATTATCTTTTCATCTATTTCTACTTGTATTTAGTGTAGTTTTCTTTCATGCATTTTGAAGTAATGCTGACTGCTACATGAATTGTATGTTTATCATCACAAAATGTTCATCTTTGTTTTGTATAGTGTTTTGCTGCTTTGAATTTAACTTTTTTTTTTTTTTTTGAGTTGGAGTCTCACTTCGTAGCCCAGGCTGGAGTGCAGTAGCACACTCACAACCACCCCAGTGTTAACCTGCTGGGCTCCAGTGATCCTTTCGCCTCAGTCTTCCAAGTAGCCAGAACTACAGGGACACACTACCACACCCGGCTAATTTTTGATTTATTGTAGAGTTGAGGGCTCACCAAGTTGCCTGGGCTGGAAATATAACTTTGATTGATATTAATATCGTGGTCTTTGCTATTTTTTGCTTACATTTAATTTCCACACCTTTGCTTTACCTTTTATTGCTTTTTAAAAAACTTTTACTTGCTTTACCTTTACCTTTTACTTTCCAAGCCATTTTATTATAGCTGTACTTATTGAATGTATTATATGGCTGAATTATAATTTTATAAAATCAATGTGAGAGCCTTTTTCTTTTAAATAGAAGAGTTTTCTCATTTACATGTACTGATAAACTATTTTTTATCTTAATTCTATCATCTTGTTTTATGATTTATTATTTTACTCTTCCTTATTTTTCTTTTCCTATACAGCTTAGGTTTTCTTGCTTTATGCTCTATGTCAAGTCAGTTTACTCATCTTCTAGTAATTTTTAAGATTGACATTCTGGTTTTGTTATTCTAGTGATACCCAGTAACTTCTAACAATATGTTGAAAACTCTTCTTGTCAACTTCAAAGAATGTATTTCGACATCCTGCTATGAAAGATAAGGCAAATTAACAAGACTTCCTCTTATCTTCCACACCTTTCTTCCCCTAGATATTATCCCTCTCACTTCCATAATATTCCATCACTACCATTAGTTAGGTCTTCACAGCACTTTTCACAATGAGCAATTATGGTATTTGTTTACTTGTTTGTCCTTAAACTCTCCCACTATTCTATAAAATACTCGAGATCAAGGGCTTTGTATGCTTTCGTGTGATCAGGGAAGAAGTGACACAATTATATAATAAGAGCAAGAGTTATAAAAGACCTTTGAGATTATTTCACCTATGGCAAGACCTCATCTCTACAATAAATCAAAAAATTAGTCGGGCATGGTGGTGCATGCCTGTAGTTCCAGCTATTTGGAAGGCTGAAACAGAAAGATCGCCTGAGTTCAGCAGGTTGAGGCTGCAGTGGCCGTGAGCGTGCTGCTCAACTCCAGCCTGGGCGAAAGAGTAAGACTCCGACTCAAAAAAAATTTTTTTAAATGAAGAAACAACCTCCAGGAGGTAAAGACACTGGCCCGACATCACAGAGCTAGTGACATCACAGGGCTAATGAGCTGAGATTGGCTCACCAAAGCCTGTTCCAGAACTCCAGGCTCCCTCAATACACAACACCAAGAGAGGCTTCACACTTACATAAAACGAAATGGACAATATTTTTTCATAATTTTGATTTCTATGACTCAGTAAGTTTTAAATGATCTATTTTAAAAATGGCTCTATTATTATATACAATTTTAAAGAATCATTGTTCCATATGTCCAAAGTAACCTTTAACTCTTTACAGATATTTTCTAGATGTTTCTTGATGGAAGAAGTCCAAGAGGAAGAATACTCCCATTGCAAGTTGAGAACCAAGATTTTAATAAGCGACACACTCAAAGTCATTTAGAATGGCAAGAATTGATTCCAGAAAAGAATCTCTGTTTCCTGGCAACCAGCTCAGTACTCCCTGAAGGGCACTTTGAAGGAAAGTTCAATCAATGGAAGGGTCAAATGTTTTCTTTTTCAAACGTCCATTTTGCATGTAATGGTTGCTCTGTGCAGACATTGTGGTGCTCTTGTTCATAAGATCTAGGGTCCTTCTGTGCAAATGCATGTGCTGTGGGTAAGAAATTACTTCAGCTGAGTTTATTGGCATTTCTTAGTGCATATGAGTTCAAAGAAAATTATTACAGGTAAGAGCTCTGCCCGTTAAAATACCACCGTATAGATTACATGTGATATATTTGGTCAGGGAAACATCCAAGAAAATCTCAGGACAGATCTTGCCAATTCCAAAGACCAGCCTTTACAATGGGATGGTAAATCTTTCTCCTGACCCTAAAACCACCTGCGTGGCCCTGATTATTTTTTCAATTTTACTAAATGCTTTCTCGTGGAAATGTATGGAGTTTAGGAAGGATGCTAAAGTCAGACTAAACCCTTGGCTTGAACCTGGTCTTGTGCATGTCCTTGAGAAGGGTCTTTAACATGACCAAACTTTCATTACTTCAGATGTGGATATGTAATAATATTATTTTAGAAGGTTATGATACTTCAATAAGATTATGTGCAAGTATCTACTGCTTGGTATGTATTTAAGTCTTTGCCTGACCCAAAACATTACTAGCTGCCAAAGATTGGTATGGCAGTCTGGACCAAACTGAAAACAGTACTAACCAATGCTATATCATCATTTGTGCTTAATTAGAGACTTTGGTCAGTTGCTCTGTCAGCTTTCAAAGCTATATTAAATATACATTTGTATAACTCCTTAGGACTTAGAAACATGAAATTCCAGTTAACAGAAGAAAAAAATGGCATCATCAAGAAGTGAGGTAATAAACTTCAAGCTACACAGGCCACAAGTCAGCCCTATGGATGAGCAGCTCTTACAAGGGCCACCGTGGTACCCTGGGGACCACCTGTGAGGGGGGCATACAGGTGTACAACAGGTTCCAGGAGCTCTGGTACTTCGAAGGTTTTCTGTTTCTGACTGATAGGAAACATTTTCTTTCTTTTTCTTTTTTTTTTTTTTTTTTTTGAGTTGGAGTCTCACTCTGTCGCCCAGACTGGAGTGCAGTGGCCGCTCCCGGCCACCGCAGCCTCGACCTGCTGGGCTCCAGCTATCCTTCCGCCTCAGCCTTCCAAATAGCTGGAACTACAGGCAAGCGCTACCACGCCCGGCTAATTTTTTTGATTTATTGTAGAGATGAGGTCTCACCAAGTTGCCCAGGCAGGTCTTGAACCCATGGGCTCAGGCAATTCACTCACCTTGGACTCCCAAACCATGAGATTACAGGCTGAGCCACCGAGCCCGGCTGGAAGCATTTTCTTTCTTTTTCTTATTTATTTATTTTTTAATTTTTTTGAGTTGGAGTCTCACTCTGTCGCCCAGGCTGGAGGGTAGTGGCCGCTCCCGGCCACCGCAGCCTCCGACCTGCTGGGCTCTGACAATTCTTCCGCCTCAGCCTTCCAAGTAGCTGGAACTACAGGCGCGCGCTACCACACCCGGCTCATTTTTTGAATTATTGTAGAGATGAGGTCTCGCCAAGTTGCCCAGGCGCGTCTCAAACCCGCGGGCTCAGGCAATTCACTCACCTCGGCCTCCCAAAGCACGGGATTACAGGCTGAACCACCAAGCCCGGCTGGATGCATTTTCTTAAATGTCCAGTTGTCATACTGCAAACATTCATTCCCCTACTTATAACCATTTTTGCTTCATGTGCTAGAAATGATGAGCTAATGGGAATAGGGCAATCTTTTGTAAGACAGGCCAGTGGGGAGTAATCCCAAGCAGAAGCACTGAGCTGCCACTTCTTACTCAACAAGAATGTTACTGAGCGATCCAAGTATGCCTGGTGAGTGCTAAGTGGTAGGGACACCATCGGTGAATCAGACCCAACTTATGCCACAGGAGAGCTACAGATAACTGGAAAAGACTGTATGACATTAACTTTAGCCAGGTAAACCTAGGTCTCAGTTTCCTAATGTGTGAAAAAAAAAAAGGAAACTTGACCAGTTAATTCCCTAAGATCCATTTTACTTCTTTCATTTATGTTTATGTGAAACTTTACTCTGAGTTCCGAAAAACCCAAGTATAGAGGGATATAGTAAGAAACACTTTAAATGATTTATACACCATCTTAATTTCCTCTACAAACAGGTTTAGACTGAACTAATAATGATGGCTGCATCCAAGAAGCCAATTTCAGTGCAGCATTTAGGAGTCACTGTGGGAGAGTCCCAAGAGCCTCAGCTGTTTTTCCCTTTTGCTCCTTCTGGTCTGCTGTTACTCAGAGTTTTCCATGTAGATTGTTTTTCTCTTCTTGCTGCCTGCTGGTTCCTCCATATTGTTTATTGCCTGTGTTAATTCACTTTTACTTGACCCTTAGCACCATCCATCAAATTCTCACACATTCATTAGCATATCATTGTTTTAGTAGGGGCTCAGCAGCTTCAATCGATCTCTGGCCAAAATTGTTGTGCTGTAACTGGTGTTGCTGTTTCTTGCTACTTTCTCATCTGGCTCTAGCCAGAAATGCGTGACAATAGCATTTAAAGATCTTCCGCATCCACTCCTATTACCCCTGCCTCCACCAATCTTAGCTTTCAAAACTGAACAAAGTGATAATGCAGTAGACAGCATTGTGCTAAGAAAACTGAGACTTTGCTAGTTGAGAAATGGAGTTTAAGGCCAGGCACAATGACTCACGCCTGTAATCCTAGCACTTTGGGAGGCTGAAGCAAGAGGAATGCTTGAGCCCGGGTGTTCTAGACCAACCTAGGTCAACATAATGAGACCTCAACTCTAAAAAAATAAAGGATAACAAAAAAGAATGGAGTTTCAAATCATAATAAGTTGTAATTTTTATTTTGAAAACTTATTATATTCAATTGTTATATCATAACCTAGTCTCATAGTCTATGATTTATATCGTTATAATTAGCAGATGAAATAAAGATGATAAAACACACTGAAGAGGGAAATGCAACTTGAGAATATGTTAGATGTGTTAATTCTAGACATTTCCATGTTTTCCCCACCAGTTTCTTTGTCATTAAAAGCACAAGCTAAATGAAAGTTAAAAGTAGGATAAAAAAGGAAGGATTTTTTTTTTAGATTAGAAAATATAATTTATTTAGAAAGTAAATCAAAGAAAGAGAGAAAGAGGAGATATACCTCCCCAATAGGGGAGGGGGTCAAAGCTTAAGAAAACATGACCTGGTCATTGCTCAAAGAGCACATGGCCACACCATAGCTCAGCAAGGCAATGGTCAAAAACGAAGGATATTTTAAAATACATTATTTAAGGTAGTTATCAGACATTCTCAGGTTTACTCAAAGTCGTTTCATTTGTCCATCTATCCATTCCACAGTTGGGCACTGGAGGGAAAAAATAAGAAAACAGAATCAAAAACAAGTACACATAGAAATAAACACAATAATTTCAAATCATAGTAAGTTCCATAAATAATGAGGCATGGGGGAGGTGGTAGAACATGACTAGGGGCACTTCAAGGTACTCTTAAAGTCTGAGGAAGTGACATTGGAGAGAAAATCTAATGACCAGGAGGTAATCATGCAGATACTTGAGCAAAAAATGTTCTGAGGTGAAAATATTAATGTTCTTTAAAGGGAAAAAGAACTCAACCCGGAAACATGTTTTCTGAGAGGACTTTAAGAAGATGAGAAGAGAAATAACCAGTTAGGAGACAGCTCCATAAACCATGCTCCAGCAGAGGGAATACCAGTTGTTACAGCAATGGCCTTCTAAGGTTAGAGATATGGGCCTTACTACCACTTGACCTCTCTGATCCTTTCTCTTTGCTTGCTCTCCTCAGTTGCATTGCTCTTCCTGGAACATTCCAGGCATGCTCCCACCTCAGGGTCATCATGCATACTACTCCTCTGTCTGGAATACTCTTCCCTTAAAGAGTTATGTATCTTGCTCACTTTCTTTGGGTCTTTGGTTAAACATCACCTTCTCATTGAGATCTTCCATTCAAATGTGAACACCTTGCGCTCACTTGGCTTTATTTTTTTTTTCTCCATAAAACTCATCATCACCTTACACGATATATATTTTGATCATTTTTTTTTTATTGTTCATCCTTTTTCCCTCTAGAATGTAAGCTCCATGAAGGTAGGGAATTCTGTCATTTTTGTTTAGTGCTGTATCTCTGAAATGTAGGGAAAAAATGCCTGGCATATAATAAGTACTCTCTATGTATCTGTTGAGTAAATGAAAGAACAAATGAATAGAGAAATTTGCAGAACTAAGTCCCTAGTATTATAAAAGGAAATTATTATACTTCAGACTAAAGAAGGAAAATGGAATACATGTGTTATCTTTGTTCCCTACAGAAACTTCTCTAAAAGAATATAAAAGGCATAAACTCACAAAGATAACAAGAACAAGAGAGGAGACAGCAGCAGACAAGAGATTTCAACTACATTTTGACAGCTGATAGCCTTGACTATTTTGCCAGACTGGAAACACTGAAACATAGGCCCGCAGGGGAGAAGTCAATTAGAGACAAGCTGTTTGTGCCTTGGATATAGCCTAGAAAGGCTTAGGCTTTGGAAGCACCTTGTACCTTTCTCAGGAAGCTACTAGAGGTTGTATTTCACCAAAATGGGAGATATATCAAGAAAGGGGGAAAAAATATTTAGGTTTGGGGAAACAGGGATTCAACACATAAAGGAAATTTCCAGGATAAGAATAGAGGTGGACGCTTTGTCGAAGATGGGTTGGTTGAGTAACTGGGGTTTTGTGTCCAGAATCTCTATCTTGTTTCATTGATCTATATGCCTGTTCTTGTACCGATACCAGGCTGTCTTGATTATTATAGCTTTATAATAGAACTTGAAGTCTGGAAGTGTGATACCTCCTACTTTGTTTCTTTTGATAAGGATTGTTTTGGCTATTCGTGGTATTTTATGTCTCCATATGAATTTCTGTATTGCTGTTTCCAGGTCTAAGAAGAATAATGTTGGTAATTTAATGGATATTGCATTAAATTTGTAGATTGCCTTTGGTAGGATAGACATCTTAACAATGTTAATTCTTCCAACCCATGAGCCTGGGATATTTTTCCATTTGTTTGTGTTTTTTATTTCTTTGAGCAGTGTTTCATAGTTTTCATAATAAAAGTCTTTCACTTCTCTAGTTAGGAAGATGCCAAGGTATTTCATTTTTTTGTGGCTTTTGTGAATGGGATTGTTCTTTTTATTTGGTTCTCTGTTTATTGTTGGTGTATAAGACTGCGACTGACTTTTGAACATTTATTTTATACCCTGAGACTTTGCCAAAAGTCCTTTATAAGCATCCACCAACAACCATGGGGGAGAAGAGAACCTATTCAGTAAATGGTACTGGGAAAACTGGCTGACCACATGCAGGAGATTGAAACACAACTCCTACCTATCACCATACACAAAAATCAACTCTAAATGGATCAAAGACCCAAATGTAAAACCTCAAACTATAAGAATCCTAGAAGAAAACATAAGAAACACCCTCACAGAAATTGTAATAGGCAACCAATTCCTGATCAACTCTCCAAAAGTGAATGCCGTAAAAGATAAGATAGACAAGTGGACCTCATCAAACTGAAAAGCTTCTACAAAGCAAAAGAAACCATCAAGAGAGCAGGGAGATGACCCACAGAATAAGAAAAAATATTTGCCAGTTATAAATCTGACAAAGGCCTTACATCCAAGATCTACAAGGAATTCAAATGTGCCAAAAGGACAAAAACAACAACCCTATTAAAAAGTGGGCAAAATATATGAGTAGACATTTCTCAGAAGAAAGCATATAAGCAGCCAACAAATACATGAAAAAATGCTCAGCCTCACTGGTCATCAAAGAAATGCAAATTAAAATCATACTGAAATACCACCTAACTCCAGTCAGGATGGCCATCATCAATAACTCAAAAAACAACAGATGCTGGAGAGGGTGTGGAGAAAAGGAACTGCTTCTATACTGTTGGTGGGAGTGTAAACTAGTACAATCTCTGTGGAAAACAGTGTGGTGATTTCTAAAAGATCTAAAAGTCAACCTTCCATATGACCCAGCAATCCCCTTCTGGGAATATACTCAGAGGAACTCAAATCACTCTATGAAAAAGATACCTGCACATTGTGGCATTATTCACAATAACAAAAACATGGAACCAACCATGCTACCCATTGAAAGTGGACTGGATAATGAAAGTGTGGTATATATACATGATGGAATATTATGCAGCCATAAAGAAAAATACAATTATGGACTTCACAGAAGTTAGATGGATTTAGAGTCTATCATACTCAGTGATCTATCACAGAAACAAAGATCTGAGTACTACAGGTACTCACTCATAAGCAGACCCTGAACATTTATCATAATGCCATAAGAAAGGGATTGGCATTAGTGGGACACTGGAGGGGACAGGGAGAAAATAACATCAATAAAGGTATCCAAACTTTACCTACATGATGACCACTTATGGGCCTAACCCTGAATTGTACCCCACATTTTTAAAATAAAAAGAATAAATATTTTTTTAAAAGTAAAGGGAAGTCCCAGCCTCACAGATGGGAGTGACTAGTCCAGATGATAGCAGGGGGACAAAAAACTTCAAAGGTTAATGTCTTAAAGAAGTAGAAAACATTACACCTTCAGGAACCATGTCTACAGTTGTTAAAGAAGAAGTAAAAGAAGCAGCAACAGCTAATAGACAAGCTGGAGTATTTGAACACACACACAGGAGAGTTAACAGTTCTGTCAGAGGATTTAGGGCTCAATTAGTAATACGAATGAGAAAACAAAGCAATTATAATCTTCAGGGAAAGCAAGAAGCTATACAAACAAGGAAATAGAATTATAATCTACTACTATGGCTTAACTGTAAATAATATGTACTTATTCATTATAATACTATTTTGGGAGGTTGAGGGGAAGGGCATTTGTTTGATATGAGTGGAGAGATGATAGTATAAGAAAATAAAACCAGTATCTTCTATAGATAGAAGTCAGTAAATATTATGTCAAATTGGAAAAAAAACAGTAGTAGAAACATATTCAGGACAATGCAGGTAAAAACAAAAAGAAATGGCTAAAAATCGAGAGTGGTAGCCTTTGAAAAGTAGGATTAAGGGTAAGGAAGAATGTGGCAGGGACTGTAGTTTTTTGTCATATGCTCTACAAGCCTTGACTATTAAGCTGTGTACATGTGTTTAATAGAAATAAAAATAAACTCAATAAAAGGAAGTTATGCTTTCATCATTTACCTCAAGAGAAGAATATTTAAGTAAAATATGTTCATATTTTAATCTCCATCCTTAGAAGATATTTGATAGATGAAGAATGAATGAATGAATGAATGAATGAATGAGCTATGCACTTATTTGAGTTCAGAACATATTGCTGGCAGCTGGTGAAATGATGAGAAGTCCTGCCTTGGAAAACGATTTAAGGAAAGCTGGAAAAGATATGCAATTGTGTACCCCACTACAATGGAACCCTGGGGTTTCTGCTCAGTTTAACCTATTACACAGTGTAAGGCTGGCAAAAATTGCTCATTTCCATAGAGCTGACTTTGCAGATTTAAAAAGTCCTGAATGGGAAATAAATATGCTGCTCTTAATAAATGTCTAGTTAAGGTATAGTTAATATAGTTAAATGTGAAAGTGTTTAAATGATATATTTTAATAGCATTCAGAGCACATTTCAGGATTGAGATAAATGCAAACTTTAAAAAAATTCTAACATCCTTTAAACACATCGCCTTATAATAGTAAATGATAAATTACTAAAGAAAAATGTTATTCTGCAATGTTTTGAAGATTAAGTAGAGTATGAGTCAAATTAACATTGTGTGTAAGTGAAGCTGTGACTATATCATGTCAGGGTGGTAATAAAATTGCAGAGGGGAGAGAATTAGAGTTTTATGCCACAGAAATGGAAGTAGTTTTCATTTTAATTGTTTTTCTTTAAATGGATTGTTTCTGTAATATACTATATTCTTTCCAGTTCACAGATGTTCAGGAGGGATAAAAGAGTTATAAAATATTCTAATGTGAGCTTTTAAAATAGCTTTTTTGGAACAGAAAAAGAGTAGCCTAAAGAATTCAGAATTTTTAGAGTTCAATAAAGCATTCCTATTGCAAATTTAGTGATTCACATTTTGTGATATGAAAAAACAAATGGCCTTTTAGCATTGATGCCATTTCTGGCCTGTGAGCCAAATAAATCAGTTTCACTTATGATTTTCTTTTTTTTAAGTCAGGTCTCTCCATTACAATTCACCTCCTTTCTTCCTCATCTCCTCTCCTGCTAGCAGTTCTTTATTCCTGGCGTTAGAGAAGCTCACCTTTTCGCTATCATCTCAGTGTGGCTCTGGGCTTTGTCTGAGCTGGCCCAGATGAATGAATTTGTTGTGCCAATGTCCCTTTGCCACTGATCAGAGCTCCTTCTCCACCCTTTCAGCAGGCCCTTTCCTGGGGCTACTCAGAAGCTCAGTTGCCGCAACAGAATAGAGTGCGGTGATCCTTACACTTGCTACACTTAGTACTTTTCATCTCCTTCTTCCCCTCTTCATCTTTTTCTTTAGAATGCCATTCTTTTTTCTACAATTCTTTCTAAAACTACTTTGATCCTTTGTGCTGTGTGCAAAGGCTCCTGTTTATCTCACAGCTCTGATTTTCTATTACAATCGTGGTTGTTTTTTTTTCCTCCTGGGCACATGGTTGGAGCTTAATATATATCCACCACTGTGTGTGTTAGATTTCTGTTGGATTTGGATCAAAATGCCACTTTACTCACTTGTTTATTCAGCAAAAAACAACAGCAATAAATATTTGCTGAGTGCCTACTATGTGCTAGGTTTACAGTGTTGAATGAGATAAACGTGGCTCTTCCCTTATGAAGTTTCCAGTCAGGTGAGCAAAAGATACATTAAACAAATGATTGAAATGAATTCATCAATGAATCTGTTCATTTCAAATATCCTAAGTGCCAGGAGAAAAAAGTATAGGGTGATATATATATGCATAGAACTGGGATAGCTGACCTAATTTGGGGGTTAGGAAAAGTTTCCTTGAGGCAGTGACACAACTAAAGAGCCAGAGAATAAGTAGGAATCAGCCAGGGGAATGGTAGAACATTCTTCACAGCAGATGCCTCGGGAGCAAAGGCCCTGAGGCAGGGGAGAGAGCAGAGTGTTGGAAGAACTGGGGGAAGGGAACTGAGGCAGCAGCATTGAAGAGGAGATGTTTAAGGGTGAGGCTGGAGCAGGCAGAAGGAGACAGACTTTAGAAGCCTGGTACATAAGGATAAAGGGGGCTGAAATGGGGGCATGATGGCATCAGGTTTGCACTCTGACAAGACGGAGGTTGTACAGAATGGATTGGAGGGGTCTAAGTGTGGATGAGGGAAATCTGTGCCAATTCTCTTCATACCTGAGGTAAACAACTCCAAGGTTCCCTGGGTTCACCCTGTGGTCCTGCCATGGTGTCACATGCACGAGGGTGGGAGTCAGAGGGAGAAGAGTGGTACACACCCTCCTTGAGGAGCACAGACGTGAGAGATGCAGGCTGCCTTGATTAGAAGACTTCCTAAATTTTCTTTGGACATTTCTCTAATTTCTCAATGTCTAATCAAAGTTTGTTTTAACCTTGCCTCTGCTTTTCTAAAGAGTCTGACCCTCTGATACCTCTTGGGGCTAGAACAGGAAACATTCAAGTACAAAGACAAATGCGAGTGAGCTCACAGTGAGTGCAAGGGTCATATCATCCACCCAAAACTGAAGCTATGTTTAAGGTAGGGAAGTGTGTCATTTCGGATGGGAAATCCAGTCATTTACTACCTTTTAGAAACAATTGACAAGGACCAGTGGTAGAATGAGAGATTGAAGGAAAATACAGATACCAGAGTTTCCCTTTCCCACACTGGAAAAGTTGTGTTTTCTTTGGTTTTGAAATTCCATCATTCAAGCCAGGAGGTTAGGATGACCCTGCCCTCCTATCCTCCTGGAAACCCAATAAAAACATATTCTTTGTGGGAGACGATACCATTTGGTGATGTTTTCTTTTATATCAGCTATTTAGATAAATGTTTTCAACCTCAGGGTAAGTTCCAATTTTTTCCTTGTAATTCAGCTCTTGGTTTCACTAGGCAAAAATGCTTTCAGAGTATAAGTGAATTCCTCCCTCTCTCCCTCCCTCCCTTGCTTCTCTCCCTCCCTTCTCTCCCTCTTTCTCTCCCTCTCTCCTTCCTTCATTCCTCCCTTCCTTCCTTTTCTCTTTCCTTCCCTCTTTCCTCCTTCCATCAACAAGTATTGTTTATGACATTCAAAGCAAATTTGTCTGAACACTGTTTTGATAATAATCCCAGCGTTGTCCTCAAGTGACTCCCTGATTATAGATGACCCAATTTTGCCTGGTCAAGTCAGATGAAATCTTGGCCACAGAGATTTTATCTAGCATATTTATTTTGATTCAACTGGGTCTTTCCTCTTTTTATGCCTTCTTTGGAGGTACATGAGGAAAGATTGAACATTTGGGAGGTAGTGTCTTGAAAAAAAGAAAGGAAGGAAGGAGGAAGGAGAGAAGGGGAGGGAGGGAAAGCAAAAAGCTCTACATAGAAATTCGAATAAGCCGGGCTTGGTGGCTCAGCCTGTAATCCCACGCCTTTGGAGGCTGAGGTGAGTGGATTGCCTGAGCCCGTGGGTTCGAGACCCGCCTGGGCAGCGAGACCTCATCTCTACAGTAAATCAAAAAAATCAGCCGGGCGTGGTAGCACATGCCTGTAATTCTGGCTACTCGGAAGGCTGAGGCGGAAGGATCACCGGAGCCCAGCAGGTGGAGGCTGCGGTGGCCGGGAGCGGCCACTGCACTCCAGTCTGGGCGACAGAGTGAGACTCCAACTCAAAAAAAAAAAAAAAAAAAAGAAATTCGAATAAGCAACCAATTCCTGATCAAAACCTCAAAAGTCCGGGCCATAGGTGTTAAGATAGACAACTGGGACTTCATCAAACTAAAAAGCTTCTGCAAAGCAAAAGGTCTAAAAGATCTAAAAATTGATCTTCCATTTGACCCAGCAATCCCCCTTCTGGGAATACACTCAGAGGAACTCAAATCATTCTACTTCTGGGAATGCACTCAGAGGAATTCAAATCATTCTACAAAAAAGATACTTGTACACACATGTTTACTGCAGCACAATTCACAATAGCAAAAACATGGAGCCAACCAGGCTGCCCATTGAAAGTGGACTGGATTAAAAAAAATGTGGTACGTATACACGATGAAATATTACACAGCCATAAAGAAGGACAAAATTATGAATTTTGCAGTAACCTGGATGGATTTAGAGTCTATCATATCAGTGATCTATCACAGAAACAAAGAAACGAGTATCACATGTTCTCACTCATAAGTGGATCCTGAACATTCGTCATAATACTACAAGAAAGGGATTGGCAATAGTGCCAGCAGAAAGAGGGAAGTGGGGCACATAACATCAGTAAGGGTACCTGATCTCAACCAGGTGAAGTAAGGACCAATGGGAAGCCCAAACTTCACCTATATGACGTACCTAATCCTGAATTGTATCCCACATCTTTAAAATATAAAAAAATAAAAAAATAAGAAAGAAGCTGATACGGTAGTACTCAAGAAAACCTAGGCTCCTGAGTGAGAGCTAACGGCACTACAGAGAGTGGAGCATGTACCCACAGGTAAATGACAGAGAGTCCACCAGGGGGTGAAGGTGGGAGGCAGCAGGAGCCTGGGGAAGTTCACTCACCCACCCTCAACAGTGCTTCCCTGTCCAGGTGGTAGAGGTGTCGAGGACATCCTGCATCTCCCTCTGACTCTATTTGTAGCACATCTGATACCCGTCATGTACTCAGCAAACACTTATTGAGTACCTCGTATGCACATGGCATTGAGATGATCACACGTTGTCTCATTCCTCAAGGAATTTAAAGCCCGGTAGGAAAAAAATAGACTACAAAACACAGTCTATGATAGAGTAAATAAAGGAAGTGCTCTAACAGAGGGACATCTGTGGGCATGAAGACAGAAAGGAAGAATGAATCAGGAGTTTGCAATGCAAATATGAGAACTTGATGTTTAGTCATGTGACAAGGTCACATAACGTACATCTGAGACATGTGATAACCATTCACATCCTAGAAGTCTAATGTATGAAAGTTTAATTTCAGAAAAATTAGGCAAGACTGTTACATTATAAACAAATGCTTTTCCTTAAAAAAAATTCGTAATATAACAAGTGAGTCTTATGTTAATATAACATTAAATATTAACTAATTAACAGAAGGCAGAGACAATAAGGGACTTTTGAAATGCTAATATATCTGTATGAAAATATGGCTCAAGCTATAAATATGTCATTGCACATCTTTTCATAAATATTTCTGTGACGTAAGCCAAAATATACCTGTAATTGTGATCATAAATGCAAGCATGTTCATTTTAATATACCCAATACACTGAGGGTACGTAGAAGAGGAGGTATGACATTCAAAGCACTAACTTCTTTTCTTCCTGTCTCCACACACTCCTTTTTCTATCAGGCTTGTTTAGTCCTTTTTAGCAACAAACCAAAGCTGGTGTGGCTCTTGATTCCAGTTGACAACCAGCAAGGATTCAGACAGAGCTGTCGCCATGGTGGAGGTGGGCTCCTGGATGCCTTTTCATGATGGGCAATGAGACCCTCCTGAGAGAGAGCGCATTATAAGGAAATACAAAACTTAACAACTTGAGCTATGCAGAATTGTTTGGGACCAGTGATTCTGAGGACAGGGCAGTGTCTTTTTTTGTCTTTTTTTGAGTTGGAGTCTCACTCTGTCACCCAGACTGGAGTGCAGTGGCCTCTCCAGGCCACCTCAGCCTTGACCTGCTGGGCTCCGGCGATCCTTCCTCCTCAGCCTTCTAAGCAGCTGGAACTACCGGCGCGCACTATCATGCCCGGCTCATTTTTGATTTATTGTAGAGATGAGGTCTCTCCAAGTTGCCCAGGCGGGTCTCGAACCCGCGGGCTCAGGCAATCCACTCACCTCAGCCTCCCAAAGGCGCGGGATTACAGGCTGAGGCACCGAGCCCGGCTAGGGCAGTGTCTTTTAGCTAGAATTGCCTCCTGGCTGGATTCCCCAGTGGAATCATTGTGAGTCTGGTGGCTCAGGGTGTTAGGTTTCGTATTCCCTTATAATAAATTATCTCTCAGAAGGTTCCCCATGACCCACACCAAAAAGGCATGCAGGAGCACACCCCCAGGGTGACAGCTCTGTCTGAATCCTTTCTTGTTGCCAACTAGGACCAAGAGCCACACCAGCTTTGGTTTGTTACCAGAAAGGACAGAAAAAGCCTGATAGAAAAAGGAGTGTGTGGAGACATTTGGCAACAGGTCATTGGCGTGGTTCTGCTGAAGTTCTTCCTCTAATTCTCTGACCTGGCTGCACATTAATATCATATGGGGCCGGGCTCGGTGGCTCAGCCTGTAATTCCGCACCTTTGGGAGGCTGAGGTGAGTGGATTGCCTGAGCCCGTGGGTTTGAGACGCGCCTGGGCAACTTGGCGAGACCTCATCTCTACAGTAAATAAAAAATCAGCTGGGCGTGGTAGCGCGTGCCTGTAGTTCCAGCTACTTGGAAGGCTGCGGCGGAAGGATCACCGGAGCCCAGCAGGTCGAGGCTGCGGTGGCCGGGAGCGGCCACTGCACTCCAGTCTGGGCGACAGAGTGAGACTCCAACTCAAAAATATATGTATATATATATTTATCATATGTGGAGCATCTTAAGAATCCCAGAGCCCAGGCCACATCATCAGAATCTTTAGGAACAGGACCCAGGCGTCAGTAGTTTTTAAATTTCCCTATGTTATTCTGCTGTGCAGCCAAGGCTGAGAATTACTGCTCCGAAGCCAGCGCTTCTCAGACTTCAATGTGCATGGAAATTCCATGGGGACTTGTTAGATGGAGGTTTTGACTCAGGAGATCTGGGGTGGGGTCTGGGAGTCTGCATGTCTAACAAGCACTCAGGTGGTGGTGATACTGTTGCCCATAGACAGAAAGAACAGAAATGACGTTGGCAATCCCTGGCAGAAATGACATTGGACTGGACCCCCTTGTAGTGTGTTCGTACAGGGACCTAGGATTCAGATGGCCTTCATAGACTATCTTGTCCTACAGTGGGTCATAATTGACAGGGCAGTGGCTGGGTGGGGTGGGGAAGGGGTTTCTCATCAAAGTTTTCTGTGGTTGGGGGAGTACTTTCCCTCCCTCTGTTGAATCAATCTCTCTATGATCTTTTCTTCTCATTTTTCCAAGTTTTATTTTTTCTCTATTTGTTCCATTCCCATTGCATGTATGCATAATGTACACATAGATATGACACGTGTCTACCCCCATGTCACTGTTAAACACACAATGATCTTTTCCTTTACCAAAATACACATTTTTGTTATTATGTGAGGGTCTATTGGGCAGTTAAAGTGGCCCTTATGGTTTAAAATGTACATGTGCAACAATATTAAACCTTCAGAAAATCCTGGTGCAGTGTCTATTAACTTACTGCAGTATAAATAGTACATTCTAGGAAAATTTAAATGAGGCCAGGTTTTCCAAACCATTCTGCTATCATTTATAACAAAAAGGCCTATAACATTATACATTTTATTCTTTTGTGTATATTTCTATTGTTTCATAGATATCACTTTCTTGACTAATACAACAAGCTTTCTAAGTAGAATGGAGAAGCCAAGTTGTTCATATCTTCTAAAGTTTAGTCTATGGAGATCAGCAGCTTGAGCAACACCACAGTTGATCCTTTCAGCACAGTTTAGATGCAGAAAAGCACGAATGTGAGCAGGCATGGTGGCTCATACCTGTAATCCCAGAACTTTGGGAGGCCGAGGTAAGAGAATTGCTTAAGCCCAGGAGTTCGAGACTAGCCTAGGCAACATAGTGAGACCTCATCTGTACAAAAAAAAAATCAAAAAGTTAGCTGAGCATGGTGGTGCATGCCTGTAGTCCCATCTACCTGGGAGGATGAGGCAGAAGGATTGCCTGAACCCAGGAGGTCAAGGCTGCAGTGAGTTGTGATGGTGCCACTGTACTCCAGCCTGGGCAACAAGGTGAGATTTTGATGAAAGAAAGAGGGAGAGAGAGAGAAAGAAAGAAAGACAGGAGGGAGGGAGGGAGAGAGGGAGGGAGGGAGGGAGGGAGGGAGGGAGGGAGGGAGGGAAGAGATGTGCCTGCCTACAAGTTACCACCTCCACTCTGCTAACGTGTGAAAACCCAAACTTTCCAAACATACAATTTAAACTAATGCTGAACGCTTCATTTTATGAAACTTTCTTTAAATAATGGGTTCCTAGAATGCATTCACTTAAAGGCATCTCTTCAGAAGTTAATCTCCTGCACAGTATGAAGCATGCATACCTCTCATTCTGCATGAAACATTCCAACTAGTTTTTAATCATGAGGCCTAGATTTAACTGCTTTTTGAGAGGGAAAAAAAACCCTACCATGTTTTCACATTTGTTATCACAAGATAGAGCAAGGACAAAACATCATCTTTGGAGCCAAGGAAATTTAGTCCTGGAGAGCAAAGTGTGCAGTGATTTCCAACATTGTAGCAGCTCTTGGCAGAGCTGTAAAGAAAAGTTCAGGTTACAGCCCAGGATCAGCTTGAACACATAGGTCTCACTATTGCCTGTGCTCCCTGTAGAAAGACGAGGGGGTCGCTGGCTAAAGAGCACAGCCATGTCCCCTGTAAGGGTAGATGTCACCAGGCAGCAGCTCCCTGTTCATCAGGATTACCCCCAGACCTGGTGGATTAGTCCAGTCTGGTCTAACTTGGTTATTGACAAAGTATTTCTGGACTGGAAATGTCTTAGAAAACCATATAGGGCAACTCCCTCATGTGGATGAAAAAGCAAATAACTTGCCAAGGTGATAATACAAATGAAAGAGTTTGAGGTAGTAGTTTAGTGCTCTTGACTTCTAGTCCAAGATTCTTTTTCACCTGTTACCATAACTCCTCATCCTCTTACTTCCAAAATGGGGTGCCCTCATGTGGTTAACTTGCCAGTTAACCTGTTCATTTCTAAAGAATGACCATGGTGGAACCCTGGCACTAAGCTTCTCCAGCCATTGCTTGGGCCCAACAGCAGGTTGACATAACAAACCCTGGGCTTCAACAGACTCCCACTTTCAGCAACCTCCCTCCTAGCAGGGGCCTCAACCCTCTCTAATTCTTCCTGGGTAGGAACCTTGGGACCTAATGCTCTCAGCTTCTTTCTGCATACGTAATTATGGCGGGGCATCAATGCTGGCTTGATTTCCTCCAGAAATGAGCAATAGCTCTTTGAGCATTTTCTATCAGCTCCACATGGCTCCAAATCACGCCCATGACCACAAGAACCGCCAGTTCCCTCAACAAAATTGGGAACTTTGTGGACCCCACGAAAGGCCTTATTTATTACCTCTCCCAGAGAAAGCAGACTGGGACAATAATCGTCAAAGTAATATTTACCCCTTAATAACTGCCTATTTTTATACCGGTGTTAGAGGTTAATAGCAGTGTTATTTACTCCTCTGCCAAAAAGAACTGAAGGATGTGAAATGTAGCAGTCAATAAAGCTGAACAGTCAGATAAATAACATTCATATTATTTCCTGACAAATCCTTCTGCAACCCAGGGATATAAATAACCCTAAGAAAGCAGTTCCTGCATTACAAGTTTACTGATGTGTAAAATGTAATTTTAAAAAGAGCTTTGAACCCCAGAAGCATTGCATTCTATAACTATATACACCGACAGACAGCCCTGCAATTGTGCACACACGCACATGTGTGGGAGCCATCTGGGAATACACATTCATTCGCAGGCATGTTTATTATCGTGAGGACAGAGTCAGTGTGTGTAGTTATTCCTCTCATTTCCTTTTGACTTCTGGGATGTGCACTTCCTTGCTTTTCTTCCAACTTCACTGGTGGCTCTTTCTTAGATTCCCCCTCTCATGCTCTTAAGAGGGCTCCATCTCAGTTCCAGGCTTTCTGTTCTGGCACCTTCCATGGTGGTCCTGCCCATCCCCATGCTTGACTCACAGAGATGCAGCTCCATCCTCCTTCTCCCTGAGTGCTGACTCTTACATGGGGAGGCTCTGTGACATTTCCACTTGTGCATAAGAGGCATCTCAGTCTTGGTCAGGCCATGACATAGCTCTGAATTCCACCTCTGACCTTCTCCCCACTCCTCCATCTCCTGCTGTGTTCCCTAAATCAGCAAATAGCATTCCCTTCCATGCAGTTAATTCTGTGAAAATGCCTAGTACCTTTTTAATCCCTCTTGTCTTCTTTCTGCCTCCAACCCCCTCCCCAAGTCCAAGCTCGCCATCTTTCTAACTGCTTTCCCAGCTGTCACAACAACTCCTCATTCATTCTCCTTTTAGCAAATTGAGCTTTTAGAACATGAATCCAATGTCTTCCCTTGGCCTACAGGCCCTGTGCGACCTGGCCTTGATTTTCTCTGAGGCCCTCTCCAGCTCCTCTCTGACCAGCCTCAGTGGCCACCTCTTTGTTCCTCAAATAGACCAAGCATGTTCTTTCTGCTTGCAATGCACTGGATCCAGTGTTTCCATGCTGGCTTCCTCTTGTCTTTTTGTGAGGACGCCTTCCCTGGCTGTCCAACCATCCAGTCTAAATACATGCTGCTGACTTCTTGCCATCATTACTGTTTTCTTCATAGCACCCATCATTTCTTTTCTTTTCTTTTTTTTTTTGAATTGGAGTCTCACTCTGTCACCCAGACTGGAGTGCAGTGGCACACTCTCGGCCACCACAGCCTTGACCTGCTGGGCTCCGGCAATCCTTCCACCTCAACCTTCCAAGTAGCTGGAACTACACGTGCGCGCTACCATGCCCAGCTAATTTTTTGATTTATTGTAGAGATGAGGTCTCATCAAATTGCCCAGGCAGGTCTCGAACCTGCGGGTTCTGGCAATCCACTCACCTCAGCCTCCCAAAGCGCGGGATTACAGACTGAGTCGCTGAGCCTGGCTTCCCATCATTTCTTGAAAGTGTGTTGTTCACAAAGTGGGGACCAAAGGGAAGCCCAAACCTGTACAATGTCCACTTACATGACTAATCCTGAATTGTTCCCCACATCTTAAAATAAAATAAAGGAAAAAGAAAGAAAGTGTGCTGTTCATAGATATGCTCACATGTTCATTATTTATCTCTACTGGCATATAACCTCCATAGAAGCAGGTCCCTATCTGTCCCCTTCACCACAATGTATTCACTGCATATTTATTCTGTAATGAACATCTTTGCTCCTAATGTTTTTGTACATCTTTCACTATTATTTCAGAGTAGAATCATTAAAGCCATTCATACTTATGAAAAAAATTATCTTCTGGAAATGTTCAGGAAACCATCAGGCACACAGTAGTGATCTGTATTAACTTCCTAGGATGACCACACAAAGTACAACAGACTGGATGGTTTGAACAACAGAAATTTATTTTCTTAAGATTCTGTAAGTAAAAGTCTGAGATCAAGATGTCAGCAAGGTTGTTCCTTCAGGTCTTTCTCCTTGGTTTATCGATAGTCATCTTTTCCTTGTGTCTTCACATGGTCTTCCCTCTTTCTTCTGTGTGTGTCTGGGTGCTATTTTCCTTTTTTTTTTTTTTTTGAGTTGAAGCCTCACTCTGTTGCTCAGGCTTGAGTGCAGTGGCATGGTAACAGCTCACCATAACTCAAACTTCTGGGCTCAGGCGATCCTCCCACCTCAGTCTCCCCAGTACAGGTGCGCACCACCATGCTGGCTAATATTTTGATTTTTTTGTAGAGACGAGGTCTCGCTATGTTGCTCAGGCTGATCTTGAACTCCTGGGCTCAAGCAATCTTCCTGCTTCAGCTTCCCAAAGTACTGGGATTACAGGCATGACCCACCGTACCTTGATTTATTTTCCTCTTTTTATAACGACACCAGTCCTATTGGATTAGGGCCTACCTTAATGATCTCATTTTAACTTAATTAACTTTTAAAAGATCTTATCTCCAAACACAGTCACATTCTGAGGTACTGGGAGTTAGGGTTTCAATATACACATTTTAGCGGAAACATAATTCAGTCCTTACCAGCATCTACCAAAGAATAAGAATGATAATGACAAAAGCTAACGTGATTGTGATCTATTACGTGCGGACACTGTTTCAAGTACTTTTCCTGTATTATTTTAGTTAACCTTCACAAACACCCCACAGGAATGTCACTGTTATCAGTTCCATTTTCCAAGATGAGGAAACTGAGGCACAGAGAAATTAGTGACCTTCCTGAAGTCACAGGTTATAAGTGGTGGAGCCTGTTTGATTCTAGGATGTGTGTGCTTTACCACCACCCTAGCCTGCTCCCCTGTGTTTACAAACCTCTGTTGAATGAATGGATGAAAGTGTTCAGCAAGTTGTGTGCACAGATAGCAAAGACAGGCACATGTCTAACACTGCGCTCATCGGCCAAGGACACCTTACTTCTATCTTCAGCTCCCTTTTAAACATGATTGGGAGCAAAATATATTAAAGGACATCTACACAATATCCTCAAAAAAATGCAAATTCAAATAGAAAATCAGGAGGAAGAAACATACAAATCATGAATGCAAATAGAGTTGCTGAAGTTGAACACAGGCTTTGGCCCTGGGCTCCCCCAGTTAGTTCCTTTATTGACAAGGAAAACATACAGATTCCTTAGAAAGAAAAAAATTATCCTCGAGCTAAATTCTAACATGCTTTACACAGGTTCCTACACAATAGCAATCATTAAGTGTTACAATGGACAGTGTCCTGGACAAACTCAAGAAAAAAGTTGAATTATCCCAAAAGAAAATTTTCCCTTTTCTTCTTCTTCCTCTCCTCCTTCTTCTCCTCCTCCTTCTCCTCCTCCTCCTCCTCCTCCTTCTTCTTCTTCTTCCTCCTCCTCTTCCTCTTTCTCTTCCTCTTCCTCTTCTTCCTCCTGTTCTTCTTCTTATGAACAACATTCTGAGACTTTATTCATTCTCTGTTCACTAATCCATCCTGGGTTAGGCCCAGCAATTACACATAGCTCTCCCTGATTTTCACCTTCCTTCCAATTAGGTGGCAGAGCTTGACTGGGACTCCCAAGGCCACTGTGTCCATCCCCTTGCAGAAAGCCCCAGAGGCATTTACCACAGTGCTGAAATGTTAACCACCAAGACAGAAGCCTGCATTTCAAAGAGGAGTGCCAGATGTATGCAAAGTAGTGAAATCTTTTTTTTTATTCTTCCTTTTTAAAATGAGAGTGGTAATAGAGAGTTGAAGGATCAGGGGGATTAGCTTTTCTTTTTAAGAAATCAGTTCCCCAAAGAGATAACTGAGGTGTGACCTCCAGCAGTGAGTGAGAATTTGGCAGTGGTCTGTAAAATACCCAGCACAGGACCTGACAGATAGTAGCACTCCGTAAGTAATAGTAATATTGTAGGTGTAAGAGAAGTATTAGGAACTCCTTGTGAGAAATTCCAAGTGTGTGTAGAATTAATACTAAATTCTAACATAATAGAACACACAATAAGTGTTTACTAAATTGTGGAATTTCTGGCAAAGGACAAATTGGAAGAACATTTCCAGAAGATAATTTTTTCATGTGTATAAATGGCCTTAATAATGATCATAAACCCCTATTCTAAGCATCTATGACTCTACTCTAAAATAATAGTGAAATGTGTAAAAAAAGATCATGAACGAAAATGTTCATTACAGAATGATTTGTAATAATGAAAACAAGGAAGTAGCAGGTTGAATGTGGGTAAACTCATAAATGATGAATCAAAGACTGGAAAACTCTGAATGATACTACATACATTGTTCTGCAGCTTGTTTTTTTGCTCTGTTTTGTTTTGTTTTTGAGTCAGAGTCTTACTCTGTGGCCCAGGCTGGAGTGCAGTGGCACAATCACGGCCACTGCAGCCTCGATCTACTGGGCTCAGGCGATCCTCCCACCTCAACCTTCAAAGTAGCGGAAACTAAAGGTGTGCACCACCACGCCCAGCTAATTTTTTGATTTATTGTATACACAGGTTCCAGCCAAGTTGCCCGGACTGGTCTTGAAAACTGGGCTCAGGCAATTCTCACCTCTGCCTCCCAAATTGCTGGGGTTACAGGCGTGAGCCACTGTACCCAGCCTGCAGTTTGCTTTTCCTTCCACTTAACCTATCTTGGTCAGTTTCCATAACAACATCTATAGGTCTACTATCTTCCTCCCTCACTGCCCAACTTTTTGGTTTTTTTTTTTTTTGAGTTGGAGTCTCACTCTGTCACCCAGATTGGAGTGCAGTGGCCGCTCCCGGCCACCGCAGCCTCGGCCTGCTGGGCTCCGGCGATCCTTCCGTCTCAGCCTTCCGAGTAGCCGGAATTACAGGCATGCGCCACCACGCCCAGCTGATTTTTTGATTTATTGTAGAGATGAGGTCTCGCTGCCCAGGCGGGTCTCGAACCCACGGGCTCAGGCAATTCACTCACCTCAGCCTCCCAAAGGCGCGGGATTACAGGCTGAGCCACTGAGCCCGGCTCCAACTTTTTATCATGAAAAGTTTTCAAAAAAACAGAAGTTGAAAGAATCTTATACAGTGAACACCTATATAATAACTTTTCTTTTTAAAAATTTTTTAATTTTAAAGAGGTGGGGTACAATTCAGGGTTAGGTATACAAATGTTCATTATGCAGGTACCCTTATTGATGAGGTGTACTCCTCCTCACCTGACAGTTGCCCACTACTGCCAATCCTGCCACCGCCCCCTCTCCCCAGCAGTTTCCCACTACTGCCAATCCTTTTCTTACAGTATTACAACAATTGTTCAGGTTCTGCTTATAAGTGAGAGCATGTGATACTCAGTTCTTTGTTTCTGTGTTAGATCACTCAGTATTATAGACCCTAAGTCCATCCAAGTTGCTGTGAAGTTCATAATTTTGCCCTTCTTTGTGGCTGCGTTATATTCCACCATGTATATGTACCACATTTTTTTAATCCAGTCCTCTTTCGATGGGCAGCACAGTTGGTTCCATGTTTTTGCTCTTGTGAATGATGTTGCTATAAACATGCGTGTGCAGGTTTCTTTTTCACAGAGTGATTTGAGTTTCTCTGGGTATATTCCTAGTAGAGGAATCGCAGGGTCGTATAGAGGGCCAATTTTTAGATCTTTTGGGAATCGCCAAACTGTTTTCCACAGTGGTTGTACTAGTTTACACTCCACCAACAGTGTAAAAGTATTCCCTTTTCATCTCATCCTCTCCAGCATCTGTTGTTTTTTGAGTCACTGATGATGGCCATCAGTTGGAGGTGGTATCTCAGTGTGGTTTTAATTTGCATTTCTTTGATGACTAATGTGGCTGAGCATTTTTTCATGTATCTGTTGGCTACTCGTATGTCTTCTTTTGAGATGTGTGTATTCGTATCTTTTGCCCACTTTGTAATGGGGTTGTCTGTTTTTTCCTTTTGGCACATTGAGTCCCTTGTAGATCCCAGATGTTAGACCTATATTCACTTTTCAATTCAACAATTACTGCATTCTGTTCTGAAGGCTGTAGGGTAGCCCTTCGAAGGGCAAAGTATGTATTTATTAGTTTCTTACTGATGTACAGTTATGAATCTTCCAGTTTTTGGTTACACAGTATGCCATTAATTGTCTTCGTACATACACTGTTGCACACAATGCACAAACACAGTATAACTTTTTCGAAATAGTAACTGCTGAGTCAAAGATATGTGCATTTCAGGTGTGTGTGTGGTGTGTGTGTGTGTGTGTGTGTGTGTGTCCAAAATGACTATAGCAATAGGATAGGAGAATGCTTATTTCATCTCACATTTGCCAACATTGGTCATTATCAAACGTTGTATTTGCCTGGTTTATTAGTTTCCATGCTTGTTTAATTTTTAAAGAAGAGATCTTGCTGTTTTGTCCAGGCTTGTCTTGAACTCCTGGCCTTAAACAATCTTGCCACTTCATCCTGTCAAGTACCTAGGGCTATAGGAGTATGCCACCATGCCCAGCTCTCAGCAAACATTTTATTATTTTATTGTATTTTATATATGAGATGGGTGTCTCATTCTATCCCCAAGGCTGGAGTATAGTGGCACAATCATAGCTCACTGTGTCTTGAACTCCTGGGCTCTAGCAGTCCTCCTGCCTCAGCCTTCTGAGTAGTCGGGATGACAGGCATACACCACCGTGCCTGGCTATTTAAAAAAATTTTTTTAAAGATAGAGTCTCACTATTTTACCCAGACTGGTCTCAAACTCCTGGCTTCAAGCAATTCTCCCATCTTGGCTTCCCAAAGCACTGGGATTATAGGTAGAGTCATCACACATTTTAAACAGTTTACAGTCTGACAGATGATAATGTTATCTGTTTTAGTCTACTTGGGCTGCCATAACAAAACACTATAGACTAGAGGGCTTAAACAACAGAAATGAATCTTTTCATAGTTCTGGAGCCTGGAAGTCCAACATCAGGGTACCAACATGGTGAAGCTTTGGTGTGGGTTTTCTTCTTGGCTTGCAGACAGTGACTTCTCTCTGTGTCCTCACATGGAGTGAGGCAGTTAGAGAGAAAGAGAGAGAGAGAGCTGAGAAAGCAAGGGAGGTCAGAGAGAGCAAGCCAGAGAAAGAGAGAACTGAGAGAGCAAGGGAGGGAGAGAGCGAGAGGAGAGGAGAGAAAGAGAAAGAGAGAGGGAGGGAATGAAGGAGGAAGAGGAGAGAAGAAGCACACTCTCTGGTCTCTGGGGTTCCACCCTCATGACCTCATCTCCCCCTAATTACCTCCCATAGCCCCAGGTCCAAATACCATTACACTGGGGATTAGAGTTTCAACATATGAATTTTGGGCAACACAAACATTCCATTAATAACAGTATCTCATTGTTGTTTTTCTTTGTATTTATTTGTGAATCTTTATGTGTTTGTTGGCCATTGCAGTTATCTTTTTGTTAATTACCTTTTTGTTAATTATCTTTTTGTTAAATAGCCGCATTGTTTATTTTCCTACTCCATTGATTAGGAAGAATTGTTTTACTTTTAAAGAAATTAGCCCTTTCTCATATATATGACAAACATTTTTCTGAATTAGTCATTTGTCTTCTGATTCAGTTTATATAGCTTTTTGGGTAAAGATTTTATACTTTTTTATAATTAAATCTTATCAATCTTTTTCTTTATGGCTTGGTGCCTTGCTTAGAAATGTTTTTCCTTCTCCAAGATTTACAAATTTGGAGATAAGGTTTTCTCCCTCATCTTGAGACAGGAATTGTTCTTAAATTGGTCATGAGTCACTTTTTTCAGCATGACTTAAACAGTTTGTTTGTTTGAGACAGTCTCACTTTGTTACCCAGGATAGAGTGAAGTGAAACCTGTAACCTTGAACTTCTGGGCACAAGTGATCCTCCCACCTTGGCCTCCAGATAGTACCTTCACATCCAATTCATTTTTATTTTTTATAGAGATAAGGTCTCACTATGTTATTTTGACCTCAAGCAATTTTCCTACCTTGGCTTCCCAAAGCACTGGGATTATAGGCGTGAGGCACCATGCCTGGCCTCCAGGGTTTCTTTTAATCCACAAAACCAGAACTTTTGACCTTGAATATAATGGTGGTGGAAACTTGAAAAGCTATTGTTACCAAACCTTCACCAGGACTTCTCTTCCAGAAATCTCTCTTTTCGCATCAGGTTAGACACTTGGTAAGTGTGTGACACTTACTTTTTTGTTTTTAAGCCAGAAGACTCCAAACCTTTTTCTGATAATAACAGCTACTTTTGATTTCCCTGAGGTCCTCAGAAAAAACAGGAAGGGGGGAGAGAGAGAGAGAAGAGAGAGAGAGAGAGAGAGAGAGAGAGAGAGAGAGAGAATGTGTGTAGAGGGGTAGAGCAGGAAAGGTGGTTGTGTCCATATGTGGGATATGTGACCAACAGCCCTCTCTACTTGGAGTCCCTAATAATCATGGCAGATAGGATGGAAGGAGAGACCCTGCAGTGATCAGGTTAAGGAAGGCTGTGGAAGAAATTACAAGATGCTGTAAGAAAATGATGTGACTGAGCTAACTTGGAGATTGACCCAGTAAAACTTAGAACTTTATTAGTTGTAAATATCTTCATCTTTAAAAAACAAACACCGCTGAAGTATTCTTAGTATGGCATGTTCCATTCGGAAATTTCGGGCAGTTGCGATCTGGCATAATGTGGCACATCATCACTGTTTCTTCTGCAAATTTCTAAGGATAAAAAGAAGTGGTTGAAAAGAGTCCTAACATCTCCATCGGTTTGTAATCAGTGGATACAGTAAGTGCAGGGAGTTGACTGCTCGCAGAGTACATTATTTTATATATCTTGTGGGAGAGGTTGAGAGGATTCTGTTTAAAAAGGCTGATCTAATAAATGATTTACCAGGGCAGCCAGAGATCAAAGAAATTGCTCAGAAATTGCATCTCAGGGCACCTAAAATTCAAAGTTTATGGAAGTCCTCAGAACCCCAAACCTTTTATGACTTTTATATTAGCTAACCACTAAATTTTCAAAGCAGTGTGACTGCCGAGGGTTTTAATAAGAGCTGCATGGCTCATTCCCTCCTCCTTTTAATAAATGTAATGGTGATGCTGCTGAGAGACATTCTGAAAATATGGCTCATGTCATGGAAGATCTAACTAGAGCAAGGCTGAGGCTGGATGGTGAAAATTTTAAATTCTGATGAGAAAAAGTTTGACCCCAAACTAATCACACATACTCTGCAACAAAATGATAGAAGTTCTGCCTTGAACCTGGTATCTGAGTCTGCACATAAGAGCACAGAGAAGGGGCTAAACAGCTCCAGAGACTGGAAACTGAATTTAGTGTGCTCCAGTGCAGGGCGGGCACTGGCTTACTTCTGATCACCATGTGACAATTATAAAAATTCCCCAATACCCTCAGGATTTTAGAGTTTCCAAGAACAAACTGTTGTCTCTCTTCCCAAACAAACCATAGTCCAATCCCAATATGGAGGACCCAAAATAAGTAGGACAGTGGTTGATCCCTGAGACCTTTGAGGGTTGGTCCCTGAAACCCTTTTAGGTGGTCTGTAAGGTCAAACTATTTTCATTATAATATCAAGCCACTATTTGTCTTTTATTCTAATTCTCATAATGAACAACCACCAACAGGTGGCTGAACACTGATTAGATTGCAGAATCATGAGCCAATAAAATGGTGGTTGTTTCAAGCCATCGAGTTTGGGGTGCTTTGTTTTGTAGCTATAGACAATCAGAACAGGCACATCAGGGATACCTATTGAGACCGGTATTTTTGGAGATGTTGATTGAGGATCATTCTAGTCTTTTGTTTTTTGTTTTTTTCTACCATTTGAGGACCAAGTCTGGGGGTCACCAGGGAGAACAGGTAAAGGATCACTTACAGGGATGAGAATGACTGATTTCTTGACATGTTGATAGCTTGAATCAAAAGTGAGGCTATCTGCCCAGTCATGGTTTCCCTTCATGGACAGAATTAAAGGTGGTTAACGACGGTTGATGATTTCTGAGGAGGAAATGTATAGAGATGATGCTAGCAGTGATGATAGCAGTGGTAGTGATGATGATGATAATGATTGTGTGGTGATGGAACTTGGTCCAGGGACATCAGAGTTCTGAACCTAGAGAAATGACTATTGAGGATAACATGTTATAATGAAGAGAGCACAGACTTTGGCGTCAGAAGACGTGATCCAAGTCCTGGCTAATAATCTTGAATGGGTGGTCCCTCCCATCTGAAGTCTGGTTTCCTAACTGCCAAATGGGAGTGATGCACTCCCTGTTCCTCCTCCCACCCCAGAGTTTTCATGAGGGTCAAGTGAGTGGATGTGAAAATGCTCTATAAAGTGCTTGCAAAGGGGAAGAATATGGAGATTTGTGAGATTGTTGCTGGAAGGAATCTTCTTGATACTTAAGCAGTTATGACAGAAAAAGAGCAGGGGATTTTTTGCGAGTTTTGTGTGTGTGTGTGTGTGTGTTGTGTGTGTGTGTGTGTGAGAGAGAGAGAGTTACTGAGCTTCTTGCTCCTACAGCCGCTAGCCAGGAAAAGGTGATGTGGCTCAGTAAATAAATGCAGGCTCTGTGTTTCTCGAGGCATGGAGGGTGTGGCATTTTCTGCTCTGTTTACCACCATCGTGTATAAGCCAGTCAATATCTCCTAGATGGTCAACATCAGGCTAAAAATTGGTAATAGGGCTGGAAGAAGAGAAAGCAGCTTCCTTTTTTCTAGCCTGCCTGTGGCAGGCAGAATAATCCCCTATGCGCACCCTAACCCCATTCACCCTCACCCCACCTACACGCCACCAAAGACGGCCAGTCTCTGAAAACTGTGAAAATGCTAGCCCATGGCAAAGGGGAATTAAGGTTGCAGATACAATTATGGTTGCTGTCAGCTGAGCTTGAAGTGGGGAGAGCAGTCTGGGTTATCCAGGTGGGGTAAAAGGAAATCACAAGGGTTCTTAAAAGTGGAAGAGAGTGCAGAAGAAAGAGAAGCAGAGAGAAGGCAGTATGAGAAGGAGTCTGCCCAATGTCGCCAACATTGATGACGGAGGACAGGGCCAGGAGACAAGGAACGAACTAGTGCAGCCTCTAGAAGCTGGAAAGGAAAGGAAGGCATTCTCTCATAGAGTGTACAGAAGGTACAAGGCCTGCTAACACCCCAGTTGTAGCCCTGTGAGAACTGTTTGTACTTCTGACCTCCAGAACTATAAGATGATAAACTTTGTGGTTTAAGCCACCAATTTTGTGGTAATTTTTTACATCAGCAATGGTAAAACTATATTAGTTGACATCTTCTTAGGCAAGCTACCTTTGTGAGAGAACTGAGCAAAAGAATAGGAAGGTTTGATCCAGTGCCGCCCACAGAGGTGACAGAATTTTAGTTCCATTTGCCGAGATGAGTTCAAAGACTTAAACCAACAGGCAACAAGTTAGGTCTGAGATTTTGCCATTGCTACAGTTACGGTTGTATATGCAGGAAGTGGTATCAACACCAATGATTCAGCTGTAGACGATTCACCACCTAACATTTATGCCTTGACTTATTTGGCTTATGTTTGTCTTTCCCTCACTGGAATATAAGCTTTTTCAGGATCACTGCTATGGTTTCAATGTTTAAAATAATTCCTGGGTTGTAATAAGTGCTCAGTGATTGCTTATTAATAAACTCATTTATTCGACACATTTTTGTTAAGACTAAAAAAATAAGTTAATTGTGGGCAGAGATTTTAAACTTTTTATTTATTTTAATTTAATTAATTTTTTTTAGCTGCTGTAGTTTTGTGCAGAGAGCAGTCTCTGGCACTCAATAAACATTTCTTGAATGGATGAATGAATGATTTAAAGAATAAAACTCAAACGTCCCGGCCATTAAGCAGTTCATTCAAGTGGACTTTGGTTTTCAGATTTGACAATATAGCCATTTGTACCGACATGAGGTTTGCTTTTCTCCCCCAAATTTTCTTCTTTTTTTGAGTTGGAGTTTCACTCAGTCGCCCAGACTGGAGTGCAGTGGCACGCTCCCAGCCACCGCAGTCTCGACCTGCTGGGCTCCGGTGATCCTTCCACCTCAGCCTTCCAGGTAGCTGGAACTACAGGCGCGCACTACCATGCCCGGCTAGTTTTTAATTTATTGTAGAGACGAGGTCTCGCCAAGTTGCCCAGGCGGGTCTCGAACCCGTGGGCTCAGGCAATCCACTCGCCTCGGCCTCCCAAATTGCTGGGATTACAGGCTGAGCCACTGAGCCTGGCCTCCCCCACATTTTCAATAATTGGCAATGATTTGTCGAGTCAATGTGTTACAGGGAAGGAGAGGTGAAAGCAGGAAGAAGGGCTGGAGAACTGAAATGGGGCTCCTAAGTCAATGAGATTTTGTCTAGATAATATGAGGATTCATCCTGACAATTAGGGTATTTTCTGAAACAATTATTTCTATTTTTATTATTTTAATATATGCTTGTATATTTGCAGTTTGACTACATTACGTGCTCATTGTAACAGAGTGAAGAAGCAATAGGTCCTCCCACCTCCTCAGCTCCACTCCAACCCCTCTTAGAGGTAACCACGGTTAATGGTTTGCTCTATATTCTCGTCTTCAAATATCTTCGTGGATGCCTTGTTTTCAGAACTGCTTAAAATAAGTGTAGACCTAGACCCTGAGATGATCCAAAATTGCTGAGAAAACAGCTTAAAAGCACATACTAAAAATAATATGAAAGACAACTAACTGTGTAACACAAATCCCTAGATGGGAAAAATTGTTTTTTAAATGGCTATGATTTGTATAATAGCTGGTTTTCCCAGACTCTGCGTTTTTTTCCCTTTAAATTGTTGTATATCTTGAAATTACAAGAAGCCCAAAATCTATTTGCCTGGGAATTAACAAATAAGTCCCTATTACTGTCAACAACAACAACAACAAAATGAACCTTTTCTGACATTTACAGGGTTGATATTTTTGTGAAAAAATTGAATAAAGTACTCTGGAAATTTGTAGCATCATAGGGAGATGAGGTTACTAGTCACTGCCTATCATTCCTAATAATTCTCACCCATGATTTATATCAACTCCTTCCAGAAGGAAGACATGTCAGTAAATCAGGGCTAAGGCCCAGCCAATGATCTGATGGCTGTCTTTGAACTTCTCTCTCACTCCTATTCTCTCTTAACCTTGCATTGGCCTGACATTTAAAGGCTAGGTTTATACTAGAATAATATTTAATATTTATACATGTCTTTACAGTTTAGAAAGCAATTTCTCACCTATTTTCTTATTTGATCTATGAACTTTTTCAGAGATACATGCTATTGTTGTGGTGACTATTAGTTCCCATTTCTCAGATAAGGGAACTGAGGCTCAGTGAACCTAATGACTTGCTAAAGATTACATGGTCAGTTAGTAGCAGGACTTCTGCCTTCAAATCTCTTGCCTTTTTCTTTAGACACTGTTGGCTCCCAGATAAGAAACTTAAGTTCATAACCTCCTGTCATTATCATCAAAACCTTCACCAACTTATGGAAAAAAATTAGACAAGGTGTTTTATTTTCATTGCATTTTGTTCAAGCAGCAAATAAAATGTATAAAATGTGCGGTGTTTCCCAAGATGGAGAATGGACTTTCTTGGGGAAGAATCGCCAGGATGTGCATGTGAGCAACTCTGACGTTTCTACTGTATTGACTGCAAGCCCTGGCTGGGGCCCTGGGTAGTGACTGTTACATGAATCCAGGGCTAGGAACTCCCAGTTTTCCCAACAGGGCACAGAGGCCTCCCATGGCATGTTCACCAACATTCTCTGCTCCAGTGTTCCTCTTTCCCTGGCCTGCTGTCTCATTGTCCATGCCACCTTTGCAGCAGTGCAGAAAGGCAGGCAAGTGGGACTGATTCCAAAGAAACCTTCAATGATTTTATGGAGTTTAATAGCAGGTCTGTAAAGATAGGAAGCCTAGAGACAGGTCCTCTAAGCCTTCCTGGAAGGTTCGTGTGGTCTGACCCATTAGCTCCATTTGTGACTGGAAGCAGAGCATTGTGGGAAAGCCCTTCAGTAAATAAATACAGTATGGGGATGGGGGGAGAACTGAGTTTGAATCCTGCCTCCACCACTAATAGTTACAAGTCTAACTTCCAAGACTTCGTCTTATCATTAAAGTAAAGTGGAGGTAGCACTATCTGTCATTACAAGTACATAAGGTTGTTTTAACAACTTAATGAGAAAAAGTTTGTGAAAGCTCTTGAAAAGCTATAAAATACAAAACAAAAAACCCCACATCTTTTTAATTTTTGTTGTTGGTTTATCTTTCAGATGGAAATCTTTGCTCATAAAAGTCTTCCACAGTAAAGGAACATTGATACAAACACACACAGCTTCTCTCCATTACCTCATCATCCATGGGCCCCTTTAAATGACTCGCCAGTGAATTTCTTTCTTCTCCCCTTTCACTGTGCTTACTTGATTCCTTTCTTGGATGACTGAGTACCAAGTTTTAATTCTCCTTCCCAAGTAGCCTTATCTGAAAAGAACTTGAGAGAGGCCCATTGCATGGATGGGGAAGTAACTACAGGGTGGAAAGTTTCTGGGAACTTTTCTTCCCAACTTCAGCATCACTGCTCAGACTGCTACTCTGAGTGTTAATCAAGTTGGAGTTCTGTGTCAGGGATTGGGTTTTTTGTCCCCCACTATGTACTTTTTTTTCTATAATAACAACAAAAAGGTAAACAATGCAATTAAAAAGTGGACAAAGAACTTGAATAGATGTTAATTTCTTCAAAAAAAATATACAAATGGCCAAGAAACCCATGCACACCTCATCAACGAGGGTATCTGCATAATGAACATCTATATGCCTAACCCTGAATTGTACCCTACATCTTTAGAATAAAAAATTAAGACAAAAAAAAGAAAACATGTTCAACAAAACTACAGTGAGATGCCACTTCACACCCACTAGGATGGCTATAATAATAATAAAGAAAATAGCAAATGTTAGCTAGGATATGGAGCAACTGGAATCCTTATACACTGATGGTGGGAATGTAAATAACTCAGCTACTGTGGAAAACAGTTTGGCAGTTCCACAAAAAGTTAAACACAGAATTATCATACATCAAGAATTGAAAACAAGTACTCAAACACAAACATGGATGCACATATTCATAGTAGATTATTCACAATAGCCAAAAAGTGGAAACAATTCAAAGGTCCATAAACACGTGGTATATACATACAATTGAATGCTACTTGGCAATAAAAAGGAATGAAGTGATGCTTCAACATGGATGAATCTTGAAAACATTATGCGAAGTGAAAGAAGTCAGATACAAACAGGCCACATATCGTACGCGTCCATTTATAGGAAATATCCAGAGTAAGTAAACCCATGGAGACTAAAAGGTGCTTGTCAGGGACTCAGGGGAGAGGGGAATACAGAGTAGTTGCTTAATGGGTACGGGGTTTCCTTTAGGGTTGATTAACAGTTTTTGGAGCTACATAGAGGTGGGGGTTACACAATATTTAGAATGTACTAAATGCCACTGAATGGTCCAGGTTAAAATTAAAACTATTAGCCAGACTCGGTGGCTCAGCCTGTAATCCCGTGCCTTTGGGAGGCTGAGGTGAGTGGATTGCCTGAGCCCGCGGGTTCGAGACCCGCCTGGGCAGCGAGACCTCCTCTCTACAATAAATCAAAAAATCAGCTGGGCGTGGTAGCGCGCGCCTGTAATTCCAGCTACTCGGAAGGCTGAGGTGGAAGGACCGCCGGAATCCAGCAAGTTGAGGCTGCGGTGGCCCGGAGTGGCCACTGCACTCCAGTCTGGGCAACAGAGTAAGACTCCAACTCAAAAAAAAAAAAAAATTAAAACTATTTTATGTTATGTGAATTTCACCTCAGTTAAAAAAACAAAACAAAACAAAAAAACCCACAAAAAGCCATGGAGCTTCAAAGCAATAGTCAGGTTTTTTGTTTCCAGAATGGCGCCCAGCAGTGCAGGGGTCTGCTTGAAACAAGAGCCTGAGCCATCTGAGCAACTAAGCCACTAATGAGCTCCTCTCTTCCCCCGGAAGCAAATGTTCCTCCTCCTTCTCCCAGCCATTCATTAGGCTCCAACCTGCTACTTGTCAGGTAGCATTAGTTGTACCGGTATCCAGGGGGCTGGAGTGCCCTTGCTCTTCCTGATTCCTTATTTATTATGTTAATGAGAACATACCCAAGGTTCTGAGGCAGAAACTCCGAGATGGATATTTGGGCTGTATTCTGTGGCAGGTGGTCCCCACCATGAGGGCTGATTTCACCCAAATTTGTCACACACATTCTCTACATTCTTGAGAAAGTCAGTTATTCTGAGACTGAGTTTTTCACCTTAAAATGAGACTAGATGATATTTTCCTCAATTCATGTCAATATCAGAAGACAGATTGCTTTGCAACCCATCACTTGCAACCACCCTGGGTCAAGCCATCTTTTCCCTGACAAACGAGATGCCCTCCTCCTAACTGTTCTTCCTGCATCTACCTTTGCCCTTTCCCCAGCCTTTTTTTGACACTGCTGTAAGACTGGCCCTTTCAGACATAACTCAGATCACTCACTCCTCTGTTCAAAACCCTCCAGAGTTCTCATGTCACTCAGGGTAAAAGCCAAATCCTTTCTTGCCTTCACAGTCCTACATGATAGGCTGCTGCTACTGCTCAGATCTCACCTCCTACCACCAGCCCCCTTGCTCACTCCGCTCTAGGCCTGATGGTCTCCTTTCTGTTCCTGCCTCAAGGCCTTTGCGCTCACTGTTCTTCCAGCTTGAAAGGTTGCTCCTGCCCTTAGTTCCTCCAGGTCTATACTCAGACGTAATCTTACCAGTGAGGTCTTCACAGGCTGCCATTCCCTACTCCCCTTCCTTTCTTAGCTTTTGTTTTAGATTGCATTGCAGTTAACATAATTGGACACTTAACACCAAACAAAGATAGTCTTATTTTTTGTTTATTATCCGTGTCCCCCTAAAATGTAAGTTCCATGATATGTTTATTTTGCTGCTATATCCAGTGAGAAAAACAATTCCAGTGCCTAGAATGATTCCTGGCACAAAGTAGGTGGTCTATAAATATCAACTGAACAGATGAATGAGTTGTTCTGAAGATCAAAGACAATAGATGTGAAAGTACTATGCAAATGTACAGTGTTTTATTATTCATATCAAAGTGAAGTTTACCTCAATACACCAAAGCCTATACTAGTAGAATTTGTGAAATTTGGAGAAAACAAATAGCAAAAATGAAATTTTCACTCTTCAGAAAATTGCCATGAGCCTCAAAGGATATTTTAGGATCTGACAGAGCTTCTCCTTTTAGATTCTCATCCCCAAAGACTGCTGTTTAGTAATCTTCCCAGAACTCATTTCATCAACCTTAGCAGAACGAACTTCAGATACGCAGGTTCCTGATGTGTGTGAGTCAAAAGAGCTTGGGCATTTCATAGCTGGTGTGGGATTTTATGGACATATCAAATTGACTTTTTTATTTGCTACCACAAAATTAAATTAGGAATGAAAGTAATTTGGTTCAATGAAAATAAAAAACTAAACTCCAAGTAGGGGGAAAAAAGGCCAAATCACACAGAGGTCAAGACTGCCAGGAAGGTTCCTTCTTAAAGTCATATAAATAGAAGGTAATTTCTAAAATGTCAAGGGTTTCTCGGCTCAATTAAAATTATTTGTGGCGTAAATGGTTGAGACCAGGGAGTGCTTTAAACCATGGAAATGCTGTAACAAGAATAATAAGCAACTAGGTTATTGTTGTTCAGGAGAAGTCTTATTTAAATGTTGAAGAATTTCAATCATGTCAGAAAGTGCCAGTTATAAAGGAACTTAGGCTGTTGTCCTTTGGAGTCTTCCTGCTTCCACTTAGAAATGAGAAACAGCCCAGAGCCATGCTGCAATCAAAACAACTTCATTTCTGATGTCCATTTGGAAGAAAGATTCCTAACTCAGCCCATACATGGTTAGGACAGATTGGGAAATGGCCGTGATGTCGCAGTCCTGAGCTAAGAGCATAGAACTTCTTTCTAAATATATTTTAGACTCCATGACTGTCATCTACTAAAGGATGAATTTTACAAATGTTACGAACTTATCCATTAGAGAAGCAAAAATAAATATCTGATAGACCCAGCTTTTGTCATAGACAAATAGTTCTTTACATAGCATGCCCGGGAGTGTTCAGTGCAACCTTGCAATATCCAGTGAGTTGTCAATTCAAGCCAGGGGTGTTATCATTTACTGTCGCCACTTACGGCCGTAATCGGAAAAATTGCTGATGATTGATACTGACGGCAATGATGATTACTCTTTCAATGAGTTTAATTAAAATAATGAAATGCTACTGCTTGTGACTTAGTTGAGACACGAGCAGGATGGTGTGTACATGCCACAAGGAAGTAACCAGGCAATGTGATGTTTGTATTTCAATCCTGACACACCTGACGAGTCCCCAAGGTATGTGTGTGATTCTCAAGGTCCTCTCCCTTCTCTCTTAGGCCCAAAGTTCCTCATTCCTCTTGCACACATAATTACTGGAGTAAGAGCAATGACAAGAGGTATGCCAGTTACTGGTTTCAGCTCAGCACATGGTCTGTCTCCTTCTGGTCGGCCTGCCCATGGAGTTGTTTTAAGCTAAGTGCTTCTCCCTCTCCTGGAACCTACCCCATCAAAGGTGAAGGAAATCCTACAGAGAGAGATGCTTCTGCTCTCCTGGAAGGCCAGCTCAGAACACTGACCTTTGGTTGTTGGCCAGCAACATCATTTTATTTCTCTTTCTAGGGCTACTGACTGCCTATTTTTCTTCTGTTCCTTCAGCACCTGGGGTGTAGGGGAGACAAGAGGAGAAAGAATAAAAACTTTTGAGAGACTTTCGAACCACCCAGAAGGCCAGCCTCAAACCCAACCCTGCGACCATTTCACATAATTGGTGAGAGCCTTAAAAACACAAACAGCCCTCATCCATGGCGGGAAGATCAAAGGAACATTTACTCACTCACTTAACTTAGAAAAAATAAAACACCCAGCGCAAATTGTGGGCTTTTAACTATCTTTGCGGGACCAAAAACCTAATCAGAGAGCAGAGGACTATAAACATCTAGGAAGGGAAGCAGACAGTCATTAAAATTTGATTATGAGACTAGCAGCTCTGATAGAGCTTTGTGGGCTCATGGAAGAAAAATCCTGGACTGACAGGCCACCTTCCCTGCAGAGGGGTCTGGGGAGAGAGCAGAGCAGAGAGCATAGCAAAATCAGCCTAGAACACCTTTCTTTCACTTAGGCAAGAATTTGGAGCCTCGCAGGCCTCTACACCTTGCCTCCTGTCAAGAGGAAAACTGGTTGTAGCAGGTCATGGATTTTTTTTCTCATCTGCTTGCTCATGAAACATTTATTGTATGCCCATCACAAAAAACGCAAACTTCCAAGTAGCTCGTCATAGCAACATCTCTGGGAACTGGGCTTGATTCATTCATTCTTTCATTCACTCATTCAACAAGTATTTATTGAGCATCTGCTATGTACTAGGCTCTCTTCTAGGTGCTGAAGATGCGACAATGCACAAAACAGATGAAGATTCTTGCCATGATAGATCCGAAGAAGTGCTTCTTGGAAAAACTAGGATTGGAATTAGGAAGAAATATCAGGAAAAGCTATTAAAGAAAGGAAAGACAGGGGAGCATTTCTGAAGTGGCACCCTGTGACAGGCACAATGTTGGTGTTCTTTAATTTAATAGTGCTTTCTTTTTTTAAATTTTTTGAGTTGAAGTCTCACTCCATCGCCCAGACTGGAGTACAGCACAATGCTCCCGGCCACTGCAGCCTCAACCTGCTGGGCTCCGGCGATCCTTCTGCCTCAGCCTTCCAAGTAGCCAGAACTGCAGGCGCGCGCTACCACGCCCAGCTCATTTTTTGATTTGTTGTAGAGATGAGGTCTCACCAAGTTGTCCAGGCGGGTCTCAAACCCACGGGATCAGGCAATTCACTCACCTCGGTCTCCCAAAGCGTTGGGATTACAGGCTGAGCCACCGAGCCTGGCTAATAGTGCTTTTTAATAATACTCAATAATTGCAACAAGTTATGCAGTCAAGGTAAAACTTACTGAGGCTAATACCTCAGGGTGTCTGTCACTCCAACTCTAAAGTCCTCTCCAGAGTCTCTTAAGGAGTTACTCTTGGATTAAGGTCTTACCTGCAGAAAAGCAAAAACACACATTTCCTGGGCCCCACCTCTAGTCTATTAATTATTCTATTAATTGTATTACCCTTGGCACCATTAACATTTTGGACTGGATAATTCTCTGTTGTGGGGGGCTGTTCTATGTACTGTAAGACGTTTAGCAGTTTCCCTGTCTTGTTCCCACTAGACACCTGTAGCATCTTCACAGTTGTGACAGCCAAAAATGTCTTCAGATTTTGCCCTGGGAAGCAGAGTCACCCTGTTGAAAACCAGTGACCTAATGTGAACTGAGTGAACTTTGAAGATACATATATTGAGGAGAAACCTCAGCTCTGGCTCAGCACCATTCATTGAGCCACTCTTGCAGAGCCCCTCCTACAAGACGAGACTCCAGGTGAGACCACACTTGTCTCCTAGCCTGTGGCCCACAGCAGGGGCCTCTTCTCTGGCCTCCTTGCCACCAATCTGCCCTGACACCGGTTATCTATCTGCCACACAGTTTCTAAAAAGAGATCTGGTGCTGTCACTCCTCTCTTTAAAACTCCTCAACAACCTTGCACAACAAAACTCCAGTGCCCACTATGATAGCCCAGACCCTTGGCAATCTGGCCTCAGCCACCTGTCCAGCCCCACCTCCCATGGTGCCTCCACCCGAATGGTCTAGCCCTATCCCCAAACTGCCTGTGTCCAAACAGGATCATGCCCTCTTGCCCTGACCATACTCTAGTTGTCCCCCCATCTCTACTTTGGTCTCAATCTCTCACTTTTAAGTAGCAAAGGCTCACTTAGCTTTTGAAACTATCCGACTCCATCTCTTTTGCTAAATCTTTCACAGCATTCCTTTCAACCCTTTCAAAACAGCCTTCTGGAACTACATTCTCATAGCACCTGGATCGCAGGTCTACTACTACGTTGCATCTCAGCTCATCCATCCTTCCATCCAACAAATGTTTGTTGAGCACCTACTATATGCCAGGCACTCTTCTAGACTCAGGGAGGGAGATGTGAATAAATCTGGCAAAAATGTTGGCCTTTGCTGAACTTACATTCTAGATAGGGAGGTAGGAGATAAAATAAGTAAAATAAATATTTAAATGAAAAACCCAGGAATTTATCTTTTTGTGCTTATTCTTACATGTTTAAACTTCAGTCATCTTCAAAATACTGTTCGTTTGATGCAATAAACCTGTTGAGATGCTTTTTCCACTGCTCAAAACAGTTTTTGAACTCATCAATTTCGATGCATTTTGGTGCCTCTACCATTTTTTGTTGTTGTTGTTTCACCTCTTCCACATCAGCAAAATGTTTCCCTTTTAGGACTTTTTCCATCTGGGGAAACAAAAAAAAAAGTCACTCAGGGTGAAATCAGGTGAATAGGGAGAGTGGTGCATGGGGGTCATGCCATTTTGGTCAAAAACAGCTGAACCTTCAGCATGATATGGGCATATATGCTGTCATAGTGGAAGAACAGTCACCTGTTTACCACAACTTGGGATGTTTCTTCCACAAATCCTGACACAACCTTCTCAAATTTTCCAGACAAAAACTTTGATTGACTATTTGATCCGAAGGAACAAATTCCAAGTGTACTACAAGGGACCCATCCTCCAAAATGATGATTCTGGGTTTTTTTGGCTGGGGGGCTCATATATCAACTGGTCGTGGTACCAGATACTATACTAGGTTTTGAGAATAGAAATGAGCTAGGCCCAATCCCTGCCTTCCAGGAGCTTATGATTATGGGGGTGGGGAAATGGGAGGTATGAAATTAAACAACAGAAGTAGAAGATTGGGGGACGAAGAGAAAAGAATATTCATATACTGTGCTCAAATGTGAGGAGTCCTGAAGATACCAGAGAGGTCAGTGAGAGATAACCAGAAGCCTTGGGAAAGGCTGAAATTTTGAAACTTCTGGAGGAAACTTCTGAGAAGGTCAGGACATTTGCAGGGAAGAATGTATCTCAGAGAAGCCCAGCCTGAGACTGAAGAAAAAGAGACAGTTTCTAGAAGTGTTTAGAAGAAATCTGCATTCAAATTTACATCAGGCCAGAATTTTCTCCTCTGCTTCAAGACCACTTGACGAATAGTGATGACAGAACTGGAAGGCGTGAGGTCACATACTACTACTTTCTGAATTCCTGTGTTCCTTAGGTGAGACTTCCTTTTGGAGATGGAACTAAAGAAACTGAAAAACAGCCCCACCTTACTAGGATAGATCTCATTTACACTTAAGGTCAGACACATTTCCATAATGCCATCTGATGTGGACTGAATGTTTGTGTTCCTGCAAAATTCATATGTTGAAACCAAATCCTCATTGTGATGGTATTAGAAGTTGAGGTTTTGGAGAGGTTATTAGGTCATTGAGGGTAGAGGTCTCATCAATGAGATTAGTGCTCTTATAGGGGCTGAGGAGACCAGAGTTCTCTCCTTCTACCATGGGAGGACATAGTTAGGAGATATCATCTATGAGTCAGTAAGCAGGCCTTCACCAGACACTCAATCTCACTTGATATCAGATTTCTCAGTCTCCAGAACTGTGAGCAATACGTTTCCATTGTAAATAAGCCACTCAGTTGATAGAATTTTATCATCGCAGCCCAAATGGACTGAACACCACCCTTCAGGGAATATCCAGGAATAATAAATGCTGTCTCCCATGCCTCCCTCCAAATCAGGAGGTACATCAGAATATATAAAATAAAAAGCCCAAAATAATTCCCAGAAGTCAACATTAAATCGACATAAAGACCCCGTGGGTCTTTACTTGCCTGTTTTCCCTGGTTGGTCTGAATTCTCTCTCATCTCCCTACCCTGCTAAGACTGCAAGGATGTGTTGACTTTCATTTCCTTGAAATAGTTAATGTTTGCAACCGAGGTTCCAAATGGGAGGTTTAAACTGGGGATCAGCTCACTCTGCGTGTAGGTCATTTACGAACTCAATCTCATCTTTGAAATATAGATTAACCAGGAGAGTATGAGTTCAGCATTTCTATATAATGTTGTTTCATTGATCCTGCAGGCCAACTGGACACAGCTTCAGATGGATACCTAAAAATTAGTTTTAAAACTTTCCCATCTTTTAATATTTTATAACCTGTCAGAAAATCAATTACAGACTCAGCCCCCTTTCAACACTTGGTTTCAGAGGAGCTGATGTTTAACCAAAGCAGGGTTCTTTCCTCTCCTTTACAAAAAGCAATGGACAAGTTCAGAGTAAATGATGACTTCAGGGAAATTCTTGGATCTGTAAAGATTTAGAGATGACTTGAGTAGCTTTGACCTACCAATCCCACAACTTGGGTTTCTCTCTCTCCCGTGCCCTAGCCAGAGAATGGTTTTCTTAAACTCTCAGAAAGATCAGGGACCCAGAGGTTAGTACTGTGGGAACCCCATCATAATTTGAACTTGTCAAATACCTTGATATATTTCTTCAAGCTTAGTGAATCATACAGGGCTTTCTCCAAAACTTATCCTTTTTCTTATGAACACACATGCTCATAGAGTACAATCTTTCAAGTTTAAAAATATTTTTCCCCACTCTTCTTGTAGTAGATAAAAATTTAAAGGAAAAATAAAGATTAGGAAATATGCCAGAGTGGTTTTTAAATTTTTTTCTTTGTCTTTTTTGTATTTTATTAAATTTCTAATATGAACATGTATTATAAGATAATATATGTAAGTTTTTAAAAAAATAAGAACAGGTAAAACGACACACATGACAGCAAGAATCTCGTGAAAGAAAGTGAAGTTAATTTCAGCATCAGATTAACAAAAAAAATTTCAACTTCCAAGGCATGCATCCACCAATCACTTCTGAACAGCCATATTTATCAAAATGAAGTATAGTCTGTCCCCTGAAAGTAGGTAGATTAAGCGTTCATCAAGAAATGTGGCAAGGAAGAAGGAAGGGGAAAGAGAAAAGGAAGGAGGAAGAGAGGGAGGAGAAAGGGAGAAATCCTGGCCCAGGTTGAAAGGAGAAGAAAAGAAGGGGAGACATAGACTCAGAAAACGACAGTGGATCTAGTCAGACGGCTGCTGAACAAATAAAGAGTTCGGTTCAGTGGGGGGAAATTCCAGCTGGCCTCACACTCATGTTTATTGCAGTAAATAGCAGTCACAGTATAATACCTCTCACTCCTGGTGGTGTCCATGGCACAACTGCATGTTACTCTTTACATGGAAGTCAAACATTTTCTATCTTTATTATGCTGACGTTTAATAACCGAAAGAGGGTGGGAGAAAGACATTCACAAGTAGTTGCCTTTCGTATGTTAGTGACAGCTTCCAAAATGGGGACACCACTCACCTGCCTCTATTTATGCTTTTGAACAGATTGTAGCCTGAAATCCAACAGCCCAGTAGTCTAGCCACAAGCTGGGCTTCTCAGATCTCTCAGTGGTTAGAGAGATGGGGGAAGTCTTGGAAAAAAGGTGATGTGTTTAGCCTGGGGCACAGGGAAGTCAAGAGGCTACTGGTAGCAGGCATAGTGGTGGGGGAAGCCTTGCAGGGGCCTCAATGAACTTGAGGTTATCTAACAGTACCCTGGCTTCCTAACCTCTCAAATGCAGAAGGTAATAATAGCACCTCCCTCATGGAGTTGTTGCAAGGATTGCCCATGTTAATAAATATAAAACATTTAGAACAATGCCCAACATGAGTTTAGTGCTGTGTTTACTATTATTATTTCAATCTACACATATGTTTGAGTTTCTGGTGTGTCACAGACACCATGCAGAACACCAGGAATAAAAAAGTGGAGATGTCTTCTAGAGTTTGTATTCCATTGGAGTAATAACATCATAACTAAGATAACAATAAGAATGGCAGCTAATATTTATTGGGATTATAATGTGCAAAGTCTTATTTAGTCTTCATAATAATCTTAAGAGTAGGTAGGAATATTATTTCTGCCAGGCACAGTGGCTCATGGTTGTAATCCCAGAACTTTGGGAGACTAAGGCAAGAGGATTGCTTGAGCCCAGGTGTTCAAGACCAGCCTGGGCAATATAGTGAGAGCTTGTCTCTACAAAAAATTAGCCCTGCGTGATGGCGTGCATCTGTAGTCCTAGCTACTCAGGAAGCTGAGGTCAGAGGATCACTTGAGGCCAGGAGTTTGAGGCTATGGTGATTTCATAGGATAGAAAGCCACAGGTTTAATGGGATTAGAGATCTTGATCACACGACACAGTTGGTAAGGGGCAGAGCCAGGGCTGGAATGGTCTAACACAACTCTTGAGTTCCCAGTCCTAACTGTGTCTTTCACTTTATTGGAATTGGGCTATTTTTAAATAACAACCATGGTTCTAGGAGACAACACATCCACCATATTGCTCTACATTATTCTTAAAGAATCATTGTCCTGACTCCCACTTCTTCTATACCAGGCACCAAGATTTTTTGGTAGCCATTTATGGAATATGATAAAATTCAGCCACTCAGTGAAAAACTTTTTACCTGCTGGTCAGAAGAACAACTCAGCACTTGGAAGAATATTTAACACTATATGGCAGTGGCCTTCATGCTGTGAGACAAGTGCATGTCTTGAGGCCTACCCTGAGCCAATCATTGGAGAATGGTTTAATTGGTTAATCATATAAATTACAATCACTTAATCATTTTAAGCACCATCAGCCAATTAGCTTAGAGTTATGGGCTCTGAGGTAACAGTTATGCAAATGTTTGTTCCACTGTAGGCTATTAACAGCCATATTTTCCCTATCAAGATGACAGAGACTGATGGATGGGGGAAGAAAAGGAAGGAAAGCATTTGTTTGGTTTAAACTTCTTTCCTGTTGGGTTATAATGAAGCATTCAGTGGGGAGAAGAATCACACACAGCAATTTCTTTATCTCATTCAATGTGAGTCTGCAAGTGGATTAGAGAAGAGCTCCTGAGGGAAAATGGGAAGGACCCTGCTAAGAAACTGCTGAATCAAGACTGAGTGCAGTCTTTTCTCCACTACACAACACTTAATATGCCCGATGAGCAGCTTAGCTTTGTCACATTTTTCTAGCAGTTCACTTGAATTTACCCTCTAATCACCAGTCAAGAACCTAACTAGTTTCTTAGAGATAGCTATTGATAGTTGTTTTACAACCCCTCCCCAGCTTGTTTTGTACTAATTGGCTTTTCCATTTCAAGAATTTGCCTCCACCCATAAGACCCAAGTTAACCTAGTCAGCCATTCATGATCTTCATGACACAGACCCCATCACCATGACAGCAGTCTTGTGACTGGCCCACCCATCTGCCTGAAGTCAGTACCAGTGCTTACCTGTCCCTTCCATGATGCCACGGGACAGAACACCACCCAATCACCTTAACAACCTGCCCCCATTAAAGGGAAGGTTTAAAAGGCATTCAACTTCAAACAGCAGTCGCCATTGTTTTGTTAAGCACTGGCCAGGCCATGTGTTCTTTGAGCTATAGTCACCATGTTTTCTTAGCTTTGGCCCCGTCCCCTACCTTGGGAAGGTGAATCTTCTCTCTCTCCCATCTCTCTCTAGTTTACTTTCTAAATATATTCCAATCTAACTTCTGTGCAATTCTTTGCAACTTTTCCATGGCACTGGATTGCAGATACCACCCCCCATTGGGCCTGACCTAACATTTTGGAGGCCACACTGTAATGTTTTTAACCTAACATCCACGAATAATTCAGGAGGGTTAATCAAGTTTAGACGGAGCATCCCCAACTACAATAGTAATTACTATGTAATTACAGTGGAGAACAGAGAACAGCTCTGGAAAGCAAGATAAGTCATTATCAGCAGACCAGAAATTTAGAAGAATAAATGAACCATTGGTAAAGTGAGCATAGATGTGTTCTATGTGCTCTATTAGTCCCTGGGTTAGGGCCTGGCACATGATAGCTGTTCCACAAACACTTGTAAATGGATTAACTAGTAGTGGCCAGGTGTGAACCTAAGAACCAGGGAAATAGAGAGGTTCTAATCTGTTTCACGTGACTGAGTTCCACAAACACGCCTGTGCGAGCATGCATAAGACAGTTGGCCCCTGTAGTACGGCCTTCTGTTTGCTTATATCTCCCTTAGCACCTCGTGTAATAGAACTTTCTATGGGTTGTCAACTAGACTGACTCATTTGCTAACTATCAGTTGTACTATTTATAAGTGGTGTGATGGTGAGAAATAATCAGAATTTCAAAGGCAGAATTAGTTTCATCAGGAGTGTGCAGGGAGTGATATGATTTTGTAGTCTCCAAACACTTTGTGCCTATGGCACTGTGGTTTTTCTTCAAGGAATACCTTAATACTCCTTGAGATTTCACCTGCCTTGTCTGGTTAGCTAAACATAAGGTTGGGGTCAGGCCCTCCCTCTTACCCAATTTCCCAAACACACACACAAACACTCATGTGAAATATGTTTGTCACAAAATTTCATTCATTTATTTAATAATACATACTGAACGTTGCTTATGTCTCAGGATCATGCAAGAAACTAGACAAACAGCACAGAACAGGATAACACTTGTCATGTCATAACGAAGTATTGTTGAACTCAGAAAGGAGAGGGAAATTCTTGAAGGCTAACATAATCATGGAGAACTTCCTAAAAGAGGTGGAGATTGATCTAGGGAGATATTGTATAGACAAAGAGATAAGGGTAGGGAACTTTAAAAGAAAATTGGTTTGGCATCACAATTTGTGCTACCTATGTCTAAATAATTTACATCAGTATTTTAGTAATTTTTTAAAATAAGACTTTTTATTTTCCACTTTAGGAGTTTTAATGGCCTTAAGGAAGTAACTGACCTAGTTTTATCTTGTTTACATATGACCCAGAGGGGTGGGGAAGGGTTCAGGGTTGCTTCCTGTTTGACCTGAGCCAATGACATTTTCTCCTCCCTGGTCTTGCTCTTTCTTCCTCAAACAGGGAAAAATGACATTGACCTAAGCTACTGCTGTTTTGAGGAAAAACTGATTAAGAATATGACAACACACTTAAGAGAGTGAGCAACTGCTGGAAAAAAGATGTCTAACAATGAGTAGGCTGAGATACAGAAAACAATGGGTGGAAATAGCAAATTGGACCAAAATCATATAAAGAGGTTTAAAGATTTTCTTCCTTCAGCATTTACAACACTCTATTATTGACTTTAGATTTTTTTCTTGCACTTAATTAGTCAAAAGCCAGGCTAACATCCTCTAAAATCCTTTTACAGGTCAGATACTAGCCAGAGTTCATATTCCTAAGGACAGAGTCTTGAGCCACTCCCGTGTTTGATTACTTCTGTTTTACTTTTCACACATGCTCAGCTTGCACTATATTTATTTGTCCTTGCAAGTGTGAAGTCATTGAGTTTGTCTCTGGAGATTTTCCCTCGACCTTTGGCCCGAAATAGGTTCCTAACTTCCTGGGAAGCATGCTTAATGAGGATGTGTTGGCAAGACAACTCTCTTAAGAGATCTTATAACATCATAACAGCAAGTTTAAAATCGAGTCTTACTCCAGCCGCTATGAGATGTGGTCTGCCCATATGCCCAGTTTCATTCCAACTCCCTCCCACCATTCATGGTTCAGGATGGAGCTGAAATGTTCCCTGGGCATTTCCTATGCTCTAATTCAAGCTTGGTTTATATAACATGGGATAGTTTGTGTCTTATTTGAGTTTCCCCAGAAGTAGATCCAAAGACAAGGATTCAAATGCAAGTAACTTATTTGGAAGGGGAAGGGAACTCCAGTGGGGAAGAAGAAAAGCGAGACAGGGAAGGCAGCCAATAAAGGATGTGTAAGTAAGCACGCTGTCCCAGTGGGCAATGAGGTGAGTCTAGGAAATGGAGTGGGACATAGTTCATAATTAGTCCACTAGAAGGGCAAGCAAACTGGGGTATTTAGACACCAACTTCCTGTCAGTCATTGGTTGAGGGTTGCTGGGGAAGTGTTAATTCCAGGCAGAGAACTTTCCAGTTACTGGCAGCTGAAGCTCACTGTGTTCTTGGGAGCACATTGAAACGATAGGGTCTGAGAAATGTGGATGGGACAGGCAGAATCTCTGCTGCAGTTTGCATCATAACATCTCTTGCCCAAGGGTGCAAGTTGAAAGGTACTTCAGGGACGTAGTAGCGGGCAGACTGCCTCTTTCCTCTAGCAGAGGCAAGGTCATTAGGACTCACTTGCTGGTAGTGTGCCCCAAGTAATGTCATAGTCATGGCTCAAGCATCTGAAAGAGCCTGGGAATGCAGACTTATAGCACAATTACAAGCCTATCATAATGAGCACAGATTTGCACCAGGGACCAGAGATGCTACAAAAGAGCCCTTTCTTTTTCCTTTGGATCTTTTATCAAAGGAGCCTGGGTCCTCCCTAGACCCTGGGAAGAGAGGCACGGTTGGTGGTTTCATCCTTCTTGCTGATGATTGGTATAGACATGGCCATGTGTCCAGGTCTTAGTCCAATGAAACCTGAGAGAAAGTTGAGGGTGGAAGTATGGGGAATCTGGAAAAAAATTTTCTTGCTCATCTGAATGAGAACATCCCACTTTTTTGCTATACATATTGGAGTCTGCTTCAGATGCCTGGGACTTCTGCACTCACTTCGCCATCATGTGGGGTAATCACTGACATACAGAGGGCAATATAATAGTGAAGAGACAGAAAACCCTGGGTCACTGAGCCTCTGAGTTACCAACCCAGGAGGCACCACACCTTTACACTCAAGACACTTGAACACTTCAGTTCAAGAGACTTTTAGTGGAGTTTCTTCCAGTTTAAGACATTTTTATATTCCTTGTGCCTAAAAGGATTCTAAATGATGTAATGTCAATTAACCCAGCTGACTGGTGAAGAGAACTCTATGTGTGGAACTGTATGGATAGAATTAGTCAGGCTGGAAACCCATTCACAGATGACTACCAAAAATCTTGTGTTTAACTATCTTAGTCAACTTGGGCTGCCACAATAATATAACACAGGCTGGGTGACTTAGACAAAGGTAACTTATTTTCTCACAGTTCTAGAGGATGGAAGTCCAAGATCAGGGCATCAGGTTGGTTTCTTTGTGAGGTCATTCTTCCTGGATTGCAGATAACCACCTCTCCCTGTGTCCACACATGGTCTTTCCTCTGTGTAAACACTTCCGCATAACAAAGTGTGTCAGTATCTTGAGGAAAACGACTTGTGTGATTGGTGAGACTGAAGAGAATAGTAATGGATATGATTTTTTTAAATATTCTATAATAAACTGTTAAGTGTATGTTTTTCAAATGATCAGTGTGTGATGTTTCAAAATTGTGTGTGCATAAATGATCTTATCAAAGAGAAATAAGTTCCATTACATTTAATGTGACAGAACATGAAAAGTTCATTGATAACAGATTTAGATTCCATTGCAACTGATAGTTAAGAAAATGCTAGGCCTGGCTTAGAGGCTCAGCCTGGGAGGCTGAGGCGAGTGGATTGCCTGAGCCCATGGGTTTGAGACCAGCCTGGGCAACTTGGCAAGACCTCGTCTCTACAATAAAATAAAAAATAGCCAGGTGTGGTAGCTTCGTCTGTGGTTCCGGCTACTCTAAAGACTGAGGCGGAAGGATCACGGAGCCCAGTGGGTCGACACTGGGGTGGCCAGTGAGTGTGCCACTGCACTCCAGCCTGGGTGGAGTGAGACTCCAACTCAAGAAAAGAAAGAAAGAAAGAAAGAAAGAAAGAAAGAGAGAAGAGGAAGGGAAAAGGAGAGGAAGAAGAGAAGGAAAAGGGAAAGGGAAAGAAAGAAAGAAAGAAAGAAAGAAAGAAAGAAAGAAAGAAAGAAAGAAAGAAAGAAAGAAAGAAAGAAAGAAAGAAAGAAAGAAAAAATGCTGGGACTAGTGTGATGGCTAAAGCTTGTAATCCCAGCACTTTGGGAGGCCGAGGTGAGAGGATCACTGGAGCCCAGCTGGTCGAGGCTGCAATGGCTGTGAGCATGCCACTGTACTCCAACCTGGGCAAACCAAGTGAGACTTTGACTCAAAAAAAAAAAAAGAATGCTACTTGTGAAGTCTTGATGTAATATCAAAAAGAATATTTATAATTGTCTGAAAAACTATTAATATTTGTATAAGACCAGATTTTCTTTATACACTTCAACCAAAACAACATATTAAATGTAGGAGATAGGAAAATCGAGCTGACTTTATTGTATCCAGACTTCAAAGAAATTTGCAAAAATAAAAAATTGTTACACTTCTCACTAATTTTTTGTTTTAGAAACTGTGGTTATTTATCATAAAAATACATTATTTGTGTTGATGTAAAATGGTTTGTTGATTTTACTTTTTTTAATCTATAAGAAACAAAACTTATTTTTTTCAGTTATGAAAGCTGAGAGGTGCAGGGTTAAGGGGCATCTGGTAAGGACCTTCTTGCTGATGGATAGTCTCTGCAGGATCTCAAGGTAGCCCAGAGCATTCCATGGTGAAGGAGCTGAGAGTGTAAATGTGCTCTATTATTCTTATTTTATTTATTTTATTTTATTTTATTTATTTTTATTTTTTTTAGTTGGAGTCTCACTCAGTCGCCCAGACTGGAGTGCAGTGGCCACTCCCGGCCACCGCAGCCTTGACCTGCTGGGCTCCAGCGATCCTTCTGCCTCCACCTTCCAAGTAGTTGGAACTACAGGCGCACGCTACCACACCCTGGCTGATTTTTTGATTTATTGTAGAGATGAGGTCTCGCTTGCCCAGGCGGGTCTCGAACCCATGGGCTCAGGCAATCCACTCACCTCAGCCTCCCAAGGCACGGGATTACAGGCTGAGCCACCGAGCCTGGCTTATTATTGCTATTTTTAAGTGAACTAATAGATGAGTATTTTTTAAATTTTAAGATTTAATACGGTAAATATTGATAAATATAGCCTACATAAACAGAAATTCTTCAGAATCCTCAACATATACATATTTTTTTGAGTCGGAGTCTAGAGTGCTGTGGCATGCTCACGGTCACTGCAGCCTCCACTTGCTAGGCTCAGGCAATCCTTCTGCTTCAGTCTTCCAAGTAGCTGGAACTACAGGCCTGCATCATCATGCCCAGTTCATTTATTTGATTTATTGCAGAGATGAGGTCTCACCATGTTGCCCAGGCTGGTCTCAAACCCATGGGCTCAAGCAATTCTCTCACTTCAGCCTCCCAAAGTGCTGGCATTACAGGCGTGAGCCACTGTATCCGGTTACTATCCTCAACAATTTTTAAACAAATAAAGGGATCCCAGAAACCAAAGGTTTGAGAATTACTGATATAAATTAATCAATAATCAATTACTCAATGAATTAATCTGAATAGATAGCTAGGTAAGGGTTCTTATTTGCAAGCAATAGAAACCCTTTTAGCTAGCGAGTTTAAGCAGAAAAGGAATTCATTTAAGGATATTAGTTAGCTCCTGAGAGCTAGATGTCTCTTTCATCACCTTTGTGGATAAAAATGGATTCTACCCTTCCTATGGAGCTCTCTTCCAAATTAGAGCCTCATGAGGGCACCTTCCCCAGGTGGAGAGTGCAAGCTCAGAGCTCATGGCTACAGCTCCAAGTGAGACTGGCAAAGCAGGTTCTCATGGCTACCATGGGGAAGTAGGACTCAATATGTAAGATTCCCCCAAACACAGAAGATTTGCAAAAGATGCTGGGCAGCCACAAATGTCCACTACAGTAACTATCAAAGTCTCACTATTCAGGTCAAAACCAAGGTTGAGGTCAGAGCTGTAAATGAAAGAATTATAGCTCAAACTCAAGTACTCTGAAGCTAGACTCCATTTCTGAACCAACATGTGGAGCCAGCAATTCTTTAAGCTCCAAGATGTCTTCACTGTGGTTTTTCTCACAGAGGTCTCAAAGATCCCATGACTCAGGGAGAAGGGAAGCGTATTTTTAAAAAATATATTTTTGTTATTTTCTATATGAGCACAAAAGTTAATGTATTCATTAGAGAAAATTTGGAAACTACAGAAAACCACAAAAATAAAAATAACACTCATTACCCCTTCATGCAGTATTTATACTGCAAACATATTTTCCTCTAGATATTTTTAAAAAAATGTTTAACAAGAATGAGTTCGTGCTGTACTGCTATTTTTTTTTTTTTTTTTTTTTTTTTGAGTTGGAGTCTCACTCTGTCGCCCAGACTGGAGTGCAGTGGCCGCTCCCGGCCACCGCAGCCTCGACCTGCTGGGCTCCGGCGATCCTTCTGCCTCAGCCTTCCAAGTAGCTGGAACTACAGGCGTGTGCTACCATACCCGGCTAATTTTTTGATTTATTGTGGAGATGAGGTCTCACTGCCCAGGCGGGTCTCGAGCCCGCGGGCTCAGGCAATCCACTCACCTCAGCCTCCCAAAGGCGCGGGATTACAGGCTGAGCCACTGAGCCCGGCTGTACTGCTATTTTTAACTAGAAGCTTGTATATTGGGATTATCTTGGTGTAATATTAAATATTAATACTTAATATTCTTAATGTAGTGGCTTGTAGTATCCCACTGAATGGAGAAAAATAGTTTATCAGATGATGATACATTGGTCTAAAAGTACGTCCCATAATTCCTTAAGTGGTCCTCTGCCTCTAAAAATAAAGGCACCCAAGTCAGTTTTTACTACATTCTTATTTATAAAGTTGATCTCTCCCTTCAATGCACAGTGCCTAGCATATAGTGGACAATTCAAAAATGCTTGTAAGTAATGAAAAATGTGACATACCTTCAGCATGAATAAGATGTTGCCTCAACTCAAGCGAGGCGTTTCAGAGTCCCCAATATTTGGAAGGTAATGTGAAAAAAAAGGAAACGACAGTTTGAAGTAATTTCTCCTGTCTTATGGTTGCCTGACACTCAACTGTTACAGCAAGTACACCCTGAGATGGTTCATTCGATGGCGGTTGTCTGCTTATATTATGCAGGATACAAAACCATGACAGGCAGTGCATCTTAATAGAGCCATAAAGCTGAGAAATATTAAAAGTAGGAAAGAGCCATTATAAACTTCTGACTTAGACTTTTAATATAACTGAGAGACAGCATTGCTGCCAATAAGGATAATGATTGAAAATCAGACCTTTGTCCATTCTTATAGGCAAAAAGAGAGAGATAGAAACAACTGGCAAAGGACAGATAAGCAGAAAAATAATGTGAATATCTTGACTTTTAGCCAAAAGCAGCTAGGTTTTCAGCATCCGATAACCAAAAGATCCTATTCCCTTTGGCTCAAAGAGGAATTCTCATTCCTCTAGTTTACTGTATGCTAGTTTACTGCATACCCAGGAGGGCAGGCACCGGTGTGTCTTAGTTGTCACTATATCCCTGGTACCTACAACAATACTATGCACATCACAGGCACTCAATAAACACCAGTTGGAAGAGCAAATGAAAGTGACTTTCTTGTATATTTCAGTCACTCTGCATTCTTCAATACTTAAATGTGTGCCTTTGCATATACACCACTCAATTCAATACAGTAAATAATAACTGAGCTCCCACTAACTGTTCTGGGCATGGGAGATACATGGAGAGAGGGGCACAGAACCTGCCCTTGAGAAACTCTTGACTCATCCGTGAATTATGCCAGTGCTTCTCAGACTTTAATGTGCATATGAACCCTTGGGGATCTTGTGAAAATGTGGATTCTGCTTCAGTAGGCAGAAAGTATACTTTCTAGCTGGGCTCGGTGGCTCAGCCTGTAATCCCGCGCCTTTGGGAGGCTGAGGTGAGTGAATTGCCTGAGCCTGCGGTTCGAGACCCGCCTGGGCGGCAAGACCTCATCTCTACAATAAATCAAAAAATCAGTCGGGTGTGGTAGCGTGCGCCTATAATTCTGGCTAGTCGGAAGGCTGAGGTGGAAGGATCGCTGGAGCCCAGCAGGTCGAGGCTGTGGTGGGCGGGAGCGGCCACTGCACTCCAGTCTGGGCGACCGAGTGAGACTCCAACTTAAAAAAAAAAGAAAGTATACTTTCTTTTGAGGAAGAAAGTATTCTAGCACTTCTGATTGTAGTATGGCAACTGGGAAGATGGCTCTGGCAACAAACAGACTCATAGTCTGATTCCCTTACCATGTGTAGACTTGACTTTGGTCTTATTAATACAATAGTTGTTTGAGGTCAAGGGTGCACACCTCTTAGCACAGATGACATGTGGGCAGTCAGGAATACCTTATATTTCTACTGAGATGTGGAAGAGATGTGAAGTTGGATACAGTTGGGATGCTGATGGGAGCTGAGACACTTACATACCTTGCATCAGTCATAGAGTCAGGGTCTCTTTCTTTCTAGCATTAGAGACAGTTGAACACATTCTCATTGTCACATCTTGTTGAAATATTTCATAAATCTGCAGGGTAATCATTTAAATTTAAGTTCTTTCCCAATAAAAAGCATTCCTAGAGGATGTGAAACTTAGCAAAACGCAAAGCCTTTTTTCCCCACATCACAAATGTGCTTCCTCAGCAACTAATAACTTTCAAATGATCTGTCATACTTTGCATAATTAAATCACAGTCTCAATGGCAGCAAATCATTGCAGGAACAGTAAGGAAACACTAATAGAAGATAGAATATGGAGGCAAGCAAATTTCTGGGTTAATACATATTTCTTACATCAGGCTGAATACTTCACACCAGTGAACGGATGTAAAGAAAAATAAACTCAATTTAGAACCACTAGAAGAACATTTATAGGACATGGAAGGTGGTAGTCCCTTGCCCATGAGTCTTATGAACACCAAAAAAATCAAACAGCAAAACAGAGTTCATCAATGGTGTTTCAGGAGAACCATCCATATAACAATATGATAATTACAAGTTGGCTATAATAACGGTCACTTCATAAACTGTGTTGATTAAAACTTTTCATGTTTTCTTTCTTAGCACTGGCCTCAGCCACCCAACAACATGGATTCTCATCCCTTAGAACTGTTCTCCCTCCAAGATTCGGATTTCAATACAGTTCCCCATCATATCCCTGTTACCCGTTACTTTACCTGACCCCTGCTCTCATGAAGCATCACCAGGACTTCCTTTCATTTAACACAAGTATAGTAATTCAGGAGACTCAGAAACACAGACTCTGGAGTCTGACTGTCTGGGTTTGTGTGGCCTTGGAGAAGTCACTTAGTCACTCAGTTTCCTCATCTGAAAAATGAGGATAATAATAGTACTAGTTCATAAGGTTGTTGTGAGAATTAGATGAGTTCAATAATGCATGTGGCATACTTAGGATGCAGCTGTCTGGTTGTTATCTTTGTGTTCACTGGCTCTTCAGTCTCATGGTCATCTCCAGCTATATGACTTTCTTTGCCTCCTGATGGATGGCAGGTGGTCGGTCATGCCTACCTTCACAATGTACAGCCCTGGGAACCCCAAGAGTTGGTCTCCTCTACTCCCACTGGTAGGATGTGAAGTGTTATTAGAGAAAAATGAGCCCTTCTTGGTGTGTTGAACAAGCGCACTATGATACTCCGTGTCCCCGCACACAGAGATGAGCTGCCAGCCCTTGTCTCCTGGCTAAACCTCATTGTCTAGGAGTGGAAACCTGTCCCAGGCTGGGCCCATCATTCTTTCTTCCAGAAATTTGACATTTGGAATGGGGGCCTTGACTTGAGCCTCATCCATGGCAGAACTCTAGAAAGAGGGTCCCTGACCTCTTCATGTTGAAACCCCAAGCACTATCCTGCCTCTCTCACTTCTCTTGGCTTCTGTTGAGATATTCCTGTGTCTTTCCAATAAATCCCTCCTTCCAGTAGGGCGTGGTAGCTCACACCTGTAATCTCAGCACTTTGGGAGGCAGAGGCAAGAGGATTGCCTGAGTCCAAGGGTTCAAGATCAACCTAAGCAACTTTGCGAGACCTCGTCTCTACAGTAAATCAAAAAATTAGCTGGGCATGATGGCATGCATCTGTAGTTCCAACTACTTGAAAGACTGAGGTAGAAGAGTCACCTGAGCTCAGCAGGTCGAGGCTGTGGCGGTCATGAGGATACCACTGCATTCTAGCCTGGATGACAGAACGAGACACTTACTCAAAAAACAAACAAATAAATTTCTCCTTCCTCATATGCTGGCCAGAGTATGTCTCTAGCTTTAATAAACTAAAGGAAACAATGACTATGAGTCATCTCTTTTGACTCCCTGGGGCTTTCACCACAGCAGCAGCAGTTTGAAATTTTCTCCACTTGGTACTTATCCAACCCTCTTCTACCTTCTCCCCACTCTTTGGGCCAGTGGTTCTCAGTCCTGGCTGCATGCTGGAATCATCCCCAGGGTGCCTGAAGAGTCCTGGTGCCTGGGTATCAGAGGGTCCTAATGGAGTAGAGAGTGGCGTGGGTTATTCTGATGTACAGGCAAGGTGGAGGATGTTCCAGTCAGGCCAAGACTATTCTACATGAGCTCCTTCAGCCTTCCTCCTCTTCTTCCAACAGTTTTATTTTCTCAAATCCCTTTTTCCTTCTGCCCAAGTTTAGAGGATGGTGTGCACCTGCTCTTTGCCAAGACTAAGGCCTAAACTGGTGAAGGTGACCAATCCGAACGCAGACTTCAATTAGCCCCCTCCCTCCTGCCCCCGGGAGTCACTAGCCTCACCTCCTTCCTGTACCTGGAGTCACACTACTCAGAGTGAGGCAGGCATTAGTTAACATAGTTTAAAGTAGTTAGGCAGGTTTTCTTAGGGTAAGTGTTCAGACATCTTTCTTATCCGTACATGACCTTCACCCAACCGACCAGGCATATCAGACCTAACCACCATGCAGTTTGGAATGTGGAACTACCAGTGCAGTAAATCACAGAAACCACAGGAAATTATCCAAAACACAGACATGATGTTCTATGAAAAGCCCAAATCTAGTTAGACAGTAACTTTCATTATTTAGAAGGTCCTTGTGACCTTAGAAGGTTGAGAGATGGTAATCAAAACTCTTGACCAGAAACCTGCAGTCCACCACTCTTAATTCATGGAAGGTAATCAAAACTCATGACCAGATACCTACGGCTCACTGCTCTTAACTCATGGTTTACTTAAGAGTTGTTGTAAAAGTATATAAAGTTTCTTGTCAAAGGCAAGCATGTATCTTTTCTCTTAAGGCACCCAAGCTTTTTGAGCATGTTTTTCTTTCTAATAAATTCTATCTTAAACTATACTTGGGACTCTCTCTGAAATTCTTTTCTGTGGTTGAGTCATAAAAACCCATGGAGCAACACACCACAGCTCACTTGGCATCAAGAGGAGCAGTCTGCAGCCTAAAGGTTCTGTTATGTGCTAAACCAAATTAGGAAAAATTAAGAATATATTTATCCTCCTGGGCATCACATGACAATTATTGCAATTAAGAGTTTTTAGTGAGTAGAAAACGTCCAATAATAATAATAATAATGGCAAACATATATTAGAGCACTCACTACATGCCAGGCACTGTTCCATGTAGTTTTCATAGATATCTAATCTAATTCTCACAACGACCCTGTGAGATAGGAGCTGTTATTGCCATGTTACAGATGAAGAAACTAAGTTATGGCAAGGCTGAGAACTTGACCAAGGACATATAGCTGGAATGCGATGGAGCTGGGATTCAAGATCAATAATAAACATTTAGTAATAGGGCATTGTGTTTTATTTGAGAAACATACACATATATGTTTTGTTTCCATTTAAATAGTTCTTTACATATGGTTAACTCTGAGTTTTATTTTAGAAATGGCAGTATGTCCAGAATTTTAAAATTAAAACAAAAATTAAACATCTGCTGTCCCTTAGACTACAATCACTTATTTCTATGGTAATAACTTTTTTTTAATGAGAGAGAACATGTAGAAGGGTAATTGGCAGCATTTTATAGTCTGTGTGGAGGCCAACAATTGTCTAATCCAGCCATGTCATATGCTAATATTGATTAAATTTAATGCTGAGATTTTTCAGCTAATAAAAAAAAATTCAATCTATTTGTATCAGCCTAAGTGGGCCCATTTATGGAATTCTTGCTGTTTGTAATTGACTGCTGTTAGAGCAGATACTGTGTAATGCAGTTACCCTCTGTGATTATTTTCCACTTTCCCTAATAAATTACAAGTTACAGTAGTGCTCACCAGGAGCACTATTTGCTTCCTAAGTCTGTGGGGGTGGACAGCAGAATAACCAGACGAGCACCACCAAGGCAGAGTGGAGGCCGCTGCGTGCCCACCATCATAACCAGTTCACCCGAGTGACAAACAAGCTGACACTACCACCTTGGCTACAAAAAGAAATTGACTGCTGCTCAATTAAGCAGAAATGAGACTGTCACTCACTGGGGTGGAGACAGAATTGCCTTCACTAGTGCTCAATAGCAGTTTGGGTTTTTGGAAGTTATTTTACAGTTGTAATTACAAAGGGAAATGAAGTCTGCTTTCGCAATGTTACCAGGTGCTCTTCCTTCCATTATAACCTTGATGAATAGCCCCCCAGAGCAAACACACTGGCTGCTCTGCTAACTGGTTTTATTACGCAAATGCAGGATTAAAATATATGCCATTCAGTTGAAGCAGCAACTTAAGAACCTGGGAGGTGACCGTCTGTCCCCATGTGAACATTTGGTGAATGGTATAAACTATGACTATTAAGTCAGCAAAAACCTCTTAAGCCAAGAAAACCACATTCTAATCTAGACATTTTATTTAAAAATTAGATCTCATGAAATAGGATAAACATACCGTCATTAGCTGATCTCTTCCGTGAACTGGTTTCAAGTCACTGGAGGCAAATGTAGTCGTGTGTTGAGTCCCAGGTCCTGAGCCGGACTAGGGAGCAGGACTTCTCTTGGGCTCTGCTTCTAACTTTCATGTTCGGACCTCAGGGTACACCCGTTCTTTTTCTGTGTCTCAATTTTCCTTTCTGTTAAGTGGAGTTTTCTAAACGAATCACTTGGAAGGAGGGCTGAGAGGTGCTGTAAAAGGAGACCAGAGCAGAATCATGGGGTTTTGAAATGTTGGCAGGGACTTGAGCAGCCATCCTGTACAGTCCCCTCTTTGACATTGGAGGGAACTGAGGGTCGGGGAGGTAGAGACTGCCCAAGGCTGCAAATCCACTTTGTTGCAGGGTTAGAGAGGGAAGCAGGTCTCTGAGTCACGGGCTAAAAGACTCCCCAGGAAAGCCTTAATGCTGAGTGGAATTCAATGCAAAAGTCACAACTTCCACCCTAAACTTGATACCCAGTGGGTTCCACAGCACTTATTGCCTATATCTCAGGAAGCACATTCGCTGATGGACAAATGATCAGGCTATTCCCTCCTGAAAAGGGCAACATTGCTGTGCCTATATTAAAGAGGGTACTGATGATAGGACATTTATCAAGAATGTGGCATTTGTCAGGTGCTGCCTTGATCAATAGGCTTGTAGATGGGATGCCTATCCTTCTCCCAAGTAAATGAGGAGAACGGGATCCTTTCATTGCCTCTGCCTAAAACATTTCCTCTGAAGCTCAGACACAACAATGGAACTAACCAATGAATCTATGTTTTCCCAGTATTTCAGAAACTCTACACCTCTGGTGGCCTTGAGTGGGAAACCACTTGCAAGAGTTGGGTTGGTGAGTTAAGAGCTAACCTTCTGACCCTTGCAATAAACAAATAGTAAAGTTGTCTTTTGCCAGTCAGTCCAAGACTCCCTCTCACCGCTCTAAAAACCATTTGGAATTGGTCCAACTTACATATCTGTTGGATGTTTAAGAAATAGATTAAGAGGTCAACAGAGAAAACGAGACATCTCCAGATGGTTGTCTAAATGGACGTTGGTAAGAAGAGAGTGGGAAGGAGGGAGTTAACTGGTGGAACAAAAAGGAACTAAACCAGACCTCAGAACCAGAGACACCTACAGTCACCAGTGGAGGGAGCCTGTGATTTTTAGGATTCATTAAATTGAGAGTTTCAGAGAACCCAAGCAATCAGAATTAAACTATATTGCGCGGTGTTTCTTAAATTCTAAAGTGCTCATTGAGTACCTGGGAATTTTATGAAAATGCAGGTTCTGACTCAGAAGTCTAGGGTGGTTCCCGAGATCTGGCATTTCTAGCAAGCTCCCAGGTAATGCTGATGCTATTGGTCCTTGGTAATTAGGGTATTTAATAGCCCATGTGTCTGACAAGACACATGCAGGGGTGGGCTTCGGGATTTCTTGATCCAGAAGCTTAGTCTTATGCTCCAGGACCTAGTTTCTTTCTACTTCTCTGCACTGCCAGCTACGGTTTTGGCTGCAGCTGAACGATGCTTCATCTAATGTTCAGTCATAATAGGAGCTACTGGCCTCCTCACCTCCTCCAGTGAGAGAATGCCAAGCAAAGATCTAGAAATTCACCCTAATTGGACCAGTTTAGGTCATATTCCCACTCATGAGCCATACTGGTCAGAGGAATGGGCTATGTAAAATTTGCTTAAGCCTGTCAGGCTCCATCCCTTGAGTTGGGTAGGGGAGGTAGCTCCCCGCAAGCACAAAGGCATCGTGGACAAGAGGTGGCTACCAGATAAAAACCAGGGTGCTATAAGAGAGGGCATGGAAGAATGAATGCTAGGTATGTTCAATCATCAGAGCCTTTGATTATAGGAGTTGGTGAAGAGTGTGAACTCTAGTCCTTTGATGTCCTGAAGCTTTCACTTTGTGCTTAAAAGGTTAACTGAGGATTTCATATCACAAATGTGTCAGTCACTGTCACCCCATCCCACCCAACTCACATACACACTGGTAAACCACTTATTAAAGCAGGTGAGATAGAGCTAAGATCATCTGTGTTTCATGAAGGAGGTCTGTTTTCGAGTCACCTTCCACATTGTGGACCTCTTATTTACCCCTACCATTTCCACTGTGTTACTACAAGATTCAAATGTTTTCTTGGGGGACCAAAGTAAAACATACTTACCCTGTATTTCACTTTTCAAGATGATGGTTTGCTGATCTGATAACCTAAATGATGTCAGGTATGTCCAACAGTGAAATGTGTTACTTCTCCCAAAGGGACTATGATTTTACATTTTAAGCTCATGTCCTTTGCACACTCAGAATCTTGAATCCAAGGACTGAGCCCAATGACTGGACTTTAGGCATCATGACGGGCTCCTCACTATTTGGTCAGTGTTTTTCATAACCAAGACCCTTACTCACCTAACATAGGCTACATAGGTAACCCTAGCATGAAAACAGGCAAAATATTCCAGGAAGAAGAACTATGTCTTGTATAGTTAGCTAGCAAACATGAAGATTCATTAGGGATCCTGTGAAATTCAGAAGGCTATATTATCATGATCTGTAGAAATTTAGATATTCTAAGATGCAATGTGAGATACCTAGACATCAGATGGTAGCTCTGTTAGATTCAGATTCTTTACCATTGTGAGATTCTACAGGTGGTTGTACAATTCTAAAACTGATTCACAATTAAGGTTATTGAGTGCTGGAAACTAGAGCATAAATGGCACAAAATTCAGGAAGAAGAAAGAGAATAATTTCTCCAACTTCCTTGACCTTTGCCTCATTTTTTGTCATTATGAGTCCTTCTGAGAATCAAAGTTTCCCTTTTTTATAAAATATTGTTATGAGCCGGGCTCGGTGGCTCAGCCTGTAATCCCACGCTTTGGGAGGCTGAGGTGAGTGGATTGCCTGAGCCCATGGGTTCGAGACTCGCCTGGGCAAGTTGGCGAGACCTCATCTCTACAATAAATCAAAAATTTAGCCGGGCGTGGTAGCGCATGCCTATAGTTCCAGCTACTTGGAAGGCTGAGGCAGAAGGATTGCCGGAGTCCAGCAGGTCAAGGCTGTGGTGGCTGGGAGCAGCCACTGCACTCCAGTCTGGGTGACAGAGTGAGACTCCAACTAAAAAATAAAATAAAATAAAATAAAATAAAATAAAATATCATTATGATAGGTAATCTCAGGTTAGCAGTAATGAGAAAATTATGGAGCTTGAAACCTTTAGCATATGTGCACATACCATCAAATACATGCCAAGGCCAGGCACGGTGGCTCATCCCTATAATCCCAGCACTTTGGGAGGCAAAAGTAGGAAGATTGCTTGAGTCCAGGAGTTCAAGACCATTCTGGGCAACATAGCAGGACCCTGTCTTTACAAATACTCAAAAGATTAGCTGAGCGTGGTGGTGAACACCTGTAATCCCAGCTACTTGGAAGGCTGGGGCAGAAGGATCACCTGAGCCCAGGAGATCAAAGCTGTGATAGAGTGAGCCCCTGACTCAAACAACCGAACAACAACAAAAAACAGCACAAACTAGGGACATGGCTCTGCCTTTCCATTTCTTTTTTCTTTTTTTTTTTTTGAGTTGGAGTTTCACTTCGTCGCTCAGACTGGAGTGCAGTGGCCGCTCCTGGCCACCGCAGCCTCGACCTGCTGGGCTTCAGTGAACCTGCCGCCTTAGCCTTCCGAGTAGCTGGAATTACAGGCATGTGCTACCACACCCGGCTGATTTTTTGATTTATTGTAGAGATGAGGTCTCGCCAAGTTACCCGGATGGGCCTTGAACCTGCGGGCTCAGGCAATCCACTCCCCTCAGCCTCCCAAAGGTGCGGGATTACAGGCTGAGCCACCGAGCCCGGCTTCCATTTCTTTTTCTGTAAGAGGCAAAGAACTTTCCTCATGGGGCTTGCATGTACTAAGGGGTTGTGAAAACAATTTTGAAACTGCAGATGCTATTTGTATTAGTTATCTATTGCTGTTTAACAAAATTACTCCATAATGTAGTGATTTAAAACTACAATAATGATTTATTTTCTGTGTGGTTTTTATGGGTCAGGGATTCAGATAGGCCCAGCAGGGATGTCTTTTCTCTCTCCCTCAGTGTTGGTGGCTCTAGCTGGAAGACTCAACGTCTGAGAGCTGGAAGCATCTGAAGACTCTTCATTCATATGTCTGGGGGTTGGTGAACACACACATATGGCTTTTCCACGTGGCCTGGGCTTCCCCAAAACATAATAGCTGGGTTTCGAAGGCAAGAGTCCTGAAAGAGAGAGAGACAAATAGGAGCTATATCCTTTTAATGACTTAGCCTGAGAGGTCACATAACATCACTTTCACCATACTTTCTTGGCAATCACAACAAGATTTGAGGGGAGAGGATATAGATCTCCATCTCTTAGTGAAGAAGCGTCAGGCACATTGTACAAAGCACATGGGAAAGGGTAACTGTACAGATGGTGCCATTTCTGGAAAATACAATCTGCCACACTATCCAAGGGAGTAAGGGCTATTGTTAGAAATAACACTAAGCCGGGCTTGGTGGCTCAGCCTGTAATCCCGTGCTTTGGGAGACTGAGGTGAATGGATTGCCTGAGTTACAGGTACGAGACCCGCCTGGGCAACTTGGTGAGACCTTATCTCTACAACGAATCAAAAAATTAGCTGGGCGTGGTAGCACATGCCTGTAGTTCCAGCTACTTGGAAGGCTGAGGTGGAAGGATTGCTGGAGCCCAGCAGGTCGAGGCTGCGGTGGCCGGGAGCATGCCACTGCACTCCAGTCTGGGTGACAGAGTGAGACTCCACCTCAAAAAAAAAAAAAAAAAAAAAGAAATAACACTATTGTTAGGGAGGTCTAGTAGATATGATTATTGGTATGCCTCTTTTGTCAGATCCTGGACTAGCACTATGCAAAGTCAGTGACACAGGTAAGGCTTGTCTTCAAAGATGTGCCCTGCCCCCGTCTTCTATTTTTACTTCCTCTCTCCCAAAGGCTCATCTGTCCACCATGCCTCCCAGACTCCCAGGCTCCAAACTTTTCTATTTCTTTCCCTCCCACACAAACTTATCTTTGGCTGTCCTCATACTCCAAGGCCCCAAGAGATCTCAGTTTCAACTTCACTTGCTAAAGAGAAAATGACTTATTAGCCATCTCAGAGAAAGAACTCATTCCTACAGTATAGGGGCATTGTAAAACCAATGTCATATGCCAACACATATTCTAGATAGTCTGTTCTGTTAAGAAATTTGCTCCTTTCTTCAGAAAAGTGAAAGTGTGGCCTTGATATACACCAGAATGTTAACTCTTGTTATCTGTGGAATTATGGGTGACTTTTATTTTATCCTTTTGTATTTTCAATCTTTTATAAGTTTTCCACAAAGAGTGTGTATTGATTTTGTAATTTGGAAACAAAGCAATTTTTTTAACAGCTTTATTGGAGATATAATTCACATACCATACAAGTCACCCATTTAAAATGTACAGTTCAATGGCTTTTGGTGTATTTACTGAGTTGTACATCCATCACCACAATCAACTTTAGAACATTTTTATTAACCCCAAAAGAAAGCTCACAGTCCCTTATCAATCATCACCCTCCAAATCCTTATCCCCCACTTTCTGTGTCTATGAATTTGCCTATTCTGGATCTTTCATATACTTTGATTCATACAGTATTGTGGTCTTTTGTGACTGGATTCTTTCATGCATCATAATGTCTTTCAAGGTTGATACAGGTTATGGTACGTATCAGTACTTCCATTTATTGCTGAATGATATTTCATTATATGGATATATCATATTGTGCTTATCCATTTACCAGTTGGGGGATGTTAAAACTTAGAACACGATACACCAAAGTATGGCACTTTGACATGCTGTGCACTTTGAGCTGAAGGAAATTGGAAAGAAAAGACTTTGGAAACAAGGTATTTCTGACCTTCTCCCATTCCCCTGTCTCACATTCCTCTTTATCCCTCAAAGAGAGTTACAGAAACCAGAATTTCACTTCCCTATGTTGTCATATCCTAGAACTTCTCTCCTTCAAAGCAAGCCATAGAACCTGGAAAGGGCACTCTCTCTTCTTCCTTCTCCCTTGTAGACCCTCATTCCAGAAGGACCCTGACCCATACCTGGGAGGACAGAATGCTATGCATAAAGGCCAAGAAGAATCTGAATAGACAGGCCTTACTGGGTTTCCCCCTAAGTCATTACCATTAGGTGACGCCCTTTTATCCAAACACATTTCTGTATGGCTATCCATTCTGCATCGAACCTACACATAAAAATAGATAGTTTTCCCTGGTTTTGGAGTTTTCCTTTCTAAAGGCTCTCATGTTACATAAAAAATCAGCCAGGTGTGGTAGCGCGTGCCTGTAGTTCCAGCTACTTGGATGGCTGAGGCGGCAGGATCGCTGGAGCCCAGCAGGTCAAGGCTGCGGTGGCCGGGAGCGGCCATTGCACTCCAGTCTGGGCGACAGACTGAGACTCCAACTCAAAAAAAAAAAAAAAAGATGGATTAAATAAACTTGTTATGCTTTTCTCTTGTTAACCTGTCTTTTGTTACAAGAGCATTGGTCATGACCCTTATGATAGGCGAGGAAAGGTAACACACCTTTCAGCCCCTACAGGGACATTTAAGTTGTTTCTTTTTTTTGCCATTATACATAATGCTGCTATAGACTTTCATTTACAATTCCATGAGTGGACTCTATTTTCATTTCTCTCAGATATATACCTAGGAGCGGAATCTTTAGATTATATGATAACTCTATTTAACCATTTGAGAAACTTCCAGACTGTTTTTGAAGTGGGTGCACCATTTTACCTTCCCATCGGCAGTGTTTAAATGTTCTAATTTAGCTGGGCTCGGCGGCTCAACCTGTAATCCCGCACTTTGGGAGGCTGAGGTGAGTGAATTGCCTGAGCCCGTGGGTTCAAAATCCGCCTGGGCAACTTGGCGAGACCTCATCTCTACAATAAATCAAAAAATTAGCCAGGCATGGTAGCACGTGCCTGTAGTTCCAGCTACTTGGAAGGCTGAGGCAGAAGGATCACCTGAGTCCAGTAGGTTGAGGCTGCAGTGGCCAGGAGCGGCCACTGCACTCCAGTCTGGGTGACAGAGTGAGACTCCAACTGAAACAAAAAACAAAAAACTAATAAATGTTCTAATTTCTCTATATCCTTGTCCACACTAATTATTATCTGTCTTTGATCCTAGTCATCCTACTAGGTGTATCTCATTATGGTTTTGATTTGTAGTTCCCTAATGCTAATGATATTGACCATCTTTTCATGTGCTTTTTGGCCATTTGTATATCTTCTTAGGAGAAATGGCTATTCAAATCCACTGCTAATTTTTCAACTGGATTGTCTTTTTATCACAGTAGTCCTCTCTTATCCTCCGGGACTATGTTCCAAGACCCTCAATGGATGCAGATAGTACCAAACTCTATATATGTATGTCATATATATATTATGTCATATATATGTATGTCATGTGTTTCCCTATATATACATACCTATGAAAAAGTTTAACATATAAATTAGGCACAGAGATGAACAATAACTAATAGTAAAATAGAGCAATTATAACAATATGACAGGATCACCACTCTGGCACTTGGGGGGTCTCTACTGGGTAAAATAAGGACTACTTGAACACAGGCACTGCAATACAACAAACTGATCTGATAACCAAGATAGTTAAATGACTAACGAGCGGGGTAGTGGATGCAGTGTGGTTCTACTGGAAAAGGGATGATTCACATCCAGGCAGGGTGAAGTAGGATGGCATGAGATTTCATCATGCCATTCAGAAGCCTGCAATTTAAAACTATAAACTAATTGTTTCTTTCTGGAATTTTCCACTTAATATTCTTGGACCATGGTTGGCCACAGGTGACTAAAACCATGGAAAGTGAAACCATGGACAAGGAAAGACGACTGTATAGATTTCTAATAGATCTTTATATATTCTAAATACAAACATTTTAACAGATGTATGATTTGCCAAATTTTTCTCACATTCTGTGGGTTGCCTTTTCACTTTCTTGATGATGTCTTTTGAAACATAAATGTTTTTAATTTCGATGAAGTCCTCATCTAGTTTTTCTTTTGTCACTTGTGCTTTCTAAATATAAGAAACTATGGCCTAATCAAAGGTCACAAAGATTTACCCCTGTTTTCCTCTAAGAGTTTTATAGTTTTAGCTCTTTCATATACACCTTTTTCCCATTCTGAGTTAACTTTTGTATATGCTGTGAGGTAGGGGTCCAACTTATTTTTTGCATACAATTATCAATTATACAATTGTTCTCACATTATTTGTTGAAGACACTATTCTTTTTTTTCCCATGGAATTGTTTTGGCACCCTTGTCAAAAAATTAATTAACCAAGCTGGTGTGGTGGCTCATGCCTGTAATTTCAGCACTTTATAAGACAGAGGCATAAGGGTACTTGAGGCCAGGAATTTGAGATCAGCCTGGGCAACATAGTGAGACTCTGTCCCTATATAAAAAAAAAAATCAAACAATTAGCCAGGTGAGGTGGCACACACCTGTAGTTCCAGCTTCTCAGGAGGATAAATTGAGCCTAGGAGTTCAAAGGTACAGTGAGCTATGATCGCATCATTGCACTTCTGCCTGAGCAACAGAGAGAAATTCTGCCTATTAAAAAAAATCAATTAACCGGAAATTCAGGGCATTATTTCTTGTTTCACAGTTTTATTTACTGATTTATATGTCTATCCCTATGAGAATAGCCTGCTGTCTTGGTTAGCTTTGTAGTAAGTTTTGAAATTGGAATATGTGAGTTCTCCAATTTCTTCTTCACTTTCAAGATTGTTTTCACACAAGTCATACAAATGGCCAGCAGATATGTGAAAAAATGCTCAACATTACTAATTTATCAGGGAAATGCCAATCAAACCCAAAAAGAGGTGATACTTTACCCCAGTTAGAATGGGTATAATCATAAAAGAAAAAGAAAAAAAAAACACGCTGATGAGGATGTAGAGAAAAGGGAATTGTTATACACTGTTGATAGAAATGTAAATTAATACAGTCATCATGAAAAATAGTATGGAGGTTTCAAAAAATTAAAATTAAAATTAAAACTACCATATGATCCAGCAATCCCATAACTGGGTACATGTCCAAAGGAAATGAAGCCAGTGTATCAAAGAGATATCAACACACTCCTATTTATTGCAGCACTAATCACACTAGCCAAAATATGGAATCAACCTAAGTGCCCATCTACAGATGAATGGATGAAGAAAGTATGATATGTATATGTATATATCATGGACAATGAAATACTATTCAACTCTAAAATGGAAAGAAATGCTGCCATTTGTGGCAACATGAATGAATCTGGAGGACATATGTTAAGTAAAATAAGGCAGGCACAGAAAGATAAACACTGCATGCTCTCTCACTCATACATGGAATCTAAAAGTTGATCGCATAGAAGTAAAGAGTTGAATAGCAGTCACTGAAGGCAAGTGGGGTGGGTGGGAAGATAGGGGAGGTAAAGGAGATGGGGAGAGGTTGGTCAGTAGGTATAAAGTTACAGTTAAACAGAAAGAATAGGTTCTGCTGTTCTATTACACAGTAGGGTGACTGTACCTAATAACAATGTATTATATATTTCAAGATAGCCAGAAGAGAGGATTTTGAATATCACCACAAAGAAATGATGAATGTTTAAAGTGATGGATATGTTAATTAGCCTGATGTGATCATTATATAATGTATACATGTATTGAAACATCACACCACACCCCATAAATATGTACAATTATTATGTGTCAATGATAAATTTCTAAAAATATTTTTTAAAAGAGATTTGTTGGGCTATTCTGTGTCCCTTGCATTTTCATATGAACTTTAGGGCCAGCTTATCAATTTCTACAAAGAAGTCAGCTGGGATTTTGAAAAGAATTGTGTTTAATCTGAAAATCAGTGTGAGGAATACTGCCTTCCTGACAATATTGTATCTCCCTATCCATGTGATGTCCTTCCATTTATTCAGGTCTTCTTCAATTTCTTTCAGCAATGTTTTATAGTTTTTCAGAGTACGAATTTTGTACCCCTGTTATTAAAGTTACTTTTATTTTACTCTTTTAGGTGCTATTATAAATGGAATTGTTTTCTTAATATCATTTTTGTTTTCTCAATGCCACTGCACCAATACAATTGATTTTTGTGAAATGATCTTATATCCTGCAGCCTTGCTGAACTCATTTATTACTTCCAAGTACTCTTTGATAGATTTATCAGGATTTCCTATATATGTAAGATTATATCATCTGCAAATAGAATTTTACTTCTTCATCTCCAATTTGCATATCTTTTATTTATTTATTTATTACCAAATTGCCATGGTCAGACCTTCCATTACAATGCTGAGCTGAAGTGGCAAGAGAGGACATTCTTGCCTTCTTTCTGATCTTAGGGAGAAAATATTGTCTTTCACCATTAAGTATGATATTAGCTGTGGGTTTTTCATAGATCTCTTTTAACAGAATGAAGAATTTTCCTTCTATTCTTAGTTTGTTCAGTGTTCATCATAAAGGAGTGTTGAATCTTGTCAAATCTTTTTCTGTATCTACGTGTGTGTGTTTGAGTGGGGATCTCACTCTGTCATTCAGGCTGGAGTGCAGTGGCATAATCATGATGATCATGGTGCACAGCAGCCTCGACCTCCTGGACTCGAGCAATCCTTACACCTCAGCATCCCAAGTAGCTGGGACCACAGGTACGTGCCACCATACTTGGCTTTTGTTTGTTTGTAGAGATGAGGTTTCATTATGTTGCCCAGGCTGTTCTCCAACTCTTGGGCTCAAGCAATCCTCGGCCTCCCAAAATGCTGAGATTACAGGCGTGAGGCACAGGACCCAGCGACCATGTGGTTTTTTAGCCTTACTTTATCGATGTGGTGCATTACCCTAATTGACTTTTTGGGGTTTTTTTTTTTTTTTGAGTTGGAGTCTCACTCTGTCGCCCAGACTGGAGTGCAGTGGCCACTCCCGGCCACTGCAGCCTCGACCTGCTGGGCTCCGGTGATCCGTCCACCTCAGCCTTCCAAGTAGCTGGAACTATAGGCGCGTGCTACCATGCCCGGCAAATTTTTGATTTATTGTAGAGATGAGGTCTCTCCAAGTTGCCCAGGCAGGTCTCGAACCTGCGGGCTCAGGCAATCCACTCACCTCAGCCTCCCAAAGCGCGGGATTACAGACTGAGCCACTGAGCCCAGCCAATTGACTATTTGATGTTAAAGCAACACTGCATTCCTGGGATAAATTCCAATTGAGCATAGTGTATAATCATTTTTCCATGTTGCTAATATTTTAACAGGGACATTTGTATCTATAGTCATAGAGATTTTGGTCTATAGTTTTTCTTTTCTTATGTCTTTGTCTGATTATGGAATCAGGGTAATACTGGCCTCATAGAATGAGTTGGAATATCTTTCCTTCTCTTTTATTTTTTGGAAAAGTTTGTGGAAATTGGTATCCATTCCTTTTCATTTTTATTTATTTTAAGATGTGGGGTACAATTCAGGATTAGGTAGATAAGTGGTCATCATACAGGTTAGCCATTCCTTTTTAAATGTTTGATAGAATTCATCAATGAAACCATCTGGTCTTGGGCTTTTCTTTGTAGAAAGAAATAATCTATGAACCAGTCCATGAAGTTTGATTTCTAATTCAATCTCTACTTATTTTAGGTTTATTCAAGTGTTCTATTTTCTCTTGAGTAAGTTTAGTAGTTTGTGTCTGTTTAGAAATTTGCCCATTTCATCAAACTTATCTTGTTTGTTGGCATACAGTTATTCATAGTATTCCCTTATAATTCTTTTTTATTTCTGGAAGCTCAGTAGTAATATCCCTCTTTCGTTTCTGATTCTAGTGTTTTGAGATTTCTCTCTTTTTTCCTAGTTGAGTCTAACCAAAGGTTTGTCAATTTTCTTGATCTTCTCAAAGAACTAACTTTGCGTTTCACTGATTTTTCTCTATTGCTTTTTTGTTCTCTATTTCACTAATTTCTGCTCTAATACTTGCTATTGCCTTCCTTCTGCTTACTAACAAAACTTTTTTGACTTCTTAAAAAAGAAGAAAAATTACTTACCCAATATACTATTGATGGTCATTTGAGTTGTTTCCTGAATGAGGCTAGGGGTTATCATGTATAAAGTTGTATGAATATTCTTGTACATATATTTATACAAACACATATTTTCTTTCCTATTGGGTAAATGTCTAGAGTGGAACAGAAATGGGGTAGATACATGTTTAATTTTATAGAAAACTGTCGGCCAATTTTCCAAAGTAGTTGTGTTATATTATATTCCTACTGGCAATCTGTGAAAAAAATCACATGTTCCCAATGGTTAGCACTGTCGGTCTTTTTCCTTTTAGCTCAGTGGTGGAAGTATAATAGTGTCTTGTGTTTTCATTTGTATTTCCCTGATAACTAATGCAAATGATTGATCACCTTTTCACTTCTGTCAAAGTAACCAATCAAACTTTTGACTCCTTTTCTACCTTTTCCTTACTGATTTGAATTTTTCATATATTTTGCATATGTGTCTTTTGTTGAATAAATTAAAGTATATTAATACAATGAACTACTCTATAGTAATCAAAATCAATGAACTATTGCTATATACAATTATGTATATAAACTCACAGGCAAGATGTTGAGCAAAAGAAGCCATCATAAAAGAGTCCATTTGCATAAAGCTCGAAAAACAGGTAAAACAAATCTACTGTGTTAAAAATCAAAGGACTGGGTAAAACAGGGAAGGGGTGTATTGAAACCTCTGGGGACTGGTAACACTCTATTTCTTCAACTGTACATGAGTTACATAGGTGAGCTCAACTTGTAAAAAATCTATTAATATGCTTCATTGCATTTTGTATACCTTTCTGAATATTACATCTGAGTAAACTATTTGAAAAAAGGAAAATTGAGTTCTTGAGAAAGTCTGTTAATTGTCAAATACTTGATATTTGCTAGCAGCTTCTCTGAATATGGTGTATTTCTCACTGTATTGAGGTGGGGTTTTTGTATTAAATACTTTCCTTGTGCATAACTTGGTTTTAAGACTAAAATTTCATTAGTAATAGGTCAATGACAGGGCTTAACTTTCCCTCTGCTCTGGAATGCAAACACCTTGGCAAATAACACACTCCGAGTTCCCAAGTGCTATAAGATTTTAAAATCTGCTCCTTCCCCATCAATCCCATAATGCTGAATACACTGCTCATACAATAAAATGCGGCAGCTAACACCGCTGTAGCTGTCCCCTGAGGAATTCATTGTAAAAGGGTTTCACTGTACTTTGTAAAGCAATTTGGAATCCTTCATGATGAAAGGTTCTATATAAAGAAAGTAATATAATGGACTTGGCTTTCAACTTATTTCATTTAAGCCTTAACAGAAACATGAATCTACTATATTAGCATCATAAACCAATAGGTGCTATGTAAGTGCTGAATAGAAATATTTCGGGTGAATTAAACTGCAAATATAGCTATGTATTAGCTAAGTGCTTTACCAAGTATTATGCAAATGTTGATTAATAAGGCAATTATACTCAATTAAAATAATAATAAGAATGTTCCATTCTTCTATATCTTTCCAAATCTCTCACCCATTGACTTAGTTATTTGGTGTGTGCTTGCCATCTAAATCTCAAGTCTAAATGCAAACTCACATAGGAGAGCTCTTTGGAAGGAAACAGTCTTCTCTCTGGGTGGTACCAAATAAAACTTCCAGCAAGTGTGTGTAAGGTGGAAAAGTAAAGGAAGTCCCTCTAATATATGTAATTGACTTGATACTTTTAAAGAGTCCGTGATACTCGAGAAAATACTTCTATAGCCTGTGTACTATGGCTCAAAGTCACTTTTATGCTTCTTAGCATTTCTCTGGACACCAGATTCCCCAGCGCTTCAAACATAATGATCACTAGACATCATTCATGTCATTAAACATCCCCAGAGATGGTGAATACCCAAAATACCTGATGGGATTCCTACATGAAGTTTAAAAAATTATTAGACTGGCCAGGCTTGGCTCAGCCTGTAATCCCAGCACTTTGGGAGGCTGAGGTGAGTGGATTGTCTGAGCCCGCGGGGTCAAGATCAGTCTAGGCAACCTGGTGAGACCTCGTCTCTACAATAATTCAAAAATTAGCTGGGTGTGGTAACATGCACCTGTAGTTCTGGCTCCTTGTAAGGCTGAGGGGGAAGGGATCGCCAGAGCCCAGCAGGTAGATGCTGGGGTGGCCGTGAGTGTGTGCCACTGCACTCCAGCCTGGGAGACAGAATGAGACTCCAACTCCAAAAAAAAGAAAAAGTTATTAGACTGCTTTTGATGAAAAGTGTGTTAACACGAATCATCTTTTCTTATTTCATCTTTGGGAACTGAGAGGTGAGTCCCACTTTTACAGAAGCTGCATTCCAAGCACAATTTTTTTTTTTTTTGGTATCTATGAGTCCAGGTTTACAGAGAAATATATTTATGGAAAAATGTATTAAATCTACAACTATTAGTTTTAGTTTTAGTTTGTTGGTTTTTTTAGTTGGAGTCTTACTCTGTCACCCAGATTGGAGTGCAGTGGAGTGATCACAGCTCATTGAAGCCTCAACCTCCTGGGCTCAGGCAATCCTTCCATTTCAGTCTCCCAAGTAGCTGGGACTACAGGTATGCACCACTGCACTTGGTTAATTTTTTTTATTTGTTTGTAGAGATAAAGTATCACTATGTTGCCTAGGCTGGTCTCCAACTCTTGGGCTCAAGTAGTCCTTCTGCCTTGGCCTCCCAAAGTGTTGAGATTACAGGTGTGAGCCACCACACCCAGTCAACTATTAGTTTTGCACGTACATCAGATAAAGCACTCATCTTGATGGGCAAGAAGTGGCATTTCTGTTTCAACTTTATTTACCATGCCTTACACAACTCACAGGGACAAGACAGAACATAGCAAGGCTCTGATTAGAAATCAATTTTCTTGCAGCTCTTGCCCTCTGTACAGAATAATATAAGTCACTGTCCTGCTGTAGACAGTTTCAAATTTCACTGTGAATGGGCACGAATTTGAAAATGAAGGAGGAGGAACTGCTAGACAGGAAAGGCTGCTAAAGAGAAGACAGCTACCAGCTGTTCATAGTCTCAAATAGGCCTGGCTTCACTGAAACTTAACCGGAGGGTGGGGATTTATATCCCTGAAAGGAGCTACAAGTCCTTCATCTCAAGAAAAGCATAGAATGAACCCCATTCTTGTCTCTAGTCCTTTTGGTTGCAACAACATAGATACAAGTAGCAGAAGGTTCTTAAGAGTAGTCCAGAGGGTTCCAAAGCTCTTGTAGCTGTGGAGTGCTTTGTTCAAGGAATCCTTAATGTGAAACCTCAAACAGAAAACAAATAAAAGCTCTAGGGTCCTCTCTGGTCCCTCTCGTTCACTTCCAGCCTTCCAAGGGAGCTCTCCCAGTCTGTTAACACTGCTCTACTCTAGTGGAATGAAGATCCACAAAGTCAGGCCATTGTTAGTTAGACATCCGCCCCAAAATCTTCAATGACGTTTCATGAAGAAGATGAGAACTGAACCAGGCTTTGTATGGTCACTAGACTTTGCACAGGAGATGTATCAATCATGGTTCTGTAGTGTGGACTAAGGGTCTCCCCCACCCTCTGTCAGGAACATCAAACAGAAAGGAATGAAGCACAGGGAATTAGGTGACTACAAAGTCATTGGAAGGGCTGGAGGAATAAGTAAAGGGTCTCTAGGTTGGATGTCTAACCTAGAAGGTCAAGGTCATACCATAGCAGCTGGTTCAGAAACTGCCAGAAACTGAATTGCTTCCACTCTTGCTGCTGTAACAGTCACCCCACACCCAAGTAGCTTATAGGACCCAGCCGCTGCAAACAGTCACACAGGCCAGTGCTCACTCGTCAAGCAGAAAGATGTCCTCTGCTTCTCTGTCCTCTCAGAGCATCTTCAGCCAGAGCATCTCACTGCAGAACCTAAATCACATCCAGATCCATCATCTCAAAGGAGTCTGAGAATATAGCTTTCAGCCTTCCAGCTCCACAACACAGTAAGGAACTGGAAGGCTCTCACTGGATGTGGAACAGAAGGACTGGGGGAGAGGCAAGTTTGGGAAGAGCCTGAGCACGAGTGGTGCTAATGCAAACTGGAGGATGACGTCTGGAAACAGAAAGGGCAGTCCTGCTGTGAAGTCAACAAGACGCTCCACAGCCTTCAGTGGATAAATGGAGGGCACAGCATTTTCTTCCATAGAAAAGTTAATAGTTCCAGCAGTCTTCTTTAGGATGATCTGAGAGGCAGTCTTTGATTTCTTTCCTATTTTAGCAACATAAGCTACTTGGGGTCATTGTAAAAATAAGAGAAAATACATTTATTCAAAAAGAAAATAAAAGTCACCCATAATCCCACCATTTAGAGATAATCACATATTGGTGATTATCTTCTTCCAGACATTCCAGGGTTCTTGTACTTTTTCATTACGCATGAACAACTCTCCACATTAATACAGAGCCATCCAGTGACATTATCAGTGTTAACAGCCAAACTGTTGAGAGTATTCTGTTATAGAGATGTCTCATACTTTATTTAACAAGTACTTTATTTAAAGTCCCCCTTTTGCGGGACATGCCAGTGTTTTAGATTAATAGAGATGGAATGAACAGAAAAGGCAATATTGTAGAGGAGGTTTGAACAGAGAGGTACTTAAGGCGAAAGTATCAATGAGATGGGAATGATGAAACAACACTCACAATGTATTCAAGCCAGAAGGAATTTAGAGGTCACCCTCATAATTTAATAGATGAGGGCAACCAAGATCACACAATACTCTCTTTATCCCAAACTCTCCAATCCTTGTTCTTCATGTTTCTTTATCCTGTCCTCAGCCATGTGTATAACTCCTATTAAAATTCCAATATAAACAGCAACTCAGAAAATATGACTTAACGAACAATACAACAAAAATCCTAGTTATAACAATTCCATTCCATTTACTCCATGCACCGGCATTTCTTGAGAGACTGCTCTGACTGATACAGCGCTATGGGGAAGAGGTTAAAATCTGATACAGACACTGCCCTCAATGCACTTACTATCTTACAAAGGAGCCGAGAGAGAGCATGAAAAACAAGCAAACAATAAAAGCAATCTTTCAGTCATGTTCAGGCATCTGCTGGTCCTATGTGTGGGAATGACCCTGGGTCAAGACAATTCCTTCCATCATTTCTCACTTCTTGGGTTTGGTTGTGAGAAAGCAGGAAAGTGAGAACGAAGTATACATTGTTTTACATCTTCCAGTACAAGAGCATTTAAGATGTGATCTCTAATATTTTTCTTGTCTAGACAGCCCCATTTTTTTATTTCTTAATAAAGCAAAAGGCAGTTATCCCTTGTGGTTTGTAGCAAGAGTTCATTATCAGAGGAACACTTGGCTTTTAAATGGTGTTAACACTGAAATCCTCTTCTCTTGTCTTTTTCTAGTTAAGATTTCCTCATCTTGATCCTCTCTCCTCACATATCGATCACACATTGCATGCTTCAAAGTGTTCACTTAATCATTCCACGTTTTCCAAGAGTAGCTGACTCTTAACACGCTGCAGGTTTCCTGTTAAACTTCCTTTGCCTTAAAAATATCTTGAAAGAGTAAATCTGCCAATAAAAAGCCCAACCCACCCAGACCAAAAAACCTTTACACAAATTGTCCCATATGGAGCTGGACTGCAAGCAGGGAAGATGTAGCGTAACAGCTACAAAGCGCCTGGAGCTCCCGGACCCATCTATCGACTGGTCCCACTGGGGTGATGGGAAGTTAAAGCCAGTTACTCCCTCACATTTGACTTGTGCCTTCTGAGGCCTCAGCCACATGCATTTGAAGCTGTTTGGGGATTATAAATTCCAAGCGTGGTTTAAGATCTGGTCATTTTGCTCTGTTGTTCTTGTATTCCTCCTGTCTGACAATTTGCAGCTTTTAATTGTGGGGGGGAGGCAAAAGCTCTTAAGCAGATGGTTGCAATTGGTCCCCAGGGGTGAACTTTGGGAGGGAAGTTGGATGAGACTCACATCAGGGATCTAGGATTCTGTGACTCACTCGGTTTGACTCCAGGCCAGGAGTGAGGTTGCTGATTGCTTCCAACCTGTTCTTTGGCGAGTAATAAATGTCAATTGATCTTTCTTCATATGGTAGGGATGATATTCATATAAGAGAACATGAAAAATAGTATGTGCTAAAATGCATTCACAGGAGCCAAACTCATGCGTGCTTAGAATTAAGTCATCGCATCCAGTCCATTTGTCATTCTTTTTATGTACAAGTTTTAGTAACAGGATGTTTTCAAATAGTTTACATTTCTCTTGGGACATCTTCTCTAACCAAATGTCATACGAGTATTAGCCAGGAGTTATTTGGATTTGCTCACTTTTTTGTTGTTTCCAACAAGATTGAGGCCATTTCTGCAAGCAGAATTTTGCATTGAAGATAATGGGCTTTTCATGCCTGTCCATAAGGAGAAAAATTATTAGATCAGTGGGAATTTTAGAGTACATGATTAAATCCCTGGACATTAAAAACTTCAGTTACTTGGAATGTGCCCATGCAGAAGCAAACTGCAGCTGACAGTCAAAAGCATATTTGATGAGAATGCTAAAGTTGCTATTTATTTTTATTAATATTATTTTATGTAATGTCCACTATTCTCTATGAAAATTATATTTATTAGGCATTTCTTTTTTCTAAGCTCTTTTTATTGTACCCCAAAATATCTTCCTTTTCTGTTTGCAGAAGTAGAAGTCTCATCATAGAAAATTTGGAAGAAACAGAAAGTTTAAAGAAATTTTTTTAAAGTATCTATGACTCTTCAATCTTGGGTTCTTCATTTTTTTTTTTTAAAGATAGTCCACAGTGGACATTATTTGAAATCTTGTTAAAATTTTAAAATTTTTTCTGAATTAAATATTTTATATTTCATGATTTAAACCCTGATTCATTCTTCTGACAGGGTTCTTGCTCTAGTAGCAAAGCTCCCTGCTGACACACTCTAAATGAAGCTTAGTTCTAGAAGGACTCCTTTTCGGATAAGTAGATAAGGAGATATGTGCAAAGGTTGGTTTAGCCTGGTTCATCTCACTGGGGTCTTGGTTAAACCACTATTTCCTTTCTAATGTAATATTCTGTGAATCAAATCAAGATTAGAGCCATGCACACAACTGAAGGAATTTCTCAGGGTAGTAAGAGAATATATTCAATAAACTAGAAAAGAAAGTACCAGGCCTGGGTGCAAGGGAGTCTGAGGAAATGAATACTTCGAGTTGGACACATTGCTGCTCTGGGTAAAATGACCTTTCTGAAATGAGGGACACGAAGGGAGTAAATACTCAGTAGGCAGCTAATCGTGTCTGCCAGGGAGATACTCGCAGGGCCACTTGAGACAAATCTAAGACAGTACCCTAGGCCTCTAACCACACATCCATGAGCTTTGAGTATTATTATACTCACTTTTCCATATTAAACTGAAACCAAGTCAATAAGATAGTTATGTTTTAGAATTGTTCAACACAAGTAATGAAAGGTGAAGTAATATTCTACCAAGGCACATGGAATTTTTACTGAATCAAATTGTGTAGATATATTTATGGCTGAATTCACATTTTATCTCCAGCAGACTTTGAGCCACCAAGTCTCTGGAAGTGAAGTCTTTCCAGATATGACTATCCTGAGATCCGTGTCAAGATATGTTTGTTCTAGATCCAGTAGTTTTTCATACAAACAATTGCTAAACTGAAAACCAATATCAGATAGAAAAAAAAATCTATTGAATTCAACAGATTTTTGTTTTGGTGTAATGTAGTGCATAGGTTTGTGTATAGAAATGACTTTAATTTTCTAGGATGTTGTTCATTGTATGTGCTTAAAATATATCTTGATGCCAACATTTTCTTTAAAGGTAAATTTCTTTTTGTTTGTTTGTTTTTTTTGAGTTGGTCTCACTCTGTCGTCCAGACTGGAGTGCAATGGCCGCTCCCGGTCACCGCAGCCTCGACCTCCTGGGCTCCAGCGATCCTTCCGCCTCAGCCTTCCAAGTAACCGGAATTACAGGCAGGCACTACTACACCCAGCTGATTTTTTGATTTATTGTAGGGATGAGGTCTCGCTGCCCAGGCGGGTCTCGAACCCGTGGGCTCAGGCAATCCACTCACCTCAGCCTCCCAAAGGCGCGGGATTATAGGCTGAGGCACTGAGCCCGGCTTAAAGGTAAATTTTTATGACATTCTCTTAGGCTTATGTCTTCCCATATTGGTTTAAAATTAAAGGCATTCTCCAGCTAATACCCACAATCTTAAGCCAACTCTAAGCTGATAATTTATTAATTCTTCATCTCCTGCCCATTCTTCAGCATTTCTCCTAATTATCGCCTCCAACCGCTCACTCTTACCTCTAGATTAGGTGAAGTTAAGAAGCATAAAAGAGATACTATTTGGAACAATGCTGTCACAATGAAGTTTTGTTTTATTGCAGCCTTGTCCTTTCTTGATCTTTTCTGCAAGTGAGTGGCTAATTGCCCAGAATTTCTAAGATCTGGGTTTAAAACTCCACTGTCTCTAGGCTGGATGTATTATGGAATGAGATAACTACCCTTGGCAGAGGTGCATATAGTTGTTTTGATGGCAGAACACATTCATTTGCAACCACCACTCCACAGAAAGAAGGAATCGCAGCTGCTGTCCTCCTGGGAGAAGCCACTTAGGCAAGAAAATAAATAAGAGGATTTTGATTATATTCAGAACTCTTAGGCTTGTGCCCAAGGAGGCTCCATCGTTAAACTCTTGTCATTTCATGTTTACACAAAAATTACAATGGATAAAAAGGCTCACAGTTCTCTGTACAAGCATTTCACGTTTTTAAAAAATGCATCCACATTCTATTGGGGTAATGTGAGCCACAGTTTGTATTTATTCATTATTTCATCTTGTTAGATGAGGTAACAATGGTAAAGGGCCGAGCACAGTCTCTGGCACATAGCGAGATCTAGAAATGTCCTGTTTCTCTCCTTCTCACTTTTCTGTTGGTGTATTGTTGTCCCTATATCTTGTTAGATGCCATTCTGAAGAGAATGTGGAATTCCAGGTATCTGGACTACAGCCGTCAAAGCCAATGGACATGAAGCTCTGCCGCTGGACAAGTTCTTCTAGTTCCCACTATTTTCTGTGCACATCATGTCTCTTCACTGGTGGGTGCAAAGAACCTCCATTCAAGCTGCTTGCTCTTCCACCACGATTAATTCAGCAAACTGAGTGTCAGTCTGGTTGGGAGTTATGTTCATGAATAATAATTTAATATTATTCAATATTATTTAATATTATTTAATAATGCTTATGCGTGTCAGGCACTGGATGAGAATACTATAGCAACAATACCTGCTATTACTATAGGTAATATTTATTGAGCACTTATTATACACCAAACACAGGGCTAAATGTTTTTACATACTGTATAAAATTATTTACTAAATGGCCCGATGAAGTAGGCTGTAATCTAGAAACATCTTCATTTATCTCCTTCAAACAGTCTGTCAGAAATTGGACAATATCAGATACCTATCTCTCTAGGTCACTTTCAATTATTCAAACAGTCCTAACTGCAGGTATGATAAAGTCTAATCGAGACTAACACAAAACTTCAGACTCATATCCAATTTAAATCCACCTGGATTCCTGGTGGCTTCTCAGATGCCATGAAGACCAGTGTATCTGACTTCTGAGAGACTCCCTTGTCATTGCTCAATGGCCTCTTCTTTTTATTTGAGCAAGTAGGGTCTTACAACCCACCTTCCCTGACTAGAAGAAGATGACAATACATTCTCAGCAGAGAAGCAATGCACCTTGGTTACTGCAGCCTCCACATTGGCCACCACCCCATCGTTCTGACAACGATCAGCCGCCTCTCTCTGCCTTTCCCCTTGAAGAGCTCATGTATCGTGGTTTCGTGACGTTTAACTAACATCTTTATTTGTGTAAAGTGATGTTGAGGCTTAAGTTTCAACTAGGCATCAAGAGAAGAGGAGAGGGGCTTTTGCAAGAGGATATTTTAGGGAAAGCCTTGCCCTTCATGGTGAGGGAGGTTCCTGCCATCTCCCCTCCTGTGAGGTGGAGCCCCCATGGGCTACTTGGCAAACTTAATATGTAAGCTCATGAAGTGCAGTGAATCTCTAACTTTCTCTTGCATAATCTATTGGGGCCATGATTGCTGGATGTCTTAGTCTCCTCTGGAACTCCTGAAGGATGTGTCCTGTTCCACTCTTTCAAATGTGGGATTCCTTTTCCCCCAGTGTCCCCATTTAGTGATTCAGTCAAAAACTGAGACAACGGGATACCTCCCGCTCCTGTTCTGCCAGGGGCTAGAGTGAAAGGAGCCTATGTGGGGACTAGGGGGATGGAGAGGAAGAGGGACGGGGGGAGACTGGAGGGGAAGGAGATATGTCCATAGAGTGAGATCAGGATAGACCATGGAGCAACTCGGATGTGGAAGTTGCATGTAAAAATGGTGAGAAGTTTGGATTCTGCCAGCGATAACTGGGAGCCATTCAAGTTTTGAGCAGGTAAGGGATTCCCTGATGTCTGCTTCAGAGACCATCCGGGTATTCAGGGGGAAGCGGGTGGGGAGTGGTGCTGCAGATTTGAAGCATATTGCAACAACCTGAGTGGAGGTAGTAAGAGTCCAAGTAGGAAGTGCTGAGGATGCGGGAGGGCAGACTGGGCCATGAGAAAAGTCAGCAATCTGCAACACCAACAAGTTCTCCCCAAACACAGAGAAAACTGAAGTAGGAACAGGAAATGAGCAGGGGTGCCAACAGCGTGGGTGCTATCCAGGGTGCCCTGGATAGAAGCAGCTCCAAGGGCTTCCCCGGCAAGCCCAGCCCACCTGGCACACGGTGACAGAGAGGTGCTGAGCTCTGCAGAGGCAAGTGAAGTGCTCAGTCAAATGCATTCCTGCAGCACTAGACAGCCATGGCTGAACATGTGTTTTTAATGGATTCCCAGGCTGCTAACAGTTAACATTGTTAATGACCTGCAGAGATTTCAGACCCCTGGATAAAGGCTACCTACCTACACATCCTGGTTACTTTTGAAGTATGCAAAGTGAGGCTGGGCTGGTGCTTTCCTTTTTCCTTTTTCAAAAAAAATGTAGACTGGGGAGTCTTGAAGATATGTGTGAAGGCATGTCTATATCATCTCTCCCTCATTTTGGGGGGAGTCTATTACCTAGGCCGAGTGAAGTGGCAAGATCACGGCTCACCACAGCCTCAAACTCTTGGGCTCAGACCATCCTCCCACCTCAGCCTCCTGAGTAGTTGGGACTACAGGTGCATGCCCCTATGTCTGGCTAATTTTTACATGTTTTGTAGAGATGAGGTCTCGTTGGGCTTCCAACTGAAGACCATTCCTGATACCCTGAGGCCCATCATCACCTGGCCCTTCTGCCCTCCCAGCCTCCTCTCTTTCCCCTCAAGGGCTCCCAATCTCTCAGTCTTTCCACACACCAGGGCCATGGCACATTTTATTTTTCTGCTCATGCCCTTCCAGTGTGGCACCAGGCACACCCTCTCTTCCTCACCCAGCCTGATTCACCTTTAATGCTTTGCATAGGTGACATCTCTCCTGGGAAGCTCTCCCTCACCTTCTGCTCCACATTTTCATCTTCTGTGTTCACACAGCTTTGTCAGGACAGTTTCAAACTGTATTTGTAAAGTATACTCCCCTGATTATGAAAGTCACTCACACTTATTGTAGAAAATTTAGGGAATACACACACACACACACACAACACACACACACAAAACTTAAAGAAGAAAAAATTACAGATAAACCAGCAACTTGTGGTTTTAAGCACTGTTAACATTTTGATGAATTGCTCTCTAGTATTTTTTCCATGCATTTATTTGTAAAATTTTCATACTCAGAAAAGAAAAAAATTTAAATGCTCCAAAAAGACAGGGAGAATATTTACTGAGAAAAAGTGCATTGCATTTAGTGTTGCTAGGTGACTGGTAACTTTAAAAATACTTAGAACATTTAGAAATCAAGGCCAAGTACAGTGGTTCACTCCTGTAATCCTAGCACTTTGGGAGACTGAGGTGGAAGGATTGCTTTATCCCAGGAATTCAAGACCAGCCTGGCCAACATAGCAAGACCTTGTCACCATTAAAAATTGTTTAAAACATTAGCTGGATATGGTGGCATATGCCTGTAGTCAGTCCCAGTTATTCAAGAGGCTGAGGCTGGAGGATCGCTTGAGCCTAGGAGTTTGAAGCTTTGGTGAGCCATGATAGTGCCATTGCACTCCAGCCTGGGTAACAGACTGACACCTTGACACACACACACACACAAAAAAAAAAGGGAAAGAAAAGAAAAAGAAAGCTTAAAAGTCAAATTGCAGCCGGGCTCGGTGGCTCAGCCTGTAATCCCGTGCTTTGGGAAGCTGAGATGAGTGGATTGCCTAAGCCCGTGGGTTCGAGACCCGCCTGGGCAATATGGCGAGACCTCAATCTCTACAATAAATCAAAAAAATTAGCCGGACGTGGTAGCGTGCACCTGTAGTTCCAGCTACTCAGAAGGCTGAGGTGGAAGGATTACTGGAGCCCAGCAGGTCAAGGCTGTGGTGGCCAGGAGCGGCCACTGCACTCCAGTCTGGGCAACAGAGTGAGACTCCAACTCAAAAAAAAAAAAAAAAAAATCAAATTGCAAGGAATTTTTTTTTCAGCAACAGTTTAACAAAAATCTGTGCTAGAAAATAAGTGCTGAAACAAACCGTTTGTATTCTCTCTCTCTCTCTCTTTTTTATTTAGCATTTTGTCATTTTCTAAAACTTCTTTGAAAATGCATTTTTACTCCACAATTCTCTGTTTTATGGTTCTCCTTATACTGTAGCATTTGCTTACTTTTTGGTAGCCTCTACCAAACCACAAGCTTCTTTTAGGCAGGGCCTGTGATTTTGCCATTTTTTTATTCAATTAACAGTCTGACAGAACAGTAAGCATGTAATAAACTGAATGAATAAAAGCTCACCTGTCTTCCCAAGTTTTTTACTCAGTCAGCCAACCTGCCTTTGTTATCTGCTGCTGAGGGAGATATCCAAGACTGCTAGGTCCACAGGTCTGGTGAGTGCCAGCTATGCCACCCACATGCCCCTTCAGGGATGTAGGGTCAAGCCTCCAGCTGTGGGGACTTCTGCCATCAGAGAGCATTTGGGGACTGCCTTACCCAACAGGAGCTACTCTGTCTCAGGTCACCCTCTTTCCTGGAGTAGCCTGCATCAAATGACTGGCCTATGGAGGCATAAAGTTCTGGTCCCTGTTCCCCAGCTAGGGACAACTCTGGAAAGTCCTACTTTAGAATCCTCCTTAGCATCTGCCACCATTGCCATGGAGGTCATATTTGAACTTTTCCCCCTGCCCAATCCTGTTTCCTTCCTCTCCCTTCCTTGGGTGTTATCCCAAGAACACACCCCAATAAACCTCCTGCAAATTCACCTTTGCCTCAGAGCCTGCTTCCTGGGGAAGCCAATCTGCAACCGTAGGACTCTAGACCATCCGTAGACATGACTCTGACTTAGAATCCAGCTGTGTTGAGTGCTTCTAGATTGTAGATGGCAAGCTCCTTGAACAGTAATCACATCTTATACCTTCACAGCGCTGGGCCTCCCCATAGTCTTCAGAGCACAGAACACTCTCAAGCATGCTCCTGGTTGAGAGGATAATAATGAGTGGGGAGGGAATACAAGAAAACTAAAGAAGCATCAACTGGGAACTGATGGCTATTGGCATAAAAGGCAAGAATGGCAAGCCAGTGACTCATGAGTTTCAAGTCTGAGAGACAGAGAAGACATGGGGGGGCGTTGATTTCATGAGCAATTGGTTTGATGTGAGATTGGTGTCAATGTGTTCCAGCTGAAGTGTAGGAATCTTCAAGGGGAACTCTCCTAGAGTCTCGCGAGCAGAAGAGTTTGGAAATACACATCGAGGCACCATGGATTCACACCAAGGCAATATCAGAAGCTGTGAGAATAAGGAAAATCTCAGAATTTTTTTATTTTTATTTTCAAGTTTAGACATGAAGAGTGGAAGAACCACCAAATGATAGCCTGACTTGGACTGCGGCATCTATACTTCTCTGGGTTGCCAGTCTGCCGGCCTGCTCTGCAGATTTTGGAGTTGCCAGCTCCTAAGCCAATTCTTTTTTTTTTTTTTTGAGTTGGAGTCTCACTCTGTCACCGAGACTGGAGTGCAGTGGCATGCTCCTGGCCACCGCAGCCTCGACGTGCTGGGCTCCAGCGATCCTTCTGCCTCAGCCTTCCAAGTAGCTGGAACTACAGGCGTGCGCTACCACGCCCGGCTAATTTTTTTTTTTTTTTTTTTAGTGTAGAGATGAGGTCTCGCCAGGTTGCCCAGGCAGGCAATCCACTCACCTCAGCCTCCCAAAGCATGGGATTACAGGCTGAGCCACCGAGCCCAGATAGTCAATTCTTTAAAATCCGTAAAATCAATCGCTCTCTCTCTCTCTCTCTCTCTGTGTGTGTGTGTATGTGTATGAGATAAGAATATTAGATATGTGTATATATATATATGTAATTCTAATCATATATATGTATGAATGACAAATATCTGGTTCCCAATTTTCCTATCTATGAAGACAGAGAGCGATAAAAAGGGCCTAGAGGATGTGTGTTTATGTATATTGGTTCCGTTTCTCTGGAGAACCCTGACCACTACAGATTTTGATTTAAATCTGACTAATACAGACACTTGAAGGAAAAAGAAGAGACACTGAAAGGAAAGAGAAGTTAAATGTATTACAAAGAGATTCAGTATGATACTGTGTCTCCAGAAGCAAAAAGAAGAAAGTTTCTTTCCTTTTTTTTTTTTTTTCCTTGAGTCACGGTCTCATTCTGTTGCCCAGGCTAGAGTGCAGTGGTGCAATCATGTTCACTGCAGCCTCAACCTGCCAGGCTCAGGCTATCCTTCCACCTCAGCTTCCTGAGTAGCTTGGAACACAAGTGTGTGCCACCACACCCAGCTACTTTTTTTATTTTTATTTTTTGTAGAGACAAGTTCTCACTGTGTTGTCTGGGCTGGTCTCGAACTCCTGGGCTTAAGTAGTCTCCTACCTCTGCCTCCCAAAGTGCTGGGATTACAGTCATGAGCCACTATGCCCAGTTAGGAAGAAAGTTTTAATAGTGATCTCTTTCTGTTTATTTGGCTTAAGCTGCACATTCAGTTATCTATTCCGTGATGCAAGTACTGCAGGGGACACAGAAATAACGCAAGGAACAGGGCAAAACTTCAGGCAACAGTGATTGATATCCTCAGAGAGTAAGAAAAAGAAGAAACTAGAAAGAAGGAATATTCAGCAAACAAGACAAAGCTCTTGGAAATTAAATGCATGATAACAGAAATCTTAAATATAAATGAATGAGAGGGTAATTGACTAACTCTCGCAGAAAATAGAAAAATTAGGCAAAGAAATTGAGAAGAAAAAGTTGGAGAATCAATTTGGGAGGCGTAATTTATGAAACACAACACAGAAAAAAATGGACCAAGGAATTATCAAATAAATGATATAAACTATTTCTGGAAGGATGTGTTTTCAGACTGAATGAGCTTAAAAACCTGGCATAATAAATTAAAATGACCCATAACAAAGCATATCATCAGGATATTTCAGAGTTCTGGAGATAAAGAAAATATCCTAAAAGCTCTGAGAGGGAGCGAGAGGAGAGGTCACCTCAACAATCATTATGGTATTAGACTTCTTGGTAGCAATGCCAGAAGTTAGAAGACAATGGAATAACGCCTTTGAGGTCCTAAGGGAAAAGAATTTCCAAACTAGAATCTTATGCTCAACTGAACTTTCTTTTTTCTTTTTTTGAAAGTAGAATTTATTGAGGGGACAGAAAAGCTCCCAGAGCACAAGGGGAACAAGGGGGTTGCTTCCAGCTGAACTTTCAACCAACTACGATGGGAAAAGAAAGATGAGGTCTCAAAATGTACCTTCCCTGTGTCACTTTTTGAAAAGTTACTAGAGGACATGTTCTAACAAAACAAGGTTATTAATCAAGACAGAGGAAGACATGAAATGAACAACAACAAAAAACAAAAGCCAAAGGAATTTCCACAGAAGAGAAGAAAAAGAATTTCAAGGATGAGGGGGAGAGGAGTGAGTATAAGAGAGCTGTCTTTCAGTCTTTCCTAGCAGAAAGTTAGTAGGTAATATCCGTAATTGAAAAAATTAAAGAAATAGCAGCATAACATTGTTATTTAGAAACATGACGGTTACAACAAGAGGTATATACCTGGGCATGATGGCACACACCTGTAGTTACACGGGAGACTGAGGTGGAAGAATTGCCTGAGCCCAGAAGGTTGAGACTGCAGTGAGCCAGGATTGTGTCACTGCACTCCATCAACAGGAGAAGAAGAAATTTCCTTTGGGAAGCAGGAATTGGAGAAGGGGTCTGAGTGGGAAAAGAATTACTGTTTTCCTTTGTAAGTCCTGTCGTATTATTTGACTTTTAAACTAAGCACATTTATTGCCTCTGTACAAATTAAATTTAAAAAGGCAAAAGTCTATTAATATGCCAAAAATAATTAGTAAGATGCAGGTAAAAATAGACCCCCACACACACACTACTAGAAGTATCCTTTCAAGAGGGAAAGCACACTCCTCCGATTTGTCCTTCTTCCTCTGCAAATGGTTTTTAAGCAAATTCTTGAGAACTCATCAATCTGCCAATTAGAAGAAAATGCAAGAGGAACAGCAGGAATCGTGACTGCAAGGAAACAGTCACCATCCCATAAAATTATTGCCTTTACCAAATTAGAATAAATCTGTCAAGACTACGTTTAACTATCTTTATGTAAAAATCAAAACGGTCTGACTTCAAGTGTCAAACAGACTCTTCCAACTTGTCTGTAACAAAGTGCTCCTTGAGTAGGTCGTATACTTCTAAGTTACATCTGAGTTTGGAGAAATGAATGGTCCCTGAGTCCAACCAGTGGCCTTTACCATGATGCTGCCGGCACTCTGCCGAATGGCTGGCTCATTTTGTTAACCTGGTAGTTGCAACAGGGTGGGTAGACGTTGCTCCTGCAGGAAAAGTACAAAATAAAATATCATTGCATCTACCTCGCTGATCAATAACATAAAATAAAAAAATCTAGCTTCTCTATTTGGATGAGAGGCAATTTTCTGTGGCTTCTCGCATTTGCTAGAACTTTACAAATATGTATCCCCCAAACCACCAGATGTGACAAATCGGTACAATACTACTTATTTTTATGTGCTGTCTCATCCTTTATACAAAGTATCTCAGATCACTTTAAAGTGAGAGGGCAGAATGAGAAGTGTGATTTATAGCTCTTAGGGGACCAAGGCTAAGGCTGCAGAAGCGGGGAACGGTCTGCTAAGGATCCTGGGAAAGGAAGAAAGGCTAAGAGTCAGATGCAAACCACATTTGCAACCCCTAGCAGGGACTGGGGAGAGAAGTGTAGCAGGGGTCGCAACTTCAGTTTTGCAGTTGAGGAGCTCATTATGAAGGAATGATCAAACTGGAAGATAGGTGGAATAAAAGTTGAAATGCTTCTAAATCTCTCTGCTTGATTATTTATTTTTTAAAAGACAGCTTCATTGAGATTTAATTCACATACCACACAATCTACCACTTAAAGTGTAAATTTTTTTAAAAATAGTATATTTACAGAGTTGTGCGATCATCACAATTAATTTTAGAACATTCTTTTCACTCCTTAACTCGTAGTCCTTAGCTGTCACTCCCCATTCTCCCTCCAAAACCCCTCCTCCTTCCCCACTACACACACACACACACTCAGTCCCAGGAATCCACTGTTATACCTTCTGTCTTTGAACATTTCACATAAACAAAATAGTACAGTATGTGGTCTTCTGTGACTGGCTTATTTCACATAATGTTTTCAAAGTCTGTTATGTAAGATTATCAGTATTTCACTCCTTGTAATGGCAGAATAACATTTTGTTGTATGTATCTGCCACATTTTGTTTATCCATTTTTTAGTGGATAGGCATTTGGGCTGTTCTCACTTTCGAGCTATTATCAATAATGATGCCATAAACATTTGTGTACAAGTTGTTGTACAGACATTTGTTTTCAATTTGCTTAGATATAGACCTAAGGAGAGGAATTGTTGGATCAGATGATAAATCTATTATGAACATTTTGAGGACAGTCAAACGATTTTCCAAAGTGGCTGCACCATTTTACATTTCCATCAGTAGTGTATGAAGCTTTCAATTCTTCCACATCCTTGTCAACATCTGTTATTATCCATCTTTTTGATTATTGCCACCCTGTCTGTTGTGAGGCGGTATCTCATTGTCCCAATAATTTCTCACCTTTAATTCTCTTCCTATGTTCTGATGATAGGTGGGCTCAATATCCAACACCTATTTTATTAAAATCCCAAAATGGGAAAGAACTCTTAAACTTAGGTGTGCTATTTAAAGTTGTCCATGGACCTCAATGCTTGGAGGAAAGTCCATCTGACCATCTGAAGGGGTAAGTGTAGATACAGAATAAACCACACATTATTGCTACTTAGTGGCAATGACTGAGATCACATAGACCACCAAATAGCTATTCTGATTCTTAGAGAAAATTAAAAACACACAGGCGCCTTACTGCCAAGTACTTGCAGAATTCTGACACTCGTGATGATGACAATAGTAGCGTAAAGCCTGTACTATGACTTTACGGATTATAAAGGGCTTTGGGATTTTAATTCTGATCTCTCTTGCTGGGGTCCAAGGGTATCAGCAGTTGCATCATTCAGCCTGTAGCACTGTTGCTTTGTAGGTGGTAGGAGGGCTTGACAGACTGAAAAAGGGTGACCCTCCCAGATACTTGCCCCTAACTGCCCTAACCTGCTCACAGAATCTGGTCCTCAGCTTTTTCCATTTTCAAAGAGGTGCTAGGATTCAGGGGGCCACCATCCTTGTTAAACTTCCCAGAGACTGACCAGTAAACCTTGCTGGTAATATATTAGCACACTCTGCCAGAAGAATCAGAGCAGTCCTCTGGAATTTAGTGCATTCTATCCCTGGAGGGAAAGCTTCTTTGGAGGCCCCAGGAATGAAAGAAAAGTGAGCTGGATGGTTCCAAGGACCCAGTGGCCAAGCCAAGAGTTCCTGAAGGACACATGTCCACTCTGAGGCTATAAGCTCCAAACAGATCTGAGGGTGAGTATAGGAGATCGGGAACCTCCTCTCCCCATATAACAGTGCTGAAACTCTGATACTCTTTATATGCTTCCAAAATACTGATTCAGTCACCATGGCCTCCACTAATGGCCGGCTCAGAGCTCAGCACATAGTAGGTACTCAACAAATAAATGGATGTCAGTGAGTTCAGTTTCAAAATTATCTTCATTTGCTGCACATCTAGATAAGATTCTGAAGTTGTTCTCATCCTAGGACAGTTGTACATTATTCCTAAGGATGATCTGGGAAGATTACCACAGGGTCATTCATTAGTTCACTTCTCATTTATTCACTCACACTATTCATCTAACAAATATTTCCTGAGGACCTAAATTTATATATGGCTCAATAGTGGATGTGCTGGGACTTTTAATAAATTACATATGCAAATATACAAAGAAAAAAGATCAAAATAATGAACAAAATACATGTCAAAATGCTAACAGTAGTAAAACTATTTATTGTTTTTATATCTTTCTTTTTGATTCTTCGTATTTTCTACAGTGTCCATGTCCTGGGTCTATTTGGAACATGTATAAAAGCATTCATGGTGCATCTTGTCCTTGAAGAACATGATGTAGAGGGAAAGAAAATGAAACAAGACAAACTGAAAAATCACGATCATTTCCCTAAGAGGCTTAAGTGTTGTCAGGGTGGACAGGAGACTGCAATGACCCTGGTAGATCACAGACCGTGTCATGGAAGTGCCATCCCTGAAGGACAGAAGAATTTCTCTAGGCAGCAGGGGGTGGGAGGTAGGGGAGCATGAAGGTGGAAAGACAACAAAATGCCTGCACATTTTCTATGTTCTCTTTCTCAAGGCCATTTCAGCTATCTTGCTTGATATTAACAAGGATCTCTGACCCCCCCAATAAGCAAGAGATATCAGGGCTCACCAGGAGGTGGGCATGTGGGGAGAGGGTTGGGTGGCAAAGGAAATGTCTTTGATGGGACACATTGGAGGAGCCCCAGGAGGCAGGAGCACGGGGACAAGAGCCAAGAAGGACAGCAAGTCTGAGAAGAAAGTCCAATCACATCCTGACTCCGTGGGCAGGAGATGCAGCTGGGTACAGAGACACAAGCTAGAGAACCCTGTGCCCAGACAGATCCCAGAGGACACACACCCAGACAGCCGTGGAAGCTGCCACTTGCTTTCCCGGGCCCCTGTCACTTACACGTCTCTAGCGGTTTTGAACCATTTGTGAGTCTCTCAAATGTGCCGCTGTTTTTGCATCAAGTTGAATGTGCCGCCATTTTTACATCAAGTTGTTTCCTGAAGTTGTTTCCTCCTCAAGCATGGCACTGTCACTCAAGAGAGGGTCATCTGCTTTTTAAAACCTTTGCCCTAGGGAGGGGAACAAGTGGCACATAATCACCACTGGATACCGTGTCCATACTAGAAGGGAGAGGGCTTGCTAGAAGCCCAAACCTCACCTTCACTTGATCTATTTATGTAGCAAATCCTTGCATATACCCCACAACTCTAAAGTAAAAATAATAATTACAATAAATAAAAATTTTGTCCTCTCACCACCTTCTAAGAAGGCAGCTAAGATGTGGCAGTGATGGCTATGCTAAACCTAGACTCACCATGCCTTGTCCAGCTCCTCCGTGTCCCCCTCTGGCATTTGCTATTCCTCCACATACTCTGCAAAGCCTTCTCTGACCCTCCTAGGCAAAGTTGATTACCCTTTGCCTGTATTCCCTCACCCCTTGGTATATAACAGTGTTGCCCCCATCATCCTCTAGCTTATTATATGTACAGTCGTACACATTTCAGTTCCTCAGATTGTGAGGTCATTGGAGCCAGGGTCTCTGTCTTGTTCTTCATATCAAGAACACCAAAGTGGTTGATCCAAGTCAAAGTGTCCAGAAGAGAATTAATGGCAAATAAATGAATTATGAGTAAATGCATTTAAAGAAAATGCCAGAGCATATTTAGTGTTTAGAAAGATTTTGTTTAGAAATCTTTTTTTTTCTTTTTCTTTTTGTAAGAGTCAGGGTCCTGCTCTGTTGCTCTGTCACCTAGACTGGAGTGCAGTGGCACAATCATGGCTCACTGAAGCCTTGAACTCCTGGCATTAAGGAATCCTCCAACCTCAATCTCTCAAGTAGATGGAACTACAGGCATACATCACCATGCCTGTTAATTTTTTAAAAATTATTTTGTAAAGATTAGGGTCTTATTATACTGCTCTAGCTGGTCTTAAATTACTGGCCTCAAACAATCCTCCTCCCTCAGCCTCTCGAGTCATTAGGATTACAGGCATGAGCCACTGCATAGAGCTAGAAAAATATTTGTTTAGAAAAATATTGCCTTCGATAAATGCCATGGCTAAGGTTCATGTCAACATCAGATCAGAATAATTAGAAAATTGTGCTTATGTTTCCACCTCGTTCTCAAGAGAAATTATTTAAATATTCCCTCCTGCTTTGATAAGAGCTCTTCTTGATTATTTTACAAATGACATAAGTATTATTCAACCAAAAAGTGCAATTGTGGCAAAATAGAAATGAAAAAAGGAAATGCATTTATTTGCCAATGTTCATCAATAGCTTGGAGCTGGAAATGCAAACAGAAACATAGCTCTTGAAACTAATTACTCTCCATAGTAGTTAGAGACATTAAAAGGTGGGGGAGGGCCGGGTCATTAGGGTGATATTCTAAGAAATGTAGTAACTAGTACATTTGTGAAACAACTGGGCAATGTCAGAGATCCAGTTTGTGGTTTACTGTGTCCTTAGAAAGGAATTGATCTCTATAGGGAAAATGCCTGTAATGAATAAAAGATGGCTGCAAACTTTGCCACCCTTTCATAGAGAGGCAAAGTCTATAACCTTTCACCATGAATCTGGACTGACTCTGTGACTTGTTTCATCCAGTAAAAGGTAGCAGAAGTGACACTGTGTAACTTCTAAAGCTGAGTCTTAGAAGCATGAGATCTACAGTCTCTGCTTTCATGTGCTAGAAATGCTCTCTCTTGGCTGTGAGAGGCCACATGAAAAACTAAGGCTCTCTGGTCAACAGCCCCAGCTGAGCTTCCAGTCACTAGCAAATGCCAACTGTCAGCCATGTCAGTGAGCCAACTTAGAAGTTCCAGCTCAGTGCAGCCTCCACATGATTGCAGCCCCAGCCAACACCACATGGAGCAGAAGAACCATCCAGTTGAGCCCAGTCAACCCACAGAATTGCAAGATACAATCAACAGCTGCTGTTATTTCAAGTCACTGTGTTTTGGGGTGGTTTGTTATGCAACAACAGAGAACTGAAACAACCCCTGATTTGTATTTACTGGAAGGTGACGCCAATTCAAAATTCTGCTCATCTGTAGGAATAGCAAAGTAGGGAAGAAATAAGGCTTTCTGCCTCCCAGGCAGTCCCCAGGAGAAATAGCTTAGTTGGCTGTAGAAGAATTAATAAGAACAATGCAGTAAAGTAAGTGAGACAAACTGTGCTAAGTCAGCAGCGTCACCGGCAAAGTTTGCAAAAACTTATCATGCCATTAAGGCACGCAATCCAATTACTACAATATGTACAAAGTGAAATAATAAACTTACAGTTTGATGAGAAGAGTATATAAAATCAGTGGCTGTAAAGAGGACAGCAGAATCAATAAAGTTTATGAAAATGCAATTAGTTGTGCATGAATGTGTGTAACCAATGCACTACATGTTCTACATTTAGGAAGTAAGGACAGGACCCTCTGTGGTCTGAAGCCACATTCAGAATAAAGGGTTAACAAATACCCATCTACGGATTTACGTTGATTACATCCAGGACTGGTGGATTTATTCTGATTTTTCAGGCCCATGAATCTGCCACCTGCTCTTCACCCTCCAACCCAGTGGACTCCCACTTACCAAAGTTAGCACCACCTGTGTGTAGCCGCCTTTTATTTCTCCTGCCAAAAATTAATCGTGTCCTTCCCTGTGTTCCAATGACACTTTTTACAAGTTGTTAGAATAGCACGTATCACCCTGCTTCAATTTCTGGTGACATGAGTTTACTGGGGACAGGAATAAGCCTGATTCTGTTTGGTGTGCCCTCTCATGGGGAGACATGGTTCTAGGCATGCAGGAAAGGCTACTTAGTGGGTGCTCAGCATTCAGACGGATAGATGTATGGCTAGATGGATAGAAAGATTAAATGGATGGGTGTGTGAACTCCCATTAAATTGTGACTTATAAAATGTCCCAAGAGGAAAAAAAGATAGAAAAGGAAGAGTTAAGAGGTAGCTTGAGTACTTCTCTATAAAATTAAGAACATTCATTGCTCTAATAGCTTTAATTCTGATCCAAATACAATGACAAGGACCACAGTGTGTACAGGACACTCTGGCAACAGAATAAAAACATTGCCTGCAGATGAAGAGAGCCATGTTGTAGATACATTAATTCAGCTGACATTTATGGAGTGCCTATGATGTACCAGACCTAGTGCCAGGGGCTGGGAGACAGGGATGTGCAGCTCTCGTGAAGTTTATAGATGTCTACATAGGGTATTAGACATTAAATAATAAACACATCTGTAATTACAAATTATGATAAGTGCTACAGAGGAAAGGACAAGATGCTAAGATATAGAAAAATCCAGGGATCCAGGGAGTAGAAAAGAAGGACAGGAAATAAGTACCCTTTAGTGGAGAGGTAAGGCTATAATTCAATGGTACATGTAATTGAGGAGTTGGAGGTTACTATTAGGTTGTACAATATACAATTACTGATATTTAACCATGTATGACCTACCAAATGGTAATTTCACTTGGTTCAAGCTAATGTAAGGTATTCTGGGCAGGGGCAGAAACAGAAGGCATAGAGTGTTATGCTTTCATCAGAGCAGGGACAGATGGCTGTGAGATTAGAGGGAACTGTAGCAATGGGAAGAAAACTCACAACCCCATATTATATAAGTCACAGCTGAATTTTAGCAGTATACTCAAGGTTTATAGTATCCTTTTAAGTACTCATACTTGTTCTAAAATCACTGAATGGATGATTGGAGAAAAATCTGGACTTCTATGATCTCCCTTCCTTCTAAAATAAAGGTGGAGAGACAATGCTGTTTAAGTTTGAGTCTTGAGGGTTGTGTGTTTCTAAATGCATCAGCCAGCAGCGTCCCTATGTAACTGCATAGTGTTGGGAATGAGGTGTGGTGCTTGTGTTCCAGTGACTGTGACTGCATACCAAACCACCCCAAACTTAGCAGTGTAAGACAACGGCTATATATTATGCTCATAGATTCCAGGATCAAGTATTGGAAAGAGCACAGTAGGGACCATTCTTGTCTGTTCTACGATGTCTGGGATCTCAGATTTGGACTGTGAGAGGTTGGAATACAGATGCTCCTTGACTTGCAGTGGGGTTACGTCCCAATAAACTCATCCTAAATTGAAAATAGGTGGAAAAAGCATCTAAAATATAATCTACAGAACATCGTGGTTTAGCCTAGTCTTCTTTAAACACGCTCAGAACACTTATATTAACCTCGACACACATGGGTGTTTAGTAGATATCATGGGATGCCAAAACATTAAATATGATGTCTTTTTTTTTTTTTGAGTTGGAGTCTCACTCCATCGCCCAGACTGGAGTGCAGTGGCACGCTCCCGGCCACCGCAGCCTCAACCTGCTGGGCTCCGGCGATCCTTCCACCTCAGCCTTCCAAGTAGCTGGAACTACAGGCGCGGGCTACCTCGCCTGGCTAATTTTTTTGATTTATTGTAGAGCCGAGGTCTCGCTAAGTTGCCCGGGCAGGTCTTGATCCCGTAGGTTCAGGCAATCCACTCACGTCGACCTCCCAAAGCGCTGGGATCACAGGCTGAGTCACCGAGCCCGGCTGTTTGTTTTGTTTTGTTTGTTTGTTTTGTTTTGTTTTGTTTGAGTCAGGGTCTCACTCTGTCAGACAGGCTGGAGTGCAGTGGCAGGATCACAGCTCACCACAGCCTCGACCTCCTGGGCTCAGGCGAGCCTCCCACCTCAGTCTCCCAAGAAGCTGGAACTATAGGTGACTCCACCACACCTGGCTAATTTTTTTTTTTTTTTTTTTGTGCAAATGGGATCAGCCTATGTTGCCACGCTGATCTCGAACTCCTGGACTCAAGCCATCTTCCCACCTTAGCTTCCCAAAGTGCTGGGATTACAGGCATGAGCCACCACACCCAGCCAACAAAACACAATATCTCAAAAACACTGGTAACACAGTCTGCTGCCGGCTGTCAGTTGTTTACCTCGTGATCATGTGGCTGACTGGGGGCTGCAGCTTGCTGCCTGCCCGGCATTGCCAGGGAGTATCAAAAGGCATATCACTAGCCCAGGAAAAAGATCAAAACCCAAATTCGAAGCATGATTTCCAGTGAATGCGTATGATCTTCATAAATGTGTATGACCTTCATATCATGTTAAAGTTGAAAAATCATGAGTCAAGTCACAGGAGCTGGATCCACGTTCCAGGTGGGTTCTTCACCCAATGTCTGCTGCCTCAGCTGTAGAAGGCTGACTCAGCTGGGACTGTGGTGCACAACACCCCACATCGCAGGAGAACCACTCAGCCCGATGCCTCGATTCTGAGAGGCAGGGTCCTAGGAGAGAGAGCAGTCCAAAATACCAGGCCTGCGCTCCACGGCCTTTTCTGGCTCAGTTTCCGAAGTCACATCACATTCCTTGTGCTGTACTTTATTGGCAGAAACAATCACAAACTCATCCAGACCCAAGAGGGTGGGAAAGACAAAACCCTCACCTCTCAACGGGAGGAACATCAAGGTCACATCATAAAAGAGCTAATTCGGCATTCACCTTTGAAAATAGAGGAAAAACTTGAGGTTTTTGAAATGTATCCTATTAATATGATACATTATATTAATTATCTTTTATGTGTAAAAGCAACATTGCCTTTCTGGGTTGTCTTACACAAATAAACCTTCGCCCAGATCAATGAAAATATATCGTGCCATGAAGTGATCGAGGAGAGAGTAACATCTAGAGGAACGTTCACGAGGGAACCAGGTAACAGCTTTGCTCAGGATGGTTGTGCGTCTATTCAAAGTGAAGGTGAGGGTAAGAGTGTCCCTGTTACAAGAAAGAAGTCACTCCAGCAAGCAGAGTTTTCTAAGACAATCCTTCTTTTGTCATAGTGTGCAGAAAACCATTGGCTCTTTCGAGAGGATGGAGACACACACCCAGTTTAGGAAGATCGAGGACTTCGGCTGGCAGTCAGAATTTTGCAGAGTGTAGTAGAGAGAAACAGAGTCTTCCAAAGTCATCGAAGTTTCAGTTTGGAAAGACTGGTCTCTACACAAGTTGCATAAGCAATATCTGAGATTTAGTTGCCTGAAGCAAGATGTTAATGTCAAGATTCAGACATTTGTAGACTGCAGCCCTGAAGGGAGGGAAACAGTAGAATAAATATGTTGCCTTTCTCAACTCCTGCCATTCCACCTCCCATCAGTGCCTCCTATTGGCCAAACCAAACCAGAGCCAGAGGACAGGAAGTCTTAGTGAGTTAGTCCTCACAGCCCAGCCTCCAGAGGCACAGAGCAGGGTGACAGACGGGTGGAGGGTGAATCTGGAGCACAAGATCTAAATGAAAGACTCAAGCCAGGTGTGACGTCTCATGCCTATAATCCCAGAACTTTGGGAGGCCAAAGTGGGAGGATCACTTAAGGCCAGGAGTCTGAGACTAATTTGGTCAACATAGTAAGACTCCATCTCTATAAAAAAATTAGCCAGGCACATGCCTGTAGTCTCAACTACTCAGGTGGTTGAGGCAGGAGACTCTCTTGAGCCTATGAGTTCAAGGCTGCACTGAGTTATGATCGCACCACTGCACTCTAGCCTGGGCGACAGAGTGAGATGCTATCTCAAAACAAAACAAAACAAACAAACAAAAACCAACCCTAGAATCTAGAAATACCGAGACTAGCCAAGTAGAGTCAACCTAACTATTACATTCAAGGTTCTGTGGCCCAGAATGAACAGCACTGAGGTAAGCTCTGTCCCTAATTTTCTGTTATTGAGGCTTATTTCAGTCTGTGTATGCTACAGCAGTAGTCTGAAAAATAGCTTCATGTAAGTATATCCAGAAGTCAGTATTTCTGTGTCCCGTCTTAATTATTGTAAGACAGGGAGGGCATGAGTGTGACGGTTAAGATTGAGCTTCTGGAATCACATAGTTCAAATCCTGGCTCTTTCACATGCTAGTTGTGTGGCCTCAGGTGAGTTACTCAACTTCTCTGTGCTTTTATTTTCTTCATTCAGAAATGAGGGTTGATGCTTCTACCTCACGGGGTGTTCTATGGATAAAATTAGACTCTGTGTATACAGCATGATGCCTGATATGGAGTGAAGGTTTGATAAATGCTGTAATTGTTTTTGTGCAACAGAAGCTTTCAGAGGATATTATATATGTGGAAAGAGCTATACTTTTTCAACATAGTACAAAGTTGCTTAGAATATACTTTTTAGTGCTATTTTAATAACATGCCTCTGATTTATACTTTAACCTAATACCCCCTGATACTTTTCAGAGGGACAAAAACATTACAAGTCAAAATGTAAAATGCCTATGCCCTTTAACCCAGCAATTCTAATCCTAGGATTTTTTTTTAAATAGACTTTTTTTTAGAGCTGTTTTAGATTCTCAGCAAAATTGAGCAAAAGGCACAGAGTTCCCATGCGTCCCCTGCCCCCACACTTGCATAGCCTCTCCCATCATCAATACCCCACACACACACACAGTGGTGCATTTGTTACAATTGAGGAACCTACATTGACACATCATTATCATCCAAAGCCCATAGTCTGCATTAGGGATCATTCTTGGTGTTGTACATTCTGTAGGTTTGGACGAACGTCCAATGACATGAATCCACATTATAGCACTGTACAGAGTTGTTTCACTGCCCTAAAAATCTTCTGTGCTCTGCCTTTTCAGCCTTGCCTCCCCTTCCTATCCCAACCCTGGCAACTGCTGATCTTTTACTGTCTCTACAGTTTTGCCTTTTCCAGAATGTCATATAGTTAGAGTCACAGTACGCAGCCTTTTCGGATTGACTTTTTTCACTTAGTAATACACATTAACGTTTTGCCCACATCTTTTTTTTTTTTTTTTTGAGTTGGAGTCTCACTCTGTCACCCAGGCTGGAGTGCAGTGGCATGTTCATGGCCACCACAGCCTCGATCTGCTGGGCTCAGATGATGCTTCCACCTCAGCCTTCCAAGTAGCTGGAACTACAGGTATGTGCCATCATGCCCTGCTAATTTTTCTTGATTTGTTGTAGAGATGAGGTCTCGCCAAGTTGCCCAGGCTGATCTTGAACCCACGGGCTCTGGCAATCCTCTCATCTCAGCCTCCCAAAGTGCTGGGATTATAGGCATGAGCCACTGCGCCCGGCCCACCCTTATCTTTTTTTTTCCCCTCTTTTTTTATTTAAAATTGTGGGGTACGGAGAAAACAGACACGCTCCCAGCACCCAGACCCCTCAGCGCCCCCGTCTCCGGCCATGCACCACACTTCCCAGACCTTCTTCACTCGGGCCAGCTCGGCGCCCCCCCAAACTATGAGATGCTCAAGGAGGAGCACGAGGTGGTCGTGCTGGGGACGCCCCACGGCCCTGCTCCCACGACGTCCACCGTGATCCACATCCACAGCGACACCTCCGTGCCCGACCACGTCGTCTGGTCCCTGTTCAACACCATCTTCCTGAACGTCTGCTGTCCGGGTTTCATCGCCTTCGCCTACTCGGTGAAGTCTAGGGACAGGAAGATGGTGGGCAACGTCACCGGGGCCCAGGCCTACGCCTCCACCGCCAAGTGCCTGAACATCTGGGCCCTGATCCTGGGCATCCTTGGGACCATTGGTGTCATCCTCGTTCCGGTCTTGATCTTCGTGGTGTTTCAGTAGACTGTGAGGCCACGTGGAGTTCCTCATCGCCGTGGCGAGGCCTATGTGCCCGAACTTCCGTACTCTCCCTCCTGCCTCGGCCCTTTCTACAGCAGTTTGTACTCACACACTTTTCTACAGTGGCAGTCAATAAAGTGCATGTGTCACAAAAAAATAAAAATAAAAATAAAAATAAAATTGTGGGGTACAATTCAGGGCTAGGTATACAAATATTCACCATGCAGTTACCCTTATCCATGAGGTGTGCCCCCCCTTCTCCAGGCAGATATTGACTACTGTCATTCCCACCTCCCCATCCCCCAGCCCCCTCCCCACAATTTCTCAAATCCACATCGAGCTTGATAGCTCATTTCTTTTTAGTGCCAAATAACATTCCATTGTCTACCTGCACTACAGTTTATCAGCTCACCTACTGAGGGACTCCTTAGTTGCTTCCAAGTTTTGGCAATCATGAATGAAACCGTTATAAACATGTGTGTGCGGGTTTCTGTGTGGACATACTTTTCCAATTCCTTTGGATAAATATCAAGGGGCACAATTACTAGATTGTATGATAAAAGGATGTTTAGTTTTGAAAGAAAATGACAATCTTCCAAATTATCTGTAATATTTTTGCATTCCCACCAATAATGAATGAGAGGTCCTGTTGCTCCATATCCTCACCAATATATGGTGGTGTCAGGTTCTGATTTTTGGCCATTCTAACAGGTACATTTTGGTATTGCACTATTGCTATAATTTGCATTTCCTTAATGATTTATGATGTGGAACAGCTTTTCATATGCTTATTTGCCATCTATATATCTTCTTTTGTGATCCCTGTTAAGATATTTGGTCCATTTTAAAATTAGGTTGTTTGTTTTCTTATTGTTGAGTTTTAAGAGGTTTTTATGTATTGTGAATAAGTCCTTTACCAACTATGTCTCTTGCAAGTATTTTCTCCTGGTCTTTGACTCGTTGTTTTATTCTTTTGAATTTTTTTTTTTTTTGCAGAGCAGACATTTCTTAATTTTAATGAAGTTCATTACAATTATTTCTTTCATGGATTGTGCCTTTGATCTAAAGTCATTGTCATACCTGAGGTCATCTAGGTTTTCTTCTATGTTATCTTCTAGAAGTTTTATAGTTTTGTATTTTATAATACTAAATTTGGGTAAATATCAAGGAGCACAATTACTAGATAGCATAATACTAGACTCTAAATCCACAGAAACATGTATTATATCTAAAGAAGTATGCACAAGGATATTTTCTGCAGTATGTTGACAATTTCAGAAGATTAGGAGCAACACAATTGTCCATCAGTAGGGGACAGGTTTAAATTATGGCATGAAGAATGAGGCAGACTTATACATTCTGATGCTGAACAAGCTCACAGGTATACTATTGAACGCAAAAACGCAAAACACAAAATAATGTCTACATTCTGCCACTTCTTGTGCTTTGAAAAGGATACAGTATGTATACACACACACACGTGCATACTGGTATGTATGTAGACGGTTTTTAGGAGGACACAGAAAAAACTGGAAGCAATGGTTGCTCTTTTTTGCAGGAGAAACTAAGGCCTGGGAAGGGGGCCCAGCGGGGTGAGAGGAAAGGCACCTACTGTATACTCTGTTGGGCATTCTTAGTTTTCAACTATGTGCGTGTATTATTTAGTAAAACTAATTAAATGAAAATCCAAGTACAACAAATACACAGCAAAGCATATATGTTGTTTATAATTCAACAATATACTTTGGGGCTGATGGAATAATGCAAACACGTTATTTAACTTTTAATATTTAGGTATCATATTTTTAATGCTTGTAAAGCCAGGATTTCAGAATGTGTGGAGAAGATAGAGAGGGATAATCCTCTAGCATGGGCTTGCAGAGTGGACATTACCTTGGGCTCTTTTCTGCTGGGAGATGCAGCTCCGTGGTGAGGTCTCTGGGTATAAGCAGGACCTCTTGCGGGGTGCCAACCACATCAACAATCATTCTCAGTCTAGTCATCTGGCAAAATGAGTGTGGATTTTAAGAGGCAAAGACTACGACTTTCCATTTCTTCTTTTCCAGAATGTCAGCTACTAACATATTTTTACAAAACAGGACTGTCTTAAGGGTGCAGAGAGAGTGAGGAAGAATGGGAAAGGCTTGGGAAGTGAAGGCCTTGACTAGTGCACAGGAGAGGTTTGGAGGTATCCTCTAAAAGCATGACTTACCCTCCCCCTGGAGAAGCTGCATTGAAGAGTGCTCTGTGTGCTTCACCATCTGATTGCTGCCCAGGGTCATTTAAACCTAGCCTGGGTCCCACAAGCTACACAGAGATGACCACCCTCCAGCCTTCCTGGGAGTCTCCGTGGTCTCCAAGACCACACTTTGTCTTTAGTGGTGGCCCAGCTGCAGATGGACCAGGGACCCTCGTGATCCCCTTGAAGCCACAACCATGGACCCCCTCCCACTTCCATCCAATCTGATGGACTGAGTCAGGCTCCCATGGCACAAGGGAAGTACCTATGTTGGAGGTTGGCCACTTGGAGGACCCTGATTCATCAAGAGCAAAGGTCCCCAACCTGGGTAATGGACTAGTACCGGTCCATGGTCTGTTAGGAACTATACCATACAGCAGGAGGTGAGTGGCTGACAAGAGAACAAAGCTTTATCTGTATTTACAGCCACTCCCCACCATTCACATTACTGCCTGAGCTCTGTCTTCTGTCAGATCATTGGCGGCATTAGATTCTCATAGGAGCACAAACCCTATCATGAACTGCACATATGAGGGATTTAGGTTGCATGCTCCTTATGAAAATCTAATGGCTGATGATCTGAGGTGGAGCTGAGGCTGTGATGTTAGTCCTGGGGAGAGGCTGCAAATACAGATTAACATTAGCAGTGAGGTTTGACTGCACAGGAATCAAAATAAATCAATTACTTGCAGATTCATATCAAAACCCTATCTGTGAGTGGCAAATGAGTTGATGTACTTCAATTGTACAGCTGCATCTGGTGGCAGACTTTAAGTCAGAATCTGACACTTTTTTTAGTCCATGCATGGCTCGCCTGTTATTTTATTTACAACTTCCATCCATGCCTTTTTTTTTAATGGTTAGTTGTATAATTATTTCATTATATATTTACAATGTAATGATGATAGAAATAAAGTGTACAATAAATCTTATGTACTTGAATCATTTTGAAACCATCTTCACCCCCAGTGGAAAACCATCTCCACCCTAGTCCATGGAAAAATTGTCTTCCATGAAACCAGTACCTAATGCCAAAACAGTTGGGGACTAATGACCTAGAAAACCCTGAACCAGAGAAAGTTAAAGCACCAGTCTATAAGCCCTATTATGTAGAGCTTGGTGGAGTGGAGGCTTCCCTTGACCAAAACTCTGTGGATAAATAAATAAATATCCCATCTCATTGCTATGTAATGTTCCTAGTCTTCCCTCACAGCCCAAAATTACCACAAAAGTATGCACACGTAAGTCACAGTAAGTCAGGAAAATAAAGACCTGAACCAGAGCAGCAGGGCACTAAATTGTTGATAAGATTCGGCTCCCTGGACTTCTTTGGGTCCTAGTTCCATCTGGTAGATACTCATCTGGCTCAAGGGTCCCACAAATGACTATATGGCTGTTTTATCTCTGAATCTCACTTCATACTTGGATTCTGAGATGGCTTATTTGCCTAGGAAAAAATACATCTGCCCTGAATGATTTTGTTTAAGGAATATATATATATATATATATATGTATTTTTTTTTTAACGGGAAGAAGCTTGTAATTTTTACTTGATCCCTGGACTTCAGTGGCAGCCATGTCTCAGTTTGCATGTCCTGTCATTCAGGAGCGTGGATAGCTCTCACCTGCACCCAGCACTCCCTGTGTGCTGGGGCCTGCTGGGCGGCCAAGGGCATCATCTCACTTAATCCTCACAGCATCCTCAGAGATGTGTACTATTTTTAGCCCTATTTTACAGAGAGGAGACAGAGTTGGAAAGGAAACGCAAGTCACCCAAAGTCACCTGGGTATTCTGGCTCTATCCCCTGATAAATCTCAAGTCTTTTAGTTATCTAAACAACAGCACACACAAAAGTTAAAAATCACTGGATGCGGTGGCTCATGCCTGTAATCCCAGCACTTTGGGAGGCTGAGACAGGAGGCTTACTTGAGCCCATAAGTTTGAGAACAGCCTGGGCAACATAGCAAGACCTTGTCTCTACAAAAAATAAAAATTAAAAATTTAGCTGGGTGTGGTGGTGTGCACCTATAGCCCCCAGTTACTTGGGAGGCTGAGGCAGAAGGATCTCCTGAGTCCAGGAGGTCGAGGCTGTGATGAGCCATGATTGTGCCATTACACTCCAACTTGGGCAACAGAGTGAGATCCTGACTAAAAAAATTTTTTTAAAAAGCAAACAAAAGTTTTAACTTTTAAAATTTTATTTATTTATTTTGAGTTGGAGTCTCACTCTGTCGCCCAGACTGGAGTGCAGTGGCCGCTCCCGGCCACCTCAGCCTCAACCTGCTGGGCTCCGGCGATCCTTCCGCCTCAGCCTTCCAAGTAGCCAGAATTACAGGCACGTGCTACCATGCTGGGCTAATTTTTGATTTATTGTAGAGACGAGGTCTCGCCAAGATGCCCGGGTGGGTCTCGAACCTGCGGGCTCAGGCAATCCACTCGCCTTGGCCTCCCAAAGTGCTGGGATTACAGGCTGAGCCACCAAGCCCGGCCTAACGTTTTTTAAAAATCCAAGATTCCCCAAATCCTATGTTTGAATTTGAATTTGGTGACAAGGTACCACAGTTTAAACAACACAGAATGGAGGAGATGGGGTCAAAATCTGCCAACAATTCCCAGTGCCTTTACCTAGACAGGAGAAGGAACCACTGTCTGTGGATGGTATCTCCCAGCTCTTCCTCTGGAGAAGAGATGAGGTCACAGGTGACCTGCCACTGTGAGAAGCAGTTGCTCCCGGGCAGACTGTGGCAGTGTGTACAGGTAAACCTCAGGGATCGTTAGACCTGCTCTTGGAGTTGGGGGTCTGCCTCACCAGCCGTCCTCTGGTGTCCACCCTGTCTCCGACCATCCTGCTCCTGTGTGAAGTGCCTTCTCCGTGGACAGGGCCTTTGAGGAAACTGTCCTGGAGTACAACATGGCCCTACCTGGCTTCTCCCAGCTGGGAGACCGCCTACATTCATCAGTCTCTAATGAGGTCCCTACCTAATTTAACAAGACACCAGCGCTGTCCTTGGGATTCCTGGAGTTTCTACAAATCTTTGTTTTGAAATCCCTGGAGAGAAAAAAAGGTACCCTAAACTTCTTCCTTCCCTGTCTTTAAAGGGGTTCCCATCCAACATCCTCTCTCCTCTCCTCCTTCCCTAAACAAAAGAAAAGGCATTCTTTACAATCCCCCTAATTAACAGTTTGTTTTTACTTTTCAATATTTGGTGGTTGATTCAGTTTGAAGTCCTTGGGGGATTTAAACCACATGGATTAAAGAAGAGCAGCTGGAAGGCAGAAAATGTTTCAGCAGAATATCTCTTTTCTCTCTCTTTAATTGGTAGCAGCACAATCTGTAACAAGGTGAGGCTAATTCCATTCTGCTGAGTGAGAAAGAGTTGTATTTTTATTATCTGCCCAAGACTATCTAGCAAATCGGCAGGGTTTTTTTCTAACATGATAAAAAGCAGAAAACCTCCAGTTTCTTCCCATTTCAGAGGGATCATCCAGAGTGAGGGTCAAATGAGGACACAACCATGTCCTCTTCATCATGCCTTTGCCTGGCATCAGAGCCCACCTTGGCTGTGGGTACTCATCTTGTCTAGTCCAGTATGGGTTGGCTGCCTCATCCCCAGTGATAGGGTCGTAATCCCAGTGTGGCCTCCAGAATGTTAGGTCAGGCCCGCTGAGGGTGTTGGGTGTCTGGTGTGCGATCCGGTGGCACATGAAAAATGCAAAGAATTGCACAGAAGTTAGACTAGAAAATATAGTTTATTTAGGAAGCAAATTAGAGAGAGAAAGAGAGAGAGGGAGGGAGAGAGGGAGGGAGAAAGAGAGGAGATTCACCTCCCCAAGGTAGAGTAGGGGACCAAAATCAGGAAACATGGCAACAGCCATACCTCAAAGAGCACACAGCCACATCCGAGTCTAGTAAGGCAATGACAAATGACTACTCATGGTTGAGTCCTTTTAACCTTTCCCTTTGATGGGGGAAGGTCACTAAGGTGATTGGGTGGTGGTCTGCTCCACATCATCATGAAGTGACAGTTAAGTGCAGTTACTGATGTCAGGTGATGGACAGCAGGCAGAAGGTTAGTTTAGTCACATGATTGCTGCCATAGTGGTGGGCTAGATGGGAGACAAGGAGAGGGGTTTTTCCTGTAAGAGACTTGTCAGATGTTTCCAATCCACAATCTCCTTTAGCAAAAAGGCGGTCTTATGAACATTTCTATGGCTTTGTCCTTGTCTTGTATCGGATAGAGATTTGCTGAGGGGGTGGGGTAGATTGCTAGGTTGGCTCCCAGCAGAATGTCTGAACACTTCATAAAACCTGCCTATCGGAAATTTATTTATCTATGTCTAACCTGTACTAGATTTAAAGTGTGTCAGGGGTAAAGTCTAAGAAAAATGGCTATGCTGAGGCAAAAAGACTACACTAAACTAAGTTTATTCTAGGTTTCTTTAGGTACCTCCTTTCACCCAGCCAGCTAGAAACCAGCCTGCATCAGCTCTACGTAGTGGCACCCACTGTCTTCTCCTATCCTGCCGCTAGGGGCTCACACCTGCCAGGGCCAGTCTGGAGGGCATCTGTTGATACTAGGAGTTTCCCTTACCCCTGGACCAGTCCATTATCAGCCTTCAAGACCTTCCTCAAGCCTCACCTCTCCATAAAGCTTCCCCAGACTAAGCCAAACCCCTAAAGACTGTTTTCTTCCTGCGAATTTCTACGTAGAGACTGCTTTCTTTCTGCGAATTTCTTCAGCCCTCTGCACATGAACACAACCTGCACTGCTGGACATAATTCCCCAGGGTGACCAGAGCAGCACGGATGGCAAAATCCAACTGTCATAGACACAGACCATGTCACATGGTTAAAACTACAGCTATACAAGGGGGACCCCCCAAAAAACCACAGGAATTTATTTATTTTAAAATGTATATTTACTCTTACATGTCTAAATTTCAGTCACCTTCGAAGTACTTTCCATTTGATGCAATACACCTATCAAGATGCTTTTTTGACTGCTCAAAACAGTTTTTGATCTCATTAATTTAGATGCCTTTTAGTGTTTCTGCCATTTTTTGTTTCACCTCTTCCACATCGGCAAAATGTTTCCCTTTGAGGACATTTTCTATCCAGGGAAACACAAAAAAGTCACTCGAGGAGAGTTTGGGTGAATAGGGAGGGTAGGGCATGAAAGACATGCTGTTTTGGGTCAAAAACTTGTGTGAACACTTGTGTAAGTCACCCATCATGAAATGGGCAGACGCACTGAAAGAATCTCCAAAAATTCACTGAAGCCAAATGCAGCCTCTCACAACAATGCTAGCTGGTACACTGATGCCAATGGGTTCCTAGAACACTTACCTAGCAGAGGAAGCATTTTACTACAGGGACCTACACTCCAAAAGATGATTCCGATTTTTTTTGGGTCCCCCTATATCCTCAACACTCTTATATTGGTCAATTAAAAAGTAACTAGATATAGTCTTAAGAGAGGGCAATTTGGTAATATGAATTTAAAAATTTAATATTTTGTAGGCCCTTTGACCCAGAAATTATACCTCTAGGAATATATCCTCAGGGGAAAAAATCGCATATGCAGGAATGTTCATTAGGAGTATTTATAACTTCTAATAATTGGAAATAATTCAAATGTCCAACAGTAGGAAAATGCTTAAATAAATTATAAAGCACCTACACAAAGAGCTATTCTGCAGTCATTAAAGTATCATATAATAATATTTAACAACAGGGAAAGATATTCAAGTTATATTGTTATGTTTTAAAAAAACAGACTTCAAATTAATGACAAATTTCACTTTTAATCATCTATCTCCAGCTCAGAAGAGCTAAAAAAGGAAATAAAATAATAAAATTAGAAGGCAGAGCTCTTTTGATGGGTAATGGTCCCTTCTCTGCATGTTAGATGAAGAAAAATTTAATGTAGATAACCAAAGGAAAAGAAAACTGGGCAGATGCCTCCACCCGCATATAACCACAATTAACATTCTTGTGGTTCCTCCCTATTTTTTTCCATGTGTGCATGCATACATGTCTCAAGTGTTGTACACTTTTTTTGCTATTCTTATGGTCACTATCTTAGAGATACATCCTAATTTATAAAGGCCTAATGTTATTTTGTACTTTTACCCTCTTCTGATAATGCCTTTGGCTAATATACTACTTTACCCCCTTCCTTCCCATTCTGACCTCACATGGTGTTGTTGCCACATGCTTTAATTCCATAGATATTGTAAATTCCACAAAGCATGATCATAATCAATGTTTATTTATATTGCAACATACTTATACTTTGTATTGCTCTTCATTCCTTTCTACATCTTCAATTTCCATATTTAATCATTTTCCTTATGTGTGAAAAAGACTCTAGTGTTTCCTTTAGTAGAGGTCTGCTGGTGATAAATGTATCCACTTTTGACTGAAAATGTTTTTATTTCATCTTCATTATTAAAGGATAGTTTTACTGAAAATAGGATTCTAAGTAGGCAGTGATGTTCTGTCACCTCTGTAAAGATGTTTTGAACAGCCATACAGGGATGTGCCTAGGTCTGGTTTTCATTTTTATTAGTCCTGTTTAGAATTTATAGTGCTTATTGAATCTGTGGTCCAATGTCTTTCATCAATTTTTGAAAATTCTCGGCTCCTATCTCTTCAGATATTTCTTCTGTTCAATCTCTCTCATCTACTTTTGGGATTCTATACTGCTAGACCTCCTCACAGAATCTTCAAGCCTCTTTTTCTTTTTTCTATATTTTCTATAATTCAACATTTCATTCCAAATATTTTTTCATGGCCTATCTTGCCATGAAAATTAATACAAGATTCAGCTATGCTTAATCTTCTATTAATTCACCCAGTGAGTTCTTAATTTCAGTTACTGAATTTTTCAGTTCTACAGATTCCATTTGGTTTTTCTCTACCAAAAAACTCAATGTTATCTTTTATATCTTTGAACATATCAAGAATGGTTACTTTAAAGTCTGTGTTAAATGACCGGGCTTGGTGGTTCAACCTGTAATCCCAACACTTTAGGAGGCTGAGGTGAGGGGATTGCCTGAGCCCATAGGTGAGAGACCAGTCCAGGCAACTTGGCGAGGCCATGTCTCTGCAATAAATAAAAAAATTAGCCAGGCGTGGTAGCTCATGCCTGTAGTTGTGGCTAATGGAAGGCTGAGGTGGAAGGATCATCAGAGATCAGCAGCTCGATTCTGGGATGGCCGTGAGCATGCCACTGCACTCCAGCTTGGGTGACAGAGTGAGACTCCAACTCTAAATAAATAAATAAATAAATAAGTGTGTGTGTGTGTGTGTGTGTGTGTGTGTGTGTGTGTGTGTGTGTGTGTATGTGTTAATACCTCCATTATCTTGATCCCCTATGGATTACTGAGAGTGGAAATCTGTTATCTATTGTGGAATTCAGTTTATAAAGAGATTATTTACCATTTTTTACCTTTGCTGTTGAAAAATTTGCCACTCTCCATTGCTTATCATTATTATTGAATTGGTTGTTCTTTGTTCCTTTGAATCTCAAAAGAACTGCCAACCAAAAGTGTAGAAGGTTACTTCTGCCTGGGAATATCCACAGATTCTTTCTTCAATGATTCATCTACTTATATCCCATTTTACTGTTCAGAAACTGATCCATGATATTGTCTGATTAACTGGGACCAAAGATGAGAGAGGCTCCTGACATCTCTCCACGTGCAGACCACCCTGCCTCTTCTTCCCTGGGGTCTAATTCTGACCCAGGGATGAAGGCCTATAACGACCCAGATCTACGGTCCTAATTCTAAAGCATTCGACAGTGGAGAAGAAGGAAAATACAGTCTATGATTTCCACACACCAAAGCCCTGGGAAGCAAAGCTGAAGCATCCGCAAGATCTGCATTTTGTCCACCTCTCATTTGTATTGGTGAGAGCTACAGCTACTGGCTGGGCCCCTTTCTGTCAGTGACTCACACAATTTTGTTGCTAGCGCTGAATTTCCCAGCTACCAGAAAGAGCATCTAATGTTTCTTTTTCAAAGGTCAAGTCTATCACAGTTATTATTTTCCTGTTTGAACTGATTTTAGAGCAGTCTTTGGAAGGAAATCGGGTGGGGTAGCATTCTATAATAGGGGTCTCCTCTCCAGGGTTCTTCATAACAGAAGGGGATCCTGGGAGGAGGTAGGTGCTGCCATATCAAAAATTTCAGTGTCCTGTTCCTTGGCAGATGGCACTTCAGGGGCTCTGGCTTCTTAAGGAAGCATTGGATGCAACGGATTTCTGTGCCCCATAAAGCCTATATGAGTTAGTGACATCTGGACCTGATTGCCTGATCAGTGCCACAGAATTTTAGACAACTTGGAGTCTCCAACTCTGATGAGGGAGCTCCATCTTAGTCCTGCCACATCCCCTCTACCTTTTTGTGGAAGGAAGATCTGCCAGGGCTCATGGATGTACATTCTGAGCACTAGCTCCCCCCATTAGCTCATGCAGCATTTTTACCAACACTGCTGCCCCCTCTCCTTCAGGCAAAACGTCCTTAGTAGCGCTAGTCCCCATGTCTATGTTCCCCCACCCCAGGCCAGCTTCACCCCCCAGGGAATCTAAAGTAAAGGCTCCAGGGAAGCAAACTTTAACAATTCAATTCAATTCAAATCTGCTTTGCTGGATTCTTGGAGCTGAGATTACGGGATATGACTAGGAGGCTTTCCAAATAAAAAAAAATAGTCTTTAATATAGTAACTTCAAGATGTCTGGCATGTGGTTTTCAGGGACAAAAATTAACTATAAAAATGATAACACCATTTGAGGCAAATAAATAAAACACATTTACAAATGACACATACATTTTACAAAATCTAAAAGGTCCTATAACATGCTCTTTTTTTTTTTTTTTTTGAGTTGGAATCTCACTCTGTCACTCATACTGGAGTGCAGTGGCTGCTCCCGGCCACTGCAGCCTTGACCTGCTGGGCTCCGGCGATCCTTCCGCCTCAGACTTCCAAGTAGCTGGAACTACAGGCATGCACTACCACGCCCGGCTAATTTTTTTTTTGGATTTATTGTAGAGATGAGGTCTCTCCAAGTTGCCCAGGCGGGTCTTGAACCCGTGGAATCAGGCAATCCACTCACCTCAGCCTCCCAAAGTGCGGGATTACAGGCTGAGCCACAGAGCCCGGCTTATAACATGATCTTAATGCAATTAGGAAGGGAAGACTTAGTATATATTCAGTAAGTCCCCTAAATACAAACGAATTCTGTTCTGAGAGTATGTTTGTAGGTCCAATTTGTTCATAGTCCAACAAAGTCAGCTTAGGTACCCAACTAACACAATTGGCTATATAGTACTGTACTGTAATAGGTTTATAATACGGTTCAAAAAAACAATACACAATAAAAAACTTTTTTTTGAGTTGGAGTCTCACTCTGTCCCCCATGCTGGGTTGCAGTAGCATGCTTATGGCCACCCCAGCGTTGACCTACTGGGCTTCAGTGATCTTTCTGCCTCAGCCTTCCAAGTAGCTGGAAGTACAGGCGCGCGCTACCACACCGGTTATGTATGTATGTATGTATGTATGTATGTAGTGTAGAGAAGTGGTCTCATCAAGTTGCCCAGGCTGGTCTCAAACCCGTGGACTCAGGAAATCCACTCTCCTCGGCCTCCCAAAGTGCTGGGATTACAGGCTGAGCCACCGAGCCTGGCCAAGAAAACATTCTTAATCTTACAATGTAGTACTTTGAAAAGTACAGTGAACTGACATGATTGGATTGCGAATGCATGTTCATATCTTTGAAAGTTCACAACTTGAAGATTTGCAAGCAGAGGACTTACTGTACTTTGTTTATAAATTTTTTATAACCAAGAATTAGTTTTAAGCCGGGCTCAGTGGCTCAGCCTGTAATCCCGCACTTTGGGAGGCTGAGGTGAGTGGATTGCCTGAGCCCACGGGTTCGAGACCCACCTGGGCAACTTGGCGAGACCTCATCTCTACAATAAATCAAAAAATTAGCCGGGCATGGTAGTGTGCGCCTGTAGTTCCAGGTACTTGGAAGGCTGAGGCAGAAGTATCCCAGAGCCCAGCAGGTTGAGGCTGCGGTGGCCGGGAGCATGCCACTGCACTCCAGCCTGGGTGACAGAGTGAGACTCCAACTCAAAAAAAAAAGAAAAGAAAAAAGAATTTGTTTTGAATAAAGATTTTTAAAAATTTTTAAGAGAGACTTTGGAAGAGTATTATAAAATATAAAATTCTAGCAAGATCCATTGGAATATTTCAAATTTTAAGTTATTTTTTTATTTTCTATTTTAAATTCTGTTCTGTGATTGATTCATTTTTAAAATTCATTCTACACATACTTTTTTTTTTTTTTTTTGAGTTGGAGTCTCACTCTGTCGCCCAGACTGGAGTGCAGTGGCCGCTCCCGGCCACCGCAGCCTCGACCTGCTGGGCTCCGGCGATCCTTCCGCCTCAGCCTTCCAAGTAGCTGGAATTACAGGCATGTACTACCACGCCCAGCTGATTTTTTGATTTATTGTAGAGATGAGTTCTCACTGCCCAGGCGGGTCTCGAACCCGCGGGCTCAGGCAATCCACTCACCTCAGCCTCCCAAAGGCGCGGGATTACAGGCTGAGCCACCGAGCCCGGCTTCTACACATACTTTTAAATATTTGTGTTCTTAGCATCTTATTACTAGATGATTTTTAGAGTTAAAATGGGTTAATCTGAGGAGAGGCGGGGGGAATAGGGAAGACCCATGGAAGGGAGACCAAAGAAAACAAAGTCCTCGTGTTTAAACTTTCAAATTCATCCATCCATCCATCCACCCACCCACCTGTCCACCTACTCGCTGTCTTGGTTCGGGCTGCTATAACGAACTACCACAGACTGGGTGGCTTGTAAACAACAGGAATTTATTTCTTAACAGTTTTGGAGACTGTAAGTCCAAGATCAAGTTGCCAGGTTGGTCAGGTTCTGGTGAGGGCAGTCTTCTGAATTGTAGACTTGTCATCTTTGCACTGTATTCTCACATGGGTAAAAGAGGGTAAGAGAGCTCTCTGGGGTTTCTTTTAAAAGAGCACTAAGCCCATTCATGGGGCTCTGCCCTCATGACCTAATTGTCCTAAAAGTGCCCCACCTCCTAAGCCCATCACCTTGGAAATTAGATATCAACTTATAAATTTGGGGGAGTCACAAACATTTAGTATATAAAGCTCATTCATCTCCTCATAGAATTTATACTCAGACACTTACTAGTTGCAAGACCTTATGCTAAGTACTTCAAGGGATAAAGAGATTAGAAAAATCATTCCTACATGTAAGGTGCTTATAATCCAGTAGAGGCCACAGTCATAGCTCTAAAATGTTTGCACTATATGATGGACATTGTGATGCACTTCTCAGAGCCCCTTTCAATGAAAGACCAATTGTTCTGGGTGCTGGGAGTGGTGGACAGCCTTCAGTTGAGCTCTTTTAGGGACTGCCTTGGCTTCAGGCCTGATCCCTTCCTTGGTGGTCTACATCCAGTGACTAAGTGATACAGTTGTGCAAAGGCCTGGGACTTGGGAACACTGAGAGGATATTTCAGGTTCAGAGTTCCCTATACAACTGACTGAGTCTATTGTTGGGCCTGAATTATAGCTCAGCTTCTTTCTCTAACCAATCCAACTTCCTTCCCCATCTCCCACAGGTGTCAGTACCAAAGGCACTCCTAATAAGTATCTGCATGTTAAACCCATCTCAGAGACTGCTTTCTAGGAAATTCAACCTGCAATATACTTGTCCCAAAATATCTAATTGTTACAGAAACTGCTAGGATAAGTTGGGTTCATCTATTTCTTGGCATGAGTGCAGCCAGGATTACAAAAAAAATATTGCATAAGGCAGGGTTTGGCAAACTTTTTCTGTAAAGAATCAGATAGTAAACATCTTAGGCTTCGCAGGCTATGAAAGGTTCCTGTTGCATATTCTTCTTCATGTATGTGTGTGTTTTATAGCCCATTAAAAATGTAGCTATCATTCTTAACTTACTGGCAGTAGAAAAATAAGGCTGTGGGTTACTAACCCTTGATGTAGGATATTAAGAGCATAGACTTGTTAGGAGACAATTTTCCATGGTTCTCTCATGTTTCTGCACATCTAGCAAAGCAGAGATACTGAACAACATAGTTCCAAACTCTTTTTTTTTTAGTTGAAGTCTCACTCTGTCACCCAGACTGGAGTGCAGTGGCCGCTCCCGGCCACCGCGGCCTCGACCTGCTGGGCTCCGGTGATCCTTCTGCCTCAGCCTTCCAAGTAGCTGGAACTACAGGTGTGCACTACCACGCCCGGCTAATTTTTTGATTTACTGTAGAGATGAGGTCTCGCCAAATTGCCCAGGTGGGTCTCGAACCTGCGGGCTCAGGCAATCCACTCACCTCAGCCTCCCAAAGGCACGGGATTACAGGCTGAGCCACTGAGCCCGGCTCCAAACTCTTTTTTAAGAATTCTGTAGATCGGGTGTGATGGCTCACGCCTATAATCCCAGCACCTTGGGAGGGTGAGGAGGGAGGATCACTTGAAGCCAGGAGTTTGAGATCAGACTGGGCAACATAGCAGGACCACATTTCTACAAAAAAATTTAAAAATTTAGCTGGGCATGGTGACACACCCCTTTAGTCCCAGCTACTCAGGAGACTGAGGCGGGAGGATCCTTTAAGCCTAGGTGTTCTAGGCTTCAGTGAGCTATGGTCATAAAACTGCACTCCAGCCTAGGTGACAGAGCAAGACCCTATCTCTAAAAAGAAAAAATGGATTTTATAGAGCATTCAGCCTTAGAAGATAGTGTATCCCACCACAGAAAAGACTAGGCATATTCTCTGCCCATTGTAAAAGATTCGGGTTACCTAACCTTAGGGTTCCTCTCTTATAACTCTATCCACTACATGTAAGAGTATCAACTGGTTCTCTTCATTTTGCCCCATGGGAATTTGGGGCTCAGGACTGGCAAAGAATATTCTGATACTCTGGCTACTGTGACTGCTATGAGCAATAAGCTGTTCTTTGTCTTGGACCCAGGAGTGTTGTGACTGTGATCAGCATCCACAAAACTGTAAGCAGGCTAATTTGTTAGACTGCAAGTAGAGTAATCAGACTCTTCACGATTCTTAATTTCCTGGATTCAAATTTTGGCTTCACCACTTATAGATTGGTTAGGTAGCCCAGTTCCCAGGAAGGCCCAGAAATAAAGATAGGTAGAAATCTGCCCAGACACTACCCATAAACTTTACCAACTGAGTGCATATTGAGATTGCTTCCATCCTTGGGATACAGAACTCTGTAACTGCTCCCAACTGAGTTTGCCCAGGGTCTATGTTTCCTGTGCTCTTCATGTTAGAGCAGTGGTTCTCAAAGTGTGACCACATGCACCACCTGAGTATTAGTTAGACATGCAAATTCTGTGCCTCAACTCAGATCTACTGAATTGGAAATTCTAGAGACAGGATCCAGCAATCTATTTAACAAGCCTTCTGGGTGATTCTGATGCACCTCAAAACTTGAGCATCAGGAAGAAAAAAGTACTGTCTCACAGCCTGAACTCATTCTCACCTCTCAGAAACCCAAAGGTGCCAGGATTTCCAGTGAGCTACTACAGCTTTTGGGTGAATTAAATTCTTTCTAACTTTGGCCCCCATCCAGCGACATGTTCTAAGCACAAAATTAAAGAATCAAAAAACATGCCTCAAAGTCAGGGATCCTGTGGGAAGACAACAAATTCAAGCTTGAACATTTGTGTAAACCTCTCTAGGAACACCTTTTTCTTTCCCACCTGGACTTTTCCTACTTGTTAGTTATTATGACAATAGCCCATGCCCCTTTAGTAAATATTAAAATCTCAAAATGTTTCTTTAAATTTTGAATTATAAATATCTTGACTTAAAACAAAATCAATATAATGATACTTTTAGAGGAAAAATTATTTTGACATTAAAATACATTTTGATTATGGGCTATCTGTGTGAGTGCCACAAGTTATCCATCTTTGGTAACGCATGAGCTGGAGCCAATTTAAGACTGTTGGCTTCAAGCCCAGGTCATGATTTTTCCAGAGCATACTGTGCCTCCTTCTTCTATGACCTTTCTATGTGCCTCCTTAAGGGACATGCTTCCTTTCCTCCCAACTGAGAACCTTTAATTTAATGTCAGTGGAACCATAACAGGGTGAAAGAGTGTAGACCAAGTATCGTAGAGTGTCACCTCAAACTCTGTCCAGTTTTTTTAGACTATATTAATTGCTGATATTTATAAGGTATAGGGCTACAAATATAGAAGGTGGTATTGGAGGTGCACTTGGAAAGAAAAGGAATACAGTTAAGTCCTCATACAATGTTGTCGATAGGTTCTTGGAAACTGAGACTTGAAGCAAAATGATGTATAACAAAACCAATGTTCCCATAGGCTAATTGATATAGATAAGAGTTAAGTTCCTACAGCATATTTCTGGCCACAAGAACATCACCAAGTTCTAAATAAAGATCAAAACACTTCTAATGTGAAACACTGAAGTAAAGTAAGCTATACATACATTTAAGAAGAATAAATAAAAACAAGATAATTTTTCACCCACTTATTCCACTTCAGGGTCACGGGTGGCTGGAGCTCAGACCTGACACCATGGTGATGTCAGAGTGTCACTGCAGGACACACATACACACACACATACACATACACACTCTCAGATGGAGACAATGCAGACATACCAATCCACCTCACATGTACATCTTTGGGATGCGGGAGGAAACCAAAGTTTCCAGGGCAAACCCATGCAGACACCAGGTGAGCACACAAACTCCACAAGACAGTGGCACCAGTTGGAAGCGATTTTTCCTTTTTCCCATCAACATTGTAATGAAATGACATTATTCGAGGACCCGCTGTACTTTACTAAGTGTCAAGTGCAGAGTAAGCATCATCTCAGTTAACTACACACAACCTTCAAGGGCGGCAGTAGCATCCATCTCCTCCAAGGTGGTTCTCACACACAGCCAGACTTGAGAGTCACTGATGGGTGGGCTTGTTGGCAAAGGACAGCCAGTGGACACTGGTGCTTGCTGGTCTGTTCTTTCAAGGCCTCATCTGCTCCCTGGAACCCTGGAGCCAGCACCACGGATGGGAGGGGAAGGCTCACATGAGGCTGAATCTGTTCCGCTCTTCCCCACATGCAGGGCGAGGTCACCAGCTTCCGGGTCATCTGGGAAGTTGCCCATCCTGGGCCTGCCTGCTCTGGCCATGGTTCCGGAATGGAAGACTCAAGTCCCTCCATGGCTGGTAACACTCTTAGGTTGCCACTTACCAGGAACATTTTGTGGCATAATATTTCTGTCAAGAAGACAATCAGTTGAAATGAAACCTGCTTGAGAGAAAGAGCAGCTATGAAAACACCAGCATGCCCGTGGTGGAGGCTGGTGGCTGTGAACTTATTTATATGAACAGACACAGAGAGGCCTATTTGAGTTTTTTTCCAAAGCTCCTCCAGAACCAGAGCCACCACTCTGGACCCTGCACAGTTGTTCTCCTCTTGCTGCCAAGAGGGGCCAAGTGCTGGGCTCCAGGACACATGTCAGGCCTCGCCTCTTCAAGAGCTGGTTATGTCACAGAGGGCTGTCCAAGCTCCCTGGCAACTTCCTCCTCTGCCTTCCTTACTGCAACATTTTGGTAATTTAGCTGCTCATTAGCACCTCCTCTAGAAGGTGAGCTGGTTAGGGGGAGGAGGTGAAACTCAAACCTGGTCATTTTCCTGCCTGTTAGCAGTTCTTATAAAAGTCTTGATAGACAAGCAGGTTAATGCAGTTGGCTAACCCTGGAGCCTCTAGCATCCCTGTCCAGAGTGGCACAGGGCCTAGGGGTTTACTGAGCACCTACTAGAATCACTAGAGCAGCAGGTGACATTTCATGAGGCGCTTATGAAACACTTCAGAACACATGGTTCCAGTTGAGCTTCACAATAAGCCCAGGAGGTTGGGACAATTCGTGTCTTAATTTACAGTCATGGAAGCTGAAACTGGGAGAGACAAGTGCCTTGTTCAGTGTCACACAAACAACAGCAAATGAGTCCACTGGGAATGTGAAATCTGATAGAAATGAGTCCAGATTCCACATGTTTTATTACAGACCCCTCTGTTTTTCTACCGTGCCACTCACTATGTGAGGTTTTCAAGTTCCCATCCTCAATATACTTCTGACCTAACCAGGAGAAATGGCATCTTTGGGAGGAAAAAAAGTCCAAAAAACAAAAAAGGGAAGTGGCGTGTGAGAGTCACGGCTGCAGTGAGGAAAATGAGACCCCAACCAACCAGGGAGAATAAGGAGGCAGATCTTAAAGGTGGTATCAGAAATGCACTTGGCAAGGAGGGGCATTCTGGCAGAAGGAGATCAGAGGACATTCTAGGCAGGGATGGGAAGGCTGGGGGCAGTGACAGAGGTGAGGGGCTGGGCCAGCACTCTCAGGGAAGGCAGCCCGACAGAATAACCTGAGGGTATGGTGCAGGTAAAGGTGTCATGGGAGATGGGAGGACACAGCTGGTCATGGTGATAGTGTTTATGCAGGTGTCAGGCTGGGTAAACCTCTGAAAGTACCTAAGCAGTCAGGACCGTGGTTGGAGCTGTACTCCAGGAAGGTCAAACTGTGTGTGGGATGGGCCAGAGGGAACAGAGTAAAGACAGGGGATCAGTCTCACTGAACCAGGAGGGAGGGACTTGGAGAAAACAAAGGGCCCCCACCAGTAGAGAGATATTGTACAAACCGAATCATCCATCCCCATTTATGGCCATGCTCTAGGAGTGCCTGTAAATCCTGGCTTGGGGCTTCTGTAATGTTACATTATCTTACTGGAGCATCAAAGGGGTTCGCTTTTTGATATATCAGATGGCTGATAGGTCTGCCCTCAGATTTATACTTTTTCTAAAAATACTCAAATTCCTGATTAAAGATTCAAATCTTTCAGTAATAATTTTTAAACCCCAAAATTTTCCCTAACAACTTCTTTCTGGCTTCATAAACTCAGCTATGCTTTGAGGCTCTTTGAAGAGATGTAAGGGGGTACCCATCTTCTAGATAATACCCCAAAAGATTTCGACCAGTTAGACCTTCTCTCACCAGGCTCCCATGTACATAGTTTTGTGTCTTATTACAAGTCCCTAAAATTATCTGGCCCAGAAAATATCTTTAAAATCAAAGTTCACTTCCCCATACTCAGTGTTTCCTCTTTTCTGCTCTAGAGTAGGTCTGGTCTAAGTAAATGAACTTAGAAGCCTTTTTTATTTCCTTGACTCAAACTGACGCTTGTACTGGGGAGTAGGTAAGAGCTTTTTCCCAAGTTGCATTCAAATTTTCATGTTGTAGTTCCCACAAGCTGTGATTAGATTTAAGGGTGGTCAGGGTCCACCATTCAGGTCTCTCACTGCCTGCCAGTCTTCAGTCCTCTGCTGCTGAGGGGAAGCCTTCATGCACATCTGTACCCCCTGCCCCACCAACTGATCCAAGAGTCCAGTTCTAAGCTAGCCAGTGACCTATACACAGCTGGAAGCAAAATTGGGCCGGTCATTTTCTAGCTCTTAAGAATTTAGTTTAGCAAACACAGGGATAACTGGGCATCAGTACAAGCTGTAGCTGAAAGGAGAGGACAATGGAGAAAGGGGCTTGGAGGGGCCATGATGTCCCATATAGAAGCCAAAATTATGAGGCAGCAGAAGCCATGAGGAAGCCCTGAAATGTGGTCGGTGGTGGCAGGAGAATGGAGCAGACACAGGGGCAAAGCTAGGGTAAGAGGGTAGCCTGTCCCTGGAGTTGGCCCCTGATCTTGCTTTCAGATTCTAGTTCAGGTCTGTGTATATTCCATCAGTAAACACTTTGCTTCTTGGAGTGCTTTAAGCCTCTGTTTCTTTGCTCCCAAAGAACAGGCCTTCAAACTAAAAACCTGTCAATGACCCTAAACACCAGCATCTCCTAGCATAGCACGAGCTGAGCGATACTCAGATATCAGCTCTTTTTGGACCAGAACATAAAGAGGAACCATCTGGGGATCGTCTTACACTGCAGCTTCAAGTCAGTGGGTCTGGCTGGCGGCTGAAGCTCTGCAATTCTATTTTGGTCCCAGGTTGATGCCACTCCTGCTGTCCCAGTCTACAAGTGCAAGAGAATGGGTGACTTGAATAAACAACCCTGTTACTCAACTGGAAAGAAAGAAAAAAACCCCAATCTAAAGCAAACAAGCTGGGGTCGGTGGCTCAGCCTGTAATCCCGCGCTTTGGGAGGCTGAGGTGAGTGGATTGCCTGAGCCCGCGGGTTCGAGACCCATCTCGGCAACTTGGTGAGACCTCATCTCTACAATAAATAATAAAAAAAAATTAGCCGGGCATGGTAGCACGCGCCTTTAATTCCAGCTACTTGGAAGACTGAGGTGGAAGGATTGCTGGAGCCCCGCAGGTCGAGGCTGCAGTGGCCGGGAGCAGCCACTGCACTCCAGTCTGGGTGACAGAGTGAGACTCCAACTCAAAAAAAAAAAAAAAAAAAAGCAAACAAAACAGGTGTCCTACCTGTCCAAAAGATAGGCAGCAAAGAAGCAGAATAAGTGATACTTTCAAGTTTTCCCCTTTCTCTAGCACGTAGAAAGAGACTAGCGGCAGATGCTCAAAACTGGCACACCCAGGGCCTCTGGAGTTTCAGGATCCTGTAATAGCTTGAGGAAAGCTTTTTTATTCTATTTGTTTAGAGCAGACTTCTTAAATAAATCTGGTCTCTGACATCCATAAATTCATCCAGAAAGGATTCCTTGCTAAATGAATTGGCCTTGAATAATTTCTAGGACTCTAAAAAGAAAATGCTAGATTTCACTAGGAGGTAGTTGGATATAATCTGATAATCATTCTAAACTCAGCAGTAGGCATCCTAATGTGCAGTTTCCAAACATGCGGCTTCCCGTTGCTACTGAAGTCTGTTGCTGAAGTTATTGATGCCTATTTTGCTATTAAAATGAGAAGGCTGACTCTTGATCGACTGACTGAGTATAAATGCTAATATTATTTTCCTTGCATATATTTTCCTGTTCTAAATGCAAGAGAGATGAAACTCCACACCATCTTCAAACACTGGAAAAGCCCCATTGGGACAGAGGTAACAGTGAGATGGAAAGACAAAGGGTACATTCCTGTGAATACCAAAGCCAACCTTGGATCTGGTTCAAAGAAATCGCAAAGTACAATATAAAAATGTAAGCTCTAGAAATACCCAGTAGACTAAACAGTCACTCACTTTAAGGAAAAAATAAAGACTTTGCCTTAGTGGTATCTTCTGGGTTAAACTCTTGGGCAATGGCTTTTAGTACAGTATAATTTGTTAGCATTTACTGCCGGTGATAAATTAGGAATCCCCACCATGAGATTTTTTTACTGCTTCAGGTAGGGTGATCACAGCTTTCCAAATTGTAAATTATTTTAGCAACTACTTGGGACAGAAGGAAGTGAATCAAAAGACCCAAGCTCAGAGAATCATTTCTTATTCTTCCTCTACCCTGGTGCTTATCTTCATGAGACACTTGGGTGAAAGCAGACTTGATAACATCTCCCATCCCTTACCTGACCAGTCTTTTTAGTTGCCTTTTGAGTAAACTTCAAAGCCATCTGCTAGTTATACAAAAGATGTAAATATAACTCACTGATGTTTATTGAAGGGTGAACTGACAAATTTTAGGAAGTCATGTGTTTAAATGCTTCTCTTAGACTTACTCATCCACTTCTTCAGCAGTCAGCCAACTTCTTAATCAATCAACAACAGTCACTGATTAAAAAGATCAGTACAGGGTCAATAAATGTCTTAAAACTCTATTAAGATAATGAAAACTATACAAATCATATCATTCATATCTGGAACATAAAATAGTTTGAGATGTCATATTGATCATGTTTTTTGAAACTGAAATCAACACATTATACAATACACAGGTTTCTTCAGGACACAACAAGACAAATATTTGAAAACGAAACTCACTTTTATTGAATACCTGTGTCAGATGCTTCATACAGGAGCTTTCATCCTATTTAATTCTCCCAATAGCTCTCTGAATTGCTTCTCCATCTTACAGATAAGAAACCAAGTTTCAGAAATGTTAAGTAGTTTGCTATTTATTGGCAAGGCTGGTATTCAAATGAAGTCCGCTATATTCCAAGGCCCCTATTCTTTTCCTTGTCTCCTAAGATACCATCCTCAATAATGACTGTTCCCTCCCACTGCATTTCTTCCTGCTGGTCATTCATGGTAGCTCTATTTTACTATTATTCTAGGACCATGTTCGACTGCCTAAACACAATCATTTGTATTTCCTGTCTGGAAACTAGAGAGCTAGGTAGATAGATAATTTCCACTGGCCATGTCATGACTGTCCCTGTGGCAATTTAAATGAAGTGGAGAACATTCCAGGGTTCCTGCAGTTCTGTAGTGGTTCTTTCCACCTCACTGCCACCTCCAAAGCCAAAACTCTTCACCAGCTTCCTCTAGGACAAAGTATGGCTAGAAAGAGCCTGATAAGGCAACCAAGGCATGGAAAAGGATCTGAATCCTTTGCCAATACTATAGAACAAGCTAAGATAAAGAAATATACTTATAAATATTTCTGTGTTAATCATAATTTTTTTTCATCTATTGGCAAACTGGGCTCCAGAACGTTTTTATCAATCAACACTCTGGATCAGCAGTGCGCCAGCTGAGTTCTGGGTTTGCAAGAATTTAGCTAGCAATCCATGGCCTGATTTAGAGTGAAGTCTGCTCTCATTGGTTGGAGGTGGGAATGCACTTTGAAACCATATTTGCATAGTACTTTACATAAGATTGAGAAAATGTCTGTTTTCCACATCAAAGCATGGGGACAGAGATTGTGCAGGAGACCAGGACTTAAAGCCACCATTAGCTCCACTGAGCTGACTGCTCACAGCTGTAGTCTGTACCAAAGACCCAGCTCTGAGGTTGAACTTAAATTCAGCAAGATCTACCTCCCAAGGCGCGACCTTGCAGACCATTTCTTTCCTTTCGTCTTAGCAGATGTAGCCAGTGAGTCCAGCCCACTTCTGACTTCTCTTCTGCCAAGTTTGAGAAAGCCAGGCCTACATTCACCATCTCCACTGGGTCCTATGGCACTGGAGAGGAGAAATCTCCCACAAGCAGAGTCAAATATCCTCTTGCTAACTGATCAGAAATCATGTGAGGTAGAAGGTGGCTGACTGAAGGCTTGTGTTTATCAAGTTTGCTTTTCACTAACTGGCTTCTTGGTTAACGGTAGCTCATAATAAGAGCTCATATGTTTTTGTTTTTTTTTTTGAGTTGGAGTTTCACTCCGTCGCCCAGATTGGAGTGGAGTGGCTGCTCCCGGCCACCGCAGCCTCGACCTGCCGGGCTCCGGCGATCCTTCCGCCTCAGCCTTCCGAGTAGCCGGAATTACAGGCGCGCGTTACCACGCCCGGCTCATTTTTTTTTTTTTTTTTTTTTTTGAGATGGAGTCTCACTCTGTCGCCCACACTGGAGTGCAGTGGCCGCTCCCGGCCACCGCAGCCTCGACCTGCTGGGCTCCAGCGATCCTTCCGCCTCAGCCTTCCAAGTAGCCGGAATTATAGGCATACGCTACCATGCCCAGCTGATTTTTTGATTTATTGTAGAGATGAGGTCTCGCTGCCCAGGCGGGTCTCGAACCCGCGGGCTCAGGCAAACCACTCACCTCAGCTTCCCAAAGGCGCGGGACTACAGGCTGAGCCACCGAGCCCGGCTTTCATTTTTGATTTATTGTAGAGATGAAGTCTCACCAAGTTGCCCAGGTGGGTCTCGAACCTGTGGGCTCAGGCAATCCATTCACCTCAGCCTCCGAAAGCGCGGGATTACAGGCTGAGCCACCGAGCCCGGCTAGGAGCTCATATGTTTTAAGGAGCATTTGCTATGTGACAGAAACTGTGCCATATGCTGCACATATATTGTCTTATTTAAGCCTTTCAACTACCTGTTATCATCCCTATTTTACGATGAGAAAACTAACACAGAGGCTAAGTCACCCGACGCTCACTCTAGGAAATGGTATGGCTGGGGTTAAAGCTCAGGCCTGACCTCTCCAGGGTCTGGCTTTTCATACTACCTCGATGTTTCAGTGCTGACAGATGCAGGAGGTGAGTGATGAGGGAGTAAAAATGGCTTTCATTGTTATTTTCAAAAGTATGATGACAAGTTCATAAAATAAACGAGAGTTTAAAAACATATCTCACTTATATACATATTAACCCAGGAAAAAAAGATTAAGCCAAGCTTCTGGCCTCCTGCTCCAGCAGGTTTCTGTGTTCTCTAAGCATGATTAGCACAGCAGCAATTTAGCCTAACAGCTTGTGACTACAACAAAGATCCTACCGGCCAGGGTCCAGATGTAGTCACCCTGAGAGCGAGGACACAGTGAGCATCCACTGCAGGTCAGAGACTGTGCTAATGGCTTTAAGTGTGTAACTGGATGTTTCCAGGGACTTTTCCAGATGCCCTGGAATTGGCCTTGGGGCCCAAAACAACGGAGGCTAAGTGTTCGTGTTTCTAACTCAAGGAGAGCTTCCTAGTATCGGGACTGGGCTTCCTAAGCACTGGCAAAACTGCCTCGTCACACTCAGTACCCCTTTCCCTCCAATCCTTCCATCAGAGCCATGTAAGCAGGGCCCCTGGGAGTCCCAGCTTTGCCTCTGTTCCCGGAGAACCAGAGGAAGGGAAGTGTCAAGGGAATTACTAATAAAAACTGCGGGTGCTTATGGATGAAAGTTGGTGTCTCATTCATCTGTTTCCCCAACAAATGCAGTATATGGAATCCATACAATACGCCAGGCACTATATTGGGTGCTTGCCATATCTCGGTGACAAAATCAGGTCCCTGCCGCCCTCAGGGAGCTCCCACTGGCAGTGTCTCATGCCAGCCTGTGGCAAAAATGCAGGCCCTGTCATGTGGTAAGAGGACTCCTGAGAAGATACGTGGATTGGAGCCTTCTTGTCATTGCCCATCTAGAGGACCCCTTCCAGGCAAGGGAACTCTGCTTATCAGAGGCAGGTCTGGAAACAGGCAAGCTAGAGGAGATCTCCCATCAGGAAATAGTGGGGCTGGGGGAGGTGCCGGGAAGAGGGACTGCGAGGCCCTCTGAGGCCTCTCACACGAGAAATACAGTAGTTCTGGGGAAATACAGAAGTCCCCTGACCTACTTTTCCAAGGGATGGGTACAGGTGTCTTACTAGGTCTCAAATGATTTTACTAGATTGCTCTCCCTAGCAAACTGCACAAGCAGGCAACCTAATAAGGTCTCCTCTTCCTCTTTAGCCTAATCAAATCCATCTGGAGAAACAGAGGGCACAGCCTCCCTTTACACCCCCTATCCATCTGAATTACCTGGACAGGACCTGAAGTCCCCCTCAAGTCAGGATGAAATTGTCCCCAGTTTCCCTTCTAACACTTCCCAGAGCTATGCTGTTCGTTTCCTGAGTGGAATGATCCAAGGTGACATTTATAGGAAAGTGCTGATTTGATCTCACTTCTAGGAAGCAGGGTAAGGCTGAGATCCTTGGCCTTGACAAGGCAGGACAAAAAAACCAAAGGTTATTATTTAAACTGAAGTTCCTAGGTGAGCAAGTTAGTGTCACCAATGTTTACGGTATTTAGAAACGTTTCTCATAAGCAGGACGAGGCTGCTACAAGCCAGGAAGTACCCCACTGTTCACCGTGGCGGTGTCCTCACCGCACATCTGGAAGGTCAGAGCTGAAAGCTTCAGATAGCATTTCATTTTATTCAGAAACTGCTTACTTTCCAAAGTCACCCTCTGTTTCAACTGAGCTGCTCTACTTGTCATCTATTAAGTGATCAGAATAGGCAAAGGTTTCCTTTTGACATTTTTTTCACTCTAAAATTTAAGGAGAAGAGATACTCTTAATTACTGACAGGAAGGTGACTACCAATTAATCTTGAAAATCAAAAATAAAAGAATAATGAGATTGATTAGAAGATCTGCTCTCGGCCAGGCTCGGTCTGTAATCCCAACACTTTGGAAGGCCGAGGCAAGTGGATTGCCTGAGCCTGTGGGTCCAAGACCCACCTGGGCAACTTGGTGAGAACTCGTCTCTACAATAAATCAAAAATTAGCCGGGCATGGTAGTGCGTGCCTGTAGTTCCGGTTACTTGGAAGGCTGAGGCGGAAGGATCGCCGGAGCCCAGCAGGTGGAGGCTGCGGTGACCCGGAGCGGCCACTGCAATCCAGACTGGGCGACAGAGTGAGACTCCAACTCAAAAAAAAAAAAAAAAAAGATCTGCTCTCTCTGGAAATACTAATCCTCCCATCTCTCAAGCAAATGACTGCTAACTGATAGAAATTTCAGAACCTGTGCTTAAACTGCCAAATTCTTGTCTTCCACTGTTCCCATTTCTCCATGATGGTGGGCCCCTGAAGGGAGGCTCCATGAAGGCAGAGCATTGAGCACCAAAGGATGCCTTACCCCTGCACATAGTCTGGCTCCAGGAAAGTCCTGGATAAATAAATATTTGTGGTTTGCATCTGCAGTTCATCCACCTTTTTAAGGATAATTCAGATTAATTCTCCTTTATTTCCCAAACAACAGAGAAAGGGAGGAAATCCTTTGTTGTAACCTAATTTGAAACTCAACCTATTTCCTACATGATATCCTTCATCATTTAAAGCAAGCAAAGCAAGCCTTAGGTCATCGTTTTCCCATTAGCTGAGGACAGCAAGGGTTCGCTTTATATGAATATTCTTTCTCTTTCATATAAAGTAATTATCTAAGACTTCTAGCTAGGAAAAAAAAAATGGTGCTCTTCCCAACCTGGAAATGGCATTGCTCATTAAGTGACTGGGGCTCGCTGAATCCTATGCAAATCAGTCCTGATGAGCCCTTAACTAATCTGTTTACAAACCAGACCTGCTAGACAGGCCTCAGTGATTTTCTATCAAAGCAAAGCACTGCTCTTTATGGGCATCTGGCTGTCTCTGAATGGGTAGTTTAAACATAGACTCTTTCCTTCAAAGTAAGATCAAAGGCTTTATTACTCCTAAATGAGTGCATTATTTCCACTTACTACCTTCTTGTTTGCAATTTGTGTTTATTAACAGCACTGTCTCAGGTTTACTTTGTGAATTACTAGTTTCTGAAAATAGTATGGCAGTTTTATGGACCACAGTATACATTTGTGGAGATTATGTAGCATATAATACGTAGAATGGCCCATCAGATAGGACATTAGGCAAAGAAAATTCTCTGCAAAGATGACAATACCTGACCAAGCAGAATTCATTTATGATTTTTTTTTTTTAAAAGGAAACCATCTGGCATAACAGGGCTAACACAAGGAAAGATTCCCCAATTCTGAAGAGCTGAAGATTTGATAACTCTTTGACTGCCTTGGAATAATTTTCTTTGAAGTTTTAATTCATCCTTCTGAAGAGAGAAGTACACAAAGCTGTATGGTAGTCATTGGTACTTTTCAAGAAAAAGCACAATTAGGTGCTTTCAGAGAGAGAACAAGCAGATTGTTTTAAAAAACAGAGATCCCAGTGTGTGACTAACACTGCATACTGGCTTCTTTAGCTGGTGGCTTCCCTAGATAAAGACACAGGCCTCCACCCTCCCTGGTCCCAACACTGAGATTAGAATCCTGTCCTTCACTCCCACCCTCCAATCCATCGGAGAACGATGAACCTGCCAAGAAAATTGCATCTTTTAAGATTTGTGGTGACACAGGTATACAAGCTTCAGGGTGTCACTGACCTATAAAAGGGGCTAGACTAAACCACGATCAGTACAATGCGATGCAGGGAACAGTCAACCTCGGAAGGGGCAGCTTTTAATATCACTAGATGGTCCAGCCAGAAATTAAATGGGATAGCTAGGAAAGGCCATAATCAGGGATCAAGCCACTGCTCAAAGTCATATCAGTTTTTAATAGATTTTCTTTTTTTTTTTTTTTTTTGGACACTGAAGCAAGCATAAATTCACCAGGATAAAAACACATTTGTCAGAACTCTGTGGACAGACCCCTACCAATCCAAAATGAATTGGGCTGAAAGTGGCAAGCTGGACACCAAGGAAACTAAACCTATCATAAATCTTCTCTTTAAAAGTCTCTTCCTGCTTATCACCTTCTAAGTGTCCTTGATGGCCCAGTTCTGCCACTGCCAACTATGGAAAAAAAAAAATCAGAGACTCTGTATTAAGCCCAAGTCAAGAAAGCATTCCTGCACACACGAACAGGATCAGAAATTATGTTATAGAAGCTAGAGAAATAAGACCACAAAGTGACACACAAGACATTTTAACTTGGAGATAGGATGACTTCTAGAACTCACAAGAGGAAAGTGGTCTGAGCAGGAGCACATTAGGTTGCAACTGCATAATAAAACATGTTGTAAATGAACATGCATGCCGTGTCTGCAGTATGGCAGTTAAGGCACAGGATATATAGGTACTCTCTCCTTCTCTAGCAGTTTATCTTTCATTCTAGCATAGTAGCCCACCTCCTGACTCTCTTATTTACGTTAACTATTTGCATCTCTTTGTCCAAAGCATAGACTTTCATCTCTGAGACAAAGGGTCAATTCTAGGCAAAAGTAAAAGCCAAATAAATGATTTAGGAGTTAACTAGTAGAGCATACTTACATTAGCACAAATAAGCTATCAGGTCTCCTTGGTCATCTTGGCTCATTAAAGGAACAAAACCAAACCAAGCAAGGAGAATGAATCATGTTTGGCACTTATAGAGAGCAGGCCTCAGGTCAGGGTTAAGGTCATTAAAGAGGAGGGAGAGGGAAAGACAAGAGATTAAAGCTACATTTGCTCTTAGAGGCTCTGATGTTGGAACTCTAAGGTGACATTTCTGGAAAAGGTCTCAAGTAGTCTAAAATTACCATAGAATACTTCAAATTCTATCCACAAATGGAATGAAAATGAAGTTCAAGAGACACAAAACAAATGTAAAAAAAGAACAGTGAACTTGATATCATCTGAACTCTGCTCAGGGGGGCTGAAAAGCTCCATCTGGAAGTGAATTAACTCTTTCAGGGCACAAGGCTATCTCTTAATGGTGCTGGGAGGGGTAACTGACTTCCAAAAAGTCCAGACTATCATTTTTACAAGGAGAGCTGGCAACAATTATGTCAAATCGCATATGATTAAAGGGAAAATAATAAAAAGTTTTTCAATGTTCTGATTTGACAATGTCAGTGAGAAGTTTTCCACTCTAAAATACTGTTCAGTATTGAAAACAGTATTTATTCTAACCTATAGTAATCCAAATTCTAAAGTATTTTAGGCATTTATCATTTTTAATGACTATAGCAAATGCCAAATTTTGTCCTTTTGAAGACAAAATGCTACATTCAAAAAGTCATGGGATTTGCATATACAGCCAAGGCTGAAAAACACACCCCAAACCTGCCTTTTGATTTTATGAGTCTGGCTGTGAAGAAGGTTTCCATAGTCTCTCCCTCTGCCAATGTCATTATTTTACAGAGAGGCCTGCCAAAATGCAGCTCGCAGCTAAGCTTATGTGTCAGGTTTATTCAAGTGGCTCATTCTAGATGAGCTTTCTTGCCATCTCTTTACCAGGCATGACGGACTATCATTAATAAAAATGTATTGATCTCTGAATCTATTCCTGGCTATAAAAAAAAAACCCTAATAAATGAGATAGCCATATGAGCAATAAATAATACCTAACCAGAGACAGTCCAAAAACTGTCAGAAGCACATGCCTTGTGTTTTTTTAAACCCTTAACTAAGGAAAATCAGAATTTTCAAGCTAAAACAAACCTTGAAGATCAATGTAATGCCCTCATTTTAAAAAGAGGGAAACAGAGACATAGTATCACTCTGCTAAGCACTGACCTAGGGCTAGAACTCAGGTCTCCTGTCTCCCAGCCCAGAACAGTTCCGTAACCAATGTATTTGAAAGTACTCCCTGTGGGCTGGTTGCAAAGGGCTTCTTCTGCTTTACTGTGTTTCCTCTTAATGTTCTAAAAGAGTTTAATTTTAGTCTGAATAAGGACGTCTTCATCCCTTTTTAGATATTCTTGAATTATTAAATGATGCATACAATTAAATAGCAAAAGGTCATCTTCAATCTATCTGCCACCAATGAGAGACGATTCCACAAGCGCATCGGTATGACAGACGTACGTGCTAGTTTATGGGTCTGACACCTTGCATAGAACGTTACAAATCCCTATGATGTCCTTAAGTTCCCTCTTGAATTGAACTGAAAGATGGCTAAAAACCCCACTCAGGCGACGACTCCCAATTGGCTGGCCATTTGAGAATGCTCAAGGGTGCAGTTCCTGCAGCTGAGGTTGGTAGTAACTCGTGCTGTTTCCTGAGCAGCAGCAGGCTTCTGACAGTAGCCTGGGTAGAATTTATGTACATAGATAATGTTGCCCAATTCTCGGTTCAGATCTGCCTTTCTCTCCCATATGATGTGGACAGATTACACACATTTCTGGTGGTTTAGAAAACAAGTTAAGATCAAAATTCGTGCAATGAGAATAGCCAAAGAGTAGGCCCAGTACGTTTGCTGTTTACTTAAATTTGGACTCAGCTGTGGCTGAGCATCTGATTCCTTCCAATGTTGTCAGATCAGCAGGACAGAGTCTCTCAAACACCTAGCTATTCACAGACTCCCTTGAATAAATCAAACCTGGGCTACCAGGAGATTCATCTTATGCCTAAAGGTCTATGTAGCATGTTATACAATATTATCTTTGGAACTGCTATGCTCCATAAAGGGAAGTGGGTGCATGCTTTGTCTGCATGCAAGCTGATTTTTAAAATTCATAAAAGGTTAGGCTAAGCTTGCTATCCAAAATGCATAATTTCGTTTCCCTAGAAGTTTTTCCAGTCAGTTTAACAGCATAGGCTAAACTTTTCAAGGGGAAAAAAAAAACCCCAACAACTTTGTAAAAGACCCACATTCTGCAAGACTTCTGGGCAGCTGTGTCACAAGTTTATAACCCAAAGTAAACTTAGTCGGCTAGGTGAGAATGTTTCAGAAACTGTGTATGCAGTTAGTGGTTCACCTACCATAAATGCAATGCTGTAGCCTCCCTTCACTCACTCAATCATACATACAAACACCAATTGAGCTCTTAATGTTAGGCACTGAATTCAACACAAACCTCAAAGCCCACACGATATATTCTGTGCCCTCAGAGAGCTCACAGTCTGCAGTGGAAGACAAATGAGCAATGTAGCAAATATAATGTAATAGGGCAAGTCCTGTGATACAGGCTGAGGTGAGTGGATTGCCTGAGCCCGCGGGTTTGAGACCCACCTGGGCAACTTGGTGAGACCTCATCTCTACAATAAAATTTTAAAAAATTAGCCGGGTGTGGCAGCGCATGCCTGTAGTTCCAGCTACTTGGAAGGCTGAGGTGGAAGGATTGCTGGAGCCCAGCAGGTCGAGGCTGTGATGGCCGGGAGCGGCCACTGTACTCCAATCTGGAGTACAGTGGGCGACAGGGTGAGACTCCAACTCAAAAAAAAAAAAAAGAAAGATATCAACAAGGAGCTACGAAAACAGAGGGGAAATGACTCAGTCTCAAGTAGCTGAGGAAGGTTTTCTAGAAGATAACAGTGCCTGAGCCGGTCAGCCAGAAGGGAAGGCTGAGGAGCACTACAGATGAAGGAAATGGCATATGCAGAAGTACTGTGGTGTGAGAAGCATGGTAAGTATCGTGGGCACCAATGGTGCTGGTGAAGTAAAATAGGAAAGACGGCAGGAAGAGCCTTGAACACCATGCTTGGGGACTTCAGACAGCATCCTAAAGGATTTTAAGCAAGGGAGTGACTAGATTGGATTTCATCTTGGAAAGACCTCTCTTGCAGCAGCCTGAAGAACGAATTGGGAAAGAACCAGGTCGGTGGCCAAGGAGCAGCTTTGAATCTAGAGAAAGAAAGATGACAGGCTGAGTGTGGCTGGGGAAAAGAGGGAGAACAGGGAGTGACTACAGATGGAGCTAAGGGATTTTGCAGGGGTGATGGGAATGTTTAAAACTGGACTGTGGTTGTATAACACAAAATTAAATAAAAGCCATTGATTGCATAAAAGGAGCAAATTTTATTGTATGTAAATGATTCCTCAGTAAAGCTGTCAGAGAAAAAAGGAGCAATTGCAAAGATATTGAAGTACTCTAAGAACTGGTAAGGGCCTGAGACAGGCAAGAGATATTCAGCATTAGCTATGGAGAGTGGGCAGTGTCAGGGATAGTCCCTGGAAACCTACATGTGACAGGACCAGGAGGTCAAGCAGGTCTGCTGGGGAAAATGAAGAGCTTAGTTTTTGAGGTGCTAAGCTTAGGTCCCTCTGGAACACACATCTACTAGGTTTCTTAAACTCTTCACTGTTGACATTTTGGGCAGGATCATGCGTATTGTGGGTGGTGTCCTGTGCACTGCAGGGTGTTTAGCAGCATCCTTTGCCTTTACCCACTAAATGCCAGTAAAGTGTGACAACCAAAAATGTCTCCAGCCATTGCCATAAGTCTCCTGCAGGCAAAATTGCCCCAGTTGAGAAATACGTATCAAAAGAGAAAGCTCTTAACTCATGATTTTTTTAGGCTTTTTTAAAAAATTAAAAACAAAGATATGACTCACCATTTTAAGGTGTACAACTTGGTGGTTTTAAAATATATTCAAAAAGTTGTGCAACCATCACCGATTCCAGCACATTTTCATTTCCCCCCCCAAAAAAAACTCCATATCCATTGCAGTCACTCCCCTTTTCTGTCTCTCCCCAATCACTGAAAACCATGAACTGTTACTGATATTTCATAGAAACAGAATCATACGCTATGTGGCCTTTTGTGACTGGCTTTCACTCTGTGTTTTCAAGGCTCATCCATGTTATAGCACATATCAGTACTTCATCCTTTCTAATGGCCAGATAAACTTTCATTGTGTGGATATACCATGGTTTGTTCACCAAATCATCAGTTGGGGGGCCGTATTTGGGTTGTTTCCATTCTTCAGCTATTCTGAATAATGCTGCTATGCACATTTGTGTACAAGTTTTTGTATGGACATATTATTCATTTGGCATGGGCATATATACACCTAGGAGTGGAACTGCTGGACAATGTGCTTACACTATGTTGAGCCTTTGGAGGAACTGCCAAACTATTTTCCAAAGCAGCTACTATTTTAAATTGCCAGCAGCAATGGATGAGGGTTCCAATTTCTTCATGCTTGCCATCACTTGTGGTTCTCCTAAACTCATTTTTTTTGCTCTCAAGTTTCCAGAAAGCATTTGCTGTTAGGTCACATTGTTTAAGACAACTTCATGGATGGGAAAACCAGTGGTCAGTGTAAGGTGACATGCACAAGGCCACACTTAGTGGTCAGCAAAGTCCTTTCCAGTACTAAAATTTATTCTGTGTTGAAAACCGTATAATTAATTACAATTCTATTCTATCTGTCATGCAAGATGCTGGTCATCTGACATATGATCTGCTTTTGCTTGTTTTTTAATTTTCAGAGATCCATCCACATGTAGACTCCTCCCTTCTCCGCTACTCAAAGATACCCTTTAGTAAACGTCCTCTCCGTTGCATCATTACTTCTCCCTTTGGCTCATTCCCCGTCCAGCAGCATAATCTGTCAAAGGTCTTCCCAAGGTTGTCTTCAAAATAGAATAAATCTTCTCTTGACCCATTCATACTCCCTGCCAGTCTGACCCACTTGTGTTTTCTTTTGTAGCACAGCTCCTCAACACTTGTCTCTACACTTGCTCTTCCCAACTTCTCCCATGCCCATTCACCATCTGGCCCTCACATCCAACACTCCACCAAGACTCTGGACAAAGTCGCCAATGACCTCTATTTTGCCAAATCCAAGTGACTAATTCTCAGCCCTATTACTCAACTTGCCAAAGAATCATTCCCTCCTTCAAACTGTTTTCATCTGGCTTCTAGAACACTGTTCCCATTTCCCACCTTCCTCACTGGTCATTCCTCCTCGGTCACATGTGCTTGTTCTGCCTCACTTTCCTAACCACTAGGAAAGTGGAGTTGGAGAAGCACAGGACTTGGCGTTTGGACCTTTGTTTTTCTTTACTTAGATATCTGTCAGGTATTTCAAATGAACTCCTGATTTTTTCCTCCTAAACTTCCTACAATCTTCACAGTATAAACAGTAACTTCTTTCTTCTACTTTCTCAGCCTACCAATCTTGGGATGACCTTTGACTCCTCTTTCTCTTTCACCTCATCCATCTGTTAGTGGCTCTCTTATCACCAGAATCTGACCACTTCTTGCCTCCTCCATCGTTTTAACATGCTGGCCCCAGTCGCCACCATCTCTCAACTGGATTGCTACTATCGCCTCCTAAGTGGTCCCCTTGTTTCCAGCTTTGCCCTTCCAGGCTATTCTCCACACGGCTTCTGGAGTAATCCATTTAAAAAGTAGTTCTGATCACACCATTCCTCTGAACCAAATCCTTCACAGGCTGTGACAGGCTGTTTGCATAAAAGCCACCAGTATGCCCCTTTGTGTCTTCATTCTTATGCAGTTCCCTCCTAATGACTCTGGGCCTGGCTATGAGATTTCTGTGGCCAAGGGGACAGTACAAACATGAGGCAAGCAGAGGCTTGGAAAGTACTTGTTCATTGGGGTTCAGTCTAATTTGCTGCTGGGACACTTCCACCACCATTTGAACAAATGTGGGCTGGCCTCCTGGAGAATGAGTGACCATGTAGAGAGAAGCTGAACCATTCCAGGTGTCCAAGCTGAGTGAGGCCAGACTGGACCCTCCAGCTCCAGATGAGCTGGCCTGGTTCAGAAGATTCATATGGCCAACCTAGAGAATCTTGAAAAACAATAAATGTTTGTTTTATTCCACTAAATTTTGAGGTGGTCCACTACCCAGCAAGAGCTAACTGATACACCGCCCATTTTGCTCAGGATAAAAGCCAATGTCCTAACAGGATACAAGGCCCAAAGTGATCTGTCTGCCTCTTCCTTTACAGTCTCCTTGTTACTCTTCATATCCAGCACTGGCCTACCTCAGGGTCTTTGCCCTGTTCTCTATGCCTGGAATCTTTTTCCTCAGATGTCTGCATAGCTGGCTCCCTTACTTCCTGTTTATCTCTCTTCAAATGCCACCTTATCAGAGACAAATTCCCTTATCACCCTAAGAAAATATCCAGGCACTCCCTACCCATCCCCCTTATCCTGCTTTATTTTTCATTTTAGATCTTATTATTATCTGACAAATACATTAAATATTTATTTCCTGTCTGTCACACACACGAGAGACACTAAAATGTATGCTCCACGAAGGCAGAAACTTTGTCTCTCTTGTTCATCACTGTGTCCCCAGGGCTTATAAGAGTGCCTGGAACTTTTTATTACCAGCATACTGATGGAAGCAGTACTATTTCTGCCAAAGTTGGTGTCTAGGTCTATCACCTAGAATGTTTCTAGAGGCCTCGGTGGGAAAAGTAGAGGCTGTGCTCCATATTGGGACATGTTATATTTAGTGAAGGCTGAATTCCTATAGCACCAATGACCTAGGAAACATTCGAATAAATGCCCTTTAGGATTCATTAAGGTGGAGCAGCAAAACACTGGCCTGCCACTGGTCAACTCAGAGCTCTGTTCCTTTTGATCAACCCTCCCTTCTTCCCTTTTCTTCCCATCTCTCCCCATCAGTCTGAACACCAGTTTTTCAGATCCTTAGTTTGTTCACCAAATGATTGGGAAGAAACAAAAACACCAGAAAGTATTATGAGCATAGAAATTTATTTGAATTCAAAATAATATAGCTATATTTAGAATAATGTAATAATTATCTAAAGCAAGTATCATAATTGGCTCTGAAACAGGTCTAAAGATGTCAATTTTTTGAAGTCAAAAAATATGTAATAAGAATGTACAAGGAAGTAAAATATATAAAAACAAGTCTGCTGAGTATTGGGAGTTGTAGAGGGATATATGAACATACTGTAACTGAATCCAGATTAGAAAACATGCAGCAACAGGTTCTCCCACTTTACAAACTTTTTTGGAAAATAAACCAGTAACCTCAGCAATGCAGCCACCATTTGGTTAATGGGATACACTTACTGAGGGCTACAGGTAGTAATTCACTAGACTTCCCTTCTCTAACACCTCTCTTCACACCAATGTCTTTTCCTTCCTTTAAGATGGGTTCCATTCCATTGACAAAATATTTGGTTTTATTTGTAAATAGAGTAAATAATATCCTGATTGAAGTATTCAACAACTTAGTTGAAGATGCCCGGGGATCAAATGTTTCAAACAGGTCAATTCACCTAGTTAGCACAGAGACCATCAGTGGTCTGCATGAAAAAGTTGTCCAGATAACATGTTTGCTAAAAAGACAAAAAAAAAAAGTGGTTAAAAAAATGGGTGAAAAAAATCCTAGGGATTACTGTGACCTAGACAATCAAAAGCAGACAGGTGAACTTTGATTAAACCCATTTACTTGTGGAGTGAGCTAGAAAGAGACTCCAAGACAGAGTTTGGTTTCCAACAGTATCCATGGCCAAAGAGCACGCTCAGAATGTCTCCTCCTCTCGTAGAAACTGGAACACGGACGAGAAGTCTTTCTTTGAGTAGCCCTTTGCACACATCATCCTGTAGATCTGATGCGCCAAGCTGCCAAGAAGGACTGGGCTCTTTGTGCTGGTAGCAGAGTCTTGTGCCAGTCCCAGATCCTAAATCAAACAAGGGCAGGAGGGAATACATTGAGAATAGCAGTAAAGGCTCACTTTCGAACTGCAGTTCCCAATGCTTTGGTTTCAAAGAAGGAAAAATGAAGTCTGAAAATAAGGGCTACTTATAAGCATTATGGTAAGTTATATATGTATTTTAATAAGTGTTTCCATCTAGCTATAAAACTGTTCCAGACAGAAACCTTGCTTTCTGAGTGTCTTCTCCACTCCCCAACCCTCCTCAGGACCTATTTGTTTTGTTTTGGTTTTAGATAGAGGTCACCACAAGGGTGGGAAATGGTTTTTCAAATCTGCATAAGTGTGTAAGACTGACATAAAGTAAAAAAAAAAAAAATTTGAAAAATGAAATGAGGGAAATAAAACTGCAAAATTGAAAACACAGTAGCAAAATATTACTTCATGCAATAAATATTTGAAATGTGCTGACAATGTGCAAAGCTGGGACACAATGGTGAACCAGAAAGCCACAGTCCACCCAGCTCACAGTCTACTGAGGAAGAAAGACAATGAAACACTTTATTTATATAATTTGATAAGAGAATACTATCACAGGAGCCATGGAGCCACAGCCTAGGGTGCTGGGAGGCCGTCCAGATCAGAAATATCAGCAGGCATTAGGTAGGTGAAAGCATGGGGCTGGCAGGGAGGTGATAAGCGAGGAAGGATGATCCCAGCAGAGGGAACAGCAAACTGAGAACAAGAGGCATGCGTTCAGCATGACGAAAGCAAAGAGGAGGAATGGGAAAGCAAAAACGAGTCTGGCTGAGGCAAGCATAGGGCGAATCACCAAGGGTCTTACAAGATAAGAGTAGAGATGAACTTCAGTCTCCAATTAACTGAACTATTAAAGAAACTGAAGAGGAGAAGTGACATAATCAGGTTTTTACATTTTAGAAAGCCCACTCTTGCTATGGTATGGCAAATGAATTGGAGACGATCAGGACAGCAGGCAAGAAGACCAGTTAAGGGCTGCTGTGGTACAATATGACTTGGCCACAGTCCTGGAGGTGGGGAGCAGAGAACTGGATGAATTCAAGGCACATTCAAGAAGCAGAAGGAAAGAATACCATGGGGAATGAGGGAGAGTAAGCCAAGGACAGGCACACTTGTTTTATTGTGCTTCATTTTATTGCACTTTGCAGACACTGTGGGTTTTTTCTTTTTTACAAATTGAAGGCTTGTAGCGACCCTGCACTGAGCAAGTCTATCAAGTCTATCAGCATCATTTTTCCAACAGCATGTACTACTCACTTTGTGCCTCTGTCACATTTTGGCAATTCTCACAGTATTTCAAACATTTTCATTACGATTACACTTATTATGGTGAGCTGTGATCAGTGATCTTTGATGTTACTACTGGAAAAGTTCTGTGGTGCCACAAATCACACCCATATAAGAAAGACAGTGAACTTAATCAACAGATGTTGTGTGGGTTCTGACTGCTCCACCGAATGGTTCTCTTTCTCTTTCTCTCTCCTTGGTCCACACTATTCCCCGAGACACAAAATAATAAAATTAGGGCAAGCACAGTGGCTTATATCTGTTATCCAAGTGCTTTGGGAAGCCAAAGTCAGAGGATCACTTGAGGTCAGGAGTTCAAGAGCAGTCTGGACATGGCAAAACCCCATCTCTACTAAAAAAATTTTTAAAATTTTAGAAAAAAAATTAGGCCAATTAATAACCCTCAATGGCCTCTAAGAGTTCAAATAAAAGAAAGAGTTGTCTGTCTCTCACTTTAAATCAAAAACTATAAATGATTAGCTGGGTGCAGTGGCTCAAGCCTGTAATCCCAACACTCGGGGAGGCCAAGGCGAAAGGATTGCCTGAGTCCAGGGTTCAAGACCAGCCTGGGCAACCTAGTGAGATCTCATCTCTATGATAAATCAAAAAATTACCCAGGCATGGTGGCACGTGGCACGTGACTGTAGTTACACCTACTTGGAAGGCTGAGGCAGAAGGATCGCCTGAGCCCAGCAGGTCGAGGTTGTGGTGACTGTACGTCACTGGTCACTGCATTCCAGCCTGGGCGACAGAGTGAGACTCCAACTCAAAACAAAAACAAACACAAAACTGATTAAGCTTAGTGAGGAAGGCATGTAGAAAGTCAAAACAGGTTGAGAGGTAGGTCTCTTGTACCAAACACAAACAGTAAGCCAAGTTATAAATACAAAGGAAAAGTTCTTGAAGGAAAGTAAAAGTGCTACTCCAGTGAATATACATGAATGTTAAGAAAGTGAAACAGTCTAATTGTTTACAGGGAGAAAGTCTGAGTGGTCTAGATAGATCAAGCCAGTCACAACATTCCCTTAAGCCAAAGCCTAATACAGAGTAAGGCCCTAACTCTTTTCAAGTCTATAAAGGCTGAGAGAGGTAAGGAAGCTGCAGAAGAAAAGTTGGAAGCTAGCAGTGGCTGGTTCAGGAGATTTAAGGGAAGAAGACATTTCCATAACATAAAAGCGCAAGGTAAAGTGGTAAGTGCTGATGGAGAAGCTGCAGCAAGCTATCCAGAAGATCTCACTAAGAGAATTGATGGAGGTGGCTACACTGAACAGGTTTCACTGCAGAGAAACAGTCATCTATTAGAAGATGATGCCTTGTTGGACTTTGACAGCTAGAGAGAAGTCAAAGCCTGGCTTCAAAGTTTCAAAGGACAGGCTTACTCACAAGGGGCTGCTGCAGCTGGTGACTTTAAATTGAACCCAATGCTCATTTACCATTCTGAAAATCCTAGGGCTCTTAAGAATGATACTAAATCTGCTCTGCCTGTGCTCTAAAGATGAACAGCAAAGCCTGGATGACAGCACATGTTTACAGCATTGTTTACTGAATATTTTAAGCTCACTGTTGAGACCTATTGTTCAGAAAAAAAGATTCTTTTCAGATCATCCATCATGATTAGGTGGGCTACATTCCTGGAATGCAGAGCTGGTTCAGCATTCCTAAGTCTATAAACGTAATTCATCACATTAACAGTTGTAAAACCAAGAACCACATGATTATCTCATTAGATGCACACACAAAAAAGCATTTGATAAAATCCAGCATTCCTTCTTGATAAAAACTTTCAAATACTAGGCATCAAAGAAACATTCCTCAAAACAATAAAAGCCATCTATGACAACATCATGCTTAATGGGCAGAAGCTGGAAGCATTCTGCCTAAGAATTGGAACAAGACAAGAATGCCCACTCTCAGTCCTCCTATTCAACATGGTACTGGAAGCCCTAGCTAGAGCAAAGGCAGAAGGAAATCAAGGGTATCCAATAAGAAAAGCGGAAGTTAAATTATCCCTCTTTGTGGATGATATGATTCTATACCTAGAAAACCCTAGAGAGTCTGTCAAAAACCTCTTTGCACTGATAAATGACTTTGGTAAAGTCTTGTGATATAAAATTCATGCGCAAAAGACAGCTGCATTTCTATACAACAAGAACAAGCAGGCTGAGAACCAAATAAAAAACACAATTCCATTTACAATAGCCACACACAAAAAAAGAAAGAAATACCTTGGCATCCATCTAGCCAAATAAGTGAAAGACCTTTATAATGAGAACTATAAAACACTGCTCAAAGGATGTACAAATGGAAAACATCCCATGCTCATGGTCTGAAAGAATCAATATCATCAAGATGTCCATCCTACCCAGGGCAATCTACAGATTCAACGCAATACCTATCAAATTGTCAACATCATTTTTCACAGACCTAGAAAAGACAATATAACAATTCATATGGAAGCAAAAAAGAGCACAAGTAGCTAAAGCAATCATCAGCAAAAGGAACAAAGCTGAAAACATCACACTTCCAGACTTTAAACATTTTTACAAGGTTACAGTAACCAATACAGCATCCTATTGGTACAGGAATACACACATAGACCAACGGAACAGGAGAGAATCTGGAAATAAAACCCTTGTCCCTCAACCAACTCATCTTTGACAAAGCCATCAAAGACAAACACTGGAAAAAGGAAACCATATTTAGCAAATGGTGCTGGGAAAACTGGCTAATCATATGCTTTCTTATGAAACTGAACCACTACCTACAAAAATTAACTGAAAATGAATCAAGAACTTAAATGTAAAACCTCAAACTAAAGAACCTTACAAGAAAACTTAGGGAACAACCTCCTGGATATCAGAGTAGGCAAAGAATTCATGGCCAAGTTGACAAGAGCAATACAACAGGTAGTACCTTATTAAACTGAAAAGTTTTTGCACAGCAAAAGAAACCATCAAGAGAGTAAAGACAAAACCTATGAAATGGAAAAAAATGTTTGCAAACAATGCATCTGACAATGGCCTAATATCCAGGGTCTACAAAGAACTCAAACAAACTGAAAGGAAAAACCGACCCCATTAAAAACAGGGCAAAGGGCATGAACAGACACTTCTCAAAGGAAGACATACAAGCAGCCAACAAACACATGAAAAAAATGCTCAGCCTCACCAATCATCTGAGAAATGCAAATCAAAACTGCAATGAGATACCACCTCCACCAGTAAAGATGGCTATTATTAAAAGGTCAAAACAACAACGGGTGCTGGTGCAGCTGTGGAGAAGAGAACACTTCTATATTGCTGGTGGGAATGTAAGCTAGTTCAGCCTCTGTGAAAAGCAGCGTGGCAATTTCTCAAAGAACGAAAAACTGAGCTTCCATACAATCTAGCAATCCCTCTTCTAGGAATATATTCAGAGGAACATAAATCACTATACCAAAAAAGACACCTGCACATGTCTATTTATTGCAGCACTATCCACGACAGAAAAAACATGGAACCAACCCAGATGTCCACTGAAAATGGACTGGAAAAAGAAAATGTGGTACATATACATGATGAACTATTATGCAGCCATAAAGAAGAACAAAATCATGGCCCTTGCAGCAACATGGATGCAGCTGGAGACCATAATACTAAGTGAACTATCACAGAAACAAAGAATTGAATACTGCATGTTCTCACTTGTAAGCGGGTCCTGATCACTGGTCACACAAGCAAAAGGTGGGATCTGCAGAAGCTGGACACAGCTAGGGAAAGGAGGGAGAAAGGAGGGAGGAGAGCAGACAGCAACACAATGGATACTCAGTCCACTATGAGGAGAGAGAGGGCCAGCTAGAAGCCCAAACTTTGTCTTCATGCAACTCACTTATGTAGTAAATCTGCACTTGTACCTCACAACTCTAAAATAAAATATAATAAAAAATAAAGAAAAGATTCCTTCCAAAATATTACTGTTCATTGACATTGCACCTGGTCACCCAAGAGCCCTGAAGGAGATGTGCAAGGATAGAAATGCTGTTATCATGCTGCTAACACAAGACCCATTCTGCAGCCCATGGATCAAAGGAGGTATTTTGACTTTTAACTCTTTTTTTTTTTTTTTTTTTTTTTTGAGTTGGAGTCTCACTCTGTCGCCCAGACTGGAGTGCAGTGGCACACTCCCGGTCACCACAGCCTCAACCTGCTGGACTCTAGCGATCCTTCCACCTCAGCCTTCCAAGTAGTTGGAACTACAGGCACGTGCTACCATGCCCGGCTAATTTTATTTATTTATTTATTTATGGTAGAGATGGGGGGTCTCACCAAGTTGCCCAGGTGGGTCTCGAACCTGCGGGCTCAGGCAATCCACTCACCTCAGCCTCCCAAAGCACGGGATTACAGGCTGAGCCACCGAGCCAGGCAACTTTCAACTCTTATTATTTAAGAAATACATCTCGTAAGGCTGTAGCTGCCATAGACAGTGATTCCTTAGATGAATCTGGGTAAATTAAAAATCTCTGGAAAGGAATCACCATTCTAGATGCCAGTAAGAACATTTGTGATTCATGGGAGGGCAAAATATCAACATTAATACAAATCTGGAAGAAGTTGATTTCAAACTTCATGGATGACTTTGAGAGGTTCAACACTTAGTGAAACAGTCACTACAGACTCCTAGTTCTCTCCATTAGTTCTCTTGGCAGAAAGAGCAAGAGAACTAGAATTAGAAGTGGAGCCTGAAGATGTGACTGAATTTCTATACTCTCATATAAAACTTGAAGAGACGAGGAGTTGTGTCTTATAAATTAGCAAAGAAAGTGGTTTCTTGAGATGGAATCTGCTTCTGGTGAAGATGCTGTGAACATTTGTTGAAATGACAACAAAGGATTAGAATATTATACAGCTTAGTTGATAAAGCAGCGGCAGAGTTTGAGAGGATAGACTCCAATTTTCAAAGAAGCTCAACTGAGGGTAAAAGGCTATCAAACAGCATCATATGTTACAAAAAAGTCTTTCGTAAAAGGAAGAGTCCATCAATGAAGTAAACTTAGTTGTTGTCTAATTTTAAGAAATTCCTACTGCCACCCCAACCTTCAGCAACCAACACCCTGATCAGTCAGCAGTCATCAACACTGGTGCAAAACCCTTCGTAAAAAAGATTATACAACTCACTGAAGGGTCAGGTGATTGTTAGCATTTTTCCGCAACAAAACACTTTAAATTAAGATATGTGCGTTGCTTTTTAGACTTAATGCACACATAATAGACTACAGTATAAACATAACTTCTATACACACTGGAAAATTAAAATATTTCTGTACTTGTTTTATCGCAGGGGTCTAGAACCAAACTCATAACATCTCCGAGGTGTACCAGCATGTTATCCAGGTATATGTATTTTTAATTTTGTAATCAGGAAAAAACAAACAAAATAAGCACTATGCAGAAATCAGAAAGTCTGTTAGTCTAAAAAGTATCTTCTGTAGTTGAGATCATACATTTTCTAAAGTAGAGATCTCAAATAAGAGGAGGATGACAATGTTTTTCACATGACTTAATTAATTTATGCATAAATCTATATACACTCTTAAAGATGTATTTAGAAATCCAGCATTATGAAAAAAAATCTTTCTACTTTTGTGATGTATATGTACAATCCTAATGTATTATTAATAACCAGAAAATTCTTACTGCTCCTATTCTAAGGAGTTGGTAAATTAACATAAATTTATGATGAACAAAATTTTACCAGCTCATATAAACGAATCCATGCCCAAAAAAACAAAAAGCCCAGCCCGGTCTTCTCAGTCAAAAGGCCAGGAATAAAAATGAACAAGATAAAGATTTTTATCTAAGCTAAGTTTTTACACATTTCCAGTGAGAGAGTGAATCACTATTCTAGTAATTCTGCCTTTTAGGATAGGTATACATTTTGTTGAGAGAGAGAAGAGTTATTAGAACATTAAACATATCCCTCACTCTTGGTTAGTGTCTGTGTTTGCCATACCTTAGCCATTAGGGTTGTTCCAAATCCACCCTGATAATTATTAGCCGAGGGAACTCCATCCATCACTCCAGGTACAGGATTATAAGTGTCACTTGACCAGCACCGTCCTGAACTCATATTTAGGATTTTAGCCAATAGTTTTGGGTCAAGCCCTAACCTGTCAAAGGTCAAAGAAAAGAAATGTTAAATGTCAAAATATACAAGTCATGCATGACTTATTTACCTATGAGGATGCCCCACCTTCTCTATTTATTATAAGTCTTCTAAAATCAAAGCAGATTGATATGAGAGTCAAGAATCCAATCTTGAATTATAGAGTATTAAAAGCTACTGATTAAACAAGAACACATTTTGCATTTAGAGAAAACCTTCTGTACTACCCTACTATTAAGAAGAAATAATATATAATTGCATAAAAGTATTGTTGGCTTATCACACTCATGGGTTTTCTAATCTTTTGGACATTACTGCATTTATGTGTCACATAAGAACCTTAAACCAATATGATAATCTAAATTCTACATTCTTTACTCACAAAAGATATATTTCAGAAAGAAATATTGACAGATAAACGATGCATCATGGGCGTCTGTGTGGATGCATTTATATGTATGTTTATTCCTTAAGCTTTTATGAGACAAATGCAAGAGATGAGCCATGAGTTGTAAATGAGCTTAAGAGAAGTTATCATTATACAAGAAGACATTTCTTGTTGCAAACTTTTCCTTATTTATTAAATCTTCATTAGACAATCCTGCTTATGAAGCAAGTCTGCACAGAGTTGTGACATATGCTATCTATTCAGAGACATGCATTATAGTTCTGGGTCAACTGCTGATAAGGTTACTGATCCTGATAAAACAAAGCCTGTCCAAGCGGAAACATCATTTGTTCTATCACTGGGCTGATGGCATAAACGGCTATTCAATGTGGGCCCTAGAAAAAATAAAATCAAAATGCTCCATTACTTTGATTCTAAAGATATAATGCAGTTTGGGAAGCGCAGTTTTGCTGAGTATCATTGAATCAAGTTTCAAATAAAACTTTATACCTAGCAATTTATTTGGTTTCTTCCATACAGAGAGCCATTATAAAACAACTGTTATGGAAGTTTTCTGCTTTTTCTTAAAACCAATCTCTTCCAGAAAAAATTTTTTTAAATTGAAAAGAGACACTTATGTAAATGTTAAAAAATTGTGCATTTTAGCATGCTTAAATTCTTGTTTACTTTGTGTCCAAAATATACATCTGTTTATTTCACAATCTAAATATCATGACCAATAAAACATTTTTTCTGATGCTAGAGTAGAGGGCTGGGGCTAACAGTCAAGAATATATATGGAATTACCATTTTATACAACTGTTATGTGATCAGGCTTTCAAAGAGTGGCTGTGGTTCATGGAATGCTATGTGCCATGCCACATATCTGAATTCATATGGTGGCCCATGTCATAATAATGGGCATTTACTTAAGATTATAATAGATACAGATTACAAATTAACAATTAGTTAATTTACTATAGCTGCAAAAATATTCTCTAAGCACAAATGTTGAAGATTTATATATATCTAATATGCTCTATCAGGAGCAAATATTTTTAAAGACTGCAAAACACTGCTTTCCCCCTTCATTTGAAATACAATTTTGGGGCATCATCATTTAGAACTTCTTTTTAAATGGTTCTTCACATTTAAAGCAGCAGAGGTCTTCATTTCTTTATAATCTACCAGGCTACACTGAGTGGTAGCTCACAAGAGTCTTTACTGCTAAGGAAATTCACTCTATTTCATAATATCACCAAAATGGTGAGCAAAGCTAATTATTCTAACTTCATAAAACCCTACATTCTTCTTGAACGCTCAAGGAAAAATACTGGCACTGATTGATGGAAACCCTTTTTAGTGAACATATTACTACTTAGAAGCATCCTGAGGGGCACACACAAAAAAATCAGGTGGCAGTTGTTCCGTGCTCACTCTTCAAATCTGACGCTTCCCCACTGTGCCGATTCCTTCATGAGATGGCTACTCCCTCTCCACTTCCCTCCCGCTGCCCCCACCCACAGTAAAGTATATCATTAAAAAGAGCAAGTTAGAAGTGTTTTGCATTTCATCTTTCTGAGGATTCTTTCCCTGGCACATACATAACTGACAGTTAAAATTAGACATGATATTAAAATCAGTTACTGAAGTCCTCTGTCTTCCACTGTGCCCAAGGCTTGTAATGGTCTGAAACCAGCTAGAATACACAGTAATTGTCATTCAGAGAGTCTATCCTAGAACGTCATGCTTCACTGGAGAAGACTGAGTTTCCATTCGAAATCAACAAATTAATCCAAGACAGGTATCTGAAAGGGCAAGTTTAATAGGAAGCAGCTACTGGGCTCTCAACCATGATAAAATGTTATTGCTGTTTCCCTGTAAATTGGCTGGGAACATATGATACTTTCTGCATAAGAGCCCCATTGCTGTTCAGCAGATATACAGCTCAAGCCATCAAAAGGATGACAGTCTGTCAGTCCCCATAATAACTTGCCATTGGATGTGGTTCGGGAGTGCATGCGTGCATGCATGTGGCTTTACAATTGCTGGAATGTTCTCTGATATAAACAGAATAAATTCATTGCTCTGACCGCATATATAATGCATCTCAAATAAACGTCACTGTGTCAAATCTATTCACCTCTAAAACAAGAATTTTAAATGAACTTTTGAAAGAAGTAAAAATTATGCATACATTGTAAAAAAAAAAATGAAAGAGAACCCAAACCTTTACCTTCATTATAACCAAAGCTTGAAGGGTCAAAAAAGTTTGTTCACTTTATATTGTCTGTATCTATATTGTCTGGTTTTATGTAAGTACAAAATAAATTATGTCACTAAACTGAGATGTCTGTATCACAGGAACAGTTCTAGAAATGAAACATCTAAGATCATGTCAATTGCAATCAATCATTCGCTCATTCACCAATGTTTACTCAGATCTGTCATGTGCAGGTGTTATGCGTGGAGCCAAGAGGACTGCCTGCCAGGACGGCTGAGTTAAGACACACCCAGGTAACTTTTACCTGAGGCAGGAAAGGTGCCGCATCCTATCCACTCACTCATGCATCCCCCTCCCTCCTCTCCTTGTTCATTTGACAAATCTTCACTGAGTGCCTATCTCCTGCCAGGTATGTCAAGATACAGCAATGAGTAGACAAAGCCATTTCCCTTCATGGAGCTTACATTCTAGATAGGAAGACAGGCAATAAACAAACAAATAAATATGTAATGCCAGCCATAGTGAGACATGCTATTACGAAAAAAGATTAAAGTACAAAATCAATCCAAATACTAACCACTTCAACACAACCACAAATATCAGTATTTACCTTGTATTGAGTACCTACTATGTGTCAGGAACTATTTTAAAAGATTTACATGGACTAACTTATTTAATCTTCACAACTACTCAGTGGATAGATACTATTATTTTTGTCATTTTATACATAAAAAAAGCTTAAGTCTGTAGCACAGCTGGAATGCAGACCTAGACAGACACACCAAAACTCTACCCATCTTGAGATTCACTGAGTCATGTGATAAACTTAATAGTCAACTAGTCAATATGATGACATTTTATCAGTTTATTAAGAAATCTGGCAGTAGTGGGAAACTGCCAGGGGAGGGGAGAGGGCACACTTCATCGATAAGGATACCTGATTTCAAAACAGGGAAAGTGGGAACCAAAGTGAGGCCCAAACTCTACCTGTACAATGACCATTTGTATACCTAACCCATCTTTAAAACAATAAAATAAATAAAGAAAGAAATTTATGAGATAGTTAGTGAATAATTTAGAGTGACATGGTCTTAGATGTTTTATTTCCAGATATGTTACTGTGACACAAACATCCCAGGTTAGTGACATAATTTGTTTTGTTCTTATGTGAAACCAGATAGTTACAGAGAATACAAAGTGAACAAGTGTTTTAAACCATTACAAATTACAAACTGTTTGCCATTTACAAATTACAAATCTTTGCCATATTTATTAGAGTATACAATCAAGAGGCTTCAGTCATCACGTAAAAAAAGGCAACACCTTCTAAGGGTAGTAACCAAGAAACTAAAACTATACTCGTGGGAAAGTTTTCATTTTGAACAGATTTCCTGAAATTCAACTGTTTTAAGCTTCTTTTGGTGGAAGACAATATGGTAGTTGTTAGAGGGGCGTGGACCCTGGCTGGTAATGCAAATAACTTATTACACCACTGACTTTTTAAAAAAATCAATTTCCAGTGGAGCAAAATTTTTAAAAAAACACCTCACATTATCAATATTGTTTCGAATACAAGTAGGGTACTTTCAGGGCCATAAAACTACACTTCTAACTCCTAACTAGGAACCCAATTAGAAAGTAGAAAGGTTTAATAAAGAAGAATCTCAAAATATATTGTATACCAATATTTTTTACTCTTTACTTTTTTTTTTTTACAACATTTAAAAATTTCACTAACATCCATAAGGATTCACTATAAAAGAACACAGAGTCAATATGAACTTTAAACTGTAAGATTTTATTCTTGTTTATTTTTTAAAAGGGAAACTGTTCCAGAAAAATCACTAACTTAAGAGAATGAAATTAATAAAAAATGATCACTTCATAGGAACAGGTGACGCAATTTGTAAATGTTGACATTAATATGCTGGAAAAAATTCACTTCAGAGTGAACAGAATATAAATGTGGCTAAACCACTTTGATGCTATACTACTTTGAGGGAATTTACTACTTGGGAATTTATGCTGGCTGATACCAATTTTCTCTTTCACCTTGCAAAGCTCAATAAATCGTGGCCACTCTCTATACTCTATTAGAGAACAATTCTGTCATTTTAAACCACGTCTGTGAACCATGGAGAAAAGAAAATAGCAGAAGCATTCATTTTTAGGACTTTCAAATCACTGAGAATCTTTATAAGATAAAATGACAAAATTCTAATGTTATGAAAATAAGCAATTCATTAGTACAATCTGAAGTACTAGAAACTTATAAATTATTATTATTATTATTATTATTATTATTATTATTTTGAGTCGGAGTCTCACTCTGTCGCCCAGACTGGAGTGCAGTGGCCGCTCCCGGCCACCGCAGCCTCGACCTGCTGGGCTCTGGCAATCCTTCCGCCTCAGCCTTCCGAGTAGCCGGAATTACAGGCATGCGCTACCACGTCCAGCTAATTTTTTGATTTATTGTAGAGATGAGGTCTCGCCTGCCCAGGCGGGTCTCGAACCCACAGGCTCAGGCAATCCACTCACTTCAGCCTCCCAAAGGCGCGGGATTACAGGCTGAGCCACCGAGCCCAGCTACTTATAAATTATTTTAACAATTAAGTACAACTAGTGAATTTCTGCCCTATATTCAGACTTTTAAAATATATTTTATATTACACATACACACACACACACACAGATATATACATATGTAGAGTTTTGGAAAATTTAAACATTTTAGAGTTTCATACTTCCAAATATCATTTTGGTCACAGTAATAAGGGTCAAGAATAAGCTTCTGCTTTTTCATCGCTATTGGGAATTTTATCACTTTTCATTTTCTCCTTGAAAATGAATCCATGATAGTAACCAATGGGTTTCACGTCATTGTACACATTTTGTTCAAATGATTGGTCAACCTTTCTTCACTAGTTGGTGTTTGGGGTACTTCTACAAGTACTTACCCTTTACAAAACTTCATTTTAGAAGGGCAAATGATTGTTTAATAGGAATTTTGACAGGAAAATTATTCAAGAAATGCCAGAGGATGCATCACTATGCCTAAGGAACATCCTGACCCAGTGAGGTTCAAGGTAAGAAGTAGAACACAGAATAAACTGGCAAAGGGGGTAATTTTAGTATATAATAACTTAGGCTCACCTAGGCTTTTACTTTGCATGATATATTCAGTTATATCCAGAAAAATGAATACAAATTTCTAAAGATATATATGCATACTAATCCTGTTGTCAACACCAATTAATTTTGTATGCAATCTGCATTCCAGAAATTTACATTTTCCTCTTCCATGAAATTAGTCTGGAGAATGAACATGAAAACAAGTTACTAGTAACCAGTTTTTCAATTATGATAAGTGACACATAGCTTAAAACTGGTCAAAAGACAGACATAACACTCTGAAAAGTCCCCTATATACTACCACTTTTATTAAGGCTTTGTACAGATTTGCCTCACCATCTTATAGACATTCAATTTTAAAATGTAAATGGTACAGGATATTGATAAACCAATTAGTGCTGATGCAAAGCAAATTCCTCTTTTATCTCAATTACAACATGACAACTTAATAGGTCAAGATAGTTTAACATCTGAGACAAGGGCAATTCAATAAAACAACAGCATCTTGATATGGTAATTAAGAGGAAATTGAATCCATTACTGTGTTTTAAAAAATATCTCAAGCACTTCGGCTCTTTTTATTACTTTTATCAAAAGCTGTGATATGAAACATTCTCTTTTGTGATATTTTTGGTAGCACTTTTAGGGAAATGTGAAGAAAGCATCTGCATAAAAGCATTTTGCTATTTAAGCATGTTTAAAGTAAGAAATGTATTTTATTATTTTCATGAAATTTAAAACATTCACAAAATTAATTAGGTGATTAATCATATGTAGCATTATTAACCCAAAAGATTAAAGGCTAAAATTAAGATATTAACCTATGCATTCTAAAGGATGATCATAGGTAGGAAAAACAATTCCTGAATCACTTTAAGCAAAGTATGAATGCCATTTCATTTTAATAGAAAGATATATCCTAATGCAAAGTAACTAAACCACAGGCAAATTAAAATGAAAGTGTTATGTATATGAATGGCAGTTTTATGAATGCTATCCAATTTTCATCCCGAAAATGAAGCACCAAGAACCCTTTTAGTACAGATTTTGGGGACTATATTTAAAATAGGTACATAAAACTAGTCACTTGGTAGCATAATACTCAAATTCACTATACATTAAAACTGTGTTTTATACAAATTTGTCCTTACACTGCCAAAGCATGTTTAAATTTTATAATAAAAATGTTTCTTGCATTTCAACGTAATAGAAGAACTGTGGCTCCCATATAAAAAGGATAATAGAACTTCAAACGCACAGGCAATACATTTTATGGCTACAGAAAAGAATATTCATGCTCTCCTGGGTCTGATTGCTCATCCAATAAGCAAAGTCTATTAAAGTTCAATAATGAAGTACTTTCAAAATGATCTTAGATCAACTCATTTATCTCTCACAAACATTACTTTTTTTAACATCAGAAAATCAAATAGAAAAGCCCATAAAAATGTTAACATATGAAAATGTACTACTCAACAAACCTGATTCCAAGATTCATAGCTTCAGCGGTTCCAATCATACTAATAGCTAACAGCATGTTGTTGCAGATCTTTGCAGCCTGAAAATAAATTAAATATACATTAAATATCTTTATTTTCAAGCTATGATTCATAGAAAGGCTCCCTCACCCAATTCCATAGGCATCTTCCTAAAATAAATAGCACTCAACTGATGATTCTTTCAAGTGGGAAGGGAACATGGTACAGTAAGCCTCATTCTGAACCTAATATGCTATCCCAGGGCAGACTCGGGGGCCTCTTCCACTAGGTAATAACCCCGCAATGGTGAAATGGTAACCAAGCTCCTACTAGGGGCTCAGCATAATTGCTCTTTAAGGGATGGAACGTAAAATCTAATTGGGAAATGGAAGTAATGCATTACATGAAAAGGCAACACAAATAAATGAGTGGCAAACTGTATGGTAGAGGCTATAAGATAGAGACAGCAGGAGGATTTCAGAGAAACAAGACCACTGAAGGTAGGAGCAGAGAGGAGGTGGAACCTAAAACCACATCTTAGGAGGCCAAGGCAGGATTTAAACAGGCAAGAAAGAGAAAGAAGGAGATGAGGGAAGAGGTAAATATAATGTAAGAGGGATTAACTATGTAAGAGCATGAGTAGTTCCTGGGAACATAGGAAAACTGACTCACGTACATATGTTTTAAGAAATGATGAGAAATTTGATGGTTAAGACTAAGCCAAGAGCTAGTCAGCTATGAAAGCTAGGGTAAAGAATTAAAATTTATCATGGTAGGAAATAAAGATCTATTCAAAATTCCAGAATAGGGAAGTACTATGATGACACAAGCATCATGATGGAGTTGGTTTGGGTTCTGGTGTTGGGCAGAGTGGGAAATTTAGCATTCAGAGACCTATGAGGCCACTGGGTAGTAAACCAAGTGTGAGACTATGAAAGAAAGGCCAAGAATGTGTGGAATAGACATGTGGACATCATGATTAACAATGAGTTACTGTAGCAAAAATCAATAGGGCTTGGAGATTGACTGGACAAGAGTATGGAGACAATAAATATATCTAAGATAATACTAAATTTTGAGTGAGATAAAGAGGGTCTCAGTGACTAGGATAAAAGCATTAAGAAGAGCCGGGCTCGGTGGCTCAGCCTGTAATCCCACGCCTTTGGGAGGCTGAGGTGAGTGGATTGCCTGAGCCCACGGGTTCGAGACCCGCCTGGGCAGCGAGACCTCATCTCTACAATAAATCAAAAAATCAGCCGGGCGTGGTAGCGCGTGCCTGTAATTCCGGCTACTTGGAAGACTGAGGCGGAAGGATTGCTGAAGCTCAGCAGGCGAGGCTGCGGTGGCCAGGAGCGGCCACTGCACTCCAGTCTGGGTGACCAAGTGAGACTCCAACTCAAAAAAAAAAAGCATTAAGAAGGAGAATGAGAGCCAAGTTCGGTGGCTCAGCCTGTAATCCCGTGCCTTTGGGAGGCTGAGGTGAGTGGACTGCCTGAGCCTGCAGGCTCATGACCTGCCTAGGCAACTTGGCGAGACCTCATCTCCACAATAAATCAAAAATTAGCTGGGCATGGTAGCGCGTGCCTGTAGTTCCAGCTACTTGGAAAGCTGAGTGGAAGGATCGCCGGAGCCCAGCAGATCGGGGCTGGGGTGGCCGGGGCAGCCACTGCACTCCAGTCTGGGCGACAGAGTGAGACTCCATCTCAAAAAAAAAAAAAGAGGGAGAGTGAGTGTGTATTGGGAGTGAGAAGGAGAAAACCAGTTTGATTTCAGAGCTGTCAATAGCCTGTTTCTACAGGAAAATGATTTGCTCTTCAAGAAAAAATTTAAAGTTCATAGGTTATTTCAACCAGATTGTACTACAAATAGAGCTACGACAAGTACAGTTGACCCTTGAACGACAACGAGGTTGGGGTGCCAACCCCCTGCGCAGCCGAAAACTTCTGACTCTCCAAAAACTTAATTACTAATAGTTAATTATGACAGTTCACTGTTGGCCAGAAGCCTTACTGATAACATGAGCAGTTAATTAAAACGCATTTCATATATGGGTTAGATACTGTATTTTACAATAAAGTAAGCTAGAGAACTCTAAGAAAATGTGACTAAGAAAAATAAAAAAGAGAAAATATATTTACTATTCATAAAATGGAACTGAACCATCATAAAGGACTTCGTCTCATCTTCAAGTTGAGTAGACAACTCTTGTTATCTCAAGAGTGGCAGAGGCAGAAAAGATGGAGAGGGTAGAAGGGGAGGCAGGCACACTTAGTGTAACTTTTAAAATAAATTGTGAGGCTGGGGGCGGTGGCTCACACCTATAATCCCTGCACTTTGGAAGGCTGAGGTGAGAGAACTGCCTGAGCCCACGGGTTTGAGACCCGCCTGGGCAACTTGGCAAGACCTCATCTCTACAATAAATCAAAAAATTAGCCAGGTTGGTGGCATGTGTCTGTATTTCCAGTTACCTGGAAGGCTGAGGCAGAAAGATCACCTTAGCTTAGCAGGTTGAGGTTGAGGAGGCCATGAGTGCACTTCAGCCTGGGCAACAGAGTGAGACTCCAACTCAAAAAATACATACACATATTGTGATCTGTCTCAATGTATTGCTTGTTCATTTCTCTAAAAATACTTACATAAGGTACCAATCCTTCTCCTACCATTTGCTTTAGTTTCAGTGCCAATATCACATAAGGTCCACGTCATAAAAGAAGTCAAGAGCAATCTCAAGTAATTGGAGCTATTGTACCAAACTGTCTAATGTCAATTTGCTTTCTGACACTGCTTCTTCTACGTGTTCTTCATCATCTGGCACTGATTCAGAAGCACTCATTTCTATCAAGTCATCTTTTGTTATTCCTCTGGTGTGGTGTCTATTCACTCTTGAATTTCTCCAAGATCCAGATCTTTAAACCCTTCATGTCCCCCACCTCTTCTTCCATATCCACAATCTCTTTGGTGATTTCCTTGATTGGCTCTATTGTAAATCCTGTGAAGTCATGCACAACATCTGGATAGCTTTTGCTAGCAGGAATTTATTACCTGGAGCTTTACGGCTTGCGTAATATTTTCTATAACAATGATGGCATCTTCAATGGTATAATCTTTCCAAATTTTCATGATGTCTTCTCTGTCAGGGTTTTCTTCCATAACATTAACAATCCTTTTCAAAGAATACCATGGATAATGAACCTTAGTGGTCCTTATGACTCCCTGATATAAAGGCTGAATTAGAAATTCTGTGTTTCTGACTAGGTGCTGGTGGCTCATGCCGGTAATCCCAGCACTTTGAGAGGTGGAGGCGAGAGGATTACCTGAGCCCAGGGGTTCAAGACCAGCCCGGGCAACTTGGCAAGACCTCATCTCTACAATAAATCAAAAAATTAGCGGGGCATGGTGGCAAGCACCTATAGTTCCAGCTACCTGGAAGGCTGAGGTGGAAGGATGTCTGAGCCCAATAGGTCAAGGCTGTGGTGGCCGTGAGCATGCCACTGCACTCCAACCTGGGTGACAGTGACACTCTAACTCCAAAAAAAAAAAGACAGAAAGAAAGAAATTCTGTGTTTAGGGACAAGTAGATCACTTCAACGCAATCAGGGTTGAACTTGTGATTCTGGGTGGCCAAGGGCATTACCCAGCATCAAAAGAACTTTACAAGGCAGTCCTTACTGGCAAGGTATTTCCCAACTTCAGGGACAAAGTCACTGATGGAACCAATCAAAAAAAAGGGTTCTCATTGTCCAGGCCTTCTTACTGTACAACCATAAGACTGGCAGTTGGTGTTTTATCTTCTCCTTTCAAAGCACAGGGGTTAGAAACTTTATGGATAAGGGCAGTCTTGATCATAAATCCAATTGCATTTGCACAAGCAGTAGAGTTAGCCTATTCCTTCTTGCCTTAAATTCTGTTGTTCTCTTCTCTTCATTACTAGTAAACATCCTTTGGAGGACATTTATATACATATATACATATTGCCCAGAATAGGGTACTTTCATCTGAATTAAAAACCTGTTCAGGTAGTTTTACCTATTCTCCTCAATGATTTTCTTAATAGCACCTGGGAACTTGTCTGCTGCCTCTTGGTTAGCAGAAGCTACTTCTTCTGTTATCTTGACAGTTTTTAAGCAAAACCTCTTCCTTCAATTATCAAACCATCCTTTGCTGGTATTAAATTCTCCAGATTTAAAGGTTTACTTTCCTTTTGCTTTGAATTGTCATATAATGACTTCACTTTTTCTTGAATCATATTAGATATAGTTACGCTTCTCTTATAGCAATCCTGCACCCACATACAAGCTGCATTTTCAATACAAAATAAAGAGGTATTTCACAAAAAGTGCAAGGTTTTTGTACCTGCTAGAATAGCTGCAGTGACAGCTTCATGAATAGTCTTTTCTTTTTCAATTGGTCCTTATGCTGGATTCATTTATCTTGAAATGGTGGGTCTGCTGCCGCAGACCTAAATCTATGGTATATATCAAGCAATTAACGTTTTCTTGTAATGTCATGGCTTTTCTCTGCTTCTTGGGAGTACTTCTGGCATCACTTCATATGTGCTTTCAAGCTTTACAGTATTGCACTAAACATGATGAAAAATAAGCGAGAACTATGAGATCACTTTTTTAGTGGGATACGCAATTTACTGAAGAGATGAACCACTCACACAAAGGTTATTAGTGTCACACAACATTTTGAGCAGATCCTTGCAATACTTGAGCTCACTGCAACAGCAACAGGAGTGGTTACGAAATTATTATAGTAGTACAGTATGTACTAAAGTTAATTTTATGCAGTTATGATTTAATATGACAGCTTTACACTTTACATTTGTTTACATTTCTCTTGAACAGCACCATGTAGGCTGTGTTTTTAAGTTCCAATACATTTTAACTTTTTATAATAGATGTGTATATTTGTAGACTAGTATCTTTTTCTTAATTATTTCAATATTTCTAGGCCATGTGAGTTTTTTCAAATTGCTGCAAATCCCAAAAAAAAAGTTTCAATGTATTTATTGAAAAAAAATCTGTGTATAAGTGGACCCACACAGTTCAAACCAGTGTTGTTCAAGGGTCAACTGTAACTACAAAATTAGATGAAGGATATTAGCAACTCATACAACACTCACTTCAAATAGAAGCCACTGTAATGATTATTTAGTACTCACTGGGATAACATGTCAAGATCCTAAAAATGGAACTTTTGATATCTTTTTAAAATAAGTAAATTGGCTTACTGATGTCTGCTTAAGCCCACCAGGAATGACAGAAAACTAATTTATTCCAAAGAGATTTTTAAAAATCTGAACAAAGAATCCATAAATTAAACAGAGTAGAGAGGAATAAGAATGTGATCAGAAAATAAAATGGAACATTAGCTAATTTTATATCAAGTCAAGATCATTAATGTGAAAATGTTACCTGCCCAGTCCCAACAGCTCCACAATACACCACATTAGAGCCCATGCACCCCAGCAATTCTTGGGCAGCAGCAAATTCATCTTCAACTCCTCCTACCATAAATGTGAGGTTCCCAGACCGAGCAGCTCCTACACCTGAATTGTTTAGGGGTAAGGAGATAGAAGCACAAGGATACATTTCTTAAAATATCTCAGTAGACAATAAAATCAGAGAAAATCCCCAAACCAAATGAAAACATTCTGCCTCTAAATTCTATTTATGCCAGGCATATATAAGATACTCTAAATCTCTATACTCTGGTTTCTCTTCAAACCATATACATCTTTCGCCTTTTACTAAAGATAGTCTAAATCTCTATAAAAATATTCAGTAATCAAGTGTCACTCAGGTTAATCACAAACCAAAAGGGATATACAGATTCAGTCATACTCTCATTCTCAATTCGCCTTAATCATTTTGGTATAATCATGGCATAACAGATATGGGAATTTGAAATACTAATTTTATTATCTCCATGTATCTATTCTTCTCCTAAGAAATGTATACAGTAAATACAAAGTATACAAAAAAGGTTTACCTGGGCCCTGACCAGCAAAGGAGCAGCTAGAGGGGTCTGCAGCCAAAGTTTAGATTTAGAGTCTCTGGCTCACTTGCTCACTCTCCAAATACTATCTACAGATGAGATCTACAAAGAGAGAGACCTGGCTCTTTGTTCCATAAACAAATAGGCATTTCAGATGGTAAGACTATTTTTTTTAACGTAAAGAAAACCGTTGTTTATTTAGACTCATTATTTTCATGTGCACTTTCCAATATTATTTGATTTTTCTTTTGCTTCCTGCAATACACCTTTTGGGCAATATATTCCTAGTGATATAAGCAGAAAGAAGAAATAAATTCTGACACTGGTTTGGCTACTCCTTAGCAACCTTTTTTTTTTTTTTTTTGAGTTAGAGTCTCACTCTGTTGCCCAGACTGGAGTGCAGTGACACACTCCCGGCCACAGCAGCCTCGACCTGCTGGGCTCTGGCGATCCTTCCACTCAGGCTTCCATGTAGCTGGAACTACAGGCGCGTGCTACCATGCCCGGCTAATTTTTTGATTTACTGTAGAGATGAGGTCTCGCCAAGTTGCCCAGGTGGGTTTTGAACTCGCAGGCTCAGGCAATCCACTCACCTCAGCCTTCCAAAGCGCGGGATTATAGGCTGAGTCACCGAGCCAGCTCTTAGCAAGTTTTAACAAAGGCTTAATGCATGTTCATTGATTCAAATGAAGAAACAACTTCTAACTACTAACAGAAAACATGGTCTTGACTTGTTCTAAAAGGGGAAGAAAGAAGCTTCGTTCATCTAAATTTTTATTAACTGTAAAATAAAACCAAGAGTATTATTACTGGTTCTAGAATTCAGAAAAATCTCAATTCATAATTTTCAAGTTAAGTTTTGTTGTTCAAAACTTCCCAGGAAAGTATGTGGAAGAGCTATACTAGTAGAATTTTTTGCCTTTACAACTTATTTTACAGTATAGCTAGGAATAAAGAAACTACTTGTCTGTAATATGCATCAAACCTAGTCATTCGAACAGACAGCTGCAAATATTGGCCTGCTTTTGAATTTAATTTATTCAATGAAATACAGTATTTATACTTTTTTTCAAAAAAGTCCATGTGAAGAGATCCCTATTTCATTCAAATTGTGAATATTTTGCTGTTACCAAATCAAGTATATAGTACAGTATAGTATAGTATAATAGCTTTCTATTTTATAGTTCATATTATTCTTAACCAATTGTTAAAAGTGTAAGAAGTCAACACTATGTTAGTCAAACAATCTTGGGAGAGTGAATGCCCACATGTTATAAAAGCCTGAGATGCTTACACATACGGTTACATGACATTATTTTACAATATCTTCAGATATACTTTGGAATGGCTTATGTACAAAAACCCAATTATTAAAAAAATGCTTTCAATTAGCCAATCTATGTCATTTGAACATTCTGAAAATGTTAACATTTAAATGACTGACATTTGTTAGCTTCTACTTTACTTCATGAAGATGTGAAATGATTACTGTTTTAGAATTATTTTGCTCAATTTCTAAAGCCATTTTTATTCAAACCATATAGCCATCACCCTTCCATCTAATCCTGTTGATCTGACCTAGAGAAATTAAGGAGACAATTTAAGTCAAAGCTTACAAACAAATCCAGCGCTATCCATCATAGATCAATAGCTTTGTATCTAGATTACAGACTACTTAAATAGCTTCAGAGACTCATTTATTAAAGAAAAATTAATGCTGACAATGGTTCTCAGATGGTTAGTCTTTTGACAGGTGTACTTTCTCACTTGTTCAAACACATATTTTAAAAAGAAGAAATAAGTTACTTAAGCAAGAGAAGACCACAAAAGAAAGAATAATTTATGTTTTAAATCAGAGGTCCATGGTGGTTCTACTCTTTTCTCCCGTCGATGTGGTATTACAATTACTTCTGACTTTATCATAACCTACATTCCAACATAAAAGTCTAACTAAAATGGGTAATTCTAAAGTCTTGGCATTCCTTGGAACCAAATTCGGTCTTCCCACACATATTTCTTTAACTATATATCTATCAAGCTAGTTCCATTGCAAAGGCAGAATTAGGACCTAGGTCATCCTAAAATAAATGTAACCATTTTGAATTTAGGAAAAAGCATTTAGAAAACTGGGACTCAAAAGCTATGTCAGACAGCTTATGGATTTCAGAAGACATTGTATAGACTTCTGTGTCTATCAAAATAAACAACAAATGTATTACATTGCCATGCTATTTTAATTCAAAAATTCATTTTCCAAAATAGGAAAACACAAAATGCACACTACTAGAATACTGGCAACAATACTTATATTTTAGTAACTGTATGTACAAAACTAAAACATGCCCTGTGCTTAATTCTATTACAGCATTTATCATACTTTATTAAAATCTTTGATTTTCTTTTTTTTTTTTTTTGAGTTGGAGTCTCACTCTGTCACCCAGACTGGAGTGCAGTGGCATGCTCCTGGCCACCGCAGCCTCGACCTGCTGGGCTCTGGCGATCCTTCCGCCTCAGCCTTCCAAGTAGCTGGAACTACAGGTATGTGCTACCACGCCCGGCTAATTTTTTTGATTTATTGTAGAGATGATGTCTTGCTAAGTTGCCCAGGCAGGTCTCGAACCCGCAGGGTCAGGCAATTCACTCACCTCGGCCTCCTAAAGCGCAGAATTACAGGCTGAGTCATGAGCCCAGCCTGATTTTCTTACCTGATTCCTTCAATAGACTATATGCTCCTACAAGGCCAGCATCCTCAGTATCTATCACAGTTGCATGATATATTCAACAGATGCTTGCTTGGTAAATAAATTAATATACATGGTAAAAAGAATAAAGGATTTGAAGATGTAATATTTGATTTGGGGGATATGTTACTTGCTGGCTCTGTGATTATAACTAAATTACTTAATGTCTGAGTTTCAGTGTATAAAATAGTGAAAGTATTAATAACTTCATAGATTGGCTGTGAACATATTCTGTAAAATAAAAATGCTATGTAAATGTAAGGGCTTACTACTTTATAAGTTGAGTTTGTGAAGTGGGCATTTTCCTATTTAGTATCTAAGCTATTGTCTTCTGGATAATTTTAGCCTCTCCTGCAAAATACTTGCTGGTTTGGGCTGAACCTATAGATAACAGAAACAGGCTGGCCAGTTTAAAAAGTACTATAGTAATCCACAGCCACTATGTTAAGATTGTATCACCATGAAGACCTCTTGCAAATCTTTCAATGACAGCAAAGTGTATGGAAAAGAAACAAGAAACCTGCATTTACTTTACCTACTCGACAAAAAGAACTAGGCACCTACTAAGTATTAGACCCCGTGGTAAGTCCTGGGGAAATGGTGAATCATATATGTCTGGGCTCCTAAGAAGTTATACACTGTGATCCAGTCACCTCTCTCTTTGTCCATCACTAACACCTAATCATTATGAGCCACTGCCACCCTTTGCCTGAACCATTGCAACAGACTTCTAACTTGGTCTCTCTTCTGCTTTTACCTCTGTAGTCAACTCTTAATATAGTAACCATAGGAATCCTTTTAGAACAGAAATCTACTTCATCTACTTCATGTTTCTTCTCTATTTCCAACCATCCAAAGGCTTCCCACTATTCGTATAAAACCTAAAGTCCTACAAAGCCCTACATGATGTGGCCCTTGACTACTACATTTCATACCATTCTTTCCATTACTTGCTGCTTGCCAGTCACCTTGGCCTCCATACTGCTCCTGAAATATCCTGAAAAGTGTGTTCCCATCTCAAAGTCTTGTACTTGTTTGCTATTCCTTTTGCCTAAAATGTCCTCACCCCAGATATTTGTAACGTGTATCCTTTATTTCACTTAGGTCTCTGCTCAAAACCTCTTCGAAGAGACCCTTCCAGATCACTCATTCTAAAATAGCACCTCATCACTTTCTATTTCTTTTCCCTGTTTTAATTGTATTCATAGCATTTATTACCATCTATTTAACATTTTCATTTGTTTCTGGTCTATATTTCCCATAAGAACATTAGCTCCACGAGACAATAACTGTTGGCTCATCCACCCAACATCCACAAACTCTAGTACATAAGAGATGCTCAGTAAATGGACTATTTAAAGAAAGAGAGAGAGGGAGGCAGTAGAGAGGGAAGGCCAAGGAAACAAACGACTGCGGCACTATGAGATAACTGCTCTCACAGATATGCACAAGATGCCAAGGATTATAGACAAAGCATAAGTCATTACATGCTGCTCACCCCAGGTTTTTTCACCAATAAAGTGGTTATAGAAAATTATCATTGAATTATTATTATTATTATTATTATTATTATTTTGAGTTGGAGTCTCACTCTTGTCACCCAGGCTGGAGTGCAGTGGCACGCTCACAGTCACTACAGCCTTGACTTTCTGGGTATAGAGGATCCTTCCACCTCAGACTTCCAAGTAGCTGGAACTACAGACGCATGCTGCCACACCCAGTTAGATTTTGTGATTTACTGTAGAGACGAGGCTTCACCAAGTTGCCCGGGCTGGTCTCGAAATCCCAAACTCAGGCAATCCTCTCACCTCGACCTCTCAAAGTGCTGGTATTACAGGATGAGCCACTGCACCCGGCCTGGATTATTTTTAAGCTTTTGAAATTCTATAATAATCTGGGGTTTTCAAGTTCACAATCATCCACTTCTCCACATTTATCATGTTAATACACGAAACCAAGCATGTTTCACTTCATGTAAAAATATACAAATAGTTCCAAGTTAGAAGTTTTTCTCATGTAACTACATTAATTAATGCTAACACGCCTAAATACTTGTGGCCACCTCTAACGTTTTATCTGTCACTTTTCTTGTGGTAATGTTTCTAGTGTTTCTCTTCATGATCCTAGAATCAAACAAATTAAACTCATTTGTACAAATAAATGAAAAGGCAAAAGCTCAAACCATTCAAAATGAGTAGCTGACTACTCTGCTTTTAAAGTGACAGACATCTATTACTTATCTTGGTAGCCAGTTTCAAGTTCAATCAGCCTTACAGTGGAGAAGCACTTTTAAATCTAATCACAATCTCTAAGTTTCTCCCTCTCCCTCTCACTCAAAAAAAAAAAAAAAAGTATGATAGGACACCTCCATTGCTACTTTCTGTCTTTCCTTCCACTCCTACTTATAGTTAACATCAAAAATTTGATCACTGGAAATCCATCCCAGTGGTTCTCAACTAGGAGAATGAGGAAGAAATGATCCTTGTCCTCAAGGAGTTAGGGAAGGGACAAGAAAAATACATGTAGGTAATACAAGAGTCAGACACATGCTACTAGAGGATAAATACAGTTGCACAGAGATTGAAAGAAGAAAAATGTTATCAGCAAGTATTTATTCAATGCCTTTAACAACTTGCTAGATCTTTGTGCTAGGTGCAAAGATTTAATGAGTAAGCATATTTTCTGAATAAAAAAACCAGGACCTGTTTTCTGTTATATTCGCAAAATATCTGAAATATAATTATCCTGGAAAGCCCAAAATGTTAGATCATGGTAGATATAAAACATAGTCCTTGCCCTCAAAAAGTTTAAAATATAACCAGGGAAAAGAGATGTACACCCAGAAGAAAATGCCAAAAGGTAGCATCATACACCAGGTGTCAGATGAATTAGGGCAATCACCACCAAATCCTTATTCCTTCTTTCCTTATATTTTTCAACCTATGTTATTGAAAGAATAATGAATTCTCAGAAAGGGTGAAAAAGAAAACAAAAAGTCATTTTCAAAGAGTAATTGTCTTGCTGTCAACTGTGGATAGGCTTGTAAAAACTTTGATAAGAATATACGTAGTCTGAATCCATCTGCAAACCTGGTTGAGAGGAGTTTAAACTAACATAAACTGAGCAAGTAACTTGGTATGTTTTAGATTTAGAAACTGAATCTGCCTGCTATCTAAAGGCACATAATGTTCTATTTATCTTCACAACTAGTGTAAGTTTGCTCATAAGAACAAAAAAAAAATAATTAGGAAACAGAAAATCAGAAATGAGGAGTAAGTTTAAGAGATCTATTGTACAACATGGTACCTACAGTTAATAACAATGTATTATATTCTTGAAAATTGCTAAAAGAGTAGATTTTAAGTGCTCTCACCACAAAAAAAGATAAGTATGTGACATAACACATATGTTAAATAGCTAAATTTAGCCATTCTATGATGTATATAATTTCAAAGCATCATGTGGCACACAATATATACATTTTTGTCAACTTAAAAGTAAATTGTCAATTTAAAAGTAAGTTTTTAGAAAGAAAACAAAATCAGAATCAACACATTTAAAAACAAAACCATAAAATCTCACAATGAATTTGAGATGGATCTGAGAATCTTCCAAGTCCTGGCAAACTCTATTTGGGAGAGGAACAAAGCAGCCTTAAGAAAGCATACCTTTTCCTTGAACTGAGTTACATATTTTTTGAAACTCTCAATTGGAACTTTATGCACAAGAGAGTAAATGAAGTAATGAACAATGTCCTTCACATTTTTATATCACAAGTAGTGATAAATGAAATTAGAACTCAGTTCTTGCTTTATATCATTTTCTGGCTAATCTTAGCCTTGAACTTGTAACAGAGCTAAAAATTAACACAAATCACCTCATTCTAATACTTATCTGCTTCCCAATCTTTAGGCAGTTTTATTTGATATAAGAACCAAAACTATCTATCTGATCTCAAACCAGGTGAAGTGGGGACCAAAGCGAGGCCCAAGCTTTACCTGTACAATGACCATTTGTATACCTAACCCTGAATTGTACCCATCTTTAAAATAAAAACAAATAAATAATTTTTAAAAGAACCAAAACCAGCTTAAGTCTTAAATTATGCACTAACATGAACATATAAGCAGTTAAAAACATTAATCACTATTACTCAGCAATTCTTATACAGTCTTACTGTATTTTTTCCTCTTAAGTAAAAGTTAACCTTTCTGAAGTACTTTTATGCTTATGTTACAGCAAAAAGGAGAACTACATAATTCACGGTATCTTTCCTTTTGTCTTGAGTTGTAGAAAGCAATGGTTTCTGATCTTTTAATCTTTTTTTTTCTTGTCAGTGAACTCTAATTACTTCTCTGGTTTCCTCTACCCCTTGCAACAAAAACCATCATTCTATGTATACTGAAAACTATTTTCGGTGGCTAGAATATACAAAAACTTTTCATGCATCCTATCCTGAATTGTTACCTCATGAAATTCACTTCCCTGCCTTCTTTGCCTGGCTAACTCCTGATTATCTTTCAAGACTCAGACCATGTCAACTCTAAGGAGTATTTCGTGACCCCTTTTCTCCATTCTTAGAACATTCTTGGTGATATCTCTAATAAAGTACTTATACTACTCTAATCAATTATTTTTCTGGTGTGTCATATTATGATTCCTATAGGCAAGAGCAGTCTGAATCTCTGCATACTGCACATGTGTCTGATAAATGTTTTCTTCTTAGAAGATAGGCAGAGAAGAAATCGATGACTAATAAAATGACCAAGAATACTAATTAAGACTTAACATTTTATAGTTTATCAAAAAGCTCAACTATTTAATAACAATGTATTCTTGAAAACTGCCAAGAGAGTAGATTTGAAGTGCCCTCACCACACACACACACAAAAATATGTGAGTTAATTAACTAGTTAACTTTGGCCAATCCACGTGTGCATATTTCAAAACAACATGCACACAATAAATACACACAATTTTTATTTGTCAACAATAAAAAACTCAACTTTGGAATAGCATGATTCTTCATATGTGGTAATGGCATTTACACTTATTGCTGCAAAAACACTCATGAGCGTGAGTGCACATGAACAGAAACATTATGAACAGATAAAATTGAAAAATGTGATCTGAGTTAAGAGACTTAGGGTAAAATCACAGTACAAGGTCACATCTCTTGGGTAGCTTATAGCACATCTCAATCTTGGTTTCTTCAACTGAAAATGGTGATTAAAAACACCATACTTTGATGCTCAAATGAAATAATAGATTGGAAAAGTATACAAGTATTACACAAATGTTACAAAACTATAACATAACAAGTAAATGTGCACAGCGTAAACATGTCAAAGTCTTTGACCTAACAGAAGCAAAGAGCTGAAATTTGGAACTGAGCCTTACTGAAAAACTGAACCAAAGGACTGTGATTCTAAACCATGATGCAAATGCTGATAACTTAAGACTAACCACTCATGGACCACAAATAAGGAGATCATTTTCAATTCTATGACTGTCGGAAAGAAGGTTTTAAATTCAAAGAGGGAAGAGACGGAAAGTTAAAAATTATAATCAAATTATATTTGCCTTTAACACTGTAAAAACCTTGCTGCCAAAGTACTCTCACTGATATATAGCAAAATGTAGTAAATCACTTAATTTACTCAAAAGAACTTAAATGTTGTAACCAGTCTGCCATCAAAAGAGATCAAGAAGAGGACCAATGGGACACGGGCTGCAATGTGAGCCGTCTTTAAAATGCAATTGTTCTAATCATTTTCTACAGATGCAGCCTCACAAGGGGCTGCTGTCACAGGGACCATTTACGACTTGTTATGGTGTCTCTATTGTTTACCAGCCACATTCGCTGAAAAAGGCGACAGCTGGGACAGAAAGCTGCTACTCAACGAACAATATAATCCCGTGAAAGTAATCAACAAATTTAAGGGTGTTAATTAACTTTACACTTTATCATGTTCAATTAGTTGTCCTTTCTAGAAAAGATTGCCGTGTACAATCAGTTTAGAGCGTGCCATGTTTGATTTGTAAGTGATCACTGTTTCTGTTTCAGAGTCCATGTCAGATGTTCTCTTGGGTTTTGGTGACACAGATGAATGGCTCTGCACATGTTAGGGGTGATCTGGTTTAACATAAGCCAGCATAACATAACCCCTTGTTAACACTATTTCTGGCATTATCCAAGCTGGAAACAGAAAAGCAAAAACACTCACAGCACTATTCTGGAGTCAGATAAACAAAGTTTAGTTAGCTTTTCCTGAAATAAACAGACACAAATGCATGGAGAAATAAGCAATTTTTCATCATTATTTTTCAAAATAAGACTTGTCTTTCAGGGGCATGTTTGGGATCATTTCCTCCCAGCAAGATCTCAAAGCCCTGCTGCATTATGCACAAAGCACCACTGTATCCTCAGACTTTACATAATGGAGATAAGTCTTTTCTATGGCAGTTGAATAAATGTTAGGGATGTGTTGTTAAGTACTGACTTGTGTTAAATTCTAGAATGTGACTTTTAAATCCAGAAGTTGTATTTTATAAGTATAGGAAATATGCAAGAAGTATATTAATCTATGAATGCAATTTGCCTTCTCTCTTACCTTAATGCACCTGTTCCTACTTGCTAATAGGACAAGGAAAAGCTCATGATGGAGTGACAATATATTCTGCATTGCATTTTAATGAAAGTCACTGCAGTTCCTCTGAATTGATAAATAAAGCTTTGTAACAAATATTTCATAAGCCACTGACGAGATGAACACAACTCAAAACTAAGATTTGGTAGGAGATATTTATCTTTAAGAAAACGAAAGCAAGAGACATGCATCTATCTCTTTTATAAAGAAGGCACCTACATAGGATTGTGAAAAATCTTCATAAAGCTATACCTTGTTCTTATAGACTAGCTGCTTGCTGCACAATATACAAATTAAATGCATATAATTAGCTAGTTACAGCATACATAAGGACAAAGCTGAACTTCTTCAAAATAGAAAAGTTGTTAACTCTGAAAGCTAATAATGTCCTAAGTTAAATATTAAAGAAGGAAATTATAGGCTATATTTGAAACAGCTGAAACCACAATACACAGCAGCAGAAAACATTAGTTTTCTGCAGAAGATCTGCAGGGAGAAGAGAAGCGGTCGATAGATCCTTAAATTGGAAGCAATAGCCGTTCTTCTATCCCAAGTTGGCAGCTGCTACATTTGCAGACCTGGTTCATTATTTACCCATAATGACCATCAAGCTGCAGTCAAAGTCAGATCACAACAACTGTCAGCAGCTCTTTTAATTAGCCTTGTTTGAATTCAGATAAATATCACAATAGACCTGCTTATGCTGAAAGAGCAACAGAATGTTCCGCATAGAGCTGGGCTGGCTTGAGAAGGGCCAGTGCAGTGCGGAAGCCATCAGACAAAACTGCAGAGTAGGCTTTTCAAAGGGAGGGTAAACTAGAGAGTGAAAGGGTTGGGGGGTTGTTTTGTTTTTGTTTCATTTTGAAAATCACTTTAAAAAGTAACTCCCTGACATTCACCCCAGATCAAGATGATGAACAATGTTGGTTTACAATAAAACTCTAGACTCCTGAAAGCTAAATGTTTGGAGGCCAAAGAGAGTTTACTTAATGCCCTTGGATAATATAATTTTGAAAATACCATCTTGTAAATAATATCATCTTGTAAATAATATAAATATCATTTTTTAAAGCCAAATAAGAGACCTACTGCTTACAATCTTAATGTCCTTCTACTTTACTTTCTTTAGGAGACACACGATTTGTAACATTTTCTGCTACAGCAGTTAGATATTTTCCTATAAATTTCACATACATTCCTTTCATTCAGCATTAATAACCACAAAGTAAAACAAGGATAATAACCAAATTCTAAGTAATCCAATTACTGCCATATTCCATACCCTTCTGGGCTTCTCCCCTTTCAGTTAGCTAGAGAAGAAAAACAGGCACAATGATCATCTGCCCTTTATTTTACAGAGAATTGGTTGTTCACATGAGTAGTTGTGTCATAACTTTGAAGATAGGTAAAAAAGAAGTGATAACTGACAAAGAAGACAGGGTAGAGAGGAGGAATAAGCAAAAGGCAAAATGATGATAACCTGGTAGCAAATAGGAATAAACTGGAAAAAGCAAGAAACTAACAGAAGCTGTGTAATAAGCTATATTTGGCTAATCAGGAATTACCATCTTGAAACCCACTTGGAAATCGCTTGAGAATGTGGATCTCATACTTTGGGGTGTGGGGCATAGGTGGCCACTTGACATACGAGTTGATCATGGGCAATTCTGCCATTCTTGCTGGCCCTCAAGCCAATATGTACCCTTTTGTGACCATTTCTTTCGGTGCATTAACTTAACCTTAAGGAAGGGCAACTAATCAGATGTGCATTAGGACAAAGGATACACTGCTGTTTGTACAGGGTTTGGATTCTATTTTGCTGTTTCCTTAATAAGTAGAAAAGACAATCCTATGGAAAGTAATTTAAAAATTATTATATTTTTGGTTAACTTTAAGTGCTAAAACTTGGAATAAAACTTTTATAGAAGCTGTGAGATGATGTATGTGATAAAGGCAAGCGGTGCTTAATGTAGATGATATAAGTGAGGAGAACCCTTCATCTGGTTTCATGAGAATTAATCTCAGCAGAAAGGAATACTTCTTATCCTACTTTCTTATTTTTCTAAAGAATAAGCCATAAACATCAACCTATCATGGATGGTGGCCTTCTCCTTCATCACCCCTTAACACAAACTACCGCCTAACCACTTGCACAGCCAATAGCCACAGCTTGTTCAGAGTAAAAGTCTACAGTCAAAATTTCAACTACCTACGAGCTAATTGTTAATGTGGGCCTTCAGAAGCACAATGAATTCAACATGTTAAAACAACATTTGTTCTCCTACTCTTCTCTCAAACAAAGCCAAATTAGATCTCCGTCCTATGTCCTCTCAGTTAAGATATTACCACAGTTAAGGTAAGAAATCCTATGGCAGAATTTCCCAAGATTAGTCTCCCAGAACACTAGTTCTATAGATATTAATAAGTATTAACAATGATGTAATTTCATAGCTATGTTTTGTTTCTGGCCAGTAAGGTTTCCCATCTTCCTCCTCCTGATAACAAATCCTGCCCCTCTGACCAAAGACTAATGGACAGTAGAGTACTGTATCCTCATGGCAACAATCACTAGTCCATGTGGGAGGACAAGAAAATCCAGCAAAACCAGTGGAGTTCTACTAAGCTAAAGCAGAACTTCATGTAAAAGGCTCACATGAAAAGTTCCTATAGTAAGATAATGAGGTTGATGTGCAAAGCATACCAGACACAGATAACAAAGACAGAAAAATGGAAAGCAGCACCAAGGTTTCAATTCTAGCCACTGAAACCCAAGTTCCTTTCCATGTGAGAGCTACCTTCATAACTTCCTAGCAATGTAAGTCAACCCATACAAAAACAGTTCTTCAAATTGATTAAAGGATTTATGTTCAAATAGTTAAACAGATGTATAAGAATTTATGAAGTTATTTCAACATGCAAATATGCACCTTGAATATTTCCAAGGGAGGATAAAGAATACATCACTTCTCTAACTTATTTTTTCATTAAATTTCTTCTCAGGGAAACTCCTCAGAATTAGTTTTCTCACAGGCTGTGCTTTGGGAAATGCTACTTTTAGGGTCATTTGACATCCTCCTCGCCTTTCCATATCCAGCTACTAATTTCTGATTATTTTGATGTAAAATTTTTCTTTCAGTTGGCATTTTCCCAATGGATTTTTCTTTCCCATTATGTTTAATCTTTTGGAATTGCTATTTTTTAAAAGATGTGTGGTTATGTCTCTCATAAGGCAGATTTTTAAAATACAATCTGATGAAAAGTTACTTATTGTTTATCTTATTGTGACTAGAGTTATTTCTAACATATTATTATTATTATTATTATTATTATTATTATTATTGAGTTGGAGTCTCACTCTGCCACCCAGGCTGGAATGCAGTGGCATGCTCACAGTCACTGCAGCCTCTACCTGCTGGGCTCAGGTGATCCTTCTGTCTCAGCCTTCCAAGTAGGTGAACTACAGGCATGCGCCAACCATGCCTGGCTAATTTTCTGATTTATTGTAGAGATGAGGTCCCATCAAGTTGCCCAGGCTAATGCTGAGACTAAGCTTGAGCCACTGCGCCCGGCTCTAGCACATTATTTTGTGTTTATTAGTGACTAGAGTTATTTCTAACATATTATTTTGTGTTTACTAGTCACTTTCATTTTTCCTTGATTGTTTTTCCTCTCTTCTGCTTCTGTTTGATAAAAGTTTCCTAGAATCCTTTTTTCATCCCTGTGGGGCTTTGGAAGATACAGATTACTTTTCTGCTTTCTAATAGTAATCCTTAAAATTTTTAAACATACAAAATTAATTACAAGTGTTTTTAAACAATGTCTGAAATTTTTCAGTGTTTCTATTCTTTTCTCAAACATGGCATAAAACTTCACATACTTTGATAGTAACTGATAGTAAGAAATTGTCAGAAAAAAGAGATGGGAGGAATCATATAATATAGAAAATAATGACTCAGAAATCATGAATCGTATTTTATTAAAAATATTTTTCATGATTTGTTAAGGGAAACAAGCTGAAGAAAGTCATGGAAATCTGTATGATGTAATTTATAATATACTAATGAGTTCTGGTCACTGTAAAGTCAGAAGGAAAGCCATTACACTACTTAAAAAGACAAAAAAGAGGGTCAAAATAATTTAAAAGAATAAATATTGATATCATAAAAGAAAAAATCTTATCGACAAAATTTAAAAATACATGTTTATGTGTGTGTATGTGTGTGTATAATAAGCAGTAATTCCACTGTTGAAGAAAATATTCTCTTATCAAATAAAAAATAAGAAAACCGTATTTCATAAAATGATAAACTGGATGGTGATGGACTCCCTATTATGCTTTAAAAAAAAACAAATTGGATCAATTCAAAGACAAGTCAATACTAAGCCAAGTTCAGACATATAAAAGAAGTATTCAGCAAGTCAAAATCTAGAGACATGATTTACACAGTATTTGCCAAAGAAAAACAGAAACACATCCTTAGAAATCATGTCTATCTTCTCAAGTCAAATATATAAGTGTGTGTCTGCGTGTCTTGACAGCTTAATCTATTAGAGGGTCACATGATCAAGAGTGTAGACTACATTTCTTTTCTTGCCCTCTCTCTTCGAGGGATTGTACTAAATGAACACCTTCAAGTGTATTCTGAAAATAAAATTTATGTTAAAGATAATTGTGGATTAGAGACTATAGAAAAGGTTTTAATATAATGGAGGAAACATTTCACTACTTTGCTAAGTTGCAATATTTGAGAAAATGTCCACTAGCAAGTTATTAATTCTAAGACGCAATTTTCTCACTTGTTAAATGAACTCAATAATACCTACTTCAAAGGACTGTGAAAGATAAAATAAGCAATGCTTGACACACGATAGTCATTTTATGTCCTCTAGCAAAGAAGAGCATCTTTTCACATAGTTTTCTGTGTTCCTTCTTCAATAAATTGCTTTTTGTATTTCTCTGCTTTACTTCTGATTTCTTGGTCTTTCACTTGTTAATTTATAGTAGTTGTTATGTCTACTCTGTTATATATTTTACAAATATTTTCCTTCTGTCCTGTCATTGCCTTTTAAATTTGCACCTTGTCACACAGATGAGTTGTGTGTGGTTTTTTTAAATTCTTGGATCTAATTTTTTTTCTTTACAGTTTCTGATTATATGTCTTGCTTCAGAATTTTTTTCCTCATGCTAAGATTATGAAAATACTCTTAGACTACTTTTCTCTGGTCTTCTTATATTTTTTGTCTAACTCAGTTCTTTAATCCTTCTACCACTTCTTTTTGTGTACTGTGTAGAGATCTGCCCCCTACAATGAATAGTCAATTGTCCTAACACAACTTATTAAATAAATAATCATTTCCCCACGGATCCAATTGCCTTACTTGATACTAAGTCCTCATATATACGTAGGTCTGTTTAGGAACTCAATTCTGTCCCCCAATCTGTTTATTCCTGAGTAAATACTATGGTATTTTAATCACTGTAGCTTTGTACTAAGTTCTGATATTTAATAGAGTCCTAGCTGCCTTATTAAAAATTGTTTTGGCAATTTTTTATTTACTTATTTTTTCAGATGAGCTTAAGCTTTAAATCTAAAAGCTTAAGCTTATAATCTAAAATAATACTATTCAAACTATATTAAATATTTGCATATCATTTTAGTCTTTTTGTGTTGCTGTAACAGAATATCACACACTGGGTAATATATAAAGAACAAAATTTATCTTCTCACAATTTTGGAGAGTGGAAGTCTAAGACAAAAGCACCAGCAGGTTCAGTTGTCTGGTGAGGGCTGCTCTCTGTTTCCAGAATGGCATCTTGTTGCTGCATCCTCTCTGGAGTCTCTGTCATAACATGGCAGAAGACAGCAGGGCAAGCAGAACCAACTTCCTCTGTCAAGTCCTTTCTTAAGGGTACCTAATCCCATTCAGGAGAGATGGCGACTTCATGACCTAATCACCTCTTAAAGGCCCTTCCTCTCAACATTATCACACAGTCATTGAGTAGCAACACCTGAATTTTAGAGGGGCCACAATCAAACCACAGCAGCAACATATATGCAAGAATTATATATTATTTGAAGATTACGTAAAATTTGCCTTTTAAAACCATTTTTCCTTTGTTCCCTTTTAGTAATGGCTGTTTCAGTGTCTTTTAGTTTGTTTGTTTGTTTTTTTTTTGGTGGAAATGGGGTCTCACTAGGTTGCCCAGGCTGGTCTCAAACTCCTGGTCCCAAGCAATCCTTCCACCTCAGCCTCCAAACATAATGAGATTAAAGGTATGAGCTGTCGCACCTAGCCTCAATGTCTTTAGTCATTAGTTTACTCATGTGTCTGCCTCAGCTTGAATCAATTTTCATAACTTATTTTTTCCTAGAAAACCACCCATTTCATCTGTAATTTTCAGTTTTCTGCCTTAAAGTTTATACTGCCTCTAATTTCATTCATATCTGTGCTCAATCTCTTATCTCATTCTTGATGTTCATGGTTTCTCTATTTTTCTTGGTCAGACTTCTTAAAGATTTGTCTTTTTGAAACATCAGCTTTTGGTTTTAACAATTCTATTTTTTCTTGTTAACTTATTTTCTGATTAATTTTAATTAACTAATTTCTACATTTGCTATTTTCTTCTTATTTATATTGATTTATATTTGTTCTCTTCTAGTCTGAGTTTTAGAGGTGGTTTATCATCAATATTTTAAATTATAAAAACCATTTAAAGTCTATAAAATAACATATAAAACTGTATGTGTTTTACTGTTTTATGTCCTTGTGATTAGAAAACATGATAATTTCTGTTTCTGAATCTTTAAAGCTTTTATTTGTGGCCATGTTCAAGATAAATTTTGTAAACAGTCCATGGAAATGTGATAAGAAAGTATATCTTCTATTTGTAGCATTCCATAAAGATCTATAAAACTAAGCTTAACTGTGTTAATCAATTACTTTTTTTATGTGTTGTCATCCTGACCTGTCAAATTCTGAGAGAAATATTATACATCTTCAATAAATTGTGGTTTTAAATCAAACTCTTTTTTTCTTTGTTTTTTTTTTGAGTTGGAGTCTTACTCTGTCGCCCAGACTGGAGTGCAGTGGCGGCTCTCGGTCACCGCAGCCTCGCCTGCTGGGCTCCAGCGATCCTTCCACCTCAGCCTTCCAAGTAGCCGGAATTACAGGCATGCGCTACCATGCCCGGCTGATTTTTTGATTTATTGCAGAGATGAGGTCTCGCTGCCCAGGCGGGTCTTGAACCCACAGGCTCAGGCAATCCACTCACCTCAGCCTCCCAAAGGCGCGGGATTACAGGCTGAGCCACCGAGCCCGGCATTAAATCAAACTCTTATATTTTTAAAGGTTTTTCCTTTATGTATTCATTGAAATAATAATGCTGTGTACATAAAAGTGTTTCCTCTTCATGAGTTGTGCCTTTTTTTTTCCATCGTAAGACATCCCGTTCATCCCAAATTTTGTCTTACACTTTAGTTGTTGTAATATGATGCTGCCATCCTGACAGGTGTTAAATGCTATCTCTTTGTGGCTTTGATTTGCACTTCCCTAATGATTAGTGATTCTGAGTATTTTCATGTGCTTATTAGTCATTTGTAGATCTTCCTTGGAGAAATGTCTGTTCAAATTCTTTGTCCATTTATAACTGAGCTATTGTATTTCATGCTGAGTTCATTGTGTTTACTATGTACCTTATATTTAGCTTGCCTCCTTTTATTTTCATATTTCATTCAAAATCTGCATCTATGATTTCTTAAAAGTCCTGCTGTAGCTATATCTGTTTACTATGTAGTATTTACATTATTGTTGAGTTATTTTCTTATATGACTCCTCTGACTAAAGAGTATAATTTTCTTAGAAATGTGTAGGTTTTAATTATATTTCAAATGTATAGGTTTTACTTATATTTTTGCTACTGATTTCTAATTAACTTGCATTGTAGTCAGAGAATGTAGTCTATAAGACATATTACTTGATATTGGAGACTTGCTTTATGGTCCATTGTGTAGTCAATCTTTAATAATTTTTCCATCTGTCTTGAGAAATACATTTCTTCTTCAATTATTGGATATGAGGTTCTACATATGTCCACCTGATCAAACTTACTGTGTTATACAAACCTATGTCCTTACCAATATTTTTATTGTTTGTTCATCAATTGCCTGAGAGAAGTTGGGGTGTTATGCTACAGATAATGGCTTTCATCAATGGTTCCTAGTTACCTTCTCCTGCCCTCCTTTCACTTGCCTCTAATCTTCCCCCACTTTTCTGACTGTGGGTCTCAAGACCCTTCCCAGAGAGGATCCTGCCCTATATCTTGGGGGATGGAATGCTGATGTCCTGAAACTTCCATAAAAATCCAAAAGGATAGGGTCTGAAGAGCTTTCAGAGAGCAGAACACGTGGAGGTTCCTGAAGGGTGGTATGCCCTGGGAGGGCATGGAAATTCTGCACCTTCCCCCCATACTTTGCCCTATACATCTCTTCATCTATATCCCCTGCCAATATCCTTTCTAATGAACCATATAATAAACCAGTAAACATGCTTCCCTAAGTTCTAAGCAAATTAATCAAACCCAAAGAGGAGGGTTGTGAGAACCCCAACTTGAGGCTTGTCAATCAGAAGTTCTGGAGGCTTGAACTTGTAATTGGTGTCTGGGGGAGGTGGAGAAGCCTTAGAGATTGAACCCTAAGTCTATGAGATCTGATACTATCTCCAGGTAGACAGTGTCAGAATTGAATTGGAGGACATCCAGCTGGTGTCTACTGCTTGGTGGTGTGAAGAAACCCTCACATTTGGTCACGAAGTCATCTGTGCAGATAACTGTTGTGGTGTCAGAGCAGAGGAAAAACTTGGTTTGAGTTTTCCCAAAGCAGAAGTATACTGAAATGTCCCACCATGATGGTAGATATTTATCAATTTCTCCTTGTGGTTCTACATTTTGTTTTTTGCTTTATACATTTTTGAGGTTATTTTATTAGGTATAGCACATATAAGTTTACACTGTCTTATCATCTTAGGGAGATAAAGCTTTTAATCAATAGGAATGATTCCCTTTATCCTTAACAATGCTTTTAAATCTTAAGAACTATTATATCAAATTAATTAACACATTTATTAGATATTTGCAAATCTATCTTTCTTTTGGTTGGAATTTGCCTGCTGTATAAAAAGTTACTTGTATTTTCTGAGTCTTTATGTTTTAGGGATGTGTCTTATGAACAGCATTTAGCTGGAGATTTAAAAAACCCAGCATGATAAAAATCTGTCTTGAATTTTGCAAGTTTAATCTTTTTTTCTACCATTTTATTTTGCACTTTTCCTTCATAAGTTTTTGCTCCCCTCCCCGCAATTTCTTTAAAATACAAATAACAGTTTAAGTGCTGATAAGGATAGGGAGCAACAGAAATGCTCATATATTCCTTGTAGGGATGCAAAATGGTACCGTCACTGAAAAACAGTTGGGCAGCTTTAAATTGATTCAGAATTTGTTTCTGTTCTCCTTCTTATTTTTTCCTTTATTGGTTTGGAAATAATATACCTTATTTTAACTGTTTTAGAAATTTTATCATGTGTATTTAAATTTCAACTCTAGGCCACCAGGCATGGCAGCTCAAGCTTGTAATCCCAGCACTTTGGGAAGCCGTGAAGCAGGATTGCCTGAGCCCATGGGTTTGAGAACAGCCTGGGCAACTTGGTGAGACCTCACCTCTACAATAAATCAAAAAATTAGTCAGGCACAGTAGCGCATGCTTATAGTTCCGGCTACTTGGAAGACTGAGGCGGAAGGATCGATTGCCTGAGCTCCGCAGATTGAAGCTGGGGTGGCCGTAGCATGCCACGCACTCCAGCCTTGGCAATGGAGTGAGACTCCAACTCAAAAAAACCCCCAAAATTTAAACTCTAAAGTTAATCAACATTTTAATTTACCTTTCATACAACACAAGACCTTTAGACTCTCCTGGCTTACACATTGTTCAGTATTTTAGTTCCTTCTTTAATCCCACAATTTACATATTATTATTGCTTATTTTAAAAATGTTTTTAGATTTACCCAAATGAATTTAAATTACCCAATCTTGTAGACTATTTCAAATTCTATACTTACATTCCTTCTTTGCTTACCATTTCTTATTACAGTTCAGACTTTCCTTTAGGATCAAAGGACATCCTTTAGCGTATATCTCTTGGTGTTAAATGTTATTTTTTATTTACAGAAAATGTCCATATTTAGTCCTCATTCCTTTTTTTATTTTTAAAAAGACATGCTATAAAATTAAATTTTATGTGTGTGTGAAGTTCTATGAGTTTTAACAGGTATATATTCATTTAACCATCATCATCAGGAATACAGAATAATTCCATGACCCTCCAAAATTCCCTCATGTGTTTTTTGTAGGCAAACCCTCTTGTCCTCCCCAACTCCTGAAGCTACTGATCTCTTGTTCTTTCCCATAGTTTTGTCTTTCCAGAATATTATATAAATGTAATTATATGATATATAACTTTCACACACTGACTTCTCTCACTCATATAATACCTTTGAGGTTTACCTTACTATGTTTATCAGCAGTATGTTCCTTTATATTGCTGAGTTTCACTGTATGGACATTGCACAGTTTGTTTATCCATTCACCAACTGAAGGATTTTTAGGTTGTTTTCAGTATTGGTGGATCATGAATTCAGGTACTGGACTTTGTATGTATATCAGTTTTCATTTGTCCAGGGTAAAAACCTAGGAACAGAATTGCTGGGATCTGTGCATGTTTAACTTTTTATAACCATTTTCCAAAGTGGCTGTACCATTTCACATCCCCACCAGGAATGTATGAGCATTCCAGTTGCTTCATATCCCCATTAGCACTTAATCTGTTATTTGTATTATAAAAAGTTGTAGTCACTCCATAAGTGATATATAGCAGTATCTTACTGTGGTTTTAACTTGAATTTTGCTAGTGGATAATAATGCTGAGCATTTTTTCATGTGCTTTCTTGCCAACCACATTTTTACTTTAGTGATCGGTCTGTGGAATCTTTTGCCCTTTTTGTAACTGGGTTGGTTGTTTTACTATTGACATTTAAGAAATCTTTATATATATTCTAGATATGTGCTTTTGGTTGGATATGTGATTTGCAATATTTTCTCTTGCTCTGCAACTTGTCTTTTTAGTCTCAACAATGTTTTAGGCAGAACGGAAGTCATTATAATTTTCAAAGTCTAACTTATTAATATTTTAAGAATTGTGGGTGCCATATTGAAGAATTATATGCTGAGCCAAGGTCACAGGGATTTTCTCATATATTTTTCTATAAGTTTTACAGTTTTATGTTTTATATTTAGCTCTATAATCCATTTTGAGTTAATTTTTATATAAGATATGAGGTCTAGATCAACAATTTTTTTCTTAATATACACAGAATTGTTCCAACACTTATGTCAAAAAGACTATTCTTTCTCCTTGAATTGGCTTTGCACCTTTGTCAAAAATCACAAAAAACATTCACATAGGTCTAATTCTGGACTCTTCTGTCTCACTGATCTCCATGTCTACTTTTTTTACTAATACCACACTGTATTAGTTAATGTAGCTTTTAAGTAAGTGTAAAAATTGGGTAGTGTGAGTCCTCTAACTGTAATAATCATTTTCAAAATTGCTTTTGGCTATTTCAATTCTTTTGCTTTTCCATATAAAATTAATGTCAGTTTCTCTATAAATACAATAAAAAACAATAGTGTTAAATTGGGGGAAGTTGTTATCTGATAACTACACAGAGTCTTCAGTTCCATCAATCCATGAATACAGTACACTCTCCATTTATGTCTTCTTTGATTTCTTTCAACAACTGTTAGTTTTCAGTACACATATTTTGCACAATTAGATTTATAGTAAGTTAGTTTTTAGAACTGTAAATGGTAATGTTTTAAATTTCAGTTTCCAATTGCACAAATCATGGCCTTTTCTTTATTTCGATACTTTGATATCTGGAACCTTGCTGACCCCTAGAGAGACTGCCCCTCCCAGAGCTAATCAATTCCTAGAGATAGTAAAAGGCTAGCCTTTAAGTGGGTTTGTCTATTTCACCTTTCAGTTCTGCCAGTTTTTACTTCATATGATTTGAAGCTTTGTTATTAGGTACATTTACATTTAGGACTGCTAACATCTTAGTAAATTGACCCTTTTATTATTATGTAATGTCTTTCTTTACCGTTGGTAATTTTCCTTGCTCTTCATTTTGATTAGCATTTACATAGTATATCTTTTCTATACTTTTAATCTACCTGCATTATTATATCTAAAGTAGATTTCTTGTAAACAGAACATAGTTGAGTCTCTTTTTTTAGTCCAATCTGACAATATGTTGCCTTTTAGTTGTTTTGTCCAGGACATTTACATTTAATGCAATTATTAATAGGCTTGGATTTAGGTCTACCAATTCTGTCTACTCTGCTTTAATTAATAGTTCTTCTGTTTCTCTTTCCTGCCTTCTTTTGCATTATAGTATTTGAATATTTATTAAATATTCCATTTAAACTTATCTACTGCGTCTTTGTATAGCTTTTTTTAGTGATTGACCTAGGAATTACAATATACATACTTAACTTTTCATTGTCCACTGAAAATTAACACTTTACCACTTAAAGAAAAATGTAGAAAATGTATGGCTAGGCACAGTGGTTCACACCTGTATTCCCAACACTGAGGTGGGAGGACCACTTAAACCCAGGAGTTCAAGGCTGCAGTGAGCTAGTATCACACCACTACACTCCAGCCTAAGTGACAGAGCAAGACCCTGTCTCTTAAAACAAGCAAACAATAACAAAACAAAAAATGAAAATTTATCACTATTTCACACTATTACCTTTACATTATATTGTCATCTATATCACATTTACGTACATTAAAAATTACATCAATGTTTTATAGATGGTCTCTAACTTATGATGAAAATGCACTTTTGACTTACAATATTTTCAACTTACAAAAGGGTTACCAAGATGTAACTCCATTGTAAGTCAAGGAGCACCTACAACTTTTTATCACAACCATCACACAAATTTTAAAGAACTATAAAAGAAGAAAAATACTCTATTATGTTTATCCAGATGCTTATAATTTCTGTAGCTTTCTTCTTTCCTAAAGTTCCACAGTTCTCCTCAATATCATTTTCCTTTTACTTGAAGAAATTCCTTTATCATTTTTTACAAAGCAGGTCAGTTGGAGATGAATTTTCTTAGTTTTCCTTAGCTGTGGATACCACTATTTCACCTTCATTCCTGAAAGATATTTTTGCCATATATAAAATTCTGGTCTCAGCATTTCAAAAATGTTGTTCCACGGCCTTTGGCTTTCATGGTTTCTCCGAAGTCATTACAATTGTTGTTCTCCTGTAATGCATCAATTTCCTCTAGCTGACTTCAAGATGTTTTTCTTTGTCTCTGGTTTTCAGTAGTTTATAATAATCTTGGCATAGGTTTCTTTATCCTATCTTGTGGCTCACTGAGTTTCTTAAATCTGTATGTCTTTCACCATATTAGGGAAGCTTTCATCCACTTTTTTCTTCAAATACTTCTGCACCACAATCATCTCCATCTGGAACTCCAATGGCACAAATGTTAGACTTTGTGATATTGTCTCAAAGTAACCTGAGGTTTTGTTCCTTTTTTTAGTCTTTTTTTCTCTTTGTTGTTCAGATTAGAAATTTCCATTCATGTAATCTCTATCTTTAAATTCACTGACTTTCTTTTGTCTTATCTACTCTGCTTTTGATCATACCCTATGATTTTCTTCAAATTTCTGATTACTATATTTTCAGTTATAAAATTTCCACTTGGTTCTTTTTTATAGCTTCTATTAATTTTTTTACTGAGACTTTCTTTTTTATTTCTAAAAGCATGGTTCTATTGCTGTTTTAAAGTTACAGACTAATATAAAACATCTGAGTAATCTCAGGGTTGGCATCTTGTCTTTTACCTTGAGACTTAATCAGACTTTCCTGGTTCTGTGTCCAGTAATTTTTTAAAAATCGTATCATCAACTTTTGGGTCTTGCTCAAGTTTTATTAAGAACAGTGTAGTATAGTGTGTGTGTGTGTGTGTGTGTGTGTGTGTGTGTGTGTGTGTGTGTGTGTGTAGTAGACTTTCCTGGTTCTGTGTCCAGTAATTTTTTAAAAATCGTATCATCAACTTTTGGGTCTTGCTCAAGTTTTATTAAGAACAGTGTAGTATAGTGTGTGTGTGTGTGTGTGTGTGTGTGTGTGTGTGTGTGTTTTACAGGTTAGAATCAGGCTGTATATTCCAATCTGTTTTTGTGGACTATGGTTCTAGTATCAGTACAGTTTTCAAATATCTAACAATGTTGTTAGAATCTGTCCTACATGTGCATCAGCCAGGAACCAGTCTGATATTTGAGAGGCTGTTTATAGCTAAGCTCGTAAAGCGTTTGGTCTAACATTTAGGGTCGGATCCATGTTGTATGGCTCAAGGGCGGGCCTAGGAATTAACAGACAACATCAGGGGTCTCTTTCTTTTTTTTTTTGAGTCGGAGTCTCACTCTATCACGCAGGCTGGAGTGCAGTGGCACGCTCACGGACACTGCAGCCTTGACCTGCTGGGCTCAGGTGATCCTTTCGCCTCAGCCTTCCAACTAGCTGAAACTACAAGTATGCGCCACCACACCCAGTTAATTTTTTGAATTATTGTAGAGATGAGGTCTTGCCAAGTTGCTCAGGCTGGTCTCAAACCCATGAGCTCAGACAATCCTCTCACCTCAGCCTCCCAAAGTGCTGGGATTATAGGCGTGAGCCATCACACCTAGCCCACGGGGTCTCTTTTTCAAGCTCCCTCTTAACTGTGAAGTGCCCCCAACTCTCTGACACTCTAGTACTCCACCTCCAACTCCCCCTTCTGGTTCACTGACTAGAAAGTTCTGTATTTCTGCAACTAGGTCTGTCTCTGGAGCCAAACAGTAGAATAAAAAAAGAGTAAAACAATAAGGATTACTCTACACTGATTGGACCATAGTTCCTCTGATCAGAGAGAATTCCCCTTCCTCAGATTTTTAAGTGTCTGCTTGGATGCTGCTGCTACCACAAAACTACAGTTTCAGGAGTGAGGCTCTGTGGCAGAGCTCAGAGAGAAGACAAAAAGAGAAGACCATTTCTTCCATGTGTTCTGTCTCATAGAGCCTCTCTTCCCACTCCTTGGATCAGAAATATCCCTTGGAATCCTTTTGTGCACCCTCTGCACAGTCCCAGGATTCATGCTGTCTTTGAATTCAGACTGGGAGACACAAAGGGGGTGGGGGTAGATCCAGGAAATTCATTGACATAGCTTTTGTACTTAAAGGTCTGTTTTCTTTCTCCAACATACCTGCTACTATTTACTTTTCAGAGTCCTCAGATAGCTGCTCCAGACATTCTGTTCAAGGTTTTTAGTCACATTTAGTAGGGGCGAAGGGATGGAGTGTATTTACTCCATCTTAATCAGAAGTGAAACTTAGCCATCATTTTTGAAGGAAAGTTTTGCTGGATGAAATTCTAAATTACCAGTTATCTGTCAGTACTTTGATGATACTGTTCTTCTGTCTTCAACAGTTGTTCTTTTTTTTTTTTTTTCAGTTGGAGTCTCACTCCATCACCCAGACTGTAGTGCACGCTTCCAGCCACTGCAGCCTCGACCTGCTGGGCTCAGGCAATCCTTCCGCCTCAGCCTTCCGAGTAGCCAGAATTATAGGCGCGTGCTACCATGCCTGGCTCATTTTTGATTTATTGTAGAGATGAGGTCTCGCCAAGTTGCCCAGGCGGGTCTCAAACCCGCGGGCTCAGGCAATCCACTCACCTCAGCCTCCCAAAGCACTGGGATTACAGGCTGAGCCACTGAGTTCGGCCAACTGTTGTTCTTAAGAGTCAACTTAAGGCTACATATTTAAGGGCTACATATTTTATGAATTCTACAAGCATATTTACATGATATTTATATAATTTTTAAAATGGTATTCTGGAAAAGGCAAAACTATGTGTCAGAAAACAATCAGTGTTTGTCTAGGGCAGAGGGAAGAAACTGACTACAAAGGAGCATGAGGGAAGTTTCTGAGGTGACAGAAATACTCTACACCCTAATTGTGATGATGGTTATTTGACTATAATTGTTCGCCAATCCTAACTTAAAATAGATAAATTTTATTGCACACCAACTATACCTCAATAATGCTTGGGGGTATGGGAGAGTATGGTGTCAGTCTGTACTGTCCTTTTGTAGTTGATGTGTCTTTTCTTCTTACATGGTTTAAATATTTTCTTCTTTTGTTTTAAACTCCTATTTGGTATACATTGTGCTTCCTGTTTCTATAGATTTATATCAATTCTGAAAAATTATCAGATGTTATCATGTAGCTTACTCTCTCTCCAATGTGTCTGAACTCCAATTAAATGCATGTTTAACGTTTTTCTTCTAACCATGTATCTGCCTTTCATATTACTATCTCCAATGATTTCTGTATTGCATTTGGGTTATTTCTTTAGCCCTCTCTTTCTATGAGGTCTGACAATTAAGTTTGTAAGCTTGCCACTGTGCACTTACATTGGCAGCACTGCATAAACAACTTGATAAGGTTTCATAACCTTGGTATATCAGTGTCTTACAGCTGTGTTCATATGCCTTGCTGAGTGGCATTCATTAGTGTTGTTGCATGTTTTTGTGTGCATGTTTTGTGTGCATGTTTTGTGTTTTTTTGTGTACCAGAATGTTGGAGCTTGAATTAGAGCAAGAAATAAACATTAAATTTCTTGTTAAGCTTGCAAGAGCAGAAGTGAAATCAGGGGCATGTTAGTTCAAGTTTATGGAGATAATGCCATGAAGAAAATAGCAGTATACAGATGGATTAAATGTTTTTCTGCAGGGAGAGAAAGTGTCACTGATGAAGAGACATCAGGACAGCCAATAACAAGCAGAACTGATGAGAACATTGCAAAAATTTGTCAAATTTTATGACAAAATCATTGGCTGACTGGGAGAAGCATTGCAGACAAAATAAACATCGATAGAGAAACAGGGTAATCTTAACTGAAAATCTTGATATGAGAAAGGTGTTAACAAAAATGGTCCTGAAAAAGCTCTTGCATATGACAATGCACCAGCTCTCACTATCTGTGAGGGAGTTTTTAGCCAGCAAACAAATAACTATATTGGAACACCCCCTCCCTACTCACCCGATCTGGCCCCAATGACTTTTTTCTTTACCCAAAGATAAAGGAAATATTGAAAGGAAGACATTTTGATGATATTCAGGATATCAAGGGTAATACAACAGTAGCTCTGATGGCCGTTCCAGAAAGAGTTCCAAAATTGCTTTTAACAGATGGACTAGGTGCTGGCATTTGCAAAGCATCAAGGGGAGTACTTCAAAGGTGACGGTAGTGATATTCAGCAATGAGGCTTGTAGCACTGTTTCTAGGATGAGTTCATGAACTTAATTTTCAGACTTGTATTTACAAATTCTTTCCTCAGTTCCCTGTGCCATTTAACTTACCTATTAACTTTTAAATGTCAATGATTTTTTCCAAATTTGATTGGTCATTTTTGGTATTTTATTTTCAATTCCATCTTTTACTTTTTTAAATGTTTTATATATAGTCATTTCATATTCTATTTTGGGAATTTCAGTATCTGTAGTTCATAGAGATGGAATTTGCTCCTGTTGGCTTCTCTGGTGACTTGTTTTCCCATATGTCTGTTTTTTTTTAAAATGTGAGCTTGTATTTATTGTACTTGATATTTGTGAACTCTAAGAGTGCTGGATTGAGGATGATTCTCTTCAAAGAAAATTTTTACTCTTTCTATGGGTGACAGGCCCTGGTAGCTCTATCAACTTAAGTCCTTAAATTTCATTTATTGGTTGGGTATTTTCCCAACTGAGTAATTTAAATTTGGACTCTATGCTTTTAAGTTCAGAGCTACTGTTATAAAGATTCAGAGAAAACTTATGTATTTTATTTCTCAACCTATAACCAGCATGGACAGACAGACTCCTTAACCAGTAAGCAAATATTTCCTCATTAGATCCCTTAGCCACTAGGCAAATCACCCACAGACTACCCTTTCTCTCTGGTCTCTTTGGGTATTCTGGCAAGTGGGGTGGGGTGGGTAGTGGTCAGCTTCCTTACTTTGTGTGAGCACAGGTCCTAGGTTCCCATTGCTGCATGACTTTTTACCCATCGATGTTAATCCCCAAATCCCCCAGTTCCAAGAATGAACATGTGCTCTTAAGGAGCTTCTGGGTTTATTCATTCTTATTTCAGGTTACTACTCAATTATTTAGTCACTGAAGATCTTCCTTATCTTTTGAGGAATGCAAAACGCATTTTTTAAATGTTTACTGTAATTTATCCAGCACCTGGGTGTTCTTTTGAAACAGGGTACTTTATTATACCTAGTCCACCAGAAGCCAGAAGCAGTAGATGGCTATGTAAAGAAACAGAACAGGTCCTTAAATGTCAAAGGAAAATTGATTTCCATCGTGTTTTCATAACAAGATACCTCTGACTGTTTTCTCATAATAAAAGTTTCATCTTTACAATTAGCACCTGCATTATACTAAAAATTTATGACAGATTGTTGCTTTTATGGCATCTTTTTTTACAAGTGAAATCAAGAAATTTTGCTCAACTAGATGCAGCAGTCAATCACGGTACTGAAGATGTACCACAAAAGTAATCTAAAAGAAACACTTGGTACTTAAAATCTCTAAATTTGTGCTTTTTGTTTGTTTGTTTTAAACATCCCATAAAATATTTATTATCCACAAATCAATCATTTACTGAATATCTTCTGTGTAGGAAGAACTCACTCCCATACAAAAGTAACTAAGATCCAAAACTTGCTCAAATTAAGTTTGTGATCCAGAAAAGAATTAGTGTACTATAAAATTAATCTTAATACATAAAATATTAATTGCTATACAAAAGTTAAAATGTTTCAAATTCAAAAAAGGAAACATCACATTTATTTGGGGCATAAAACTAGAAGAGTCAAAAAAGCTTCACTAAAAAGATCAGATCAATATGGCTATGAAAGATGATTAAAATGATATGCTAATGAGAAATGAGTTGGGGCAGAGACAGAAATTGTAGGTTAAGTGAATTGCAAAAGCAAATGCATAAAGGTATAAAAGTATGAGATTTGTTCAGAAAATAACAAGTAACTGAATCTGGAACAATTAAAACTCTCAATTATTGAGCATTTTCTTTCTTCCAAATTCAGAATCATTGACTTTCACTTAGTCTTCTGCAAATATGACAGTCTCTTTTCCAATACTCACCCTTGAATACTATCTCTTCTTGGAAGGTCCTCATCCAACACCACAATATGTCATAAACATCTATAAGTTCTTCAAGAAAGCAATTACCTAGCAGTGAGACTAGTAAATGTGGATCAACTCATCATGTAACTTATGGCAATTGCCAATCCACACTGTAATGCAGTATCTTTTTCCATGCCCACCTCACTGACTAATCCTCCCCAGGAACAAGGATAACTTGTTCTAGCAAAGTATCAGATACACATATTATTCTAAAAAACAGGGGTGGAAAAAGTATGGGAGAAAGAGTAAAAGGAAAATCCTGTAAAGTTCTTGCATTAATGAAGGAACTTTGGTAGATAATGCAGAATCATAATACATCACTGTCTGAGAAGACAAAAATGTAGCAGCAGACTCTAAGGCTGTGCACTGTCCAATAGGGCAGCTACTAGTAGCATGTGGCTGTTGAGCACATGAAATATGGTAGTTCAAATTCAGATGTGCTTTATGTATAAAAAACACACCAGAATTCAAGGACTTAGTATGGAAAAAATGCAAAATACTTCAAAAATGTTTATACTGATTACATGCTGAAATTAGAACATTTTAGACATACTGGGTTAAATAAGAGGCATTATTGAAATTATGTTCACCTGTGTTTCTTACTACTTTTTAAAATGTGGCTACTACACGCTTTAATGTTACATACATGTGGCTTACATTACATTTCTATTGGACACTGTTGCTTTCAGAATTGAACCTAAAAGATCAGAAAAATTGAAACTGTAACATACCTCAAGAGGAAGAGCTGGTTTTATTGAAAAGAAAATGAGCCTTTTTAAATGAGTTTGATTTAAGGGGTCCAATAAATAAAAATTCAGGTCTGGAAATCAGAAAAGTCTGTGATAGAATTATAGAATTAGGAAAACTCTACAGAGATGATATAGTTGAAATTTTGCAAGAGTAGGTGAATCCCCACAGAAAAACTTCAATCACACAGATTGGAGAAGAGGAGGAAGAATCAGCAGGTAGATTTTCTCAAAGGACAGGAAGAGCTGGCATCCCAAGTTGGACCTCTGAAATCATTGTCCACAGAAGCATGACACTAACAGTATGATAATTTGGGAATCTTCTAGATTGAATATATTTGAGGCTGAAAATAGGAACCCAAGTATATTAGAAAATATTGTTTCCAAGGAAAAGTATATTCTAAACTCCAAATAGGCAACTCTACTGCTTTTTATATATAAACAGACAAAAAGCCCTGCAAATTATTTTCTATCATAACAAAGTACATACACAGATTCAGGCATGCAAAGCATTTTAGTTATTGCTGCCATAAGATAGAAAAAAGAATTAGTTATGGACACTTCTCTTTCTAATAATAATATATACTATACTCAGCCACTGGAAATAATACTTGAAAAAAACCAAAGAATATAGCTCAAGTTCAAAATCCACATACCTTCCACATCTCTTTTTATTTTTACTAAAACGTAAGAAAGTTGGAGCTGTTATAAGCAAAAGATTATTTTAACTAAACACAATTTCTTCAAAATAGAGTTATGCACATGTTGGGTATACCATCTCAAAGCATAGAATACTTTTTCCTCTCACTTAGGAGACTTAATAGAGACCTATTTGTATTCCCAGGTATATTACAAATAGGCAATCAAGAAGGGCAAGTTGACTACTATTCTCATGTATTCAGAAGGAACTTTATTAGACAAAGGTCTATTTTTTGCAGAAAAGAGTTCTAGCAAAGGATATCCCACAACCTTCCCCGATATCACAAATTATTTAATTTTCCCAGAATGGAATTATAAAGCCAGATACCCTGCCAAATAGGTTTTTTATTGAAAATTTTAGCAGTCTTAATTTACTTGCCAAGAATCTGAACTCAATGGATTTATCACGTTGTTGGGTACAGTAATTACAATTTGAGAGGGAAAGGATGCTAAGTGGCCTCCTTGCCATGGTGCTTCAGAGGCAGGGGTCATCTCCACCTAAGGAGGATATCACAGGAGGTGGCATCTATGATGAGCTTAGAATTTAGCAGATAAAGAATGGGGAAGACATTAAAATCCTAGTAGAAACAAAGCATAAACAAGCACCAGGGACTTGAATAAATGAGGTGAACATATAAGAAACAGTGAATTATTCCATTTAGTTAGATTTAAGGCATGGGCAAAGAAGTAACAGGAGTAAGAACAGACAAGTAAGTTGGGTACAGGCTGTGGAGAGCCTTGAATGCCAGGGCTGAGAACACTGGGCTGGACTAGGAGGACATTAGGAACCAGAGGTTTCTGAACAATGTGTCAGAAGTGTATCTGGGGCAGACAGAAGCACATCTCAGAACAGTGAGGTGACTACAACCTTAGAGCAGCAGCAGAGCAGCAGGGTGGTAACGGCAGCAAGAAAGAGAGGACGTCTGAGAGCAATGTGCTGATGTACCTGCCTTCGAAGCAAGAATGCGCAGGGCTATTTTCAAGAAAAGGAAACATATGTATACATGTTTAGTTTTTTGCCTATTATCAGGAAGCCTCCTCTTGGGCAACCAGCCTAGCCTATAAGGGAGAAAACAGTTTTTATCACGAGTTGGGAAAGCTGCCTTTTCCTGAATGGATTCCGGCTGGACAGGCTGAAGAGAGCCATCTGCTCTCAGCAACAGCAGCAGCAGCAGCATGCCTGTATATCTGCGTACGGTCTTCCCTTTGCTTTGCTGGTTGGCTCAGCTCAAGTTGCCCGCCCTGGGATTCCTTTAACATATGCAGTAAATGTCACATTCTACTACTCACAGAATCAAGGCAGAAAGTTTGAGAAGAAACATTCAGTTGCTGACAAAATAAAGCAGTTGATGCACATTAAAGTGGAAAAGGAACCCAAAGGTGGGAGGGAAAAAAAGCAGGAGAGATAGAGCAGAAAACAGGGATAGGAGCAAGAGAAATCAAGAATGAAGCATGAAGACAAGACCAGGGAAGAGGAAGACACTGATTATAACCAGTACACCTGTGTTCACTTAAATGTAACTAAAATTGGCAGTAAAACTTTATTTTCAAAAAGATTTTTGGCCCACAAAAGGTGTGAAGGTGGTAACAAAGTTAATTATGCTTCATAATTAGTAATTAGTATTAGATAATGAAGTCCTTGGCGATGTGCTACTCTACTGATGGAAGACCAACATCAGAGAAATATAATAGTGTACTGGAATAACCACATATGCAAAGTACACAGAACCATTTCCACAGTTAACTTGTCATTGAATGATTAAATATGAATTCATAATTAGAAAAATCCACATTGTAATTTACTGGCCTTCCTGACTGGTCTAGTTCATTAAAAGTTGATTACTAAACAGTGACCTCTAGTGGCCCATAATTTTCCAATACTATATTTTTTTCTCTTCCAGAATCAGCATAGATTTGAAGAACATATTTACCCTAAATAAGGCAATTATTTTGAGATGTTACTATTCTTTTTCCCTATAAAGGGAAATATGTATTTTTTTTCTATTCTTCCCTCCGTGAAATATATTGTGAGCTGGGCTCGGTGGCTCAGCCTGTAATCCCAGTGCTTTGGGAGGCTGAGGTGAGTGGATTGCCTGAGCCCACGACTTCGGGACCCACCTAGGCAACTTGGCGAGACCTCATCACTACAATAAAATAAAAAATTAGCTGGGTGTGGTAGTGCACACCTGTAGTTCCAGCTACTTGGAAGGCTGAGGCGGAAGGATCGTCGGAGCCCAGCAGGTCGAGGCTGCGGTAGCCGGGAGTGTGCCACTGCACTCCAGTCTGGGTGATGGAGTGAGACTCCAACTCAAAAAAAAAAAAAAAAAAAAAAAAAAAAATATATATATATATATATACACACACACACACACACATATATATATGTAGTGTATGAATATATATATACATATGTGTGTGTGTGTGTGTGTGTGTGTGTTTGTGTGTGTATATATATAGTGTATGACAAATACGAAGTGCTAAAAAGGTTTCTTGCTTCTACCCAAGTGTCACATATTAACATTTGATCTTAGTCAAAAGGCTAAGAGGCGATACACATTCATTAACAAATTGTAACCAAGCACCTATCTGTGAGACTCTGGGCTGTGTGTCTGGGTTATTTTATTAATAATTAGAAACAGACTTTACTAATTCCTTACTATCCAACAAGAGATTAAAACAACATTAATGCAATTGGCATGCTACTATCTATTCACTGCCCAGACACACACAGGACATTCTGGAAACACACTTAATGTTCAAATTCAAAGATACCAGTAGTTTCTGATTCACTGCATATCAAACTACTGAGGTTTATCTTAAAAGGCAATAGATCAGCAAGTGTAAAAAAAAAAAACAAAAAACCTAGTTCATCTTTTAAATTTTTCTTAAAGAGATTTTTTAATAACAATGACCCTTCTCAAGAAAATTATTTTTATAGAAGGTATGTGAATTTCCAAGCTTCATTTTTTCCTTAAAATGAATACAAATTTTTAAAAAGATCCATATGTCTATAGTAATAATTTAAGTTAAATTTAAACACAATTTACAAATCCATAAATATATTTTCTTTTATTACTTGCAACACAGGTATATTCATTATTAAAACAAAGTTGCAGAAAGGCTCATAATATAAAGAGAAAACTTTGGGTATGTTATTGAAAGGATTATATATCCCTTCTTCCCCACAAATCAGTCAAGATACTGATCCTGGTACTCTAAAGTAGCAACAATGCTATAGCATCTTTTGAGAATGTGATTAAGCCTCCAACAAATTTAAGATGCAAACAAAATAAACATATATACTTCCCTCATCTACCACTGCTGCAGAACACATGGGTGTCAGTGCCAGTTGTTTTCCATGATGATTTAATATAGTAGTTGGATTATGAGTTGTACCTTCTGCAACAACTGAATCACCATTTAATACTGTTATCAACAGTTCATGACCCACCAGCAAGAAATGTCAACCCGATTAATCTAAACACTGCTGACCTCAAACAAACAAACAAAAAAAACCCCTTACTCCTCATGGTAGAATACTGCTATTAACATCTACTGTTCTTTAGTATGAAAATATATAAACCAAATCATTAAATAAAAGTAATATTTTAGAGTCTAGTATGCTAATTTTGCAAAATGAGAGTTAATAGGGTTCTGAAAAGGTAGAGCTGAAGAACATAAAGTAGGATAGGGACATTTTTCTATACAACATCAAGACTACTGTCACACCTAAAAAATTTGTCATTGATCCAGTGTCATCTAATATATAGCCCATATTCAAATTACCTTAATTATCCCCCAGATAACTGAGCTTTTTTATTTTCTTTGATCCAGCATCTAATAAAGTTCCATTCATTACATTTGAATGTTTGTGAAAAGAGGAGAAAAAGAACAACAACAAAAAAGACAATAAGAAAACTAAGAAAAACATTTTTTCTTAAAGACAAAGGACTTTGTAAGTTTAGTATGACATTTAAAATATTTGTTTTCTCAGTACTGTAAATTAGGGTGCAGTAAGAGATCATTTTGGTTATAAGGTTCACTGTTAAACTCCTCTTAACATAAGTTTCAAAATTAACCAGATTAGATATAAAGGATATAAAAGCACAGCTTTTGGAATTTCACACTTCCTCCCATGAGCAAAGGTATAAGAGTGTGCTGGTATAAAATACTGAACCTTCCCAGTGCTACTGAAATATATCTCTTGCAGTTCAACCTGCTTCTGTCATCACAATGAGGCATTTTGATGGGATGTAAACATGAAAGTATGGCATTTCAGAAGAGATTATTTAATGCTGCTATTTTAAGATTCCTACGAGGTAACAGAAAAGCACATATCCTACCATCAGGTTTCAGAAAGGCTCATTAGACCACAAATTAGACACATGATTTTTACTAACAGCAGAACCAAATTTTCTTCATTACAATAAGCTAGATTTTTAGTGCCTGAAAAAAGTGAGTTCAACCCTGCTTCCACCTAGGCTGAGAGGTTAGGACTCTAAGAAAAAACATCTGAGAGCAGGCAGAACAAGTCAAGATTCTCTACAACTAAATGCCTGCCTTTAAAAAAAAAAAAATCAGACTCTATGTGGTAACCAAAAAGACTTACCCTAAAATAATAATAATCAGACAAATCCAGAATGAGGAACATGTCTTAAGACAACTTGGTCTGGACTCAAAAAGTATCACAAAAGATTTTTTTTTTTCCTAAATGGAGGACATAGGAACTGGATTATAGCAAGATGAGGAAATATTCAAATGTAATGAATGAGCCTTTATTAGATCAAAGGAAATAAAAAAGCCCAGTTATCTGGGGGGACAGTTAAGATAATTTGAATATGGGCTATATAGTATATGACACTGGATCAACGAAAATTTCTTAGGTGTGACAGTAGTCTTGATATTGTGTAGAAAAATGTCCCTATTGTCAGAAGATATATACTATAACTATCTGGCATTGAGTGGTTCTGCCAGAAAGAAAAATCAGGGTTAGGGGAGAGACAGGAGTAAGAGAGAACATATAAATTGAAATTTAAAACAGAACAAATAATTAGATAGAACACTGACCACACATAAATGGAATCTTTATATACTCATAATTTTAACATGTTTCATGAATTCTTAGTTGTCTTCCAAAATGGCAGGAAGTGAAGGAGAAAAAATTCTGCCCCAAAGACTAATGGAGGTAAATAGTTATCTCCTGGTTTATAAAAGATACTTTCACGAATCATCTGAGTCAATTTCTACAAACAGAATAATTATTCATTAATTTACATTATTACACTGCTGAGATCTCTATCTCCATTTTAACAAGCAGGCTTGTATATGTGCTTTGTGTCTTCAGTAGCTCTGAGTTTGCCTTGGTTACAGCTTCCCAAGTTAATGACAAACCACGCTAATGGTATTTGTTCTACGGTATCTACCAGAACATTATGTATAGAAATAACCTAGCTGAGTTCCACTTTAGAGTTGTATTACAAATAAAAACTCAACCACCAAAAAAGAAGCTAGGCATCTTTATCATACTATTTGGCTCACATTAGTAAGAAAAGCAGGATTCATAGACTGGCTCTGTAACATACTGCCATGCTATTGAACACAAGAAAATCCATAATGCTTACTCCCATACTAAACTGCACTGCATGTATATTGCACATGTATATTTTCAAAACACACAGGAGTCTGCTGTCTGAATAGCCATACTTTTACAAATTAGGAATTGAGGAAAAAAGATATAGAAACAAATTAAAATGCATATGGCTGTTTTCCTATGATTTTTCATGAAACAGGAGTGTCAAGAAAACAAATCAGGCATCCTCTAATTTTAATGAAAGAAATGCAATCAATTATAGCAAGACCATAATAGGCATTTCTCAACACAAGAATCATTCCCAGCCTCATTTTATAGATGAGAAATAGTGATGGGCAGGTGGCTGAATCCAGGTCTTGTGAGTAGCAATGATGAGTAAGAACAGCTTTGAATTTGTATAGATCTGCTGCTGCTAGGAAAAATCCACTTGAAAAGCAAAGTTTAACCACTTAAAAATCAGAAAAATCCCAGTTCCCAGTAACAACAACAACAACAAAAACCCCCATAACCAGGAACATCTACATAAAAATTCTAGAAAAAAATTTCAGATGAGGATATTATACTAATAGAAAACTTCCAAGTAATATTGTTAGATGAACAGATTTTAGCTTCTAATTTGCTCACAAACACAGGGGAAGATTTAGTAGGCATGTTTTGTGCTCGTCAGATCTTACACTACAATGTATGTCTTTTCTTTCTAGAAAGATTCATTCATTCACTCATCCATTCCCTCATATAGCCATTCAACACAAGTACCTACAGTGGGTTAAGGACTGTTACAGGCACTGAGAATACAGCAGCGAACAAAACAGAACAAATCCTTGCTCTTGTGGAGCTTATATTCTAGCATAGTGGTTCTCAAAGTCAACTGCATATTAGGAACTCCTAGAGACTCTGGTTTAATTGCAGAGAAGGCAACAGAGGTGGAGACCAAAGCAGAAGTAGAGAGGTTGACTTCCGAGAGACCACACTAATAGTTCATCAATTGTGACAGGAGGGAAGGCAGAATATATGCAAACAAACACATACAGGATAGTAGATGGGGCGGTGGGATTATGTGGAAGTTCTTTCATGATTGTGTCTGTTTTCTCAGTGAAAGTAAAAAGGTCATCAGTTGACACTGGGGGAGAGTACAAGAGGTTTGAAGAGAGAAGAGAAGGTGTGAAATGATTGTTTAGGGGACAGAATGACTGGCCACACTCAGAAAATGAAGGAAAACTGTCAGGCAGCCTTAACGGCCAATTTGAGATTAGTGATCATTAGTGAAAACAGCCCAGCATGGTCATCCACTTAATTCAACCATGTTCAAGCTATTCAAGGGCAAGTAATAGTTCGGTTTGAGCAGGAATGGGGTCAAATTTAATAGAGGGAAAGAGGAAGAAGGGAACCAAGAATTTATAACCATGCACAGTGGAGTACAAACCAGTAGGGAAGAAAGGGAGGACACGAGGAACACAGGGATAAAGAAGAGGCTATGTTAGCTCTAACAAGTATTGCCGTTAACAATATTGCTTATCTTTCTAACATTTGAAATTTCCTTCTGCTAAGATTACTCATTTCTTTTTTTAGAAGGTAATGGTCCCTTCCTCTCAACTTTATCAAGGTTTAATTAACAAATAAAAATTTCAAAGATTTATGGTACACAACATAATTTTTGATATATGTACACATTGTACAATGATTAAATCAAGCTAATTAACATAACGATCACCTCATATACTTATGACTTTTTCTAGATTCTTTGTGTTTTACAGTAACCAAAACATAGCCTATAATCTTAGTTTACTTCATACTTCACGAGAATTTAAAATTTGTAGATTTTTCAGCACTTTAAGACCATGACACAGAATATCATTTTTCCATTCTCACCTAAAAGAAAGGAGATTCCATTAGAAAAAAGAATCTGCAAAGACAGACCAGTTCAAACGGATTTGGCTTCTTGTGGTTTCTTTGATAAAGACAGATCCTCTAGAAGAAATACAGTACTTGATTTTAGACCCCAACTTTATTTAAAGTGAAGCATATTTATCAGAGAGAAGATAAAATAAAGAGGTGCTTGTTCTCACTCTTTAGATATAATTATAAGTATTTAAGAACAGGGACCAAAAAGACTTCATGCTTTTACTTAGAACTTACGAGTTTCTTTGGAACATAGCTGTCACTTGATTATCTCAGCTGCTAAAGTAATTAATTCTTCTTTATTCTCCTTGAAATATTGTATGCTTTACAAGTCTACAATGCCTTCCTTTCAACTCTGTTATACAATAAGCTCTAAGAAGCAAAAGATTTTTTTTCTTCACTCATTTGGCAGCAAAACTTTACCTGAACTGATATGACATTATTTATAGTCTTCATGAAGGCTATAAATAGTGTTAATATTCACATTTCACTGCAAAAATAATGTATTTGATTACAGGGCATTGCCCTGGACTCTAAGGGATGTTATATAGTATATGGTAAATATACACTATCTTTCTATGATTCTGAAACAAAACTCACAAGGCTCCAAGAGTTTCAAGTAAGGGATTGTAGACCTATAGAATGTTTTTTTCTTTTTCCATTTTATGAACAGAAACTCAAACTTCTGGCTTAATTTTAGATTTATTATAATAGTTCCTTTCCACTTACTGAACGATACCAAGCATTGGGTTCTATACGTGTATACATTATTATTATTTTTTTGTTTTGTTTTGTTTTTGTTTGTTTTTTTTTTTGAGTCGGAGTCTCACTCCGTCGCCCAGACTAGAGTGCAGTGGCCGCTCCCGGCCACCGCAGCCTCGACCTGCCGGGCTCCGGCGATCCTTCCGCCTCAGCCTTCCGAGTAGCCGGAATTACAGGCGCGCGCTACCACGCCCGGCTGATTTTTTGATTTATTGTAGAGATGGGGTCTCGCTGCCCAGGCGGGTCTCAAACCCGCGGGCTCAGGCAATCCACTCACCTCAGCCTCCCAAAGGCGCAGGATTACAGGCTGAGCCACCAAAACCTGGCTTATTCTCTTGTTTTCAAAAGGCCCTTATTTTAACTGTACAGGAGTTTTATTAGGCATTAAATGTCACAGACACATTGCTATCTTACAGAATTTTAGAGCTGCAGGAGATGTTAGAGGAAAGTAAAATATATTGAACAGCTACTACATGCCAGGTGTATTACCTCACTTAAACCCTTAAACAAGCTCGAGAGTTAGCTATTGCTTTCTGATTTTTAATGTGCAGAGAAAAAAAAATTCAGGCTTGGCCAATGTCACAAAACTAGTAAAGAAAAAAATGTCTTCATCAAAAGTCAGAAGGAAACATTATCTCATGATGCAGTCTAATATCCTCACGACAATTTAAAAATATTTTTTCTACCTTCCTGTTCCAGACAAAAATGCTTATCGCCTTAGAATTATAGAATACTATTATAATACACATATTATACAACTTTAAAAAAATTGAATCATACTGTATGATGCTTTTGCTAACAAAGTACTGTAAAACCTTTTAATGTCAAATATTCACCTACACCATTGATTCATAATACATAATTTAACAATTCCCTCTTATTAGACATTTGGGTTATTTCTAAGTCTTCATTATTTTAAACCAGTGATTCTTAAGTTTTTTGGTCTTAAGACCTCTTTATATTCTTAAATATTGTTGAGGACCTCAAAGCTTTTGCTTATTTAGATTATATCTATTGGTATTTATTATAAATTAAAAAGAAATTTTAAATTATTTATTTTTAATTCACTTTAAAAACTAAACCTACCACATGTTAACATATTTTTATGAAAAATAACAAGTTACCAAAACAAAAAAAGAATAATAATAATGAGAAAAATAGCACTGGTTTACAATTTTGTGAATCTCTTTAGTTAAAGTTTAGTTTAGTTATTTAGTATCTTAATGAAAGACAACTGGATTTTCATAGTAGATTAAATGCAGAAGCAGATATATGTTGTCTTGGTTGAGGTATATAAGGAAAAATTGGTCTCCTACAGATAACATAATTAGAAAAGGTAAGAGTATTTTAATAAACTTTTCAGATAATTGTGACTATTCTCCTTTGATATTAAACTCAAACTAGACAAATAGTCTCTTAAAGGCTAGTTGTAATGTAGAATCTGAAACTGTTACCAAGGAATTCTTAACCACATTATATCAGAATCTATCAGTCTATTTTGCACTTTGCATCTTTTATCCAGGCATAATTTTGTAACATGATACAACAGTCATTTGGAAAATAGTGGTTCAGTGAGTTGTGCAGATCTTTCAAATTCCCAATATTATGATATCAGAAATTCACAATCTTTAATAGCATCATCAAACTCATCAAAAAAACTTTTAAAAATTAGAGAACTGTTAAGTTCTTACAGTCAGATACAAGTTTTCCAAAATTCTAATTTTTACTTGAAAGATCCAATTCTATTATTGACAACAAATACTGTCAGTTGCTTTCCTTGAGGTAACAGGCTCACTTTTTTTTCCCTATAAATTGCCCTGTCAGTCATTCTTTCAAATAAAAATGGTGTTCCATAAAAAAAGGAGATAGTTTAGCTGGCAACTCAAGCAATCACATAAGTACTTTTCCTCAAGACAACCATAGTATCAACTGTAGCAGAAGTGTTTTGTGCATAATTTCCATTTCAGCAAATAAAATATAAAAAGTCATATTCAAAATTAAGGTTTAATAAAATTAATAATTTTTAATGTTTCATCAAGGATATTCTTAAGTGAAACTGCATTTGTGTGGCCATTAAGAACACAATGCTACTCTCTTGATTCATGCTAAAGGGCAGCAGTTTTAACTACCATTCCTTTTGTACCAAAAGCATTACTATATTACTAGAAAAAAAAATTTGACTTCATAGCCCCACTGGGGAATCCATGGAGGGCACGTTAAGAACCAGTGTTCTTAACAATGCTAAAAGTACATTCTTATAATTTTTACACATATTCTTAATTTAGGGGAATAAACTCTTAAAAGTAGAATTACCAGATAAACATATATATGTGATTGTATTATATATACTTAAGTTTTTGGTGCATTCTGCCAGACTGTTCTCTGAATTTGTTGAAATAATTTACATCATCAAAGCAGTCTGTAAGGCTACACATTTTCCCCTACCTATGCTAGTAAGAGACTTTGTATCTTTGCCAATTGGAAGGTTCAAAATAGTAACTTTCTTTGACCAGTATTGCTACCATAAAGTCCAAGTTGTCCCATAATTAGCCAGGTAACACTGCACATTTGCCTTCTTTGTGAGTCCTATTTCATCTCATTAAATGGAGGTATTACTCACCCTAATTCAATGAAATGATACAACCCACAAATCAAATATTAAGAAAAGAATGAAAAAGTAAAAAAGCACTAGTAAGATAATTCAAAGAGAAACATAAAATGTTAATGACATACACACAAAGGAAGTGTATAATTTTTCTGTTTCACTTAATTTGGTTGTATTAAAAGTGAGGTTTTATAACATTAAGTTTTTCGTTTTACTCAAAAATGCATCTAGGTAGAGTTTTCCTGTCCTTAAAAAAGGGGGGGGCCGGGCTCAGTGGCTCAGCCTATAATTCCAGCGCTTTGGGAGGCTGAGGCGCATGGATTGCCTGAGCTCATTGGTTCAAGACCAGTCCAGGCAACTTGGTGAGACCTCATCTCTACAATAAACAAAAAAATTAGCCGGGCATGGTAGCACGTGCCTGTATTTCCCAGCTACGTGGAGGGCTGAGGTGGAAGGATTGCTGGAGCCCAGCAGGTCGACGCTGGAGTGGTTGTGAGTGTGCCACTGTGCTCCAGCCTGGATGACAGAGCAAGACTCCAACTCAAAAAGAAAAAAAAAGCTGTGCTATCTGGTTATATGATTTTTTTAAGAGTGGAAATGTTTAAAGATGGCAAAATTATCCATTTAAGAACACAGATGTTCCTGGAAGAAGTGATAAAGGCTAAAGTTTATTAATAGTAGGCAGAAAGTTGGCCTTCCTCCATGATTATTCTAATCTGAGAAGATAGGTGTTTATATAATCCCTCCACATAAATGGAGTCCACCTGGATGTGAAGGTGGGAGGGTGACCTGAACAAACTAACTTCACACAAGTTCACTAATTTTCTGTGCAGTTTATTCTTCAAACATGTTTTTTTCTTATGAACAATAAATCTAAGATAAATTATTGAATTATCACCAATTTCTAAAACAAAACAAATGCCCTTGTTGCAAATATGCAAAGACAGAGGAAAAATATAAAAAGGAACATTATTTTCCACCCCAACCAACCATCAACATGGACACTCAGGAAGGTTGGCAACTTGGTTTCAATGTGGATTACTACCATAATCCAGAATGACTGCAGTCTAGAGCAAATATATATGTGTGTGTGTGTGTGTGTGTGTGTGTGTGTGTGTGTGTGTGTGTGTGTGTGTGTGTTTTGGGCCTTTTCTCTTTTAAGGAAGAAAATCACTCTGTGAGGTGTTAGCTTTGTGGCTGCAACAGTAACTACCTCTGCTACCCTGGGACAGATTTCTTCAGCTTAACAACCCTCACTGGTGACTTGTGACATTCTCCTGCGGGTCCCTGCAGGTCCAGTACCCTGACAGGCCATTATGAAAAGGCTCTCTAACAGGGCCACTGGCTGTCAGAAGCCACCAGCTGGCCTGCCACAGCCCTGCAGTCGCCAGGGTCCAGCTGCCAGTCTGGGCGGTGCTGTCCATGCTGAGCAACGTGCCACCCAGCTGCTGCGTGGTCACGTCCATCTGGAGCTCTCTAGCTAGACAAATCTCTATGCCTGTCAGATCTCTTCAGCAAGCCTTGTTATGCAAATTCAATTACTCAAGTGTGCCCTATTACTGCTGGCTAACTGCTCCTAGAACCAATCTCACACTGACAGTTAGTTCACATTTTTTGCTCACCAAAAAGTACCTCATTTATTCTTGCTTTGCTATCCCCTTGTATCATTAAAGCTGAACAGCCAAAGTCCACGGTATTCTAACCTCTCTGCAGTGGGCTACTGTTTCCACAAAGAGCTCAGAGGAAAATTAATTACAAAAGAAACCTTCTAATCAGACACGAAATGATGCTAAGGTTGCAGACTCCCTACATTTGACAGTGATGATCTTACTACCAGAAATATGAAATTTAAATCTTAATGACTGAAAAAAAATCTGGTATAACAAGTTATACTGGACAAAAAAAATGAATCATTAGGAGAAAAATGCTGTAGTAGTACTTTTACTAATACCCACTTTAAAATAAAAAGGAAAGAAGAGGCAAGAAATTTCACAGGTAGAGTGCATGTAGATGGCTCACTGCCTTGTCTACATTCTCCCCTCCCTGACCCCTCTGGCCCCAGGCATGCAACCACCCCAAATGCTCCCTCTCTCCACTGCCTGCACCTCCCCCAACAATTAGGTTTCTCTTTCAATAACTCATTTTCACCAATCAGTAATTTGAAGATTATGTGGGATGCTCATTCAAAGACATTTAACTATCGCTAATCCATTCAAAAGACAACTGAGAAAATATTCTAAGGCAAAGCAGTAATTCAAAGATTCCTACTCAAGTAATATCAGTATAAAATGAAATATTTTAATCAATCGAGCAGATACGAGAAAAAGGTGAGCGTGTCAGTAGTTACACTTTCAACTGGCCATTTCTACAACATGAGTGAGTATAGCAGTTCAGGAGGCACAAGATTTAAGTAAATGTCTGTTTATGAATCATGCAATGGTACAAATACCAACAGAAATGTGGCTAAAATAGTTATTAAAAACAGAATAATATTTGGACACCAGACCCCAAGGAATGTTTCTAGTACAGAAATGTTTAGGATCTTTAATCTGAAAATGACAATTCACTATTGATCACTAAACTAAAGGAAGGAAAACACTGCTAGCCAGGCACGAGACAAATGCAAACGTATTTCAGGCCTAAAGCCAATGGACAAGGGACGGTTGTTGGCTTTTTTGCTTTGCTTCATTTTCTAAGTGAACTTGGAAAATGAGTAAGGAAAGAGAGTCTACAATAAATCTAAGCCAAGAAGTTTTGGTAAATGATTGTGTAGCTGTTTTTGTTTTGTTTTGTTTTGAAGCCCCAGCTGTAGTACAGTGGCACGATCATACCTCACTATAGCCCTGAACTCCTGGGTTCAAGCAATCCTCCTGCCTGAGAATTCCAGAGTAGCTAGGATTGCAGGCATGCACCATCATGCCTGACTAATTTTTCTTTTCTTTTTTTTTTTGTAGAGACAAAGTCTCCCTTTGTTGTCCAGGCTGGTCTAGATCTCCTAGCCTTCAGCAATCCTCCCACCTTAGCCTCCCAAAGCACTGAGATTACAAGCATGTTCCACTGCACCTGGCCTAATTTACAGTATTTAAAAATATATCAGCCGGGCTCGGTGGCTCAGCCTGTAATCCCGCGCCTTTGGGAGGCTGAGGTGAGTGGATTGCCTGAGCCGGCGGGTTCGAGACCCACCTGGGCAGCGAGACCTCATCTCTACAATAAATCAAAAAATCAGCTGGGCGTGGTAGCGCATGCCTGTAATTCCGGTTACTTGGAAGGCTGAGGTGGAAGGATCGCTGGAGCCCAGCAGGCGAGGCTGCGGTGGCCGGGAGCGGCCGCTGCACTCCAGTCTGGGCGACCGAGTGAGACTCCAACTCAAAAAAAAAAAAAAAAAAAAATATATATATATATATATATATATATATATAAAATGAAACCATCTTGTTCTCTGTTAATTACTATTTAGTAATTCTATAATCTTGCATCTAGAAATTATTGCAATTTCCTCAATTATGTCTGAGGAATAATCTAAAAGCCCAAGATGTTCTATTCACTAATGATTTTTACTGTTTTCCTTTATTCTTGGTCTGCAAGTATTTACATATATACACCACGTAGGCATTTACAAAGGGAGTGATATTTTCTTGAAAGTACAACTAGGGCCGGGCGTGGTGGCTCACGCCTATGATCCCAGCACTTTGGGAGGCCGAGGTGAGAGGACTGCTTGAGCCAAACGGGTTCGAGACCAGCCCAAGCAATTTGGTAAGACCGCATCTCTACAATAAATCAAAAAATTAGCCGGGCGTGATGGCGCATGCCTGTAGTTCCAGCTACTTGGAAGGCTGAGGTGGAAGAATCACCTGAGCCCAGCAGATCGAGGCTGCGGTGGCCATGAGCGTGCCACTGTATTCCAGCCTGGGCAAGAGTGAGACTCCAACTCAAAAAAAAAAAAAAAAAAAAAAAAAAGAAAGTACAACTGTATCTGTCCTCTTGAAACTTAGTCTAACAATCTTATTAACCTAGGTTAAAGGGCATTTTAAATGAAATTGTGGGCTTCTAAAATCTAAATACATTGCTATATTAATTTATCATGCTAGTCTTTTCTACTCTTTGATCAATGGAGATGCTTTTCTGAATACAATGATTCCAGGAGAATCTTCATGGTGAGTGCCTTGCCAATCCGGCCAATCTCAACTCTTGCCATTTTCCCCTTCATTTATGAAAAAGAAAAGCCAAAATCCAAAAATAACAAACTGCCATATTTCACCAAAAAATTGTGCTAGTTCATGGATCTGTGTCTTTGTACATGCTGTATTCTCTTACCCTGATAATAGCCTTTCCCACCCCCACTTGGCAAATCTCTGTTGATCTTTTAAAATGTAATTTAGACCTCACCTATTCCTGAAAGGCCTCATGTGATGACTCAAATGCATCAACAGCTTCATTTTGTATGTTACATTTAGTAAAATGTGTTGTTTTATGAATATTCATCTGTCTCACCTAATACATTATGCTGACCTTGAGGTTCTTGAGGGTCCATTCATCTCTCTCCTTAGCACTCAGCAGAATGCATGACACATTGGAGGTATTCAGTAATGATTGCTAGATGAAAGGATGTTTAAGTATCAATAATAGAAGTCTGATGAAAAGAGACTGAATTTTCAGGTCAGGAAAGGAAAGGAGGAATGATGAGGAGAAACAGAGGACAAGGATAAAAACAACAACAAAAAAAAAAACTAGGACAAATTTGGTTATTTTTTAATCCTAAGAGCTGCATCTCCACCTGGTTCCATTTATCCTGAGTTATCCTTGGTGCATTTTACAGGCTGACCTCTTATAATGCCTAAATTCAGGGTACTTTTGGGAAAACAAACAAGCAAAAAAATCAAGTTACTACCTTTTTCTGCCTCTACAACAACTCTAGTTCATTACCTTCCTCATGTCCCCAGACTACCGTAGTAGCTTTCCAATTCTTCACCCAGCTTTTACTCTCACCCCCTCTCTAAAATGTTTTCCACACTATAGCTCTCATGACCTTTTAGAAATCTTAATTTGATCATGATGTTTCCTTATTTAAAACTTTCAATGGCTTCCCACTGTTTGTTGTTGCTATTGCTGTTGTTGTTTTGAGTTGGAGTCTCACTCTGTCACCCAGGCTGGAGTACAGCGGCATCCTCACGGCCACCGCAGCCTCGACCTGCTGGGCTCAAGTGATCCTTCCACCATAGCCTTCAAATAGCTGGAACTACAGGAGCATGCCTCCATGCCTGGTAATTTTTTGATTTATTGTGGAGACGAGGTCGCACCCAGTTGCCCAAGCTAGTCTCAAACTCCTGGACTCAGGCAATCCTCTTGCCTCAGCCTCCCACTGTTCTTAGCATAAAGAACTAAATGAGTAACCTGATCAAAAGGGTCTTGATAGTCCAGCCTAACCTGTCTCTTCAGCCATCCAAAACCATACTTTCCTTCATATGTAACTTCCATAAGGGCAAAGACTGCCTATTCTGACTTTTCATTTTCCAAGACCAATGTGATGCCTGACCCATACTAAAAACATGATGTTGGCTGAAGATATGAATAATGAAAACATACATTAAAAGAATAAAAGGATACTTTCTCCACAAATTTTTTTTTTTAATTTCCTTCAAACCAAAGCTATCATTATGTTTAAGATTAAATCAATATTAGCATTTCCATTAATGTCACAAACATGACAAGGACATCTGTTCTCACTATGATTATTCAATATTGTTCTGGAAGTATTAATCAATGTAACTAGTTAAGAAACAAATAAGAGATAAAAATTAGGGGGAAAAAGCAAAATGATCATTTTTGGACTTGAAAAGTCAAATAGAACCAACTGAAAAACTATTAGACACAATAAGAATTCAAAATAGAAGTGAGATTCAAATATAAACAAATCAACACCTCTCATATTTTAAACAACAGAATTTTTTTTAAAAAGACTCAGTTTATAATACCAGCAGCAACAAAGATAAAAAATATTTTGAAGTAAATTGAGAAATATTTAGATTATACATAAAGAAAACTTTAAAAACCTAGTAACAGACATAAAATAAGAACTCAGTTAAAAACTTAGTTAAATAAATATATCAATTTTCCATACATTCACTGCAATCCCAATGAAAATGTTAACAGAATGCTTCAGGAGGAACGTGATAAAATGACTCTCATGTCTCTTGGAACAATAAACAAGCAAAAGTAGTCTAGTAGTCTCTTTTTCTGAGGGGGAGAAAAAGAGCAATGAGAGAAGACTACCCATCCAGACCATAAAATAATGCAACAGCCAGTTAAAATATCCGACATAGGAAAGAATAAACAAGGAGAAACCAACAGAGAGCTCAGAAATAAACCCAAATACAAATGAGTGTATGAAATTAATGGGACATTCGAAATCAAATCAATGAATAAAAGATAACACTTTTCACTAAATGAATTTTGAAAAGTAAAAGTATTCTAGATCTCTACCCTTGCTCTCTCCACCAAAATAAACTGCAAACTAATCAAATATTTAAATTTTAAAAATGAAATCATAAAATAACTAAAAGAAAAAATACATAAATTTCTTTTTAATTTTTTAAGGGTAAGACTGACACATTCAGCTATACAATAATTCAAAATTTCTGTATTTCAAAAAATATAGTAAACTAAGTAAATTTAAAAAGTGGCAGAAAAATATTTGCAACATTTATATCTCCCCACACATATTCAAACTCATTAACTGCAATCTTCATAAGGGTAAGAGTGTGCACATATGTTCACTGCTGTATTTCCAGGCCTCAAATAGTACTTGGTACCTGGCTGATACTAATAAATATTTGTTGAATAAATGAATGAGGATCTTATACTCACACATATCAACTAGAAAAAAATAAACCCTAGCACAGTGTCCACACTCTGTAAGTACTCAACAAATAGCTGCTGAATTAAAGAATGTGATAAAATCATGCCCAAAGAACAGGAACAAGCAATCACTTTATTAAAAAATACAAATAAGCAGCCAATAAACATTCTTAAAATGATCAAACCCATAATTTGGAGAAAAAAAAGAAAAGAAAACCAAAACCAAATTTTATTATTTTTTACTTAATCAGACTAGAAGAGAAATGTAAAGATAGTATGTTAGTTTCCCCAAATCATAAAAGTATGAATAAATACTCCTAGTACTTTTGTGCTTCTATAACAAAATACCTAAAACTGAGCAATTTATAAAAAACAAAAATATGACAATTCTAAGAGTTCTGAGGCTGGAAAGTCCAAGATCAGGGTGCCAGCAGGTTTGTTGTATGATGAGGGTCTGCGCTCTGCTTCCAAGATGGTATTTTTTTTTTGAGTTGGAGTCTCACTCTGTCGCCCAGCCTGGAGTGCAGTGGCATGCTCCTGGCCACCGCAGCCTCGACCTGCTGGGCTCCGGCGATCCTTCCGCCTCAGCCTTCCAAGTAGCTGGAACTACAGGTAGGCGCTACCACGCCCGGCTAATTTTTTGATTTATTGTAGAGATGAGGTCTCGCCAAGTTGCCCAGGTGGGTCTCGAACCCGCGGGCTCAGGCAATCCACTCACCTCAACCTCCCAAAGCACAGGATTACAGACTGAGCCACCGAACCCAGCTCAAGATGGTATTTTAAATGCTATACCTCTAGAGGGAAAGAACACTGCGTTCTCACAAGGCAGAAGGCATAAAAGCAAAAGGGGACCACAGTGACAAATTCCCTCCATCATGTTATTTTATAACTCATTAATCCATTCATGAGGGCTCTGTCCTCAGGACCTAAACACTTCTCAGAAGGCCCTACCTCCTAACACTGCTGCATTAGGGATTAAGCTCCTAACACAATAATTTTGAAGGACACATTCAGACCATAGCATTCTCCTACATTGTTAGTGGAAATATAAATTTTGATTTAAAGATTGGCAACATCTGGGCCAGGCACAGTGGCTCATGCCTGTAATCCCAGTACTGTGGAAGGCTGAGGTGGGCAGATTGCTTGGGTCCAGAGTTCAAGACCAGCCTGGGCAAAAAAACCTCATCTCTCCAAAAAAAATTTTTTAAAAATCAAACAAACAGCCAGGTGTGGTGGTACATGTCTGTAGTCCCACCTGCTTGGGAAGCTGAAGTGGAAGGATCACCTGAGCCCAGGAGGTCAAGGATGCTGTGAGCCATGATCACTGTGACCATGCTACTGCTCTCCAGCCTGGGTAACAGAGTGAGACTTCTAATTCAAAAAAAAAAAAAAAAAAAGTATTGGCAATATATACCAAAATTTAAAGTACACATACTCTTTAACTCAACAATTCTATTTCTTAAAATTTCTCCTACTGATAAATTTACATATACATAAAAAGATCTATGCCCGAGAATATTCAGCGTAGTCTCTTTATAATAGCAGAAGTCTGACCACATAATAAAATACTTTGTAGTAATTTTAAAATATAAAGTAAATTTACTACAGATTGAGTGTCACTTATCCAAAATTATTGTGACCAGAAGTGTTTTGGGTTTCAGATTTTGAAATGTTTGCATTAAACTTACAGGCTGAACATCCCAAATTCCAAAATCTAAAATCCAAAATGTTTCAGTGAACATTTCCTTTGAGATTCATGTTGGCACTCACAAAGTTTCAGATTTTGGAACATTTCATATTTTCAGATTTAGCATGCTTAACTTGTATATGCTAAAATATATAAAATTTAAAAACTACAAAAAAGAACTCAGTTTTTGTTTTTTAAAAAGTGTGTATATACATATATATGCAATATAAATACTCTTCTAAATATTCAGATGATCTTCTCTTACAATATACAGAAGCTTTAAGAAGACAATGGAGGTCGGGAGTCTTCATTTTTCAAAAAATAAGCAAAGAAAATGAAAATCAAGTCAGAAATAAAAGTACACAGAGGAAGATTTTTAAAAGAGAGCCAGAGAGAAATACAAAAACCTGATGAATGGCACTACAATTCATATACCTTCCAGAAAGGATTCTGAGATAATTTGTAATCTGACACAAACATGCACTATAAGCACTAAGAGGATGAAGGCAGGTCTCTCAGGTTCACCATTGTATTCTCAGTGCCTAGCTGAAAGTAGGGACTAAATAAATATTTTTTAAGTTAAAGATACAAGTGAAAATGGAAATTATATAGAGAAAGGGAAGGTAAGGGGAAAATGATGGTGGGAGTCAATAATCCTGTATTCTTAAGCTTAGAATAGTACTTTGGGTATAGAGGCTACACCACTGTGAGAGGCACTGCCACAAACCCCCAAACCAGATTCCTTTGCATCTTACATCTCAGGTGCTATAACCACAGTCAAAGACATGAGTGGACTCCAGACACCACAGAGATCACCTACTGTTTTGATTACAGCTCACCACTTTACCATAACACCAATAAGAAGAGAGATTTAAGACTGCAGACTCCAGCCAGGCATGGTGGCCCATGCCTGTAATCCCAGCATGCTAGGAGGCTGAGGTGGGATGGTTGCTTTGAGGTCAGGAGTTCAAAACCAATCTGGGCAACATAGTGAAAGCCCATATCTACAAAAAAATGAAAAAAATTAGCTGGGTGTAGTGGAGCGCACCTGAAGTCCCAGCTACTTAAGGGGCTGAGGTGGGAGGATTGCCTGAGCCTAGGAGAATGTCAAAGCTGCAATAAGCCATGATCTTGCTGGTGCATTCCAGCCTGGGTGACAGAGGGAGACACCAACTCAAGAAAGAAAGAAAAAAAAAGACTGTGGATGCTGCTAGACTCTTTCTTACGGTGCTCCTAATTACTGAAGGTAGGAATATATAAAAGCTAGAACATAAAATATAAAAGGAGCTAGAAGAGGGAGTTTCAGATCTAAGAACTACCATCCATTTTTTTATTATCTATACTAATGTTAGGAAATGCCAGGTAGTTTGATTAGAATCTCCTACTTGTTTTTAGTAAAAAGTTTATTTGCTGGGAGAATTCAATCAATCAAAAATTTATAACCATCCAGTAGTTCGATAGTGACTAACATCTTTCAACTCTAGTGTAGAAAGACTACAGATTGTATAAAAGCTATTAGAAGTACACAATTACCTAAAAATACTATTAATAAAATTAATCATAATTAAATTAAAAATAAACAAGGACCAACAGAAAATCATCTCCAAGAATATAACAAATGTGCACAGAAATTTTTTTAGAACCAAAACTAAAGATAACTAGGCTGCATGAGTAGACGACTTGGACATTTTGTCCCTGGAATATAAGAGAACACACAAAAAAACTACATAACTACTTTGCTTTTATTTTCCTTTTATAAAATAAGGACAATCCTTCATGATCTAGATATCTCTCCCTAGAAACTCTGAAGAAAAATGCTTGGCTAATTCTACCATTTATATTATTTCAGACAAAACTGATCATCATTTCTGGTTTTTATTCCTAAACCTTTTCAATAGGAAGAATCACACATATCAATAAGAAATGCACATTATTATGATTGGTCTGCTGATGGGCTTGCTCAATAGTTTGAATACCATGATTTTATTTTCTTCAGGAAACTGAAAGGAACAGTAATCTCTCCAGATCAAACTTCCACCAAGCAGTTTTAGTACAACATTTATCATACCTAGCAAAAACACCAAAGGACAACTCCATCTGCTACAACAAAACAGAGAAAGATAAAGGTCTCCAAACACTTAATAGCACTTTCCCAAAAAAGGGCCATAAACCTAACACCACTGAAAGAGAAATGCAATCTGCACTTTGCAGACCTAGACAGGAATTGCTTCAATACTATCTTTTTTCCCTCTTCCTCACCATAAAAACTACCCACCCCTAGTTGTGATGTACAGATCTACATCCCAAGACTCTCAGAAGATTAGGAAACTACAAATACTAACAAAGACAGGAAACAAGGGCTTCTTTCCCACACAAGCTTTATATACCAAGTTAACATTGAAAAGGAAAGCAAAAAGTATGCCCACCCAGAAGCATAACCAAGACAAAGTAGGTACAACTCAAACTAGACGTACAGTAACACAATCATCTCTGTCAAACAAAGGTAAATACAGAACACCTTAAGAGGATATGTTATTGATTCCATCCATCCATTTTAGATCATTACTGAGAAGACATAATCAAGGAGCCCTTCAGAAAGCAAATACCATATCAAACACATGTATTCACATATGAGGAACATACTAATAAGAGTCCATCAAAGGTGTGGTTTTGGGTCCAAACAAAAAAGCTTATTAAATGCCTTCTTTAGGTCTAATTTAAAGAAGGGTTAAAGGAAAGAATATTTACTTAAGGAATTTCAGTAGAATATGCAGAAACAAACAGATACAATTAGATCCATTTTCCATTCTCAACTTTGTTTTAAATCCCTTATGTTTAAACTTTTTAAAGTAGTTTTCAAAATTAATTAAAGTTGAGCTGGAAAAAGTAGAATAATACAAATAAAACTAAACAGCAATTAAACTATTTTTTTAAGAAAACTTTTTTCCTCAAAAATAGGCTTACATAGAAAATTTTAAGTACATGCTTATTTGTCCTTAATTGTATATATACTGTGGTATAATCATATTAAAAATTCAAGAACATTTATAAACTCAGACATAAGCAAAAGAAAACTTTTACTTCATTTTTATTTTTATTGCCAATGAAAAAAATTCAGAGTTTACGTTATTATAGCCATGTGGAAGAAGTAACAAAAGTAAATAACTTCTTATTTCTCAGATGCTAAAATTTTGTTTGGATGGGATCGGGGAGAAGAGCCAGGTAAAGACGTACATCCACATAAATGCATATCTCTGATTCTCAGTGGGAAATAGTGGAAAATAGTAAATGCTTAGGGTGTGAAACCACAGACAGCAATACCCACAGTACCTTTTCCCAAAACTCATTCCCAAGCTGTAACCTTCATATCCACAAAATGTAACTACAAATTACAATAAATGTCAGCAATTCCTTAGGAGTTTATTTTGGTGTTCAACTAAATTACAAAGATACTTAATAAGAGTTACTCAGTCCAGACATCAAATTACCATTCTGAGAGCAGTTTTTTTCTATTCTTTTAAAAAAACTCATCTGCATATAATTGTTATTACACACAAATTCCTACATCTCTCCCTTAAACAACAAAAACAGAAGGAGGAGTCTTATTTAGGTTTCTTGCTTTTTCTCACCCTTAATACTATAGTTTTCCCATGTCATCTCTCCTTCATGAAAACAATGTCATATGTACAGATTAGTATACTTCCTGGAATATCACAGTTCACCCTTTTAAAGCCACAACCTCCATCTTCAAAAAACATATTACTTAAAACTGATACATAAAGATCAAGCAAGGATTTTTTTTCTGATGATGAATCTCATCATCATAAGGCATTTTGGTTAGAAAAGATAACATCACTGAAGTCGGGCAAAGCTAAACTTGACCTTGGTCCTGCCATAATCAGATGACCCACTAAAGATCCCTTCCAATCCAACCAACAACAGGAAAAGAGTGAGTAAAATCACACAAAAATAAGACTTAGTCAAACTCCAGTTTTCATCACTATCCAGTTGGGCAATTTTCTGACCAGCAATAATCATTATTCCCCCGAACCTTTATCCCAGTCAGGGTCAGAGTCAGAAAATCTTTTAAAAAATATTTATCTCTATGCACTCTTTTTAACCCTTTCCTTTCGCAACAATCCATCTAGTAAACATTTCTGGAAATAATTTGGTAGTGTAGCTAAGAATCTTTAGAATAAGGAGAACACGTTGAAATGAAAGAAGCTTCACATGACTTCCAAAACAATCTGGAAAGTGATAGAAGTTCTGGCTCTTCTTTAGTGCTCCAAGCTATAGTAAGAAGAATGCTGTTTTTGTTGGTTTTTTTTCTTTTGAACACACCAATACAATGGAAAGAAGAGCCTCCTCTTCACTCTTCTTTCCAAATTGTTGCCACCATGTCTAGAGCTAGAAATCATGAAATCAGGTCATGAAAATATACATGTAAACACTTGAAATTCTCACTCTTCGAATATGCAAGATATATTGGGTGAACAGGGTTGAATTTGTTTTCTAAAAAAGCACTTGAGCAGTTCATACTTTGTCACACCTAATCTTTGTAAAATTTAGACAAATATTGTCAAAGCAAAATGTCATAAACATCAGATTTTCTTATAGTCTCAATGAAACCTATGTTTCATAGTCAAGTCATGATGAGTGTGGATAGGTTGCCTGGTTGGATTTTTTAAAAACATAATTTAAATTAAAGATAGAAAGTATCTTTCACTGATTTCAAGATAAAACTATCAAAACACACACATACCAAACTCTTAAAGCTGTTGGGACAAATTTATTTAGTAATACTACTGAAGGACTGTGTATATTGAGAGAGATTAAAAATAGTGACAAGATGAAGAGAATCAATTCTCAACATATTATAATAATTTCAGTAGAACACAAAATAATAGCTGATGATCAATTAGGACTGAATGCTGTACTTTATTATTGAGCAATAAGCTTGATATACTGTTTGTCATAAGTCTTAACGTTGTGTATCTATACTATAAATATACTCTAAAAGTACATTACTGATCAGATGATGCACACAGAAATTCTTATTGATATTATGTAAAGGCCAAATCTAGTATTTAAAAAGTTATAAAGGTACATTTAATTGAATAATTTGAGAAAATAAAATTTTAATACAAAGTAAGAGGAAAATCATGTGAAGCTGTCCTAGTGTATTCATATTATGACTAATAGTTAAATAAGATACTCTGGCTCTTTTTTAACATTCTAACTGCTAAAAGACCTGTGGAGAAAGTTTTTAGGTTAAAACTTCTGGTTCCACATTTTTGCCTGTTTTGCTCCTCTAGTTGACTAGGTTCAAACACTTAAAAGCAAAAATAAAACTGCTTTAATAACCTAAAAGAACTTTTTAAAACTGACTAATAATTCTATTTGATCACAGATGTGTGGGAGGGAGTCAATGAATAGAGGTATCGATGGAGCTTGAAAAAGAATTTTTTATTTTGTTTTTAAATAAAACAACCCAAAGCCTTTTTCATTATTCCAGCAGCCAAAAAAAATTCCAAATTTGGATGTACTAGTCCTACCATAATATTTAAAAATCCTCTACCTAAAATGTCTTCTTTTTGCTACAACTGGCTAATTCTTAAAATAACTGCATACTGCCCTATCATTCCTTTCTGATCCTCAACTTTCTCACTAAAAAAATGAAAATAATAATTTCATGGGGATGCTATAAGGATTAAATGTTTTAAAATACACAAACCATTCAGAGTGAAAGACTGATACACAAAAGGTACTTGATAAGTGAGTTTACTTCTAGAAAATTCTGCATTATGAACCTTTTTAAAGATTAAAAGATATTTTGAATCTACTTATTGACAAGACTGTGTACATCTTTTATGCTTTTCAATGTTAAGACTTATTTTTTTCTAAAGGAAGAGGGGAAGAAAAAGCAGGACAAAAACTGAAACAGAAAAACAACACAGATGTTGTAGCTTACTTTCATTCTTTTAACTACTTTTTTATCCCTCTTGTTTCCAATTTTTCCAAGAAATGCAGTTTTCTTTAGTTTTGTTTTTTACAAGTCATATCTAGGACTAATCAGATATATTACGCTAAAAGTACACTTAAAAACTGAGTATCGTTGCTGAACATTTTATGCTGTAAGGCCTTAGTCTCTTTTAAAAAAAGAAAATCTGAACATTACTGACCATTAAGCATTCTCTAACAACTACAAATTGTTTCACACTTGAAGCTTTCACTCAATTTTATATGCAAATACACTCTCATTCTTCATTCTCATTCCTATTGTGTTTTTTATGCAGAAAAACCTACTGATGACTAAACTGTGCATGCCAATACACTTCTTAAAAATCCCTAACCATCCCAGCACTCACCCACCCCCAAAGAGATATCCAGCATTGTTTGTATGGACTTGGAAACAATACCCTTCCCACTGCCGGTTAATTTACATCAGATACAGCCAGGCCCGGCAACAGTGTGTTTGTCTTTTTCTCCTCCTTTCTTCTCCCTTGCTTCTTTTAATTTAAATTCCCCTCGCTTCTTTTAATTTAAATTATTCTTTTAAATTTAAAATCCTCTGGATGCTTTATTACTTTGGCAGCTTTACCTTTTCTCTGGATTGACTAAAAAGGTAAGTTTAAACAGTTTTTGTCAGGTTAATGTCTTTTCTTTTTTTAAAACTTGTATTTGACAACCAAAATACATAGTGCTAAAATTAGAGATATGATGATGTTGCAATTTACCAGGCTAACTCATGTTGGGCACAATTTCATTGTTTTCTATAACCCAAATATACAAAAAACAAAAATGGTACTTTGCATATAGTTAAACTGGTTACTCTCTAATCAGCTTTATCTCTATCATCTTTATGTCTCCTAAGGGATATAAAAAGAGTTGATACTTAGTTTTGTTGTTTTCATTCATTTTTTAACCATAAAATAGTATATATGCAGATACAGTAAGGTTTTTTTGCCTAAATATTTATAGAAAATTTCTAAAAATATTTAATTTCTTAAAATCTAATTTTAATTTCTTAAAAATGCTATAAAGCCAAACTACCAACTTTTCTATGAAAGCCACATTAACTATGTCCTAGTAAGTTGAATTTTTTAAAATCTCATATATCTGAAAAAAATTAAGTGCAATAACCAACTTAATAAAACTTACAATTAAAGCTATCTCAAAGACCAAAATCCTAACTTTCAAGCGAACAAATTTCACTGATTAAAGTTTATCTAAAATCAAATAAATTAAACATATTCCATCAATGCAATTTACAAATGGGGTATTTGAAGACTCCCAACAGATGCAAATAATACTAACAATTAAGAATCACATTTTAAAGTTTTAAAACATTTCCACCTATGGGAATCCAAAAGTATGAGTAAAAAAGGCTTTAACTCGTAACATTTACTCTCTGCATCCCTTTTCATCCTAGCTCCCTACTTGCCACCAAACATACATAAAATAGATCATTTAGGTCAGTGGTATTTTAGTACATCACCCCTCCTCCTCTACTTAAGACAGTATTGCCTTTTATATCTATGTGGAGTTCCCATGGCAACACTCACTAACTCCAATACTATTTCCAACTGAAATGAGAAAAGCCAAAATCTAAATGCTTCATTACTAAATAACACATACCCTAATGAGTAAAGACTGTTTTTCTCATGACTATTATTTTTTAAATGAAGAAAGTAGATTTCTGGAATTTCAGCAAAAAAAGTCATTTAGTACTGTAGAAATAACTAGAAAAATACAGTCATTGTAAGCAATTATTTGTATACACATTACATGAGATTTGCATGTGCTTACTCTTACTGCATAAAATTGATGTACTGAGCAAAGAAGCTTACCTCAATTATAATTATCAATAGAAAGCATAATTTTTGCTTATCCAGTCTACTCTACCAAATTCGATATATATGTATACTTTAATGTTGGCTACATAGCTCACAAAAAACCCTGGTGAGAAATTCTAGCACAACAAGCCAAGAAGCAATTCATGGACAGCAGGAGGCAATTCCAGAACACAGTCATAATCTATAACGAGAAACCACTACAGCTTTTTGATGTTAAATAAGTAGAAATATTAGCATACAACAAAGCTAAGAAGCAGACCATTGTATCATGTTTAAAAGTAAAATATTTCAGGTCAAATGTCATGAGTACCTTTGTCTAGACTACTTTCAAATGTGAAGTCATCATAATTTTAAAAACAAAAAGGTCTCTTTATATAATACTGAAGGATATGTATATTTAGTTTCAGTACAACACACATTCCAGCAAAGTTATTCAAAATATAATGGAGAGAAGGGTTTTGTTTTTAAGTGGGAACATCAAGGTGGGAGGTCACACATTTACTTTGAAAACATATACATTTCTTAAACAGGTTGTGCACATTAAGAAGCTTCAGAGAAGAGGCAAGAGTATAAAATGAGTAGCATTTCATAAAGCTTTTTGATAAATGATCAAAGTTAAGCATTAAACATCTCTCTGCATGGTGAATACATTTTTAAAAAAAATAAAAATCAATAGAATATATACTGAACCTTATTTATTCTGACAACATACCCTAACACCTGGATAGTTGCATTAAATAATTTAATTGTTTCTGCTACAGTTTATTAACTTATATTTATGGGTTCATAAAAATAGAACATGAATACGTATTTTAATGAAAAAAATCTCACTTTTATAAAATTTATAATGAGTCTTTTTTTATTGCACTTTTACATTATCACTGTTTTAAAATGAGCTAATTCAAAAGACTATAAAGACTCCCTGAAAACCAGTACAGGAAACTCAAGAATTTACTTTCCCAAAACCAGCTTTTAAGACATGAACATGAACTGCCTAATGAATCTCATAGTTAGGCTTGTGAAAAGGACCAACTTGCACCTTTCGGAGTTCTCTCCCTCTTTTTAAAAATTCCCATACAGTGAAACCTGCTGACACTTTTTTTTTTTTTTTACAAGGGCCAGGACTGGTGGGAGGGAGGGAGGGATTTGCCACATGGGGAGGGTTTGAAATATTTGTGAGAATTTTTATAGGCAGGATCCCCTCTCCAGTGTTTAGACAAGTAAAGCAAAAAATAGCCCAATGTTAGATGCTTATTTTACTAAAAGAAAAATGGCAATCCCCTCCGAATGTTTCATTTTAATTTATTTTCACTTCAATATCAACAATCTAAAAACAAATATTTGCAGGGTTTAGAAATCTTTTCAGTTCTGTGGAGATATTTAATCAACCTTGATATCAGATGTATTAATAGTTTTAAGCTAACTTCAATAACAAAATATAAAAGCATTATGTCCTCACTTAATCGAAAAAAATAATACATTTTAAAATCCTCCTTTTATCACAAGCAGGTTTGGATGCAATGCCACCTGGTGGCACAGATAAACTCTTAACCAGGCTTAGGTTTTCAGAAACTGAGCTGTTCTATGAAATACTAACCATCCCTTTTGACTATTCTACCCTCCGCTCTAACAAGAAATTCATTCCATAATTTAACAATGAATAATAATTTTTATTTTAAAAATCTTAAGAGTTTTAGGCAATTAAGTGCACATATGAACATGACAATTTCCTCAGTGTTTAAACATGATAAAAGAAGCAAAACATTTTTCATAAACCAAAACTGTACCAAATCTTTAATTTTTAAAAGATGAAATGTTTAGGTATTGGGGAGGGTCGGGATGGAGTAACTGAGTTGCTTTGTAAAATTACACTGTATAATTAATTCCATGGTAAGAATGTTTTTATGGTGTGTTTTGGTGACCTTTTATTACCATCAAGTTCACAATGCTGGTGGGCTGCCTTTTAATCCCTCCACAGACAAAGGCCCTAAATAAACACAGATCCCTTCCTGGGAAAAAGTCCACTCTGGTTAAATGGTAAGGAAATGAGTAAATCATTAGTAATCTTTAAAGCCAAAGCTATAAACTCAAGTTACCTTAAGTTGAAATGAAAGTGTCCTGCAAGAGTTTCAAAGTTCTGACACAGATAGAAATCTCCAGCTCTTGACTCCAGACTAGGCGCCAGCTGATAAACAAACAATTTAAGTCAAGAGCTGGAGAATTCCCAGCTTTTTCATTTAATGGCTTTGGCCAAGAGTATTTATTGCCTCCAGTTTTATTCTCACTTAGCTCTAAGAGGAAATTTAAACTCATCATTATCTTAAAGCCCCATATGGGTAGCAGTAAGCTCACCTGATAATAGCTCCTCTTACTCTCTACTAGTTCGAGTCTCTGCTAGAAGTGATGTAATAATATAAACTAATTTACTATAGCTTCAGGTTGACTTCTTAACAGGCTAAGCAAATTTTGTTCAATATAGTTTATATTCCCACTTGGGATAGTAACAATTCCAAAAAGTTTAACTTTACATTTTCAGTACAAACTACCAACTAAAATAGAAAACGACAATGTAATCTGTCTCCCATTCCCATGCACACATGCTGGAGCCTACATTCTCTCCCCTATCCTTGTCCGCTAACACTTGAATATTATATCAGGTAATTTCATATGTCAAATGTAGACTTTTCTTATTAACTTCAAAATAGTGTTGCTCTATTTGCTAAAAGAGCAGAGTACAAGATTTAAGGTGTAAAAGCCTGATCATGAAAAGCTGTTGATTTTATATGTGTACTAATAAGAATATAAAAGTTCCATCCAATTAAAGGCCACAAGATATCATCAAATATTTCTAAATGAGGTTTTCAAAAGTTTGCTATTAAAGGTTACAGCTCTCAAAGTCAGAATTATGCCACTGCTCTTATTCCTTTCTCAAAATTATCATTTATTCTTAGAAAACTTCATCTCTACTCAGCATTTTATATCAAAGTAATTTTTTTAACTATCTGAATTGTTTGCAGATATTTAACAATTTCAGTGAATTAACTATTCTTCCTCCAGCTGTTTATCTAATGAAAGAATGCTGTAAGAAAATTTTTATAGCTAAGGTAAAGGGTTAGTAAAATATGTCATTAGTGCAAAGAAAAATTCTTTTCCTCCCATTTCTTAATTTTCACAAAGTTTTACAAACGTATCTTGGCTAGAAAAGCCAATTAACTATTTCAGTGTCTGCCAAGACTACTTTTCTACCCTTTTAAATATATGGACATAGTACATTAAAAATGTTGGCCACTTGAGAACAAGTATTACTCGCACTCATAAGAAGAATTAGGGGAAATGAAATGCAATTAATGATAAATTATTTGTATGCCTAAGCCTTATATTAAGTTTTACTTTTTTTAAAACTGTCCAAGACCAGTGCCCTCTTAGAGGCTGCAGTGGATAAACAATTATGATAACCACAACTAACAGTCAATAACTAAAAAAGATGTCAGGTACTAATCTTCAGATTCTCAGTACTTGTCTAAAAGAAATTCACACCCCTCATATCCCTGGAGGTAACCACCACCCCTATCTTCAGGTCAGGTTAAAATTCCTCCAAGGCAAGAGAAAAGACACATCTGCTGCCATACCTTTCCTGGCCCTGAAGGAAGGATGACAGCTATGAAATTTGCATATAAATTTAAAATGTTCACAACTACAACACCCCAAGCATGCAACACAAAATAGAATTGTATGGCAAATATACAGAAAGATGAATTTAAACTTAACTTCATATACTTTTCATCAGCTAGTATATTATCAAACTGTAAGAAAGTCAGACTTGTAGAAAACTGCAAATAAGTATGTTAAGGTTTGGGTTTAATTATGGTCACAAGGCCCTTGTCAAACTCTCAATTCCATCTCCTCCTCCTACCTCATCCCCAAAGTTACCCAGGGATCACTAGCAAAACAAAATAAAAACATAATACATAAAGTACCCTGGAACTAATTTCACACTGCTTAGGAATCAAAAGATGTTTAGGAAAAATAAATTGTACATAGTAGCATTAGATTTATTTGCTAAATCTACTTCACCTTTATGTAAACGGGGCTAGGCAGTTCTGAACTATGTGACCAGACCCAATTGTGTCTGGTCTGACTTACATCCTGAATAGCAATTAAAGGACATTAAAAATACCCTGGGATTACTTCAGGCAGGACCCCTGCCTTATCCATACACTGCCCAGCATAACCACATGAGAACACAGATTCCCTCCACCACAGGACAGAGCTTGGCGAGAGCAGACGTTGTAATTGTTGCTTGACTTGAAATTACAATGCAACTAAAATGTGGCCTTCAGATTTTGAGATGAAGGAAATGCAAACTGCAAGAGTAAATTTTTTAAAATAAGGGAGGTTGCTGTTAGCAATAATAATTATCACTAACAATAAATAATGGTAGCTATAATAAAAATACTGTAAAGTGACCACCTTGCCTTCTCTAACACACACCACAATTTTCTTAGGAGACAAACTATTAGAACTGCCTCAACTATGTTATCATGGGCAGTGAGTCAGCAGTCTTCTTTCAATATGTTAAGAACTTAACACCTTATATAGGAATTCTTGTCTATGACAAGTGTTGTAAGGGAGTCTCAGGCATGCCAAAGAATGTAAAAAGACATTTTTATGGGCACCTCTTCTTCAGGACTAATTTCAAAGGAACCCTTGGAATTTATTTACCAAACATTTCTGAACTACTTGTGCAAACTGCAGAAAATCCCAGGCAAAAGATACCCTCCAGCGACAAAAAGGACACTTAAGAATACAGGATGATAAGTAAAATTATGGGAAAATGTAAATGGCTTACATTGACCTAGTTCTATGCACTGGTATAGATCAATCTTAAGTCATTTCTAAGGAAACAGATTTGTCCATCAAACAAAGTTAAGGGATACTTTAAATTATTGGAGTCACTAAAGTTTTAAGTAATAGCAAATCAGACCAAGGAAACTCTTATTTAACATTTTTCAAGATAGTATAATTCGGGTCTTTCATACAAAAGTCAATGTACAGTGTACTTGTAAATGTTATGATAATTAATAGAAGTTGCTAATTAAAAACAACTTAAAAAATATAAAAGTATGAAAACTGCTTAAAGAGAAGAACTCACAAAAATGAATTATTTTACCAACTTATTTCAAAACATTTTTTAAGATTCTTTTTTAATTGCTTCACTAAGGTATAACTGATATACGAAACACATAAATTTAATATGTACAATTTGGTGAGTTTTGACATATTACAAATACCCATGAAACTACCAACACAATCAAGGTGGTAAGCATTTTCATCACCTCCAAAAGTTTCCTCTTGCCTCACCGTTGTTTTGTGGGTCAGAACACTTAACATGAGATCTACTCTCAGAAAATGTTTAGTGTCCAATACAGTACTGTTAACTATAGTCACTATTTATACAGTAGATCTCTACATGTATTCATCTTGCATAACAAAAATAAATAAATTCTTACAAAAGTTAATAAATTGTAACAATAAACATCACATACAAGAGTATTGTATAATCAAAGAGCTTGGAAGAGGATCAAAAAAAGACATGTTGTGATAGCCTTCCTCCACTACACATTATAAACCAAGGCAAATTTAGTTCTATGAAATTTGATGAAAGAATTTGCTTTTGGACAAAAACAGCAATGTTTCAGCCCAAGCCAAGTAAAACTGCCAACTTATAAACCTCTCTAAGAAAACATTTTAATGGAAATACCAACAGACATTTAACTATAATAGCATTAGGTGCCAAAATACAAATAATTTTTGTTTTTGTGGTTCTTTTACCATAAATTAGATACAGCTCTAGTGGAAAAACAGTAGGTATCCATTCAGTGAGCAGTGAAAGCAAAGACCGCACACTTGATTTTTTAAAACAATAAGACTCTGTATGGAATTTTCATTGAGATTTAGCAAGCAGGCCTTGTATTCTAAGAGATATTTCTTAATAGTGTTTGTGCTTACTACTCCATATTCTAAGAATGCCTCAGACAAATTACTAAGCCTTAACCCAGCCAAGTAGAGTATAAAATTTGGTTTCCTGGTAGGAAACTGTTACACAAACATATACACAAGTTCAATTATTTAACTCTGACATTAATTCCGACCTGGAACAATACAGTTTAGCAAATCAATGAGGCTTGCCAACGTGGAATGCCTGGGGCTAACTACAAGTGCCACTTCAGAGTCACTTCAACTTAAGGTCTCTGTGTAAATCTACAAATGTATTAAGCAATCAGTGAGTTTATTATTCAATTATTCAAGCACAGTTAAGTGTTGTAATAATGCCCTTGCAGCAGATTGAACAGTATTTGGTTTTCAGTAACAAACAATAGTTTTTAATTTGCTTTATGCCTAGCATTCATTATAGACGAGAGCTGATCAAATTTGAACCAACTCTGTGGTAGCAGATTCTACTACATACACACACACACACACACACACACACACACACACTACATATCCAAAATGGTACAAATAAACAACATTGAATAAGGATTACAACTTTCAAAAAGATGTCATTTGCACAAGTTAATAGATTAGGGCACCATACTCATGAGAACAGTGTCAAGAGCTAATTTAAATAAAGCCCAGTTAGCTTTACTTTGAAAACTACAAACTGTTCAACAAAAGCATGATATTAGACATAAGGGGAGTCAAATATAGGTTATTTAATTTAACAACCTCCAAATAAACATCTGCTAAATCCTGGTGATGCAAAGATAAATGCTGCACAAACACACAAGCACAAGTTTATTCATGCCTCAGAGCCTTTACAGAGCAGTTCCTTCCAATGAAACACTTTTCCTAGACCTTTTCTCTCAGATATCTACTTAAATATCACTTCCCCAGGATGGCATTCTGCCAACTCTATGTAAAAGAGCCCTCTCATTATTCTGTATCTCCTGAACTATTATTCTGACTTTTTCCCCCTCCACAGCAATTATCACTGAAATTATTTGTTAACTCACTCTATTCCTCCATAAGCTACAAAAGGCAAAAGACTTGGATAGCTTTAAAGTCCTAAGCCTAGCGCCTAGAACATACCTAGCACACAAGTACTCAATAAGCATTTACTACATGAAATGGAAAATGAGGCATGCCCCTTGTGGTGAAGGTGCTATCAGCAAAACAGAGAAGATGAGACAAAAATTTATAATCAGAAAAAAGTATATAACTTATAAGAAGAATATAAATACTTATTTTAAGTTCAAGATATTTTGTTAAAAAAATACAGATCTACCAGGCAAAGTGGGACCAAGGGGAGGCCCAAACTACCCGAACGATGACCACTTATGTACCTAACCCTGAATTGCACCCCACATCTTTAAAATAAGTAAAATAATGCACACCTTCGTTTAGTTAACTTCTCTTTCTAAAAGTACCAGGCTCTAACATTCAAGGGAACTTCTTTCAATTTTTCATTAACAGAAGCACACGCACATAAAAAGAAACTAGAGCTGGTAGGAGAATAATATGAATTAACTAATTTGCTTTCTTTTTCACTTAAAGAATATTTACTAGAGACCTGTTAAGTATAATTCCAAATTCCACTGGTTCCTCTAGGTTGTTACTGGGAAGCATCTTATGAGGTTTTCAGTTGCTCTTCAACAGAAAGTTTCAATTTCCGGAACAAAAAGTCCTTCTGTTGCCCTAGAATCTGCTGCATAAATAAAATCTAGTGTTACGCTCTTTTTTAAACATCCATAAAGCTAAATATGAGATAAAATTCTACATAAGTATTAACAGCCAACCCAGATAGGATAAAGACAATGTTTACCTCCAGTGCCTAGAATGCTGTTTGAGATCACAGTGCTAAGAAGGAGCTTCCTTTTGGATTGTTAAGTACTGGAATACTGCTTTATTGTATTATTTTGCATTTTGTAACGATTTGCATATAATTTTATTAGTATGTCTTCCTAAATTCTAAATTTTTAAGTAAGGACTTTCTCTTTAAGTTGTCCTGAATATTATCCTGCTTCTCTTATCCAATCCCACCACATAACCACATAATTACACTCTCCAATGGCACCCAATATTAACACATTTTAAACATAGTATCTTCTTAACTATCTGACTGATAATAGAATTGTAGAGGCAGTTAGCTTAATTTAACTTCAGAGAGAGGTAAGTAATATAAAGATAACCTAGAAAACAGTTTTGGATTGAGTAATAACTGCAAGAAGCCTCAAAATATTAACATTATTCTTGAATTTTAAAAAAGGGAAAAATTTTTGGCTGGATGCAGTGTTCACTCCTGTAATAATCTCAGCACTTTGGGAGGCCAAGGTGGAAGGATTCCTTGAGGCCAGGAGTTCAAGACTAACCTGGGTCATATAGCAAGACCTTATCTCCACAAAAAATTTTGGCATGCACCTGAAGTCCTAGCTATTTGGGAGGCTAAGGCAGGAGGACTGCTTCAGCCCAGGAGTTCAAGGCTGTGTGAGTTATGACTGCAGCACTACACTGCAGCCTCGGCAACAGAGATCCTATAGAGTGGGAAAGGGAGAGGAAGAGGGGAGGAAAGAGGGAAAGGAGGGAGAAAGACAGGGAGGGAGAGAGAAAGGGAGGAGAGAAAGGGAGGGAGGGAGAAAAAAAGGTTCTTGATTTAACCAACCATATTTTATTAAATATCTACTACGAAAAATACACTAGAGACATAAAATTGAATAAGACATGGTATCTGCTCTCTTCAGAGTCTAGAAGAGACAGGGACAGACATAAGCATAACACATAAGGGGTCCTTGCAAATAGTATAGACACAGTACTTCGGAGACACAAAGAACACAGAAAATAGCCTCACTGTTGTTATATAAAACACTCCTCTCATCTCTTTGCTTTCAGATGTAATCCTGTTGAGTTCCCAAGCCCTTATACCTCAGAACAGTCCCTATCCCAGTTAAACTCAAATATGTTAAGAATACATCGCCAGGCTCAGTGGCTCAACCTGTAATCCCGTGCCTTTGGGAGGCTGAGGTGAGTGGATTGCTTGAGCCCACGGGTTCGAGACCCGCCTGGGCCACGAGACCTCATCTCTACAATAAATCAAAAAATCAGCTGGGCATGGTAGCGCATGCCTGTAATTCCAGCTACTTGGAAGGCTGAGGTGGAAGGATCGCCAGAACCCAGCAGGTCGAGGCTGCAGTGGCCAGGAACGGCCACTGCACTCCAGTCTGGGCGACAGAGTGAGAGTCCAACTCAAAAAAAAAAAAAAAAAAGAATACATCTAGATTAGCCCTTTACTTACACTTTCTCTGCAGGTTTATTTGATGACGTAGCACTAGTCAGGTAGATCCAAATAGGAAAGACCCCAGAAATTGTTTCCACTCCAATCCATCTATAGAACAAATACCCTTACAGCCCATTAATAAACATTCCAGGATGGACCTAACGTAGTAGGACTGATCTGATCTCACCTGAGTTCTCCAGATTCAAGAATAATAGTTTCTCAACCATTTCTTTTCAAGTGACTCTGAAACAGAAATGGTAAGCCCCTTCTAGGTTATAAACTAGCCTCTGAAGGTTAGAAAATAAGGCAATTTCCTGGTTTTCACTACACGTCAGTGCCTATCAGCTAGTAAAACAGTGGACAGGGGAGCAGCCACTAGAGTAGATAAAACTGTTAGAAATGGAGTTATCACAAGAAGATTGTTAAGAAAATGAGAGGAGGCTACCACAGCATGAGACAGAAGGGAAGAAGGTGTGGCACAGTGTGGGAAGAGCCTTATATTCCATTGGAAAACTAGGAGTCTAGCCCTACAATTGCTAATAAGCGGGAGAACTCTGAGTAAGTAACATACCCTTTTTGAACCTTAACTTTTCCATCTATAAAATATCATAGTTGAATAAAATTATTACTGAAATCCCTTTAATAATAAAACTCAATTTTAAGAGCACAGGAAACACATAAAAGCTAGACATACTACAGTCATGCACCATATAATGACATTTCAGTCAATGACAGATCAACTATAAGACAGTGGTCCCATAAGATTATCATGGAGCTGAATATTCCAGTTACCTACTGATGTCATAGTCATTGTAATAGCTGTACTGTAGCACACAGGAAGTACTACTCCCCAGGGAAATAATGGTATAGCATGCCAAAAGGCAGCTCCTGGGACAAAGGAAACCAAAGCATACTCTTTACAGACCCTGAGAGCTCCCTGAATGGGGCTGTGAGAAATGATTCAACCCACAGCAGCAGCAGCAGCACAAACTTTGCTTGGCTTTGCAAGGGAAAAGTAAAATCCCCTTCTACTGGAGGAGCAGCATCTATGCTCAAGCTCTTTCATACGACCAAGGACCTTTCTACCTCTCCTCACACCTTCTCCTACAACTAACAGGTCAGGTCAGGCAAGCTGGAGGGCTATCTGTCTGGGACAGTGAGTGACAACTGCAACCCTACCAGCAGCATGACCTCCAAGTCTGGAGTCACATTAAAAGGCGTAACCCTCCCCACCTCTGCCATCTACTGCCATCACCCACACCACGCCAGCTAGCCAGGGACCCAAAAACCTGCACACCCACCCTGTCCCTAATGCCATTACTGGCATTAGAGCAAGCTACTTGGAGGTTCAAGAATTGGCCTGCCAGTAACCACAAACACAGATACCTGGGGCAAAAAGACAGGCATACTTAGCCTACTACTGTCACCACTGGGGCCTAAAGACTGGCCTACCTGGCTTCCCAGTCAGAAGGTTGAACTTCACCATACCCTTGATTAATAATTGCATCCTCACCCTCTGAGGAAATCACAGAAAGCACCAACTCTGTTTATAGCCAGAGAAACCAAACCAAGACTACATTACTGCTTATACCCCAAATCAGAGCCGAAACGCCCTACTCAGCCAACACCACAGACACATCTTCAGAAAAAAGTTCTCTCCTAAAAACAGAAAGAAGCTACTGCTATACCACATGGCACAGATATCAACATAATGGCACAGGAAATACGAAAAAGCAAGGAAATATACCTCCAAAGTAACATGTCTCCAGCAACAGATATTAATTTTAAAATTTTCAAAATTCCAGGCAAAGAATTTAAAATACTGATTTTAAAGAAGCTTAGCAAAGTACAGGAGAAAAACAATATGAAGAAATTTTTTAAAACTCAGATTATAAAAGAGAACTTTACCAAAGATATTATTTTTAAGAAATCATTCAACTAGACATATATAGACTACAAAACTAGTCTAGACACATGTAGACTACAAAAAAGATATGTGCACATGTATGTTTGTTGTAGCTCTATTCACAATAGCGAAAACATGGAACCAACCATGTTGCCCACTGAAGCTGGACTGGATTAAAAAAATGTGGTAGATATATACAATGGAATATTATGCAGTCATAAAGAAGGACAAACATATGGACTTTGCAGCAACTTAGATGGATTTAGAGTCGACATACTCAGTGATCTATCACAGAAACAAAGAACAAAGTACCCTATGTTTTCACTCATAAGCAGATTTTGAACAGTTATTATAATACTGTAAGAAAGGGACTGGCAGTAATGGGAAACTGCCAGGGAAGGGGAGGTGGGATTGGCAGTTGAGGGAGACTGCTAGGGGGGAGAGGGGCATACCTCATCAACAAAGTTACCTGCATAATCAACGTTTGTATACCTAACCCTGAATTGAACCCACATCTTTATAATAAAAAAAAAGAAAAAAGAAAAAAATCACTCAGAAATTCTGGTACTAAAGAATTCATTGAGGGAAATACAAAATACATTTGAAATCTTCAACATTAGACTAGATCAGGCATAAGAAAAAATATCAGAAGTAGACAGATCTTTTGAAATAACCTAGGCAAAAAAAAAAACATAATAAAAAAGAACAAAGTCTTTGTGACATTTAGGACAGCACAAAGTGACAAGATATACAAATTATCAGTAACCCCAAGGATGAAGATAAAATGAAAAGACTAGAAAATCCATTTAATGAAATCATAAGTGAAAATTCAACTCTAGCAAGAGATTTAGATATTCAGATACAGAAGGGTGGCTCAACAATCTCCAGGAAGATACAATGCAAAAAGGTTTTCTCCATGGTACATTACAATCAGACTGTCTAAAATCAAAACTAAACAGCAAATCCTAAAATAACTGCAAGACAAAAGCACCTAGTCCCTATAAAGGAAACCTATCATATTAACAGCTGCTTACAAAAAACCCTACCCATATAAACACATGTAGACCAAAAGTAATAGTGTGGAAAAAGATACTCTGCACCAACAGGGAAAAACAAGCAAGAGTAGCTATGTTGTATGAGATACAAACAGACTTTAAGTCAAGAACAGTTTTTTAAAAAAGACAAAAAGGACACTGCATGATGATAAAGGGATCAATTCTAAATATAAATGCATCTAACACTGGAGCACCCAGATTCATAAGGCAAATATTACTTGATCTAAAGAGTGAGGGACTTCAACACTTCATTCTCAGCATTAGACAGATCACCTAGACAGAAAGTCAACAAGAAAACATTGAATTTAAACTGGAATTTAGACTAACTGTATCTAACAGACATTTACAGAACATTCTATCCAACAATTGCAGAATATGCACTTTTTTCATCAGCACATGTAACATTTCCCAGGAGAGACCATATGTTAGGCCACAAAACAAGTCTCAAAAATTTTTTTTTAAATGTAAGTCACATCAAGTATCTCCTCAGATCACAATGAAACAAAGCTAGAAATCAATACCAAGAGAACTCTGGAAATCATATAAACATATCGAAATTAAACAACATGCTCTAGAATGATCACTGGGTCAACAAAAAAATTAAGATGGGCAGGATCAGCAATCACAGGACATTACCACAGGAGAGGTAGGTGGCATGCAACAACACAAAAGGTACCGGATCCTAAACCAGGGGAAGTGAAGACCAGTTGGAGACCAAACTTCACCTGTATGTACATTACATATGTACCTAATTCTGACTTATATCCCACATCTTTATAATAAAATAAAGTTAAAAAAAAGATGGAAATCAAAACATTTCTTGAAACAAATGAAAATAGAAACATAATATATTAAAACCTGTGGGACACAGAAAAATCAGTACTAAGAGGGAAGTTTATAAAAGTAAATTTCTACATAAAAAAAAGTAGAAAGATTACACATTAACAACTTAACAATTATACCTCAAGAAACTAGAAAAACAAAAACAAACCAAACTAAAAATTAGCACAAGGAAATAATAAAGACTAGAGAAGAACTAAATGAAATAGAGGGAAAAAATCAACAAAATAAAAAGTCATACAAGGTTATAGCAACCACGACAGCATGATATTGATATAAAAATTGATACAAAGACCAATGAAACAGAATAGACAACCCAGAAATAATGTCACATGTTTACAGCCAACTGATCTTTGACAAAGACAATAAGAACTTACATTGGGGCTGGGTGCAATGGCTCATGCCTGTAATTCCAGCACTATGGGAGGCAGAAGCGAGAGGACTGACTAAGCCCAGGGGTTCGAGACCAGTCTGGGCAATTTGGCAAGACCTCATCTCTATAATAAATCAGAAAATTAGCTGGGCATGATGGTATGTGCCTCTAGTTCCAGCTACTTGGAAGACTGAGGTGAAGAACTGTCTGAGCCCAGAAGGTTGAGTAGCTATGAGCATGCCACTGTACTCCAGCCTGGGCAACAGAGTAAGACTATGGCAAAAAGAAAAAAAAAGGACTTACACTGGGGAAAGGTACCCTTTTCAATAAATGGTGGTGGGGAAATTGGATAGTCACATGCAGAAGAATGAAACTGGACCCTTGTCTCTCACCATATACAAAAATCAACTCAAAATGGATCAAAGACTTAAACATAAGACCTGAAACCATAAGCATACTGGAAGAAAACCTAAGTAAAACTCTCCAAGACATTGGCCTAGGCAAAAAAAATGTAACACTAAAACCTCAAAAGCACAGGCAACAAAAACAAAAATAGACAAATAAGACTTAATTAAACTAAAAAGCTTTGGCACATCAACAGAAATAATCAACAGAGTGAACAGACAACCTGTTGAATGGGAAAAAAATATTTACAAACTATTCATCCAAAAGAGGACTAATATCTAGAAGTAACTCAAACAACAGTATTTTTTTAATCCCATTAAAAAATGGGCAAAGGACAGAGATTTCTCAAAAGATAACACAGAAGTGACCAACAGTAGATGAAAAAATGTGCAGCACCATTAATCATCAGAGAAATGCAAATCAAAACCACAATGAGATATCATCTCACTCCTGTCAGAATTGCTAGTATAACAGCTGTTAGTGAGGCTGTAGAGAAAAGAGGATGTTGCCTCTATTAAAATCCTACTACAAGCCGGGCTTGGTGGCTCAGCCTGTAATCCCGCGCCTTTAGGAGGCTGAGGTGAGTGGATTGCCTGAGCCCGCGGGTTCGAGACCCGCTGGGCAGCGAGACCTCATCTCTGCAATAAATCAAAAAATCAGCCGGGCGTGGTAGCGCATGCCTGTAATTCTGGCTACTCGGAAGGCTGAGGCGGAAGGATCGCCGGAGCCCAAGCAGGTCGAGGCTGCGGTGGCAGGGAGCGGCCACTGCACTCCAGTCTGGACGACAGAGTGAGACTCCAATTCAAAAAAAAAAATCCTACTACAAATGTTATACATTGTTGATGGGAATGTAAACTAATACAGTCACATAACTATAAGTAAAAGTATGGAGATTTCTCCAAACACTAAAAAGAGAATTGCCATTCAATTCAGCAATCTCACTCACTATTAGGTATCTACCCAAAGAAAAAGAAATCAATATATCAAAGAAATACCTACGTTCACACATTTACCGCAACACTGTTTTTTGTTTTGTTTTGTTTTGAATCAATATTTTTTATTATGATATTGTGGGGTACAGTTAAGGGTTAGGTGTACAATTACGTTTCATTCAGGCACCCTGTTGATAAGAGGTGAAATTTCCCCATCCCTAGACAGATATTTGCAACACTGTTCACAATAGCAAAGATAATGGGATCAACCTGAATGACCATACATAACGGAATACTATTCAGCCATTAAAAAACAAAGAAATAATGTCATTCACTGCAATGTGGATGGAACAGAAGTCATTATCTTAAATTATATCAGACACAAAAAGACAAATATTGCATGTTCTCACGTATATGTGGAAGTTAAAAAATGTGATCACATGGAGTTAGAGAGCAGAAAGACAGATACCAGAGATTGGGAAGGATGAGTCAGGAGAAGTAGGGGAGAATGAAGAGGAATAGATTAAAGGGTACAAACATACAGTAAGCTAGAAGGAATAAATTCAGTGTTTGATAGTAAAGTAGGGTGACTAAACAAAAATGTATTTTACTTGGGTGATGAAACCCTTAAACCTGACTTGATCACTATGCATTATACATACAAGTAATAAAATTTCATTTGTGTCCCACAAATGAAAATTTTTTTCACCAACTTACTTTTCCATATCTTTCTAAATGTGGGCATTTCATTTTAGCTCACCAGGGTAGCTACATAGGTAACATTTGGTCAAATATGAAACATAAGTCAGGGAACTATTTATAGCAAACAAATTCTTTTCTGGACTGGTTTAAGAATAAAACTTTAGCAACTTAACTTTGGCATTAAGAGTTGACCTTCATGCTAAAACTATGTTATAATAATTCTCCCTCAGAGTTTGCAGCACTTATACTAAATAAGCACAGATAGCACAATGACATTATAAGCAACTTTACACACTTCCACATAATTATAGAAATATCAACTACATTGGTTGCATCGGTTATTATTGCTACATAACACCCACCCCAAAGCTTAGTGGCTTTACTTGCTCAGTCCTGTAGGTGAAAAGTTCCTCTGTGATGAAGCCTGAGGTCACTAATTCTTCCATTTAGCAATCTTTATTTCCTTCTTGGAATAAATTAGAACTTTTTAGAAAAGATTATTTCCCAATGCAATAGAATATGAAACTGTGCCACTGATCAATAGTATGATCTTGTAAGTTATTTAACATCTGAGTATTACTTCCAGCTTTTGTAAAATGGAAATATCACTGCTCATTCTATCTCACATGCTGTTTTTTCCAGTTGAGGTCAACCCAAGTTTTTAAACATTAACTGAATACCAATCATGTTCCAAGCATTATGTTGGAAAAACAGACTAAAAAGAAACAGTTCATGATTTACAAGAATGTGAATATTTTTTAATGGAAAGAATCCAAATGTACATCATAGCAGAAAAGATAAATGAAGTGTGATATCCATATATAGAAGAATACCACAGAGCAGCTAAACTTAATGAATTACATGTAACAACCATATAACAGCAATCTATTTTATGTACTACATATGGACATCCAGCCGAGGGGGTGAGTAGCAGCTGACATTAAATCTATATTCAGTTTGCCAAACCATATACACCTGTCCAAAGAAAGGAGTGCCTTTTCTTTACTCAAAGATTCCTTCCACTCACCTGAGGGGCTATTTCAGTGCACAGCAGGTGACATTTTCTAATTCTCACAAAGGCGCTGAGTAAGTCAACTAACATCATGGATGAAACTCAGAAATATAACAAAGTGAAAAAGTCACAGAAGATGCTCATTATGATTCCATTTCTATAATGCTCCAATAATAGAAAATAAACTACTATTTAGAGATAAAAGTCTTTTGGATTAAAAGATGAAGGAAAGCATGGGAATAAGACCCAAAATTCAGGATCTGTTTACCTCTAATCAGAGGGAAAAGAAAATAAATCAGGGGAATCACATCAAAAACGTCAAAGGTAATACACAGAAAGGTCTATTTCTTTTCTTTTCTTTTTTTTGAGTTGGAGTCTCACTCTGTCGCCCAGACTGGAGTGCGGTGGCCGCCTCGACCAGTTGGGCTCCAGCGATCCTTCCGCTTCAGCCTTCCAAGTAGCTGGAATTACAGGCATGCGCTACCACGCCCAGCTGATTTTTTTTATCTATTGTAGAGATGAGGTCTCGCTGCCCAGGCGGGTCTCGAACCCACGGGCTCAGGCAATCCACTCACCTCAGCCTCCCAAAGGCGCAGGATTACAGGTTGAGCCACTGAGCCGGGCTAGGTCTATTTCTTAAACTGAGTAGGAGGTACATATCAGCTCAGTGTATATTTGTATTTTATAACATATATCTTATAAATATTTTGTATGTGTCCTCAATAACTAATAAATAACAATTGGGGGGAAAAGACTTACTTCCTGCACTCAAAAAGTTTAAACTTAAAGGGAAGAGAATCAATGTCAATACATATAGTGTAACATGGGCTTTGGTAAAGACACATACAGTTAGTTTCAAAAAGAAGCACCAAATAGGCTGAGGCATGCCAAAGTACTTTCTAAAGTTAATATCTATACAATAAAATGATCACTATACAAGTATTAAAATAGTTATCCACACTGCTTTCAGGATGACAAGCATAACTGTTTATTCATCATTTGCTTTTGATTTTTTTAAAAAGTGATTTAGCACTTACATAAAACTGTATTATTTATAATAAGGATAATGTATGCAGGATATGGTGGGTCTGATAAACATAAAATGAAACCTGGAGAAAACCTTTAATCTGCTAATCTATAGGCTAGTAAAATGATACAGTAATGATTCTTATTTTATTCCCCAGAATAATACTTAGCAGGAAGTAGGGGAAAACACAGGAATGAGAAAAACAATCACTTCACAAAAATCTATATTCATTCTCAGATGAATTTAAAGTTCATCTGAGTTAAAAAAAATTCTATAAAATGCTAATCACAGAATTAATATGTTGCCATTTCAAATGTATTCAAATACATTTAGTAGTATTCAAATACATTTAGTAGTATTCAAATACTACTAAATTTGTATTTATCTGTATACAAATCCATATAAAAGCATTTTTTTAAAGCCCAAGATAGGAAATAGATGAAGACTTGGGAGAAAGGGCTAAGGGGCGGGAGGATTTTTAAGGTTATTCAAATGATCTCAAATATTCCATGTTTCAAGATTGATGAAAGAGACCTTCTATAAAATCATGGGCCTATCTTGGGTATCTAAGCCATGTTTTTCCCACATCCCTTTGGAAACTGCCCTCACAGGGTTAACAAAAATTACAAGTCAGACTTTAGGAAGACTTACAGTTAGGAATTGACTAGGGTACACTGGTACACTTCCACCCACTTCCCTGCAGCTCCTAACTGAGTTGCATAGCACGCTAACCACCATTCGTCCTATAGATAGAATCTCTGTTACTGGACCTTTTTACTCAAGTACTGCTTATGGTGTTTTTCAAATCCTGGATTCCAGCAGAACAGCTGATGCCAACCAGTCTAAAGAACCCTACTGAGGAACTGACTAAGCACAGTAATGCAGTTTCTTCTCTGTCCCATGGCTTCACTCCCCCTTTCTCGACCAATCAGCAGTCTCCACACTTTAGCCCATCACCTGTCCAGACCCCTTAAAATCCATCCCCAAGCCCTCAGGAAAGTGGATTTAAGATTTCCCCTCATCTTCTCATTTAGCTACCCCCACAATTATTAAACTCTTTCTCCGCTGCAACTCCCATTGTTTCTGTGTATTGGTCACACACAATGGGCAACTGAAAATTATTTACCTTTGTTTAGTTAAAATATAATGATTTTAATTTAAAATATAATAATTTTATATTAAAAATATAAAAGTAACAACAATGAGAAGACTAATACAAATAATCTGCTATTATATACTGGTTAACCTCATAATGATCATGTGTCAACCAATAAACTATCACAAACCATCCTTGCACAAAGCTTTTAATCTATAATATGGTGCAGATACAGGTGCATTCACAGTTATATTAGCATTTCGCACCCTAAAACTACAAACCAAGACTTAAAAATAGCTTGATAAAAACAAAAGAGAGAGGCAGGGTGCAGTGGCTCAGCCTGTAATCCTAGCAGTTTGGGAGACCAAGACAAGAGGATTGCCTAAGCCCAGGGGTTCAAGACCAGTCTGGGCAACCTGGTGAGACCTCATCTCTACAATAAATCACAAAAACTAGCCCGGCATGATGGCTTGTGTCAACAGTTCTAGCTATTTGGAATGCTGAGATAGAAGCAGCAGGTCGGGGCTGCGGTGGCATTGAGCATGCCACTGCACTCCAGCCTGGGCAACAAGAGTGAGATTCCAACTCAAACAAAACAAAATAAAAAAACATAAAAGAGTAATTTCAAAGCTTTCTCACAAATAAGACTATTTTAAAGATTAATATTTAAAAATCAAATTGGTATTTTTATTATCAAATGATAATTTCAGACTGTCCTGTTGAAACAAAAGAAGATCAATGGCAAGATCATATGTACTAAACCAATTTTCAGATTTAACTGCAGAACCATTCTAAGAAGGAATTGCTCATTCTATTAATTCCATCCCATAAAAAAACCACACTAACACCAAGCTTAAAACTGCTTATTAGAATTTTATAATCAAAATGCCTATACCACACTGTAAATCTTTACACCTAAATCCTATTTAACCAATTCAATATCATAATAAAAATGCTAACAATTATTTAATACTCCACTTATATTCAAAAATATTTGGGGATATAAGATACCTTTATAACAAGATCATCAAGTTCTTTATGAAAAAATAGAAACTGATTTAAATTATATATTTTTAATCCTGAAGTCGCAATCAAGTTTAATATAACTGGATAGAAATTCTTCTTCTGTCATCTACCACTATACTGCTGCTACAGATGCATAAATATTTATGTACACAGTAATTCTGATCACACAGCTATTTGGACAATCTGTAAATTACAGAACACCATACCTATAATCCTGCCACTCCAAAATACCTGCCTTTTTTTTAGTTGGAGTCTCACTCTGTTGCCCAGGCTGGAGTGCAGCGGCACGCTCACAGCCACTGCAGCACCCACCTGCTGGGTTCAGGTGATCCTTCCACCTTTGCCTTCCAAGTAGCTTGAACTATAGGCACGCGTCACAATGCCTGGCTAATTTTTTTATTTATTATAGAGACGAGGTCTCACCAAGTTGCCCAGGCTGGTCTCGAACCCCTGGGCTTAGTTAGGCAATTCTCTCACCTCCACCTCCCAAAATGCTGGGATTACAGGCGTGAGATAACACACCCAGCTGATACCTGCTATTAATATTTGATAAAATAATAGGCTTTTGGAATTTCATCAGTGGTTCACCTCCTCTTATTAAAACAATCTGATGACTTTTAAGTATGTTAATATGATAAATTATATTTACAGACGTCCTAATATTAAACCATCTGCACATATGGGTTAAATGAAATTTGGTTATAGTTTTTTATCTCTTTTATACATGATTGGATTCAGTTTGCTAATTTACTTTTATTTAAAAGTTTTTAACTTTGGCCAGACATGATAACTTTTGTCTGTAATCCCAGCATTTTGGAAGCCAAAGCAGGAAGATTGCTTGAGCCTGGGAGTTCAAGACCAGCCTGAACAACATAGTAAGACCTCATCTCTACAAAAAACCTAAAAAAATTAGCTGGGCATGGTAGTACATGCCTGTTGTCTCAGCTACCTGGAAGGCTGAGGCAGGAGGATCACCTAAGCCTAAGAGGTCGAGGATGCAGTGAGTTGTGATTTTGCAACTGCTCTCCAGGTTGGACAACAGAATGAGACCCCAATTTAAAAAGAAAAAACTAAAAAAATTTTTACTTCTATATTCATGGCTGAAATAAACCTATATATAATTTTTTCCCTCATAATATTTCTGTCTAGTGTATCAGAGCTACACAGGTCTTATAGAACGGAGTTGGGGAGTATTTCCTCTTTTTCTATTGTCTGGAAAAGTTCATATACAATTTAGATGATTTGCTTTTTAAAAATTTGGTAACACTCATCTGTAAAATTACATAGGCCTAATGTTTCCATTGTGAAATGATTTTTTCCTTTTTTTATCACTTGTTCAACTTATTTAACAGTTACAGGACTCTTTAAGCTAATTGTTTTTTTAATTAATTCTGAACATTTAAATTTTCTAGGAACAGATCTATCCTTATCCACAGTAACTGGACTTCAAAAAATTCCTCACACTTCAAAGTTGTGACACCCCTTTATCTGAATTTAGAACCAGGAATGTATCTTGAAAGTAATAAATAACGTTAGTTTGCTTTGTTTTTATTTTTAATGAAAGAGTGAGACTCCTGTAACAGGTCTAAAAATAATTGGAATAACCTGAGTACCACAAAACAATCACTGCTACTTCTAACAAAGAAGAATAGGTGTGCACATATTTTAGCTATCACTTACCACCAGAAACAGGGGCATCCATGAAAACTGCTCCCATTTTCTCAACTTCTTTGGCCAATTCTTTTGAAACTGCAGGATCAATAGTACTGGAATCTATTAATAATGAGCCTTTCTTCACTTTTCTAAGTAAATAAATAAAAATATTTATAGTTTATAACTCTGAGTAAACATTTCATGCAACTACCTATAGAATCAGAATCTGCTAAAACTGTTAGATATCAAGGCAAGGAGGTTTTAGCTTAGTATTAAAAATATTATTAGTTAGAACAGGTTTAACAATTTCATACTAATTTTCAGATCAATTATAGTTCAAAGTAAATCTAAACTCCTTCAAACAAACCAAAAAAATCTAATAAACTACATAATATAAACTCTGGTTTCAGGTGAACTACACACTAATCATAATACAGGTGAAGCTAAGATATAAGCAATTTAAAACACCTATTAACTTTAAAAGGGTGTTTGACAGGACTTAAATTTTTGTTTGTAAAGTAGCTGGATCTTTAAAAAGTAATGTATTTGTCTTTAACAAGTCATCTTACAAATTTTATGTATCCATGTCATTTCCACTAAATAAAACAAACAAAAGCAATTGAAATCTAGCCACTGGCTTCAGGATAGCATATTCTTTTATAACTATAATTTTTCAGTGGCAAAATAAAATCTCAAACAGGTAGCAAAGAAAACATATGAATGAATCTGGAAATCTCACAAAGATTTTTTGTTCTCTATGGTAAACTTACAAACATACATTGGTAAAGAAGAAAGCAGTCTTTTCATGTGCCATCAATATTTAAATGACATCCTTATGGTAAAACATTTTTATTTGTACTGTAAGTACAGAATATATACCTACATAGTTCCCTTGTTATCTATAAGGTAGTGTCTATCTTCATTGGTTAGAAAACTTTGACCTAAATTATAATTTATTTAAAGGGCGATGACTAACCTTTAATTGAAACTTTCCAAAGTTCTTACTACAGATGTACTAGTTCAGAGGACCCAGAATCATGATTTAAAAATTATAACTGAGTAAATATAAATATTGAAGGAGAAAATAAAAAAATAATTGACAAAAACTACTAAAAAGAAAAATAGCTATAAAATGTCTTAATTTCAGACATGAATAGTTACAGTTTGAATGTGATGTGTGAGTATATTTCACAGAAGAGAAATAGCATACTACTCTGTTAGAGATCACTTTAGTGTGTAGGTTTCACTTTGTGTAATCAAAAAAATAAGAATTAAGTTTATCAATCTTCTGTGGCCTTAATACTTTTAAGATATTAAATCATAAACAAATGGGAAATAATTTCAGAAATTATACATGTACTAGGTGTGTAGAAATGATTCTGACCCAGAAAAAAATAAAGAACCACCCATGAGAAGTAAATTAAAGTTTAGTGTAAAACCAAACTCTTTCAAAGCACTCCCTGGACAAAACTATTCTGGTAGCTAGGCACCATATTCTTAGCAAAGAATATTAATAAATGAAGGGTTATGTCTCCTTACAAATTTCTAGTAACTTTTCCTTGAGAGGTAAAAAAGCAGGACCATATCTGGAACAGGCTAGGTAACAAGACAGCTAGGATGCCTGAGGACCACACACGTTTGGGCCTGAGGGCTGTATCCAAAATGAATGTCTTTCAACCATCCCTGAAATCTAAACATTTATCTTATCAGTTTTCTGTCTAATATCCAAGTGACTTTTGCTTCCAAGTCCGTTTGTTTCCAAAGCAATTGAATTTCCTAAAACCTCAAATTTCATGTATTATAGTTTTCTGAAATTCAATTTTCTTTTAAGTCCTTTATGTGTCTACAGGTCATATCAGTTTGTTCTAGCTCACTCCTGAAATTCAACAACAAAATAAATGAGAAATAGAAACCAGTAAGACCAGAAAATTAAGTTGGGAATTCAGCCACTGTCATTCTAACATAACCGCAAGGGTTTGGCAATAAGCAGCAATTAACCAAAAGTTTCTCAGAGCCAGAGAAGCTAAGCACTGGCTAGGAAACTCTGACCTAAATTATATTTTACTTAAAGAACTACTGCTAACCTTTAATTCCAACTTCCCAAAGTCCTTACTACAGATGTACTAACCCAGAGGACATACAGTAACTTTTTATTATATAATAAAATGTTAAATAACGGTGTTCTTTCCAGTGTTTGGCTTTATTTTTCATAAAATACTTTTTCTGAATTTCTATAAACTATAAGAAAATTATATTTGTAATAGTTGTACAGTTTAAAATGCAAGCTTTAAAAGTCTCTTAAGCATATTATCAGTGAAAGGGTAAGTTTAATGCAAGAGTTAAAGGAAAGAAACAGAACCCAAAAAATGTATTCCCAAAAGTCACATACTTGACTTCAGTGGAAAACTAAACCCTCTACAATGAGAAACAAACCACACTATTCACTTTATGAAATAAGAAAACAGTATAGAAAGGTTTAAAAAACATAATTGTAATTTCCTAATACTTCTAACAAATGTGAAATTCATGAACTATCATAACAAGAAAATATCCACAGCTGAGAAATACATACTTTAGAATTCCATTTGCTCCAGAATAAGCTTCTATTGCATTCATACTGGTAGGTAGCATTGTTATAATTCTGTCAGCTTTTTCAGCTACATCTTCTGGGGAAGTTACTACCTTTAAAAAAAATTGCAAAGGCACATTATTTAAATTAAAATGTCAGCAGTTTCTAGAGCACCAATAGGATCCATTTTTTATGTATGTCTATAACAGTGATCGTGCATAAAAACTAATCCTTGTTTCCAAATGACAGACACCCAAAAACCTTACTGCTCAAAATAAAGGCACATCTTTATACACATACAGATGCATTTGTGTGGAATCAAATCTATCTCTAATTTTTAGAAGTGTGAAGGGAGCTGAGGGGACAAGGCAAAACCCAATAGTCCTGGGAAGAGACACATTTCTCATGGGTTCTTCCAACAGGCATTCTTAAACTGCATGCTTTCTGGTATATGCTTTGATAAAGAAAAATATTCTAGTACAACAGAGCTGGTAACTCAGTTACAGGATTCAATAGTAATTTGGTGGGCAACAAAATCCCCTAGCAAAATCGCAAGCCCCCAATCATTACCATGCTCCCTAGTCTGTATTTCCAAGCACAAATAAACAAACAAACAAACAAATAAATAAGATGGTTTCAGAAAGGAAAAGGTCAGGACAAGGACATGAACATTTACTACAGTGACTGTGAGTAACACCAAGAAGGCTGACAGTGTGCACTAGCAGAACTCATACCAGAAACTACATATACAAGAGAGAGATAAGACTAGGCATAAAGGCACTCTCTAAACCTTCATTTCTGGTTTTATAATGATCATGAACATACTATAAAGGAAATTTGCTCTATCTACCCTGTTTGTGTATGCACATGCATGGATGGACACATTCTCACTCACACTCCCCACCCCTAGCTCACTCTCTCTCATACACACAGCTTCATACACCTGGCCAGCCAGTTGGAAACCAAAGAAGTCAGAAGAGACCAGGAGCTTACTCCTTGACACAAATATTCCTTTAATAGAAAGAAACCATTGTCCCAACAGTCACAAAATCTTCTCTAAAGGCTTTTCTCTCTTCATTTAAAAAAAAGACAAAGGACTCTCAGGCAAATAACTGTGGATTGCTCTCCAGAATGATTTATGTATGTAAATCATATTTTGTACTAGAAAATGTGAAGTGGCATGTAAGCATCTTAAGAATGAGAATGCCTCTGCTTTTCATGTGGTAAAAGTTTACATAACATTATCTTTCTTATCTCTTATGTGCATTTGATGAAAGTGAAAAAACAAGAAGCCAGAACAGTGTGTAATCTAAATATATGAGCTAGAAGTAATTACATTTCAATTTTCCACAAGAGACTATTAGTTTCTAAATCAAATTCAGGATAAATGCAGCTTTAACAAAAAGCAATTTCATAAGTCATTCTTTAAAATCTCAAGCAATCAAGTATCCTAGCATACTGTGTATTCACAGGGTAAGAAATTATATTATAAAACATCATAGACCCTAAAATTTGAACAAAAGATATTCTCTCTTTCAATGTTTCATTCTAAAGACAATGCCGCATTTTACAATGAGATACTTACAACCTGTATATTTTTATAATGAAGATTTGCCACAAATAATTCTGAAAATTTAAAAAGTTTCCATCAAATTACAAAGAAATGCTTAAGTTACAAGAAAACCTTTCCTAGCCCACATAAATATTGAGATTCAAAAAGAGGCAACTATTTCCTGGCAAACAGTTCAGGTTTACTCAAAAAAAAAAAAAAATGCAGCTCAGTAAAACGATAAGAAAATGTGGTAGTAGTCATAATCCTCTACTCCTGGACTATATAAAAAATACGGGTTACATAGAGAGCCCCATTTGTTTATCTCTATGAAGTAAACACAATGAAACAGCATACCTCTCAGTGGTCTTTCCTTCTATTGCTGCTCCATCTTTCTAGACCTTCCAGGGACATCAGTAAGCATCTAATTTCAGACTCCCTCTTGGGAATTAATAAATTCTATTCAGTGTTCAAATGGGCCATGTCAAATAGCTTGTGCCTCTTTCACTGAAAGAAATTCATTTCTGTCCACATAACTTTTTGACAGGTGCCCTGAAGGGCCCCCACAATTAGCTCACAGATCTAAGGGTGCTTCACATCTCCAAGTTTCTCAAGCCCATGAATTGGCAACTGCCAAGTGCATGGGGTGGCCAATCAGCCCCCCGCATCCCTAGCATCTGCTTCTTGGGATTCCTGGATTGCCAGAATACTGCTAACCCCTCAATTATATAGGAAAGTAGTGTCAAAGCTCACAGGCCCGGAAAAAACACACAATGATAATAATAGCTGGAACGTCACCACCATACTGGCCACAACTGTTCTATTTCTAATAACTATATGTGTATTTGGTACATTATAACAGTTTCTAATTTGCACTACAAAGGCATGTTTATTAGATAGATAAACAGACATTCAAATAATCTTGCCATCAATGTGATGACTTCAAGACTGTGAAATAACTGACTGACAAAATTTGGCCACAACTCAAAAGCTAGAGGAAAAAAAACCAACCTTGTTGCCAGTCTGACAACAACCACAAAAGCCTTTAGGAGTCAAACTAATTAGAGTCCCTTCAATTACATTTACTGATTGAATGGATAAATGAAGACAGCATGGATCAGTGAAAGGAACACTAATTTGGGAAGCCAGAGGCCCAGGTTTACTTGCAGCTCAGCCAAGAAGTCATGTGTGATTTCATGCAAATTACTTAACTTCTCAAGCTTCAGTTTCTGAATCTTATATAAAATAGGAATAGTAATTCTGCTTACCTTTCAGGGTTTGTATCTCCAAAGTCAAAGGAAATTTTGGTAGTTACTTTTCATATTCAGTTCCCTTAAATTCTAGGAAGGATGTATCGTCCCTACAAAAAAGTACAGATGGGATCGGAAGCATGTGCAATGACTCAATACAAATGGACAGCATTAGCAGGACTTGTACTGGGTCTTTAACACCTCCGCATCTGTGAACAGTCATGGGCCGAGCTGTCTCTGAGAAATGGCTCTGCTCTGATTACAAGGCTGTCCCAGATAGATCTCCTGCTAATTTCAATTGCCTCATTTTTATACTATTATGAATTAAGATGATTCTACTTTTTAATATCAACTTTGACTACAGGAGATTGGCTTCTGTGTATATCATAATATTTACGCTATTTAAGAATTCTACCAGCCAATTTCTCTGAACTTAACTTTGACTTATCTGCAAGCTAGTATGCATCAACGGCAGGTATATAATATAAAAGTAGAGGTTTGGATAAATACAAACTCTGCTTTGCTGGATAGGAAGAAGAGCTAAGAATAATCTGGAAGGAACTGCATCTCCTTTTTACATATCCATTAAAAATCCATATCCTTTTACATATCTATAACAACTGTTAGCTGGTTGCTTTATATGAAGAGAAAATTATTGCTGTCTCTTATAGATAGAACAGTCACATAAGTTCATCATTGATTCCAAGTAAACCAGATGGGTAACAGAAATTTACAAAGAAGCAAGATAAACGTGACCTTATTAAACTTGCCACTCCTATGTTTTATTCTTTTAAAGGAGAAAATTACACTGTTACTTCAAAATTACACTACACTTACTTGAAAAACTGACAAAAGTGGCTTGTGTCTACATCTTGAAACATTTGGTCAACAACAATGGAATCCACTCAACAAGAGACTTTTAAAACTTTTGGTTAATAAGACCAGAGTAGATACCAGATTAGATCCCAACAGATTTACTTAACTAAACATGTTAAGCTTTAGAACCCAGGAACAACAAAATGGTTTCCAAGTTTTTAAAGAGACAACAAAAGAAAAGAGAATCTAATTAAGCCTGGTTCAATCAGAAAACTCACATATAAGTGGTGCATACATCCCAGACTTTTGGCATAGATCAGTACCATCTCCATGGAAAATGAAGCACAAGTAGCAGGCCCTTGACACTAAGGCTTAAATTAGAAAGAGAAATCACAAATAAAAGTGCAATGGAATGAACCATGCAGAACAGATTCTTTTTTTGTTGTTGTTGAGTTGGAGTCTCACTCTGTCGCCCAGACTGGAGTGCAGTGGCCGCTCCCGGCCACCGCAGCCTCCACCTGCCGGGCTCCGGCAATCCTTCCACCTCAGCCTTCCGAGTAGCCGGAACTACAGGCGCGCGCTACCATGCCCGGCTAATTTTTGATTTATTGTAGAGATGAGGTCTCGCCGTGCTCGGTGGCTCAGCCTGTAATCCCGCGCCTTTGGGAGGCTGAGGTGAGTGGATTGCCTGAGCCCGCAGACAGAACAGATTCTTAAACAGGGATTCTGTCAAATCATTTTATCTCCTAGTTTGGTTTTAATTTTTATCTTTACTTTTTTATTTAAAAATATATCTACATATCACTTCTTAGTCTTTTGGCCAAGATCAAGTATAAAAATTGTCTATGATTCTCTTGCAATGCACTCTGGACTCAATGAGACAGTGGTGTGTTTATATGTGTGGAATTGGAGAATAAGATTTTGGAGAAATATGGTACAGATACAATAACAACAACAACAGTAGTAGCAATCACAGCAGCAGAACCACACTTTCTATGTGTCAGTTCCTAGACTAAGAGAAAGGTACTATTATTATCCCCATTTTATAAGAATAGGAAATTTAAACAGAGAGGTTAAGTACTCTGTCTGATGTTACATAGCTGGCAAATGGAAGAGCTGAGATTTGAGCCCAGGCAGTCTGGTTCCAGGGTTTATGTTTTTAAACCACAACATTAACAATTTATTGATTCATGATTTCTAATATGTGAAGTCCTGATAATTATTATCAGATACATTCCTGAAAAAGATGCTAAAAGTTGAAATGATGCATTTAAGTTTTCAAAAAAACAGGGATATAATAAAGAGCAATGAAATAGAAATGCCCAGAATTTTTATGGAAATAATCACAAATAACAAATTTAACCAATTATAAGTGCCCTATCTGAATAGGTTAACATTTAAAGGCATAAATAACCTACTGAATAGTCAGGTTAAACATATTAAACACATTAAAATTTTTATTTCCCTAATAACCCATGTATAATATGAAACAGGGATACATTCAGAGAAACGCATTGTGAAAAAAGAAAAATAGCTCATAGCAGATTGGGTTATGTAAGATTTTTAAAATGTAGCAGGCCCCAAGAAACATGAGTATGGGACTTCGGTCCCCATGCCAGGGGACAATTATTTAAAGGTATTTTTTTGTTCCCAATTAGTTGCCTGTGCCATTATCTTCATGTTTTTGGAATTTGAGATATAAAGAACAATGTATAGCCAATTAATAACTTATGTTATTTTAATGTAAATTCTTGGCAAATAATTTAGGAACTGCTTCTTCTTTTTTCCTTAAAAATGCACTTGTAGTTTGTGTGGTGGTTCATGTCTGTAAGCCCAGCACTTTGGGAGACCAAGACAGGAGGATTGCTTGAGCCCAGGAGTTCAAAACCAGCTCAGGCAATATAGCAAGACCTCGTCTCTACAAATAAAAATAAAAAAAGTAGCCAGGTGTGGTGGCGTGCACCTGAAGTCCAGTCACTCAGGAGGCTAAGGTGGAAGGATCTCCTGAGTCCTAAAAAGCCACTGGTAACTGTTGATAGTCAAGCATAGAATCTATGCGCCCAGGTGGCCATCCTCTAGCTTTGGGCTCAAATAAACTTTATACTAAATCATGTTTTCTGAATTTCGATATTTATGGTTGACAGGTGATTTTGTGTTGTGCAAGCATCATAAAGTGCACTTACACAGACCTAGATGGTACTATTGCTCCTAGGCTACAAATCTGTACAGCATGTTATTGTACTGAATACTATAGGCAACTATAACACAATGATAAGTATTTGTATTTAACGTATCTAAACAAGGAAAAGGAGAGTAAAAATACGGTATTATAATCATAAGGAACCACTGTCCTAAATGCAGCCTCTGACTCAAATGTCCTCATGAGGTACATGACTGTAATTTTACTACTAGTCCAAGTTTGAAGAAAAGCCTCCAGGGTCACAACATTCCAAAGCATTTCTTCAACTGTAGGTACCCATTCTGAACTTGAGGGGAGAGAGGAACAGCCTGAGAAAAGCACCAAGAGGCAGAGAAAGGAATCTGATCACATCTGTGCCACTACATTCAGCTTTGCTTGAGGTCAGACCACTCCTCAACTCTTCCATTACATGAAACAATAAGTTTCCAGTTTTGGTTTAAAAAAAAAAAAGTGTTTCAAGTAGATGTCTGATTGCTGTTTAAATCAGATGTCTATCCTAGTACTTTTTCCTCCCTGCAAATTTCTCCTTGAAAGCATAGTTGATGTTAGAAATGACCTAGCCAGCCTTTCTGAAATCTTTGAAGGGGAAAAAAACCCTTCTGTTTTCTTTGGCTCTCACCTCATCAGATTCACCTGATATAGTAACACTAGGGAAAGAAGTGGATACCTGTTCTTAACATATACAAGTCAACTCAAATATACTTCAAATTTTGTAATCTTTAATCCCTTCAGGGTGCTACTGTGGTAAGACATTGCAAGGTTTCATACATATTTTTCCATCTCTTCCCAAGTCATGTCTTGCCTTACAGTAGTAGAATAAAACTCATTTTCTTCTTTTATCCAATATTTTAAAAACTTAATACAGCTATGAAATAATAATGTTGACATTTTAATATATCAGAACTTATTCATTCAAATTAATATTACCTCTTAAAGTAGTGTTCTTAGGAAATCACATTAGTTCCAATGATATGACCACTGTTTAAAACATTCTCTAAGCTGCCAACATAAATCATTTATCAACAAATGCTTCCATTTTATGTTCCCCTCAGGCCCAAAGCTTTTTCACCCTTTATCCTTCTCACTTCATTCATCTAAGTTTCACATTGTTCTACCCTCCACTGTCAATAAAATCAATACTCAGAAGACTTCATATAGTCAAGACACTTAAGAGAATCACAGATGTGAGGAAAACAGGATGAAGGCAAAGAGGATCCTGTTTTCCAGGTTTCCTGCCTCAGTGTGAACGTCACACAAAATCTTCCCCACTGTGTATTAGGGGCAGGGGTGGCAGGTGCATAAGAAGCTAAAGCAAGTCTTCACTCTTCACTAATCCGGGAGGAGAACACATCTTCTTTCCCTCTTCACACCCACTTACACATCACAAGGAAAAGGAAAAAGAAGAAACTCCAGTAATTGAGTCTTTGCCCTGGAACCCTCAAATTTCTGTCCAGAAATCTTGGAGACCTTGTCTTCATAACTTTCATTTCAGATTACATTATTTCTGATAGGTGGTAAGCAAAGATTATACACAATATTCCTGTAATTCCCTATCAGAAATGATTCTTCAGAGTTACTTATCTTTTTTCTTCTCAAAAATTGCCTTAGTACTTTATTATAGGCAAATTTCAATTGACTTGTAATATTAGTTGGTCATGCCACCTAACATACCCAACACTCTGTCACATCCAACTCAACCTGTTTTATTCTCTGACAGTACTAAGTGGACTGATAGACATATGGTAGGTGGTCAAACTATATCTACTGACCTAAAGTGAAAATCTTTAGCAAATGAAGACTGAGGCTCCACTTTTTGAAGAAATTGCTCCTTTGTCTTCATTTTAATCTCAATAAATCTTACTTATTCTTCTGCAGTCTGCCTAGATGTCTAGTCTTTAGAGAGAACTTCTCAAACCACCTTCTCACCTAAAATAATGTATATTTTATTAAAAACTAATATGATCTTTTACTTTTTCTTTCAATTTATCACAGCCTGGAATCACATATTTGTGTGATTTTATCATCTAACACCCTGTATTGACCCCCAAAGGCAAGAACTATGACTATTTTGTTCTGAGCTACATTCCCAGTGCCTGGTATGTAGACGTACTCAAGAAACAACTGTTAAAGTAGTGATTTAATGAAGGTCCTATCCCGTTTTGCTAAGGTAGTCTACAGTAGCCTTAACTCACAGTGACCAGAGCAATAAAAAGCAACTTTTCTTCACAAAGAAGTAGGGAGATTCTAATATTCCATATGAGTGAAGAACATGAGAAAAGGAATAACAGCAATGCACAACAATGGTAAAACTAAGGCATACAGAAACTAGTTTACAGTCAGTCGTGAAATACAGTACTTACTATGTGCCAAACACTATTTTAAGCCTGTTACATATATTAACTTATTTAATCCCAATAGCAACTCTATGAAAACAGTACAATTATATTATCCTTATTTTACATGTGGAAACAGAGGTACTAAAAAAAACTTGCCCAAGGCTATACAGATACTAAATTGTGAAGGCAGATTCCAAATCCATACATCTTATAGATTTCCAATACTTGCAATATTAGTTTCCTGTGGCTGCCACAACAAAATGTAAGCACAGTGGCTGAAAACAGTAGGAATGTCTATCTTACAGCTCTGGAGGCCAGAAGTCTGAAATCAAGGTGTCCACAAGGTAGGCTCCTTCCAAGGCTCAAGGGGAGATCCTTCTTTGTCTCTTCTACCTCTGGTAGCTCCTGACACTCCTTGGTTTGTAGCAGCATAACTCTAATGTCTGCCTCCATCATCACAAGGACTTCCCCTCTACGTTTCTTCATCTACGAGTGTTCTTGTAAGGACACTTGCCACTGGATTTAGGGCCCTTCCTAAATTCAGAATGATCTCACTTTAAGATCTTTAACTTACATCTTCAAAGACTCTGTTTCCAAAAAGTTCTCATTGATAGGTACTAGGGGTTAGAACCTGAGTGTATCTTTTTTAATAACTTTATTGACAAATAACTCACATACCGTACAATTCACCCTTTTAAAGTGCATAATTTGATGGCTTTTAGAATATTTACAATATGTACAATCATGATAAAAGTCAATTTTAGAACTTTTTCAAGAAGAAACCCACATCCATTAGCTATCACTGCTCTATGTCTATTTCTCCCTCCTCCCCAGCACTAAGCAACCACCAATCTCCTGTTTCTATGTAGATTTCCTTATTCTAGACTTTCACATGAGTGTAACTATAAAGTATGTGGTCTTTTGTGACTAGCTTCATTCACATAGCATGCTTACAAGGTTCATCAATGTTGCAGAAAATATCAGTACTTCATTTATTTTTACTACTAAATAATAGTCCATTGTATGAATATGACACGTTTTGTTGATCCATTCATCCGCTAATGGACGTTTGGGTTGTTTCCACCTTTTGGCTATTATGAATAATGCTGCTATACACAAGCTTGTGTGTGGAAATCCATTTTCTCTTCTCTTGAGTAAATACTAGGAGTAGAATTGCTGGATCATACCATAATGCTAATGCTTAATGTTTTAGGAAATACCCAGCTCTTTTCCAAAGTGGCTGTATCATTTTATATTTCTACCAGCAGTGTACAAGTGCTCCAACTTCCCCATATCTCCACCAACACTTGTTATCTGAGTTTTTATTCTAACCATCCTAGTAGGTATATATCATGGTTTTGACTGCAGTTCTCTGATGTCTAATGATGCTGAACATCTTTTCATGTTTGCAGGTTATTGGTACATCTTCCTTGGATAAATGTCTATTTGAACCCTTTGCCCATTAAACTGAGTTATTTGCCTTATGTTTGAGTTGTAAGATTTCTTCGTATATTCTAGCTACAATTCTTTATCAGATATGACTTGCAAATATTTTATCCCATTCTGTACACTATTTTTTTAATTGTCTTTATGATGTTCTTTGGGGCACAAAAGTTTTAATTTTTGACGAAGTCTAATTTACCTATTTTAAATTTTATTGTTCAGGCTCTTGGTGTCATGTCTAAGAATCCTTCGCCAAATCCAAACTCATGAAGATTTGCCTCAGTGTGTTTTCTTCTAAGAGTTTTATAGAATATCTTTTGGAAAGGGCACTATTCAACCTACTATACACACACTATACAACTCATTATAATAAATAATTATTATTTAATTCTAATGAACTCCATGGGTACAGAATCACACAAGAAAGAAAGGGCAGCGGTTTGACATTACTGATTCAAAAAAACTAGTCTATGTTATAAACAGATAACAGGTAGCTACATTTCAGAATCATCAAGGAAGATGCCATACCCACACTCAAAAATGTCTCATACATGAATTTCACTAATTAGTGACTATGCATCACATAATTAAAAGAACCAGGGCTCCCAAGTCAAAGACCCTGGTTTGGACACTGGCTTTTGCTATTCACTCACTGTACAGTAGCCCCCCCCCCATCCCAAGTCCCCTAGTGGAGGCCTGAGACCACAGATACTTCCAAATCCTATATATACTATGTTTTTCCCTATACATATTTGCCTATGATAAAGTTTAATTTATAAATTAGCCACAGTAAGACGGTAACAACAATAACTAAAAACAAAATAGAGCAATTACAACAATGTACCAGTATCCCAACTTTTGCACTTTGGGGCCACTATAAAGTAAATAAAATAAGGGTTACTTGAAAACCTTTGAAGACCCTGTTTCCAAAAAGTTCACATTGACAGGTATTAGGGGTTAGATCCTGAGTATATCTTTTTAAATAGCTTTATTAACATATAATTCGCATACCATACAATTTATCCATTTAATGTGTATAATTTGATGGCTTTTAGTATATTTACAGAGATGTGCAACCATATCTGCAACAGTTGATCTGATCTGATGGCTAATAAGTGACAAATGGACAGGGAGCATCTACAGCATAAGGACACTGGACAAAGGGATGAATGATATCTAGAGTGGGGCAGAACAGGACAGCACGAGATTTCATCACACTACTCAGAACAGTATGCAATTTAAATCTTATAAATTGTTTATTTCTGGATTTTTCCATTAATATTTTCACACCACAGGTGACCACAGATAACTGAAATTGCACAAAATAAAACCACTGATAAGGGGAATCACTTATAAGCCTAGGGATATTATTTAACTTCTCCAAGCATCAGTTTCCTGATAATACTTCTGTTGCAAAGATAAAATATACTAACTATTTAGCAACAGATCTGACACACAATAGGTACTCACTAAATACAGTATTAGTGTATTTCTCTTCCTTTCAAAATGTAAATATCTCCTTCATACAGGGATAAGTCTTATTCCTAAAGTAGCCTTCCCTCAAACCTACTTAAAATTAGCAACACTAAAGAAATAAAAATTATGTCGGAGAATGAAGGTTAAAGGGGTAACTTCAGAGAATGCAGTAATTCAGGCAGAGCATCAGAAAGTTCTAGAATTTTGGAAAAAGCAGAAGAAAGATTCACACAGCAGTGATGATCGTTTCAGTTGTTTCATAGGCAAGCTATAAGTGCTATAGGCAAAGAGGGGAGAGTATTGGCGTCAGTAACAATTTATAAGGTCATAAGCTTCTGCTCTGCCAGACCAGGGTAAATAGTTTCCATTCAATTTCTACCTCACTCTTTGGTTAAATCTGTATTTAACTGAAGATATTTCTTCTGTTTAGAGATGAAGTACCACTGTTATTTTCACTAATATATAAGCCACTGCAAAATGACAACACAAATAGACATATTATCCCAAAAAGTAATATCCATCTCCTCAAAATAACTACTAATTGATTCACCCCAGACTGAATATCAGCTTGAAGTGCTTACCATCTCTGAAGATGGTAAAAGGTCACCTTTCTCGACTTCTCTACTAAAACAAAGAATGGATCAAATCTCTCCAACAAGGCTACTAAGTCCTGACATTACTTAAGGTTAACTGTAGACCCGCTGCAATAGGAGTACAGTGTCAGTGTTCACAGACTGAAGGGGCATCAGCAGCCACAACACTACCCCAAAAGGTTCCAAGATCATACTCCCATTCGCACACAACATGCTGCCATTTCCATATGGCACAAAACCAGGGAAAAGAAAAAGATACAAGCTTCCAGTTCTACAAACAGCCTCTAAGTTACCTAAATCTGTTCTTTACCTAGGCATTGTATTTCTCAGAATTTACTTTCAAGTCTATAATCCACAAGCTGACTGTTTGTTTTTTTCTCTTTTCCATACGTCTCAGGAATCTTTTAGTATTCTCTCAGTTCTGGAATCACATTCTATCCTCAGTTACCACTCTACAACCTGCATAAGAATGTCCCTCATATCTAGAAAAAACAAAACCCCACATTCAGATATGAATTACATCTTCTCCTGCCATCTGAATTACTAATAAAGCTTAACAAATCCAAACAACAATTCAAGACTTAACCAACAAATGCTATCATCCAACACAATAAATGCTAGTCCCAAAGTTCTTGAAGCATGAATGACAGTCTAAAAACAAAACACTAGAGGTTCATCATGACTCAACTCTTCTTTATAGCACACAGTGTTTTTTAGGTTATCTCCTGATTTAAAGCCATTAACCAATAATTATTCACAAAGTGTTGTCAGACAATATTTACAAAGTATATTCTTTCATTTGGGCCTCACAATCTAATAATATAGATTGTCACTGTTCACATTTTAAGGAGGAGGAAACCAGCTGAGATGAAATAATTTACCCCCAGTAAGATAGTATGTAAGTATCTGAGTTGGAACTCAAGCTAAGCTTTATATTTCTAAGCCTACTCTTGTTCTAAGTCAATTGTGCCTTTCAGTAACACAGGAGACTACTTCTACCCAACTAACTGCTTAAACAGCACAACTAATAAAGTTACCCTCTCAGAAAACTGATATAGAGCCAAAGCAAGATCCTCCAACCAAACTTGTTCCCAGTCATCTGCCAATGAACAGATTCCCCTAAATATCTGACGAAAACTATCCTTTGTTAACATCTGGACATTGGATGAATGTTAAAAATATATACACATATATTTATACACACACAGAATACATATATATATAAGTAAATACAGTACATATATAATAATAAACAATGAATTAGGTATACAACCCCACTGAGTATACTTCTCTCTAAGAAGTTTTCATTTATTTTGAATGTATAAACCTCAAAATCTGAAACAAATCTAAAGAAAAGGCCTTACCTGTTCACCTGCATCCTGAAATTCTTTACAAGCATCAGGGAAAACATCATAAATAATAAGCGGATAGCCATGTTTCATGAGATTTTTTGCCATTGGATTCCCCATGTTGCCCAGTCCAATGAATCCAACTGGAGTCTTAGAAGCCACTGACCTAGAACACACTGATTTCAATACATTATTTTCAACAGGAGCAAATTACATTTTTTATTATAAACATTCATTCAATATTAGTAAGTCAACAATTACTTAGATGCTTTCTATAAGAAACTTTTAGGAGCCGGTCACAGCGGTAAGAGCATGCAAACCCAGCTACTCAGGAGGCTGAGGCAGGAGGATCTGTTCAGGAGTTCAAGACCAGCCTGGGCAACATAGCATAATCCCATCTCAAAAGTAAATACGTAAATTAAATATTAATACATTTTTTTTAAAAACTAGAAACTTTTAAAAGGCTTGTATTGTACTAATAACCTAATCAATCACATTTAAATTATAATTATTTATTTCTCCAAGATATTTATACAGTTGCAAGCATCTCTCCTATTTTCTACCTCTATAGAATTTCTTTTTTTTTTTTTTTTGAGTTGGAGTCTCACTCCTTTGCCCAGGCTGGAGTGCGGTGGCACGCACGCTCACAGTCACTCCAGCATCGACCTGCTGGGCTCCAGTGATCCTTCCACCTCAGTCTTCCGAGTAGCCGGAACTACAGACATGTGCTACCATGCCTGGTTATTTTTTATTTTATTGAGGAGACGAGGTCTCGCAAAATTGCTCGGGCTGGCCTTGAACCAACAGGCTCAGGCAATCCACTCGCCTTGGCCTCCCAAAGTGCTGGAATTACAGGCTAAGCCACCGAGCCCAGCCCTCTATAGCATTTCTTTACTATTTTTAACAATAACTCAAGAATGTTATCATTTATAAAACACCTGTTATGTACTAAACCTATTATGTGAAGTAGTCTAGATTCCTTGTATCTATATTATCATCTTTAATAATACGTATAAAAGATGGAAAGTTTTCAGTAAGACCTATGTCATGTACTGGGTATAAAAATTTCCCACTACCACAATTATCAAAACCATCCCTTCTAATAGTATTAAAAAAACTTAATAAATTGTTAAACCAAAGAGAATGTAATCACTTGTTTATATAACTGGTCCTGGAAGAGAAAAGGGGGGATATTTCCACTGGCTTTAAAAGCAAAGGTAGCAGTATCAGAACCTTAGTCTAATAACTACTTTCATAAAAGAGAAATTCCCTTTAAAAAAAAACTCTTAAAAACTATAGAGGTTTTACTTTTTTCTTTTTCATAAAAGGCTTTTCAAAATTACATTGAGGGCACAGGATTCAAAGTAATGCTTTAGATAGTGGGAAGATTTTACATTATCATAGAACTAACACTAGATGCAATTTCTCAGTTTCTAGACTGAGAACGTCACTCAACAAATATTCACCGCATGAAGTACTATGACAGAGCTCACAGTACTTCATGCAGTGCCTGCCCTTCAAAAGCTCAGTCTAGTGAGTGAAGGAAGAGAATTAACTCTACATGCCCTTCTATTTCCCAGCATTTTTTTCTTTTTCTTTAAAGAACTCCAGTATTAAAACTGTTTAGTGCAACAATTAATCACAGTCACCTTTTAAGCCTCAGGTCGTCTCAGCTGAACTTAACCTGCTCTTCCTTGATCTTAATCTTAATGTAATGCGATTTCTTAAAAGCAAATTATTTGAAGCCCTAATGTGTAAGAACTAGAGATCTTCTTGGGTTAGAAGTCTATTTGATTCCTTTTAACTTGATGATTGACTCTGACACCTTCCATTAAATGTGGGTGTCATTCCTGTACATCATCACTTTACAAGTGCTAAGTTGAATACACTGGGATAACAGTAGTCTTGTCTTTCTAGCTCACAAGGATTCACAATGACAATTTTATTTTGATATTAAACAGAATGAGAAGTATACTTTGTCAGTGAATGCTAATGAATGCTCATAAACAAACTAACAATAATAACCAAAGAGAAAATGTAAACTGCTATGCCAGACTGTTAAGGTTAGAAAAGAGATGACTTAGTCTAAAAACATTAGAAACGAAGAAGATTATACTTAAAGGTAGTTAACAGGCCACTCACTCTAGTCAAACACTTAGTAAGTATGGCAAAGTAGGACCACAATTCAATCACAAATTCAACAAATATTAAGTAACTGTCACATGTACCTTGCCAGATACCATGGAAGACACAATGAGACATAATGCTAGCCTTCAACAAGCTTAAAAATCCAAGAAGAAATAAACTCTGCACACAACACTAATATAAGACAGTTTAGGAGAAAGTATTTTTTAAAAAGGAGAATTCATACTTTGGAAACTTGAAGAAGGTGGTATTTGACCCAGATACTCTAGGATGGATAGGATTTCAAATGGATAGAAGGGTAGGAAAGAAAGGAACACCATATAGAAAAAGAAACATGAATATATGCAAGGAACTAGGAGAGCCAAGAAGAAATGAGTAATAGTAAATACTTACTGCAATTTTACTACATGCCAGATACTGTACTAAGTACTTTATAAATAGCATTGTCACCATATGCTATCTTCCAGCTAAGAACCCTGATGTCTAGCAAGTATAAGCAAAATGTCTAAGACTTTAGTAAGTTGTAATGCCAAGAATCAAAACCAGTCAATTCTAGATTTTCAACTTGTAATGAATGTATGACACTGCCCTCCATTCTTCCTAGAAAATGCACAAAGAAACAAAACAGCAGGAGATTAAGAGTGAAAGAAATGATGCAATCATAATGTGGAAGGGTGGAAGGTTGCTAAACAATTTGTATTTTGTAGGCAAAAGGTAGCTACTGAAGGGTTAGGCAAGAGATATGACAGACGAGACTTAGGCTTGAGGAATAGAAATGAGGCAGCAGTGTACAAAGATTAACTTGAAGAAGAGCGAGCCTGGAGGCAAGAAGACCAATATAAAAGTGACAGTAAATACTCTAGATTTCAACCAGTTCAGGCTACTATAACAAATATACCACAGACTGGTTGGCTTAAACACAAACATTTACTTCTCTTAGTTTTAGAGGCCAAGAAGCAGGTGCCAGCATATCTGAAGTCTGGTGAGGGCCTACTTCCTAGCCTGCAGATGGCCGTGTTCTCATTGTATCCTCATACAGCAGAGAGCAGAAAGAGAACAAGTTCTCATGTCTCTTCTTATAAGGGCACTAATTCCATTCACAAGGGCCCTACCCTCATGATCTAATTCCATCCCTGAGGACGTATTTTTAGTATTTCAGCATAAGAGTTCTGGGAGGACACAAATATTCAGTCCATAACAAAGCCAGAGTTAATAAAAGGTATGAAAGTCACAGGAAAATCAGGTATGAAAAATATTTCAAGTTGGACGCAGTAGCTCATGCCTGTAATCCCAGCACTTTGGGAGGTGGAGGCGAGAGTATTGCCTGAGCCTATGGGTTTGAAACCAGTCTGGGCAACTTGGTGAGACCTCGTCTCTATAATAAATCAATAAATTAGCTGGTTGTGATGGGTGAGCCTATAGTTCCAGCTATTTGGAAGGCTGAGGCAAAAGGATTACCTGAGCCCAGCAGATCAAGGCTACAGTTGCCTTGACTATGCCAATGTACTTCATCCGGGGTGACAGAGTGAGACTCCAACTCAAAAACAAAATTCAAAGACAGAAAAGGACACAATAGACTGGATTACAGTTTAAAATAAGGGAAAGGTCAAAAATGACAGCAAGAGAATAGTGATATCAATAATCTAAGTGAAGAAATCAAGGAATGCTGGCTCAGTTTTACATAGGGTAACTATGAGCTGGCAGATGTCCAACAGACTGTTAGAAATAATCACAACCAAGATTTCAGGTATGAGAAAAAAGACACATGCTTGGAAACCACCTGTTTCAAAGTAAGAGTTAAAACTGTGGGAGCTGATAAAAATCACCAAATGAGTACAAAGAGATTGAAGCCCAAGGAAATGTATACATTCAAAAGTCAGAAAAGAAGACAAAACCAACCCTAAACTGACAAAGATATCAGAATTAGGAAACAAGGACATTAAAAATTATTGTAATTGTAATATATATATTCCAAAGGTAGAGATATGGAAGATACTTTTAAAAATCCAAAATGAATTTCTTGAGATGAAATCTATATCACATGACAGAAATAGGGCTACCTACTTTATACGTAAATAACTTTAAAATCAGTAAAAAACATGAATATGCAATTTTTTAAGTAGGCAAAAATCATAAAATGACAATAGAAAATACGTAAATGACCCCCTCAAAATTTTTGAAAATATACCCAGTTTGTCATAATTAGACAAATGCAAAACAAAGTAATGTGATACCAATTTTGACCTATCTGATGGACAAGTTCTTTTGTTTCTTTGATAAAAACTACTTGGTAAGAAACTCCTGGTAAGAAAGGATAATGAAAATATACACTCTCATATACTATAGGATTATATATAGGTCAACCTTCTGGATTGGAAATTTGGAAAAATAAAAATCTACATTTGAATTTTAGTTTAAAACATGCATACTCTTTGACCTAGCAATCCATTTCTAATAATTTATACTATATGTGAGGGGCCAACCAACTCTAAGAGGGTCAGGTAGTAAATCACTTTCAGTTTTGTGAGCTATCAGGCCTCTGTCACAACTATTCCACTTATTGACTCTAGTTTGAATGCAGCCATAGACAATATAAAAATTAATGGACATGGCTGTGATCCAACACAAATTTTTTAAATAAAAAAAGATGGCCAACTATGGGCCATAGTTTACCAATCCCTACTATACATTAAATTCTGAGCAACACAAAGATATCGTTTATTATAAAATGGCTCATAACAGCCAAAAAACTGCAAATAACTAAATATATATTAACAGGATATGTAATTCATAATAAATGTATATTCAGATAAATATACATTAATAGGGCACTTGATAATTCAGAATAAATCAACACAATGAACTATCACACAGATGTTCAAAAGAATGTGATATATCTAAAATTCGAGAACAAAATCTCCAGGATAAGGGATTAAATGACAAAATGCAAGATGCACAAGATTATATATAAGATACAGTGTGTGAGGAGAAAAAATTGTGCATTAATTTTTCTGTATGGATACATTAGAAACAATGGTTACATCAAGCAAGATTGGACTAATGGGTCAGAGTTGGAGAAAAGATTATTTTCATTGTATAACTTTTTGGGTTCTTACCATGTGCGTGTAAATTCTATAACTACTTTTACAATAAAATGAAATAAATGAAGTGGCACGCAGTGAGAATTTATTAAGTGTTATGTGAATGAATAACTAACTGGAAAGGCTCATCAAACGAGCATATGGGGATAAAAGCCAGTCTGAACAATTACAAAGCAACAATGGCATGAATGGAGCCAGCAAACGAAAGCCACTGTTGCAGCAGCCATTACACATTGCAGGATGACTCTCTAACATCCTTTCCTCCCAGATGCAGGATCAGTTTCTAAACTGCCTAAACCAATACATGGTAATGCCATCTCTCTGCCAAATGACTGCTTCAGGGGCTGCCAGCACTAAGTCAAAGATCTGGAAATGCTGTGGAATATCTGAAAATGTAATAGGGAATGAATAAGAGATTAAAGCAAGCATTGTACCTAGCCAGAAAACTTCTGTGACTCTCAGTAACACAAGTTAAGTGTCAGCCAGGAGGAAGGTACAAACAGACCACAACAATGGATGTTACTCAGAATTACACCAGAAGTCTCAGAAAGTATTAGGGCACTATAAAATGCATCAGTGAAGCCGGGCTCGGTGGCTCAGCCTGTAATCCTGCGCCTTTGGGAGGCTGAGGTGAGTGGATTGCCTGAGCCCGCGGGTTCGAGACCCGCCTGGGCAGCGAGACCTTATCTCTACAATAAATCAAAAAATCAGCTGGGCGTGGTAGCGCATGCCTGTAATTCCAGCTGCTTGGAAGGCTGAGGCGGAAGGATCGCCGGAGCCCAGCAGGTCGAGGCTGCGGTGGCCGGGAGCGGCCACTGCACTCCAGTCTGGGTGACAGAGTGAGACTCCAACTCAAAAAAAAAAAAAAATGCATCAGTGAAATTCCTGATTATAAGTTTGAGGCTTATCAAACAGACTTACAGACAAACCTAGAGACAGATTTAATGAAATGAGAAAACAAGAAAGTATATCTATGTATCTGGGGGAAAAAAGAGGTGGTCAAAGGACCAGGGACCAGATGTAATGATTAGGGTAATCAGCACATTGGTTAGTAGAACAAGAATCATGGAGGGACTAGTCCTCTGTTTGTGAAATCTTGGCAGAACAATTCCTAGAAATGAGATCCTAGAATAGCTGAAAGAGAGTGCTGATATTTGTTATTTAAGTTGAGGAACTCAAGAGCTATGAGGCCATGTTGGTGGGCCAGCAAGAATATGAAGATACGGTCTTCATCTCTGGGCTCAGTTCTCTTTATTTCATCTTTGCACGTGGCAAAGTTAGAGAAATGGTGGCATAATTAGATGATCTGATGTCAAAAGAGAAGAGCTTATTTATTGATGCTGACAGTGACTGAAATCCCTCTGCTGAGAAAAACCTAGGTTCCTATCCAGATAAGGTCACGTCTTAGATGCCCCTGAAGTAACAAGTGACTTAGAGCTTCTCTAGACACTGTTTGATCAACAAGAGTACCTACTCCAAATGGTTGTTGTAAGGATTACTTGAGAGAAGCATGGAAAGTGTTCAACAGTGCCTGGCACATGATAGTCAGTGAATATTAGCAACTTTTACTTAAAAAAATGGCCAAGAAGTAGCACTATAAAACAAGTTCTATGACAACTACCTCTTTTTGCCTAGTGGGTTGGAAGAAAGCCAAAGAGATAGAAGAAGGTAGAGATACCTGTAAGAAATGTCCTGTAACTAGAGGAAGACAGTTTTTAGCTAAGGTAAAACATAAGAAGGAGTGCTTGGCAAATATAGAAAAATTTGCTCTCAAAGGGGCAGAAATCCACAAGAGTATAATGGAATCATTATTGTACTAAAAATCTTTGAACCCAAATAATGCCTCTTCCTTTAAGTAAATTCTGACAGTAGAGTGTGGAAACAGTAGTGTTAAGAGCACAGATAAAATCGAGCTGGGAGAAAATCAGTCAGCATAATACAAAGGTGATATTAGCTGAGTGGTGATATTGGTTGACTGGTAGAGAAACTAGCTAGGGGCCGGGCACAGGGGCTCACGCCTGTAATCCCAAGACTTTGGAAGGCCTAGGCAGGTGGACTGCTTGAACCCAGGAGTTTGAAACTAATCTGGGCAACATAGTGAAACCTCATCTCTACAAAAAAAAATCAAAAAATTAGCCGATGTGGTGGCATGCACCTGCAGTCCCAGTTACTCAGGATGCTGAGGTGGAAGAATCACTTGAACTCAAGAGGTCAAGGATACAGTGATCCATGATCGTTGTGATCATGCAACTGCACTTCAGCCTAGGCAAGAAGTGAGACCCTGATGCAAAAAAAGAAAAAGAAAAAGAAACTAGCTAGAAAACTTGGCAAAGTTTATTTCTAATTTTTTTTTTTTTTCGAGAAAGCATGATTTATTGAGAAGACAGAAAAGCTCCTACAGTGAGAGGGGGCCTGAGGGGGTTGCCTTTTTTTAGAAAGCAGAATTTATTAAGAGGACAGAAAAGCTCCCACAATGGGAGGGATCTGAAGGGGTTGCCCCTAAATTAACAAATGAAAAAATTATCCAGATCTTGGTAACCTGAAGTGCTACCAAAAAGCAGGCTACTCTAAGTTTCAAAGTTCAAATATTGGTAGTAGGCTAATTATTTCACATTTCTGAAGATTCTTCCTAAGCAAAGTAACACATGTTCATTGTAGAACACTAAAAAGTATAAATTATAAAGTCTTAAGGGAAAATGTTAAACTCTCCACACAAAAATAATCACCTGTTATCATTTTGCATAGCCCGTCCAGTCTTTTGAATACATTTATTACATTCTGAGATTATATGGTCTATACAACATGTGTCCAACATTTTTTTTTTTTTTTTTAGTTGGAGTCTTACTCTGTTGCCCAGACTGGAGTGCAGTGGCAGCTCCCGACCACCGCAGCCTCGACCCACTGGGCTCCAGCGATCCTTCCACCTCAGCCTTCCAAGTAGCTGGAACTACTGGCGCGCGCTACCACGCCCGGCTAGTTTTTGATTTATTGTAGAGACGAGGTCTCGCCAAGTTGCCCGGGCGGGTCTCGAACCCGCGGGCTCAGGCAATCCACTCGCCTCGGCCTCCCAAAGTGCTAGGATTACAGGCTGAGCCGGGGCTGTATGTCCAACTTTATCACATTAATATTATGCCATAAGCATTCTGTTTGCTTTACTGCTAAGAGTTACTAAACTAAGAGTGATGGTTTACTCTATAAAGGCTTTTATGGGTTAGGCCAAGTTATTTTAGTAAAAAATATTCTCCTTATGTAATTTCACAAGTTTAAAATCAACTTTTAGTCCCAGAATCATGTGTGGTTTTTCAGAACTTCCATGTAACCCGAGGAGCTAATATGAGGGGGGAAATGTCATTTTATATTTGATTTATGCAACAAGTTATGCTGCTGCTTTGGGGAGGGCGTTGGGTTTTTTTTGTTTTTGTTTTTGTCTTTTTTGAGTTGGAGTCTCACTCTGTTGCCCAGACTGGAGTGCAGGAGCATGTTCCCAGCCACCGCAGCCTTGACCTGCTGGACTCTAGCGATACTTCCGCCTCAGCCTTCCAAGTAGCTGGAACTACAGGCGTGCACTACCACGCCCGGCTAATTTTTTGATTTATTGTAGAGATGAGGTCTTGCCTAGTTGCCCGGATAGATCTCGAACCCGAGGGCTCAGGCAATCCACTCGCCTCAGCCTCCCAAAGTGCTGGGATTACAGGCTGAGCCACCAAGCCCAGCCTGTTCTGGATTTTTACTGAGTCAAAGTCTCACTGTCACCAGGCTGGAGTGCAGAGGTATGCTCACAGCCACCGCAGCCTCGCCCTGCTGGGCTCAGGCAATCCTTCCACCTTGGCCTTGCAAGTAGCTGTAACTAGAGGCGCATACCACCACACCCGGCTAATTTTTTGATTTATTGTAGAGACGAGATCTTGCCAAGTTGTCCAGGCTGGTCTCTAACCCTGGACTCAGGCAATCCTCTCACCTCCACCTCCCAAAGTGATGGGATTACAGGCTTGAGCCATCGCACCCAGCTAGTTACGCTTTTTTAAAAGCAGATTTCATAATACTAAAAAGGGACAATAGCTTGAAAAATTGTATCCCTATTTCTATATATGATGCTGGTTAATTTCCCATTCTATCTTTGACCAGGTAGTCACTTTAAGATGACATGGTATGGGACAGGCCCAGTGGCTCACATCTATAATCCCAACACTTTAGAAGGCCAAGGCAGGAGTACTGCTTGAGCCCAGGAGTCTAAGACCAACATAACAAGACCTCATCTCTATAAAGAATCAAAAAACACTAGCCTGCCATGGTGGTGCACACCTATAAGTTCCAGCTACTTTGGAGGCTGAGGGAGGGTCACTTTAATCCAGGAGTTTGAGGCTAAAGTGAGCCATGATCATGCCACTGCACTCCAGCCTGGGTGACAGAATAAGACCTCGACTAAAAAAAAGAAAAAGAATGATCTGATATGAATTATTTTTCCATGTACATGTTGGTCAGTCACAACTGTAGACACTGTAGATTTTTTCTCTGTACAGAGGTCTGAAGCTAAATTTAATTACTTTTAAAAATAAAATACAAAATTTACTTTTATTAAATGAGCTATGAAATAGTAGTACATGTATAGTTTAATATCTCATTTTTATTTCCTCTTTGATGCTTTCAAAATTTTAAAATTAAGATGTCCTAACTGGCAACTTTTAGATTTCAATTTTTTTAAATAGTAAATAAATTATATGAATCCTTATTACCACCTATATGATATAAACATCTTGAACATACAATGAAGACAAATATCCCACAGATTCAGACAACTAGATAATGTCACTATATTTGAACATGATTCTCTTTCTGAAAGTCTCTGGACTTCAAACTTGCATGCAGATTTTCTTCTATTCTTCAAAACTCCAATGTCAAAAAAGTTAACACTTTTGTAGTAAATTAAAATTAACAGAAACTTACACGTTTATTTAAAACAACTGCACAGAACAAAAACAATTGCTGAAGTGTTTTAACCACTTCATCACAAAAGAACTATTTAAAATTTATCATAAATCTATACCTTTCAAGATCTCTGGCCCAAAGGACAAGATTATATGCCAAAGTAATCTAATCAGCATTGTGAGATAGGCTGTCCCAGTTTATACAGGTAAGACTTAGGTCTCAGACTCTTCTACCATAAAAGAACTTTCATAACTCTAAAAGGTACATCAAGGGTTCATCAAAATATCATTAGAACACCTTGTAAAACCACTTAACAACAAATATGTCTTCCTTGGCTAATCAAAATGGAAAGGACTGTTCATTCATGTGAAAACTGGTGCTACCTTTAGTACTGTGAAAAAGTGACTGATTATTTTTTAAGTATCTCCAAGTTGGGAGGCATTTTTTGTAGCTCAATATATGTAGCTCAAATAGGAGTTACACTCAAGTTTGGTGTATTCTATGAGTCTGTATCTTTTTATTGTGATTCTGCTCTCTTGTATCACATGGAAACTTTGCCCTTCTCAAATCTAAAAGGAAATTCATAGGCTGTTCTGAGGAGAACGGGGAACTGTCACAAACTCAATTCCCAACCCTCTTTTTAAAGCAAAGATTAGAAAAACGAATACCAAGTTTTTTTTGTTAATCCTGCGTATGATCTTGCTAAACGGTGTATTGCTAAAACTCAAATTCTGACAGGAATACAATGGCAGCACCTCCACAAATGAAACAATTTTCCAGTTAAAGAGGAGTCCTGGTGCAGTGAAAGCGTAGGACTTAGGAAGAATCAAGAACTACTTTCGAGATCCTGTTGGGGATATCTTAATTCACTTATCCAAGGGGCCTCAGGTTCCTCGTGTGAAAAGTGAAAGAATGCATTAGATCTCCGTTGACCTTCTCTAAAAACCGCTTCTTCCCAAGAATGCATTAAATCTTCGTTGACCTAGCTCTAAAAACCGCCTCTTCCCAAGGTCCACGGTTAGTTTTCATAACTTACAACGGTATGCGAGGAAGGCAGGATGGGTTCTGCCCACAATCTTGAAGACGTTCAGCGTTTTGGTTAATAATTTGACAGAAGTGACATTTTTAAGTAGCACAGTTACAGAAGCAGCCCGCCTTGCTGGTCAAGGATGACTCAAACCTTGCTGAGCCATTTATTTATTGGTCGGCTTGTACAGACACCACTTGTGTAAGGCCATCCCACCAGATTAAGGTGGTTAAACATAAATCAGGCTCTGCTGCCCGAGTGTGCCCACCCAGGGCGCACCCCGGGACGCTAGAAGGTCAGGGGTCGGCGGGATGAGTGCGGGGTTGGCCCTGGAGCTGGGTTATCCAAATGTCCTCGGGGCCTCAACTCCAAAGAAGCATGCCCCGGACCCAAATACTCCTCCCTTTTCCGCAGCTCTTCCCCACCCTTTCCTAGGTCTCGAAAAGGACGCTGAACCAGTTCATCTGGAGCGGGGGAGGAGGAGGAGGAAGGCAGGGTGTAGTACTATCGGCGCTGAGTGGCGGCGGCAGAAGAGGCCAGGCCTTTGGGGGACCAACCAAAATTTTGGTTTTTAAGCCCCAACCCAACCGCAGCGCCTCCAGCGAAAAGACCTTTTCAGCCGCCTGGGCACGGGAAGCGGGAGGCCAGAGGAAGGACAAGGGGAGGAGGCGCGAGGTCCTTACCCGCTGCAAAGCTGGCGGCTGCCGGCCGCAGCCGGCGGCTCCAGTACCAGAGGCCGGAGGCGGCTCCTCGGAGCCGTAAGGAGGCTGCCATGCTGCCCCCGCCCCGCCTCCCCGCGGTGACCTCCGCAGCCTCCCGGCTGGCCCACCCACTGCGAGCGTGTGCAGCTTGACGGGCGGGCTCGGCCGCGGCGTGGGACCGCGCGCGCGCGCGCTCTCGCTGCTCGGGGCGGGCGCTCATTGGCTGAGGGGAGGAGCGCCGCACCAAGAGGAGCTGCTCGACGGGACAGGGCCCGTCAATCCCCTTAAGGACAAGGAAGCAGACCAATCAGAATTCCTAGGTCCGCGGCTACGCGAAGCACCAATAAGAGACCTCCTTGAGCCGCTACCTCTGGGTTCCCCAGCCCCGCCCCCTAGCTCCCTCCTCTTATAGCCTGCGGGCGGGTGTCTCCTTGTTTACCAAATCGGAGGGTGTGTGGGGAGCGGTGGCTGTCGCTCCCTATCACCTCTTCGGAGCAGCTGCTCCCCCCGCCCCAAAACCGCTCTTCCGAGGCTGTAACTGCGTGTTTCCTCCATGCCATAAAGGGCAAAACTGACTCGCAGCTTAAAAACCAATCATAGAAATCTACCGTGTGTGATAACTTTTTAATTCATTTGATTTTATTTAACCCGACAGTTTCTCAATAAATTTAAAAACAGTAGGAAAACAAGTTGCTCATATTACTTTGAAGGGTAGAATTACTAGGAACTTGCACTTTCTATTCCAAGACATATTTCAATAATGTTTGAAAATTCTACAGCCTAAATCCATTTTGTAAGCAAAAACTAAAGATAAATTAAAATCAAGAAAGTAGTGTATATGTGTGTGTGTGCTAGGCATGTAGTCATTCTTCTGTCGGTGCTCAGTGTACATATTTGAGTCTCTGAACCAGTTGAAGATCATTGCAGGTCTTCCCATCCCCACTGATTCCACCAAAAGGTTGAGAAACTTGAGCACGCCAAAGCTAGACTTTCAGCCTTTGGAGAAAGTTAGTACAAAAGAGACTAAGTAAGGAGTAGCTAGAGAAATAGGGTGGTATCCACCACCTGCCACCCAAATTCATTTTATTTATTCATGATTGCCAAGGGTTGTACTCATCCAGCATTTTAATCTAAGAAGCAGAATCAACAGATTAACTTTGACCTTTTTTTTTAACCTCCAACCAGTCACCCATGGAGTTTAAAACGGCTGAAGGGGAAGCAAAGGAATTGGACAATTTCCAAATGGGTTCTCTCATGATTGTGGCCGTGTTTCCAAGAACCAGTACAAAGTGCATTGTCTTCCATCTGTAATTGGTAGGAAAACAATTCCCTTATTTGGCAGTCTCTCCTCCACCCCCAAATTCTACCCTACACCAACTAAAAAGAAGGCAAGGACAAGAGAGAAGTAGGAAACACTCATTTCAGCAACTAGACAATCTCCTAGATTTGGGTCCCCACCCCTAATAGAAGTCTTCATTGGTTTCTAGAGTTTTTCCTATCTATTACTCTTGGTTTCTTTGAGTTTTAGCTGGAATAAACCTGCAACCAATAAATGTGGCCCTGCAGGTTTCTGTAATTAACTACTAAAAAGCAGTCAGCCTTTCAACTATGTCAATCTATAATACATAGCAGAGCTATTTACAACACAGGACAACAGCTAAATTTTTATCTCTTTTGAGATTCTATATCCAATCAGATTGCTTTGCCATTTTTATTGTAAGCTACTGTTTTTGTTTCTTCAGGTTGTTTATAGGGCTCTTTTCTTGAAAATGAGTGTTTACAAAAGGCTGCCTCCTGTGAATAGTGTTCTCCTAGGACCAGCAACGGAGAAAAGGGAAGGAACTCAGAAAGCGCAGGCAGAACTAAAGCTGGGCATGAGGCCTTAACTTTTTTATTTTAATGATGGTGATGACTTTGAAAACAGAGTGGTATTGAAAGTATGATTCTTTTTGTTCAACGGTGACTAGAGGATAAGTCACAATGTTTCCACATTTCTACATCATGTAGACTAATGTCTCCTCCCAGAAGAAGCCTTATATTGATTTGTAAATTAAGGATTTTTTATAGATTTCTTATAAGAACTGTGATTTTTTTTTTTTTTTTGAGTTGGAGTCTCACTTCTGTCGCCCAGACTGGAGTGCAGTGGCCGCTCCCGGCCACCGCAGCCTCGACCCGCTGGGCTCCGGCGATCCTTCCACCTCAGCCTTCCGAATAGCCAGAATTATAGGCGTGTGCTACCACGCCCGGCTGATTTTTTTATTTATTGTAGAGATGAGGTCTCGCTGCCCAGGCGGGTCTTGAACCCGCGGGCTCAGGCAATCCACTCACCTCAGCCTCCCAAAGGCGGGGGATTACAGGCTGAGCCACCGAGCCCGGCTTTTTTTTTTTTTTTTTTTTGAGTTGGCATCTCACTCTATCGCCCAAGCTGGAGTGCAGCCATATACTTGCGGTCACCGCAGACTCAACCTGCTGGGCTCAAGCGATCCTTCCACTTCAGCCTTCCAGACATCTAGAACTACAGACACGCGCCAAGTAATTCTTACTATTTGAAAATGTATGAAAATATTATTGTATTAGCAAAGGTAGTTACTGTCTGTGGCTAGTTTTCTTTATTTGACTGCCCTCCTGATACTTTATTTGAAAGATACTGCAGCTTCTCCCTAAATCTTAGCCACATATTTTTGTTTGAAATTGTTTCAAAGTCTTATGGTAGCCTGTGACTTCCGCTTCTAGGAAGATGTAATAAATTTTTTCTATTTCTTCCACTAAGTACAACTAAAACCTCTCATATGATATATAAAACAAACAAAAGACTGAAAGGTAGAGAGAAGTCATGCTGGTTAGGGATTCCAGAGAGGAACACAGTGGTAAAGTTCCTTGGGTTTTTATTTAGCCTTATATATCCTAAAATAGGTTAGTGAAGCCAAACACCAGAAACTCCAAAATGCAAGAGAGGCATAGACCAAAAAAAAAAAAAGAATGTCCCAATAAAAGACAGTTTTCTCTCACCAGAAAGTGGTAGCCTAACAAAACAGAAAACATCTAGAAGATAACCACTCAAATGTGGACACACACACACACACACACAAACTGTGGCCTCATTCCCACAAAGCAAAGACCAAATGGGGAACCTGGAATTCCTGTTCTCCAAGCTGTGATGAGACACTTCAATATCCTAACACCCTACTCCCCCTACTCTTCAACCACTTCAAGGTGATGTCAGAGAAAAGACTAGTAGAAAGCTGGAGCTTTCATCCTCAACATTGTGCAATAACAAGCACCCCTACATGCACTTGCCTCTCCATACCCTCAGTGTCTCCGGAGACCACATATCAAGTCTGGATTTCCACTCCTACTTTACAGTAATGAGGTGCCCCTCCCTTTCCCTGCTGGGGTGGTATCTTGAGGAGGCCTACTGGAGAGTCAGAACTTTTACCACTTACTGCCCAGAAGTAAGGAGGTCACCCTTTCTTTCTGTGGCAGGGTTCCCCAAGCCCCAGACCACAGACAGGTATTGGTCCACGGTCTGTTAGAACCTGGGACACACAGCAGGAGGTAAGCAATGGGTCAGCAAGAGAAGTTTCATCTGTATTTACAGCTGCTCCTCATCACTAACATTGCCACCTGGGCTCTCTGCCTGCTGTCAGATCAGCAGAGGCATTAGATTCTCATAGGAGCGTAAACCCTATTGTGAACTATGTATGTGAGGGATCTAGGTTGCATGCTCCTTATGAGAATCTGATGCCTGATGATCTGAGGGGGAGCTGAGGCAGAGATGCTAATACTAGGGAGTGACTGCAAATTACAGGTTCGCATTAGCAGTGAGGTGTGACTGCACGGAGACCATAATAAATCAATTGCAGACATATCAAAACTCTACAGTGAGTGGAAGTGAGTTGATATGCTTCAATTGTACAGCTGCCTCTGGTGGCAGGCTTTAAGACAAAACACGACATTTATTTTAGTCTAGGTGTGGCCTGCCAATTATTTTATTTACCACTTCCATCCACGCCTCTTTTTTTTTAAATGGTGAGTTGTATAATTACTTCAGAAGTAAAGTGTACAATAAATGTTATTCACTTGAATCATCCCAAAACCACCCCCCTCACCATCCGAGGAAAAATTGTCTTCCATGAAACCTGTCCCTGATGCCAAAAAGGTTAGAGCCACTGCCCTATGGCGTCAGTGGAGGTCACACCAGGAGCAGGAACGAGGCATTCCAACCCCTGTCAGCTAAGGAATTATCAGTGGAAGCCTAGAGTGGCTTGAACTCCCACTCTTCTCTAGCAAAACCGAGAAGCTCCCTGCCCTTGGTGTCAACAGAAGCAAAATAGGGAACCTAGACTTCTACCACCACTAGGAAATTACAAGTCCCTGCCACAGCAGTGTCAGGAAAAGCCAGCTAATATAGAAGGTTTAAGTAAGACTCAGAGTGTCATAATACCCAAACATTCAGATTTCAGTCAGAAATCACTCATGAGACCAAAAGCCAGGAAGATCTCAAGTTGAATGACAAAAGACCATCAATAGATACCAACACCAAGATGACAATTAAAATTATCTGACAATGATTTGAAAGTAGCCATCAGAAAAACATTTCAATGAGCAATTAAAACATGCTTGAAATAAATGAAAGACTCTTCTCAGCAAATAAATATAAAATATAAAAAAGAAATAAATGAAAATTTTAGAATTGAAAAATGCAAGAAATGAACATTGAAAACTTTATGAGCTCAACAGCAGAATGGAGAAAAGAGTTAGTGAACTAGAAAATAGAACAATGGAAATTACCCAATGTAAACAACAGAGAGAAAATAAACTGGGATTAGAAAGAAAAACTATGGCCTGGCTCGGTGGCTCAGCCTGTAATCCCAGCACTTTGGGAGGCTGAGGCAAGTGGATTGCCTGAGCCCGTGGGTTTGAGACCAGCCTGGGCAACTTGGCAAGGCCTCGTCTCTACAATAAATCAAAAATTAACCAGGCGTGGCAGTGCGTGCCTGTAGTTCCGGCTAATTGGAAGGGTAAGGCGGAAAGATCACCAGAGCCCAACAGGTCGAGGTTGTGGTGGCTGGGAGCATGCCACTGCACTCCAATCTGGGCGACAGAGTGAGACTCCAACTCAAAAAAAAAAAAAAGAAAAAAGAAAAATTACAAAGCTCAGGGGGCTGTGATGTGATAATAAAAAAGATCTAACATTCCTGTGGTCAGAGCCTGGGAAGAAGAGAAAAAAGAATTTCCCAACAAGATCCACATTATCTAATCATTTTCACACTTGTTCCCAAGATATTACTCACTCGCCTCCTGATAAGATGATACTTTCTCCCTTGCCCAGATCACTCTGAGTTCCTCAGGTTCTCTCTTTATTTCTTCTTTCCTTCCTTTACTTTTTCCTTTTTCACACGTTCTAACATCTCTTCTGTACTCTTCACCTTTTAGAACTCTACTCAGAATGACCTCCCCCAAGAAGTCTTTTTCTTATATAAGCAGTCATGAAAATAATTCAGTCAGTTAAGAAACAATATCTGGGCTGGGCTCAGTAGCTCAGCCTGTAATCCCAGCACTTTGGGAGGCTGAGGCAAGTGGATTGTTTGTGCCCGCGGAATAAGACCAAGCCGGGCAACTTGGCGAGACCTCATCTCTACAATAAATCAAAAACTAGCTAGGCATGGTAATTCCAGCTACTTGGAAGGCTGAGGCTGAAGGATCGCTGGAGCCCAGCAGGTCGAGGCTGTAGTGGCCAGGAACGTTCCACTGCCCTCCAGTCTGGGCAACAGAGTGAGACTCCAACTCAAAAAAATAGTTAATTAATTAACTTAAAGTTATGAACTCATATCAGTATGAACTCATGCTTACCTTTTAATATAGATACAGATGGTTACATATAGAAATATTTATCAATATGTAACTATACACAGGTTAGTATATACACATTTCTTTGCACTGTCATCTGAGGGGCTAGAAGCAATGATACTATAGTAGTAACAAGCACATCTAATATTATGTGTTTTACAGTTTCATATTCCTGGAAAATAAATAGTCTTTGACTGTGGTGGTCAACGATGATCTAGCCTTGTCAATATAGATTATAAAAGATTATTGAATACATTTAATTACCATACAATAAATATCTGCTGATTCTGCCAATATTTGTGATTATACAATCAATTTTTATATTCCTAGTTATTTTAATTACTATATTATAGTTTCATTCAATATGCACATTCAATATAAACATTGAATCAAATTAATTAATTATATTCCTTTGTTTCCATTTTATAAAACATATCTAAACATGATAATGCTCATAAATATTATCTAGCAGCATATTACATACTTTGTAATATAACATGATAATAACAACAGTAGTCTTACCTCTTTTAATGATGTCTACAGCTTAAAGGTGTTATAAATTACAAAAATCCCCATTACATTTCATCTTGATAATTTTGTTCCTCAGGCATAGACCTGAATTTTCATTGCCTCTGAGAAAGGAAAAACTCAGAATCATGATTACTTTTTGCTGTTCCTTAATGTTATTGGAAGAATTAACAATATTAGAAAGTGCTATATATAAATTATGACTATTTTAATTCTAATAAAGACAGCATATTAGTTCAGTCTGTATATCAGAAGTTGTTTCAGTTTGTCTTGTACTGCTACAACAGAATACCACAGACTAGATAATTCACAAGAAATAGAAATTTATTTCTAACAGTTCTGGAGTCTTAGAAGTCCAAGATTAAGGTGCCAGCATCTTCTGTGTGCCTTCTTGCTGTGTCCTCACAGGGCGGAAGAGTGAAAGAGGATCAACCAATTTCCAAAAGCCCTTTAACAATGACATTAATCCATTCATAAGAGCAGAGACCAAAAGCACCCACATCCCAACACTGTTGTATTGGAGAGTACGTCTCCAACACATGAATTCTGGTGAATGCACATACCACAGAACAAGTGATTCTAAATTTTTAACTTGCTTAAAGAGATAAAAGGTAGGCCAGACATCGCTGCAGTGTGGCTCATGCTTGTAATCCCAGCACGTTGGAAGGCCAAGGTAGAAGGATCACTAGAGGTCAGGAATTAGAGACCAGCATGGGCAACATAGTAAGACCCCATCTCTACAAAAAGTAAAAAAATTAGCCCCAGCTACTTGGGAGGCTGAGGTAAGAGGATTACTTGAGACCAGGAGCTCAAGACTGCAGTGAGCTATGATTACACCACTGCACTCCAGCCTGGGCAACAGAGCAAGATCCCAACTCAGGAAAAAAAGAGAGAGAGAAAAGAAAACAGAGGCATTAGTCTCCATTACTGAAAAGTCCAATGTAGTCCTGGCTTTAAGAGAGACGTGTTCTCTTTGTGTCTCCATTCTGCCTGCCACAGTGTTGACGTCACGCTTCAAGCACTGCTGTAGTTGCTCCCCCAGCAGTTACCAACAGCTGTGCCGCTTGCAGTTTCATTCTGAAACATCTTGGGCTGGATAAGATCTTGTTAAGGAAGAGAGGGGAAACTTTCTTCCTTACAGAAACTCTAATTTTCATTGGATTCTAGCTTATTTCTGAATCAATTTACTATGGCCAAAACAATGGAATAAGCCAAAGCATTGGAATAAGGGCCTACTCTGTAGCTAAGCTGAGGCCATTTTCACTCAAACCAAATGGCTTGAGCCTAGGGGATGAGGAAAAGAGACACAGTGTTTTTGAGAGGGTTTTTTAACCTAAAAGAGGATGAAGAGCTATAGGATAACAAAAATGGCTGTCAACCTCAGACAGTGACTAAGCAAATTAATCCACAGACATCACTTTAAGCAGGCTTTTAAACTGGCAGCTCCAGGTAAAACCTCATCCCCAAAATGTACTATAGTGTTCTTAAAACTTGGAATCAGAATGCCTTTGAGCAAGTCAGGCAGTCTCCAATGCTGACCTCATATGTTTCCATAACCTACTGGTTTGTGATTGAGGAAGCAGTGAGTCAACTTTATTCAACGTCCCATATGTTGATTATAATAAAAAGTAGCTGAAATATGTGGTTTTGCTATTATTTGGGTTTTTTGAAGGTATAATTATCAGAGGCTCACGATTTGGGTAGCCTTGGGTCACCTGATATTTCCTGGTCAGGTTATTTCTTCACCTGGCCCAGTTCATCTGAACAGATCATAACGCAGTGGTTTGTAATTCTCAATGCACGTCAGAACTTTTTAAGAATATGAAAGCCCAGTCTCTACCCAAAAATAATTTCTGAGGTCATTTGAATTTATTTTTAATTTTGACAGGTGATTCTGCTGCACAGCGAGTACTGAGAGTCACTGCCACAGATGGTAAAACTATCTAAGACCCAGGAGATGTTCAAGAATAAATCATGCTTGCAGCCGGGCACAGTGACTCAAGCCTATAATCCTAGCACTTTCAGAGGTGGAGGCAAGAGGATTGCCTGAACCCAGGGGCTCGAGACCAGCCTGTACAACATAGCAAGACCTTGGCTCTACAGTAAATCAAAAATTAGCAGTGCATGGTAGCACGCACCTGTGGTTCCAGCTGCTTGGAAACCTGAGGCAGAAGGATTGCCTGAGCCCAGCAGGTCGAGGCTGTGGTGGCCATAAGCGTGCCACTGCACTCCAGCCTGAGTGACAGAGTAAGACTCCCACTAAAAAAAAAAAAGTCTATAATAAATAAGACCACCAGATATAAAAAGAACAGTGAACTAAACAAAGTAGTAAAAAAATTAAAGTAAAAAAATTATTTTAAAGTCTCACTAAAATGTTTTTTAAAATGCTAGTTGTGAGCTTTCAATCCACTTAACTTTTTAAAGAAATGATTTTTAGATTCTGGCAGGGCGCAGTAGCTCAAGCTTGTAATCCCAGCACTTTGGGAGGCCAAGGCAAGAGGAATGCCTGAGCTCAGGGGTTCGAGACCAGCCTGGGCAACTTGGTGAGACTTCATCTCCACAATTAAAAAAAAAAAAAGTCAGGCATGGTAGTGCGAGCCTGTAGTTCCAGCTACTTGAAAGGTTGAAGAAGAAGGATCGCCTGAGTCCAGCAGGTCGAGGATGCGGTGGTCATGAGCTTTCCACTGCACTCCAGCCTGGGTGACACAGTGAAGCTCCAATTAGATAGATAGATAGATAATGCTTGTAATGACATTACATGCAGAAAGAAAGAGACAGGTATGAGAGATATATAGGGGGCAAAATTGTTATTATCAGTTACTTCCAGGAGTTGAAGAAGTCTTGAAGTCTTGAAGTCTTGAAGGAGGAGTAATCTAGGTAGATGCCCAGGCTTTTGGCTTGGGCGACTAGATAGATGAAAGTGCCATTTCCCAAGTCAGGGAACGAGGTGATATTGAGTTGGAAGTGGACATGTTCAGGGGCCGCTGGCCATATGGAGAGTCTGAGTTAGAGACAAACATTCGGGAGTCTTGGGCTAATCGTTGATAATTCAGGTCATGAATGTAGATGGGAACATTTCTAAGATGAGAAGAGAAAATGGTTGCTTATAAAACCTCCAAGAACACCCCTAAGGAGGCAGAAGAATTAATTTATGAAGAGAGTCTATGGCAAAGGAGAACAAGGACAAAATGTTGTCGGAGAAGTTGAAGCAAGAGAAGGCATCAAGGAAGGAATATTTCACAGTGCTGGTTACTATCAGGTAATTGATAAGATAAGCAAGGAAGGTCTGTATAGGCTTTTACAAATAAGAATTATTGTTGAATTTAATAAGGAAGAGCAGATTCAGTGAAATGATGGGGCCAGATCACAACAGGTTGAAGAGAGACTGAGAAATGAAGACCATGAATCTTGCCCATTTTTCCAAGAAACTTGGCCTGTGCCACAACAGAAAAATTAGAAAAAAAGCAAATTCAAGGGAGATTTTTGTTTTCATTTTAAAGAGCAAGAGATTTGAGTATGTTTAAATGCTAAGGGAAAAGGTTGGGAGAAAGACTGAGGTTGAAAGAGGTAGACTGATAGAAGATAATTGTGGGGTTACAACTGAACAATCCCTGAAAGCATTTCTCTTTATTTTGTTTTAGATTTTTAAAAATGCTTCCTCATTTAGATTATACATGTGGCAAACACACTGGCTGAGTTGTGTTCAGGTTGTAGTGTTTTGTGAAAGGTAGAACTTGCGAGTAATAAAATTGGTTATTTAGCTGAAGAGATGGCTAAGCATTGCCAAAGGAGGAGCATGATTCTTACTGATTGTTTATAGTAAAATGTAAGAGGAGAAAAAAGAATTGAAGATGGAATTGTTAGCAAAAAGGGACCAGTAGACAAAGCAATGTTGAGTGGTCACAAAAGAATAAATGCACTTACATGGTGCTCAAAACAGGGAGAACAAAAAGCATTTTATTTTTTGAATATATACACATGTAGTACAATTTTTTTTTTTTTTGAGTTGGAGTCTCACTCTGTCACCCAAGTTGGAGTGTAGTGGCACCATCACAGCTCCCCACAGCCTCAACCTGCTGGGCTCAGGTGATTCTTCTGCCTCAGCCTCCTGAGTAGCTGGGACTACAGGCATGACTATGCTTGGCTTATTTTTTTATTTTTGTAGAGATAAGGTCTTGCTATGTTGCCCAGGCTGGTCTCAAACTCCTAGGCTCAAGCAATCATCCCACCTTCACCTCCCAAAGTGCTGGGATAACAAGTGTGAACCACCATAGTTGGCCAAGCTATCTTTTTTAAGCAAGAGAATGATTAACACAGATTTCAGTTAGAGGTTGCCTCTAATTGGACAGAAGAAAAGGCAGGTTTCTTATTATTCTTCACATAATAGTGAGGTCAAGAAACATTTCACAGGGATCATTCATAAGTTGAGACCAATTAATTATTCAAATAAATCAAGGTGTTGTATATATTTTTAGTCACAGGGCATGACACTGAGCAGGACATTTTTCAGTCTCCCTTGAAGCTAGATATGGTTACATGATTAAATTTGAGCCAACAGAATATGAGCAGAAGTGATATATGTGACTTCCACATCTTTCCTTTAGGCCAGAGTCCCTTGCCCTGGACATTTTCTTTTCCATTCCCACAGACTGGAGTGTAAACGTGGAGAGAGCCAGTTTCAACCATGTGAATGAAGACAACACCTAGGAAGATGGAAAAGCAAGGAGATGGAAGAAACTTGGATGTCTGAATAAAACCTGGGCTTCTGTTCTCATGGAGCAGACCCCCACACCAGGCCTGGCCCTCTCTCCTTAGACTTACGAAAGAAAAAGACACGTCTGTGTCTTATAAGTCACTATAGTTTGGGGTCTCTTTCTTACAGCAGCTTAGCTTGTACCAAGAGGAATAAAGCCATTGTTTATGTATTCCATGTAAACATCAGTAGAGTAGATAGACATGACTCCGAAAATGAACCGTGCACATGTGGCATTGTCTATGAGAAGACTGGCTGCTTCCACAGTCTGGAAATTTCATTTTCTCGGTGTCTAGGAGTAATCAGACCCTGAGAGATTGGGACAAGATGACTGAAAAGCACAAGAGACCAAAATAGACACCAGAACACAAATGTATTAATTTATTAGGAGAAATAAAGCAGCAATACCCTGTGGACGTCATCAGCATATCCTCCCGCCCATTATGATGTGACATGGAGAGCTAAGCTATGCTCAGAAGTCATTTCAGGGATTTGCCAGAAATTTTTAAAGTTCATGTGCTCAACTCATTCTCTCCCTGTAGGCAGACTAGATTGGAATTAGATGGTTGCTTCATGAGTACAAAACCAAAACAAGAGGAGACAGACAAATCAAATGTCTGGTGAATGCCCTGCCACTTTTGTGACCATAGTAACAGGAATTACATAAATCAGTGTCTAAATATCCCATGTTTATCTTCACATTAGAAATGGAGTTTCAACTGGAACCAGGAATAGGTCATATTTAGAGGTTGTGATTTCCTTTTCATTGGATAATGGCCACTGTACGTGTTTGCCTCTATGACTTTCTTTCTTCTTTTCTTTTCTTTTTTTTTTTTTTGAGTCAGAGTCTCACTTTGTCACTTAGACTGAAGTGCAGTAGCACAAACATGTCTCACCATGGCCTTGATCTCCTAGACTCAGGCAATTCTCTCACCTCAGCCTACCAAGTAGCTGAGAATGTAGGTGCATGCTACCACACCTGGATAATATTTCTATTTTTTTTTTTTTTGTAGAGATGAAATTTCACTATGTTGCCTAGGCTGGTCTTGAACTCCTGGACTCAATGAATCCTCCTGCCTCAGCCACTCAAAGTGCTGGGATTACAGGCATGAGCCACTACATCCATCCCCTCTGTGACTTTTCTTAGGGCTAGTCCAGAAAGTTCTGATTGTCTTTAAGGAAGTTTTCACCTGTTTGGGGCAAAATAAAAAATATTTCTCTGGATTAGACTTTCTGGGAAGGGCTGTCTTTGTTCTGAGAATATGCTGTTTATTATTTTTTTGGTGGTAAAATATGATGGTGGTAGTAGACCACTGGATCTTTATCATGCCGTCTTGAATAAACTGAATACTTGACAGCACTTTATCAGGTCCTCCAATACTTTTCTAACTAGGTCATAAAACCCAAAGTCCTGGAGCTACTGTTCCGTCCTTCCACGGTTGAACAACCACTTTTTCCGACTGATACATTCTTAAGATATGATAAGAACTTCAAACTGGCCACATTAACATTTTCTAGGCCTTCGAGCTATCTTTCATATGATTCCTTTTATTTACTCTTATAGCTATACTTTCAGTGAATATTCTATTTTGTCATATTTACAGGTTATCAGTGCATATCATTATAGCCCTAAGGATTTACAACCTCCTATGAATTCACTTTCTAAGAGCACAGGAATAATGTCTTATAATAATAATAATAATAGTAATAATAATAATAATGATGTCTACTATTTTTTGAGCATATACTATATGCCAGGTAATTCATGAGTTCTTTACATGGCCTAATTCAGGTAGCTCTTTCAGCAATCCTATGAGGAAATGATAATTATTATTTGCATTTGAAGATAAGACAATTAGGGTATATAGAGGTTATTAACTTGTCCATGATCACATAGCTAGTAACTAGGACTAGAACTCAAAAACAGTCATCAGATTCCAAAGTCCATGCTTATAACCATTATGATATATCTCAAAAAATCAAGGGTAGTATTTCCACTGGGAATTTAAACTCTGGTTTCCTTTAGAAAGCAAAACTAATGAGACATAGCAGGGCTTTTTTTTTTTTTTTTTTTTTTGAGTTGGAGTCTCACTCTGTCACCCAGACTGGAGTGCAGTCGCCGCTCTCAGCCACCACAGCCTCGACCTGCTGGGCTCCGGCGATCCTTCCACCTCAGTCTTCCAAGTAGCTGGAATTACAGGCATGCGCTACCACGCCCGGCTGATTTTTTTTTTTTTTTTTTTTTTTATTGTAGAGTTGAGGTCTTGCTGCCGAGGCGGGTCTCGAACCCGCGGGCTCAGGCAATTCACTCACCTCAGCCTCCCAAAGGCGCAGGATTACAGGCTGAGCCACCGAGCCCAGCAGCAGGGCTTTTTTTTAAAGTTGTTTTTTTTTTATTATTTGGCACACAAAAAATATTCAGTGCTAAACCTAATCTATCCCATCCATATACAAACAATTTGCATTTCTAGGGTAGAATAACGAAAATACTTCTCAGTCACTCTATCCTTTTTATATTCTTTCTATGTGTGAATTTTTTGTTCCTAAAATGATTCCTGACTGCAGACTTATCAAGAACAGTATCTTGGAGATGGGTACCATGGCTCACACTTGTAATCTCAACCACTCAGGAGGCAGAGAAGAGTAGAACGCTTGAGTCCGGGAGTTTGAGGTTACAGTGAGCCATGATCATGCCACTATACTCTAGCGGGAAACAGAGAGAGACCCTGATTCTTCAATAAATAAATAAGAGTCTGTCCTTATGCTGATTCTAGTTTGTTTTTCAGCATATTTCCTGGTTTTAACCTCCTCAGCTGATGTGACTGAGCCAAGACTAGCCCTTGCCTCTCTCTCCCCTTTTTGGGATATGGCCTTGACCTCTGTTTAAGGAAGGTCTTGTCTCTGATTTGTATGTCTTTCTGCCATGCTGAAGCCTCCAGCCTTCCTTGGTCTTCCTTCACTTTTGCTCCTGAGTGTATCTTATGTAACCTTTCCTAACAGGTGTCTTTTGACAAGTCTATATCATGTGCCAGTTTTCCATACACGATTAGCCTCAGCTTTAGTACGTGGGTCTCCCAACCACATTCTATAATGCTTGATGTATCCAGGGGTTCCCATTCCTAGCTCTTTAAGAGAGACAACCAAACCAAAAATTATATTCAAGTCATCCTCCAGTGAGTTCTGTATATTACCTGATGTGTTAAGGGTCCCCAAGGGCACCTCAAGGTTTAATTATTTGCTAAGGAGGACTTATGAGTCAGCATAGAGTCATAATTATGGATATGGTTTATCACAGTGAAAGAATACAAAGCAAAATCAACAAAAGTAAATGCACAGGGCAAAGTCCAGAGGAAACCAAGCACAAGCTTTTAACTATCCTGTCTCAATGGAGTCACATGCTTAATTCCTCAGCAATGAATTGTGATGACACGTGTGCAATAATTTCTACCAGAGAAGTTCATTATAGACTCGGCACCCAGGATTTTTACTGGGGGCTGGTAATATAAGCACCCTCTGCCCATCACCAACTTCCAGACTCCCAGAAGGAAAGCAGGTGTTCAGCCTAAATCAATTGTTTGTACAAACAGTTTAGGTACAGTGAAGCCAGTTTTATTCATTAGCATGGTAGGAATCTTTCCTAATCAAAGCTACCAGGTGCCAGCCAAGGAGAAACCTTATAAGAAGGCCTTCAAAGAATAGCAATTAGGCTTGCTATGTCAACTTTTAAATTTAATACCTGGGAAAATACAAAGAAAGATCTGGTAGAACAGATCTGAGGCAAAGTCATTGAAGAAGATCCAAGGGTCTGAGGCTGGAGTCACCAGGCATAATTGTCAAGCCCAAGAAGTCTGTAGCCTGACAGTGAAAAGGAAAGAAACCCAAAGTGGAAAACTAAGTAGGAACCTTAAAGTAAAGCCCACTGAGTGGTGTTTGTTTGTCTTACCTATCTATTTATCTGGGGGGACCCAAAAAACCCAGAATTTATTTGTAAAAAATTGTATTTATACTTACATGGGTTTTGTTTGTTTGATTGATTGTTTTTGAGTCACAGTATCACTCTGTCATCAAGGTTGGAGTACAGTGGCATGCTCACGGCTACCACAGCCTCAACCTGCTGCGCTCAGACGATCTTTCTACTTCAGCCTTCCAAGCAACAGGAACTACAGGTGCATGCCACCATGCCTGGCTAATATTTGATTTATTGTAGAGACAAGGTCTCGCCATGTTGCCCGTGCTGGTCTCAAGCCCCTGGATTCAGGCAGTCCTCTAACCTCTGCCTCCCAAAGTGCTGGGATTATAGGCACAAGCCACCATTCCCGACCTATTCTTATGTGTTTAAACTTCAGGCAACTTCAAAGTACTCTCTATTTGATGCAATACACCTATTAAGACACTTTTCCTGCTGCTCCAAACAGTTATTGGATTTGTCGATTTGTATGCCTTTTAGTACTTCTGCCATTTTTTGTTTTGCCTCTTCCACATCAGCAAAATGTTTCCCTTTGAGAACTTTTTTTCATCCAGAGAAATAAAAAAAGTCACTTATGTAGGATCATGTGAATAGGGAGGGTGGGGCAAGGGGATTGTGCCGTTTTGGGTCAAAAACTGCTGAATACTCAGTGTGGTGTGGACAGGTGCACTCATGCAGCACCCATCACGAAATGGACAAACGCACTGAAAGAATCTCCAAAAAAATTCACTGAACACAGCCTCTCACAACAGTGCTAACTGATATACTGATGCCAATGGGTTCCTAGAACAACTACCTGGTGGAGAAAGCCTGTGCTATAAGAGGCTCGCCCTCCAAAAAAATTATTCTATTTTTTGGGGGTCTCCTCTCATATATATATTTTGAGTCAGAGTCTCTGTCATCCAGGATGGAATACAGTGGCACCATCATGGCTCAACACAGCCTCAACCTCCTGGACTCAGGCAAGCCTTCTGTCTCAGATTCCTGAACAGTCGAGACTACAGGTACATACCACCACATCCAGCTAAGTCTTTGATTTTTTGTGTGTGCGAATGAGGTCTCGCTATGTTGCCCAGGCTGGTCTTGAACTCCTGGACTCAAGCAGGCCTCCCAACTCAGCTCCCAGAGTTCTGGGGCCACAGGTGTGAGCCACTGTGCCCAGCCTCCATTGAAAGAATTAATTGATCTCAAGTGTCACTGCCCCAAGCTACCCCTTTAGGTGCATAGTTGAATCAGGCTGCTTAAATGTATTGGCAAATGCTCTCCAGATGCCCCTACAACATGGCAAAGATACCTCGGGAAAGAAAATCTGCCAGGCTCAGTGGCTCAGCCTGTAATCCTGTGCCTTTGGGAGGCTGAGGTGAGTGGATTGCCTGAGCCCACGGGTTCGAGACCCGCCTGGGCAGCGAGACCTCATCTCTACAATAAATCAAAAAATCAGCCGGGCGTGGTAGTGCATGCCTGTAATTCCAGCTACTTGGAAGACTGAGGTGAAGGATCGCCGGAGCCCAGCAGGTCGAGGCTGCGGTGGCCGGGAGCAGCCACTGCACTCCAGTCTGGGCGACAGAGTGAGACTCCAACTCAAAAAAAAAAAAAAGAAAGAAAATCTGCAACCGGTCAATGAGGTTAGAAAGCCAGTGCTATGACCGTCTTCTGGGCTTTGCTTTTCCCACTCCCAACTTCCTTATTGCCAGCCAATGTCTAATGTTGCAACAGTATCTGTCATGACCCAGTCTTTCAGGATGCATTGGTGGCAGATGCTGACTTATGTGTATAGTCTTCCCAGAACATAAAGTCAACTGTTCTTAGAGAAAAGCCTGCTCCTCACTTTAAGGCAGGCTGTAGGATCCCATGCTCCTTGAGAAAATGAGACCCTGTGTCAGAATACTGTGGCCTGTATACAATGTCCAGAGAGCACCATTATTTATCCCTTCCTCTCCTCCCCAGTCAGTATTAATGGGCCCTGGCAGACTCATCAGAAAGTTCGATCTCTGAGGAGGCTAAAGCCTTGGGCATATCTGTTGGGAAATAGAACAATGTTTCTAATCCCAATTCTGTTATTTGAACACTGGTTATAAGTATTAGTACTGTTTCCTAGCAATTAATAATTTTTTTTTTTTTTTTTTGAGTTGGAGTCTCACTCTGTCGCCCAGACTGGAGTGCAGTGGCCGCTCCCAGCCACCGCAGCCTCGACCTGCTGGACTCCGGCGATCCTTCCGCCTCAGCCTTCCAAGTAGCCGGAATTACAGGTGTGCACTACCACGCCCGGCTGATTTTTTGATTTATTGTAGAGATGAGGTCTCACTGCCCAGGCGGGTCTCGAACCCGCGGGCTCAGGCAATCCACTCACCTCAGCCTCCCAAAGGCACGGGATTACAGGCTGAGCCACCGAGCCCGGCATTAATAATATTTTTATGACCCTCTGAATTGATGGACTTGGTTGCTGGATCTTGCCTCTCACACACCTCTGGTCCTGAAAGTCCTGGACTGAAATAAATGTGATATGCTCATCAACCAGAGAAATTCAATTTTGAATGCCTTGAATATAGAGAGACCTTCCTCAGACATGACAATATTCATGGATTTTTGAATTTTGCAGGCTCTGGCCACACATTCATTAGCCTAACTCTCCTACTGACTCCTCTGGAGTGTCACTGTTCAAAAGAATCATGATGTGAGCCCATGTCACTTCACATTTTATAGGAATCATATTTCAAAAGCATATAGAAAAACAAGTGAAATTAATTTAATAATATTTTTTTATTGACTGGGTACAGTGGCTCACGCCTATAATCTCAGCACTTTGGGAGGCCAAGGGGGGAGGATTGCTTGAATCCAGGAGTTCAAGACCAGCCTGAGCAACATAGCAAGAGCTCATCTCTACAAAAAAATCAAAAATTTAACTGGGCATGGTGGCTCATACCTGTAGTCCCAGTTACTCAGGAGGTAGAGGCAGAAAGATCTCCTGAGCCAAGGAGGCTTGAGGCTGAGGTTAGTCATGATCATGCCACTGCATTCCAGCCTGAGTGACAGAATGAGACCTGACTCAAAAAACAAAAAATAAAAAAAATCATAAAAATAAAAATATTTTATCAAACATAAAATATTTAAAATATTATATCTTCATATAATCAATATTTAAAATTATTAACAAGATATTTTATACTTTTTTAGACCAAATCTTTTTTTTTTAAAGCAAGATTTATTGAGAGGACAGAAAAACTCCCACAGTAGGAGGGGACCTGAAGGGGTTGCCCTAGATCAAATCTTTTAAGTCCGGATTCTATTTTCTACTTAGAGCACATCTCAATTTGGACCAAATGCTCAGTAGCCACATGTGGCCAGTGTCTATAGCATGGGACAGTGCAGTTCTAGAGAAAGGTCAAGAGGTCGCTCAAAATCCCACCACTGCCACAGCAGTCAGGAAGATGGAGACCCTGTAATATACCCTACACCTTGACATTAATTTGCAATAGAGACTGACACCTCCAATGCCATCATCCTAAGGAGATGCCTGGGCAGGCCCTGCTCCGTGCTTTATAGTTTCACACAGACAGACACCAGATGAACTTAATGACGAGGGTAGAAAAGCACCTCCTTACTGTGAATTCCACCTTCAATTCCTAAAGACCCCACCTCAAAAAGATCTGTCATTCTTAGTAAGTTCAGAATGAAGCACTGAGTAGATATGAGCCCCTAAAAATTAAGGCCAGAGACATAATTCTTTTAATCATTAATTTTAGATTTGAATGTGCTTTGAGGCCAAGAAGTCAGAAAACTACTCCCATTCCAGATCAGCCATTCAAAAACCTCTACTGTATAGTCCTACAACCTCCAGAGGGCTGGCAAACCTCATCCAATGTCACCAAAACAAAATGCTTACATATGTCCATGCTTGCAAGGCCCTGACAATCAGTCATGTGAACGAAGAGTAGGAAGGCCTCCAGTATAACTACAGCCAGTTACGTGTCCCAGCAGACAAGGCCTGGATCCAGGTCTTTCTTCTGTGCCAGGATGCAAACTGAGAAGGCCACTGGGGCCCTTTCAAGAATACTAATTTGTCTCATTAGGGACTCTAATGGTCCCTTGTGTAACATAACTTCTTTCATTAGTCGGCGAACACAAAAAGTACACTTGGCCAAAAAATAAATTGGTGATTCCCTAGGAGATATTATTTCTTTTTCTGTCCCCTAAGGCTGCTAGGGAACAATGTCATGTAATTTGATAATAAATCTTTCTTTCCCTTGTGTCCATCTCAGAGGTTATGGGGCTGTTTATGAAGATAGTTTATCTATCACCTGTGCCTGCACCTGTAAGATGTTATAGAACAGTATAGACCACCAAGTAGGTTCTTTTTTTTTTTTTTTTGAAAGCAGGATTCATTGAGAGGACAGAAAAGCTCCCACAGTGGGAGGAGACCCGAGGGGGTTACCCCAAGTAGGTTCTTATCTAGGACCCATACCTGTAACCTTCTCTGTAAGATATTTCAAATCCAGGTCCAAATCTACTTCTCATCACTCCTAAACTCATGGCCAAGAATTCATGAATCAAGTACTAGAATATTTCAGACTTAAGGCATCTTCTTAATAAGGCAATTGCCTTTAGTAGGGAAAATTTCACATTATAGAATTTTGGGGTGGTTGGGAGATGGATGGGATCTCACTGTCACACAGGCTAGAGTACAGTGGCACAATCACAACTCACCACAGCTTTGACCTCCTAGCTCAAGTGATACTCCCACCTCAGAACCCCTGAGTAGCAAGTAGCTGGGACTATAGGCATGTGCCACCATGCCCTGCTAATTTTTTGATTTTTTGAAGAGATGAGGTTGTGCTCTATTGCCCAGGCTGGTCTTGAACTCTTGGGCTCAAGCAATTCTCCCACCTCAGTCTCTCGAAGTGCTGGGATTACAGGTGTGAGACACCGTGCCTGGCAATAGAATTTTCTAATAAGCCCATTCAACCAGCATTTAAAATACTCTCTGTCCAGTTCATTTAGGTGACTATTACAAAACACCATCTGCCAAAAATGAATGACTAAAGAAATTGTGGTAAGCCTGGCTCGGTGGCTCAGCTTGTAATCCCGCGCCTTTGGGAGGCTGAGGTGAGTGGATTGCCTGAGCCGGCGGGTTCGAGACCCTTCTGGGCAGCAAGACCTCATCTCTACAATAAATCAAAAAATCAGCTGGGCTTGGTAGCGCATGCCTGTAATTCCGGCTACTCGGAAGGCTGAGGCGGAAGGATCGCCGGAGCCCAGCAAGTCGAGGCTGCGGTGGCCGGGAGCGGCCACTGCACTCCAGTCTGGGCGACAGAGTGAGATTCCAACTCAAAAAAAAAAAAAAAAAGAAAGAAATTGTGGTATATATATACACAATGAATATTTTTTCAATCACAAAAATGGAGATTCTGCTACTGGCCACGACATGGATGAACCTGGAGAACATTATGCTAAGTTAAATAAACCAGACACAAAAAGAAAAATGTTGCATTATTCACTTATATGTGGAATCCAAAACAAAAAACAAAAACAAAGTAAAATATGCAGAGATAGAGGGTAAATCAGTGATTACCAGGGATAGGGAGAAGAAATAGGGAACTGAAGCTTAGAGGTTACAAAGTAGCCTATATGTATGATGAACAAGTCTAAAGAACTAATGTACAACATGAAGATTACAGTTTAATAAAATTGTACTGTATTTGGGATTCCTGCTAAATGCATAGATTTTAGCTGTTCTTGACACACACCCACCCACATACCCACACACACACACAATGGGAAACAACATGAGATGATGGACATGTTTATTTGTTTCACTATAGTCATCATTTTACTATCTATATGTACCCCATAACATCATGTCATATACCTTAAATACACAAGGAGGGATCAAAAAAACAACAACACTGAATTATTATTATTATTATTATTTTTTTTTTTTTTTGAGTTGGTGTCTCACTCTGTCGCCCAGACTGGAGTGCAGTGGCCGCTTCCGGCCACGGCAACCTCGACCTGCTGGGCTCCGGCGATCCTTCCACCTCAGCCTTCCAAGTAGCCGGAATTACAGGCATGCGCTACCACGCCCGGCTGATTTTCTGATTTATTGTAGAGATGAGGTCTCGCTGCCCAGGCGGGTCTCGAACCCGTGGGCTCAGGCAATCCACTCACCTCAGCCTCCCAAAGGCGCGGGATTACAGGCTGAGCCACCGAGCCCGGCTTAACACTGAATTATTTTTTGGAGGGCAGGCACCTTGTAGTACAGGCTTCCTTGCAAAGGTAAATGTTCTAGGAGCCCATGGGCATTAGTGTACAAGCTAGCATTGTTGGGAGAGGCTGCATTCAGCTACAGTGAATTTTTTTTGGAGATTCTTTCAATGCCCACTTCATGATGGGTGATTTACAAGCGCACCTGCCCACACTGAGTTGAATGTTCAGCAGTTTTTGGTTTGATTTTTTTTTTTTTGAGTTGGAGTCTCACTCCGTCGCCCAGATTGGAGTGCAGTGGCTGCTTCCGACCACCGCAGCCTTGACCTGCTGGGCTCCGGCGATCCTTCCGCCTCAGCCTTCCAAGTAGCTGGAACTACAGGTGTGAGCTACCACACCCGGCTAGTTTTTTTTTTTTTTTTTTATTGTAGAGACGAGGTCTCACCTAGTTGCCCGGGCGGGTCTCAAACCCGCGGACTCAGGCAATCCTCTCGCCTCGGCCTCCCAAAGTGCTGGGATTACAGGCTGAGCCACTGAGCCCAGCTGTTCAGCAGTTTTTAACCAAAAACATCCTCCCTATTCACTCAATCTCATCCCATAGGACTTTTTTTGGTTTCCCTGGATGAAAAATTTTCTCAAAGGGAAACATTTTCCCAATGTGGAAGAGATGAAACAAAAAATGGCAGAAGTACTAAAGGGCTTCAAAATTGACGAGTCCATAAACTGTTTGGAGCAGTGGAAAAAGCATCTAAATAGGTGTATTACATAAAACAGAGAGTACTTGGAAAGTGATTCAAGTTTAAACATATAAGAATAAATACACAATTTTTAATAAAAAAAATTCTGGGTTTGGGGGAATTTCCTCTTGGACACAATAACATTTATTTTTAAAAATACTGCACCGAGGTGAGCGGATTGCCTGAGCCCACAGGTTCGAGAACAGCCTGGGTAATTTGGCAGGACCTCATCTCTACAATAAATCAAAAAATTAGCTGGGCATAGTAGTGTGCACCTGTAGTTCTGGCTAATTGGAAGGCCGAGGTAGAAGGATGGCCTGAGTCCAGCAGGTCAATGCTGGGTTTGCCGTGAGTGTGCCACTGCACTCCAGCCTGGGCGACAGAGTGAGATGCCAACTCAAAAAAAAAAACAAAAACAAAAAACAAACCATAAACTGCATGGCTTATAAACATTGGAAATTTTTCTTATATTTCTGGTGGCTGGGAAATTCAAGATCAAAGAACCAATAGCTCTGGTGTCTGATGAGGGTCCTTTTTCTGGTTCATAGATAGTGCCTTCTTGCTGTATCCTCACATGATGAAGGGTGAAGGATCTTACTCAGGCCTCTTTTACAAGGACACTAATCCCATTTGTGAGTACTCTATCCAATTACCTCCTAAAGACCCCATCTCCAAATACCATCACATTGGGTGTTAGGAGTTAATATATGAATTGGGGAAGGGGAAACACAAATGTGTAGTTCATGACACACTCCAAATAATTCTCTGTTACTCACTTCAATCACCACTCCAGCAACTCACCTGGAAGAATTCCATGCAGCCCAGGAGAACCCTCAGATCTTTTGAGACCTAAAAGACTGAACTCTGAAGTCTGAAATATGGCCAACAATAAGTGTTTTATAAATGATGCCCATGAAACTTGCAGCTTCATTTCCATTATGCAGTCCTTCGGGAATATCGTATTTGCTAGGCATACTGTGAAAAACAGACAAGCTAGAATAATCACAGTTGCTGTTCCTTCTCTTCACAGTACCAATGTTGACTCTCTATTGGGCTAAATCTAAGAGAGACAGAATGCTTGTGGTAATTTTAACTTAATTCAGCAAGGAAAGATGCTGTAGCATATTTGTCAGACTTTTTGTGGGCTCTTCCCTATAACCTTTGCATTCTTTGTAGTCAATTGTTAGTAAGGGAAAGTTAAATCTAATGAAGCCCACTTAGGAGTTTATAATTATTATACATTCATCATGATGGTAGGTATTCCTTATTCTCTCCAAGCCTGACATTCTTGAAGGATATAGTTCTATTCCCCAATGGCTGTATTCTAAGTAATAGGATAATCTAATACATGATCTATTCCGTATCAAATGGGAGCACTTTCTATAAATTACATCTTTTCAAAGGACATATTATGATCATTATTGCCAGGTTTTACTCTGTATGTTACCATAGAAGAGAAATTAATTCTTTTTCTTTGACAATAATTTTATGAATTGGGATAATTTGAGGGAGGCAGTAATGGAAAGGTTTTTATAATGGCATTGAGGAAGATAAGGGTGGGAGTCATGGTCATTATTTGTTGCTTACAAGGCTCCCATTTCCCTCTCTTCCCTTCCTAACGGTACCCTAATTCAGGCTCCTGTATGACTCTTCTCTTGAACTTCAGGGGATTCTGTTACACCCAGCTTCAGAAAAAGGCTATTTTGAACTGAAGGTAATGTCATCTCCCTTGTCATTAGTGACTGGCACAGGAACCAGGCCTAAGCTAACCTGAACATGGCATTCTTCTGGCCACGGGGACTGGTTCAGGAAGGACATGAGAACCATTATAAGCCAATGAGACATGCATAACCTTCTGAAAAAGAGTTTTCCTCCCTTCTTCTGGACACTAAGGAGAGCAGATATGATGGCAGTATTAGATCCTAAGAAAAGCCAATGTGAGTGTGAATGGAAAAAACAGGAATAACAGTACAGGCAGTCTGGACTAGGCTAAACCTGAAGCCGGCCCTGCTCTGGGCTTCTGTTGTGTAAACTCCCCAGTTACAGAAGCCAATAAAAACTAAGTAGAGTCTGTCTTTCTTGTCGTTGTTGTTGTTGTTGTTGTTGCCACTTTCAGGCAAAAGCATCCTAAATGAAATGGTAAGTTAGTTTTACTTTTATTTCACTTTTGAAACATTTTAAAAATTAGTTAATTAATTAATTTAGAGTCAGGTCTCATTCTGTTGCCCAGACTGCACTGCAGTGGCACAATCACAGCTCACCACAGCCTTAAACTCCTGGGATGAAGGGATCCACCTTCCTCAGCCTCTCAAATAGCTGGGACTAAAAGCATACACCACCACAACTGGCTAATTTTTTAATTTTTTTTTTTTTTTTTGTAAAGGCAAGGTCTCACTACGTTGCCTCAAACTCCTGAGCCTAAGCAATCCTTCTGCCTTGGCCTCCCAAAGTGCTGGGATTACAGGCATGAACCACGGCACCCAGCCCACTTTTGAAATATTTTAATGATGTAAGAATTTTATGAGCATATGGTAAAATTCAAGCAATATAAAAAGGGCAAGTACAGTAAATGTCCATCTCAATACTGGCCTAGGCAACGAATTCATGGTCAAGAATTCAAAAGCAAATTCAGCAAAACTTAAAATTGACAGGTGGAACCTTATCAAGCAAGAAAGTTTTTGCATGGCAAAAGAAGCCATCTAGAGAGTAGAGACAACCCACAGCATGGGAAAAAATATTTGCAAACTATGCATCCGGCAAAGGTCCAACATCCAGGATCTATAAATAACTCAAATGAATTGACAGGAAAAAAACCTAATAACTCCATTAAAAAGTGGTCAAAAGACATAAACAGACACTTCTTAAAGGAAGACATAAAAGCAGCCAACAAACATGAAAAAATACTCAGCTTCACTAATATCAGAGAAATGCAAATCAAAACTACAGTGAGATACCACCTCACACCAGTTAGTATGGCTATCATTAAAAAGTCAAATATAACAAGTGGTGGTGAGGCTGTGAAGAAAAGGAAGGCTTCTACACTGTTGGTGGGAATATAAGCTAGTTTAGTCTCTGTGGAAAGTCAGTGTGGCATTTTCTCAAAGAACTAAAAATTGCATTACCATATGATCCAGCAACCTCACTCTTGGGAATATACCCAGAGGAACATAAATTGCCCTACTAAAAAGACACCTGTGTGCATATGTTTATTGCAGCACTCTTTGCAAGAGCAAAATCATGGGACCAACCAAGATGCCCATCTATAGGGGACTGAATATGGAAAATGTGATACATATACAGTGTAATATTACACAGTCATGAAGAACAGAAGCATGTTCTTTGCAGCAACATGAATGCAGCTAAAAACTATCGTTCTAAGTGAGCTATCACAGGAACAAAAAACTGAATACCACATGTTCTCACTCATAAGAGGACACTGATCATTAGACCCATGAACATAAAGGCAGGAACAACAGACACTGGGAACTGCTAAAATAGGGAGGGGGGGAGGAAAGAAGGGGGGGAATAAGGGACATACAACCACCAGCTGGGTATCATGTCCACTACTGAGAGGGAGAGGACTCACTTGCCTCCATGCAATTAACTTACATAGCAAATCCCCACATGTACCCCATGACTCTAAAATTTTAAATATATATATATATTTAAAGTGTAAAATAAGAAATGTGAGACCAGAAAAAAGAAAAATCTAAATCAACCTAAGAATGAAAATACTTGAAAATAAATGTCTTATAAAGGATTTTTAAGCAGAATATGTAAAGAACTCTCAAAACTCAATAAAAAGAAAACAAACGATAAAAATACAGTAACTTCCATTCAATTGGTAAATTTCTTTTAAGCTTTAAATCAAAAGTAGTAGAATATTAATATGAACATTATTAAATAATAGTCACTGAATTTCTGTAAGAGAAAGACCATAACTTTCACTATTGTAGTTTTATATTAAAAGTTTATGATTAAACGCTATAATTTCAGGCACAGACCCTCGATTTTAGTAAGAAAAAAAATTCCCTTACATTAAGCAAACCACAGGTCATGAGAAATCCAGCTGAAAGTTTCAAAAGTCCTATGCCCTAGTTCTGGCTCTGCCACTTACTGTGTGACCTTAGGCCTCCATGTATAAGAGGCATCACATTACTCACCTCATAAGAATGTCATGAAGATTAAGATAAACCATGCTTCAAATGGGTTGTAGGAATGTCCTAGCACTGCTCTCCTCCTCACTCCAGATGCCAGTTGCCATGACCCTCCCCTAAATTCACATGGTGATAAGTACCTCAGCATAGGGCTTTATTTGAAGAAGGAGATGATTAAATTACAAATCAGATTAGGGAAGAACATGTGAAGAGTATGTGAAGATACAGGTAGGAGAAAACCACCAGTAGAATGGCCTCAGAAGAAAGTGAACCCGCTAACACCTTGATCTCAGACTTCAGACCTCCAAAATTGTGAGAAAGTATACTTCTGTTGTTTAAGTCAAAAAAAAAAAAAAAAGTAAATGTCCATCTCACTTCAGACATAATTTATCTTCCCAGAGTCAACACCAGAATAAGTTTCATGTATGTATGAAGGGGACGCAAAAAAACCTGGAATTATCTTTTTGGAGGGCAGCTCCCTTTTTAAGTACAGAATTCCCCCGATAGGTAAGTTTTCTACAAACCTATCAGCATCAGTTGTACCAGCTAACATTATTGTGAGAGACTGCAATTAGCTTCAGTAAATTTTTTTGGAGATTCTTTCAATGCATTTACCCATTTCATGATGGGTAATTTATGAGTACACCTACCCACACTGCGCTGAGTGTTCTGCAGTTTTTGACCCAAAACAGCATGACCCCTATGCCCCACCCTCTCTATTCACCCAATCTTGCCCTAAGGGACTTCTTTTTTTGGTTTTCCTGGATAAAAAAGTCCTCAGAGAGAAATGCTTTGCCAATGTGAAAGAGGTGAAACATAAAGCAGCAGAAGCACTAAAAGGCATCAAAATCGATGAGTTCGAAAACCATCTCAACAGAGAGTACTGTGAAAGTGACTAAATTTAAATATGCAAAAATAAATACACAATTTTTTAATAATAAATTCTGGGTTTTTTGGGTCCCCCTTTGTGTATATATGTGTGTATGTGATATGATGTGTGTGTGTGTGTGTGTCTCATTTCTACTCAAATAAAACCACAAGAAATACATCATTTTATATATCTTTCTTATTGTACTTTATATACCTTGGAGACCATTTCAGAGAGTTTTTACAGATCTCTCCCATTCTTTTTAAAGACTGAATAGTACTAGATTGTATGGATATACCACAATTCATTTAATCAATCCTGATTTTTGCCACTATAAATAACGATAAAATGAGTAACCTTAAATTTACATCTTTGAACAAAGATGAGTATAAATCTGAGAAAAAAATTCCTAGAAATGGAATAGCTGGTTTAAAAAGTGTATGCGTTTAACATTTTAATAGCTATCACCAAAATGTATTCTAAAGAGGTTATACTTATTTACATTCAAGGATAGGGTAATTTTGGATAATACAAAAAAACCTATCCACTATCCACCCCCATAGGTTTCCAAAAGGCTTAACAGTTGCCTATTTCAAAATTAGATGACAACATGGACATTTCCCATATGTTAGACATTTAGCTAAGCATTTAATATACATTGGCTTATTTAGTACTCAGAACAGCCTCATAAGGCACAAAAGGAATAAGTAAACATGTCTAAGGTCACACAGATAGTAAGGAACAAAGGAATTAAGTAACACACCCAAGGTCACACAGCTAATAAATGGTGAGGCTGAGACTAAACACACACAAACTGACTTCAGAGCTCATGTGTCAGATGCTATCCTGCCTCACTATCTTACTTTAAATCTTATCTTTATTAAATAAATGGTTACAGTGTTTTCATCTTATAATAAGAAGTGAATATGAGAGACAATAGTCCTCTGCTCCCTAGAAGCCATGTCTTTTAATCATTTGAATTTTACTTCTAGTAGAGACATCCATAAAGCAAATAATGTTTATATTGTGTTTCTTGATTTATTTGTTGATCTCTCTAAAAGATAAGGATTTAACTCACTCATCTTTCATTTTCCTTTCTACATTTCTTTCTGTTTTTCCTCTTCTAGATATTTGATTGTTGTATCAATTTTAAAGCTTTGTAAAGCTTAAATTTTTATTTCTTGTTTTCTTACTCAAAGACAGTATTTCTTGATTTCCCATTAAGTAAAAAGAGGCTCCTAGTGTCCCTATGCTTCCTTTTACTTCTCTTCAACTTTCACCTACCAATTTCTATCAGTTTTATCTTTCTTGCATATTGTCAAAAATGATTTATATTCTATTCTATAGTCATAATTAAGCTTTCTGTGTTTTATCATAAATTGATTTAAAAAGTTTAATAAAAATTTATAACATATTTATTATTTAGACTATGAAGGTATTGTTTAATATAGAGTCAAGAGATATGCTTTTTTGTAAACTATAGATCTAATATAGGATCCCTGTATACATGAAGAAGAATGTTTCTGACATCATAGTCCAATAGATTATTTTTTCTTATGCTCTACCTTGTGTTGTATTTCCTTATATTGTAAATACAGCATAATTATTAAAAATTATACTGTATTTTAGATTGATTGATATTTGGAACACAGCCGGGTATGGCGATTCATCCCTGTAATCCCAGCAGTTTGAGAGGCAGAGGCAGAAAGATCACTTGAGGACAGGAGTTAGAGACCAGCCTGGGCAAACACCAAGACCCTGTCTCTACAAAAAAAATAATTAAAAAAAATTAGTCAGGAACAGTGGCACATGCCTATAGTCCCAGCTACTTGGAAGGCTAAGGCAGGAGTATTGCTTGAGCCCAGGAATTTGAGGTTACAGTGAGCTATAATCGTGCTATTTCACCACAGCCTGGGCAACAGAGTGAGAACTTTTTCATAGAATAACAATATAAAATAAAATAAAATATATTTGTAACACAACTTTATTTCAGTTTTGTTGTTGTTTTGTTTTCCTGGAGTTTCAAGTTGCCTTACTTTTCTTTTTTTCCTGAGAGAAAGAATATGCTTACGTCACCATATCCAAATATCTTCTAACACTATTTATTCTATCTATAGCATGGGATTCATTTCTTTCTTTTTGAAGATATATTTTTTTGGTCCCCATTGAAATCTTTTTCCAATTTGGAAAGACTTATAATACTTCTAGGCCTGCAGCACCAGTGGGTATTTGAGATTTATTTTCACTGACCCTCTAGCTAGCTCCATATTGCCTATATTCTAGGTTATCTTCTTTTTGATTTCCCTCCCTCTTGTTTTCTTTCTTAAATACACTAAGTAACTTCCTCAAAAAAAAAAAAAAAAGGAGTTCCTGAGTCCTAGAGCATCTTTTTCTTGTTCTCATATGTATTTGATGGTTTGACTTCAAGTTCTCCAACTTCAGAATTTCTCTGAATTTCTATTGGTCAAACTCACTCCTATTGTTGCTGTAGCCCCTCCTGATTGTATCTGGGTTGTGACTTCTTTCCTTCTGTTTAATCCATTACATGATTCCATTTCTTTTCTGACATCTATATTTTTTTTTAAAAATTTCATCTGTTGGTGATTCTCATTCAATTATCTTTATTCTTATGATTTTATTTCCCTCTTCAACTTTTGTTTCTTTACTATTATTTTAATGGCATCCAGATCAAATAAATGTGTAGTTTGCCATTCAAAGTAGAAACCTCTCTTTCGTCCCTTATTTTTCAGAATCTCAAAAAATTGTGTTGGTTGTCATCATGCAAATTCACCTACCTACTTTTTCCATGAAAAAGTAGCTCATGAACTGGGTGCTGCAATGCGTGCCTGTAATCCCAGGTATGTGGGAAACAGAGCTTGGACCCAGCATGGGCAACACAGCAAGACCCTATCTTTAAAAAAAAAAAAAAAAAAGTAGTTCTCATGGTGCGATCTAATCTCTTATATAAATATATAAAGTTGAACTACATGTGTAGGAATAAAGGTCACCTTCCAGAAATATTAAGCACTTATATTCAAGTGGTCTTAAAGTGTTATCGTAGATCTCATAGGAGTTCACTTGCTTATTTGTCACCAAAGCATTTTAGGAAACAACTGAATGGGAATTTCTTTTAAGCAATGGTAATAGCCTGAACATTCTGTAGCATTGATGGAGTATGACTCAGGATAGAGTCTTACTATTCTGGAACTAAGTGACTGTGAGTGAAGTGAAATGACACATTATTCATATTTTGCTATTATCAGCAACTAATTATGAGCATATTACCTAGAAGTAGTGGTGTAGTAGTAAAGTTTAAGAACTGACTCTTCAGGGAAAAATATGCATATATATTTTATATATGTATGTGTATATATGTAAGTTTATTATAAATTTTGGATATAAAAGATATGGGGCATACAGTTTACAAATAATAATAAAATATAGAACACTTTTATTGTGACTTCCATATAGCCAACGGATTGTTAAAGAATGTGTTTGTTGACTTTTGCCAAACTTTTGTTTCTGTAGCTAACATATGGTTACAATGGAACTATGATTTGACAAACGGAGTTGTATCTGCTCTTTCCCCAATAAATCTAGTGTCATTAAATCTGACATGTGTGTTTTATTTTTCATGATGGCTTCATTTAACAACCAGCTTGCAAAATTCCTGAAAATTTAATAATCAGCTCTCACAAACTGGTACAAGCCAATGCCAGCACACCATTACCTACAAACTCCACTTCTCTAAATTAGAGGACAAAATGAAGACTCATCTATTTTTGTTATCCAAGTAATACCTCTCTGATATGAAAATATCTTTCTTCTCTGTAATCCCCTTTCTATAATCATTCCCCATCTCTCACCAGGAGAAATCCACACACCTCCAGGACTGGGCTGTCAGGTCTGCCTATAATCACCTCTGGAAGAGAAAACCAGAAATTCAGTTCAGCTAACCCAAGTGGCACATTAGGCTAGGGCTAGGCTGTTGCTGGTATCACAGCCACATGGTGGCACTATTGAAACACAGGTCTAGAAGCTGCCTCAGTACCCCTCCAAGCCCCCCACCCTCAGCTTGTCCCCAGTCATGCAAAGCCTACATCTCTAAAAACCTAGTATCCCCGTCCCCTTCCACACACAGTTTCTTTCTGTGCAGAAAATTCCATCAATGCAAAAAGTCCCTGGGCATTCTGCTCGCCTAAAGTTATATAACAGGATTTCCTGTTGCATCTGCTTTAGCAACTTCTACTTTTTGACATCTGACTTTTAGACTCTGTCATCCAGGGGCCTCCCTGTTTCTCAGAGGTGCAGGTGAATCTTTGAATATCATTCCAGGGCCTGGGGAAACTCAAGTCCTTCTTCTAATTTATGTGTCCTCACTTATTTATATCTTTCTATCTCTCTCACAGTTCACTCTGACTGTATGGTCTGCTAGGTTTTCTGCTCCACTTTAGACCCCAATGGGAAGACTTCATTCTTTATCATCATCTTCTACAAGAAATCCAATAAAGCTCACCATCTTTGTGAGTTGGTAGCCTCACCGAAGTGCTCCCAATTCCATATAAATATCCTGGGGATGGACTCTAATTCACCCTGCTTGGGTCATATGCCTATCACTGGGCCAATGTACGATCAGGAGGATGGGATACTATGAATGATTAGACTTGTATCACATCACATGCTAACTTCTGTGATAGAAGGAGTATGACTAACAGTCCAGAACTATATGAAGTGAGGGAGTAGAAATACACCTAAAGGAAGTGAAGAAATATTACCTGAAGATGGGAGCCAGACATGCTGAAAGAATAATGCAACAAATATCTACTACTAGTAGAGATTTGACCTTTTCTTATGGTTAGCTTTCTCTTTTTGGTTGTTTCACAATTCTTGGAGAAATCAGGGAATGATATGCTTTGTGGGAAATAATAGTAAAATGAAAACATATTTAACATAAAGTTATGCCGAAGAATGTCCTTTGAAGTAGCCCTTTGAAATATTAGCTTATCTATTATGAAGTCTGTATTTTCATACAATTGGTGTTCTCAAAGCAAGGGCACAATTTTTGCATGCTTTCCGACCCTCTGACATGTAGCATTACTTTAAGTTTTCACTTAATGTGCTATCATTATAATTTAGGAGCTTCAGTGGAAACTAAATTAGAGGCTGCCTTCTACTACTTAGGTAGAGCCAAAAAATACAAAATAATCTCATTGCTATTTATTCTACTATTATAGCTTTGTATTTTTGTGTCTTATAAGCTTTTTCATCTCTAAAAATTCAAAACATAGATCAAAATATAGGAAAGAGTTAGGCCTTGGAATGTGAGCTGTTCCTATAGTGACCAGATGCATTAACAAAGTTGTTCCCTTTGCCCTTAGTTTCTGGAAAGCCTGCTGCTGTTTGTGTGCCTCACCACTGGAAGGCTATCTTGTATCTTGTATCTTTATAGCACATAACACTTCTAGAGTTCAAAGAAGTAGACTTCAAACTGGTTACTCATACTGCTAGGGCACATGAAGACTTACCAAAAGCATGTACTGCTAGATAGTTTTAATGTAATCACTTTCCAGATTCTCAACTTTCCTACATCTTTGTTTCCTGAGAGTCCTCCTTCAGAAGGCCGCCAATATCTCTCTACACATTTACCTCGTAAAAGACAGGTCTATCTCTTGTCCAGCCTGAATCTTACCTTGATGCATTGCTCTAGGGTATACAAATCTTGAGGGTAACACATAAGGGTGTAATTTAAAATGTACTGCTTTTGAGGGTACTTCTTCCCATTTCCCTCGCAACAAAACAAAGAAATTCTCAATAAAAATACTAAAGTTTTATTTTATTCAGGCAACAAGCTCTTGGCAAGTCTCCATGACCCTTCTCTCTGCCTCTCAACTGTCTCGCTTCTGTGGAATTAAGATTTGGAATGATATTATGCCATTTGTTTAAATTTTAAAATGATAGGGAGTAAGTCTGATTTAGCTGATTGGTTTGCCAGTGAAGACTGGCTTCTCTGATAACATATTTACATCATGCCTTATTCCCTAAACTGAATGAGCTAAACCAACAGCTCTTAGGAATTGATAAAAATAAAGAACGGACTCAAATTACAATATATCAGGAAAGGAAACACATTCTTTGCAACAATTTAAACTGAAGACAGGCCATTGCCATGCTAAGCTATGATGTGGCCATGTGCTCTTTGAGCTATAGCCAGGTCATGTTTTCTTAAGCTTTGGTCCCCTCCCCTGTTTTGGGGAGGCAAATCTCCTCTTTCTTGCTCTCTTTCTAATTTACTTTCTAAATAAACGATATTTTCCAGTCCAAAAAAAAAAAAACACAAAAAACTGAAGACAAAATGTTTTTAGGTATCCGTGTAAAATGATCAAGGAATCCTTTGTTTTTCAAAATTTGCAAAGAATTTTGAAGACTCCTCGTCTAAAGAAACAGGAAACTACCTAAAGCAACTTAAACTCTTCAGTAAGAAAATATAACTATATAACTTACAACTATGATTAACTATGAAAAATGTCCCACTTAAAAGAGAAAGATGGAAAAGAACATAACATCTTAACATTTTTCTTGTTTACTTAATTTTTTACTCTTGAGTCAAATCAAATTTGGGGTTTTCCCTGTTATAACACTTGACCAGAGGACATACTAAAACTTCTAAGTCCCACCATCTTTTCACCTTGTTTATTTATGCTGTAGGTGAGAATGGCTGATGCTCAAACTCTATTTTCTCAATAGTTAAGCCTATCACGTCCATATCTGAACCTCTAAGCCTATCACGTCCATATCTGAACCTCCAGAAGAGCAAAACTTTCTGATTATAATTCTCCTGGTGGTGGTATTTTCCTCCTCTGAAACCTATCAAAGAAGGAGAAAAAACCAGCAATTTTTCCATACTCAGTTATAAATTCCATGACTGCCTCTACCCTATGAAAAAGAAAATTGCACAAGTACAACTAACTTACTTTCCCTCGTCCATCTCTGTTGCTTAGCTAGCTTAGGGTCATTTAACATAATTACAATGCAAAATTAATTACTGAGGTTTCATTATATTAAATTGCCAGATGGGTTTACTGACCCAGAGCCAAACTGGTTCTTCTACCAGAATTTTCCTCCCTGTTTCTAATAACTGAAAAATGTTGAAACATATAAAGACATCGTAAATACTTAGCAGCACAATTTTCTCCTCAAACAATACCTCTTACCCATTAATTAGCTGCCAGCTGAGAACACAACTTAACCAGGGAGAGGGAAACTCCAGAAAGCTAGGGAGAGGGAGGAGAGGTGATTATAAAGGGCAAGAGGAGCTGTTTGGAGATGTGCTTTGGCCAGAGACACACTTCCCGTTGCATAAGCTTGCCTCTGGCTGTGCCAGACCATAGGACAAGGCCCTCTTTAATCACCACGTTTAACCTGGATGAATTTGGTTGGGAAGAAACAGTATTATATATATATATATTTGGAGCAGACAGTTCATTTTAATGTAGCTCTTCTGAGTTTAGTTTTTACTTTCTATCTGCATTGCGGGCAAAGCCCTTAAAGTAACAAATTGGGTTCGAGTATAGTTTTTGGTACAAAAATCAAACACTGAAAAATATATTCTAGCCATAGAATTTGAAGAGGTTTTTTTGCGTGTGTCTTGTTTTCACAATATTTTCAATGTTATGGCTATTTCACCTATAGGATGCCATTTGCATACTAGAAAGATTTTTCTGTTGACTAATTTGGGGAGTAAAAAGTCTATCAATTTTTTTTCAAGAAAAAATATACCAAAAGGGTATAATTACTTGTTCCCTGTGGTGATAGGAACATTTTCTAGTCTCAATAGCAGAGACTGCAGAACACAGGTAATGCAGAATGAAAATTTGTTAATGAGAATAAAGCCATAAATAAGCAAAATTAAGGTGTGATTCATTATAAGTAGATGATGCAATGGTGGACTTGTTACCAAGAAGAGACAACTTAATTACTAATGGAACATATTTTTAAAATAAGGGAACCATTCATTTATAGTAACACAGCACCAGCTCAGATTAAATGAAGATTTAAGAGCAATTAATGTAACACTCAAGAATAGAGGGAATCTTCTTGGCAACTGCTTCATATTAATAAGGACATTGAGGTAACTGAGAAATTCACTGACACTTTGTCTACACAAAGGTCCAAGCTGACTAGTTTTGAGACAATGCTTTACAAATATGTTTTTAGTATCTTGTAGGAATAATCATAATTTTAAAATGTCAACATGGTCTACCTTGTAACTTTTGCAGTCCAGTAAGGATTCTCCCAATTCTCACAGCTCCTCAGGAAGTACTCCCATATGTCAATCTTCTGTTTCCCCCAGCCTTCTAAGATTAAACTAATACATATTAAATTATATACCAGTTTACTTCTCGAGGCACCAAATGTAGTTACCCTGAAGAGAGTAGGAAGAAGTATCAAAAAGCATATTACAGAGCAGAGGACTGACTAGACATTTTAGCATGATATAGGATGAAATATGGCATAAGAAAGAGGCAAGAGGCCAGGCATGGTAACTCACACCTGTAATCTCAGACCTTTGGGAGGCTGAGGCAAGAGGATTGCTTGAGCCCAGCAGTTTGAGACTAGGCTGGACAACATAGCAAGACTTCGTCTCTAAAAAAAATTAGCTGGGCATGGTGGTATGTGCCTATAGTCCCAGCTACTCGGGAGGTTGAGCCAAGAGGATCACCTGAGCCCAGAAGATTGCGGCTGCAGTGAGCCATGATCTTGCCACTGTAACTCCAACCTGGGCAACAGAATGAACCCCAGACTCAAAAAAAAAAAAGAAAGAAAAACAAAGTAGAAGTAAGGAAGAAAAAATGGGTGGGAAATGTATATTGCCATAACAGAATGTTTAATAAATGTATACTTAAAAATATTAAAGAAAAAAATGATTCCACTTGTTAAAGCATGGTAAGGAAGACTTTATTCAGAAACATGACAGGTATAGGGACCATGGTAGTGGCATTTTGTAGTGGGGGAAAGGAATTGGGCTCAACTCTTAATACATCATGACCAAGTGGGAATTTAGCCAAGAAGCAGGGTGGGGGACAGTGGATAGACAATTACTAAAAGGAAACATGGGGGGCAAGGAGAGATTTTAGGCCTAACAGGATTCTTGTTGAAGATAGGCCAGGGTGATCTGACGTCATTCAAGAGATAGTGGAGCTTGAGGAACATGATCAGCTACTGAGGATGTTAGGGTATGAGGATGGGGGATCTTGCTAAATTGACTTGGCAAGATTCTTGCTAAAACTGGATTTTACAAGGAAGTGCACAGATGGGCCTAGGAGAAGCTTCAGGAGCCTGACTAAAGTTGGTCAAGCAAAAAAAATCTTTGTTCCAAATCTAAGTTCCAAAATGAGATTGCTTTTTAAAATGGGATATAAAATGATATGTGAGCACTACCACATTCGGCTAATTTTCTGTTTATTGTCGAGACAAGGTCTCATCAAGTTGCCCGGACTGGTCTTGAATCCACAGGCTCAGGTGGTCTCCTGTGCTGGGATTACAGCATTCTTTTAACATGTTAACCTTAGATGGTAGGAATAGAGTAGGAGCTGAGATCGTTTATGTAACTTGGATATGTGTCCCCTCCAAATGTCATGTTGAAATGTGATTCTAAGTGTTGGAGTGGTTTGGGTCAGTGGGGTGGATCCCTCAAGAATGGCTTAGTGCCCTCCCTGCAGTAACAAGTGAGTTCTTGCTCTATTCATACCAGAGTTGGTTGTTTAATTTTTTTCCTGGGCTCAAGTGATTCTCCCACCTCAGCCACCCAAAGTGCTAGGATTATGGGCATGGCCACCATCCCCCACCTGCTAGCCAGCTGGTTGTTTAAAAGGGCCCAGCACCTCCTTCCGTCTCACCATGTGACATGCCGACTCCCCTTTCCTTTCACCATGAGTAAAATCTTCCTGAGGCCACACCAGAAGCAGAGCAGATGCTAGCGCCATGCAGAACTGTGAACCAAATTAACCTTTCACTGTGTAAATTACCCAGCTTCAGGTATTCCTTTAAAGCATTACAAACTGGACTAATACTACCTTTTTTTAAGATGGAATCTTGCAGTGTGACTGAGACTGGACTCCTACTCCGAGGCTCAAGTGCTCCTCCTGTCTCAGCCTCCCTAGTAGCTAGGACTACAGGGCCACTGAGTCAGGCAAAAATGGTTTTATAAACATGACTTTGTATTATTTCAGCTTTTACAACTAGTCTATGTCTTTTTTATCATTTGAAAAATCCCAAATCAAGTAAACTTAAAAAGAAAAATTACGTGAGGCTAAGTTTTACACAGTTTTTAGATTTTATAGTAAATCTCATACTGGTTCAGATTCACTTATAAATTTTCTAAGTTTTATCCAATTTAAAAAATAACAATATATATTTTAGGAAGACTGAAAAATATAGAAAAATCACATAGACGCAAAGAAGATACATGACACTAGTAATTCCAGCCCCTGGAGATACTATGAACATTTTAGCATAATTATTTCTGGTCTTTTTTTTGTGTGTGTATGTGTGCTATGTGTTTGTGTATTTAAAAAACAAAAACAAAAAACAAAAAATACTGTCCATAACCCACTGTTTTTTGTTTTTGTTTTTGAGTTGGAGTCCCACTCCATTGCCCAGGTTGGAGTGCAGTGGCACGCTCATGGCTACCCAGCATCAACCTGCTGGGCTCAGGCGATCCTTTCGCCTCACCTTCCAAGTAGCTGGAACTATAGACACGCGCTACCACACCAGCTAGTTTTTTTTACTGATTTATTGTAGTGATGAGGTCTCGCCAAGTTGTCCAGGCTGTTCTCGAACCCGTGAACTCAGGCAATCCCCTCACCTTGGCTTCCCAAGTGCTAGGATTACAGGCTTGAGCAACCATGCCCAGCCAACCCACTGCTTTTTAAACCTAACAAAAGTTTTTCAAATAATCAAATCTCCCTCTTTAACAGCAATTTTGTGGCTATCCTGTATACTATAAGTGTCAGAATTTGATTTGACTAAAACAAAACTGTGATTTAAATACAGAAGTAGACAGTAGAGGGATGGTGTGATAGCCTCCTGATGTCAAGGCTGGCTATATAAATTGTGGAGCCTAATCCAAAATGAAAATGCAAGGCCTCTTGCTAAAAAAGTAGGAAAAAAATTCCATTAAAGTATTAAAATAGGCCAGGCTGGTGGCTCGGCCTGTAAGCCCCGTACTTTGGGAAGCCGAGGTGAGTGGATTACCTGAGCCCACAGGTTCAAGACTAGCCCAGGCAATGTGACCAGACCTTGTCTCTACAATAAATAAAAAAAATTAGCTGGGCGTGGTAGCGTGTGCCTGTAGTTCCGACTACTTGGAAGGCTGAGGGGAAGTATTGCCAGAGCCTAGTAAGTCGGCACTGGGGTGGCCATGAGTGTGCCACTGCACTACAGCCTGGGCAACAGAGTGAGACTCCAACTCAAAAAAACTCAAAAACAAAAACAAAAAAACCAAAAAAGTACTAAAATATAAAGATTCTTCTATTCTTCTAAGGCTACTCTTGTCATAATGTTTAAATCTTCTATTTAATGTTGCTCCAAGTAACATAAAGAATAAAAATTTAAATTATTAGCATAAATTTGACCCTTCATTTTTATCTTGAGCAAAGCTATTATATTTTAAATGTAAATATAAGAAATTTAATGTGTCCATGGAATCCGTGAAATAACAATCATATTTTATAGCCTGTGCATTCATTTGTACTTTGTTCTTAAGCAGAACAGTGAAACACTGCACAAAATAAAATCAACTGCTTCTATTTTGCTTCCGGATACAAGCTCCTTCTACTAACCACTCTACTTTTGACTTACAAATGAATAAGGAAGGACTGAAATTAAGAGAAACTATGGGTCATATATCTTTCCTTTTCCTTCTATGTCATCATTTTCAGGGTAAGTGGTTAACTACTACAGGGAAGTAATAGTTAAGAAATGATGCAACAAGATTCCTTGATTGTGTTTCTAGAAATACATTGCCTTCTTTCTGCATAGGAAGTTCTGGTTCAAATGGAAAGTGTGGCCTCTTGGGGCTGTCAGTGCCCCAATTAATAGATAGTCATAGATATAACATGTTGTCTTGGTATACACTCTTTGAGTCTTATTGAACTCTTGCTCATTATGCGGTTGCCAGAATTCAGGGCTCGTGGGGCTATTTGCAAATAGAACAAGGAACAGTGAACATGCTGATTGCCTATAACCCCTCTTTTCACATACATGCTTCATTGTTCTATCAGACTGCACTTAGAAAACACAACTTCAAGGTTAATAGTTGTTAAGAGTTTTGAGATAGCCACAAGAGAGCATGAAACCACATGTGAGGCTCTTCTGAGCACAGGTTCTTGTGTGAATGTGTAGCTTGCATGCCTAGGAAGCAAGGACACTCCACGCCTTTAAGGATTTTGACTTCTTTTATTTTTTTGCCCCTTAATGTAGGGCTTCCAGCTTCAAAATCACTTCATGATCCTAGTTGACTGCTGAAGTTCAACATCAGCAAAGGAAGAAAGGGAGAAGTGCAAAAGGGTCTCCCTTCTGCGCTGAATCAGCGCCCTGGGAGGAGCCTTCTCAGAAGCTCAGCTCTGCTTCCATCTTACTAGCCAGAACTTAGTCATGAGGCTGTGCTTAACTCTAAGGACAGTTGGAAAATATAGTCTTTTTGCTGACTACATTGCCACCCAGAGTGAAATAAGGCTGTGACTAAGAAGTAAAGGTACATAGATATGGGTAGGCAACTAACAGTCTCTGCCACACCAACCTAAAGAAATAATTTATTTAAGCAAAACTTAATTTTTTTTATGTAGGTTGTTTCTGATTTTTTCACCATTATCAACGTCATTTACAAACTTTTCAATTGTGTCATGCTCTGTATTTAAAATATATATATCCCTATACAATGAGTACACATCTTTGGGTTTTTCTGTTTACTAAATCAATCTAAATAATATGTACTTAATTAAACTTATAAGAAATAGAAGAGTTCTTTTTTAAAAGAGGGGTGGGAAGCCTGTAATCCCAGTACTTTGGGAGGCAGAGGGGAGATGATTGCCTGATACCAGGGGTTCAAGACCAGCCTGGGCAACTGGGTGAGACTTCATCTCTACAATAAAAAAAAAAATAGCTGAGTGTGATGGCTCACGCCTATAGATCCAGCTACTTGAAAGGTTGAGGTGGAAGGATCGCCTGAGCCAGCAAGTGGAGGCTGCGGTGGCCGTGAGCATGCTGCTGCACTCTAGCCTGGGTGACAGAGTGAAACAATAACTCAAAAAAAAAAAAAAAAAAGGGCGGGGAGTGACATATAACATCAGCAAGGGTACCTGATCTCAAGCCAGGCAAAGTGGGGATCAAAGGGAGCCCCAAACTTTACCTGTACAATGAGCGCTTATATACCTAATTCTGAATTATACCCCACATCTTTAAAATAAGTTAAAAAAAAAAAGAATTGGAAAGGTAAAAAAATAAAATAAAAAGAGGGGCAACTATATGTGTATACTGATATTTAGTCCTGACATAAATATGTATGGGCCCAAAGATAGATGACTACGAATAGTCATGTTGAATTATGTGACTTTGATGATTTTCTGATCCTATATGGTATTGCTGATTTGTGACTACATCATATGAAGCAAAAATAATGTAGGTAGCTTCTGAAGGTTGCTGTTTCTGAAAATCATTTATGTCTATCTGAATCAATCTACAGTCTATATCTGGATACATTGTATCACCTTGTATTATTATTATCTATTTCTGATATTGAATATTTGGGTGCCTTATAATCTTGCTTTAATATTATCTAAAGTCAAATATTGAGTATCTGGACGCATTGTGTCATTTAAAATTAATGTTACCTACTTGACGCATGCCAGATTATCCAACTTAAATGAGAACTAGCTTGTCTTCATTTCCGCATTAGCATTTTGCATGGCATGTAGTAACCAGGTTGTTTTTTAATTGGCAAAAACTAGTTCTGTTTGGTGTTAGTAAGTCAAGGCTAAAATAACTTGAATGTTCTTAGCTCATTTTTATGTTCCTCACATCTTTGCCAGACTTATCAAATTATTTCCATATGAAATGAAAAAAAGACTTTATTATTAGCCTCCAAAACATTTTTATTTCAAGTAAATAACTGTGAAAGAATTACTTATTTTAACCAGTTTTTTTAACCGGTTTTTAAATTACAAAAATTTGTAATTTATTAAACAAAACAGTTTCTGAATATTCACATTCTAAAGTAAAATTTTTCTGAATGAATCTGGGCACAATTCGTTTTCAAAAATAGAACCATTAAAATCTGAATATTATGAGCAAACTATTATTTATAGAGTATAGTTCTACATACTCTGACATTTTGTCTTTCACATATAAATATCTGGGTACATGCACCATCTGACTGTATAAAATTAAACTACCTGAACACCTTTAAAAAATTAGAGTAAAACGTAAAAAATGTCTATAAAAAGAAATTCATTAGAGATTTCAAAATATCCGTAAGTGCTAAATAAGGTTTCCAGAAATCAGTGATTATGCTGAAACGTGTCACAAGGGGAACTGTTAACAAGTGTTACTTTGCCAATGGTAGGAAGATTGCCAACCTTTAATTGGCTTTAAAGTTGGTGTTCTATCAATGGTGTATTGTAAAAGGTAATAATGCCCACATTTATTATTTAAGCCTGAAACGGGAACTCTAGATTTGACTAAATGTGGCACTATGCACTAGTCCTTCTAATTAAAAATATTCAACTGCTCACATTTTACATTTGATTAAGATATATACATTATCATGCTTTTATTAAAAACAATGACCAAACAAAGAATGTTGTCTACACTCTACAATATACAATGACCAGTCAACCCCACCTCTTGCTTTGCTATGCATTAACTGTTTTGTTCTAAGGAAAATTCTGAATATAGCTCTTGGGAGGCTGCTGGAAGGTGGAATTCTATTGAATGAAACCAACATCTGGCATGGCATTGTCTTTTTGGATTCTGTAAAGGGAGGGGGAGGCATCCTCATTAATAAATGCAAATGAGAGATTATATTACTGTATCTTTAATAAGCAGAGTAAGTAATGCTCTGTCCACAGGCTTCTGGACTTCTAATGGTGAATTCCTATCTAATGACCCTAACCCTAGAGCAATGCAAGAGAGCTCTTCAGTAGCAATTATGAACAAATAAACATGAGGTAAGCTTCCAGTCAAACCCTCAAGAAGGAAAATCCCAACAGAAAGATCACTTGCAATATGTGTTAAATACTAACATTCAGCTGATCAATCTGGCAGTTTTGACCTGCTGACTTGAATAGCTTTGTGGACTAGGGATAGTTTACAACTTTTCTGACTCTTGCGCATTACTGTCTTCTGCCCTCTCCTCTTCCTCCACCCCATGTGACATTCACACCTTTCATATTTTAGATTGTTGACCATAAGAAACGTGCAAGGCACATGCAATGACCATAGCTATGAGGCACCTGTGGCAGACACCGTTGGCTGCCTACCCCAGTCTCCTCCCCTATTTCCTGCTCCTTGCTGGCAGGGCTATCTCTAGTCCACAGCAGAGGCAGAAAATACCAACTATTCTCATTCCCAGCCTCCCTTGTCACATCAGTTCTGGTCTATGACGTAACAGGAAGTCTGCTGAGAATTTCTGGGAGGAAGAACAGAAAGAAAAGTTTCTTTCCTCCTCTCATCACCAGCCTTTCTGTTTTAAATGTGATTGTGTGAAGTTGTGATACTCAGAGCCCAGGAGACCAATTTGTGACAATGAGGATGAAGGTCAGGAAATTTCAGAAAAGCCAACTTAGACCCTTCTAGATTTATGCTGTGTGGTAAAATTAAGCTATTTTTTTATTGTCACTTGTTATTTCATTTATCTTATTGGCACCCCAAAACATCTTAACTAATACCCCTAAATCAATATAGTTTCCCAGTACAAACAGACCACAGCTGTTAAGGGCTAAATCTGGGGTTTTGAGTTAATCTCAGGAACATTAGCAAAAGGAATCTTTTGCATCTATTCTCAGCTAAAAAAATTGTCAAAAATCTCTATCCTGTAAGAATCATGATTATTCTTTAGTCAGAACAATAACATACAGAAAAGATAGTAAACATATTTGGAAATTGGCTTCAGAGTCAAATCTGTCTGCCCTGGTATTATCACTGAATTAAATGGGGCTCAAATATAAAATCTTGACTAAATTACTTCATCTTGTCATCTCTCCCTTCATAACCTGTTCTATAATATGGAGACAATATTATTGGCAGTTCCTGATTCTCCCGTGACCTTGGAAAATGTTCTATCATGCACACTTGAGGTTAACCCCAAGCAATACATAACCCTATATCTGTTAGGATTAGGTTCAGTTGTTGGCAACAGAGACTCAAGTTTAGTGACTTATACATATTAATTGTATAGTCTTTCTCATAAAATAAGTCCATATATGGTAGTTTAGGACTAAATAAAGTCATCAGGAACCCAAGGACTGCTATCCTTGGTGCATGGCTCCCTTCCTTATTCCAGACACGATGGCTACATTCCAGCAGGAAGCACAAGGAAGAAAGGGTGTGGGGAAAGAGGACAAACAAGCTGTTTGTTCCTATTTTAAGGAGCTTTGTAGGAAGCCCCACCTAAGAATATATGCTTACGTTTCATTGGCTAGAATGTTTACAAATGGCCCCATTTAGCTACCAGGAAAGATGAAAAATGAAGACTTTTCGTTGGGCACATTAAGTCAGGGTCCTGTAACTAGGAAGAAGAGAAGCATGGATAGTAAGTACACAACTAGTGGTCTCTGACACAGTCTGAGATCCAACTTCTAAATACGTTTAGCCCATATATCGAATATATCACTCCTTTCCCAAGGTCCCCTCCAATTATTGTATTTAGCAAAATTCCAGGATCTCTACATGCAGTCCTTACCATCATGTCTGGGTGTCACCCTTTGTGATTTTAGAAACTAAAAGATAAGTTATTTGCCCCCAGTACTCCTTGTATGTAATAGTTGGGGGAACAAGCTGGTTAATAGCAATCAAGGCATTTTTTCAGAAGAGAGGAAAATGTGAAATTTATAGCGGTAAAGGAATCTTTAGTTGCTTGTGTTATTCCAAATGTTAACTTCATGGTTTTGACAAATGTACTATGGTTAGATAAGATGTTTTTGTTTTCTTTTCTTTTTTCTTTTGAGCTGGAGTCAATCTATCACTCCGGCTGGAGTACAGTGGCACACTTACAGCCACCATAGCCTCGACCTGCTGAACTCAGGCAAATCCTTCTGTCTCAGCCTTCCAAGTAGCTGGAAGTACAGGCGTGCGCCACCAAAACTGGCAAATTTTTTTGTTTATTGTAGAGACAATATCTCACCAAATTACCCAGGCTGGTCTCGAGCCCTTGGGTTCAGGCCAGCCTCTCGCCTCAGCCTCCCAAAGTGCTGGGATTACAGATTGAGCCACAGTGCCCGGCTGATAAGATGTTAATTTAGGGAAAGCTAGTTGAAAGGTATATGGGAACCTTAAAAAAATAGTGGTAAAATTCACATAAGATGGCTGGGTGTGGTGGCTCAGCCTGTAATCCCAGCAATTTGGGAGGCCAAGGCAAGAGGATTGCCTTTTCCCCCGGGGTTCGAGACCAGCCCAGGCAACCTGATGAGACCTCATCTCTACAATAAGTCACAAAAACCAGCTGGGCATGGTGGTGTGTGTCTGTAGTTCCAGCTACTTGGAAGGCTGAGGTGGAAGGATTGCCTAAGCCTAGCACGTCAAGGCTGTGGTGGCCATGAGCGTGCCCCTGCACTCCAGCCTGGGCAACAAGAGTGAGACTCCAACTAAAAACAAAAAAACCAAGAAACTTCATATAAGAAAAAATTCTCCATTTTAAAGTGTAGAATTCGGTAATTCAGTGGAAGTAGAGCATTCACAGTGCTACGCAACATCACCACTGTCCAATTCCAGAACATTTTTATAACCCAGTATCCATTACGTAGTCACTCCCCATCCTCCCTTTTCCCTAGCCCCTGGAAACCACTAATCCATATTCTGTCTCTACAGATTTGCCTATTCTGGATTTTCAAATAAATGGAATAATATAATATATGGTCTTTTGGGATTGGCTTCTTTCACTTAGCATAATGTTTTCAAGGTATAAGAACGCTTTGTCCAGTGTCTTTGCAACTTTTCTGTCAATCTAAAATTATTTCAAAATTATAAGTTTATTTTTTAAAAAATCTAGTAAGCTTATGGTCTGTTTCCTTCCAATCTGTCTCCTGAGCTAGTGACTACCTTCAAAGATTAGGTTACATTTGTGCATGCCAAGGTGTCCATTTTCCAGAGAAGAGGCAGGAGTGGGGGTTGCAGGATGTCTGGGATTACTTAACAACTTCTACTTACATCTCATTGGCCAGGACTTATTCACATGGCTGGAGAATTGTAGTCTTTCAGATGGGCACACTTCTGCCCAAATAAAATGGTGCTTCTGTTACTTATCAAGAAGGTGATGTTGGGTAGGCAACTAGCAGTCTGTCCAAGATTCCCCATAGCACTGAAAACAAAGATGAAGCAATTGTTGCTCTAGGGAGTAAGGGCATGAAACTTGAAGTATCTCTGAAACCTGGCTTTGGTACCACCTCTGCTACTTACTACCTGTGTGGCCTCAGGCAAGATGCTCTCTGAACTCTCATTTTCTCTTGAATAAATGGAGAGAATAAAAGTAGGCTTAAGTGCCTGACCATCATCATCATCACTTTTACCACCTAATTTCCCAGTCCAGGGTATTTTCTGTCACAATATTTTGCTTCTTATAATATTTTTAAAAAATAAATGTGTGTGTGTGTGTGTGTGTGTGTGTGTGTGTGTGTGTGTGTGTGTGTGTGTGTTTCATGGTCTCACTCTGTCACCCAAGCTGGAATGTAATGGCATGGTCATGGCTCACTGCAATCTCGACCTCGTGGGCTCAGGCAATCCTTTTGCCTCAGCCTCCTGAGTAGCTGGGACTATGGGGGTGTGCCACCATGTCCAGCTAGTTTTCTGCATTTTTGTAGAGACAAGATCTCACTATGTTGCTCAGGTTGGTCTCAAACTTCTGGTCTCAAGTAATCTTCTCACCCTGACCTCCCAAAGTGCTAGGGATGCACAGGCGTGAGCCACTGCACCCGGCCTATAATTTTTAAAACTATAAATCTAGTTTTAAAGAATATGCTTGGCAAGATTGCTGTAAAGACTAAGTGAGATAATAAGAGGGAGCTATTGTATATGTATTTGACAAGAAGTTATTTTTAAAAAAAGAATCCAGGGCTGGTGCAGGATGAAGGGAACTTCTCAGGAACAATAGCCTTCATGTTAAAGGCAGGAGCTCGTTGGTTCTCATGGATTTCAGAATTATCTCCAATGAGCTGCTGACAAGCAGCACCAGGAGGTGCTCTTGTTTCCACATGGAAGACCCCAAAGTCTCTTCTGCCATAGTAGTCAACTTCTCCGTGATGCTTGATTTTATGTGTCAATTTGGCTGGGCCATGGTGCCCAGATATGTGGTCAATCATTATTCTGGATGTTTCTGTGAGGGTGTTTTTTGATGAGATTAACATTTAAAAGGTATACTTTGAATAAAGCAGATTGCCCTCTGTAATGTCGAGCAGCCTCATCCAATTGAAGTCAGCAAGAGGGAATTCTGGCAGCAGATGGTCTACACACTTGAACTGCAGATTTTAGACTTGTCAGCCTCCATAATTGCTTGAGCCAATTCCTTAAAATAAATCTCTCCTTTCTGTTCTCTCTCTCTCTGCTTTTCTGGAGAACCCTGACTAATACATTCTCTGACAGAAAACCTGGGAATTAACTTCACTGCAGCCTCCTCTAGCTTAATAAAAATTACCTTTTCAAGATGTGTCACTAAAACATCACTGTTCTGAAGAGACCATAGGATAATAACCCAATACCAAGAAGATTGGTTACAAGGAGCTTCTGTTAGATGGTTAAGTGGGGGAAGAACTAGTTCTTAGCTGGGTATAAATGTGCATTGCCTATTCCAGTCATGTTTATACAGACAACGCCTTCACACATGAATTAGGGACTACATAAATATAGTTTTATGTTGAATATGTGTTTTACTCATATTACTTTTCCATATTGAGCTGGTGATTTCCTGGAATGCTTATTAATGTGCATATTAATTGCATTTCTAAAAGCCTTTTGCAGCTTTTAAAACACAATTTATTAGCAAATATAGTTCACAACCACAAACACTACTTTCCAACTGTGAATGCATCAATTCATCATTATTTGATTTTTTTTTCATTATACATTTCAAAAGTACATTCTCAGTGTTTGGTTGGAAAAACTTCGAGTTGGCACTAAAAACAAATTATTGAGCATGGATGTGATTTTTCTATTATAAAATACAAAATTTTATAATACATGTAATGATGATCCATTTATACAAACTAGAGTTTTCTATAGGTAACTGAGAAGGAAGTGATATCTAGAGTTATGATTTCTCTCGTATTGAATGAAAACTTTATGACTATATACAATCCTTTTGAGTATAAGATAATTATTTTTCTACTAAAGACAATATACTACTTGTGCACTTTGGTGTTTTTGATCACTCAAAGCATACTGCTTTAATTTTAGCTTTTGCATTTTAAAGAGCTGAGAGTTTTATGAATTATCTCATTAATCTTCACAACATTCCCCTAAACTATAATGGGAATTTGTCATTATCTTTGGGGAACATAAGGTTAATGCAATACAAATTTACATTTATTAATATAAGTATTAATATATCATACGTAAAATCACATACTCTGAGTATGCTTAGTTCTTAACAGCCTTGCTTAGACACAGACTAAATAACAGTCAAGTAAATGAACATCTTTTATGCAATATTTACCATTAGTATTTCATATGCAAAACTTTATATTTATGAAGATCTAGAGACACTAATGTCTTTAATATTAAAGATATCAAACACATGTACAACACAGTATTATCCTTTTCCTATATATATAAATACATGAAAATAACCTGAAAGAATGTATAGTTAACTGATAACAGCAATTACATTTGGAAAAGAAGTGCTGAGATCTGGATGGTGGTAATGTTCTAAAAGGACTTTAGCTTTCTCTGTGGTATATATACATAATGTATATATATGTGATGTATAATATATAATATAATATATAATATATGTATATACATGCATATGCATATACAGGGGTATTCAAAAAAGTATACACATTTTAAGTGTGACATTTGCTCAAAAGATGGCATTAATCAAATGAATGCTAGCATCGCCATGTGACAGGAAGAACAGTCAAAGAAAATGGTAGAAGCAAGGTTGAGGGAATGTCGTACTACACATTGCTACTGTCATTCAACTTCAAAAAGTAATACATAGATAACATCACTTAAAATGTGTATACATTTTTTGCACATATATATGTATGTATTTTACAAGAAGATAAATTCATGCATTAATTTGGTTTTTAAGATAACTTTTTAAATGAAAATGGGGTTGATTTTCCTCTTTACAAGACAAAATTACAAACAATATTGGCCACTCCCATCACCTGAGTCCTTGTAATCCTGTATGTATAACCACTTGTGACCCTGGCCAGCCAATAAACAGTTATGTAGACCCTTCTTACCACAAAGGAGTGGACATTATGGAGATTTGTTCTACATGAGGCTCCCCCAGACACATATGATAGCTGAGAAAGACTAACAAACACACGGATCACGTGAAAGCTCTGCTCAGTTTTGTTATGAATAATAATCTGGGTTGAAGTTAACAGTTATTTATTCAGTGCCTATTCTGTGCCCAGCAGCAGGGTAAGTATTGGACCTACAAAGATGCATAAAAGTGATCTTGCTCTTAAGGAAAGATGGGAAGAGTGGGCAGACAAATAAAAGAATTAAAATATGATGAGAGGAAAGCTAATGGAAGCCTGGGTCACATGCTCAGTCAGGAAACACAGAGGACGGGGGATGTGGAGGATTGTGGCAAAGAAGAAACCAGGGAAGTTTCAAAGAGTGATATTTAAATGGATTTTTGAAGCAAAAGTAGGTATGTGCTAGGCAAACAAGAGGAACATGGGTATAATCAGGCAAAAACTTGTTTAACTCTCTCATCAATGATCACCAGGAGTACCTTCTGATTAGCCAACGCCGGGTTTATTATACATATTGAGTAAGGCAGAGTACAACTATAATGGTGTCTCAAAAGGGAGGAGTTAGGGAAGGTTGGTTAGGGGCTGCAGTTAATTATCTAGCTTTAGGTGGCTGTTAGTTAGTGTGGTCTGGGCAAGGGTTGGTGGGGATATGTAAATGAGGTGAGTTGTTAGAAGAGTACGTGATCCTATCTGTAAAAGACATGAGTCTGCACAGTTAAAGGTAAGTCGGTCTAACTGTGGTCTTACTTGGAAGATGTGAATCTAAAGGAGGTAGACTTTAGTCAATTTGATCTCAGATTGTATATGTGGCACATATGCGGTGTAGTTTATCTGTTTTGTGAATCAAGATCCATTTTTCAAGATGCATTTCTGTTTCATTTTTATTTGTGTATATGACCACGACCTAAGTAATATGCGTATAATGCCATGACCTGAGTGATATGGCAATAATGACTGAAACAGGATGTCAACCCCAGGGACAGGGTAGTGATCCATCACAGATAATTTTTTGTTCTCTGTTTCCTAGCAGGTCCATGGGACTGTGTGGACCAGCCGTAGCTGCAGCTGTGTGGCAGGAGAGCACAAACAAACCTATGAGTGTTCTGATGCCAGAGCAGGAGAAGTGGGTTCAAACAGATTGTCAAAGCACAGAAAGCCTAAGATGAGGCTCTCGAGCCAGAGTAAGAAAGGACCAAGAGTGACTTAAACTGAATAAGCAGGACTCCTAGTAATGTGTTTGCACATCATACCAGAGGCCAAGAAAACTGGCAGAAAATCCAGTCCAGAAAAGAACTAGATGAATGCTGAAGTCCTTCCCAAATCCAAAATGTACCAAAAGGATGAAGGTAGAAAAGGGCAGAGTAGAACACGTGGATATAAGGCAGACAGTCATAATCATCAAGCATAACTTCCTGGCCACTCATAGCAACATCCCCTTGTGGGTAGTCATCTGCCTTCTCCGTGGTCATCTTTGAAAGAGGTTGTACGTTGCTTTATAATGTGTCCTCTGTGTGTGTATGTATATGTGTGCGCATGTGCCCATGTGCAGTTTTAATCATTATCCAAGGTAAAACTGAATGATCTGTAATTTCTGCTAATTATTTCTGCCTTGGAAACTATGTAGTATATATTTGTCATCCACACAAAAGAGACCTGCAAATATTATCACCCCTGCAACATGTTCCTTATTCCTGGCTAAAGGTCCATTAAATTTTTTTTCATTTTTATTTTGATAATTTCTTATTATGTACATATAGGAATAAATTGTAAGCATACAAGTAAGTTTTGACTTTTTATAGTTTTGGTATTGATTTTTTTTAGAGGTGGGGTCTCACTCTATTGCCTAGGCTAGAATGCAGTGGCACAGTCATAGTTCACTGCAGCCTCAAATTCCTGGGCTCAAGTGATCCTCCTGCCTCAGCCTCTAAGTAGGTGGGACTACAGGCATGAGTTGCTGTGCCTGGCAGATATTTTTAACAGTTAATAAACCTTTTTTTAAATTTTTGAAATTATCAGATGGGTAGAAAAGGTATAAGAATATTACATACTTATCACCCACCTTCTCCTATTATTGATGTTATTATGGTACATTTGTCACAGCTAATGAGTCAACATTATTAACTAAAATCCATACTTCATTTCTATCTCCTTAGTTTCATCTAATGTCTAAAAGCCTACTTTTCACATAGCAGTTCTCTGGCCCTATAGTCCTGGTCAAAGTCCTCTTTAGATGTTCAGAAATAAACATGATTCTCCATATATAATCTTGCTCGGGAAGAGGCCTGGTCAGAACCTAGAAGGTGAATGAAAATAAGTGAGGCTGGGACAACCCCAAGAGAAGATATAAGGTCAGCACCAAGGAGATTGTGTCATAAAAGCTGTACACTTCTCACTGATTGACTCATTTAATCCTTCAAATCACCCAGGAGGTAGGTGCTATCATTATCTCTGTCTTTGCAGAGGCTCAGAGACGATAACTGATCTTCCAATAGTTACAGAGTCAAACCTCCAGTCCAGGTGTGTTTGACTCAGAAGCTCTTCATTGCCTGCCCCTGGTATATTTGAAAGAAAGCATGCCATATCTCCTATCCATGAATCATTCACTTTTCATCCAAGACTACAACCCAAGGGGTAGTCAGTCACTTAGTTAACATTTAGCGCCTACTATAGGGCAGAAATTGCCGCACTTTGCAGTAGGGACTTTGGACAGAAACAAAGAGCAGAAGGGGTTATGAGGCTCCAGTTGGTAAATGTGAGTGTGAAATGTAAACACGTTAGCGTTAAAGCCAAATTCTTTACCTTTAACTATCAGATTTCCAAGAACAATAAATGCAGGGAACTTTGTTAAATTTTAAGATTGGTGCTGGCAATAAAAATAGACCATAATTAAGAAAACAATGTACTAAGGTTTATAAATGTGTTACTGTACTTTTATCTTAGGTGAGTAAGACATTTATCAAGATTCAGAGGTAAACAGGTGATTCTTAGGTACCTCAAGGCCGAGAACCACTGGTTTACTGAGTAGGTGCTATGTGACTGAAAGATTATGTAAAAGAAAGTCCTTTTTGCTTTTCATATAAATTGCCCACTTAATTGGTGATGTAAAGTAATCATGATATTATAAATGTGTAATAATGACGTTGACCTCCATTTACTGTGCCTCTGGTGCTGTGAACCAGCCTCTGCATTAAGTGCTTGACATTCTTTTTTTTTTTTAACCTTCGAGAAGACTCTGTTAGGGAGATATCCTAATCACCATTCTACAAAGAGTGAATTGAAGCTTAGGAAGATTAAGCACTTACAATTAATCATTTTACACCGAGCCCAGGTTTGAGCCTGGATTTGCCTGATGGGTGGATGGGGATAGGAAGACTGCAGTTTACCTGGCTCAAGCATGAGTCACGTGAGTTTGGGGAGGTGTGATGAATGGCTGACTTTGAGGAGGTTCACCACTGGGGCTTTGGAAATAAAGACACCCTACAAAGATGAAACAGACAGAAATGTTCAGCTGGCCCTGGGATGTAATATTGTGTCATTGTACTAAGGTTCAGATGCCAAGCTAGAACTTTAGGTAAAGAAGCCAAGTTTCACCTATGAGTAGATTGAATTTGACGTGGTTTATTCCAAAAAATCTATGATATGGTCTATTCAATTCAACAGGTTAGATACATCCAGGCGGGAGGAAATAACCTTTACCTATCCATAGAGTAGGAGGAACGTGAGAAAGAATGGGGAGATAGATACATAAATATAGGAAGAAGAAGGAAGACAGAGCCAGGTAGTTTCTTCCAGCATTGATATCAATGATGATGATGACGATGACGATGACAGTATTTTAGTTGGCTGCTGCAATAAAGTATAATAGACTAGATGGCTTAAAAACAATAGAAATTTCTGGAGACTGAAAGTCCAAGATCAGGGTGCCAGCATGGTTGGTTCTGGTGGGGGCACTTTTCTGAGTTGCAGACTTCTTGATGTATTCTTCTTGATGTATTGGCAAGAAGAATACAAGAGAGCTCTCTGGAGTCTCTTTTATATGGACACTAATCCCATTCATGAGGGGTTTACCCTCATAAACTATTTCCTCCCAAAGGCCCCATCTCCTAATACCATCACATTGGGGGTTAGGATTTTAATATTTAAATTTGGCAGGGGGGAGGTGGGATACAAACATTAGTCCATGCAGATAGGAAACATGTTTTGAGTACTTATGCAGACATTATGTGAGCACTTTATAACTATGAAACAGGTGCTATATCAACAAGAAAAGTAATACTTAGAGAGGTTAAGTAACTTTAATACCGTCACTCAGGTCTGTTGGACTCAAAAGGTGAGAAAGTGCACTCAATGAACTGTTATGTAGCCTTAAAGAAAAATAAAATAATGTCCTTTGCAGCGACATGGATGCAGCTGGAGACCATCATACTAAGTGAACTATCACAGAAACAAAGAACTGAATACTGCAAGTTCTCACTCATAGGTGGGCCCTGATTGTTGGTCACATGAGCACAAAGGTAGGATCAGCAGACACTGGATACTGCTAGGAGAGGAAAGGAAGAAAGAGAGATGGAAGGCATGTGGCAACACACTGGGTACCAATGGGGAGAGAGGACTCAGCTAGAAGTCCAAACTTCACCTACATGCAATTTACTTATGTAGTAAATCCTCACATGTACCCTACAACTTTAAAATAAAATTTTAAAATATTCTAAAATCAAAAAAGAAAAATAAAACTAATTTTAAAAAAAGAAAGTACACTATTTCTTTATTCATATATGTATCAACTATTGTCCAGCCAAGATGTCCTTCAACTCACCCACAAAGAAGACACTGGACATAGAAGTGTGGAGAGAAAGTATGCCCATGATCTGAAGCAGAGTTTCATTGGGCAGGATTCTCAGAGAGGGTGTGGACCAACAATTGAGAGCATGGTGTTGTTTAGCAATTGTAGGGTTGGACCTGTACTTTGTTAGCTGCACTGTGCTTATGAACTTAGTGTTTTATGTCCCCTTGTCTTTAATCAAGTTCCTTTGGAAAATTCCAGTTTCCTCTGCTGTGCCAAGAGGAACAATGTTCTTTTGTTCATGCTTGAGCCAGAGAGGAACAGCAAATTGTCAAGGACGGAGGAAAGGATAGGATGGGGTGGGAGTGCACGTGGCAGGGACAGTGGGTATCAAAGTGCGAGAAGCCTAAAAGGGCGACCCATGTGTACACACTCTTAGGTCCTTTCTCCTCTATGGTTCATGGCAAGGGGGAGGGCAATGAAAAAGGCAAGGGGCAACCGTCTTTTGACTCACCTCTTGATGTTGTCTCTTCTTGGCTCTGGATGCTGTGAAAACAGGCTTGCCGTGGAGCAGATCTAGGTTCTTGAGGTTCCCTATAGGGCACCTTCCCAATGCCTAGTTCTCTGACTAGAGAAAAGCTAGCCTTTTGTCTTTTAAAAGCAATCTACTAGTTTCCTCTCCTTTCCCTCATACAGTCCTGCTGCCCCCTTGGTCTTAGGTCCTCTTACCTCACAGGCAGCCCTCTTGGGAGGGGCACCCCATAGATGGCCCAAGCCTGTCTATCTTCCTCAGGATCCATTTGGCCAAAAAATAAGACTCTCAGATCTTTGTCATAGCCAACAGAAATCTAACCATTTACATATGCAAAAAGCCAAAACAAAATACACAGCTGTTTTCAACTGACCCATTTGTGTTTTACCAGCAAAAGCTAAACGGGTGCAGTTGCTCTAGCTTAGCAAAGAAACAGGCTGCTACTTAACTGTCTCCTTTCCCCTCCTTGTCTTCACTCTCCAATTTCCTTGCAGTCTGCTCAAATAGGCATAAAGGATACATCAGCAACTTCGGGGCCTAATTATAATTTCAGCTGGGGAATTACTCTTCCTGTAGATCCTTCCCAAATTTACACATTTACTAGTGACTCTCTTAGTGTTCTTTGCTTGGTTGGGTGTGAGAAGGAAGCAGCACATACACACACAAAGGGTGGTGAAAAGGGGTAATTCACCACCTTGATATTACTCTTAGAATTTTTGGTCTTTGGCTATAAGTTGCTGGTGATGGGGTGACGGTTGAGTTCACAAATGTAGCTTTGCTTTTAGCAAGTCTGAGGGCACACATATCTAAGTTTTCTTGAGAATTAAAGGTGGAAAGTACAAGCACTTATTTTCCACAGTTTTAGCATCTAATATTTTCAGCTTGAGAATTTTCCCAGTAATTAAGAGGTAACAAGAACATTTTATTATACATTATATGTATATTAATGCAATAGCGAAGATGCAGAAATATGCTTATCTCAATCTTAGGGTTGAAATGAGAGTAAAATAAGGTAGTAGAAGAGCTAACAGTCTCAGCCCACAGTATTTCTTAAATTAGTGGTAGCCACTGTAGTTCCATTGGCCCAAATTTGAAACTGGTAGGGCTGACCATATTCTAAAATTCTGAAGTTTTTGGATTTTAGATCAATAATTCTATATACAGTATTATGTAGCACCCCCAGGGGATCTGAAGCAAAATCTGCTAATCAAACACATTAATATTTCTACAATGAAACATATAAATAATAACAGTAAATGGTTTAAATAGATTTTAAATAACTTGAAGTCAGTTCTTGAATTGATGATTTGCCACTGAATGAATTCAGACCAGTAGAAAGGTTTCAGTATTTTGAGTTGTGCACAAAGTGTTCATTTTCAGAGCTCTTTGGGTTTCAGAATTTCAGATATGGTTGTGGGCTTGTATTAATAAAACAAGGTCTTTGTCCTAGGAACTAAAAACCAACAACCAAGTGCGAGACTATAGCTAACCTCACTAACTGTTTCCATCAATGCATCATTGATCTGGCCTTTCACAAAGTAAACTGTGTTGTGTTTGACCCAATCATCTTTTCCTTAGCCAGCCTAAAACAATGTCCTTTATAAGTGCATCAATTGTTCTACCACTCTGGCAAGAGTAGTTGGTGTCCAGTAGACAAGGCCTTTTGGGTGACTATGGAAGAACAGAGATTTATTAAATGGTGCCCTGCTGGTTAACAAGCATTCACACAACTCTGAAACATGCGTAAGTTAAAACTAGGGAGGCTCAGGAACAACGCTGGGTTCATTGGGAATTTTTCCTACTTTAAAGAGTACAGAGTACACGCCTTAGTCATTAGCCCCTCTAAAGTGTTTCATTCTGGCTACTGTCAGTTGATTAGATATGCCATGAGCATTGGCCAAGCTCCAGGTAATCAAGGGTTCCTTCTACCACTGAATGACTGATTTTTGGTTTTAGTTTAAAATGAGGTTTTAGTTTAAAAGTTATACATTTAATACATAGAGTCCCCAGATTACTTGCACTTGGGATATTTACTACCAATTAGTTGACTCATTTAAAATAATGTACAGTGGAAAGCTTCATGTTATGCTAAAAATATTTTTAATATTAACTTATTAGAACAATAAAAGAGGTATTTTTAGCACAAATTAAAAAGTGCCTTTAGAACTTCCACAGAACTGACATGAAACATAATTCTCAAGAAATACGTGGGATGATAAACACTCAATTCAGAATAGTAGTTACCCCCTACAGAGGAGAATGCAGTTTTTGGGAATACAAGATACCTTCAACTGTATTGAGAAAGTTTTGCTCTATAAGATGGATTAGGGTTACATGAGCATTTATTATCCTTTATGCTTTTGGAAGCCTGAAATATTTTATGATAAATTAAATATGAAGGGACCCCAAAAAACCCAGAATTATCTTTTGGAAGGCAAATCCCCTAGTATGGGTTTCCTCCACTAGGTAAGTGTTCTAGGAACCCATCAGCATCAGTCTATCTGCTAGCATTGTTGTGAGAGGATGCATTTGGCGTTGGTGAATTTTTTTTGGAGATTCTTTCAGTGAGTTTGCCCATTTCATGATGGATGATTTATGAGTGCACCTACTCATACCATGCTGAGTGTTTAGCAGTTTTAGACCAAAAACGGTATGGCTCCTGTGTTCTGCCCTCTGTATTCACCTGATCTTGCCTGGAACTTTTTTTTTTTTTTTGGTTTCTCCATATGAACAAAGTCTGCAAAAGGAAACATTTTGCCAACGTGGAAGAAGTGAAATATTAATAAAAATGGCAGAACCATTAAAAGGTGAAAAAATTGACGAGTTCAAAAACTGTTTTGAGCAGTGGAAAAAGTGGCTCAATTGGTCTATTGCATCAAACAGAGAGTACCTTGAGGGTGACTGAAGTTTAAACAAGTAAGAATTAAACACACACTTTTTAATACATAAATTCCAGGGTCCCCCTTGTATATACATGTAATTTCCATGAATTGATCTAGGCTAGGATACATGAAATGCAAGATGGACTCATATGTCAGCTATCTTGATAGTAACACACTTATTATTTACTAGTCAGTCATCTTTCTATACATTTGCTTCCCCTGTCTTCCAAGGTTTCCAGATCACTGGCTGCCCCCAAGCTGATAATTCTTTGGAGGGGAGAAGTTAGTTATTAGACAAAGAGAAAGGCCTTATCACACAAAGTCTGAGAAAAATGATTTCACTGTAATATGAAGTGTGGCATTTTATTTTTAGAAGCCACTTGAAAGCACTGTAGGAATCCTGGACTCCCACAAGACCAACTGTGGTGAACATTTCTGCCTCCTCATTCAGGATCTCACGATTTCTCCCAGTCTCACCTCCACATGAAGCCAAAGTAAATCATGCTATCTGCATTTTTTGTTCTGTACTTCCTTTCTCATGGACACTGTTGAAAATAAGGCAACCTTATTACATGGGAGTGACTCTTTCTCGAATCTCAAGCTCTTTTCCATAAAAGTTTATATTTGAAAAGAGCCAGAGTTCATATCAGTCAGACTTTATAAGATGCAGGAACCTACTTGTGGGTCTATTTTGGTCTTTTCTCTAAGCAGAAAAATCTCCTTTAAAAAAAGTTTAAAGCAAACATTTGAAAAATGCTTATGCAGCACTATTTACACAAATTTTAGTACATTTGATAGTTTCTCATATTAAAATGTAGTTCTCCTTTTATATATCATTACAGTAATTAGGAAACATTCCATTATAAGTATAGTTCAAATAAGAAAGGTCTTTGAGATCATGTGTATATGCTACATATGTGTTATGTATAATGCTTATACTAATGATTGTTCACAGAATCTCGGAGGAGTATGTATATTTCTCTGAAGTAAAATATGCTAAATTTGAAATCCTCAGATAAATCCATGCTTTTCAAAATGTGCTGCTTCATGAAGAGAACACCAAGGTTTTGTTGGAGTTATTACCCTCTGTCTGTGGGCCAGTCTTTGTGGTATGGGCAGCTCTAAGGCCTTCTGGCTCAGTAGTTGTCTCTACTATTAACTCCTCAGAAGACATGTGGAGAATCCCAGGAGCAGAAACAAGATACCTGAAGTCAAGGTCTGGCAAGAGTGTCCAGAAATCCCTGTTACACATTAAGCAAGGTAGGGACATGTGTCTTTCAAGGCCCTGACGTTTGCTGAGTGAAACCAGGACCCTGGATTCCTCGGTTCCTTGGGCAGAGGCTTGGTCAGTCTCTTGTTAATGTGCATGACTGGTCTGGTAAAGAATCGATCAACAGCTGTAAGGAGTCCAGAGTAAAGTCACTACTATCAGAAAAGCAATCCAAAATTAGGTTCTTCAAAGGGTGGGGCAATTACATTAAGTCCAGGAAAAGAAGAAGTCAGAGTTCATTTGTGGAATAACATGGTGGTCTAAGTTTCTAAGGATTATATTAGTCAAGATATATTTGTTTCTAGGCGGCATTAAGAAGAGCTGATTCTGAAATGGAAGCTTTCCAAGATATTGCAGTCCTGATGAATTTGGTGTAATAATCTGATAATTCTTTTGTAGTCCTTCCCAATTAGATTGGAAATGATGACAACTAACCTATATAGGGTCTTAGCACTTACAAAGTGCTTTCTCTCATCCCTAAATGCATGAGCAGAACTCTGAACAGAGAATCAGTTGGTGGTAGATACCATAACTCAATTTAGTTTTAATGAGGACTCTAAGCTGTATAAAATGGACAGTCATTCATTTCATTAATGTTTTTTTGAGTTTCTTTTATGTGCCAGGCACTGGTCAAGACACTGCAGTGAATGAAACAAAGTCCTTTTCAAATGGAGCCACATTTTTACAAATGAAAATACGACAAATACCAGACAGTGAAAAGTGCTATAAAGAAAAGCAAAGCAGGGTAGAGGACTAGAAAAGTAAACAGAATAAGATGGATGCTGTTTTGCATAGGGTAGTCAGAGAAGGCTCCTCTTGGGAGGTGATGTTTGAGGAGAGGCCAAAATAAATCAAGGAAAGATGTTGTGTAGCTACCTGGAAGAACAACATTCCTGGCAAAGACGACAGCATGTGCCAAGGACCTGGGGCAGAAGCATGTTTGTATTATTCTTTCTACTTTTCAATCATGAAAAAATTTAAACATATACAAAGTACATAGACTTGTATAAGTAGAACCCCATGTACCCATTACTCTGCTGCCACACTTCCAAACAATTCACAAGCCCCTGCCATTGGATTATTTGAAAGCCAGTCAAAGCATCATATAATTTCACCCCAAAATATTCAGTACATATTTCTAAAGATGAAAACACTTTTTTGATATGTCACAATATCACTATCACTCTTCAAACATTATCAATAGCTCCTTAATATCACCCCAAATTCACAAATATTCTGCCTTTCCTGAATGGTTCAGATATTTTTACTATTAATAGTTGGTTTGTTAAAATCAATATTTAAATAAGGTTATCTGCAACATCTGAAAAACAGCAAGGAGGATAGTGCAGCTAGATAGAATGGAGCTCAGTACCGAGGCATTCAGCCTCATGGAGAGGGACAAAAACAGCATTAGAATCAAGATATCAGTTAAAGTGAATGGGATAAGGTGAGCAGTGGTTATCAGAATGCAATGAGCAGGCCAGTATTGGCTGGCAGAGGTGCATAGGCTTCTGTCTCCATTTAGAACCATTATCCTGTGGGTCTAGTTCTAGGAGGAGGAATCTAGGAGTTGCAATTGTCACATCTTTGAGCCCCAGACACTCCTCAAAGTGGCCAGACAAGAGAGAATACTAGTCTTTATATACCAACTCCTAATTCTCACAATAACCCTGTAAGATGAAAATTATTACTTGAAAACCCTGCAAGATGAAAATTATTACTTAAAAAAGATGAAACAGGCTCTGAGAAGTCAAGTGTCTTGTATGGTGTGGAGAACGGATTAAGCACTGGCCTATCTGGCTCCAAAACTGGCCTTCACTTTCTGGTACTATATTCTAAATTCATTTCTTATTGTCCCCACCATGAGGACAAGGACCTTGTCTGTTTTATTTACTGTGATTTTTCTGAGCCTAGAAAACTACCTGACACATAAGAGAAACAAACAAAAAAGAAGTATTAATTCAAGGAACAGATGTACATGTTATACAACCTTGAGTCTCATAGGAAATGCTTTTGCAGGGATCAACTCGATTTCAAATCAATTTCAGTGTTTCCATGGCTCAACATGATAACTCTCTTCTTCTCTCTACTTCCTTCAATTCCTTCTAAATCCACAGGTCTAAGATGGCTTGCGAAGTGGTCAGGGTAGGGCAAGATGAAGATAGCTCAAGAATGACCCCTCAATGAGATACTATTTTATACCTACTAGATTAGTAAAAAGTAAGATATGACAATACCAATTGTTGCCGAGAATGTGGACTAAAAAGAACTCTTACATACTGCTGATGAGAATGTGACAATCACTTTGGAAAAATCTGGTACTGTCTTATAATATTGAACTTCTGCATACTCTAAGACTCAACAATTCTACTCGTAGGCCTTATTCCTAGAGAATTCTTACACTCCTTCACCAGGAGACTTCCACAGCAGCATCAATCATAAGGGCAAACAACAACAACAACAACAACAACAACAACAAACCAACTACAAGCAACCCAAATGTCCAGAGACAGTAGGGTAAATTCATAAATCATACGATTGTCACACAATGGAATTTTACATAGCAGTAACAATGAATACGTGAACTACAGCTGCAAGCAACAATACAGATTAATCTTAAAAATATACCCTTAGGTGAAAAAAAGTCAAACTGCAGAAGATTACATTAAATGTTATTTTTATAAAGCATAATACAAGGACAATGAAACAATATAAAGTTTAAAGATACCTGTTAAAACTACTTATTTTTAGCCTCCCACTCACACCTAAAACTATTATTTAAGTGTATGAAAAATAAATATAAAATATCTAAGATGTCTGTTACCTTTGAAGAGAAGACAGAAAAATGAGGTAGGAGAGAAACAGATACAGGTAGGTGAAAAAAAAATTATAATTTTCTAGTTCTCCTTAATTTGGGTGACGGTTTATTTTATTATAATACTTCGATTATCAGGTATAAACTATGTGATTTCTTTTGTATATATCAAGTAAGTGAAAAAAACAAGCCAGCCAGTCCAGGATGGAGTGGTGTGGGAGGCATGGTGTCTACCATCCACACAGCCATCTGCTGGCTGCTGGCAGCAGTGTGCTCTTGGCATCTGGAAGCTGTTGTTTACTGCATCGTGGGTGCCAGGAGGTGTGCTGAATCCCATACGTGAGAAATGAAACACTCACTCAAACTTCAAACTCCCAAGTACATATCTAGTAATTACACACCAGAGAGTAGACTTCATTCAGGGAATACATAATTTATTTGTATTTAAACATTCCTTTACTGTTTGACAATGTAGTGATCCCACGGAGAGGTACCAGGGATTCGAATGTGTTCTTTTTATAAACATTTTTCTTCATCCCATCATGCTGCATAAAGCTGCCAAAGATCACACCTTAAGTTCACTTAGCTTCTTTGCAACAGACATGGAGGCACACAAATTCTCAGCTACACGTGTACAATTAATGTGCCTGATCTCACCTGGTCTTATATGAGAAAAGTCACAAATTTCATCCATCTTTCTAGTACAGTTTCGGGAGTCCTGGCAGCTCTTGCAATCTGTAAATGAGGTAATTTTATTAATTCTAATTAAGTGTCAGAAATGAAATTCAAAACATGCAGGGAGACGTTTTCCTTAATAAGAAATATTAACACCATGTGATCTTAGCTGTGTGCCAATATAGTACTGGCACTAGAGTACAAGGTGTCAGACTATTTTGGAGAGTATTAAAGTTACTCTGAAAACAAATGTTTTCATTCTTTTTAATGATAAGTTTTAGACAATTTAAAAAAAAATCATGCTTGGTCTCTTCACTAGAAAAGCGAAGACTTATAAATAATCCAGGCCAGGCACGGTAGCTCATACCTGTAATCCCAGCACTTTGGGAGGTGGATGCAAGAGGATTGCCTGAGCCCAGGAGTTCGAGACCAGCCTAGACAACTTGGTGAGACCGTGTCTCTCTACAATAAATACAAAAATTAGCCAGGCGTGGTGGCTACTTGGAAGGTTGAGGTAGAGGCATTGCCTGAGCCCAGCAGGTCGAGGCTGCAGTGGCTATGAGCTTGCCACTGTACTCCAGTCTGGGTGACATTGAGACTCTGATTCAAAATATAAATAAATAAATAATCCAGAGGATATGAGCATTGTAAAGGTTTTGGTTTAAATTGTTAATTAAGTATCTTTACCACATGAATCAGATCATTGCTATATCTCCATTTTGCTTCATATTGGATACAGTATAAATAACTGACCCAGGCAACAAGAAAATTTTCTTGCAAATTAAAAAAAAACACTTTTAATAAACCAATTAAAGAAGGTCGTGTGTGTATATGTTATATATATGTACATATAATTATCTATATGTATATGAGCACATACATATACACACATTATATATAGAACACACATATATATTGAATAGATCAAATGTGTTTTTCTTTCTTTTGTTTTTTAATTTTTGAGTCAGGGTGCCACTATGTTGCTCAGGCTGGAGTTCAGTGGTGATTTCAGCTCACCACAACCTCAAACTCCTGGGTTCAAGTGATCCTCCTGCCTTAGCTTCCCAAGTAGCTGGGACTATAGGCTTGTGCCACCGTGCCTGCCTAATATTTTGATATATTTTTTTTTAGATGAGGTCTCGCTGTGTTGCCCAGGCTAGTCTCAAACTCCTGGGTTCATGCAATCCTCCTACCTCGGACTCCCAAAGTGCTGGGATTACAGGTGCTGGCCCTCTTTTAACTTTCCTACATGTTTTGAAATTAGTCATAATGTAGTACATATACACAATGGAATATTATTCAGCCACAAACAAGGACAAACATATGGACTTTGCAACAACTTGGATAGATTTAGAGTCTGTCATACTCAGTGATCTATCACAGAAACAAAAAACAGAGTACCGCATGTTCTCACTCATAAGCAGACCTTGAACATTTACCATAATACTATAAGAAAGGGATTGGCAGTAGCAGGACACTGCCAGGGTGTGGGGGACATACAACATCAATAAGGGTATATGATCTCAAACCAGGTGAAGTGGGGACCAGAGGGAGGCCCAAATTTTACCTGTATGATGATCACTTTTATACCGAATTCTGAATTATACTCCGCATCTTTAAAATAAAATTTTAAAAATTAAAAATACATAATTCATAATAAAAAGTTGGAAAGGTTTTCATTTCAAAAATCTACTTTATCAGTATTCATAGTCTAAAAAAGAAACAAACTGGCTTATTTACTAAACGGTCTTTATTGAAAGGTAGTAGGTAGCTCACAGATTTTCTGAGAAGGTTTAAAGCTCGTACTGCGGGACCAGTCCTTTGAAGAATTACCCACTGTGCCCTCCCTAACCTCACAGCTTATTCTGCTAACACCACTGATGCACCAATTGCTGCCATGTCTCCCTCTGAATACATGATATAGTTTCCACCAAGCTGCTGCCTCTCCTGGGCTAGAATGAATTATGTGAGCTTCTGATTGGTGGAGCCAAGGCCCTGATGACAAGAGAGCATGAAAAAACACACTGTCTTGCATTTTCAGTGTCTAAAGGAATGCATGTTCTGCTTCACAGGGTAGAGGATCGCCAAACATGGCAAGGTGGTTCAGATATTGATATACAAAGAACAAAAACAGAGGTCAGTTAGTTACTTCTACAACCATACAAATATGTATTATTGAAGATGAAAGTTATACCCTTTTCCAGAAGACATCACAATTTGATATGTATATAGAAGACATCACAATTTGATATGTATATATGCATCCTTCCATAGATAGTTATAAATAAAGATATCTAAGACACTGATAAAATATACAGTTTGGTTTTTCTTGAGTCAGAGTCCTGCTCTGCCACCCAGGCTAGAGTGCAGTGGCTTACTCATAGCCACCCCAGTGTCGACCTGCGGGGCTCTGGCGATCCTTCCACCACAGCCTTCCAAGTAGCCAGAACTACAGATGTACACTAATACACCCGGCTAATTTTTTTATTTACTGTAAAGACAAGCTCTCATCATGTTACCCAGCCTGGTCTTGAACCCGTGGGCTCAGGCAATCCTCTTGCCTGTACCTCCCAAAGTGTTGGAATTACAGGCTTGAGCCACCACACCTGGCCAGATTTTTGACTTAAACAATAATTATAGTAGCAGTTAACATATACTAAACAATAGCTGTGTACCAGATACTATTTTAAAATATGCATATGTGAATTTATTTATTGCCAACAACAACCTTATGGCATAGGCACTAACAATACCACTACCATTTTCCTATAAGGAAACTGAAGTTCCAAAGGTTAAGTAAATGTTTAAACAATCCAAATTCCCAGATCTAGTGTGATGGAGCTGGGATTATAAATCCAGGTAGAGCCTAAATAGCACTCTTTAAATACAGCCTCTTAGCTGGGCATGGTGGCTCATGCATTCCAGCACTTTGGGAGGTCAAGACAGGAGGATCACTTGAGCTCAGGAGTTTGAGACCAGTCTATGCAACATAGCAAGACTGCGTCTCTACCAAAAAAAAAAAAAAAAAAGCTGAGCATGGTGGCATGTTCCTAAAGTCCCAGCTACTCAGGAGGATGAGGTTGAACGATTGCCTGAGCCCAGGAGTTTGCGGCTGCGGTGAACCATGACTGAGATGCTGCACTCCAGTCTGGGAGACAGAGTGAGACCCCAACTAAAAATAACCAAAAATACCAAAAAACAAAGCCTTGCTAATACTTATTGTTCTATTATTTTCCTTATTCACTTATACTACAGGGTGCTAAAAACTATGTACACATTTTAAGAAAGGAAAAAACTGTATTAAAATTGTAATACTCAATAAGATGAATATAAGTCTCACTTTACTTCTGCAATTACAAGAAGTGCTCAAAGTGGTTATCATCAGTGTCCAGAGACGTCTGATTACAGTGAACATCTCTTAAAATGTGTATACATTTTTTGGCATCCCTGGTATATAATTGTTTATCTACTTAGTTCTTTTAATGGCTGCATAATATGGTCACATCACAATTAAGCTAACCACTCCCTATTGATCAACATTTAGCTTGTCCAAATTTTTTCTATTCAAAACAATATATCCTCTTAAATATTTTTCTGCATATATGTAGGCATTTGTAAGATGTCTAGAAGTGCAATTGCTGGGCCAAATGGTATACCCATCTAAAATTTTATATATACTGCTAGATGGTCTTCTGAAAAATTTTGTACCAATTTATATCCCCCGTCTCTATTGGAGTATGAGTGTCTCTTACCGGTTTCTGTATTTGTATCAATTCAGTGGTGGAAAACATTTCACTGTGACCTTATATTTCCCTGATCACTAGCCTAGCTCAGCATCTTTTCATGTGTCCATTGCTGTTTATATTGTTCCTTTTGAGAATTGTCTATTTATAACTTTTAATCCACTGGTTAGTCTTTTTCTTGGTTTGAGAGTGCTCTTTACAAAATCCTTTGTCCATATATGTTACCACTGGCTAAGCTTTACTTCAACTAAGAATTTAAAAAGCAATGGCAGTGTGTGTGTGTACACACATGCACATACTTCTATGTGATTAAAAAATCAGTCTGGGATGAAATCTGAGCAAGGCTCATAGTCTAGTTAACTACATGGTACTAATGTCAATGTCCCTGCTTTGATATTGTACTATAGTTATACTAAATATTACCATTGGGGGAAGTTAAGTGTGTCTTAGTTTCCTTGGGGTGCTGTAATAAAGGATCACAAATTGGGTGGCTCAAAACAATTGAAATCTGCTCTAATTTCTGGAGGCTAGAAGTCTAAAATACAGAAGTTCAAAATCAAGGTGTTGGTAGGTCCATACTCTTGAAGAATCTACAAGAGGTTCTGTCCTTGCCTCTTCCTCAGTGTCTAGTGGTGGCTGTCAATTCTTTGTGTTCCTGTGCTTGTGAGATACATTACTTCAATGTCTTCCTTTGTTGTCACATGTGCTCTCTCTGTGGCTGTGTCCAAATGTCCCTCTTCTTACAAAGACATCACCCGTGGATTAGGGTCCACCCTAATCTAGTATGACCCTATTTCAATTTGACCACATCTGAAAAGGCTCTACTTCCAGATAAGGTCACATTCATAGGTACCCAGGAGTAGGACTCAAGTATATTTTTGGGGGGTTCACAATTCAACTCACAACACTGGATAAAGGGTACAGGAAACTCTCTGGATTAATTTTTCTGACTTCCTGTAAGTCTATAATTATATCAAAATAAAAAGTTAAAATACTATCTGGAAGAATACATTGAAATTATTAACAATGACTGCTGCTTTAAAAGATTTCATGTTTTATTTAACAAACATTTCAATATAACTTGGCTTTCCTTGGAATGATGGCATATGCCTTTTGAAATTAATTAAAAATGAAAAAAATGTGGGAGGAAGGAATGGTCTTGTCATTAAAGTACTTAGAGCTTAGCCTTTTAGAAAGATAATTTTAGTAGCAACGTGAAGGGATGGTAAAGGAATGGTTTGAACCTAGAAGCTGAGAGACTAGATAAGAAATATGTGCATTTATCAAGATGAGAAGAGATAAGGACCTGAACTGGGAGCGCTGGTAGGGAATAGCAAGGAGGGGATGAATGTGAGAAATATTCAGAAAGTAATGTGTATTGATCCGGTGACTAATTGGACATAGAGAAATAAGTAAGAGAGGAGAGTTGAAACAAACTCCCAGGTTTCTGGTGAGTGAGACTGGGTCATCGTGTTGCTATGTGCTGGGGTGATAGGCTGGTGATTTTCCACTTCTCCGCCATAGCTATTTTCCCTACCCCTAACTTCACTGCTGTCTGTCCCAGGAAGTTGATGTCTATGAACTGAATCCTCTGGGCTCCTTTAATTTCAGGTTAGGTTTGGCCAAAGAGTCGTATGAGCAAGAGATCATGAAGAGTACCACAGTTTGGTCATAGCTATGGCCACAGCTTCTGTCAGAGAGCCTTTCCTTCACATGCAGGTATCAAGTTCTTTCCTGACCCCATAAGGCCCAGCAGGAATAACGCTTTCCCCTCTGTTGCTACTCCCTGTGTTGCTAAAGAGAATTGTTATTGGATCTCTTGAACAGTCTCATCACTAAACTCTCATCAATGGCTTCCTGAGTGTGCCATCTGTTTCCTGAAGACTTTGATTAGTATAAAACGGGAATACAGGTGAAGGAAGGTGAGGCAAGGGAATGATGGCAAATTCATTTTAAGAAATTCTGGGACTTAGATGTTTGTGGGACATCTAAGTGGATGTCTACATGTTAGAAAGAAAGCCTGTGCTAGAGATGTAGACCTGGTAGTTATCAATAAATGTATATTTGGCAGTAGAAAACTTGTGCTAATCATAGGAAATAATTTAAACTTGAAGGTGAAGGCGGTTCTGTGGATGATCAGTACTTATTGGGGCAAGCACAAAATGAGGAACCTGCAAATGAAATTGAGACAGAATATTCGTAGAAGTAAAAGGAAGACTAAAATGCAATCGTGTCACAGAGCAGAGGTAGGGAAAAATTACAAGCAGAAAGGAGTGGCTATTTCTAGCAGTACTATCAACCGCTTGGCTGAAAAGTTCATGAGATAAGGTTTAAGAATTAAAGATTAGATTGGGAAATAAAAGGGTTATTGATAACCTTATCATGGAACCTTTCAGTGAATGGTGGGGTTGAGTACACTGTGTGGGGTGGGGAACAAATGAATGGCCAGTGAAGATGTGGGAATGCAAGGTTAATTGGCATGCAGCAGCACAACTCAAGCCTGTAAAAAAATATTTAAATATATTCCATCAATTCAATTTCTATTTTGAGCACCATACTAGTTAGAATTTGGAATATTACTCAATAGTAGGATGCAGTAGGGGACGTTTGGAAACCGAGGAAGGTTAGACAGGCTGTTTGGTTTTGTCTGCCTATATATACCCCCTCTACTCTCTCCAGTCTAGAGAAATCTATTTCTAGAGTTTGGGGGGTGGGGGTGCTACAAGTTCTCTCTCCATTTGTACACCTCTGCCTTTGGCTTCTCCTCACGCCATTTCTCTGTGGCCTGAATCATCTCCCCATTTGGTGGCTTGAGAGTTTGGAAACAAAAGCCAGAACAATTTTCCCTCTATGTCCTTTCTTCAAGGCAACAAACCTGTGGGTTCAGTAGTAAACAAGGGCTGGGAAAGCAGTAAGCTACAGAAGGGGAAAATACCAAGAAACAACAGGTTAACATCTCAAATATAGTATCACATCACATAGATTGGTCTTTAAGGATGTTCTGTTGGGAGGGAAGGAAGAAAAATAGGATGCTAGTGGGAGGAGGATATGGGTTTAAAGAAGCTTCTCCTGGAATGATAGCAACTGTGCTTTAAGAAGCACAAAGAAGGGCCCTTTCTCAAAGACATCCTTCCCCTGATGCATGGAAACCTAGCATAATGGGCTTATTGCTTCATACTCATAAGTCTTATTTTGAGCTCCTCATTCTTGTGTTGAGTCCCTCATAGTCACAGAAATTACTACTGAGAACCAGTTTCCTTTTTTCCCCAGGTAAAACTGCTTGGTACCTGAGGGGTGGCAGTTATTGAACCTGGGAAGGGTCCCTGAAAGAGAGGAAAAGTGTAGAAAAGCAAAGATTCAAGAAGGGGAATTTTGTCTACCCATAGCTTGTCTTAGAATTTGCTATATCACACTAAACAATCTCAAAAGTCGATTTTCACAATTAACTAATAAAACACATTATAAATCTCTTTCTAAAGATGCTCAGTAATAATTTCATTTTTCCTTTTGTCCTCATGGCAGGATCAGCACAGTCATGGTCTCTTCTGGGAATAAAAACATTTCTTTCATCTATTAAACCCGTGCTAAATGGCAATAAATCATCATTCGTTGACTTCTACAACCTAAACTATATGTTACTGAAGAAATTCTAGCTCCTATGCATCATAATTAGCATCAAATAGCAGCACAAAATTGCAGCACAACAAAGAGCTACATGGCAATAATCCCAGCTGGTCAGAACTGAATTAACTTTGAGCAATCACTTCAGGGAAAGAAAAATAAATAAGACAGGCTCTACTTATGAAGCTAAAGGAAGATTGTATCAGTCTGGGTCCAATCAGTAGAGAGAAACCACACAGTGATTTGAACAAGAGAAGTTTAACATAAAGAATTATTAACTATAACAGGAGATCAGAGTAACAACAGGAGTCAATGGGACTCTAAAAAATATAAGAATGGCAGATGTAAGCAGAGACACTATCCCAAGGCTGAGATAGAGTGCCCAAGCAAGAGCATCTCTCAGGGTGAAATCTATTCCTTGAAGAAGGTATAGCTGTCAGTCAAGGAATAAAGAAATCCCTCAGACAAGCCTCACAGAGAAGTTCTTGTGTTGCTGAGTTGGTAAAACTTGCTGGAAATTTACCTTCTAGAACTTGCCAGAAATCTACTATCTGGAACTTGCTAGAAATCTGCCCTCTGCATCTGGCTAGAAATATGCCTTCTGGACCTTGCTGGAAATATGCCCTCTAGAGTTCTGAGAAAGTTGTTCATAGAGAGATATCTCACTGGACGTATTCCACCACAAAACTGCCCAAAAATGAATGCAGGTGATGAGGTGTATGGGGGGAGGGGAGCAAGGTGGGAGTGAGTTGCTGGCTGCTGGGTGCTGTTAGCTGCTGTGCACTACAGGGACTGGCAGCTGAAGACATCTTCTGCATGCAGGATCTGGACACTGGGAAAGCTGAGTGGGCTGCAGTAGCTGGACACTGGAGAAGCTAAATGTGCTCTAGGAGTCTGTTGAATAAATCAGGAAACAGAATCCCTTCCTTTTGCAATGTCTCTCCAGCACTTTCTACTGACAAAGGTTAACATTGTGACTTCTGGCAAAGGAAAAACACTTAAAGGATCCAAATGCATTTTCAAAGAGCAGGCATAAAGGGTGAATTTAGGACTCAGAGGAACAACAATTGATACACTGACAACTGGCATGGCAATCATACTCAAATTCCCTTTCCCCCTCCCAATTTTCAGGCCTCTCAGAAATGTTTTATGTTTATGAAGTAGAATGAGTATCAGTCAGGAAAATGACTGAACTTTCCAATGATGGAAAAAATTCAAATTGCTTTCCACAAACCTGAGTCCTAAGAAAACCATGTGATGTAGTTGGACAGCAGGTTAGCATCCATGAGAAGTACATAACTACTAAGATGGCCCTGCTTGTCCAGAGCATATTATATACATTAATCTTTTTTTTTTTTTTGAGTTGGGGTCTCACTTTGTTGCCCAGGTTGGAGTGTGGTGGCATGTTAGCAGCCACCACAGACTCTACCTGCTGGGCTCAGGTGATCCCTCCGCCTCAGCCTTCCAAGTAGCTGAAACTACAGGCATGTACTACCATGCCAGGTTTATTTTTTGATTTATTGTAGAGACCAGGTGTCACCAAAATTGCCCAGGCTGAGCTCAGGCAATCCTCTTGCCTCGGCCTCCCAATGTACTGGGATTACAGGCTTGAGCCGCTGCAACTGGCCTATATACATTAATCTTAATGTGACCTGTTTTGGTGTGATGTAGGCAGCATCCAGAAGGAAGTGGGGTGAGATAGGTGGGAGACGAGGGAGTACAACACAGACAATTCTTTCTAGAAGTGAGAAGCTTGGTTGTGAAGGTGAAGCCAAAAGACAGTAGTAGCGGGAAATAAGGAGCTGGGGAAATTTTCAAAAATGAAATGAAGGAGATTCAAGCATGTTTAAAAGACGATGGGAGGAGAGAAATTTAAGATGGCGATGGGACAAGCTGAACTGTGACGATCTCCATAAAAGGTGACTCCTGAAGGCAGTACCACGCACCTCCACAGCCGCTGTCAACATGGGGGTTGGCTGCTATAGCCAGTCCCACACAGCAAACAGCCTTCATTGCACTATGGTCTCTGCTGTTTGCTACCAGGTGCTGAAAAGCTGCTCTCAGTTCTCGGTTCCAGCCTGGGGAATTCCCAGCTCCGCCCAGCTTCTTCCTCCACCCCAAGCCACTGGCGGCACACCAAATGCAGCGCCCAGCTATATCACTGATTCCCAGTGCCTGACGCCGGACACACACCACCACGGCCTATCATAGTGGATCATCCACAGACCAGAGGAGTAGAGAGAAATGATCAGTGAAAGTGAAGCCACCCACCACAGCCATTTTCCAGGCAGAGATTCGCATTGCCCTGCCCATCTACAAGCAGCCTCCACCTTGGTTTCTAAGGTAACCTCACCAAACAGGAGACAAAAGGCCCTCCCCTATGCTGAATCAGACACAGGCAACTCAGTCCTGTGGCAGACCTCTCAGGCAGCAAGCCAGGGGACCCAACCCAACCTAAGAGTAAATCTATCTGGTTGCAAAGGGGAGAGACTAGAGATCAGAGCTGAAGAGACTTTAGACACTCAGGAAAGACTCCAGAGCTAGTCTGGTTTCTTATTTTGATTTTTGATTTTATTGTTTTGACTGTTTGTTTTGCTCACTTTTGTTTGCTTTTTGAGTTAGACTACTTGTTTGTGTTGGGGAAAAGCACATCAAAAGGCATGATTTTATTGGACTGTCTTTGTGTGATTACCGGTATGCTTTAGGGAATTTTGTTTGTTTGTTTTTACTCTTCTCTGGCCTTGTGTTTTTTTTCATTCATTAGTTGGTATGTATGCCTGTTTTCCCTCTTACTCTTCTCTCTCTCCAATTTCCTCTTGACCCCCCCCCCCTTCTTCCATTACTTTCCTTTTTCTTACCTCCTTTTGTTCCAGGGAGCAAACCTAAACCCCACTGCATGGATGGGTTGTAAGGCAGTGGGAAGTGAGTTCCAGTGTACATATATCTAGTGGTGGATACTGGGATCTGCAGATAGATTCTGAATCACAGCTTCCTCCTCAATTAAATCTCAAAACTGTAACAAGTACAGCCCCAACCCACAGTCCAGCCTCAAAAGTGAACAAAGCCAGAGGATGCTCATAAGGAAGAACAGGAGATTGACCAAAAAGAAGTAAAAGCAACCCCACATTCCCTGAAAAACAGAATTAAAGAAGGGGAGGGAAAGGGGGAGAGAGAAAAATCTACACAAATGAAGAAAAACCAAAATAAGAATATGGGTCTCTCACAGACCCCTGGGAGGTCAGACACTAAGAAAACTGACTTCGGAGTGCAAACAGTGAAGAGCCCCCAGAATGACTGGTCTCAAACTACAAACCCAGGTATCAAGACATTTATGGAGAGATTAAAAAGAATTGAGGAGAGACAAGAGGAAACTAGGAAGGAATTGATAATGGAGATAACAGTAGTAAAGAATATTGTGAATGAAATAAATAACAAACTGATAAGCATGGAAAGCAGAATTAGCCAAGCAGAAGAATCTCAGAGCTTAAGGACCAAAATATAGAACTAACCCAAATTGTCAAAAACATAGAAAAGAAGCTTAAAAAGACAGAACAAAACCTTCAAGAGATGAACGATTACTTTAAGAGACCGAACCTAAGAGTAATTGGACTTCCTGAGGCAGAAAGAGAGTCAGAGACCACCCTAGAACAAACATTCCATGAGATTATTCAAGAAAACTTCCCTCATCTCATCAGTGATGCAAAAATTCAAACACAAGAGATTCAGAGAATCCCTGCAGGACAACAAATGAGAAGACCAACTCCCAGACACATAATAATTTGTCTAAAAAAGTAGGTATAAAAGAAAAAACTCTAAAGGCAGCAAGAGAAAAAGGTCAGATTACCTACCATGGAAGACCAGTTAGAATAGCAGCAGATTTATCTACGGAAACCCTTCAGGCTAGGAGATCTTAGAGCACTATCTTCAAAGTTCTAAAAGATAAACAATTTCAACCAAGAATAACCTACCCAGCCAAGCTAAGCTTCATCAGTGAGGGAGAATTAAAATCTTTCCCAGATATCCAATTCCTAAGAACTTACGCTGTCACCAGATCACCTCTACAAGAAACACTTAAGAAAGTATTGAACACAGAAGAAAAGGAAAAAAGAACAAAAACATTCTTCACAAGAGTACAGGAAAAAGGTTAAAAACACACATGATCTACAAGGAACTCAAATGTGCTGAAAAGAAAAAAACAAACAACCCCATTATAAAATGGGCAAAAGATATGAACAGACATGTCTCAAAGGAAGACATCCAGGCAGCCAACAGACACATGAAGAAATGTTCAACCTCACTAATCATCAAGGAGATGCAAATCAAAACCAAACTAAGATACCACCTAACTCCAGTCAGAATGGCAATTATTAATAACTCAAAAAATAACAGTTGCTGGAGAGGGTGTGGTGAAAAGGGAACACTCCTACACTGTTGGTGGGAGTGCAAACTAGTGCAACCTCTATGGAAAACAGTGTGGTGATTCCTAAAAGCACTAAATATCGACCTCACATATGATCCTGCAATTCCCCTACTGGGAATATACCCTGAAGAACTCAAATCACTCTATAAAAAAGATACCTGCATACGTATGTTTATCGCAGCATTGTTCACAATAGTAAGAACCTGGAAGCATGCTGTCCATCAAAAGAGGACTGGATTTAAAAAATGTGGTACATATACATGATGGAATACTCCGTAGCCATAAAAAAGAACAAAATCATGAACTTCGCAGCAACCTGGATGGAACTAGAGTCAATAATACTGAGTGACCTCTCACAGAAACAAAGATCTGAGTATCACATGTTTTCACTCATATAGTGGACCTTGAACGTGTAATACTATAAGAAAAGGACTGACAGTGGTGGAAAACTATGGGAGGGAGGGGAAGGGAGGTGAGATTAACGGTAGTCAATATTTGTCTGGGAAAGGGGAGACATCCCTTATCAACAAGAGTGCCTGAAAGAAACGTATTTGTATACCTAACCCTTAACTGTACCCCACAATATCAAAATAAAAAATATTGATTAATAATAGAAAAAACCACATGAACCAACCCCCAAACCAAAAGAAAGACAGCAAAGAAACAGCAACAACAACAACAACAACTCTGTAAGAACCTTATGATAAGGATCAACTCTCACATTTCAATAATTAGACTGAATGTGAACGGACTAAATGCACCACTGAAAAGACATAGGATGCCAAAATGAATAAAATATCACCAGGCAACAATATATTGCCTTCAAGAGACTCATCTCACTAGAAAGGACACTCACAGACTCAAAGTAAGAGGATGGGAAACAAATTTTCAGGTGAACGGAACACAAAAGAAAGGAGGAGTCACAATCTTAATCTCAGACAAAATACCCTTTAAGCTATCAAAAATTTAAAAAGATACAGAAGGCCACTACATAATGATCAAAGGTTCAATCCATGAACAAGAAATATCCATCCTAAACATATATGCACCCAACATAGGAGTGCCAACTTTCATAAAGCAGCTTCTAGGTAAACTCAAAAAAGATATTGACTCTAACACTATCATAGCTGGGGACTTTAATACCCCACTCACAACCCTAGACAGATCATCAGGACAAAAAATCAGCAATGAGATCCAGAACCTCAATGTGACTCTTGACCAAATGGACTTAATTGATACCTACAGAACACTCCACTCAATGACCAGAGCATATACATTCTACTCATCACCGCATGGAACGTACTCTAAGATCAACCACATACTTGGCCATAAATCAAGCATAAACAAATTTTAAAAGATCGAAATTTCGCCATGTACCTTCTCAAACCACAGTGGAATAAAAATAAACATCGACACCAACAAGGTTCTCCCAAACCCACAAAGACATGGACACTAAACAGCATGATGCTAAACAACTCCTGGGTCAATGATGAAATCAAAACAGAGATTAAAAGATACCTGGAAACAAATGAAAATGATGAAACATCTTACCAAAATATCTGGGATGCCATGAAAGCTGTAGTAAGAGCAGAATTCATATCTATACAAACTCACATGAAGAAAATGGAAGGATCACAAATTAACAGCCTAACAAGTAACCTAAGGAAGCTGAAAAGCAAGACCACCAAAACCCTAAATTCAGCAGAAGAATTCAGATCACCAAAATAAAAGCCCAGATCCAGGACATAGAAGACAAAAAGATAATACAAAAAGTCAATGAAACAAAAAGCTGGTTCTTTGAAAGGATAAACAAGATTGATGGTCCCCTAGCTAGACTGACCAAGAAAAAGAGAGAAAAAGCCCAAATAAACACAATCAGAAACATGAAAGATGAAGTCACATCTGACCCTGAAGAAATACAAAAGATCATTAGAGACTGCTATGTACACTTGTATGGAAACAAACTTGAAAACCTTAAGGAAATGGAGGACTTTCTGATATCACACAACCTGCCTAGGTTGAAACAAGAAGAAATCGAGACCCTAAAAAGACCAATAACAATCAAGGAAATTGACTATGTAACATGAAAACTACCTACAAAAAAAGGCCCTGGACCAGATGGCTTTCCAGCAGAATTCTATAAGACATTTAAGGAAGAGCTGATATCAATCCTAATGAAAGTATTCCAGGCAATTAAGAAAGATGGAACTCTTCCCAGATCATTTTATGAAGCTAACATCACATTGATACTCAAGCCAGGTAAAGATCCAACAAAGAAAAAGAACTACAGGCCAATATCTTTGATGAATGTAGATGCTAAAATTCTCAACAAGATCCTAGCAAACCGGATTCAACAACACATCTCAAAAATCATCCAACATGACCAAGTAGGCTTCATCCCTGGGATGCAAGGCTGGTTCAACATTTGTAAAACCATAAATGTAATTAAATACATCAACAGATGTCAAAACAAAAACCACATGATTATATCATTAGATGCAGAAAAAACTTTTGATAAAATATAGTACCCCTTCTTGATAAAAACCCTTGAACATCTAGGCATATGTGGACTATACCTCAAAATAGTAAAAGCCATCTACGAGAAACCCACAGCCATCATACTCCTACACAGACAAAAATTGGCACCATTTCCCCTGAAAACTGGAGTAAGACAAGGATGCCCACTCTCACCCCTCCTGTTCAGTATTGGAAGTCCTGGCTAGAGCAATCAGAAAAGAGAAGGCAATCAGGGGTATCCAAATAGGAAAAGAGGAAGTCAAGTTATCTTTCTTTGCAGATGACATGATTGTATACCTTGAAAACCCAAGAGAATCTGTCAAAAACCTCCTTGCACTGATAAAGAACTTTGGCAAAGTCTCAGGGGAGACTTAAATGTGGAAATAAATGTGCAAAAGACAATCACATTTCTTTACACCAATAATAAACAAACAGAAACCCAAATAAAAAGCACAATCCTATTCACAATAGCCATAAAAAAAATTAAATACGTTGGCATCTTCCTAACCAGAGACGTGAAAGACCTTTACAATGAAAACTACAAAACACTGCTCAAAGAAATCAAAGATGACAAGAACAAGTGGAAAAATATCCCATGCTCATGGATTGGAAGAATCAACATTGTGAAGATGTCCATCTTACCTAGGGCAATCTACAGATTTAACGCAATACCCATCAAATTACCAGCAACATTCTTCTCAGATCTAGAAAAAACAATACAGGAATTCATATGAAAACACAAATGACCAAGAATAGCCAGAACAATCCTCAGTAAAAAAAACAAAGCAGGAGGTATCACACTACCAGACTTTAAACTTTACTATAAAGCTACAATAATCAAAATAGCTTGGTATTGGTACAAGAACAGGCATATAGACCAATGGAATAGAATTGAGATTCTAGAAGCAAAACCTCAATTTCTCAACCAACTCGCCTTCGACAAAGCCTCCACCACCCACCACTGGGGAGAGGACAATCTATTCAGTAAATGGTGCGGGAAAACTGGCTGACCACATGCAGAAGATTAAAACAAGACCCCTATCTATCCCCATACACAAAAATTAACTCTAAATGGATCAAAGACCTAAATGTAAAACCTCAAACCATAAGAACTTTAGAAAATGCAAGACACACCCTTATGGACATTGGCACTGGCATCCAATTTCTGAGTAAAAACCAAAATACACGGGCCATAAGAGATAAAATTGACAAGTGGGACCTCATTAAACTGACAAGCTTCTGCAAAGCCAAAGAAACCATCAAGAGAGCAGGGAGACAGCCCACAGACTGGGAAAAAGTATTTGCCAACTCCATGTCTGACAAAGACCTAATATCTAGGCTCTGCAAAGAACTCAAATGTGCTGAAAAGAATGAAAACAACCCCATTACAAAGTGGGCAAAAGACATGAACAGACACTTCTCAAAAGAAGACATACAAGCAGCAAACAGATACATGAAGAAATGTTCAACTTCACTAGTCATCAAGGAAATGCAAATTAAAACTATACTGAGATACCACCAACTCCAGTCAGAATAGCCATTATCAATAACTCAAAAAATAACAGATGCTGAAGAGGATGTGGTGTAAAGGGAACACTTCTATACTGTTGGTGGGAATGTAAACTAGTGCAGCCTCTGTGGAAATCAGTGTGACAATTCCTAAAAGCTCTAAAAATTGACCTTCCATATGACCCCACAATACCCCTACTGGGAATATATCCTGAAGAACTCAAATCACTCTATAAAAAAGATATCTGCACACGTATTTTTATCACAGCATTGTTCACAATAGCAAGATCATGGAACCAACCACGCAGTCCATCAAAAGAGGACCAGATTAAAAAAATGTGGTAACATACACAATGGAATATTAAGCAGCCATAAAAAAGAATAAAATCATGAATTTTGCAGCAACCTGGATGGAATTAGAGTTTATAATACTGAGTGATCTCTCACAGAAACAAAGATCTGAGTATCACATGTTCTCACTCATAAGTGGACCTTGAACAACTATCGCAATACTATAAGAAAAGGATTGACAGTGGCAGGAAACTATGGGAGGGACAGGGAGGGGAAGGGAGGTAGGATTAACAGTAGTCAATATCTGTCTGGGGATGGGGCAGCACACCTCATCAACAAGGGTACCTGCACAAAGCATATTTCTATACGTAACCCTTATCTATATCCCACAATTTTAAAATAAAAAATATGTATTAAAAAAGAAATAGATGAATAAATAAATAAATAAATAAAAGACAATGGGAAAGATCCAGTGAACATTGGGGGCTTGAATATAAAAAAGAGATCATGTAAGGTTCCTGAGAAGGTGGGAGGGGTTGAGAGCTATGAAAATAAAAACATATTTCAGCTGAAAACTTTAACTTAGGCATTGTTAAAATTAAACCTTTGAAGATTATTATTATTACTATTTTTGTGTCTGTCACCCAAGCTGGGGTGCAGTGGCATGATCACAATTCACTGCAGCCTTGACCTCCTGGGCTCAAGTAATCCTTCTGCTTCAATCTCCTGAGGAGCTGGGACTACAGGAGTGTGCCACCATGCCCAGCTAATTTTTAGATTTTTCTGTAGAGACGAGGTCTTGTTATGTTGCCCAGGCTGGTCTCAAATTCCTGGGTTCAAGCAATCCTCCTGCCTTGGCCTCTCAAAGTGCTGAGATTACAGGCATGAGCCACTGTGTACAGCCTGCTGATTACCTTAATGTTTCTTAAAATAATTTTTATTAACTTTAAGTGCCATTGATATGCGAGTGACTCACAAAATAAAAATATTTAATATGAAACACTGAGAGGGAAGAATCTTGTTGACATAAGTACCTCAAGAATTCAAAGCACTATGCTGGCTATTACTCTTCTCAGTAAGATAAGGGAGAGAGGTTAGAGAATATTTACATTCTAGTGACCTTCCAGTTTGCACAAGGAACACTGTTAATAGGAAGGTAGGGCAAAGGTCTTACTAAAGTACAACATTCTGATCTAAAGTACAAACCTCTGTAGGATCTGTATCTTAATATCATAAATCATAGTTTCTCTTTTTGATAGTGCAGGAAAATTCCCAAGACACTCAACTTTAACTTCAAAGTTTTCACTTAGTATTTCCAGACATAAACTTCAGTGGCAAAGCATATGATGACCACAGGAAAATTTTGTTATAAAAATTTATATAACATTTGTTATAGAAAATTGAACTTGATGTGCTTAATGTGTGAAGTCAAGGGAATTTAGGTTATTGGGAGTAAAATTAATGAAATGAGAGTCCATAGACTTGAAGTTGGATACTGAGGAAAGTATTAAAAGAAGAAAGCTCAATGTATTAGAGATTCTGATGAGTTTTTAAAATTGTTATAATGGGCATATTGAATAAACAAGTTAGAAAATAGGACATTGTGGTCAAACCGTAGGATGCTTGATTTCAAAAATGGCAAGATTCAAAGTACGCCACAGAAATAGGTGTTTTGAGTGGAGTGGAGTAAAGGAAATTACTGGAGTGAGAGATTCAGGAAATGAAAAGGTCAGAATGTTGACCTTTTAACTGATCTCATCCAAGTAGATGTTGAAGGGCTTGGAATGCACAGGGAGACTGTGTACTAGGTGACAGTCTTCAAGGAATGAGCAAGAGTGACTTGGAGATCAGCAAATGACAGCTACAGGGAGGGAAGGGGGGCATAACTAAATGGCATGTACCTCAAAGGGTCAAAGGTTTTTACAAGCATTTGGGTGGGTAAAGGTTGGAAATCAGTAAGCAACAAAGAGTCATCAATAACATCTAACAGCAAAAGAGAAAATAACCCTATTTTAGAGCATTTCGAATCCTCTCTCTCTCTGCCTATTTAAAACCTACCATCATTAATGTCCCATCATTTAGAGAAAAAAAAAAGCTGTTTTTAAAACAATGGTTTATGAAAAATTTTTTTTAAAGAATCATGTATAGCCAAAGAAGTCTTGAATACGAATTCTTAAAGTTGAGGACAACTAATTTGCCTGGCTTTTAAAACCTTTAATGATGTTTCTCATAAAACATATCTATTTGAACTCTAAAAAAATTTTCAGTACATGTTATACTAATTATCCCTTTTGTTTTTTTCACTATGCAGGCCTTTTCTCTATCCAATTCTTGTCACTCTTTCAAAGGTTAGAGACCAATCTCTTTTACAAAGTCTTGCTATTTTCAGAATTAACTATTCGATATCACTTTATACTATCCTGTAATATCTTGACCAGATTTTAAGCAGCTTTCATGCTTTCTTCGTTTTTTCCCAGAGCACATAGTAAATGAACAAAATGCACTAAGGAGTGACATGATGATGGGAAATGCATGAACTTTGGAGTCTGACTTGAGTTTCAGTCTGGTTCTTTCTTTTAGTGATCACAGGCAAGTTATTAGAACTTTCTGAGCCCACATTCCCCAGCCAAATGGGGAGAATACCTTATAGGGTTGCTATGAGAAGTAGAGACAACCTCAATATCTAGCACAGTGCTTAGAAAGTATGGTGCCCCCCATAAATGGGAAATGTTATTTTTGGCTAATAGTCTCCTTTCTACCCAACTCCTTTACCCAAGCTCTTATATCCTGATTGGAAGTTCCTCCTCCTCAGTTTCTTCATCAAAACCCCATCTAACTTTAACAGTCAAAGTCGGCCTCCTGCATGAAAAGCTTACTGCTAATACAAGTCTGTACTAAGTGCTCTCATCTCTAAATATCTTATTATTCGTTTTTGTACATTAGTTACCTAAATTTTCATGGGTTATTTCTTTTCTTCTCTTTGCTATCCTAAGTTCCTCTAATAAAGGGACAGTGTCTCTTACAATCAGCATAGTTTCCCAATCAAAGCAAAGAATAGGTAATATAGGTCAGAACAACTGCCAACAAAATACTTGAAACTGTAATTACTCCAGAAAAATATTGTGGGTTACTCACTGATTTGCTTTCCAATAATTATTTGAATAGGTCTATAATCATTTATTCACCAATTTGAAATCCAAAAAGCTCTGAAAATCAAAATTTCCTAACATTTTGAGGCAAAATATGTCCTAACTCATTTGTCATTAAAACTTAACTTGATGTGAAACCAGGAGCAAAGATGCAAAACCTGATCTGAACTGTAGTGAGACTATTTATTTATACTACTTAGGGTGCTATTCATAATTTTCCTGAAAGCACATTAACTTGATTACGGATACTGCCCCAGACCCTGTGGGATATCACATAACATAAAGCACTCTAAAGTCCTCTCTAAAGTCGGCAAAAATTTGAGTTCTGAAATCCATCTGGCAGAAAGGATGCATAAAAAGGATGCGGATTCATATGCTTATAGCCTCAGTACACTGCCATACCTATAATAGGCTATTACTTTAGCTAATTTTAAAAAAATTCAGTAAAGTACTATTTTATGTTGGTAGACAAAACATGATTTAAAAATTCAAGGAATCCTAATTAAAATGAATAAAGTAAGTTAAAATTCTAAAACAAACAGCTTCTTGGGGAAAATAAGGCCTAAAAATTCAATAAATTATTAAAAGTAACAAGACAAAAACACCTGTACAAAATGTTTTTCAATTATGGTCTTAAGTATGTTGTTTTTCTGATTTCATTAATTGAAAATCAGTGGCAATTATTTACCACATGTAAATAAGTAATGTGATTAAAAATTACAGAGTGACATCTGAAAAACCGTGCTTATAAAGTTCACTGCCATATTTACATATTTAAGGGGCAGTTATTTCTACTACTAGAAGGTTGCCACCAGTAACACTCGTGATTACTTATGTTGATTATTTATACAATTTTTTTCATCTGTAAAAGAAGAAAATTGGGACTAAATGACTTGTGAAGGTCCTTCTGAAATTCTATGATCAAGTACAATATACAGCATAAGAACAAGTTCAAAAACGTCAAAACAGGAATCAAATCAGTAAATACTGAGACCCTATATTATCAATATTATCAAACCTAACGTCATCTTAAATATGTGTAAGATGAAAGCATATGCAAAGAGGATTTGTCTGTTTTGTGTTTAGAAGGTGCTTCAACATTTAACGCGACTTTATTTATTATCCTTTCTTCACTGGTGGTACTGCAAATTTTATCAGACTTTTATGGCAGCACAGGAATATGATGAATTCGAATAGAACATACCCTTTCCGTAGAGTCAGGATTCACATTAAACGACTAAGAGAGGAGGGTAAAGTATTCAGCAGTCAAAAGTGACTTTAGAAATCGCAATTTAACAGAGAACACGGGACAAACTGACGCACCCAAAGAATACGGATTGAAAAAAAGTAGTTAACTCACAGAAACGTGGGTAGAAAGAGGCCACTGCCGGAGCAAGAGCGCACAGAATCAGGGAGCATTAGAGTCGAAAAGCTCCTAGTAGAAACTGAGGCCTTAGCGAACAAAACTTCATCGTTTAAAAAGCAAAGGACTGGAGCAGAAGGAGTTGAGAGAGGGCCGTGGAGTTAGGGGCTGCAGCCCTAGCCGTGAGTTCGCTCTCTTTACTTCTCTGGTTCTCTTATCTACAGGTGGGTGAGCTCAAACTTTTTAAGAACCTAGCCAGCGACCCATAGACCCCTGGGCTATCCTTTCCGCGTTGCTAGTAAGTTACCTAACTCTCCAGTGTGTTTCCCTATTTCGTATGCTAAAATAATTATAAAATAAAAAATTAAATCCAAATGGACTCTGTTTTGTCATGATTAAGTTGCTGAGCGAAAACGGCAAGGACCAAGAAAAAGACAGAAGTAGCAGGATGGAGCGCAAACCCCAGCTAGGCACTGGCTTCAGGTCTTCAAGCAGGGAGTGGGGGCGGGGGGTGCTGCCGCGGATGGGGCGGATCAGACGCGACCGCGGCGGCGGCGAAGACCGCCCCGCGAGCGGAAGTGACGTAACCGACGCTCAGCTCTGAGGGAAGGTGTAGCCGGTCGCTGCTGGGAGGCTGTAGTGGCGGAAGGGATTCGGCGGCTGATGGCGGATCAGGATCGGAAGCCTGCCTAACGCTCTGCTTCGCCTCGGGAGCCCTCCCACCGGGTAAGACGCCTTCCCAGCCGACCCCGGCGCCGTGTGCGGGCGGACCCAGGCGGGGGCTCTTTGGGGACTCGTGCTACGCCCCTCAGTCCCTGTAGTTCGGGGGTCTGGTCGGTCTCGGGAATGGTCTCCGTGGTGACGATGTTTTCCTTCCCGAGGACAAACCTTCCCTCCCGAACTGCGATTGTGACGAGAGTGTGGGCGACTCAGGTTCGCCGTGGGGTACTGGAAAAGCGACTGGTGACCTTCCCCCACGGCGGGGAGGCCTGCGGGATAGGCCTTCCGATTTGGGGGAGACGTGTGGGACGGGGGCCTTTTGGCGGGGGCGAGGGGAGTGATGCCGGTGACCCCCGAAAAAGAAACCTCTCGTGTCCAAGGCTCAACTCAAGGGAGCCTGTTTTGAGGGCCTTATGTGTGTTCCTGGAGTAGGTAAGCTCGGGAAAACATGTAGGTCGAGCCGGGAAGGGACGCTTGCGTTTGCCTCTGCGGAGAAACCCGACTGTTTTGGTTTGAGTCGCCGAAGAGGCGGGGCCTCCCCGCGCCGCCTACATTGGAGGCCGCGGGCGGAGTTAGCTGTGCTTCACCTGGGCTACTCAACGAGCTCTTCATCTCTTTATGAGGGGCCCCTGGTGCTTGAAGCGTGTTTTAAGAAATCATCTGAGAGTCACGTCTTTGTTTGCTTTTCAAGTTTTCTTGATTTCATAATCAAGAAAAGAACTCTCCCTCCTCCAGCGCTCCGCAGGTTCTCAAGTGGTGAACAAGCCTCGACCGGCGCTTGTCGCTTGAGAAATCTAATAGAACCCAGCTGGTGTGTGTGTGCGTGTCTATTGATAAATATTTATTACATATTATTTTTATAAAACTTGTTTGAAAACGCTGTGGCATTTGCCTTTATACATATACAGTATTAGATTATCGGTTTCACCGAATATGTATGTATGGATATTGTGTTAGGGATTTAGATGAAAATAAATCTTACGGTAGAATTTCTACGAACTCTTCACAGACAGTTACTAATTATAATTTTGGTGCTCAATTCCAAAAGCATTTAAAGAGATCATTTAAAATTAACCTTAGTTTAAAATTGGGCTGATTGTTCTGAGTGCTTTGAGACTCAGAGAAGGAGCTGAGACCAGGCTTTCTCCTTCGTTCTGTTCTTTTCAAGGGTACACTTGATTTCTCGAAGGATTATTTAATTATGCTATGCATTACTTATGTTAAGCTCCCCCCCACCTTTGGCAACCTGATCGTTAAACTTTAGAGAACATCTTATTGTAGTGTTTGTTTTCTAGTGACCTAGAAAGTGCGTACCTCTGTTTGCAATTATGAGTGCAGCCATGTTTTTAGAATTAACTACTAAATACCTGCTCCATAACAACAAATAATAAGACATTTTGGAATTCTAAGTTGCAGCCTTTTTAATGATGTTAAATATTTATGAAAGATCTCAGAGATACTCCTTGTATATTTCTTTGGGGGAATTAGCTCACAAGTGAAATTTGTTGGATTGTATTCTTTTCGAATGGTTATGTAAAATTTGGGATTTATGTATTTCTGACTTTTTAAAACTTATTTTGCCCCAAATAAACCTTTAGAAGAAGATACAAATTCCCTCTCCCCTAATATATATGGGTAAAGATCATAGCATTTTAGAAACCAACTTATAAAAAAATCTGAGAAGTTATTAAAAGTGGTGTGGTTGACACCTGGGCAGAGTGGAGTGTTTTCAGGTGTAAAGGATTCTGGAGATAGCCATGTTTTCTGGAGAGCAAATTAATACACTGGGGGCTTTGCCTCTGCCTCCCAGAAGGATTGCGGGTAACATTTTTCTGGAGTAGAGATCTGTTTATAGTTGAGGGTCTTTGTGTGAGCCAAAGTATGAGTAATTGGGAACTATTGAATGCCAGACATTTTTTCTTTTCAGATTTTTGTGTGTTCTGTAGGACTAAAGTTTGGAGATAATTTTAAAAGTTCATTTTTTTTTAGCTGAAGACTTTAAAAACTTTCAGTAACTCTGCAACCACTGCCTGAATTACATTTCTAAGGGCACAAAGTGTTCATATTCTGAAATGCAATGTTCCTACTGTAATAGGTCCTATGAAGAGTATTAATCTGTTGCATTTTTTTTGCTTTGGTTTCGCTCACTTTCTATTGTGGAAAATTTAAACATACACAAAAGAGTAAATGGTAAAATGAACCAACACTTATCTAATCCTATTTAATTACCCTCTCTAACATTTATTTTCTCTCTTGGAGTTTTTAAAACAAATCTTAGACGTAAAGACAGTTCACTTGTAATTAGCTTAGCATCTCTAACTGATAAAGACTTTAAAAAATATATAAGCCGGGCTCGGTGGCTCAGCCTGTAATCCCGCGCCTTTGGGAGGCTGAGGTGAGTGGATTGCCTGAGCCCGCGGGTTCGAGACCCGCCTGGGCAGCGAGACCTCATCTCTACAATAAATCAAAAAATCAGCCGGGCGTGGTAGCACATGCTTGTAATTCTGGCTACTTGGAAGGCTGAGGCGGAAGAATCGCTGGAGCCCAGCGGGTCGAGGCTGTGGTGGCTGGGAGCGGCCACTACACTCCAGTCTGGGCGACAAAGTGAGACTCCAACTCAAAAAAGAAAAAAAAGAAAAAAAAAATTATATAAAATCACTATAATCATATTATCACACTTAACAAAATACCTCATTTCTTTTTGAATTCTAATTGTTGGGACTGGCATATTATATTTAATATTTATCTAAATTAAAAAGCCTAATTTGACTTTATATGTTTGATGTGCAAAAGTTCTTACTATGATCTGTTTTCTGCTATGTTGAATAAGGCTATTATTAAGAGTTATTATTAATGAAAGCTATTAATAGGAGTATCACTAATTACCTTACTCTTCATACTTATAAACATCATGAATACTGTATTCAAAGTGTAACGTAAGTGTTTTTTATTAAAGTCTTAAAATTTGGGGGGAGGACTTAAAAATGAAATTTCATGTTAACATGGTTATTTAAAACAATAAAATAATACATTTACATATGCTTGGAAAAATTCAAACAATAAATCCAATACATTGAGTTAAAAGTTAAAAATCCTTAACTTTTCTTTTTACACATCCCTCATAAGTAAAGACTATTAACTCTATTGTGTTTACTTTCTTGAAGTTTTTTTGGGAGGTTAAGTAAAATAAGTATCAGGAGTCACTGGAAAAATACTACCACAAAAGCCAGATCTGTTTTGGGCTTGTAAAAGTTCCAAGAGGAGGAAGAAAAGATAACACGGGAATGCTTTTTTCCTTCACGTTTAGTTTTGCTGGATACTTGAGTGTTCACTATGTATATTTTATCTTTTTTAAAGACATTAATGCATTTCCAAAATAATAAAATTGAAGTTTAAACCAATGATTTTAACAGTTTACACATAGCACAAATAAAGGCATTCTAGAGGTATTAGAATTTTAGGGGATGTAGTAGGAAATCTAGAAGAGGATGCTGTAGCTAGCATACGTATGCATTTCAGACCACTTTACAACCAAATGTATTTAGCTCCTTAATTGTAGACTGGACATTTTTTTTACTTATCCTGGGCTTGCCATCTTAACTGTGCTGCTATTTCTGAAGAAATGGGAAGCAGAATTTGGCCTGTTAAAGCTGCTTCCTTCTCCTTCCCTTTGTGTGTAGGGATGTGTTTCTTCTCTCCAACTAAGGTGAGGTTTGCATTTTTTCTGTGAGAAGCTACACTTCCAGACATGACCACAAGGTGATGCAGTGACTTTGCACGTTACTTCTCAACTCTCGCATGACTTTGACATTCTCAGTGAATTCTAACATTTTAATAAGCTTGCGCATCTCTTCACTCTGTTTCTCATATTGAACCAGAGAAAGAGAAACTGTGTGGGAATTAGACATTTTATTTTACTATTTAAAATTGGTTGATTCATGATGTAATTATATTCAGATTGGGTCATCCATGTTAACTTTTTTTATGACTAGTAATTATAGTGTATTTTAATAAGAAAAGTAAAACCAAAGCTATTGGGATGACTTGTAAAATAGTTCTATAATTATAATAGCAATGAAATTTTAAGAAGGAATGTTAAAGATTAATGAAGACTGTTAATAGGAGTATCACAAATTACCTTGTTCTTCATGCTTATAAACATCATGAATACTATAAAGTGTAATATTAGTGTTTTCTATTAAAACCTTGAATTTTGGGGGGAAGGCTTAAAAGTGAAATTTCATGTTAATATAGTTATTTAAAACTATAAAATAATATATTTATATATGCTTGGAAAAATTCAAACAATAAACTCAATACATTGAGTTAAAAGTTAGAGTCCTTAAAATTCCTTCTTATACATCCCTTTTAAGTAAAGCCTATTAACTCAATGGTGTTTACTTTTTTTGAGTTTTTTGATGCATTTATAAACATATACAAATATATGTGTATACCTCTATGCTACTTTATACCTAAACAACTTTTCTATGAACTAAAAAAATCTAAGGTTGGATCATGGGTTTTTAGAGAACTGTTGTAATTGAGCTTCAACAAATTTTAAACTCTATCGACATTTTATTTATTTGTTTTTGTTAATTGTTTATCAAGAGAAATTATTACTTAACCCACATAACGTGTTTCATAGTTCAGGAACACAGGTCAGTGACAAACTTCTATGTAATTCAACCCAAAGAAATTCTTCATATTCCAAAAATCACTTTGCACTCTGAAAGATACCAGCCTTACTCATCTCAGTCTTTCATGGAATCCTAATTTCTCATGTGCCTTCTTTCTTGACTCAACCACAGCAAACTTACAGAAAGCTGCAACCCCCAGGGATACAATGAATGCTCCAACAATATGAAACCGCAGATGTTCGCCTAGAAGGCCACTATCTGAGGTTTTGTCAAAGCATTGGAAGGCCATGGTAGTTATTGTCCTTGACAGGTTTGTCAACCTTAACACCAGTGTCCTTACTGAAGGAGAAACAAAGGGCCTATTTTTATTTTTTGGGTTGGTGTCTCACTGTCACCCAGGCTGGAGTGCAGTGGTTTGCTTGGGCTACTGGACCATCTACCTGCTGGGCTACTGTAATCCTTTGGCCTCAGCCTTCCAGGTAGTTGAAACTACTGGTGCATGCCACTATGCCCTGCTAATTTTTAAAATTTGTTGTACAGATGAGGTCTCACCACAAACCCTAACGCTGGTCTTGAACCCCTGGGCTCAGGCAGTCTTCTCTCTTTGGCCTCCCAAAGTACTGGGATTACAGGCATGAGCCACTATGCCTGGCTTTATGCCTCGTTTTATAAAGAAATAGTTACAGCTTTGTTGATTGTTTACTTTAGGAAATGACATGTTAAATTTTAAGGAAAATATTTCATCTTTAAACAGTTTTAATTAAAAACATGGGAAGCTTATTCCAAGCTAGTTTATTTTCTCCTTACTGATTATCTTTCTCAAAGAGACCTGAATATTTGCTCCCTTCATAGGAAAATATTACTGATTCTCTTAACTCAGATTTGGGAGTTGTATCGAATAAAGTTCAACTGACTTAACTACAGTTTTTCTTATTGGTATCTTATGGAATATTTTTTAAAAGAACTGGAACTGGTGGGTTTTTTTTGTTTTTGTTTTTGTTTTCCCTTTGTGAAGGCACTGACTTGAAAAGAGATCCTCATTAGTGACTTCTTTAGCGTCATGACCTCCTCCCAGGGCCCAGATTAGCTCAGACAACTCAGAGAAAGCACACTTCAATTTAGACAGATTTCCTCCAATAATATGTAAATACTACTTTTTCCTTTTTCTGAAGGCTTTTAGGTACCAGGTGGGGAGTATTTACTGTTAAGTCCTTTCATGAAATAGTGTTGCTGGTAGTAAAGTCCTTTGATTAGTGCAGAGGTTGAGAAGGATTGCTATTGAATGTGCTCTTTGCCTTGAAATCCTTGCACAGCTCAGATGGGAGGAGGCTAACAGACAACTAGCCTGGTATTTTACCACAATGGCTTCCACGTCCATGATCAACAGTCTCTTTATGGACTGTCCAATATATTGTTCAGGAAAGCAGGACTTTGACCATAACAGAAGCAGAGGGGGTTCAAGAAGAAAAGTTGGTATTTTCTAAAGTGCTTATTATTTCAAAACTTTAAAAATAGTATTTCAAACAGGTCAGCAAAAGAAACAGTTGTAAAAGCAAACTGTCTTAGGTCTTTGTAGCAGTAAGCCTTCTTAATAATGGCTAAAATATGAGAAGAGTCTTACTGCTGTGTTTGCTCTGTAAAAACTTCATTGATTTATGAAGTAAATTAGATTAATTTGGTTAGCAAAAATTTGGCTCCAGTTTTCCCCATTAGTGCAGAGATTCCTGTTTTAATGACTCAGAAGCAAGTGTTCTAAGATCAGTCATAGTTTCTCATGTGTCCTGTAGAATCAATGATTGTACTGAGCCTGTGACATACTCTGCAGATTGCTTTTTTGAGTAAATCCCTATTCATTTCCTTTTTCTCAAAAAAGTAGAGCACCAAATATGGGAAACATTTGGGTGTAGCTTTTATAATCCACTTTCACCATTCTGCTGCTATTCAGTGTTTGGTGTTCACTAAGCCAGTGAGCTTTCACTGGATTCTAATAGATTTTCAACCGTATATATTTTGCTGACACTGTAATTTTTTTTAATGTAAGTTTTAAATCAGTAAATATGTGGAGAGTGTCCATGAGTATTAGAAATCAAAGTAGGGTCATTGAAATCAGAATGCAATGATGGATTTGTTATAGGTAGAGAGGAACAAATAAACTGAGCTATTTTAATAGATCAAGTAAGATTCACATGGTTTGAGAGATTTGCACAAGCTCGTACCAGAAGCCCAATAAGGTAGGCTGGGTCTGGGATCTGTGGAAATGAGTGAGAGGTGATAATGGAGATTTCGGTTGTTGAATAGTGGTTCTCTGTTGTGGCTACATACAGGATTGAGAATAAATACTTGGAGAGACTGAGAGGAAAATATATGTGTATTTACACACATATATGCACATATGCCCAAGCCCCACTCCCAGAAAGTCATTTTCTTTCTTTTTTTTTTTTTTTAAAGGTCCCTAATTGTTCTAATGTGTAACCAGGGTTGAGGAATGCTGGTCCTAGGGATCACGACATGAAGCAGGAATGCAGGCACAGAGACGTTAGCATCAGTTTTCGTTATAGGACCCTAGGACCTGAGGAGAGGAGAGGAGGAGAGAGGGATGGGATAGGCTAGGTTAGGGAGGAAAATGAGGAAGTTTAAGGGTTCTACATAGAAAGGAAAGGTTAATTGACCAGTAACCAATAAAATACTGGCTTTTAACTGTCCTTGCTCCTGTTTTTTAGTATCTGTTACTAGGGTCCAGCAGGTTTATATTGGCAGCGTGTACGAACACACCTCTGATTCATTTGCTTTTGCTGGAATAGAAGCAGAGGACGAGACTTTCCAGGAGAGTTGACTCTTTTTTTTTTTTTTTAACTTTTTAACTCCATATAACTTTCTGAGCCGTATTGACTTGGTTATTTCTCAGTATGTCTGTATTTTTATATATAATCACATTTTAAAGAAGTTTCAATATTTGAAAAGTGTCTTTATTTTCTCAGTAATTATATGTGTAAATATTCATGTGATTTGGATTAAATGTCATTTATTTTCTGAAGTTGTAAGTTTTTTTCTTGGTTGATGTCATTTAACCTGTGTGAATTACTTGTTTCAGATTCACAATGACATCCTTTCAAGAAGTCCCACTGCAGACTTCCAACTTTGCCCATGTCATCTTTCAAAATGTGGCTAAGAGTTATCTTCCTAATGCACACCTGGAATGTCATTACACCTTAACTCCATATATCCATCCACATCCAAAAGATTGGGTTGGTATATTCAAGGTAAGAAAACTTTCTGTTTTTTATGTAAATGTTTTACATTTTTAAAAAACAGATGGATAAGTAGCTTATACTAGCCTTGTATTAGCTCTGTATTAATATTCATTTTTGTAAACATTACCATGAAATAATTTAACAGTGGGTGATACTATAGCAAAAATTTTGGGAATTTCATTTCACCAGATTTTCTTCTTTGTGATCAAAAGGTTCAACCTCACTTGAGGTTTTGTTGAACATTTTTTTCAGAATTTTTTTTTTTTAAATTTTCTCCATTCCTTACCTGGAAAAAAGGAAAAAAAAAAAAAGATCTTCTCTTTTGGGTTTCTATATCATTTACTGTTTTTTTCCAGTCATTTGTAATTAATTAAAACAGCTCTACAGCTGTGTTATCATCTCTTCTATTGTTGTCCTGCATGGCTTAAATATTGCTCATGTTATACTGTTTTAGAAGAGTATTCTGTTCTAAACATTGACTGAATAGTAAACTCTTTGATGGTGGGAGTCCCAGTTCTTATATTTTACCAGTTTGTATAATGTTTGCTTGAAAATTGTGTTGAGATGATCATTACAGTGGTACACCTCACTGTGGTGGATGTTTTCTGACAATATTAACTCTTTAGAATGTAGTGGAGAACCAAAACAGAAGTATCCTCTGAGCAAGAAAAATAATATCATAAATATACAAGTAATAAAACTCATTCACTTTTCTCCTGGGTTACTCTACAACTTCCCTTAGATAGTGTGTTTTTTTAAAGTATGATTTTAATGGGCTTGACATTTCAATTGTCTAGTATATATAAGTCAAACACAGCTGGGCTCGGTGGCTCAGCCTGTAATCCCGCGCCTTTGGGAGGCTGAGGTGAGTGGATTGCCTGAGCCTGGGCAGCGAGACCTCATCTCTACAATAGAATCAAAAAATCAGCCGGGCGTGGTAGTGCGTGCCTGTAATTCCGGCTACTTGGAAGGCTGAGGCGGAAGGATCGCTGGAGCCCAGCAGGCGAGGCTGCAGTGGCCGGAAGCGGCCACTGCACTCTAGTCTGGGTGACCGAGTGAGACTCCAACTCAAAAAATAAAAAAAATAAAATATAAGTCAAACACAAAGAAGAAAGAGGTAAGATTAGCTGCTAGAAATTAGGTATATTGACAGTATCTGGAAGTAAAAGTCCAGTCTCATAGAGTAAGGAGAGCAGACAAACATTTGGATAAAACAAAGTTTTGGCATTTTAATGATATTTTAGTTCAGTTTTTTGAATTCCTCATTCATTGATGTTTCTGAATAGAACATATTTGTTATTACTGTTTACTTTTTGTGTTAGTTTTTTAGGTTTGTCAAATCCCAAAATGGAGGCATTCATTATAAGCATTTTGCCTAATCAGTATTAGTTTTGATTTTATGTGAGATGTTGGTATCAAGTTAAAGATACTGATCGAGAATTGGTACTTTCTGCAGTAATGGGCCAGAGAGGAAGAAGAGAACAGGGAAATTTGATTATGGGAAAGGAAGGGCATTTCCAGTAGGAAAATGGTACTGGTTGAACATCCCAAATCTGAAAATCCAAAATCCCCACTGCTTCAAAATTTGAAAAATTTTGAGTGTTGAAATGTTGCTTAAAGAAAATGCTCATTGAAACATTTCAGATTTTGGATTTGGGATCTTCAACTGGTAAGTATAATGTAATATTTCAAAATCTGACAAAATTTGAAATCCAAAACACTTCTGATCCCAAGCATTTTATTTTACTTTATTTTATTTTTATTTTTTTTAAGTTGGAGTCTCACTCTGTCGCCCAGACTGGAGTGCAGTGGCCGCTCCCGGCCACCGCATCCTTGACCTGCTGGGCTCGGGTGATCCTTCCGCCTCAGCCTTCTAAGTAGCTGGAACTACAGGTGCGCGCTACCATGCCCAGCTATTTTTTTTGATTTATTGTAGAGATGAGGTCTCTCAAAGTTGCCCAGGCGGGTCTTGAATCCGCGGGCTCAGGCAATTCACTCACCTTGGCCTCCCAAAGTGCAGGACTACAGGCTGTGCCACAGAGCCCGGTGGTCCCAAGCATTTTAGATAAGGGATACTCAACCTGAAAAGCAAAGGCTCAGAGGTGGGAATGTTTATGAGAATGACACAGTTTAACTAGAACATATGCTTCTTTAGGGAAGTTGTGGGAGATGAAGTTGGAGTTAAGTTTCAGTCTGTCTTTGGAAGACCTTCAGTGTTAGGCTAAACACTATAGACTTTTTTAAAAGGGCAGTGAGAAGTCTTTGTATAAGTGTAGGTTGTGTGAGAAATTTTATTTCGAGAAGATGAATCTTTACCTTTTTTCTGTAGACTCTTTTTTGTTTTTCAGTTTTTTGAAACCAAAAGCCTATGATTTTGCCTTCAAATCTAGCCAAACCCTAGTTCTAACCATTTTACCATTTAGGTATTTCTAAATTTTTAATGTTGCTGCTCTAGTTCATGCCCTCCTTATTTCTTTGAAGACTGTTGCAATAGGTTACCTGTGTTCCCTACTTTCATTCTTGTCTTACCTCTGTTTTTTGCTGTTTTATTTATTTATTTATTATTTATTTTTTGAGTTGGAGTCTCACTCTGTCACCCAGACTGGAGTGCAGTGGCTGCTCCCGGCCACTGCAGCCTCTACCTGTTGGGCTCCGGCGATCTCTCCACCTCAACCTTCCAAGTAGCTGGAGCTACAGGCGCGTGCTACCACACCTGGCTAATTTTTGATTTATTGTAGAGATGAGGTCTCGCCAAGTTGCCCAGGCGGGTCTCGAACCTGCGGGCTCAGGCAATCCACTCACCTCAGCCTCCCATGACGCGAGATTACAGGCTGAACCACTGAGCCTGGCTTTACTGTTTTATTTAAACAATAATATGAAATGAAAATCTGAACATGTCTTTCTCTTGTTTCATACTGTTTATTTGTTCCTCATCTACAGAAAAATGTCAAGACCAAGTAACTTAATGTGTCATATAGAGCTCCTGATTAAGATTTAATTTTCAGCTTCATTTTTTTGTTATTCCTTCTTCTTATTTTTGCTTTAGTAATGCTAAACTGTGCCTTTTTCCTTCACTTTCCAAGGACTAATTTTTCTCTAAGCAGAAAAGAAAAGAAATCCTGTGTTGAATATTCTTTCCATTGTTTTTGCCTGAGTCATACTTTAAAAATCAAAAGGAAGTTCGTGTATGTAGTGAAAATTTCAGATAATACAGGGAGGCTCAAGGAAGAAAATACGTCACACTAAATACCTGTGAAAACCATTGTTAGCATATTGATTTATAGCTACATGTAATAAAATAATGGTTATACATGCATAATATGTATATAATGGAGATATACACATACTACTGATGCAGCATAGTGTGTGTATATGTGGCTATTGCACCAGTTCCTCCACTATTCGACATGTTGCTGAATGCTCACTGTTAAATAATGCTTAGTAAAGCATTTTTGTCTACTTATTTCATAGGGAAAGTCCTTGGAAGTCAAATCGTCTTGTTTATGGCATTGCATGTCTTTAAACACATTGTGGTACTGAAAATTGCTCTCTAGAATGATTTTGATAGAACAGTATTGGCAGGCAGGCCAAGAAAGAATGCCCAGGTAGTAACTTGAGGGTGAAGAAATGAAGATGGGAACATGTGTGGTATGCTTGAGAAAGTGTTAAGGAATTTGATTTGCCTAGGCAGACATCAATTTTAGTAGATGAATGGGAAAGGTTAGTTTGGATCAATTGTGGATTGTTTTAATATTTGAGGAATTTTTAAGTAAGGAGTAATAAAATTTAGAAGAGAATTTTAGTCTCATAGTGGGAAGTTTGAAGAGAGAAGAGAATGGAGGTAAAGAGAACATTTAGACTATCCTAATTTCATGTGAGATAATGAAGGTCTAAAGTGGAGAAGTAACTCAATTGTGGTAATAATCCATAAGTAGAATTCATAGGCTATGTTAACAGTCAGTTCATTGGGAGTGGAACTCATTCCGTGGCTCCTCAGTAAGAAGGAGCAAAGGTCATGTGCTAAGAGTTGGGGAGAGCTTGAGTATGGAGATTTGGCCTTGATACTGTGGAAGAATGTTATAGGGAGTTGTGGTATGTTAACCAGGAGATTTCTGAGCAGCAGTTTTATGACTTTCTCTAGAGAGGTTCAACACCCAGAATTGTAAGTCACGAGTGCCAAAAGTGGATATCATTCAGATTGGGTGTTGGAGAAGGGTAGGAATGGGAAGGGAAGTTAAGAGGACAAAGGATACATCTATGGTGGTTTTGAGTGTGCTATTGAAGTGAATAACTGACAGTGTTGAGTAGGGAAATGAATGATACCAGACAAGGGATATAGACCAGGTTGGAAGGTTATAATCTTTTCCTTTTAGTTTTTTTTTACTTCTTCTCCTCTAGTATTGATTGATCGGATTTAGTTATAATTAAAATACACATGTAACTTATGTTTTTTATTTCATACTTTATCTTTTACCTGAGTGTTATACTACCCATTGTACAGATGAAAGAATCGAGGTCCAGATAGTAAAGTGATTTCTTCAGGGTCATCCATTAAATATTGGAGCTGAGAGTTGAACCTTATGTAAATAGGCATTCAAGAATTATTCTCTGGCTGTTTGGTTAAGTGAGAGATCTGATTATCCAGAATTAGCAGCATAGTTGCTAGTAAGTTCAATGTGCATTTTCTGCAGTGACACAATTGAAGTAAAATTACAGGGAAAGCTTTAGAACCGCACCTGAAGGCATATCTTTATTATTAAACCAATATTAGTTGCTGTGAAATATTAAATGGCATGTTATATTTAAGTTGTATTGCTTTATTTGTGTTTATGAATTTGATTTTGTCTTAGTTGTATAAGTACATAAGCATAAAGAATTTATTTACGTTTAGATTTATGCTTTATTACAAATTAAATTACCCTACAATTAAAGACCCCCAGTGGATACCTGAAACTGCAGATAGTACCAAACTTTGTATATGTTATGTTTTTTCCAGATATGTATATAACTTTTAAGTTTAATTTATAAATTAGGCACAGTAAATATGAACAGCAATAATCAAATAGAACAATGTTAACAATATACTGCAACAAAAGTTACATGAATGTGGTTTCTCTCACTCTCAAAATATCTTATTGTACCTATTTTGGGGCCTCGGTTGACCACAGGTAGCCAAAACCACAGAGCGTGAAACCACAAAGAAAGGGGGACTGCTATAGGAAGACTAAAGGCCATGATTTTTTTTTTTTTTTTTTTGAGACTTTAACAGGAGTCTTACAGTTCTCATGTTTCAGAGATACTGTTCTAGTGAAGAAAATTGGGCGTGCAAAGTGATTATGTGATATATCCAAAGTCACATAGCTAATTAATGACATATACTGGACTAGGCAAACAAAACCTCCCAGTAAGATACTCTTCTCACTGCATTATGCTGCAAAACACGCCAAAAACTAAGTTGCCTAGTGTGAGATGCCTGCCGTGACAGTGAACCTAAACAATTATTTTATGTTTGAATATCTTGTTTCAGGTTTTTGTTTCTTTGTTCCTTGTTTTTCCTTTCCTTTTCATATTTCTTTTTCTCCTCCTTCTGTTTTCCTACTTTGGTTTCCCTTCCAGTGGTTCTCATTCCTTTATTTTCTGTTTTTAAAAAATATTTTCTGATAGTAAAAAATAATTATAATTTTAGGAAATTTGGAAGAATACAGAAAATTTAAAATTAAAATGGCCTGCAGTCCTGCCAGTATATCTCTACCAAATAACAGTGGCTAGCACTGCTAATGTTTTATTTCCTTTCGGTCTTGCTGTATTAATTAAAGGAGACTTTCAGTCTTTTTTCAAGCATGTATTTTGAACGTAGCTGACATAGTCATACCTTTTTTATACCCACATTTTTTCACTTACGCTCTTCATCATTTTCTTATAAATAATAGTTCTATAACATTTTATCTCATGGGAGAATGTACACCCTTTATGATGTATCTAAGAATCTGTGGTATCTTTCCTGTGTGTATCTAGGCAGTTTTGCAGTTATTTTTTTCCTAAAGTAAGGAACTTGAGTCTTCTGATAATGTGATTTTTAAAAACCATATTGTATACAAAAGAAAGAAATGAAAATGAGTGGCTCCTTCCCACTGTACCTCCACCTTCTCCAGAGAGATCTACTGTTAAATTTTTCTAGATTGAAAAAAATTCGTAGATCATTTTATACTTTTTTATAGACTGATTTTTTCACTTAACTGTATATTTTGGGAATCTTGCTACATCCATATGTAATCAGCTTATTTATTTTCAGTGCCTTTCCTATTCCAAGTCTTATCTCTCTTTCTCTTTGTTCTTCTCCAAAAATCAGCCCCCTCAATCTCTTTTTCTTCTTCTATAGTTTTGCTCACTCTCATGTGCTCTTACCATCCTAATGTTTCTGTGCTTCTCTCAAGTTTCTTCAGGATTTATTATTGTCTTTATTTTTTCCAGGTAATCCTGATATCATTCTGGTCTTCTGTATGTTCCTTCTCAGAATGTCCTTTATGATCAAACTTATCCAACATGCTTTTCTAAAATGCAATTAAATTTCAAAGGAAGACATTTGTGATTTTCTTCATTCCATGTAACCCTTGTTTAATTTTCATTTTTTCTTTTATTTTGCTATTGTTGTAATAACAGAATAATTATGCCCACTACTGTTGTAATTTTCCAAACTAATGTATGTGGAATATTCATTGCTGCAGTTTCTTCCTTAACACATACAGCCTCTAACTTTATCTTTGGATACAGCCAGCTGGTTAACTGGATTCAGATGTAGCTCCTAGAAGCAATATTTTTTGGCGGTCTTGGGTAAATGGCTATTTTGTTCCATCGTTCTAAGTGTTGCCATGTTCTCCCTGCCATTTTTCAGTGTTTGAAAATTGCTCTTATCAACCTTGAATGTAATAATTTTTTTACACTTGCTAATAATGGAGTAAAAAGCAAATTTCCTTGAATTTCAATGTGTTCTGCAGCGTTTGAAAATCAAGTTCTAACCAGACAGATGACCGGGACAATACAATAATGAATCAAACTATGGTTTGGAGACTTTGTTGATTCTTCTAATTAGATTTCTTTATTGTTCTTGTATTGGGCTCCTACCTAATTTCCAGATGTTTGTCTTTTTGTTTCTTCCAGTAATATCCTCTCTAACATGTTTTTATGTGGGAACTTAGATGTCAGACATACTCATCCCAGAGGAGCCTGTTTTCTGTCTGTATCTTTCAAGATTGAGAGACTTCTAATTTACTTTTTATATAAGCCCAACGTGCCCCTCTCAAAAGGACTTAAGAACGATTATTCCATTTTCCTTCTTTAAATGGAGTTTGAAGTATAGTTCTTTATTCCTGACTTAATATTCAGAATTGAGTTGTGTCTTGTCCCAGCTTTTTGGGAGCTCATCTCTACATACCTGTTTTTCTAATGGCCCAGCATGGGATACACATGACATCTCAAAGCATAGATCCTCACTCTCTCAGAGGGGTTGCCTGGATGTAAGCAATATAGGAAGGCAAAGTGTAAGCTACCATTGTAGTGTACCAATAAGAAACAGCCTAAGCTATTGTTTTGATTTACTTTTTTGCCTGCTATTTTTCTTGGGTGAGCAAAGTTTTGGGGGCTTTTCTTCTTTTTTTTTTCCAAAAGAGACTGTGTCTTGCTATGTTGCCCAAGCTGGATTTGAGCTGGGCTCAAGCGATCCTCCTGCCTCAGCCTCCTGAGTAGCTGACACTACAGACACATGCCACCTTACCTGGCTTGTATAGAGGCTCTTGGTTTTGATTCAGTTATAGAAACACAGCAAGGAGCAAGCCTGACACTCAACATGTATCTCTTATGCATAATTTTATTTCTTTTTTGTTGTTGTGAGAAACATAAAATTTACCATCTTAACCATTTTAAAGTGTATACTACAATAACGTTAACCATCTGGACCTTGTAATATAGCAGATCTCTTGTACTTTTTCATCTTGCAAAACTGAAACCTAATAACTCCTCTTTGGGCTCAAATTAATATGTGTTGAACAACAACTCTCCCTTTTTCTCCCAACCCCTGGCAATTCAGTTTCTACGAGTTTAAAGTAGTCAAACTTTAATACCTCATGTGGGTGGGATCATGCAGTATTTGTCCTTTTGTGATTTGCTTATTTTAATAGCATAATGTCCTCAAGTTTCATCCAAATTGTAGCATATGGTAGGATTTCCTTTTTTTGTATTTAAAAGACCTGAATAATATTCAATTGTATGCATGTGCCACATTTTCTTTAGCTATTTACCTATGATGGATATTTAAGTTGCTTCTACCTCTTGGCTGTTGAATTGAACATGAGTGTGCATGTATCTCTTTGAGATCCTGTTTTCAATTCTTTTGGATGTACACCTAGAAGTAGGATTGCTGGATCATAGGTAATTCTATTTTTCTTTCTTTTTTTTTTTTTTTGAGTTGGAGTCTCACTTTGTCGCCCAGGCTGGAGTACTGTGGCATGCTCATGGCCACCCTAGTATTGACCTGCTGGGCTCTGGCGATCCTTCTGCCTCAGCCTTCCAAGTAGCTGGAACTACAGGTGCACACTACCAGGCCTGGCTAATTTTTTATTCATTGTACAGACGAGGTTACACCAAGTTGCCCAGTCTGATCTCGAACCCTTGGTCTCAGGCAGTCCACTCGCCTCAGTCTCCCAAAGTGCTGGGATTACAAGCTGAGCCACTGAACCCAGCCAGTAAATCTATTTTTATTTTTTATTTATTTTTAACCTTAGTGTATAGATTCATGTTTTTAATTTTTTGAGGAATCTTCATACCATTTTCCTTAGTGGGTATACCATCTCACATTCCTACCAACAGTGTGTAAGGGTCTAAGTTTTGTCACATTCTTTCCTAGTTATTTTCTGTGTGTGTGTGGCCATCTTAACAGATGTGAAGTGATATCTCATTGTGGTTTTAATTTGCATTTCTCTGATTAGTGATGTTGATTATCTTTTCATATGCTTGCTGGTCATTAGTATATTTACTTTGAAGGAATATCTATTTAAGTCCTTTACCTCCCCCCACTTTTTTTTTTGAGTCTGAATCTCACTCTGTGACCCAAGCTGGAGGGCAGTGGAGTGATCACTGCTGGACTCAGGTGATCCTTCTGCCTCAGCCTTCCAAGTAGCTGGAACTACAGATGTGTGCTATCACGGCTGACTCATTTTAAAATTTTTGTTATCGAGAGTGTCTTGCCAAGTTGCTTGGGTTGGTATAGAACCCCTGGGTTTAGGTAATCCTCTCGCCTCCACCTCCCAAAACGCTGGGATTTCAGGTGTGAGGCACTGCGCCTGGCCACTTTGCCCATTTTAAAATTAGATTTTTGATGAGGTCCCACTTGTCTGTCTTATCTCTTAAGGCATGGGCACTTGGGGTTTTGATCAGGAATTGATTGACAGTTCCAATTTTCATAAGGATGTCTCCTACATTTTCTAAGGTTCTTATAGTTTGAGGTTTTACATTTAGGTCTTTGATTCATTTAGAGTTGATGTTTGTATTTGGTGATAGGTAGGGGTCTTGTTTTAATCTTCTGCATGTAGTCAGCCAGTTTTCCCAGCACCATTTACTAAATAGGTTCTCCTCTTCCCAGTGGTTGGTGGTGGAGGCTTTGTTGAAGATGAATTGGTTGAGAAATCAAGGCTTTGCTTTTGTCCTGTTACATTGGTCTATATGCCAGTTCTTGTACCAATACCAGGCTGTTTTGATTATTGTAGCTTTATAATAAACTTTTTATAATAAAGTTTAAAGTCTGGGAGTATGATACCTCCAGCTTTTTTTTTTTTTTTTTTTTTTTGCTGAGGATTGTTCTGGCTATTTGTGGTTATGTTTCCCTATGAATTCCTGTATTGTCGTTTCCAGGTCTGAGAAGAATGCTGCTGGTAATTTGATGGGTATTGTGTTAAATCTGTAGATTGCCTTGGGTAGGATGGACATCTTAACAGTGTTGATTCTTCTAATCCATGAACATGGAATATTTTTCTATTTGTGTCATCTTTGATTTCTTTGAGCGGTGTTTTGTAGTTTTTGTTGTAAAAGTCTTTCACATCACAACGCACAGACTGGGAAATTATTTGCCAACTGTATGATAAAAGCCTAACATCTATGATCTACATGGAACTCAAATGTGCCAAAAAGAAAAAAACATACAGCCCTATTACAAAGTGGGCAAAAGATATGAACAGACACTTCTCAAAAGATGACATACGAGCAGCCAACAGATACATGAAAAATGCTCGCCCTCACTAGTCATCAAAAAAATGCAAATTAAAACCATACTGAGATACCAACTAACTCCAGTCAGGATGACCATCATCAATAACTCAAAAAACAGCAGATGCTGGAGAGGATGTGGTACTTCTACACTGTTGGTAAGAGTGTAAACTAATATACAACCTCTGTGGAAAACTGTGTGGCGATTCCCAAAAGATCTAAAACTCGACCTTGCATATGACCCTGCAACCCCCCTACTAGGAATATACCTGGAGGAACTCAAATCGCTCCATGAAAAAGATACCTGCACACGTATGTTTATTGCAGCATTGTTCACAATAGCAAAAATATGGAACCAACTGTGCTGCCCATCAAAAGAGGACTGGATAAAAAAATGTGGTACATATACACAGTGGACTATTACACAGCCATAAAGAAGAACAAAATTATGAACTTCCTAACAACTTGGGTGAACTTAGAGTCTATCACACTGAGTCACTCATAAGCAGTTCTTGAACAATTATCATAATACTTTAAGAAAAAGATTGGCAGTAGTGGGAAACTGCTGGGGCAGTGGGGGGAATCTGCTGGGAGGGGGCGGGCACACCTACCTCATCAACAAGGGTACTGCATAATGAACATTGGTATACCTAACCTTGATTTGTACCCACATCTTTAAAAAGAAAATAAAGTTTCCTTAAAAAAAGTTAGATTTTTGTTGTTCAGTTGTAAGAGGTTTTTAAAAAAATTATCTTTTAATCAACAAATTGTATATAGTGTACAAAATGATGTTTTGGTGTATGTATACATTGTAGAATGGCTAAATCAAGCCAATTATAGTTCTTTATGTTTCTTGCCATTAACCACTTAATCAGATACAAGGAAAATATCATAAATATTTTCTCCCATTCCATAGATTGCCTTTTCAATTCGTTGATTGTTGCACAGAAGTTTGGAAGTTTGATGTCCCATTTGTCTTTACTTGCTTTTGTGCCTGTGCTTTTGGTTTCAGAAAGTATTGGTAAATTCAATGTCATGAGAATTTTACCTTGTTTTCCTCCAGAAATTTTATAATTTCAGGTTTTTCTTTAGCTCTTTAATCCATTTTGAGATAATTTTTCAATAAGGTATAATGTTAAGGTTCACTTTCATTCTTTGGCATGTGAATATCCAGTTTTCTCTGCACCATTTATTAAAAAGACTGTCCTTGCCCCATTGTATAGCCTTGGCACCCTTGTTGAAGACCCTTGGAGCCCTACATGAAGGTTAATTTCTGGATTCTCTATTATGTTCCATTGGTCTATATGTCTGCCTTTATGTCAATACCATACTGTTTTCATTACTGTAGCTTCGTAATATGTTTTGAAATTAAGAAGTGTGAGGTCTCCAGCTATGTTTTTGTTTCTCAAGATATTTTTTTGACTATTCAAGGTCCTTAGAAATTCCATATGAATTTTAGGTTTTTTTTTTCCCTATTTCTGAAAAAAATGCCATTGGGAATTTGATAGAGATTGTATTAAATCTGTAGGTAACTTGGATAGTATTGATGTGTTAATATTATTAAGTCTTTTAATCCATGAACATGGGATATCTTTCTATTTATTGGTGTCTTTAATTTCTTTCAGTAATGCTCTACAGTTTTCACTGTGCAGGTCTTTCACCTCCTTGGATGAGTTTATTCCTTTTTTGATGCTATTGTAAATGAAATTATTAATTTCCTTTTTGGATTGGTCATTGTTAGTGTATGGAAATGCTGCAATTTTGCTGAATTCATTTGTTAATTTTAACGGTGGAGGGTGTGTGTGTGTGTGCGCGTGCGTGTGCATGTGCGTGTTTGTATGTGGAATCTTTAGGGTTTTCTGCATCTCATTCTGTCATGTCATCTGTGAACAGATCATTTTACTTCCTCATTTCCAGTTTGGATGTCTGGCTAGAACTTCCAGTACTGTGTGGAATAGAAATGGTGAGAGGGGTATCCTTGCCTTGCTTAGTTTTTCACTGTTGAGTATGATGTTTGCTGTGGGCTTTCATATGAAAAGGGTACCCAACAAGACCCAGAATATATTTATAAAAAATTGTGTCTTTATTCTTACATTTAAACTTCAGTCATCTTCAAAGTATTCTCTGCTTGTTGCAATACACATATGGAGATACTTTTTCCACTGCTCAGAAACAGTTTTTGAATTTATCAGTTTTGATGCCTTTTGGTACTTCTGCCATTTTTTGTTTCACATCTTCCACATTGGCAAAATATTTCCCTTTGAAGACTATTTTCATCTAGGGAAACAATAAAAATGTTGCTTGGAGTGAGACAGAGGATTAGGGAGGGTGGGCCACAGGGGGCTTGCTGTTTTTGGTCAAAAACTGCTAACACAGTGCGGTGTGGGGAGGTAGGTTGGTATGGTGGAAGGACAGGCCATCTGTTTGCCACAACTTGGTATGTTTCTTCCACAAATCATGATGCAACCTTCTCAAAACTTCCAGAGACTTCTCAAACTTCTCAAAACTTCACAAATTCCAAGTGTACTACAAGGGGCCCATCTTCCAAAAAAGAAAAAAAAAAGCAAAGATAATTCTGGTTGTTTTTTGGGTCCTCCCTCATATATGGCCTTTCTTCTATTGTGGTAATTTCCCGGTATTTCTAGTTTGTTCAGTGCTTTATATCATGAAGGGGTGTTGAATTTTGTCAAATGTTTTTTCTGCATCATTTGAAATAATTCTGCGATTTTTGTCCTTCATTCTGTTGTGAAGTACTCTATTGGTTGATTTTATATGTTGAACTATCCTTTTATTCCAGGAGTAAATCCTGCTTGGTCATGGAATATAGTCATTTTAACATGTTGTTGAATTTGGTTTGCTGATATTTTGTTGAGGATTTTTGCATCAGTATTCATTAGGGACATTGGTCTTGTCTCATTTTGGTATGATATAAGATGAATTTGGAAATGTTCCTTTCTCCAGTTTTTTCAAAGAGTTTGAGAAAGGTATTAATTTATTTTACAATGTTTTGTAGAATTCTTCGGTGAAGCCATCTGGTCCTGGGCTCTTGTTGAGAGGTTTTTGGTGATAGATTCAGTGTCCTTCCTGGTTATAGGTTTGCTCAGATTTTTAAATTTCTTAATGGTTGATAGGTTGTATGATTCTAGAAATTTGTCTCTTTTTCTTCTATGTTATTCACTTTGCTGATATATAACTGTTCATAGTAGTCTGTTATAATACTTTTTATGTCTCTGGAATTAACTCTTCTATTTTGTTTCTGATTTTTGCTATTTGAGTCTTTTTTCTTAGTTCATCTAGCTAAGGATTTGCCTTTTTTCAAAAAAACAACTTTTCTATTTTTTTTTATTCTCTATTGCATTTATTTCTGCTCTCATCTTTATTATTTCCTGTCTTCTGCTAATTTGGGGTTTAAGTTTGTTCTTTTTTCTAGTTCCTTGAGGTGTAAAGGTAGATGGTTGATTTGAGAGCTTTATTAATAGAGACATTTACTGACATAAACTTCTATTTTTAGTATTGCTTTATCTCATAAATTTTATGTTGTATTTTTGTTTTCATTTGTATTGGTGTTTTCTAATTTATATTGTGATTTTTAAAATTTGACCCATTGGTTATTGAAGAGTGTATTTAATTTTTCACACATTTGTGAATTTTCCAGTTTTTTTTTAAAAAAAATTGATTTCTGGTTTTATTCCATTGTGAAATATGTTTTCTAAAAAGGCACTTGGTATGTTAAGACTCATTTTGTAACCTAACGTGATCTGTTTTCTCCAAATGTTCTCTGCTCACTTGAGAAGAACGTGTATTTTATTATTGGGTGTTGTGTTCTCTGTGTGTCCTTAGATCCACTTGGTCTGTAATGTTCATTCCTCTGTTTGCTTATTGATCTTCTGTCTAGTTGATCTGCCCATTATTGTAACTGATGTATTGAAATATACTATTATAGCCGGGCTCAGTGGCTCAGCCTGTAATCCAGCGCCTTTGGGAGGCTGAGGTGAGTGGATTGCCTGAGCCCGCGGGTTCAAGACCCGCCTGGGCAGCGAGACTTCATCTCTACAATAAATCAAAAAAATCAGCCGGGCGTGGTAGCGCATGCCTGTAATTCCTACTTGGAAGGCTGAGGCGGAAGGATCGCCGGAGCCCAGCAGGTCGAGGCTGTGGTGGCCGGAAGCGGCCACTGCACTCCAGTGTGGGTAACAGAGTGAAACTCCAACTCAAAAAAAAAAAAAAAAGAAATATACTATTATTGTATTACTGTATTGTATTAGTTCTCCCTTCATTTCTGTCATTGGTATGGGTGGTCACCTGTTAGGTTATGTATATTTTTTTCTACTGTATCTTCCTGGTAAGATAAAGTATCTTTTGTCTGATACAAGTATAACTATCCCACTCTGGTTTGGTTACCACTTGTAAGGAATATCTTTTTCCATCCTTTCACTTTCTGCCTATGCATTATCTCCTTATGTTTAAAGTTAGATTCTTGTCCATCCAGCCACTTTGTGCCCCTTGACTGGAGAATTTAATGCATTTTCATTTGAAGTAATTATTGATAGAGGAGGTCTTACTATTATCATTTTGTTAGTTTGTATGTACTTTTAGTTATTTTGTCCCTTTTTCCCTCTACTACCTTCTTTTATGTTTTGTTGATTTTTTTTTTTTTTTTTTTGATAATGACATGCTTTGATTCCCTTCTCATTTCCTTTAGGTCATCTTCTATAGGTATTTTGTTTGGGGTTGCCTTGAGAATTACATAAACATTTTACAGTTATAGCAGTCTATTTTAAACTGATAATTTCAGTTGTATGCAGAAACTTTACTTTTACAATGCTTTTCCACTTTATTGATGTCACAAGTTACATCTTTTTATATTTTGTATATCCTTTAACATAGTTTTATATAGTTTTTTTTTTTTTTTAGTTTTTATCTTTAAAGTTTTGTTCCAGAATTAAAAGTGATTTAAGCATCACCATTATAGTATTACAGGATTTTCTTCTGGGCTGTATGTTTCTTTCTGCTGAGAGATCTGCAGATAATCTTATGGGAGAACTTTGTGTGATGAGTCATTTTTCTCTTTTTCTTTTTTTCCCAAGATTTTTTCTGACTTTTGATAGTTGATTCAACAGTGTTTGTGGGCTTCTGTGGGATTATTCTAGTTGGAGTCTCTTGAGCTTCTTGAATTTGGATATCCATTTCCTTAAGATTTGGGAAGTCTTTTTTGCCTGTTACCATACTTCTACGGGTTAGCTTTCTGCCCATTTCTTCCTCTCTTCTCTTTCTGGAACTCACATAATGCATGTATTATTGTGCTTGATGGTGTCCCACAGGTCCTTCAAACTTCACTTTTCTGAATTCTTTTTTTTTTTTCTGTTCCTCTGAATTGTGAATTTCAGATGACTTACCAGGTTTGATGATTCTTTATTCTGCTTAAGTTGGTTGTTGAACACCACTTGTGAACTTTTTGATTCAGTTACTTTATTCTTCATCTCCAGAATTTATTTTTGGTTCTTTTCAGTTTTTTTTTTTTTTTTTTGGTGAGAAAGCAGGATTTATTGAGAGGACAGAAAAGCTCCCACAGTGGGAGGGGGCCCAAAGGGATTTCTTTTCAGTTTTTAATCTCTTTGGTGTTTTCATTTTTTCATGTGTTTTCCTGATGCTGTTTAGTTGGTTATCTGTGTTCTTTTATAGAGCCTTGACCTTTTTAAAGATGGTTATATGGAATTATTTGTCTGGCAAAATTCATTGATCTCTGTTTCTTTAGGGTTGGTTTCTCCAAGATTTATTTTGTTTCTTTCATTGGTGCATATTCCCGTTTTACTTTTTTATTTTTTGTACAGTTGATAAAACAACCACCTCTCTCATCCTTTACAGTTTATATAGGGAAGACGTTTACCAGACAGCCTGGCTAAAAATTTTGGGGACCCCTTCAGTCTTCTATAAGAGCGTATTTTCTCTGGGCTTTTGCATGTAATTTTCCCTTTAGGTTTGTTGGATCCTTTCAGGAACTTGTACTCTTTTGCTCCCTCTGGTGTCTGCCTGTGGTACTACAGACTCTCTGTTGCAACAAGTTGTTGAGCTGTCCTTTTTTTCCCCCACAGCCCCTAGGCAGCCAAAGTTTGCTGGTTCTTTTTGTCAGTGCACCAAGTCAGGTGAGACGGAAACCTGCTTCTTGGGCATTCCACTGAGAGACCAGAATGTTGAATGCAAGTTCTCCTTTTCTTGTTCCCTCCCAAGAAAGAAGCTGTGAACTGGACTCTTCCTCCCGATACTCCTGAGTTGTGCTTACTTGGGGAAAGGGCTGTTTTGGTTGTTATGCAGTGACTTTTCTTACTGTTTTCAGTGCAACTGTTCTTGATCTTGAGCCAGCCTGGGCTACTGCAACTTAACTGGTTTTTGGAGTTCTCACAAAGATTTTTTGGACTGTGTATTGTAGTTAAATTGGTGTTACTGGCGGGGAGCAAGGTCTGTGCTATACAATCTGCCATCTTGCTGATGTTGCTTCCCTTTTACATAGTTATCTGGTGAAAGATCTAGTTTCCCCCATTTTGTGTTTTTCTTCTCTTGGAAGACAGCTTAGGAGCAGAGCATTCCTTCTTTTCCTTACTCTTTTCTGTCTTTTGTCGACTGTACTTTTAGGAATTATATAGTCATAGAGTCAGTGTTGGAAGGAAGGAGGTGGAGTTTCAGAAAGTATGGAGTACTTTATATCCTGCCAGGAAAGGAATGAGTAGTATCTTGGTGGTTAAGAGCTTGAACTCTGTACTCAAATTCTGACCATCATTCAGTCGTCTTTTACTTGCTTCTTAATTTGTAAAATGAGAAAAATAGCAATAAGCCAAAACAAATACTCAGTAAACTGTATCTGTTACTGCTATTCCCAGTGCTACTTGAGTCAGATCTTACCCATGACTGTGAAGTTAGCATCACAAATAAATGCCACACTAAGCCCCTCTTTTGATCACTTCATCTAGGTATAGCCTGTTTGTTATGGGAGATTCCCCCCCAATATCACTGTGTAGACAGGGCCAAAAAATACAAGATATGATTTGTACCAGATATATCTGCTGAGGAAAAAAGTCTTCAGATGAACTCTTAGGAGATGGTAGAAGCATTAAGAGATATTAAATGAGGGACAGAACATCACAGGGTCTGTGTGCCCTTGGGTGTTAATGGGTAGTAACATTTAATGAGCACTTACCTGATAGGCGCTAATGTGCTCATTTAATACAATAAAACCTTTTGAGATTATTTGGTTTCCTCTATTTTACTTTTGTTATCTCTATTTTAAGGAGGAAGAAACAGAAATAAGTAACTTGTCTGAAGCCATACAGCTAGTAAATGGTCATTTCTGGCAGTCTGACCTTACATCTTGTGTCAGGCACTTGGAGAGCTTCTTTTTTTTTTTTTTGAGTCAGAGTCTCACTCTGTGGCCCAGGCTGGAGTTCAGTAGTGCAGTCACGGCTACCGCAGCCTCTGTCTGCTGGGCTCAGGCTATCCTTCTGCCTCAGACTTCCAAGTAGCTGGAACTACAGGTGCACACCACCACCCCCAGCTAATTTTTTGATTTATTGTAAGAAACAAGGTCTTGCTAACTTGCCCAGGCTTGTCTCAAAATCCTGGTCTCAGGCAATCCTCTTGCCTCCACCTCCCAAAGTGCTGGAATTACATATGTGAGCCACTGTGCCCAGCAAGAGCTTCTTTTAGATTTATCATCTAATTTATTTCTTCCAACAATTATGAGAAGAAAAAAAAAACCTGAGGCTTAGACAAGTAAGATAAATAACTTGTTCACTGATTCCTCAAGCTTCTCATCTGTAAAGAGATGAATAGTGCCAAATGTCTTTGACCATGACATACAGAAACAAATAAATTCGAAGATTCATCCTGGCAAAGTTTTATGCAAATACCCCTAAAACAAATATTCATGAAACGGCGCTCTGATACTTTCTCTTCTGTATAATTAAAAAAATAAATGCTAGTCATGACTCACTAAATTGATTTTACTGTTTCCTGTGGGGTTGTAACCTGTGGTTTCAACCATTCTTTTAGAGAATAAGGTAACTAAGGTTCCTCCACCTTCAGTATTCTGTTGTCTGTAATCCTGGGCCAATAAGAATCATAGGTTATGTGTAATCTAACCATGTGGCTCATGCATAATTTCCTGTAATATATTACTAGCAAATTGATATTTAGTACCTAGTTTTAGTATCTAGTACCTAGTTTTAAACATCTCCAACCTTCAGTTCTTAACATGGTACAGTCTATCTGGAAAATACAGGTTGAGATATGTATACATGTTCAGTTAAAAATGTTTTAGCAATAACTGAGTCATGGGTGGTCTTTTTGTGTATGTATAAACATCTTGGTGCTAAAGGCCTTTTTATAAAATTTACAAATTGGCCGCAGACAAGACTTACCAAAGATGAGAAATTAGTGGATTTAAGGGAGGGAGAATATGTAAGTAAAATAAAACAAAACAAAATTTGAGATATAAAGTAATGTTTGCAAAAGCCTATTATGTTTAGTGAAATCACATTTTAATGAAAACAAGTTTTCTTATTTGATCATATGCATACTTAGATTATCCTTGAGAAATTGGGTAGTAAATTGCATTTTAGTACATAGCAGAAATTCCTTTATTTGCGTTATGTTGATTTTTATAACATTAGCCTATAGCTTAATAAAAAATTATTATTTGACATGTGTGTTAAAATACTATGATTTATAAACATATTAAGTGCATATTTTATCTTTAGGATATAATAAAAAGCGATATATTGTATCAGTCTAATATTAAACTATTTGCTTATAACCCCCCCTTTTGCCATTTTCCTTTAGGTTGGGTGGAGTACTGCTCGTGATTATTATACATTTTTATGGTCCCCTATGCCTGAACATTATGTAGAAGGATCAACAGTCAATTCTGTACTAGCATTTCAAGGTAAGGAGTGAAAACTGCAAGAACTTGATGAAACTAAATGTCTTGTTGACATTTGTGTATCCCATTGTAATGACCTGTTTAGGCATGTCCAGGGTACAAAAATTGAACTAATTAGCATCTTTATGTAGTGAAAGTAATGTGAATATAAATATCTATTGTAGGCCATATGATATTTTATGTAGACATTTAAATGTTTTTAACTTTCACTGAAGAGAGTGGGCTTCCTTTTAGATCTTTATTTTTGGTGATTTTTTTTCAAATGAGAAAATACTATTATTGATATTCAAATAATGTGACATAAGAGATGAGGAAAATAATCCAGGTAAAAACCACAAGGATAATTAACAGGATTTCTAGAGTAGTTATATTAATTCTGTTATGTGAAAGCTCCTATAATATGGATATAAAGTGAGTGATAAAATTCATTCTTGTCTTGACATATGCAGACTTAAAATAATACTCTTATTCAGGTAATTCTGACATATGTTACCACGTGGATGAACCTTGAGGACATAGCATGCTAAGTCCAATAAGGCAGTCACAAAAAGACAAATACTGTGTGATTCCGCTTATATGAAGAATTTAAGAGTAGCCAAACTCATAGACACAGAGTAGATAGTGGTTGCCTGGTCCTTCCGGTTCTCTGAAGGGAGGAATGAGGAGTTATTGTTTAGTGGGCATATAGCTTCAGTTTTGCAAAATGAAAAGAGTTTTGGAGATGGATGGTGGTGATAATTATACAACAATATGATTGTACTTAATAATACTGAACTATACACTTTAAAATAGTTGAGACAGTAAATGTTAGTTTTTTGCCACAGTTTTAAAAAATTGGACAAAAATAATTTTTACTCAGAATCTATCACAGAATTTCCTGTAGCATGATTTTATATTATAATTTTACTGACTTTGGACTGTATTAAAAGCAAATTCTTGGCCTTGTGTATGCCATGGATTCTTTTTGGTCTGGTGAAGTTTATGGACACTGATTCAGAATAATATTTTAATAAAATGCATATTATTGCAAAAAATTATATTTAAATAGTTATTAAAATATTACAGTAACAGATTTTTTGATACATTAATATATGTGCTTCAGAATCTCTGTATCAACAAGATATATTGTACTGGTAGATTTAGTAACTGCCATAATTTCAAAGTAGGATAACATTGACATACTGTGATAACTGTAATGTGGTGTTAACATATGTGATTCCTATTAGTGATAAAAATCACAAGCAGTAATAATAACTGTGTGACTTTTTGCCTACATTGATAATCAAAGGGCATACTAAAACTTGTTAGATGTTAGTAAAAATAAAAATTAGTATTTTTCTCCATTGAAGTTGATGGACATCTTGATTCTCTTTATCCTTCAATCCCAGGTTAAACACCCCCACAAGTGGCTCTTTGCTGCTGAGAACTCTTTGCTGCTTTATTTGCCTCTCTACCTAAAAAAAAAATCCCAGTACTTTATTACTCTCCTCTGAGGCTGCTATTAATAGTTAAAAGACTTTTTCCTATGGGTTTCTTCTATCTTTAAACAATTGGCTCTACTAATAACCTTTATGCTAGCAGAAAGTTTACTTTGTATGAATCATTACTGTAAAAATAAACTCAGGATTATAAGATGAATGATTTAAAGTCAAGTTCATTGTCTCACACATTTTAATCCTATTTACAAATCTTGTAAATCTTTTTAAAAAATGATTTTTACCTTATCTGATCTAGGTTACTGTCTTCAGTGTGTTGAAAATTGAATTCGATTTACACCAGCCAAACTAAAAGAAAGCATCTAAAAAGCCAAACTATATAGAAATGTTTAATATAAGTATTTATTTAGCATGCACATGCTTACTTCAGAGAGGAACCAGTAAAAACAATTTGAATTTGGGATGAATATTGCTAGAATTATTGATTTTAGAAAAAAAAGGTTTTTTTTTGAGACATTATCTTGCTCTGTCACCCTGGCTGGATGCAGTGGCAAGATCACTGCTATCTTGCCAAGATCACTGGCAAGATTGCTGCTATCTCAACCTCCTGTACTCAAGTGCTCCTTCTGCCTCGCCTCTCAAGCAGCTGGGCCTACGGTGCATGCCACCATGCCTGGCTCATTTTTTATATATATATTTTTTGTAGAGATGAAGTCTCGCCATGTGGCTCAGGCTAGTTTCAAGCTCCTGACCCCAAGCAGTCCTCCTACCTTGACCTCCCAAAATGCTGAGACTATAGATGTAAACCACTATGTCCAGCCTAAAAAAATTTTAGTTATCCCCCTTAAGTATAAGTCATTTTTTTGTTCTAGTTGTTTAGAGAGAGCATCAACCCATTTTAAGTACAGCATAACTTGGAGCTTATGCATGTAGCTTTTTTTTTTTTTTTTTTTTGAGTTTGAATCTCACCTCGCCCAGGCTGAGGTGCAGTGGCAAGCTTATGACCACCCCAGCGTTGACCTATTGGGCTCCAGTGATCCTTCCGCCTCAGCCTTCCAAGTAGCTGGAACTACAGGCGCATGCTACCATGCCTAGCTAATTTTTTTGATTTATTGTAGAAATGAGATCTCGCTAAGTTGCCCAGGCTGTTCTCGAACCTGTGGGCTCAGGCAGTTCCCTCACCTGGGCCTCCCGAAGTGCTGGGATTACAGGCTTGAGCCACCGTACCCGGCCTGCATATAGTTTTCATATAGTGGTTTCCAAATTTAACTGTGCTTTGGAATCGTCTGGGAGCTTTAAGACATACAGATGCTTGTGTCTCACTTCCAGATATTGTGATTTAATGAGTTTGGGATATGGCTGAGTTTTGGAAGTTTTAAAAGATCAATACATAGAAGTTTGGGAATCACTGGTATAGTAGATAAATTTTCAGCAAATATTGTTAACATTGTCTAATTGATGCGGTCTTATCTGAATTAAAATATGCTGCCTTATGTTAGGCAATATTTGATTTGGATTTTGTGACATGTACAAAGCAGACTTCTCAGCTAGGGTCACATTAATCAGCTTCAGGTGGTTTAATTTTAAAACGTTAATAGGCATTTTTTGAAGCAGTTTTAATTTTACAGAAAAAAATGAGTAAAAAGTACAGAAATCCCTTTGTAACTCCTATCTCACCTTTCCAAGTTTTCCTTAGTTTTCATACCTTGTATTAGTTTGATGCATTTGTTACAACTGATGACCCAATATTGATACATTATTCTCTAAGTTCATAGTTTATACTAGGATTCACTCTTTGTGATGTACAAAGTGTGGATTTTGATGAATGTCTAAAGACGTGTGTACTGGTGCAGTATAATATAAGTTCACTTAGCAACATGTAGTTAAAGTTCCCTCACGTCTTTTAAGGCTTAATAGCTCATTTTTTTTATCACCGAATAATAATATATTGTGTAGATAGATGTATCATAGTTCATTTATACATTCATCTATTGAAGCCATCTTGGTTGCTTCCAAGTTTTGGCAGTTATGAATAGAGCTGCTACGAGCATTCTTGTGCATGTTTTTATGTTGATGTAAGTTTTTAACTCATTTAAGTAAATGCCAGGAAATGTAATTACTGAATTGTATGGTAAGAGTATGTGGGTTTTGTAAGTAACTGTCTTCCAAAGTGATTGTACCATTTTACATTCCCCAGCAATGAACAATGAGAATTCTTGTTGCTTTACACACATCCTTAGCAGCATTTGATGTTGTCAGTGTTTTGGATTTTGATAGTCTATGTGGTTTAAAAAAAACTTTTTCATTTTATTCTGAATTTTGTGTATGTTTGTGTATTAATTGGCAATGTGACTGCATGGAGCTTTCATATAGAAAAAAAATTTCAGCTGGGCTCGGTGGCTCAGCCTGTAATCCTGCGCCTTGGGAGACTGAGGTGAATGGATTGCCTGAGCCCGCGGGTTCAAGACCCGCCTGGGCAACTTGGTGAGACCTCATCTCTACAATAAGTCAAAAAATCAACCGGGCGTGGTAGCGCGCACCTGTAATTCCGGCTACTCAGCTGAGGCGGATAGGATAATAGCTGAGGCGGAAGGATCACCGGAGCCCAGCAGGTCGAGGTGCGGTGGCCAGGAGCGGCCACTGCACTCCAGTATTGGTGACAGAGTGAGACTCTAACTCAAAAAAAAAAAAATTATGTTCTGTGCCAAGAAACAAATATTCAGAGGATAAAATTTGTAGTGTAATAAAGGCAGAGGTGTAGGTCCTCATAAATGTTTATGGATAAAGAAATGTTATAAATTACATATGTAGTTTATCTTTTAATATTTAGTTTTCTTAGATAATCAGTTTTAAGTGTGTGTATTGGAACCAATTTTTTTACATTAAAATTTTTTTTTCTTAAAAGTTGTAATTTTATTTGTAATCATTTTTACGGTGATAGTTTTCTCTTAAAAAATAAATTTACTGCCAGGCTCAAAGTATTGCTCCGTGCCTGTAATCCTTGCTATTCAGAAAGCTAAGGGAGACAGATGACTTGCCAGAAATTTGAGACCAGTCTGAGCAACTTATCAAGACACCATGTTTAAAAAAAAAATAGTTACTGAATTTGTTATGGTGATTTATGTGTTTGTTAGGGACTTAGCAAAAAGTTAAAAAGTGGTGAGAAAGAGAGAAAAGCATCTAGTTTATTTCTGTTTATACTTTAAAGACATTTTCTTGGGTGCTAAGCATAAATGCAATAAGTTTTACAAGTTTTTGAAAATTCAGTAATTTTTATTTTAAATTTTGAAATTCAGAAATAAAAGCTTTTCCCTGCCTAGAACTTTTTTGTTTGTTATATAAGGAAGTCAGTTACAGTCATGGAACACCTCATCATAGACTCTTAGAGCTATAGATGAGCTTTTAAGCACAATCCAAATCACTTTGCTCGTTTTGTGGATGAGTCATGAGAATCTGAAAATGCAAAAACCCCAAACAACTATTAATACCTAAATGTGATTGTTTTCCTAAATGGACCCTTATTTGCTTATTATAATCTTGCTGGGTGCTAATGTTACAGACTGTAAAATTTTACTCAAAATTTGATTTTCACTTTTTTCATTTTGTTATCAGTGTTATTATTTTGACAGCACCTTTAATAAGTAGCTTCAAATTGAAGTTCTGAATAATTAAATCTTTCTCAAATAGTATTTGAGCCATATTTTTGTTTTTTAAAGAATCAAACTTGAATGTCTAGTTTGTAGAATTTCTTAATGTCATGATACTAGAGCTGATTAATCAGACTGTATTTTTGTTTGTTTTTAGTTTCCACACAGTGTTGAGGTATTTTTGGTTTCTATTTAAGCTTTAAAATCAGTCCAGTGGTCATTTGGAAAGTTACTATGCTTTGATTAATAAATTTGTAGTAGATACGAGGAGGGCAGATTTTTAAAAACTTTACAAAAATAGAAGCTGGGCTCGGTGGCTCAGCCTGTAATCCCGCGCCTTGGGAGGCTGAGGTGAGTGGATTGCCTGAGCCCGTGGGTTCGTGACCCGCCTGGGCAACTTGGTGAGACCTCATCTCTACAATAAATAAAAAAAAAAAAATTAGCTGGGTGTGGTAGCGCATGCCTGTAGTTCCAGCTACTTGGAAGACTGAAGCGGAAGGATCGCTGGAGCCCAGCAGGTCGAGGCTGCGGTGGCCGGGAGCGGCCACTGTACTCCAGTCTGGGTGACAGAGTAAGACTTCAATTGGAAAAAAAAAAAAATAGGTTGCCAGATGCATGTCTATGTATACTTTTTAAAAAACTTTATAGTTTGAGATAATTATATATGTAACAAAACTTGTAAAAGTTGTACACAGATTTTCTGTATACCCTTTGCCTAACTGCTCCTCATGTTAACATCTTGCTTGACTATTATACTTTTTTGTTTTTTAAGAAGTCGGTAGTTTAACATTGGCCTAGTTAGCTAAAGTACAAACCTTACTCAAATTTCACCAGTGTTTCCACTGATGTTCTTTTTTATGTTCTTGGAACTCTTCCTTAATCCTACATTGTATTTAGTTGTCATGTCTTCTTTTTTTTTTTTTTTTTTTTGAGTCTGGGTCTCAATCTGTTACAGTGGTAACAGATTATGGCTCACTGCCGCCTCGACTTCCTGGGCTCAGGTAATGGCTCATGCCACAGCCTCCCGAGTAGCTGGGACCATGCCTGGCTAATTGAAAAAAAAAATTTTTGTCACAGCGTGGTCTCACTTGTTGCTCAGGCTGGTCTCAAGCTCGTGGACTCAGGCAGTCTTCCTGCCTCAGCTTCCCAAAGTGCTGGGGTTACTTACAAGTGTGAACCACCACACCCGGCCTGTCATGTCTTCTTAATTGCAATCTCTCCTTATCTTTCATAACCATTAGTTTTTTGAAGACTACTGTTAGTGTTGTGTATGTGTATTGTGGACAGGGGTGGGGGGGGATAGCATGCCTCTCATCTTCAGTTTGTTTGGTGTTTTTTCATGATTAGGTTGATGTTATACCTTGAGGATGAATGCCATAAAAGTGATGTTGTACCTTTCTTAGTGCATTATATCAGACAGTATTTGGTGTCCATACATCTTATTACTGGTGATGTTACTCTTGATCACTTAGTTAAGGTGGTGTCATCTGGGTTTCCCCACTGTAAATAAAGTTAATATTTCTCTCTTTGTAATTAATGAATATTATGGGGAAACTACTTTGAGACCATGGCAATATTTTGTTTCTTCTCAGATTTTCAGCTACTAATTTTAGTATCTCTCAGTGCATCTTGCCAACAACTATTATTGTAGTGTTTGCGTAATAATGTTCATTACTTGGATATTTCCTAGTTGGAAGTATGTTAGGAAGAGTTGTCCTCTTCTCCATGGATTCATTAATGTCTCCTATGAAATAAAGCTTGATTGTTTTGACTTTGGTCATTGGCGTTTGTCATTATTTGGTCATTTGGTCAAGTAGGCTCCTGTATTTTTTTAAAATGTGTCCTCTCCTCTTCTAATTCTGTTTTGAGGAATTCTTCTTTGCTGTCAAGTACCACAGGAATTTTTTGGCTTCTATATTCTCTGTCTCTCCTCCCTGTTTCTAAGGAGAAAAGCCAGCTATTTTTTAAAAAATGAAATCAGGTGAAGTAGTAGTAATGAGGCCAGAAATTTCAAGACACAAAAGAATAGCAGACATAGTAATTACGGATTTTTGGGTAGGTATTAATAAGGTGAATATACTCATCTTTGTAGATTCATTTTACAGTTATTGAATGCTTTCTTTTTACAAGTCATTGTGGAAGATTCAGAATTTTTTAATATGTATACACACACATAAATCTATCTGTCCTCATTGTATGTGTGTGTAACTATATCTGCCCTCAGTGTTTTTTGAGGTCTGATATATAAAGCATGTACTTTGTAACTAGTAATATATACTGTGGAGGTATTTATTTTTCAATATAAAAATCCTGTATGAGCCTTTAGAGGAGTTAAAGATTAATTTTAAGTTAAGGTAACCCATCAAAACTTAAAACAGGGTAACGATTGAATTGAAGAAATAAGGGAACAAATATTGACTGCACATTATTTGTCAGATAGTAGACTAGATGTATGAATAAACTCTGTAGATATTTTGGAACCCTGAGATAAATAGTCTCATATCTTTTTTTTTTCTTCAGATAAGAGCCTGTGGCTCAAGGAAGTTAAGTAAATAGTAGTGATAGAGCTGAAATTCTAGAATCAATCTTTGTGGTTCTAAAGCATATTTTGATTGTACTGTACTAGTGGACCTCATCTTTTTTTTCTGCCTTTACACAGTTCACATGTACAGCATATTCCTTTAGTTAATATCTTTCACTTGTGTGTAATTAATGTCAAATTGGGGAGAAAATTTCTGTAAATGACACATTCCCACACTCATTTCTTGTTAGATTTTTATACTGATTTTTCCCTTTCCTTCCTCCAGCCCTTTTCTCTTTATAAGGTACATACTTGCCTCTCAGATGAATTGCTTTTGCCCTAGTGAAGAGACAAGGAGGAAGAGTAATCTGGGAATAGAAGCTTAGACCAAAGAGAAGAAAAATTTGAGAATGTTTGAGGAGGAAGGAAGGATCTAGTGTTTTTTTATTTTTATTTTTTTTGAGTTGGATTCTCACTCTGTTGCCCAGGCTGGAGTGCAGTGGCACACTCATGGCCACCACAGCCTCGACCTGCTGAGTCAGGCGATCCTTCCAAGTAGCTGGAGCTACAGGTGTGCGCTGCCACTCCTGGCTTATTTTTTGATTTGTTATAGAGACGAGGTCTCACTAAGTTGCCCAGGCTGATCTTGAGTCCCTGAGCTCAGGCAATCCTCTCGCCTTGGCCTCCCAAAGTGGCTGGGATTACAGGCTTGAGCCACCATGCCCGACCTGGAAGCTCTAGTTTTGATAGATAATTTGTGAAAGATAGGAGGAAGAGCATATCCCTGATATGTGCTCTGTAACAGTGTGAGAAAGGAGAACTGGCAAGTATTGTTAAATTAAAATATTATTGCCTTTATAATATGAAGTTTAATAATTTTGTTTGTTAACTTCCTCTCAGGATATTATCTTCCAAATGATGATGGAGAATTTTATCAGTTCTGTTATGTTACCCACAAAGGAGAAATTCGTGGAGCAAGTACACCTTTCCAGTTTCGAGCTTCTTCTCCAGTTGAAGAGTTGCTTACTATGGAAGATGAAGGAAATTCTGACATGTTAGTGGTGACCACAAAAGCTGGCCTTCTTGAGGTTGGTAGTAACAGTGGGATAGTGATTCATTGATAATTTTAAGAAAGGAGTTCCTATTGGTTGGCATTTTAAGAATTTTAAGATTATGCAAAAGTAGCCACAAAAATCAAATGCTTTCTAACTAAAATAATTTAGAACGCCTTCCTTTGAAATACTTAAAACATCTTTTGGTCACAATTATGATATTGGTTCCACTGTGGCAGGGCTGTCCCTAGGGCCTGTCATTATTTTGTGCATAGTTGATAACACAATAAATACCTATTGAGAGAGTTTAGGTATAAAGATTTCCTTATGTTTCTTTGCCCTAATCTTTCTTCTTTTGTGGTGGCCTAATCTGGTCATTGTAGAAGATTACAGATTTGAGGGATGACGCTGGTTGGGAGAGTAATGTAAAGCAATAAATCTAACTGTAATTGGATGTGAACTTTTACTAAACCATAAGCATGTTCTTTCTAAAGTGAATCAGGGAAGCATCCCGGTCTTAATTTAGGTTGAACACTTTTAGAATGATTTTTTTATTGTTCATTTGATCAAATGAATAAGCCTAGATTATCCATAATTTAAACAGAAAATGTAAAAAGCTGTTTACTGTTTTCGAAAATTGAATATTGTGGAGTCATGGTATTGGCTTCAACATAAATGTACTATGTAGATGGTTTAATAATTCCTATACATTAATTTTTAGTAGTCATTGAAAGACAGAATGGCATTGTTTTCTCATTTTAAGATCACAGTTCCCAAAAATCTTTATCCTATACCTAAAGAACAAAAATGTTGTATTTGAGGTACTGTGATTAATTATACACAGTGCCCTCTATTATAGCAATAAGAAATATAGCTTCTTAAATTGGTTCAGTATACATTTTTAGTTAATTTACGTTTATAGTTTGTCTCCCGCTTTATAGTCAAATGAAAATTTAAACATGTAAATATTTAATGCCTTGGTTTTACATTTATTTACCTTCAAGAACTGAGACTAGAGAAAAAAGACAAGAGGTTGTAGATGCAATACTTTCATTAGACAGTCAAACCCAAAGATAGAAGGAGCCAATCGTTTTTTATTGTGAATTCTTTCATATCTTTCCTTCCCCTTTCAGAAATTCCACTCTTATCTTAAATAAAGAAATGTAACTTTTATAGGGTGACGAAAACATTTTGTGGTGACAACTGCCTGATGATCAAGGTTTTTAGCCTTGTGTTTGCATGCTAGTCAGAAATGCTGAAACAAGCCCAACTCTTAAGAATACAGTTATCATTTATATTGCAGCTTTTTGAATACTTGTTAGACCACCCTGATTTCAGAACCTCCAACAGAAAAATGGTGAACGTTTTGGCATCCATATCTCTTACACTTTTTTTCCAAGTAGATTGAGACATAGTGTATTCTATTTCACTTCTTCCTACACCACAAAGGGCATTTTATAAAGATAACTTATGTTGCTGTTTCTAGGTAAATATTTCTGAGACAGTGTTTTCATATTTTCTGACCAATGTCTTGATAAATGTTTTAAATTTCTGCATTCATTAAAGTCTTTAATGATTTTATGTAAAAATTACACAAAATTAATACAGATGTGAGACATCATCTGGTACACTGTTAACATTAAAAGTGATTAATGAGACATAGTCCTGCATTGTGTGAGCCTTTGTTATATCCTAAATTTTTTAAAAAGAAGTAGCTCAGGGATAGAGGGAGCTATTTGACTATGGCATATGTATTAAATGATATAAAATTATTCATAATTTTCTTAGCTATGATATAGTAGTAGTTGAAAAAGCAGACTGTTTCTGTTAGAAGATACTTTCTGTGAAGTATTCAGCAGTGAAGTGCCTGCAGTTTCATTTCAAATGGTTTAGCCAAAAAAAAAAAAGAATTACATAAATAAACTTAAGTATATTAAAAGAGAGAGAGTAAACATGGCAAGGTATTAATGATTAGTGAATTCAGGTGATGGGTATTTGGGTATTGAACGATTTCAACATACAAAATTAGGAGCAGAAATTAGACATATACTTTTTATCTAATTTAAATTCTTTTAAAAAATTTCTACACAAGCTTTAGTAAACTCATCAGAAAGTATATGTGAATTGAATACATCACTGGGAAAAGGTGATTCCTTTATAATGTTTGGTTGTACTATGTAAAGTATTAGCTCCATTTTTTAGCTATCAGAAAGTTTTGAGCCAGATTTATTGCAAAATTAATAATATTTTCGGGCTATATACTTACTTGGTTTCAATTTTCTGTTGACTTCATTGAATGCAATTTATTGCAATTTACCTCAAATGAATTTTTAACAATAGGTAAGGTATAAAAGAAATTCAGTGATTGAATAAATACATTTTTCCCAGTTTCAGGGTATTTATTTGCTGCTGGCGTTATGATTTGATTTGTTAGAGCAAGTAGAAGGGGCATTCAAAAAGATTTCAACCAGTCAGCTGTCATAAGAGCCATTTTAGAGGTCAATCAATTCAATTCCAGGACCTCGGAAAACTAATTTGGGTTGTATTGGGGAAAAGTGTTTTATTTTTACCAGCTAAGTGTACAGTCCTTTGTGGGAAATCTTCCCTCTGAATCTTCTTTCTTCTCTTGTTAAAATCAAAGACTTCTTGCTGTAAGAGAAATATTAACTTTAATTTATTACTATTTTATATCCTTAATTCAGTAAATTTTTAGAGTATTGGAGTTGAGGTTTTCCTGAACTGAGTAATTATTAATGTTCCCATAAGAATCAAGTATGTTGTTCAGTCTGCATGTTTGTCCTAAGATTTGCATTCTTACATATAAAGATTGTTGTAATTTAGCTGAGTAGAGGCCAATTGTATATAAAGAAACTGTATATTCCTTGGTATTTTATTTAAAGAACCAACACTTTTAATAATTCTGTAGACGAAGCCCTTATATAAGAGTAATAGAGTCTAAAATTGTAATAGAGTCTAAAATTTCTGATAGGTTGCATACTTTTCTTTTTGAAGTATTTGTTACTGGATAAGATAGCCCAGTAATCTAGTCACTTATGAAACTTAATATGCCTTATTTTTAGTACTGATTTTATGAGTGATTAGCAGATAACTTTTTAATAATTTTTTCTCAGTTTATACTTTCTTTTGATATTTTTCTCTTTTGCTCAACCAAAAGAAGGTTTAAATATATGATTCATGAATTTTTCTAACTGAAGGCTAGAAGACACTGATTGATATAAAGTAGGTAAAATGTAAAAGTTTTTCTGTGTGTTTCTTCACTGTTTTTTTTTGAAGTGGAAAACTAAATTTATAGTCACATGTTTTAGGATTATGAAAAAAGCTATTTTTTTTTAAATAGTTGAAAATTGAGAAAACCATGAAAGAAAAAGAAGAGCTGGTAAAGTTAATTGCTGTACTGGAAAAAGAAACAGCACAACTTCGAGAACAAGTTGGGAGACTGGAAAGAGAACTTAACCATGAGAAAGAAAGATGTGACCAACTGCAAGCAGAACAAACGGTTAGTTGTGTCTTATGTAACTGATTGAAGTTGATAGTATGTTGCCTAAAACCCACCTTTTCCAAGAGCTGAACCAATTAAAGTGAGTGAAAACCAGGCATTGGAAAAAGTAGCTTTTTTAGATAGACATTTATACAAGAATAGATCATTTCCTACTAACCTTCTGCCACAGTTACTCTTATATTGTAAAATGGTTAAAATACTTTAAAACTTTTGGTACCAGGCTTGATGAGGTAGTCCTTGACAACTATTTCCAGATGTTTTACATCTAATTGCAAAATACTCGATAGATTTTTTTTTTTCCAGGGATGGTTGGGGCAGGGAGGGACATTTGGTAATACAATTAGACATGATAAACACTGAATAAAGGGAAAATAGAATAAAGAAATAAAAAGTAATTTTCCAAACATTAGAATTCAGTGAAATAGGATGATAAGACAAATTTTGAAATTCTTGATGTGAGAAATGCTATACATTTTCCTAAGAAACACCTAGTTAAAATTGGCACAACTTCTTGATCTATAAATAGATTTAAGTTAGAAGTCAAAAGCAAACAAAAAAAGTCATCCAATCATTGGCTTGTTTTTAAATATTTTCACCAGAAAGGTCATTTGTGAGCTCTGGCAAAACTTTTATATAGACTGATCATACATATCACAATCTCACTTATAGTATAACTAGTTGAATATAGCTATTGTTCCCTGAGGGTGGGGTCTGTTCTTTTGGTCCAACAAGGTTTAGAGCAGTTGCTTAATACTTATTACTTTTTTTTTTTTTTTTTTTTTGAGTTGGAGTCTTACTCAGTCGCCCAGACTGGAGTGCAGTGGCCGCTCCCGAACACCGCAGCCTCGACCTGCTGGGCTCCGGCGATCCTTCCGCCTCAGCCTTCCGAGTAGCTGGAACTACAGGCATGTGCTACCATGCCCTGCTGATTTTTTGATTTATTGTAGAGATGAGGTCTCGCTGCCCAGGCGGGTCTCGAACCCGCGGGCTCAGGCAATCCACTCTCCTCAGCCTCCCAAAGGCGCGGGATTACAGGCTGAGCTTCCGAGCCCGGCTAATACTTGTTACTTTTGAACCATTCATGCAGTGATTCTCAAACATTGCTATGGTCCAGTGGAGTACTTATATATTGCACACCTGAGCAGAGGTGATATACCCATTTGAACTTTTAAAGTAGGTGTACCAAATGTTAAAACATAGTAAAATCTCATAATATGTGCCTACTATAACTATTGGGACAGCTAATTTTGTTTACTCATTCTTGTAACTGCTTTGCTATTTCATAGAGTTATTACTTTTTTCCTTCGTATTTTACATTTTTGCCCCATCAAGTTGTACCTTGATCTGGCAGTTTCTGAAGTGGAATACTAGTCTGTTTTCTTTCACCCTATTATAAACCAGAGCGGTGGAGGTGAGATAGAAAAAGACTCATGAAAAAGGCCAATTTCAGGGTGTCCTAAGCCCATGAAATCAGGTAAACCCTGAAATGTGACTTTTGAGGTTTTGACTCTGATTATCTTGAAATCCAAGGAAAGAATGGATGATTGGGTGAATAGGATTGGCAGAATGGTAGGCCTTCATTTATGTGAAATTACACCTTTATATTAGGCCTTGCCACCAGTCCTTTTGAGTATTAGCTGAGATTTAAATCATCTCAGGTTCTCTCTGCTTTCCACGTGATAAGGGATTAAACACTGAGACAAAGCAAAAGCTTATTCCAACAGACTGAGATTGAGAAAGTGGTAGACTGATTAATGAGGCAAAACTTGTAGATTTGTGACCTTGATGTTTAGAAGAGATCTTCATCAGAAGTTTTTACGGCAAATCTTAAATCTTGATGACAGTCGCTAATTTTGGAGGAGACTACTTCTTTGCTGCTATTCTTGCATTGGGGAATAATCTTGAAGTACATGGAAATGATTTTTTTTTTTTTGAGTCTGATTCTTACTCTGTTGCCTAAAGTGGAATGCAGTGGCATTATCATGGCTTATGGCAGCCTCAGACCCCCTAAGCTCAGACGATCCTTCTGCCTCAGCCTCAGTCCCATAGCTGGGACTACAGGCGTTCACCACCACGCCTGACTAATTTTTAAAAATTTTTTGTAGAGACAAGGTCTCACTATGTTGCCCAGGCTGGTCTCGAACTCCTGGGCTCAAGCAGTCCTCCCACCTCAGCCTCCCAAAGTTCTGGAATTATAGGCATTAGCCACCACTCCCAGTCCAGTCAGTGTGTTCTTAACCATTACTCTATACTTACACCTCCAAGGGCTGAAGATGTGATCTGATCTTAATTGATTTTTTTCAGAACAGCATTATTGAGGTGTAATTTATATACCATAAAGGTCACCAGTTTAAAGTGTACAATTCATTGAATTTTAGTGTATACAGAATCATGCAGCCATTACTGTAATCTAGTTTCAGAACATATTTGCCCCTAAAAGAAAGCTTATACCTATTTATGATCACTCTCTATTTACCTTTCCATCCTTTTCTGTATTCCCAGACACCCGCTGATATCACTTTCTGTCTCTATGGATTTGTGTGTTTTGGACATTTCATGTGACTAGAATCATACTATAAGTATCCTTTTGTTACTGGCTTCTTGTACTTAGTATACTCTTTTCAGGGTCCATTCATTTTGTAGTATATATCAGTAATGCCTTCCTTTTATTGTATAGTTCAAAAATGCTTTGAAGTACATCATGTATATCTTATACTATAATCATTCATGGTGGCTTATGCCTGTAATTCCAGCACTTTCGGAGGATCACTTGAAGCCAGTTCAAGACTAGTCTGGGCAACATAGCAAGAACCCTTCTCCATTAAAAAAAAAAAAAATTAGCTGAGTGTATTGATGTAGTCCTAGCCACAAAAGAGGCTGAGACAGGAGGATCTCTGAGCCTTGGAGTTTGAGGTGGCAGTGAGCTATGATCATAACACTGTACTCCAGGCTGGGTAACAGAGCAAGACTCGATCTCTTAAAAACAAAAAGAAAAAAAGAAAAGAATATACTTTATTGTATGAAAAGAACTCAATTTATAGTTTAGGCTCCAAAAAAATAAAAACTAATTGAAAAACTTAATAGAGTCACAGCTATTTTTGGTCCTATTTAAAAAACAAGATTAAAAATCACTGGTCAAAAGAACTCAAAGTTCTTTGAGCCTTATTTTTCAAACTTCTAATTTCCAAATATGCATCTAGCATTCCAAAATATAAACAAGAACACAATGATTATACATAAAAACTGCCAATTTGTACACAAGTCATTTTTTATGTCTTCCATGTCACGATGTTTAGTGGGTTGTCTTTCCTGTAGCTTCTTTAACATACACATGTTTAAGTGTCTGTGTCCATTAACTTGATCATCTGGGCCATTTCTGGATAAGTTTTGATTGACTTTTTTCCCTCATGGTTTGTATTTTTCTGCTTCCCTGCATGCCTAGTAATTTTTTTTGCCCACCCATTTCCTTTTTTTTTTTAAACCCATGCCTAGTAACTTTTGATTGGATGCTAAATATTGTTGTGAATTTCACCTTGTTGGGTATTGGGTATTTTTTTTATTCCCCAAAATATTCTTGAACTTTGTTCAGTTACTTGGGAACAGAGTAATCTTTTTGAGCCTTGTTTTCAAGCTTCGTTTGTTAGTACCAGGGTAACATTTAGTCTGGTGTTAATTTTTCCCCATCACTGAGGGAAGAGCCTTCCTTCAGTTAGAGAATACTCTGATTGTTCTTTCATGAATTATGAAGTTTTCCACTCTGGCTGGTGGGAACAGCCACTATTCCTGGCTCTTTTTAAGTTCCAGAGACAGTTCCCTTCTGTCTTCTGGGGTGATTCTCCAGCATGGGTTAATTTCCTCACATGCCTATGCTGATGAGTGAGTAATCAACTCAAGATTTGAAGGGAACCCATTGCAGATCTCTGGAGTTGTAACCTTTCTCTGATACTCAGTCCTGCAAACTCTATTTGCCTTGGTTTTCCTGGACTCTCAGTTTCTTCTCCATAACTCAGGGACCCCACTGTACTTTGCCTGAGGTTGCCCTCTTTACACTGTGGTCTTCAAAGCCTCTCTAGACAATAATCTAGAACAGTTGTACGGTTGGCCTCAGTTTCCTTTCTTTCGGGGATTACCGACTTTTTCCCCTGATGTCCAGTGACTTGAGAGCCATTTTAAAATTTATTTTGAGCCGGGCTCGGTGGCTCAGCCTGTAATCCTGTACCTTTGGGAGGCTGAGGTGAGTGGATTGCCTGAGCCCACGGGTTCGAGACCCGCCTGGGCAGGCGAGACCTCATCTCTATGATAAATCAAAAAATCAGCCGGGAGTGGTAGCGCATGCCTGTAATTCTGGCTACTCAGAAGGCTGAGGCGGAAGGATCACCGGAGCCCAGCAGGTCGAGGCTGCGGTGGCCGGGAGCGGCCACTGCACTCCAGTCTGGGCGACAGAGTGAGACTCCAACTCAAAATAAATAAATAAAAAAAATAAAATAAAATAAAATTTATTTTGTCCAGTGTTTTAGTTGCTTCAGATGATGGAGTTAATCTGGTCCTTGTTACTCTATCTTGGTACTGTTTAAGCTGTATTTAATTGTGTGTTTTAAAGCCAGTGTCAGGAAAATTCTCAGTTCATTTGTGTTATCTGGTCTTCCAGATACCTACCAATATTTAAAAGCCTGTGTGGTTTTTCTGCATGTATATGGCATTCTGATCTTAGTTCTCTATTCTAGTGGCACACAAAGTAGCTGGTTCACAAACTTTGTTACTGGTCTGTGTTGGAATGAGAAACATTCCACAATGTACCTAACTGCATTGCTTCCTTCACTGATAAAGTATTGCTATAAAAAGTTGTTAGGCAAACCTATCAGTGTACTTAGTAACATAGCTAATTTAGATTTTGTGCAAACCCTTTATCTTGATAGTCTGGTAGCAAACTGTCAGTGGCCTAGCACTGGTCTCTGGTCATACTTTTGAGTAGTCTGCTTATACTTTATGCTACTTTGTTTAAATGAACAAATGTAGACTATATATTTAAAATGCTTTTAATTAGCCGGGCTCGGTGGCTCAGCCTGTAATCCCGTGCCTTTGGGAGGCTGAGGTGAGTGGATTGCCTGAGCCCGCGGGTTCGAGACCCGCCTGGGCAGCGAGACCTCATCTCTACAATAAATCAAAAAATCAGCCAGGCGTGATAGTGCACGCCTGTAATTCCGGCTACTTGGAAAGCTGAGGCAGAAGGATCGCCGGAGCCCAGCAGGTTGAGGCTGCGGTGGCCGGGAGCGGCCACTGTACTCCAGTCTGGGCGACAGAGTGAGACTCCAACTCAAATAAATAAATAAATAAATAAAATGCTTTTAATTGAGCTCAAGAATACTGATTGGTTCTGTAAGATTTTAACTAGGTTTACTCAGTTGGGATTATAAAAGAAAGCTAGCATCTAGAAGCCTTAACCTATATTATCTTCAATTGCCTTGATTTTTTTAAAAGTATATAATTAGATGGTTTTTGGCATATTTACAGAGTCATGCCATCACTGCCACAGTCTAATTTTAGGACATTTTCATCATCTCAAAAAGAAATCTTGAGTGCATTAGCAGTCACCTCTTAGATGTTTGCCTCCAGCCTTAGAAAGCCAGTAATCTACTTTCTTTCTGTCTATATTTGCCTTTTCTGGGCATTTATATAAACAGAATCATACAAAATCTGGTCTTTTGTGTCTGGCTTCATTGATTTAGCATAATGATTTTGGAGTTCATCCATGAATCAGTACTTTGTTTCTTTTTATTGCTTATGATAGTCCATATCTTGATTGTTCTTTAAAAAATTCATTCAGTAGCAACAAAGTCTCACTTTGTTACTCTTGAACTCCTGGGTTTCTTTTGCCTCAGCCTCTCCAGTAGCTGGGACTATAGCTGTGCACCACCATGCCTGCCTCTAATCTTGATTTTTGAGACAAATCTTTTTCTGACTTTAAAAAAAAATTATTTTCAGATTCTCTATCATCTTTATTGGTATACCTAGTATCATAGCAGTGTTTGAACTAGCTTCATAATTTTCATCTTTTTTGGGCAAACTTTTAGTTGCTACATTTTCTGTTTTTGAATCAGATATTTTAAAATAGTAATTGAATTTGGATATGATTAACAGTGCATGTTTTATACATTATTACATAGCACACTTAATGTTTTCCTCCCTCCCTCCCTCCTCCCCCTCCTCTCCCATCCCCCTTCCTTCCTTCCTTCCGAGACAGGGTCTTGCTCTGTTGCCCAGGCTAGATAATTTTTTTCTTAATTGCATGGTGTCAGATGAGTTACTTGATTTGAATACTAGACAGGGATTAATAGTGAATTAGAGTGAAGACAGACTCAATAGTATGGAACTGAGTTGTTTTTTTTTTAATGTAACAGTCTGTTTTTAAGTCATTTTAAGTCTGTGGGAGCAGATTTGCTTTACATAATGGTTAAGGGACCTAGTTACTTTTCCTATCATTTCACTGCCCACTCCTTAGACTCCTAGAGAATTTATGTCTTTGTGATAGAAACTTGATCTCTGGCATATTCTGATTTCAGGTGACTGAAAAGGGGAAAGAGATCTTTGACAAGGTGTGGTCAGTAATTTAAGTTATAGACGTGGAATATATATTACTTCTATATAGTAATATATATTCATTTATATTTCATTGATGAGAATTTAGATGACTGTAGTTAATTATAAGAGAAACCAAGTATAGTTGGGCAGCCATATGCATTACTATGGCTGAAAGAAGACCATAATTTGGCAGACAACCAGCAGTCTCGACCACAACACCAACGTAGTAGTCTTTGACTTTAGCAGTTTGTGAATGAGATCTGGAAAACGTCTTTGATACCCTTATAACTTAGTCTATGTACCATGTTAAGAAAGGTCATATCAAGAGTAGATAAAAATCAAATTACCAAAGTTTTAGTACCTTGATTGTTAAAATTAAATGTTCAGTTACTTGGAAAACTTTTTATTTGAGAATAGGAAAGTTGAAATCATTCTCAACTCTACCGTTTACTGGCTGTATAACCTTTGGTAAATCACTTAACTTCTCTGTGGCTCAATTTTCTTATATGTAAACGAGCATCATACTTGTTCCTAATTCTTAGGCCATGTGCAGATCAAATGAGAATGTGTATAAAGCATGTAACATACCATTTCCATCACAGTAGTTCTCAAGAGAGCTGTTAATGTTATCAGTACATTTGGAATCTGGTTTTCAACACAAGCAGTTTAAGGCATTTAGTATCTAATATATGGGATTGCCAAAAATAATTTTTGAGGTTATGATCTTATTGAATTTGTTTCCCTTTCACCAGTTGTTATCAAGAAAAGAAGACACAAAATGCTTAATTTTAATACATAGAGGTGATTATAACCTATGTGTATATAGCAATATATTTCTTTAAGCCAATTACTGTAATTTTATACCTGCTTTGCTAAGTGATAGTCTTAGAAAATTCATAATATATTGCTCTAAAATGTATTTATATGCTTTTTAATTAATCTGTAATTTCTGTGTTGACTCATACTGAACTATAAGATGAAGCATTTTTATAGTTTATTTCATAAGACTGTATCATTGAATAGTTCCCATTCAATTTCATTAAAATAAAAAACAACTTAATGTAAGTAAAATTATACTACTTTAAATTTTTCTACTTATTCCTTGCCTCTTTAAAAGTGTATGTGTTAAAAATGTTTAAAAAATCACTTGTCTATGAAATATATTCATATTCAGAAAACAATTCAAACATTAGGTAATTTATAGCCCAACTTCCCTCTCCTCTTCAACCAAAACAAATTAATGCTTGGCTCTGTTATTTTCTTATAAAAATATAATTGAAGTACATTTGTCATAGCATATTTTTTAATGAGTATAAGATAACCCTCATTATATTTGGTAGCACAGATATGCATCACTTAACTGTGGGGATACATTCTGGGATATGTGTCATTAAGTGATTTTGTTGTGTGAACGTCATAAAGTACACTTACACAAACCAGATCATATAGCCTTACTGCACACCTAGGCAACGTGGTATGGCCTATTGCTCTCAGGCTACAAATACAGCATGTTACTGTACTGAATACTCTAGGCAGTTGTAACACAATGGTAAGCATTTGTGTATCTAAACATATCTAGACATTTTAGAAAAAGTACAGTAAAAATATGGTATGAAACATAAACAGTGGTACACCTGTATAGAGGGCACTTACCATTAATGGAACTTGCAAGACTGGAAGTGCTCTAGGTGAGTCGATGAGTGAATGTGAAAGCCTAGGACATTTCTGCATATTTCTGTATACTTTGGCTACTCTAAATTTATAAAAAATATTTTTTCTTTAATAATAAGTTTACCATGGCTGGCTAATTTTGTGATTTATTGTAGAGCCGAGGCCTCACCAAGTTACCCAGAGTTCAAGCAGTCTTCTTGCTTTGGCCTCCCAAAGTGCTGGGATTACAGGTGTGAGCTACCATGCCCAGCCCTTACTGTGATTTTTTTTACTTTGTAAACTTCAAACTTTTTTTTAAAACTTTTTGACTTTTTTGTATTAGCACTTAGCTTCAAACACAAACACATTGTACAGCTGTACAAAAATGTTTTCTTTCTTTATATCCACATTCTGTAAATGTTTTTCTATTAAAAAATATATTTGCCAGCCGGGCTCGGTGGCTCAGCCTGTAATCCCGCGCCTTTGGGAGGCTGAGGTGAGTGGATTGCCTGAGCCCGCGGGTTCGAGACCCGCCTGGGCAGCGAGACCTCATCTCTACAATAAACCAAAAAATCAGCCGGGCGTGGTAGTGCATGCCTGTCATTCCGGCTACTTGGAAGGCTGAGGCGGAAGGATTGCCCCAGAGCCCAGCAGGTCGAGGCTGCAGTGGCCGGGAGCGACCACTGCACTCCAGTCTGGACGACAGAGTGAGACTCCAACTCAAAAAAAAAAAAAATGTGTATATATATATATATATATATGGTTGATTTCTAGAAACTAGAGAAGATGCATTTATAGTCTGTGTAGCTGTCTACATAACTTGTTATTTTAGTTGATTTCAAGAAGCAGGGTGTTTGAGAAAAGCCAGATTAAATCAAATGAATGAGATTAATTTAAAGTCTAGCAAGTTTTATGAATAATTCTTCTGCCAATAATTTGTTATTTGAAGTATTGGTACTAATTTACTAAATTGTACCATGGATACATTATAAATCCAGAATACCATAGTTTCTTTTAGATAATTGTCAGTGATACTGTATCTGTTTTCTTCTTACATTTTCATTTATAATCAGAGCTGATTTTGTCTTTTTAAAAAAATATGTGAATAAATGTTTTCTGGTACTTCAAATACTTTTAGTGTGTGTTTAGCGACATGGATGAGTGGTTCATAATATTATCTGGTTATTCATATCTGAGGGTTATGACTTGTGGGAATTGGTAATAGTGGCTCATGTTAACAGTGATTTCTCATTTGGTGAGGGGGTATGTCCCCTGCATGAATCTGAAATGCCCAAACCTCTTTGCCCCAATTTTTGTGATTGTTTCTATCTTGGTATACAATGTAGCAGGTTTTTTGTTTTATATTTGAATTATTAGGTCCCTCTGACAAGATTTATTTTATTATTTTAAAGTTACATTTTAAAAGAAGGTATGATTCTTAGTTTGAAATGACACCAGAATCCTTAGCCTTTTCATATTGAGAAAAACTGAGCCACATTGATGTGCTTATGCTTAGCTCAGATATGAAAACTGGAAGCCTGAAGAACAATCCCTATTTTATAATTTTCATGTCTTTTAGAAATAAGCTTGGAATGGGGAAGCTATCAGGTACCTTTACAGATACCAAAGAAAGATTCTAAGACTCTTAAGTTATAGTAAGAATGAATTTGCAATTCATTATAACGTTAACCTACTCATAGATAAAGCTATTAGTTCGTGTTTTGCATTCAGTTGCTAATGATTTTTTTTCTAATTCTTTTCCTATGCATTGCCTGAAATGCTGTTTACCCAATATAGAGTTTCATTACTTACAAAATCGGAAAACCTAGGGAGAAATACTTAGATTAAGTCTGTAGCCTATTTGCAGTGCCAAGAAAGCATTTGGTAAAACTGAAAATAAAAATTAAAAAAAAAAACCTATTTAGAAACCTCTCTGGCTATCTTTTTAAATCAACAAGACAAACACTGAAAATGTATCCAAGTTTAGAGGAATCATTGTGTATTGACAACATTTATTGCAGAGGGAATACATATTATTTGCTTCCTCTGGTATTGTGGCATTGGAACCAAAAAGCGTTTAGTTTTATATAGCAATTTTTGTTTAGTGTTGGCAGATTCAGACTGACAAACATTTGCTTTGAGCAAAAATAAAAACTATAGAGTATATCTAACCACTATTGTAATACAATGTAGCAATTATCCTATTCTAGCAAAATATTTAAAATGATATCCTATCTATAAGTGAAATACTTAGGTGAGTTACTTTATGCAAATTAAAGTGACATAAGTACTATATAATTGCTGGACTCGGTGGCTCAGCCTGTAATCTCGAGCTTTGGGAGGCTGAGGTGAGTGAATTGCCTCAACTCGCGGGTTCGAGACCTGCCTGGGCAACTTGGTGAGACCTCATCTCTACAATAAATCAAAAAATTAGCCGGGCGTGGTAGTGTGCACCTGTAGTTCCAGCTCTTTGGAAGGCTGAGGCGGAAGGATTGCTGGAGCCCAGCAGCTCGAGGTTGCAGTGGCCGGGAGCGTGCCACTGCACTCCAGTCTGGGCGACAGAGACTACAACTCAAAAAAAAAAACAAACAAAGTGCTATATAATTGACACTTTTAACTTGGCAGAGTGGTAATTTTTAAAGTTTTTGTTGTTATTTTGGATAGGTATTATTGTTCTGGGGATCTTAATTTACTAATTCTTTTGTTATGTATTTTTTCACAGCAGACTATATACATTGTTACTTTTGAGTCTTAAAATTTAAATGTATACATTTTATATATGTATACATTTTATATATGTATACATTTTACATATGTATACATTTTATATATGTACACATTTGTATACATATATATGTATACATATGTATACATTTATATATGTATACATTTATATATGTATACATTTGTATAAAATTTTATAAATAGACAAAAATATATTATCTCCATTTAACTGATTTTAAAACAGATTTAAAGAGGTGGCCCTTAATCAGCTTCTTATGAGTTACTTTTCTTAATTGATGTGATAAGCATTTTGAAGCTTTTAAATTATCTGTTTAAAGTAGAATATTCTATTTTAAGTAGAAATACATTTAATTTGTTACTGCCTCTTTTGTATTTGTTTTCGTATCTTTAAATATTTGTTTAGGTCTCTGAGTCACATTGGCAAGAACATTAGGAACATTGCTGTAGGTGTTTATTTGCTGCTTTGATGGCATTTAGTGATCTATGCAAGAATTGGGTGAGAAAAAGAAAAGTGACTAATTTTTAATTTTTTTTCCTCATTTTTGTGGCCTGCCCCCTGGTGGAGAAGTTAGTAAAATCTACAAACAGCATACAGGAAAAGTCTGAAGGGGGAAAATCTACATAAATTAATAATTGGTTAATTTAGTATATGAAAATTTAAACATATGTTCGAATATTCATACCTTATAAGTTTTGGAAGGGACAAATGTATTAAAATCTTATGAATACATAATTTCTTAAAAATAGACAAATTTGCCTTAATGATTATGTTTTTATGTTTCTTGGTATACCTTGTTTTTCTTTTTCAGGGTCTTGCTGAAGTATCACAGAGTTTAAAAACAGAAAACGAAGAGCTTAAGAAGAGGTATAATGATGCCACATCCAAAGCTCTCCAGCTTGAGGAAGATATTGTATCAGTGACACATAAAGCCATTGAAAAAGAAACTGAATTAGACAGGTATTTCTGATGCTTTTAAAAATAACTTGAATGTTTTAAAGTTGCTTTGGTCTACATTAATGTTACTTTATCTGAACTCAGTTTGAAGGACAAACTCAGGAAGGCACAACATGAAAGAGAACAACTTGAATGTCAATTGAAGACAGAAAAGGATGAGAAGGAACTTTATAAGGTAATTTATTCTTTCCATTTCTATAGTTGTCTGCTGCTTCGTAACAGGTTATCCCAAAACAGGGACTGTGGGTCATGAATTTGGGAGCAACTTAGCTGAGTGGTTCTTGCTTCTGGTCTCTTATGTAGTTGCCATCAGGAGGTTGGCAAGGGCTGCAGTCAGCTAAATGGCTTGATTGGGACTGGAAGGTCTGCTTTTAAGATGGCTCACTCACGTGGCTATTGGCAGGAGGCCCTTCAGCTTTTCTCTATGTGATCTCTCCATAGGCTGCTTGAACATTCTCACAGCATGGCAGCTAACTTCTCTTGGAGTAAGTGATTCAGGAGGAAGAAGGAGAAAGTGACAGTCATGGTGTTTATCACCCCTAAAAGTTTTCAGAGAATTAATTTATTGCTATTTTAGATACTTAGCAGGTTCTGTTTAATACGTCAAAGAGGTTTAATGGTAATAAGACACTTATTTATCAGAATTTACATAATCAAGTGTTCTCTCCCTTTAAGCATATACGTTGGAAGAACATTAATTTATTTCAGTGATGATCATGTTTTAGAGTTTGGCTTTTCTAAAAGTTATCTTCTGAGACTGTCGTTTTGCAAAAATATCCTCACTGCAAATCTTGGCATTTAAAGTTTTTCTTTCTTTTTAAAGCAGTCCTGAAAATATAGGTAGTTAATTGTCAGTAACGTTGTGGGTACAAATGGAGACATTCTTTCATTAGTGACTCATAAGTATTTCTTGAATTTAGTTCTAGTTGAGAAATTTCAAGAGCATTTTGTGTTTAGTCAGCTTCATGTTAAAATACTTTTATGAGCTGATGATTATGAAAATTAGAGTATTTTAATTTTTTTTATTTTTTATTTTTTTTGAGTTGGAGTCTCAAACTGTCGCCCAGACTGGAGTGCAGTGGCCGCTCCCGGACACCGCAGCCTCGACCTGCTGGGCTCTGGCGATCCTTCCGCCTCAGCCTTCCAAGTAGCCGGAATTACAGGCTTGCGCTACCACGCCCGGCTGATTTTTTGATTTATTGTAGAGATGAGGTCTTGCTGCCCAGGCGGGTCTCGAACCCGGGGGCTCAGGCAATCCACTCACCTCAACCTCCCAAAGGCACGGGATTACAGGCTGAGCCACCGAGCCCAGTAGATTATTTTAAAAGTGATGCTGCAAAGGTGTTGACTGCTGATGCTTTCACAGAATCAGGAGTTAATATTTTATCCTTGTGAGCAGGAAATAGTTCTTCAGTTTTACATACATATAGAGAGTCAAGTGCAAGAAATATGTTAGTTCATTTCTCTCCACTACTTTTAACGAAGCAAGATACACTTGATAGTGGATACTAGGTGTTTATACTCTTTATAGTTACAGTTATGGAATTTGATTTGTTTATCTGTTATGTGCAAATCAGCAACAGCCAAAGTTCATGGAATAATTAATATAGTTAGGTTAACTAATCAACAAATTTAGGCATGTGGGGAATAAATTTTTAGATAGATAGTACTTTTTCATATGCAAAATATTAAATTGTTTGAGTTGTTGTTTTCCAGAATCTGGTCATGACCTTATATTTGAATATGCCTGTAACATAATTTGTTTCCCCAAAAGAACAGCCAAGTCTCTTTGCACTTTTAAAGAGAACCTGAAATCATTAAATCAAAGGAAAAGACTTTAGAGATCAGGTAATGTAGTTAGACCTTAGAATTAACTTCTGCGGGAAAATTTTAAAAACTTAGAAAAGTGGTGTTCTGCTCCTACATACTTAGCTATTAGTTGGCAAAACCTGATATCCTGAATCCTTGTCTGGTGTGTTTTTTCTTCCTTTGATTATCTTTGGATTAAAGATAAATAATGGTATTTTAAGCTTTGACCATGGTTATGGAGTTAGAATATTCTTGGCATTTTTAAACACTGTTATAGGTACATTTGAAGAATACAGAAATAGAAAATACCAAGCTTGTGTCAGAGGTCCAGACTTTAAAGAATTTAGATGGGAACAAAGAAAGCATGATTACTCATTTTAAAGAAGAGATTGGCAGACTGCAGTTCTGCTTGACTGAAAAGGAAAATCTGCAAAGGACTTTCCTGCTTACAACCTCAAGTAAAGTAAGTACTTTTGCAACATGTATGTGAAGATTGTAAAACATAACTCTATTGAATGTTGTATATAATGTGATTGTTTTTAATTCATCCCCAACCTTTTCTTTTGAAAAAGTTTGGACCTACAAAATAGTTGGAAGAACAGAACACTGTTCTGTTCTAACTATGTTCTAACTATGGACCCTAAAATATTTTACTATTCTTTGTTTTGTTTCCCGAACCATTTTTATTGCAGGCATTATGATAATTCACCCTAAGTACTTAACCTTTTGCCCTTGTGAACAAGTACATTCTTCTGTACAACCACAATATCATTATCACACATAAGAATGTAACATTGATAGGATAATATTAATTTTAATATATAGTCTAGTTAGTCCACATTCATATTGCCCAAATATATCTTTGTATTACCTTTACAGATTTTTTGATCCTGGCAGTCAAAAATTACTCATTAATTTGTTATGTTTTGAGTTTGTTTTAATCTAGAATAGTGCCCCTATACTTTTTTGTTGTTTTTGTATAAATAGTGTCCTTACACTTATTATGACTTTGAAATTTTTGGAGAAGTCAAGCTAGTGTGATGGAATGCTCCATTATATGAATTTGTCTATTGTTTCCCTATGACTAGATTCAGGGCAGATATTTTTGCAAGAAAAGACAGATTTTGTTTTGTCCGTTCTGTTGTAGTCATATCAAAGTTATATAATATCAGTTCCCATTCTTGATAATGTTAGGCTTGATAATTTGCTTGAAGTTATGTCTGCCTGTCTCTATATGAGTGCCTTTCAGTTCCCTCTTTGTGATGAAGTAATCTGTGTGAACATTCCAACAACCTTTCACCCAATGGTTTTATTATCCTTTGATGTTCCTCACCTGCATGAGCTATTACATTAGTAATAGTGGTTGCAAAATGGTGATTTTTAAAATTCTATCATTTCTTCTATATTTATTGATGTGTTCTTTTATAACGAGGAAGTTCCTGTTACCCTCTCCTTCTTTTTTCTATATCATTATAGACTTACAAGTGTTTTGTTCTGTGTATTATTACACATGATCATCATTTTTTTTTTCCATACCCAGATTGTTCTAAATTTAACCAGGGGTATCTTTTTCTTTTTTTTGAGTTGGAGTCTCACTTTGTCACCCAGGCTGGAGGGCAGTGGCATGCTCCCGGCCACCGCAGCCTCGGCCTGCTGGGTTCCAGTGATCCTTCCACCCCAGCTTTCCAAGTAGCTGGAACTACAGGCACACGCTACCACGCTTGGCTAGTTTTTAATTTATTGTAGAGATGAGGTCTTGCCAAGTTGCCCAGGTGGGTCTCAAACCCGCAGGCACAGGCAATCCTCTTGCCTCAGCCTCCCAAAGTGCTGGGATTACAGGCTGAGCCACCGAGCCCGGCCTGGGGGAACCTTTTCAAACCTGCTTTTGTGTCCTGATATGTCCCCATAATCCTTAATACTTTCTTGCTCTGTGGCATAACTGTACGTTCTAGCTTCAGATTCTGCCCTAGATTTGTTATTACTATTTCTTCAGGGAACTTTGGTTCTTTTAGTAAGGGCATTTTGAAACCAAGAGCTGGATCCTGTTGCTACTAGAAGGTTCTTCTTCTTTGTACTTTCAGTGGACATTTGACATCTTTCATTTATATTGATATCTCTAATTCAGATTTAATACCGTAGGGTTCTTCCTTTCCTTTATTCCGTGTTTATATATCTCATCTTCCAGTGTGAGAACTCATGTTTCCAAAACATTATTATTCTCTTTTACTCTACTGAGCCATATACACCAGTAGTTTCACAATTATCATGTCAGTACACTTTCAACAATAAATCTCCTAAATAAAGTTAAGGTCTTTTCCCAGCTCTTTTTTCTTAGAATATACTTCACTAAGGGTGTGTAGAAAATCATGTTCAAAAGTTACATAGTTTTTTAAACATATTTATAAATTTGTTATACAGTTTTTTTTTGTGTTTAATTTTAATATTTGCTTTTATTCTAATCTTTTATTTTAATTTTATTTTTGAGTATGTAAAACATTTGCATTGTCAGAGGTTTAGGTGATATTAAAAAGTACTTGATGCCTCACTCTCTTCACTATTCTTTTGACTTCTTTCTTACTGTATCCATAGGTAAACATTTTAATTAATTTCTAGTTTATCCTTTCTTTATTTCTTAATTTGAAAATTTTTTTTACTTTAAGGATATGGGGTACAATTCAGCATTAGGTACATAAGTGGTACAGGTTAAGTTTGGGGCTCCCTTTGGTCCTGACTTTGCCTGGTTTGAGATCAGGTACCCTTATTGATGTTATGTGCCCCCTGCCCAAAACAGCAGTTTCCTGCTACTGCCAATCCTGTTCTTACAGTATTATGATAAATGTTCAGAATGCACTTATGAGTGAGGAATGTGGTACTCAGTTCTTTGTTTCTATGATAGATCACTGAGTCTGATAGACTCTAAATCCATCTAAGTTGCTGCAAAGTTAATAATTTTGTCCTTTTTTATGGCTCTGTAATATTCCATTGTGTATACATTCACATTTTTTTTTAATCCAATCCACTTTGAGTGGGCAGCACAGTTGGTTCCATGTTTTTGCTGTTATGAATAATGGTACAGTAAACATGCGTGTCTTTTTTTTTTTTGAGTTGGAGTCTCACTCTGTTGCCCAGACTGGAGTGCAGTGGCTGCTCCCGGCCACCACAGCCTTGACCTGCTGGGTTCCGGCAATCCTTCTGCCTCAGCCTTCCAAGTAGCTGGAATTACAGGCATGCACTACCACACCCGGCTGATTTTTTGATTTATTGTAGAGATGAGGTCTCGACAAGTTGCCCAGGCGGGTCTGGAACCCACGGGCTCAGGCAATCCACTCACCTCAGCCTCCCAAAGGCGCGGGATTACAGGCTGAGCCACCGAGCCCGGCACAAGTGTCTTTTTTATAAAATGATTTGAGTTCTTCCAGGTAGATTCCCAGAAGAGGGATTGCTGGGTTGTATGGAAGGTTGATTTTCAGATCTTTTTAAAAAAATTATTTATTTATTATAGAGTTGTGGGGTACATGTGAGGATTTACTACATAAGTAGGCTGCATGTCAATGAAGTTTGGGCTTTTAGGTGGCCCTCACTCCCCCTGGTTAGTAGACCATGTACCCTTTGTGTTGTCACATGTACCCTGCTCTCCTCCCTCCCCCCCAGCAGTGTCTAGCAACTGCTAATTGCACCCTTGTGCTAATGTGACTAGTAATGAGGGCTCACTTATGAGTGAGAATGTGCAGTATTCAGTTCTTTGTTTCTGTGATAGTTCACTTAATATGATGGTCTCCAGCTGCATCCAAGTTGCTTTGAAGATCATGCTGAATCACCACACTGTTTTCCACAGAGGTTGTACTAATTTACACTTGTAAATTACAGTGTACAAGTGTTCCCTTTTCCTTGCATCTTCTCCAGCATCTACTGTTTTTTGAGTTACTGGTGATGGCCACCCTGACTGGAGTCTGGTGGTATCTCAGTCTGGTTTTAGTTTATATTTCTTGGATGATTAGTGAGGCTAAGCTGCTCATGTCTTCTTTTGAGAAGTGTCTATTCATATCTTTTGCCCACTTAAAAAAAAATTTATTATAAAGATGTGGGGTACAATTCAGGGTTAGGTATATAAATATTGATCATGCAGGTACCCTTGTTGATGAGGTATGCCCCTTCCTCCCCTAGCAGTTTCCCTCAACTGCCAACCCTATCCCCCCAACAGTTTCCCTCTACTGCCAATCACTTTCTTATAGCATTATAATTGTTCAAGATCCGCTTATGAGTGAGAACATATGGAACTCTTTTCTTTGTTTCTGTGATAAATCACTGAGTATGATCGACTCCAAATCCGTCCGAGTTGCTGGGCTCGGTGGCTCACCCTGTAATCCCAGCACTTTGGGAGACCGAGGTGAGTGGATTGCCTGAGCCTGCGGGTTCAAGACCCACCCGAGCAACTTGACGTGACCTCATCTCTACAATAAATCAAAAAATTAGCCAGGCGTGGTAGCTCGTGCCTATAGTTCCAGCTACTTGGAAGGCTGAAGTGGAAGGAATCTCCAGAGCTCAGCAGGTTGAGGCTGCAGTGGCCGGGAGCGTGCCACTGCACTCCAATCTGGGCGACAGAGTGCGACGCCAACTCAAAAAAAAAAAATTCACCTTTGTTCACTCTTTAATAGGGCTTTTTGTGTGTGTGTGTGTGTGTGTGTGTGTGTGTGGCACATTTGAGTTCCTTGTAGATTCTGGATGTTAGGCCTTTGTCAGATATACAATTGGCAAATATTTTTTCTCGTTCTGTGGATTGTCTCCCTACTCTCTTGATGGTTTTTTTTGCTTTGCAGAAGCTTTTCAGTTTATCTTTTTTTTTGTTTCTTTTTGCAAAAAGAAGTCTATATACACACATTTCTCTATCCTCTTCTGTCTTAAAAAACAAAAGATAGCATTACTATACATACTCTTTTGAACTTTTTTTTTTACTGAACAATATAAATTGTCAGTTATTCCATATTAGTTCACAGAGATCTTCCTTGTTTTTAAAATGGGTGCACAATATTCCGTTATATAGATTTACCTTGATTTGCTCATTACCTCTTATAATGTTAGGTTGTTTGTTTTCAATATTTTGCTGTTAAACATACTCAGGCATAGTTCATGTATCACTTAAAATATCAGAAGTGCATGACATTTAGAATTAATGATTATTCCCCAAATTCTAGTTTTTTAATGTAGCAGATTGCAAATTCAAATATGTGAAGTGCATCTGATTATTTATTTGTTTTTTAATAAGATGCTAAAAATATCTCTAAGCATCTTTTTCCTATTTAAGCGAGACTTCTGTGAGGCAAAGCATAGTTTTGGAATTACCTGGGAAAATGCTAGTCACTAAAGCTTTTTAAAAGATTTAAAAGCAATGCAAAGTTATGGTTATAAAAAAATTCAAACAGTATATGAGGGCACAAAGTAACCCCCATCCTTTTGCAGATAAGTCATAGAATTTTTAATTTTTCTAGACATCTTCTATGACTGTATAGACATACAAATCACATTTGACTTCTGCAATTACAAGAGGTGCTCAAAGTGGTTACCATCAGCGTAAAGACATTTCTGATTATGGCAAACTACTCCAGGACTTGGTGCTATGTGAGACCTCCCAGATCTTCCCTTGTGCACATCACACACAGTACCTTGCATCTCATACTTATCACAAATGTATGCAATTATTAGGCATGTTGGAGGTTCTGTTGCATACTCAAGCCTTCATTGTTGTACTTCTACAGCATTCTTGAATTTCAAATAACACTTCAAAATTGTTTTGCACTTCTTGAACAACAACCATTTGCTTTGTCCTGCCTGCCACTTGGTGATGCCAGCATTCATTTGATTACTGCCATCTTTTGAGTGAACGTCATACTCACATTGCTACCATAATTCAATTCAACTTTGAAAAGTAATACATAGATAACATCTCTTAAAATGTGTATACGTTTTTTTGGTACTCCTGCTATATAATGTTCCAAAACTTCTTTCCTTTTTAAAACAATTTATAGAATGTCTGGATATCTTGGACTATGAATACACATGTAGATCTTTCGCATTCATAATTACAGCTGCGTAGTGTTCCTTTTTTTCATTTAACAGCAATGTAGTATGTAATTGTTTTTAATTGTTTACAGTCTTCAGCTTTTATAAGCACGCTGGAGTAAATGTCCTTATGCAGATATGTAGGCACATTTATAAATTTGCAGAGTAAATTTCCTCAAGTGGAATTACTGGGCCAGTGGACATTTAAATTTTGATAGTTATTTTCAAATTACCTTTCCAAAAATGCTCTATTGGTCTTTATACTCACCAAGGGTATGTGAGATATATTACTGTTTATAATGACTGTGTAGACTTTCATTGTATGGAGGTGGTATATAATAGTTTATTTATAATAAATTTATTATAGTTTATTTAGTTTATAATAAGTTCTCATATTGTTAGATATGTTAGATTCTTTTTTTTTTTTTGAGTTGGCGTCTCACTTCTTCGCCTAGGCAGTGGCACACATGCTCACGGCCACTCCAGCATTGACCTTCTCGGCTCCAGCGATCCTTCCACCTCAGCCTTCCGAGTAACCGGAACTACAGACACATGCTACCACGCCTGGCTATTTTTATTTTATTGTAGAGACGAGGTGTCACCAATTTTCCGGGCTGGTCTTGAACCTGCGGGCTCAGGCAATCTACTCGCCTCTACCTCCCAAAGTGCTGGGATTACAGGCTGAGCCATCGAGCCTGGTCATGTTAGATTCTTAATAATTTTTCAGTAGTTTAATATTTTATCATATCCTTATAAAGCTAAACCTATGTCCATACCCTTTAATAATTTCTTAGGAACAGGGAAATACAATTGCTAGATCAAAAGCCATGAGATTTTTTTTAAGGTGTTTAAGAATGTTTTAAAAATCTGATGAGAAAGCTTATACCAGTTTATATAAGCCTGTTTGTGAATTTGCCACTTTCCCTAAACCCTTCCAAATGCTAAGGTGTTACTGGTTTTAAAAGAAGGTGAATGGTATATGTTTTAATTTATTTGTTGATTGGTTGCTGATGAGTTGAATTTTTAAATGCATAATAGCCATTTCGTCCTTTTAAAAATGTCCGTGAGTTCATGCTTTTTGCCAGTTTTTTTCCTCCTTCTTGATTAGAAAAGTTGTTTATTTCAGAGTATTATTATATGTTTCTTGAATATATTACAGATAATTTTCCTCAAGTTCTTTTTCGACATATAGAAGTTGACAATATTTGGATAGTTACATCTGTTAGTGTTATGCCCACAAAGATTTTGTCTATGCCAACATTATATAAACATTTTCTTTCCTTCTAAGGGAATAACAATTTAAAAATCAAGATTGGGTTATATTTTTTCTGATTTTACATTATTTTTATTACAGAGATCATAAATAGGGAAGTTGAATAAACTAAGTTTATTGTGTTCTTAATGTCTAGTTAATATTAAAGGGAATAATTTCATCATGACAGTTTTAACTTTTTAAAGATACATTTAGGTTTTGTTAAGAGGTGCTAGTTACTTTTCATTTTCCCAGTGCCTCATCTTTACTATTTGTATATCAATATTTTAATTTTAGAATGAAGATCTAAGTCTGTTCTGTTTTTCATAATGATATAGCATGATAGATTAATGTTATATTGTACGTCTTTTAGGTTAGAAAGTAGGAAACATCTTTTAACCAAAATTTTTGGTGTTACAAAGAAGATTTTGAAGTTATTTTCACTGGTGATCATAAAAAAATAAGTCTCATTTGTTCCAGCTGCAGAGATTCCGTGGGATGGGATATTTTATTTGAGCCTGAGTTTAGCCAGATCGTTAAGCACAGGCGTGTTTCTTGACTCTCTGTACTTTAGATTCCTCATATATTTAGTAGTAGCAGTGCTGCCCCATACCTAGGGATGTGATGTGGGGAATCTAAAGCAAAATCAAACCTTAAGTTTTTTATAGACATGTACTGTATGTAAGTCATGAGTAGAAAAGCAGTATTTAAAATTTTTGCTCAGTTGAAATAACATGTACAAATTGTTTCTGTTTTTTACTTGAATGGTCTAATTCTAAATATATGTATCTGTTTTCTTCAGGAAGATACACTTCTTTTAAAGGAGCAACTTCGTAAAGCAGAGGAACAAGTTCAGGCAACTCGGCAAGAAGTTGTCTTTCTGGCTAAAGAACTTAGTGACGCTGTCAATGTGCGAGACAGAACGATGGCAGATCTACATACTGCACGTTTGGAAAACGAGAAAGTAAAAAAGCAGTTAGCTGAAGCACTGGCCGAACTTAAACTAAATACTATGAAAAAAGATCAGGTAAATCAAGTTAATTTTGAATTTCCATGCTGATTAAAAAAAAAAATCACTGTAAGCTTATGAAAGAGCAAATTGTGTTAAAATAAATCAGATTCCTGACCAGAGAGTTTTAAGTGTCCATTCCTATTTTCATTGTAACTTCTTGGATTACGATTGATGTGTGCTTTAAGAAAAACTTCTATAAGCAAAATTCCTAGTGGTTACAAAAGCCACTCAATTATTATTGAAATATATTGACGTCAGTTATTTATTGCTTTGTTTGGAATCTCTTATTTACTAGCTGTATAAAGTGGTATTGTGGTTGCTTAAGAGAGTATTAATTGCTCCTCAGAAGTTGGATTATTTTTCTCTAGTTTTTTTTTTTAAAGAACTTTACTTCTAAGAATATAAAGTTGGATTTATTAGGAGGTCTAATTGCTCAGGTCTAATTGCTCTGTAACCAAACCCCTAAACAAAGAAAAAAGTAAAATGAATTTGGGATCTAGTATTACCTTAGGAAGTATCAGATTTTTGTTTTGTTCTTCGAGTGTTTGCTTCTCTCTTAGAACAAGAATGATACACTAGAACACGAACTGAGAAGAGAAGTTGAAGATCTGAAACTTCGGCTTCAGATGGCTGCAGATCATTATAAAGAAAAATTTAAGGAATGCCAAAGGCTACAAAAGCAAATAAACAAACTTTCAGATCAGTCAGTAAGTATCATTGAATTCATACATAGTGAAATATTTAATTGGGATTTTTGTTTGCAAGTCAGATTTTTAATATTTTAAATATAATTTATTTCTGCTTGACATCAAGTTTTTGGCTTAATTATTGTAATGGTAACTCTTCTTTAAAAAAAGTCCAAGCTGGGCATGGTGACTCATGCCTGTAATCCCAGCACTGTGGGAGGTAGAGGTGAGAGGATTGTCTGAACCCAGGGGTTCGAGACCAGTCTGGACAACTTGGTGAGACCTCGCCTCTACAATAAATCAGAAAATTAGCAGTGCATGATGGTGCACATCTGTAGTTCCAGCTACTTGGAAGGCTGAGGGGGAATGATTGCCTGAGCCCAGCAGGTTGAGGCTGCAGTAGCCGTGAGCATGCCACTGCACTTCAGCCTGGGTGACAGAATGAGACTCTGACTCAAAAAATAAAAATAAATAAAGTCTGGAATTCTTATGTTTTGGGCAGCCAACAAAGGAAGCAAGGGCAGTAGCAAAGGGGAAAAAAGAGAGAGCCCTCTTTTCTAGAACATTTCCCTCTAAGTTTTTGATGAATATCTTTGGCACTTAATACCTATTACTGACTCTTATGACAGTACCTGTACTCATTGGAGTTTACCATTGATCATCCCTAGGGTCTTAGATGGTTTCTCAGTTGTCTTTGTTAAGTTCATCCTACTTAAATCCTTTAGATTAGGAAGAGTTAAAGAGTGTTAGCTAATTGTTTTGTATTCCTCTTGAGAAGTAGGTAGGCAGATTTGTAGTAAAACAAAAATGTTTTTATTTTGAGGCATGTATGTTTTAATGTGGGCCCATAAATTGTACATAAATACAGGGCTTGCTGTGTAAGGAACTTGGAAATGTAGAAGAAACATATTTAACACTTGAAATTGAAAGTTCTCTTATTCTGTGTGATACAGATGATATTTTCTTGGTCTTTTTCAAATCTGAAAGGAGACAAGCAAGGAATGCATGTAGTAAAGTAGGAGGGCTTTTGTGAAAAACATGATACTTTAAGTCAGATCCATGAGTATACATTTTGGTTTGGGGCCAAAACTTGGGAGCTTTCTGTGAGTGACTAGACTAGTTTGGGCGTTATTTTGATGATTTTATAAGAAAAAGCTAAATAAAATATTTCTCTTATACAACATTTAGGTCAGTTAGGAAAATGATGTAACTTTAGTCTCTGTTGGCTTTTAAGATGAGAAGCTTTGTAGACTTTTCTGACTTTCTTAAAGAATATGTAAAAATATTATTTACATAGAAACTGCAATATGGACATATGACTAATTCATTGATTGACTCCTTTAACAACTTATTGTTAACATTTTGAATAGACTAATAATAATAGTGTCTCCACAAAGAAGATTGGGAATCAGCAGAAAGTGAATGATGCTTCAATAAACACAGACCCAACCACGTCTTCCTCTACTATAGATGTAAAGTCATCACCTTCTGCAGGTAAAAATCTTACAGACTTTTTGTGTAGGATATCATGCCTTAAAAAGTATTTATTCTTATTTGTACTGCCTTCTTCCATGTCTAGGAATTTCAGGTTGCTTTTAAAACTCTTTGTTATGAGTTAGGGAATTGAGGCAAAGGGGAAATAGGGATATAAATATTTAAATAGAGTCATTTGTATAATGAATATACAAAATTTGAGTGTAACTAGTAATCTTGAGATATTCACATGTGTTAAAATGAGCTGGTGCTTGTGAGTGCTCTTTTGGGCTATACAGGACAAAAGCCAATAATTGAATTTTTATATTTCATTAAACTTATGGAATTTTAAAGCATTTTATTTGTGGCATTTTAATTTTATAATTCTGTAGTGGAAAAAATCTCATTTTCATGTTTCACAATTTTTAAAATTTTTTTTGCTGCTTTGGATCAATAGAGCATTTCTCTTGGTGTGTGTTGGTTGATGAGTTAAATTTTTATTTATTAATTAACTTACAGAACAGATTAGAGAGACATCTTGAATATAAGAATACTATGAAAATTTGAATTAATTATAGGCTTTATTTGTCTAATTTTTTTTTTTGTTTTTTTTGTTTTTGAGTTGGAGTCTCACTCTGTCGCCCAGACTGGAGTGCAGTGGCCGCTCCCGGCCACCGCAGCCTCGACCTGCTGGGCTCCGGCGATCCTTCCGCCTCAGCCTTCCGAGTAGCCAGAATTACAGGCACTTGCTACCACGCCCAGCTGATTTTTTGATTTATTGTAGAGATGAGGTCTCGCCTGCCCAGGTGGGTCTCGAACCCGCGGGCTCAGGCAATCCACATTTGTCTAATTTTTTTCTACTTTTATACAAATTTGACAATAATAAAATTAAACACATGAGAAAGTGTATTTTCTTGTTCACTGTGTGGGGTAATTGATGTTTTAGTCTTTTTAAATGCAAATATCTTAGGCTGTTAAATATTTAATTCAGTTCATCCTCTGTAGGTCAGAATCCAGCTTTCCATTTCTTTATATCTTCCATAGTACCTAAAATGGTGTTAGAAAGTATTTGCTTAAACTGGATGATAGCAAAGGACTGGAAGAATGATTTAAAATATATTCTCAGCCAGGCACAGTGCAATTGCAGCTACTCAGAAAGCTTGAGGTGAAAGGATCATTTGAGCCCATGTGTTCTTGGAGGTCAGCCCAGGCAACATAGCAAGACCCTGGCTCAATAAATGAATGAATGAATGAATGGTTTTCCTACTTACCCTGTTTAGTTATATAAGGAGAACAATTTTTATGTCAATTTGGAATTATTTTTAGCAAAGTGAGAAAATCAAAGAATATTATTTATGAATGTAAATTGGATTCTGGAAACTGACATTTAAAAATTATCACCTAGAGTTTATATATCCTTCTTTATTTAGGGTATGAATAAATTCCCTTTCTTCAGCATTCTGTTTATTACAGTTCACAGTATACTGACCATTAAACTGTTTTGAACAGGAAGATAATATGAAGGACAAAATGGTTTGTAACAATTTTATTTTCTGCCTTGTTATAGCAGAGACAAATTTTGAAATGGTAACAAAGGGGCAAATCTGTGAAATGACCAAAGAAATTGCCGACAAAACAGAAAAGTATAATAAATGTAAACAACTCTTACAGGTAAGTTAACTCTCATGTAAGTGAAAGAGACTTATCAAATGTAAATGACTTAGCTTACCTTTATTGTTTTGATTGATTGATTTCCTGGGATCTCTTTTCCATCCCATGTGTGCTGTTACTTAGTTTCACCTTTGGTTTTGGGATGATGAAGGGGGGGTGTTTTGTGTACCTGTTCATAAGGCCTGGTGTAAAATCGTGATTTCTAAGGTCATAATTTTCTATTCATCTAATAAAATATTCTTGTTTGAGTAATAGGTATGTAGTTAATTGAGGTTGGAAATTATTTTCTGTCATATTATAAAGATTCATGAGAAATATTTTAACTTTATGAAAGTGAAGTCCTCAAAAAAAAAAAAAAAAAAAGTGAAGTCCTCTTTTTCAGTTTACTGTAATAATACCAAAGGGTTTTACCACATCTTAAAATGACCAGATTTGCACAAAAGAAAATGGGAATATTAACAAAATGAGTTTTTGTCTCTTACGATGTTATTTGTTTTTATTATTTAGAACAACATTATGTAGACTTTTCAGTTTTGCAGCGTTCTTGGTAGTATTCATTAGTGGAATATTTAAAGGACGTGAGAGGATGCTTCTCATTTATACCTGATTTGGAGTAGAGAGGAAAAACTGTTTTTTGTTTGGGTATCAATTTTTGTTTGTTTAATCAAATGGTTTTTTTGGTGTGTATTTTTGTGTACATGTGGGGAGGGGTGGGGTGTTTTTTAGCTATAGAATGTAGTTCATACATTAGCTCACTGTTACTATAGTTATTAATATAAAATAGTTTGTTATCTGTGAACAGTAAGATCTTTCATCAAACTTTAAACTTTTTTTTTTTTTTGGCTTGAGAGAATCCTTGTGTTAGGATTAGGACAGTTTTACCCTTGAGTTCAAAGCAGTTGTTTATAAGGGACTAAACTACATATTCTTTAAGGTTAAGACAATTATGGATGGATTTTAAAAATTTTAATATATAGCAATATTATTGAAAGGAAAATAGGATTTTTTTCAAAACTGTATAGAGGTACAGTTATATCCAGTGAACTGCACATATTTGAAGTGTGTAGTTGGATGCTTTGACATATATGGTTTTAAAACTGTCACCATAATGTCAAGGTAATGAACGTTTTCATCACCCCCCAATTATTTTTTGGTACCCATTTGCAACATATCTCTTCTAGTCACCTCTCCAGGAAACCATTGGTCTGCTTTCTGTCACTATTAATGAGCCTACTTTTTGTACAATTTTATAAAATAGAGTCATATAGTATCTCCTGCCTTCTTTCAGCATAATTATTTTTCGAGAATTATTCATATTGCGTATTGTTTATTCCTTTTTGTTGGTGATGTAACCCATTGTATGGATATATCATAATTTATTCAATTAGCAGTAATGGACATTTAGAGTTGTTTTTGGCTATTACAAATAAAGCTACTATGAACATTGGTATACAAGTCTTTTATGGATATGACTTTTTTGTTTCTCTTGGATAAATATCTAGGAGTGAGGTGTCTAGGTAATAATATGATAGGTGAATGTATAACTCTGTAAGAAATTGCGAAAGTGTTTTGCAAGGTGTTTGTTCCATTTCAGATAGCAAGTCTAATGAATGTGTGGTGATCTCATTGTGATTTTAACTTGCATTTCTCTAATAACTTGATGTTGAGCATCTTTTGTTACACTTACTGGCTGTTTATCTTTTTTTGGTGACTGGTCAAATCTTTTGCCATTTAAAAAATTGGGTTGTGTGTTTTTTATTTTTTTTAGTTTTTGCTATGTGCATCAGTTAGCAAGAGTTGTGTTTTTATTCTGGATACTAGTCCTTTGTCTTATATACGTGTGGTGAATATTTTCAGACTGTAGCTTGTCTTTTTGTTGCTTTAATGATGTTTTTAGAAAAGCAAATTTTAATTTTGATATAGTCTATCAATTTATTATTTTATGATTTTTGCTTTTTGTGTTCTAAGAAAGATTTGCTTACTCTAGGGAGATAGATTTTCTTCTGTGTTGTGTTCTAGAAGTATAGTCAGGTTTTATATTTAGGCCTATGAATCATTTTGAGTTAATTTTTGCGTTTGGTGTGAGGTATGGAATGTAGTCAATTGACACAGCATTCTTTGTTTAAAATACTTTTTTCTCTGTTGAATGTGCAAAGAATATTTTTAAGTTTATATCTTGAACAAAAATGTTCTAAATGAAATTGGCCTGTTTACCTTTTTGTCATTATTTGTAACTTTTTCTTTATGGATTGTAGAGAAGAACGATGTGTAAGAAGTCTACCTAGAAATTGTCTTGATCAGGAAATCTCAGGATTTTATTTATTCATGCCTGGAAACAACATTATAAATATTTGACCTTATTTCCTCCCTTTGCAAAAGTAATACATACTTTTTTGTAAAATGTTACAACATTACAAAAATAAAGAACAGAGATGTTAAAAATTACCTTTATCTTCAGAGATAAGAGCTATGAATAGTTTGATTTATATTTTTCTGTATAACACGGACACAGACATAATATTATAATTTTGTAAAACAACTTATAAATAAAATGAGATTATATATTCCACTTTTGCAACTTGCTATTTTAAATTAGTGTATCAGCCGGGCTCGGTGGCTCACGCCTTTGGGAAGCTGAGGTGAGTGGATTGCCTGAGCCCGCGGGTTCGAGACCCGCCTGGGCAGCGAGACCTCATCTCTACAATAAATCAAAAAATCAGTCGGGTGTGGTAGCGCATGCCTGTAATTCCGGCTACTTGGAAGACTGAGGTGGAAGGATCACCGGAGCCCAGCAGGTAGAGGCTGCGGTGGCCGGGAGCGTGCCACTGCACTCCAGTCTGGGCGACAGAGTGAGACTCCAACTCAAAAAAAAAAAAAAAGAATAAATTAGTGTATCTTGACATTTTTACTCTATTTTATTTAAAAAAATAGATATATACTGTTTCATTATTTGGATATAAAATGATTTATCCAGTCATCTTCTGATAGACATTTGGTTATTTTAGTTTTTATACTGTTACAACAGTATTATAATAAGCATTCAGCTGATACCTAAGTATGTTTATGTAGATGTTTGCTCTACAAAGCTTTAAAATCTTCTGGTAATTATACTAATTTCATTTAGGATGAGAAAACAAAATGTAATAAATATGCTGATGAACTTGCAAAAATGGAGCTAAAATGGAAAGAACAAGTAAAAATTGCAGAAAATGTAAAACTTGAGCTAGCTGAAATAGAGGACAAATATAAAGTAAGTTTTGTACTCATTGTATATAAACTTGAGGCATGAACTTTTAAAATGTTATCTATAATTTTGATCAATTGAATGTACCTTTCACATTTACCCACCCTAAACAATCATCTGTCAAACCGCAGGAGGCTAAACAGATAATATTCTTACTCCATTAATGGTAAAAGTGAGCATTGAGATTATTTTTACATATTTAAGGTTATGTAGCTGGTAAATATGTTTGGCTTTTTATTAGTACCTTTTGCCCTATTTTGTACTGTTTGGCACAGACCAACACCAACCAGAGAAGGAAATGTGATAAAGCTCCACATGAATAAGTTTAACTACCTTACGTTATTTCCAGTCAGATATTTAGGGGGAGACATAGAGAAGCTAGACCTTTGAAAAGGCCAAATTGGAGGGGAGGAGAAGTAGCACTAGGAAAAGGAAGCAGAAATATTCTAAGCAAATGGAAAAGCGTTAAGACAGATTTGGAACTTGGGAAAGGGAAAGTGGTACATGAGTTAATATTTGTGCTTTATTTCCATGGGGATGATAGTTGAAGGTATGGAAGAAAGTGAGTTTTTAGAGAGAATATAGAGGAAAGAAGCCAAAGAGCAGCTTGGGAGAATACCAATATTTGTGATTGGGAAGAAAAAACATACACACAAAAAATGGGCATGGAAGGATGACAATATTGATGCAATTTTGCTTAAACCAAGGGAATAGTTTTAAGAGTAAGGGAAGTTGGCCCATAATGACAAATAATTCAGAGAAGTCAAAGAATAAGAACAGAGGAAAAAATATAGATTTGGTAATAGGAATTATTTTCATAAGATAGTATAAACTGGATCTCAGTGTAAAGAGAGTAGATAACAGATACATTAATGATAATTTCTTTTTTCAGTTTCAGTTGGCAGAGAAAGACAAGGAAATAAGTGGTCTGACTTCACATTTGGAAAACCTCTTCAGGGAGAAGGTACTGAGCATTGTACTTAAAAAAAAATGTATCATATGACACTGAGTGATAATATAGCTTTATGAAGGGACAAATTTTACAATTCATGTGGAGGTAGTTTTTAAAGAGAACTAAATGACTAAAGAAAAGACTGGAACAGATGTTAAAACTCTTAATAAAGATTGTTTTTAGTTAAATAGTATTTCAAATATTTACTTTAGAATATAAGAAAAATGGTTAAGTGTTGAAAAGTATTAGTTTGGTATTTGTTATTTTGTCTTTAACAGCAAACATTTTACAGTGTTGAAGTTTATGAAACATTAAAATTTAAAAAATTTACATATAATGTGTTTATCTTTTTTTGGGAAGTGTTTTTGAAGTTAATATTTTATTTTAGCAAGTGTTTTTGAAGCTGTTTAATACTTTATTTTAGGAAGTGTTTTTGCAGTTGTTTAATAACTTGTAGAACAACCTAACATTCAGACAGAGCAGGAAACTTATGTAAAAGATACTATAGTTGCAACACGTGTCCAAGTGTGGTCTGTGGTCCTTTGGTGGTCCCCAAGCCCCTTCTTGGGATCTTTGAAGATAAAACTATTTTCATGGTATGCTTCAACATTATTTTATTTTCCCCCCAGTGTGTTACGTTTGTACTGTCAGTGTGAAAGCAATGTGGGAAAATCACTTGCGTGATACCATGCATTAAGGCATTGGCACCAAACCACATTCGTAGTTACTGTATTCGTCACTACCATACACACACAGAAAAAAAGCCAGTTTCTTTGAAGATGATGAAACAGTAAAATGTACTGATTTTGTTGAAGCTTGACCCTTGAGTGCATGTCTTTGTAATATTCTGTGTGATGAAATGGAAAGTACCCCCCAAACTCTTCTAATGAGTATGAGGGTTATCAAAATGCATAAAGCACTTGTGTGGGTGGTTGAGTTGTTAGCTGAACTGTTCTCCTACTTTTTGGAATACCAGTTTTACTTAAAAGAAAACTAATAGACAAAATTCGTTTATTCAGATTTGGATATTTGACAGATATTTTTCAAAATGAAATGAAGTGAGCCTGTTATTGATAATATTTGTTGCCATAGATAAAATTTAAACTTTTTTTTTGAGCCAGGGTCTCCCTCTGTCACTGAGGTTGGAGTGCAGTAGCATGATCATGACTCACTGTAGCGTCAACCTCATGGGCTCAGATGATCCTTCTACCTCAGCCTCCCAAGTAGCTAGGACTACAGGTGTACTCCACCATGCCTGGCTAATTTTTTTTATTTTTTATTTTTTATAGAGGTGAGGTCTTGTTGTGTTACCCAGGCTGGTCTTGAATTCCTGGCCTCAAGCAATTCTCCCACCTCAGCCTCTCAAAGCACTGGGATTATAGACATGAACCACAGTGCCTGCCTAAAATTTAAGGTTTTAAGCAAAAATGAGAATTTTAGAAAACTTGTATCCTCCACCGTGAGCTTGATGCTTCTCAGTATTTACAAACTTTTCTAATGAGATGAGTGGTAATATTTAGACTGATTTTTTTTTTTTTTTTAATACAGGGGCTGCCAAAAAAAAATCAAAAAAATTCATCATTGACCAATGATGATGTGATCAATCTTGCCTCTGATGAAACCCCAAACAAAAACTCTGAAACAAAGAGGCTTGGGGGACCTTTGTGGTTGGATTTTGTAATTTATTATTATTATACAGGGATTGCCAAAAAAATTACACATTTTAAATATGGTGTTCGCTCAAAAGATGGCAGTAGTCAAATGAATGCTAGCATCACCGTGCTATAGGCAGGACAGTCAAAGAAAATGACAGAAGCACGGTTGAGCAAACATCATACTACACATTACTACAGTAATTCAATTCAACTTTGAAAAATAATACATAGATAGATAACATCTCTTAAATGTGTATACATTTTTTTGGCACCCTGTATAGCGAAATATGCCAGCCTTTAGAAGATCTCCATAGCTCAGTGAACCAATAGTTTTTCAAATGACCAGTGATTATGTTACAAAATCATTCATTATAAAAGAGACAGGTCTAAGTTCAAGATAGACCTCAAGGATAGTTGAAGTTACCGTGATAGTTAAGAAATTCTGATTTTTCAGCTCCAACACTTCCTTCACAATTGTCTTTTGGCGGTCTACTATAAGAAATAACCTTGCTTTATCCTCATTTATGCATGTTTTTATAATGTTCCAGCAACTATTTTCTGACACCAAGTGGTTACCTACAGTTCAATTCATTTTGATACTGACTAATGTGAGTTAGCACAGACCCCACGAGACTGCTCCCACTTCAGGTGCCAGTTACAGTAGTCCCCAGGCTACCCAAAGTATTCCCAGCCAACTACAAACTCAGAATTTGTTCTTCTCTTCTCAATCTTCTCCAATTCTCTTCAATTCTGTTTGATATTTGCTAAAATGACTCACAAAACACAGCATAACACATAACAGCATAACAAATACTTATGATTATAGTTTTTATGTAAAGGATACAACTCAGTAACAGCCAAGTGGAAGATATGTATGGGGTGGAGGGTAACATATAGCTTCTGTGTCCTTACCAGATGCATCACTTTCCTAGAACATCGATGCATTCACCAAACACAATGGTCCCTCAAGCCTCTTTGTTTCAGAGTTTTTGTTTGGGGTTTCATCAGAGGCATGACTGACCAAATCATCATTGGTCAAGTTACTTAACTCAATCTCTACCTATCTTCTTCCTGGAAGCAGTGGTTGTGGGGAGCGTGTCTTGGAACTTTCAACTTTATCACATGCTTGGTCCTTCTGGTGACCAAGCCCCTCCTTTGGAACTATTTAGGGGACCCACATGACTCACCTTGTCACTATAAGCTCAAGTATAGTGTAAAGGGCACTTTAAGAATAACAAAAGACAATTTCATAACTCAGGAAATTCCAAGGATTTTAGTAGCTCTGTGCCAGGAACCAGGGACAAAGACCGAAGATATCTGTTTTGATAGGTAGTATTATACACTATTTTAAATAATTTTGTGCTTGAAACAACATTTGGGTACATTGAACCATGAGAAAGCAAAGGTATCAGTATCTGGACAGTCTGTGGTTTTATATCATCATCATTCTTAACTCTGTATGTGCTGCTGTTAAACAGTCATTTTCTTATACTTATTCACACATTAGGACTTAACAGTAAAAATATGGTATACCATTAATATAGTGAAAACATATTAATGGCAAATGTGGAATTTTCTACTTGTGGCACCATGTCAGTGCTCAAAAAGTTTTGGATTTTGGAGCATTTCAGATTTGGGGTTTTTGAGTTAGAGATGCCCAACCTCTATATGCTTTTTTTCACTTAACATAATATTCTAAAAATCGCTATGAAATTCATAGGAATCATTAGTCTTTTTAAAACAGCTGTGAAGTACTTCATTGTTTACTCGTACCATAGTTTATTCAACCAAACTCCTGTATGTGGGCATTTAGGTAGTTTGCAATATTTTATAAATAATGCTGCAACGACATTCCTAGAAGTGTGATTACTGCTTTGAAGCATAGATGCATGTGTAGTTTTGCTAGCTATTGCCAAATTCCCTTTTCAGGGGTTTGTACTATTTTACATTTCCACCAGCAATGTATGAAAATTGAACCTGTTTCCCATAGAAACTGTAATCAGGCTTTCTAATTTTTTGTATATGTGATAGATTAGGGATAGTATCTTAGTGAAGTTTTAATTTGCATCTCTGTTATGAGTGTGGTTGGATATTTTAATCATATCATTTTTTGTGAGTTCTTGTCTTTGGCTCATTATCTAAGATTTTTGGTTTTACTTAGTTTGTTCTACGTATATTTTACTCTATTAGAGATAATTAGCCTTTTGTTATGTATGTAGCAAGGATTGTCTCTGTTTGTCTTTTGATTGTGCTTACACTGCTTTTACCATGTAAAAGTTCTTAATTTTTGTGTAGTTTGAAGTGTGGCACTGCTTTGACCAGCAGTATCAGCATCACCTGGAAATTGGTTAGAGATGCAAATTTTGGGGCCTTATCCCAGACCTGCTGAATCAGTACCTCTGGGTTGAGGCCCCAGAAGGCATGTTTGACAAAGCCACTAGGTGGTTCTGAGTATATGCTCAATTTTGAGAACCACTGGTATACTGCATCTGAATTTTTAGTTTTCCATAGAAAGCATTCCCTACACTAAGATTATAGAGGAATTCACCTATATTTTGTTCTGATACTTGTATAGTTTCTTTCTTTTTTTTTTTTTTTGTTTACATTTAATTCTTTTTTTTTTTGAGTTGGAGTCTCACTCTGTCGCCCAGACTGAAGTGCAGTGGCCGCTCCCGGCCACCGCAGCCTCGACCTGCTGGGCTCCGGCGATCCTTCCGCCTCAGCCTTCCAAGTAGCTGGAACTGCAGGCGTGCGCTACCACGCCCGGCTAATTTTTTGATTTATTGTAGAGATGAGGTCTCGCCTGCCCAGGCGGGTCTCGAACCCGTGGGCTCAGGCAATCCACTCATCTCAGCCTCCCAAAGATGTGGGATTACAGGCTGAGCCACCGAGCCCGGCTACATTTAATTCTTATACATTTAGAATTTATTCTTGGGTATGGCATAAGGAATGGATCCAAGTTTATCTCTTTCTGAATTGCTATCCAGCAGTTCCAATCCATTTATCCAAATGTCCATTTTTTTGTTTCAGTGACTTAAGATACCATTTTTATCATATAGTAGATTTCCATATGCAGTTAGGTCTCTTTCTGCATTTTGAGTACTGTTCTATTAGTCTGTCTCTTGATATGCAGTACTATGCTGTTTTAATTATAGGAGCTTTATAGTCTGTTTTAATATTTGGTAGGGCTAGTTCCTTCAGAACTCTTTCTTTTCAGTGTTCTCTTAGCTTTTTTTGTATCCATATCAATTTTAGTATCAATTTTTCTAGCTCCAGAAAAAAAATACTGATATTTTATTGAGATTGCATTAAATATATAAATTAATTTTGGTATAACTAACGTCTTTTGATATTTCTATCTCTTAATGAAGAACAGGATATGGGATGTGTTGTTTGATCTACTTTTGCTGTCTTCCAGAAATTTTAAAATAATTTTCTTCATATGGATTTGAAACGAGTCTTTTAAAATCTTAATCCTAAGTATTTTTTTTGTTCTTCTTGAAAGTGGGATACTGTCTTCCATTGTATGTTGTAACTGGTTATTGTTTTTGAATATAGAGGCTGTTGAATTTTTTTACGTAATTTCAAACTCAAGTTGAAAAACAGTACAAAGAATTTTCATATATGTTTTTTTACTTACCCACCACATATATACATTTTTCTTGAACCTTTTGACATTTACTGGAAGTTGAAGACATTATACCACATTGTATCCTAAGAATAAAGATATCTCTCAGATAATCATGTTGCAGTTACCAAATTTAGAAAATTTAATGCTGATATGGTATTATCTACCCCACAATCCGTATCCAGATTTTATCCTTAGTACTTTGTGTATTCTTTATAGCTTTTTTCAGGATTTAATCCATGATTACATTGCATTTAATTGTCTACTTTTAGTTTCCTTTAATCCAGAACGATTTTATAGCCTTTTCTTAACCTTAACATATTTTGAAGAATATAGGCCAGTTATTTCTTATATTAATTTTGGTTTGTTGATATTTCATCATGATGAAATTTAGGTTATTCATTTTAGGCAGGAATACTACAGAGTTTAAGTGTTCTTCTCATCCCAACTTTGATCACTTGATTAAGTAGTATGTGCCAACTTTTACTGATGTTAAATTAATACTTTACTTTTGTAATTAGTCAGTAATTTGTAGTGAGATTATTTCCTTTCCCTTTCCCTCTTTCCCTCCTTCCCTCCTTCCTGATGGGGTTTCACTCTGTCACCTAAGCTGAAATGCAGTGGCATGATCTTAGCTCACGGCAGCCTTGACCACTTGGGCTCAAGTGAACCTTTCTCCTCAGCCTCCCTAGTAGCTGGGACTACAGGCATGTGCCATCATGCCCAGCTAATTTTTTTGACTTTGTTGTTGTTGTTGTTGTTGAGACAGGGTTTCACTATCTTGCCCAGGCTGGGCATGAACTATTGGGCTCAAGTGATTCTCCCACCTGGGCCTCCCAAAAGACTGGGATTACAGGCATGAGCTACGAGGCTTGGCTTATAGGAGATGTACTGTGAGACTATGTAAATATCCTCTTCCTCATCATACTTTTACCTAGTGTTTTTAGCATCTATTAATGATCTTCTAACGTCATCATTCCTTCTATATTGATTAGAATTTTTCTTTAAGAAGAAGCTATCTTTTTCTTTCCCTCCATATATTTGTTTATTCATTGATTTTTATCACTGTAGACTTATAGATTCCTATTGTATTCATTGGGTTATAATCTATTATTATCATCACTGATACTAAGATTATATCAAGATTTAACTAATGAGACCCCTTCTAACTAGCTCTGTGGCCTTTTAATATGTTCTTCATTGTTTTTTGAGTATTTACTTCTTTCTGGTGCAGAAAGATGTTCTAGTTTTATCTTGTTGGTTTCCTGTTCCAGCTTGGAATCAGTCTTTTCTCCAAGGAGCCCTGTTCCTTTAACTGGAGAATGTAGTTTAGAAACCAAGATCTGGGCATTAGATGTGTCTTCATTGCTTCTAAGTACTTAGCAGACAGCTAAAAAATATGTATGTTTCTCCCCCTTTCTCTTTTTGCTCTGCTTATTAAAAAGTAAGTAAATGCCAGGCTCGGTGGCTCAGCCTGTAATCCCGCGCCTTGGGAGGCTGAGGTGAGTAGATTGCCTGAGCCTGCGGGTTCGAGACCTGCCTGGGCAACTTGGTGAGACCTCATCTCTACAATAAATCAAAAATTAGCCGGGCGTGATAGTGCGCGTCTGTAGTTCCAGCTACTTGGAAGGCTGAGGCGGAAGGATCGCTGGAGCCCGGCAGGTCAAGGCTGCGGTGGCCGGGAGCGGCCACTGCACTCCAGTCTGGGTGACAGAGTGAGACACCAACTCAAAAAACCCACAAAAAACAGTGAATAAATACTGTTACCTCCAATTCCAGCCTAAAACTACAGCATAAATTCTAGTCTCCTTTTCCATAGTATAACTCTCTTCTCCAATTAAACCAAGAACCTAGTACATGTTTCCTCATTATATTTACTCAATTGGTGAATACACAGAAAGTAATTTCAGAATTGCTAATCTGCACCACTGTGAAAAGCACATCTAACTAGGGTCCAACATTTGCTTAGCTTTTTGGGGGATGTGGGGAGTATAAAATGTACACATTTAGTTGCCTCATAGTGTTCTGTCTGTGAGCCTTTGCTCTCTCACAACATCCCCATGTGGCAGATAAGAGGAATATGATATTCCTCCTATTTAGCAGTTGAGAATACTACAGATATTCTTAATTTGTCATATCAAGTAATTCATAAAACCAGGATCACTGTGAGCATTTTGGGTCCTGAAGAAAAAAAAATATTTAAGTACTCTCACAGAGGCAACCAACTAAACAAACTTGTTCCTTGGAGCTTGAACTGTAAAAGGTGACTTCTACTAACAAAATCTGTTTCATAAATTGTTGGTGACTTTTTATTTTAGAAAAATTATGAGTCAGCAATTCATATTGTGTTCAAGTAAGATAGCTATACTCATGCTATCCATGTCTTTGAGGGTAGGAAGATGTCCCAGGGATTCTTGACTATTTTTTGTGCCTAAGAGCCTTTGACAGTCTGGTGAAGTCTATTTTCAGAAAATATTTTAAAATAAGCAAAATGTAGAGAATTATGAAATGCATTATTATAGTTACCAAATATTAAGACAAATTTGTGATCTAAGTGAGAGTAGTATATATGCTTATTCGTTAAGATGTTAAAGAAGATTTAGTAGCGTGTCTAATAATTACCATAATTTTGAAGTAGTGATAAAGGCTATTTTGAGATGGTTATAACAAATGTAATATGAAACAAATCTGTTTATCTGTAGATGACTAAGTTACACGTACACCAACCATTACTGGTTTTTTTTTTTTTTTTTGGTTTTTTTTTGCATGCTTCCTAATGGAAAGAAATATTGAATTTTGATTAGAAGTTAGTGAAGAGATATAAATTTTTTTCACATGTCAGTTCATGAACATCCTGAATTCTAAACATGGGTGGACTCTTTGAGCAGCTTTGTGAATATAATTTAAGAACCTTCTCTAAGTCCAAACATGATGTTTACATTTCGGAGGGGAGAAAGTTAGTCTCCTGATTTGCAAAAGAGCCTAACCTTAACTGTCATGTCCATGTACCCGTATTCTGCTTCCCCCATGAGGAAGCTAAGCGCGTGTACTGATCATATTCTTACCCTGCAGCCTATTTGCAAAGGATTTATTGTATCTTTGATGATAGAGGAGGAGTATTAGCTTGGAACTCTCCACAAAGTTGCTTGACTGTACCAATACATGCGCAAATCTTTTGCTGGAACCGTTGATTCCACTTTGGTAGAATAAATATCATTTGCTTACAGAAGAGTTTAGCCATACTTCTTTAAATTAATTTGATTAAACATTTCTAGAAGTATTTTATCACCTCTTTTTCATTCCTTTCATGTCCTCTTTTTTCTTGAATTATGTTTGAAATATTTCTTGGGCCAGTGGCTCAAGCCTGTAATCCCAGTACTTTGGGAGGCCGAGGCAAGGGTTCAAGAACAGTCTGGGCAACTTGGTGAGACTTTGTCTCTACAATAATCAAAAAACTGGCCAGGTTCAGTGGGTCAGCCTGTAATCCCAGCACTTTTGGAGGCTGAGGTGAGTGGATTGCCTGAGCCCGCGGATTTGAGACCAACCCAGGCAACTTGGCGAGACCTCATCTCTACAATAAATCAAAAATTAGCTGGGTGTGGTAGTGCACGCCTGTATTTCTGGCTACTTGGAAGGCTGAGATGGAAGAATCACTGGAGCCCAGCAGGTTGACACTGGGATGGCCATGAGCGTGCCACTACACTCCAGCCTGGGCGAAGGAGTGAGACTTCAACTCACCAAAAAAAAAAAAAAAAAAAAAAAGAAAAGAAAATGCTTCTTGAATGTAACCTTTCCCTTTTTCTGTATTCACATCTCACTTCCACATTCTTGAATTACTACAGCAGCATCTCTGGAGTCATGGTAAGAGATGGGAACTCGATTGAGTGCCTGCTATGTTCTAAACCTCCATCTCATTTCTCAAAAGTCCTCTAAGGCTTAGAGAGGATAAATTTCTTAGGGGCATTTGTGCTGATGATCTGATAGTTAAGTCTAGGCAACCTGATTCCAATCCACCATGCCATGCTGCCTCCTACTTATTTGCTGCTTGTTTCGAGTGGGCTCACTATTGTTTTGCTAGATTAACTTTACTAAGGACCATTTTACCATCTCATTATAGTTCAGAAACCTGAAGGCCCACTATAGTAAATAATTTGGCACATCTGTTCTCCAACTTATCTTTCCAGCGATATCTCCTGCTACTCTTAGTATGTGTCCTTTGCTCTAATATAATTTGTTTACTATGCCTGAGATATGTTATTGTTTCTCATATCTTCTATATCCTTTTCATGTACTTCATATCTAGAATGCTTTTTATTTGTGATGAAAATTCTTTAAGATCCAACTCAAATGGCTCTTCTCTGTGGTCTTTTCCTGGGAGACAATGTTTCCATGTTGGTACTTTGCATTTTATGTTGATCTCTATACCAGCCCACTTATCACAGTTAATTGATAATTATTTATCTAGAATTAGACCAAGTTCCTTGCAGGTGAAATCCATGTCAAGTTAATCTTTGTATCTAGTTCCTAGTACAATGCCTGTTATAAAATAGATGGTGTGCTAGATATCTTGAATGAGTATATTCTTTTTTCCCCCTAAAATTTCACATCTCATGTTTGCAATAAAATAATGAGTGGTCCTAAGGTAGGAATGCACTGTAATATCAGTTTTACCACAGTGCGTGGCACAGTTGATATGTGGACATGTTATATATTATAAATGGAATTGTTTAGTTAGGAAGAACTTTTAATTTCCATATCTAGTCTCAAACTTAAATTGAATTACATTTTTAATAGCGTTTGCCAGTTTTACTTTAAATGATTAGGGTCACTTAGTCCATTTTTGGGTCATTTATATAGGTGAAATCTATTAACTTTAGAGTCTCATCTCTGCTCCCAAGAGATGACAAACAGCAAAACCAACTAAACTTTACAGGCTAAATTTTTTTTCTTATGTCCTTTGTTAATGCTTCTGGTTGGTTTTTTAAACAGCTGTGTTGATGTGTGATACAAATGTAAAAAAGTCCACTTATTTTAAATGCAGTTTTATGAATCTTGGCAAACACGTATCATTCTGTAGCTGTCATCACACTCAAGGTAGAACGTTCCCATTACTGCACATTCCTCCCTCTTGCTCATTTGCAGTCATCCCCTCTTCTACCTGCAGTCCTAGAAAACCGCTGATCTACTTTCTGTCACTATAGTTTTACTGCTTCTAGCATTTCATGATTGCAATCATGCAGAATTTATCCATTCACTAGTTTGATGGCCATTAGTCCTTTTACTAGCTGATGCACATTTAGATTATTTCTGATATTTTGTTATTCTGAATAATGCTGCAATGAACATTGTCATACAAGTTTTTTTGTGGACATATGTTTTCATTTTTCTTGGGTAGATACCTAGGAATGGAAATGCTGGCTTATATGGTAAGTGTGTGTTTTCTGAAGCAGCCAAATTGTTTTCCAAAGTGGCTGTACCATTTTGTATTCCCACCAGCAGTGTATGAACATTCCAGCTGCTTCATATCTTCACCAGCACTTGGTATTATTGTGAGTCTTTAATTTTAGTCATTCTAGTGGGTGTGCAGTGTTATCTCATTGTGGTTTAAGCTTTAAGTTCTCTGATAATTACTAATGCTGAACATCTTTTCATGTGCTTACAGGCCATTTGTATATACTCCTTTGTGAAGTGTCTGTTCAGATCTTTTACCTATTTTTTATTGAGTTTTTGTTGTTGTTGTTTTTGGTTGTAACAATTATTTATATATCCTAGCTGTAACTCCTTTATCATATATTTTGGAAACATTTTTCCCAATCTGTGGCTTGCCTTTTTTTCTTTTTAAAGATAGTATCTTTTAATTTGGAAGTAGTGCAGTTTATCAATATTTATCTTAATGGTTCTTGCTACTGTATCCTGGCTTAAAATTTTGCCAAATTCAAGATTATGAAGATTTTCTTCTACTTTTTCTTCCAAAAGGTTTGTAGTTTTAGCTTTTACTTTAGGTCTATAATCTATTTAATTTTTTTATATGGTATTGTATGTAATCAAAGTTTATTTAGTATATAGCTATCCAGTTTTTAAATATCATATTGAAAAGACCATCTTTTCCTCCATAGAATTATCGCTACGTCTTGAGATATTTTCAGTGTTGAAAATTGATTCTATAAGTATGGGTCTATTTTTGGACTCTGTCTTCTGTATTACTGATTTTTATCAGGGGTTAGCAAACTGAGACCTATATGCCAAGTCTGGCTACTGGACTGTTTGTAAATAAAGCTTTATTAGCACATGGCTGTGCCCATTCACATAGATAGCATCTATGACTGCAACAGCAGAGATAGATTTTAGTTGTTGTGACAGAGACTGCGTGGCCTACAAAGGTGAAAATATCTACTAGTCCTATGTGGAAAAAGTTTGCCAGCCCCTTGTTTATAGGTTGTCCTTATGTCAATACTATACTGTCTTGATTACTGTAGCTTTATAATAAATCTTGAAATCAGGTTGTGTAAACCCTCCAACTTTGTTCTGCTTTTTAAACATGGGCTATTCTAGGACCTTTGTATTTCTATGTACATTTTAGAATTATCTTGTCAATGTATTCAGAAGTCTGAGATTTTGATTGGGATTGCACTGGAGCAATAGTTAATTTGAGGGAAATTAATGGTGTAAAATTATTAAGTTTTCTAGTCCATGAGCATGGTATATCTCTCCATTTGTTTATGCTTTCTTTAATTTCTCTTAGCATTCTTTCATTGTTTTTAGTGTATAGCTTTGCACATCTTTTTTTCTTTCTTACTCCCTTTTGTTAAATTTATTCCCAAGTATTATAGCTATTGATTTTACTGTAAATACAATTATTAAAAATTTTATTTTTCAATTGTTTGCTGATATTTAGAAATTCAATTGATTTTACATATTGACCTTGTATACTGCAGCCTTGCTAAATTCACTCATTTTCCTAGTTTTTTGTAGATTTCTTAGGATTTATCATATATATGATCATAGCATTGTGAATAAAGTTTAACTTCTTCCTATCCAATCTGTCTGCCTTAATTCATGGGTGTTTTGAACAGAAGTACTGAGAGCAGACATTCTTGTCTAATTATTGATTTTATTATGATCATCAGTGGAATCATTTAATTTTTCACAATTAAGGATTGCTGTAGGTTTGTTTTAGATGCCTTTTATCAGGTTAAGGAAGTTCTTTTTTATTCTTTGGTTGCTGAGATTTTTTTAAAAAATCATGAATGACTTGAATTTTGTAAGATGTTTCTTTTGCATCTATTGTAATAATATGTGTTTTTTCCCCTTTATTAACATGGCAAATTACGTTGATTGGCTTTTGGATTTTAAACTGACTTTTTGGTGTGTGATATTTTATTTTATTTTTTAGTATTGTAGGGTTTGACTTACCAATGAGTTAAAGCTTTTGCCTCAATATTTATGAGGGATGAGGTCTATAGTTTTCTTGTGATATTCTTGTTTGTTTTTGGTATCAGAATAGTACTTACTGGCCTTGTAAAAATAAGTTGGAGAGGCCAGATGCAGTGGCTCACACCTATAATCCCAGCACTTTGGGAGGCTGAGGTGAGAGGATTGCCTGAGTTCAGGGGTTTGAGACTAGCCTGGGCAACTTGACAAGACCTCATCTCTGCAATAAATCAAAAAATTAGCCAGACGTGGTGGCATGTGCCTGTAGTTCCAGCTACTTGGAAGGCTGAGGTGGAAGGATAGCCTGAGCCCAGCAGGTGGCCATGAGTGAGCCACTGCACTCCGGCCTGAGTGACAGAGTGAGGCTCCAACTAAAAAAAAAAAAAAAGTTGGGAAATGTTTCTTTCTCTGTATTTTGAAAGGTTTTATACAGGATTACTTCTATAAAATCTTAAATGTTAGAATTCACTAGGGAAGCAGTCTGCTTTTCTTCTTTTAAAATACTTTTTATTAATAGCTGAGTTGTAAAAGATACACAGTTTCCCCTAAATTGACTCAAAGAGAAGGGCACTTTTGGGGCACAGATAAATTTGAAAATACATTGACTTTATTCTGCTTTCTGAATTTGCTATATTTGTCAGGTATCCTTATGAGGAGTTGAGAGCCAGCTTTTCCAACTGTTTTTTCAACCACATAATAGGGAAATCATTTTATTGTTATATTTTGACTAAATGTTTAAACTGCCCTTCTTATATATACATGATTGCTTTGCTTATTCATATTTGTTTTTGTTAATTTTAGGAAATTAAAAGGAGTCTTAAAAATCAAGCAGAAGAGAAAATGGAAGGTCAGGATTCCCAGAGTCCTCAGCAGGTCTCACAGTGTCTCAATACATGTTCAGAGCAAAATGGTCATGTTCCTGCATTGTCAAATGCACAACCAGTTCTGCAATACGGTAATCCTTATGCAACACAGGAAATAAGAGGTTATTAAAATATTTTTGGTTTGGGGTTAGCTGAATCTGTAGATTTTTTCTGGTTTCTATTTTCATGGGTTAGAGAACCACTGGTACAGTCAACTCTAAGAGAGATACTATTTTATAAACATAATTAGCAGTTTTAATATTTAATCCTGTAACTGGCCTTATCTAGAAGTGATGCACTATGAAATGAGTAGTTTATTTGCTTATTACATATAGATCACATTTTAAAATTCACCTGAGTTAAAAATAAAAACATGAATATTTTGATACCAAAGTGGCTATTTATATCTTATTCATCATGTATATATTTAGAGATGCTAACTTTAGTAACCAGTTTCACCCTACCTATCCAAAATTTTTATTACAGATGGAGCAGATGGTGCTTTTTACCCAGATGAAATCCAAAGGCCCCCTGTGAGAGTCCCTTCCTGGGGACTGGAAGACAATGTTGTCTGCAGCCAGCCTGCTCGAAACCTTAGCCGGCCTGATGGCTTAGAAGACCCTGAGGATAGCAAAGTAAACTGAATTTCCATTGCACAAGCCTGTCCCTTTTATTTTCCATCTTAGGTAGAGAGTTATGTATATGTGCATGTGTGTATAGGTGTGTGTGGATAGAGAGTATGTGCTTGTGTCTGCACACAATTGCCTATGTTTTGGAAGTATTTGGAAGAATTTTTGGAAAAACCTGCTTGTATTTTTAAATTCAAAAAATTTACTGATATGATTCAGATTTATACTTTAGAATTTACATACTAAAGTAAAAGATTAAGTTCAGTGAATGTTGTCAGAATATTGTAGTTATCAGATAATTTGATCTTAATTGTCACTGAGTAACTTAACTACATTCTTTTGACTATAGATGCACTAAGCTGGAAGAAGCAAAGTGTTAATGGCAGTATTATGCTTCAGTGTACATATTCCCTTTTTAGCATTTGTATCCCACTTTAGATTTTAGTGTGGACTCTATTACTTTTAGTCAGAAAAAGAGAGAAGTGTATGTGTCATATAATGGTTTTCTTTTTCAGGGAAATAGTATTTAGACATCTTTAGTATTTGCATAGCATTTCTTATTCTCTGCAGGAACACAATACTGGTGATAATTGAATTAGTTTGTGTAGCATGTCATTTTTAAAAATTTCATTATTGAATAAATAGGTTTGTTTCCTCATAGCAGCTCCTTTTGGATTTCCTGTGCATTAAGATGAATTTAAAAGAAATGCTTTATCGTGCTCTTTGCAAGTACAGTGGTATCATGACCTGTTTCTCATTTAATCTAGTTTGCTGCATTTAATTGCTATTAACCTTTGCAGAAACTGATCAGTGTTCAGACAGGCATGATTTTAGCCCTAGTGCTCAACACCTATAATGGAGAAAAATGTATTTCTTCCTCCTACCTTTTGGCCTCCTATGTCCATTACTGGGAATAATTAGGAAAACTGTCAGAACTTTTGTAGCCTATTTAAGGTCTAGAGTATCATCTTACTGCTTTTTCACACCTTTACTTCATATTTTGCATATTTAATCTGATCATTCTTGGCACAGATGTTACATGTGACAAGCCCTTCTCTTCCGTAGTCATCTGCTTCAGTTTAATTAGCAGAATGTTCTTTCTGATCTGTGTGCTTTGCCCTCTGGCAAACCCATGAGAAGCAGTGTTAGAGTCTTGTGCTCATTTGCTGACATGCTTAGATTTGGTAATGAGATGGAGGACTCTTAATACGTACACCTTGAGTAATTTTATTGTAACATAAGATTTTTTACATTAGAAAGTAATATTTAGGTACATTCAGAACTTTAAAAAAATTTTTCATTACAACAGCAAAGATCACTTGCAAATGAAGTGTTTTAATAAGTAATTTTATTAAAAATATGGAAAGTAGTTTTGAGTTTACCTATTTTTTCTCTGTTTTTCTGCCCTGGGAGGGATTAATAGCCATAGGCCCCAGCATCTTGGAGTCAGGGATGTGGTGGCCTGTTCTTTGAGTCTTCTACAGTGCCTACACCTGCCATATCTCCTCCCATCTGCACCAGAAACAGTGGTCAACTATCAGATCAAAAGCCTTTTATGACTCCCATTTATCTAATAGTTGTAATAACGCTAACATTATGGCGATGGCAGCAAACATTTCTATACCTCTATTTGCCAGCTAATGTTAAGTTCTTTAGATGTAGTGATGTATTTGTTTTTCATAGCAGTCCTATCGAAGGAACTAGTACGGTCACTAGTTTTCAGTGGAGGAAAGGGAGAGAGACAGATTAAATAGCTTGCCTCAAATGACATGGTTGATAAGGGTAGGGGCAGGATTTGAATCTCATCAGATTAGCTGTAGGAGCTGTAGCTTAACCACCCATCACATGGACCAAAGCAGAGGTTCCCATGGTTTCTTAGTGTTTAAGGCACCCTTAGCATCCCAGTACACTTTTTTTACAATGTCCCCAGGCCAAGAGAAAGACAGTGAATCCTCATTTAACATTTCCTTGGAAATTGTGACTTTAAGCAAAATGAGGGATAATGAAATCAGTTTCTTTTGTCCTTATCAACATCATAGTTTAGCAATGTTGAGAGAAATGAAGTTATTTGAGGACCTGCTATAAGTCATTTCACTTAAAGTTACAGTTTCCAAGAACCTCTCTATGATGCTGAGGACTTACTGTAACTAACCAGTATTTGTCTTGTAACAACTTTAGTAACCATTTAAAATAGCAGTACACATAAAGTGAAAGAAAAATTAATCTTTTTTATTTCATTTTTAAATAACCAGTTACTGATGGAATGTGTGTGACAACTGGCCGGCCACAGCACAACTTCTCAAGCCTTGGAATAGACTGGCCAAGCCACCCCTCATTTCCTGTTTCACACTGGTTTTCACATGGCTCTTGCTTTTTGTCACAGCAACCATCAAAAGCCTAGTTTCTCAAAGATAAGATGTCATTGAAAGGAATGTAGCACCACCTAAAGTTGAATCTCTGTACTGTCTTCAACTGTTGTAGTTATTCACGTGGCGTTTGACAAAATTATCCCTCAACCATTTGAATCTATGTGCCTTAGGCACTTTCATGCCCAATTTTGGGAATCATGGGTCTAAGTCTTGCTCCAAAAATTGGTTTGTAGACCAGTGGTAGTGGTGTCTCCTAGAAGTTTGGTGGGAATGTGGAATCTTCTACCCCACTCCAGACCTACTAGAGTCAGACTCCTTTTAACAAAATCTTTAGGTGATCATATGCTTGGTAATGTTTAGGGTGTGCTGTTTTAAACTTCTTAACCTCGTCATTCAGGGCCAGATTACTTTCTCTTCCCTTAATGCACATCCTACTTTGCAACTGTTGGCATGCATTTATTGTGTTTCCCTTCTGCCTTCATTCCTTTCCTTTCTATTTTTGAAAGATGAAGTCTCGCCCATTCTGTTAAAATGCGGTTTGTTTGTGGCTTCCACCATGAGTCCTTCACTATTAATCCCCAAACTGAAGACAGTTTTGTTAATACACATTTTTTTTTTCTGATGAGTTTTAGCTTTTATTCTCAGAAGGGTCTGTGACTTCAAAATTGTTGAGAGCCACTGCTTAGAGAGTCAAGGCCTGTTTCCCATTTGTTGTGGTGCATCGTTTGAATTTTTGCCTTTCTCAAATTTGCCATTTTTCATATGTTGTCTTTTAAATTTTATTTTAACGTGTTTTCTGTTAACAAAAACAGTATATAAGCAGTCGATTTATTTTGTCTCAAGAGTGCCAAGATAATTCAATGGTAAAGATGAGTTTTTGCAACAAATGGTGCTGGGAAAACTGTTTATCCAGTTGGATGAAAGAATGAAATTAGAGTCCTGCTTCACACCATCTACAAAAATTAACTCAAATTGGACCTAAATTTATGAGCTAAACTATAAAACAAAAACAAAAACAAAAGCCCACAGAAGTATAAATCTTTGTGACTTGGATTAGGCAATGGTTTCTTACATATGACATCAGAAGCATAAGTGACAAAAAAATATATACAAGTTGAGTAGCCTTTATCCCAAATGCTTGAGAACAGAAGTGTTTCAGGTTTCAGATTTTTTTGGATTTTGGAATATTTGTTTTACACTTCTCGGTTGAGCATTTCTAGTCCGAAACTTCGCAATACTCCAGTGATCATTTTGAGCATCATGTCGTGCTCAGAAAGTTTTGGATTTTGGAGCATTTTGGTTTTCAGATTTTCAGATTATGCATACTCAGCCTATGATTGGGCACATCATCAAAAGGATAAATGAATTCTATGCTGTTCCATTTTTAATTTTTGTACATAATTATTTCCAACTGGCCTATATATCTGGTTGGCATCCTTTAAAACTGAGTTTTCTCTTTCCTATACCACATACTATAATGTCTTTCATAAGTAGGGGCGTTTAAATGTTTATTATTAATGATTGTAGATAGATAAATGTGTTTGTTTCATTTTTTGCCTACTAAACTATTTGAAATTCGGGTCATCTTAGAAAAGTAGTCAATTTTTGGTGACAGCTTTATTGAGCATACACTTCACATAACCATAAAATTCACCTTTTAAAGAATACAATTCAGTAGTTTTTAGTATACTCACAGGAGTTGTGCAGCCATTGCCACAATCAGTTTAAGAATATTTCCCTCATGACAAAAAGAAACCTTGTACCCTGTAGCAGTTATCTCTTCCATTCCTCCCAACCTAGGAAACGCTTAATCCACTTTTTTTCTTACGGATTTGTGTATTTTGGACATTTAGTCATATAAATCAAATCATAACATTGTGGTCTTTGGTGATTGGTTTCTTTCACTTAGCATAGTGTTTTCAAAGTTACCCATGTTTTAGCATGTACCCATGTTTAGCAGAAAGAATGTACTTTATTATTCAGCAATAAAAAGGAATATTCTCTTTTTTGGGTATATAGATTGACATCTGAAATCGAAATGCTCTAAAATCTGAAACTATTTGAGTGCCAACCTGACACTCAAATGCTTACTGGAGCATTTTGGATTTTAGATTTCAGAGTTGGGAAGCTTAGTTGGTAAGTATAATACAAATATTACAAAATCTCAAAACATCTGAAATCTGAAATAACATCTGGTCCCACACATTTTGGATAAGGGAGAGTCAACTATACCATTTTTTGTTTACCTCTTCATCTGTTGGCCATTTGGATTATTTTCACCTTTCTGGCTATTGGGAATAATGCTCTTGTAAACATTTGTGTACAAGCTTCTGTTTGAATTCTGTTTTTACTTCTTTTGAGAAAGTGGAATTGACCTACCATTTGCTGGAATGGAATTCCTAGGACTGGAATTACTGGGTCATCTGGTAACTCTTGTGTTTAAACTTTAGAAAACTACCCGATTGTTTTCCACAGTGGCTGCATGATTTTACCTTCCCACTGGTAGTGTGTGAGGGAGAGTCTCATTTACTCCATATTATCACCCACACTTGTGTCTTTTTTGATTATTGCCTATTCTAGTGGTGTGAAGTCGTATATCATCGTGGTTTTGATATGCATCTTCCTGATAGCTGATGATGTAGAACATCTGTTACGTTCTTGTTGGCAATTTGTGTATCCTCTGAGAAGAAATGTCAATTTGAATCCTTTGACCCTTTAAAAATTGGGTCTCATGTCAGATAATATGATCTACAGATATTTTCTCCCATTCTGTGGGTTGTCTTCACTTTCTTGATGGTGTCCTTTGCTGCACAAAACTTTTTAGTGTTGTGAAATTGAACTTATATTTATTTTGTTGCTTATACTTTTATTTTCATTCCTAAGAAACCATTACCTCTCCAAGATTTCTTATTTTCTCCTGGGGGTCTTATAGTTAAAGCTATTTTTTTCCTCCTAAGAATTTTATAGTTAAAACCATTTTGCACTGATTTTTGAATATGGAGAAAAGTAACTAAAACTTTTGCAAATGAATAGAGATTTACAAAGTTATTTGCTTTCTGATTTTTAAATACCTAAATATATAAATTATATAGTTCAGTGGTATTCCTTCATTGACTGGCATATTACTAGAAATGAATGTCTGGCAAAGCCTAAACAATAGCATCTCATAAATAAGAGGAGGAATGTTAACTAGTACTACCTAATAATACAGAGTTTTGAGGAGCAAAGAGAAATATTCTCTTGTTTTAATTAAAATTTGCACAGTCATTGGGCACTCTCTTTTATGTGTTGACTTTGGCTTTAGCAAATATATAAATGTGTTAAAGAGTGAATGCTCTTGAACTAAAGTAATAATTACCAACTTAGTAAAAATTTTATTAAGTGGTGAACCTTTCTTCCTTGACATTCATTGCTTATTCCTAAATTATACCTAAATATTTCAATTAATAATTCCCAGCAAAGGTAGAGTTACAACACAGATTGGGAAATGCTGAGTAGATACAGTTCCATAGTCTAGATACTACTGATCCAGATGGTGTTATTCAGTCATTAGCCCCTGAGTGTATATTGCTAGAATTTGATCATGATAGGGAACATTTTTTATTGTGGTAGAATGCATATAACATGAAACTTACCATCTTAACTGTTTTAAGCATATAGTTCTGTAGTGGTAAGTACATTTATATTGTTGTGCAACCAGCCTCCAGAAACTCTTTGCATCTTGTAAAACCAAAACTCTATACCCATTAAACAGCCCCCATCCCTCTCATCTAACCTCCGAAAACCACTACTACCACTACTCGATCTTTTGAATTTGTCTACTTTAGGTACTTTATGTAAGTGGAATCATATAGAATTTATCTTTTTGTGACTGACTTATTTCACTTAGCATACTGTCTTTAGGGTTTATCCATGATGTAATTGTGTGTCAGAATTTCCTTTTTAATAAGAGTTAATATTCCATTGTATGGGTCATACCACATTTTATTTATCCATGTATCCATTGATAGACATTTGGGTTATTTTTACCTTTCGATTATCGTGTTTAATGCTGCTGTGAACATGGGTTCATGATAGAATAGATCTGGTTAAGTTCCTGCTTTCAATTCTCTTGCGTGTGCACCTTGAAGTAGAATTGCTGAATTATATGGTAATTCTGTTTTTGATTTTTTTGAGGAACTACCATATGATCATAATTGCATTTTGGATTAAGTGTGATCTAGTCTTATTTTCTTGTCCAAGACGTTAACCCATTTCAATACTGTTTCAAATGTCTAGGCTGTCTATATACTTTTATATATGGAAACATGAATGTTTTTAGAGTTGAGCTATGAGAAGTTTTGGGGTTGCAAATAGAGCTTTAGTTTACCATAGCTTGTTTCCTTTGCCTAAAAACCAGTTTGTAATAGAAATAGTATTGTGCTGATGGGCATAAAGGTAGTGAATACTATAAGGGGTTTAGACTTTTAAAAGGATTAAAATGCTATTAATAAGGGTGTGTATTTTTAAAGAAATATTTCCTAACAATTTGGAATTGTTCATTAATAGATTTCAGTATGGTATTCCTAATTAAATTTGCTTAGAAGATTATTTTAGCAGCTTAACTAAAATACTAGATGTTGATACTTTAAACTCTGCTATTATGTTTTGGGTTTATGCTTTTCGGTGCTGACACTGACTAATAATTTTGAGTAGATGTTTTTCTAAAATAGAATACGTGATTCTCTGCCATCTTTAAGAATTTAATATAACCTTAATGATTCAGGTTTATTAATTTCAAAGTCAACATTAAATGATATCATATTCTTTTAAGATGGATATAAAGCTTTTGTGATCCAGTGCTGCAATGTCTACCACTGGATCTTTGGAGTTCCTGTATTTTCTCGATAGCTTTTTATTTATTTTTTATTTGCTGCCAGTGGGCCTGCCTTAGTAGCCTCACTTCCCCATGTGATTTGCTATTTTTAAATTACTATAATTTTGGAAATGAATTAACCAAGCTTGATGAGCTAAATAGAATAAATGTTTTTTGTTTTTTTTTAATCGGACTTACTTCTGGCAGAATAAATGTATTCTTGAGTAAAGATTTCATTGATCATTTTGCATATCAATATCATGAGAGACTTTATTATATAAACTGACTACTTAGAAAGTTTGCAGTAAGCCCTCCAACTTCAGACTATTCTCTGAGTAGGTGATTTATGCTTTATGAGAACTTGGTGTTTCTAATCATAACATGTAGAGTTCTTCTCCTTTTATTGAGTAATAGGTAATAAAAGATAACACAATAATAGGGTTATCATTACCAAATTATATATGGCTTAGAAAGTGTAAGTTACTTTTACTTTTTTCCCCTTCAGGTATTTATGAGCAGGGTTAACATGTGTGATAGATTGTCTGAGTCTGGCACCTTAGCTGCAATCTCTATATTAACTGGTTCATGGAAGCAGTAAATTGGTGTAAGTTATTAGCTGTTATAAAACAAGGGAAGAAGGCGATGAGATTTTTCACTTCGTTATTATTATTGGCCTCCAGAAAGTTGTATTCTATGCTAAATACTTGTCATTAAGAATTCAGAGAAGTAGAATTATCAAGACCTGCCCTATTTTATCTTTTGTCATTATTTTCTTTCAAAAATTTGAAGTTGTTTTCAAAGATGAATAAGAAAATGGTGTTCATTATCACCAGTTTATAGTGGTTTAAGTATATTCAGTATTCCAAATATTGTTGCTGGAAGGCCTAAATCTGGGAGCTAGAGTCACTTGGCACAGAATCAAAATTCACTGTCATACATACTAAGCTTAGATTCAGCTACTGTATAATCTTCCTGGTTTGTGCCTACAGACTTACAAGCTGCTTAGATTTAGTTACTTGGAGATTCAGTTATTGAGGAATGCAAAATATTTGTGTTTTATCCTCAATTTAACTCCCCATTTGGTTATCTGTTCTATTTTCCTTTTGCCCAGTTACAGCCCATGGGAATCATAACTATACAAACGCATTTTACCCCTTCTTTTACTCTTCAAGAGGAAAATTGTCAGAATGATAGCCAATTACCACAGAAAGATATACCCAGATTGTCTTTTGCCTATTTGCTTACTTTGCACTTCACACCATATATACTGCCTTGGTACCTCTTCCAGTGGCAGACTTATTATTATTATAGGTGGCAGCCTATTAATAGCAATTTCGGAGCAAGCATAACTATCTAGAACATAAGGGCTTTCCTGGGTGCCTGCCACACCTGATCATGCGCTGCCAATTCATGACACGAGAGCAGCTAACAGCTGCGGAGAAGAAGAAAGCCAGTGGGCAGTTTGGTGACATGGTTGGTTTCAGCGTTAAGTGAGATTCAGTGATACAGCAGGTACAGATCTCTAAAAATGAACCACTGGGCTGCGAGCACGGGATCACTGTTTTCTTTCTGATTAAAACTCAGGTTAAAGATTTTTATTAGTCTTACTTGACAACCAGTAAATCAGAAATTGAATTCTGTTCAACAGGGTCTTGTGGCTTGTAGTTTGGTGCACTGCTTTGCTTTAACATGTGTTTTCCAGTTGGATTTGCCAGTGTGTGTGCCCAAGAATATACACTTACAAACCCTCACATACTTAATTTTCCTTCATTTATGATTTGTTCATCATGCAGTGCTTGTATCTTGTCAAAGATACTGTCTTGTAAATTAACAGTAAATGAGAATAGTTAGAACAATAATGTAATCTTAAGATGTTTATATTAAAGGGTCCACCCAGTCTATGGAATGATAAAAAGTCCCTCATTACCTACATATATAAGTTTGAAAAGATGTGCTGTTCTCACCCTCAGTTACACAGCCAGGTGTGGTGTGTCTTCCACTGAATACTGCTTTTTATTCTAGAAGGTCGGACTTGTTAGCCTGTAGTTAAACACTTCATACAAAGTTACTTTCAAAAGTGTTTATTTCAAAGTCTAGTTGAGTTATAGTAGAGATAAAATTTATTTTAAGGATAATCTTGCTTCCTTTATACTGTCATTATGTGCTTGATTGAATTAAGGAATTCATATTTAGTTTTACTTTTCTTAAAAGTTGCAAAATTGTTTTTTTCCCCTAGGAAGATGAGAATATGCCCACTGCTCCTGATCCTCCAAGTCAGCCTTTACGTGGGCATGGGACAGGCTTTTGCTTTGATTCCAGGTAATTTTCTCTTTCCTTTGTAGAATTTGGATTACATAGGCCAGTAGTTCTCAAAGTATGTTCCCTGGGAACTTGTTACAAATGTACATATTTGGTCCTGGCTGACTGAACCAGAAATTCCAGTTGTAGGGTCCAGCAGTACGTGTTTTAACGTGCCCTCTGGCTGATTCTGATGCATGCAGTCATTTGAGAACCTGTGCCATAAAAACCCTTTGCTGTCAAACCAAATGCACTGTTGAGAGTTGTATTCATCCTTAAAGTTTTACAAAAGGCATTTTTTATTAGTGCAAATTTGAAAAATTCTTAGCACTAAGCCTCATTTCACATAAATGCGATTAGATTTTAGGGGTTTTAATGAAATAAAGGTTTTTGTCAATCTAATTGTAAGACTAAGTTTAGAGGCTGTATAAGTGGATTACACAATTGTCTATAGCAAGCATCTAGAAGCAGGAAAAGGTTTCTGGAGGAACTAGAGACTTTCAAGGTAGGTTGTTTAGTATGAATATCAGCTAACTAGATAAATGTACCCTTGTTATATGCTGACAGTTACTGTTAATACATAAGTAATTTTCATTTTCCTCTTTCTTCAAGCTTTGATGTTCACAAGAAGTGTCCCCTCTGTGAATTAATGTTCCCTCCCAATTATGATCAGAGCAAATTTGAAGAACATGTTGAAAGCCACTGGAAGGTGTGCCCAATGTGCAGCGAGCAGTTCCCTCCTGACTATGACCAGCAGGGGTTTGAAAGGCATGTTCAGACCCATTTTGATCAGAATGTACTAAATTTTGACTAGTTACTTTTTATTTTGAGTTAATACAATATAGCAGTTAAAAAAAAATCACCTCAAATAGCCCACTGAGGAGACCACTAAGTGTCACTGTCATGCACTCTCTACTGCACTTTTTCTGACCAAGAGCTACTTTGAGTTTGGTGTTAGTAGGATCAGGGTCATCTTCTGCTTATCAATAAATGTAATTTTAATCTTGTTAATCTTACCTGCTTTAAGAGATGTTCTTGTGTATTTACATCTTTATTTATTCCCCAGTTTGCAGAATTGTATGAATAAAGGAAACAAGGATTATTTTAAATGTTACCACACTAAAAAAAAAAGTGTGTATGTAGTAGTGTGCTAGATTATTTAGCAGAATATTTACAAGTTTCTGTTGACCTTGTTGATTGAGCATGACTACTAAATATTATGTAATAAAAAGCATTTATCATAACAGTCTCGTGAAGTAATTCTTTGAATACAGAAGGTTCCATAATTTAGCTCATGAAGCATTTTTAATATTTAAAAATGGAGCTGCAAGTCAAATGAGACCATACTTGCAAATATCCTTTTCATATATGAAATGTTGGCTTTAGGAATTAATAGAGGGCATATTTTGATATTTTTATGAAAAAAATTGAGACTAACCTGAATGATTATTTTTAAGTCATCTTGAAGTTGTATTTATACCTACTGGGAAAATGAAACAAGATTTTTCAGTACAATCGTTTTCATGTTAAATGATCTCATAGCAGTGGTGTTTGTGGTATGGCCTAAAATCATAAGAGTGTATATCAGTATCTTTTTCACATTTTCCTCAGGAGAATATTACTTTGGGATATTCTCAGTAATTAAAAATATGTAATGTATAAACCCAAATTAATGTGTTTCTAAAGTGGTGTTTCTGTTGTATGGTACTCTCACCAACATTAAAGAGGACACATTTTCTGAGATCTGTAATTTCATCTTTGTCAAATTTATTTGTGAGAGTTTCTCACTAACCTAGCATCTTGAGCATCTTGGTTTGGCCCTTTAAGATACTTTTGAACTGTATTCCTTTCTCTCTCATAATGTGCATGTTAAGAATTTACAGTACCAACTCTTGACTTTGCTGCTTTTGTAATTATCAAAATACTTCTGGGCAAACTAGCTATTTAAGATGTTGACCTGATATGTAGACTTGGTGGCATTTGGGGGTGCTATATGTGAACTGCAGTATATCATGTCACTTACATTTGTTGGAGCAGAATTTGTGTATTGTTGGAATCCTTTAAAAGGTTTTTGAGTCCAGGACAAAACTGGTATTAGACATTCAGCTGTTGGGCTGTGGCATTCCTAGGAGGCAATCGCATTGAAGACTCCAAGTTTCAGCTTCCTGATAGGTTATATGACAAGATGAATATATTCAGGTAAATTACGTTCAACATGAGCATTTTTGTTGCAGTTACAATTATGGACCAAGCTAAACTAAAAGTATCCTTTGAATATTACAGAATTAGTATTAGAGAAATGAGAGTATTTATCTTACTTGCCTAGAAATGATTTTTATTTTTATTTTATTTTATTTCTGAGTTGGAGTCTCACTCTGTCGCCCAGACTGGAGTGCAGTGGCTGCTCCCGGCCACCGCAGCCTCGACCTGCCGAGCTCCGGCGATCCTTCTGCCTCAGCCTTCTGAGTAGCCGGAATTACAGGCGCGCGCTACCATGCCCGGCTGATTTTTGATTTATTGTAGAGATGAGGTCTCGCCAAGTTGCCCAGGCGGGTCTCGAACCCGTGGGCTCAGGCAGTCCACTCACCTCAGCCTCCCAAGGCACGGGATTACAGGCTGAGCCGCTGAGCCACCGAGCCCGGCTTAGAAATGATTTTTAAATAGTTTTTGGGCCTAAGCTTAAGATAAGTAATTTGTTATTGATAGAAAAGGAATGCAGTCTAATCTAAGCAAACATGTAAGGGAATAAAATCTACATGCATCAACTAAATTCTGCAGAATAACAGGCAGCCTAAGACAGAAAAGGCACTGAATGGAAATGTTAGTTCTCACGGTAAACTTGATGATGGTTTTCATAATGGACACTAATGAAAATAAAGAGCCATGTTCATTCTGGGTCAGAGGCAGTTTATTTTAAATGTGATTTCATTTACATTTATAAGCAGCTTTTCTTGACAGGAATTTTGATTAAGTTGCCTTCAGTTATAAAACAAACCTTTGTCGCTTTCAAACTTAATCTGCTCTGTCCCCAACAAAACATATGAAAATATAATTTAAAGCACAGTTTTCACAGACACAGTACAATACATTCACTATACACGGTATAACAAAATATTCCCATCCTTACCTGTTTAGTAATACTGTCACAATGAATAAGTAAATAGAAATTGGAATTTTTTATTGAAATAAATTTAACATGCACAATGACTATTTTATGACTGTTTAGCTGTTGAACTACTGATCCAGCCTACATTTCTTGCACTAGAAGGAGCAAAGCTAAATAATAATTGCTGGCCTAAAAATTTTTTGGTCAATTATAGGTAGATATGAAATAGCCGAGTAGGGCTTTCTTACCCACCAACTAGTTGCTTCTCATGTCTGGATCACCCTTTTAAGCACAGGATAACACTGCATATTCAGGACCAACACCACTCTTCAGAGATCTGAGCAGATTTTTAGAGGGCAATGTCTTTATAAATACTTTAAAATCCCTCATTATGAGGGATTCATAACTTATGAATATAGAAGCTAACTCATCTGGCTAACAGAATTGTCATCCTTTCAAAATGTATGAAAATTGAGGAGGGACCCCTGCTTCCCAGCTATGTGTAACATAAGACTTTTCATCAAATGGGAACGTGGGACGAAACTTACTTTATAAGCAAACTGAGTTTGCTTTTCACCAGTTTGTTTTGTGGGCAGTTAACTGTCTCAAAGCAATGTTTCTTGCATAATTAGGCAACTGGTAAACTCTGTGTTTAAGGAATAGCACTTGGGAGAAAAGAACACTCAAGGCATGATGGTACTGTCGGTGAGGAAAAACTTCAGGAATGGTCCAGATGTAGGTTACTCTAACGGGTCATATTAGTCACTCGTTTCACCACCTGCTGCAAGAAGCACTTAATTGTCAATAAGGCTCATTTTCATATTTCGGCAAAATGTTTTATAAAGCTAAACAGACATTTCCAGTAGGAATGTAGACATCTACAATATGGAAAAAGTGCCTTTAAAAAAGCCTTAGGAACACGAGCGTGAAGAAGAGGCAGTGGGGTCTCAACCAAAATGTTATTCTTTGAAACATGCTTAGAATTTGAGTTCTGATTTGCATCCCCCAGGTCTGGTTAGGGCAGTGGTTGCAAGAATTGGCAACACATAAATGTTCAATTGTTGGCAATAGAGAACTGCAAAGTGCTTTAAAACGTCATCTGAAGATAAAGACATAACTAAATTTCACACACACAAAATTTGCACTCCTTTAAAAGTGTCTCCTAACAGATTTCAGGGAAAAGTGTATCACTAAATTGGTATCTTGGTCCACAGATATCAATAGGCATAAACTGAATCCTTTGCACACAGCAGGCACTCAATGAATGTGTGTTAAATTAATGAGGAAACTGAATAGACTTGTTTTGTACAAAAATGCCATGTATAACACTAAAATGACTGGTAAGTCAGATGGCGAGATTTTCAGCTTTTTAAAGGGCAAAAGGATTTGCAAGATAATATAAAACACAAAGCACACCTTTTTATGTCATTTAAATATGAAAATATTTTTAGCATATTATGTTAAACATTCTTTTTTTTATTTATATTTCCATTACCTAAAGTCTTTCTACTCACAAATACTAACTCCATTATGTAAGGCATGGTAACCAGTTTGATAATGAAGGTATTATTTTGGTTTGAACATACGTGAGTTGATGTGTTGAAAAACTTCAATCACATTACAATCTTGGAAAAAAAATTTCAGTGCCAGCCCCTCCTCCCCCCAGTTGATACACTGCAATACAACTAAACTATGCAACATGCCCTCAGTTTTGTTTTGTTTTGGGGGAAATGTGCTGAAAAACCTAGAGCTTTTTTTGTTTAGCACCTTATATCAAAGTAATGAAAATGGGTATGATGATTACATGTGCAAATGTACAAAATCATTAACTCTACAAAGATACATCATTCCAAAATTACAGAAAAAATTTAAAGCATGCATTTAATTCTTTTTCTTTAAAGGGTTGCTGAGTGCTTCCCCTGAAAAAAAGGTGGCTGTTTTCAAAATCAGCAACTGCTGGTGAGGATTTCTTGGCACAGTTATGACCAGCATGTTATTGCTGCATCTTCCTGATAATCTCAGCCGACACTGGGGGATGGAAATTGATTGTGTGGTGCCGCAGGCCCTGAGCTGTCTTGTAACTCTTCCCACACCGACATTTGAATGGTTTGCGGACACGAATCTGTGTTCTGTGACCATTCTTAGCGTGGTACTTTATGCCATTCACATTCTGTGGAGGAGACAAATATATTACTTATTAGATGGAGTCACAGAATGTCTGTCAGACTTGAGAAAACTCACGATGGGTCCGGGTTGCAGTTAAGACACCTGGGCGGCAGCTGTTTAGAGAGCGGGCTCCCACAAGGACTCTAGTTGTGACCCTTCAAGGACAGTCTGGTGTGTCAGTCATGGGCCATACAGAAAGTCGCACACAGTGACACAAGGGAGATTTCAAGTGTGCCTCAATTACTCTGAAAGTACTGAATTCTTCACAGTTTACATAAAATACGTATCTAGGACTCTCCGACTAAGGAAAATCATCCCTGATTCTTTTTTCCATTCTGAAGAAAGTTAACAGTGAGCAATCCTATAAAAAGATAATCAGGATGACCAATAAAATATCCTTCAAGAAAAAAACAGATTAGGGCACATCTCAAAGTATGAGACTTCTCTACATTTTTTATTTGGAAGTTCCGTTTACGTCTTGCTTCTAGACAACTATGGTAACAGTTCCCTAGCACATCCCTAGAATTTTTGTCCATTTGCTGCTCTGCATCAAGCTGGTGTCTCTGATGCCACCATGGGAATTGTCTCTCAAATCCTCTGCTCCAGCCTAGCTGCACATGTCAAATAAGCACCTGTGGTCAGTCTGAGCCCTACCTTTACCTAAGGATTACATTCCAAGCACACAATGAACACTAACAGTTTTAGGTTATTTATGTAATGTTAGTCTTACCAACAAAATGCTAAGACTGGATTTCTAAGTGTCTGGATGTTAAGATTAGCAAAATCCTTTCTGGATTTCTGATAATTGCTTTTGCTGGCTCACCAACACTATGTAAGAGTCCGTTCTATGTGAGACTCCTTGTTAAATGCAGATTTAACAAACACTATTGCTCATCCCAATGAAATGGTGAGGAAAGGGGCTCAGGTCTTAAGTAACTGGTGGAAGATTTGAGAAAGAATGGCAGAGGTGATGCTTGAGCACAGGACTTCGTTTCCAAGCCGGCTATGCCAGAAGAGTGAGGGAATAGAGAAGAAATGGCCTGAGACATGCAGTTGCTGAGCAGAGATTAATTGAAGAGTGGGCTGTTTCCTAAAATGTCACCTAAATTCAGTCCTACTGGGCCCAGTCTGAAGCCCAACTAAGGGATTCCAACACAATCTTGTTCCCACCCCTCACAGGATGGTTCTCACTGAGCTCCAAGGAAACAGCTCCTTACTGCTGTTTCAAGGGTATCTAGCACAGTGCCTGGCACACAGTAGATGCTTAATATGTTTTTGTGCCTCACTGTTCCGGAAGAAGTTGAGAGAGTTGCTATTAAAGATGTTTGGTGGTTATTATGACTACATTTCCCTCAGATATTTTTGAGAAGTCCTTTGGTAGAGAATCCTGTTTGACTGTTGAACTCAGGGGTGCCAAGCAGTCACCAGTAGGCTGTGTTCAGAGTCTGGAGGTTGCCCAGTGAGTTGAAGCAGAAGGACAGATACCATGTTCTGAACGCCTGGCTCTGGGCCTTCCTGCATCTACCCTCTCGTGCGAGCAAGGAAGGACCTCGTCTGTGTTGTTAAAAGGCATGCTGGGGGTCAGAGCTTGTGGGGCAGGTTAAATCAGGCCCACTGAGCATGCGATGGGGAGCTACGCCCTGTTGCCCCCTGCATGTTCCAGCCATCCCAGCTGAGGCTGAGGCACAGGCACGTGCATCAAGAGGCCCACTTGTGCATCTAGCCCACAGGAGCCCTCAATGACTCCAGCCCCAGTTGGTGTCTTACAGAACTGCATGAGGGCCAAGGTGAGCGGATTGCCTGAGCCCGCAGGTTCGAGACCCAGCTGGGCAACTTGGCGAGACCTCCTCTCCACAATAAATAAAAAAATTAGCCAGGCGTGGTAGCGCGCGCCTGTAGTTCCGGCTACTTGGAAGGCTGAGGCAGAAGGATTGCCGGAGCCCGGCAGGTCGAGGCTGTGGTGGCTGGGAGCGGCCACTGCACTCCAGTCTGGGTGACTGAGTGAGATTTCAACTCAAAAAAAAATTAAAAAAAAAGAACTGCATGAGAACCACTTCCGGTGAGAGTCAGGCAAGTCACAGAAGTGTGACAAATAACTGTTTAAAGCTGGGAGGAGAGAGAGAGAAAGGGAGGGAATAATAAAATTAAGACTATTAACAAAAACTTCTGGCTGGGTGCAATGGCTTATGCTTGTAATCCCAGCACTTTGGGAGGCTGAGGCGCAAGGATCACTTGAGCCAGGAGTTCAAGACTAGCCTGGATAACAAAGTGAGACTTCATCTCTAAAAAAACATTTTAAAAACCGATATGGGTGTGGTGGTATGTGCCAGCAGCCCCAGCTACTTGGGAGGCTGAAGCAGGAGGATCATCTGAGCCCAGGAAGTTCACTCCAGCCTAGGAAACAGGCCCCAACGCAAAAAAAACCAAAAACAAAAAACATATTGATATAATTCCTGTTAACATGAATTATTTCCTTTCAGTATTTTTTCTAACATATATAAAAAAACTTGTGCCTTTTCCCCACTTACTGTTACTTTGTAAGCATTCCCTCACCATTAAGTGTTTTTTAATTTTGTTAAATAGGCTGCTTGTGTATGTAGATCTGCCTGTCTGCTGCTGAAGAAGACAGCGGAAGACTCCTTCAGAGAAACTTACATGGGTGGGCTGGCTCTGTTTTATACTTCTTAAAAGAAAGTTACAAAACATCTTCAATGCTCACCATTCTAACAAATTATCAAAGGAAAAACTGGTCGGGTGCAGTGGCTCACACCTGTAATCCCAGCACTTTGGGAGGCCGTAGCAGGAGGATTGCTTGAGCCCAGGAGTTCGAGACCAGCTTGGGCACCATAGTGAGACCTCATCTCTAAAAAACCCCAAAATTTAGCCAGGTGTGGTGGTGCCCGCCTGCAGTCCCAGCTACTCAGGAGGCTGAGATGAAAGGTTGGCCTGAGTCCAGGAAGGTGAGGCTGCAGAGAGCTGTGATTGTACCACTGCACTCTAGCCTGGACAACAGAGTGAGACTCTGACTTACGAAAAACAAAAACAAAAAACCACGCCTCAACGTACTTCAACCCATATTTAAACCCAATTATGAGGTGGGGAAGTCTTTCTTTTCCAGAAGGATCGATGGCGCCTGGCCTGGAATGCCTCTGGATGAATCCAAGGAATGGCCCCTGCAACTGCTTTGCGATTCACATTTTCCTCTCTCCCCTTTTGCATTTCACTTTTATTCCTTTGTCTTTTGAGCATGAATCATATCTGAGACCTGTGCTGGGTGCTGTGTAGGGGACAGTGAGCTTTAAGGGTCATGGGGCAACAAGAGAGACGGCACCTCAATGTCGAAAGAGCACTTGGGAAGGTGACAGGATGACAACTTTGCCTTCAAGGCAGGGTCTGTCTAGGAGATTGGTAAGGGATCTCAGGAGGTGGCCCTTGCACTGTGGCCTTGAGAAAGGAGCGGAATTAAAATGAGAGACATGGATGGAGAGAGGAAGGTGTGGGGGACCAGAATATGCCACCCCGAAAGGTACCTCTGCTGGAAGGATTGTTCAGCAGCTGCAAGAGAGCTCGCTGCCCCCTCTGTTTGCCTAAAACAGGACATACGTTCACAAAGACAAAAGGTTTCACACCCCCATCTTCCAGGGGGAACAGGGGTGAACCACTGAAGACCCTTAATGGCCTAGAGATGGAACCAGGGGATCTATGCTAACAAGTTTCGCTCACAAGCCTTTGTCTGCCTTCCCACAAGTTGCTGCTTCTGGAGACTCAAGGTCCCTTTCCTTTGTCTCGTCACTTCTCTGAAATGTACTCTTCTTTGTGGAAGATGCTGTACAAGCTGGGAACTCAAAGCCACCTTTCTGAGAACTACTCATTCCCAAGGAAATATGAAAGGGACATGTGAATACACTTGTTTTTCTCTTGTTAATCTCTCTCTTGTTACAGGATCTGTTACAACTAAGAATTTGTGATGGTTGAGGAAAAAATCTTTTTCCTCCCCTGCAAAGGGAAGGGGGTAGCTTAGGCTAAGGACTTGGCATGAGAAAAAAATGATGAGACTTAGCTCTACTGCTGGCTCCTCTCCCACTTCTACGGGGGTGTGACATCTGGGGAGTTAGGAACCTCGTCTTCTCTCGGCCCTGTAATGCCAGTGTCATAGTGAGGACAGCTGATCCGGAATCAGTGCCCAAGAGGCTACACTGGCGAGAGACTCCTGCCAACAGGAGAAAGAAGGGAAGAAAAGTCTGACTTGCTCTGGGAACAAACAAGACAGTGGCACTTCTGGATTCTGCCTGCCTCCACCATCCACCAGCTCACTGCACCCTTTTTTCACTCGTACCCAAGCCAACAAGTTCAGTCAACAAGAAGAAAAAATTAATCACATTTGAGAACACCACTGCCCAACAGCCAATAACTTCCGAGCAGAAAGAGTCAAACCAAAGCTTTAGGGAATATGACCATGCTCACCTCAAGCACATGGTTAGAAGGAGTATCGTTACATGTCTGCTCATGGCCTGTGTATCATGACTTGGCAATCTGGCTCAGAAAGGAAGCACACGCTTCCCTCGTGGAGATCGGGACCCCCAGTCGCCACCCATGTCATCTGTCAGTGAGGGGTGCTGAAGCTGGTGGCTTCTGCTGCCCAAGGTTCACTGGATTTTCTCTTGTCCTTAGATGGAAAGAGGACGCTCAAAAATGAACCTATGAACCCAGACAGAAGACTGAAGGGGGAAATTGCTGGAAACCCAAGAGAACAAAAAGCAGAAGAATGATGACAAGAAAAGAGAATGACGAGGGGACAAGGAAAAGAAAAAGAAAGGAAGCAAGAAGAGAGAGAATGCCTCACCCTCTGTGATCAGGAGAAAGGCTGTAGTTCATATTCCCCTTTTTTGGCCGGAGGTCGACCTCAGTACAGGCCATTATTTTGCTCCTCCTTTTAACATGGCTGACAGGCAAGACGTGCCTTAAACAGTGTTCAGGCCCTTGAGGGAAAGCAGCACAATGGCCACAGCAAGGAGGGACAGCTTGGGCATAACATAGGGAACCGGCACCCAGAGCAGGCCAGGGATGATGATGCCTTCTCTGTCAAGCTTTATCTCCTGTGAAAGAAAGAAGGAAAAACTCTCTCTCTGTGATGCAGAGCTGCCCTCTGGGAAAATGAGACTGTCTAAGGATCCTGCAGGTGCTCTGCATCCTGCGGTAACAACAGGGCGGCCCTTCCCTGCTCCCACCTCCAGGCCTTCACAACATACGGAAAACGCACAGGTGCCTTCTGAGGCCTGCTCTGACCCGAACACAGTCATTCTCAGCAAGTCCGACAGACTGCTTACATGCATCCCGGGGGTTCATTTCACATTAAACAAGGAACATCTGGACTTGGCATGACAGGATTTTTAACAGTACACAGCACAGGTGAAACCTTGGAACGCTACCTTTCTGGTACATTCGTGCAATAGCAGCTATAAAACGTACTGAAGTCGATTTGTTTTAGTGTTCAGAGAGACATATTTAAGAAGGGGCAATATAAAAAGTGCTTATGCTATCACACATCTTTCAAGCCTTTTTAAAAAAGTCAGTCTGCTGAGCTATGAGTAAATTAGCATATCATCAAACGTGCCAGGTACATTTCTGAATTTTTATTTCTATCTCACAGTTGGATTTTAAAGAGCTGCTAACACCTCAAGGGAAAGTCTGCAATTTTGTTTTTTTAAATGCTCTCTGGACCCACATCAGAATATTGTGGGCGTTTCTCATTGTTTTGTCCCTTTGAGTTTTCTTAATAGAAAATTTAGCATCCCTGGCTGCCCATGACACCTGGAGTCAGGCCCTCAGAGACATGGGTCAACAGCAAGGAGGCTCAAGATGAAGTGGGTGGTTTGGCGAGAGAAATATCAAAGCCCCTTTCCCTTCTGGTGCCTTTTCATGCCAGTGGGCAGGAGGGAGCAAGAACCCCCTCAGTTGGAGACTAAAGACTCTGCCACAGTTTCCAAAAGGGCTCTGGGAACCAGCTGGGCTCTCGCAACTTCAAAGTGGTCTTCTGCGAGCCACCTGTCGAGCCATCTACTGTGGAAGGTGTTCAGCAAATAAATAGGTTGACACATTTGATAGTCTGACAGGCCCCCAATACGACATGAGTTTGAAGCTATCAGAGACATAGTTTTCCCACAAAAGATCTCTTCTGACCTCCAAGCTCCCACCTAGGTCAAAAAGAGGGAAAACTGCCCCAAGTACCCAGGATCCTGGGACCAGCATCCCCCCAAGGGCTGTTCACATGCCTGTGTGCGAGGACCATGCAACCAACGAACACGGGAAAGGCAAGCATCCCTCCAGGCCCACACGCTTTCCTTAGAATTAAGAAGCTGCTTCTCCTCGACGAGACACGTGCCCTTTGCTGTGCAGTTACGCCACACGAGGTGGCGCCTCCATTACCTTGTATCTCTTTTTGCATCCAGGAACCGGGCAGGCAAAAGGCTTCTCTTCCCCTCCGTTCATGCACATGGAGCTGAGGATGGCTTCGGAGCTGATGGCGCTCTCTGTGGTCCAGGACTCATCGCTGTCCGACTCCTCGTAGTCCACCTCCTCCTCATCGTACTCACTGCCTGTGGGGGCAAAAAGAAGGGAGTGTCAAGGGAGTGCAGGCTTGCCTGGCAGCCCGGGACAGCAGGAGCAGCCGTGGCAGGGAGAGACCCACATTCCCATCCAAGGGACCAGGACAAGGGCCTCCCAGCAGTTCATGGCTGGGAACTGGCTGAGTAGGAGCCTGAGCTCGATTCTATGGCAGGCGGGCCCATGACTCAAAGGTGCGGGGAAGACTCCAGACCAGACCCAGACCCAAAACAAGCAACAACGATAGAACCCCCAACACACACACAAACACACACACACACACACACACACACACACACACACACACACACACACACACACACACGCCAGTGCCTGACATCCCAACATGGACAGAACTCCATACCCTTAGTCTTACGCTTCTTTGGCCTAGTAAATGCAATCATCTCTGGAAAGGGGTTACCTTTTGTACTTACTACGCATACTACGCATGTCAGTGGGAGTGAATTTCAGATCTTTTTCTTTATGGATTTGAGCTGAGAAGACCACGAGGAAATTTAGAACTAACAGGAGGTTACCCCAAGGGAGGGAGAAGGGGGACAGAAACACCAGGAGCCCTGTGGGTGACCCAGCAATGTCAACGCAGCTGTGACTCCTGAAGACAGAACTGCTGCACACATCAGCCCCGGCAACTGCCTCTGCCTTTCAGCTGTGCACACTTCCCGGTGGGGCAGGCCCAGCACAGCCACACGTTCCCACAGGAAGGAGGTACTTGTCTATACCTGAGGGCGACCGGCTCTGACGAGAGTCAGCTTCACTGACTTCGGTGCAGGACAGCAGGGACGGAGAACATGGCAACAGGCAGCCTCTCTTTGCTCTTTTTTAATGAGGTCCAAAGCCATTTATTTTGAGCTTTTGCACAATACAACCCTGAAGGACATAATTCTACAGATCATAAACAGTGTAAAATAATATGTTGACAAGTCCTAATGCATTTACAAGCCCCGTGGAATAAATAGGAATTATAGCACAACATTAATAAGAATTATATGGTAGCAATTACAGTTGTGAAATTCATCGCCCAGGTGTGAGGCTAAATTGCACCAGGGGCTTGCCTGGGTGCTTTGCGGGCTCACTCTGTTACATCAATTATTTCAACACCAAATATTGGCACTTTTATTGGGTTTCATTTTAATAGGCATTAATAAGATTGTTTGAAGAGCCAGTTGGGCCAGGAACAGGGACGCCGGCTTCTGAGGCTAAAAGTTGAAAGGAACCAGGAAGGAAGGAAGGGACCTCTACTTTATTGAGTGCCTATAATGTTTCAGGCACGGTATAGGCATTATCTCATTTAATCCTCCAGTAACCCTATGAGGTGGGGATTACTGTCACTTTTACACACATGAGGAAACTGAGCCTAGTGCGGTGAGAACGCTTATGCATTCTCAATTAGCTATTAACGGGCATCGTTTTTTCCCACGTTGCTTCCCGGGCCCCCAGCGCCAGGCTCCTCTGAGGGGTCCCTTTTCATCTCCTTTAAGCTGCTGATTCTTGCCATTTACCACTCAGATGGAATTCAAAGCGGTCTGTGTTGAAGCCTGTTAGAAACTCTCAGGTGGTGCAGAGAAAGCAATTGGGCACAAATGAGTCTTCGGAGTTCAATGTGGATCTCATCGAGTCTGGACATGGCTGTGGCTCCCTCACAAAAGAGTGCTCGCCCGGGCCAGCGCCGGAGTGCTACTCCGCCACGTCTCTCTGAGTGTGTCCATGAGCAAATCTCAAAATCTGTTTTTTAAGTAGGGCATTCTTTAAGACATTTGACTCTTAAACAAATGCCACATGCTGGTGTCCTTTAAATTGCTTGTTAGAAAACTATAAATGCTATTTCGCAAAGCTCCTCCAGTGGAACTTCAGAAGGCTAGGATGACTAATTTACTCATCTAATTGGGCTAATTTGTTAACCCGAATACAAAGATCCACGCAACATTTACAGCTGGGGGGAGGTGGGGAGCCTCCCACCAGTCGAGGGCTTAATGAAGCCCAGCAGAAGATAAAACTTCAAAACTCCACTGGATCAAAAGGGACCAGACCCTGAGGGGCTGATGCCGCTTCATAGTCGCCTGGAAACCACATGGCATCCAGCCCCAAGCTGTGCGGACAGGGGACCACAGACCTCACCATCCTTGCCAGAAAGCTTTAGAGGGTGAAGTCAGTGCTGGGCTGACAGCCGTGGATTAGGAGAGTCCCAGGCAAAGTAGCACACCCCCTGGCCATCAGTCTTCTACCAGGTGCTTGGGTACTTGGTGAAATGAATCACCTCCTTTTTTGGGCAAGATGGACCCATTTATACTCAATTCTGTCCTATAGCAAGGAAGTACAGCACAGACAGGGGTTTGAGTCTTTGCCTTCAATGGCGGAGGGACAAGCTACTTGGCTTTTATTTTCTCTTCCATGAAATGGGCACAAGTCTCTTCCTTGTGGGTTTAATTCAAGGATTAGAATGAGTATCTATAGAATACCTGGCATAGGCAGACTGCCACGTAGTAAGTACCCCCAAAATGGAAGACAGTGTAAGTAATGGCATTTTTATGTAATGTGACACACAAAATAACAATATTACTTTTAGAAAGGTCTGTTGTGAAACAAACAAGAAATGAGATAATTCTGAAAGGGGTGGGAATTCCTGCTATAAAAAAAAAACACAGAGGAACCTCATGGCAAGAGAGGCCTCTTGCGTGTTTCACAACAGACCCTTCTAACAGTGGTATTGTTATTTTATATATCATATTACACAGAGCTCTGTCTCCTATCAATTTCTTCATGTCTTTCCAAAAAAAAAAGCTAAGTCCCTACCTCATTCACCTTCAATTTCTGCTTCATCTGTTAGCTCAGAACCAACTCCAGAATGAGTGCGTTCCCAGCAGTCTCCAGATCTTTGGTAGGGAATTCCTCACCCACCCAGGAAGCGCAGGAGGGACAAGGCTTACTTACAAGGGAGGGCCTTCCCACTACGCCTCCAACACCCCATCAATAGAAATCATGAGTACTGCCCCGAGTGTGTATGTGGAGAATACTGTTTTTATAAATGCCATACATGTACTAATATATTACTGTATAAAACATACACAAAGTAGTAAACAGAGTGAGGGTAAAATATGCATAAATATCTTGGCTGAGCATGGTGGCTCATGCCTGTAGTCCCAGCTACCCAGGAAGTTGAGGCAGAAACGATCCCCTGAGCCCAAAGGATCGTCTGAGCTCAGGAGGTGGAGGCTATGGTGAACCGTGAACATGCCACTGCACTCCAGCCTGGGCAATAGAGTGAGACCCCAACTCAAGTAAATAAATATATTAATTATTCAAATATTTAAATAAATAAGTGTAAACATTTAAAATCTCCTCCCTACACCTCGCTTTGAGCCCACAGAGGGCACATCACAGTCTGTGTGGAGGCTATCAGGTTGAAATGAGGTTCTGGACTACTATTCTAGGGGAAAAGAAAGGCGCCTGAAAGAAAGCGTGCATTCATTCACACAGCAAGCTTTTGCCCCACACACATCAGGAGCAGAGTGGGCGGGGCTCAGGTTCCACCTATGCCCTACCCTCCGTGTTAGGCTCCACCTCATCCACCATCCTTCTCTCTCCCTTTCCCGTCTCCTCCACACCCACCCTCTCCTTTCTAAAGTCACCCTTAAATCCCCGGCAGGTGCCAGCTGAAGGTGCTAAAACACAAAACCTGTGATGTTGCAACACACCCCTCCCCACACTCCTGTTTGGGGTCCAGAGGGAGCTTTCTCACCACTGAAGACAAGCTGCAGACCCTCACTAGGAAAAACAGAAGACTCGATGGACGTGGCCTCCTTAGCGCAGGTGGCTGGCTCGGTGGCCACAGGCAGTGCTGCCAACATCGCCTGGCTCTTGTCGCCACATGGGTTCCTCCAACATCGCTGTCAGGAAGAGGGTGGCTCAACGGGTGGCTGGAGGCGGGGTTCCACTGGCGGGTTCCCGGGGGCATGGACTGAGTCAGCTGTCTGCAGATGCCCCACGTGGCCCCTGCTGACTGGGCCTCCTATGTGTGTTCCTTAGTGTGGTCAAACCAACCTTGCACGGTTTCTCAAACCACCTCTCTCATGAGTCAGTGGATACGCAAGTGCGAGAAAACCACAAAAGCTATTCCTGTGACACACGTGCCATAGGATACCAACTTATACTTTGGCTAGTCCTCAAAAAACTCATCCACCTGAGTTTTCATGAAATTCTATTTCTCAAGGGTAACCATTTTCTGTGCCCAGAGAGCAGTGCACAAGCGCACAACAAAATACTCTGGATTTAAAGAAGAGGCAGTGCTGCCCAGTGGTGGCTCCAGGTTGATGCCCCTGGGGAAGCTGACCGTGCTGAGCACACCACGAAGATGTGGCCCCTAGACTTTGCCAATTTTTGGTTAGTAAGTTGTATTTTGTATATTTAGGATATGCAACATGATGTTGTGGGATACATATATATTATATGTAATATATAAATAGACCATAATAGGTAAATAAGTTTATATATATTATAAATATATATATAGCAGGGCTAAGTGGCACAGGCCTGTAGTTTCAGCATTTTGGGAGGCCAAGCTGAGAGGACTGCCTGAGCCCACGGGTTCGAGACCAGCCCGGGCAACATGGTGAGACCTCTTCTCTACAATAAAAATTTAAAAATTAGCTGGGCGTGGTGGTGTGTGCCTGTAGTTCCGGCTACTTGGAAGGCTGAGGCGGAAGGATTGCCACAGCCCAGCAGGTTGACACTGGGGTGGCCATGAGTGTGCCACTGCACTCCAGCCTGGGTGATGGAGTGGGACTCCAACTCAAAAAAATAAATAAATAAAAAATATAGAAATATATATTATATTTATACATAATAGCGATTGTTATAATGATATAAAAATTACATAAATTATAAAATAGTGATTGTAATAAACATATAATTACTGTATATCATATATTTGATAGTGATTATATATATAAATATATATAAATAAAAGGTTACTAAAGTGAAGCAAATTAATATATCCATCATCTCACAGTCACCCATTTCTTTGTGTGGCAAGAGTCGCTGAAATCCACTCATCTAGCAGGAATCTCATTTTAATACCCATAGTTCTCATGTTGCATATCAGCTCTCTAGCCTTGTTCATCTACATATCTGATACTTTTTAACCTCTAATCTGCATCTCTTCATTTCCTCTCCCACCCCGTAACCACTGTATTACTTTCTATCTCTGTATATTTGCCTTTTTTTCTTTATAGATTCCCCATGTAAGTGAGATCATGCAACATTTTTCTTTGTGTCTGGCTTAATTCACTTGGCATAATGTCCTTTAGGTCCTTCTCTATTGTGGCAAATGGCAGGATCATTTTTTTTTTTTTTGAGTCAGGGTCTGACTCTGTCACCCAGGTTGGAGTGCAGTGGCACAATCATGGCTCACCATAACCTTGACCTCCTGGGCTCAGGTGATCCTTCCACCTCGGCCTCCTGAGTAGCTGGGACTACAGGTGCATGCCCTGATGCCCTCCTAATTTTTTTTTTTGTAGAGACAAGGTCTCACGATATTGCCTAGGCTGAGGATCTCCTTTTTAAGGCTGAATAGTATTCTGTCATATGTGTGTATGTAAGTATGTACCATATATATGTGTGTGTGTGTGTGTGTGTGTGTGTAGTGCGTACGTGTGTGTATGTATATACACACCCACACCACAGCTTCTTTACCCATTCATCCATCAATGGACATTTAGAATGTGTTCATATCTTGGCTGTTGTGAATAATGCTGCAATGAACATGAGAGTGCATATGTCTTTATGGGGTGGTGATTTCATCTCCTTTGGGTACATACCCAGAAGAGGGATTGCCAAATTGTTCTATTTTTCATTTCTTTAGGAACCATCTGAGTTTTAGCATGTCACAGTGAAGAATGTCATAGTGTTTGCCACAATAGTTGCACCAATATACATCCCTGCCGACAGTGTACAAGTGTTCCCTTTGCTCCACACCCTCACCAACACTCAGCATCTCTTGTCTTTTTGATAGTCGCAATCCTAATGGGTATGAGGTGGTATTTCAGAGTAGCTGGTGATTAGCACTTCTCTGACAATGACGCTGAGCACCTTTTCATACACCTGCTGGCCATTTTTATGTCTTCTTTGGAGAAATGTCTATTCAGATCGTTTGCCCATTTTTAAACCAGGTAATTTGTTTTTCTACTATTAAGTTGAGTAAGTTTTCTATAAATTTTGGTTATTAATCCCTTATTAGATATATGGTTTGCAAGTATTTTCCCCCATCCCATAGTTTGCCATTTCATCTTATAAATTATTTCCTTTGCCATAAAGAAGATTTTTGGTTTTATGTAGTTAATTTATTTACTTTTATTTTTGTAGATTGAGCTTTTGGTGTGATATTTTAAAAAATCATTGTTGAGGCCAATAACAAGGAGTTCTTCCTCTATGTTCTCTTCTAGAAGTTTTATGGTTTCAGTTTTTACATTTAGGTCTTTTATCAGTTTTGAGTTGGTTTTGGTGCATGCTGTAAGATAAGGGTCCAATTTCATTCTCGTGCATGTGGAACTCCAACTTTCTCAGCACTTAATGAAGAAATCATTCTTTCCCTATTGTATCCCCTTGGTGCCCTTGTTGAAAATTAATTGACCATACATGTTTTGGATCTCTTGTCTGTTCTGCTAGTATGTGTGCCTTATTTTATGCCAATACCATACTGTTTTGACGATCTTTGCCTTGAAATATAATTTTAAAGCAGGAAGTGTGACGCCTCTGACTTTTTCTTTCTCATGATTGCTCTGGCTATTCAGTGTCTTTGCGGTTCCATCCAAATTTTAGCATTGCTTTTTCTATTTCTGTGAAGAACATCATTGGGATTTTGATAGGGATGGTGTTAACACTGTATATTGCTTTGGACAGTATTGACATTTTCATTTTAACATTAATTCTTCCAGTCCCTGAGTGCCTTTCACCAATATGTGTCTCTCAACTTCTTTCATCAATGTTTTATAGTTTTCAGAGTACATCTTTCATTTCCTTGGTTAAATTTATTCTTAAATATTTTTTGGTGCTATCGTAAATGGAATTGTTGACTTGATTTCTTTTGCAGCTAGGTTATTTGTGTATAGAAATGCTATTGTTTTTATATGTTGATTTTGTATCCTGCAACTTCACAGGATTTATTTCCCCCCATATTTAAAAGCAAAAATTGGGCCAGGTGCGATGGCTCACACCTGTAATTCTGGAAGACCAAGATGGGAGAATTGCTTGAGACCAGGAGTTCAAGACCAGCTTGGGAAACATAGTGAGATCTTTTCCATACAAAAAATAATGATTAAAAAAAGCTGGGCATAGTGGAACACACTTGTAGTCCCAGCTACTTGGGAGGCTGAGGCAGAAGAATTGCCTGAGCCCAGGAGATGGAGGCTGTGGTGAGCCATGATTGTGCCACTGTACTCCAATTTGGGCAAGAGTGAGACTCTGACTCAAAAAAAAAAAGACTGGACCAGATTTTTAATTCTGATGAGACCATTCTCTACTAGAAAAGAATGCCCTCAAAGATCTCCATTTTAAAAGGTACCCCAAGGTTGAAGGACACAGAGGACCTCCTGGCTGTGATGTAAGGTAAATACAACAGTGGAGATCTGGCCAAGCATCCTTTTTATTAGGGCAGTGACTGCTTTTGCTGATGCTCCAGTTACAGAGGTCCAGGGTTCTGAGACCCTGTTCCAACCCTTGTTCTACCACATGCTCTGTTATTTTTTAATGAGCACTTGGGCAGATTTTCTGACGTCAATGGCATGACACCAAAACGCGTTTATGGAGTTGGCCTCCTTTTGCTCTGAGTCATCAGCTCCTTAAATTCTAGCACTTGCCTATATAATGTAAACCTACCTGTGCTTACCTGGATTTTTTTAAAAATAAAGATTCTAGCTGCCTAAGAATGAGCCAGCTGCGTCTTAACACGTGCATGTCTTGAACCGGAAGGAGAGACGCCTCTGCCATTTAGGTCTAGGTGCCACTGATGAACTCGGCCATAGGAGAGGTGCCATCCACATCAATCTTCATCTCCCCAACTTGACAGAGAAGAAAGATGGGGCCCAGCGGGATGGGGGATACACCATAGCTCCCCTGGCTAGAAACTGGCCCAAAAGAGATGGGCACCAGGTCTTTGGTCCCAAAGCTTGCACTCCTTTATTTTCAAATGGAATATCTTACTAGAAGGATAACAGATAAAACAGAGCAAGGCTCTGGAGATGTGTAGGGGAGAGAGGGCAATAGATACAACATGTGGAGTCACCCAAAACCATAGGCAGAGTGTAGCATGTAAGCATGTGGGGCCCGGGGGCTATGCCAGTGATAGCCCGTGATGTGCCCTGTCATCCGGGGTGGCTGCAGTCCAGTCTTCTGAAGGACAGTGACATGAGTTGTTTTGTGAGGCTTTGCTTAGTCTCCAATATGACTAATCTACTTTACAATGATATACACGAATGTGTCCCTGTAAGAAACTACGATTTAACCTGGCACTGTCACGTATGAAAACTGGCTGTCACTCCTCTTTCTTGGGTTGAATTTTCCATTTTCATAGCCCACAGTATGATAATCCCCATAGTGGGATTCGAGGTGGACAGGGCAGCCGCTGGGGGGAGGGGGGGTTGGGGCATTTTGGGTAGCGCTAACAGCTCATTTCAATATTTCAGTTTGGGGACCCATCCAAGTCAGCAGACAGGACCCCATGGTATGATAGTCACATTCCACAGTGCTGCAGAGCATCCTCTACTGGTTGTCGGCAAAGGAGGCAAAAATCAGCATCGGTTTTGTGAACCATGTGAAAAAATCAAGGTGGTCTGGGACCCTTGTACATGCACATACCTCTTCCCAGACGCCCACCTGGACTGAGCCCACAACAGCGCCCAGGAGCCCGGCTGGCTGCTCCCACCACATTCACGTTCCCACTCGCCACAGGGGTGATGTCAACTCTCGCCCACACTTCCCTCACTGACCCCTTACCCTGGGGAAATGGCGCAACATGTTTCAGAACCCACAGAGTTCTCATTCTTTTTAGGCATAAACATAAAATAGTGACACACAGATAAAAAGATAAAAAGAAGTCAACCTTTTCCAGAAACCCAATACTCCACATTTTTCTTATAATGCAGATTATTAATATTCATGTAAAAGTGGTAACTGCAGTGACAGCAAATTAAAACTCTCCTGGGGTGTCAAACTCTGGCAGATACATTAGCAGAGAGGTGCCTTTCTGTCTTATAGATTTATCATTATAAATTAGCTTTAATTGGTACTGACCCACTTTATAGGAGCTGAAGCAACAATAATCCAAATGAATTGGCAATGGACCATTACAATGAGAGACACATTAATGGCTCCAGGGACCACGTGCCATGCCTGGAAAATTCTTGACCTCCTTCTTCCTGGGCCTTGGCTCATTACTGGAATGTCCTTCTTCCCCAACTCCTCCTCAACTGTGGAATTGATCATGGTTCTCCAAGACAGAAGTGGTATCTCCATGACTGTGCACTGCCTAATGACTTGCTGGGCCCTGTGCTGGTTTCATTTCTGATATTTGGAAGCTCTTGGTCATTATTTTCATTGTCTCAGAGTGCTCAGGGCAAAGGAGCCAAGGGACACGTGTTTGTTGAATGAATGAGTGAATCCATGTCACAGACTTTAGAGATAGAAGGGAACCCAAGATTACACAGCTCCCACTCCTGACACCCTACAATCTTTTAAAAAAATGTGATTATTTCACTAGCCTGCCTGGAACCCCTCCAGTGGCCTCCCATGGCAAGGAGCAACCTGATGCCTAGTCATGACCCTTTTCTGTACCACAGTTGCTTGGATCACTCATATATGAGGGCCTCATCTTTTAAATAAGAAAACTTAGGAACTGTTCTTACTTGGTTTAATGCTAGATTTTTATATCCACAAATCTATTTAACAAATATATTTCTGAATATTCAGATTCTATCAAATAATAAACTAAAATATAATTTTAAAAATAAGATGCTCTTATACATTTAAGTGTTGATTACAAACTTAGTCAAACCCTAAATATCTCAACAAAATCATGCCAACTCTACTATTTAAGTAGTTAAGCTTTAAAATATCTTAAAAGTAGACCAATCAAACCAACTACGACAATGAACACAAAACCTACATTTACCCTATTACACAAGTTGGTTCTAAAGATCTGATTTATTCTCTCATTAGCTCCATACTTAGCTTTGACCTTCCTGAGGTTACAAGACTCTGGCAAGATCTGAAAGAGTTGCTCATCTCGGGTCAGTGGAGATGAAGGTTCTGAGTAACTGACCGACTGAGTCTTGATCAAGACACAGGACAAGATGCTTCAAAGTGAGCCTGCATATCCTGGGCTATACTCCTGGGTTTTCTTGGTCAAGGTTTTTTTTTTTTTTTTCTGAGTCAAGGTCTCACTCTGTAGCTCTGGCTAGAGTGCAGCGGTGTGATCACAATTCATCACAGCCTTGATTTCCTGGGCTCAAGCAATCCTTCCACCTCAGCCTCCTGAGTATCTGGGACTACAGGTACACACTACCACACCTGCTAATTTTTTTATTTCTTATTTTTGTTGTTGTTGTTGTTGTTTGTAGAATCAAGGTCTTGCTACGTTGCCCAGCTGGTCTCAAACTCCTGGCCTCAAGCAATCTTCCTGCCTCAACCTCCCAAAGTTCTGGGATTACAGGTATGAGCCACTGCTTCTGGCCTCAAACCACCATCTTTCACTAGGGGTTCCCTGGCTACTTTGAAAGCATTCTTCTTTCTGGCAACAATAGAAGTTTCAGGCTGGTCTTAAATTACTCTGCCCCAAGGCATAGGGCCTGGTACTTTCAAGACAGTAATAACCCAGAGCCCAAAATCTAGGTGTGTGTGTGGGGGGGTACAGTCCCACAGACAGGCGGGGGCTGCTGCTCTAAGCCACTCTGGAACAAGGCTAAACGGGTTTCTCTTTAGGACCACAAGTTCACGACTGGCATTTCCAGTGTAATGCTAACATCAACAAATGCTTCAAAATGTTATTCCAGATGAACATTTAAATTTATTTTCTCTGCTGAATGGTCTCTTAAATGCATGTTGCCTCGGTCCACAGCTTTCCAACGGCATGATGTGCTTACCTGGGGAACAGAAGTCCAAGCACAGGGCCTGAGTGACAGAGGCCAGTAAAGACACAAAAATGGCAGAGATCTGAGATCAGCTTCTGCCACTCAGTGGCAGATCAGACGCCAAGTCCAGTTCCCTGTCCCCTTCTCTGAGTCAGTTTTTGGCAGTGAAGTTGATGAGATGGCTGTGGGCAGTGGCAATTCCCACCAGTCCCCTGACAATGAGGGCTGTGGTGGGAGGATACTGAGGCCGCCACCGCCCATGCTGCCAGGCTAGGGAACAGAGCCAGGAGGTCACAGCCCCAAATGACGCCTGGACGCTGTGACAGGACCGTTGCCATCCTAAGGACTAAGGCTGCAGGAATGACGCTGTGACTTACCTTCTGGCTCCCTCATCCTTCATCAGGGAAGAAGGAAGGATGCCACCCTAATTCCATGGCCCTTGACTTAATTTGAGGTCAAGATCAAAGCCATTCAAATCAACATCTTAAAACTGGAAACTCAGATTTGTAAACAATTCCACAAAGCAGTAACAAGAAATTCTGCATGTATTTATTTATTTATTTATTTTTGAGTTGGAGTCTCACTCGGTCGCCCAGACTGGAGTGCAGTGGCCTCTCCCAGCCACCACAGCCTCGCCTGCTGGGCTCCGGTGATCCTTCCACCTCAGCCTTCCAAGTAGCCGGAATTACAGGCATGCGCTACCACGCCTGGCTGATTTTTTTATTTATTGTAGAGATGAGGTCTCGCTGCCTAGGTGGGTCTCGAACCCGCGGGCTCAGGCAATCCACTCACCTCAGCCTCCCAAAGGAGCGGGATTACAGGCTGAGCCACCGAGCCGGCTTCTGCATGTATGTAAATAAGCACATTCTCAGAAAAAGAGGAAAAGAAATAAACGCCTAGAAAGAAAACCTGTCCCTTTCTCATTAACCCTTTATCGTCATGCCCCTTAATTCTTCTTTGCTCCCTGAGACTTCAAAGGGGCCCCCTGTACTTTTTTCTCACTGAGTAAAACCTTTGGCTCACTGGGCTCAGAGCTTTGGTGTCACTGCTGACCCCCTCCCCAACAGGTCCTCTCATTGCTGAGGCTCCAGCCAAGGGGACTTCTCTTAGTACCCTAGTTCTCAGCTCTCCATCTTGGTTAGAGAAGAAAGAAACTGCCAAAGAAGCACAAGAAAATGCCATCTCCTTTATTGTTCCCATATGTTGGATCATGTCCCATACTCAAAAAATCCCATATTTTTAGAAAAAAAAAAATGAGCAACAAGAAATGACAAAATCTGTTCCGGATGGCAGGGATCTCAGTGACGTCCTATCTCAACCCCCATCCCAGTCAGAAGTCTATTTCCCCTTAGGGAGCTCAAGATGACTGCTTTTCCCTCAGCTTTTTAGTTGATGCCAAGGACTCGGAGAGGTTTAATATAAAGGCCTCCCATGGCAATGGGCACTCCCTTATAGGCCCAGCTTCCCACCCAGAGTCTAGGGTGGTGCCTTCAAACTGCAGGCCGTGACCCAGAAGGAGGTCATGAAGTCAACTTAGTGGGGAACAGAAAATATCAGAATATGAGATTTGCTTTATTAAACTTTTGTTTCAAGGTTGTATGTGGGGGGGTGCTGTCTCTCAATGTAACATATAGTTAATATTAAGATACAGTTAAAATATAGTAAAACATATACTATGTAAAACAGTAAAAAACCTCTAAAGTCATGTTGACCGCCAGCAACTCAGTTTATAAAATTTCTTCCTAAAAGAACCAACACGTAATCAGAAAAAACAAACTACTGGACAATTGTATCCAATATTTATTTATTTATTTATTTATTTTGAGTTGGAGTCTCACTCTGTCACCCAGACTGGAGTGCAATGGCTGCTCCCGGCCACCGCAGCCTCGACCTGCTGGGCTCCGGTGATCCTTCCACCTCAGCCTTCCAAGTAGCCGGAATTACAGGCATGCACTACCACGCCCGACTGATTTTTTGATTTATTGTAGAGATGAGGTCTCGCTGCCCAGGCGGGTCTCGAACCCACGGGCTCAGGCAATCCACTCACCTCAGCCTCCCAAAGGCGCGGGATTACAGGCTGAGCCACCGAGCCCGGCTGTATCCAATATTTAAACAGGATATAAGACAGGCTAACAGAAAGGAAGTTCTTAGCGACCACTGACAAGATGCTATGTTATCTAGTATGAGTCCAGTACCTCCCCAGACCTTCCCATCAGGAACCTGCAGCCTGACAGGAGCTTCAGAAAGGCCCACATAGAAGGGAGCTGATAGAGCCCCAGATATGAAAGTGACAGAGTGTACACAATGGATGAAACATAAGAAGCTTCTCGGTTGATTCAGCACCTTTCAGGACGCAGGTGACATTCTTTGTGGATATTATCACGGGTAGCCCCACTTTATTTCTTGAGCAGATGAATCTGTTCTAAGGAATGGCCACAATGGCCAGGCATAGTGGCTCACGCCTGTAATCCCTATACTTTGGGAAGCCGAGATGGGAGGATTGCTTGAAGCCAGGAGTTTGAGATCAGCCTGGGCAACACAGCGAAACCTTGTCTCTATAAAAAAATTAGCTGGGCATAGTGGTACGTGCCTGTGGCCCCAGCTACTTGAAAGACTCAGGAGGAAGGATCACCTGAGCCCAGGAGGTCAAGGCTGTGGTGAGCTGTGATTGTGCCACCGCACTCCAGCCTGGGCAGCAGCATGAGACTCGGACTCAAAAAAACAAAACAAAACAAAGAAACAGGAATGGCTACAAGTTGTTCAGGGCCATTCTGCTGGATGAAGAACCATTCCGCGGAGGCACCTCAGACTCCTTGCCTGTCGTCAGGTTGGCCACTAGAATGGGTCCTCAAACACAGTTTCAAGTTTTGCAACTGGGCAAAGGAGGGCTGGCCTAGGAGCGGTGAGTGGCCCTGCTGGGGCCAGTGCTTTGGGGCAGACCCAGAGAACTACAGCAGCCAGGTACTGTGACAGGGCTGGGGCTGATCACAGAAAGAGAGGCCAGGGTGGGTAGGCGCAGCTGGCAGATTCTTCTTCTCTATCACCCTCGTGCTCACCAGAAAGAAGGGTGTGTTCTCCTTACCATGGTGTCCCCATCACAGCAGAGTGCCCAGTCTGGGCAGGCCCTGCTCATCCTGGGTGCTGGAAGGGAGCTGCTCTCTGACACAGTGTGCACAGGCATTTGTATGTAATATGCATATTTTGTACTTAATAATTACACTTATTTAACAAACACTACAATGTGCATGCATGTGATAAAATGCAAGGAACTATGATGATGATACCAGGAATCACAATCAGCAAAAGTTCATATACAAAAGCTCATCTTCCCATGAACCCTGGTCAGCACAATGACAAAAACCAAGCCCAGCTATCCAGAGTCCACATGAGGTGGCTGAGAGCAGGACTTGGGGGCAGGTGGCCTGTCAGAATTCTGGCTCTGCTCTGACCATGGTGGCCTCAAACCAGGTATTCCACTCCCCATACCTCCATGTCCTCAACTGAGCAATGGATGCCTCTAGTAGTAACCTCTCAGAGCCATTGTGAACATATACGGTTTAGTATATACAGAGTATTTAGAATGATTTCTGGCACGGTTATATACCATATTAGCACTGGTTGGTGCCATTATTTCAATCAGCGTTTTAAAGTTCATTCACAATATTACAGACCTGAGGATGAACAAGACATGCCATCTCTCTGGCCTCTAGGTGTACAATGCAGGATTTGGGGTGCCCAGATAGTTATCACACTAGAAGGAATGTGAAGTCAGAGGGGGCCCAAACATTAGGGGATGTCCCACTTTTAATGATACGGCTTCTGAAAACAACAGAAGCAAGGGATGGTCTTTGTTGGATCGAGTGCTGCTCTTCTCTGTGGTGCTGAAGTATTTGTCAAGGTTTGTTACCAGTATAGCGCTTTCCTTCCTAACTATGAAATAAAATGTGCTATATTTATACAGCACACATCTACAGACTGGGTGGATATCTTTATGCCAAGAGAAAGCTCAAAAGGAGGGTTGGGAATGGGAGGATGATGATATCAAAAAAATGTTGCAGTGATCAAGACGAGAAATAATTAGGGTCTGCCGGCAAAAACCAGTTTCTACTACATCAGAGTAATTGTCTCTTCCCAGACACATCATATGACATGAAAATGCACCAACAGAAAATAAGTTGCTTCTCTGGGGAATAATGTCATGAGAGTCACTGAAAGGTCACACAAATCTCAGAGATCTCCCATAAAAGCATAGTTTCACACTTCGTCCCATGTGGAAACTACAGCCTGTGCTGCATGAAAGAACGAGTTTTATGAGAGTACTTCTGGTTTTTAAGAAGGCTGTTTGGCTTCATAACAGGGCCACTTCCTAAAAGTACTAGTGATGTCGCTTTTACATATTGCACATACCAGGAGGGCTTCATAATCATCAGGGCTGAGTTTCAATCTGGTAAAATGTTACAAGGGTGACAATTTTTTAAAAAGGAATGGGGAGGTTGGGTACGGTGGCTCATGGCTGTAATCCCAGCACTTTGAGAGGCTGAGGTGAGAGGATTGCTTGAGCCCAGGAGTTTGAGAGCAGCCTGGGCAACATAGCAAGATCTTGTCTCTATAAAAATTCAAAATTAGCAGGGTGTGACGGGGTACGCCTGCAGTCCCAGGCTACTCAGGAGGCAGAGGCGGGAGGATCGCCCGAGCCCAGGAAGTCAATGCTGTAGTGGGCCGTGATTATGCCACTGTACTCTAGCCTGGGTGACAGAGAGAGACCTCAACAGGAAGGAAAGGAGGGAGGGAAGGAGAGAGGGAGAGAGGGAGAGAGGAAGGGAGGAAGGGAGGGAGGGAGGGAGAAAGGGAGGGAAGAATGGGAGAAACTGCAAGGGCCAGTACTCCCCGCTCAAAGAGATCATTTTAAGTATGTTCTAAAAATGAGTCAGACACTCTAGGCATGATGCAAGAGGCCGAATGCGAGGTAAAAACCTGGCCCTCCCACCCACAGCGCAGTTCAATTCCTCCACACCTAGTTCCCGAGCATCTCTTGTGCATGGTATTGCAGCATCCTTCAGAAGGCCAGGCTCCTAGTGTGAGTATCCGGTGACCCTGACCAATGTTTCCTCCCATTTCCATTTTTTTGGCAGGACCTCACATGGTCATGAGAGGACACTTTGTAACCCAGCAGCCTGGGTGCCACGCTGGCTCCTTCACTGATGCTCGATGACTTTGGACAACTCACTCAATTCCTCTTGGCTGCTTTCGCCTCTTGCCACAGAGCCCACATCAGGGGATTCAATGAGTCAACACAACCTACGTGCTTGGGTCAGTACCTGCCGCCTAGTCAGCACTAACTTAGTTCCACTGGTTGAGCGGACGCATGTGATTTCACAAACTAAACAGTCAATCAGGATGACAGATGTTGCTCAATGGCTTTTTGAAGACCTAGGGTCAGTGACAGAACACCAGGAGCAGCGGGGGTTAGCACAGGTGACCGATTAATCCTGCCCACTGTCACTTATGTCACTCATGTCTCCCCCTCTCTCCAGGCTCACCCTGGCCTGCCTGTGACTTGCCTCAGCTGGCGCTTGCTTACACTCTGCCACCTGCCATCACCTCCAGGTTCACCCACCCTTGCGTGGTCTGCCTCACTGGGTTTTCTCATTGTCCATCCTGAACAAGTCATAGAGTTGCCCGCTCTGGTCTGGCTAGCCAGCTCCTTCAACTGTCCCGCCCCAGCGCATCCATGTTCTGTGACAAAGGCATGATGCTACTTTCTCTGAAGACTAGATTATTCTTTAAGTTGGTCATGGTTGATTTCAAGAGCGTCTCTGAGATCTCCCGGTTGCTGTGACTTCTAAGCATCAACCCTGGTAGTGAGACGTTGCCTTGTGATAAGAGAATGGTACCTGCAGTCAAACTGCTCAAATTTAAACCCTGTTTGTGGGATCTTAGGGAACTCACTTCCTTCAAGCCCCAGTAACCCCACTTGAAAAATGAAAACACACCCGCAGCTAGCTGTGGCAAAGATGGAGTCAACACATGGAAATGACTGTTCATGGTGCCTGGCAGAGAGCAGGGGCTCCGCATAGATCCTGGGAGATGGTCACACACGCCACTAGCACTGCATCCTTCTTCCTTCCCCAGCATAGGGGGGCTCTTTCCTCTCAACCTGTCCCCTCTTTATTCATGTTCAGGATCTTGCCAGGCACATACACCGTTAGACTGGAAATCCTGCATTCTCAGGCCACAGACTTCTCAGAGTGTTCACAAAATGTCTTGTCAAACAGAATGATGTCACATAACTGCCACATGGTGATAAACAAGAGGTTTTTCTGTGGTTTAGTACCAAGACTAAGGCCAGTTATTAGAACATCTATTCAAGGCTGCAGAACAGGAACAATCATGGCCTAATAAACCACACCTATCAGTTCCCAAACAAGTGGCCACAGAAATAAGACCACGCTCTGCCCAAAGTCTTCCGTGGAAATGTGACAGGTGACACGTTTACAAAGAGGACTTCAAAATCGTCAGGCATTTAAATTCTGTTCTGCCTCAATTGCCTGTGGCCAGTTTGGATGGTAGTCGATTTATTATATGAATGAGGACAGAATAGACATTTCTAGGACTCTACATAGCAGTCTCGATGGCACCAACATGGAGGTCCAAACACCTGCAGCCTGAGCCCTGCTGGTTCCTCTTCTACTCCATGCTTCCAAGACAGATGATTAAACCTGAGCAGGTTCCACTCGACCCCCTTCTCAGGTGGTAAACCCACAAAGACCTGGGGGTGGCTTCTGGGCTGTCTTCCAGTATTACTTCCAGGGGAGGCAGGCCAGGAAGACACCCCACCTGCCACCTTCAGTGTGTGGGAGGGAGCAGGCTCTGTCCATGTAAGACAGACATAGAAACACAGTCACAAAAGATACTGACAAAGGATATCTCACTGTCCTGTTGCTATCTCTTCCCTTCTAGGGTTAGGAAGTGGCATTTCTACCAAGATCTGACTTTCTGCTCAAAGTAAGACACTTTGTTGGAATTGCTGTGTCTCCCCTGCATCAGGCCCACTCCTGGGACCTTGTGGGAGGTGCTGGCGCTGCTTGGCCTCTCCCTCCAGCCTGGGACTGGCTCATCTCCACAGCTCCTGCTTTCTTCTTCTGCTCTAGTCATAAGTCACCCCTTCTGTGTCTTTCAGGTCTGTTTTAAGTTACAGGAGGGCCTGGACCCTGTGTGATGTGTCTCTCCTAAACATGTCCTAAGGACGCCATCAGTACATAATTTTTTTTTTTTTGAGTCAGAGTCTCACTTTGTCAATCACACTGGCCACCGCAGCCTCATGCTGGGCTCAGGCAATCCTTTCCACCTCAGCCTTTCAAGTAGCTGGAACTACAGGCACGTGACACCATGCTCAGCTTATTTTTTGATTTATTGTAGAGATGAGGGCTCACCAAGTTGCCTAGGCTTGTCTCAAATCCCTAAGTTCAGGCAGTCCTCTCGCCTTGGCCTCCCAAAGTGCTGGGATTTTACAGGCTTGAGTCACTGCATCCAGTCATAAATTCGGATGAATTCGAAACTATCCAAGCTTGACCTTTATGTGATGTCATTCCTGGGTCACAGAGTGATCACATATCCAGCCTGGAAATGACTGCAGGCCTTCTGTGCTGTCCTCCAAAGGAAAGATAAAGGCCTGGGGAAGTGTCCTGTCCCTGGTCACACACTCAGAAAGGGTGCAGACAGAGGCAGAAGTCTGGCCAATGTCTGCCCAGGTCAAATAAATGAGAAACCAGCATTTGCAAGCCAGGCGACAGTGCCCTCCCAAGTCACAGACGCAGCTCAGGAAACTGCTTAAAACTCATTCTCAGGTATTCACTAAGCACACGCTCCAGTCCTCTAAGATTGTATCTAACCAAACAAGCTGCTTTTTTACTTTTCTGAATTCGGGGCTCAAGTGGTAAATGCTGCTGAAAACTCGGAGTAGTTAGCAATGCTTCCTGGAGAATTTTGACTAAGTTCATGTGTCACCCAGTGATGATTTCTATATGAAGATGTAGCTTTAGGAATATACAAAGAATAAAAGGTTTAAACACATCTTAAACCATCACTTTCACGTCAAGGTAGAAGCTGGGTCCTGAGGGAATTTCCAACATTAAGCTCTCACGTCACTGGGTAACATTACTGCTCTATCCTCCTCCTCAACCAGTGTGGCATTTGATTTGAGACCAGTACAATATCCAAACGGCTCATTTTTCAAACCAGTCTTGGCCCAGAGACATACAGGTCAACCTCGGGGAAGCAAAGTCTGACCTTGTGTGCCAACAGGATGGTGATGTTTGCAAGGTGACGATCACCCCTTAGTCCACCTCTCCCATGTCAGCTTGGGTCCCCCCACTATGTCTGCCCTTGCTTTGTTTTGCTCTGTAAGGAGAATGCTCTTTTTTATCTCAAGACAAACCAGTGATATGTCATCCACAGATTTCCTAGCGGGATAATCCATGTGTCATCAACTATAAAGGAAGTATTTTCCAGTTAACTAAATGAGGATTAATGAACAGATATTCAGCAAATCTTCAGGGAGAACAGACAACCTCTGGAATGGGCAGTGTCATCAAAGTCCAAGCAGCTTGCATAGTGTGCATTTGTAAATGGCCATTTCAAATGACTTCAGGGGCATAATTTTCAAGTTTTGGTATCCAAGATAAATGTTTTGTATGACTATATTTTTCTAAGAAGCGAGGGTTTGGAAAGCCAAATCCCAAATGCCAATTATACGCTGGTCCCAATCTTTGGGTAGTGGGTTCTAGAATGGCAAGTGTAGGAAGGACATGTGGTTCAAGTGGGTGGCATTTCTTCTGCCTTAGCTGACCATCACGCAGGAACTAGTCACGCAGACATGGGTGTCGAGGATTGAAGGCGGGGAGAAGGAGGTGGTGTCATCCATGGCATGTGCTCTGTTCAGTGGGACTAGCTTCAGAACACGCAGCTGAAACACTTTTGAGGTGCTAAGGCAAATTGTTATAATGTCACTGCCTATGGTGCTGCTGAGGCTTTATAGCCACAGAGCGCCCATAGTCTCTGGAAGTCATTCTGCATTCTTACATAAACTTTTCCCCCCAAAAAACTCCATCCTCCACAGAAAAAGCCCTTTCAATAATGAACAGCCGTCTGTTCCAAGGAGCACAGGAAAAACATGATAAACCAAGTCATATAGCCTTGGCTGTAAACATATTCTTACACAAGATTTCTACAACTCCATATAAACAAAAAAACAAGCTATTAACCACTTGCAGAACAACAACAACAAAAAAATGCATTCAGTTTCCTGCAATTAAGCTGCAATGTTTTATAGTGCAATTTTATTTATAACCGAAAAAGAGTAAATAAGTAAATATACAAAACGTTGAGCAGACCCCTCCCGCCGAAGGCTTTTTCTGCAAATTAACTTTGCAGTCATAAAACCTGTGCCAGCTGGAATCTCTCCTGTGCTCTGTGGCACAGGCAGCCCGAGCAGGTATATGACTGAGAAAAAACAAAGTAGGGCATTTTCCACCTTCAGCCAGGGGATGTTAATTGAACTTTGGCAAATGTTTAAAGATTTCTCTCTCCGTGTTCAAGAAAGAATTAAAAACAGTTGAGCTGGGGAAAATGAACATCTGTTACTGACTTACACTCACAACCACAATGAAAAACACTCACAATTAAAGCGATTTTGCTTCCCTGCTAGTCAGATCTGTAATCTTGGGTTAAAAATACGAATGCCGAGGCTCCTTATTGTCTTTGGGGCTTTCTTCCTAGGGCTGCTTGTAAAAGAGGTAGTTTACTTGGGGTTGAATTTTTTCCTGTTGGAATAACAATATCAGGAAACAGGTCTGCGTAAAAAGATAGCGGATAACAACAAAAAGTACCTACGCAATGGAGCCTCGTTTTATGAAGCCATGAAACAGTAGTCAAGAAGTGTTTTATATTTGGGAGTTAAATACACTTTACAGCTGTGTAAAAAACCAGAGCCATTTTGGGCCAAACATAAACATTCCAACGTCTGTAAGGTTTACTTATATTGAGCAACTGGGCAGGTTTCTATCAACTGGGAGGGATTTGTGTGTCAGGCATGACAGCACCGAAAAGCTTTCCACATCAAGTCATTTCCCGTCCAACATGCAGAAATTTCATCAAGATCAAATCTATTTCCTACAAGGTCTTCAGACTTGCCCTGGCTAATGAAACAACCCCCTGACTAATGTGCCAGGATCTAGTCTCTTTGTCCTCCAATCTGTCCTCTTTCCAGCTGCCACATTAATGTCCCCCGGAATAGCTGCAATCCATAACATCACTCTTCTCCTTTGTTTTAGTTACTTCACGTGTTAAAAATGGCTCTACTGCCAACTCTACCAGACACAGATCCCTTAGCCTGGCATTTAAGGTTCTCCTATCTATGTGTACGCTCCATGACCCCAATACACCAGACCACTGGTGTGTTCGCCAGCACTGATTCCTGACCCCCTTCCTGCTCTCTGGCTGGGATTTCTGGCTTGGAATACACAACACCCAGCCCACCCCCACTCTTACCTGCACTCATCCTTGAAAAACCACTCTCCAGTGCTACTTTCCCCAGGTCATTGTTAATTGAATTGTTCCCCAGTAGATAGATGGGACTCCCACCTCTTTTAACCATGACAGCAGTCACTTAAGGCACTTAGGGTCGGAGTCTTCAGGGAGCTTTATTGACACTGTGTCTCCTTTGCTGCCCTGATCCCACCTCTCTGAGGGTGGCTCCTCTCTGCACCCCTAATGTCATTCAGCACTGGTCTTCCAGGAACAGTCAATAGACCCAGTAGCTTGTTTTCCTCTCTTCCAGAGAGTTGGTTTAAGATTTTCTGACTTGCCGGGCTCGGTGGCTCAGTCTGTAATCCCGCGCCTTGGGAGGCTGAGGTGAGTGGATTGCCGGAGACCGCGGGTTCGAGACCCGCTTGGCCAACTTGGCGAGACCTCATCTCTACAATAAATCAAAAACTAGCCGGGCATGGTAGCGCGCGCCTGTAGTTCCAGTTACATGGAAGGCTGAGGCGGAAAGATTGCTGAAGCCCAGCAGGTCAAGGCTGCGGTGGCCGGGAGCGGCCACTGCACTCCAATCTGGGTGACAGAGTGAGACTCCAACTCAAAAAAAAAAAAAGATTTTCTGACTTTGGTCTGACATGCTGCTGATAAGGCATATGTAGATAGGCTGAAGCAATTATCGTATGGGCTAAAAAAACAATTACACTCACTTCCACCAATACAATGTGTAATTCGGTCAAACAAACTTGCCAGGCTTGTGTTCCAACTAGAATGGCCATTTTAATTAGGACTGATTAAGTCTTGGTCAGGTCCAGAGGGAATTAATTTGCAACTCATTAACACTGTTGTGGAGAAATCTTCAAACACAGTAAATGAGCTCATCTGCAGCTGGCCACAGGGCCTTGCTGCTGAAGGTCCAGGGTCACTGCCCACAGCGGTTGGGTCTGCCTTGGAGCTCCAGCCCCCTCTGGCCCCGTCCCCACACCACAGAATCCACAGAGGTGAAGGAACTGAGACTGGGGGAAATCCCTAGGGAGGGGCAGGGGTAGGACAGAAAACAGTCATATCCTTAGCAGACCACGAGGCCTTTTCTGAGGTTCTGGAAAACAAGTCGGGAAGGTTTTCTTTCAAAGCGGTACGGTTCGGCACACCTCTCCCCACCCTTGCCACCCCCTCAGGAACAAAAACCAGAAGTGCAGAGGGAGCTGTGATGTTATTCCTGGCCTGGACGCGAGCGGGAAGTGCCATAAATCTCTCAAGAAGCCTAGGTCATGGGATTTCCAGGACCAATTCATCGATTTATGAGGATCCGATCATTCAGACAGACATCCGAGCCTTAGGTCCTCATGAAAAACATTAACATGCAGGAACATTCCTGTCACTTAGGAACATGCCCAGCATTTAGAGGAAAACTTCCAAGAAGCATGGCCTGAGTCAGGCCAGCCCGTGAATCCTTCCTTTAATTTCAGGATGACTTACCTGGGAAAACTGCTAGCGGCTCACTGGGCGATGGTAAAGAAGAGACTGTGCGGTGTGGTGTGACACAGGCTTTGCCCCAGGTGAGAATATTGGTCAAATAATCTTTAGGGCCATCCAGACTGGTCCCCGGAAAACACAAAACAGAGCCGTGACTGGCAAACACTGTCCCCATATGGCACTGGGCCGGCAGGTGGGAGCACCTGGGAGCTGGGAAAGTTCTCAAGGTCCAGCCCTAACCCTGGAAATTTGACTCACTCGATCTGGGGCAAGTCTCAGGGAGCTACATTTTTAAGGTGCTCCCAGGCCACTGGGAAAAGTTTGGGAACTACTGAAATATCATATATCATGCCAGAGGTGGTCAATATTTAAGGCCATGTCTTGATTCTGAGAGAGAGTACTGGGCTATAGATTGTCCCTAAAAACCTGCTACTCCCCCATTCTGCTCAGGAAAGGGCCTTCCATCCATTCAGTAGGTTATCACAGAGCCCAGAACCTTTCAACCCTCTACAGTCTCATCCCTCTACCTCCAAATGTCCTGGGTATATCCACGCCTACACCTTATTATCCTAGTCCCAGCATCTCATCACTTGATCTCTCCTATGGATCGCAGAAACAGGGCCCTTCCTTTTAGCCATTTCCAGCCCCAATATGCATTCATCAGTCAGAATAACCTTTTAAAAACATAAAACAAACCATGGCACTCTCCTGTTTAAAATCCTCCCAAGGTTTTAGAAAAAAGTACACACTCCTATAATCTGGGCATTTTCCTCCCACCCCATTGGTCTGAACCAGTCATTCTCGAACACCCTCTTCTCTCTCTTCATCTGAGTAAGATGCCCTCATCCTTAGACAGCACTGCTTCTAAGTCTTCTGTGACTCCTCACCCCAGGACTGGGCTCAGTACCCGTCCTTCTGGATACACCCAAGCTCATCCCTATCAAAGAACTTGCTATCCTGTGTGGATCTTATCATGTCTCCTGACTAGTCTCTGGGCTACTGGGGTTATGGCCTTTACCTCTGTACATAGTGGGCACTTAGACGTGTATTCACTATGTTCACAAGAAGACCTCTGGTTATACCCAGGAGCACAGGCTTAGCTGAGTGTTATGGAAGGACACACAGATGATTCACATTTCCTATTTCATACTCAGTCACTTCTGAGGTCTGAGAGGCAGGAGAGGGGAGCACTCTGCATTGCGCTTTGGAGCAAGGCAGCCCTGGGTTAAGATCCAGGCACCAAAACTCATTGGCAACGTGAACTGGGGTGAGTTACTTACCGTCTTTCACCTTCTGGACTAGCATTTACATATAAAATGGGTGAGTCATGTGCTCAGCAATGTGGCCAGCACTTTCTGGGTGTCCCCATGTGGAAACTAAAGTTGTTTTTACTCTTCTGGTGGGGAAGCCAGAGGGTCTCTCTTCAACCCACCTTCCATCACTGTTTTATTCATTAAAGCATAACTCCTGATTTATTTTCCTCTTTAGGTGATCCAGTTTTTAACATCATTTCTGAAAAGTCAACTCTACTGGACTTGAGGATGGCTTTGGTCATCTGAGGCCACCTCTCCTCTAAGAAAGCATCTGATGGGGCCTCCTGGGACACACCCTCCCTTTCTGCCCTTCTCCCTAGGGAATGCACTTGATTCCATTTTCTAATCCCATGAACATGACTGTCATTACAACTGTGAGTACTTTGCTAAATCCTTAAAGTGGAAAGATCACTGGCTTAGAAGTCTGAATCCTTTTAATCTCTCTCTAGGTAAGTTTATTTGCCCTACTTTCTGAAAATGTCAAGTATTAAATTGCTTTTATCTCACTAATTAATAATTAGCTTTGGCAGCCGGACTTGGTGGCTCAGCCTGTAATCCCGCGCCTTTGGGAGGCTGAGGTGAGTGGATTGCCTGAGCCGGCGGGTTCGAGACCCGCCTGGGCAGCGAGACCTCATCTCTACAATAAATCAAAAAATCAGCCGGGCATGGTAGCGCACGCCTGTAATTCCGGCTTCTTGGAAGGCTGAGGCGGAAGGATCGCCGGAGCCCAGCAGGTCGAGGCTGCGGTGGCCGGGAGTGGCCGCTGCACTCCAGTCTGGGCGACAGAGTGAGACTCCAACTCAAAAAAAAAAAAAAATTAGCTTTGGCATGCAAGGAAGGAAAAGGCATGGCTGGATCTTTCTTAAAAATTGATTGTAAAAATAAAACCCAGATAGTGGAAATCTAGGCTTAAAATTCAAGGAAATGGTGAGGCTGTTTAGATGGAAATAAAGCAGAGATCATAAGCTGGGTGTCTTTCCTTGGAGGATGGAGTTGATGGGAGTTTCCATTGCTTTCCCTAGAGAGATCTGCACACCGGTGGGATGAGGAGGCCTCACAATGAATGCTCTATACTCAACGCCCTTGAAGGCAGTCTTTTCTATTGCTGCTTTGTAGCTTGGAAATCCCAGCTAGTGATGACTTTATGGGTTTGTACGGTCTAGACAAGAGGGTTACTCTTTGGTGAAATTGTTCCTTGGGGAGGTTCCTGTGAAAATTCCCATACAGCTAATTACCATTCAGAAAGGCAGGCTACCAAGAGGGCGCCCGGCTTTGGCAGAGGCTGCTGGAGAGCCAGCACTCCCAGTTTATCACCAGCTACGTTTATTTTCTTCCCTGTCAAAACAAGGACAGGAAAGGGGAACAAGAGCACCAGCGAGAAAATACAACTCAAGGTAATAAGGGAGAACCCGAAAATGAAGCCTGCTTGTAGCTCTGATGGAGAGGGCTGAGCCTTCTCTGAGAAATGGGGAAATACCAAGCATTTTTCTGCTGTGTATTTTCTACATAAAACATTTCAGCTTTCTCAGCAACTTCAGATCTTTGGAAGTAGGCAGGTAAAGATACAATGGTCTGAACTGGGCATGGAACAAAATGCTCCTCAAAATGTCAGTGAGTCATGGTTTTAAAACCCAGAGGAACTCACAACTATTTTCACCTCAGGCTTTACAGGACCATGGAGGTAGCTGGCTGTATATGTTCCTTCAATCCTAGCAAGAAATAACTTTCACCTAGCCTAGGACTGAACCAAGAGAAAACACCTGTCTAGAAAGCCTTGCATTCTGGTCAGCTGACAACCGGCCTCTGTGAAGGGAAGTTGAGGCATGTACTTGCAAGTCTTATATTCAAATCAAAACAGGCTCTGGCAGGAGAGCCTTCTCTAGAAAGCTCCTGGAAACCACACCTCCCCACACAGTGGCCTTCTTGGCCATGTGTGTTCTCAGATGACCTCACACTCACACAGATAAGGTTTTCTCACAGATATATTACTTGTTGCGACACAGTTTCTTTCCTCTGCCACTGAGTCTAGCAGGTGTGGGCTGTTTCTTCTCCCATCTGTACTTCACTCCGAAGGCCTGTGATGGTCTTGCATGCTAAGTGCTTAGTTACTGTCTACAATGGAATAATTGAGTAAACAAATGGACTTTCTACCTAAAAAGTCATACAGAACAAAAGCATTTTTCTTCCTTTTTCTAATTGAGCTCTAGTGAAGGACTTGTATTCGTTCTGGGGATGGGTTGTCTGGGAGCGTTCCAGGATCTGCAGACCCAGAAGGAATTGGATCGCTATGGCTCGATGGGGTTTCATGAATGCAGAAACACACTCGATATTCTGAAGTGGCCAGACTGTGACTGAGAGTTGGAATTAGGAAGCTTGGACTTTGGTGCTGTTTTTACCCAATTTTAGCTACGAGTCCTTGGGTTTGACCCTATAGTTATGTGAAAGGATGAACCTAGGACATTCACTGGCTTTCGAATTTTCTGACCATGATCCAGTGAAAAATGCATTTTAAATCACAACTCAGAAAACATCCAAAACACACACACACCGAAACAGTTTCCCAAGCTAACACTTATCCTTACTCTATTTTCTGTTTCTTTCTCTTCTTTCTAAAATGCTAGTCATTCACTTACAAATTAATTTCATGACCCACCAATGAGATATGACTTCAGTTTAAAAACAGTAGCCAAGATGCTTTCTATATAGATTTCCAAAATTCCATATGTGTAAGATCTGGAGCAATTTTATGCCAGATTATTTTACTTCTTTGCTTTCCTTAATTGGGAGGAGTTTGGGGACAGTAATACCCCTCATAAATTCAGGAGTGTTAAGGGATGACAACTCACACAATAAAGGCACTGTGTCACCTGCCATTCTTCCAAGAATTTTCATTAATGTGGTAGAGGAGGGGAGGGAATCGCTCTCTGACCATCATCTTAAAAGACAGCAGTAGGTGGAAGTGTCCCCCGTTTCCATCCATGTCACTAAAATCTTTGCCCTTACTAAGCAATAAGTACTAACATGGTTTGCAGCCTTCCAGTCTTAAGACATTTTTAAAAAATCAATCTTTGTCAGTCTCCCATTATCTTGAATATTGTGAAAACATCTGTACTGAACACAAAAGAAGACCATGAAGATGTCAGGTTACAGCATACTGCTGCTGTGTTACTGAATAAATGGAGGCTATTCAGAGTTCTTAACAGACAAAGCTCTCAAGCGTCCCTTAAATCTGTAATTCTTTTATTTCCAAACCATACTTAGTAAGACATGTACTTGGGAGTTGTTTTCTTCTTAACCATGATATTTTTACACTGATCCCCTTGGGTCAAGCCAGAGGGTAGGGCAAATCTTTGATGATCTGATGTGTCATCCTGTGTGTGGTTTCTATTTGTTTACCATATTAGGTATCATCTCTTGCCTGAGAGTCAAGGGACCACACTACCTGTTGTTTGACATTTAACTAGCATCAAGGGCATGGTTCATGGCCCCAGGATGAAGGCGAGTCAACTGGCCCCTATGAGAATTAAATCTATGACCTCAGTCTTATTAAGACCATGCTTTAGTCACCTGAGCTGACTTCAAGTCATGAAACTGTAGTTTGCAAGCTCCATGAACAAAGAGGGAAAATGACATTATGAGACTGCAAAGAGCCATTACGCAGAACCAATCCTGTTTGGTATCTTTCTTGTGAATGAGAAGAATCAATGACAAATATTAATTGGGCACCTGAATAACAATGTGGTTTATTAGGTTAATAAATTCAGGGCACTCAGAACACTTTACAGACAAGAACATGGTATCACTCTGAAGGAGCCACAAATTATCATCTTCTGGAAGAGAACAAGGGACGCAAAATAGTACTTAGAAAACATCCTCTCACTTTCAATCCTGTCATTTTTCAAAAATATGCTATTATATAATAGAAAACACAGACCAAGTAAACAGAAATTCTAGGAGGCCGTGAGATGCTATTTTTAAGAGGCAAGGTTACCAAAGACGGAACGACTTTCAAGTTTATATATAGCATAATTCATTTTCCAGTTTACCCTCCTTGCTTGACAGAATTAAAATGACAATGTTCATCAGTATGCCACATTTATAGCTTTAGTGAAAGGTCTCCCACATGGGAAACGATGAGCTTTCTAGTCTTGGCAAAGCTTCCCCTTTCGATGATGCCAGGAAATAGATCTTTGTTGGAAAGCAAAAAAGGGAGGAGAAAAAAACCCTTTTTGGAATATTTATTACTTATTCATTTTAGGAAACAGAGCCCTATATTATTTACAAATGTGTTGACTAGATTCTCCTAAACCTTTAATGTACTATTTACTTGCCAACCACCAAGTATTAGCTATCAAAGGTATATTTATGATTCTGTAATATATATTTATTATACAGTTACTTCAGAAATGGTTTCATTTTCCTTTGATTTAAAAAATGCCAATTTTTATATTTGCAGTTGCTTCATAATTTTATGGTTTTCATTTCCAAAAAGGGCTTATTCATCTCTGGGGGTAGGGGGAAGCCCTCCTGGTTAAGGTGTGTTGCCTATAGTAACATTGTAGGTAGTAGCCCTTCGTACCAAGGTCCCCTCAGCGGCTCATGCAGAACTGACTTGTGACATTTTAATTTTATGCTTTTAAATATTAACCATTTGCCAAGTTTTGTTAGTTAAAAAAAATTTTCCTTTATACACAAAACATATTCAAAATTATATACAGTGATGTTATAGAAACCAAGTGGCTTTAATTAAACACTTTTTTTTCAAAGACTGTTTCCTTTTAATGGCAGTGAAATACTATTCATAACATCTAAGTGCCCTGCCAAAACTAACTGTCATGGTGAATTTTAGGGAGATGTTCAACCCAGTAATGGTTTAGAACTTGATGGCATATTAGAAAGTAGCAATTTAAGGCTGCTCAAGATATGGGGTCATGACTGTGTCCCCAAAAGATCATCCTAAATTAACTGGCTGACATCAGTCCTCATAACTGTTAGTGCATTGTTAGTTTAGTTCAGCCTGGATAGCACCAGACAGCCTAGAATGCGCCAACAAAAATGCATATCAGAGGCCTTTCCACCCCTGAGTTTAAGATTCTATGCAGCCATTGTCAAGTCAAACATTCTGACAAGAATTATAACTATCCAGTGGCACAGCTTATTTTAGGGAGCTTGAACTAGATCACATGGAAAGCACCATTTTCACTATTTGCCAGAAGAGAAATCTGCTTTACTCTTATTTTTTATTATTTGAAAATTCTGACAATTCTGAAAATATGAATCTCATTTGAGAAACAAAAATACACCAGACTCAGGCTGCAAGGAGACATTTTACCTGGTAGACAGTGTCAGGGACTGACTAGCTACCTCATTCAAAATTATTCAGGTTCCTGGGATTGGGTATGATGGCTCATACCTATAATCCAGAACTTAGGGAGGCTAAGGTGAGAGGACTGCTTGAGCCCAGAAGTTCATGACAAACCTGGGCAACATAGAGAGATCTTGCTGCCATAAAAATTAGCCAGGCATGGTGGCATGCACCTGTAGTCCCAGCTACTCAGGAGCCTGAGATTGGAGGATTGCCTGAGCACAGGAAGTTGAGGCTGTGGTGAGCTGTGACTGTGCCACTGCACTCCAGCGTGGGCATCAGAGTGAGACCCTGAGTCATATATATACATTCAGGTTCCCTGAAAGAGATTTGTCCTTTGGCCTGTAACCAAACAGGTTTGGAAAACCTTGGCTACCTTTAAAATAAAACAAAATGCTGGGTGTGCTGACTCAAGCCTGTAATCCCAGAATTTTGGGAGGCTGACGCGAGAGGATTGCTTGAGCCAGGGGTTTGAGACCAGCCTGAGCAACTTGGTGAGACCTCGTCTCTGCTATAAATCCAAAAAATTAGCCGGGCATGGTAGCATGCGCCTAAGTAGTTCTGGCTACTTGGAAGACTGAGGCAGAAGGATCCCAGAGTCCCACAGGCCAACACAAGGGTGACCATGAGTGTGCCACTGCACTCCAACCTGGGTGACGGAGTGAGACTCCAACTCAAAACAAAACAAAACAATACTTAATAATTAGAATACTGAGATAAAAAGCACAGTACATCATCACATCAGTAGATGTCAAATTCATATAGTTGTCTCCCAACCAACTGTAGTTTCTAATGGCTGATGTCACAGGTGTGTCTCCATACCAAACAGCTTGAATTGGCTCGGTTTTAAAAAACACGTTTTCAGTCCAGCGGAGTATGAAATACAACTTTGACCTGATAAGATCAACCCACCTTGTTATTGATGAATATAAATAACTGCCAGTGCCAGTTTTCCAAGGAACAACTATGTGAACTTGGTAGCAAGGTACTAGGAGCACACAACCAGCAACTTCTGCATCCCTGGCATCAGAAAGGTTCCCGCAACCTCAGTTTCTCCCTTCCTGTCAAATACCACTTCCTTTTTAGAACATTTCCAATTAGTCTGAGCAAAGTCTTGGGACAGGAGCAGTGATATTGTGTACCTTCATTTTTTTTTTTTAAAGCAAAGACCAATTAGCTTAGTTAATGCTTTCCCATTTTTCTGCAGGTTCGTTCTTTAATGCTATGCAGCTGGGTGTGCCTAGGGATCATTTTATTGTTCAAACTTGAGCCACATGGAAAAGGCATTAAAATAAGTTTGCTGCCGTGATACCCATGAAGATGAAAGGGCTTCTCTGATTTTAATATGCCATGTTTTAGGCTGGGGACGGGCAGAGAAACAGTCTCTTTGGAAATACATGTGTTTGTCTAGTCTGCTGATTCTTCAGGTGTTAAATCTATACTGCCTACCCTTAAGAGGTGTGTGCGAGTCCTGAGTGTCTGTTTGTTTATTCATGTTTTCAGTGGAATCCACACCACTTTCCAGGCTTACAATATGTTGCTCTCTTTAGCACTCATATTTCAGTTCTGGCTCAAGCTTCCAAAGGAAAATTACTGAGAAGTGTGCACTGATGGATGCTGGCATGCGAGAGAGCTCTGGACCTTGGCTTAAAAAAGATGGCATTCTTTCTTGGGGGCAGGGGCTGTGAGCAGCACAGTCGTAATGTGTGCCCTTTAAAACAGCTTTCCTTTGTGATCTTTCTTGATATATTTTTGGCCAGTGCAGAGACCCCTGCTGGGACAAAGAAAAAGCAGCTAGGTTCTAGGGCCAACGCCTCGCCACTAACTGTGTTTCCAGCACGAGGTGAAAAATGGCTGGAAAGACCTTCAAGATTTCTAGTGGGAATTCTCAACAGTGGACACATTATTTTTATTGAGTCTGATTAAACAACACAGTTAATAGTAGAGATGAAATTCAGTTTTAGGACTAAATGTAAATGGTTAAGTGTGATACAGCATCACTTTGCATGAGCATTATTAAAAAAAAACACAGGGAAGCATTAAAACGGTCCACCTCAAAATATTTTTAGAAGTTACATTATGGACTTTCTGTTATGACAGATATTAAATCTGAGGATAAGCTGTTATGAAGTAGCTGCCCACCAGAGAAATTGGGTTTACTTAATGACTTTCCAAGGATGGGATCGACACTGGCTGGAACTGGACAACTTTAATTTTCTTTCTTGTAAAATTCTCAACACAATGAAGCGCTATATCCCATGGGAAGCAAAGTATTTGGGGTATTGGAAGACCCAGGTGCTACAGTGTTCTACCAGGAGCACTTCCAGTCATTAACCAATTCTCAACTGTGGCTAAGACTGAGTTTGGCAACCAGTTCTTCTTTATCTTTCTTCTCTCCTCCATCTCTCTTTCTCTCCTTAGTATGTACTATAATTGTTTTATTTGTCTATGCTACTGCTTCCTTAGTGTTCCTTTGCTAATGATGAAGAATTCCGCCTACTGTCTTTCTTCAATGAAGAGGAAATTCCAGAGATGTTCAAACTCAAACTACTGCATATATTTACTTCAGTGTTCCTAAATAGGTTGTTTATAGCAGAGGAAATGCTATTTGCTAGTTCAAGGCGTGGTGGCAGGGGAGAGAGAAGGGAATCTGAAATGTAAAAAGACCTCAAAGTGCATGGGGCAAAGGGGTGCTCACACACACCCCCAACCCTGATGATGGTTGGGCCTATGTGGGCACATCCTTCAACAAGTGAGAGAACAGAGCTCTTTTTTTTCCTCTCTTTTTGAGTCAGAGTCTCACTCTGTTACCCAGGCTGAAGTGCAGTGACATACTCATGACAACAAGTAGCTTGAACTACAGGTGTGTGCCACGACACCCAGATAATTTTTTGGTTTATTATACACACAAGGTCTTGCCAAGTTGCCTAGGCTGGTCTTGAACCTCTAGGCTCAGGCAATCCTCTTGCATCCGCCTCTAGGATTATAGGCATGAACCACCGTGCCTGGCTGAGACAGAGTTCTTTAATGAGTGTGTGCATTTGCTAGAAACATCCACTATTCTGTTTCTTAATGCTTTGAATTTCCAGTTAAAGAGGTTATTGCAACCTTTGTTAAAATAGTCAAACAATATAAAAATCTATAAATCTGCTAAATCTTTATCTCTACCATCCCTGGTTAGAAAATGGTTATCTTACATGACTCTGTATTAATAATAAATAAATAGTGTCACTCCCCCCCATTTCTAAATTGAATTGTCTTTTTTTACTGTTGAGTTGTGAGACTTTATATATTCTAGCTATAAGAAGATATATTGTTTGCAAATGTTTTCTCCTATTCTGTTGGCAATTGTCTCAATTCCTTGATAGTGTCCTTTAAAACACAAACTCTTTTAGTTTTGATGAAGTCCAACTTATTTTTTTTTCTTTTGTCCCATAAGCTCTTTTGAAAGAGCCTCTGTGTCCATTCTACAAGACGATAGGACCCCCTTCTTGAAAATGTGCCTGTGTCCAGTGTAGGTCATTAGCAAATTCCACCTGTAATGCATATTCCTGGAATCAGTCTTCTCTGAGGTTAGTGCAGACCAAAAGTAAACACGCACAAGCAGTCCTGGCCAGGGCTGGTGAAATACTGTCTGCCCAAAAGGGCCAGATTCAGTTTAGAGGGGGAAAAAAACTGTTTTCTTTGATTTGCACGTGCTATATAGCTATTTCTAGAAGCCCTAACTAACCTGACAGCATCAGCCATTTCTACCAGTGACAGCCAACAGTTTCTGAACACACGGGGCTTATTTGCTAGTGCAGTTTGTCTTGAAAGCAGAGAGAGGTAGGAAGGGCCCTAAGCTGATTTCCTTTCTGAATTGGTGGTTTACATAGAGTCGGTGTTAGCACAAGAAGTTGTTCCTGGCCCTATCCTTATTTACTTAATCCTTACAGTGAGATAGACATTGCCTTTACTATACAGATGAAGAAACCGAGGCTTGGAAAGGTTTAAGGCCATCTATCCTCCAAGTAGCAGAACCAAGAGTTGAATCCAGACCCCTCCGATGTCAAGGGCTTTCCCCACTTTACTTCCATGCTCCCAGGGTTCTGGAAGATCGCTCAGAAAACTCTAGATTTATATCCATCTTTTGTCAACATATCCAGGTCTGCTCACTAATTCCCTGAACTGTTATGTTCCATAACCATGAACTACAGAATTGTTTTCCCAAATCACGTTCCCTCTGCTCTCACTGTATTCCAACTCCTTTGGAACTTACATTCTCCTTACAATTATCTAAGGCATTTTATGGGTGTGAATATACAACTTGTAACCACCCTCAAACAGCATGGAGAGAATGCGCCTCTCTAGCTTGACTTACTAATCATCTGTATAACTTAGCCCATGTGTGAATATGCTGTGTTCATTAATTGTCTGTTCCACATAGATATAACCTGCATCTACTAGGGAGGTAAGTTCTAACCCACAAGGACGATGCCTTATGCTTTTCTGTATCTCCAGTACTTGACACAGTGCCTTATTACATAATAAATGCTCAGTAAGTTGTGTCAAATCAGAAGATCCCAGTGCTGTGGAAAACAGCATCTATTCCACTTGGGAAACATCTGAACTTGGGCAAGTTATCTGAACGAGTCTCAGATTCTTTGTCTTTAAAGTAGGGTTACTAGCACCTGTCCCAGTGAGTATTAGCAAGGGCCACTTTAGATGGTGAATGTGTATGCTTTTGTGCATGATAAAGACAGCTATTATTATTATTTCAGATCACCATTGATTTGATTGTTTTCTTTAAGTCAAGACAATATTTTGTTTGGAAGGTTTCTTACACAGTTAAGGAAAAATAAATAAAACACTATTTCCTTGTCGCCATGTTCACCTCATCAACACTTTCAGCAGCAAGAAGACATTACAAATAAATAGTCACAGAAGACGCTGGGGAAGCAGAATTAGCCCTGAGACCAGACCATGACACTCAGACAGCAGGATAAAGGCTTTACTAGGCAATCAGGAAAGAAGACGAAAGGATAAGGATTAGAACAAAATAGATACAAACCTACAAGCAAACCATGGACCAGGCACAGAGCTGCTAGTGACCCTGAGTATTATGCAGGCCAGATAACGGAGGAACGGTTTGCCATTCTCCAGCCACAAAACAGAGCATTTATGTGAGACAGGATATATAAATCAAGCCCATTTTCTCCATTAATAGGAAGATTTTAGGGAATGTTTCTTAGGTATTATCCAGACATTCAACTCCCTAGGGCAGAACCTGTTAGGAAAACCAAACCACAGCCTCAGGAATTCGCAAGTAGATCACAAAATTCAGTCAGGCTGAAATATTTCGTTTTTTTCTTCTTCACATTTTCCACCATTAAATAGTATAGGATTTCTCTCTCTGAGGTTTTCCCTTCTATTTTGTTCTCTTCTGTGGAGTAGATGGAGACGGCATGTCATTTTAGACTTTATTTTGGTTATCTTTTTCTGAGATTTGCTGTCCTTATGTCTATTTAAGTTTATTCTGCTTTCTAAAAATAAAGGCATAGGGGAATAGTTCACCTCAACTCCACTCACATAGAGCTTCTGAATGCTAAGCCAAATTCTATCAGTTCTGGAAGTCTTGTATTGTACGGTAATTTCTGCCCTGAGGGAAAAATTAATACTTCACTTTTTAAAATGATTTGCTATGTATCAGTAACCCCTGAGATTTTCAAAGGCTTTATAATTAGAACAATTTATTAACATTCTGGGGGGTGAAGCCCAGCCAGAGGTGGTTTGGAAAACTTTCTAGGTGATTTCAACGTTCTGCCTGACTGAAAGAGTTAAGAGTCTAGTATAAGGCCAAATAGTAGGAGACACAGGAATATGAAGTCAAATACAACAATGCACACACATATTTTACACTAAGAGCCTAAACAAGAAAACCAAAAAATTGCTTTGATATCCTTGGGTGCCTCTCTCTGATTTAATACTTGAATTTTTTCCCCCAGAGTGGGCCAAAATATATACACAAATATTTTCCAGGAGTGACTATGCAATGCTATTATATCTAGAAATCCAGCCAACTCTTTCCATGGCTTCTCCATTAAGACAGGAGTGAGCATCTGTTCCATTCCATTGGATTCCTCTCTGGAGTCCAAGTAAACGGACTACAGTAACCTTTCCCCAGACAACGTGGAAATATGTTAACCCATGTTGGAAAACACACAGCTATTACAACCAGACGGATCACATTTTAAAATAGTGGTTTCTCAACTCTGGTTGTAGGTTAGAATTACCTACCCAAGAGAGCTTTTAAAAACTCCCAATGTCCAAGTCCCACCCACCAACTGAATCAAAGTTTCTGGGGGTGGAGCCCAGGGCAGAAATAGTTTTGAAAATTTTCTAGGTGATTCCAACATTCAGCCTGATTGAAAGTCAGTTTTAAGAGGTGCAATGGGCAAATATGAAGGAAATGGGGGAAGAAAAGAAATTACTTCTTAACTAAGCTATAGGCACTAATATAGCCAAGACAACCTGGTCTCCAATGACAAATGCCAAAGCTAACCTAGGCCTTTCCTACAGGATAGCCGTCCCCCTCCTCCAAAAAGGTCGATTAATTAGGTGGAAAGGAATCCATTAAACTCTTTTGTTAGTCAACAATTCTATATTTTTTGGTCAATAATTCTATATTGTCTATATTTTTATATGCACTAAATTAAGTTGTTTTAATTACAAAATACAGGATCATTTTAGAAAGCATGGAAAAGGAGAAAGAAGAAAATAGTATTCATCTTTCTATCATATTAGGGTAGCCATGGTTAATTTTTTGGGAGTAAAAGATCATATTGCACATTGTAACCTGATTGTTTTCACTTAACTGTATAATGTGGAAAACTTTCCACGGCACTACACAGTGACCTCTAATATTGATCTGAATGTCAGCAAAGCAATCTATTGCTCGATGGTCATTATTTGTGGTTTTTTGCTTTAGGTTTATTCATAGCCATAATTGAGACCACAATCCCCTGAACAACAAACTAAGTAAGATAAATCTGGTAAATACTGAAAAAATAGAACAGTGGTATAATGGTGGAATGGGGAAGGGCGGCGTTCTGATATGTAGCATTGGTCAGTTTCACTAGTGTAAATACTTCCACCAGGCTCAATTTTATTTTTTTAATTATTTAATTATTATTATTATTATTTGAGTTGGATTCTCACTCTGTCACCCAGACTAGAGAGCAGGGGCTGCTCCCGGTCACTGCAGCCTCGGCCTGCTGGGCTCCGGCGATCCTTCCGCCTCGCCTTCCAAGTAGCTGGAACTACAGGCGCGCGCTATCACGCCGGGCTAATTTTTTTTATTTATTGCAGAGATGAGGTCTCGCCAAGTTGCCGAGGCGGGTCTCAAATCCGCAGGCTCAGGCAATTCACTCACCTCGACCTCCCAAAGCACAGGACTACAGGAGGAGTCACCGAGCCTGGCCAGGCCCAATTTTAATATGATAGTTTAATAACTGGTTTGCAAACCTGAATATTTAACAACTGGCTCTCTGGAGATAGCTCACCCTTAAAGAAAATCCTGGTTAAACTCAACTGGTAAGTCTTTCTGTTCTGATGTGCTGTCTGAAGGGCGGAGTGGCATTAAAAAAAAAAAGGTATTAACGTAATAATAATTAATGTGAAGAGAAAGTATAGGTAAAATGGATGGAAAGACCTCATTCTTTGAATAGATGGACATGGATGTGCCAAGTTAACCTTATTAAAGCCTCTATTTCTTTATCTGTACATGGTAATAATAATGTTTTCAGTGGGGCTGGTCTTAGGATTAAATACAACACCGCACAAAAAGATAGTAAGTAGGCATAGTAAACATTCCACATATGTTACTTGCCTTTCTCCATTAGTAATTATACTCTGGATATTATTACTTTTAAGGAGACGGTGTGGAATTAATTTGGTAGAAGGATATCCATAAAACTCTTTTTTTGGGTCAGTAATTCTATATCTTCAGATTATCTGTACTAACATAAGCTGTATTAATTGTAAAAGTAACACAGGTTCATTTTAGAAAAATATGGAAAAAGAGAAAGAAGAAAATTGTATTCACACTTTATTTTCAGAGACTTTAATTACATTGATCCTTGATTTTCATATCTCTAGGATTTAACTTGGGGGTTGTTAAACTGTGGCCTGTGGGCCAAGTCTGGCCAGTTTTTGTAAATAAAGTTTACAAAAACGTTTACTTTTAATGGAACACACCGTGCCCATATGTTTAGGTGTTTCTATAGCGGCTCTCACATTACAGCTGCAAAGCTGAGTGGCTGAAACAGAGACAGGGCCTGCAAAGGCTGTAGTATTTACTATTAGGTCCTTTCCTGAAATAGTGTGCCGACCTGATTTAAACCATTCTAAGCTTTTCTTAAGTGAATGCTTTCTTCCTCTACAGATTAAAACAAAAAAACAAATAAGGATAGGAAAGGAAAATGGTGAGAAGATTCTCCTAAGATGCAGAATTTACAAAACAAATGTTAATTCCATGAATACTTAAGACTTAACACTTGAAATTCTAGGATGACACTGAGCTCTAATTCAATTTTACCAAGAAACTGTGTATTAAAGAATGCTTCATGGGCGGGCTCAGTGGCTCAGTCTGTAATCCCAGCACTTTGGGTGACCAAGGCAAGTGGATTGCCTGAGACTGCGGGTTCGAGATCAGCCCAGGCAACTTGGCGTGACCTGGTCTCTATAATAAATTTTAAAAATTAGCTGGGTGTGGTAGTGCGTGCCTGTAGCTCTGGCTACTTGGAAGGCTGAGGCGGAAGGCTCTCTGGAGCCCAGCAGGTCGATGCTGGGGTAGCTGTGAGCGTGCCACTGCACTCTAGCCTGGGCGACAGAGTGAGACTCTGACTCAAAAAAAAAAAAAATGTTTCATACATGACGTTCCTACAAGATGACTATTCCTTCTGAATCAGGAATGCACCTTGAATATGGAACTTAGAAGAGTGAATTAAGGAGGTAGAAAATGTGGAATTTTATAACCTGGCAATGAAAGTGACTGAAACCATATTAGTCAGGCAAAATAAGCTAATCTCTCTAACTACAGGTAAAATAACATTCCAAACACTGAAAAATGTATACAATCAAAACTATACATGGTAGGGATTTAAGAAACCATTTCCCCTGCTAATTTTTGATGTTTACATGGAATGTTCTTCAAGCAGCAAATAACTTACCAATGATCTTGACAGACTGAAAATGATACATCTCTACCACAACATAAATTAATTCTCTCAGTGGGAAATTGCTAAAATAGGTAAGGTGTCAGAAAGATTTCTTTATGTCTGAAGGAAAGGAAATGATTCCATTTCTTCCAAACATTCTTACATGAAAAATAATAAACTCTCACTTTTAAGCTGTCTCTATTTTCATGGAGTCCTAAGGCACCCATTACTAATTGGGGCAGAGTTATCTGGTGTTGGACATGAGTCAGTTCCTATTACCTCAGGTATAAAACACACCTAGCTGGAGACTGCCCCCATAATTCATATTATAAACAAATATTATAGAAATACCCCAAAAAGAAGATTGCAGAATTTCACTACATGCTCTTTCATTCCTTAGATTTATAACATAAATATATGCAAAGATCCTGGAAAGTCAATCTTCACAAACTAAAATATAAGGGAAACATGGTGGCCTATGCAAGGAAATGGACTAATGCCCAACACAAATGAACCAACTTATCCTCTGGATGAATGACCTTGACTCTATTTCTAAAGTAATTAGTTGAAAACCTCAGACCAAAGAGATAAACATTTGTTGAATGCTGGTCACACATGTGCTACTACACTTAACTCTTATACAAAATCTATACAATGAGTATCAGTGACTTGCCTAAGTTGACACCATTTGTAAAGAAAGAAGTTCAAGCAGGAACTGTGGTCCGTCTACCTCTCACACTTCTCTTGTCCTCAAATGTTCAATTCTGATTGAATACAGGGAGTCAACCATGAATCCCCTGAGATGCCCCATAGGAAAAGAGGACCCAGGGCCAGGTGTGGGTGGTGTTAGTGTTCATGCCTGTAATCCCAGCTCTTTGGGAGGCCAAGGCAGGAAGATCACTTGAAGCCAGGAGTTTGAGACCAGCTGGGGCAACATAATGAGACCCCATCTTGACAAAAAAAAAAAAAAAAAAAAAAAAAATAGCTGGGCATGGTAGTGTGCACCTGTAGTCCCAGCTACACAGGAGGCTGAGGTAGAAGGATCGCTTGACCTCAAGAGTTTGAGATTGCAGTGAGACCCTATCTCTCTCTTTTTTTTTTGAGTTGGAGTCTTACTCTGTCACCCAGACTGGAGTGCAGTGGCTGCTCCCGGTCACCGCAGCCTTGACCTGCTGGGCTCCAGCGATCTTTCCGCCTCAGCCTTCCAAGTAGCTGGAACTACAGGTGTGCGCTACAAAACACACGGCTAATTTTTTGATTTATTGTAGAGATGAGGTCTCGCCAAGTTGCCCAGGCGGGTCTCAAACCCACGGGCTCAGGCAATCCACTCACCTCAGCCTCCCAAAGCACGAGATTACAGGCTGAGTCACCGAGCCCAGCAACCCTATCTCTCAAAAGGAAGAGGGAAAAAAAAAAAAAAAAAGAAAAAGAGGTTCCCCTAATCAGAGCAACTTTGAGAAATACTACTGTAGTCACCTTGCACGATGGGAAGTGGATGAAAGAGAAATAAACTGAAAGATGAAATGAACAGTTTTACTTATTGGTGAAGGGGGTGATGTTAAGGAGATGGCGTGATTAGAAGCGGCTTCTATTTGCTCTTAGATTTGGCAAAAATCTTTACTAAGATCCACAATGACCTAGTCCCTGCCTCCCTCCTCAGCCACATCTTATACCTGGCCACTTGGCCAGCTTTCAGCACCTGGGGCTTTTCTCTGTTACAGGACCTTCGCAAAATGTTCCCCTTGGAACACTGTTTCTCCTTCCTCTCTGTACTTACTCAATCCCTATTTATCTTTCAAGACAAGGTATTTCTGACCGGGTTAAATTTCTCTCGGAATACTCTCATATCACAGAGTTCTTCTATATAGCACTTGTCATGATTACAAGTGCTTATCATGATTATTTGTGTATTTATTTGAATAATGACTATCTACACTCTTACTGAGGGAAGAGAAATATATTATTTGTTTCTCAGACAGGAAAAAAAAGGGACCTTTCTACCCATGGGGGAGCAGTGACTTAATGGAGCATGTCCTAGGAGAAATGTCTGAGCACACTCAGCTCAGGGCCCAGAGTGCACTCTGCCTGGCTCACACCCTGGGGCAAGATTCAAAGGGCAGTTTGGGAAATAAGTTGAATTCAAGGAAGGCTTACTAAGAAACCCAATTGTCCCATATCCAAGGTCCATTCTGCAGTTCAGCTTTATACACTAACAGAGCTGATAGTTTGATCTTCATCTCTGACTCCCATTTTGTTTTTTAATCACTTCTACATTTGGGAGAGGAAGACAAGGGTGTTCTTGTTGGCTCCCTAGAATCCCAACATCCTCCACAGCACATAGGAGGCATTTGAAATGCAGTTCTGTTTTCAATCAAATAAGCAAAATTAGGGAGAATGGTATAATAAATGCCACATACCCATCACTCAGCTTCAGCAATAATCAACACAGCAATCTTATTTCATCTACTCCTCCACCTGACTGAAGTAAACTTAAGACATTGTATCACTTCATCTATACATAACAAATGATAAGGGCTTTAAATGATATATATGAAATGGGGCATCTTGGCTGCTACTTCTGCTAAGACCTTCTGGGGAAAGCATATTTCTCATCTGGGATATTTTTCTTTTTAAATTACTATTTGTACTTTATTTTGCACAAGTAATGTTTTCTTTGGGTGTTTTGGCAGTGACTCTGTGAATTTCAGCCATGTTACCATTTTGCTCCCCAAATTATTAAGAACTGTGGACTGTGAGAAGATGGACTGCTTCTCTTCCAGTGTGATTTTGATCATGGACATTTCCAAAGCATTTGAAACTGGGATTAGTTGCCAGGTTGGGCCACCAATCTGGTGGTGAACTTGCATGTCTATCTCTGGGAGATCTGGCTTTCTGAGATGATAGTATTCAGTTCCGGGAGAAGTCTGCCATTCGTCCTCAGTCTTTCCAGATTGTTCCATCCAAGGAAATATGGGACAATAAGGCGCCAAACAGAACCTGTTGTCTGAATGGGGGAGCCTGCTTGCTGAGGTTATTTTACGCCTGTCCCCCTCTACCTAAGCAACTGGGAGCATGCTGTATGCAAAGAGAGCTGTGGGTCTGTGCCCCAAGATGCCTGGCTGCTCACAAAGTGTTCCCTGTGCAGACCCTGGTATGGGCAGTTCCACTGCTTTCCTTAGACATTTCTACCTGGCTGTGATGGCCATGTAGCAGAGGAACACCTCACCACCATCTGCATGTACCACGTTCAGGCTAGCTGGCTTTCCTGTACAAAGGTACTACTAATCACATTTGCCTTTTTCTAGGTATACAAGTTTAGATATCATGTAATTTCATGACCAGTAAAGGGTGCTGCTCCAATGTCCAAACTGAAAGGCAATCATTTTTTAGTTGCCTTAAAATAATGAATAAAATTCCATAATGGTTTCTAACACTTCCTTGAAGTACCAACGACTTCTTACTTCTGCCCTGCCTTCCCCCAAAAAACTGCTTTTAAAAAAAAGGGTCAGTCGAGCTTGATGGCTCAGCCTGTAATCCCACGCTTTGGGAGGCTGAGGTGAGTGGATTGCCTGAGCCCGTGGGTTCGAGATCTGCCTGGGAAACTTGGCGAGACCTCATCTCTACAATAAATCAAAAATTAGCTGGGCGTGGTAGCGCACGCCTGTAGTTCCAGGTACTTGGAAGGCTGAGGCGGAAGAATCACCGGAGCCCAGCAGGTCGAGGCTGCGGTGGCCGGGAGCGGCCAGTGCACTCCAGTCTGGGCGACAGAGTGAGACTCCAACTCAAACAAACAAACAAACAAAAGGGTCAGTCATACCTACCTTGTGCCCAAGTTCTAATCTCTTGATACATGTAACTCTACCAAGGTCTTATATTTTCTTTTAAATAACTGAATTTTATCTTCAGATTATTAAAGGCTATCCCTAATGTGGAACTAAGGATAAAGTTTTGAGTGGAGCTGATCAAAGTCAATTAAGAGAGTATCTTTGAAAGGAAAGATGGAGGAGGCAGGAATGCTGAAGTAATAGAAATCGGCGTGTGCGCCAGAAAGATGAGGTAGGAAATGGGAAGCAAATGGGAGATGCAGACTGGAAAAAATAAAATGGATTACTTGACTGATGATTAGGTGGGTGAAGAGCAACAAGTTAAAAGGCTAAATTGAAAGGCAGGTTTCCATTATCTATAAAAAACTTTATATAAGACAAGGACTCCCCTTTGTTCTCAAGATACTGTAAAACAGTAAGGTCTCCTTGGAAATATAACAAGATGGCTCAATCAATTATGCTTTCTCCAAACTATGCAATTATTTCAACTGTTGCAGAAAAAGAAAGAAAATGTTCATGATATATTTAGTTGTAAACCTAAACCATGTGATAAAACCATATATTGTAAAGCCCATTTTTAAACTGCCATCATAAAATATGGCATATATATGTGTATGCACAGTATAAATGGGAAATGTATTAACAGTACATCTATAAAACAATTATCACATGCATATTAGCAATCATATATAAATATTTCTTCAATAATGAACAGATAAATGAATCAATATACTCAGACCAACATAGGGTCAAAGAATGGCAAGTCTAAGTTATCAACTGTCCGGGTCCCCTCCTTCCCCCAGCATATTCATATTCTCTCTCTCTCTCTCTCTCTCTCTCTCTCTCTCTCTCACACACACACACACACACACACACACACACACACACACACACACACGCACACTGTTCCTTCTCAAGGTGGTTGGCCAAGCCACTCACCTGTTGGAGTGCTGCTTCGGAATGAAGAGGAGGGGGTGATGGGTGGGGTCACAGGGGGAGTAAGGCTTCCACTGCTGTGGCGTGGGGGAGTGGACACATTCCCTCGAGACACTGAGCTGGACAGGGTCAGTGAGAGCTTGGGTTGAATCTTCTTCTTTAGGGATTCCTGCTCTCGGCGGGCAGCATCTGTCATGAATCTGAAACAACAAAGGAAAGTCAGGAACCTCGCCACTGATGGAGCATAAGGACCTATGACCATTAGCCTGAGTTTGACAGGTGCTCAATCCTGGGAAAAGAACTTGGTCACTACTTAGTGCCAATCTCAAAAACTCACAACAGCTTCCCTTTTCTCATGTAATGAAAATATCTTCTAGGTTGTGATTTTTAAGTTTCCCCAAAGTTGGGCCCATTTCTTCTAGGCAAATCCTCCTTGCCAGGAAATATGTACACACAGGATCTATCTGCACTTATATATATCTGCACCTACTGTAATGCTTTCAGTTACAAGAGTTCCTCTCTCTTGGGAGGCTCCCCCTCTTTCCCCCCACCCGTAGGAAGCCCACCCCTCTTCAAAGTTCCCCTCCACTCCTAAGTAGGTAGAGATTGCTTTTTTAATCTGTAGGTTGGTGGTATTTATTGTTTATTCCACTTAACTGCCTACTTAACATATACGGCCACTCTTTATTTGTAGTGCTCTGGATCCTCAAATTGTTAATTGGGTTTTAAAATTTCCTTGGCTAATTGTGATCTTGCCTCCCTCACCTTAAAGGCAAAGATTCTGCAATGCCCCTACAATGCTTCCTAGCACACTGCCAAGTTCACAAAGGAAACATGCACAGAAGGACTGCATATATCTGCCCAAACAGATTCAAGAAGAGGGGAAAAGAGTTATAAGAAGGATCACCGTTAAAGATCTGTTTACGTTCTGATTTTATCACTCATAAAAGGAAAGACAACTCTTCCTGATAGCTTCACTTTGGAAACTTCAAAGCTATTCTTTCAACACTTCTCTTATGTTAGTATTATTCAAACTTTGTCCTTCTTTCACTGTATAACCTAACATTTCATAAATGCATGTAATAGGAGATTCAAAACAATCTATGAGCCAGGCTTGGTGGCTCAGCCTGTAATCCCACGCCTTGGGAGGCTGAGGTGAGTGGATTGCCTGAGCCCGTGGGTTCGAGACCCACCCGGGCAACTTGGTGAGACCTCATCCCTACAATAAATCAAAAAATTAGCCGGGGGTGGTAGCACACGCCTATAGTTCCAGCTACTTGGAAGGCTGAGGCGGAAGGATTGCCGGAGCCCAGCAGTTCGAGGCTGCGGTGACCGGGAGCAGCCACTGCACTCCAGTGTGGGCGACAAAGTGAGACTCCAATTAAAAAAAGAAAACAACCTATGACATGGTATCACTTACCTAAAGAATATCCATCTTTTCGTACTATGGGCAGGCAGACTTTGTCAGCTGCATTTTGAAAATCGCAATGGAAAGAGTAGTCTATTGCAAGTATGAAAGCGTTTAGGTAATAAAGCAAACACCTGCACCCACTGCCTAGGCTAAGAAACAGAACACTACAGGTCCCCTCAAGTCCTCACTCTGCCCCTTCCTCATCAATTGTGTTTTGACTATTTCAATACCCCCATAAACTCATTCCATTGCACTAAAACATGGTATTTTACTGAACTCATTTCACATTCTGCCTACAAAATTCCTTAGAATTGCTCTTCACTACACAATAAAGTTTTGGAAGTCGACAGATAGTTCTAATGCCTGGTGAAAGCTTAGAGTCGATTAAACACTCAATGAAACAACAGTAATATTGTTACAGTGTCTTAAAATTTCTGCTTTTATACTTGAAACATGGACGGCACATTTCTTGAATGGTTTCTGCAATGCAATCCAAATATATAAACTGGATTTTATATGTTGAGCTGAACTGTAATAAAGCTACATGCTTTGCCTTGAGCCCTGAGGCTGTATGCCACAGGGTAGCAATTTAAAAAGAAGAAAGGAATGCAATGCAAAAGAGAATTGTTTGCACCTGGTAGCCAGGTACTCATTTATTTTCAGATGCAAAACTGGTTCTACTGCTCTTAAAACTTTTTTCTTTATAAACCTCTACTAAAAATATAGACTAGCAGGGAATAGCAAAGAACCAGTGCTTTCTTGTTTTATTCTAAGTAGAACTGCTAGCTAGCATAGTGCTGAGCGTCTCAAATCAGGGTAAGCAGTGTGCCAGGGAGTGGACAAAATCATAGGATGAACATGCTGCCTCTTCCAGGAAGCCCAACTGCTCTCAGTGGTAGGTAATTCAAACGAGTTTTTCAAATGGTAGAATAAACACAGATATGCTATGGGGTAGGAAAAACTCTTACATCTTGCCTTTTAGTTAAGAGCATGATGTTTGGAGTTCGATTGGCCAGGGTTCAAATCCTGGCCAGGTTATGTACTATGTAATTTGAGGCAAGTTGATAACCCTCTCTAAACCCCAGCTTTATTCTCTGTAAGATGGAAACAACTGGAGGTAAGGAGTGAACATACATATGTTCCCTTTCTGCATGAGGATTTGATCTGTGGTTAAATTTGTCAGCCTGCTAAGTTGGTATGTCAACTGTGTCACTAGGCAACATTGCTTATACGATAAGAATGGCCACTGACCGGTGAGTTGCAGACCGAAAGGGACTAGGACATCCACACATATTTGATGGCAAGCCAGGTGTCCTGATTTGGGCTTCCTGAGTGTGGTGACTTTGTACCTGTCCTGCATGGGGAACTGGGGAGCTATGCCAGTGGAGTGTTACAAGGGTGTTGACTCCAGCAGGGTACAAGGTCCCTTACTCCAAGGCAACTCCCACCCCGGCCTCTCTGCACATAAACAGACTGCCATGCGTGCTGCTGCAAAGACTCCTGCAGAGGGCGGCCTGCTGCGGCCCTGCTATAAGCCATGGCTCTGTCCTCTACCCTTCTGAATGGAGCCAGTGCTCCATGTGGCCCTTGGGCATCATAAAAACTGCCTACTTCAGAGGACTGTTGTGAGAATTAAAGGTGACCTGCCCATCAGGTAGCAAGTGGCTCAAAATGCAGAAGTTGTGGTTGTGTAAAGCATTACAAAGTGTTATGTTCTTAATATTTTGTCTGTGTTCCCCAACTCCAAGTTTCTTGAGGATGTGCCCCATGTCCATGGCTCTGAAAGCACCTAGTATGGGTCTTATGCAGAGCAGAAACTCCATTTGTGAAATGACTGACAGGGAATCAGCCCATAAAGTGCATATCTAGTGTCAGATAGAAATTTTTGCTGAGATAGATGGAGAGAGGGGAAGAGGGGAGAGGGAGGGAGACAGACAGGGGGAGAGGAGGGCATGAGGAGAGGAGAGGAGAGGAGAGGAGAGGGGGAGGGGGGAAAGGAAGTGTGGGGGGGAATAAAGCAGTGCAGTTTCTCCATGTCTTCTGCCTGGTTAAAATGTATTAATAACTTATGCTTATTATGAAATAAATACTCTCCTACAGCTCAGACATAAACAATCATCGCAACAGTCACCCCTTCACCTTACATGGGTTTGGTCAGCTATAGACAGCAACCTATTTCTGGCTTATTCTTACTATATGCAAGAACAAGCCACCCACGTTAAAAGCATTAAACATGCCGGGCTCAGTGGCTCAGTCTGTAATCCTGCGCCTTTGGGAGGCTGAGGTGAATGGATTGCCTGAGTCCGCGGGTTCGAGACCCACCTGGGCAACTTGGCGTGACCTCATCTCTACAATAAATCAAAAATTAGCCAGGCGTGGTAGCGCACGCCTGTAGTTCCAGCTACTCGGAAGGCTGAGGCGGAAGGATCGCCGGAGCCCAGCAGGTCAAGGCTGCGGTGGCCGGGAGTGGCCACTGCACTCCAGTCTGGGCAACGAAGTGAGACTCCAATTCAAAAAAAAAAAAAGCATTAAACATGGAACACACTCATAAAGCACTTTGACAACCCTTCTCTCCTCGAGCCCTCCCTCCTCTCTTGGATTGGTGGTTGTGAACTTGGACATGCAACTGCTAAATTATGGCAACTTTGCCATACCAAGATACACAGCTGCACAATTTACTTCCAGTGATGGCAACACACACACAGGGCACCACACAAACGCTGTGGAAGCACTGGTTAAAATGGGCCAGTGTCTCCTCTGCAATGCTGTCCCTCTTCCCCTTTTCCTTATTAACTATGACTTAATGACCTCCATTTTTTTGGAGCTATATTAAACTCTAAAGTTTTTAAGCACATTCCATCAACATAGCTGTCTGTCGAAAGAAGGGCAGATTCCCAATGGCAAGTGATCATCTGGGGAGGCAAGCTTCCAGAGAAGCTGATGAGGCCCAGCACAGGCTATGGTTCTGGCCAACAATTGAAGACTCAAGTAACCTGGCTGCAATCAGAACCAGACAAAACCATTTTCCATCTCCAAAACAGCTGCACTTGGACACGCCCTTGAAGGACCCACAGCCCAGATCCTTCCATGGTCAAAGCTGGAAATGCTCCCCTGTCTTCCCATGGCTGAGTTCAGGTTTAGAAAGTCATGTCACTCTGTGGTCCCAGTTTTCCTCAGTGGGTCTGGACATCATCAGTGATCTTTCCTGAAGCCCTCAGTAAATGCAACTGACATGGGTGTGAGAGAGGAAGATAACTTGGCTAAGTCACATCATCCACTATAGCCTCCTCATTTTTCACAGTAACTGCAAACTTAGGTGGTGTGACTGTTCAAGGTCATTCAGTTGACCAGTGGCAGAGCTGGTATCAGAGCCCAATCAAGCCTCAGGGCTCTGAATCAAACAAAGGCTCCTGAGAAGAACACTACACTCCTTATTCTCAGAATCATGGTTTGCACAGATGATTGGGGCCTGAGAAGTGCAGGAAGGATCTCTCTGGCTGTTTACATGCTCCAATGTGGAGTGAGAGGCTGCGAGGACAGGAGCTCTCATCCTCTAAATGTCAGCCAATTCCTGCTGTGATGGCTGCAGGGCTCCTGCAGGTCTCTGGATTTGTAGCCCCACTGGGCTGTGATCTGGGAAAAGCTGGCTGTGATCTGGGAAAGGTTGGCTGTGCCCACCTCCCAGAATTCTCTCTGCTTTGCAATGGCGACTGCTCTGATCTGGCAGCTGTTGTGAGCTAGATTAGGCTTGCTCTGACTTGTGAGGGCTGATTTACATTTTCAGGGATTTTGTGAATCAGTTGTTAAACACAACCATTATTAAAAACTAAACAAGGTAAGCTTACAATGAAATCAAATACTACATTAAAAACAAAGTTATTTAACTCAAAGTCTATCACTTGATTATTTTATTACATTTTATTATTATCTATATTCTTGAGGCTATTTACATGAATATTATCTCTCTGGAAGAATTCATATATAACTATACTGTCTATAACTCAGTATGCTGCTGCTATTTAAAATGATATGTGGGTAACTTGAAGTTGGCCATGGAGAGGATATTTACACCAAGGAAATTGGTAAATATTATAGATGGAGACTTTTTTCTTCCCAAAAAGTCAGTTAAACACTTGCCAGCACAACTTGTAGTTAATATTTTTTTTAAAGTGGGAAAAAGTATTTGGATAGGCTTTTTGCCTGCTCACTAACAGAATTAGTCAGAGAAGGAATGAAAAATGGATAAGAAAGACTTTTTTCTTTTTAAACTTATAAAAAGTAACATGTCTCATTAAAGAACACCTACAGAACATTTTTATTTTTTAAAGAGATAGGGTCTTGCTCTGTCACCCAGGCTGGAGTACAGTGGCACAATCACAGCACACTGCAACCTCAAATTCCTGGGCTCAAGCAATCTGCTCTCCGCAGCCTCTGGAAAAGCTGGGATATGGGTGTGCAACGCCGTGCCTGGCTAACTTTTTAATTTTTTTGTAGAGCTGTTGCTATGTTGCTCGGGCTGGTCTCAATCGCCTGGCCTCAAGTGATCCTCCTGCCTTGGTCTTCCAAAATGTTGAGATTACAGGCATGAAGCAATGCACTCAGCTGCAGACTTTTTTTTAATGGATTTGTGACTTTTGTTTAAAAATCTCTTTTTAAATTGTGGAATAAATATGCAAATTAGTATATATATTTACACATACAGTCTAAAGAATAACAGTTAAACAGCAACCCATGTACCTATCACTCAGCTTATACAAAAAAAATTACCAGAACTTTTGATGTTAGTATACAAAATTTTTTTTTCCCTAAGAGAAATATTACCCAGATAAAACAATGGTTGATTTTTCAGGGTTTTTCCTTTTAACATTATTTTTTTACTCATAGAGAAAACAGAGTAGTTTTTAAAGAAAAAAAAAGTCACTTGAGACTTGCTCCATTCACTGTTGACTAACAGCCTGGAAATCCGTGGTCAGGCAAAGCAATGTTTTCATTTTGTAACTGAAGCTGCTGTTAAGATTAATTTCAACTTTCCTACAAATCAGAAATGCCTAAGTTACTTTAATTTAATATAGTCATTTGTAGTAATATTTGTTATTGCTAGGGGAAGTACATATTCCTTAAGTAAATTTTCAAGACTCCATTATAAATCTTTTAAATCCTCAGACCACAATGTTCATTCAGTCTGACATGTTCAACATGGAAACATGAATATAACACCACAGGAGGAAAATGTCAACTGCTGGTCCAGGGAGACTCGTTTCAACCACAAACTCAGGAAATTTACAGTATTTGCTGGAACCTGCATAGAGGCTCCAATGCCACCTCGTTCAGTGGCCAAAACACCTAAGTCTAAGTGTCCTGTTGTGGAAGAATCACTTGGCTTTCACTGGGAATGAAGGACTCAGAAACGAAAGTGACCACCGAAACCTGTAGTCTCTCTGTGAGAAAACTGAAAAGAATCCAAACTCCGAGATGCGTGGTTTAGTGTGGTTTTGTTATGTGGCTCTGGAGAGGGGCGTGTGTTGCAGAGGTTGGAGCCGTGTGTTGTCAGAAGACTTGTTCTGTGGTAGAGACGCTGGTGGCCCCCAGGAGCCACAGCAATCCCTTTTGTGGCCCTGGTATTATTTGTTAAAGTTGAGGAGTTTTGGTTTTATGGATATGTGGAGTATATAATTGTTAGGGCCCTTCCCAGCTTTACAGTGACTGATTCCAATAATAGCATTGTGCATTATGTTTCAGACTTTGTTTTGAATTCAATCCATATAAGAAATGTGTCTCATATTGCAAACCAGTCCACTCATATGTATAAATAGATCTGGAACCTGCAATTTTTAAATCGCCAAAGCTCTGAAATCTGGAATATATATATTTTTTTGAGTAACAGTCTCACTCTGTTGTCCAGGCTGGAGTACAGTGTCACAATCATGGCTCACTGCAGCTTCTACCTCCCGGGCTCAGGCGATCCTTGTGCCTCAGCCTCCCGAATAGCTGGGACTACAAGTACACACCACCATTTCTGGCTATTTTTTTATTTTTTTGTAGAGACAAGGTTTTACTATGTTGCCTAGGCTGGTCTTGAACTCCTGGGCTCAAGTAATCCATTTGCCTCAGCCTCCCTAAGTGCTGGGATTACAGGTGTGAACTATCATTCCTGGCTCCGAATTTAAAAAATAAATTTGGTACCAAAACTCACTGGAAGACAACCCTAACCTGAACTGCTGTAAGGTCACTTAAAGACGTTATCATATTTAGTGTAAAGATTCATCATTTTACTGCATAAATATTAATGTGCTTGATGACATGGGTCTGCCCCAGGCCCTGCTGGGAGTATTTTGCAATATGTGGTATTTATACTGTACTATCTTTATGAAATATAAACAATTACAAATAATGTCATGCTAATTATAAATCAACATATCTGGACTCAAGGATAAGAAATTGACATATAAATATCTGGAACAAAAATTTCACTGAATCAGTCTTTACTACATGTGATGCACTCTATTATTTAAAAATTCTATTTCATTTTAACAAAGCATGCCGGTCAGGACAACCACATTGATTTCTTAATCTACTAACAGGTCACGGCCTGGACTTCGACAATAACAGTGCAGCAGTTAAGAGGGTGGGCTTTTAGGGTAGAATATCTGGATTTTAATCTCTCATCTATGCTCTCTAGCTCTGTGATGACCTTGGGCACATCACCTAATTTCCAGTGCCTCAGTTTTCTCATCTATAAATGGTGACAGTAACAGGCCCTACCTCACAAGGTTGTTGCAAGGATTAAGTGAGTTAATACACATAAAACACTTAGAACGGGGCCTGACACTTCGTGACATTTGTAAAACCTTACAAATGTCAGGTTCCCAGTTCATAGCAGATACGAACAACATGTGTACTGGAAATCTTAACTCACAAATTTCATCTTCTGGCGTCTATGTCAGCATTTGGTTACTTCTGAGCTAAGGCCCTGTGTATTAGGATAAGTACTGCCATCATGAGTTCTGGTTCTGAAAGCGATGAGCCACCTTTACTGATTCTGCAGGCATTTGGTACACTGCTGCAGTCATAGGCAACTTCCAGAAGATACTGACAATGCCTAGAATACTAAAAGAAGATTCATCATTTATAAGTCCATGCACCTGTTCTCTACTTCTTTGTCTTTATTTATGGAGAAGAGCCAAATTGTAGAGGGCCCTTCTAGTAGGACAGGGAACAGGAGACGCTCCATGCAGCTAGCTGCCAGACAGATGTCTTCTGTCCAGTAAGAGGCTGCTCTCTGCTTGGGAGATTTGTCAAACTGCACATGGCTCTGATGTGGTCAGGCAGCAGACCCTCTGTCGAAAGCACCACGTCCAACTACACTTCATTTGAAGTTCAAAAGCATTGTTCAGCCTCTTCAATGGCCCTTTGGGCATTGCCATTTTTCAGCAAAAACAAGTCTGTGAAACCCAGAAAGACCCTGAGAAAAGCTGTGGGAAGCTGGCAGCTAGGCCCCAAAATTCCAGGCTCTCTCAAATCTGGTAGTTCATCTCTGCAAATGATGGGCTCTCTGACAATCTTCTGATGGAGAGTCCAACGTGGAGATTATAGATTTGTCTTTTCTCTGGCTGCTACTATGTGCAATCCAGGACAAGGATGAACAGAGAGCCATAAGTAAGCAAAACAGCGCAAGCAATGTTGGAATTGTGGCCATGGTGAATGGTGATGGGAAGAATGGGTACATTTCAGCATGCAATCATGTGTGGCCCACATGTCAAAGGAGCTAGCTGCTCCAGGTCTCAATGTAATGATGGCTTTCAGAACACACATCTGTTAATAAATTCACGGGGTGGCTCATCTCATTTTAGCAACCCAACCCCACAGCGAAGTGGAAGGAATATTTGGTTAAAGCAGCTGGCCAGTGAAACATGACCTAGAAGCATTAGGTGGAGTAATCATTTGTCAGCTCCCATCATTACAAGAAGGGCCATTTCTGGTGATCTGGGAACTTAATCAATGCTCTTTTCAGTAGCAGAAAGAAAATGTAGAATCCTAAATGACATTCATTTCAGAAAGTTTCTAGTCATGTTTCAAATATTCATATGTTTCACTTCTCATTCCAGTGCTATTTTTGACTTCACGATCTGAGGCCCATGGGGTGGATTTTGAAGCTTTGTAAAACTTTTTGCAGTATCACCAAAACTCTTTAACATGCTGCTATTAAAATTTTAATATAAAATAATAAAACTAAAAGTAGCACCAGAAAAAAAAGCCACTCTGCCTGATCAGTTCCGTTTGGCACTGGACTTGTGAGAGGTATTCTTTGTGATTCTCACCCGCATTCATACTGGTTGAGGGCATCATTTGTGACATGGCTGGCCAGTGAATCAGATTCTGTTCTTGGGTCCCAAACCCAAGCTAACATACATGCTACGTTGAAAGACATTATTTTTTCTCTTTGCTTTTCTTTACTACATTTATATCTGACATATAGGGAAGGATATAGTTCATCGTCTTTGAGGAATTCTGATCTAAGTTGCATGAAAGAAATGAATATGTGGGGCAAGCCAATTTCATAACAGACCTTGTAGCTAATACTGCTTATAAATGTTCACTTTTATGGAGGGGCAGGGAGAGGAGAAAAAAATGGGGAGAAGAATAAAAATATAAGAGGGGATCTTTCCTTTATCGACTGTCTTGACCATAATATTTAATTTCTTTTTTAAGGAGCTACAGTTAATTTATATTCCTTATGGTACATTATAGCTTGAATATTCTATAAATGTTTTAGGTACTTACTTAAATAACTAACATCGGGCTGCCAGTTTTTAAAATGCCATTTACCATCACTAGTCTCTCATTAAAAAGAAAATATCAGCCAGGGATGGTGGCTCATGCCTGTAATTCTAGAACTTTAGGAAGTGGAGACGAGAGACTTGCCTGAGCCCAGGGATTTGAGACCAGCCTGAGCAACTTGGCAAGACTTCATCTCTACAATGAATCAAAAAATTAGCCAAGGGTGGTGGCATACACCTGTGGTTCCAGTTACTTGGAAGGATGAGGTGGAAAGATCATTTGAGCCCAGCAAGTTGGGCTGTGGTAGCTGTGAGTATGCCACTGACTCCAGTCTGGGCCATAGAGTGAGACTTCAACTCAACAAAAAAGAAAAAAAAATGTCATTTTAACATAAAATATAGGAAGGGTATAATCTTGGGAAAAATAGTCCTTTTTTGAGAAAGACTTTTCTTTATTCTAAGATAAAGATAATAGAACAAACAGAAAAAATTTACTGAAGCTGGTTTTGGTGGCTCAGCCTGTAATCCCAGTGCTTTGGGAGGCTGAGATGAGTGAATTGCCTGAGCCTGCAGGTTCGAGACCCGCCTTGGCGAGACCTCATCTCTACAGTAAATCAAAAATTAGTCGGGCATGGTAGTGTGCGCCTGTAGTTCCAGCTACTTGGAAGGCTGAAGCGGAAGGATCGCCAGAGCCCTGCAGGTCGAGGCTGCAGTGACAGCTCCCGGTCTGGGTGACAGAGTGAGACTCCAACTCAAAAAAAAAAAATTTACTTAAATTTTTTTGATGCAGAAAAGCTACAAACAAAATTTAATTTTATCATTTTATAATTATATCATATGGACACTATAATATGTTGTTTATAATAATATATTGTATATAATTGCTGTCTCAAGTTTTTAAAAATATCCAAATGTGTTTTCTATCATTGTCATTGTTAAAAACTCAATTTCTTATGAACCTCACAGCAACTTGGATAGACTTAGAGTCTATAATACTTAGTCATCTATCGCAGAAACAAGAAACTGAGTATCATGTATTCTCACTCACAAGTGGATCTTGAACGATTATCTTAAAACTATAAGAAAGGGATTGGCAGTAGTGGGAAACTGCCAGGGGAGGGGATGCACACCTCATCAACAAGGTTACCTGCATAATGAACATTTGTATACCTAACCCTGAATTGTACCCCACATCTTTAAAATAAATTTTTTTTTTTTTTGAGTTGGAGTCTCACTCTGTCGCCCAGACTAGAGTGCAGTGGCCACTTCGGATCCTTCCGCCTCAGCCTTCCAAGTAGCTGGAACTACAGGCGCATGCTATCACACCCAGCTAATTTTTTGATTTGTTGTAGAGATGAGGTCTCACCAAGTTGCCCAGGCGAGTCTCGAACCCGTGGGCTCAGGCAATTCACTCATCTTAGCCTCCCCAGGTGCAGGATTATAGGCTGAGCCACCAAGCCCAGCTAAAATAAAATTAAAAAAAAAAAATTCAAAGCCAAAAAAATCAAGGAATGCTGACCAAATGAAACTCTTAAATTTAGGCACACTCACTTGAAATATGCTGGGCAAACAGGAAGAAGGCAAATATAAGAGCACCCAATTCTGGTAGTTTCACCTTTCCAAGAACTGTGTAGCCTCCTATGACTGGACACACAGAGGGGTGGTGGGTGCTGGATGCCCCCTGCTCCCTGGTCCTGCGTGCCCCAGGCAACTCAGACACCGTAGACCAATGGAAACAGCCTCATGAACAGCAGCATTCAGACCAACAGCTGTGTTATGGACAGTACTTCAGAGCCCTTTTTAAGGAAAACAATAATATCTTTTCCTAAATATCAGCACTCAAGTGAAATGCATGCACCAAAGCTGAGTAACTGAAATAACAAATAAAATGCCACTCCTGAATACTATTTCTTTGTATGTTCCCAACAAATACTGGGTACTCTCTTCACAACTATGGAATAATATAGGCAATCTGCTTTAATGAAAGCCCTGGCTCAGGGTCCAGCAACCACTCTTTCGAGCCACAGGTCAGCATAAATTATCAGTGAAGCAATTAATTTTGATTTACTTTAGCCTGAAGAAAGTAAACCATGGTCTTTTTCATCATCAATGCCAAGAATAAAAAAACTTCTGCAAACTACTAAATCACAAGTCTTTGGTTTGGAGACCAAACGGAATATCTTTCTCTTGGCAACTCTCTATCATCCTTTCCGTTTCTTTCTACCTTCACTGAACTGGGAATGACTATAGTGGGATTAACTGCAGTTACTTCTTACACATGGTTTTCATTGCTAATTTGACATCCATGTAAAGATCAATGAACAAAACAAAGAGGCTGCGCTTTATGAGGCTTTGTGGTATAAAAGTACAAATAGCTTTTGAGTTTTCTTGTTTTGCCTCCTCTGGAAGTAAATTAAATGAGTTACTGAGGTTTCAATGTAAGCTGCTAATGAGATGATGCATAACTTTCCCCACAAACTGGAAGAAGTTTAAAAACTGAAGAAAAAAATGAATTTAGGGTTTCCTGGAGTTTTAGTTCCAGTTTATAGTTAGTGGTTGAAAAATCTGGGTTCTAGAAGCAAAGTCCTAATCTGACTTACTAGGCTGTCAAGCTTGGACAAACTATCTACCCTTTCTAGTCTTGAGGTCCTCAGTATAAAACAGAGATGTGATCCTAACACCTACCTCATGAGAGTTATTGTCAGATCTCATTGGTTAAATGCATGAAAAGCCCTTGGTCCAACATAGTACTCAGTATAGGTTAGGAGGCCACTGAAAGTCTTGGTATTCTCATGGATGCTAGCGCTATGCTCCTGACTCTCACCCAGGAATTATGAGAAACTGCTTATAAATGTAGCAGCCATCTGATTGGTTAATTCCTACAAAGGGTAGGCATTTCTGGGGCGGGCGGGGGGGGGAGCCTATGTAGTTCACAGGTGAGATTAGGCAGGTATGAAAATCTGGAATCAAAAGTCTCCATTGCTAAAAAAAAAAAGTACTTTTCTGATGCTGTGTACCCTTATACCTAGGCGGGCTCTTCTGACAAGGTGGGTGGGTGACTGTCAATATCCAGCTAAGGACAAGTGATTCTCCATGACTATCAGCAGGGAGTGGGGCATGCTGAAGGTCTTGGGTTAAGGACACATTGGGTTGAAAAAGGGAAGGGGAAGCAAATAAGATAGTAGAGGGTTCTCGTATAAGAGGAAGTCTCAAATAGACAGAGGCTGTCTAATTCCAGGGATGTACACACAGTGGTTCTGGTGCCACTTATAATTCACTCTGCCCAAGAGGTACTGCTAATCAATCGCAGCACACTTGCCTGTGCTGCTTTTGGATTCCACCTTAGAATCTGCCTCAGCACCATGCCCTATGTAACCTCTACAAACCAACCAAGGTGAAACATAAGCTAAAAGTTTCTGCCCTCTTGGACTTAGACATTTTCCTCAATACCACTGATATACTGGTCAAGGGAAAATCAGGAAAAAAAGATGGCAGACTATAAACATAATATCTGAGAGAGCTGAGTATGTCTAAGACAAGAGCTGTCCCCAAGGTGAAGTAAGACTATCAAGGACATACTCAGATAACAGCATCTATTCACAAATGCAATTACAGATGTATAAGACCAACTGCTCACTCAAATTGATATTTGGGAGTATGTGACTCACTTATATACAATAGCGGTCAGTAGACTAGCACTATTTAAGAACAGAGCAGAGTTTACAAGATTTTTTAAAAATGGATTAATCCACTTAGGCAGTTAAACTATTGTGGGGGCAAAGTCATTTCTACACCATAGGCAGTTCCTTGACAATGCATGTGTATGTGGGCATCTTGGGCTTACAGACTTCAAGTTTCATGGGTTTGGGGGGCTGATTTTTTTCTAAGTGATATTTTGCCTTTTGGTGCAAGAGTTTGTTAAACTGCCTCTGAACTTAAAAGCATTAAATAAAACTGATGGAAGTTCACTGTTTTGGACTAAGTTCTTGCACTAGGCCCCAGTACACCAGACCAAACCAGAACGGAGTCACCAAACACAACTTTGAAATGGGCCAGTTGTCCAAAAACCAGGAAATTCCAGCAACTAATCAGAAGGAACCCAGTTTACTTGAACTGAAACTCCCAGATAAGGAAGACCCTCTGTTTTGACAGAATAAGGAAAGCAACTTTGAAATGACCAATCCACTTCTTTTTCCTGTTTCTGCTTTCCTCAGCCTTTTTTTTTTGTCTACAAAGCCAACATCATCTAGTCAGATTATTGGAACACACATTTTATTTTATAAAATGAGGTGTTACCTGATTTCAAGATTGTAAATAAAAGTTAATTAAGGTCTTTAAATTAAATTTGTTGTAATTTTGTCTTTTGACAAGAGTTTAGTTCTCCTTGTTTTCAGGAGGCTGGCACCTGATAAATGTATTCAGGTATTTGGTTATTCAGGTAAGTACACACTTGAATAACCACTTTTTTTTTTAAATGGAAGAAATGCAAACTTCCATTTCTCCTCTTCTTCTTGCTTAAAAGTTAACCCAATGAATTTGTGAGTGCCAAAAATACTTGGTAAGGCTGGGTGTGATGCCTCATGCCTGTAATCCCAGCATTTGAGGAGGCAAAGGCCGGAGGATCACTTGAGACCAGGAGTTCGAGACCAGCCTAGACAACATAGCCAGAAGTTGTCTCTACACAAAATCAACAAATTAGACAAGAGTGGTAGCACACGTTGTGATCCCAGCTACTCAGGAGGCTGAGGCAGAAGGGTTGCCTCTGCCCAGGAGGTCAGATTGCAGTGAGCCATGATTATGTCAGTGTATTCCAGCCTGGGTTACAGAGTGAGACCCCGACTTACAAACACATGGTAAGCTGTAAACTGTATGTAAACATTGGGTATGAGGAGGATAAGGGTGTTGATGACAGTGATAGCAAACTTTCTATTAGAGATAATTTCAAAAACACCAAACTAGAGAGATTAGTATGATGAGCCACATTAACATTCTGCCATCTTGTCTAAACTTTCTCCCTTCTTTTCCCTTTTTAAGTCATGCTTACTGATGATTCACATATTTTTCATTCTCGTTCATGTAATCACTTACAAAATATACAGAGGGATTAAAAAAAAAACAAAAACAGAAGAGGGAACAGCAAAGAGAACAAAAGGAGAAGAAAGGAACTTTTTCCAACACAGTCCCTGAAAAATACCTCACATTCAAAATGTCCCTGTAGCATAACTGCAGGGACATGGACATACACACACACACACACACACAGCTACACTACAATGCCTGCAAAGACAGAGCATTGTTCTGTGGAATATATACTGTTGAATGACATTGGAAATTTAATAATTTGAAAGTATGAGCCAATGGTTCCCAACTCTTTCTGGTATGGGACCCTATTATGTCAAATAGTATGCAGCATTGCATATCATAGGGGAACTTTTGGTGTTAAGTTGAGGGGGAAAGAAGGACACAAAACCACTATTCAGCAATGCTTTGAAATTAATTTGTATTTTACAAGATTCCCTGGCCACCTTTCCCCTACATGCTCCACCCCATGTACAGCCCCCATGCACGGGCTGCACAAATTTACAGGTTATTTGGGGAAAAAAATGCAGGGGGTATGTGTATGTTTACATTTTTAAAAGAATGTCACTTAACTGTACTTAGCTGTTAATGAAGTATAGTTCTTGGAGAGGTTTCCAGCCTTTCTGCTGATTTACAAGGAGCAGCCTTCATTTGCATGCCAAAGGTATTCACTAATCCTTAGTATCAGCTGGTTCCCAGAAAGGCTTGTGCCCCACATTCCTGTTTTACCCCGCTGGTTTATTTAGCAAAACTTTTCTTCACAGAGAGTACAGGCCCCTATTTCAGGCCAGTCAACCTGATTATCCCAAATCCCTAATTAGTGTAATTAAAGTTTTAATGAATTGCAGTCGGGATATAAACCATGCAACCTCCTCCCCACCCTTTAAAGTCCAATGCTTGTTGAATGCAGGAATGGTCCACACCACAGGGCTTCTTGTTGAGTGACTGAAGGCCCTGGTCATCTCTATATTCAACAACCAGGCCACTTCTGGTGACCAGGGAGACTCTTTCATCAGGTTCATGCATTCATACCAAGCTGTTACCCCTCTCCCCTGAAATGTACGATGATGCAATGGGCATTGCCAGATGGAGAAACCTCTAATACTCTAACAGACGCTAGCCTCAACAGGCGTTTTCTCCTGTTGTTATGCCCTGGGAAACAAGAAATAGACTAATTCCAAGCAGCCTAGGAGAATCTTGTTAGCCCTGCAGAGCACTCTTGTATAAACCCTGATGCAGAGAATTGCTCAGAACTTTTCCAATTACCAAACCCAAAAGGTCTACAGCTTAAGTTCAGAGTTTTCTTAGGTGTTTCCTACAATGTGCAAACTAACCCATTCTTAAAATGGCTCTGGAAAGTGTTCATATTATCTAAGCTTCAGTTGGATATTTGAAAGTTAATATTAAGGAAGGAGTAAGGGGAAAAGATCCATGACTTAAAAAAAATTGTTTAGTATGTACGATGCTAAGTGACTTATCACTACTATTTTACTTAATCCTCATAACATCTTTGTAAGGGGTTATTAGTTCCATTTACAGATGAGAAAACTGAGCCTCTGGAATACTGGATAATTTGTCCAAGGACTCACAGCTCATATAATGCTACAGATAAGTTACCAACAAAAGCAGAAGACTTGTGCTATCCAGTCCAGTGGCCATTAGCCATGTGAAGCTATGAACACTGGAAATGTGGCTAGTATGCCTTAGAAACTAAATCATAATTTTATTTGCTTTAGATTCAAATAGCCACATGTGGCTAAGGACTAATGGCCATACTAAATAGAAACATTTTATGAACACAGAAAGGTCTATTGGGTGGTGATATTATAGCTGATAAGAGTTCAGTCTGGATATGCTAGCTTTGAAATGGTGGTGGGACACTTGAGAGGTGCAAACAGTCCAGCAGTCTAGCTTTAGAAGTCCTCTACCCCAGGAGGAAACCATGGAGACACGCAGGGGAGAAGAGGAGAGGCTTGAGAAAAACTTGGGGAAACGCCTATATTTTAGAGGCAGTAGGAGGAGTTGCTGAGTAATAGAGTTCTTATGTATTTTTTCAGACTTAATATTTCATTTCACCTCTTACATTTTTAGATGAGCATCAGGGGGATAACCACCTTATTTAAGATTGGAAATCTGCTTTTGCATTGAAAAATAAAGTTAATTGACTGTTTTGTGCAAAGATGTCCTCCCTTTCAAAGGCATAGCATTTATATCTTCCAGCTCAGTTCCGGGTACACTGGGTGCTGAAAAATGTTAGTACAGGACATCAGCATCACGTGGCATTGATGCAATATGCAGGAATCCCCTTTCAGTCGCTTGGGGGATTCTTTGTGATGTTATCTGATCTACTATTTCTTACTGAGTACCCAAAGCCACCCAGAGAAGTTAAACCTTTTCTTTATGAGTGAAAAGTCTGCTCACAATGCCTTCGCACTAAGGAATTTTACTTTGCCAAGACCTGAGACCAAACTCTGTATGCCCTTGGAGAGAGAGAAAAAAATCTTGGGCCAGTTTACATCTATACTCTGGATCCTATGGAGTGATAGGAGTCTGGAACTCGCACTGCCTTCAAAAGGAAATTTCTCACCCATCCCAGTAAATGGAGGTGAGTGATTCAGAGACGGAGGAAGGAAGAGGGAGCAGTGAGAAAGGTATTAGCACAGTGTTAAATGGGCTGCCGAGAGTAAGGGTAAAGTTAAAACAAAAAAATCTTGAAATCTGGAGTTCTGAAAAGCCAATTAAGATATTTCCAATTTTTTTATAATTTACAACAGGGCTTTGGTGACTATTTACAGAGCACTAAAATACGTACTGCAAAATTTGGGAAAGAGGAATTCTGGGAATCGAAATGCATGCAGCATGCAAACAGAAGACCAGCGTTGCCTATTAAAGCTAGAAAAAGACTGGAGAACACCAAGATGAAGCTCTTGTTCCCCACCAACCCCTCACTTGTGATAGTTGCAAGTAGTGTTTCCAGTCACGGTGCTAAATCACACAGCTGGCTTTGGCCTCATTTATGCAATTAACCACACATTCTGTGTGTCGGCATCACTCCCTGGGAGAACATGAGGAATTTGCGAGCAGATATTATATCTTTCAGATACCTGGGAGTCATTCAGTGGGCAATTCACTGAATGGAACCCCTGTGTCTCTGAAAGAGTTAATTCACCTCCTGAGGGCCTCTAGAAGCTGCCTCCTCATCAGGCCTAATGGGACCAAAGGGAAGTCATTATAGAACAGCATATATGTATATATATTAACCCAATTGACTTTTTCTAACCTTGCAATGTGTTGTTAAGAAAGGAAAAAGCAACAACAACAACAAAAATCTCAAACAGTAGAAGGCTATACCTTTTGGACAAGTAGAGCAGTGAGGAGGGCAGTCATCTCTAAGGTCTGTCTCACCTCAGCTCTCTGCCTGTGGGCAGAGGAAGGTCAAGTACAAAGAGAGAGACCCACTTGTTTACAGAGCTTGGCGGGGTGGGCCTGGACCACATCGGAGGGACACTGAGGAGCTGGCTGGTCAGCACACCCACTGCACTAAGGACAGAAAACATTTGCTCTCTTCCACGCTGGGTCAGAGCTCAGCTCAAGCCCATTCTTCCCCTCCATTTCTTACCGATAAACATTTCCAGAAGAAATTCCAGCCCATCTGAGAGGGCCTTCCAAGATGCCTCATTTCTTTTGTATTCAAGCAACGAGATTCTTTGGCCATTTTATTTCTCACCTACCCTCCTCTTACTGTAACAGGAGTCTAATTGCTCTCGTTCTCAGTGGGGTGGTTACTTGGCAGGTACTCTGGTATAAACAGCAAAGGTGGGACCTCAGGCAAGACCTGTGTCCAGCTCCTCCATGGGCTTATACCTTATGCCTGTGATCAAATTTCTAACCTCTCTGGACTTCAGCTTTCTCATCCGTAAAATGAGGGTCTTATTTATTCATTCCTTTGTTTCTACCAGTTCTGAAAGAGTGTAAGGTGGTCCTCCAGGATACGTAAAGTCAATAAAATAGGTTGAATGATCAGAGGGCAGGAGAAGACAGACAAAAACAAGGCTGGGGGCAGAGCACAGGGACAGAAATGGGGCTAAAACAAATGCAGGTGAGGACCACCTGTTACCTGTTTGCTATGTGCGGTGACAGTTTCTGAATACCTGTAAATCAGAAAGTTCTGAGTCAACATAAGGAACTGCTCCCGATGTTTCCAGCAGCTACTGAGACGCTACTGAGGGACTGAGTTGTGCCTAGTTCAATTTACCAAGTATTTATGGAGGTCCTGCATGTGAGCCGAGGGGACAGGCAGATGAGGATGGGGACACGGGGAGGGGACAGCATCTCTGCTCTCCAAGTGCTACTAACAGACAGACAATGGAAGTCTGAAGGAGGGCCCAAATAATTCTGCAGCAGATTGTGGGAAGGATGTTATAAACAGGATGAGGCTCAAAGCAGAAGACAACTGTGTATGGTTGGGCCAGGGGCTGTACTTTCATCTAGGATGTTAGGAGCTGTATGCACATATGATCCTCAGCTTCTGTGATGTTTAAGTCTATAAGAATTGAGTAGCTTGTTGCCAGACTGTATTTCTTCCTTTCTCATGCCTTCAGCAGGACTGCCAGGAAAGCAGTCTTCACATCCATTATTAAAAATGGGAAATCTTGCTTGCTGGCCAATGACAAGAGGGCCATGTGGCCAATGTTGACCTTGCTATTCTCAGTCTCCCATACAGATGTAGCACTTCTTAAAAAGCACAGGCTGGACTGGGCTCAGTGGCTCAGCTTGTAATCATAGCACTTTGGGAGGCCAAGGCATATGGATTGCTTGAGCCTGTGGGTTCGAGACCAGCCCAGGCAACTTATCAAGACCTCATCTCTACAATAAATAAATTTAAAAAATTAGCCAGGCGTGGTACTGCATGCCAGTATTCCTGCTACTTGTAAGGCTGAGGCGGAAGGATCGCTGGGGTGGCCATGAGTGTGCCACTGCACTCCAGCCTGGGTGACAGAGTAAGACTCCAACTCCAAAAAAAAAACAGCACAGGGTGATAATCACCTTTCATTTTCACCAAGGGTCTTCTCAGAATCTTACAGTATTCCTGTTCCTCCCTGACTCTATCTCTGTTCCTCCCTGACTCTATCTCATGCTCAACATTCCTAAAGAGAAGGGGCTTCAGAATCTCCCATAACATCCATTGAGCTCCTCTGTCTTTTAGAATCCGCCCCCTCTGCTTAATGGAACCTATTTTATGTGTGGCAGTAACCAGAGCACCATTTACTTTATGTAAAGAATTTTAGCTGGTGAAGAATTGAGTCCTAGCCCTTAAGCAAGGATTAGACTCAGCCTCAGTAACAAATAAGATGGCAACCACCAGCCATTTTAGCTACAAATTACTGTTAAGAGTTTACTATCTGGATGATTCCTTCAAGAAAGCCCTATTAAAAAAATAATCACCATCTGGTAGACTCCCTTCTTTTTTATTAAACTGGTCATTAATTACTGGTAACAACTAATTTCATCTGGATTTTATTGAGTAATTATAAAATAAACAGGGAGGATATCAAGCTTCCTGTCTTGCTGAAGGCAGGAATTCTTTATAATGCTATGTTTCAAAAGGGGGCTATAATAAGCCACCAAATTCCATTTAATATAGTAATTATAATTTGCAAAATTCATCCTTTCTGCGGTTAACGAGTACCTTCTTTCAGCTTAGCTCAGCCTAACTTCAGCTTGGGTCATTAAATAGCAAGCTAGTCTTTACCCACTGGTAACAATAGATCTTTCATGGGTTATTGCCTAATTAATCGAGGTACATAATTTGATCACTAGCACTTTAAAAGATTTTTCATATTCCAGGTACCATATAACAATATGATATTATTGTAGAGTAATTAAAATGGAGTAAGTTTTAATGTTTTGATTAGAATGGGTTTATTATTCTGGATAAGGTGAAGTGCAAAGTTTTACTGATTTTTTTTTCAACTACAACATTTAGGTTAAAACATTTGAAACAAGCCATTAATTTAATAACATGCTCATCCAAAACAAATCATAACTCATTTCTTTTTACTGCAAAAGTAATTGAGTAATGAATAATGAAAATCATCCCACTGAAAACGGCAGTAAATATGTTGACTTTATTATTAATACTCAATTTTGGTTAATAAGGCAGCTATTAAATTTGAAACACGACGGACCTGATTTACTGACGTATTCAGGATAGCAGTGAAATACTATCAAGTAAATACTAGGGTTCTTATAAGAGAATATTTGATTCTGAAACATTAAGGAGAATTCAACTGAAATTTCAGTTCACCTTTACAATGCTTGGACCTTAAATCTCTTATTCCTGTACCTCACATGTTCATTAAAATAATTTAAATTGTGTGTGTACTCACATGTGTGTGTATGTGGAGAGGATGCTGGGGGGAGGGTGGTAAGAGAGGCTTATGCCACATTACTCTGCATCTTAGTGAGCTGGAATTCTCTGGAAATCAGTACTGGTTTGGTCATTCTTAGATCCTATCCAAAAAAAGGTCATAACCAAATACCAAAAGGACATGAGTCATACCTAAAAGATGGTCTGTAGCTTAACCTTCAAACAACATTTTAGTAATAGTTCAGGGAAAAGAGAAAGAAAACCTCATTCAATGGAAAAGGGATCCAGTGGAATGTGTATGTGTGGGCGTTTTTCTCCTTCGAATAGGATTACCATCAATTCTTGTTGTTCATAGCAGCAAGTTCTTTTGAACACTAAGTTAGTGAATACTAAACTATTGCTCTTAGGAGAAATACAGGTTAGGTCCCTGCGAGCCTCTAGTCACAATATTTCTTGTCAACCAATCAACATATAACCTTGTTTTATGTGTGCTTCTGCTTAAAGACAACTTATTTAATATATATTGTTGATTCATTGAACTCATCCAACCGTACTATGACTCATGCCTGGAGAAATTTTTACCTAACACTCTGTATTTTCTCCATAAGGCACATCACAGTCTTCTTGAACTTAGGGACACTAGACAGCACTTCAACACTATCCTCTGGTCCATTTTGAAAAGAGAAATCACCAACAAAAAGCACAAAATGCAAAAACATAGCACTACATACACTGAGAAAAGAGCACATTTACAGTATAAGAGCTGAAGCAAGAAGACAGAGCACTGCTTTGTTCTACTTCAGCTGTGAATGTGTATGTCAGGGAACTCAAATTTTTCACAGCTGTCCCTAGAAAGTGCCCCAAGTATTGATTTGGGGATTACAAATAAATTTTAGAGAGATGGCACGTTCACAGATACTTAACCTGCAAATAATAGGAATTGACTGTACCTTCAACTACAGGCTCTTACGACTAATTCACTCACATATTATTATATTTGCTTATCCACAATTAGAGGACTTTTCAAGTTCTTGTCAAACATTTTATTTTTTATTTGTCATTTCAGAAAAGGGTTTCACTTCACTAAGGGGCATTAAGTAACCCTTGAGTTTGCCTAATCATCAAAGTTTACTTAATCAAATAAACAATGACACTTGTGATATAAAAGATTTCTTGCTCTTATGTCACATGGGAAAGGATATTCATCACCTAGTCTTATGGGTAATGTGAACTTGGGAAGCATATTCATAACCTAGTTTTATGGGTAACATGTAACACCTCTATCTAGAAAACCTGAAATTCAGTTAAAATGATTTAGTGGCTATATTAGATCTGGACCAGAGATTACAAATTGATAGCCCATAGAGTGCTGACCCAAGATTGAAAAAATAAGATTTCACATGACAATCCAGATGTCCAGATTCTCTTGGAAAATCAGCAGCTCTGGTGTCACTGGACTCAAATTCCCACACAGCAACAATAATTTAGAGAAGCAATCTGTCTCCCATAAAAGGGCTGTAGTCTCTCAAATTCACTTCATATTCTTCTAGAAGCCAGACAGGTGCTCGCATTTACGTCACTTGCCTGACACTCCTAATCACTTACATTTTCCTACCCCTGGCCTAGACATATAAAAACTTTAACAACACTTATCCAACAAATCTTTATTCGATGCCTACTACGTGTCAGGTGGCTGGCTATCTGAGAATAGCCAAGTAGACCCCCATCTAATTTGGAGAACTTGAATGTGGCAGAAAAAGCAACCAACAGATCAGTGATCCTCAACTAGGAAAGGGAAGGAATGAGGTTTTAAAATGCACTTTAAAAACTGTGGTTGACCTGGGACAAAAAAAAAAAAAAAAGATTTCTCCAAAAGAGAATTGAGCAACAAGGGAATTGAGTGGTTAGGGCCTATGAAAGGTCCAAAGTCATAACACTGATGTCATTTTAAGATGCACTGGCTGTGAGAATGTCATTTTGATTACTTGGGTAGGGTAAAATGAATTCATTTTGGGAAGGATTTTTCTTATATCATTAATTTTAATTTGAAGCCGGGCTTGATGGCTCAGCCCGTAGTCCCGCGCCTTAGGAGGCTGAGGTGAGTGGATTGCCTGAGCCAATAGGTTCGAGACCCGCCTGGGCAACTTGGCGAGACCTCATCTCTACAATAAATCAAAAAATTAGCTGGGCGTGGTAGCGCGAGCCTGTAGTTCTAGCTACTCGGAAGGCTGAGGCGGAAGGATCCCCGGAGCCCAGCAGATCGAGGCTGCGGTGGCCAGAAGCGGCCACTGCACTCCAGTCTGGGCGACAGAGTGAGACTTTAACTCAAAAAAAAAAAAAATTTAATTTGAACATAGAGCGATCCTTGCTTTATTAGATTTTTTTTTTTTTGAGTTGGAGTCTCACTCTGTCACCCAGACTGGAGTCCAGTGGCCGCTCCCAGCCACTGCAGCCTCGACCTGCTGGGCTCCGGCGATCCTTCTGCCTCAGCCTTTCAAGTAGCTGAACTACAGGTGCGCGCTACCATGCCCGGCTAATTTTTTATTTTATTTTATTGTAGAGATGAGGTCTCGCCAAGTTGCCCAAGCGGGTCTCGAACCCGCGGGCTCAGGCAATCCACTCACCTCAGCCTCCCAAAGCGCTGGGATTACAGGCTGAGCCACCGAACCCAGCTTAGATATCTTCTTTTAAAATATACTAAGAACCTGTGATGGGTTTTGAATGGCCTTAAATTGTCCTTGCAGGAACCTCTAACCCTTGAAACATGTATATGTCTACCTGTAGAAGGGCTGATCTATGAGTTAATGACTGTGTCATTGCTGTAGGTTCCACAGTTGACTCAACTGATTGAGGATCAAAACTTAGTTCTCGTATTCTTTTTTTTTTTTTTTTGAGTTGGAGTCTCACTCTGTCGCCCAGACTGGAGTGCAGTGGCCACTCCCGGCCACCACAGCCTCGACCTGCTGGGCTCCGGCAATCCTTCCGCCTCAGCCTTCCAAGTAGCCAGAATTACAGGCGCGCGCTACCACGACCGGCTGATTTTTGGTTTATTGTGGAGATGAGGTCTCGCCAAGTTGCCCAGGTGGGTCTCGAACCCGCGGGCTCAGGCAATCCACTCACCTCAGCCTCCCAAGGCACGGGATTACAGGCTGAGCCACCAAGCCCGGCTAGTTCTCGTATTCTTAAGTCTGTTCTATGGAGGGCCTTGATCTGCAGGGCTGTGAACAGACACACCCCTCTTCTTGATGCCCTGGCCTAAACAACAAATTTGAGTTGGTTAAATATTCTCTTTTGAATCTGGAGCTCTCCCTGACACTGAGTTGATGGGTAGAGTACAAAAGAGGAAAACTTTCAAGGAAGAATTTTGATACACGAATTGCACAGAGCTGCAGGATATGAGCTTATGGAAGTGGCAACTTGCACAACCAAAGGGAGTCTTGGGGTAAAAGACTAGCAGGGGCTAGTGATTCAGGTCTCCCCAGCCCCAAAGAGAATGATGCCTCTTCAGAGAGCTGTGGCAAAGCAGGGAGAACAACAGTAGGATTTCTGTTCCACAGCTGGGATTTCTTCGCTGCAAGTAACCTCAGTGATGCAGAATTTATCACCTACAAAAAAGTTGGATAAAAGGTGGTCTCAGAATGGTGAGTTAATTCAGTAACAGCAAGGCCTCAGGTTCCTTCTGTCTTTTTGTCTTATCTTTCCCAGCATGTTGCATGCTTGTCTCCTGGTTGCCAGAGGGCTCCAGCAACTCCAGCTACCATATCTTTTCACAGAGGCACAGTCTTTTCTAAGGACAATGAAGACCTTTTCCAGAGTGCTTCCCTTCACTCTCCACCCTAGCCTATTTCCCTCATGGTTCATTGGCTAGAACCACATCACAATATTATGTTTACGTCAATCGGTGGCATGGAGAATGAATTCCCACCACTGGCTTAGACCAGAGTTCTGATTCAGATGGCCTAAGGCAACATCCAAGAATGTGCATTTCTAACAAGTTCCCATGTGATGCTGAGGCTACTGACTTGAGAACAACTAGAACATACTTATGGATCTTCCAGCAAATGAGAAGTAGAGGGGGAGCCTTGGGTAGAAACTAGCAATGGAGCTGTTACACATGCTCACTGCAAACATGATGTCTGCTGAGCCACTGGTCAGGGTGCTTGCAAGCAGGGAGCCCATAGAGAGCTAGTAACATGTGTTTCCAATTTTCTAGATGGAAGTTGAAGCCAAGCAAACTATTTTAAGACCTCTAGACACTAAACTGGAGATTTTCAGGCTACCATAAGCTTGCACAAGGACAGTTTTATTTATGGGGTATGCCAAATGTGATATTCTTTCTAAAGATGATACAGAAAGCTGTGGCAATCCCTGATGCTGTTCCCCAAGTACTTCTGGCTCTCCACTTTTTGGACACATGATGGTACTGCACTTCTTTGTTCTTCTTGAGATTCCAGTGGTACATGACTTGATTTGTCCAATGAAATGCATGTGGCAATGATGAGTCACAGTGGCACTTCCTCCTGCTTTAGCGATTATAGAGTGTAGGTCAAGATGAAGCCTCTATCAGACTAGGTTCTTGAGTGACTACAAGGAGCAGAGCATCTCTGATGAGCCACAGTGGACATGTCGAGTGAGCAAAAGATAAATCCCTGTTGTGTTAGGCCACCGAGTCTTGGAGATTGTTACTGCGGTATAATCACACCCATCCTGACTATATAATGGCTACAAAATTTTTATCCTTTGTTTTAATTATTTTTTTTCTTTTAGCTCAAATGTCTTTTAAAAGAAAAAATTCTAATGACCTTTCAACTCTGGTTCAAGTTACATCTTCGTCATCACTCTGGCCAACATTGATTTCTTTGTGTGAACACCAAATCCACTATAAGGAGAATCACAAGGTTCAGCATTTCGTTATTTGATAATTGTTGATATATATCAATATCACTAATATTGGATATAATATCTAATCTATGACTGATTAGATCAGAGACTTTTAGAGGGCATAGATCATGTTGTAGGCGTCTTTGCATTATTTTGAGCAAAAGAAGGACTAGTAGCTTACAGATAAAATCTAACTGCTGAATGGATCTGCCAATATTTTGTGGTATTTTACTTTTTCCATGAATTATCTGCACACAGCCAGACAGTTATGGTGCACATACTGCCTGCAGAGTTATACTGAAAATTTGAGAGACGAGCTGCAAGCAGCCCTGGGGTTGCTCCATTAACTGTGGTTGCGATTTTTGCCACCTATGCAAACTTCCATTTCTCTGAACAATTGGACTATACATGGCCTGTTCACTGTATCTTTTCAAAATGAATTATGGAGAAGAGAAAACAGTGGTGATAATTTCAGAGAAGAAAAATCAGTTAGCGGGATGTGAAATGAAACTTGATGAGCTTACATTAAATTACTGCTTAAATGTGGAAAATGACATTGACTGTTGAAAAGGAATACTTAAGCCTATTTCAAATTCTATTAATATCAATATCTGAACATGGGATTTTGTGAAGTCACCTGTTTAGTCCTCTGTCTTCAAAGGGTCCCCTGCTTAGTAAGTGATGGAGGAAGCACCAAAACATAGGTCTTAGTAATGGGAAACTTTAAATACTTAATATAGGTGGGTGGATTATCTCATTAGAATAGGATATAGAATTACATTTTGCAAAATTACAATTTTTGAGGTCTCATGAAAGGGAAATACTTTGGGGCTGGCCCCAGGTTGTAAATAGGAACTAAAAAAGGAAAACTTGGGGACATAAACCAATAAGAAATAGAAATCATAAGTCACTCATGCTCGAACCTATGAGAAATAGTTTTAAAAATCTATGATTTAATTTTTCAAAGGTAAATGAAAAATGCAAGCATGTCAATCATGCCTTAAAAGCATGGTAGCAAGCATATTTTGTTATCAAAAACGTAACTATCAGAGCTAAGCAAAATAGAGCAAGGATGAAGATATATTCTACGGTGAAAAGGCAACAATAGGAAATCACTGTCTAATAACTAAAGTTATGCCAAATTGGCTTAGGTGAAGTCTTGAAAAAGATCACAGTTACAATGGAAGGAGTGGACTCAGTATTGTGCTATTTGACTTTAGGAGGGCTCCAGAGAGCCATGGAAGATTCAGGGCTACCAGCAGTTCAATTCTACTTATGCCAGTTATTAAATAATTCAAGATTAATTACCTAATCTTTCCAAGAAGTGCCAGTTGGGAATAGGCACTAACTCTAAATTCAATGTATGTAGAGCAGGATTCACTCCTTGTTCCCACACAACTTTAATAACAACTTGTGGAGTTTGTCCTGTGTGCAGACTGCGTAACTGCTTGCACCTTGGAATCCTCTTTGAGTGATGCCCTTAAAATCCAAGCAGTGGGAGCTCTCACAGGTGTGAATGTCTTAATGGAAGAACCTTTGGGGTCTGAGGAACCAAAAGCTCCTAGCCCTGACCCAAGCCTAATCCACATTATTGTAAATTATATCCAATAGTAAAGACATTATGGTAATGTTCTAGTACATTGAGTTCTTAGTTTTTTCCGAAACTTCAGCCTCATTTGGTAACTGATGCCTCTTGGGGAGCAAAATTACTTACATCATTAAAACTTCATCAACTCATAATTTTCTTGTAATTGTTAACATAAATAACTATAGTAAATAAGTACAGAGTGATCAATTTGCTCCTGATATCTCAAGGGAGTCTTTATTTAGTTTTGATCTATAAAATCAGGACATTATTTATTTGTATTGCAAACTGCACATCAGCTATCCACCTGGGCACGTTTTAATTTGCTTTAGGTTTAGTACATTCCAGAACTGGACTGTATAAGCAGGGTGGCTTCAAAAGTAAGGTCTCATGTAAGAGCTAAATCAAAATGATGATGTATCACATGGTGTGTCAAATACTTTTCTGTTTCCTTCTGTTTCCCTTCTTGACACCAGAAAAAAAATTTTGTTCTAATGAGATAGAAAATGAAATTTTGCTAAGAAGGGATGAAAGAGGGAGGCATGAGAATACATATGAATGCTTCCCCCTTTTGCAGTTAGCAGAAAGTGCCTTCAGCCCTGTTTGATCTGCCTCAGTAGCACAGGACACATATTTCATTTGACTAATGTTTCCCCCTTACCCGTCCACCAACAACAGAGCAAGATATTGCCTGCTAAGATAAACTACCATAATATAATGATTGAAGGAAAAATATATGGTGTAATACAGAGAGGTCTAAATACCTGTAAGTGGAAAAAAAGCATAAATGACCATTTTAATTAATTTCCTAATGTAAAACACAGCTGTAGTAATGTTGGCAAGTCTCACCTGCCCATTTTAAATTTGTGACATGAAATCATGCCACTTAATTAAGTCTTAATGCACAAAAATATTTTTTATTTACTTTTTATGGAATACTAGCATTTAAAGCTTTCTATTTATGTGTGTAAGTGCTTTATAAATTACTTGAAATACTGAAAAAAAATCTGACTACTACTAATCGGCAGTTATAAGCACCAGTTTTTAGTTTCAATAATTAAATGCCTTTTTGGTGGACTCCTGCTGCTATGTGAACTAGCTCTAGGCTATTAAAGTAATGAGTCCGGACAGAGTCATCTGATCTCATGCTTGGTGCAAAACTCAAGGAAAAGGACTTTGCCCACAATTCCTAGTCTGTTTACCAGACTGCAACCAGACTGACTGTTGGAAGCATTATAAAGCCTCTGGACTTCCCCCCTTCTCCCTTCCAGCAAGTATTTTTTTTTTTTTTGCTTTTTACAAGTGTTAACTAGGAAAATATGGTATTATAGAGCCCTCTGCAGGCCAGAAGTTTTGTAGTAGCTTACTAGCATGACTTTTCTTATAGGCAGTAAGGGGAAAATCATAATTGTCAAAACTGCATAAATCAGATTTCATTGGAAAGATGTTTGTCATCAGAGCAGGCTGACATTGATTCTTCCAAAAAGACTCACTAAAAAAGAACATCTTTGTTAGCTTGTTTAGGGCATGTTACATTGATAGCAATGTATCTGTAGGACCCTGGGAATTCTTCATAATGCATCGCAGTGTTAAAGGTTATATTGTCTTCATTGCTATCATCATAATTCTTAAGATAATCTACGAAGAATATGGAGGCTCTGATACGTTCACTTAAAAATGCAATTTCTCCCACATCTGGGCTTCCGAGGCCTGGATTTGGGGAAGAAGAAACCAGAAGTTAATTATTTAGACAAACTCCATGATTTCCTCAGCCAAGTTTTCATTCTAGAGAATGAAGTGTAAGCCTTGCAAAATTCAGCAAATTTCTCAAGTGTTTTAGGGAACTTAGTATAAATTTTTACAGGGCATTTTATATTATGTTTTAAACTTTTTGAATGGAATTAGTATAAATCATTACTAAGAGAAATTCACATGTAAAGATAAAAATTAGGAAGTTTTTGGAAGACAACAGAACAAAAAGTCTCATTTTCATTTAGACAGTACTTTTTGAACCACATTTTATGTCGGTTATAAAATATTCAGAAAGTCAGCAAAATAACCAACAACTTTTAATAGGAAATGTTTTCATAATATTTTCAAGTCAGCAGAAGTACTAACAACTTTTAATATTGGGTGTTTTTTTTTTTCATAAGTCAAGAGAGTATTAATTTAAAAGAGGAAGCATTTGACCAAAATATTTCCTTTTATTGAGTTTAATCTGTGCCAGGTAACTCATAAACTTCCTGGAGCACCCAGAGATACATGCTTCTAACGACTCACAAAGGTGCTAGAGCCGTCTCCTCAAAGTTCTTACCCTGGCAGTAAAACATTATGATCACCACTTGCCTGGAAGCCATCTGATGATGACAAGAATCTGATATTGTATATGTTAAAATTTCCTTCCAGAGCATTTTAATCACTTAACAGGATCTCTTTAAGGACGTGAAGGGGGTTAAGCAGAGGCAGCGGTCTGGGGGTGACCCTTTCCAGATGATTCTCAGAGGTTCCTTGGGGACTCTCCTGACATTCTAAGTGGTCATGCCTTCTGTGGTTGTTTGGTAACTGACTGCTGCTTTCCCAAGTTGAGCCATTTGGTGTTAGAAACTTTTTTAGTCTTCTCTACTCAGTGGTGTTGTAAAGACCAGCATGTCCCTAGGGTAATGTCCTCAAAGATTTGGGTTCCAGTAAAGTGACTCTTCCAAATGAAAACCCAAAATTAAAATGTCGAATTTCCAGATTTGTTGAATTCAGAAACAAGTGCTCTCAGCGTGAACTGTCAACAGCCAAAGTTAAAATAGGGCAGCTGCTGGCCCCTGTGGGATCTTCTCTGCATACCCCATCCCAACCTTCCAGAGTTGAATGTCAGACATTATTCTACCAGGCCTGGAATCTGCTGCCAGACTCGGCCTCTTTCATCCGGCTTATCTCCTACTGGGAGGCTGTGGCCCACTGGATGGAACTGCATGCTTCTCAGCAGATGCTGGGCTGCCAACGGATGGGAGCGCGGCCGGGCTGGCGCCGCTGACATTTACAGCCATTCCTCCCATTTCGCTCCCACCACAGCTCCCAGACTCAGTCCTCCCAATGCGGCTTGCAGACTTGGCCTACTAGGAAAGGACAGGTGATGAGGATTAGGGCTAACGTATTTGCATATCCTCAGCACAGGGAAGGAAATTAACACCACAGTGACATGATTTAGTGGCTAAACTTGAACCTGAGAAAGCCCTGAACCAATTTTTGAGCACCAGAGACTGAGGGAGATGTAAAATGCACCACATCTGGCAGGGATGGGCTAGTCCAGGGTTAATGTAAAAAACAGAAAAAAAATGAATCAGTTTGGGAACAAAGCATTGTTTAAAATTAACCCCAAAATTATGAATGGGCCTTATTCCTGGGGATGAGACGTGCCACCTCCATCTCATGCTTGTTGGATGAGGGCTAGGAGTGGTGAGACCATTTTGTGATATTGTCACTCTCCTCAGGTGGCTGTATCCCAGCCTTAACAGGTCCTCAATCACAATGCTGACCATTTGCCTGCAACCACATTCAGAAATGGTCTGACAGTTAGGAATTTCAGAAACGGAACATTTCATAGAATTTTTTTTTCCACTATAGTAAAAACATAAAGACACCTTCAAAATCTCTCACAAAAGTGATAAAAGAATAAATTAACATCCGTGAAGTATATTTTCATCTTTCCAAAGCTGCTTTCTTTGGGAAAGTCAGGAAGGGAGTTAATTGTTTAAATGATTATTTAGACAACTGTGTCATCCTATAATTTGAAGCAGGCAAGAAGGCAGCTGATGCTATTTTAATTTGCTGTTGAAGAAGGCACCTAGAAAAGTGAATACCATTAAAAGTTTCCTCTCATTTTCATGCATCCAGTAAGGTACTGGGCACATTCTCTGAGCACATCTGCATAAGCTGCTTTAATTTGTTTTTTGCTAAGACAGTGGTGAGTGAGTTCATCTATAAGCAAGCACAAGCCTAGAATCCCTTAGAACATAAATAACAACATTCATCATGAACACAGTACTGCTACAGGATGTCTAACTATAACCAAACCAATTCAAAGACAAATGCCAGAACACATGTTAACAAATAGGGCCATCTTCTTTAACGCCATCATCTTAGGAGAAGATATGTACTTATTCTACTAAGGCGCCATTTTATTACTCAAGGATGTTTTAGATTTCCTCTTGAAAACAACTTTGGGAAACGCCTGAACTTCTGTGGAATATCAGTAAGAGTGGCAACTGTTAATCACTGAGGAGCCAAAGGCCAATTAAGTTTGGAGAATAAGATAGGCAGTGCAGCCCCCAGAACCCTTTAGGGTCAAAATCATACAGCAAAACTCACCCAAAATGAATGAGGGGAGGCCAAACGGTGTTTCAACCTTTCATTAGATTAGAGATTACCTTTGAAGGCCACTCCAAAAAAGCCGCTGAAAACATATTTTGAGCAATATAAAATCATTGAAATACATCTGAAAACACCACTCAGCGTGTCTCTCTTAAAGGACAACATTCATTTGGATGCACATGTTCTAGTACGTGTGTATTATGTGTCTTTTGCAGAGTAAGCAAAATGCCCATCAGAGGAGTCCTTTAAAATTATGGCAGTCTCTCCTACATCTAAAAATGTCTATTGAGGCCACTGGGATGCACATCCTCTTTCTTCTGGGCAGACATTGAGTAAAACTTCTGTAGTTATGAGAAAGAGTGAGCCGTAGAAACCTCATTGGCCAGCCTGGACAGTGCCCTGAAGTATGCAGGGCTGAATGCCAGGAAGAAAGCAAACTGCTTTGCATGTTAGAAATTCCTTTGTACCTGTCTTCTGGGACACAGTACTTGGGTTTGGGGAATAATGAGAGTATGATTCTGAAAGTTGTGATGGGAGTCCCACATGGGGCTCTACCATGGTGTGAGCCATAAATGGCCCTGCAAACTCACCCAAGAGTAGCTAACCATTGGAACTAGCAGGACATACCTTCAAGAGCAACACCGTGCAAGAAAGATGATGAATGAGAATCATTAGATCCTGGCTTGCTCTTTTCCTTGGCTTCTAGCCTTTTTGCCTGAGCAACCACTGGATCCTTGGATAATTTTTATGTCAAGAAGATATCAGACTTTTTGCTAAAAACATATGGGTGCACTACTAATTGGAAAAACTGAGAAATGTCACCCTATCACCATTCCAGCCTTGCTTACTATTTTATTTTCATCTCTCATTTATTGCCTTGTCCATAATTACACGTTCCACACATACAAGGGGGAGGGACCTCAAAAAAATTGGAATTATCTCTTGGAGGGCAGGCCCCTAATAGTACAGTCTTCACCCGCTAGGTGGGTGTTCTAGGAACCTACCAGCATCAATGTACCAGCTGGCGTTGTGCGAGGCTACATTCGACTTCAGTGAATTTTTTTTAGATTCTTTCAATGCATTTTCTCATTTCATGATAGGAGATTTACACAAGTGACTTTTTTTTTTGTTTGTTTCCTCAGATGAAAAAAGTCCTCAAAGGGAAACGATTTTCTGATGTGAAAAAGGTAAAATAAAAAATAGCAGAAGCACTAAAGGCATCAAAATTGACAAGTTCAAAAACTGTTTTGAGGGCTGTGTGGACAAGTATGCTTGTAAATCACCCATCATGAAATGGCCAAACATGTCAAAAGAATCTCCAAAAAAAATTGAAGCCGAATGCAGCTTCTCACACCCACACAAACTGGTACATGGATGCTGTTTCAATTTGCTGTCACACAAAGGCACCGAGAAAAATGAATACCATTAAAAGTTTCCTCTCATTTTCATGCATCCAGTAAGGTACTGGGTACATTCTCTGGGCACATCTGCATAAGCTGCTTTAATTTGCTGTCATACGAAGTGATGGGTTCTTAGAACACTCACCTAGCAGAGGAAGCCTGTACTACATACTACAAGGGGCGTGCCTACCAAAATATAATTGGTTTTTTTTTGTTGCAGTTCCCTACTTTGTATGTGCAGACTGTGTTATTGTGTACAAGGTAATGAATGAGAGATGACAATAAAATAGTGAGTAAGGCTGGAGTGCTGAAGCTTAAACATGTAAGAATAAATAGACATTATTATTATTATTATTTTTGAGTTGGAGTCTCACTCTGTCACCCAGACTGGAGTGCAGTGGCTGCTCCCGGCCACCGCAGCCTCGACCTGCTGGGCTCTGGCGATCCTTCCGCCTCAGCCTTCCAAGTAGCCGCAATTACAGGCATGTGCTACCACGCCCGGCTGATTTTTTGATTTATTGTAAGAGATGAGGTCTCACCAAGTTGCCCAAGCGGGTCTCGAACCCGTGGGCTCAGGCAATCCACTCACTTCAGCCTCCCAACGGCGCGGGATTACAGGCTGAGCCACCAAGCCCGGCTGACTATTTTTAATAAATAAATTCTAGGGTTTTTTTTGTGTCCCCCTAGTATTTGTCAGCATAGACAAAGACTGCATGATTCCCACAACAAGTCAGTGATGTAGACAGGAGTAGTGTTATATGACCCATCTTACAGACAAGGGCACTAAGGAACTGAGGCACTGAACTGAGGCTAAGAGAGACAGCACTTTTGGACAATGAGTTCAAGAATCCTTTCAGGCTGGGATATTCTTCCCAGTTCCTACTATGTTGGGGATTGGAGATTCAGAAGAGTCCAGGCTTAGTGGCAGGAGGCAACAAAGAGGGCAGGTTTCTAGAAGGGGTTATGTATCAATGACATTCATATCATGGGAACAGCTGCCTTGTCCTCTTCCTTAGGGGATTAGACCACATCATTGTGGGCTCTCAGGGGACTGAATGTCTCCCCAGGGAGGTCTTCATTTTGTATGCACAGACACACTCCTCCCTTTCATCTTCATGGTGCTGCCAGAGGAAAAGATATGGGTGAATTTTTCTGTGAAATGATTCAGTTAGTGTCTTCTAGAAGTTGAGGAAGGCAGGAGGAAAGGAGTAACTAGGAGTCTGACTCCCCCATACTCCAAAGTATAGGCACCTCTGCTGAGTAGTCAAAGATACACCTCTGCTAGGTGAGGGATCAAGCACTACTCTGGCTCCCTCTTCAGGGTCTCCCAAGATTACCAGAGGGAGTGGCTGCAGAGCTTTCTTGCTCAGTGGAGAATCCCCTGTGGAGACCCCATTCCAATTTCTTCTCTGAACTTCTACATATAGTACTTACTACAGAAATGTAACAAAAAACAACAACAACAACAACAAAAACTCACTATTGGGCGGGTCTCTTAGGGACATATGTAAGAGACTAGGCTTTAGAATCATCCTGTTATGTCAAAACACAAAATCCTAGCTTGATAATCTACTCTCTGTGTGACCACAGACAAGTTTCTCAACATCTCTGTGGCTTAGCATCTGTGTCTGTAAGATGAGGATAACAGTATCTTACTTATAGGACTGCTGTAAGTATTAAATGATATAAGAGCTAAAATTACAATAGTGTCTGGTATAGAGTACTCAACAAGCAATGTCATTTTAATGCCTTTTTTCTCTTTCTATCTTTTTTAAAGTAAACTTTAAGCCCTCTGTGGACAGGACCTCAGAGAGTCATCAATCCATATTTCTTCCTTGAATAGCAAGCTCATAAGAATATCTGCATTATAAAAAAGAGCTATGAAGAGAAATTACAAAAAGAAGTAATTCATAATGGTGGATTTGGGAATGCTATTTGGGTAAGGGGTTCTCAGCACCCTTTAAATCATTCCAAATGCTAATTAGTATTCTATGAGAAGGTCAGAGCCAATTCTGGAAGCAAAAGTTTCTTCCCCAATCATTTTTCAGAAACTCTACAATGAAAATCTCTCATGTTACATGTACTTGATAAAATGAAACAATAATTGAATCTACAAGGCCCACATGCAACATGAGGTCATATAACTTTGTGTCAACATGTTCACATATTATTTGAATAGTTCATTTGTATTTATTTAACTATATATTTACTGAAAAGCAACACAGACTTGTACTAAATTGCACCAAATGGTATGTGACTGCTATACTTAAAATGTTCAGATGATTTTGAACAGAGAGATTTATTTTCTTCTCATAGCTTTTGGAAGTCTGGACCTGTCTGGTTTCAGTTAGGCAACAGTCTTTGGCCAACATTTTCTGGTACATTTGAAACTGCTGAACAATGAAAAGTAAAAACTTTTCATTGCCATTGCAGCTTAAGCCTAATGCAGATATAAACACATTTAGTAGCAGTTTATTTAGGTTCAGCTTTATTATTCTTAACATTCATAGTAATTTTGAATCACATTACATTAACAAATTTTTATTAGGTTTCCCAATGGAAAGCCAGTTGCAGGCAAGGCCTTTTATGACTCTCACTCAAGGACGTCACAGTTAATCTTAGATTCACCTTCCAACAAAAAAGAAAACAGAATTCTTAAAAGCTTGCTTTGGTTAAATTCTAAGTTAGTTTGCACTAAAGGACACTAATTCTTTCCTTTGCTCTTTGCTATGCCCTTAAGTCCTGTACAACTAGTTTTCTTTCTTTCTTTTTTTTTTTTTTGAGTTGGAGTCTCACTCTGTCGCCCAGACTGGAGTGCAGTGGCTGCTCCCGGCCACTGCAGCCTCGACCTGCTGGGCTCCGGCGATCCTTCCGCCTCAGCCTTCCAAGTAGCTGGAACGACAGGCATGCACTACCATGCCCGGCTCATTTTTTGATTTAGTGTAGAGATGAGGTCTCGCCAAGTTGCCCAGGCGGGTCTCGAACCCGCGGGCTCAGGCAATCCACTCACCTCAGCCTCCCAAAGGCGCAGGATTATAGGCTGCGCCACCAAGCCCGGCTACAAAGATAGTTTTCTTAACTATCTTTGAGCTACAGCCTTTGACAGAGCACATGGCAGTTAGTGACAGGAAGGGCAGAGATGACACCTGCAAGCTTAAAGTCTAAGCACAGGCAAGAGGGGCACGTTGAAGATTTGATTTAAAATGGCAACTCAGTTTTCTTGCAACTGAAAGTATTCTAAGCAACTTATCCCTCTGGCCTCCTCTTTAAAACTTATAAATGAAGCAGTCTCCTAGGAGCTGACTCCTCCAGGAGCTGCTTACATTCTAGTTTATGATTTATTTAGTGGTTTGAATATTTCCCTGTGACTTAGGATAGGGTGGCTCCAGTGGTCAGTCAGGCATTGCCCAGTGGCCTGTGGCTCGGCCACAGCACGTTGTATGCTATGGCCAGCAGGGGAGGGAGCAGAAGTGGCAGCCACCCTGAAGGCTCCGGTGTCCAGAAGCCCTGTGAAGGAGATCCAGGCTCCCAGCAGGAAACAAGGGTCAGTCTGGAATCTTCAGTGAAACCCTTCACTACAGAGCACACTGCAGAAGAACCACTTTTGCTAAATAGTCCACTAACCACAGAGAAGTTACTTCGTTTGCCAGTTTCTAACACTTGAGCTTTCTGACTGTAAGTATAAGTTTGTAGGTAGGAGAGAACAGACAATGCCTAAGAGTGCGAGTTTAGGTGACCTGGGGCAATTGATTTAAATGTGTCTTAGTTTCTCAGGGTAAAATGAGGTCTGTCACATCTGCACATGAGAGAGATTGCAAGGATTAAATCAGATTATGTATATAAAGCTGTTGCAGAGTGCAGAGTCAAACCAAATACTCGATAATGGCGACAATATTATTATTCCTAAAGTAGTATAATAGCAACTAAACATGCAAGCCGGGTGTGGTGTCTCATGCCTGTAATCCCAGCACTTTGGGAGGCAGAGGTGAGAGGATTGCCTGAACCCAGGGGTTCGAGACCAGCCTGGGCAACTTGGTGAGAACTCGTCTCTACAATAAATCAAAAAATTAGCTGGGCATGGTGGTGTGCGCCTGTGATTCCAGTTACTTGGAAGGCTGAGGTGGAAGGATTACCTGAGCCCAGAAGATCAAGGCTGTGGTGGCCATGAGCATGCTGTTGCCCTCCAGTCTGGGCAACAGAGTGAGAGTCCAATTCAAAAAAAAAAAAAGCATATAACACATATATACATCTGGAAAGACAGACACCGAAATATCAATAGTAGCTATCCGTTAGTGCAAGATTATGGGAGATTCTTTTCCTTCTGTGCTTTTTTTCCCTGTATTTTCTGCTTTTTCTATAATGAACATATATTACTTTTTGATCAGAACAAAGTTACTGCAATACTAAAACATATCTGACATGAAAATATAAAAGAAAATGGCTATGAATAACAAGATAAGAAAATGTTACTACAAGCCTGATAATTTGTCCCCCAAGCAGTGTCTCTGGAATATTCCAAACTTGTCCTTCTTTTCTCCCAAGAAGAACACATTGTAAGTAGTCACACTGATGTTAATGAAAAACAGTAGCCGGGCTCGGTGGCTCAGCCTGTAATCCTGCGCCTTGGGAGGCTGAGGTGAGTGGATTGCCTGAGCCCACGGGATCGGGACCCACCTGGGCAACTTGGCAAGACCTCATCTCTACAATAAACCAAAAATTAGCTGGGTGTGGTAGCGTGTGCCTGTAGTTCCAGCTACTTGGAAGGCTGAGGCGGAAGAATTGCCAGTGCCCAGCAGGTCGAGGCTGTGGTGGCTGGGAGCATGCCACTGCACTCCAGTCTGGGCGACAGAGTGAGACTCCAACTCAAAAAAAAAAAAAAATTGAAAAACAGTACATTTATAGTGACACAAAAATATCAATACAACACTAAGTTAATTTTTAATAATTCTGTTGGTTTTGAGACATTAAAGAAAAAGAGAAAACCACACTTCTGAAAAAAATGGTTTAAATAGTTATTTTCAGATACTTTCATAAAAACTCAAAATTGTAGATATTTCCTTTACCACTAAGAAAATGTCCTTATAATCCACATTTTAAGAAAATGTATTTGTAGCTTACCACTGTAGCATAAGCATTCTAACTAATTTCTATGTATAGACTGACAGAATTTTTTTTAAAAGGAAAAGCTAAGTGTTGAAAGTACTGTATGCTAACTATGAACACAGTTGTAACAGGAGAAGTTGCATTATATGAAAAGTAATTTGAAGTTTTTCTATCACTTTGCTCTCAAGAAAAAAAAAAAGCATGTGTTAACAATCACATCTTTATTGAATGTGAAACCAGATCTAAGGAGATTAAATGGCTTGTCCAATTCCCTTCTATTACTTTGGAGAATTTCTCAGCGCTGTACTACATCTTTGTCTTCTGGAAGGCCATCTAAAATGGGATTAGATGTAGACCACAGGCTGGCAAATTTTTTCTGTCAAGGGCTGGATAGTACATATTTTAGGCTTTGTGGGCCAAACAGTCTCTGTTGCAATGACTTTATTCTGCTGTGAAAGTGTGAAAGCAGTCATAGACGATTTACAAAAAAATGGCTTTGGCTGTGTTCTAATAAAACTTTATTTGCAAAATCAGGGGGAGGGCTGGTTTTGGCTCACAAGTTATAGTTTGCCAGTTGCTGGTAGAGAGGAACCAAACTGATGAATTATAAAGTGATTTGTGAAAATTTGTTTTCTAAAAAAACAAAAAATACATGACTAATAAAACTGTGTGGGGGGATTTGGGATACCCTGTACAGCATATGTGTGTTTGCACATGATGGGGAAAATCATGTTTGGGTGACCTCTTGGAAAGAGTTATTCATAGCTCATCATGGGCCAAGTCCTGAGAAGAAAATCATTTGATAAGCTGATAGTACAGGTTATTCTTCTTCTTTTTTAAAAAAAGGTGTGTGTGTGTGTGTGGTGGGGTGGGGGGAATACGATAAAGGAAAAGAGGGCCAAGGACAGAGAAGAGCTTTAGTGTATGGAGAGTGAAAAAGGAAAAGAAAAAGAAACTCAGAGTTTGGGAAGGCTATCTTGAGTTGAAGGTTATTAAGGTGATTAGTTACCTAAGACATTTCCCTGATTGTTCTCAAGTCCAATCCTGGACAAAAGGATGGATACATGGGTTGTATCAGTCCGGGTGCAATGAGAATGCTCTTTGAAGCATCATGTTCTTGGTTCTATAGCGCTATTCACAGCTGAGACAAACACTGTATTTGATAGGTGTTCCCACATCATAATATGGTGCTTTATGAAGACCATTGCTACGTAAAATCACAGATACTGTCATCATAACTCAGGTGCAGGTGAAGGAGGGCACATCTTGTGCTCTCAATCAGCTGGAAACAATAAATGAAACTTATGATTTCCAACATGAAATAGACGTTTTAAAAAGAGAGACTTTAAATGAAGGTTTTAGTTACACATGGTTTAGCCCAAACCATTTTAATGTGTATTCATTTACTGCAAACTCATCTTTTCTTTAAATAACTACAGCTAGAACTAAATCAAGACCAAAGACAAAAAAAAGTCTTTCAAGATGTGAAGATGAACGTGGTGATGATACATTCAACAGTTTCCTCACTCACTCTCCTGCAAACCTACTATAAGCTGAATGGTTTTAGAATCATTTAAATGGATGGTGACTGGGCAGGCTACTGAAAAACCATGATTCTTTTCTTCTAGCTTTGAGGTTTACACACATACATTAAAACTTTTTTATGCTTCTTTATGCTGATGATGTTTTTGATATTCTGTATAAATAGGAAAGGGCTGTACCAGACATGTGCAAATCTGATATATAAGATCTGGTAATAATGGTCGCCATTCACTGAGCTTATTATTGGGCAGGGCTGGGGTGCTTTCCAAATGTTACCAGGCCAAATACTGTCAACAACTCTGTAACGTGGGTATTATTATTTCCATTTTCTAATGAAGGAAAGTGGGCTCAGTGAAGTAAACACATTCCTGGTAAAAATAGGCCAAAGGGTATTAAAAACTTTCTTTAATGTGCTGAAATCAGTGGTTGAGGGTTTAATAAAGTTAAAATTCAATTTAAGTCTAAATAGACATGCAATGTGGCATCATAACTTGGGATGCAGACTGAGAATGCAAAAATACGAAAGAAACACTAGCTGACCAATAACTACTCAGCTGAGGTTTTCCAAGACAATACCCCAAGCACCAAGAAGGTAAGAACCAAACAAAATGTAAGCTCCAGAAATTGAGCAGAGCTTCTTCTGTGGTAGGAAATAGTCTACGGTAAAATCCTTCCCAGATCCTCCTTTGGGATGCCCCAGTTTATAAAACACACACACACACACACACACACACACACACACACACACACACACACACAAATGCACGTGTGTGCGTGCGCGCTTGCGCGCACGTGAATCCCATGATGTTTTCTGTATTGGAAAAAGTACAAATACAAACAGATTATTTGGCTATAGACTTTCTTCCCTAGATTTAGAAGTCTTGATCTCTGAATCACATTTACAGCAAAAGAGTCATTTTAGCAAGCCATATTTGGCTAAGTATGTTTTCTAACCTTGGTGCTTGTGGATATACTGTATTTTTGCACACTTGTGGACAAGATGTTGGCTTCATTTTACAACCAACATCTTGTCCACATCAGGGGAGCATTCTCACACAGACACGCATACCATGTGGGCTACCTGCTGAGTTCTGGCAAGCTTGGCAGACTGCAGAACATAATGGGAAGGCGGTTGGAGTGGAAAAAAACCTTCCTGGGAATTTTTTAAGTGTTTTTTTTTTTTAAAGGGCATACCGTTTCCTAATGTTCCACACTGTGAATTGGCACAGGAAAGATAATCCAGGAAATGAGATGTAAAAACTGTACACAGGTTTCTTAACAGAAGAGGCATTCTGCAAACAGCCAACATAAAGAATGCATTTCTCTTTAGGAAATCAACCACTTGAAAGTTTTTCTTTTTAATTAGCCACAAGAAGTTGAAAGACTATGAGCTGGAAATCATCATTAATTCCACATGGAAATCTTACCAGTTGAGCAACCAATTCTCAGAAGCCAGCATGCTCATTTGGTAGTTAAGGCACACATTCAAAAAAACCCAGTTGGAGAAGTATATTTACTGAGAAATGTCTTTAAGAATTTCAGTTGGATAAGGCATTTCAGATAAATGCCAGCGAAATGCAATATTTTAGTTTTCTACTTTCCTCTAGTAAGTTACGTGGCTTACTGAAGCAGGATGTAAATCTAATTTTTAAAGCCAAAAGGAAGAAAAAAAGAGAAAATGCAATAGCACCACCTATAGGGCATTTTAATAGCAATAAAAACTAAACAGGTTAACAAACAGTAAGGGTTTTTTTTCATTTTCTCACACACACACACACACACACACACACACACACACACACACACACACACTATAGATATATATAGTAGGCCAGGGGTGCTTTTCAAATGCTTTTCAAATATATATATATAAAACAGCGTACCACATTGTTATGACACATGCAGTTTGGCAAATGGGAGTAATTTTTAGAGCAGTTATATTCTGGCTCCACATACCATCCGAAAAAAAGCTCAAACAAAATCAATTCAATCTACTTAAAAGATCATTTTGCAAAGTTCAAAACTCAGTTGAATGAACTCAAACACCAAAGCTATCACAGACCTAAATGTAAGAGCTGAAAAGATATAAAACTCTTAGAAGAAAACACAGGAGCAAATCCTGGCCTTGGGTTAGGCAATGGTTCTTTAGATCTGACCCCCAAAAGCACAAGTGACAGAAGGAAAAAAAACAGATAATTAAACTTCATTAAGACTAAAATCTTTGTGTTACAAATGATACTATAAAGTAAGCAAAAACTCACAGAATGGGAGAAAATATTTGCAAATCATATATCTGTCAATGGACTAGTATCCAGAACATATGAGTGCTTCCAACTCAACAGTAAAAAAGATAAACAATGGGCAAAGGATTTGAATAGACATTTCCCCAAAGAAGATGTATAAATTACCAATAAGCATTTGAAAAGTTGCTCAACGTCATTAGTCATTAGAGAAATGCAAATCAAAACTACAATGCAATTCCACTTCACAAATCAGGCAATAATAAGTTTTGGTGAGGATGTGGAGAAACTGGCATCTTCTTATGTTGCTGGTGGGAACGTCAAATGGCACAGCTGCTTTGGAAAATGGTTTGGCAGATCCTCAAAATGGAACTGTACCTCAACTGAGGGATGAATAAACAAAATATGACATATTCATACACTAAAACATAATTTGGCAATAAAAAACAAAACACTGACATATGTGATAACATAGATGAACCTTGAAAACATCATGCTAAGTGAAAGCAGTCAGACACAAGAGGTCACATATTGTATGATTCCATGTGTATGCAAAGTCCAGAACAAACAAATCTATACAGGCAGAAAGTAGATTAGGGGCTGGAAAAGTGGGGAAACGGGCAGTGACAACTACTGCGTATGTGGCTTCTTTGAGGGATGACAAAAATATTCTAAAGTTAGATTGTGGTGATGGCCATATAGCTCTGTGAATATACTGAAACCAATGGCTTATATTCTTTAAACAGGTGAAATGTATGGTATGTGAATTATATCACAACAAAGCTGTTAAATTCAGTTGAACAGTTTTCAATTGCTACTGCCCCCAGCAAAACAGAAGGTATTATATACATACCGAAATACACTCTCCATGGCCTCTGTGATCCTGTAGTTTCCAAGTTCCTTCTACCGTATTTTGAAGGGGGAAATAGTTACAGCTTGGTAAAGTCACAAGGCAGCAGAAGCAGGACCAGAAACTTAGCTGCCTCAAGCTCCACACAGGGCTGGGACAAGGGTGAGGCCCGCAAGGCAGCTGAGCACACCACTGCAGGAAGTGCACTTTCTCAGGGCCTTGTCTGCTTTCCCTGAGTCCCCCAGCCCTGCTTCCTCCTTCCACATTGCCTCCCTGGGAAGTTCCACACAAGAACATCTGCAAACAGGACCCTACTGTTAAAGCTTCAACCATCATTCCTCATTTGTTTTCCCTAAAAATGTCATTACAGAACAACAAAAGTTTTGTCTTCCCTTTGACTTTGGGGAAAAGAGAGATGACCCAAAGAATGAGAAGTTGGGCTGAGCTTGAAAGGAAAACTGAGAAAAAAGACACACCTGCCAACAGGACATGTTTTCTCTGGTGACTGGAAGTAACACCACCACTGATTTTAACTGTTTCATCCAGCCTGGTCTTCGGCAGCTCAGTTCGTATTTGCCAACCCTCTTACTCACAGGTGTCTACACAACATGCTTCACTTGGATTGGAGATGAACACATCTCAAAATGAACATTTTGGTTATTATTTCCATTTTCTTCCCCCTTCACAAACACTTTCATGGCCAAGTTCCTAAGAGTTTCACGGTCTCTAGAAGTCTACAAAAGGTTCTCTGTGAGTACAATCTGAAGTGTAACTGCTACAGTAAAAATGTTGACTTATTGCTAATCAGCAATCTTTTATTTTTTATATACACATCCATGCAGTCTCTCTAAGGTAAGATTAGTACACACCCTCTGCACACCTTGGTTATATCCAATGCACAAACTCAGCAACAAAGTACTCCTGAGAGAATACATAAGTGTTCAGCTTTATTTTGTCCATTTGTTTACTTCTACCACAATTTTGACATCAGATGATGGTAGTAAAAATTAAAACACTCTCCCATGTCTATCCTGATTATCTTCCCTGCCTGTCGAAGGTATAAAATGGCTCATAAGGCCAGCCTTTCTATTTACATGTTCTGATTTATTTGCTGTTGTCAGAGATTCCCTGTTTATTATCCCCTCCAGAATGAGCTGCAAGCTCCAGCTAAACACATTTTTATACCCTTTCCTGCTTTAATTATAGCCAAATATTTGAAATCAGGGACATGCTTGGCAACTCAAGTTTAAGTATCCCGTTACACAGCAAGTTAAATAAGTGCTCAGGCTTTATGGTTATAACATGTAGTATTGCTCTATTTGTTTCCCCAAACAAGCACTTCACTCATTCCTACATTTTTGTGTGAGGTTTTGTCAACAGTGTTAGGTTGTTTTCACGTACCTATGATGCTTGGTGTCAAAGCCTTGTCAATTTGACTTTCTGGGTCCATGTTTTAGAGGTCAAAGAGGGATATGTACATTAGAAAGAAAGCTCTTGTATCCAAGCCATTTACTTCACAGGGAAACAGATAAGCTTAAGGGTTAACAAAGCTCTGTGCCATACTTTACCTTAGCTCTGCTTAATTTCTTTAACTGGAAAATGAGATCAATATAATAGCGCCTCCATTGGGCTGTTGTAAGGATTAGATGAAGTACATAGCAGTTCCTCAATAAAGGTGATTGCTGAACTTTTGCTGCTGAACTTTCGTTGAACTTTTACGAGTAAGAGTATGTTCCCATGACATACTCTTACTTTGGTTTGCTCAGAGGCGGCCAAAACATGACCCTTCCCCTCCAAGAGCAAGGTGCTAATTGGGAAATAAATATATTATTGGCTCTAAAACACTCAATCTGTAGAATAGGTTTATTGCTTATAAACAAGAAAAAAAATTAAGCAATCAGTGTTCCCTCTTGGTTTTATGGAAGTATAACCATAGAATCAATATGCTATGAAAAAGCTTTATATTCCAATAGGAAATCTCATATACCTGACTGAATAGGGCTATCTATTAAAACTTGTTTTCTATCTTTTGGTTTCTTTGGAATTCAGAAGCAACATATCTTTCCATAAAAATGCAAATATCATATAATTATTCATAGTGCAAAAAGAGAAAGTTTGGTTTCTTTGGAATTCAAAAGCAACATATCTTTCCATAAAAATGCAAACATCAAGTAATTATTCATAGTGTAAAAAGAGAAAGTCCTTACAATCCCATCCCAACCCCTGGCAATCACTGGAAAACACTCTGGATGTCATTTTTCTGTGTACTTTTATTTTAGCCAACTTTTTAAAATTTGCTTTTCTTGTCTTCTTAAACTCAGCAAAAGATCTTGGACATCTTTTCAGGTCTGTACATAAAGATCTACTTAATGGTTTTAAACAGGATGAATATATTCAATTTATTGAGCATATCTCAAATTGAACATTTTGGTTATTACCATTTTTTTCTTCCTATCACAAACAGCTTAATGACCAAATTCCTAAGAGTTTCATGGTTTCTAGATGTCTACAAAAGGTTCTTCCAAGGTTCATTATTATCCACTGGAAGGAATGGCAACACCATCCTCAGGTGAGCCCTGCTTCTCTCTTTAGAAAGTTCAGGTTAATGCCATAAGAGATGACCTAGACTAGTGGGACCTTATCAAACTGAAAAGCTCCTGCAAAGCAAAAGAAACCATCAAGAGAGCAGGGAGATGCCCACAGACTGGGAAAAAATATTTGCCAATTGTATATCTGACTAAGGCCTAACATCTAGGATCTACAAGGAACTCAAATGTGCCGAAGAGGAAAAAACAATCATTCCTATTAAAATGTGGGCAAAATATATGAATAGACACTTCTCAAAAAAAGACATATGAGCAGTCAACAGATACATGAAAAAAAATGCTCAGCCTCACTAATCATCAAAGAAAAACAAATTAAAACCACCCTGGGATACCACCTAATTCCAGTCAGGATGACCATCATCAATAACTCAAAAAACAATAGATGCTGGAGAGGATGTAGGTAAAAGGAAATGCTACTACGCTGTTGGTGGGGAGTGTAAACTAGTACAACCTCTATGGAAAACAGTTTGGCGATTCCTAAAAGATCTAAAAATTGACCTTCCATATGACCCAGCAATACCTCTTCTGGGAATATACCCTGAAGGACTCATATCATTCTACAAAAAAGATAACCTGTGCACTTGTTTATTTTAGCACTAATCACAATAGCAAAAACATGAAACCAACCATGCTGTCCATCAACAGTAGACTGGATAAAAAAAAAATTATGGTACATATACATAATGGAATATTACTCAGTCATAAAGAAGGACAAAATTATGAACTCTGTAGCAACTTGGGTGGATTTAGAGTCTGTAATACTCAGTGATCTATTACAGAAACAAATAACTAAGTACCACATGTTCTCACTCATAAGTAGACCCTGAACAATCAGAAACAAATAACTGAGTACCACATGTTCTCACTCATAAGTAGACCCTAAACAATTATAAGAAAGGGATTGGCCGTAGTGGGAAACTGCCAGGGGAGGTGGAGTGGGACCACATTTAATCCATAATGGTGCCTGATCTCAAACCAGGTGAAGTGGGAACCAAAGTGAGGCCCAAACTTTTCCTGTACAATGACCATTTGTATACCTAACCCTGAATTGTAGCTCACATCTTTTTTTTTTTTTTTGAGTTGGAGTCTCACTCTGTCACCCAGACCGGAGTGCGGTGGCCGCTCCTGGCCACCGCAGCCTTGACCTGTTGGGGTCCGGCGATCCTTCCACCTCAGCCTTCCAAGTAGCTGGAACTACAGGCGCACGCTACCACGCCCAGCTAATTTTTTGATTTATCGTAGAGATGAGGTCTCGCCAAGTCGCCCAGGCGGGTCTCGAACCCGCAGGCTCAGGCAATCCACTCACCTCAGCCTCCCAAAGCGTGGTATTACAGACTGAGCCACCGAGCCCGGCTGTAGCCCACATCTTTAAAATAAAAATTAAAAACATAAAAAGAACGTTCAGGTTATACTGTATATAGAAGCATGGCTTGTTTTGTTCTTAACTTTCCAACACTCACCCCTTTCTTGAAAGAACCAAGCCAAACCAAAACCAAAACATCAAAGCATCTTTGTTCATGTTGAAAATCCTCTAAAAAAATTTTCTCTGACCTGGCCCATTCATCCAATCCCTTGCTCTTCACCTTGTAGCGATTTCCATGGAGGTCCAGAGCATACTAATCTCAGTTTCACACCTCACTGGTGCTATAGCCTTGGGTAAGTTACTTATCATCTCTGTGCCTCAGTTATCTCCTCTGTGAAATGGGGATAAAACAGTTGTGAGGATTCAATGAATTAATACAATGCAAAGTGCTTCAAACAGTGCCTGGCAATATAGCAAGTATTCAATACATAGTAGCCATTATTGTTAATAGTTGTGCAGTTGCTTTTAATGATTTTTTGTTAAAAGACTTGAAAATACTGAGCGTTGTCCCCTACCTGGAAAGTGGCTCCTCCTCACATGTCCATAACTGCATGCTGCCTCTTTTTGCCATCACCGCTGTTTAGCAAGAAATCTGAATCTTGGGTAAGGTCTTTAAAACCTCCTTAGTGTTACAAAGCCAAGTAGCAGCTGGCCATGTGGTTTGGGGAGCACAGAACAGACCTTTTCCCTCCAAAATACCCTAACAAAACGCTACAGTTAGAGATTCATTACTTGGGACTTTGGGAGCAGATTGGTTATGAGGAATTCACTGCTTAAAACATTAAGATTCCTGGGAGGAAGAAAACCTTTAGTTATCATCTCACAGCTTAGCAAAGATGAACTGACAATGAGCTAAGCCGAAATAAATGGAAATAACGGCTTGGGGGAAGGGAAGGCCTGAGTACCAGGGTGAGAAATAGCGCTGGGAGGGGAGGGGAAAAGTCAGCAGGAAAGGAGAGAAGCCTCAGTACTTCCAGGGTGCAATTCCTGCCTTAGCCCCCAGTGCTCTGAGAGCACCAGGCCAGATTTAGAGGCTCCTGGATCTAGAGAAGAGGATGAGCTGAATGTTCCTGGGTGAGATGGCCCTTGTGCCCTGTCCCACCTGCCAGCTAACCACAGCCTCAGGCTTATTTCCTTTTCCACAACTCTCTCAAGGCAACTTTAGCACTGAGCAGGTTTAGGCAAAAAATAGCCTCTTAGAAGAAATGGCCCCTCCGAAACGGGATGACCCTGTGTGTAAGGCCACAAGCCAAATGCCACCTTGTTATCAGCAACCCTAATGTGTTGCTCTTACCTGTGGCACTTGCCATGGGAAACTGGTTTTACAATTTACTCACTTATTGGTCTGTCTTCCAACTTCATGAGAAACCCTTGATCGTTGAGATGAGTTTTCATCCTTGGGTTCTCATTACAGGGTTTACACATTATGTTTACTGGGATGAATACATTGGAATCTGGGGCTCTGCTTTCCTATTTGCATGTAACTAACCCCACCACTTCCTAAGTATGGGTGGAAGTCCTCCTATGGTCATGGTGGCCGATGAGGAAGGTTCTGAGGCAGGCAGCGAGGTCAGACTGCAGGTGTGAACCATAAGCCCCAGACATGATGGCAAACAGTTGTCTCCTGAGCAGAAGAAAATCTGGGTCCTGCCACCTATCCTCCTCTTACCTGCTTCCTACCAGCCCTGAGCATGCCCCCTTGGTGCCATTCACAGAAGGCCTGAAACACAAAGGCCTCTTCATGTTTATTTTTGAAAAGCTCCCTGGAAAGACTGTTAGAAAAGGCAATACCTTTCTGCTGTGACTACCAAATGCCCCCCATAGTCCATAGGATGGGTCATGGTGGTATGGCGGTAGGGAGTGCTCTCTCTGTGTCCCCTCAAAATCAGTCTTCCCGGGCACCTTCTGACCTCTCTCTCCTTCACATGCCCTCTCTGTGACCCAGACCCACTTCAGGGTCCTTCTGGTCAGTGTTAGTCATCTTCTTTCTGCCACTTGCATTGTCAATGCGTCACACACACACACACACACACACACACACACACACACACACACACACACACACACACACAACTTCCAGAAGCCCTCTGTCTCAGGAATCAGCCTCCATGTTTGACAGAGAATGACCACAAGCACGATTAGGCATTTAACAAAAGCTCTCTGATGATGCTGGTGATTTGGCTGAAATCCCTCAAAGTCTCACAACAACCCTGAGATGCCAACATTAGTCCACAAGAGTCACTGACCACTGGACCTTGGGTAGGTGGGGGTGCTCAGGTGGAGGCCACCTGAGTCTTGGGGTCTCTGATCAGAAGGATTTTATGCCAATGCAGCAGCCCTTGAAATTAATTTTCTATTAAAATCTAAGCCTCTCAGTCTGATAAACAAACTGTGCATTTACTGTAGATTCTGTGTCTGACCTTTTACACTGGTTTTGTCAACAAAATTTACTATATTCATAAATACTAATGTTCTCATTTGGTTCCCTATCTTTAGTATACTGTAAATTATAGGCAAGTACATAAATGTCTTGGCCTGGTAATATAGTGGCCTGAAATGACTTCCTTTTTCCTTTAAAGATGTTGCATGTTTTAATGGTAGGTGTTTTTAATTAACTTTAAGTGCCGTAAACTGCCCATGTATGAACAAAGACAAGTGAGTTGCATTAAATTAAAAGTGCAGTATCTGACTAATGTTAACAAATTAGGTACGCCTTCAAGATGCACAATTTCTCTGTTTGGAGTTGTCATCTTATTAATGCAGAGATACCAAGGCTCCTAGAACAGCCATACCAAATAAGTCTTTCAAGATTAATATTTTTGGCAATTAATTAGGAATAAGATTTCAAGGTTTAAAAAGATTCTCACTTGGGCACCTCAACATGGCATCCGTTCTCTTTTTCCTTCATAAATGAGCTCAATTTGGAAATCTGATCTTTTTGCCAATATCAGTCCAAATTAGCACTGTAAATATTGAAATCAAATGTTACTACTTGGCCTAATTTTCTTTCAGCCTGCAGTTAATCTTTATTCAGCCTTAATGAGTATTTATTGTGTGACCCTGACAGCTTGCTACTGCTGTGATAAATTATCTGACTCAAGTCCGATTAAAAATGCAACCCTGAGTGCTAATTATCTCAACAGACCTGCTTAATAATAGCATTTCTTGTCAATTATGGAATCTCAGCATGGGTGTCAATAGCAACAAATGCACAGGCCTACCTTGGATGCTGACTTCCCATAATGCCCTTTTACTTGCCATATGTAAATCAGAGCGCTTCTGTACCTGTGATGACCTTTTATTAGCAAACTGTCAAAATGATAAAACTAGCCGTAGCAAAACCCCCACCACCATACAATTAGGGGCTACAGCTTAGGACAACAGGAGGGCAATCAGACATAGCTAATTATGATGCATCTTACTTATGGCCTGTCCAGCAGGAAGAATTAGCTGTTTTTGAAATTTATGCCAGCTTAAGCATGGCCCACAGGAGGGAAGCTACTGGAAAGTGGGGTGTGGGGGAGGGGGGAGGCAAGGAATTGCACATTTCTACAGTTTATCAGGGAATCTGGAATTGGATCCAAGTTCAAGTTTCAGCTCAATCACTTCCTTGCAGTGTGGCTTTGGAAAAAATCACCTCCTTTGAAAAAATGGAGGCAACACCATCCACTGCATTGTTTGGAGGCTGGGGCCAGTGAGGACCAAGAGGAAACAAGTGTAGAACACTTAGCATGGTGCTATCACTTAAGGAGTGGGTGCAGAATATCTGTTTACCTTCTCCCTGCTTGCCCTTTGCTTTCCCAATGATCAAGATAACAAGAGGATGGCCTGAGCCCAAGGGTTTGAGATCAGCCTGGGCAACTTGGTGAGACCTTGTCTCTACAATAAATCAAAAAATTAGCCGGGCATGGTGGCACACACCTGTAGTTTCAACTACTTGGAAGGCTGAGGCAGAAGCCCAGCAGGTCCAGGCTATGGTGGCCGTGAGCATGCCACTGCTCTCCAGCCTGGGCAAAAGAGTGAGAGACTCCAACTCAAAAAAAAAAGATAACGGATAATAACAGCTACAAGTACTATTTGTGAAGCAGCCTTCCTCGTTCACCTGGCCAGAACCAGAGAGAACAGCTGAGCGGGAAGTTACCCTGATCAGATCACTTGTTGTAATCTCTTCTTTGCAGGGACAAATGGCTTCAACTATTTAAAAGCAAAGATGACTCTCTTCTAAAAGGTTCATCTGAGGCAAATATGTTGCAACCTACCATGGTAATAAATAGCAAAAGGAGTAACATTTATTGAACTTTGTGTCAGTCGCCATGGGGAGTGTTTTATTTTGTTTAATGCACACGACATCCCTGTGAGGTGACATCCCACTGGAGAAGAGGAAGGAGGTTAAGAGAGGGTAAATGACTTGCCTGAGTTGAGAGCCAAAGCACCCACTTCCCAAAACAGGAGGGACACCCTGATGTATTTTATTTACCCCCACAAATGCTTTTAGGGGAAAGGAAGGGAAAGAGTGACACCAGCCTGAGAATGCTACACCACACGGATATGTGGCATTTTAGTTATAAGAAACAATGAACAGTACGTGCCTTTTTGGTTCTCTCCTGTGATGAATCACACGGGAGCAGGGCAGGAAGCAAGTCTGAAACAGAAGCCTTGGTCTTTTTATGGGGAAGGGGCTTCTGGGAGTGAAGTGGGACAAGATACTATTTGGTCACATGACATAAAAATCTTCAGTCCTGGGTGGGGATTTTGGGGGGCCCAAACCTTCTTTGGCTTGACTCCAGAAAGGCTTGCTTTTCAATTTGAAACTGTTTAGTTCTGTCACCCTGCCACCTTCCTGCTTCACCTGCCTGTCCTTCGTAGGGTAACCTGACAAGACCCTAGACTAGAGCAAGGTTTGGAGTACCACTTGAGGCAACTTCCTCAAATACAGTTCTGAATTTTTCCAGATTAGAAAGGCACTGTCTCAAATGAACCCCTATTAAAACACAGATGTTCACATGCCCTGCATCCAGACTGCCTGGCTCACGAAGACAGGACAGAGAATCCATCCTGTTCTGTGAGGGGCCAGATGGCATTTCCATGGTGGCCACACCCAGGATGACTTGTGATAAGAATCAGGGTCGTGGGAAACAATGCAGGGGAAAGGAGGGCAGTGTAGACGCTTCCGCTGCTAGCCAGAGGCTGCACACTGGATAGCTAATGAGGCCCAGATGCGGGTCTTTCATTGACAGATCAGGGAGATGTAAGAACGGAACGTGATCATTTCCATCTGAAATAATGTGCTCCCTCTTCCCCAACACCTCGGGTCCACTTCATTGACTTCCTCCACATATGATCTCAAATTAAGAAGCCAATCTTTCCCCTTGATATGATGCCAAGTTAGTGCCATGAGGGTGTAAATCAAGTGTTTCATAAACACTGTGTGGGCTAATTTCCTTCCAGTGGTACTCAAGTCAGCCATCTCCCCCTCGTGAGCATTTGTTACTTTCCCATAAAGTAAGCGTGCCTGCATTTTCTTTGATGAGTGCTGCTAATTGTCATTTGAGGTGATCAACAGTTTTTTCTCTGGGGTATTAGCACAGTTCATATGTTCCACAGAGATTTCTGGGGGCCCAGTTTCCAACATCCTGAAGCTTCTCGTCACCTTGTTCTGTTAAGGTAAGCGCAGATTTCAGTTGAGAATAAAGCCTTGTGGGTTTATGTCTGTCTCCTGATTTTCGTACTTTCTTTGATTCCTATGACACCATGCAATGTTGATGTGGAAATTACTTTGTATCACTTCCCTCCTTGGCGTGTCTTTAAGCATCCATTCAAATTCCATAGAAGGTTTCACAGAATGTGGAAACATTCTCCACAGACAAGTTTAGCATGAAAGTTACTGCCTCATGGGGCAGAACCCAATGCCCAATGGTCTGACACGTTTAACTCTCTCTGAACACTACTACAAAGGGGGCTAGAACTTTCCAAGCACTTTAGCAACAAGGAATGCAATACATGTGCCCAGTGTGCTGTTCGAATCATATCTGAAGTCTCTGTATTGTTCTTCGCATGAGTCCAGAGCAACAAAAAGTGAAGTTCCAAGCCTGCGTCTCCAGTGCATAAGGTTTTCATGGACCTTTGCTTGCTTGTAAACCAATCCCTTAATTTTCTGGTTATCCAGCCATTTGCCACTTGGCTTTCTATTTTGAAGAATATGCCTGTTGATACATTTCTACTGAAAAATCAAGCAATCTGAAATACAAACTGACTTAAGCGGTGGGCTGTAAATTGTTTTGTATGTGGGTGCCAGATTTGAGCAGCTATTATCTACTTTTTTTCATTTTACAATGTTGACTACATCCTAAAAAATTAATTATACCTGCTATTTATTTCCTGGTTACAGGCCAACAGAACAGTTCCTTGAGCTTGATGGAAACATATGGATGAGGGATTTCATTTATTGTTTTTGGTGAAGTCACGTTCTTCCAAAAATCATGTAGGGGTCACACGAGAAGCTCGGGTGCTGCCACTTGCCTGAAGCTGTTTCCATTAGCAACGATATTCGCAAAAACACATGTCAGCCGTTAGCACTCCAGCAGGGTGACTGAAGCCAGCCCTAGGGAGCTTCATTTCTATTTTAGGGCCTCATTGGCCTTCCAAGGGGCAAGAAAAGAATTTGGACCATTTGGCTCTGCAGGAAACCCCTTGCCTAATTTCTGTTTATCTAAACCACACTCTTTCTGGAAACCTATCATCAGCCAGGATGTAACTGGTAATACATTTTGGATTTCGAGAAATAATCCTTGACACCTCCCCACTATGCATTTTCATCTTAAAGTATCACAAGACCTACAGGAACACAGTCTTTCCACCTGGGATCTTTGGAAAAGTGGTTGAGAACCCATTTTAGTACTTCTTAGGGGTACTGAATTAAAAAAAAAAAAAGAGTCTTCAAAAAAAAAAATCTTGTTTCAGGGCCAGAGCTTAAACACACAGCTGGCAGGCACACTTTTAGAAAGCAAAGTAAAACCAAAAGCCATGATTTCAAACAGATTGAATGTGGGTGCTGGCTTTAAGAAAGATTATGACAATGCCAGAGTATAAGATGTCCAGGGAACCTTGGTGGGGTGAGCCATGCCCAGCACCCATGAATTTCCCAGAATGGGAAAGTTCTTGTAATCTCACCCCCTCCACCCCGCCAGCTTCTGTACAGCCGCTCCTGACCCCTGACCTTAGCATACACCAGCAGGGTCCTCTACACCTCTTCTCTCAGCCCTGGGCCTCATGGGTCTATAGAAGTCAGATCTTTTCAGTTCTTCCTCTTCCTCTCTGGAAGTTACCAGCACTTCCCCCACCCAGGTCTGGTTACACTTGTCAGTTTTTAAATAGTAATTCAATTCCATCAAGACCAGCAACCAGCACATATCAGGGGTGTGGTATACCACCACACCCTGCTTGGTGTTCTTAGAACCCTGTCAGCAGTTGGCCTGATCTATGCGCTTGTTAGAAATGCAGCATCCTAAACTCCATCCCAAACTTCATCCCAGACCTACGGGATTTGTATGCACCTGAAGTTTGAGAAGCACTGGTCTGGAACTGATAGGACTTTCTTGAAAGTAACTAATTTCTGAGAGTTTATGAATGATCTAGGATCTGGGTCAGTCCTCAGGATATTAATAACCATAGCTGCCTTCCAAAATCTCATAGGTGAAGTGTTTATTTCACAGGCAGTCCCTGACTTATGATTTTAATAATTGGACTTATGATTTTTTGACTTTATGATGATGCAAAAGTGATCTGCTTTCAGAAGAAACCATACATCAGGTATCCACACAACTATTCTGCTTTTCAATTTAGATATAGTAAGTAATAAATACAATATTCAACAATTTACTATAAAATAGGCTTACTGCAAGAAAATTTTTGCCCAACTAAAGGCTAATATGTGTTCTGAGCACATTTAAGGCAGGCTAGGCTAAGCTATGATGTTCAATAGGTTAGGTAAACTAAATGTATTTTAGATTTAATATTTTTAACTTCTGAAGGGTTTATTAGGATGTAACCTTATTTTAAGCCAAGGAACATCTGTATTTAAATATCCAGGAGATGTGTCTAACTCTGTAGTAAATTGTTTGGTCTAAAAGGGAAATTAAATGTTCTGGTTGCCACATACACCAAACAAGGATGTACAATTTTCTAAGAATTAACCTAAAGAAGATCTACCTAATAAGCCATTCTGAAGGCCCTTTGGGGTCTTTTAATGTCTCATGGTTAACACCAGCTAACAGAGGCTAGGGATAACACAGTCTCTGTTTTACCTGAAGTCCTATTGGAAAAAGTCAGAGTCTCCATCATTCCTCCAGTGACCAACCAAGTTTCCTTGAGGTTTTGGAGTACTCAAAATTAATAAGGTTGTGAGTAGCTTCCAAAGACAGATCTCTGGGCTGCACATTATCCCTAATAGACTAGTCTCTAGATGTTGGGGTCAGGAATTTGTGGTTTTAAGATCTCCCTAGGTGACTCTGTGGATGGGTCATAAGTGGGAGCCATTATTCTAGGCCAGTGGCTGGTTCCAAAGGTGGCTTGGATTCTGTGTTGTTGCTGCTTAATCTCAATCACAAACACAGATTTATACATAGAGATCTAGGCTAAATAGAGTTCTGAGTCCAAAGGCGAGGAAGGGTTTTGTTGTCTATGTGTCAGTTCTTGAGGTTACGCCTAGATGCTTAATAAACTATGGAGGTCTAGTCCTTATTCCATTGAGGATAGAATATCACCTTAATTCATATATATTTGCTACCAGCAAATGTCACTGCCCTATGGAGAAAAAAGAATCGAAAATGTTCTGAGTAGTAGTGTTATACACACTGCATTCAATCAGAAATGGTCCTGAATTCTTCATTTTAAAGAAAACTTAGTTAAAGTCTAGATTGAGGTCCCCAAGCCTTGGGCTGCATAACTTGTATTGGTCTGTGGCCTGTCAGGAACTGGGCTGCACAGCAGGATGTGAGAGGCCAGTGAGCAGAGCTCCATCTTCTATCAGATCAGTGGGGGCATTAGGTTCTCACAGGAATGTGAACCCTATTGTGAACTGCACATGCGAGGGATCTAGGTTGTGTGCTCCTTATGAGAATCTAATGCCTGATGATCTCTAACCCAATTCCCCTCACACCCCTCCCCCCACATCCATGGCAAAATTTGTCTTCCACGAAACCAGTTCCTGATGCCAAAAAGGTTGGGGGCTGCTGGTCCAGATCATTTTAGAGTGGAATCATGAAGCAATTTGTTTTCTCTCTCAGACATGAAAAAAAAAAAAAAAGACTGTTACTTACACCATGTTACCTAATAAATCAGGTGACTTGCACATTTTGATGATCCTCAGAGACTATGTTTTTGTTGTTTTCTAGTAGGGTAGACTATTTAATTACTCTGCCTAAGGATGCTCATAATATCATATGTTTGCAAGATGGTTTTGGATGCTTTCAAATGCTCCCAAGATTAAAATGATTGTCAAGATATTTTGCTTTCTATGGATAGTTCAATTTCATTTTATCTCTGAATGTACTATCTCTGATGGATTTATAACCACTACACAATAGTAGCCATCCATGAAGAACAATATAATAGGAACAATTAGTTTACTAAGAATCTACCACTCACAGTTATTGTTTTCTACTTTTGGTATTTGTGGCTCACGAGAGCTTCTACTTTTATAAAGCATTTAGTTCTTGACATTTCACATAATTTAGTCAGCACTCCTTAATTTTTTCCCTTTGATTCATGACAATCTGTCAACCAACCAAACAAAAAACTAAAAAACTCTCAATGTAGTGAATTTACTCTTTTTTCCTCCCTTCTCCTTCTATTTGGTTATTTATATTACTAGTGACATACAGTAATAAATTGCCATCACCATTCACTCCTCACAGTGGATCAAAGCCTTGGAATGTTTGATGAAAATTTATTAGGCCTCTGCCCACTGATTCCCACCTGGCTGATCAGTGTACCCTTGGCCAGTGCTGCCTCTAGTCGGCCAGAGACCGACACTCTGATGACTAACAGCTGGGGGTCTCAGACAACTCTGCCTCCAGTTTCCAGGAGTGAGTGCCACTTGCCTTCCTGTTTCTTTCTTCATCTTATCCAGGTCTTCTGTCAGCTTCCAGCAGAGGCTGCCAAGGATGTCCAGAGGCCCAAGAGCATGTGGGGGGCGGGGGCAGGCATGGGTCTGTGTGCCGGGCTGGTGATGTTTGGGTCACTGACACAGGGTAGTTGGCCACTAAGGTGGCCCCAGGAGGCTGAAAATCAGAGGCTGAGCAGAAAGAAACTCTCTGAGGAGCTTTTCTCTGTGAGATTTATAAGGCCCAGGGGTGTTTACATCTGTGCTCAGTTTTGAGCATTCCCTGACTGCTTCGTGGCATGGTGCTCCAGCTTACTGCCACAAAGATGGTCAAATAAAAACTACATGCTGGTATTTTGTAAAATTTATATAGAGGGGCAGCTGTTTTATCCCCTCCCTCCCCTACCCCAGTCTCAACTATTCAAATAAATTTTACAGATTTTAAGGTCCACATGGAGCATTATTTTTCTCTGCATCATCTTTTCCCACTATACCATAATGTCTGTGGATAAACAAAGCAAGTCAAAACTTTGGCAATAGTCTCTAATTACCTTGACAGTGATGACTTAGCATTTGCACACCCTTGTATTTACAGGCAGTTGCAATAATCCCAATAGTCCCATATTCTGAAGTTGAACTCTGGGCATATGGGAGCATTTACAGCCAAGGTATCAGAAACAGGGACACAGTGATGGTCTGTATGCTGATCATCTATAAGGGCTTGCAATATAATAGACTGTGATCCCACCTTTTTGGTGATTAAAAAGAGAATGGGAGTTTCTGGATTTAAAATATAATACTTGAAGATAGAGGTTGAGTTTTGGAGCTTTCTCACCCAGACTGGCTCCACAGTGTGCTACGTCAACAATGAGAAAACTGGACAATTAACTGTATGCATTTCTATCTGCCCTTAGGAGATGCCCATTTTCTGAATACCCAGAAGGTCCTGATATGTGCTAAAATGTGCACCCACAAACCTACAATGCTGCATAAAATTTCAACAGGCCCCATTGTCAGCCACACGCACATCTCACAAAAGCTGCTCCCTCATCAAGTTACATCCTTTGCATCACTGTCTAGAAGGATATTTTCCAGAATCCTCTAATTCAACAGTCACTCAGATAAATTCCACAGAACACTGTTATGCATACCTGGATTTTGGGAAGTCAGGGAGAGCCAGGGGCAGAGAAAGGGAAAGGGTGGGCAGGGAAGGGTTTGTTATACACGGCAAGCCTCGACACAAACATCTTCTTGATGGTGCTGCTCCTTGGGCTCCATTTGACTGCCACCAGGCTTTCCATAGACATGTCTACCTGTCACCATCCAGTGTGTTCTTTTCCTTTTGGGAACCGAGGCTCCTACATGGCCATCCCTAAAGAGCATGTGTCATCTCTGGACCCAAACTATATATGGGAAAGTATGGCCATGCTCACCTCTTGGGCCCATAATATGGGCCCTTGTGATCATTTAAAATTCTGCCTCCCAGTCAGTGCCTATCTTTATGAAGCTACCTCTCATAGCTCTGTCTGCCTCCCAGAATGGATGTCAGGAGTCTTAAGCTTACCCCTCAGACTCAAGTCAAAGTTATCTCCCCATCATCTCCTACTTGGGGACTTTCCAGAACTCCTGAGTACAGGATTTCCTCCCCTTTATATTAGACTCAGATTCAGACGTATATTAGAAAGAGACTTTCCCTGTTCTCTTCATGATACCTTTGACAACCCCACTCCCATACTCCACCCCTGTCTTTGTTAGACACAGGTGTCCATTTGAGCTTTGCATCTGTTAAGATTTTCAAGGTTCCAGCCTTTGTGGTACCATGAAGAGCACATCAAATGAGATGATGTATACCAAAATGTTTTGCAATTTGTCAAGTCCTATAGAAGTGGTTACTTGGGTCAGCCAGTTATTACAGTGTAAGCGTTTTTTCTTTGCAGAGTTGTTGAGGCCATATAGTTTGAAGTCATAGTAGGTTTCTCAGCTGGCACCTGGACCCTAGACAGTGAATTTTTAAGGGACTAAATATGCAGAGCTGTCTCATGCTCAAGACGGCCCAGTGTCCTTATGTTTGTTTGGATCCATTACCTTGGGATGCCATCCCTCCTAAGAGGGGATTGCCCAGCGGCCCTACCTAGTTGATAAAAACATACCAGTGGACAATTACCCATGAAGGGCCACTATCATGCCCATGGGACCTTTGAGTACATTGAGGTAGGTATACATTTTACTAAAAGCTGGGCTTTTTATGACACCAGCCCTAACAATCCTCAACCTATAACTGAAAAGTCAAAGGTAAAAAATTGTGCTGCTACTTATGAAACCATTCTAACTTTGAGCCAAGTTTCATTACAAAACTTGAATTCCATACTGTCCAAGAACCTGCAGAGTTACCATTATGTACTATGAGCTAGCTATTTTATTTAATCTAATACTTTGCCTGCACAGTGCTATATAACACTATACCACACAGTTGGTCACAGCATCCGCAAGTTAATGACTATCCCAAGGCCAAACACAGGACGCAAAATAATTACAAACCAGAGCAATTAGGCATCTAGTAAAAATCTACTGATGGCTAAAATAATCTAAATTTTAATGACAAAGAGGGCACAACCCTTGCATACAACCCTTGCATACCCTTTCTCTTAACTTTCTGCAAGCACAAAATGAATCAATTATAGTTTCCATTTTAAATGGTATTTAAATAAATGTCAGGATGTGTTCCACAACTTTGCTCATTCTTTCATGATACAAAACCCACCTACACTAGCTTTAACTACTTCTATTCCCCTTCTCGCCCAGGAGGCTTAGCTCAGTGCTTGGCATATAGTAAGGACTTGGTGAAGCAGTTGTTACTACTAAACTCATGTCCTCTATTTAAATATGCTCTTCCATATTTAACTTCCCTGAAGAAATACTATTCTGGCATGCACACACCTAGAACTCCTTTGATGCATAATGGTCCTTAGCCAGCATTCCTTGATGCATTAGCCCTGCTAAGCCAAAGAATAGTACTATTACCTTAATAAAATGTGCAAGTCTCTGACTATTTAATAATGTAACTTCTTTCCAGGTTCTAAGGCATTTGCTACCACAGTGCACCCAAACAAAAAGCAAAAGTATGCATTTTAGATGGTAAAGCATAAGCCTTATGCTTACTTTTCTGAATCTGGTCATCTTTCCTGGGCAGTCATACTTGTTTTATGGCTGCAAGAATCCAGGTGTGTCCATTCTTGTAAAATGATTTAGTTCATTCTACAAATACTCAGGATTCTGAATCCTTTTACAAGCTAACTATTAGAGTATTTAGGTCCTGATGTCGATGACTACACTTGACAATTCTTCCAAAAGGCAGAGAACTAATTGAGAAGGAGAACAGAACATTGGTTCCACACTATTGGAAGAAGAAAATAATAATAATAATGCTTGGGCATTTTCTAGTTTTAGAATCAAAACATCAGGAAAGACATCTAGTGTAAGAAAAGAAAGATGGCGGGTCTGGAGGGTTCGAGAGTCACACTATTGATATTCTATAGCCCCCCCCATTTGTTGCATCAGTGTTCTTGCTCAGATTGAATTACTGAGCTGAGCTGCAGGCTCTGTCTTTTGCCATGCTCATTCTGTTCCCTCCTATAGAGAAGTTACAAAATCCTATCCTTTGAAGAACTGACTCAACATAGAAATTTCTTTGTATATAATAGGTGCTCAATAAATACTTGCAGGATGAGAAACTGGTTAACTACTAGGCAGATGGGGTGGGACTCAGTGCAGCCGCATTACCAGCAGTCCAATTCAATATCACAATGAGTTTGTGTTCAGTTCCAAGGATATGAATAAGAATCAGCCCCCACCTTCAAGGAGCCCATGGTCTATTGGGGAAGGTAGGTTCACAGACAGAGAAACCTGACGACTATGCACAAGGTAGAGGCAGCACTTAGCATGGAAGGAGTAATGAACTATAAGGGGTGGAGAGGGGTCAGAGAAGACTTTTTGGAGAAGGTAGATTGTGAGGGATCAACTGGAGTTTATTAGCCAGAAAGGGGTAATAGGGGTTGATCCTGGCACCCAGCGAAATGGTTCCTATGCTTTGCCTGTACCACCAATCATAACATGGGGTCTTTCTCCACTTTCTATGAGTGGCTTTGCCAATGCAGACACAGCCTGTGAGTACAGAATTTACACTCTAATCCACCAATTCTCTCTTACAATTCTTTCACAGATCTCACAAGGAAACCAATAGCTGAAATACAGACCTGGCTAAAAGGAGTCAAATCCCTTTAGGCCTTCCCAGAGGGGCTGAGGTTGGCTGGTAGTGGTGCTATCTCTGTGGCTGAGGGAAAAAGGGGCTGGCACAAACTGTAGCCAGCTACAGGGCTAGGGAGCTCGATGACAAACGTGTTCCCTTCCTATTAACATCAGAGGTTATCAGCTTCGGTCTTTTTTCTTCGCTTTTTACACAGACAGAAATGCATTGAAAACATGTTTGAAACATGTTCAGGAAAAACACATTAAGATATTTTTATTCTTATGCGAGTACAAGGAGGGTAGGGATTCGAAGGCACCTGCTATCAATATTCAATATAAAAAGAGTTACCTATTTTATCCCTTAAATGTTACCAAACGGAACCACATCCTGATCAACAAAGAGCTTCAGAGTATTAAACAAAATCATCTTTAGCACAGAGAGAAAAGAACAGTTTCCTCTTGTTGCTCTAAAGGCAGTAGCATGGGATATTAGTTACAGCATTAGCATAATCTCAAGCTTACTTTATTTTAAAAGCATGAAACAAATATTTGATGATGCCTCAAGTTTTACCAAACCCAAGTTTTTCCAGCTGGCAAACCACAGGTTGAAAAGTTAAGTCACATAAGGCTTTATAGCCCCATGTACTAAAAATATTCCCAGCCAATGGGTAATTTTTTTCAAGCTGCTCTAATCCTACTTGTAGGTGGATAAATTTTAAGCTTGAGCAATATTTTAAGGTGTGGGCTTTTTGTTAACTATAGCCAAGAGGTAAAAATTGTCCAAACGCAATTCTGGCATTCATTTGGAAAGTAACATTTAAGATGAAAATGTATATGCATAAAAAGGATTTACAAACTTAATGCTTAACCCAAACGTGCCATTTTAGTCACCATGACAAATGACAAATTCAGCCCTTTGACATTACACTTAGCTGAAGTGCTTGCAGTTTATTGCAAAGCTCAGCTTTGAGAGGATGAGAAAGGAAGAGGCTTTAAAAGGTCCTGCAGTTTGGCTGGGATGCCTCACCTCAGAATTTGACCTACTCAGAACGAATTCTAGAAATCTCTGAACAGGGCCCCAACGAGGTGGCATGTAGACACCCATATTCTATGGGGTTAGAGGGTTATGAAGGATAAAAAAGATAAATTTAACTTGAACAACTAGAAAACAGACAGGGCTGGGCTCAGTGGCTCAGCCTGTAATCCCAGCACTTTGGGAGGCTGAGGCAAGTGGACTGCCTGAGCCCACGAGTTCGAGACCAGCTTGAGCAACTTGGCGAGACCTCGACTCTACAATAAATAAAAAATTAGCCAGGTGTGGTAGCACATGCCTGTAGTTCCCGCTACTTGGAAGGCTGAGGCAGAAGAATCGCCAGAGCCCAGCGAGGGTGGCCATAAGTATGCCACAGCACTCCAGCCTGGGCGACAGAGTGATTCTCCTCCAAAAAAAAAAAAAAGAAGAAGAAAACAGACTGAAACTTGAAGTTTAAATCCCTTGATGGATCAGATGAAAGATCTCTAAAAATAAATAAATAAATAAATAAATAAATTAAAAGATCTATAAAATACATACCCATCGTGAGTTATGGGTTGAGTCTGTGAGAAGGTAAGGAATGCTGCTTTGGTGATCTAGGGGAAAAGATGAACTGTTTATCCTGGATAAACACAGTCAGTTTCTCACTGGAAATTTCATCAGAGCAGCCATGGTGACAGTATTCACACTGCCTCAGCATGATTGATAAAGGCGTACACTATGGAGCTGGGCATCCTGACCAGTGACTCATTGGTCCTCCAACCTCCTCCTGCCATCCCTCCCAGCAGTGCACTCACTAATCCCTCAGCTGACCCTTCCCAGTCGGTCTGTCTAGGAATTAGCAAAGATGAGGCTTTACATGTCTAATTGCTAACATCCCAGAGGCATCTGGCAGACATCATTTGTCCCTTTGTGGTAGCCCACCTCAGGGATCCAATCCACTGTAGCTCCTACAGGTAAATAATTTGGTTAGAAGGGGCCACAGTGTTTCATTTCCCTGCTTCCCTTCACTGGATTTCCATCTCAACTACTCTGCACATCCTGGTTGGGGCCGAATGAGGTCCTACTGATCGTGCAATGTTGGCAAAGATGGACCTCAGGAAGCTCTGTGCCTGCCCGCCATCAGCAGGGAGACACTGACTGTGGAACAGAGCATGATGGCCAGTAAGTGTGGCCACTGAATTTGGGAACACTCATTTAGTGTGGTGGCTTTGGTGGGGCCTCCTTGTCCATCTATGTCCTTTCCTCCATTCCCTAAAAAATGAGCCCAGCCTTGTACTTCAGCCGCTTTTCAATGTTATGACTGGCCAGATCATATATAAAGGCCACATTCAGCAATCCAAAGATAGGTAGCTTAGGGTATTGACCACAAATGTGTAAATGTGATTACTCTCTGACAACCAAATGTGTGAAGGTCAAGGCCTGAGGGTAGAGGACAAAGTAGCCTGTCACTCTAATCTGTGAACAAGGTCACTCTCTAAGCATCACACTTGACTTTCCAGGCTGCAAACAGGACTTCTTTCTAATTGACTTCTTCCAATTTAATGACAATTAAGAAACCTGGCCAATAAATTCCTGTGGTTTGGTCTACACAGACTTCTTAAAATATAAATTAGTCTTCTACATATTCAACACTGGTTTCTGCCAGATTTGTGAAGTAATAGAAAAAAGTGGTCATAAGTGAAACACATCCTTTGTAATTCATATGAAAAGGATGCCAACATGCGTTCCCTCAATTCAGTGTGTTTTTACAAAAAGAGGTGTAATTTATATCGTTTCATTTATAACGGTGCTAAGTTAATGCTCTTGGCTGCTTTTGACAGAGGCCTTTCCAATCGGACTGCAATGATTTGTTTCCCTGAAACACTTTCCGCACTCAAGGACTTTTAATTAGCTTTCTAGAGAGTGTTTTCCTGATGGACATCACCTCCCTAAAGCCTTGTAAGTTTCCTGCTTCTAAAAAAGAGCAAGATGTTAATGGGGATTCTTGAATCTCAGGCTTTCTGTGGGTCAAGAAAAAATTGTTGTTTTGTGAAATTGGGTGAAACTGCTTATTGGGAATCATGTAGAGAAGATTCTTTCTCTACACTCTCAGCCCAGTTTCTAAACTGCCTAGCCATTTAAATACATTTTTTTATTTTACAACTGATTGTGAGGGTGTCATTAAAAGGCATGTTTTTACACAATCATGTCATCTGGTAACAACATATGAAGCCACAATTAGGCAGGATCTTGACTTAATGTAGAACTCCCTAAAGGGTGCTGTGGAAGTCCCAAGGTGCAACAAGTTAACCAAATCATCTCTAGTGAAAAAAGTTCTCAGAGGTCTGAATCTGTACTGTGAATCTTTTTGATTTGCATCATAAATAGGCACCTGTGACACATAGCATTTCTAGACTTACTTCACTTAGACTTTCTTCTAAGCACATCTCATGGGATCACTTTGGGACATACTGGTTTCATTCACTGAATTAACAGAGCTCTGGGGGTAGGAGCAGATGACCTTGTTGTGTTCTGATAGGGTGGGTTGGGGTAGCAAGAATGAAGTGGTGGAGGCAGGGTCAAGGAAGTCCTTGAGTAAAATACAGAGATTGTAAAGGCATTTCTCAAGGACCTTTAGTCAGCTCTGAGAGCTATAATAAAGAAGAACAGAGCAGAACATAAGGTAGGTGCTAACATGGTACATATGAACATACATCCATCCTTCCCATGAGAGCAGGTGACCAGCTAGTCACATAAAACAGGGGTCCTCTGACTCCATACTTCTCACAGAATCTGCCATGTGTCCCGTGACTCTTCTTAAGACCATGCTCTTTTAAACTGTGACCCAGGCATTCAAAAGGTTTTAAAATGGGAATACTAACATGGAGAAGAATGTGCTAGGCCATGATTAGTCACTGCCCTTGAACCCTGTGAGTGGCTTATGATTATTCCATCATAACTCCTCTACTCAGAATCATCATTCATTGTTCTACCCCCAACCAGGCCTCCCAGAACTACAGAGGATAAAGTGTTTTTCTCCTCATAAAAATGCCAGGGCCCTATGTGTAAGGGCTGCCGAGTTCATGAAAGAGAATACCATGAAAGTCACACAATGGCCAGAAAGGAGGATGGGCCAAAAAAGCTGTGATGTCAAACTTCTCCTCACAGTTTTGGCTACAGCCAGGCCTGGCTGTCAAGGACAACTGCTTCCATGGCTGGTGTGAGAAGAACATTTGCAAATTGTCAATTCAACCACTCTGGGACTAGGAGGCTGGAGAGGCAGTAAACTGTTAGAGTGCTACTGCCAAATAAGAGTCTATAAGAGTCTATTTATTTGATCACACTGAGACAAGGCTGCACACAAATCATGGCAAATCTTGCTTTTGAGTTTGAGTAGAAAAACTGAGTGTGGTAACTCATAAAGCTATTTGTTGATGGAAAGTGTGTGCTGTTGATTCAGTTCTGCTCTGCCCTGAGTCTGCATTTCCCCCTCTCTTCCCCCAGTGACAAAGGCCTATTTGGATCTGACATGGCAATTTCCTTGGGGTAAGTGAACTGTGTGTAAATCCTCAAGGCACTCCTCCTCCTGTGACCTTAAGGAACAGCAGCTAGACCCTGACATCAGTTGGCCACATTTATTCCTGTCTCCTAGACATTAGGCCCCACTTGGTACTTAAGAAGTAGTTTGGTGCTTATTTTATTTCAAAGTAAAGCTATTTAGTGATTTTTATTGTGTAGGTTATGAGGACATAAGGAATGATGTTTAAGGTAGCCTTGAAGGAGGCAACACCTTGAGCTGTGTCATCTTACCGTGGACATTTGTGCAGGATTTCAAATGACGTAGTTGGTATGGAACATTGTAAATTTCAAAAACACCAGATACACATGCATACAAAAGGGAATGAAGAAAATAGACAAAAATAAATGCAGACAGGGTGCTCTGAGTTCTAGGGACTATTGTATTTTCCTCCCTAGCTCAGCTCCATTGTTGAAATATCCTATCACCTAGAAAATCCTCATATTTTAAGACACTAACTTACAAATGCCCCTGCTCTATGCCCAGACTACTGCAATTACACAGTAAGATTAATGAATTCACAAGCTGTTTCTAAGGATTTAATGACTTCTTAATAGAATAGAGTGCACACACAGCTCGAGTACTATGACAAATCATAAAAGTCTCTTAATAAGAAACTCCAATTAGTTAATTAAAATTTGCTAATTGAAAATTCTAAGAAGAGCACGTAAAATATTCCAGACCTTGAGATACAGCAATAAAACACATATCTACTATGCCTACCAGACATGTTCTACACAACTATGCAATAGGAGACCTTGGTAAGTGAAATAAGAAATGAGGAAATAGGTCAACGCATAGAAACCTTGAAAGTGGTCTAATATATCAGGAGTGAAAATTGGAAATTATTATTATTTATCACACAGAGAACAGGTACAAGGAATGGGGTCACCTTTATTAATTTACTCATACATTTCTCATTCCCTACTCCTTTACAGATTCATCTCCTATAATGGCATAAAGCAGATTTAAGAAACAGTGCCCAGATCTTATCAATTTTTGATATTTTAATGTTTGTTCCTGTTCTTTTTTTTTTTTGAGTTGGAGTCTCACTGTGTCGCCCAGACTGGAGTGCAGTGGCACGCTCCCGGCCACCACAACCTTGACCTGCTGGGCTCCTGCGATCCTTCCGCCTCAGCCTTCCAAGTAGCTGGAACTACAGGCATGTGCTACCACGCCCGGCTAATTTTTTGATTTATTGTAGAGATGAGGTCTCGCCAAGTTGCCCAGGCGGGTCTCGAACCTGCGGGCTCAGGCAATCCACTCACCTCAGCCTCCCAAAGTGTGGGATTATAGTCTGAGCCACTGAGTACAGCTTGTTCCTGTTCTTAAAAGATACACTTATGCTGGGCACAGTGGCTCACAACTGTAATCCCAGCATTTTGGGAGGCCAAGGCAGGAGGACCCCTTGAACTCAGGAGTTTGAGACCAGCCTAGGCAACACAGCGAGACCTCATCTTTATGAAAAATCAAAAAATTAGCTGGGCATGGTGGTATGTGCCTGTAGTTTCAGCTACTCAGGAGGCTGAAGTAGGATGATCACTTGAGCTCAGGAGATAGAGGCTGCATTAAGCCATGATTGTGTGCGCTCCAGCCTGGGCAACAGACCTCAACTAAAAAAAAAAAAAAAAGACATGTTTGATACATAGAATAACACTATAAGAAAATGCTCAAAACATGCATCATTATGGTCGATGATGCAAGTTTCTACTAAAAAGCAGGTTGAATGTTGTAAGGAAAGGATTATCTTCTAAAGCAGATAGAAGTAATGTATAAGTGAATGCTATTAAAGCTAAGATAGATAGGTGGAACCTCATCAAACTGAAAAGCTTTTGCACAGCAAAAGAAACCATTAGAAGAGTAAAGAGACAACCCATAGAATGGAAGAAAATATTTGCAAATTATGCATCTGACAAAGGCCTAACATCCCAGATCTACAAGGAACTCAAACAAAGTGAAAGGAAAAAAACAACCCCATTGAAAAGTGGTCAAAGGACACAAACAGAAACATCTCAAAAGATGACATACAAGCAAGCCAACAGACACGAAAAAATGCTCAGTCTCACTAATCATCAGAGAAATGCAAATCAAAACTACAGTGAGATACCACCTAACTCCGGTGAGGATGGCGATAATTAATAAGTCAAAATACAACAGATGCTGATGCAAGTGTGGTGGAAAGGGAATGCTTCTATACTTTTTGGGAAAGTAAGTTAGTTCAACTTCTTTGGAAAGCAGTATGGCAATTTCTAAAAGAACTAAAAATTGACCTTCTGTAAGATTCAGCAATTCCTCTCCTGGGAATATACCAAGAGGAACCTAAATTGTTTTACCAGAAGACACCTGCACACACGTTTATTGCCACACTATTCACAAAAGCTAAAACATGGAACTAACCCTACTGCCCATCAAAAGTAGACTGGATAAAGAAAATGTGGCACATATGCATGATAGATATTATGCAGCCATAAAGAAGAACAAAATCATGGCCTTCCAGCAAACTGGATGGAGTTGGAGATCATTGGATCTATCATAGAAATAACTGAATATCACATGTTCTCACTCATAAATGGGACCTGAACATTAGTCACATTAGCACAAGGGAGGGATTGGTAGTCGCTGGGCACTGCCAGGGAAGAGAGGGAGGGGAGAGGGTAGGGAGCATGTGACAACACAAAGGTACCCAGTCCACTAGCAGGGGAAAAGAGGGCCAGTTGGAAGCTCAAACTTCCCCTGCATGCAGCCTACCTATGTAGTCAATCCTCATGTGTACCCCACATCTCTATAATAAAAAAATAAAATAAAATGCCACACAACCAACTCTAAGTTGAAGAGAAAGAAGGATGAACAACAACAGAGCTAGAGGATCCAGCAGCCGTCGGTGGGCCCAGCGGACTCATGTGCAGTAGGGTGCATTGCCACTGAGGTTCCAAACCCATCTGGCCAGCTGGATTTCACAGTTTGCCCAAAACCTCCTGGAGCTGTGCAAATGGCCCTAGTAAAACTTGAAGCCCAGGCTCTCTGATTGGTTCTTGTTACTAACCTGAGGATCTGGTTCTGTGTGACTCATCTTTACTCACTTGGGAGTAAAGTGAGGCCCAATGTGGCTTTGACTTCTGTCTTCGGATTGGATTTTGCAATCCCGACTGCCCCAGACCCACCCTGCCGTGCCCAAGTCAGATCTCCTTATGAAGACTTTGGGAAAGAAGAATGGATGACAATGAGGAGGGTAGGAGGGGACAATCAGGGAAAGAGCTGGGACGTGACTTGCTAATAGAAATTAGAGTAGTACTAATAACAGCAGCGACAGCTGTAGTACAGGAGTGATGGTAAGAGCAACAGTGGTGGTGGTAGTAAAAATGGTTACAGTAAGAGGAGTCATATTAATAGCAGCAACTGTTGGGAAATGCCTACTGGGTAGCAAAATTGTATAGACATGTTGTTAATCTTTCTTTAACATCTCCACTTCACAGATGAGAAAATTATAGTTCTGAGGTTAGGTAATCTGTTCAAGGGCACACAGAGAGTAAACAGCAGGCCAAAGATTTGAACTCGGGGATTCCTGATGCTTTCTAGTCACAATCAGGTCCTCTGGACAAATCTCAGGAAATGCTTCTAGGCCATTCATTTTGCCATTCCTTTTACACGAAATGTCATTCTTCCTTTCTAGCTAGACAATTCATATTTATACCACAAAGCCCAACCTACTTTCTCCCTCTTCCAAGAAGCGTCTATGAGTACTTCAACTCCTACAAAGTCACAGTACTGACCATTTCAGCTATCACTTGGCACAAAGACATACTTTGGCCCTGTGACATACTTTGCACTGTTATTTAAACTTTTTATGAATGTCATCTTACTTGAGTGGACAGATCACCTTTTATATTTTTCATCTCTCCTAAAATACCTGGCACCTGGGAGTATATAGTAACCATTCTCTACATAGAATATATAGGATAGACACTCTCTAAGTGAATGAATGAATGAGTTTCTTAATCTTGTGGAAGTAAATGATGCCCAGATGCCCTTCTATAGATAATAAGACCATAGCACACCAATCACTGCCACAACACATGGAGGGTCTAAAGTGAGGTTCAAGTGAAATACTGCAACCTCACCATCTACTTTACTCCACATAAAGATGTATTTAAAGTCCCCAAATTCTTCTCATCAGAAGAGGTATACATCTATGAGCAAGCCCTTAAGAGAAAAAGGCAAATTTCAGAATAGGAAATCTTCCTAGTTTGTCAGACTCGTGTTTATTTAACTAAACAGCCTTTTCAGTGGAAAATTTTATGTAGTTAACCAACTCATGTGTCTCTTTCAAACCATAAGACTGAAAAGAACCCAAGGACTCCAGTAGTGAGAATGTAATCCTTTGGGGGAAAAACAGGCTCTGGTTTCTAAATGCTCATTTTTTCACCTGCACATCTTTCTTCCTGAGGGCACTGCACTTATCTTGCATAGGCTACATTTATTTTGGGATAACCCATGTTAGATTAACCCAGCAAGAAGATCTAGAAGAGAAGAGACACTGTAAAACTGTGACAAGGACTGATGGGCTCTAACAATGTCTGACAGTCTATGGCGGCATAGTCCTCGGTGCCCGACAGGGAGTTCTGCAGAAGCGATGCTGGGCACGAGGTAGATGTTCTGCCTGGAGTGGACATATTTTGTACAGCAGAGAGGGCTGAGGCTGCTGCGGTTGTGCTGACAATTGTGGGGTTGGCACATCAGCAGAATGAGAATCAGTGAAGGTTGGCAAAAAGTGAAGCCACAGCAGGGTGACGTCTGGAAGAAGCAGCTTGGTTTCCTGGGCCACCCAGGAGGCTTGGATCACGTCGTCCCACTCCAATGCCTCTTCCTGCTTTCAAAACCCAGCAGAAAAGGCTGCTAGGAGAGAAAGCAGCAAAGGAAGGAAGTATGAGTGGGAGCAAAGGGTAACACCGAAGGTGGGGAGAACAGATGACAGACATAGCTAAGAACACACGGAGTCACAAAGAAGCATGATAGACACAGGATGATGAGAGAAAAACTAGGAGTGTCATGAAGGGAGCACGTGAGAGAAGGTGGCACGGCAGTGAACAGCACATCAGATCTCCCCATTGAAATGGAAGCGTGACATCTGGGGACTCCCTGTGTGTACTTTCTTCGATGAGAAATTTAGAGGACAATAAGAACCAGCAGTTATCAATTGCTTACTACATGCCAGGCACTGTTCTAACAGCTCTACTCATTTATATTTACGACAGTCTACAGGGTAGTTATTACTATCCCCATTTTACAGATGGGAAAACCAAGGCACAAAGAAGTTAAGTAACTTGCTCCAGGCCATATAGCTTGTCAGAGGGAAAGATGAGATTTGAACCCAAGTAGTCTGTCTCCAGAGTCTGTGCTCTTCAGCATTAAGTTATATCATCTCCCACAAGCCCAGGGCTTGTAATTACAGTGTAGATGATCTGTATACCATCTGTAATTGCCTGAGGCAGAATTCTCAGTTGATGGCTGCCCAAGGTTGGTATGTGTGTGGGTGAGCGGCACAGGCGATGACTCAGCTCCACCAACTGTCCCAGACCACATCATAACCAGGAGAGGCTGGTTTCTATTTGTTACCACACATGTGCCCAAGAACTCTGGTGAAAACATTAAAGAGTTTATTTTTCAGGAAAATATTCTTCCCAAAAAAAGCTTACTGCGAAAGCTAGTGATGGCGGGAAAGAAGGAAAAAGTGATAGGCTTTGCCAGATTATAGAAGAATGCATTTTTTGATCAATTAAAGAATGGAATGGTGACTTTGATGCATGTTGGGCTTGTCCACGGGACATTCTATATAAAACAAGGAAATGCCATCATTAAACCAGCTCTACGAAGAGTTCGAGGCAGAGAAAAATTACACTTTTAAGGGGGAAATTGTACACCCTTGTCATGGTATTTGAGAATCCAGGGACTCAGGGTGCTTTCGGGATCTTTCCATCATGGATGGCAAAGGTTTATCAAATGGCTCAATGTCATCACGTAGAGGCAGAACACTATGCTGATTCAGTGCTTTGGAACATGAAAGATTCAAGTTCAAACCCAAGCTCCACTACCGGTGAGTAAACTTTCTTAGCTTCCATTTCCTCACCTATTAAATGAAGATGGGATCTCAGACATAGTAATTGATTTTTAAAGCAATAGGTAGCCCTCTTGCTTTCTTCATATCAACTTTTGGTTGACATGAATTCCTGATGGTCCTCACCAGCAATAACACAATTCACCACAAAAAGGATATTCTCATTCAAGTACTAGATAAAAGGCTAGCTGCACAGAAAAAGGAAACACAGGTAGGTAAGAAGTATCAAATTGTTTTTCCTCAAAACTCTCTGATTGTGGATGTGCCTAACTTTGTTTAAAAAGGATAAAAGTAATCACAGTGACATTTAGGAAATTATCCTGAGGTTCACAGCCTAAGTGCCAGGAAGGCCAAACTTCACAGTTCACAAGCATTGGTTATGAAAAGTTTATCCAACTGGCTCTAATGACTGGGTGACTCACAGTCTTCCCCAGTCCACAGAGAGTCAAGACTTGCTTTCCTAAAGACAGAAGGCTTTCATGCTAATGCTGGAATCTCAGCGGGCCAGGCAAGCCAAGGGGATCAGATCCTTGTATTTTATAAACGGTGGATACAAGTTATATTTGGAATGCCATATTGAATGCAGAACTAACAAACCCTCAGGGGAAAGGCAGCAGGCTTTGCCAGGTCATAAATTAATTGCCTTTAAGGGCCAGGCTTAGGGTAAATGCAGGAAGACATGCAAGGGCTTCCCTATCAGCTGCTTTCATTTTGGTATCTAGCACAGAAGTGAAAATCACTTTTAATCAGCGAGAAAGGCAGTTGCTTTTTAAACAGTAACATGCTGAAGGGAGAATTTCCCCTGACATTCCAGGGAGTTTGAACTTTGGCCCTTGCTGTGGAATAATACTATATATGCCCATCTGAAATAAACTGCAAATATTTTTTGTCCCCTTTAGAATAATCAATAGTCTAGAGTTCTCCAAATGATCTACCCACCAGCTTGCCTTTTAAAACTTCAGTGTATGGGGTTAGCATTCCCCTCTCTAATTTAATAAACCAAGCAAACTGAGCACGGCAAGTCTGCAGAATTAGAGCTCAAATTCCAAATTATATTGTGCTGCAAAGTGGAATTCTTTGCGATGGATTTTCTGTGAAGGAAGGCAAACACAGATAATTTTCTGGAGAATATGTTCTCAAATATACTACATTACAGTTTAGCATACAGCACTCCGCAAATGAATTTTCTTCTTAAGTCAATGACAGTTTTAGAAGTATGGGAGTAATCTTTCTGCATATCATAGTTACATTTCAATTAACTCTAATTTGGAAACAATGTAGCTTTTGGGCTCTCTTTCCACCTGTTAAGAGGATCAGATCTAATTCTTGGATGAGGAAAAAATAAAAAACCACTCAGAATTACCTATGCCTATTCTCTGCAGCTATTCATATTAAGTTAAAATGGTAAAATGAGGGCAGTTGTCAGTCCTGGGGTCTTGCACACTGTTGGGTGTGATACAAATAATTGCACAAATTATATCAAATGGCTCAATGTTTGTAAACAGCTCCATTTTTAATGAACTGAAGTATACTGAAGGTTAACTGGCTGTGAGCACAGTACTTTCTCTTAACATAGTTTCTTAACCGGAGTATGGCACCAATATCTGAACTGGTCACTGATAGACCTGTCATGTAGTGATGGCGACTGTGAATTGCTCTAGGGCTTTACCTACAGCCTACTTCCCAAATGTTTTGGAATTTAGTAGAAATCTAAGTCTTCCCTTGGGAATGTTTAATAAACATTATCATCCAAAATGCATACTGTAGCAGAAGATGTTGGAGCTTTATGATAAGTAGCACTGAAACACCTACATTCTTTTTTCCCAAACTACTTTTGAGAAAAGGTCCTATTGAAAAGAATCCAAAAGGGAGGAAAAAAAACAAAAAACAAAAAACTAAATCATACACATACACAAACTACTGGCACAATGAAAGATGTTTGCTTCAGTGTAATTTATAATAATGAAAGCTTGTAGGTAGTCATATGACAGAATGAAGGGCATGCTTCACTGAATTTGATGTTATAGAATATTAGGTAATTTAGAAAATTTAGAAAATTACTAAATTAGTAATTTAGAAAATTACTAAAAATAGTAATTTTGAAGATGTAGCAACATGAAAAGTGTTCATGAAATAACAGTTAAATATAAGACCCAATTATAACCTTGTACAAATGCTTATAAAATTAGAATAGGGACTCAAAAAATAAAAGGGAACACAGAAAATATTGTGCAAGGAAGATACAACATAAAGAATCCACCCCACTCAACCATCTTCAAAGCTTGCTTTACTATTTCCCTAGTAGTTCAGAAAAATAACCATTAAAAAATGGTCTACATGGTATATATTATGTTTTTTTAAAGAAGACAAGCAAGAGATGACTAAGGAAACCAAAAAAAAAAAACAGGAACCAATGTATTCTGGTAGTCAGGAATCTTACCAAAGGCTGGCTGGGTCACCTCAGATGCCAATGATGGCAACTCATGAATCTGTTAAGTCCTTAAAATATTGACTTAAATGGTCCAATTAATCTCAAGAAAAGTCATTTAAAAAAAAAACAAGGGAGGAAGAGTGCAGCTTTCCCATTATGTCTTGTGGTCTGGAATTTATCGTGGTATCTGTGACTGTGAGAGTATGTGTTCGCATGTGTTTCTTTTTTCTAACATTATCAGCATGAGAACAACTAGAAATGTTCTGTAGATTTTTCAGAAGTCAAGACAGCTGCCACAGATACAGGGTTTCATTTACAGATCCTGACACTGCACATTTCAGTACATATCTGACACAAAGGTTAAAATATGTACATATTGTTCTTCAGCATAAAATCTAAGCAGAGATCGTAACTCTTGACAGCACCAAAATGTTCCTTTTTTCTTATTTTTTCAAGTCATTGTTCACCCAACATAACTTTGTTCCCTGGTATATTTTATAACACAAATAAACAAACAAAAAATCAGGTGTCTAATCAAAATGCATGCATTCTATATACAAAGTATAAGATACAGTAAAACTGATAACAGGTATTAAAGGAAGAGCTGAACACGTTTGTTTTTATAGTTAAGTTGTCTCATGAAGCACAGATACATATGCTTTCCTTACAGCTAATATTAATACACATAAATGTCTATCACTCAAGTCTTTTGACATCCCAACATTATTGCTTTAGATGAATAAGGGCCATGGATAACAACATTCTTAAATTTGACTATGTGAAGAAGACTGGCAAATGTCTCCTTGCTTAAAAAAAAGTTATATTTCCATGGGAGATGGAATATAGTTGAGTATATTCAGTAAAGTGCTGATTACCTCTTTCTGATCTTTACTCCTGACAAGAAATGAAGGACACTTGTATTTTATAAATCTTGAGCACATTAGATCTTGGTAATCTAAAGACTAATGAAAAACGAAAAGAGAAAAACAAAGTCAACCATCATAAATCCTTCCTGACTAGAAGACATTCCTCCCTTATCCCTAAAAGAAATTCATTCCTGCACATCTTGTTTGAATTTAACTTCTGAAGTTTGTCTTGTTCCATCGCTAGAACAAGTCAGGCAGCAGGGTATAGAGATATGACCACATGAATAAAAACACATGAGCAATGCAGCCACTGCATGCACAAAACAAGATGAGACAGAAAAATATTAACTGTCAAGTGACATGTCTCTTGGATACACATGTTTCTGTATTTTGTCATGAATGCTCAATCTGAAAGCTACTGGAAGTATCTGAATTCTCCTTCCTCTGCTATTGCAAAACATGGTAATATAATCAGAGAAAGCTAACACTTTGTGAACAGCATGCTGGCATTCCTTTTCAGTTCTTAGAAGATTCATTTAAAGAAAGTATTCAACGCATTAACACTGTACAATACATCCCACAACCCTACGATGAAGAGTAACCCTCTTCTGCTAACACAACACTAGGTTCTTCCGAGAAGGCGCCTTGCACAGATGCTGGGTTTGAGTTTTCCTTGGGAAGCGAGTGCTGTTTTTCTTTTATCCCCACCCACTCTTTCTTACACCAACCTTACATGATTTATAGTATTTTTATTACAAATATAGTAATGAAACCTCACTTTGTGCAGATTGAGGCGGTGATGAGGGAATTGGGGGGGGGGGTTGGCAATGGATGGAGGTGAAGAGTGAGATGCAAAATTCTATTCCTGTCATAAGTGAGAAAAACACAATTCAAAGTTGACCCTGGGTCCAGTCAAGTTCACAGGGGCGCTCCTAGAAGGGAAGAGCATTGGTAGTATATGTGGCCATGCCTGGAATGAGATGAGGTCCATAAACTGCATTTCCCCTTTTCCGAGTCTCCATGCACGCCAAGGAGAAGCAGGGTCACAGTCTGCAGCGATCGCTACTGGTGGCCAAATTTCTCTGGTGAGAAAGGCAGATTTATTTTCATGTTTTTTATATTAATTGAAGCTTTTGAATGAACAGAATTCTTAGGGAATTCTCAAGGGATGATCCTGCCTGTCTGACCTTCCCGTGGTACCCTGCCTGGAACATTCTTTCCCATTCTTTCTTAATTCCTTTGGAGATCTGGGATTCTGATCTGGTAACTTGCAGTGAAGCAGCACAAGAGCAAAGACGAGGTAGTGGCTTAACTTTCCAGTTGCTCAAGTTCAGAGAAGAAAAGAAAACTGACTGGTATCCAGGTTAGCCGGCAGGATGGTGCCTTTCTCACAGGTCTGAAGGACTAACTTGTCAGGGTCTACGTCGATTATAAACCAAAAGATCTGAAAAAGTTCAACTACCATTTCTTATTGCAGTCTCTCATCTTAGAAACCTGCTCATTTTGGAAGAATTGGAGTGAAGTGGAGGGTTGAAGTGAAGCACTATTAAAAAGAGAGAGGAACAGAAACCAGTCAGCATACTGCTTTCTACCCCTACATCTGGTTCCCTACTCTTCTAGGGCCCTCATGCTTTTCATAGACTGATCACAAATGGTGAAATGGGAGGAACAAATCTGAACACAAGATGACTGTTATTCCTCCAGAATTACACAAGCGTTCAACTAATCCTTCAGTTTCAAATGAGGACTCTCATCACTTTATGTGAATGATTGATCATTGTTCTATAGGGACCAGGGCTATAAACCTTGGCTTCAATCTGGACCTCACATTCGGTACACTTTGGAAGAAATTCTAGAAGACACCTTGGAAATAATACCCTTCCTTCATGTGTTGAAAAGATCTACCACCCTTCTGACTTTGCCAAGGCCCTGCCACATATAAAACTGAGGTTCTTCACACCAGTCATTCAGAAATGCTATGTACTGATGTTTTGCTTAATATTAAATTGGCAAAGGGTTCTAAAATGATGATTCCCAATACCAGTGAGAAAACAGTGAAATAATATTCTTGTTCACCACTAGTAAGAATAAAAATGACTATATGGATAAAAATTGCAACAATGAAATATGTTTTTTGTTAAGTCTTTCTTTTTTTGTAGAGACTGAGTCTCACTATGTTGACCAGGATGGTCTTAAACTCCTGCCCTCAAATGATCCTCCCACATTGGCCTCCCAAAGTGCTGGGATAACAGGCCTGAGCCACAATGCCCATCGATTAAGTCTTTCAAACTGGTGAAAATTCAAAACTATCTAAATTCCCATTTAGGAATTTAGGCAAGGCAAAAATACACACATATATTCTTCAGTAAAATATATCAAAATTTCCACTGCGTACATTTTTAGATAGCAATTTTCCTGACAAAAATTATCCTAAGGGAATAACTAGATTAGGGTTCAAATGATGAAAATATTAGTAGTTCACTGTCATACTGTTTTGTTTCCATTAATCATTAAAAAATGAAAACTACCTAAATGTTCATCGAAAGGATTGGCTCCATCAATTTTTAGTAAACCCAGATGTTGGCTAATATGTACCTATTATAATGATAATATATAGCTGTATTTAGTAATCTGTAAATATTTACACCATGAAATTTATTTTAAAAAGAAAGGATTACAGAAAAAGAGTATAGAGTATGATCCATTTATACACATGAATTAAAAAAATATATATATGCATATGCAAAATCCTAGAAGGATATAGACCAAAATGTGAACAGTGGCATTTCTAGTGTACAGCATTAGGAATACAAAGGATTTTTATTTCTCTTTTATAGCTTTCATTGCGACATGAATCATTAATAATAAGAATGCTTTTTTTTTTTTTGCGACATTTAAGATTTTCAAAGTGGTTTAAAGAACACTACAATGGAAACCTGTAAGCCATGACAGCTTAAGAAAGAGCATGCAGCCGGGCTCGGTGGCTCAGCCTGTAATCCCGTGCCTTTGGGAGGCTGAGGTGAGTGGATTGCCTGAGTCCGCAGGTTCAAGACCTGCCTGGGCAGCAAGACCTCATCTCTACAATAAATCAAAAAAAATCAACCGGGTGTGGTAGCGCACGCCTGTAATTCCAGCTACTTGGAAGGCTGAGGTGGAAGGATCGCTGGAGCCCAGCAGGTTGAGGCTGCGGTGGCCGGAAGCGGCCACTGCACTCCAGTCTGGGCGACAGAGTGAGATTTCAACTCAAAAAAAAAAAAAAAAGAAACAACATGCTACCAACAGAAGGGAAGCCCCTCTACGCTTCTTCCCATGGTGCATCCTCCCTGAATTGGTAGTTTTCTATTCCAAGCACGTCTTTATGCCTCTATTTTTTTTTTTTTTTTTGAGTTGGCGTCTCACTCTGTCGCCCAGACTGGAGTGCAGTGGCCGTTCCTGGCCACCACAGCCTCGACCTGCTGGGCTCCGGCGATCCTTCTGCCTCAGCCTTCCAACTAGCTGGAACTACAGGCGCGCGCTACCACACCCGGCTAATTTTTTGATTTATTGTAGAGATGAGGTTTCACCAAGTTGCCCAGGCGGGTCTCGAACTCACCTCAGCCTCCCAAGGTGCGGGATTACAGGCTGAGCCACCGAGCCCAGCTATGCCTCTATTATACACATATGTATCCCAGGCCCATTGATTTTATTCCTCCCTCCCCCAAAATAAAGTTCTTCTCAGTTTGTAGGGAAAAGCAATCCAACTGACCTGCACCCTAGTCAAGATGGCATTGGGTCAAGGCCACCAGCAGACCATAATGCATTTGACAGAACTCTGGAGTAGATGCTACAAGGCCCCCTGCACCCTGCTCTGGCCATACTTCTCCCCTGAGTCTTGGTCAGGAATAGCTCAAAGACCTGTGGGTTCCTCTGCTTGGGTACAGGAGGAGAACATAGAACATAGGCACATCCTACAGCTTAGTGACTGCCTGCTCCTTCTCAGGGTGGTAAAGGGGGGGAGTCAACAGATTCACATTTTTATTCCTATTATTGCAGTTTTTGTATTTTTAAATAGAAAAATTAAAGGGGTACGATGGATCAAAAATAACTGCTCTGTATACCACCATACAACCACCAGAATGACAAAAATTGAAATGACTGACAATACAAACTGTTGCTGAGTATGCAAAACAACTGGAAGCCTCACACCTTGCCATATTATTTATAAAAGGTTTGACTAGTTGGCTGTTTCTCATAGCTAAACACAAATCTATATCATGACCCGGCAATTATACTTCTAGTAATATATAAGAAATGAATAGATAATTATATAGTTATATATAAGAATGAATATATAGTAATATATAAGAATGAATGTTATGTGCACGCAGACTGAGACCAGACATCCATGGCCTCTATTTACAGCAGCAAAGACCTTCAACAGAGAATGAATAAATTGGTTATTCATATAACTGGATATTACATAGCAAACAAAACCTAAATATGTACTAATACATGCACTAGTATGGAGGACTCTCAAAACATATTGAGAAAAAGAAATCAGACATAATTAAATGAAAGTTAAATGGAAGACTACTGGAAATTCCAGATTTATTTGCTTTGTCATAATTGGTACTATTCTATACATAATGGAACTAGTCCCATAATTCACGGCTCACATAATCAACTTATTAACTGATGGGTGAGGTGGCAGCCATGAGCGAAGCACTGGTTATTTTGAAGATGGAAAAAATGCTTGTATCAGGCAGAATTCCAGAGCCAGAACTCGTCTTTTTGTATTCAGTATCTTTTAGTGGCTATGAAGGTGTTTGTGCCGAGAGAATTAGAAATTGCAGAGCTTACAAAAGTTTTTCAATTTGAATTAAGATTTCTTTGACTTTGATACTATAAATAGATATGTACAGTCCTCTTTAAAACTCTAAAAATATAGACCTTGATGGCTTAGCCCTTGAGATGTGTTTATGCCAAAGACCAGGAAGTGCCATTTTCAAAAAAGGTAAATAAGCTAAGAGACACAATGTGCCTTTATTATTGAAAGCATTCTGGCTTTGAGTTTTTCAAAAATATGTCCGCTATCTAGCAAAGATTAATGCAATATAGAAACCAGTTTTTCATCATACTTATTTGGCCCAGGGGAATTGTACATCACTGAACGCAGTTGGTACTGAATACAATGATAAAATGGGCAATAAAAGAAGCTGAGATGTTTGTATGGACACAACGAAGAACAAGTTCAAGCAACTTCCCAGCTAATTGGCTCCAAATGAACTCACTCCAATTAAAAAAAAAAAATCAATTAAGTTTGTACCAACAATGGAGCCTATTTTTCCTGGTAGTCTATAGTACCACGTTATGTATACTTGGCCCCCACTGCCTGGGAGTACCCCTGCACTCTTTCTCTGGGTGTTAGGACAATAGCACTTATCCTTTTCTGCCAACCTTAGTCTAGGTAAAAGGCAGACTCAGGCAATATCTGATATGAAGATTGAGAAACATGCATTTTACCAGGGTGACACTGTGCTTTCTGAGAGGAACAACTAATGATTACTGTTAAACTCTCTCAACTTGAAATGAAAGATTAAGTTGGTCAAATCTGGACTAGTCAAGAAAAGATGTACACAGACACTCCTAAAGCCAGATCCCACTTCGGGTCTTGGTATGCTGACTGTTATCTCATTAGGGGAGAAAGGAAGTTGGAAAGAGTTAATTTTATGTAATGTAAGTTACACGGAGCCCAGGTTGTCACCTAAATCTGCAGGTCACATAAATCTGGTGAAATTTGGTGAAATTTTGGTGATCATGGATGGTGGAAGTCACTGGGATGGCTTCTCTGTGACTCCTGCATGTTGAACATCACATTTATGGCCTTAGCAACGGTGCGGAGTGAATTGATTGTCAAGGAAAATGCACTAACTCGCATCAAGTGAGGGAAAAATGCTCCTGGGACAAGGCTGACATGAAAGCAATGACCAGAGACTGAATTACCACCTCCTTGCCTGTTGTCGAGTTTTATCAGTGACTGGAGACAATGACATAAAATACAAACTAGCATTTACATTACACAAGTCTGGTAATTCCACATGGTCACATGTCCAATTAAAGAACTCTATGTGAATTCTGAGCTGTAGGTTTTTAGAGGCACTGTGTATGGGGAAAGACAATGGGACTGGAGATTAGGACATGTGGACTTTATCTTGGCCATGCCTTGATTCTGTGTGATATTGAGAGACATCCAAGCAATCCAGAATAATGATAAGAACAAGGACAAATGACAAAAAGATTTTGGAGTTCAAATCTTGTCTGTCATTTACTGTGTGACTTTGGACAAGTCACTGAATTTCTCTGATCCTTGTTAAAGATGGGGGTAGAGCAATCTTTTAAATTAAAACCATGGCTCACTTGAGGAATGTGTGATTTCAAAAGAAGCCAGATACATGGAAGTATCTGTACAAGTTCTTTGTAAAACAGAAAGGGCTCTACACATTTTAATTTTTATTAGTGTTTCTGCTGTGACTTAGCCCACAGGGCACTGTGATAAAGTGTAAGACATGCAAACGATCTTACAGAAAGCAAAATATTAGTATGAAGAGGTAGTATGACATCTAAGAAGAAGCAAGACTTTGGAATCACATACGTTTGGGTCAGAACTCCCCTCTAATAAAAGCATGACTACTTAGAAACCATGATGCCTAACAGTGTTCTTAACCTGAGGTCTGTGAACCCAAAGGGGCCATGGGTAGAATATAGGAGACCTGTGAACTTGGACAAAAATTAATTAATTTCAATTAGTTACTTTCACTAACTGAAATGTAGCATTTCTTTTAATTATGAGTATTGGCAACCAATCACAGGACTTTCACTGTATATGTCTTAGTACCATAGAAGCCACGGGTCTTTTGATATCACAGGATGATTATGGAGGTGTGATACTGTGCTTTCTGGGAGGAACAACTCTCAACCTGCTGTTTATTCTTATCACGAATTGAAACTATGGAAGTAACCAACCCAGTACCTAAGCTTTCTTATTTAAGGCCTTAAAAAAGAAGTGTGCAAATTACTATATCACAAATGTGTCATTTTAATATTTTGACAACTATATTTTAATATAATTGGTTTTCTGTGTCATCCTACATATGTTAGTTTATGAATTCAAAAACATTTTCCTGGGAAGTAATGCCCAGGTTCATCACCAGCTTGCCAGAGGGCCCAAAGCACAAAAAAAAGGTTAAGAGCTCCTACAACCTTCCTGGGAACTCATTTCTTTAGTTGTCAAAAGGAGCTAAGAGCAGTGAGGCAGGGTCACTGTGAGGATTACAGTTAACAAGGTGAAGTGCACTGCAAATGCCTCACACATAGGTATTCAATTAACAGACTATACTCTGTGTTGAAATCACAACACAGGGAATTCGTTTTCTATTTTATGCCTTTCATTCTTCCTAATACAACAATTTCAATAAAGTTTATATTTGGTCTTTCGAGTATTTTATAGGTGAATGCTTTCTTATAATTTGACTGTCTTCATTTGCTAGATGGCCTTGTGTGTTATTGTAACAATATGGCTATGTGGGTGTTCTTTCTTTCTTTCTTTTTTTTTTTTGAGTTGGTGTCTCAATCTGCAACCAAGTCTGAAGTATAGTTGCACGAGTCACAGCTCACCACAGTCTTGATCTCCTGGGCTCAGGCGATCCTTCCACCTCAGCATCCCAAGTAGCTGAGACTACAGGAGTGTCACCAGCACCGGCTAATTCTTTTGACTTTTTTTTTTTGTAGGGATGAATTCTCACTATGTTGCCCAGGCTGGTCTCCATTTCCTGGGCTCAGGCGCTCCTTCCATCTCAGCCTCCCGAGTAGCTGAGACTACAGGAGCACCACCAGAACCGGCTAATTCTTTTGATTTTTTTTTTTGTAGGGATGAAGTCTCACTATGTTGCCCAGGTTGGTCTCCATCTCCTGGGCTCAAGCGATCCTCCCACCTCAGCCTCTCAAAGTGCCAGGATTTACAGATGTGAGCCACCGTGCCCTACCTGCCCTTTCTTTCTAAGTCTGAAATGCTATCGCTGGGAACAAACTACACAACAAACGAGGCGAGAGCTGTGGGGAAGAGTCCACATGGTGGCTGAGGATGGGGAGGTCTTTCAGGGGACATGCAGCTGACTCAGCTGCACTGCTCTGAGCCAATGGGCAAGGTCTTGGCCATGGGAGAGGAAATGAGAGCAAGTTGTTTAGAAACTGGGAACACAGAACTGTTTTAAAGCTTGCCAGTGAGAGGGCCTTCAAAGGCAAGACTAGTCTTTAAGCTCAGCATAATGAAACTCAATGTGAGAAAATTAAGTAATGTTTCAACTTGAGTCCCAAATCAACAGTCTCAGCAATATGAGAGTATTCTGCAAATGGGAATGCACTAGAGCTACAGAGGGGAAGATTCATGGTCTTCTTAATTAACTCCGAGGTGCTGCACATAAGGGGAAAACGATAAATCAAGTAGATTACTGCCAGCAATCTGAATTTCCAAATGAAATAAGAGAGGTGTAGCGCCTTGAGTCATTTTGTAAATGTGTATGGTGGGGGTGGAGGGGGAATCTCCAAGGTCATCTCCTGTGTTATAATTCACCACTTCGTGATTTAATTTCATACCATGTGCAAAGTACTTGCCGTACAGTCAAGTGTGAGAAGACAGGAACTAGAAAGATTAGTAAGACATAACAGTAGGGCAACACAATATACACACATAAAACTGTAATCATTGCTCATGTGTTTGTGCAAAATACATTTATTGAGCACCTACTATGCAACAGATAGCTTACTAGGAGCGGAGGATATAGTGATAATCAAGATGGACAAAGTCCCTGTTCCCATGGAGCTCACATTCCAGAGGAGGGGAGAGGTGCTCAATATCAAGACAATTAAATAAACAGTGCGATTTCAGGCAGTGATAAGTACTATGAAGAAATAAAGAAGAGTAGGGGCACAGAGAAGGATAGAGAGGATACTACTCAAATCAGGAATACCTGCCAGTATAGGTGACATCTGACCAGAGACTGAGTGGAAGGGAGGAAGTAAGCTGTAAAGCTCTGGCTGGAGGGAGAGCATCCCAGCAGAGGAGCTGACAAGGGCCTTGCTGCAGGCCTGGGCTAGGTGAGCTTAAGGGGCTGGACCTGAGGCTCTTGCTGGGGGAGGGGGAGGGTGATAAGAGGTGTGGCTGGCAAGGTGCAGGGGCACCTGGTCATAGAAGCTGTGTGGGCTGTGGTAAGGAGTTTTGCTTTTATTCCATATGACAGGAAGCCATTGGCAGGAGAAGGAAGCGACCTGACTTAGAACCTGCTAAAGTAGAAACACAAGCAAAGAAATATTGGCCTATAGAATAAATTAGGATTAATCTACATTGCAGGATTATCATTAGTGGTGAAAACCACAAGCACACACAAACAAACCTAGAAACAACTGGAATATCCACCAATCAATAGTGGAATACATCGTTATTTATTCATACGTAGAACTGTATGTTGCTATTAAAAAGAGCGACTTAGATTTACCTCTATTGACCTGGAAGGATATTAAACAAAAAACAAAAGTGTCAATGTGGGTATCATATATATAGATCTAGAACTATAGATATGATGTTTATTTATTTCAATCTCCCAATTTTATAAAATCAAATGTCACAACTGATCAAACTCCTATATGTGTGTCTGCACATGGGAGAGAATGCAGAGGGATATCCACCATGATATGAAACATTTGTTAACTGGGGGAAGGATGTTTGGTGGGGACATTGGGGGGAAAGAGAGATGGTATTAACTTCACACTTTGAGATACTACAAGTACAGCAGCTCTTGCTTAGGACAAAGTCCAGGACCTTGACTTCTACGTAGGAAAAAATATATAATTGTCTTAAATATATTTGTACACAATTAAAACATTCAATGGTCATAGCAAAAAATGTTAATGCTATAATTTTGAAAAAGGAACTTCAACAAAGATTTAAATAATTCATTCTTGGAGGCTGGGGAAACTTCACAATAGGTGGTATTGAAAGTTGGTCTTGAAGAACAGGATCGTCACAGCTGGAAAAGGGTAGAGACAAGAGGGAGGGTACTGCGAGCTGAGGGCAAAACATGGAAGTCTTGCACATGGTGCTGACAGACTGGCACTTTCAACACATTTTTTGGTAGACAGGATTTCAGGGGAGAGAACAGAGTCAGGCAGGGAGATTAGCGAACTCTTGGGACAATCCAAACCAGGAAGTAAGAGCACCTCAAGTAGGGATGGCAGCAGGGGAAGCATTCGAGAGGTGGTGAGGAGCAGGTGTCACAGATTTGGTGTCTCATTATTTGGGAAAGAGATGGCTGGAATGTAATTAACTTCAGGTTTCCTACACTAATAAATGGGTGGGTGCCATTCAACAACATTATGAATCCAAAAAAGAGGAGCCATTTTGAAGGAGAATGATTTGATCCTGTACTGAACATTCATGTACCCACAGAAATGAGAACCGGAGGAAACATAGGACCAGGAGTCAAGGAGTCCTCGTCACAGAGGTCATGGAAGTGAGCAAATGCAGACAGAAAAACAAAACCCTAGAGGACAAAACTTAGAGAGAAGTTACCATTTTTATAGCAAAGAGGCAGGAGAAGAACCAGGACAGAACAAGTTAATGGGCACAAGGGAAAAAATGGCTTCAGACCTGAGGGCATCTGCTGATGAGGGGATGGTAAATGCCTTTAGGAACTTGAGTACAGTGTGAAACATTTGAAATGGAACTGTAATATGTTTAGCAAGGTTTTGCCCTGAGAAGAATGGATAATGGGGCAATCTTAGGGGGCCAGCTGGGTGGAAAGGTTGTATTTGAAGAGGGATGACTCACACTGCTAAGCACTTTTATGCAGGGTACAGAGGTGCATATTAGGTTTATCTGAGGCTGAGGATTGGCAACAATAATTGGATAAGGACATGGGGACAGGGGGATTAATCTAATTGGTAAATTCAAAGTTAAATTCAGCAACCAGCCCAAGTGTGGAGGCAAGAAAGCAGGAAGGGTTGAGCGTCTAGAGGTCTCAAGGTAAATGTAGCACCTGGGAGGGGACACAAAAAGGAGACGCACAGGAGACACTGGTCAACGGGGATACTTCACAGTCTGAGATGATAAAAGTGCAGCAGTTCTTGCTTAGGACAAAGTCCAGGAAACTGGTCTTTTTTTTTTCTTCCCTGAGTTGGAGTCTCACTCTGTCGCCCAGGCTGGAGTGCAATGGCATGCTCACGGCCACCCCAGCAATCCTTCCGCCTCAGCCTTCCAAGTAGCCAGAACTACAGGTGCATGCCACCATGCCCAGCTAATTGTTTGATTTATTGTAGAGATGAGGTCTCGCCAAGTTGCCCAAGCTGTTCTCAAACCCGTGGGCTCAGGCAATCCCCTCACTTCGGCCTCCCAAAGTGCTGGATTACAGGCTTGAGCCACCATGCCCAGCCGGAAATGGATTTCTAAACAGGAAAAAATCAAAACAAAACAGAAAATCCAAATCTATTTCTAGATGGTTTCTGCATCATGTAACTTCTACTGACTTGTAATACGTTTGAAGATTTGACAATTATAATGCTGCTTTAAACTGGACTCAAAGATGCATAAAAAGATCAGTCATAAATACAGCTGAGTGGATATAAGATTAAGAAAAAATGGTCTGATGTGGTTTCAATTGTATAAGCAACCTGCTTAAAACAGCGATTGCCTTACGAACAACTGCAGACTACATAGACTACTGGAGGCCCAGTTCCTAACAATCATATTACCCAACTCTGCCAAGTCTCACCTCTCCTACCACGTGTTTTGTGTGAACAACACAATCTAATTTTGTTTGGGCTCTCTTTCCAGCTTTTCAGCGTCCCTTGAGAATATATGGTCTTTGCAGAACACAATGAGCAGACCAAATCAGGTTAAAGATCTTACAAGGAAAATCTGGCAGGCAGCCATCTCAGCTTTGTTTCAACTGATGTCCATAAAAACATAGGCTAAGAAAATGGTAGCACAATGTCTGGCATCTGAGACCTAACAGCAGGCAACACGTTTATGGCGTGCATTATGCTACAAGCTTCAGTTTGTGGCTGGGGCACACAGTAGAACTTCAGATCTGGTGGACAAAGGAGAAAAATAGGAAAGCATGTCTTGTACTGTAATAAATACGACTGCTCTCAGAAGACCATAAACAGGTGGTTTCATGGAAAAAAACCCACTGCTTTTAGATTTTAAAAAATGCTTCAGGCTTGCTTGTATTAAAAAAAATAGAAGGCTAGTGCACACTCAGCTAATTACAGCATTTTTTACGAGGCTATGACTGGCTATAATCTGGCAAAAATGAGTCCAACTGAAATAGCAAGAGTGAGGGTTTGGGAGGATTAGATGAGATTTTGGAGTGGGAAGAAAAGTGGGAAAGAGGAAGAAAGCTTTTCACATTCTGGTAGAAGGAGAAAAAAAGCATTCAGACTGATTTTATTTTCATTCAAAACAAACTCTTATTTAGCATATTTTTACTTAAAGTCTTTGAACATCTTTATAATGGCTATTTTTAAGTCTTTGTCTCCTAAATCTAACATCTGGGCGATCTTAGAGAGGGTTTCCATTGATGGCTTTATTTTCCTTGTCTAAAAAGAAGATTATCCTGCTTCTTTCATATCTAGTAATTTTTTATCATATATTAGACATTGTGATATCTGATCCATTCCTATGAACACTATTGAGTTTTGTTCTAGCAGGCAGTTCAATTGCAGGCTGGCCATGTTGAATTTGTGTAGGTCTATTAATAGAGTGTATATTTTGTTAGGGTGAATCTCTGAAAAGCCCCAAATGTTTCCTAAGACCCTCTAACTTGCCAGGACTTACCTCCAAACTCTGTCTCCTCATTATGGGAGTTTGGTTTCAGGTGTTGCTAGGTGGCTCTAAAGCGAGTCACACTCCAGAGCAAAGTCTTCATTTCTAGTTTAAGTCTGTCTGATATCTCAGTTAGATGAGTCTTAATTGTTTCTGTGCTGGCTGGGCTGGAATATAACATGGTCTCTCTGTTCCATTCTTGCCTCTATGGCAGCCACTCTTAGATAAGACTCACGGTCTTACCCAGAGCATGGCAGTCCAGTCTCAGTCATGGACTCATGGGGGCCCTCATACAGACTTTTGCAAAGTCTGCACAGCGCCTTCACCTCCACTTGCACCCTCATTCCCTCCACATATATATGTATACACACACACAGATTCCAGCAGCTTTAGTTGCCCCAAATCTGACTTCTTCCTCTTCTGTTTGGTGGGACTACTAGGTTCTGCTTAGGCTCTAGCTTACTCCACTGCAGTAAGGACATTGTCCTCAGACAGTGAGAGTCAGATGATCATAGGGCTCATCTCCTAAGCTTCCTTTGTCTCAGGGATCACAGTCTTGTATTACCTATAGCATCTGAAAACCATTATCTTGTACATTTATCCAGTTGTTTTTGGAGGGAGAACTAGTAATGGCTGCAAACTTTAGCATATTTTTATGCTACATACCATATGAATGCTGAATAAAAGTTGTACAACATTCCATTTTCATCACACAGCTCTATCAATGTGTGTGGGCAGTAGAGCCTTCTGGTTTCATATAAAAGTGTCCCTAGAGTTCTTAAAATCATTCATTCATTTACTCTCTTATTTTCTCATAAACAAATTCATTCATTTAATATTTACTGAGAGTCTACCATATGCCAGACACTTTTCAGGGGCAGAGGCAGGACCCCAAACTAAACAGTCTGACTCCTACTCCTACACTCTTAACTGCTGCATTGTTCTACTTCTCAAAGAAAGAGAGAGGAGAAATACATAGGACATATGGGGGAAAACCAGTGATAGTTTCTGAGAAAAAAATAAATACAAGAGTAATTTTTAATAGAAGCCAACTAGGTGTCTGAATATATTATGAGATGTAGATGGATCACATAAAAGAGGCACAAGAGACGATTGAGTCAGCATATTAAAGCAAAATTTTGTCCTCCTTTCTCCCAGTGTGACAATGAAAAAAAAGATAGTGTTCTGTATTTTGAATCAGAAGAAGAAAAAAGTCATTTTGAATAAAAGGGATCGGGGTTTGTTGGGGGAAGTTGAGGAGGTAGAGGGAAATAATATCCTAGCAACCCTCAACACTAGTATGCAGACCACCAGTCCCATCAGATGCCTCAAGAAAAAGGGCTCTGGGATCAGATATGTATGCAAATTATATTACCCCTCTTGGAGACTTAAAATAAATATCAGCATAGCAAAGAATCTGGTAAATCCTATAGTAAAGAAATTCATTTTATTTAACTCAGGATTTCCCAAACTTAGTGACAACAGTATCCTACTGTGAATAAATGAGTTGTGGATGTGTGTGCATGTGTGGATGTGTGAAATTGGTGACCCTTGGAAATACTGTCCTATGAAATACATTTAGAATTTTCTGTTTAACTTTAACAGCAAATACTAAGGCAAGTAAAAAACATTTTTAGAGGCAGTCAAACCTACAACGATTGCACCAATCAGTGCAGGGAGTCCTACAAAGACAATTAGGATAGAGCTGTAGCTTAGTTATAAGAAAATATTACATTTTTATTAAGTAGTAAATGAAAAGGATTGAGTATAAAAGGATTTTTTGACGAGGACTGGTCATTTGTTTTACAAATTAAACTTAATTTGGAAACTCCAATTTATGCTATTTTAATAAAAAACATTTTACAGAGAATATAGTATAATTAACAGCCTTGGCCATGAATATTACCATGTCTTTAAGTTATGACAGTTATCCATTTCTGGAGAGTCACAAGTTACTAATAAGCTACCAGAACTCCTTATTCAATAACCTGAAGAAAATACTCAGAGGCGCCCAGTTTTCTCAGCATCCTTTTTATAGAAACTCATCTGATTTCACCCTGCAGCTCGCCTGTCCCCTGCCCCACTGGTGAGTCACAACAGGGGTTGACTTCCTGTGTCTCATTGTACTCTGCCCTTTCTTTCTTACTGATTGGGGATGCTAAGGTGTCCTTCCTCTCTCTAGCTGAGGTCTGCTATGCTAGGATTTGCTTGCACAGTCAACACAGTGCAGTGGTAGCAACATATCACGCAGGGATTACTGGTCACCTCTCTCATAGCCTTTTTTAACTCCTGCAGTTTCCTATGGTTTCATTGTATCAGGCTGCTAACCTCCAATTATCTAGGGCAGGGCAATTATTCTGTATTATTTTTATGTCTATATCCCCTCTGCCCAGCCATGTCACTCTATTTTTCCATTGTTAGTTTTCCAAATTCTCCTCTTACTTTTCTAAACTCTCTGGTACTTAACTCTCTGATGTTTCAACAAGTCAGGTTACACAGTGGCTAGATTCTGGAGTCTAACTGTGCATGTTTGAACCCAATGGCTTGCTGTATACTACCATTAGCCTTTTTTATTCACTATTTCTCACAATTGTACAGTGGGGTTTTCCAGAAGCTATATGACACATAATATTGAAGCTGATGGAATACAAAAATCCAAAATTTAGCTGACTTCCATTAAGCCATTTATTAAATAGAACTGCTTTCAAGGAAATCAAAGGTTTTTTTCTACCTATAAATATCTATTACATTCAATACATTATCTTCAAGAGTATACAGCAATTTAAAATAGGTATATAAAGGCAATAATGTTTATGTAACTATTTTCTTCTTTTTTTATATTCCAAAAAATTAGCTCCATTTTTAGAACCCTAGCCCTCTGTTGACTGCTTAGTCAATATTATTGACAAAGAAAGTTTCTTCTAAATTTTAAGATACCCAAATGTCCATCAAAATTGTTTAAGCTGATATATGAGCAGCAGAATAGTCATTTTTTTTCTGTCTTCACTGCTTGGAAGAATCAGAGTTTATTTCCCTCTAAGATTTAAGGAAAAAAATCTGTTTATTTAACTTTATTTTTTAAAGTACTTTTCTGTTGTATTCAGGATGTTGCCAACAAGCTCGTTTCTTTCATATAACCTATTCCTTATTAATATCTTTTGAATCTGTACTGGATTCATCTGAATTTTGATACTATCTGTTTCCCTTCTCTTATCAACGGTCTCTAAGACTTCTTTGCAGCATATCTTTCCACTATGGCCAGACTCACAGTTGGCTATTGCTTGACCCTCCATTTTTTTTACTAGGTTCCTACAAACAACCTGTGTGCTTTGGGTGGACTGAGCAAGCAAATCCTAGCATAGCAGGCCTCAGCTAGGGTGGGGAGGGACACTTTCGCATCTCTAATGATTAAGACGGAAATGGCAGGATACAATAAGCACACAGGAAGAAATCATCCCCCACCATGACTCACCAGTGAGGCCAGGGATAGGTGAGCTGCAGGGTGAAGTCAGGTGAGTCTTCAAAAAGGCTGGTGAGAGTGCTGAGCTGCCTCTGGGTATATTATGTTCTGTGCTATGACTGTGGCACTAGGGCCCCTGTATGAGTAGAGCTGATAGTAACCTGGGCAACCTTCTATACACAGTTCTTCTCTTCACTTCAAGATTACCAGTAAACTAATCAATCCACTACATATGTCTACTTCCCTACCAGTCAGGATTTCATCTGTCAGATTTCCTATTTCTCAGGTTTCTAAATATAATGAGGCATTCAGGTTAAGAGCCAGCTTTTCCAGTTCTAAATTCCAGTTTATAGCAAATACAGGAGAAAAAGCAATCCTCCAAATGACATCTTGAAGAGACAACCAAGAGAAAAATCCAGAAGGTGAGAACATTCTGTGGGACAACTGGCCCATTTCTTCAACAAGTCGTTGTCAATAACAGGAACTGTCCCAGATTAAAAGAGACTTGAGGGACAAAACATCCAGTGCACTGTGATGCCCCAAATTGGACATTAGACTAGACAAAAAAGGACATGTTTGGATCATCTGGGGAAATCTGGATATGATTGGGTATTATGTAAGATTCAAATGTACTGAAATGGAAAAGCAGAGATGAATGACAAAAGAGAATAGATGACAAAACAGCATGTAGCTCTTGGTTAAAAATCATATACAAGGGGGGAACCCAAAAAACCCAGAATTATATTTTGGAGGGTGGGCCCCTTGCAGTACAGGCTTCTCCCACTAAAAAGTCTTCTAGGAACCCACTGGCATTGTACCAGCTAGCATTGTTGGAAGAGGCTGCATTCAACTTCAGTGAAAAATTTTTTTGGAGGTTCTTCAATGCATTTGCCCATTTCATGATGGGTAACTTACGAGCTCACCTGCCCACAATAAGCTGTGTGTTCAGCCGTTTTTGAACAAAAATGGCATGACCCCCATGCCCTACCCTTCCTATTCACCTGATTTCACCCCAAGCAACATTTTTATTTTTTGTTTCCCAGGATAAAAAAAAGTCCTCGAAGGGGAACGTTTTGCCGATGTGAAAGGAGTGAAACAAAAAACAGTAGAAACACTTAAAGGCATCAAAATTGTCAAATTCAAAAACTGTTTTGAGCAGTGGAAACAGTGCCTCAATAGGTATATTGCATCAAATGAAAAATACTTTGAAGCTGACTGAAGTTTAAACATGTAAGAATATACCCAACTATTAATAAATTCTGAGTTGTTTCGTGTCTACTTATAAACATGCATTTTTAGAAAATGATCTGAAAAAATATGGGTTAAAGTATTTAGTGATACCTAGGTGGTGGGAATGTGATGTTTTAATTATTTTACATTCTTGCCTGACTATATTTTCTAATGGTCTATAATGCTTATCTACGGCTGTAATAATAAAAGTTATTTTTAAAATGACTCACTTTCTCCCAGATGACTTATCCAAGAAATTTCACACCCACTGATCATACTCTGACTCTATAAAATTCCAGCACATCCTACTGCAGCACAATTTATTCTAAACTATGATACTTGATTCAAGTTCTCTGGTGGTTTTTTTGGTATGTGGGCCTTGGCGCTATTCTTTGACTCCTTTTGTAGTTCCAAATCATGTCTGGCGGAATATTTATTAGTTTAGTGAGCATAACACCTACATAATTAGTAGATACCTGCTGCCCAACATGGCTGACAAAACAAATATAAAGAAAATGTGAAAATGTCATAGACTCATATTAGAAAAAGGCTTAGTATTACACAAATTTGTACACGTATAAATAGTATATATATGTATATGTGCATATATGTACATATGTATGTGTATATATATATATGTATATATATTGCCCAAAGCCCAATAGCCACACTATTAAAAGTCCTATTCAATCTCACAATTAATCTATATGCCTATTCATCCTATTCTCCAATATTAGTAAGCTAATTAATATATATTAATTCATGTAACTACAATGTGCAATAAAACCCTTGCTAATTATAGAACACAATACTGGTTCTGTGAGAAATTCAGAAAGCGTATAAATCTTTATTTGTATCTGATGTGTCTTTAAAGGTGTTCTATTTAACACAGTCAAACATTGTAGGTAATGGAAAACTGTTAGATATTCTTTTTTTTTTTTTTTTTGAGTTGGCGTCTCAGTCTGTTGCCCAGGCTGGAGTTCAGTGGCACACTCACGGCCACCCCAGTATTGAACTGCTGGGCTCCAGCTTTCCTTCCGCCTCAGCCTTCCAAGGAGCGTAACTACAGGCATGCGCTGCCATGCCTGGCTAATTGTCTATTTATTGTAGAGACTAGGTCTTGCCAAGTTGCCTTAGGCTGGTCTTGAACCTCAGGCTCAGGCAATTCACTTGCCTAGGCCTCCCAAAGTGCTGGGACTACAAGCTGAGCCACTGAGCCCGGTCAACTGTTAGTCTATCTCACTTTTTGGAAAGGCTGATAAGTAGAAAATCTAAGGGAGACGTGCACATAGGTGTCTATGCACATAGATGTTTATTTTTTAAAATGTGTTTCACAGAAGAACCTGAAACTGGACACAGAGGACTCCAATTCACAGCACTATCTGTGCAAGAATTAAACACGTATCTAAAAAGCCACTCAAATAAAACAGTACAGATAATTCATTCCCAGTTTTCCACTTCAGACCCCAAACCTCAGCTTTTGTACCAAGAGGCAGGAAATACTTTTCGCCTTCTGTAAAAAGGACTGTCAATAAAAATTCATTCTCTGCATTATAAGCAGAGTTTCTCATTCTCATTAAAAACTAGTTTGGGTTCTACTTTGTCTTTTTTCTTTGGGATTGTGTGTTTCTTAACCTAAGTTGATTTCAGTTTCTCTCCGAATATTACTTACTGTCTCCTTAATTATTTGAGTTGGCTGAAATACTAAGTCCTCTTTTAGAACTGATATATCAAGTTTGAAGTGGTTCTCTAAAGTTGGGTTCACATGTTCAGTTTAAGTAAAAACTCATGTTACTCCACACAGATGGGGTCAGTTGCTGAGAATGTTTTTACTAAAAGATGAGCTGCTACTAAATAGCTTTCTGATATTAAATTATTTCAATTTGTTATATTCTGACATATTCTGATATTCCAACATTGTTTTGAATTCATAAAGTACCTCTTCACCCCAGGATTTAAAAGCTTCACTCAAATATAAATATATTAATCTCCCAAACTGCCCTATGAAGTCAGAAGAGCATATTCTAACTCTGCATACAAAATACTTCCAGAATGAGCTTATAAATCAGTCACGTTTGCAACATATGCACAGAGAACTACAATTCCCCAATTCCCCAGCAAAGAAACAAAAAAATTCCATATAGAGGTTTCTTTTCAATAATTTCATGCCAAACATTTTAAGACTGAAAACAATACTTTTTTCTATTCTGTAAAAAAGATATGTTTAAAAAGGAAAGAAGTGGCAGATATGAAGTTGTCATAAATTCTGAAAATGGCTTACCTATTAATGTAACTCAGGGCAACATAGGTTGGCTGCTGTAATTCTTGTTTTTCTAAAACACGTGGATCTGTATCTGTAATAAAAACACAGTTTTGATGTTTCAGTTTTTGCATCAGAATATATGAGACTACCTAATATAAAGTAACAGAGGCTAAACAGAGAAAAAGATTAATTTAGTACACCTCTTTTTAAAGAAAACTCAGTCAGCAAAGCACAATCATTTGTTCATTCATTCATAAATAACAAGATATTGCATTACTTTTCAAGGGAATTCCAAACATCAACAGTGATAAAATGTCCATCTGTCACACAAACTCTTGCACAATCCCCCTCATAAATATTGGTTTTCACTGCTTACAGTTACAATGTTGGCATGGTTTTTGGTGGTTAATCGGCCTAAGAAAGAAAGTCTCTGTTAATTATGCTCACTTCAATGCTGGAACAAATTAGCTTCCATTGGAAAGCTCCATCAATTTGAAAATCTACTGAGCATTGTTCTTGTTCACTGAACACTTTACGTTTGGATTCATATTCTGGAGGGCAGCTCTTCACCTTTCTCAATGTATAATGAGTTTATTATAACTTTTCTAGACTCTCAATCAGAAATTCTCATACTGGTTCAGAGTCAACAAATACCACATTCACCAGAGGGGTTTTCCTCTCAAAGAGACAGAATTCAACACCATAGCAACGCTTCATAATGGTGCTTCTCCAGCACAGCACCAAAAATGTACTTTTCACAACCAGAAACGCAAACACAGTCTCCATCTTTTCCCGTAGAAAAATGATTGCATAAATATATGCAAAAATAATGTTTAAATAGTAATAACTTATAGGGAAGAAAGTGAGTACATATTTTTGTTTTCTTAGCAAAAGGTTCAGGGACTTCACAAACATTTCTTTTCATTAGGACTGCATTTAGAACCATCTCATTATTAGAAATCTTCCAGCTGCACTTGGTAGCGACACTGTCTTTTGATGTAATGACAGATGTTGTTTCAAGCACCTTTGCACAGGAAGTGTTTACTGCACGTGGGAGATGTAAGATACAAGCACTAACTCCAAAGAGCATTAGCAGGTGATGGGGGCAGGGAAGCAGACACAGTGGCAAAGAACATGGGTGGCAAAAATGATAGCATAAAAATCCATTTACAATGCTTTTGACTCCCAGACTAAAACCGTACAGCAGTGCCAGCTTTATTCTTCGTGTTCAAGTTAAGAATCTCATGTTCATTTAATCGTTTTTCCTATGCCAAGAATTTCAGGGACACACTATTCAGAAATCCTGCTTCCTGGGTCTTTGCCACTGTTCGTCCTTGAAAGCCAAATTCTGAAACAAGAGACAAAGATTCCCTGAATGGAATGGCTCCATCGAGTCGGGTCTCAAGGATTTGGCAGTGCCGATGAGAATGGATCAGTAAGTCAGCATTTCCTCCCCTCCTGCAATGCTTACACACACATCGGAGGCTCTTGCTGGATCGGCAGACTGTGGATAAAAGGAGCAGGGCTCTAAGTGCAAGGGAACTTCAAGGGGAAACATAGTTTGCAAACCAACCCTTGCACTCCTCCAACTCTGCTGCAATTCCAACATATATCAACCTTTCTGGAGAGAGGTATTTGCTGGAAAGAAGTCAGTAGAACAATGCTCAATAGGGAAAGGTGCTTTGTGCAAACAGCCCATTGGTATGCTAAGCAGGCCATGTGTGCAAATGGTGACTGACACCAATCCTGAAAGGTCTTTCTGGGTGCTTAATGAGGTAAAAAAAAGAGATTAGAGATTTAAAAAAATGACAAAAATGAGGAGAAACGAGAAAGATAAACACAAACAAGACAATGATTGCAAATGTCTTTGCGGAAAACTTCTCAAGTGCTCACAAAACAGTTTCATCTCAAATGTTGGTGTTGATGACCAAATGGCTTCATTTTGGAGACATGAGCCTGAACATGATTCACTAAAAACCATTCCTTCAAGGAGATATCTGGTACATGATTAAATACGGTGTACTATGAAAGAAAAGAGCACCATTCTGAATTTTAAATTTGTATAAAAATGGGAAAAAATTAAGACGTCCATAAACATTTTTATATCTTTTGCTTGTCTTCATTCCTGTAACTGACCCCAACATAACAGTTTTCCCATAAATCGTCTTCTAAAGCTTTCCTTTGTTCCCGAATCATAGAATTTCTGAAATTTTTTGACTATCACCTTTCCAAGCTACCTTGATTTTTATATTTCTCTCTTTTATTATTGTGTGTTTATATGTGTGTGTAGGTATACAAACATGAATTTATATTATTATTTCCTATTCAAGCTCTAGAATATCTTTAGGGAAGGAGAAGGAAGTACCTTATATAGAATTCTACAGTTCTCTAATGCCCAAATAAATGGTGTTGGCCCCTGGTATTCACACCAACTGCATCTTGTGATCTTGATTCATGAAGAATCAATAATTTTTTTTTTTTTTTGAGTTGGAGTCTCACTCTATTGCCCAGGCTCAAGTGCAGTGGCATACTCACAGTCACCACAGCCTTGACCTGCTGGGCTCAGGTGATCCCTCCACCTCAGCCTTTCCAAGTAGCTGGAACTACAGGCACACATTGCCATGTTCGGCTTATTTTTTTATTTATCGTAGAGACAAGGCCTCACCAAATTGCCCAGGCTGGTCTTGAACCCCTGAGCTCAGGCAATCCTGTCACCTCGGCTTCCCAAAGTTCTGGGATTACAGGCTTGACTCAACGCGCCTGACCCAATAATGTTTTAATGATTAAATGAGATAAACAAAGTTTTTAGCACTGTATAAAAAAATCAATAATGCTACCCATCACCCTATTTGCAAAGCAAGGCTTCGAAATTTTGTTTTCTTACTTTGCTTCACCAACTTCCATCACCTGTTCAAGACTTATATTTACATACCATCTAATTACAAGTAGGAAATAGACACCTGGAAGCTTCCAAAAGTTGCCCTTTCTATGACAAAAGACTATGTGGAAGCACCTTAGGCAGAATTCTCCCCTTTTTCTAGAATGCAGACTCTGATTCACTAAAAATCATTTCTTTAAAGAGATATCAGCATTTTCAGGTATCCACCCACCAGGCCTAAAATCTCTTTTTCATATTAAATACTTCCTTGGGTAACGTTTAGAACATCCATTAAAGCTTTGAAACCTTAAAATGAAATTAGGCACTTGGTGCCCATAAACCAGGACAAGGCTACACAAGTGCTACCGGGGAAATAGCATCCGTTGCTGGTCACAAACAAACCAGTTCCGTCACCCGCTTCCTGGCCTGCTGGTGTGTGGTGATCAAGACTCGCCGTTTCATGGGTTTAATTACTCTGCTGGGCACTTTACATTCAGTAAAATAGCTACCTTCACTATTTCTCCCTCCCTGACAGAAACATAACTGTCTGATGCTAAAAACTCTATACAAGGAAGGATTAGAGAGTCAAGAGACTAGGCTTTTGCAGCAGGATGGCCTCCCCAGGCACTGTATAATGACATTCTCCTTGCGAGGATTATGAAGACAGAAGAAACATTATCAGAATGAACTGGGGACAAATAACACTATTCACTGGAGATTACCGAATGCAATAAAAACAACTTTCTTATGCCATGTGACACACCATTCAGAAATTTATAGCATATGATAAGTTGCTACACTAAAGAATATAAAATTAAATGAAATAGTCATAGCAAAGAATCTCCCAGATATTTTTCTGGCTTGTTGCTTACAGCACTGGTAAAAATGTGGAACTGAAACATTGTCTACAATTGCCCAGAGATATAATACACCTTAGCAAATGGTCTATGGAATAGCAACACTTGAATTTTTCATGGTCGCATGATGCTCCCTAAATTGGCAAGAGAGTAAGCACTGCTTGTGGTTGTCTACAGCCAAAGAGAACAACATGTGACCACTTTCATATCACTAAGAAATGACAGGAAGATAAATCCAATCTTTTTCAGCAGGGTAGGGTAGAGTTACACACAGCACTGTCAGAGATTTCAACACCATTTTCTGCTCAGACTACCTCTTGAACACTTCCTTGCACACTCACAGATTTGAGTTGACTGAAGGGTGAAAGAATTCAAATATTAAAAGTATTTAAAAATACTCAAGCAATGAAAACCTATCCGCGTAGTTCAAAGTTTCTAAAACACAGCATCCTCTAAAGTAGACGGCAATGTGCCTAGGATTACTGTTCTTGGGATAATATCTTGAATGTACAGCACTGTAATAAAGACTTGGCTATATAACACCAGACACAGGTACAAAGTAGAAACTTTCTGTAGCTCATGTGGTCCTGGTGACTCATGGTTTTATACACCCCATTAAATTGCAAAAGGCTCAAGGTCACAGCACCAGCTCCCATTGCTCCCCAAGTGGCAAGCATGACAGCAAGACAAATGGCAGAAATAAGGAGAGGACAGCATTCAGAGCCTTCTTACTAGGAACTGGAGTTGCAACGTGACCAAGGAAGGGCAAACACCACAGACCACTTTGTTCAATCCATAGACCCACATTCACCGACTTTGTTGTCTCCAGCACTGGAAGCCCAGGGCAACAAAGCATCTGGATTTGCGATGTTTCTTATAGCCTTTTGCAGTGCTATCTTAAGCCCAAATGAAAACTCTATCAGGATTATTTGCTGGGTCAACTGAGGCTAATTAATGAGCTCCTGGGCCTTGGCTATGTTTAGCCACTCTACATTGCTGGGATTTTATGTACCTGGAACAACTTACAATTTTAAGAAAGTCAGAAATCAGCCATATAACCTCTCAACAAAACTAACAAGGCCTCTATGGGCCATGAGCTATTTGCAGGATGGGAAGATGTGATATCACATCCCTTGAGGACTTCCCCAAATTTGATATCCTCTCAACACTAGGTTCTTCTCTGAGTGTGTATGGCAACACTGGGAGGCCTGGAGGATGTGAGTGGGAAGGCGGTGGGGGTTTGTTATGCTGGAAGACCCTGGAGAGGCAAAAGCCCACCCAGATAGCTGAGTGATTTTGAAGATCTGGGCTGGACATACCACTTTTCTTTGGAATCACTCAGCAATAACTTATGGATGCAGTCACTGAACTTATAAAGCTACGGAGCTGTAGAATCTGTTCAGCATATCCTTCCCCAGCATTCTAGGTGAAGTGTGCCATAGCCTCTTTACTCTGCACCACTCTGATCCTAGCATCACCACTGCACTTAGGCCACTGGAGGGATGTTACATGTCCTTCCCCTTCCACACTTTTCAAGGGTGAAAAACTTGTCTTAATTTCTTTCATCTCTCCAGCAGTCAGCGTGGTGCCTGGCACGTAGGAGATGCAAAATAATTGTTGAATGAATACACTGATCAATTAATTTTATGATAAGAAAATTGAAGGCTTTTGGTTAAAGCTAGCAGATTCATCAAGGGCTTTTGTTTCCTTCACCACCCAAGGACCCACTCAAGTGGAAATAAAGGAAGAAAAAATTCACTAAGGACAGAAGAAAGGCAGAGGTGACAGCAGCAAACAAGTTATTTCAACCAGTGTTCTGGAAGATGGAAAGCCCACACAGGAATAGAAAGAGACCTAGAGAGTAGAAGCAGCTATAACCTCCAGTGCCTTCAGTGGGAGAGACCAAGAGCCAGGAACTGAACCCCTGGCAGAGGCCCTGAGAGGGTCTGGCCTTGGAGGTACCAGGGATGGCGAAAGGCAAGGAGGGGAAGGTTCAGGGCTGAAAACAGGGGACTGCTTGAGAGGCTGACTATCAGGGACACTAAAGCAAGATACCAAACATAGTGGAGGGAGAAAGAAAAGGGGTGAGGACAGGGCTACAAAATGGAGGGTGAAAATAGAAAAATGCCAACTCCACTGCTTCCAAGAACACAGGCAGCCAGTCATGAGGATTCTTCTCTGATTCAGTTAAGTAGGCACAGAGAAAAGATTGCCAGATGCCGACATCTGGTGATTCCCTAATTAAATGATCTCCCCACAGTTAAGCGCATGGTTAACATGCTCCATCCAGGCCTCCTAGCAGCTTTTCATTGCTTTGGTTTTAAATATGAACCAAGAACAGTCAAGGAATGATCACCAGACATTGAATGAAAAGTCTTGAAAATGAGTGAGAGGTACCGAAACAAACAAATGGAGGGAACAGGACAGAAGGAAAGAAGGAAGGAAGGAGGGAAGGAAGACAGGGAGGGAGGGAAGGAAGCAGAGAGCAAAGGAGCAAACATAACAAGGCCTGGGAGGTTAATCGACATGCCTACTTACACAAAAGGTCCCAACAGGGCTAAGACCAGAAGCCCTGTGCCTGAGTCCTATTGGGCCAGCAAACTGATCACTAAAAAGCTGCTTGTCCTCTGATTACAATTCACTGCCACCATCTAGTTGTAACATTGGACTCCACACAGACCATCTTTTATAGCTTTCTTAAAAGGCCAACAAAGTTCTGTTATAACTTTCACATCACTTTTAACACTGAATTTGATGAACCAACAATTTACAAAGACCAACTTTCAATTCATGGCTAGTTTACTTCAGCTGCTGAAATAAATATTTCTTGTTGGCAATGACTCTTAAAAAAAAAAAAATCCTACAATTGCACATAACCAGCCTTTGAGTGGATCAACTTTTCCTTAGTTTATAGACACGTCATTTGAAACTTTTTCCAAGCCATAATTTCCATTACAGGGAAAGTCAGTACAAATTTCAGTGAGATTCTTGCTTTCCCAAATTCAATGTGAAATCCAGATGCAGTTAAGTGTTGCCGTAAACTTTATGAGTTAAATATCTAAAAGTCAGGGACACTGTGCAGCACAATAACACCATCTATTAAAATAAGCATTCATGTTCACATTTGTAGCCTGAGTTTTCCTGCCACAAGTGAATGAATAAACATTATTCAACCAAGACCCGTTTGAATAACACTCCAGGAGGCTGATTTATAAACAAACACAGTGCGTTGCAGCCTTCCCTATTTCTGGCAGTCTGGAGGGTTACAGTTATCAGAAATAGACAGTCCTGACTGGACATTTTCTAACTTTGCCAACCCATCAAACACCTAGGATCACTAGATGACTGCTGGATTTTTTTCTATAAGTATTAGCTGTGTAGCTCTATATCTTTGAAAATGGCACTATCGGTCCATACTCTTCAGTGGTGATGGGTGTAACAAGCTCTCACCTTGCTAGCTGTGACAAGAGAGCCTTCCAGAGACCACCATGGCTGCCAGGTATGCCTGCGAAGTACACAACCTGCACATCTGTATACAGCAGCCCTGGAGACTGGGATGCTGAGACTAAACAACAAGAAGGTTCTTTCAAACTAGAGTAAGGCTAAAACTTGGTCTCATTTAATCCCACATGCATATGTGCATGTGTATACACACACACACACACACACACACACACACACACACACACACACACACACACACACGCCTGCTTTCCCCAGAAATGAACCTGATGATGGATCCTAGCAGCATGCAATACACAAGACCATAAAGGAGCTTCCATGTGACCCTTGCCCATGAAAAGCATCTGTACGAAATATTTGGAAGAGAAGACAGCTGTTAGTGAGAGAGGTTAGGTGACAAAAAAAAAGGTAGAAAAATGAGGCTCTCAAATTCCTCTGTCAAGGCTGGGAGGGAAATACCTGTTTATGGAAAGGAGACTTTGCTCTCCTTCTGCCTAACACTTTTGTCTAGGAAATCTTACCCATCCTCTAAGCCTTTGGCCCATATGTGACTTCTACCATGCACTGTACTATACATGCTTGCAAATCTGTCCTATCACCCCACTAATATGGAAGCTCCCAAAGAACTGGGTCTTAGAAGCCACAAATCCTAAGCCCAGTCCTTTGAAGATCAGTGCCCACTGTGATGTATGCTGAACAAACAAATGAATGCTCTGGACATGCAGTAATATAAAGGACACAAAAACAGGCATCCAAGTTCAGTTCTGACTAGGAGAGTCACACAGACAGGAGAGGAAAACACACCCATGTGTAAATGACTATACCAGGGTACATAGATACTTACATGAAAAATACTTGCCATCAAGCACAGATGTTCAAAGGGTTACAAAATGATGCAAAATTCAGAATAAAAAGGGAGGGGGCAGATAGGGCTAATCTGGGAAGCCTTTACTGATAAATGGGAACTGAGCAGGGTTTTGAAGGGAGTGAGTAGCGGAGTCATTCACAGGAAACCTAAGAATAGCATTAAGTTTGAGGCAGAAAACACAGGGAAAAAGTCTGTGGGTGCTATAAAAAAAGAGCAGAGTTGAAGGGTCAATACCTATTAGTTGCAAAATATTTATAGAGATACTTCAGAAGAGGGGTTCTGAAACACAGACCATTTTGTCCCACACCCTCCCTCTACCTCCGGGATATTTGGCAATTTCTGGAGATAACTGGAGGAAGAGTGGGTAGAGGCCAAGGATGCTGCTAAACATCCTACAATATACACAGAGTAGCCCCTACAACAAATCATGATCTGGCCTAAAATGTTAGCAGGGCCCTGGCTGAGAAATCCTGCTTTCAAGATACATGAATATTTTGAGAAAGGGAGCTATTGCTCCTAGGTTGCTTCTAGGGGACAATTTCTGTTATTTTCTGTGGTCAAAATCAAGAGGCCAGAGGCTAGTCAGAAGGCAACAAAAGAAGAATGACAGAGAGGTTGTTTGGACCTAGATAAGAGCTGTGGCTTTCTTAATGCAGAAAACTGAATTCATTTCAAAAAAGACATACTGAATTCTTGTCATGTGCTAATGGCTTAAGGGAAAGTCTAAGTCAGTAGGTTCATAACTAAGTAAGAAACATGAGCACAATTCACAGTTTACAAAAATCCAAGACAACTTTTGATGTGTGTCAATATAAAGGAACATACTAACTGCTCTAGAAACAAAACATGGCTCCCTGTGAGACTTCTTGAAAGAACAATTTGCACGAGTCTTGAACCAAATCTACCATCGGAAAAGGTGAGAAAATGGTGATTTGAATAGAAAACCATTTGAGCAGGTGAGCAGAAATAGAAAAGAGAAGGGACTGGCAAGAAGTCGGTGGGGCTGGAGCTCAGCAAGAGACTTGACATGCAGATTGGGCGACACTATGGAAGGCTTAAAATGCTAAGAGTTCAAACTTAATTCTGCTGGGGATGCAGAGCCACTGAAGCATCAACTGATATGGTCCATGTTTTAGAAAAAAAACTGGTGGTGGTATAGAGAGTGGGAGAGAAACTGGAATCCAGAAATAAAAGATACAGTGAAAACAGAACTGGAGACACAAGATCTGAGTGTTTCATTATCAAAAATAAAGAAGTAACTAGAAAGTGACAAGGGCTTGATAGCCAAGAAAATGAGGTCTGCTTCTGATGTGTGGCAAGATATTTTGCAGAACCAAGAAGTAAGGGTCTCAAAGAAAGGAGAGATAAAGGGCGTGTGATACAGATAGGGACTGAAGAGCTGAAGAATCCCACCATAACACCACACATTCCGACAGGCAACTGAATCAGAGCATGTCCCTCAAAGCAAAACAATGACAAACTATAAAAACCCAGCTACCCTGATTAAAAACTTGGTTATCATATAACCATATCAATACTTGGCTGAGAACCTACTAGGCCCAGTAGAATTTCAGCAAGGATATAAAGAAATCAGAGGTTGCACCGCATTTGAAACCAAGTGAATGGTAAATTTCACAAGGGAGTGAATATAAAAGACTGGGGACGAGGATTAAAAAAGAATGGAGTTAAAAATGGCCCCAAGTTCAGTGTTTTAGTCATCTGGTACCAGAATCTCCAAGGTTCAATTGCCTCCTCTTTGGAAACCCTGTTCCCATGTGTTGATATTGTTTAGGATTACAATGCAACTCGAGCCAAGTCAACCTGCCACAGTCCAACACTAGCCATGTAACTTCTTTAAGCTTTAGGTTTTTTGGTTGTTTTTTGTTTTCTAATTTGCAAAATGTTGACAAGGATAGTACTTTCTTCTTCCCAGGGTTGAAATGAAGACTAAATTGGCAATGTGTTAGGGGTAACTGCTGCTCAGTTCTTTTGTCCATAAAGTGTTTTGAAATAAAAATCTGCACTGTTGAGGATTATCTCTAGTTTATGTGGCATAATGATGGGCACAGTGGCTCAGCTTGTTATCTCAGCACTTTAGGAGGCCAAGGTAAGAGGATTGCCTGAGCCTGGAGATTCGAGACCAGCCTGGGCAACTTGGTGAGACCTCCTCTCTACAATAAATCATAAAATCTAGTCGAGCATGGTGGCATGCATCTGTGGTTCCAGATACTTGGACGGCTGAGGCAGAAGGATCGTCTAAGCACAGCAGGTCGAGCTGCAGTGCCACTGCACTCCAGCCTGGGCGACGAGAGTGAGACTCCAAAAAATAAAAATAAAAAATAAAAAAAATAAGGCCGGGTGCAGTGGCTCAAGCCTGTAATCCCAGCACTTTGGGAGGCCGAGGTGAGGGGATTGCCTGAGCCCACAGCTTTGAGAACAGCCTGGGCAACTTGGAGAGACCTCATCTCCACAATAAATCAAAAATTAGCCGGGCGTGATAGTGTGCGCCTGTAGTTCCAGCTACTTGGAAGGCTGAGGTGGAAGGATCACAGGAACCCAGCAGGCTGACGCTGGGGTGGCTGTGAGTGTGCCACTGCACTCCAGCCTGGGTGGTGGAGTGAGACTCCAACTAAAAAAAAAAAGAAAACCTAAGAACTCATCATTTACATGAGTGTGGCACAGACTGCTGGCGGCTGCCCAATAGTCATTTTCCCTGTTCCTCAATGAGGCTTACCATGGCTGTCTGGTATAAAGGTCACATTTCCCAACATTCCTTGAGCCAGGTCATCCATGTGATCGAGTGTTGGCCAATAGGATGTATGGTTGCAGAAAGCCTCCTTAAAGGCGTGTGCCTTGCCTTGTGGTAGTTTTACTTCAGGCTGACTGGAAGAGCAACTGAAGCCTTTGCATTTACTCTGGACATGAGATAATCTTGAGAATGGAAATCAGACATGGTGAAGCAACACAATAGGAGTCTGGATCCCTGATTAGGTAAAGCCCCACACCGATCTTGGACTGACCACTTCCAGCTTCTTTAAAGTGAGAAAAATAAACTTCTCTTCTGCTGGAGCCGTTGTTATTTGAGGTTTTTCAGTTACTCAAAAGCAAACCAAACCTTAACCAAAACACAAAACAATCAGAATTCCATTTTATTTTGTTGGGGCCCAGGCTCTAATCTGAAGCATGAACTATTTCATGTCTTGCCTTATTTTTCTGAATTTAAAAATTAAAAAAAAAATATAGCACACTAAGCACAGGGAAAGAAAATCAGAGTAAAATCACACCTACATCACCACGGTGGTGAACTCTAAACTGGGATGGTTGAAGAATGGGAGAAAGAGGAGAAAAGCTTCATGTCAAATTATGGCTCCTTTGGTCACTTTAAGACTTTCTCCAGAATTAGTTATTAGTGGGCAATAATGAAGCAAATTGCACATGCATATTACTTCTGAGTTATGAACAATACAACCAGCAGTAACCTTTGAAGCTGTCAGGATCTTTTCAGGCAGGCAATTAAAGTGAAAAATGAGAGTGTGTGCAACTTCCATCACCCCATACCACATGTAATAACACCACCTACAAACACTGACATAGGAGTGAGACTCAATCTGAATATTTATTAATGCAGATCTGTTCCCATTTGTTCCTCTTCTTTTCCTGTAAACCATCCCACTCCCACCTGCCAAAAAAATATTTTTTCTTTAAAGGGCAGTTCTGATATCATGCATCACATGTACCTGAAACCTACATGCACAGCGACATCTCTCCTATCTGCATGGAAAGAAAAATCCTGCCTTTTCCCTTGACCAACATGTAAATTTAGGACAAGCTTAATTTTACATCTTGTCCTAAAGGGAAATCAGATGATAAAGAAGTAAACCCAATTAGGAAAACACAAAATAACCAAGATAAAAATGATCAACAATAATCAGTATTTATAGAAAGTCAAATATAAATTTCAAGTATTGGGTGCTAGGCATTGAAGGCCCCCCACCCACCCAACACACACATACAAAGGTTCTAGCTCTCAAGCAGACAAAACGCTAAAGGATGTGACTTATATTGATCTGCTATAAGAATGATCTAGTGTAAAAATATCAGCTGTTCTTCTAAAGTGTAGGAATCACTTACTGTTTGCACTCTAAGCACCTGGGCTTTAGAGAAATGGCAGGGATAAGCACAGGGGGAGGGAGGTGCCTGATGAGCTAGTTGGAATAGGTCTTTCCAAGCTGAGAAGAAACTCCCATCTGAGAAGTCTAAGAGTGGACCTAGGAATCCTGTCTCTCTCCTGTGGCTTCAGTCGTTTCTATACCACCAAGAGCCTAGAGGCCAGTGGCTCCCAGCCAGAAGTGCATGTCAGTATCACCTGGGAAACATTTTTTAAAATGTTGAAGTCTCTAGGACCCATTCCCAAAGATTCTAATATGTAACCAGGTTTGACAATTACTACCATAGACTCTGGAAAAGGGATAGAAAACTGGATGGGAAAGCTATTACACTAAACAGTTTACATATTTTTCTAAACTAAAAAAGGCAATTGTGATACTGAAAACAAATTATTGAAAGTGATTTAAAACTGTTTTTTTTTTTTTTTTTCGAGTTGGAGTCTCACTCCGTCACTCAGGCTGGAGTGCAGTGGCACACTCACAGCCACCCCAGTGTCGACTTGGTAGGCTCCGGCGTTCCTTCTGCCTAGCCTTCAAAGTAGTTGGAACTACAGGCGTGCACTACCATGCCCAGCTACGTTTTTTAAAAAATTTATTGTAGAGACGAGGTCTCACCAAGTTGCCCGGGCTGGTCTCGAACCTGTGGGCTCAGACAATCCACTTGCCTTGGCTTCCCAAAGTGCTGGGATTACAGGCTGAACCACCAAGCCCTGCCGATTTAAAACTTTTAAGTAAGTACAACATCCAGTGAAACCGTTTCAATCTAGACTTCACTTCGGGCTCAGTATTTTTCTGCATTTTCTATACAGAAAGTGTTAAGCTTAGTAATTATATAGATAAGCTGGTGTTTTCATATATTTTTAAAACCAAATCACAAACAACCCTTGAACTGTGAGTGATTTTCTGAATGTAAGGGTGTTCTGGCAAGACCTCTAGCTGGGAACCATTTATTTTTTTTGGTCATTAATTTTCTTCACAGTGTGTGCCTAAAATTAATAAGGCCGCATCACATGAGTTGTTCTGTGGCTCAGAATTTTCTGTAAGTCAGATTGGCCTGAACCAGTGTGGTTTTCCTGTGCTGTTATTATTCACCTCAGTAACAAATCAGGTCACATCCAAGCATATTAGTTTTGCATTTTGGAAGCCAGTTTCATCAAGGATTTGGCAAAAGGAATTGCCTCCATTACTTCCCATCTCCCAAGGAAGCCAAATCATTGTTTAAAAAAAAAAAAACCCCACAGAGAGAAAGAGCTGAACATCTGGATGCAGAGTGACCGGATGGCTCTGCCTAAGAGTTATCAAACACAAGCACACATAGGTCATAGCTTACTCAGATCCAAGTCTTAATCCAAGGAGTTCTGTGTGGCCAGCTAGGGGATCACGCATGCTGTTGCCGCACGCAGGTGGCAGCTGGGAACACAGCATTCAGGCTCATGGGCCACAGAGGTTATGCACTAGTTGGGGATTTATTGCTCCGATCTTGTACAGGTTGGCTGTGTGTTCATTCTACTTGCTAATGAGTAGGGCACATGCTGAGCCGTTATTCAGATTGATCTCGCTGATGGTGTGAATTTGGGCGTCTGGGAAGTCCCTGACCCTTCTCAGTTATCTGGCATCTGGCAGATGGCTCCTGACAATCTTGGCTTCTACACTAAGACTTCTGGGAAGCAACCCTGGATTTTCTGGTATTTTTTTAAAAAAATAAGCCTTTAATTTCTTTAGACAGGCAGCATAATATGGTAGTTACTGATATATTCTGCTACTTTCTAACTGTGTGACTTGAGCAAGTTTTTCAACTCAAGTCTCAGTTTTCTGATAGGGAATTCAGTGACTCATAGCTACCACATACTATGAGGTTATTAAGAGGATTAAAAGAGATAAGCCATATACAGCACAGAGCACAGCGGCTGGTATATGGTAAGCCCTTAATGAATCAATTAATTGTAGCCATTATGTACTATTACTATTTCAGGTAGCCAGGTCAAAGTATTTTGTGCTACATTGTGGGACTACAATTGTGAACAATCAATAGTTCTCAGATAGCAATAATAACTGATAATAAAGATATTATTACTATCACCAACTATCTACTATGGGTCAATACAGAATGAGTTGCTTTCCATGTGCAGTCCTCATGAAAACTCTGCAAGGGAGATATCCCTTGATCTGCCTTGTCCCCAAGGGAAAATATAAGACTCAGAAAAGGAAAGCCTTAAATCCAGGTTTGTCTGACTTCAAAGTGTATGCTATTTGACCATACCTGCTGCCACTCCTGAGTAGTAGAGAGAACTTGCTTGTTTCACAGAACTGAGTCCTATGACACTGTTCAGTATCAATGCTCTCCAATTAAACTACCAAGTGGCCTTTTATTTGTATTTTAATTTTTAAAGGTGGTTTTATCATATATTTTTCATAAATGAACATGGATATTTTTATAACAATATTAAAATAAGGCCAGGCATGGTGGCTCATGCTTGTAATCCCAGCACTTTGGGAGGCCAAGGTGGGAGGATTGCTTGAGTCCAGGAGTTTGAGACCAGTCTAGGCAACATAGCGAGACCTTATCTTGACCAAAAAATCAGAAAATTAGCTGGGCATGGTGGTGCACACCTATAATCCTAGCTACTTGGGAGACTGAGGTGGAAGGATGGCCTGAGTTCAAGAGGTCGAGGCTGTGGTAAGCCATGATCGTGCCACTGTACTCCAGCCTGGTGATGCCCTCAACTCAAAAAAAAAAAATTAAAATAAGCATCATATATTATTATTCACTACAAAGTTGTTCTTGTGTGACCCAACACCATCTCATATACACCAGAAGAAGACCAAATGCCTGGGCATCCTGCCTTGCCTATTTCCCATTCTTGAAGTGCTTTCCAACCATAGCAATGGGTCTTTGACAGCTCTATAGGTCCCAGAACAGTTGAGAGTATGATATTCCTGGTCTTTCCAATAATGTTCTATTAGCTTCTGATTATCAATGTCTGATTCCTGGCATAGAATTATATCTGGACCCTGAGGTTGCTCTTGGGGCTGGCGGGCAGGTAGCTCTCTGAATTAAGTGGTTGGTTTTGACCTCATCACCATGGTGTCAGGAATCAGCACCAAGGTTGAGCAGGTGACCAGTTGGATGGGGAAGTATACAAATCTGAACCATTTCTTTCTTTCTTTCTTTTTTAAGACATTTTTAAAGAGCAGTTTTAGGCTCATAGCAAAATTAAGAAGAAGACAGAGCGCTATCCCACATAATATCACACGGGCATTATCAGTAGTACCTGCGAGATAGTGGTTTTTTCCTCACTAAAAAAGTACTTTATGGGTAGAAGCATTGGAATGTGTTAGAAGCATTGGAATGCAACACGTAGACAAATTTTGATGAAAGTCAGAACCCATGACAAAGGCTGAAACATAGTTTACTCTATATGCATCTCCTGTGAAATTTTCTTTTGGTAACTGATCCTAAAAAAAACAAAAAACAAAAAACAAAAACCCCAAATTCTAGTCCAGGTTCTTACAATTTCTGGCTTATGACTTAGCAAGGTGGTTTCCTCGCCTGTGAAATGGAGATAATGATACCATGCACCAACTTCCTCACTAGCTTGAAGCAAGGATCACACATTTTAACTGAGCAATTCCATTATAGACTCTTAAGGCCCCACCTCAGCTGCCAAGATAAGGTCGTCTCAGAGTTATTATTCTCTCTAACAGGAATAATCTGATGCAGCCACGTTATTTATTCCATCAGTCTCTCTGGCGAACAATCTGTAGGAAGAGAAGGCTTAAACTCTACACAAAAATAGAAGCCTGACCTCTTTGTGTAAAGAACTTGATTTCATTTTACTTTGCTATCCCTGGAGCTTAAGTAGAGTGCATACAGGCACTAAGATTATGATTTTTCTCTTGAAAAAGTAAGGACCTTCATCAGAAAGTTCTTCAAAAGTTCTTCCAAAGAGCCATATGACTTTTCAGTAAATAGAGAAAACCTTCTGGCTAGCTTTCAGCTGAGTTTATTAAAAGCCATTCTGACTCACTACAAACTGTGTGATCTGCTAACTTGCTTTATACATAAAAGAAAAGCCTTTCCATTTATAAACCAGGACATATTTAAATGATGCTATCACATATTCAAGTCAAATGCAAAACTCTCTATCATAGGTAAGTAAAATAGACATTATCGAAGTAATCGTGAGACATCGGATTCCTCAGAGAAGTTCAGAAGACTTTTGGGATTTGATAAATGTTACTATCGGTTGAGTTTCAGGGCATGGAAGGCAGAGACTGATGGATTGTCTCAGCTTACTTAGGATGAGGTTTAATTCTCTAGACTGGGATTCAATACCATAAAGATACTGAGTCTTCATTTTGTTGTGGCTGGGCTTTAACAAGGAATGCAGAGATAACATAGACTTTAAAAAAATGTGAGTTGCTGAATGTCAGCATCCTGCCAGTCAATGTCTCCTCCCATCAGTCCACTTTCATACTTTAGCCAGTAATCTAGCTCAGTGTATTTTCAACATTTTCACTGCAACTCACCGTACAATTTACATGTATTTTAACCAGTAGGCCTCTCCACAGACCCAAATATACAAAAGTGTCACAAAACATTAGTCAACTGCACCATGTGCAATGCACCCTGATAATACTGCCCCATTTTAAAAAAACAGAGTTAGGGCAATCCATTAAATTGATTTTATTATCCACTAATGAGCCCCAAATGGCGTTTTTCAAAACAATCAAATCTTGCTAAATTACAAATCAATGATGTCATTCATTCAGCCCAATCCCACACATTGCTCTTTATTGCTTATACGGTAAAAGATTTAGGTGTAATCTAGAAGACAATTTGCAATTTGGCTCCATCAACCAAATTTTCCAAATCCATCTTCCTCTAGTTCTTTGCACACCCCCTACGCTGTCCTCTGCACACACCTTGTTTATTCTCCATACCTTTTGTTTGGCTTATCTTGTTTGCCCTTCTCTGCCCCGAAGTACTCTCTTCCTGTCTTAGGTTCCATCAATGGGAGGTGTCAGTAGGAAATCAGAGAGTGAAAGGAGTAGGCAGTGGGGTATGTTCTCCTATTCTCTCCTAGCCAGGCATGGCTTTGGAAGCAGGTACAATGTTCAACCTGGAACCACAGCTCCAGGAGGGTGGCAGCCCCTCTTCCAAGGCTGTTACTCTTTCCAGGTTCTGGTCACAGCATCACCTCCCCTTCCCCTTCAGCTTCCCCCTATTGCTAGGTCCTGGGTGCCTCAACATCCCTTACCCTGCCACACCCCTATAATACACCCAGTATCTAACTCTCTTCTGCTCTTGGGACCCCAAGTGATGTGCTTTTGTAACATACGCTGTTTCTGCTACCTGGAACACCTCTTCCTCACCCACTTCTCTGAAGTCATCCTCAGATCCATCAGCCAAAGCCCACTACAAATGCCTCTCCAAAGCATTCCATGAACCCTCATTGCAGAATTTGCCTTAGTAGATGGGTCTACTCAAAGGATGAATTACATTTTAAAAGGACTCAGCTCTTATTCCCAACGGACTCAGCTTTTCCAAAGCCTATTTCTCTTCTGCCCCCAACACTTAGTAGCACAAGGGTTGGCAAGTAACTATGATTACTGAAAGAATCCATAAATGAAAGAAAGGTAATAGGATTCTTAATTATTAAATGACATCATATCCATATGCTAGTAGGTAGTATTGTTTAACGAGAGTATCTAGAGGCAGCTTCATCTGGGTTCCCATTCTAGGGTGATCTATTTTCTCTAAATGTAGCTGCTTTCTGTGTAGGGAACCTGCTATCTCTCCCAGTAACTAGCTGGCTCCCCACAATCTCACCTCACCTGGCAGGGTGTTTTCTGCCTATTATGCTAATTAGATTGTACTTGAAAGATGTAATTATTGCTGCAACCCAAGGAAATAATTAATGGCCAATTTTAGTGGGCAAAATATTCATTAATCAAGTCAACAGACATGAGACCTGCAGAGTTTAGGAAAAAGGTCTGTAGAGAGAAGGAAAAAAAGATAATCACCTGAGATTTCTCCTTTCCATAAGTATAGGTTAAATCTATTCAATTACTGTCTTCTGCAAGTTTACATTTCGGATTTAGTCCAATGACCCTAATGAAGCCTAGATTTAAACTTTTGAGTTTTAGAATATATTGAACAACAGAATTAAACTGTTTGATCATTTTATTGCACAAAAAGGAAGGGATAAGGAAAAGATAACATGAGTCCTATACTTGCTCTGTTTAAAGTGTTCCTTCACTCAAGGGTTTCTGTATACTACAAATGTCAGTCTCTGTTTTCTTCTACTAAAGGCAGGGAGGAAGAAGGTGTCATGATGAGAACACCATCGAGCTTGGTGGATGTTTACACCATCTTCGACCCTTATAAACACATAGCCCTTCAAATCTGAGGGTGAGAGGTCATTTTAAGTTCTTCTAACACCTTGGTAATCAGAGCCCAGGGAAATATTTGCCAAAAAAACAACACAGTGATCCAGAGATCAGATGAAACCCACACCTACTATTAAAAGATCCTGCAATCCCAAAGAGCATGGCCCCTCATAAAAAATGATAAACAAACCCCTCCAGCCTCTCCCCACAGCCCTTCTTCTCAATGTTCTTTTATAACATTCATGTTCTTAGATTCATGTCAACTATATATTCCTAGATTGGTCTCCCCATTACATTATAAGAGGCTTAAGGGACAGGAGATGGGTCACAGAAGGCAGCAAACACGACCGACAGTCGAGTTTATTTTTTAAGTCCCAAAATATTTCCATGTTTTCATTTAACTTAAAATGCTAACAATCATATTCTAGCCTCGGCATGCCCATAAAGTTGTTTCACAGTCCAGGAAAAAAAAATTTAAGTAATGTTCACCATCCACATCTTAACAGTCTGGATGCTGAAGCATTTTTCATTCAGAGTAATGATCTCCAGGAGTAAAAATAATATAATTATAACCGAACTACTTGGTCAGCTAAATCACAACCAGAAATGCACTGGTATGTATTTCATTCACTGTGTCAAAAAATCTTCATTCTGAACCATCAACATAGCACTAAATTTTGATCTGTCATTGAAAACAGGTCACTTCTATTTCTGGCTTACGGCATGGTAACAGGGTACAGCAATTGGCAAAGACAGCTAATATTTCACATTAAATCTCCCCACCTGACCTTCTGAATCAAAAATGGAAAGACTCGTGAATAAGGAATTATTTATTATGTAAACACTCCCCTTTCTTTAAAAAAAAAAAAAACAAACCCAAAGCCTTCTTAATCAAAGCATAGAAAGAAAGAACCAAAATTCTTGGGGAGCAAATCTGTTGTTGAGAAGATGGTCACTGAAGGCCACTGCAAGGTGTGAGCTGCACCCTTGGGCTGTCTCCTTTTCAAGAAGGATAGGACAGAAGAAGGAGTTCTTAGCACGTAGGTGGTCTCTAAGACAAAGGCAGAATAGGACTTTCCAGAGGGAGGAAGAACTACAAAATCAAAGGGTGTGGCCTCACTGGCCCTCTGCTACCCATAGTAGCACTGAGGGTTGAGATGCAGACAGGATGAATTTGACACATTTTGGAAGAAAGCAATGTTTTCTGAGCTGCTCCTCCATGACCTGTTTTGAAATCACTCGTGGATTCATATTTAAATCATGTTTTTATCTTCCTTTTAGTTTACCTTTAAATAAAACTTTGAGAAAAGTTTTGCAGATACTTCCCCCTCCTTCACTGGCAACCCAAGCCTGGGTAGAGTGACCCTCCCATGGGAACCCTCTAGCAGGCCCATTTTCATGCTTACCACCTAGCTTGAAACCTTTTGACGGTGACTGACTTTCTCTCCCCTAGGCCAGCGTTTCTCAGTCTGGGGAGGTTTATAAAGTAGTCAGTCACCACAGCCCCAGTGATCTTGATTTAACTGATCACTAAGTAGGTGCCTGGTATGCAACCCAGTTGATTCTAATGTACAGCCTGGGCTGAGAACCACTGCTGTGTTAAGCTCCCTGAGGACAAGCCCTGTGGCTGTTCGCTTTTGAATCAAACTTAGCACAGAACCTGCTAGCTATATATTAGTTGAATGGATAAAAGAATGTTGTCCAGTGATTGAAGAAGAAAGTGGGGGGGGGGGAAACTAGGAGGGCCATTCAGGATGGGTTACACGTGAAGAGTATAAAAGAGCATCTCAAACTTGAGTGTGCATCAGAATCACCAGGAAGCCTGCTACAAGGCAGGTTAGGGGGATGGGGCCTGAGAATTTGCATTTCTAACAAGTTCCCAGGTGATGCTGGTGCTGCTAATCCCAGAACCCCACTTCCAGAACCAGGGCACTGAACTGGCCTAAGCAGCCTGGTAATAGATTAGGTGACACACAGTAACATGTGATAATCTGGGGCTGCAGGCATCTCTAACTAGGTGGCCAAGGACAGTAATTCTATCAGCGACATCACAAGGAGAGATTGCATGGGTCTTTAATCGTATCTGATTGCTGGCCACAGCCAGAACAGGGCTGAGGAAATCTTCCCTTTGGACTGTGATTCCAATTCAATCGACAGTCTTTCATTTTCATGGCTTAAGTATCTGAATCATCCATCACGTGTCTACTACCATTCAGAATTAAGATGTGGCTAGCAAGAATAACAGACTGCCATCAGTATCTAAATAAAAATTACAGTACATTTTACTAGAAATAGGCCCAAGATCAAATTTTCCGAAAGCAACCAGTGGCAGACTTAGGCCAGAAAACAAACCCATGGCTGCTTGTTAAATCAACTCAAGCACTAGATTCTACAGCTGTAAAAATACAGTGGTTTAAAATCCAAGCTTCTAATAGCCACCCAAATAGATGCTATATTAAAATGGCTTGGTATTGCCAGTTAAGAAATTTTTTTCTTAAGAGACAAAGGAAAGGAATAAGGAAAACGTCAACTGCATTAGGTTGTTCTAAGAGGGCACTGATTATTGGTTCTCACTGACATTCCAATCACACAAGTCACTGGAAGTGACACAAATGGCAAAGTGGGAGTAACCCAGGCAGGGGTTCTCTCTCCATTTCTAGTTATCTGTCCTATGAATTCTAGCCAGCAGTAATAAATCTGGGTGTCAGACAACTGAATGCCTTTGGGTTGTGAGACAATCTTTGAGGAGTTTCTGGAGCAGAAGTAAATGGGGAATTGTGTTCTTTGAAAAAAAAAGTACTCTCTTATTAGGTAGAGAGTAGCATACAGACAGTGGGCTCACCACAGGACAATGATCAAATCTTAGGTTTACACAGAGCAGTGGTTCCCAAGTGTGGCTCAGAAACTCCAGAAACTGTGTGTGTGGTTGGGGGAGGGGAGAAGGAGGCAAGGGAGGGGGAATTGCAACCTATATTTTAACAAACATCATGTTAAGTATTCTGGCACAGCCTAAGTTTGAGAACTACTGACACAGAGCTTCAGAGTCCTTAAAACATCTTGGTGAAGCTTTCCTTAGACAATTCCAACTTTGTGGGGAAGATAATATCCATTTTAGAAATTAGAGAACTGAACTGAGACAGCCAAGAGAAGCCTAAGGAGACATGATGACCAAATGTAATACGGAATCCTGGACCAGAAAAAGGATATTAGGGAAACATGAAGGAAATCTGAATAAAATATAAACTTTAGTCAATAATGTATCAATTTAATTCATTCATTGCAACAAATAGACTGCAATAATGATAAGACATTAATAATAGGAAACACTGGTCATGGGACTACGTGAGAGCTTTGTAGTTCTGTAAATCTATAACTATTCTAAGATAAAACGTTTGTTGAAATCATTAGGGAACTGATGCTCTGAGATACCTGCTAAAACAAGGTCATAGATACACAGTGGGTGCTGTTGCATTATTTTCTGAATGTTTAAAATATTTTTGAAATATTTTTAAATTTAAAATATTTTATAATTTGAAACTATAAAAATTAAACATTGGCCAGACACAATGGTTCACGCCTGTAAGCCTAGCACTTTGGGAGGCAGAGGTGGGAGGATTGTTTGAGCTCAGAAGTTCGAGACCAGCCTGGACAACATAGGGAGCCTTTTTCTCTACAAAAAAATCAAAATATGAATAGGGCGTGGTAGTGTGCACCTGTAGTCCCAGTTATTCGGGAGGCTGAGGCAGAAGGATTGCCTGAGCCCAGGAAGCCGAGGCTGTGGTGAGCTGAGATCATGCCACTGCACTCCAGTCTGGGTGACAGAGAGAGACCCCCATTCCCCCCCAAAAAAAAAAACATTAAACATACTCAAACAGCTTTTTTTCTTTTTCCCAAAAAGGACTGGTGTGTGTTTGGACAAGGATCCTATACGTGAAGCACTGCCAGAAACACACCCTTATCTGACTAGTTCCTACAGATCCTTTTTGTGTGATCCCTCTTTGCACTGCTAACTCTGTCACCATAATGGAGACCTGCCCACCTCCCAGGATTATCCCTGAAGGATAACTGTGAAGGAGGTGATCCCTCCTCCTCCTCAGGCTCTCTCCTCACATTCACCACAGGCCGCAACATTTCATCATACTTACATTTCCAGAGGGCTAGTCTCAGCTAGACCTCTTCTCATGGCAGCTGAGAGGTGATTTTGAGTGCTACTCCTCAAAATAGCAAGCGTATTTTAATGAGGACAGTACAGAGCCTCTGAGCCCCACAGGAGGATGCTGCATGGTGAAAGGCTGCCTAAACCTTCAGATCAGCCCCTTGGCCATTTACCTATGTCCTTCCTTTGCTGCAGACTAGACTGCGTTTGGTCAAGGCCCAGCCCCTTTGGCCCAGCGGCCTGTGACTCAGCAACACTTCCAAGGCCAGCCCCAGAACTCTTGATGTCACACAAAGTAATTTACTTATCACTTTCTCAAGTTTCCCAACCTCCGAAAGAGTTAAAAGCAGGTGGTAAAATCTCCAGAATGGGGATCTAGGAGAAAGAGAGCTAAGAGGCCTAGACAACCCATAAACTGAATTTTAATCCCTGGAATAGTGGGACATTTATGGCTGCCCACATGTTCCTGAGACTGACTGTTTTCACTCCACTGTTTTAATGCCAATACCAAGGAATGTGTGTGGCAGCCTGCCTTCCCCTGACACATTTGCCTTGGGTATCACCTGGGCCAAATGAGTGAGAATGAGGGCAGAGGGGCCAAGGGGACATCATTTGTGAGTTCAAAAAACACACAAAGCTTACCAAACACATCAATACCATGTACCGATTGCCAATTAGTTCCTCCTTGCCCTTACCTGTGCCGCTCTCTCATTTTTGACGGCTCTCCCTCCACCCCTCAGTAGAATCAAACCCAACCTCTTACCCAAAGAGCCCACTGAAGTCCTATATGCAGCCTGAGGGTCCTCTGCTTTCTTTTACATCATTCATTCAACACCTCCTATGTGCCAGGTACTGGTCTAGGCATTAGAAAGATAGCAGTAACAAAACCCAGAAATCCCTTCTATCATGGGGTTTACATGCTAGAAAGGGAAAGGGTCAATAAGCACAGGTGGAAACTCCTAGGAAGGAAAGTAGAAGGGAGGATAGAGAGTGACTGTTGTTCTGGCCCCTTCATTGGCACTTAGCATATGCCATTATTTTACATTATTGCCTCTTCAGCGAGATACTCAGGTCTTGAAGGACAGGGGCTGATTCGAGGTTTTTTAAAGGCATAGAATTGTGCATGCAGTAGCTGTTCAGCCCATTCTATTGAAGAAGGAACTGATATAATGCAGCTGATTCACATTTTTAGAACTTCAGGCCTTCTGGGTGCAGAGGGGAGTAAGGAGATGAATTAGTCTGTGTGGAGTCACAGGTCACAGTGAGTCATCCATTCTGCACTCTTTATTGAGCAGCCATGTCCTGGGCAATGAGAGCAGCACGTGACTCTCCAGTGAAATCCTGCCCTCAATACTTGTACATTTTGGTGAAAAAGATCCAAGGTAAATGATCGTAGCTATGCAGGAAATGGGCAGGGAGAGGAAAAGGAGAAAACACAAGGAGGTCGGGAAAGGCCTTGTGAGGAGGTGGTGGTTCAGCCAAGTCCTAGATGGATGGGAAGGAGCCAGTGGGGCCAAGGGCAGGATGGGAGCAGGCTGGGACAGCAAGAGCAAGTTCTTGGAAGAGGTGCCTGCGAGGCAGAGGCCTGGAGGTGGGAATGTGCTGGATGTGCTATCGGTGTGGGGATGATGCAGGGTGAGGCGGGAGCCAGCCTTCACAAGACCTGTGGGCCACCGTTGGGCGTGTGGAGTTTATTCTAAATGCAATGGGTAGCACAAGGGGAGTCCAAGCAGGAGGGAACATGAGATTTATATTTTAAGATCACTCTGACAAGATCGCCCAGATTCAGAGTGACCACATGTCACAGTCTGTCAGGAACAATGCCATTTTATGCCTATTAGCCCAGCATAATTATTAATAGCACCCCATTTCATTCTCCAAAGTTTTGCAGATTAGGGGGAAAATGACACAGTCATCCTATCCAGAACCCATTATTATAACTAGTATGATTATGAAACCTGATCTTCTCTGTGCCAATCATCCCCCTCCAAATACAGCAGAAGCTGGATACAGCTATTCTAGAATGAAAACTTAAGCCTGTCCTCCAGCATCAGAATTATAAAAAGGTTCCACTGTATTCTGTTTCTTTTTTTTTTTTTTAAGACAGGAAGAAGAGAAAATTCTATAAACATCTCTCCATGATGTATCCCATATTTCACGGCTGCTGTAAGGAGAAAACTTTTCCACAGATCAAATCTAAAACGTTCATGGTTCAGTTGAAGTCTGTCCTCACTTGATATGGACAAAAAGGGCCAGTCATTGCTCTCTGTGCAGAGATACTGAGAGTCCTGTTCTCCAGGAAGCCTGCCAAAATCACCTCCGAGGAGCTCCAGGTTACATAACCCCTGTTGCTCTAACCTCTCCGCTCAGGTCTTATTTTTCAAACGTTTAGTCATCCTTGTGGCTCCTCTGCTTATCCATGCCAAGTTCTTCACACTAACACAGTAGTTTTAAATTTATATTCCAGAAGCCCTCTGCTATTTTCCCTACCAAATCTTTCCAGAAGCTTCAAATCTGTTCTCCTCTGCATCTAAGCCATAGGTCAGGAAACTGGAAACAGTCTTGATAGACCACGCTATACCTCCTGTCTTGCTTCCACCTGTCCTCCCTGGACCAGACCACCTAAAGAGAGGATTAAGCATAATCTTACCACATCTGGGCTACAAAGAACGTATGGGTGGCAACCTCTGTTGGCCCGGATTATATCCCCTTCTCATATTCCATCTTAGAATCTCAGAATGTCAGGGCAAAAGTGACCTTAGCAACACTCTTTTCATTTAGTAGATTTATGAAGGCTGATCTCATGAATACCTCATAGAGGGGACGGAACGCTTGGCAACCCCCACTCTCCCATCCACTCCTAGGAAGTTACCACCCTCTGATGGGCTTATATTGACCTGTCCATATGTATCATTTCCCACACCCCTTCTTTACTTTATATTTTTAAAGTCTTTGTATGATTCACAAGATATTGTTTTCCATGTAGCCAGGACTCCATGTAGATATTAGCTGAACAGAAGCTTAAATGGATTTTTAAGGGTCTTCCCTGGTCTGTTTATAATACAGATATTTAAACAAGAGTAACACTACCAGGCTTTGAGTGGTCATAAGCTCTGGGGACAAACAGACCCAAGCCTAGATTCAGGTTATGTCACTAATTTACTTGCCAGGAGTTGACTGACTACAGGAAAGGTATTTCATCTTTCTGAATCAGAAAAAATGGATATAGTACATCTACCTCTTTATGAGGGCAAAAAGGCTTAACTATGTTGTATGCAAAGTCTTCCCAGATACATGTTCTTTCCTGAGGAACATTTCCCCTTTTGCTTGCTTTGCTTAATTAATATGCATTCCAGCTTTATTCACTATAAGTTAAGCTTTTACCAAAAAAGAAAAAAAAATTCTAATAGTACTCTCTTTACCAGAGATTCCACTTTTTCCCTCATCCCGAACTACTTAAATCCCTCCTCTTTAGATAAGAGATAAACAATGCTGTAACTTACATAATTTTATGAATTGTTAAAGGAGAGTGCTGAGATAACACCAAAATGGGAGAATTCCTGCAGTGACTTGTGACGTAGCAGGAGTTAGGAAAGTATTTAAGTTCAGAGAGAGAACTAAGAAAAGCCTTCTGATGAGGTGTGAGTCAATGGAAAGCTGCGCAGGAAAAATTAATAGAAAATGCAGTCTGGGGGGTGATGCTGCTGCATAAGGAAACAGGAGAGGCCAGCCAGCCAGCATCCTGCACCAGGATTTAGAAACCCAGGGAAGCATAATTTTCAGTCTATGCCACCCAGGACTGATACCATACTGACATCTTGTGGTTACACGTATCCTGACACTTAGGTGGCCCCGTAGCCGACACTGACATACATATTAGTATTACAACCAGCTCTTAATGTTGCAGCAATGAACTAACTTCAAACATTTTATCTGCCACAAGCTCGCTGTTTTCACACTGCGAAAGTGGAAGTGGGGGAAGGAAGCTGCCGCTGGGTCATGATGCTGGCATTTAGACTCCAACTGCACCAGCACTGGGGCCTCTGATAAACGTCCTGTGTTCAAGCACTTGCACCTCTTGGCTGAGCACTTCTTATCAGGTACCCCGAGACTTTGGTAGGAGAGTTACTAACACTTACTGGTTGTTTTAAAAGTGAAATGAAAACTGCAGCCAGAGACTTCAAATACCAACCGAACCACCTCCTCACAAATGCTAAGAGAGAAAGAGCAGGAAATAGAAAAATAACCTGGTTCTTTGGAATTTCAAAATTAAATTTCTCTTCACAAGCATTCCCCAGAGTTATGCCAGAAATCTTCCATCTTGCAGAATCCCAGATGATATTGCAAGCCTGCTGCATGCAAAGACTTGGGGAACACTAGAACACCCCAGAGGGACCACGGTCCAATGGGTGGGGCAGAGCCCCCATCACCATGAAGCAAAGGAGACAGGGAGATGGGCAAACGCGGGCCAAGAGGGCTGGAGTGCAAGGCTTCCAAGGCGGTGCAGCACTTCATCCTTTAGGACAGCAGTGTGGAGCAAACCAAGGTAGACAGGAAGGCATTTATGGCAAGGTGGTAAAAGTCACAGACTTCAGGAATCAGAGGAAACAGGACTTCATTCCCAGGTCCATTGCTCCCTGACTATCCATCTGAATATGCTTCCTGAGCTCTCCTGGTCTCATTTTCTTCATCTGAAAAGTAGGGGTGAACATTCCCACTGTAGTTGTAAGGAATGAATGAAATAATGTGTAGAACTGACAACTCAGCATACACTAAGGACATACCAGTGAGGATGACAGCTGTTAATGGCATCAGGAGTGGAGTGATGGGCAGGAAAAGCCACCGTGGCCAGCCAAACTCAAGAGCAGATGAGTACAAGGTGGATGCAGGACAAAGACATGGCAGGGGGTGGAGGGAGGGGAAGTCAGAGGGTGGAGGCCACTGGACACCAGGCTGAGGCATCTGACCAGCTCTGGCTTCCTCTGTGGCCCCCAATGTGTCATCTGACTCCTCATGACTTAGGGTTTTGTTTTTGGTTTTTTGCCTCTTTATATCTTCTCTCCCTAGAGAGGTTACTTCAGCTTCTTGAAGGCACAGGCTACATCTCCTCACTGTGGGCCCAGCGGAAGGCCAGGGCAGAGCAGAAACTCAGCGAGCATTTGCCTGCCACTTCCAGTACTGGGTCACTTTTAGCAAATTCATTAACCTGTTAGTCAGCAGGTTCCTTTTCAGTAAAATCCAAATAAATAGCAATACCTGCCTTCTTTGGTTGCTGTGAAGATTAAATGAGATGATGCTAGTGGAGTGACAAGTTATCCGGGAAGAGCTCAAACAAAATTACAATCAGAACCACACCTGCTGCCATCCTAGTAGGCAGTTTCATAGAAAACATGGCAGAATGTATTCTATGAATCCCAGTCTCAAAGTCCTAAGGATATCCTTAGGGTAAATGAGAGAGGACTGCACATTACCACCACAGAAATATTTTCTAGGAGATTTGTTAAGAAAATTGGATTATCATCTTAATTTCTCGGCATTATGTAACTTCCCAGTTCTTAAGTATAGCTTCCAAAACACACCAGGGCAGTACTGCCCTTAACTGCTTTTCCAGACAACATCTTTTCAAATTTCCATGAAAAGAATGTGGCTGGCACCACCTCATCCTGAACATCCTAACAAATGGATAAAATCTGCTGCAATGAGATGGTTTAGCCCAACATCTCTCTGCTGCCAACAAGATACAGCTATAGTTTTTGGCACTAAATAGGGCACAAAAATATCTTCTTCTAAAAAACAACCTTTATGCTTTTGGTTGGTCTTAGCAAGTAACAGATGACTACAGAAAAATGGAACATCTTGAAAATTATGATAAGCAAAAATTACCCATAATCAACTATACAAAGGTAGTTCACCTTGTGCATTTTGCTATATTTCCTTCCAGTCTTCTTTGTATATATATATATATTTTAAATGAAGTAATCTTTTCACTTATTATAACCTGAAGATTTTATTTTATTTTTAATATTTATTATTTGTTTATTTATTTACTTTTAGTGGGGTCTCACTCTGCTGCACAGGCGTAATCATGGTTCACCACAGCCTTGACATCCTGGGCTCAGGCAATCCTTCTACCTCAGCCTTCCAAGTAACTCCCACAGGTATGCGCCACTATACCCAGCTATTTTTAAAAAAATTTTTTGTAGAGACAAGGTCTCACTATGCTGCCTAGACTGATCTTGAACTCCTGGGCTCAAGCAATTCCTTTGCCTTGGCCTCCCAAAGTGCTGAGATTACATTGGCATGAGCCACTGTATCTAGCTAAGATTTATTCAATATTTCACTATTCATAAAAATTACTGAATACACATTTAGTATATATAGCTGTGCTCTATGCTAAGAGGTTGTGAGAGACACATAAGATCAGGCCCCTGTTCTCCAGAAATCTTTGCTTTAGCTAAGCATACATGACAAACATATAGGAAAAAGAAAGACTGTTATACAATTGCAATTGAAGAAAGGGGTAGTACAAACAAAAATGTCTGTGAGTGGTTCAAACCCAGAAGAGAGTACCATGGCCTGGAATAGTCATGAAGAAAGAAATCTATAAGTCCAACCATAAAGTACCGTAATTCTATAGATATCTTTGAATTGTTAATGACTCTAATAATTTACCCCCCCTTCCCCAATAAGCAGAATGACAGAGTCAGTGAAGTTCTTCTCATTGCTGTGCCTTTGCTATTACAGACAAAGCTGAGGTCTACAAAGTTGTTTTTCCAAAACGCCATACATGAGAGTAAAAAATTCAGAACAATTTTCTAATTATGTTTCTATTCATGAGGAAAGCCAGGGCTCTGAGTGAAAATCCAAAAGTTTTCTGATAAATTAAAAGTAAATTCTGAAATTCCAGATTCCCGGTGTCTAAATAATACCTAATGCAAGAATTAGCAAGCACCTATCCCACATATGTTCTTGAAGTTTGGAACCACTTCTCAACCAAGCTTAATTCCTGGGGAGAGCTCTTCCTGCTTAACTTGTATTGACCTACTTACTCATTAAGGAAATACTAATGAGTATTTTAGTGTCTGTGGTAATGAGTCCACCACTAGCAATACGAAGGTGAAGTTACACATGGATAGGTTCATGCCCTCATGGGGTGGACAGTTTAGTAGGAGAGAGGCTGCCAAATAAACAGACAATGACAACTCAATGTGACAAATGCTGTGGATAAATTAAGCTATGTCAAGGACTACAGATGCTATGGATAAATGCTATACTAAGAAATGAATACCAAGAAGGGGCATTATATTAACCAAGGCTTGGAGAATCATAAGAGGCTTCTCAGAAAAGATGATATTTATGTTGGAGGAAGAATAGCAGCCTGTCAGGAGAAGCAATGAAAGAGACGTCTAGGAGACAGAACAGCACGCAAGAATTTCTAGAAGAGAGAAAAAACATGGTGAAGGAGTGGAAAAGAGACATTCAGAATGTCTGGATCAGAAAGAGGAAAAGGGACGATTCTGGTGAGAGATATGCATATGCATACAGAACTACGTGTGCGCGCGCACACACACACACACACACACACACACACACACACACACACACACACACACAACTTTTAGACTTCAAAACAACCCTACCATAATTATCCTCATTTTAACAGATGAGGAAACAAGTCGGAGGAACACTAGCTGGTGGTAATAATAAATAGCTAAAGGATCCTGAACAGAAGACAGACAAGATGAGTTTTGCATCATTGGAAAACTACTGTTGACGCAGTGTCAATGGTGCTTTGGAGGGGTCCAGGGTGGAAGTTAAGGGTGCCTGTTAGGAAGTGATGATAAAAGCTTTACCAAGCTTCCTAGACCAATCAAAGGGCTCATTTTCTGTCACTTGACATGCAATGCCCTGTGCCTGCAACCTGAGAGATCACTTGACATGCATCTTTGCCCTCAGGGAGTTACCAGGGAAAACAAGCATATCGGGACACTGGAAGCTCTCTGCAGCTCTTGGCCAGGCTCCCATAGGGCAGTTACTTCCTAAGCACCATGTCCAGCAGAATCATAGGTGGGAGTCCTCCTTAGTAAGATGGCCAAGCTTCTCCCAGAAAGAGGAAGCCCTGACTGCAAGGAAACAGCTACAGCCCTAGCACTTCTCTGGGTCTGACCAACTCAGGTCAACAGTCTCACCCCTTCCCGCCTTCTATAGCCCACTGTTATGACCAGGCGACCCACCAGCTATGTCCACACGGTACTGCAACTGTACAGGGCTATTCTTGGCTTGATCTCATTCCTCCTCTCTTGGAGTTTAGCTACTTTGTCACCGCCTTACTGGAAAAAAAATGCCACTTACCAATGATTCTTTTTTTAAGGAAACAGTAGTTCTCAATCTTAACATTTATCCAGTCAATGCCTTACTCTCTTTTCCTCAAGAATATGAGTAAGGAAGGGAAATTAAACTTTTCAGTGTATCTAACAGGCTCTGTACAGCAACATCTTATCTAAATTTGTACAACGATTGTGAGAAAACAATATGCCTGTCCTCATAAAACATGAAAACACTGGAAAAGGTAAATTGACTTGCCTGAGTCCACACAGCTAAATAAGGCCACAGGCAGGCTTCCAACCCAATTCTGACTCCAAGTCCAGCCCCATGCTACCACATCAGTTAATTCTTCAGAAAGAAAAATAGGTCATTCGAACATATATTATCATTCTCGAGTTGGCAGATAATGTGTGTCCTAGAGAAGGCTGGTCAAGAGAACAATCAGGGATTTAAGATTCAACTTTGAAATTATACCCTTAGCTCCTAAACCTTCATTTCTGGTTTGCTGGTGTATGTTGTCTTGTCAGTATGGCCTTTGCAGCACCAGAGGTTGGATTGATGTGAGATGGAAAGATTTTTGGCTAGGCATCTGAGACTCAAAATTCTACACTAGTCTTTGATAGTAGCTACTGGTTCATGAAAGCTGGGGTGGAGTTAGGGTAACTGTAGCCAAATGCATACTGTTATTATTCTACACCTGCCCACAAAATGTTGCCAAGGCTCTGGTAAATTGAGGTTGGGTTATATGTCAGTGAAGGGTAAGTAGAGTGATCATATATTGTCCAAACCACTGGGGCACCTCTGCGAGTGAAAAGAAGTATTATTGGTAATGACATCAGGCTGGCTGGGTGTGGTGGCTCACACCTGTAATTCCAGCACTTTAGGAGGCCAAGGCAAAAGGATTGCTTGAGTCCAGGAGTTGAAGACCAGCTAGGGCAACAAAGCAACACCCCGTCTCTACAAAACATAGAAAAATTAGCTGGGCATGGTGGTGCTTGTCTGTAGTCCCAGCTACTTGGGAGGCTGAGGCAGGAGGATCACTTGAGCCCAGGAGGTTGAAGCTATGGTGAGCTGTGATTGTGTCAGTACACTCTAGCCCTGGCGACAGAGGAAAACCTTCTCTCAAAAAAATAAATAAAAATAAATTTAAAATATCATGACACCAGAACAAATGTGTAAACTAGGTCTGGCCAGAGTAAACTAGAACTTATGGTCACCCTGGTCATAAGGAGCCCTTTACCTTCTAGCTTAAGACCAAGTTTACAGCAAGTCTAGAGGCTCACTGGGTCTGGTCCCCTGGGCTCACCACCTCATCCTATTGCTAATAGCAACAAGTGGCTTCTAAAGACAAATATAAGGAGAAATAGTCCAAAGGAAGAAAAGCAACAAAAAGCATTCTTCTCAAAAGCTCAGAGCTGGTCTACACCACCTGCCCTAAACTTTGGGGAAAGAGTGGAGGCAGCCTGTTTTCCTTACTATATCTAGGCCTAGGGCCTAGCAAATATCCTTCCCAAAAGAGGAATATAAGCAGAAGAGAAAGAGAATGTAGTACATACATTCACAAGAACTTTGAACTTTTGGGGCACCAAACTGACAGTTCCTGGCATTTATGGTTCAATAACAGCCCTGATTTTGAACCTATGCCAGTGTCTTCCTCCTCGGGGCCCAGGTGCTTCTTAGAGACTGGAATGTTTCTAACATATACATGAGATGTATGTTTAATAACTCATTCTCCCTAGAATGTGCTAGTCATGAGAATTCTTCAGTGTAGGGGAATCCAACCAACAGTGCAGGTAGCATTACTGTTAGTATCTAAGGTATCATGCAAAGGCCATTTTTTTTAAGTTTACAAATGTAAATGGATCTTTATAATTTTTATATTTGTAAAAAGAATCATTCTCATGGAGACTGGTCAAAGTTGAAAGATCCAACATCTTGCCCCTTACACAAAACTCAATACTTAGTAGTCATTTATTAAATGTCCCCTCAACTGAAAAGATCAAAATCTGGTATTCTTCAAAACACCAGCACTAGAGATGGCAGTAAGTGCCTCCTTCACAATCTCATCCTGTTGCTAACAGCAACAAGTGGCTTCTAAAGACAAATCTTTAGGTGAATGGCAAAGAGATGTCTGCAGAGCAACTTAAGCCACAAAACTTACTATACTTCTTACCTCGGTTTTCCACTGCATCAGGTCAGAAACTGATTTGATTTGCTGCCCCGAGTGGGCTTCACACCTTCCCTCCTATTCGCCAGTGTGTCTTTTTCCATTACCCATGTTTAAAAACAGACTCTTTAATTTATGGGCATTTAGGGCTGGTGAAAGTCTCCAAGCTCTAGACTCACCACAGACTCAGGCCCCTAAATGGTAACAGCTGAGCTGGCTTGTCAGGAAGGGTGAGGCCCCTTCTCCCGTCCCTGGAGAAACAGCCTGAACCAACAGGCCTACCGATCCCAGTCTCAGAGACTGCCTCAAAAGAGGCTCAGTTGGGGATAGAATGGTTGTTGCTTCCATGGTGAAGAAGGAAATCATCTTTCTTTGTATCTAGGCATTAGGAACAAATGGTTCCCAATGCTGCCCTGTGGCCTGTTTCTGACCTCTGACAAGAGATAAAACATTGATAAAGGCACTCCTTTATTTGCAGACAATGTTTTCTTTTGGTTATTAAAATATTCTTTCTTTTGTGAAAAGATGTTTGACAATACAGGTTTGTTTTTTTTTAAGTCTTTAACTGGCAAAATAAAGAGTAAGCATTAGTATGCTGATAAAGGTTTCTGGTAAAATTTCACTAGTCCATGAAATGCAAAACTGGGAGATGTTTCCTTTGAAAACCTGGATGGCCAGGTTTTCTGAAGAGCAGAGAAATGGAAATGAGGGTCAGGAGAGGGAGGGGAGCACTCTCATCTCAGAACTTCAATCTGTTGGGTGCAACACAAACACCAAATAACTAAAGGGAAAGGCAGCAAAAATGTCTTCAGATCTATGCTAACGTCTGTACTTCTATTATCTCAGTTGATCTTCATAACTACCCTGCAAAACAGATGTTATATGTTCCACTTCACCGCTAAAGAAATAAAGACAATGCAAATGACTGATCCACCAAGAAGTTGTGAAAGACTGGGATGCAGCCTTGAAGCCTGATTATTTTCCTACCATACGGAGTGTGCAGTGGGGCGGCGGGTATCAGCCCTTCACTCAAAAGCACAACAACGTCTTTGAATTAATCAGAGTTGTGGAGGGGCCTGCTTCTGAATTGACTCCATCACGTTATAAAACCCGGGTGATTATTAAGACATTATAATGGAATTTTGCTACTTTCTGTGTTTTCTAATTGGTTTATTTGAAAATTTGGTTTTTGGAACTGCGGAAGCGCAAAGGCTTTGGAAGCACTTTCATCAAAACAGGCCCAAGTTTAATATGAAACAAGCATATACCCTTGCCATTATGGATTTTTCTTTCTGGTTGATCGAAGACCTGATAATAAACAGTAAATACTTTACTAATTAAAAATTAAAACAGAAAATTTAAATTTAAAAAGGATAATTTAACTTTTGGATGGTTTTCATGGTACGCCATGTAAGTACCTCCATTTTTTAAATTTCTTCATAATAGGACAAAAAAATTATTTTGCAGAAGATTCAACCTAATATGCCTAACTTAAAGCAAAATCACACAGACATCTTTTGCTGATATCCACGTTCTTGACATCTTCCTTGCATCTTTTTTCTGCAAAGCAACATTCTTTGGCCAAATCTAAATCACCAAAGGAGTTCTCACTGTTCTTCACCTTGGGGAATTTAATTGCTGTTGCTACCTCCACAAAAGATTAGGGCAGACTAGAATAACTGTTCTGAAAACCATCAGAGTTGAAGTGAGAGGATTTTGAAAAATATCAGGACCAGGGAGCTCACATGACTATTATTTAATTTAACCATGTCGTTGCTACTTAAGAAATGGCACAAACCAGACTATGGCTGTATTCTTAAGGGTCATATCATGAATCTAAATCTAACCTCTTAAATCCATTTAATAAATGCAATATTTAGAGATGTTGCAAAATTCTTCTGCACTGCCTTTCCATCCCCTTCCATTCCAACTTTTGGACACAAAGCAAAATCATCTACCTCGGGAATACATCCACAATGCATCCACTCACTAATACATACAAATAAAGATGAAAGAATTCAGGTATTTGTGTATTCAACTGTCACAAATAATGATAAGATTTGGCATCAAATTTGGAATACTGCCTTTGCATTCACAAGTCTATGAAGCACTAGTGAATATAATAGGCAAGCATTCATTCAACAAATATGTATGGAGTGTCTACTAAATGCCAGCCATTATTCAGGCTGACAACACAACAGTGAATTAAAAATACAGGCAAACACCCTTGCCATTATGGATTTTCCTTCTAATTGGGAGAAGACTTGATTATAAACAGTAAAAGTTTTACTAATTAAAATTAAAACAGAAAATTTAAATTTAAAAAGAATAATTTCACTTTTGGACAGTTTTCACGGCACATCATATAAGTTTCTCAAATTTTTTTTATTTCTTTATAATAGGAGAAAAATTATTTTGCAAAAGATTCAACCTAATATGCCTAACTTAGAGCAAAATCACACAGGCATCTTTTGTTGATATCCACGTTCTTGACATCTTCCTTGCATCTTTTAAGGCTGGAGGAATTCAAGGGACTGTGCCCAGTCCTTCTTAGAGGATGGCCCCAGGGAAGGAAATGGTTCCCAGCACAGGACTCACACTTGCGATGCTCTGCCAAGTCAAAGTTACTTCCTACAAAGACAACAATTCATTTCATGCTGGACCATTAAATAATATGGCAATATTTTATTAAGAAAAGTTGGGCAGAAGCTTATGAAATATCTTAAGAATGAAAGAGAAAGCCGTGAGGATGAGACAATGAAATCAGGAATGAGTACCTGATATATCACACTTCATTTGTTGTAAGAAATTGCTAACAGATGAAAAGTAAGTTTTCTTAAAACCCTCTCTTGAATAATCAACTATCAAATACATGCAACAGAACATACTGGAATCATATGGGGAGTTACTACAAAGGCAACTTCTAACTTTACTTATCCTAAACAGATGTTTGGTAGATAAGAATGGCTACAGAATGTAGAAGACCTATGTAGAGAATAAAAGCCTTCAGTGAGGAAATCTATAGAATTCTTAGGAAAAATGTACTCTATAAAATGAGAACCATTTTAAATATCTGAGGCAACAGAGATGTAAAATATTTTTTTAACACATGTTTAGATCTTTTCTTACATTATGTAAGCTAATTATTAGAAAAGTCTTTAAAAAAAAAAAAAGGAGTGTTACTTTTGTCAGTTCCATTAGAAATTATCAGAGCCAAGTTTGCTGGCAAGTTGAAGACCTATACAGTCAGTACTCAGGTGCTGACTGTAGTTCATTTCTAGGTGGAAAGTAAAAATAGGTGGAAAGTTCCCACTAAATGAAGTGCTACACATTCCCTGAAAGTCAGATGGTTGAGGTGAATGGAGCGCTAGCTTCAGGTACACCTAGTTTACAGCAACTTTACTATCAGGATCCAAACAATGGCAAGCATTAATAATAGAGTTTAACTTCATTATATCAGATTGTCAGAGCATGTGAGCTGATGAGATTCAGAGAAGGACAAGGACTTGGTAGGCAGTGCCCCCTCCAGATACAGATCTGCACAAGCCACAAGGAACAAGAGTTTTTGAGGGGCTGGCACAGGGTGAAGAATGTTTTTAAAGAATTGGAAAGGAGTGTCCAGCTTAAATATACAGATATAGAACACAGTCTCAGTGCTGACTGGAGTGTAGCAAAATTTTATAGGCTTGTGGAAGGCAAGCAGGGAATACAAACAAATCAATGTGGACAGGAGTAAGAGATAAACAGTTTTAAATGTCTCGTACAACGAAAATGTTTCTGCAGCCAGGTTCGCTGCCAAAGGACAGACTTGGAAAAGTTTGATCTGGCTATTCCAATTACAGGGCTTTATGAAGCCATGAAAGATACAGCAGTGCCTTCTCGAGAAAAGCAACGATGCCTTGTACAGGTAAACCCCCAAGGTAAGGGTGACTTGTTTTATAATTCTGCATAAGTAAGCACTGTTCATGCTTTCAAGTTTTGGCTTCATTCCTTTTGGAAAAGGCTTGGACAGATCTTGTAAATTCTGCTTTATCTATTTGTCAGATTGAGACCTGCACCATTAAAAAAAGTACATGAGTTACTAGGAACTTTTGTACTATTTATAATGGGAAGCACAGGTCGTCAGTTACCATCTTGACTTTAAAATAGTTTTTATTTATCTTTGTGTTGGTTTAAAACAAACTTTAAATAATTCTCTCTTTTGGTTTGGGGAGAGAGAAAAATGAAAGTTTTAAATTCTATTTTGGTCTCACTCAAAAGTATTTCATAAACATTTACTAAGAAGATTGTCAAGCTTGACTGCCCCTAGGAAGAAGATACAAACTTATGATATATTCAGTTGAATATATTCATCATTTTCATTCTTGTTTTATGGTTAATACCAACAAGGACACAGTTGTCATTACAAGTAACCAGAGTTCACAGGCACCTCATCAGTTACCCTAACTACCTATTCTTGGTTGCTAACATGAAGTGTATTTACATCTACATAGTATAAATATTTCCTAAAACCCCTCCAATGGGTTAGGTGTTTAACCCTCTACAGCTATGAAGACACCTATATCCCAAGTCTACCTCTCCCTTCCATCCTTTCTCTATCAATGGTATCTTCATTCATTAGGTACTGAAAAAGAAGTCATCCTTAGGTCTTCTTAGACTTTAGGAAACTGCAGAGTCTTCAGAGATTGGCTATATCTCCATGGTGGCTCTTCTGCCCGTGTGTCCACATAGTGAAAGCTCACATGAAACAAACACTGGCATGTGGGGGAGGATGGATGTTGAGTGGATGACAGGGAGAAGAAAATGAAGGCGTTTTGTGGGAGAACTCTCCACCCAATTCCTCACCCCTCAGCCCCAGAAGCAGACAGCAAGGCAAATATAGCTGTAGCACTGTCCTGCAGGGTATGCCGTGTGTGTGTGTGTGTGTGTGTGTGTGTGTGTGTGTGTGTGTGTGTGTGTGTGTGTGTATGCTGGTGCATGTATTTTTTTCACTTGAAAAATGGGCTTCTCTTCTCTGATAAAGACTCCTTGGGGAGAGGTAGGCACCTAAGCTTTGTCATATAGGAACTTGCAGTGGGAGAGAATGAGGACTTTTTACTCTGCCTGTGGAAGGCTTTGGTTTAATGAGAACCAAAATGGGGTGTCTCACACAGCCAGCAGTGAAAGTTGGGGCTGGTGCTCCTCCTAATCTTCACAGCAAATCTAAAAGTTCTAAAAGTGGTATGGCCTATGTATGTAAAAGTTCATCCTGGATATGTAAAAATAAGTTGCAAAAACCATGTTTTCTTCTTGGATTTCATGATGACCTCCTCCCCTTCTTCAACCTGCAGATGGGCATTATGAATTCTCCATAAGAATTAACACAGACTCTCCACATTTTGGATATAAATCAAGGAAAGAAAATATGCATTCTTTGAAAGAACTAGTTAAGAACTAAATAAATAGACCCGCAACTGGGAAATTAATAATAAAAATATTGCTGGGCATTCTTTGTAGGAACACAGAAAAGAAATAAAAACACATCTTATAGTTTTGGAATTAAAGAAAGTGAAAGGAAAAATTCAGCTCTGCTGTGCTTCACTGAAAGCTTTCTCTGCTCTGCCATGTTTGTAAACAGCCATGTTTCACTTTGCTGGCAGGAGTGGCAGCTTAAGAGAGTCAAGCCCACTGCCTCACTTGCTAGATCAGATTGCTTCTTCTGTTTGTGATAAGTGAAACCTTATCTTCACTTTAATGAGCATTAGTCCAATATGTTTAGAATATGAAGCAGGGTTATCCTCAAAGCAGCCTCATTGCCTCTGGGCTTCATGCACTTCAAGCTAGGTCTGAGAGTCAACACAAGAAGAAGACTGAAGATTTTAAATACTTGAGTTTGGACAATTCTGGCCAAGAAGAGACTCCATGATGAAGCAAGTATCATCACAAAGAGCCTGTTCTTTGACCCTAACTTGCACCACACACACATGCTCTATTGTCTCCCTTTACATCTCTTGGTTCTTGCATCCCGGGTTCAGCATGTCTCCTCAGTTCTTCCAAGAATGCTCAGGCATCCCAAGATGAAAGTGTGTACCCAAGTGTCTCCTCTTAGTCCCTGACCCCTTCGTCTTTACTGTCTAAGGATGTTACTAAAGCACCTTGCAAGTTGAATTTAACAAAGGACGTAGGTAAGTGTGGATTATGTCACTTAAGCAAACTAGATGGTCAGCTCCTTTTTTCCATCTTTACTCCTAGAACAAAGCAAAGAGCTTGGTACTTAGTTGACACAATGCTGACTCAAGTGCAAATAAAGAGACTGTGTAACCACTGGCACAGGACATCCATTACAGGATCAAAAGTTCACAAAAGTGCAAACATTTCCAAAGAGTTGAAGAGGAAGACCAGAGATTTGGAAGCTGGCATGTGGTATGGATAAAGACTTGAGACTGGCAAGGTGGCAGAGAACAATGGCAACAGGGCTGAGGGGGCAGCAGTCAGTGGCTCTGATCATACATGTGACTCTCCAGGACCCTAAATGTCAGGCCACAGGCATGCTGGGGCTGCAAATGTAAGCTTCTGTGGGTCCCAAAGTTACCTGGGGAGCAGAACATTTGCAAAAGAGAAGACATCCCACTCATGAGCACTGGAGGGCTTGGGAACACTGAGACTTGGGGAATTACTGTAATGTGACCACAGAGCACCCCCAAGCTGAGGAGAGCAAGAGCTCACCAGCCACATGTGTAAATCCTGTCCCATGAGTTTGTCAAAAACTCCTCTTTCTTTCAAATGCCATGCTTCAATAATTGACCTCTTTCTTGAAAAAGTTCCAATTTCTTCACTTATAACTTTGGTATCTCTCAATTCTTTCTTGAATCAGTTAGTCCTGATGTATAAAAAAATACCAATACCTCGCCCAAAAATAAGATTCTCCTTTACTTGGCTTTCTGAAATAAAACATCACAATAAAAATTTCAAATTGTTGTGTGTTCTACTGGTCAAAGGGCACACACAACACACACACACACACACACACACATTTACGTAGAACCTTATTTAAGTGACTTGATTCAACGAACTTGAGAATCGGCAAGTTAGGGTGGGTCTTTGCTCTCAGCCAATTCCTAGAAGACTTTGCTCACTGGGGGCCCCACCACATTTAAAACAAACAAGGAGAAGGACACACTGTACTACAAAGAAATCCTTTCTGTTTCTTTTGTGACCAAATAAGTATATCCTATTACTTGCTACTTTGAGGCAGCTTTTGAGAGTGGTCAGTTACATCTGAAATACACAATTTGAAAGAAAACTAACCTACATATTCATAGTGATTTACAATTATATACCGTAGCATTTAATAGTCACATCTTTGTATGAAAGATATTTTCATTATACCTAATCCTGCCTCATTCCAAAAGGATTTACAAAAGAGAGAGACTTGTCTTTAACTCACAGATGAGAAAAACAGAGGCTGACCGGTGTTAGTGACTTCCCTACACTCACATACTCAGGTGTGTGGCTAAGTTGGCATCTGAAGCCAAGTCTTTTGAATTCAAATGCCATGATCTTTCCAGAAAGCACAGAAAAAACACCATCATCCTTCTTAACAGAAACAAGAAACCAGATGAAATCTCAAAAGAGAAATCCTGCTTCCCTATTGGCTCAGAAAGGAATTTGTTATTGAATAAAAGGTGAATGTGCCAGCAACTCAAGATGGCAGCCAACACGGGCTCAGGTCCCTTGCAATTTCTGACTATTGGAAAAACTGGTCAGAAAGGAGTAGAGATGAAACAGTTAGCTGGGGTCTAGAAGATGACAAAGACATGACAACTACAAGATGAACAGAGATGACAATTGGGCCTCCAAGAACAATTTATGAAAACTGACTATACAACCTTCAAATAGAATGTGGACCTAAATACCCAGAAGCATCCCCCTTTGTAAGATTTGTAAGCTGAGCTCGGTGGCTCAGCCTGTAAACCAGTGCTTTGGGATGCTGAGGTGAGTGGATTGCCTGAGCCTGCAGGTTTGAGACCCGCCTGGGCAACTTGACAAGACTTCATCTCTACAATAAATAAAAAAATCAGCCGGGCACGGTAGGGCGTGCCTGTAATTCCGGCTACTCAGAAGGCTGAGGCGGAAGGATCGCTGGAGCCCAGCAGGTCGAGGCTGTGGTGGCTGGAAGCGGCCACTGCACTCCAGTCTGAGCGACAGAGTGAGACTCCAACTCAAAAAAAAGAAAAAAAAGTAAAAAGGTTTTTAATACAAATTAATATGAGTGGAGTTAATAGTTCTAATGGAGTGGTAAACCCCAGAGCCATATCAGTGCAAGTAAATTGGCAGAACTCATAAAGTTTCAAAGTTGTCCTGCAGGAGCTGTGGCACCTCATGGTGTCCAAGGAGAACATAAAGGTCCCCCAGCCACCCGAAGGACAGTGTTACAGCAAGTAGGCCACCCAGCCGCAACTGCCCTCCCTGTGTGACTGATGCAGTTTTCATTTTCCACAGTAGTAATTGCTAGATGTGTCTTACAGACCTCAAAGTATGGAGAGGAAGCTCCCATTCAAAGGCAATTTATCTTTTTTTTTTTGAGTGGGAGTCGCACTCCATCACCCAGGCTGAAGTGCAGTGGTACGCACGCTCACAGCCACCCCAGTGTTGACCTTCTGGTCTCCAGCGATCCTTCCACCTCAGCCTTCCGAGTAGCCCGGAACTACAGACGTGTGCTACCATGCCCAGCTATTTTGTATTTATTGTAGAGATGAGCAATTTATCTTAAGATACTGGAAATGATACTAATTTTTTGTTCATTTGAAATATATAAGTTGTGCTATATCAGAAAAAAAAAGGTAAACATGCTATGACCTCTGCATACAAAGTTTGACTTTTTACTACCTTGTATGCTAATGAAATATCATCACAGTTAGCTAGATGAGAAGTTACACCATGAAGCTGAGGACATGAAGGCTGAACAGTTAACTGTTCTCAAATTGCAATATTTCATACACACGCGCGCATGCGCGCGCGCGCGCACACACACACACACACACACACACACACACACACACACACACACACACAAAAGACAACCCCAATTTATCTGTTGAAGAATTGGAAAAACATCAGAGGGCATTAATCTTAAGTTAAAAAAAAAAAAGAAAAATGAGAAACAGGAAATTTAAGAGACAAAAATGAGCATCATCAAAAATAACTTCTTCAAGACAAGTGTGGTGGTTCACGCCTATAATCCCAGCACTTTCAGAGGCTGAGGCAAGAGGATCACCTGAGCTCAGGTGTTCGAGACCAGCTTGGGCAACTTGGCAAGACCTCATTTCTACAATAAATCAAAAAAATAAGCTGGGAATGGTGGTGCATGCCTGTAGTTCCAGCTACTTGGAAGGATCCCCTCAGCCCAGCAGGTCAAGGCTGCAGTGGCCATGAGCATGCCACTGCACTCCTGCTTGGGCAACAGAGTGAGACTCTGGCTCTAAATAAATAAGTAAGAAAATAACGGAAGGATCGCCGAGCCCAGCAGGTCAAGGCTACGGTGGCCGGGAGCGCCCACTGCACTCCAGTCTGGGTGACAGAGTGAGACTCCAACTCAAAAAATAATAATAATAAATAAATAAATAAATAATTTCTTCAGAAAACATTTTCTGTGAAATTATTTAACAAACTCTGAAAAGCAAATGAGTCATTTCACTTAGTTGTAGAACTCTTCCCCCTAATTGTTTATTGCAGGAGATATGTTTGTTGTTCCTTGTTTCATTTTGGGAAGAGAAGGACAGGAGGAGTAAACTGAGGATAAAGTGCAGAAACTACGACATGCTCAGAAATTAGTGAGTAGAGAGAATGACACGATGTGCATCAGAAAATATATTCCTGCCACATTTTCCTTTTGGGTTTTCAAAACCCACCAAAACTTTCAACCATTTTCCTGCACATTTGTCAATTTTACTTCTAAAGCAACAGTTGAGAATAGACCATAGACATGTACAACAATAAACACAGGAGAATAACGGAGGAAAAATGGAACGCAGTTGCGAAACACAACATCTTTAGCTGGGAGAAAGTGTATCTGGGACAATTCAGCAGGAAGATCATGTTTTATTCTGACAAATGGAGTAGCTCTAGCCTTCTCATATGTATTAGTAAAAGTATGTGAAATGACTGATAAGGGCGCATGCAACTTTACTTAGTAAATTACAATTGTTTCTTTGTCCTGATGCACTAGTGTGTAGTATATACTTTTATATCCTGTGTGAGGTTATAAAAGTAAATAACACCTTTCCCAAACCAGTCATTTTAGCATGCAGTCTTTGTAATAATTATGATTCTATTATATACTAAGTCCACTGGGACAGGAGCTCTGCCTGGAATAAACTTCAGGTTAGAGACAGCTTGATAAATATTTATTAACAAACCACTGACATGGCAACAAACTAAAATCTATCTGATTTCTGTGGTGAAGTTCTTATGTTTCATACTGTTATTGGGGACATGCATGTTATTTGGGAAGATTAGTAAAATAAAATTCTCTTCCTTGCTCGTTCTTCATATTCACTCACTGTCCTCATTAATTTTTTGGAACAGCTAATTATGCAAAGGTAAGTAGTAGATTAATGGACCCCCATTCTGCAGGCAGCTCTGAATACAGAACATTTGACACAGGCTCACACCAGAGGAGGTGGGATCATCTCTGATGGGCACTCAGGCTTCCTCGTGGCACACAAGTTATTCCGGGGTCTGCTCCCAATACTCCAATGGCTTGTGCCAAACAGAGGGAAGAAGAAAAAGTTGCTTTCCCAATGGGGGTCGGTGGCTTCTACCCTTCCCTTTGTTAGACACCTGGAGAATTCTAATCCTGCCGTGGCACTTGGGGCCATGGGATGCTGAGGATAAGGCTGTGCCCCTAGAGAGGATAGAAAAGTATTGTCAGTGATGGAGAGAAACATCTGGAAAGAATATACATGAGCTAGACCACAGAAAGTAAGCAAACCAGCAACCCTCACAGCAGCCCATCGGTATCTGCAGAACTAACTCCCTTTAGGTGTGGCAGATGCCAACAGACATTTAATGGCTACTTTTCAACTCTCTAATGGGCACAGCTGAGAGGCTCAGTTGACTATAAGAAGATTCTAGACCTGTGGGACAAAGGCAGACAGCTGAGCAAACTCTTACTGGAGTACAGAAAGAATCAATCTGTTTGGAGTTTATTTGGGTACATGCAGACCTTGCTTAATTGTCTATCTCTGGCCAAAAACAGACTATTATAACTGCAAGAAAAGGAAAAAGCAGCAAGACTAGATGTACTCAAACACAATAAATATTATGTTTTCTTGCAAATGTCCTCAACAAAAAGATACAGAAGCAGGAGAATTTAAAGAACACATCCAAGAGATCTGCACAGCCAGAAATATCAGTGACTTTGTTTTATTTTTCAGTTTTCCAGGCAGGAGCAATTAGCCCTATCATTATATAATTCTCAAGCAGTCCTTGAGTGATTGGTCTGTGCTGTATTAGGAGAGTTTAGGCCCCATGTTAACCTCGGTTGAGTTTCAGACTCATGTAAAATGTCCTGCAAATGATTCAGATAAAAGATAAAAGCAGAAGAGGTGAGTCATGAGATCTGAGTTCTTATTCCCAAGTTCAGTCACTAGTTGTGGAGGTTTGGATGGGTCCCTTTACTTCTCAGAGCCTTAGTTTCCTCATCTGAAAGAAAGAGAAGGAATTTTTCCATTTTTATTTGCACCAGTCTCTTCCTTTTGTCTCAATTTCATTAAAAATTGGGCCCAGGTCGAACATTCTGGGTCAAAATAACTCTCTAAATTCCAATTCACAGGAACATATCATATTCAGAGTTGTGCAGATGAAGAGGAACCTAACTCAAACCACATAAATGAACTCCTCTGACACTACAGAACCTTCTGCTGTGGTAGTACACTCTATTTTTGGATAGCACGGATGATCACAGATATCCCTGAAAATGTGCTTCCTCATCGCTTCTACCTAGAACTCACTTTTCTCTCCTCCAGTCATGTTACATATTAGTTGCTTTACTAGAAATGGGCAGAGAGATTTTGGAATTTTCACTTCCAACTTCACAATTTTAAACAGGAAAAATAAAAGGCTATTTTTCTTCCAGTAGAAAACACACAAAACTCGGTTGATAATTCTTACAAATGGCACTAAAGGAAGAAAAAAACAGAACTGATAAGCCAATTCAACACCATACAAGGAACAGAGGAAAATGAGAATTTTCCATGCTATGGATATTATCCACCTAGATAGTTCAAAGCCACAGTCATTTTCCTAACTCCCAAGTTTATATGTTGTATGTTTTCTTTCAAGTGAATTACTCTAATATTGTTTTTGTCTATGCTTCAGCTACCTAGCCAAAAAATAGGCTCATCAAAGAGTTTTGCAGCCATCGTTTAAAATAGCAAATCCACAGGCCCAGTGTAAGAATGAACCCTACCTACACAGTGCCTAGCAAATAGCTTCTTACTGTGCATTTGCATAACTAGGAGATATAAGCTCATTTTTCAGGGTTTTACTATTTTGACACTATAAATCTAAAGTAGAGTTGAACTAGTTAGGCAAATAATTCATATAATTTTGTTTACATAACTGGAATAAAGGAAGGAAGAGAAGATAAAAATCCTACTATGGAATTGGTTGGTTTCTTTCAAGTATTTATAAATAATGTGAGATAATCTTTCTTTTAACTTAAACAAAACTGTTTAACATCTGCTTTTTATAATATTGTTATTTCTTGTGAATGCTCAGTGTTTGGAACTCTTGTTCCCAAGAATTACTTGCAAATATGACATAACTAAAATTCCAAAAAAAGAAACATGCACACACCCCATAACTCCAGTAAATCCTTGAATAACTAAAAGCCAGAACCCAACCAAACAGAATTTCCAGACTACCTGGAGCTTTTTCTTGTGATTTTTATAAGAAAGTAGGAAACTACAAAAAAGATACATATTTATTTAAAGCAAAGGACTTGCTAAAAATATCTATAGTTAATATATATTCAGCCTAATTGTCTGTACTTGGTATACACAACTGTTCATGATGAGGGTAAAGACTGGACTTTTATCTCTACCCCAAATTATTTTTTGGAACAAGAATACAAACAGATAGTATCTTTTCTTTCTATAACTCTACAGCTTAGCACAGTGATTAGATCTCCATATTGAAAATATTTGTGTTAACAAATTAGTAAGTAGTGTAGAGGCAAAACATGCTAAATTTTAAAAGATTTGCGATGTCTCATATATGGAATATAAGATCATAGAATCTGGCTGGGTGCAGTGGCTCAAGTCTGTAATCCCAGCACTTTGGGAGGCCGAGGTGAGGGGATTGCCTGAGCCCACGGGTTTGAGAACAGCTTGGGCATCTTGGCGAGACCTCATCTCTACAATAAATCAAAAAATTAGTCAGGCGTGGTAGCGTGCACCTGTAGTTCTGGCTTCTTGAAAGACTGAGGCAGAAGGATCGCCTGAGCCCAGCAGGTTGATGCTGGGGTGGCCATGAGCATGCCATTGCACTCCAGCCTGGGCAACAGAGTGAGAAGCAACTCAAAAAAAAAAAATAATAATAATAATAATAATAATAGAATCTGAAGGTCTAAAGGGAACTTACAGATTTATTTAACCCTCCTTAGTACAGGACTTTTCCAAAAACATTCTAATATTTTCCAAAATCCTTGGTATTGGGTGCTAAATTGGAAACATGCATACACACACACACACACAATCATCTATTACCTCACAACAGTCCTGTGAGCCAGACATATTTATCTTGTAGTTGGGAAAACTGAGGCTCAGAAAGTGATGGGAGGAGATAAGAAAGATGAAAAGGTCAGAAAGAAGTGTAACAATTTTTGATCAACTTGTTTTTATGGTCTAAGATCTAAGGATAAATAAATTAAGCTGGACACAGCAGCTCATGCCTGTAGTCCTAGCACTTTGAGAGGAGTAGGTGAGAGGATTGCCTGAGCCCAGGGGTTTGAGACCAACCTGGGCAACTTGGTAAGACCTCATCTCTACAATAAATCAAAAAAAAATTAGCTGGGCATGGTAGTGTGCACCTGTAGTTTCAGCTACTTGGAAGGCTGAGGCAGAAGGATCATCTGGGCTCAGCAGGTCAAGCCTGCAGTAGCTACAAGCATGCCATTGCACTCCAGACTGGGCAACAGAGTCAGACTCTGACTCCAAAAAAAAAAAAAAAAATTAATCAGACAAAATGAAAATGTGGCTTCTCTTCCCTATGTGCAACGCACACACCAATATCCTACAATTGGTTTACTGGGATGTATGCAATAAGTCAAGACAGTCCCTGCAACACACTATACACATGAATGTTAGTGTTCTTTCTTTTTAGTGTGCTACTGCATCTTGGGGACAGACTAAGATATTTAGGACTCACTTCCAACTCTGAAACTTTGGGAATTATCACATAACTAAGGAGAGTTATGAGGAACACTAAAACCCATTCTTTTAAGAATATTCAGTGCAAGTGTGTTTTTTATTGTAATTTAAAATTCAATGTATATATGTCTCCTCCCTCCCTCCACCCCCAAAAAGATAAATAACTGGAATGACTGAATACAACCAAAATACAGACATGGGGAAAGGGTGGCAATTTTAACTTTGAAACTCACTATACTTGTCAGTTAAAGTCAGACCTAAAGCATTAATTTATTCTGAAACATTAATTAACTGGAGCTTTTTTGCATTTAATTTTCTCTGGCATTTTGGAATCTATTCTAAGCCCTGTGGAAATGGCAGGTCTGATGTCATTAAAGTTAGCCTTTCAGAAAGTCCTAGAACTGAAGACTCCACATTAAAAAATGCTGAGGGTCCAGATAATGCAAATCTAAAGTATTATTAAAGGATATTCTTTACACATGAAAGATAAACCTTCATTTCATTAAAAATGAATTCAACTGTCAGAAACCTTCAATTTTATATAATATTTGGGCCCTTCAAACTCCACCTAAAAAACATAATCTAAAGTCAGTTTCATTTCATTCATTCATTCATTTTCTCATTTAAATATTTGCTGAGTACCAACTACATGCCAGGCAAGTACCACTCTGGGCAGAGCAAGCAAGATCCTTTCTTGTGCGATTTATGGTATAGATGGGAAAACAACTAAGAACAAATAAGCAAATATCCAAGAGGGATAAGTATAGTAAGGAAAACAAAAGAGTAATGCAATCAAGCATGATGGGAAGATCTCTGAGTAAGAGGAATTTGCCAAATCCTAAATGATAAGGCGATGGCCACAGAAAGTCCTAGGAGAGATCCATGGTGCCACAGCATGGAGGCGGGAATGAGTCTGGCAGATTTGAGGAGCAGGATGGCAGCCAGAGTGTCTGAGTCACAGGGCAGGTGGGGGTGTGCGGATGTGGGTGTGTGTTTGGGGGGATCATGAGTTGTATTTTAGACAGGAAGAGTTTTAGATGCCCATTTAAAAGAACAGGACAATAAAACAACAAATTATAGCAATTTCATGCTTACCCAGAGTCAAGAGAGAAACTCACAATGGAATTCAGGAACAGATACTACTGACTGCAGACACAATGGTAGAAGACAGAAGTTCTCTAACAAGCTTTATTCCATGAGTCACTTTAGATAGTCAGTGGAATCAGGTGATATTTATTTCATATGCCCCACATTCAACATTGTAAGCATATCATAAAACATTTTATTAAGGAAGACAATCCTTCTAGAAACCACACAGATTATTTCTACTGTATAGCTAACACAGTGGGCTCTAGGTACATGTGGTAAAAATTTTTTAAAAATTAAAATATTTGTAATAGGCCAAGCACTTTGGGAGATGGAGGTGAGAGGATTGCCTGAGTCTAGGGGTTTGTGACCAGCCCAGACAACTTAGCAAGATTGTCTGAGCCGAGCAGGTAGAGGCTGCAGTGCCAGTGCCATGAGCGTGCCACTGCACTTCAGCCTTGGTGACAGAGTGAGACTCTGACTCAAAAAAAAAAAAAAGTATGTAATAGAAATCAGTATTGGGGGAAATTAAAAGTAGAAAACTTTAAGTGGTGGCTTACAACACCAAAAAACTACTGTTTGGCTGGTGAATGTCAGTGTGTGTATCAGCCTGTTTGTGCGAGTGTATGCAAGGTGATGTTGGCTGATGGTGGTGAGAGGAGAGTTTCTTTCCAAGTCAGGTTTCCCCAAATGATTAGACTTCCTTGCTTGGGATGCTGTAAGTTTGAATTTAGATGGATTTGGTATAAGCTGTTTTTTAAAAAGTGACACAGATATGGTAAAAAATGGAACTAAATATCTTCCTAAAGTGCAGATTGCCAAGGCAGCACAGAATTCCATGGCTGCCTCTACTTCCCAAGATGCAGGTCCCCAGAAGCCAAGGAATCATCACCATTCCTTCTGCCTCTTCACTTTCAAGACATTTTTGTACCTGGGCTTCACCAGTCTGGGGCAAGACCTACATACTTCAGATTATTTGCATTTATGGATTATGACCGTAATACATACCAAGGTCAAGAGGTGCGATTCCAAGTCTCCTTGTCAACATCTGGGAAAGAGCCACCTTACTTTTGGTGAACAAATCTTCAGAGGAAAGAATTCCCCTGTAATGCAGGTGTCTGGTAATAGACATGGCCATCAAATTCACTTTGAGTATCTCAGGAAGAATTAGTATTTCTCATACCTACCAATGTTACCAATAACTGTTTTCTCTAACTGACAATGAGTCATTCTAACAACTGTTTGACCTTCCAGGAATGGTTCCTCTCTAATCCTCTAGGAGGAAATAGAGCCTAACTGGACACCAAAATATCTAGATCATCCTATGAGATGCTGCCCTCAAACATATTCTCTGTACTGCCCAAGATGGTGGGGTCATCACAAGAAAATAAAGGCCTGGATGTTTGAAAGAGGTGGACCTTTTGGGGACACGCAGAAGTAAACAATTAGAACCAAAAGGAAGAATGCGCTGAAAGCACACAGGGTGGGTTTTGAAGAATGAACAGGAGTTAGTTAGGTTGAGAGGGTTGGAAGATGTAGACAGCATTTCAAAGAAGGTGCTAGCTGTGACATGAGGAGGCAAGGTGGAGTATGATGTCTGAGGAACAAGCAGCCCCATCTGATTACAGCACGGAGGGTGGGGAGAGGAGGAACGACTGCTGCCAGCTCCATTCAGAAGGACCTTAGGGTTTCTGATAAAGAGTGTGACAATTACTCTGAAGGAAACAGAGAATAGAAGAATGTTGAGTCTGGGGGAGAAATGCAGGGAGTAGGGTTCCTGACATGAGCAAGCTGGTATTTTAGTTAGAGCACTGGGAATGGCGGTAGCTGGAGCGTGGATTAGGGTAAGACTGGGAAGTGTTAAGACCGGAAGCAAAGTAGAGGATAAAGTAACTTAATTTATGTTAAAATCTGAAATAACAACCATCCTTTAGCCTGCTGCTTGGTAGGAGGGTTGTTTTTATAACATTATTTCCTGGAATAGGAAGGGCCTAATGAAAAAAATAAAAAAGAAAACATTATTGTCTTGGTTGTTTCCAATGTACTATAATACCCAGTTGAACATCGCATAATGCCATTTTGGTCAATGATGGACTACATATATGATGGTTGTCCTATAAAATTATAATACTGTATTCTTATTGTACCTTTTCTATGTTTAGATATGTATAGATAAATACCACAGTGTTACAGTTGCCCACAATATTCAGAACAGTAACATGCTATACAGGTTTGTATCCTAGGAATAGGCTATACCATACAGCCCAGGTGTGTAGCAGGTGACACCATCTACGTTTGTGTAAGTACTCTCTATGATGTTTACACAGCGACATCACCTAACAATGTATTTCTCAGAACTGTTTCTCAGAATGCATCCCTGTGTTAAGTGACACATGACTGTATTTTACTAGTATTTTTTAGGTTAGTAAATATAATTTATTAGAAGGCAAATGAGAGAGAGAGAGAGAGAGAGAGAGAGTGCGAGAGAGAGAGAGAGAGAGAGAGAGAGAAAGGAGATAGAGGGATTCATTTCCCAAAGGTAGGGAAGGGGGTCAAAGCTAAGAAACATGGCAGCAGTAGCTCAGAAAGCCATGTGGACACACCAGAGTTTAACAAAGCAAAAGCATGTATTTTACTATTAAATGTGTGTGCTTTGCCTACCTGACAGAGTTGTCTGGGGTACTGTGATCCTGCAAAACATATAAGATGGATGTGACACTGCAGCAAAGGATACAAATGATCTGAGAATTACTAAAAAGTATACTGGAATACTGGATAAGGATTCCCATTAACAGGTGAAGCTTAGTTGGTAATGAAGGCAATGAACAGTAAAACTAGGAAACTAATAAACTGGCCAGCAGATGGCCTTATATAAAAGATGGCTGACTAGTAATGCAGCCATTAGCCCTTTCTTCCCAGAACATCCAATCTTTAGACACAGGAATCCCAGGTGTTGAATTTGTCTCCCTCCATGTAACCTACCGTCTTTCAGTTCATGTGCCACCTTCTCTGAACGCCAGAGCATGAGCTGCCCCCTGTCCTAAGCCCCACACCTCCCACCTCCCACTCCACCCTACAGCACCAACATTTTCTTGTCTGTAAATGGGGCAGCTTTTTATTCATCTTTTTGCTCTCATGGAATAGCCAAGGGCCTGGCACATGACTTGGTGTTTGTCTTAAGAAACATTGTGAGATAAGTGTTGCTCTAAAACTATTACACAGCCATTGTGGAAAACAGTCTGGCAGATCCTCAAAAGTTAAACATGGAATTACCATATGACCAACAATTACATTCCCAGGTAAATACCCAAAAGAACTTAAAACAGTTGTTTACAGTCTTTAGCACAAATGCTCAGAGCAGTTCTATCCATAATAGCCAAAGTGTGGAAACAACTTGTGTCCATTAACTAATAAATGGATAAATAAAATGTAGTGCATTTGTACAATGGAATATTATTTGGCCGTAAAAAATGAAGTATTAATACATGCTACAACATGATGAGTCATGAAAACATTGCACTAAGTGAGAGAAATAAGAACAAGAGGCCAGATATAGTATGATTCTACTTATGTGAAAAATCCTGAATAAGCAGATCCATAGTCAGAAAGCAGATGAGTGGTTACCAGGAATGGGGGTGAGGGGGAGAAGAAATAGGTGTAAGCATGGGGTTTCTTTTTGGGGTGATGAAAATGTCCTAGATAGCTGGGCTCGGTGGCTCAGCCTGTAATCCCGTGCCTTTGGGAGGCTGAGGTGAGTTGATTGCCTGAGCCTGTGGGTTCAAGATCTGCCTGGGAATGTATTAAAAACCACAGAATTATATACTTTAAAGTGGTTGAAGTGGTGACTAGTATGCTATGTGAACTTTATCTCAATAAAGAAAAAAATATATCTTTGTAAGTCTAATCTCACTGAAGGCCAAAACAAGAGAAGCTTCCTTGTGTGAGAGTCCTTCCTTCCTCTTCTCCAACACTCCTCTCTTCGTCATTCTTTCTTCCATTCCCAGCTTTCTAAGAACTTTGAACAAAGTCAAGCAAACCCTTCAGTCTTCATCTGCAAAATGGGAATTGTACTAATATGATCCTCACACAATTTTCTGTGCTGTAGCATTTGATGTCTAATTTCTTGGGATGCTGCGGGTCCTAGAATTAGATATCCCATAGAAGGGAGTGGGTACAGGGATGAACTTTCCCTCAAGTGTTCCCTTAGAAAGCCTTTTCTGGTAGCTTCACCTGCATTTGTTATTTGGGATGGATCGAGTTGGGTGAGGAAGAAAGGAAGCAGCCAAGATTCAGGCAGAAGAATCTGGATTTTAGGAAAAACGAGCTTCCGGGCCCCTAGTCATTCAACAGCTTATCTGTAGGCTGGCTCCTGGCTGCCCCCATGCCTGTCCCCACCTCCTGCCCTCACAGCTCCCCTTCCTCCAAAGTGCTGCACTGTCCTAGCTGGTGAGGTAATATGCCAAAGAACTTTAAGAGTCTGTTCACATGTTCTCAAAGTTCAGCAAGATAGTGGAAGTTACAAAGAAAGCTAATAACCTATTCTTCTAAGGAAAAAAAAAACCACAAAATGTATTTTTCTTTAGTTTTTAATTAAAAATGACCTTTCCGAATCTATGGCTGGAGGCAGCTATAGCAATGAAAAACGATGTCATTTACTGGTGATACTAACAGTGTGACAGTACAATGAAAAAGGTTATAATCATCAGAATTGCTAGGTCTCTGCCTACTACTTAATTGCTGGGATGGGGGAGGAAAGAGATACAGATTAAGAGACATTATAGTCACACTAGAGCAAAGAACTGATCCAGCCCTATTTGGAACCCATTTGGAATATGGTACTCTTGGGGATTTGTTTTTAGCTTTTCTTTTAATGCTTCCAGCAACTAGGAAAACAAGTGGGAAGGAGTTCAATCCTAAAAGAGATGAAATTTTGACACCAGGGGTCACCATCCTCTTAAACTCTGAACGAGGTAAGACCAGTGTGTAGCCTACAGGACAGGAAGGAAGGAGAAAGGCTGGGAGGAAGCCCAGAGGTGAAAATTAGGGAGACATAAAAGAAATTCATTTGCTTCACTTCTTCAAAGAAGGCAAGGGGCAGGAGGTGGAGACAGGCATGGGAGCAGCCAGGAGCCAGCCTACAGATAAGCTGTAGAATGGCTAGGTGCCCGGAAGCCCATTTTTCCTAAAATCCAGATTCTTCCACCTACATCTTGGCTGCTTCCTTTCTTCCTCACCCAACTCAATCCATCCCAAATAACAAATGCAGGTGAAGCTACCAGAAAAAGCTTTCTAAGGCTCACCTGAGGGAAAGTTCTGCTGAACTGAGATTAAACCAGTTCTCTGTCACTATTCCTGCATTCCGAATTATTCAAAAAGCCGAGGAGTGAGAAGGAGTGATTATGTTCAGAATAAGAAACACCTATTAGTTTAGTGCCTATGGAACAGACAGAATTGCTAAGAGTAGAATGAGTACAAGGATTAGAAACATTTTGCAGGAAGTTTTTTTTTTAAAGCATTTTATTAGCCTTAAAAATTACAAAGTACCATTTGCTAATTTTTAAAAAGTGGAAGACTATTCAACAATTTAACAAAGTCATAAAGAAGTATAAAGTTAAGATGTGAGTATCCTTAAGTTCCCACCTATCTCCCCAAGGTTAATTAGTAGAAACACTGTGACAGGTGTCCTTCTCATTCAGCAAATATGTTTTTATATTTGTTTTGTATTGAGTGCTTCCAACTCTGCCCCGCATAGTGCAGGAATGATTCCATTTTACTCCTACAAAATCCTTAGGAGGAAAGTACTATAGAAAGCCTCATTTTTACAGATAGGCAAACTGAAGCTTAGAGAAGTTAAGTAACCTGTTTAAGGTCACCCAGCTTGCAGATGACAAGCCCAGTTCCAGACCTGGACTATTAGCCCTAATGCTGATAAATGCCATCTGTCCATGTCAAATCATAGAAAACTAGCTTTTGTTTGTTTGTTTGTTTAATGACTACATGGTGTTACATATAATGAATATTCCAAATTTTATTTAACCTGGTCCTTTAGACATTTAGATTACTTTCAATTTTTCTGTTATAAATACTGCTGTGATGAATTTCCATACTATAGCAGAACTGTCAGGTCAAAAGCAGTATGTTTGAAATTTTGAGAAGTGCCATCCTCCTAAGTAGTCTACTGTCTAAGAGTGCCCCTTCAACACATCTTCCGAAGTGCTGAACATTACCAATCATTTTAATTTGCCACCTGATAGATGAAGATTGAATTCAACAGTTTTCCCTGATTGATTGTAATTGAAGTTGAAAGTATTTTGATATGTTTATTAGCCACTTGTATTTTGTCTGTGGTTGTTTATATCCTCCTTACATTGTTCTATTTCATCATCTTCTCCTTACTGATTCATGGGAGCTCTCTATAAATTTTGAATATTAACCCTTTATCTATTACATATGTTTCACATATTTTCTCCCAGTTGGCCAACCATACTTTAATGTTGTTTATAGTTTCTTTCACCATAATTTCATGAAGCTGAATTTGTTAAACATTTTGAGTTCAGGGCTTCCTGTCATGCTTTTAAAGGCCTTCTCTATGACTGTAAAATATATTACTTTATTTTCTTCTGGTACTTTATAGATTTGAAAGGTAGTGTGTGGTATGAATTAGGGATCTAAATATATCTTTTCCCAAAGAGATTGCCAGTTGACTCAACACTATATATTAAATATCCCATCCTTTTCTACTGAGCTGAACATTACTCGTTCTCATATATTAAATTCTCATGTACACATGGCTCTATTTACAGATTCTCCATAGCATGTTTTAAAATATGATAGGGCAAATTCTCCCTAATTATTTCTCTCCTTAAAAACAATTCTTTGATATTTTGGCTTATGTAGTCTTCTGTATGAATTTTAGAAACAATCTTTTAAGCTTTAAAAAGAAATTCTATTATGATTTTATTGGAATTTCACAGAAGCATTGCATCATTTTGAAGAGAATTTATAAGACTGAGTTCCACCAGGCACAGTGGCTCACTTCTGTAATCCCAGCACTTTGGGAGACCAGCCTGGGCAACTTGGCAAGACCTTGTCTCTACAATAAAATAAAAAAATTAGCCAGATGTGGTGGTGCATGCCTATAGTTCCAGCTACTTGGAAGGTTGAGGCGGAAGGATCGCCTGAACCCAGAAAGCTGAGGCTGCAGTGGCCAAGAGCATCCCACTGCACTCCAGGTCGAGCAACAAAGACTCTGACTCAAAAAAAAAAGCTGAGTTCCTAGTCAGATGTAGACTGTATCTCCATTTATCAAATCTCTTTATGCACTTCAGTAAATTTCTATCATATACATGTTTTGGTTAATTTTACTATTGTATTTGTATAGGTTGTAATGAAATTGTGAAAGTTATTTTTTATTTTCATAATACTGTATACACATTTAGTGTTATCCATATAAAAAAACTTATTTTTTCAACCTTACTGAAACTTTATTGCTTCTGGTTCATTGCTTCTGATATTAACCATGTACAGAGATAATCATATGGGTCTTAGCCTTTTATGCTATTATCTTAGCAAATTACACTGATTTCCTAATGTTGGACATCCTTGCTTACCTGGAGTAAATTTACAATATCCTGATGTAACTGTCTTTTGGTATTTTGCTGTACTTTGTTTGTACCTATATTGATAAGTGAGATGGTGCCACGTTTCCTTGGTCATATTCTTGTCTGGCTTCAGTTACAAGAGTTAAACTGGTCTGTAGATGAGCCTGGATGTTTCCCTATCTTTTTTGATGCTTTGGAGGTATACAAATTGCCAATAACCAAATCTGTGCCTGGTATCATTTAGGAAGAAAGAAATCTAGCTAGTTTCCAAGAAGAATAAGATGGTTGGGCCATCCATAGATGAATAGATGGACGACAGATGGAAGAGTAATTTTCTTCTATGGTTATTTTCTATTCCTATGTCCTTTTTTGAGCCAATTTTGGTAACTTATAATTTGTTCAAAGTTTTCAAATTCATTACTAAAAGATAGGTACATAGAAAATTCTTGTAAACCTTTGGTTATGTCTCCCTCTACCATTCAATTAAACTTGCCAGAAATGTTCCTATTTTATCACTGTTTTATCTTGTTTTCTATAGTTTCTGAATATGTAGTTATTACTTATTTTATTTGACTTTTTCATTTATTTTGTTGCTTTTTTTCTCAAATATTGAATTAAATATCTAGTTTATTCCTTTTCAGTACTTCTATGTTTCTTATAAATGTCTTTAAGACTATAATTTGTTTTCTGTTTTGGCCACAACTTATGGATTTCTATGTGAAGTGCTGTCATTCTTATTAACTTTTAAATGGTTTGTCATTTTTCATTATGACTTCTTTCACTCAAAAGTTATACAAAAATGTTCACACAAAAACTTATACATGAATGTTCATTGCAGCATTATTCATTAACAGCCAAAAGGCAGAATCAACTCAATGGCCATCAATGGATAAACAAAATGTAGTATAATCTACAGACCAGTTTAACCAGGCTCATCTACAGACCAGTTTAACTCATTGAGTTTAACTCAATGAAATATTACTGAGCCATTAAAAAGAATGAAGTACTGATATATGCTATAACACTAATAAATCCTGAAGACATGTTAACTCAAAGAAGCGAGACACCAAAGGTCACACATTGCATACTTCTACGTACATGAAATAACTACTCTAAGGCATGAGGAAACACTCTCTCTATTATTAATTTCAAATCTTCACTTCTGACACCAGATGTATGGGATTTTTCCTCCATACCAAGCAATTCTCCAGTTCTCAGCAGACTCCAACTGGGTGTCTTATAATTCAATTTAATCATGATACTAATCAGAATTAATGGCGGTTCCTACAGGTTAAGGGCTCAGTGCCACAAGAATGCCCCTACTTCAGAGGGCAATTGAAAGTCCAAGTTGTCACCTGTGTTTCTGACTGAATAGCTATAAATTGGAGTTTCTCATGACTCCCTCCTCAGGTCTGATTATTTGCTAGGATGGCTCTCAGAACACAGGTAAACACTTTACTTTCACTTATCCATTGACTATAAAGTATACATCTCAGGAACAGACAAATGGAAGAGATGCACAGGGTAAGGTATGGGGAGAGGCGGAGAACCTCCATGACCTCCCCGATCATGTCACCATCCCAGACCTCCATGTGTTTCCCAACCCAGAAACTGCCTGGACTCTAAACTTTAGGGCTTTTTATGGAGTCTCCATAACATAAGCATGATTATTAACTTAATCACCAGTTCCTCTTCCTCTCCTGGGGATGGGGGATGGGGCTGGGGCTGAAAGTTCCAACCTGCTAGCCATGACATGGTCTTTCTGGCGACTAGTCTCATTCAAGAGTACATCAAGAGTTGCCTCATTAGAACAAAAGATGCTCCAATCACCCAGGAAATTCCAAGAGATGTAGGAGTTATGTGGTCAGGAACTAGGAACTAAAACCAAATATTAGAATAAGAGATACACAGAACACCCTTACTGCTCATGAAATTACAAGGGTTTCTGGAGCTCTGAGGAGGGACCCCCAAACAATCAGAATTATGTTTTAGAGGCCTCGTCCCTTGTACAGGTTTCCCTGGCTAGGTAAGTGTTCTAAGAACCCATCAGTATCAGTTTACCAGCTAGCATTGTTGTGAGAGGCTGCATTCAGCTTCAGGGAATTGTTTGGGGACGTTTTTTTTCAACAAGTTTGCCCATTTCATGATGGGGGATTTATGGGTGCACTGGCCCACACAACATTGAATGTTCAGCAGTTTTTGACCAAAAAACAGCATCATCCCTGGGCCCCACCTTCCCTATTCACCTGATCGCACCCAGAACAACTTTTTTCTTTGTTGTTTCCCCAGATGAAAAAAGTTCTCAAAGGGAAACATTTGCCAATATGGAAGAGGTGAAACAAAAAGTGGCAGAAGCACTAAAAGGCATCAAAATTGATGAGTTTAAAAACTTATCTGAGCAGTAGAAAAAGTGTTTCAGTAGGTGTAGTGCATGCTCCAATCACCCAGGAAATTCCAAGAGATGTAGGAGTTCTGTGTCAGGGACTGGGGAGTACTCTGAAGGTGACTAAAGTTTGAACACATAAAAATAAATACAGAATTTTTTAATAAATAAATTCTGGGTTCTTTTGGGTCACCCCTCATGTTACAAGACAAATCCATAGAGACAGAAAGGTTAATGGTTGTCAGGGGCTGAGGGAGGGGTGAATAGAGAGTGACTGCCAATGAGCACAGGGTTTTTTCTGGGAGATGATATAAATGTTCTCAAATTAGATAGTGTTGATGGTTGCATAACTCTGTGATTATACTAAAAACCACTGAATTGCACACTTCAATAGGGTCAATTTTATGTACTATGAATTAAATTTCAAACAATAATAGCAACAACAACCATTATAAAGAATACTATTTATTAATTTCCAAGTTTTTACACTTGGGGAAGGCTGACCTTGTTGCTAAGTCTAGTGTGACCATATCTTGTTTGAAGAACTGTGACTGTGCGTGGTGTCTAATTTTTAAACGTGTAGGGATTTTCTTGGTGGCCGGATCTGTAGTCAATTTTAACTGTCAAATCAGTACTTAAAAAGAATGTGTGTTCTCTTGTTGTCAGGTAAAGAAAGAATTCCAAATAACCTCATTAAGCCATGCTTGTTAATTGAGTTATTAATATTTTCTATATGCTTTCTTTTGCTGTTGATTCTCTTGTCAATTTCTGCTGGAGGCATGTAAAAGTCTACCATCATGACTATGCTTTTTTTGTTCTATTTAAATAAGTATAATAGTATCATAAATAATGTCTCTAATCTAGTAAAATTCTGTTCTGTCTCCTACAAACTAGCTCTGAAACCCAGTTTTTCCAGCTCCTCTGCATGCTCTTCATCGGTTTCACTTACAACCAATGCATCCCCCCAGCAAGCCTCACCCATCTCACTCTCCCACTGCCCCCTGAAAAAAAACGTCCTGGGGTTCATATGCAAACTCCCTACCAAGATCAGTGCCACCAAAGAGTGCTATAAATAACACAGTTCATCAATATTTAAAGCCTGCAAATAAGAACAATTAAAATCAACCAGTAACTCAGAGTAAAACAAAAAAATCACAAGGAAAGAAATCACACCTAAAATTGATTTAGAGGGGCATTAGAAACCCTACCATGTGATTTACTGACAGAAACTAAAAACTCTAGTGTGGCCTAGTGGGAAAGAAAAAATACTGTCATTTTCCCCTCCTTGTTTAGGAATGAGCACATTGAATCTAAAAATGCAGGTTCACTTTGAGGGCAGGCCTCATGTGATGTTTAAAGGAAAAAAAATTAACCTTGTGCACACCTCCTATATTCAAGGTCATTAATGAAAAGCCAAAATGCTTAATTTGTTCTGATGTTTCTGCTTTCTGTCATTTTTGTATAGTTAACAGGATCATAATTTAAGTAAGTCACACATTGTAAATAACCTGGTTATATTATTCTCTCTTCCTTGGTAATTAGACCACCTTTTGTTACAAAGAATCCTATAAACCATTTAACCATGAGTGGCTGTAAACTGCTCCTATTAAAAATCGGGTGCTCCCGCCTCCTAAGTTGAATAGCACCAAGGAAATTATATACCTTTTTGCCTCTACTTCACTTGCATTTTATTTGAGTTTCTGGAATCAATTTGATAATTTGATAATTGATATGCAGGCATAAAAATGTACTATAAAAGCATTTGGAAAAGAGCAATCCCTATTGACCCTGTCATTTTACATCCACGCAAAGCAGATGTGAATGTTGTGTATGGATCTGTAATCCACACTTCAAGCCCTCACGTACAAGTGCTTTCTCCAGCCATGTGTAAAAAAGATGAAGCCATTTGGCACAAGAAGAATTGTGGAAGTATTCAACAAATTAAAACAAACAAAAAAACTTTAAACGGCTTCAGTTCCATAAACAGAACAAAGCAACATGTAGCTTTTTGTTACTTGAGATTACTTGACATGCTGATCAACCAGGAGGTAAAAATAAAACCTGTGAAAATCACGCTAAGAATCCCAATTTTAGAATATAGGACACTTACAAAGATGAGGAATTATTTTCACTCAAAGAAAACAGTGACAACCATGGAGAGCCGCTATTTTTTTAAAAAGAAAAATTGTGACAAAAAAGTTAAATTTACCATCTTAACTACTTTTAAGGATACAGTTCATCAGTGTTATGTTCATATTGTTGTGCAACAGATCTCTAGAATTTTCCATCTTGTAAAACTGGAACTAGTTTCCCCTCCTCCAGTCCTTGGCAACTACCTTTCTACTTTGTTGCCAAGGTTTTGACTACTTTAGACACTTCATATGATTAGACTCATACAGTATTTGTCCTTTGGTGACTGGCTTATTTCACTTATCACAATAACCTTGAGGTTTAGCCAGGTTGTAGCATGTGACAGGACTTCCTTCTTTAAGTCTGCATAATATTCCTTTGTAATTATATACCAAACCTTTTTTAATCCATTTCTGATGGATATTTGGGTTGCTTCCACATCTTGGCCATTGTGAATAATGCTTGTAAAGAATATGAATGTGCAGATATCTCTCTCAAATCCTGCTTTGAATTCTTTGGCTATATACCTAGAAGTGGAATTGCTGAATCAGAGGGTAATTATTAGTTTTGGTTTTGGAGGAACCTATTTTCCATAATGTTTTGTTTCTAATTTGAGCAACTGTTTTCCATCATGGCTGTACCATTTTCTATTTCCACAATGTACAAGGGTTCCAATTTCTCTGCATCCTTGTCAATTCTTGCTCTTTTCTGTTCTTTTGATAGTGGTCATCCAAATGAGTGTGAAGTGATATTTCATAGTGGTTTTCATTTGCATTTTTTTCTTATGATTAGTGATATGCCTGTTGGCCATTTTTATATCTTCTTTGGAGAATTATCTATTCATGTCTGTTACCAATTTTTAAATTGGGTTATCTGGTGTTTTTTTGTTGAGGTGTAGAAATTCCTTATATATTCTGAATTCTCTTATCAGAAAATGGATTTGCAAATATTATCTCCCATTCTATAGGTTGCCTTTCTGCTGTTGATTGTTTCTTTTGATGTGCAGAAGTTTTAAAGTCTGATGCATTCCCATTTGTCCATTTTTTTCCTTTTGTTGCCAGTGCATTTGGTGTCATATCCAAGATATCACTGACACGTCCGATATCCTGAAGCTTTTCTCCTATATTTTCTTCTAGGAGTTCTATAGACTTAGGTCTTATATTTAAGTCTTTGAGCCATTTCGAGTTATTTTTAATGGTAAACAGAAAACTAAAAATATTATCTGTCCCATCTCAAAACACTTGAGAAAATCAATTCACTGCATCTAATGTTCGTTACACATTCAACTCTAGGTTTCTAAATTAACTACATTGATCTGAGTAAGAAGACTACCACAATTATGCAATTAGAAAGTAGAATTCTTTACTAGCGGTGCATTCAGGAACTTTTTCAGTTATTTCCTGAATTCTACTAGGTAGCAAAAGAAAACAATACATAAAACAGTATTTTCATATCTCATGAATGGCAAAAAATACCCCAAAGGGCCAAAATATGTGTGGTCCCAGTGACAGATTTCAACCTTTAAGAAATATCTTTCTCAACTTTCATAACAGCACTACTTGGCTTTGAAGCGAAGGCGTAGAAACGAGTGAAAAGAACCATAGTGGGTAAAGAAGACATGGTCTGAATCCATTCCTACCAGGAAGATGCTAGAGGGCTTCGTGGGACCTTTCTATCCTCACCTTTCCCACCCCATCCTGCAACCAAAGCAGCTCTTTTTTTTTTTTTTAAGTCTATCAAATAGTGAGAACTTGTCTCTATAAAAAATTAAACATATTAGCTGGGAGTGGTGGCACATGCCTGTAGTCCCTGCTACTTGGGAGGCTGGGTGACAGAATGAGACTCTGAAAAAAAAAAAATCTGTTGACAAAAATATGAAAAAGGAAAGCCACTAGTCTTTAAGCTCAGGATTTAAATTCAGTTTCTTCCATTGGAAGAGGATTTAAATTCAGTTTCTTCCATTAGGGTAGAAATCAAGGTGACTCCTTGTCTATTTCCATCCAGTATTGCACTTTCCATCTTCAGTTTGAAAAGTAAAGGTGCCACGAACCAGTGAGTCAGGTAAAACAAAAACTTCAAATTCCATTTTCCCACAGCATCTATATTCCTCCATCTACTTAAATCTACAAAATACTTCTTTCAGTCATCTGTCTTGCTCAGTCAATATCATTTATCTAGGATGCCTTTCCTGTTTGTTCTGGTATGAAACTGACCCGATGGTAGTTATACAAGTTGAAAAGATACAACTTGAAGAATCTACCCCTTTATTTATTTTTCTTTTTTTTTTGAGTTGGAGTCTCACGGCCACTGCAGTCTCGACTTGCTGGGTTCTGGCGATCCTTCAGCCTCAGCCTTCCAAGTAGCTACAACTACAGGCACGTGCTACCACACCCGGCTAATTTTTTTTTTATTTATTGTAGAGATGAGGTCTCGCCAAGTTGCCCAGGTGGGTCCCGAACCTGCGAGCTCAGGCAATCCACCCACCTCAGCCTCCCAAAGCACGAGATTACAGGCTGAGCCACCAAGCCCGGCTAGAATCTACCCCTTTAAACTTAACCAATCCTGGTTGTCTTTTATAACAACTGACACAAAGATATTTAACGTGTATTGCAATGCACTTATCAGCAATGGAACAAAAATGAATCTCTTCCTATGTACAAAGAGAACACTGCCCAATTACCTTTGAGAGGGATAATGGCAAAAAGCACTGACCCTGGGGCCCCTGCTCCCTGGTCGTACCCTGAGACCCAGTGAAGCCTCCCCTTGTACACAGGCTGACAGGACCTCTATTTGTGGTCTGTTTGGATATATTCTGGCCACACTAAAGCTACTTGTAAATAGTTCTACTATTTCCCTTTAGAAAGCCCAGGGCTTGGTATAATATGTGATTCTCTCAGGCTTGAGGCCATTAGGGTAAATGTGCCTCGTGTATCCCACTTAAAAAGTTAACGCAGGAAGAGGTGCAGACTCTGGTAGACACAGTCTGCCTTTCTTCCTGCTGTCTGGTTAATGTAGCAACTGGCTGCTCAGGAAGGAAGGGGAGGGAGATGGACTGGAGAGCTGAAAAGACGGCTGGCGCTAGGTAGGATTTACCTCATAGACTTGTCCGCCATCCTTCCCTAAAACAAGCTTCAGTGAATGGGGCTCACACTGCATTTTGAGTTAAAAGTCCCCAATATAGGTGCTATCTCCATCTGGATGGTGTTTACCCAGGGATATATATGAAATATACAATGTTAAAATCAGTCACATAGACTTGGAATTTGTGTATTTTATGTCAATAAGACTTTAATAAATTAAAATTTTAAAGTTTCCAATACAGACTTGCTAAATAACAGACGATGGCTCCATTTCTTTCTCTTCAGGGTTTTCTTCACTAAACGTTTGCAATGACCTGACTTCTCCAACTTCCGTCTTTCTCCCTTCCATCCCCCTTCTTGCATCACTTAACATATCAAAATTGCTACAGTTCAATTCTGATCAAGTCGCATCCCAGGTTAAAAATCCCTGATGGTTCTCCATGGTTTATCACTGTCTATAAACTCCCCAGCCTGGTACTCATTCCCCCTCCAGGCACTGGCCCAAATACCCCTCAACAGCCATCACAGAGTCCATCCTATGAAGATTCCCATCCTACACTTTGGTGCATATTATTTCCTTTCTTCTACCCCTACCCCTCCCCAGATTTCCATCTCAGACTGTTAAACCCTTCTCTATCCCTTTCCAGATTCCTCCAAATGGATACTATAATAGCAGCAACAAATACTTGTTTATTACAAGTTTGTTCATTAATGTTTTAATACTATTGTTCACTACATAGAATGTAAGCTCCACAAAGGCAGAGCTCTGTTTCATTTGCCAGCTTATCCCATGGACTTGGAACGGTGCCTTGCACATAGTAGGTGTGCAACTGTTATTTGCTGATTTGACGAGAATAGCTTTCATGAATGAGAGACTGCTTCCTACACACTGTGTTTTACAGGAATCACTTCTATTCTTGAAAATGCCACTGCAAGATCTGTAAGCTCCACATTTCACATGGAGAAGTTGAAGCTCAGAGATGTTAAGTGACTTGTCTGAGGCCTGGCAGCTCAGAATAGTTAGGACTCTACCTCCTCTTCCTTTGAATTCTCAGAAAACGCTGCGCTACTGCTGTGATGCTTATCTTCTGCCTGATCCTGTCGTTCTAGCGTAGGCTGTTCTCTTCTTCTGGTTTCCATTCTTTGTGAACAGAGAGAGCGTATTACCTATCACCATATCCTCTGAAGCACCCAGCTCAGAGCTTCACAAATTAGGGACTCCATAAACATCTAGTGAGTCAGTGAAGGGTAGATAATAAAGGGACGGGGGGAGTATGATTTAGAGAGTCTCAAAAAAAAAAAACCAAACCTGGAGCATGCAATAAACTAAAGCATAAATGAGTACTAATTAATAAAAGGAGCGAAGTTAATTAGTAAAAGGAGGCAGTTCACACCACATGTACATGACAGCAGAGAACAGCCCTGCATCAGATGGGGCTCCAGGGAGTGCAAGTCTTTAACATATAAAGATTAACTACAAGACTCAAAGGGCAACACCACGCTGAAGGCAGCTTCATTTCTTGAACTATTTCAAAAAAAAAAAAAAACTGTTTAGGCTGGACTGAGTGTATTGTCTGAATGTGTATGGACTGTCACAGAAAAAGAAATCATTCCAAGCAACTTCTTCCTTAAAAATCACGTCCACCATGGCACAAATGCTAAACTCATGGATTAAACGCAAAGCAAATCCAGCTCACGAAACCAAGAGAATTCTCTGACTTTATCCGCAGATGAGGTTCACATTGCTATTCAGCAATAGCCAAAGTGCCTGGATACTACTCTTCTCTCTGTCTTTCTGATCCTAACATTTCCTAGTATACTCTCTTGTCCCCTGCTCCTGAAACCCTTTCCCAAGCCTATAGCTTCTCACCTCCATGATGCAAGAATTAAGGTACAATGATATTTTGGAACACACCCATATCCAATTTGGGGACTGCATACATATCAGAATGATTTGTGCCTTCAGGGTCAAGACTTTGAGTTGCTATTCTAGAGAATATTAAAATATTAATTCACAAAATTTGTTCTGGAATATTTGAAAAAGTGATACTAATTTGGCTATTTTTCTCAATTTCTCAAAAATAGTAAGATTAAAAGCAAGTTCCTAGCAAACCATCATGATGTGACCCTCAACACTGAGTAACTTTAAAGTCTAGCAATTATTGCACATTAAAGAGCTTACCACTGATGGGGCTGGGTTGAATTTTACCATTGACCACATCTTGGTTAAAAAAAAAAAAAAAAAGGGCTAAATAAATGAGTTGGTAGTATAAGGAAGTTCAGCCTGATTATTGTAAAAAGTAAATTTTTAAAAAAGCTTCCATGACTTTAACCTATGTGTTTACCACTATGAGGTTTTCAGAGATGATGTCACTTTGAACTCCACCTTTAGATCTCAGTATAGGCTAAAGAAAGATCCTGCAAACAAGCTCCAGGAACGATGACAATGACAATAGCTACAATTTACTGCCACTTACTATTGTGCCCAGTACTCACTAAGTACTTTACATGCATTATCTCATTTAATCCTCAACTATCCTAAGTGGTTTTTAAAAAAAAAAATCTGGCTCAGGGTCTTCTCTATGAAATTATATTTTTAAAACCTTTAACAATTTATCACGGAGATTTTTCAAACACAAAAGTAGAGAGAATTTTAAAAGAGTCCATCATCCAACTTATGAGAAGATTTTTGACTTCTGTTTATACTGGCTATAGGCTATCTAGGTCTTTTGCAATGTCTTGAATCAGTTTTAGTAAGTTAGGAATTTTCAGTTTTAGTAAGTTAGGAATTTGTCCATTGTGTCAAATATTTAAAATATATTGGCCTTAAATTTGTCCACACGATTCTCTTATTAGGTGTAAATATCTGCCCTAACTACAGATATGCAGGCTTTTCTTTACTAACGTTGTTTATTTGTGGTTTTTTTTTTTTCCTTGATCAACCAAGAGATTTGTCAAATCGATTAATCTTTTCAAAGAACCAACTTTTGGCATTCTAGATGCTGTCTAACATAAAATTAATAACTTCCCCCCTGAATTCCAGCCCATATTTCATTATTTCTTTTCTATCTTCTGTGGAGTATTAGTCACTTATTTTTTTCTAACTTATGTCAGATGCAATACCATTCAGGGAAACGGAAGCACTACCAGTGGTATCAGAGAACAAGATCTTACCACTGTGGGAGGAGCTGGGGAAGTAAAGTGAAGGGCTGTTGGTGGAGGGAAGTGGGGGCCACTAATCACTGGAGAAGGATCAGTCAAGGTTTAGAGGCAGGGCACCCAGAAGCCAGGCTCATATAGCACAAAATCCGTAAGATAGGGGATGCATAGAGAGGTTTAAGGAAAGCTTACTCTCTGTGGGTCCACAGCACAGAACCCGGGAGTGGCCAGCCAGAGGGAAGAAGAGCTGAATGCAGAGAGGAGGAAAATGAGCACACACTAGAACCCGCCAGCACCTGTCTCTGCTTCTGTCCATCACTGTATCTCACCCTGAGGTCCTTTCGAGTACAAAAGTCACTGCTTCACCCCTCCTCCCAGTGTCCTACAAATTCATCTTTTGGCTCTAGCCTAGAACTATACAAGGAAGGAAATTCTGAGAAACACTGTTCTCAGTCCTACCAATCTGACTAAAGAACGATCTAGCACTGATGCTTTCCTGTCATTAATTTCCAGCCTTTTTTTCAATACATTTCTAAGTACTATTCTGCTGCATCCCATAAGTTTAAATATGGAATATTTTCACTATTATTTATTTCTGAATATTTTGTAATTTCCATGTCTGCTTTGTCCTGTGTTTTGTTTAAATGCATCTTCATAATTTCCAAACACAGGACTTTTTTTCTAGTTAGTTTGTTACAGAGTTTTAATTTAATTGTGGAGAATTTGGTCTATGTGATGCCAATTCTTTTGAATTTGTTGAAAATTGCTTTATAGTGCAATATTCTTAAATTTTTCATTGCAGTCAAATTTCTTAAGTTCTTTATATGTTCTTAAAAAGTATGTATTCTTCAGATGTTGGGTGTAGGGTTTTTAAAATGATTTTACATTAAGTTTAACACTAATTGTGTTACTGATTTTTCTGCCTGCTTGAACTACCACTTAAGACATATACACACAAAAATTAAAATCTGCCCCATGATGATAGACTGTTTTATTCTTCCTTGTGATTTCAATAATTGTGACTTTACATATTTTGGGGTCATAGTAGTAATATATCAAGTGTATGCACATTTAGAATTGTTTTATGCTTCTGGTAAGTAAAAAGGTTAGTACCTTCACTAGTAATACTTTTTGCCTTAAATTCCATTATTAAAATAATAGCTTTCTTTTGGATGAATTCTGTCTGGCATATAATTTTACATACTTTTAATCTCAACTTTTTTCTATGTTGTGGAAATGATTATTATAAGCAGCACATTGCCACATTTTTTAAAACTCCAGACCATTAGCCTTTGTCTCTTAACTGAAACAGTTTGTCCACTTACATTTAACATAATTTAACGGCTATTCTAGAAATATGGATATGTATATATAAAGTAGCAAAGTCTAAATTTTATTAATTTATTTACCTTCATCTCAAATAGCTTGTTATCTAATTGACTCCTGACTGATATTCTATTAATAATCTATATTTTGGTTTAAGCTCAAAAGACAGCGAACATTGGTTCAAATTTACCCACATATTTATCAGTTTTTGTTCCTTCTTTTAACTTGGAACTTTTAATTTGAGATCGCTTACCTTCTCAAAGTATACACTTTAGAATCCCTTTTTGTGAGAATATGTTGATCCTCTTTCCCTGTTCTGAAATTTGCTTCATCTCACCCTTATTTTTGGAAGACATACTTGGGCACATAATTACAGGCTGACTATGATTTTTCTCTCAATGTTCTGAAGACATTTTTCCACTATTTTCTGCTTCTGTCATCACTGTTGTTAGTCAAGCTGTTCTTTGAAACCTATCTTTTCTCTCTCACTGCTTAAGGTCTTCTCTGTCATGATGCTCTACTGTTTTACTATGTCATATCTAGGCATGGATTTCTTTAAAACATTTGACCTTGTTTGAGATTTGCTGGGCATCCTGAATCTGTGGACTGATATCTTTCATCACTTCTAGAAATTCACTGTTTTCTTTGTCTCTTAGCCCTCTTCTATATTTTCCTTTTTTTTTTTTTTTTTTTTTGGCCTATTGTACTACATTCAAAATACTTTTTATTTGATTTGTTTCTTCTAGTTTATTAATTCTTAAATCCTCTCTAGTCGCTCATTAACTACTTATTAAGCTTTTGATTTAAATGTTCATATTTTTATAAATATAAGTTATATTTGCTTTCTTCTTCTTCTTTGTCATTTTCATAGTTTTGCTCCTTAGACTTATTTTCAATCTCCTTTTGTGAAGCAAAGAAAACATACTTATCTTATGTATTCTGTCTGATAAACTCAGTATTTGAAGTTTTGTAGGTTGATTCTGCTCTCTTCTTCTTGTGTTTTGAGATTTTTGAATGCTTGCAATTTTTAATCTATTTTTGAAATTCTCTGTAAGGTTTCTTTACAGTCATGGGGTGTTCCTCCACAAAGAATTTGCATTTGCCTCTGCTAAGTGATAAGAAAGGCTACCAATCTGGTACCACTTTAATTAGATTCTTAGTTGAATGTTTTCAGACCATTCAGCTAGTGTGAATTCTAGCTGTAAATCCATGGCCTGCTTGAGGTTACAAATTTACTGAGATGTACTTTTTTGCTCTACCACACAGCTCTTAGGTTCAAGGCAAAAAATTTTCCTTGGAGGAGCCTCTGTTTTTTGTTTTTTTGGTTTTTTTTTTTGCTCTAGTTTGCCATTACCAAGAGAATATAGCTGAGAGGTGCCAGTTCCACAGTGGGAGGAGACCTTACTAATTATACAGTTCAACTTGGGTGGGCCTAGGGTTTTCCCTTCTGTGGCTCTGGAGGTTGTAAAAACCTAAGTGTAAGTTCAGGGTGAAAGTCAGCCTCCAGTGCAGGCTTTGGGTTTCCAAATTTCATATGGTAGTTAGCATCTGAGCATTTTTTCCTGTCTTGTCAGATTGGCAGTACACTGGGGGAAAAAAAATCCATTCCAATAATCCTAGAGGCAGTATGATTTATAGTTGCTTAGAATGAGAGTTTGAAATCAGACTTCCTGGGTTCGAATCTCTGCACAGCACTTACTAGTGAGGCAATCTTGGGAAGTTATTTAAACTCTGCTTCAGTATTCCTACCTATAAAATAGGAAAAAGAATAGAACTGGGCTCCTAAATAGATTTTGTGAGGATTAAATGAGTTAAGTACTTAGAACATGCCTGACCAAATTCGCACTCAAAATGAAAGTGTTGATATTATAATCATTACTGTTTGACTGTGTTGCCATGATAAGACACCACATACAGATGCTGACTTTCTATTCCATAATATTCTCTCTTGTATTATCATGTAAAATCAAGCTCTGCAAAATGCAATTTTACATTAACATCTCTGCCAATGCACTCATTTTTATGAAGCGTCTATTTAAGAATTGCACAAAACACTGTAAATATATGCATCACAATGAATGGCAGACATTCTGATGAACACTCCTATGTATCCACTCTTGTAATTTAGGATCAAGAGGGAGCACACAATTAAATTGAAAGGCCTAAGTAAAAATAACCCAAAGAATCATTTTAAGGATGCCTAGTGGCGGGAGTGAGCTGTTGCCATTGGTGTAAATGTAAGCATGTTAATAGGAAGGAGTGAGGCTGTTGAATGTGATTACCCCTTGCTCTTGCTAAGCTCTATGAGATAAAGGTCTACAAACAAGGAGCATAAGAGTTTCCAAGCCCAGAGTGGCTGTGTTTAGAGAGGCTTAAAAACCCAATATATTACAAAGAACGTAAAAAGGCAATGTACCATGCATATAATCAGAAAGTGACTGCTTTTGTAAAACATGTTGAGTATTTCTTGATTTTAATATGTGCACATTTTAAAAGCATCCAAATCAATCTTGTTACCATGAACACAATTTTTAATTGAGAACTTCAGTTATAACGAGCGAGCCCTGCAAGAGAAATGAGTTCCTGTTGATTTGTTTATAATTTTTCTTTTCTTTTTTTTTTTTTTTTGAGTTGGGTCTCACTCTGTCATTCAGGCTGAAGTGCAGTGGCACGATTCTCACTTACCACAGCCCTGACCTCCTGGGCTCAAGTGATCCTTCCCCTCAGTCTCCCAAGTAGCTAGGACTACAGGCACCTGCCACCACATCAGGCTAATTTTTTGTAGAGACAAGGTCTAGCTATGTTGCCCAGGCTGGTCTCGAACTCCTGGACTCAAGCAATCCTCTTGTCTCAGCCTCCCAAAGTGCTGGGATTACAGATGTGAGCCACTGCACCAAGCCTGATTTGTTTATGATTTTTCTAAACAACAAAGCAAGAAGCCCTCAGTTAAATTGGGATTTGGGGTTGTGCCAGTTGTAAGGTTATCGCTGCTCAAGTTCAAATGCACCCCACCCCTTAATAGCCATTCTGTCGTCACATACTGAACTCTAAACATTTCTTCTTTACGGCTCAATGTTAGGCTTTGTCAGTAGAGGGCGCTGCTGGGACATGTAGTGGCTGACGTGCATTGTGTTTTTACATTTTCTTGCTCCTGCTTCATAGTCCCTCAGCGCTGCAAAAAGACATCTAGTGACCTTTCCACAGACCTCCTGCATAGACCTACATGCTGCAAGATTTGTGCACACTGTGTCTTGTCCTGTCAGACCTGTCCCCACTTGTCTCAGCTTGCCTGTACCCCAGGCAACCGAGCGAACTTCCCTGCCATCTGCAGTGAGTGACATCCACAACCTCTCCAAAGCGGTTTAAACCCAGTCTTGGGAGCAGATTCCAGTCTGTCCTGGTTTGGGGTATTCTTCAGCCCTAGGGTAACTTTTTTTTTTTTTTGAGTCCGAGGCTCACTCTATTGCCCAGACTGGGGTGCAGTGCCATGCCCACGGCTACTGCAGCCTCAACCTGCTGGGCTCAGGCAGTCCTTTCACCTCAGCCTTCCAAGTAGCTGGAACTATAGGCGCATGCCACTACGCCTGGCTAATTTTTTTATTTGTTGTAGAGATGAGATCTTGCCAAGTTGCTCAGACTGGTCTCGAACCCCTGGACTCAGGCAATCCTCTCGCCTTGGCTTCACAAAGTGCTGGGATTACAGGCTTGAGCCACAGCGCCCAGTCCCTAGGGTGCCATTTTGAGTTCTTTTTACATCTTTATAGTTATTATCCTATCTTAATTTAATCTTTCTTTATATTAAACTTCCTCTGTTTAAGTTCGTGTGTAATTTTTGTCTTCTGGTTTGACTCAGATTGTTACTATGTTTAACGCTGCATCTTTGAATTTTTATAGTCATATACTTTTCCTTTATCATATACTATTCATTCTGTTCATTAAAAAGTGGTGTCAAGCCGGGCTCGGTGGCTCAGCCTGTAATCCCGCGCCTTTGGGAGGCTGAGGTGAGTGGATTGCCTGTGCCCGTGGTTTCGAGACCCGCCTGGGCAACTTGGCGAGACCTCATCTCTACAATAAATCAAAAAAAAATTAGCCAGGCGTGGTAGCGCGCGCCTGTACTTCCAGCTACTTGGAAGGCTGAGGCGGGAAGGATCGCCTGAGCCCAGCAGGTCGAGGCTGCGGTGGCCAGAAGCAGCCACTGCACTCTAGTCTGGGCGACAGAGTGAGACTCCAACTCAAAAAAAAATAAAAAAAGTAAAAATAAAGTGGTGTCTAGCCGGGCTCGGTGGCTCAGCCTGTAATCCTGCACCTTTGGGAGGCTGAGGTGAGTGGATTGCCTGAGCCCGCGGATTCGAGACCTGCCTGGGCAGCGAGACCTCACCTCTACAATAAATCAAAAAATCAGCCGGGTGTGGTGGCACATGCCTGTAATTCCAGCTACTCGGAAGGCTGAGGCAGAAGGATCGCCGGAGCCCAGCAGGTCGAGGCTGCGGTGGCCAGGAGTGGCCACTGCACTCCAGTCTGGGCGACAGAGTGAGACTCCAACTCAAAAAAAAAAAAAAAAAAGTGGTGTCTTTTCATGTCCATTTCAGCTGAACTGTGAGCCAACTACTGTGTTCCTCACGTGTCTTGAGAATTTTTGAATGATGCCAGAAAATATCTTCCAAGCTTATTTTATTCTTTTCTTATATAAAAAAGTTCCAAGCTCAGCACCTTGCCTACCCAAGGATTTAAAGTCAAATTAATTATTTCATCCTCTTTTTCACACCCTGTTCTTTCTCCCTTCCACAAAGAAGGGCTGGACTTTTGTTTTTGATTTCAAAATAACAAATGGAAGATCTCACCATGTCTTATTCGAAACCAGTTTATTTTAACAGAAATTTGCAAATTCTAATTACTTCCAAGCTTTTTAATTTTGACAGGAATTTGCAGATCCTAATTACCACCAGGGTAACATTTGCAACTAAGATACTAAAAGTGCATTTAAAAATAATATATAGCTTATGTATTCAATGTTCCTTGAGGACTCAGTGTTAGACCCTAGATGAAGCACTGTGGCATAAAAAGATCAGTGAGGCCCTCTCCCCTCCTGCAATGGGAATGTAACCAGAACACAGGTGAAGAAAGAGTGGGAAAGGAAGAGAGACTTGGCAGCAAACGAAAAAAAACATTCTCCACCCTGAGATCACCCTGGTACTCAATGACCAACACGAGTAAAGGCTCCTTAAGGGTTATTAGTGGGGAAGAAAGGATCAAACATCTTTAAGAATAAAAAAAAAGTATATCACATCTATTTGGACTTGAGTCTTAAATGTAGAAGCTGAATTAAATTAAAATATAAAACAAAACCACCTATATTATAGCAGTTACTATGTAAATATAGAAAAAAGAAAGCAAGAATATGCTGTGTACTCTTTGTAGCATTTCCCATACTCCTTGGTCATGGAAACAAGTAAATATCTGGGATTACAAAATGTTTTAGGACATTCAATTCACTAGCATGCAAATAACTTGACATTTTACAACTGTATTTTCAGTAACATTTGAGATTCCCTGAGCAAATAGTTTCCAATGTCTCTTTGACATGTGAGGGAGGCCCCAAGAAATGCCACAGTTTGGAAGTTATCGAGATGGAATTTTAAATGTAATGAGCTGCATCTCATGTCTGAGCAGAGAACTACAAGAACACTGCAAGAAATGCTCTATTCTTTCTCCCCCAAAATTATTCTAAAAGGTCACATCAGTGGAATGTGATAGGTAACTGCCAAGAGAAAAAAAAAAATGGGTATTTTGTAAATTACAATTTTTTTTTAATATAAATGACTGAGGTAGGAAAAATGTACATGCATCAAGAAAAACCAAAGATACGGAAAAAATACCATTCAGGGACCAGAAAAATATGGCCTTATAGTTACTTATTTTTATCTTTTAATTTTATGTAAGCTAATTTTCAACAAAAATAGAAGCATATTTCAAACCTCAGCATTCTCTACTTTAAGTAGCCAGCAGGAAACTAACATAAAACTGAAAAGAAGTAAGCTATGTAAAAATCTTATATAAGCAAATGCTTTTTCAATTCTTATTCTACCATGGGAGCAGAAAGTAGATTTCTGGAAACTGATTATTAACTAGAAAAGAATGAAAAGAGATGCAGTTCTATTCATCACCCATTCAGCGATGAACTAGTTTTTAAACTGAAAAACTAAGCAATGTATTCTAAAATTTGGCTGCAACAAGAACAACAAAAAGATTCTATAGATTTTTAAACTCATATAGTGACACTTGAGAAAACAAACTTTAAACATTCAAGTAGGGACACAGAGCTTCCTCATACTTCATGTTTACCAAAGTATCACAAACCTGGGGTAAAGTAGAAAGAGATCTTATTATCATCTAATTCAATCTTCTTTTGCAGATTAGGAAATTGAGAACCAAAAAAAATTTTTTCCCCTCTAAAAACTGCTGTTACTGATCTTATGGACAGGGTACAATTTTAAAGCCACTGGGAGATCACTCAGTCTTCAAAATGTCTTGACTAACCTATCAGGATATCTCAAATTCCACCATTAGAGATTCATTCTACTGGACTATGCATTATATCTAAGAGTCTGAAAGTTTGAGGGCATTCATAGATCATCAGTCCAAACTCATTCAGGGGGTGTGTCTGAATTACATTTAGGTTAACTTCTTTTAGGGAAATGGCAGGGTCTCATTTACCTCCATAGCCCCAGAGCCTGGCAGACAATAACCCACACATTAATTAAATTATCAAATAATCCATCAGAGGACTTTCTCCCTGAGCGCTGATAAGCGAGTAAGACTTGGGTGTGGTAAGTTCTGAAGAGGAGGAGAGGTCAGAGGGAGCCAGACGTGGGTCAGAGAGACATAGAGTTCTTGACAAATGTAAGCAGAGTGAAAACCCAGGGTAGAGGAGTGCGTAGAGAAGGAAGTGCCTCAAGAGAGCATTCTGGAAAGTGAGGTGAGAGAATGGAAGAAACACACTTTGTTTATTGCACAATGTTTCACAGATCTTCCCCTGCCAATAAGCAGAACGTAAATGTCACCATCCTAATTCCAACATGTGTTGTGAGGTCAGTGCAGAATGACTTAAAAACATTGCAACTATTTTGAAAAAAATCACCAAAAATGTTTCAAATTCTACCTATACTCTTGTTAGAGAGGTAGTAAAACACCAAGGGTTAATGGGATTGCTAACGAAAAAGAAAAATCACCAAAATACCTCATGCCTTTTTTTCTTTCCTAGGAAATTGCCAAGTTATATGAGTCCTATTTGTCCTTCTTTTTAAATGGGGAAAAGCAGAGAAAATAAAACTACAACATGTTTTATTTGTGTGTTAGCTATACAGCCTGGGGCTATTTTTCCTTTCCCAAACAGTGTACATTTTAGATCTGATACAAGGGGGTGAGGGCGGAGGGTGAGCTCCACCAAGCAAATTTTTACTTGTGACAAAAATACTGGACCAGATGGATCGCAAAACTTGCCAAGAGCACAGTTAAACATTCACAGGAGGACTACTAATGCAAGCAAGGAACTTGCTAGTTCTATCTCTGTTTTTGTTTTTAGTCCACCTAGAACCAAGAGTTTAGAAATGCTAAGGAAATCGCCCTCGGGCAGCTTCAGTCTTTGTTTAGCACATTACCTAAGCATTAACACTTAGATGCGCTCAATTGTAGCAATTACAGAAACAAATCTCTGAGGCTATAGAATTTCACCAAGAGGTATTGCAAACATTGCTGCCTGCTTTGTAAAAAGAACACTGGAAAGGCCAGGTCAGGGCTAGAAGTTGAAAAACTTCAACCACGTATGATGCGAACCACCCAACCATCTAATGATGCTCAATGGAGTCCTGCACCATTGTTGGGAACACCTGTGTGCCTCTGCTCACTGGCACCATCAAACACCACTTTCCCAAGAATGGCTGCTGTGGCCCATTTGGTGGTTGTTATGGTTGTTTTAAAACTCAAACCGGGAAAATCCGTTTGTGATTCCATTTCCCGACTTCCAAAGAAATAAATGGCCTTTAAAAAAAGGTGTTTTCCCCCCTCTCCCCCCAAAACCCCTACAAAATCCATCCAAAGATGGACTCTGCTCATCCAGAGCCAATGAGATGACAAGTACCCACAGCACAGGGCCAGTCCCCATTCTAGATGATGCTTCCACCAGTTAACTCGTTTGCACCTGCCTTATCCTTGAATGTGAGGATCTCTGACAAGCCGCTGCCATCCGTTCTTGGCTGTGAAGCCACCTGGATAAAAACCGAAGATGCTGCAGTCTGTATGCACTCCAGCCCACTAAGCCGAGCTTTGCATTTACTAGGTCACAGCAGACGGAGGTAGGATAGGCTGGGTTTGAGAAAAATTGAAGTAGGACAATATTATCCTCACGAAGTTCCCCTACTCCATTAGGAAGAAAGACTCCAGAGATAATGACTTGGGCAGCAACAGGGCTTAATTCTGCTGTTAAGGTTGTTAAACCAGTAAACTGTTTCTCCTTCCACTGTTCAATGCTATTGTGCCCGTATCCCCAAGGAAATTCCTCACTGACCCTGCTTTCTCTGGGGTTACCTCAGGCCTCCTAAAGGGTGACCATCTGGCACAGGCAGGAGCCTGTGGGAATCAACACCAAGGTTTCAGTCAGAGTTTCACCAGCGGCTGCCCAGGCCCTACCAGGCATTGGCCAAGCTGACTATTGCCCCTGGAAAGCTTTAGGAGACCAGTGATGGAGAGTGGGTTATGCAAGCCTTCTCTTGGATTCTGCCCAGTCTAACAAAATGAAAAAAAAAAGAAGATGAACTTTGGTCACTTAGAAAAACATTAATTAATTGAACCAAGTAGGGCAATCAGTTTGAAACAGTGAAATCCTAATGTCAAAATGGTTGGAAGAAGGCTTCAACAGGTGTGCTATCCAATTTTCAAGACTTAAACGTGGGTTAAGTGAGGTAAGCTCACCTGCTGATCAGGACTGAAGCCGGGAAGTGAACTCTAGGCTGTGGCCTCAGTCTCGTGTCCTTTCCCGCCTTACTGTCCTGAGTGGTTTTGTATATGTGTGGTTTTATTTTTATTTTTTGAGTTGGAGTCTCACTCTGTCGCCCAGACTGGAGTGCAGTGGCCGCTCCCGGCCACTGCAGCCTCGACCTGCTGAGCTCCGGCGATCCTTCCGCCTCGCCCTTCCAAGTAGCTGGAACTACAGGCATGCACTACCATGCCCGGCTAATTTTTTTATTTACTGTAGAGATGAGGTCTCGCCTGCCCAGGCGGGTCTCGAACCCACGGGCTCAGGCAATCCACTCACCTCAGCCTCCCGAAGGCGCGGGATTACAGGATGAGCCACTGAGCTCGGCTTATGTGTGGTTTTAAAGACAATTTGTAGTCCTTTTTGAATGTACCAAAAACTGGGCTAGGAGGTGAACGATACAAGATGGTCTTCCTTAAAGGATCTCTAATGAACATGCAACTCATTAGTAAATATCTAGACGCTTCTAATGTATGCATCATGAATTGCTTCCCTTAGGTTTAACAATCCTCTTGTCATATTAATTATACCACTTATCTAATTAACAGAATCTTTCTTGAACTGTGTGCAAAGGCAATCTTCCCCGCAGACCTTGCCAATGGTCCCAGTGCCCAACTGCTGGAATACCATTTATAAGGTTTGACCCTAATAATAATTTAAAATTTTAACCAGGGCTGCATGCAAATCTCATGAGCAGGAAAAGTACAGAAAATGGAGAGGTTAAAATGACAGGTTTCAAAATACCATTCCCTAAATGCAACATCGAGAAATTAACAGACCTACAAAATGCTATTTTTTTAAAAAGGAGGGGAGGGAGGAGAAGGAAGAGAAAAAGAACACATGAGTCACTGGTAAACAATCTGTTGACAACTTTGTTTTAAAGCTATACAAAATCTTTGGGATATTAACAATTGCCCATATTTTCTGCTGGGATTGCAGAAAGGCTGGCTGAGGGCAAAGGCCGATGGTTCAGGCCAATAACCAAGCTATCCCAGCAAGTTTCAAAATGCTGCCCAGTATCAAGGCAGCCACGCACAGATGAATGTTAAGGTCTCCCCTAGAAAATATCCAAGCAACTTACTCCATGTCTAACATGTTCCCAGGGCTCTGGGAATCAGGTCCTCAGTTCAAGGATCCTCAGAGTCGGGGGGGATTTACACATCATCCAACCTGCCCACCAACAAGGCAGAGAGGGGAGGGAAGAACAACCCAGGGACCTAACCAGCACCACAGCTGGTGGCAGAGTGGGGAACAGAACTGGCTATCTGGAATCTTAGCTCAGTGCTCTTTCCTCTTGATCGCACGACCTCATCTTTCCAGTTTTGGTGAAAATGGACATTCCTCACCAATCAGTTGTTTCACAAGGAGACTCATGCACCGTTATTGTATTGTATTGTTTGTCTGAATCAAGATCTCACTCTGTTGCCCAGGCTGGAGTGCAGTGGCACAATCATGGCTCACCACAGCCGCAAACTTCTGAGCTCGGGCTATCCTTCCATCTCAGCTTCCTAAGTAGCTGGGACTACAGGCATGCACCACCATGTCCGGCTAATTTACTTTTTTTTTTTTTTTTTTTCGAGTTGGAGTCTCACTCTGTCGCCCAGACTGGAGTGCAGTGGCCGCTCCTGGCCACCGCAGCCTCGACCTGCTGGGCTCCGGCGATCCTTCCACCTCAGCCTTCCAAGTAGCCGGAATTACAGGTATGCGCTACCACGCCCAGCTGATTTTTTGATTTATTGTAGAGATGAGGTCTCGCTGCCCAGGCGGGTCTCGAACCTGCGGGCTCAGGCAATCCACTCACCTCAGCCTCCCAAAGGCGTGGGATTACAGGCTGAGCCACCGAGCCCGGCTGGCTAATTTACTTTTTATAGAGAAAGGTCTTGCCATATTGCCATGTTTAATTACTGGTGTGAGCCATCACACCTGGCTGTACTACATTTTAATCAGGAAATCTGAGTATTGTACACAAAATTCAGTATTTGTGTCCTGTAGATTTTCCACTGTTTTAGGGTGATATGAAAAATGGCAGATCTTATACCTTCCACTTCACCACAGACGGTCTCAAGGACAACGGCCTCAACCTCCCTCAGTTTTTACCTCCCATACTGCTAATTAGCATTAAAAAATAAAGCGACAGTCAGCCAATTTGTCGTGTGAGCCTATGCTACACACCAGGGTGAGGTGTGCTGAATGAGAGGTCCAAGTTTCCTGTGTCTGCACCATGTTCAAAGAATCAGAAGCGTTTCTCCCCATGCCCAATGCGGAACGTACATAATTACACAAACCAGAGAGAAAATGACTTATCTTCCACCTTCTGGTTCATAGATGGTCACTACAGAGGCCCTTTCTTACTGGGGGCATTTTTTTTTCTCTTGGAGGTGCCGGGTGTGACTCCATGTTTGGTTCACAGTACTCACCATGCCAAGTGTTGAGCAGTTTTCTCAAAACCTCACCCCTTCCAAGCTTGAACAAACTCACGCGAGTCCCCCAAGGAGTCCCCATCACCCCGGTCTGGCCATAAGCCCCTGTCCCCCTGACCTGGAGGCCTCAAGCCTGGAAAGAAGCCAGAGCCAGGCTTCTCACACATGGTCATCCTGGCCTTCTCTGGATGACTTTCTTCCCTGTTCACTGCAAAGTGCACGTTGTAAAGAGTAGTCAGATGTGGAGAGCTGGGTCCTGGCAGTAATCCCAGGAAAGGGGAGCTTTTCTGTTGGTCTGCCCTTGATTGGTCCTCACTCTCAAACAGCTGTGAACCTTTTTCTTCGTTTATTTTTAAGCAATTAGAACTACAGCTTGATATCATTACTGTAATCTCTCCCATTGTGTTTAGAGAAATGTTTCTTTCTTTGAGACTTCATGTAGCTATCCAAAAAAGAACAGTCTAGAGGCACCACATACCTCACCAAAGTGACCTGATTCACTTTTTATGCCTGAAAAAGCCAAATACTTGGGAATAAGAACTTGAAAACATACATGTGGCCACATTTTCCTCTCCTCTGCTTCCATGTCCACATGGAAAAAAAGAAAAACTTCTAGATATTTGCAAAGGTTTTGTGAAATATGAGCTTTGGCTAAGCAAATGTTTTCAAAACTATTTGGACCATCCAAACAGAACAGATGTTTTTGCAAATTTTTCCACCATCCAGTCACAGCAGTCCCCTGCATGACTCTGTCCAGTGTCCGGGTCCCAGGCAGGCTATCAGTGGTAGTTGGTCTGAAGAAAGTTCCCCAAATCATCTAGTTCTCTCACCTCCCCATATTCCAAGGACAGAGCAGCATGGGGGGCCGGGGACAGAGTGTGAAGATAGCAGGAAGGAATCAAAATCTACAAAGCCTAAAACTTCACGAGTACAAGGCTTATTTTTTACTATGTCCTGAAGCATCAAGGTCGTTCAAAATCCCCTATTAAAAGGTGAACTCCTCGAGGGCACAGACTGTGTGGTTTTATTTATCTTGGTATCCCCACCACTAGCCAACTGCACACACACAGCGGACACTCAATAAATTTGATGGACTGAAATGAAAGTTGCAAATACCTTCAGGGGAATGGGGCCATAAGCAGCAGACATCCTAACTAGCACTGATTGCCAGGTAAAAAAGCAAGATAAACAGAGTGTATGTGCATGGTGAAGGCAGCTGCCTCGAGTGGAATGAGGTCTAGAGAGCCAGCATCCCTGTTTGCAGTGAAAAACTACAAGCTAGCAAGCACTGTGGTGTGATGCAGAGATCCATACTCCATGCAGCCAAGAGTCCAGCATACAGGGAAGGTCTGACACTAAAAGAGACTCTTCAAGAGAGTTATAAGTCGCAGGCAAGACCCCAAGATGTGATGAAAATATCTCAGATCACAGCATAGTTCCACTCCACTTCTACCCACCAGGACAATAATCTAATGCCTTTAGCAGACACACCTCTGTCAATCACACCACCAGTTAAGAGTCGACAATGTCATGGCTAAATTCAAACTCTTCTAAAACTCCTGCTTCCACTGCCCTCAAAAAAGTCTTTAATCCTCCTTCCAAACCTTATAATTAAACTTCATGCCTTTTCTTTCTCATAGAACCATTTGGAAATATTTGGATTTTTCAATATATATATTAATACACAAAAGTTAATAAGCTACATAAAAGTATTTTTAAACCAGCCCCTAACCTGCCAAGATTTCAGTGAAAACTTTCGCTTCCCGTTTGCCACCCACATACAGACCCACGGACAGACCTTCCACCCAGTGACGGCACTAACAACTGATTAAAAGGTTTGGAGGTGATGACAAAAATATGCTAGCTTTACCAAGACAGGCCACATGGAAGGACACATCTGTGATCAGAAAAAGTGAAAATCTGTGGAGGAGGAAGCTGCTTTCGATTTGCGTTACTACTGCCCGGGTTCAGAAGGAGAGAGAGGGCTGTCCCAAGTGATCAGATATTTAACAAGTTCTTGCAGTTTTCTTATTCCAAAAATATGGACTAAAACTACTCACAATCAAAAGGAGATGATTTTAACGTTTGTTTTCTTATCAGAAGACAGAAAGTGTTAGATGAAGGAAGAAACGTACGTTACTGTAAGATTAACATCAGTCTGAAGTCTAGGAGAGAGAAAAACATCTGAATTAAACATGCCTTCTGTTCTAAAATCTACTCAGATGAAGAACTTGCAGGAAGATGAAGGAAGGAAACACTGTGCCTTCTGCGTGCATGAATTGGCTCTCTTTACGAATGACTAGACTTCATACACAGTTTGCACCTTAACCCCGCATCTGCCATCGAACCGCCCCCAACATTAGCTCAACTCTTTCATTTCAGCGAGAAAGTGTGATGATTTTTTGTCAACCCAGGGTGTAAAACTGACTTGAAACAAACTGCTATAATCAACTTCCCTTCAACCCATTGAACTGTACAAATGGAAGCATAGAATAATTAATGCAATTAACGAAATGACATGAGCCCCCTATAGAACGGAATCTGTTCAAGCTGAAGAATAAAGTTCATTTAAAATAATTATTACCATATTTACTTACAGATATGACTATATGCAACTCCATGCTTAAACAGCAAACAATTACCAAAGTCAAGTCTTTAATGTAAATTGGCACTGCTTCACTTTTGAGATAAATATCCCCAGACACACGTTTTTGTATAAAACCAAAAAAGAAAAGACTAGAAGGAGTCATAAAAATTAGAAAATATAGATAAACAAAAAGAAAAAAAATATAAACCCTCCATTCCACCCCACAAAAACACCTATGGTTAACATTTTAGAACATACAGACATTTTGTCATTTTCAAAAGTTGGCATTTGGTTAAGAGGGATCAAGGAAGAATGAGTTTACCTGCTTTATATTGTTTAAATTTTTAAAATAATGTGCATGTATTATAATTTTACTTTTTTAAAAAAAACAAACCAGTTTACATAACATGTACACACCTTTCAGATTTTCCTCTGGGCACCTATTTTTTTTTTTTAACTGAAATTATGACCTTATTGTGTAAACAACCCAAAAAAATTAAGCTTAGGAAAAAATACGAAGAAAACCTCTCTCACTTGTTCCCCCTCCTCCCCGACCTCAGAAAAGGAAGGTCTAGCCCTGCCTCAGTACGAAGATATACAACTTTTATCAATAGCACTAACTGTAGGTGTGAGTGGCAGGCCGTGTGTGCCCCAAACTTTCTTTCATACAGAGCTCAACACTCTTGCTTTCTAGATTTCATTCATGAGAGTTGGGGAGGACCCTGTCCAATCTCCCACATTTTAAAATAAGCAATCCCTATCTAGATAGGTTACGGCAGTGCCCAGGTTAGCAGAGCTGGTGATGCCTGGCTGGGTACCTGGTCTCTGGACTTCCCACCCAGCCCACCCACTGCTGTTATTTTTTAAGACATTTTCACATCTGCAGTTTCCCTTCTGAGATGGAAGGTCAGCCCTCAGATTTGCCCTGGCGTGCGATGACTTGGGCTGCTTCCCTTCCTCCCTTTCCCTTGATCTCAGGCAAAGGAGCACCCAAAGTTTGAAAATCAAAATCAAGACCACATTACTCCCAACCAGACTCTCTGGACCTGAATCTCTGCATTTAGCTTTATTTTCACTTCAAATCAAAGCAGTTTGTTGGGCTGAGTCTCTTAATGATTTGGCCTAAAGCATTCCTCCCTTGGACAATTTCACAAGGTGCATTTAAAACCACTGAGGCATACTCCCTTTGGAAGAATAAGGATCCCTCACGCCTCGTCATGTTGCATATACCTGTTTATGTTTCTGACTTCACGTCTGCATTCTTGTTTCTGCCTGGGGACTGCTGGCTGGCAACCCCAGGAGAGAAAAACACTCTGCTGTGGCTGGTATCAAAGAAACAAACACTCTACATGCAGAAGCCCAAGATTTGCTGATTTTTTTGCAGCAAAAGGAGAGAAGGTGCAATGACAGTCATGATGACAAGACCAAAGGGGTTGATAAGAAGCAAAACATAAATAAAAGTCATCATAACTGGAATGAAATTGTATAAGAAAAAGGAACCCAAATGCCAAGTAAACTCATTTAAGCTGGGTGAATTCTGGAAAAAGAAAGTTTACTTCAGTTAAAAAAAAAATTAGACGGGCTTTTCCCCTTCAATGTACTCTACTGCTTTCTTTTGCTTTATTTTTTAAAAATAGCTAAATAACAGTACTAGACACGGGGCTACTGCAAAATTTCCAAAGCACCTCACATTCTACCTCTGCGTGGCTAGTTTTTCAGGCCTCTGGGTAAGGATCTTAAAATTATTTAGCCTAAGCAATTACTTTGCCCCAAATAAGTTAGCAAGTCAGTATCACAATGTCAGAAGAAAGGCCATGAAATGTTAGTTCAGGTCACTGGAGGAGGCTCACTTGTGGTTTAATTTAGTAATTATTTCTTTCATAGGAATAATTCCAAAGTTTGAGTCATGGTTAGGGCTGAAACCTGGAATGGGATTTTAATATTGTGCATAACACCTTAAAAAGGCAGCAGGAAAGCAGTATCCCATATGAAGCAGAAATCCAAGCTGAAGAAGATCTGAGAAACAAAACTGTGGAGTTTAAAAAAAATAAGAACTAGAAATACACATCTATTGGCATATATATGTGCACACATACACACACATGTATGCACACAGTAATATTCCTAGTTTATGGAATAAGCTTCTTGTATTTATGGAATAAAAAAGATTCATGGTTTCATAAATAATAAATGTGTCAGAAGAAATGAGGGATTTGAGTATCCTACTGTTTAGCTTTCAGGAGCTTATAAAAGAATACTTTCCTAATTATTCTGATCTTTAAGTTTTTGTGTAATATTTATCATTAATGGAGACAATCCTGCCTTGCTTAATATGTGAAACTACTTATTTTTCAATTGCACTTGAAGTGAAATTGAATTGGCATTATTATACATGGCCTCATTTTAGGACAAAGACTTCCACTCACTAGGGAATCCACTGTGAATCCCATAGACACGGAATGAGACTTTTTCATGACTAGCCCAAGTGTTTATAAAAAATGTCATCCTGAGTTATGTCCTCAATTTCACAAAAGAAATGAAGGATGAAAGGATAGGAGACCCCGGAAATAAAAACTGCTTTCAAAGAACTCTCCTCAGAAACCATGCAGGAAGAGGACAGGGGTTAAGGGCATGCTGTTGGAGTCTAAAGCTGACCTGGGTTCAGATCCTGACACCTCATCTTCAACTTCTGACCTGGCAAATTACCAAATCTCTCTAAATCCGGGTGTCCTCAGATACAAAGTGAGTACAACGGTATCTATTCCGTAAGGCTGGAAGGATTTTCTGAAATGAAGAATGTGAAGTTCTCACTCAGTAATAATGCTTCTGATCATTACTGTGCCTCAGCATCTCTGGTAATAACAGAAGCTCGTGTATTTACTTACAACAAGTCATTTACCTGATAGTGAGCTAATCTACCTGGAGAACATAAAAATTGATTCAATAAATATGAGAAAATCATTTTAAAATACACGTGTAGAGAGCGTCAAAAACATAACCACCTCCCAGTCTCACTTCTCCTTATTTTTACCATTAATGACTTGGTGTCTTTTCTCCCAAACCTCTTCTCTGTACCTGTAAATGCATATTGTAATTGATTGGTTTCCCTTCCAAAAAAAACACATCATGCTACATAACCTGTTCTGTAAATGACTTGTTTTATTCAGCAACATAAATAGCCAATATTATTCTTTTTGGTGGCTGCATAATGTTTCTCATGGTGAGTATACTTTAAGCACTTCCCATATTAATGGATATTTAGGTGAATTTAATTTTCTGCTATTAAAAAGAAAAAGGTTGCGCTTCTATTTCAGTAGGGTGGGTTTCTAGAAGTGGGCTTGCTGAGTCCTTGATTGACTTGAAACTCAATTTGACACTGGTTATCTCCATCACGGTGACATCAGATCATAAATAAGGTCACAATGACATCACAATGGGAGAGACAAGAGACAGAGACCTTCCACTGGCATTCAGGGCATTTTTTTTCTCTTGGACTCCAAATGGATCCGATGTACAGGAATGCCTTCTCCCCACTCTCAGTGCAGACGAAGCTGACATGCTTAAAAGTACATGTTTAGGATTCTAGACTTGGCTTAACTCAAATGGCCTTGATTGGATGGGGTCCCTCTGCAGTATTAAAACTGCTCTAATTGCATTCTTCAAGCCAGCTGAAGGCTGACAGCTTCCGCTCCCGGCTCATTATCAGAGCACTTCAAGGGGCCCCATTATGAGCAGAGCACCTGGTCCAAATTTATTTCAACGGCCCAGAGCAAAATGGGAAGGTGCTTAATGTTCAACCACAATGGTGACATTTTTATGAGATATCCAAGGTTCAGAATCAAATAAATGAAAGGTTTGAAAGGAGCATGAACAGAAACTGTGACGATAAAAATTCAACACTGATATATCAATGTAAAAACATATACCACCCATACACTTAGGGTAAGGCCAAAGGTTCAATGCAGGCTAAGCAGAAAGAAGGAAAAAAAAAAAAAAAAAACCAATACTCAACTCCTCCTATGGCAACCTTTGCTAACAAAAAAGACTGATGAAATTCTACAAATGTTTAAGGAAATCAGCATGAGATCAGAATGAGATGCAAATTCTGAATTCTGGTTAGGACAACAATTATGTTATCCATCTGCAGCAACAGGAGAATGAAAGAAAATTCAGCCAGAATTCAGTGAATTCTAAATGTATATGTGCATACCTTTTCTCTGGTTTGCTTACACAATTGCTGTCTTTCTCTCTATAAAAAAAATGAGTAGCAATGAGTAAGTTAACGATTCCTTACGCAGATGTTTCCATAAGAAAACACTGTGCAAATATGTATTGAGAACTTTTTAATAAATGTATAATAGGGAAATGTTCCCAGGTAGATCATAGCAAGTCCAAAGTAAACATTACATCCTATTGCATAAATCCATATCTAGAGACTTCGTGTCAAGTGGGATTTTGCTCTCTGAGGTTGAGTATTTGCAGAGGACTTAGTATGCAGACGACAACCAATTTTAAGGCCCCGCAACCCAGCTGCAGAGCATTAGAGAGTTCACCCTCCACTGAGAATCTGTTTAAAGAATGTTAAAAATAAATATTTGTATTCTTTCACTAAATACAACAATGACACTTGCATTGGAATCTAAGAAAATGATGAATGAAAAATTACAACACTGGCACTTTACAACGGGAATGCTGACTACACTGGAACTACATGAACTCAGAGGATTTACTAAATGTTTGGTCTCTTAAGAGAAAAAGAGGAGGACAATTAATCAACTACACAGAAATTTTTTTCGGCTATTAGTTAGTTGCTTTTGGTCTTGTAATTTTATCTTTCTCAAGCATTTTCCCTATTAAGCTGACCATACAGATGTGCAATACATTAATTGGCCAGACTATAAAGGCTTTAATTATTTTACTGATTTAGAAAGGCAATTAGGCAGCACCTATTTTTCACATATTGATTATGCCTACTCTGGTTTTAGATCTGAATTCATGAATCATCAAGCAACTGGTTTAACCACAGGCTGCTACTTGAGCCTTTATTCTTTTCTTCAACAAATAAATAAAAGCACTTAAAATTAACTACCTGATAGAATCACCTTAACTACAAAAAAAAACTGGTGGCTAAATCTCATTAGAATAAATTTGGTATGTAAGTCCTCCAGCAAAGTGACCACTTGTCTGACAGCCTTCAGGCCACCCAGTGTTAGGTCTTAGAACTTGGGAGCTCAGAAAAATCTTCATTTGGGGGTTTCGTACAGTTTTGATTTAGCATTGCTTATGCCTTTACTCTGTTCTGCTTTCTCCTTTGAAACTACTTCAAGAGGTGGAGCTCTGGGAATCCACAGGGAATTCCTGAGTTAACCCGGGGAAGCTGGGGAAGTGGTCATTTGGATGATGTACATCCGGGTCCCAGTTTCTCCTTCACTTTGATCTCTCTCATTCTCCTCTCCACCTCCTAACTAAGACCCACTCTGAGGCTGGGCACAGTGGCTCACGCCTGTAATCCCAACACTTTGGAAGGACTGCCTGAACCCAGGGGTTCAAGACCAGCCAGGGCAACTTGGTGAGCCCTCGTCACTACAATAAATACATTTAGAAAAATCAGCTGGGCATGGTGGTGCACATCTGTAGTCCCAGCTACTCGGGAGACTGAGGCAGAAGGATTACCTAAGCCCAGCAGGTTGAGGCTACGATGGATGTGAGCATGCCACTACACTCCAGAATGGGTCACAGAGTGATATTCCAACTCAAAAAAAAAAAAAATTAAGACCCACTATGCAATCTAGCTCAAAACAACTGAGACTCCAGTGATGACTGGGCATGGCGGTACTTATGAGACACATAATTCCCAGCCCTTCCCATCTTCCTGAACAGTGACCTTGAAAACACAGGGACCTTGAAAAGCTTTCACAAGATGCTGCGCCAGATGAAAAAATTGAAGACCTGTTGCCACAAAACAGATGCTTTCTAGCTTTGTACAGTCTCCCAGCTCTACATTGGGAGGTCACTGGCATGGTGATAATCATTTATGGGCAGGATGGTTCAGTGGAAAGAGACCTGGATTCAAGCCCTGGATGGCATTTATGAGCTATGCAACTCTATACAAGCCATCTTTAAGCCCTTCTAGCATTTGTTTTCCCATCTATAAAATGGGAGTAATTGGGCCTGCTTTATCCAATGCAGAAAACTACTGAGACTATCACATGTGAAAGTGCTTTGTAAGCTAGAAACTAGTATTACAAATGTGGTCTCATGATTTTTGCAGAAGCCTTCATGCAATCACCTGTGCTGCCCTCTTGTGGTAAGCAAGCTGCACTGCTATTCAAAAGGCAAACTTATTTTGTGAATTGAAGATTGTATTACTCCCAGATTATTTTTATGTAACCAACTCTTAATTGCTAATCTAACAGAGTAAGGGACATTTGAAATGAAATACATAATGCAAAGGCACTACTCAGGTTTGTTTCCCTTTGATGTCAATATCAGAATGTGAAACACAGGAGAGAGAGTACGTTTTTTAGAAAAACTGCCAAACTTGTGTGCAGCGAATCCAGACACTATAATCCTGTCTGTTAATTCTTGCACCCCTAGTCAATGACAAAAACTTTTTAAAAGTGGAAAATACGGAACAAGAAGAGAAGTAGGAGATCAGTTGAGTACTGATGGAAAGTCTTACCTTCCATTCTATTTCAAACATAGATACTCAAGCCAGGAGTAAATGTTAAATGAATTGTAGGAACAAAAAGTGATCAGTGGATTTGCCTGTACTCTGGAACTAGAATAACGAACTTTTAGAACTGGCAAGGACCTGAGATACTGTGGTATTCTACTTCCTTTCTTTATAGAAAATAAATCTCAGATCTGGATAATTTAAAAAACTTGCCTAACTTACACTCTGATTGCCAAATCCTATCACATACCCACCACCACATGGAGCTGCCTTTCTGATCCTGTTTTTATCACTTCTAACTCAAAATATATTTTCAGTCCCATTTCACTCTGCCATTGGTATAGAACAATAAAAAAATACTGGAAAATAAAACTAAAGCATGTGGAGCAAAATAAAGAATGAGTATTATCACTCAAGAGAATTCGTTATGAGAAATCATGAAACTGACAAGTCTCTTAAACAAAAAATGACTTGAAAATTTACCCATGGAAAATACAACCTCAGATGACAAGCACAAGCAAATCAATACATGCTTAATGATGTTGAGTGACGTTATGTGTCTTTATTAAATGTTCTTGAGAAGGAACTCAAGAACTGGGTTCCTCTCTAAAATTTGCTATTAAGAAACAATTATACTAACTACACAGCAGGTCCTGTTTCAGATGCTTTGCTTCTTATAATCCCATCACAGCACCCAACATGCTGTTAACAACCTTTATTGACTACAGCATCGGTTTACAAACCATGGTGATTGTTCAGTTAGTATCATGGACTGGGGAGATAATCCACAGGTAAAACTCAGAGATTCTGCCAGTTTAATTCCAGACCACTGCAATAATGTGACTATTGCAATAATATAAGTCACAAGAATTTTTTGATTTCTCAGTGCACATAAAAATTGTATTTATACTATATTGTAGTCTATTAAGCATGCAGTAACATTATGCCTTTTAAAAATTACATATCTTAATTTAAAAGTACTTTATCACTAAAAAATGCTAACGATAATCTGCAGTGAGTTATCATCTTTTTGCTGGTGGAAGGTCTTGCATTGATGTTGATGGCTGCTGACTAATCAGGGAGGTGGATGCTGAAGGCTGGGGTGGCTGTAGCAATTTCTTAAAAGAAAACAGTGTCGACATTTGCTGGGCTGATTGACTCCTTTTCTCATGAAAGATTTCTCAGTAGCATGGGATGTCATTTGATAGCATTTTACCCACAGTAGAATTGCTTTCTAAATTGGAGTCAATCCTCTCCCATCCTTTGCTGTCATTTCAACAGTGCTCATAGCATCTCTACCAGAGTTAGACTGCATCTCAAGAAACCACTTTCTTTGCTCATCCATAAGAAACAATTCCTTATCTGTTCAAGTTTCATCATGACATTGCAGTAATTCAGTCACATCTTCAGGCTCCACTTCTGATTCTAGTTCTTTTGCAATTTCTACCACAGTGACTTCCTCCACTAAAGTCTTGAACCCCTCAAAGTCAGCCATGAGGGTTAGAATCTACTTCTTCCAACCTTGTATTGGTGTTGCTATTTTGACCTCCTTCCATGAATCATGAATGTTCTTAGTGATGTTTAGAATGATGAATACTTTCCAGAACGTTTTCAATTTGCTTCGTCCAGATCCATCAGAGGAATCACTATCTGTGGCAGCTATGGCTTTACAAAATGTATTTCTTAAATAATGAGACTTGAAAATCAAAATTACTCCTTGATTCATGGGCTGCAGAATGGATGTTGTGTTAGCAGGCATGAAAACAACACTAATCTCCTTGTACACTTCCATCAGAGCTCTTGGGTGACCAGGTGCATTGTCAATAAGCTGTAATATTTTGAAATAAGTCTTTTTTTCTGAGCAGTAGGTCTCATAAAATGGGCTTAAAATACTCAGTAAACCATGCTGTAAACAGATGTGCTGTCATTCAGGCTTTGTTGTTCCATTTACAGAGCCAGGCAGAGTAGATTTAGCATCATTCTTAAGGGCTCTAGAAATTTCAGAATGGCAAATAAGCATTGGCTTCAACTTCAAGTCACCATCTCCTTTAGCACTGATTTCTCCTCTCTATGCCTCAGGGACCAGGGGGGCCCAAGGAGAGGGAGAGAAACAAGGAACAGCATGTTGGTAGAGCAGTCAGAACACACACGAGATCACACAACAATTATACAACAGTAGCATCCGAGATCACTAACCACATATCACTAGATGGCATTTCCTTCCAATATGCAGTTGTTTAGTCTACAATAAAAATCTGTGGTTCAGTGTAGACGCCTTTGTCAATGATCTTAGCTAGATCTTCTGGATAACTTGCTGCACCTTCTAATCAGCACTTGCTGCTTCACCTTGCACTTTTATGTTCTGGAGACAGTTTCTTTCCTTAAACCACATGAACCAACCTCTGTTAGCTTTCAACTTTTCTTTTCTTTTCCTTTCTTTTCTTTTTTTTAAAGAGACAAGGTTTCTCTGTGTTGCCTAGGCTGGCCTCGAACTCCTGGGTTCAAGCAATCCTCCTGCCTCAGCCTTCCAAAGCACTGGGATTACAGGCATGAGCCACCATGCCTGGCTGCTTTCGACTTTTCTTCTGTAGTTTTCTCATCTTTCTCAGCGTAGTACTGAGGTATCAGGCCCTTGCTCTGGATAAGGCTTTGGTTGAAAAGAATCCTATGGCTGGTTGGATCCATCCAAACTACTCAAACTTTCCCTGCAGCAGCAATAAAGCTACTTTGCTTTCTTAACACTCATGTGTTCGCTGGAATAGCACTCTGCATTTTCCTTAGGAACTCGTCTTTTGCATTCACAAATTGGCTAACTTGCACAAAAGACCTAGCTTTCAGCCTATCTCGACTTTCGACATGTCATCCTTATCAAGTGTGATCATTTCTAACTTTTGATTTAAAGTGAGAGACAGATGACTCTTCCTTTCACTTTTGGTTTTTCAATTTTTCAATATTTAAATATTATTGTGTCTCAAGGAATAGAGAAGCCCAGAGAGGTAGAGAGGCAGGGGAACAGTATGTCAATGGAGCAGTCGGAACACACAACAGTGGTGGGTCAAGTTCATTGTCTTATGTGGGTGTGGCTCTTGATGCCGTAAAACAATTGCAACAGAAACATTAAAGATCACCAATCACAGATCACCCAAACAGATACATTAATGAGAATAAAGTTTAAAATATTGCAAGAATGACCCAAATGTGACACAGAGACATGACGCAAGCACGTGCTTTTGGGAACATGGCACAGATAAGACTTGCTTGACAAAGAGTTGTCACAAACCTTATATTTGTAAAACAAAACAAAAACCCCACAACATCTGCCAAGTGCAATAAAGCAAAGGGCAGGAAGATAAAACATGCCTGTATCAAGGAGGGGAAGATACCAAGAAGAACTGGAGTAGTGAGCTTGTAAGTTCAGGGGAAAGTTAAGAAAGCCCTTTGGGCCAGGATGAGAAAAGCAGCTGGCAGAGCCAGGCGATCCTTGCATCCTCAGACCTCAGAGCAGGGGAGAACATAGTTAGGATGTGACCAACCAGGTTAAGGTTTGGGGACACACCAAGCTGAGTGTCACCAATCCTCAGTGAGCCTGGAATAGAGCACCACCCCAGGATAATTCTATGATGATGTGAAAATCACATGCAGATAAACAGTAAGCAGTACATAGAACAACCACCTGAAGGATCTAGCGCCAACGTGGAGGAGGGTGTGGGGAGGCATCCGGGAGGGGCCTGCGCCAGCAGAGATGAGCACGAGGGGAAGAGTCCAGCTCCTGTGGGCACCAGATGCTTTTTTCAATGTTAGGTCCTAACCAGTGCCCACAAGACAAGCAATGGACACACCCACCAGTTATTCCCCGCTACTTGGTTGAGGTTTGAGGACCTGGAAGGAACCTACGGCTACAGAAGACAGTGTCCATGTGCTTGGGCAAGCTGGTGGCACCTGGAGCATTGCAGTGGCCTCTGCCCCAGAAGCCTCGACACTACCAGACAGGGAGATTGAGACAAGACCCAGGGTGACACTGACAATTGGGAACTTAGTGCAATATATAAAGTGAAGAAGTTTGAGATACTCAGTGCCTTCTCAAGAACGGGTAAAATGCATTTTTATTTTGTGTTTCCATCTTCCTACATGGGGGGAAAAAAAGAACACGGACTGAATTTTCTTCAACTCTATCAATTCACATATCATGCTATTCTCATAACATCTTTCCTTAACAAGATCACAATAGTAAAGCTCCTATTTATCTACATACCTGAAGGATAAGTTTAATAAATGCTTACAGAATAAATCAGTGACGGAAGGTGATATTGATCTCTGAAATCTGCTTCCAACTTAAAAATGCTGCATTTTGAAATAGCCAACATGTGTAGGCCCTGGGCTATTTTAGAGTACGTTTGATCATTATGAGAAAATATACAGAGACTTAAACCTTTTAACGAGGCTAAAGCAGTCCTTAGGTTCCCTCTGACAAAATGAAGATTTGGTAGGATTTTGCAGAAGATTTTGCCAAAGCATCACCTCCTCCAAGACAGAGCACGTGTGTGTGTGTGTCGGGAAGTGTCGCTCACCGCTGCAGTCCTTGGCTATGTGGCTGTTTGGCTTTCCCTGCAACATTTCACTGGACTGGCCGGCATTCCCTCACTGAAGCCTTCTCTTCTTGACTCCCTCCCCAACCCACCCCCTTAATCTTCCTCTGGCTGTTCTGCTCCTGTGCAGGCTCCCACTGCTCTGTCCAACCCCGTCCAACCTTGGCCCAGGGGACCTTCCTGTGCGCTTCTTCTCTCCTCAAGCCACACATTTTAATTTTAGTTAGTATCTATATAGTGACGGCTCTCAAATCTCTTCCTCCGGCTCAAACTGCCTGTCGGACACATATAACTGGCAGCTCCCAGGCTCTGAGATGTTCAAAGCTCCCCCACCCCTGGTCTCCCTGCTCTGATCCTCTCCTGGGTGAAAGGCACATGTCCACCCAGCCACCCACTTTGGCTCCCTCCCGGGCCTTTCCCCTCTCATCACAAAATTCATCGAGGGCCGTGAATCCACCTATTAAACATCAAAGTCTACTCCCAACCTAAGCCACAGCAACTGCAACTGGGGCCTCTGGTGCTCCCATTACTGCTCCCTGCTCCACAAGGCAGCTAGGGCTGGCTTCTCAGTGCTAATCCGAGCACCTCAGTCCCAGCTCAAAACCCTCCAAGGCCTCCCCACAACCTGTAAGAAATTCCAAGAAACCATCAAGAGAGCAAGAAGGCAGCCCACAGAATGGGAAAAAGTACTTGCCAATGGTATATCTGACAAAGGCCTCATCCCAGCTAAAAGGAGCTCCAAGGTGCCAAACTGTAAGAAATTCAAAGAAACCATCAAGAGAGCAAGAAGGCAGCCCACAGAATGGGAAAAAGTACTTGCCAATGGTATATCTGACAAAGGCCTAACATCCTGGATATACAAGGAGCTTAAATGTGCCAAAAGGAAAAAAACAAACAGCTCCATTAAAAAGTAGGCAAAAGACATGAATAGACACTTCTCAAAAGAAGACATATGGGCAGCCAACAGACACATGAGAAAATGCTCAGCCTCACTCATCAGAGAACTGCAAATCAAAACCACATTGAGATACCACCTAATCCCAGTAAGAATGGCCATCATTAACAAACAACAACAGATGCTGGCAAGGATGTGGAGAAAAGGGAACGGTTCTACACTGCTGGTGGGAATGCTAACTAGCACAACCTCTTTAGAAGACAGTGTGGCGATTTTTGAACCAACTAGAAATTGACCCTCCATTTGATCCAGCAATCCCCCCACTGGGAGTATACCCAGAGGGACTCAAATCATTCTACAAAAAAAATACCTGCACACGCATATTTATTGCAGCACTATTCACAATAGCAAAACATGGAACCGACTATGCTGCCCATCAAAACTGGACTGGATTTAAAAAATGTGGTACATAGACACAACGGAATATTATGCAGCCATAAAGAAGGACAAACATATGGACTTGCAGCAACTTGGACAGATTCAGAGTCTGTCATACTCAGTGATCCATCACAGAAACAGAGAACAGAGTACCACATGTTCTCATTCATAAGCAGACCCTGCACATTTACCATAATACTATAAGAAAGGGATTGGCAGTAGCAGGATTCTGCCGTGGTGGGCATGTGTGTGGGGTGGGGGGGAGGAGGGCACAACATCAATCAGGGGACCTGATCTCAAGCCAGGCAAAGTGGGGACCAAAGGGAGGCTCAAACTTTACTTTTACAATGACCACTTGTATACCTAATCCTGAATTGTACCCCACATCTTTAAAATAAAAATACATAATCTAATAATAATAATAAAAGAAATTCGAAACGCCTCAAATTCAGCTCACAGGCCCTTCAAGACCACTGCAGAATGCTCTAGCCTCTCCCTAACTCAGTGGTCCCCAACCTTTTGGGCATCAGAGACCAATTTATGGAAGACAATTATGCCATGGATGTGGGGCGGGGGAGTGAGGGGGGAACCTCATCAGGCATTAGATTCTCACAAGGAGCGCAACTAGATCCGTCGCCTGCGCAGTTCACAATAGGGTCCAGGCTCCTATGAGAATCTAATGTTGCTGCTGATCTGACAGGAGGGATCCATTGCTCACCCACTGCTGTGCAGCCTGATTTCTAACAGGTCATGGACCAGTACAGGTCCACAGCCTAGGGCTTGGGGACCCCTGCCCTAACTGAAATACTTTTTGTTTCCCTCCAAGTCAGGGTCTCACTCTGTCACTGAGGCTGAAGTGCATTGGCACAATCATGATGATCCTAGCTCACAGCAGCCTTGACCCTCCTGGGATCGGGCAATACTTCCACCTCAGTGTCCTGAGTAACTGCAACTACAGACATAAGCCACCAAGACCAGCTATTTTTTTTTCCATAGAGATGAGGTCTCACTGCAGTGTCTAGGCTGGTCTCAAACTCCTGGGCTCAAGCACTCCTCCCGCCTTGGCCTCCCAAAGTGCTGGGAATACTGGCGTGAGCCACCGTGCCTGGCTCCCTAACTGAAATACTTCTTCTCGCCTACTTTGCATTTGCTGAACTCCCAGATTGTCTGGGGCCATTCCCCAAAGTTTTGCCGAAATCCCTCAACCTAGATCAAGTCCACCCCTCTTCCATGTGCTCCTGGCTCCTTATGTCTCTTGGTTTAGCTCTTGTGCCTAGACAGTGACTATCTGTTACTGCCCTAATCATTGATACACTCTTTAAGGCTGTCATGTTTATATTGCAACCCCAGAATCTATACAAGACCTGCCACATGATAGATGCTCAATAAATATTTACTAAATGAGTTACTGATACGAAATGGGTGCACCATGGATTTTAGAATAGGCCAGACCTGGGTTCCCACGCCAGTTGCATGGCTCACAGCTATGCGATCTTAGAAAATGTATGGAAACTTTCTAAGGCTCCGTTTCCAAAGCTGTAAGAACATAATAAACCACTTACTTCACAGGATTGTTGTGAGGATTCAGTACACATGACATATGAAGAGCCAAGTGTGCTGTGTTATTTTGTATTTTTCAAAATTCAGTACTATAAACTTGTGTTTCGCTGTATCAGTTAATGCTATTGCTGCCTTAACCCTCAGTCCATCAGAGACATTTTTGAAGTTCTTTATATGAGCAGTTATTTTTTAAAAAAAGGGCTGGTCCACTGAGCCAGCTGGTTCACTCAGGGCTCTATGTTATTACTCAAGCAAACTGGAACATCTAGTAATGCCTGTCAACCTAAGAATTATTGGTATTACTTACATTTTATAATAACAAGTCTAACAATATAAAGAAAATCATTTGTTCCTTTCCAGGATTTTTGAATGAGGGCAGAAGACAGTTGTGGGTGTATTTTGAGAACTATTTCAGGCATTACAAACAGTACTGAAATACAAGCCTTGTAACTACCACACCGCCAACACTTTCTGCTGCTTTCTGAAGATTCCGGAAAAGCCTCCTTGCTGGTGGGACCTCTAGGACTTTTTTTCCCTTTTAATGGTTTGCTACTATTGCATTAAAAGGAATATCCTATTTTCCTAGGGAAGGTGGAAGGGAGGGGAGAGAGGGAGGCAAAGAAGGAGAGAGGGAAGAAGAAGGAAAACCTAAAATTTGGCCACTGTCACTGTGGATTTGAAAATCTTGCTTTACTGATTTTATGGCACAACTAGTCTCTCCATACTCCCCCAAACAAAACAAACAACCAAAAAAAAACCCCTTTGATCAGGCCAACTAGTGGCTTTGAAACCAATTACAAAATACTCTGAGATGATTTTAAATTAAAACTCTTAAGCTAGTCAACAAGCAAGTAAGTTGTGGGTGCTGAACACCCACTTCAAAAGTCTGGGTTCTGACCACGGCTTCCCATCCAACCTCCTTCAAATACCAACAGAACCAATCCCAGCTTCATGGCTTTGCTCTCACAGACCTGAAGAAGAACTAGCCACTGAAAATCATACAGGTTCCTCGAGTCCTTCCAAGACACGGTCAGGAAGGGCACACAAGAAATCCTGACCGTCTGAGGGTGATGACCTCATGTGAGGTAAGCGTCATCATGCAATCGTGGCACCTCGGGAGGTGGACAGAGCTGGCCCTGGAGCAGGTCTTGGCAAGTTTTCTCTCACTTCAGCACAAGAGGCAACTTGTGTTCTAATTCAGAAAGGATGTTTGTCTGCTATGATTTGAATACTTATCCCCTCCAGAACTCATGATGAAATGTAACCCAATGCAGCAGTATTGAGAGGTGAAGCCTTTAAAAGGCGATTGGATCATTCATGGATTAACAAATTCACGGGTTATCATGTGATTGGACCGGTGGCTTTAAAAGAAGAGGAAGAGAGACTTGAGCTAGCATGATTGCATACACAGACCCTGGCCACGTGATGCCCTATGCTGCCTCAGAACTCTGCAGAGTCCCCTAGCAAGAAACCTTTCACCAGATGCAGCCCCTCGACTTGGACTTCTCAGCTTCCATAACTTTAAGAAATAAATTCCTGGCCAGGTGTGGTGGCTCAAGCCTATAATCCCAGCACTTTGGGAGGCCAATGTGAGGGGCTTGCCTGAGCCCACAGGTTCAAGACCAGCCTGGCATCACGGTAGACCTCATCTCTACAATAAATAGAAAGAAATTAGCTGGTTACTTGGAAGGCTGAGGCGGAAGGATCGCCTGAGCCCAGCAGGTCAAGGCTGAGGTGGCCATGAGCGTGCCACTGCACTCCAGCCTGTGCGGTGGAGTAAGACTCCAACTTAAAAAAAAAAAAGAAAGAAAGAAAAGAAAAACAAAACAAAACAAGAAATAAATTCCTTTTCTTTATAAATTACCCAGTTTCATGTATTCTATCATAAGCCACAAAAAATAGACTAAGGTATGGTCCTACCCAAGATGGCCTACTTCATACAATACTTTCCAAGGCTTGCAAAAAAAAAAAAAACACCCCAAAAAACCAAGTTTTGTTCTGGAATTCTTACTGATAAGAACCTAAAACATGAGTTTATGTGGCTCTGGCACAAAATTCTAGACATTAACACTGAATGATTTTTAGAATATCTCCTGATAAGTAACATATATATATTTTAATATCTTTCCTTCCAGTTGAAAATGCTCTTACTTCTAACTATAGAGTATTTCCTTACAAAAATGAACAAAATGCAATAAGAAACCCTATTATTTAAAATTTTCTCTCTACATAAAACTTGAAAGTTTTATACATGTTTTAGGTTTTCATAAACCTACAAATAGGTACAACAAACACTTAAATCTATTACTGAAAACATCTTTGTTCCCCCAGACTAAGACCTCATATTCAAAGTGTCATCCCAAGTGATTTTTTATGACCAAGTTATAAACCCCTCCAAAAACGGGCTTTACAATGGAAGTGTTGACATCATGTTAACTATTGCTTTGCAAACTGAGCCCAGTAATCAAGGTCCATTATATTTATGAGGCAGGTAAAATCTGTACCCATTAATCACAGAGCCATATTGACAGATTCTACCTTTGTGGTCCAGTAAAACCAGTGTATTCCATTTCTTATATCATTGATACCAAGAAGAAAATTTCCAGGCATTTTTATAATTGTAAGGCTTTGACGCTTTTATAGAAATCTGGAGGCAGCCTTATTGAAACGTTTCATTTATTGACACCTGCTGTGGTCAGTTTTTGCACATCTGCAAAGTACTAGAGAAGATTTCTTTCCCACAGATAAGTCATGAGAATTACATGCATTTTCACAAACAGGGCCTTTAGTAGAAGAGTATTACAATCATGATCCTATGTATCCATACACCTAACCCATACTGAGGTTGTACCAAATTGTGATTAATTACCAAAAGAATATTCCGCTCCTAAATTATAATTCAACATCTCTATATAAAACAATCTAAAATGTCAGCACTCTGTCTTTATGACATCATGCCATCCCAATAATTCTGTTTTACACGAAAATTCCTATTATACATTAATAAGGGCTGTTGGTGGCTAAACATCTTGCCTCCCCAGTAATGACGGGGTTGAAGGCAATTAGGGCAGCCAGGTGCGGCTGAGCTGGGTACTCATAAAAGTTTTAAAATTTTACTATTTCCGTTTCATTTGGGGAGGTGCATTCCAATCGACCCAAATTAAAGAGGAAGCTATGCCCATGTTTTCAGCCATTGTGTGTTCTGACCATTACTGACAAACCCCTTTAAGATTTCTTTGCTACTTAGAAGATGATGATCTGAGGAGTTCAAGTTTTGCCACGAGCATCTATAGTTCACAGCCTGTCATTGTGGTTACTCCAGACCACACACACACACACACACACACACACACACACACACACACACACAGTCCCAGGGTAACAGAGCAGCACGTTCATTTAAGACTTTCTGGGGCTGCCCTGAGCAGTAAAATTGATGCATGAAAGAAAGAACTTTACTCACTTTGTTAACATGCTTTGGTTGTAATTAGTTTGGGTCAGTGGAGGAGACATCAAATTAAAGTTTTATGTCATAATAGGAGCGATGATTTTCCCATTACAAGAAAATCAATTTCCTTCTACAAACTACAAACACTACATAAAAGAATTAATAAGTGTAAAGACTTAACACATCTGAAGCAAGAGAAAAGGTTACCTCTGATGATGACAAATATCCTCAGAAGTGGAATTTTAAAAAGAGTTAACAACTTCCCCACAGTAGTATTATAAGGGTGATGTACCCTGGGAAATTTTCCTACCATTCAGGAAACACAGATCCCTTTATTTAACCTATTATATGTTTTTCTTCTCTTTACTCTGTGACTCATGCTAACCAATGCGATTTAATTCAGTTAAAAAAAAATAGTTGACTGTTTCAAACAATCAGTTTTATGCTAGCAAATGATTGATTTAACTAGGTTTTTGTTATGTATGGTTTATATGAATACTCTACACATTAATGATCAGATAGATTCAAGTAACTAGGTAGCAGCTGCTAGTCCAAGGATCAACATCATCCTTAAAAGTTGGACAAATCATGTTGTTGACAATGAGACAAAGTCCCACTTTGATTTTGAGAACACTCTCGCCAGGACCATCCTAGGAATTAAACTTGGAAGGGCCCTTTTAGCAGTGAAAAATTGTCTTACATTAAATTTCAGAGGGTGAAAGAGATGTGATTACATCTGAATGAGGACAACCCTCAAAAGTGACTCCAAACTTTCTTGACTGGAAATATTCCTTTTTGTTTGCTTTGATATTTTTGAGAAAACCTCACATTTACCAAAATAGGATAGAAAGAGTGACACAGCAGTAATTCAGGAAGAAAAAAAAAAAAACCATAGTTCAGAAATGCACTGTTTGTATTGGTAACCATCCTCCCTATTTGCTGAGGAAAAAGTCACATAAAATGAAGACCCTTTGCACACAGTTAATCATCTCTTGCTTCTAAGCAGAGAAAAATGTACCACGGGCTCGTTTTGTTAGAACAGTAAGTTTCAGAATGTAATCATTTGACATATGATTTTTCCAAATTCCTGAGTGGGAAGAATAAGGGAAAGAGGCCATTTGTCTTATGACAGTAGCATAAAAATAAAGTTTTCTTGTCTTTGCTGTGCTTTCTTCCTTTGTTTTCCTTGATCCATGACTTTTAAATGTTAGTTTTTAAAAGGAAAAAAAAATAAGTCACAACCAGTACTCTTGCATACTCTCTTTCTTCTCCCTACTTTTTTTCCTAGTGGGAATGCGGGAGGTACCAAGAAGGGTTTGACCAAGGGCCTTTATTTCTTTCCAGCAACACCCAAGCCAGTGCCTGCTTCCCAGTGGATGTCTCCCTGCTGCCTTTGAACTACATCCGTAGCCCCCTTATACAGATTAGATGCCCTACCTTGACAGATAGTGCCTTGAAAGCCTGGGGGGTAGGGGGAAGCTGAAAACATGTCCTCTCATGGAGCCTGACAGTCACTTAAGGTTAACATCCGCATGGCTACACTTTGCTGTGCAAGAGCAGTGATGCAGGGACATGGCAGCCGAGAGCGGTTCCAACGGGTATCGTGTGCCAAAAGTTTCATCACTTACTAAAACCCAGCTTCTACACTTCTTTGCAAAGCTCTCCTCCATAGTGCTAAATGCTTTTTGGATGTGGAGAGATCTTGCTGTTAGCTTTCCTACTGGTTCCCCATGCCTTGGAAGGAAATTCGGCAAGACATTAATAAATGCTATTCTTCTTGGGATTGAGATGTAACAGGTGGCAGGTCTTTAGGCTAGAGGCTCCACTGTCAGACACATCCTTCCTTTCCCTAATTACATGAAAAAAATCTTAGTGAGTCCCAGCTTTAATCATAGCACTCCCTACTGCAGGGATCAAAGTCAGAGGTGAGTGTGATGAAGTCTAGCCAGGTTTGTCCAAGGAGTGTCTCCTTTCTCTTCTATTTCCAACCGTTGCCCTACCATCCCCCAAAGAAAAGGGGGTCCGTCCCTATTTATGGGAACTGGTCCTCTGATCCTCCTCTGTTGGAACTCTATTATCTTCACTTGCCAAACCATCCCTATTCCACTAAATCACTATTTGCACTCTGATGCTTCAAGTGTTTTACAGTTTTTCTTAACCAGGAATGGATGTCTACATATGTGTATATGTAGTCTCTCTCAGGTAAATTCATTGTTAAACTAATAAGGGGCTTGATTCTCATGATAATTCCTTCCTACTAGGTAGTCATTTTATCAAGCTCTCCCAGCCAGGACACCAGACCACCTAGTAGCACTGCACATCTTCATCCTATCTTTTACCACCACCAATTTTTTGACAAAAATGAAAACGCTATCCATGATGTCACCTCTATCTAAGTACACCTTATCATTGGCTTGCATTCCAGTGAGCAATAGAGGGGAATAAATAATAAAAACAGAGATCTAGCAATCATAGTATTGGATCTTTAAGGAAACTTAAATGAAATTAGCTAAGCCTCTTCCTTACACACATATTACTCAGTTTGTCAAAATCATACCTATGTTAAAAAAAAAAAAGAAGTAAGGTGCCACGGACTAAAGGTTTATGCTTCTCCAACATTCAGATGCTGAAGCCCTATCCCTAATGTGATGGTATTTGGAGATAAGGTCTTTGGGAGGTAAGTAGGTGGAGTCCCTGCTTATTATGGGATTGGTGCTCTTATAAGAAGAGACTTGAGAGTGCTTGCTTCCTGTCTCTCTCCCTGTCATGTGAGGACACAACAAAACCACAGCCATCTGCAAACCAGGAAGAGGATTCCATCAGACTCAAGTAGGCTAGCACCTTGATCTCGGAATTCCCAGGCTCCAGAACTGTGAAAAATGAACAAATACCTATCTATACTATTCCATGATAGCAGCCTGAACTAAGGCAGGAATAGGTATTGAATAGTGGGGTGCTGCCTTAACAAATACCCAAAGATGTGGGAGTGGTTGTGGAACTGGGTAGTAGGTAGACTGGAAAGTGCATGCCTGAAAAAGTCAATGCTCATGTGAAGGGACTTTGAGAGGTGATTCTAGTGAGGGTTCAGAAAGGAAAGAGGAAAGATACATAGAAAGCTTTCATCTTAGGGAACACATAAATAATCATGTAGAGAATGTGGTAGAAACAGGAATGGTAAAGGCCATTCTGATGAAGGCTTAGACAAAATAAAGAACATGTTATTGGACAATAAAGAAAGGCAATCCTTGTTATAAAGTGGTAAAGAACTTGGCTACACTGCGTTCCTGTGCTAGAGTCTTGTAGAAGGTAGAACCGGCAAGCAATAAAATTGGCTATTTAGCCAAGGAGATTTGTCTTTTTTTTTTTTTTTTGAGTTGGAGTCTCACTCTGTTGCCCAGGCTTGGAGTGCAGTGACACGCTCACGGTCACCGCCACAGCCTCGACCTGCTGGGCTTAGGTGATCCTTCCACCTCAGCCTTCCAAGTAGCTGGAACTACAGACGTACACCACCATGCCCAGCTTAAATTCTAAGCCAAGTGTTGAAGGAGCAGCTTTGTTCTTCCTGACTTCATATAGCAGAATATGAGACAAGAAAAACTGACTGAGACCCAAGGGAATGAAGGAACTCAATGGTGAAATTATACCACTTAGACAAGAGTCCACATTAGATTCGTGTTACCAAAATCTACTTGCAAGCACCCCCAAATCCATCACGGTGCTGCTGTGGCAGCAAAGGGTCAAGGTGTCAGGGCCAGCCTGACAGGGCTTTGATCCCAATATCCACTGGGATATTGGCAAGTGACTTAACCTCTTTAAACCACAGTTTTCTCAACTCTAAAATCGGTTTAATGATTGAACCTACTTAATCAGGCTGTAGTGAAGATTAGATAAGACACTGCGTGTATGGTGATTACAGTGCCTAACCTACCTTCTGAATCCAGTGAATGTTAACTGTCATCATCAACATCATCTTCATCATGAACAACAAAACTCTGTTGATCAAAGGTGGTGTCCAGTCAAAATGCAATTTTAATATTGATTTTCTCCCAGTTTCTTCCATAACTGTTTAGCTTGTCCAATCATCTTATTTTCCATAAATTTTGTTTTATTTTATTTGTTTGAGTTGGAGTCTCACTCTGTCACCCAGGCTAGAGTACAATGGCACACTCACGGTCACCCCAGTGTCGACCTGCTGGGCACTGGTGATCCTTCTGCCTCAGCCTTCCAAGTAGCTGGAACTACAGGCATGTGCTATCAAGCCCGGCTAATTTTTTATTTATTGTAGAGAGGAGGTCTTGTCAAGTTGCACGGGCTGGTCTTGAACCCTCGGGCTCAGGCAATCCACTCACCTTGGCCTCCCAAAGTGCTGGGATTACAGACTGAGCCACCGGGCCTGGCCTACAGTTTACTTTTAATATAAATTCTGGGACAATTACATGCCAAAGGAAGATTATTTTAGTGTTACAATTCATTCTCAGCATTTTCCTATTCTATCTATATGAAGAGTAAGAACTCACTCTGTGTGTGAAACATCTTATTTGAATATCATAACATTCCAAAATAGGCATTCCTCCTCCTATATAATAGGAATGATAGGAGACTGAGGCTCAGCTGCTTAACCCAAGGTCACAAGGCGAGCACTTGACAGAACCAGGACCAAGGCCAAGTTACCAGACTTTTCACCATGCCTCTTCTTCCCCTATTTGTCTTCCTCCTTTCCTATTCAAGTACTGAATTTTTTCTATCCCACAGACATTTTTTGTTTTCATTGATTTAAAAGTTAATTAAAATTATTACCATGTTCCTAATTCTATCAGGTGAAATAACATTATTCTTATTTTTACATGCTTTGGGGAGATGTACTTTATTTTATCACCCTGAACTTCAATTTTTTATTATGTCTCAAACAGAAGTCTGTATTTTCATGAATATTTAATGTTTCCCTCTAACAGTCATGTTATTTTTCACGATTATTTAAAACCACAGTTGTTAAACTCGGTATTTATGAGGCATTTTCCCTTGCTCCCAATGTGCTAACATAACAGTTTTCACTGCTAAGAACATTTTTTAAATAGTTTAGATTTTTTATTTAGGTATTTTCCATTAAATTCACTTTTAGAGAAAAAGGAATATGGTTTTACTTTCTTGTATGCTCTTAAAATCAACTTAATACTAACCTGGAAAAAAAAAGAATCTGGAATGAAGACATCAATGTAAGTTTAAATAAATACAGAATGAGATCAAAGGAAAAATCTAGTGACTATAAACCTTATCACTTAAGGAATATAAAATTTAGAAATACACTTTCAAGTGCATATCTCTGTCAGGATAGTTAGTGTATGTATGGCCCACCTGGAAAATCTTCTCTTGTTTTAAGTTGACTTAGCAATTGCATTTCATGTAGTTCAAGTGTGTTACCATTTAGCAAAAATTTTTTTTTACAATAGCTCAATTACATAAGTACATAGCAATATTCAACATCCAGTTTTAAAAACTTAAGATTTGGGAAATCTTTTTGACATTTTCTTTTTCTTCTCATTGAGGGCATATTTGGGGTATTATATATGATCTCATGTATACAAGGAAATGTTGTGTTTCCATACATATAAAGGGCACTTAATGAAAAGAAGTTGATATTTAAATTGTCAATTTTAATTAGTTTCAAATTCCTTTTTTTAAAAACCGGGCAGCAATAAGCTAAATTCTAACATTCATTTTAGGGAAAAGAAAGCAAAAAATCATACCAACAAATGCCAAAGTAGGAGGGAAAAAAAAAAGAAAATAGAAGATCTCATTTTCAGAAATGACATCTCCTGATTTTGGCCTCTACTTTAGTTGAGGTATATAGTTGAACTGGGGTTTGCTGTTATATTGTCTGTTCAGAAAGTGGTAAACAATTTTTAAAGTGTCAAAAAAAAAAAAAAATCAAAAGGGAAGAAGAAGACTCCTGAAACCACTTCATACAACTGCTTTTAGAAATTTCTACATAGGAATTCCCTGGAAGAACTTCTAGCAAGCATTCTTGCAGTTCGTTGCCATGTGACTTGGAAGCTCATATAAGGGCCCCATCGCTGTAAAATCATTCTTTAATTTTGATGTCACGGTACTTCAGCCTGACTTAACACCCTCTACCTTATATCATTAGTTAGAATCAGTGAATTTGTGTTGCAAACAAACAAAAAATTACTGATTGGATAACTTCAAACTTTATTCTCTGAAAAGTCTCATTCTGGACCCGTTATCACTTAGGTATCTTCAACTTGCTGAAAATTTCTCCTGGTAGATGACCATTTCACATTGCTAAATCCAGTCAGGCTCCCAGGCAGTGAGTTCACTGGGTTGTTTTGCTCACTCAGGGGAAAAAGCAGGGGGTGCGACTTGACATTTCACTTCTCCCTGAACCCTGAGAACACAGGCGCGGCCTGCAGACGCTGCCCACCGCACGCCTCCCTTCTTTTCAAATGCTCTAGCGCCCCCCTGTGGCCATGCCTGCAAGTAAGAAGGATGCCTTTGGGAATGGACGGCTGATAACCAGGGCAGCCCAGAGCAGGAGCCAGGGCTGGAAGGCGGCATTCAGAGCTCAGAGCAGCGTGCCCCTTCCCCTCTAGCATCCCATACATTCACTGGAGAATCTTATCAAATGCTGCAAGCACATCAAAAATGTGGTGGCACTGTCAGACAGACACAGCCCAAATGTAACTTAAATTCTTGTGTGGCAAAGGGACAGACAAAAGCCACGTAAATACATACATAAGACCATTTCAGACAGTGAGAAATATCCCTACGTCTCAGAGGTAGGAGATATAAACGGTGGGACTCTGAAACATAGTATTAAACAAGAATCAGCAATGCAAATCTTTGAAACAGAAGTCAACATTCTATCTGCTCTACTGCAATAGACATTTGTATTTTTTAAATCAAGGGAGAATCTAAAAACATATAGCGACCCATTTCCCCGTCAATACAGATCCCTAACGTTCCCTCAAAAGATAGGCTACATTCGCCAGGCTGCAGGTCCCACAGCTAGCAAGCGGCAGGACTGACTCTCCAAACACCACCGGTTCCCATCTTTCCAGCCCCTGACACTGGTCTCTTAAAGCGACCCCGTCCTCCCCTGCATAAAGCCACCACTCTGCAGAACGAAAGGCCTACATGGCTTGGACTGGCCTGGGATTCTGTCTTGACACACAGCTAACTTGTTTGTGGCCCTACACACATTGACAAGCTCTATCACTAAATGAACATCTGCTAAAAAGTAACCGCCTTCTTACAGGCATGCTGTGAGGGAGAATCCTGAGGCATTTCTGAAAGAAGAAAACATAGGCAAGCCGATCCAAGCCTCTCCTTCCAAACTGGGATGCCAGTTTCACCTCCACTTTCTTCTTTCTGTTCCTGGCCTCTTTCCTCCACTGCCCTCCACATTCCCAGAGAAGCCCCCTTAGTAAGACAGCAGGACGGCAAACACGAAGAAATATATCTCACCAAGAAGGAAGCCCCACCCAGAAAAACTGGCACCCCAGAGACATGCACGATCTCTGTTCTGTGCTGCCTTGCCTCTGATATCTATGTGTACCCAAAGGTGTGGCATCTCCCAATTTGACAAGCTCCCCACAGCATCCCAGCCAAACCACTCAATCTAGTTTTCAAGGCTCCACCCAATTTGTCTCGTATTATTCCCACAATTCCTCACTTCCATCCAAGTCCATCTCCCCAATCTCCATCAAGAGCACTGCAGTGGTCCTCTGTCCTCCCAGACCTGCTAGGCAAGCCCGCCTCAAGCAGTCTCCTGACCTTCTGCTCATCCTCAGCCACCCACCCTTCCAGCAGAGCCTCTGCTACCTTCCAACATGCAATCAGGGTCCCCATCTGTGAACCTCAAATCCCCATAAGATATTAAGAGGGCGTCTTAGTGAGCTTACTACCATAACAAAATACCATAGGCCAAGTGGCCTAGACAACAGAAACTTTTCTGAAGGTAAGAAGCCCCAGGTCAAAGTGCCATCAGGGCAGATTTCCAGTGAGGCCTCACTTCCTGGCTCATGGACTGCCACCTTCTTACTGCGTCATCACATGGGCTGAGAAGTGATGACATCTCAGTGTCTCTTCCTCTTCTTTCAAGGGCACCAGCCCTGTGGGATTAGGGCCCCACTCTTACGGTTTTGTTTAACCTTTACCAGTTCCATCTCCAAATACATTAGGGACTAGGGCTTCCATATAGGAATTCGCGAGGGACACAAACTCCGGTCCATAATGGAGTGAGAATGGCACGAGATGGAAAGCATGAAAAGGCAAAAGGGTTAGCGGAAAATTCAGAAGGAAGTCACTCTAAAGAAAGAAGGGGGAAGCCCGGGCCTATCCTGTGTCAGCTTTTGGAGCTGGAGAAATCAGGAGTAAAAAGAATGAGGGGGCCAGAGGGTAGGGTTGCCTGAGAAGTTCTGTAGTAAGAAAAAAATTATGAGTAAAAGGCAACATTGTTGGTTATAAACCACAATAGACTATAACAAGAGGCAGTCTTTTGGTGCAACTCTTGAAGGTCATAGACACTTGACTGGACTGTATAGCTTGGAAATGACCTTGACTTTATCCCCCATCATAAAAATAACTGGAACCCTCACAGATATAATGAAAAACTTACTATCTACTACTGAACTAAGGGAAAATATCAGAAAATTCAATACTGCACCTTTTACGTGTATAAACAAAATGATTTACATAAGAACTATACCTTTTACATACTCATTCATGAACATTTACTGTGAGAGGATTGAAGAAAAAATAAATTCATATATAAAACTGCAGTTCAAATCTGTTCTGAACAATTTTCTTACTAAAGATAGTCAATAAAAGGCTATTTTATAACTTCATCATTTTCAATTTTTAAAAAAAATTCCCAAATCACATCTCTCTAATTGATAACGTTCTAGCTCTGTCCGGGGTGAGGAAATACAGCAGTGGGAGACTGCCTCCACTTGAAACACTGGCTTACACTGCCCTCTGCTGGTACATCGGCCACATTTCAAGTTCTTTCGTTTACAGAGTCGCCAAAAGGCATCCAGTATTTTGAACCAGCAAATTCAAGCCTAATTACTAAAAACAGGTTGTGGAAAATATTACCAAGCGGCTTAAATACCATCTGCACCACATCAGGCACACATTCCTAATGAAAAGGGCACATGTGCGGGAAGAGGTGGTGCCAAATCACATCTGCTAACCTCATAGAAAGGGTTTTTAACTAACTCTTTAAAATATGCATTAAGTTCACAATAACGCCTTTAAATTGCTCCCCCCTTCACACCCAACCCCTGCCATGCCAACCAACTTTTCAGAAAACAAACAAATATAGCAAAAAATTAAATCTTGGCTTCCACCACTGCATTTTGGCCTCCGCTTAAATCAGCTCAGCAATAAATAACTCCATGTTACTGCAGTTTACAAAATTCATTTTCTAAGTACGGACTTTTTTTTTTTAATTTAGAAGCTGCTAATTTGCCAGAATGTTGCTGGAAAACATGCCATTTGTTTAAGCACACACAACATCAGCCTCCATTAAAATGATTACAGCATCATTCAAAAGCCTAGAGCATTTATTAGGTGTCTCTAATTCCACAGAGCATTTGACTAAGCCCTGTATAAACGAGTTAAGCCAAATCTCTGCCTGAGAGCTTGTTTCCTAAAATAGATGAAGTCACACACATTGACACAACGGAACACACAACACCGGTACATTCACTTATGTGAGCATTACTACACTGTGTCCCAAAGTAAACAGGAAAGAGTTCTAGAAGCTGGATGCTTACGAAGGGTGGGGCAAGACCAGATCACAGGTGTCTCCTCATCGGACAGGAATGTCTCTGGGAGGAGGCGGGGTTTCAGGCAGCTGAAGGAAGGGAAGACTTGGGGTGCTACAAACCAAAGTGGCAGCCACCAGTGTGGCTGGGGCCTGGGAGGTCATTTGCACATAGGAGTGGGACAATGACAGGGGAAAAAGTCGATCTTGGAAAGTCCACGACTCCCAGTGGCCACAGCAGCAACTTTTCTGGACCGAGCCCTCTACTCTGCACAAGGCTGCACAGATGTGCCTGGCCCCAGGTTCCCTGTCAGCTCCAGCCAGGGAGTACTCGAAGAGTTTCAGGTGTGGGTGGGAAGTGGGCTCCAAGCCACCAGCCTGCCTGGCCACTGACCTGTTAACAGGCTATATTTGAGTGCCTATTACACCTTCCTGCCTGTAGATGGGCAATACCTGAACTTCTCACAGCTCTTTGGTACATTTATGGGTTTTGCTCAAGAGGCCCAAGCAAGCCTCTCTACAGATATCAACTCATTAAACTCTCAAAACCATTCCATGATGTGGGTACTATTATTAAACCCCCAATTTTCTATACGAGGAAACTGAAACAGGGAACTCTTTGCCTAAGGTCACACAACCCGTGAGTGATAGAGCCAGGAACCCAACCCAGGCATTCTGGCTCCCTGTTTGGGCTTTTATCCATTCTGCTACATTAAAATAACAAAACACACATTATACTAATCCCCGAGCAGAAAACAGGATACTACATGGACAAGACAAGTTAAGTTTTGCTGAGGAAACAACCTCAGATCCCAGAGGCTAAAAACTTTCTGTTTCCTTTACTGCTTGCCCACTGAGGGTTGGGGGGTGGGGGGCAGGAGGGGGAGGGCAGGGACTCTATTTATTGTCATCTTTTAGAGATCTGGGCCAACGGATTGGCCAAGAGTAGTATCAAGTCACCATGCCACAGGGACAAGGTATAACACGGAAACCTCAAATCTGAGAGGGCTTGTGCGGAATGCTTACCTATTCCAAAGAAATCACCTGGAGGTCCAGCATGGGAAGACACTGGTTTATTTAAACTTACGGAGGCACTGATGGCATGGCGGTAGGTCAGTGAGGAATCTGCACCCCGGGGCATAGTAAGCAGTTTTATAAGTTTTATAAGCAAGCAAGCTGATTAGTCAAATTCCGATCTGTTATTTATAACTACATTAAGAGTGATGACTACACTTCTTTCAGTTTTGCTTGGTCACCTGCATCCCATGACTCATTATTGGGAATATGCAAATCCTTCAGAGACCAACCTTGGACAGAGGCTGCTCCCTGAGGAAGGGGGCAGAAAGCGGCCCGATAGAGCGGAGCCTATGCACTGACAATACCTCACACAAGGGAACCCCAGAGACCTTCACAGTAGTAAACATACACGCTGGCCCAGAGGTGGCACACATCACTTCCTATTCAGAGCTCACTGGCTAGAACCAATCATATGAACCCAACCCAATTGGTTCAACCAATCATATGGATCTAGCCCAGTTGATTCAACCAATCATATGGACCTCGCCCAATTGATTCAACCAATCGTATAACCCAACCCCAGCCAAGAGGCTGGGAAGTGTGTTCCTACCCTGTACCCAGAAAGAGGGAGAAATGTAAGTTTTAGCAAACCACCACAAAAACACATACTGTAACACAGAGAGTAATAATCATCACTTTGGTAAACATGGGCCCACGCTCAAGAGTGTGCAGTGTTGAGCTGCTCTTCCACTTGCAGAGATGGGTCTGCACGGAACCAGGCATCCAATCAAGCAGCGCGTGTTCCTTCCAGCATTCACACACCCGTTCCAAAAGCATCCACGGGCAGCACCTTTCGACCTAGTTGGGGAAGTCCACACACAGGGCAAAGAACCGACAATAAGGAGGAACACGCCAACAGGATACAAACCGAATACAACTGACATACTCAGGTGGGAAAAGTAGGCAATATAAGAAGCTGAGACGCATATTGAAGGAAATTAATCTTTACATGGCTTTTAACAAAGGTACAGCCTAGTGGAAGCCCAGACTACAGACAAACAGGCTGAGCACCAGATGGGAGGCTAGTTGCCCAGAGAAGCGGACACTTTCTAGGCAGAGTCACACAGGAAAAGTGTCTGATGTCTGGGACGTGAAGAAACCAGCATGGAGTTGGGTCCTATGAACTTGTCTCACCAGCCCCTTGTTAGAAAACTGAATTAATAGTAGAGTTGGGTCTAAAACCTCAGCCTCCTTGATTTTCATTGAAGTCACTCACAGCTGAAATCCAGTAGTGTGCTGGCTGAAAATGAAACCTGCACATTATAATTTTGTTGATTCACTAAAAACGTCGGGTACTTGAATATGAAACAAAAGGACACTGTCAGAGAACAGTCATTTTTGCTTCTATTTACTTCTGAAAGTTGAATGTGAAATTAAAATTTTTAATTAGAAAAAATATTGGGAAAGAACACACACAAGATGGTTCAGATTTTGAAAGAACGTTTCTCTTTGAGCATTGCTGGGTTTTTAGTCATTTTGTAGTGAAGTTCTAAGTTCTTTTGTAAATTAGAGAGTCTTAGTACTAAAAGCAACACAAACCAAAAGTTTAGCCCAGCCACCACATTTTATAGGAATAATTTCAGACATGGAGAGATGGCATCTACTTGTTTAAGGCCACACGACCAATCTGAAGTAAGCAGGGACTTGTACACAGTGCCCCTGGCTGCTAGCTCTGTGCTCCTTCCAACATTACCCAACTATTCCTAAATAAAGACACTGGATGTGTTGTGTGAAATGGTGGCAGTAGTGTGACCATCAATAAACATGTGACAGAACTGAATGAAAAAGTGCCGATAAACTTAGCTTTTACAGTTGTGTGGAATGTGGACTTATATCTAAAAATAGGCACATTTTCTATTATGTCATTTAACAATCAGGTTAAAATCCAAGTTAGTTGGATTTTTTTGCGTTATTACCATAAAATTAAGTTAGCAGGTCACAACCAGTATTTTTGTTTCAAATGAAACAGAACGCATACTTACTTGGGCTGTGTTTTTATTTGCCAAATACAAAGAAATATTAATTTTTCTTGACAGTGCCTTTGGTTAAGATTCATAGGCCATGAACAACTACTTTTTACTATCATTTAAGTAAAACACTGGTATTATGAGTGAACAAGTTGTAAAAGGGTTCAGATGAGATGCCTGTAGAAAGTACACGTGGTGCCGGCCGCTTCTAGCCCCCCTTTTCCATGGCACTGCTATGAGGCTGGAGAGACGAGCAGGGCCAGATCAGTGGGGCTGTGAGACTCGAGCTTAGACCTCCTTCCTGTAGGCGATGGGAGCCAGTGGCTAGCACTTTTGAACCAAGGCCAAGGTCAAGCAAGCCAATGAGTAACAATGCAACCCCAGAGGATCCCAGGACAGGAAAGTGATGTAGGAGGGAGGATGGAAGATGGGAACTAAAGAGGAAGGGCTGCTTCTAAGTTAGAGTCAGGAGTTATAATGGAAGTTTCTTTTCTTTTTTTTAACCATGTGTTAGATGTGAAGTACCAGCTGTGGGGTGGGCATGGGTACCTATGTAAACAGAAAGCTTCCCTAAAGAGGCAAAATTCAGGGGCACAGATGCAGTCCTATTCCTACATATATGAGGGGGACCCCCAAAAAACTGGAACTTAATTTATTAAAAATTTTGTATTTGTTCTTACATGTTTAAACTTCAGCCACCTTCAAAGTACTCTCCATTTAATGCAATACACCTGTTGAGATGCTTTTTCCACTGCCCCAAAACAGTTTTTGAACATGCCAATTTTGATGCCTTTTAGTGCTTCCACCATTTTTTGTTTCACTTCTTCCACACTGGCAAAATGTTTCCCTTTGAGGACTTTCTTTATCTGGGGGAACAAAAAGAAAGTCACTCGGGGTGAGATCAGGGTGGAGCATAGGGGTTATGCTATTTTTAGTCAAAAACTGCTTAACGCTCAGCACGGTATGGGCAGGTGTGCTCATAAATCACCAGTCATGAAATGGGCAAATGTGTTGAAAGAATCTCCAAAAAAAATTCCACTGAAGCAGAATGCAGCCTCACACAACAATGCTACCTGGTATACTGATACTGATGGGTTCCTAGAACACCTACCTAGTGGGGAAAGCCTGTACCACAAGGGGCTCACCCTCCAAAAGATACTTCTGTAGTCTTTTGGGGGTCTCCCTGGTACTTCTTATCCAGGTGGGTAACAGCACCCCTGCCCCAAATATTTCCTTTGTACTATGAGACATTCAATCATTTCAATTCTGAATGGCCGAAGGTTTCCCACAGGACTATTTGAGGGGGCCATAGCTTCAAAAAGCATTTTCCATCAATCTGAATTTTTCTGCTTTGTTATGCTTTTGACAATACAAATGATAGGAAGTAAAGTTTAAGAATATCTTGTTGGCTGGTGAGAACCTCAGGGTTTCAAAGGGTTGACAAGTCACTTGACTCTACAAACTGGTTCCAGCAACTTGCCCTCCCCTCGACAACACTGCCCACATCCCTCAATGTTCTCTCGGTCGCCCTCCTTCCCATGCCAGGCAGCGGGTATTTTCAATCTCTTCCACGCTCAAAAATTTGACCTCGCCACCTCTCTCCTCATTTTCAGCAGACGACCCTGATGCCTCGTAACAACCACTACATTTAAGGCATCAGACAGCAAGAGCCCCAGCTCTTCCCACCTCCTGCCTCCCACAATGTTTCAGCATCTACACCCTGCCTGGCTTCTTCTCTCCCATGGGACTAGTTCCCATGGGACTAGCCCTTCCCTTACTCTCTCTAGTCCCTCCTAACAGCCTGTCTTTTCCCATCAGAATTCAAACCTACCTACTGCCTTGTCTTTGAAGACAAAAGGAAACCCTTCCCCATCTCTGTTCTGGAAATCCTGGTCTACACCACTGCCTTCTGGTCTAGACAGCCGCCTCAGCTCCTCACCTCCTGTCCCTTCTGCACCCACTGTACTTCTGACTTCATGCTCACTAGGCTACTGAAGTCACCAAATGACCTCATTTTCACTAAATCCGACGGACTCCCCTGGGTCTTTCTAAACTCTTGGCAAAGTGTCCTGAGAGCCTGTCAACCCTCCTTGGCCCCCAATTCCCTCGGCTCCTGGGCTCACTCTCCTGCTCCGCTCTCCAGCTCTTTGCCACTCCACCTCTTTCCCTTTGGGGTCCACTTCTTCCAGTTTTTCAGACATTAATACTTCTGAACCCGCTTCCCTTCTGAGTAGCGAGTTTCCCTTTGGGCAATATTATTTGCTCGTGTAGCTTCAGTCACCATCTATGAGGGCGCTGCCTAAATCTATATCCCACCTGGACCTCTCTTGAGCCCGTGGCCTGCGTACTTCCACCAGAATGTCACTAATAGGGCATGCCCAGACCAACCTCTCATCTCTTCTCCCATCATCTCAGTCACGGCCACCACATCCACCTGGATGCCCAAGCCAGAAACCGGGCAGCACCTTGTTTCATTCACCAACCCTCCCAGCCAAGGTAGGCAAGCCCTGTCCTCTCCATATTCTAAACGTGTCTTGAATTGAATAACTTACATGTGGTGGTCAAGAACCAGTTGGCCTGGTTTTAACGATATAACTGGACAAGTTCCTGATCCTTAGTTTCCTCAACTGAAACCCACAGGTGTTTCTCAAGACTAAATGAGTTAGTATAAGTAAGGCACTTAGAGCAGTACCTGTCACAGTAAATGGTCACCATGCTCATTGTCACTAACCTGGTCCAGGCTTCATCACCTCTCACCTGGACTATGCAAACCCCTTCCAATTGGTCTCCCTTCCTCCAGTGTGCCTCCCTCCAATCCAGCCTCCACAGTGTGGCCAGGGCAATCTTTCCACGACGCAAACCGAATCATGTCCCTCCCTCCAGCTATTTCCTTTTCCTTCTCCTTACCAAGGCCTGCAGGTTCCTGAACTCCCTCCCCTCCCACCTCTTCCCATCCCAACCCTACCCTCCAGCCATAATGAAGTCCTTTAAGTTTCTCGAATAAGACATGCTCTCCCTGCTCCAGGCCAGTGCTCATCCTGCCTCTCTGCTGGAATATTCTTCTGTTTTCCTGCCTCACTCCTGCTCCCCTTCTCAAGTTCCAGCTTAAACATCCCTTACTTCGGCAAGCTTTCCCTGACCCTCCAAATCTGGGCTAAATGTCCTCAGCGGGTACCAAAGAGTACCTTATATCTTGCAATTATTCAGCAAGGCAACTCTCTCTTTACTTGTTTCTACCCCCCCTGCCAAAAAATGTAAGCTCCCTGCTATGGACTACAGTTTGTGTACCCTCAAATGCACATGTTAAAGCTGTAGTCCCCAATGTACTTTCAGAGGTGATTAGGTCATGTGGGTGGAGCTCTCAGGATGAGATTAGTGCCTTTTAAGAAGAGATATCAGAGAGCTTTTCTTCTCCCTCTCTCCATCACGTGAGTACACAGGAGAATCCATCCACAAACCAGGAAGCAGACCCTCACCAGGAATTAAATTGGCCAGTAGCTGATCTTAGACACCCAGTCTCCATAACTTTGAGAAATTAATATTTGTTGTCCAAGCCACCCAGTCTACAATATTTTGTGATAGTAGCCTGAACTAAGACACTCCCCAAGTGCAGGGACCAGGTATGTCTTCTTTCTCTTTATATATTCAGCATCCAGCCAGGTGCCTAGCTCATAAAAGGTACACAGTAACCACCAAGTGACATTACTAAATAGACACCACTCAACCATAATCTCCCTAACAGAGACTACATTCGACTTCAGAATGGAACCACGTTTACTTTTAATTTCAGGGTCTCCTTTAACTAAAATACACTTGGGGTCCAGCTCCTTTGAACTCTGGGATGTCTCACAGTGTGCCCCATTGAGAATAAGGCATGCTGGATTCACAATTAAGCATTCAGTGGGAAGAGATGGTTAATAATGATGATGAGGCAACCACTAACACTGTTCACTGACCGCACAAGGCACTGTGCTAAGCACATCGTGCGCAGGACTGCACTTGATCCTCAAGAGAACACTGTGTGGAAAGAACAGTTCCTGTCCTCCAGTGCAACAAGAAATCCATGAAGAAAAGTCCACTCATCATGCCCAAACTCCTGTTCTGGAATTATTCACAAAACAAAGCAAAATGTTTGGCATCCAATGTCCTCTCTCTCTGGGCCAGTGCTAGGTAGTCATGATCTACTAGACCTTTTTCTAATAAGCAACAGGGCACAGTTAGGACTCTGACTGAAGGCTGCCAGCTTCACTTTCTTGGGACTTCCTGTTTTTGCTGACATCTTGGCCAACATCACTTAGAATAATGTGGGGATTAATCGTGTTATGAAATAAAAACCATCTTCTTCATTTCAAAGATTATAGTGCACTTGGTTCAAATGTCTCCTATCTTGTCTCTTATCCTATAGGCAGCCATATACCCATCCCCAAATTCCAATGGTCTTTAGTATATGGAACTTTTTTTTTTTTTTAACTTGCATTCGGGTAGACTGAAAAAAAATTCTATGAAATTTTCACTGTCTGTTCACAACTTCCAGCAAAACTAAAAAGCATTTTTTATAGCTAATAAATTCCAGTTTAGAAAGGTTAAGTCTTCCAAGCTTTGGAACCTCACCAAAATGGGGGAGAGGAAGTATGAAAGATGGAACAGCTTTTAAATGTATTTTTAAAAGCTACCCAGTGATAAAAACAGAACTGATTAACAAAGAAGGGGTCCTTACTTTCTTACAAAAAGATATGGCCTTTTGGTCTCCAGGATTTCAGTACTGAAGCTATACTTGGCCTGCCTCGGTGCTGGGAACAGCCAAAAGAAGTTTCTGTACTCGCTAAGAGAGGAGAGAGGCACTAAACATCATGTTCTTTTTAATAGTTCTGATGATATAGACTCAAGTACTTAAAGTCAAGTTTTTGAAAGATGGTTGCTTATCCCGTTAATTAGTCTGACATCCAAGACTGGAAGGAAGTGAAATGGACAGTGTGTTCCATACTCCCAAATTTATTAAAAAGGAGAAAGAGGGAAGTTCTGAAGAGAGGATGGGTGGAGAAACCCACCGGCTCTAATAAATGAGAGTAATACTTCTGTTCATAAATCAAGTTCAAAATCAACTATAAACCAGGATTTCTAAAACAATACCTAAGAGCATTTTTATAAACCACAATCCTTATACAAAATCTGATTTTTAGATTAGCATCTCTCAGCTTGCCTAAAACTTCTGTAAAGTAAACCACTCCAAACCCAAATCCAAATTTTAAAAAATGTTTTATTTCTGAAACAAGTGATTGTTCAGGTAAAACTTAAGTATATACAATAAAAAGATACAATTCTTATTACATGAAGAGGCATCTGCTTATGGCCAGGCACAGGTACTTTCAGATGCATGGAAATGAGATCTTAGACCACTTCTCATTGCTAAGAATAATTCCACAAGTTTAATGTACTGATTTGTGTGTTGAGTCTCAATAAGCAACAAGTATACATCAGTAGACATATAGATAGCAAACAAACCAAAGACTTAAACAGCACTCATCCATGTTGGATGAAAGATTAAATTCCCACTTAATCTAACAGTGAGCTAGGGTAGAAGTTATTTATAGATCATGTAATCTAAGCACCTGAAAAGATAACAATATCCTAGTAATTTGCTTTGACGCATGTTTAGTGACTTAATAAAGTAAAACCAGTCAATTCCTCCAACTTTACAGATGACAACTTGAAAACAGCATTGAAAATATGGGGGGGACCCTTTTTATCCTCATTATACCACCTTAACCTTGCAAATAAGACCACAACTGTGATTTCAAACACAATAAATCTGACATTTCTGCCATGACAACTTTTCAACATTTTAGCTGTTGCTATATACCACATTACTAAGTCCACTTCTATCACAGACACACAGTGATACTATATGTTGCATATAACTATAACTTGTTTACATATGTTACATATTATGTTGCTTCCACAGATATATTATATGTTACATATTATGTTGATTCTATCTTAAGAATATCTAACTAGACTAAGGTGCACAAGAAGGTTTAAAGGAAATCACAAAAGGTCCTGATACATTTAAAGTTTAGGTCCCTTAATGTGTGTGCCTGGTATATTTGAGAATCTGTAAAAAGACAATTCATATTTAACTGCTTGGGGGAAATGTTCCTTTTTCCCCCTTAGCTCAAAAGGGATCAGTATGACTAGAGACCATAATAGATGTAGAACTTTTTTAAGAGTGCTGCTAGGAGAGGATTGCCTGAGCCCAGGAGTTCAAGACCAACCTGGGCAACATGGTGAGACTTGCTCTACAATAAGTAAATAAAGATTAGCCAGGCATGGTGGTACGCACCTGTAGTCTCGGCTACTTGGAAGGCTGAGGCAGAAGGATTGCCTGAGCCCAGCAGGTTGAAGCTGTGGTAGCTGTGAACATGCTACTTGCACTCCAAGCAGGGTGACAGAGTGAGACTCTGACTTAAAAAAAAAAAAAAAAAGCAGGGGTTGGACAGAAAAAGACTGGAAGACAAAACAAACAAACAAAAAGTGCAACAAATTTTTTAAAAGTTAAAAAAAAATTTTAAAGGGTGCTCCTAGAGAGATTTTCCACATGCTGTCTTATGAATACACTGTCTTGTGAACCACAGAAGAATAAAGGGTGCCTTACCAGGTATGTCTCAGTTCCTGGGGTGGGAGTGGTGCCACCATGGCTAGGAAGCTGGTCATCAACAACACAGCCCCAGCATGTACCCCGCCCTGCCTGCCAGCGCCCCAGCAAGGGCAATGTGGAGGGGGACAGTTGGAGGGACAGCTTAGCCTGGAGTCAAATATGAAAACACAGCAGGAGAGAAGAGACAGACAGTGGAGAATGCCGTGGGCCCCGTGTTCCAAATCCACCCCAGCTCCAATATTTGCTGCAACATAGCCATGAGTGAGCATCTTTATCTCTTAGGCCTTACCTACAAAAACAGACAGGAAGAGTACCCACCTACAGGACCATTGTGGGAATTAAATGGCATACTATGAATAAAATGCTTGGCAAGGTAAGGCTCAATGAATAGAAACTCTTCCCATCAGCATCCCTCTCCTATTTTGGGGTCAATTCCCACTGGCAGTCTCCAGATTACTTCTTATTACCATATCCATGGCAAACTATATCACAGATATCCAGATAGTATTTTTAAAAATATAAGACAATATGTATATCACAATAAATATGATATATTGTCGGGGGGAAAAGTGGTACAATAGCACAAAATCATTTTTTTGGAAAAAAAAACTACAGCTGGGCTCGGTGGCTCAGCCTGTAATCCCGCGCTTTGGGAGGCTGAGGTGAGTGGATTGCCTGAGCCCGCGGGTTTGAGACCCGCCTGGGCAACTTGGCGAGACCTCATCTCTACAATAAATCAAAAAATTAGCTTGGTGTGGTAGCGCGCGCCTGTAATTCCGGCTACTTGGAAGGCTGAGGCGGAAGGATCACTGGAGCCCAGAAGGTTGAGGCTGTGGCAGCCGGGAGCAGCCACTGCACTCCAGTCTGGGCGACAGAGTGAGACTCCAACTCCAAAAAAACCCACAAAACTACATATATGGTTGGAAAAAAGCCTGAGAGGGCATATACAAATTTATGAGCATGGACATTTCTGAGTGGTGCCATTATGATGGTGCTTTTTTTCTTTTGCTTATCTGTTTTTCTAATTTTTCTATAATGAACATACATTCCATAGTTATATAAAAGATAAGAGAAACTATAATTTTCACACATACTAAAAAAAAAAAAGCATGGGGATACAGCTGCTGAAATCATGGAACCAGTGCAAACGTTAAAAATACCACCTCCGGTGCAAACATGTGATGACATAAAACAGCACACAAAGGTCCGGCACAGCCAGAGGACTCTCACAGCAGAAAGAAAATGAACTTGACTTTGAGTCCTAGCTATTTTCCTGCCATGGGCCTTGGTGAGTCATTTATCTTGGGCCTTAGCTTTTGACCAACTGGCATGACTGTTTTTGACTTGTTGGCAACACTCACTAGGGATGATCATTCCCACCTCCTTCGACTACTATGCCTTGACCTCCAGCTCAACCCCTGCTGGCTGTTCCTCCCACCTCGGTGGTACCTCCTTTTTGGTCTCTTTCACTGGTTTCTTGCATCTCATTCAGTCTATAGCATTCATGCTGATTGATCATTCCCAAATGCCTATCTTCGGTCCTGACCTCTGCCCTGAACTCCAGACTTGAATATCAAAAATTGCCCACTGGATGCCAGGTGTGGTGGTGTGCACCTGTAGTCCCAGAAACTTGGGAGGCTGGGCAGGAGGATCGCTTGAAGCCAGGAGTTCAAAGCTGTAGTGTTATACAATTGTGTCTGTGAACAGCCACTGCACTCCAGTCTGGACAACATAGTGAGACCTTCGTCTCTTATTAAAAAAAAAGGGAGTCCACTGGAGATAACCATTTGGAAGTCTAATAGGCATGTCAAACTTAATATGGCCAAAACAGAGATCCTGATCTCCACCTCCTCCAAAACTTCTCTAGCCAGTCGCCCTCGCCATAGTGAATGATAGCCAAATCCTTCCAATTGCTCAGGTCAAACCCTCTGGAGTCTTCTTTCATTTTCTTATCCCCACACCAAACCTGCTGACCTTACCTCTAAAGTATACCCAGAACTCCACCACTTCTCACCACCTTCACAGCTTCCATCACCTCATCACGGAATTATGGCAACCCCCTCCTAATCAGTCTCTCTGCTTCCACCCTCATTCCTTTCATTCTATTCTGATCACAGCCGCCAGAGTGATACTATTCAAGTGTCCATTTACCAGGTCACTCACCTGCTCAAACTCCAATGGCTCCTCATCTCCAGAAGTAAATGCCCAAGTCCCTGCACTGGCCTACATGTGTGCACCCACACCTACACTGTTACCCACTGCTCTCTTCCTCACTCACTCCAGCTCGACTGGCCTTCTTGCAGTTCCTCAAACTTACCAGGCAGCTTCCCACCTCAGAGACCCTGTCCTAGCTGTTCCCTCCCCCTGGAAAGCTACCCTCCTGGAAGGGCACCCTCCCACCTCCCATCTCCTTGGGGTCATTACTCAAATACCTTTTCAGCACAGTGACTCCCTGATCGCCCTAGTTACACTGTGACAGACCCCCCTCGCACACACACACTCTCCCCTTTCCTCATCTTACTTTTCTCCATAGCGGTTGCACTTCCCAGCATAACCTGTATTTCACTCACTCCATTTACTTATGGTCTGTCTTCCCAAAGCTAACACATAAATCCCATGAAAGCAGAAATTCTTTATTGTTTTGTTCCTGACTGTATTTTTAGTACCTAGAACAGGGTCTGGCAGATTAGTAGGCACTGAATAAATATTGATTTAATAAATAAATAGCATTTAATGGCCTGCCCTTACCTCTCAGAGTTATGTAAGAAACGCACAAAGTATGGTACATGAAAGTAACGACTAAATAATTTGATACTCAGATAAATATGCAGATAGTGTTGTTTTTATTATCATGTTATTATACTGAAGATGTGTCCCAATCCTGCCAGATGTGGCCTTGATTAGTCATGCTTGAACTATGATACCCGCCTTCCTCTTACTTTATTTCAGTACAAGGATTGGTAACTGAAAATTTGTACAATACAAGAATTCTGGAAAGGATTAGGTCCACAGACTCACTTAATGTCTAACCCCATAAATAATTATCTTAATCACAAGTTGATCTTTTTTTTTTTGGTCTTTCCACGGGAGAAAGGGAAAGGGAGATTAAAAGATTAAGTATGAGCACTTAAGAGTGCAAAGAGTGCCTGGCCTTCCTTTATTGTGCATCAGAAATATGGCTTAACCTTAAGGCAGCTCAGGGGAAAGGCTTCCGTGTCCTTGACTTCTACTCAGCCCTGATGACACAACTATGTCTCAGCCAAGGTGGATTTTTGTGTAAACTCTCATTAGACAGTAGCCTGGGCTCCACTCAGTGATTTCCATCTGGAAACCAAGAGTATTTAAAATATGCTATTAACTCTAGGAGATATACAAAATAACATGTTAGATTATGACACACCCCAAACTACTTTTGGAGACATCAAACAGAAATGATATAGAGTTAGAAGACAAACAAGAACTCTAATTGCAAAAGAAGTCTCATAGTCCATAGAGAACTCCACTTGAAGACAAGTTAGCTAACCCATATTCTGCCTTGGTTAGAAATAGTTGTTTAAAACTCCTCTTCATAAGTTCAAAAGAAACCAGAACTCTTCAGAGGCCAATAAGTAATTTATACTTATTGTATTGTATTGTAATGTATTATAAATTACAAATAGTAATTTATACTTGCAAAACTAACAGTTAGTTACTGCAGATAAACTGCAAAGCGTTGTGAATCCTGGTGAGGAAGGTAATTAACGTAGAGCTGAACACTTAAGGGTTTTCTAGTGAATAAAATGACATCTTGGGACACCTGGGCCCAGCAGCAATGCCCACCCCACTTAGGAAATGCACAGAGTTGACAGCCAGCACTTGTATCCAACTCACCTCTTAGTTTTACGAGAGGATTCTCTGCAACATACCCTAGGGCTCCTTTAGAAAGAAACAACTTTAAAAATTCTATCCTATTAAATACCCTAACATCAAAGATGGAAAAGTGACCCATTTAAGACTTAATCAGCTTAATGGCAAGATTTTTCCTGTCAGCAACATAGCAAGCCTGACTTGTTCCTCTCACATCATTACATCAAGGCTGCATCATTCGAGAAGTGCAAGGAAGAAGAGTCGATCCCGAAGAATTACACAAGTTTCTACAGAGAAAGCTCTCGTTTTTCACTTTATGTAAGGTGGCATCTCTTCCTCATCAATCGTGGTTTCTCTCTTCTTCTTCACTAAAAATAAACCAAACAGGCTGGTGCAGTGGCTCACGCCTGTAATCCCAGGGCTTTGGCAGGCTGAAGTGAAGGGATTGCTTAAGGCCAGGAGTTCAAGATCGGCCTAGGCAATATAGTAAGACCCACCTCACCCCCATCTCTATATTTTAAAAAATTTACAAATTATAATAAATAAATAAAGCAAACAAACAAAAAGTATTTTGCATTTGGACTCTCTTCCAGGAGTAATAGCATATTCCCAAGAAAAATGAGATGGAATGGGAAACTGTCCTAAGAAGGACATGTGGCAAGCTCACGATCAGTTTCACGAGGGTCCAATCCAAGCATGTGTGGAAGTTTTCAGTAGGTATCAAGAATAGTCTTCACTGTGGATGCTGTCTTGCAGTTTACTTCCACATATGAAATGCTTTATTTCTTATAGTGAAACTAGAGAAAATGAATGAATCTACAGCAGACCAAAGGATTGCAAATAAAGACATTCCCTAGTATTGCTGACATGACATTTTTCCTTCCAAAAAGCAATGATCTTTCTTTTCCCCACTTGCTTTTGCTATTGATTTAACTTAACTCCACATTGGGTTTGATATTTTCATCACACAAAAGTCAGGAAATCTGGAGTGAATGTTCTAATAGCCACTCTTCCAATAACCTCTCCTGCAGATGTGCACCTGGCTTGCTGAGCATCCATGCACCGACTACAGCCTGTCATCGTCTCAGTAAATAGAACTCAAGTGTTATAAGACAACACAAAGTTCTCAGGAGACACAAGATCTGGCACATGTTAATACCTCATTATACATCCAGGCCTTGTGCCAAGCAGAAGGAATACAGGATCACCTTCTAACATAAATATTGTAGGCCTTTCTTGCAATGAGGATCAAGTCTTGTATATTTATTTCATATACCACATGGTCATCACCCCACTCCCTACAGTAGAGGCAATTTAGCGAATAAAAGCTATGTGAGTATAGCAATGTGCTTCAATTTTAAACAAACCAGTGAGGCAAATCACGTATGGTTTTCATACCAAGCATACCTCTGACAGGCTGCATATAAATACTCCTTTCAGCTCTGAACACCATGTACACCAACATGAAATACTGTACTATATATGCACAAGAGACACAAAACTCCACCAGCTTTGGAAACACAGGTTCATATGTTTACACTTCCATCTCTCACGCAGGCCCCACAGCCTACTGGGCTAGCAGAATGCTGGGATTGGAGGATCTGAGAGGTTACAGGACTTCCTTAGTTCCTGATAGATTTTGATTGAGGAAAGTTTTTGAGATTACACCCTCAGTTGCTTTATCTCTGGAAGAGGGAACAAAGGTGACTACAAATTTATAATTACAGATAAAGCATCTAAACTTTGAGCAATTCCAAATAACTCAAGCTGCTAGTATCAAATTAATCTTTCATCTAAACCTCTCAGTCTTACAGGTGTGCTTTATAATGTGTCTCTCAAATACCAACCAACCCACAAACCTCCCACTGGAGTAAGTTTCCAGTGCTTACTGAGTGAAATATCTCGAGGCATTTCTCATCATGTGCAGCATTTTACAACCAGTCTCTCGAAGCACTTTTGCGTATTTTAAAAACCACGTACATACTGTGCAAATGTTAAACCACATAGTAGTTGGGCCAAGTCACCTGTGGATAAAACAACCCAAAACAGTTCATCTTGTTATCAGATGCCTTAGAGGAAAGTGCTTTGAAGAGCTGAAAATGTTCTTGGTCCCTGTAGTCACTGTGTTTCTCAGTCCAAATTGAAGAAACCTAAACTGGAGGTATGTTTCATTATGTACAACATGCAAATAGCCAGGAATATCGGGATATAGTGTCTCAATTGGCTTCTCACGCCAAAAATTAGACTATAGCCATCTAAGCCAGAGTTCATCAGGGTAGACCAAGTAGAAACAAGACAAGATTAAGTGAAATGTAGTCACAAACAAAATGAGGATGTGATAACCTCATAAGTTACAACATTATCAGAACAAAATGCCATTCTATAGAGGTTCAAAGGAAAGAATAAACAGATGCCATTATTAGACATATATATCTAACTTAGTGTCATGCCAAAGAATACATACGGAACCCCTCCTTTCCAGATCCTAAGCAGGAACTCAAACATTTTCATAGGAATAACTTATTACACTAACATCAGCCTACAATGAAACCAAAGAGATATAAGAATAAAGGCTTATTTATATACAGCACTTTGTCCAGGCACACCTCACTTCCCTGAGCTTGGAAAGCATGTGCTCTGTAAGGGTTAAATAACCACCTCCAGGTTGTAGAGGACACTGAATAGACATGAGTGCGGGGAGGTGCAGGATGCAATAAATCTTTCATCAGAGGACAGGTTTTTGCAGAAGGCAGAGTGATAGTGAACCTGAAAATATAACCTCAGCATCTTTATTACACCCATTTATTCACTCTCTCCCAGTATTTACTCAGCACTTACTTTGTGCCAGGCACAGTACTCAGCATACTTTTTCCTAGTGGACACAGTGATACCCAGGCCCAGTTAATTTCTTGACTAGATTAACTCTCAAGCTTCTTTTCATATTTACCTTTCCAGCAATGCCACATTCACTCAGCCACCAAGGTCATCAGCATCCTAGTTTCAAACAAGATGCCTCCTCATGGTATTCCTTTTATTAAACTTTGGTGGCAGAGGAGCCCATACCCTTGGTTTCGAAGCTCATCTCTCTATATAATAAAATCAACTCACGTTCTTTGTCTCAATTCTTCCCTGTCTGTTCTCTCTGTTCCTCTAACTTTCGCTTACTCAATATTCACTGATCTGATCATCCCATGAGGTACCCTGATCAAGAACAACCAATTCTTTGTAGAGAAAATGGAACCTTGGTGCACTGTTGGTGGGAATGTAAATTGGTACAATCACAATGGAAAAAACAGTATGAAGGTTCCTAAAGATATTAAAAATAGAACTACCATGTGATCCAGCAATCTCCTTTCTAGGTATAATTCTGAAGAAGACAAATCAGTATATTAAAGAGATATCTGCACTTCCATGTTCATTAAGCATTATTCACAATAGATAAAACACGGAAACAACCTAGGTATCCATCATACATAATGGAAATTATTCAGCCATTAAAAAAAAGGAAATCTTGCCATTTGCGATAACACTGATGAACCCTCAGGGTATTATGCAAAATGAAAAAGTCAGACAGAGAAAGTAAAATACTGTATGATCTCACTTATATGTGGGATCTAAGTTGAACCTCATAGAAACAAAGTAGAACTAGAATGGTGGTTGCCAGAGGCTGGGGGTGGGTGAGTGGAGGAGGAATGGGAAGCTGTTAGTCAAAGGGAATAAACTTTCAGTTATAAGACAAGTAATTCTGGGGATCTAATTTACAGCATAGTGACTACAGTTAATATTGTATTGTATACTTGAAATCTGTTAAGAGAGCTGATCTTACATGTTCTCACCCATACATAAATAAGTGTATAATGGATAGACTAATTAGCTGGTTTGTGGTCATTTCACAATATATACATATATCAAAACATCACATCGTACATGGTATATATATTCCATTTTAGCTTGTCAATAATAGCTTAACGAAGCTGGGGAAAATTAAAAGTAAAAAAACAATTTTTAAAAACAATGGCCTATCTCAACTCTGATATCCCACTTTTCCTACATATTTCGTCTGATTATAACATAAACACCCTCTCAAAGTATATCAATCACCTCCCCATGAAAAAATATCTGCTATAATAGTAATGAACACTATAAAGCACTTCCAATTATATCATCTCAATCAATGCCCAACACTGTGAAATGATTATTATTTAACTCATTTTACACAAGGAAACCAAGGGCTGTATAAATTAACTAACTTGTCCTAGGTAATAGAGCTAGGGAGCAGCTGAACTGGGAACTGAACCCCTGTCACTAGGCTGCTAAATCACGGGTGCTTGCATTCACCCTATTCATGATTAGCCATGAGAAACAGGAAGGAGGGAGGGTGATCACCTTGTCTCATGTGCTAAAGACCAAACTGGGCCAATGAATGAAGAGAAAATCAGCTGAGCTAAGAGAGGGATTGAAATTGGATTTTCAATGGCCTATGTGAACTTAAAAGACTGGTCGTATCCAATGAGAAGGTATCAGGAAAATACCCAGAATGAAGCTGCAGAGATTAAATTACAAACCACACTAGATATTTTTAAAGGAACACCTGCATATCACACACATCAATCAATAAAAAGAAAACATCCATTTGGCTCTTGAAGAGTTAGAATTTTAAAAGATGCATGGTCAAGAGGAAAAAAATCAAGTAAAAAGAATTATAATCAGCACTTTTTTTTTTTTTGAGTTGGAGTCTCACTCTGTCACCCAGACTGGAGTGCAGTGGCCGCTCCTGGCCACTGCAGCCTCGACCTGCTGGGCTCCGGCGATCCTTCCACCTCAGCCTTCCTAGTAGTTGGAACTACAGGCGTGCACTACCACATCTGGTTAATTTTTTTGATTTACTGTAGAGATGAGGGCTCGCCAAGTTGCCCAGGCGGGTCTCAAACCCGCGGGCTCAGGCAATCCACTCACCTCAGCCTCCCAAAGCGTGGGATTACAGGCTGAGCCACCAAGCTCGGCTCATTTTTTGTTTTTTAAATGAAGAGAGCAAGAATTCTAGGATCCTCAGACTGAGGCAGAGTTCAGTTAAGAGGTTAGAAAGGGGCAGTGCCTTCTGCCCCTATGTCCTGAAGATTAAGGTGTGGTGATGAGCCCATGCTACAGAATAACCCAGGAGCTCAGTCACCTGAAACCACACTCACAATGCAGGAACCTTGCCTGGAGGGACTTTCTATTTCATCCAAGAGTTTTCTGTTTTCTCCATACTCTTGTGAAGAAAGAAATAAAAGATATAATTGGTAATAAATTAAAAATAAAATATGTGGGGTGGGGGAAATGCTTAAGATCTGGTCAACAAGATGAACAAACCACGCCTGATTTCTTGGCCTAGTTTCCCAAGGACACTACTGCAGTGGACAACTACATCTGGTTGAAGAAAAGTAAGGAACAGTCAGTCTTGGCCTATGTTGTGTCAAAATATTCCTAGGTAAAGGAATATTCTGTTGTTTTTCTCTTTAGCAAGGCAGTGCTAATCCAATCAAATTCAGTCAATATTTCTTGCAGATCAGATTATAAGTACAGAAGTAACAAACAGAAAATACTCATTTGCTTCCATGTTTCTACTTCCTGACTATTGAAGACATTTCTCTTCAAGGTTTTGTTTTATTTGTTTGTCAGGGTTAGAGTTTTGTTGGATTTTAATTATTTATTTGTGTGTTTATCTGTTTGTTCATTCATTCATTCACTTAGTAAAGCTTTTTAATGAGGTATAACACACAATAAAGGATTTCTCTTTGATTTTATCACTAAATATAAAACTAGGTCTTCATAAAATATCATTGCTTTCTACCATTTGACAGCTACATCTTTGAGTACGTCACACTGCTTCTTTGAGAAGACTCCTCATGAATAAGAGATAATTAAATCTACCCTATCCATCTTAAAGAGGTTTTCTGAAAGACAAACCAAATGATGAATCTGAAAGAGCTTTGTAAGTATTAGAGGGTATTAATGTATATTATTAGCATGAACATCTACGGATCAGGAAACCTAGTAGCAAAAACATTGCACTGATATTCAAGAGATTTCAGTAGTGCATGTGCATGTGACACATGTATGTGCATGTGAGTTATCAGCAGGAGTAGCAAGGATGTGCTACTCCTGTGCCCTCCAGGTAGTATGATCTTTACCCAGGTGCAACTATTTCTCTATCAGCATCAGAGTTCCAGGTAGAAACAAAACTTGGGACAGCTGCCTATGTACCTGACCTTAAATTGTGTGAGTACTATGGTACTATATCAACCTCAAATGTTCAATCATTCCAACTGTAGAGCTCTTTATTCCCTTGGCTCTTGTTTCAAGAGCTTGACTGGGAGGGAAGGATACTCCAAATGTCCCAAACCTATGATTTTATGATCATGGGGTATCTTTACCTGCCCCCGCTGGTTACAGATAAGTGGCTGTCCGAGACAAGTACCACTTAAAACAAGTCCCCTGGGAAAGAACTTCCTGAAAGAATCCTTAGCAACCACCAAATTGCCAAGTGAAAGGAACCAAAAATGAGTGGAGGGGGAGTCACAGGCACAGCAATGGAGGGCAGTTTTATTAGGTCCATTCACTGAAGCAAAACTTGGACCAAAAAAATCCCATTATTCAAACCAGATGCTGATTTTGTAACATCCACTTCAGTAATGAACTGTTTCCATTTTCTTGCATTTTGAAATATGCAATTATTATAAAGCAGGCAAACCACCACATTAACAAAGGCACATTTAAAGTTTCTAAAGTCGATCTGAAAAAGAACTGAGTGTAGGAAACCTGTTTTCAAAAGCTTATTGTCAAAAGCATATTTTCCTTTGCAAATCATGTGATAAAAGAAATGCTATAGTGGGTTTAAGATAAGATCAATTATGAGCAGCAATGGAATTACTCTTAATGTTAATTAGTCCCAAATTTTGATTACTGGCTGCTCAAATTATCTGGTCATAAAGCATACAAAGCACTGTGTTCATCTGTCTCAGGAATGAAGGATGGGCCTCCTGGAGGCTAGCGGTCAGATAAGATGGGAGGCAGGAGAAGGAAGGGGAGCAGATGAGGCAGAGAAGAGGACCATACAGACTTCCAGTGCATTACAGAAAGCAAAATGAGCATACAAAGTTGCATCAAGCACAAAACTCACCTTTTTAAAAAGCCTGCTGATAATCTCCACCTTAAAATTGATGATTCTATCTCTTGTCAGAAGAATGACAAGGAACAGCTCTCAATCCCAAAAACAAAAGTAAGCATCTCTAGTGAGTAATGGCACCAGGTCGATCCCAGGAGAACGGGAACACAGAAGATGGGGAACAGAGTTCAAAACGAGGACTTCAACCTCTGGATATAATCCCGAAGGGGAAAGGGGAACCCTTCTGGCTCAGGGCTGTTCAGAGGTGACAGAGCCTTGCTGTGTAGTTTCCAGGTTCTCAGTGAACTATTATCCTACAAAAAATGCAACATAACCTCTGGGGGCCCACTTCTGTTGCTTTATAGAGAGAGAAAAACGCTCACCACCCTCTTTTTACAAAACCCTCTTTTTACAAACAGGACCAAGGAGGTAGGACAGATCCTCATGGAACTAGCTAATAGCAAAGCCAGTTCTCCAACCTATGTGTCCTGACTCCCTACCCACCTGCTCCATGTGTCCCTCCCTGTGATGGTGGTGAAGCTCTAAAGAATAGTTACTAACAACTGCTACTGTCACTCACTGCAGCCTATTGCCATTATGAAAGGACACATTCCTCTCTGGCTTCAGGTGTACTTACCTGGTGACTCTACACTGGAGAGTTGCAAAAGAAAATTTATATTCATATTGGAGCTAAAACTCTTATTTAACAAAACCTACTATAGACCAGGCATGGTGCTAGGCCCCTGCATCCATTCACTTCTTGTAATGCTCACAACCCAGAAGGTGTTTATAGCCTCATCTTGCTGAATAATGAGACTTAGGTGAAGCAACTTGTTTGAGCCCACACTACTGGGTTAACAGCAGTCCTAGGTTCAGACCAGTGTTCTAGTCCCTGAAGACATTGCAATTTACTACACTGTTAGCTCTCAAAGTTTTGCTAAAGAAAGTGCTCCTCATTTAGCTGATTAGAAGAGCCACAAGAAGCTTTGCCAGATGAAAATAACTGGATCATTATACTGTATAAGAAATAAACAAATTCTGAACAATGGTAATAATACTTCAAAAACATGGGGTAAACATGGGCCCCATTCAGTTTACTTAGCTAAGGAAAGAAGTATCTTGCAAAATCCTAATTTTTCCTTCTAAAAATCCTTGCGCCACAAATCTTGGATATTCTGTTTATTACTCTTCTTTTCTCTTTTGAACAAAAGCTTCAGTCTCCACAAGTGGAAGAGAAGGACAATGGGAATATTAGCAAGCAGGAACAACTTTCTACAGAGACAGTCGCTGAAGTAAGATCCCCGGGATCAGACCGTAGAGAGCTTCATTACACCAGCTTGCAAGCCTTCTTGTAGCTGGCCAGGCTCCACCAATGCTTTCACCTTCTGGAAGCCACCTGCCACCTTTACCTTCTGGAAACATGGGCACCTGGCCAGCTTGGAGAATTTTGCTCTCTGAACTGAACACAAATACGTCTCATCTTCCAGTCTGAACATAGCCCTGAAAACCAGAATTCACTGCGGGTTTGGAACTACTGACATCTCTGCAGTTTGTAATCTTCTGCTTGTAGAGAGGCTGGCCTGTTTAAAGCTAGAACATTCCAAAGAGGCCTTTCCTTAATCAAGGAAGACCTAAAAGGCCCGAGTTTGCTTTCCTCAACATATAAATTAGACAAATAGAAGCATCAGTCAGGCAAACGGCATAGTATATTCTCAACCAAATACAACCAACTTCACTTGCCTAGTGAGTTTTTGGAGTTTACTAATGGGCAGCTTCAGGTCTGCAAATATAAACATGAACCTGACATGGGTGCTGCCCTGAAAGAGCTCCCAGTCTGGTGAGGGAGACAACACCCTTCCTTCAAAGCACAAAGGCCATACTGGTAGTAAGCCTGAGAACAGAGGTCTACCACATGCTGTAAGAAAATGGAATTGGAGCCGGGCCTGGGCAGCGAGACCTAATCTCTACAATAAATAAAAAAAAAATCAGCCGGGCGTGGTAGCGCATGCCTGTAATTCCGGCTACTTGGAAGGCTGAGCGGAAGGATCGCTGAAAGATCGCGGGAGCCCAGCAGGTCGAGGCTGCAGCGGCCAGGAGTGGCCACTGCACTCCAGTCTGGGCGACAGAGTGAGACTCCAATTAAAAAAAAAAAAAAGAAAATGGAATTGGGAGAAGTAGGGAAGCTTCATTAGAGAAAGGGCCACATGAACTGGGCTTAGAAGATGAGTAGGAGTGTTCTAGGCAGTGAAATGGAGGTACAGGGACATTCCTAACAGAAGGGACAGTGTGTTCAAAGACTGAAACTGATGAAGCAGTCTGCAGTGCGGGGAATAAAAAGAAGCAGTGTTTGTATGTGTAAGGAGGCAGAGAAGGAGTAAAGGGTCTTGGAGACTATCACAAAGGGTCTCTACAAGGTATCGAGGAGTCAAAAGAGGCTTTAAAGCTGGGAAATGACATGTTGAGGGTTTTTTCCCCCAAGTTATTTTGGTAGACATGCTGAGTATGAAAAGGATTCTACATCACTGCTGTATAAAAGAAATAAAATGCCAGTCATAGGGCCAAGCCACATATGTAATTTAAAATTTCCTAGTAGCCACATTTAAGGTAAGAAAAAACAAGTAAAATTAATTTAATAATATATTTCAAGCCCCTCAAACCCAAATTATCACTCAACATGTAATAAAGATTTAAAAACTTATGAATTAAATGGTTTACATTCTTTTCTTCATACTGGGTCTTCTAAATCAGGCACACTTAAGCACATCTACTGAGCACATTTCAAGTGCTCAGAAGCCAGATATGGCCCATGGTTACCATGACGGACAGCATGGCTCTAGATAAACCAAATACAAGCCCACTCTGGAGGACATAGGCAACAGTCCAAATGAGATGAGAAAGCTCTGCAGATACTTCTGGCCCCTGGACATACATTAAACTGGCACCGAAATGCTATTTTTAAAACATGTAACACAGTTTTTGAATAGGTAATAATGTACAAAGTTCAAAAATAACAATAATACAACAGTGTGCACAGTGAAGAGTGTTTCTGCCCATCTCATCCCAATCCAAGCTACCCTCCCCCCAATCACCAGAGGTGACCCCTTTTACTGAGTTCGGTGTGTTTGTTTATCCTTCCAATGTTTCTTCATGCAGATATGAACAGACTAATATTCTGCCTCCTTTCTACATCAAAGGGGGCATACTATATGTTCTCTTCTATACCTTGTTTTGTTTTGTTTTCATTTAATAACCTATCTTGGAGGTCTTTCCATATCAGTGTACAAAGAGTTTCCATGATCTCTTTAAAATGCTGCACAATACTCCATTGTATGGATGGTTCATAGTTTATTTCACCAGTCTTCTACTAATGGATACTTGAATTGTTTCCAGTTCTTGCTAGTACAAACAATGGTCTAATAAAACATCTACTATATACGTCACTTCATATGCATTCAGATGTATCTGTAGGAAAAATTGCTAGAGCCAGATTGCTAGGTCAAAGGGTAATTGAATTTGTAATCTTGATAGATTAAAACTGGCCAAATGGGCCTTCATAAGGGTCCTGCCATTGTGTACTCTCACAGGAAGTACAGTGCCAATTTCTCCACACCTAGTCAACAATGTATAATTGTCACACTTCTGGTAAAGTGAAAAGTGCTACTTTAGCAAAGCTTAAATTCACATTTCTCTTATGTGCAAGGCTGAAAATTTTTTCTTAGATTTAAAGACAATATATTTCTTATTCTGTGAAAACTGTTTATGTCCTTTGCCTATTTTTCTACTAATCTGCAAATCATTTTCTTATTCATTTGTAGGAACTCTTTATATAGAAATTAAGCTTTTGTTCATTGCAAACAGTTTTTTTCCCTGATTGTCATTTACCTTTTGAATTTGTTTATAGTTATTTTACCAGGTAAAAATGCTTTATTTAAATCTAGTCAAATTTATCAATTTTTTAAAAATGGCTACTAGATTTTGAGACATAGTTTAAAAGGCCTTCTTACTTCAAGGTTATAAAGGAATTTACGTTTTCTTCTACATCCTTTTATGATTTTAAGCAGATACGAATATAGTACTCATATTTTGAAATTCTTGTTAAAAATATCACTTTTCACGTTTTCCAACTGAGGTAGACCAGATATTTGCTGAATTGCCTTCCTGATTTCTTCCTGATTTCTTTTTTTGTTGCATCTCTTTTGAATATCACACTGGTCATCATATTAAATTAACTGATCAAGTTGGAGTTTAACTGAATGGTACGATATATGGAACCAACTTCATCTTTCTTCAGATAGCTACCCATGTGGCTCAATACTGTGACTAAAAATTTCATCATTATCTTATTTAAAACACAGCTTTTAAATACTATTTTATTTGTGAAGACAATAACCTAGATTTTTATAAACTCTTGGTTCTAACTCTCTAGTCTAGACATGACACAGGCAAATACAACTTATGTTATCCAGTTACCAATAGGAACTGCCAAGTGTAGTGAAATTGCATCCTCACATCACCATCAATATCTTTTAAGCAGATTCTTGATTTGAAGAGAGAGACACAAAATACCATCCAGAAGCTCACAGTGTAGAGGTCACTAAATTATCTTTTTACAATTAATTTGTTTAAAAAAGCAAACAATAAAATACAATTAAAGTCAGGCAAAACTCTCACCAATGACAGAATTCTGGTTTACTCAAGTCCATTTTATAATATCACCAGTGTGATGTTTAAAAGAATTACAATTAAAAAATGGAAGGAGCCGGGCTTGGTGGCTCAGCCTGTAATCCCGCGCCTTTGGGAGGCTGAGGTGAGTGGATTGCCTGAGCCCGCGGGTTCGAGAACCACCTGGGCAGCGAGACCTCATCTCTACAATAAATCAAAAAATCAGCCGGGCGTGGTTGCGCATGCCTGTAATTCCAGCTACTTGGAAGGCTGAGGCAGAAGGATCGCCGGAGCCCAGCAGGTCGAGGCTGCGGTGGCTGGGAGCGGCCACTACACTCCAGTCTGGGCGACAGAGTGAGACTCCAACTCAAAAAAAAAAAAAATGGAAGGACAGGGAAAACAGGAAGGCAAGTCTGAAAATGTCTGGTCCGCCCATCTGGAAAAGTAAAAAAATAAAAAAAATTTTTAAAGTTCTTCAGAAAGATAAATAAAAAACATAAAACATGGCCAGGAGCAGTGGCTCACACCTATAATCCCAGCACTTTGAAAGACCAAGGCGAGATGATAGTTTGAACCCAGGAGCTCGAGACCAGTTGCACAAATGACAAGACCTCATCTCTACAATAAATCAAAATAAATAAGCTGGGCGTGGTGGCACATGACTGTAACCAGCTACTCGGGAAGACAGAGGCAGAAGGATCACCTGAACCCAGGAGTTTGAGGGCTCTGGTAGCTGTGAGCATGCCACTGCACTCCAGCCGGGGTGACGGAGTGAGATTCCAACTCAAAAAAATAAGTAACTAAAAATAAAAATTAAAAAACGCTTTACAGATTTGTGTGTCATCGTTGTGCAGGGGCCATGCTAATCTCCTCGGTATTGTTCCAATGTTTGTATCTCTGCTACCAAGGTGGACACAAAAATGATATTTTTTAAAACAAAAATTTAACAGTCCCAATTATTTCTACTTGAAAATTTCTCATAAACAGATTTTTAAAGTAAAATTGTGAAAGCTATAGCATTGTATGTCAAATGCGCTAGAATTCCAGTACTGTTATCTTCTATATTAGCATTCTTCAAGTTTTATTCGATCTGTAATGTACACCTGTCATTTGAGGTTGCAAAATTAGTTATTGGAAATTGGTTTCTGAGAGAGGTTTACACACACACACACACACACACACACACACACACACACACACCCCACCCCACCCCACACACGGTATGATAAGCAGCAGATCTATCTAAAATAGCAAGGGGGACCAATCCCTGCAGGGGATGTTCATGTATTAGACACAAATTAGAAACTTCCACACATGGGACAACACTACCAGAACAACAACAATAACAACAAAATGATCCTACCTAAGAAATAAAGCAATGCTAGGGAAGAGGGCAGGGAGAAGCCTATGGTATAAAAGCTACCCCAACCATACACAAAACATAGCTTCAAAGATCTCTGTGATATTTCTAAGAGAAATAGAAGTGGCAGCCAATAGCCCTGCAAACAAGGGACAGGGGCCATGCTACTCCTGGGGTGGCCCCCCATCTCCCTACCCACTCCCACCCCCAGGAAGCAGCTGTTTCCCATGGCAACCTGTAGACAATCAATCACAGACCTGGATCTGCTGCCCAGAGAGGACTCTCCTGAATGTTAACCTTTACTTAGCTTGCAAGTAAGTGCCTAAGGGAGATAATTTATTCTTTACAGCATACCTAAGTAACTAACCACTAGTGCCCATCACCCCTGCCCTCCAACAAAACTCTACCTGCTTCCCCTAGGTCACTAATATTGTCATTTTCCAACTTCCCTGGACCCCTCAGGCACTTTCTGACCCAGCCCTCCCTTTACACCCTATGGTCACCAGTTGCCAAGTCTGTCTTTGTGATGTCTCCAACTTGCCAATCCCTTCTGTTTCCGATGCCATTCATCAATTTCAGACCCTCCTCATGACCCTATGCCTATGTCATAATCTCAATGTGCTTCCTCATGCCCCTATTTACATCCCATTCTGCATGCAGCAGTCACTCATTTCCTAAAAGGTACTTTCTCAAAAACCTCCCGCGCTTCCCCAGGTGCTCACATGACAGCCTGAAATTAGGCCACGAATCGTTTCTTTCATTTAAAGAAAGAAACATATTTACTGAGTACCCACTATGTGCCAGGCACTATTCCAGACATTTGGGACACAGCAATGAACAGATAAGATCTCTTGCTTCATCTTCACCCCACTCATCACCTGCATAACTGTAAGCATGAGCTACACAAGCATCTATAACAGCAATTATATTCTAGTGTGCTTAGATACTCTATGATGCCTAATAAACTATGTATTGGACCCAGCAGTGAGCAAGATCAACGCAGTCTCTTCTCTTCCCTCTAAGGACTGCCATCCTGAAATATACTATCTAAACCCTTCACCTCCACAAAGGCTTCTCTGGACACCCAAGCCCACAGCAGGGGCCCTCAGACACTTTCGTCTTAGAATGGTGCATATCTTGTAAAAAGTGCTTATGGTTTTTGTTTGGTTGCCCAGTCATTTTTTTCTTTCACTTTTCATGGGTTTCATGAAACTTCCTCATTATAGCAGAGGTCTTTGAGGCCTGGATGCTCGTTCTCTTCTTTGCACTTCCTAGAATTCCACAATCACAGAATATTACAGCCAAAGGAAACCTCTGATCCCAGTTCGTCAAACCCATCTGATTGCTTGAGGAACCTGAGATAGAGTGAGGCTAAGTCCCAGTACCAAGTGCTAAAAAGAAGTGACGAAAAATACGAATGGCAGACATCTCTCCCTGTGTCCCTCAGGATGGAGGAAGATGTTTGAACCACTGGTTACAAACAGTTGTTTCCCTTGGCGATTCACGGACATGACTTCAAACTGTCTGATGATTTGCTAGGAGCTACTACCCAGGTGAGGCCTAACAAGCTGGAAAGCCACCTAAGGGAGGAATTTGCTCAGTTCTGCCCTGCTGTGCTCTTCAATCCCCCACTTCTTGCAGTTGCTTGCAACCTCGATGATGCTAACAAAGCAAACCTGAAGCCCACATATTTCCAGATGCCAGACTGCTCTGCTCACATAACCCCCCATGAAATCCAGGGTTTCCTCTCTCCTGCCATATCAAAGTGTTCCCCTCACCCCTGGCCAGAGAGCTGCCCCTGCTGGAAACCTGAAAACTTTCTGAGGGAGGCAGCTGCTGCACCCAGGTAGAGGTAAAATGGAAATGCAATTTAAAGTATCTACAAGCACAAAGTAAGGATAAGCTATGAAAATTATAACTTGGAGCAGGCTAGTGGATCCAGAAGTCATCTACAAAGCCGTGAGACGTAGCATGATATCTAAGTGCCAAGACTTTCAACATGAGCCCCATTCTGTCTCCATGGGATTTCCTCCCCACTATTCACGTGATACTCAAGGGGGAAGTGATCCAATTTGCACCCCACCCCTTATGCTGTTTGAAATGGCCAATGGTGCTCAATAATGTTTTCTGAACCTCCCAAAATTGAAAGGCCAGTGTATCCTTTGCTTGAGCTGAAAAAAGTCAAACTTAATAGAGGTGTAGCGGTATACACACCAATGTATCACGGCTAAGGTGAGGTGAATCCAATGTAGACAAGAATGTCTCAGGCCAATCCAATGTAGACAAGAATGTCTCAGGCCAGGTGCAGTGGCTTAAGCCTGTAATCTCAGCACTTTGGGAAGCTGAGGGAGGAGGATTGCTTGAGCCCAGGAGTTCGAGACCTGCCCAGGCAACATAGCAAGACCTTGTCTCTACAAAAAAAAAAAAAAAAAAAAAAAGCTTGGCATGCTGGTACATGTCTGTAGTCTCAGCTACTCAGGAAGCTAAGGCAGAAGAATTGTCTGAGTCCAGAAGGTCGAGGCAGCAAGGATCATGCCATTCCAGCCTGGGTGACAGAGTAAGACCCTGATTCCAAAAAAAAAAAAGGTTTTGTACATTTCTCTGTGGGGCCCAGAAGAACTGATAGCACTTAATTGGCCAAAGGTTATGAAGTCCATGTTCATCAAGTCAGACACCCTTCAGGTGTTTTAGGCAGCCATGCCATTATTCACAAGTAAATCTGTACCCTCAATTTATAATCACCCTTCAATGCTGTGGTCTTTGCTTGTAATCTTGGGAGCTGTCAAAAGTTCTCCCCCAAGATACCTTCAAAGCGAGAAGACAGTTTGGTGCCAATATTCACATGGGAAGAAAAGTTTTTAAGATCAAAGAATATTCCTTGCATTTATGAAAATCTTTGAAATGTGGAGGATTTCCACCTAGCAGCAGCTAGCAAGTGACCTTGTTTCTGTTTAATCAAATGAATTGTTAAAAGCAGGGAAAAAAAATTCAAAGTTCCAATTTTAAATCTTCTTCTATCTGATTTTAGCTTCTTCGGGGAATGAAATAAAGATTCAAGCCTGAGCCCAAACTAAATGACATACGAGTCCCTCCATCAGAGATACAGCTGCCAGAGTCTTCTCTAATGAGCTCTCAAACTACCGTTCCAACTTTTCCTCCCCTTCTTCCCTTGCAGAAAAGACAGATATCTCCCACCCAATCTGGGCTGCCCACCATGTCTGCAACACAGTCTGCAGCTCAGCTTATGTGATTATCTGAACCTTGCTTACCAGAACTCGGCCACCATGACCTGGGTCAGCCTAACAGTAACTGCTAACCTGGGCCACAGGCTGGAGCTCTTTTGGGTCCCACTTGCCTTGAGCTGGGATTGGTTCAGGCAACTAGGGTGAGGCTGGGCTGGTGAACAGGATTTAAGGGGTCCTCCCCAGATCTGCAGAGGAGGAGGAAACAGAAGCCAAGGAACCAGCTGTCCCTGAGATGTCAATGTAGCTGCCTTCCATTAGTCCACCAGACCTGCACTGATAAAACACTAATGTATCATGGCTAAGGTAAGGTCAATCCAGGAGGAATCACCAAGAGCACTACCCACACAGTGACAGCGTTCATGTGTTTGTTTGTTCCTTCATTCATGCACGTATTCTCTATGTAATGAGCCCCTGCATCGTTGTAGGCAGATACATTTCAATATGGCAAATCTAGTACATTCCTAGTTAGCTAGAGCCCAAGGAAGAGAGAACTTCCATTAACCAAAATGATGGGCCCCTTCATGTGACATTTCAGCCACAATGTACTTATTATTTCCTAAATATGCCAAGTCACTGATATTCTCTCCATCTAAAGATGGCTCTCCCTCTTCTCTACCAGGCGACATCAAATCTCTCTATCCTTAAAGACCCCCATGTCCCTTCCCTGGAAGTCCTTCCCAGCTTCCCCAGCCTTCCCAGGCTTCCCAGCTACCTCTCCCTGCACACCTGCCCCCACTTTCTCCTCCAGTCATACTGCCCTTCTCTCGGTTTCTTCCATGGAAAGCTCCTTTCTGTCTCAGAGCCTCTGCACATGCAGTTTACTCTCATAAAATGTTCGGTCCATACTCCAGCTCATGACCACTCCCAGTACCACGACCCCTACCACTCAACCCTTCACTGAAATAAGTCTCATCAACCTCTTCAGGTCCCATCACCCTCTTCAGGTCTCAGTTCAGCCAGCAAAGCCTTCCCTGATCCCATCATTCACCCTTATAGTATCCCATGCCTTTCCTTTACTGTACCAATCAGAGCTGTGCTGGTAGAGCCATCATATTACTTCTTAATTGTAGTTTATTGTTTTGAGTCAGGGTCTCACTCTGTCACTCAGACTGGTGTGCAGTGGCATGGTCATGGCTCACCTCAGTCTTGATCTCCTGGGCTCAGGAGATCTTTCTACCTTATCCTCTTGAGTAGCTGGGACTACAGGTGTGCACCACTACCTGGCTAATGTTTTTTGTAGAGGTGAAGTTCCACTGTGTTACCTTGACTGGTCTTGAACTCCTGTACTCAAGCAATCCTCCTGCCAAAGTGCTGGGATTACAGGTGTGAGCCACTACACCCAGCCTTGATATTACTTGATGATTCCCCATTAGAATGTAAGTTCCGCCCAGGCGCAGTGGCTCAAGCCTGTAATTCCAGCACTTTGGAAGGCCAAGACAAGAGGATTGCCTGAGCCCAGGGGTTCAAGACCAGCCTGGACAACTTGGCAAGACCTTGTCTCTACAATAAATCAAAAAATTAGCTGGGTGCGGTAGCGTGTGTCTGTTAGTTCCAGCTACTTGGAAGGCTGAGGCAGAAGGATCACCTGAACCCAGCAGGTCAAAGCTGTGGTGGCTGTGAGCATGCCACTGCACTCCAGCCTGGGTGACAGAGTGAGACCACAACTCAAAAAAAAAAAAAAAGTAAGTTCCATAGAGCAGGGACTATGGCTATATTTATCTATCACTGTAACCACAATGACAAGCAGAGTTCACACAGAGGCACTCCACAAGCATTAGCTGAATGAATAAATGACCTTTCTATATTTTGTGTCACTATATTTCTAATTGCCCATTTGTGGACTGGCCCCTGCCAGAGTCTCACATTTTTCCATAATTCATCTAAAAAGGAAATGGGCAATGTACCCCTATCACCTGTGCTTTATATATACACATTTAGTAATGAAGGAGGGTAAAATAAGGGTCTTAAGATCCTGAGATTGATGACCCTGACTAAGGTCAGGAAAAAGTGGCCATAGAATAGATCCAAAAAGGTGTAAATAATAGCCAAAAATCAGAGGGGGGTGGAAGATTAGTACTTTTGAGTGTTTCTGATCAACTTTGACCTAACCAGAGAAGTCATAACCAAAGAACACCATTTCCTGAATCTTCTGTTGATGTTTTGGCTGTTTTGACCACTGAGCAAGAACCAAACCAAGTGAACAGGAGAGAGCAGTGTGTGATGTGCAGTTTCTGGGTTTGTTCCTATATGGAGCTGACTTGTGTCCTCCCAAAATTCATATATTAAAGTCTTAACCTTCCAGTACCTCAGAAAGTAATTCTATTTGGAGACAGCCTTTAATGAGAAAATTGAGTTAAAATGAGGCCATGAAGGTGGGTTCTAAACCAATCTGATTTATACCAAGAGGAGAATAGGACACAGAGAGAGACACCAGGAATGTGCACCACGACGACACAATCAGGAGATGGCCACCTGCAAGTCAAGGAGAGGGACTTCAGAGGATTTCCAGTCTTCAAACACTGCAAGAAAAATGACTTCCTATTGTTTAAGCCAACCAGCCTGTGATACTGGTTATGGTAGCCCTGGCAGACTCATACAAGGCCCGATCAGTTCTCAAGGAAAAGATCAGGAAAAGTATCTGCTGACCACCCCACTCCTTACAATCCTAGGTACTTCCTTCTCCCCAGCGCTGTCCCTTCTTCTTTATTTGACACACAGAGATACTGAGGCACAGAGCCACAGAGCGGGCTGAACCAGAACTTGACCACAGGGCTATGTACTTCCAAATTCCAGGTCCTGTGCACTTTACCTTCAGATCCAAAAGACCAAAGGAGAGTATGGATTATGAAAGCAGATTCTATTTTGCTTTTTTTAGCCCTTAGAAAATGGGTGAGATCACCATTTTAACCAAGTTGAAGAACCAGATACACGTGTATGTATCACCCAAATGAAGCGATTGAAATGCTGTGGAACAGATGTGAATAGGAACTAATTTTGCTTTCTAATGAGCATTTTGATTTGATCAGTCCTACAAAATGTTAAACTGTACAATGCCATTACTGTTTAAATGCAACTGCCTAGTTGATTGGCCCAAAGAGGCACTGTTGGAGCAAAAAATGTATTTTCTCTTCTTGAGTGCAAGAATCTATTATGCAAAATGAAGTCATAAAATTTTTAATTGCACTGCATCCAGGACAGAACCTGGTCTAGCCTACAAGCCATGGAAAAGCAGAGAAAAATAAAATGCAGCTGAATGCTTAATCAGCTGTCACTTTCTGAATAGTGCCTAATATTCTAATTATTAGTCACCACCCTGAGAAGGTGCAATTATGGAAGAGGGAAGATTGCTTTTTTTGTGGTTGTTAACCCACAATTTGGAAGGCCTTCACAAAAATATTATTTAAGTCTCCAGAAGCTATAAAGGAGAAAAAATGATTAACAGTTAAAATTCAGTTTTCCCCCCAAAGCATTAAAAAAAAAAAAGCTTTGAAGTTGTATTGACAGATATGACTAACAATTGTAACCACAGAAATAAATTTAGTAAAACGATAATTTATCTGTCACAATTTACCGAGGAGAAAAAAGTGCAGCACAAGCAGCTGAATTGTGAAGTTAAATGAAAGCAAAGATAGAACCCGGTTTTTAATGAAATGTGGAGCATTATTAATTGGTTTCCTAGCAACAGCCAGGCTAAAATTACTTAACATGTCTGTTCAATCAGATGCAAATTTGAGTGTTATCCCTTAAATGTTGATTATAGTTGGTCTTTTCAGATGCAAATCAAATGTGTAAAGTGAATGTAAATGTTGACAATGCTGATACAAAAAATCCCCTGATTAACATCATTCTGGTGTTCAAAGCACCAGAGTTGAGGATCTTCCTCTGGAAGGATTGCAAGCTTCCAGGATTGCTCTTCTTGTCTGCCACCTTGCTTTACCTGTCCTCCATCTTACCGCATCACCACCCTCACTCCAATGCAAGCATCAGAGATAACTAACAACCTAGGACTGCTGGGCCTCGCTGACTTCTCAAGTACTGATTTCTCATTAGTGCTATATGATACCTGGATGATGCTTTCAGCCTAGAATTCAATACATTGATGCAAAGGGCTTGCCAACCCAAGACCAAGGTTGGTCTCAAGTGTGGCTTTGCAGATAGAACCAGACCTTTGGGTGACTCCATCAGAATGTAGCCCAAGCAGACAAATCCAAGACTGCCAGATAAGGCATTCTTCTTCATCTATCCTCTGGACTTATCCTCTGGTTCATGAGTAGCATGTTCCACAGTCATTGGAGGCACCAAAAAGGGGTTGGAAACAGGTAGGATGTAGCCCCTTCATAATCGCCATCAGCCCCCAAAGCTGCCCCAATAAAATACTACTCCAAGAAAAAGCAATGTGCTTGCCACACATTCACTCACTCATGCAACAAATATTTATTGCACTGTTACTCTTTGCCAGGGAATGATCTAGGTGCTGGGCACACAGCAGTGAACCAGAAAAAGTTCTTGCTCTCACCCCTCCTAATGCAGGGGAGAGACAAATAAACACATAAATAACAAAATTTTAGGGAGTAATGAGTTAGGAAGAAAAAACATAGCCTAAGGAGGAGAGGGGAATGGGTAGGGCTGGGGCACCACATTAGCTAAAGCCTCTCTGAGGGTATCTTCTGCACAGAACTAAATCAAAAGGAGCAAGCCAGGCAAACGTGTGGGGAAGCAAGTCACAGGGCAGGAATGAGCTTGGGACAGCACAGAAGTCAAGGGCTGAGTACCATGAGGAACATGAGGTGGGGGAGGTGATGATGTGAGAATAACTTTGAGATAAGTGCCTAAACCACCTTCCAACATGATTGCACTCCCAGCCCCTGCCTTATGGTATTTCAGGGACACAACGGCCTCTCTGGAGCCACTTTAGGGGTATAGTGCAGGAATATAAGATGAAGCAAAAGTCTGCCACTCAAGGGAGGCAACAGGAGAGAGTCAGTGCACTGAGTCCCAAGGGTCCTTTTCATTCCAGGTCAAGGCCCAGTCCCCTCCCATACCCCAGAAGCTTCCGAGCCACTTGAAAAGTATATTATCAAAATGATTTCTCCTAGAGGAGGTGGGATGGCTTTTCTGGCCAGAGTCTCTTACCTGTGAGCCTCCAAAGGTTAGGAAATCAATCAACAGTTTGTTTCGGACACTCCATGAAGGCTCCGGGATGTATCCCCAGCAGTGGTCAACAGCTCAGGATATATAGTCCAGAAAGTTCTGAAGCTTCCTTTTCACTAGAACTGACAAACAGTCTACAGACAGCTGCATGCCAGGCCCAGCATCCCAAGACTAACCTTAAAAAAGTACTGGGCCAACAGAAATGGACAGATCCTTCCAGCAAAGCATCTCACTCTAGACTTATCAGTCTTGCCTTAAGTCTTTGAAGACTTTTAGAGTTATTGTTAAATGCAATTGCCCTTTAAAGAATTGTGTGGAACCTTAGGTAAAGCCTATCTTGGACTGGAGTGGAACCGAGGGCCTAGTTTGGGGTATAGAGATGCCAGAGAAACCTGTGGAAGTGGGATGGAAACTAGTCTATCCAGTGGCCTAGAAAGGCCTGATCTGGAAATGGCGAGGGAACTTGCAAAACCTGACTGGACAACACAAACATTTCACCAGGTTTGCCTTAATGTTAACCCTTAGAGAGAAACACTACTGACATTTCATTTCACCTGGGAGGGCTAAAAAGAGAAGAAAGTACCAAAGAGTTTAATTTCATCAAAGTAGCAATAAATGTCAAAAAGAAACTGTGGCCTTCCACTCAATTAGGAAGAGGATAAACCTTTCTTAGTAGCATCTAATCAGAGTTCCAGGAGACCTCATTAAATTCTGAGCTAAAATCAAACAGGTTGCACATGTGACTGTAGTCCTGCTCCCTAAGATGTATCTTCTAGGTCAGTAGTGGTCAAAGTAGTCCCAGACCAGGAGCATAAGCAATACCTGAGAACTTACTACAAACTTGTATTCACAGGCCTGGCCCCAGACTTAATGAATTAGAAACCTGGCAGTGGACCCAGTAGTCTGTGCTTTAACAAGCCCCTCAGGTGCTTTTGATGCACATTAAATTTGAGAACTACCATTCTAGGCCAATTCACCAAGATGGTGTGTCTTGCTGAATTTATACGTATCACTGACTTTAGACTTGCTGAGTTTATACTTAGTCCTGACTTGTTGCAAATTACTTGAATCAACAGGAAGTCAAGGATAGCAGCACTGTACCTTCCATATGATGGCATGCATTCAAAATAAGCACACTCTTTGTGAGAATTATTTGACACAATGACTTCTCAAAAGAATGCACCACTAGGAACACAAGATACTGATGTACTGATTTCTTAAGATTACCAAGAGAGAAATAAAAAGAAAAAAGTAAGTTATTCTTTAGGAAATTAAGTTTGGGGTAGCCTTCTGAGAGAAGCTCTGAGAATGCTTGACTCTTCCTTGACGCTTCTTGGCCAACCCTGCCAGGGCTCAATCCTAAACAGCAAGGAGCCTTCTAGTGGTGGACAGAGGCTCTTACTCACCTGAGGTGGCTCACTGTGAATATACCCACAAAACGTTCGAGAAATGGTTGATTTCCTCCATTTCTCATATTTTAGAAAGAATTGTATATTTAGTGTTCCTGACAATAAAATGGATGTTATGCATGTATATGGTTAATAAAACTTTAAACATGAAAAAAGAACCTAGAAGATGCTTTCACCATTATAACTATGCATGAGGAAATCTACAATTAGAAGGATGAATCTCAAATTTAACAGCACATCAGAATCACTTATGATGCCTAATAAAAATGTAGATTTATGGGCACCACCACCAAACATTTTGATGTAGTTGGTGTGAGTTGGGGTCCAAGAACCTGCCTTTTTAATAAGCATGTCCATGAGATTTTGATGCAGGGATTTGTATTTAAATTACCTACATGGTTACTTCTCCAGTTTTCAAGGAGTATTAATGATGGGTAACGATGGGGGTTTTTTACTTAGGGAAATAAAGCAATAGCAAGAGAGCTACATGTTCCTTTTAATCTAGATGCTTACTAAAAGTCGTTGAGAAAAAAGTTTGTATGTGTCTTTCATTAAATCAACTTCTTAATAAGTAACTTTTTTTTTTTTGAGTTGGAGTATCACTCTGTCAACCAGGCTGGAGTGCAGTGGCATGCTCATGGCACCCCAGCTTTGACCTGCTGGCCTCCAGAGATCCTTCTGCCTCAGTCTTCCAAGTAGCCAGAACTATAGGTAGGTACTACCATGCCCAGCTAATTTTTTTTTTTTTTTTTTTTTGAGAAAGCAGGATTTATTGAGAGGGCAGAAAAGCTCCCACAGTGGGAGGGGCCCAAAGTGGTTGCCCAATTTTTTTTTTTTTTTTTTTTTTATTGTAGAGATGAAGTCTCTTCAAGTTGCCTGGGCTGGTCTCGAACCCATGGGCTCAGGCAGTGCACTCGCCTCGGCCTCCCGAAATGCTGGGATTACAGGCTGAGCCCGGTCAAGTAACTATTTTCTTACAAAAGTTATACATGTTCATTATAATAAAAATAGAAAAGCAAAAGGGAAGAAGTATAAAATCCCCATAATCCCACCATTCAGAGATAACTTGGGACATTATATTCTTCCAGATAATGTGCTGGCTCTTTCCACACACATTTTATTTTTTATATAGTGGGATTAGAGTATGTGTAGTTACGGTGTTATGCATTTTTTACATCTAACAACATTGTCAATATCTTTCTACCACTCCTTGATTCTTTTAGATATAAAATGACAGAAAGCCTAAATGCTAATTCTCTATTGATAAGAGTTTTTTATTTTTAAAAAATTAAGAAATTAAAATTCTATTATGTGGCCAGTACATAAATACAAATATTTGTGTCACTTGTACAAGTGCGCTAAAAATCTTGTTTTTACTAAAGTGATTTAGCACTGATACAGACTGTATCAGTAACTTGTACTAGATCATTAGTTCGTTTTAGTGAATGTGTGCACATTACTTGAGGCTTCTGGACGCATCTACAATATAATACAACAAATATTCACATTAATGAAACTTATTAGACCAAGGTTTTTCTCACTAAATCCAAAGGGTATCAAAAGACTCTACTGGGATAAAACTGAGATGACCCCCACCTCTGTGGGGGAGGAATATCTTTAGCAGGCCTTGGGAGTCTATAATCTAATTCTATTCAACTAAGAAGTGGTGGAAAAATAAATGCATTTTACAGAGTCATAATCTGAAAGTTAAATTCTTGCATGTTTACAAGCGGGTCACAAAGAATGTGAGTGTATATAACTACCCATATGCATACTTCCCTGCAAGTTCTGGTATCATAAAGCTTGTAACGGTTTCAACACTTAGTAGTCATATGAATGTAAGCAAGCCACGTAAGCCACTTAAATCTTCTATGTTTCAGTTTCCTCATCTAGAAAATAAGGACGCTGATAAACAGTATGTATGCTAATTTATTCAGGGTTTTCTGAGCGCCAAATGGGATAAAACATAAAGTTCTATGTAGACTCTAAAATGTATTCCAATGTGATCAAGAGTCTAGGTGGTGTCTTTCTCTTTGGAAATAGTGTTCACTCACCATTTCTTAGTCTACCGTCCTCCCACAGTACCCCTTGATTTCCTGAACACAACAAGAGATTGGATAGAATACAAAATATATGCGTGTTAGGCCAAAGAACAGAGATTAATTTAACTTTTCACTATTTGGCAAGAGAACTGCTTTACAATTGAATTGGACCCACAGATTTCTCTCTATCATCATGGAAAATCAAGTTCTGTATTCTGGGAAATTCTTTGTGAACAGCAATTCTCTGAGAACAGTGGGGCATGGTACCAAAGATTCTCAGACCTCATGTCAGAAACACTGACATGAAATTTTAAGATTCCCTAACCTATTACAGTAGTTTCCAGGCCAAATTATTCTTGACACTTAAGAATGTTCATCAGTTTCAATAACACTGGGAACCCTTAGTACAGTAGGATTGAACTGCATGTCAACCATCTGTATATTCACGAAGACAGGAGGCCCTTAAAAGAAGTGTTCTCTATTACTTCAACAAAAATATCTATCTAAATGAGTCTACCTGAATATACACAATAAACTCTCCCCCTGTGGTCCAAGTTTAGAGGAACAGAAGATTCCTGATCCCTTTTCACAGCACTTTATTTTACCACAACTGAGAAGGTTTTACATAAATAAAACCATAATATGCACTAGGTGATTAGAATTCTTTAAAATATCCTTAAAAATCATAGACATCATCTCCTTTTCCTTCTCTTTTTTCTTACAGGCAACAAGCAAAACAGACAGACATTTGGCCCTACAGTCTGATCTTTGACTATATTGACAAAGCTAGGTATACAACATTCTTTTATTCATTCAACAAATGACCACAACAAGCATTTCTCAACACCAACCACAAAACTTCAGGACTTAATCCAGATCAGTATCCCACAATTTGCATAGAGTTCTGTTAGACTCTCTCTTACAGAGTCAAATATTGCCTGGTTTTTCTAAGCCCTGGATGGAAAACTGGGCAGTCACTTTGCCATGGGCACTCGTTGTCAAAAGTTTCCTCTGCTGTGGGAAAAATCAACAAAACGCTTCTCTCAGTGTACTGTTCAATGTGATTCTTGAAATCTGAAGGCATGGAAAATATCAATGTACAAATCTTCAAAATTATTGTACTAAACAATCTCACCTGGAACATATGGGGCAGAAACAGATCATATGAAGTGCTGATTAAAAAAAAAAAAAAAACCCTCTTTGATCATTCTGCCCCATGATCAGATGTTTCTTGGGTAGAATATTTCTTACTTGGAATCCCATGAAGAATATCATTATATGTAATTTTCCTACTATAACTGATGAAAATGGAATGTAATAAGTGCTCATTTTGAAAACATGTGAGCTATTGGTCACTTGATTACCATCAGAGAATACTAATTAGGGTAAGTGGTATGTGGCAGTCTTGGCCCAAAAGACAGCAATGAATTCATTATGGAGAACGAGATCAGCCAGGCTCAGCTAATTTATAGTACTGACCACAACATGAAATCAAGTCGTGTTCCAGAACCAGAACTCATTAAAAGTGCAGTGGGAGAAAAGGGAGCAAAGGTTGTTTTCCTTAGAAGCTTAAAGACTTGGGGAAACAAAGTATCAGGATACCCTAGCTTAAGGGAAACCGGGACTGCCCATAAAGATTTCAAAGGAGTCAACTTCAAGGACAGAGAAGGACTCTTAAGGGCGGTAAGGAGAGGATTAACTAGGAGTTATAAAGTGAAATTGTTGCAAAGGCAATTTGAGCTACACATAAGGAAGCAATTTCCAGTCATAATTTTAATTAGGAGCACAGAATGATCTGTGTAATGATGACCCTACATCATTACCATTATTCAGAATGGCTCTGCATCCACATGCATAAACATCGAGTGGAAATTAAACATAGACATGGAAGAAAGGTCATCCATACTCAATTTTTTTTAAATCCTCCAACTGCAGGTGAAACTTTCCAAATAAAATACTAAGATATAATTAGCTTTTAATTTATAGACATTCAATTCACCCATAATCAATTTTTTTTAAATCCTCCAACTGCAGGTGAAACTTTCCAAATAAAATACTAAGATATAATTAGCTTTTAATTTATAGACATTCAATTTACAAACAATTGATACATTCAGAGAGCCAACACCGTCCCCACCACCCCTCACCTCCAACCCACCTCTGACCCTTTGAACGATGCATACCTGACTGTGGAACTCCCTGCGGCTGCTGCAGTAGCAGCCAGAAAATGTTTACGGACATGCATGGAACTTGGGAGATGATCTGTAAGCATAGAAAAGGAAGAGCCATAAAAGCAGACAGAGCTGTATGCATCTAGAGGCAAGGGCTGCCACAGGCAACCAAGCAAAAAGCTGGTTCTCCCCCTTCCAAAAAAGACCATCCTCCAAACCTCTGAAACGGTTTACTCATCTCTATGTTACCATCTTATTCATTAAACAGGATTCATTCAACTTAACAAATACTGTTTTAAAATGCAAATAATAAATGGACAAGGCCACATCAGTTATTCACACTATGAATCAAATTTACTTTTCTACTACCAGCTAAAATCGACTGCCTTGAAATACCAGAGTTTTGATTGAGAATGATTAAAAGGGGAAAAAGAGTAAAATTAAATTTAGAAAATGGAGTGCTATAGGGATATGGCAGGGAAGGAGCATCACAATGGCAAAAATATATCAAAGAATCATAAGCATTTGCTGCCTAGATAAAGCACAACAGATGAAGAGAGATGATGACAAAAATTGTGCAATTGTTTGCTTTTTAAGATCTGCCAGGAGGATCCAGGAAAGAAAACAGAAACGTTCTTTTCTCCTCTTCCTTCTTTTCCTAGCAGCATCTTGCTTCCAGGACCCAGAATTCAACCTACATTAGTAATAGATTTGGGCTCCCACTTGAGATAAATGGTCTTTTGTGCACTAGCCTAGGAATCTGTCTGCTGTCATAAATCCTTATAATCTACTAGGACCCAACCTGCTAACCTCTCTACCTCACTCATGACATTCCAGCCACATGGGTCTTCCCTCTGTTCCCTAAACAGGCCTGCCTTAGGCCTTTGCATTTGCTGCTTCCTCTGCCCAGAACAGTCTTTTCCTGAGAGTCGTTCACATCACTCTGATCTCAATCAATTTCACCTCTTCATATGGGCTCTCCCTGAACTACTCAATGTTCCACCTGACACTTTGACAAACTCACATATAAATGCGTCTCTGTCGGTCCCAATGCCAATTTTTCTTCCTTCTTAGCACTTAGGCTTATCAGAAAATGTTATCTTGTTTGTTTACTTATTTACTCATGCATCATCTGTCTTCCTCAACAAGATCCAAATTTTATGAAAGCAGGGGTGGTCTCTTGATGGCTGTTGTTGGCCCTGCGCACTGAACAATGCCTGGCAGGTATTAAGCACTCCATCAATGTTGGTTGCTCAAAAAAATGTCAACGCCATATGGGACACCACTCCTTTTCTTAATTGGGGGATTCCTCCATTATGAAATGCATCAAAAGCATAGCCAATAACGGTCTCTATATATTTGTGGCTCTAATATCCAGAGTTGGGTCTCTATCATTGTTTTAAATTTGCCAGTATTTGTCTCCAAGTGTAAAAAAAAAAATCACTTAGACTTAGCTCTTGTTGGTGCTCTTCAGGAACCAGGGTTCTGTTGTATTTCTTCAGTAAATGACAAACACTCAGATGAGCTCATTTAGTTTAAAAACAGGATCCTAGAATGACAATGCAAGCTTCACAGTAAGGGGCATTCCAAGGATATGAGAAGAGAGGATTGAAAAGTGTGTGTCTCCTGTCCAATCCTTTTGGATACTTCCATGTAGAGTCTTCTATTTTATGTTACAATTATCTATATATATATATTCTCTCTTCTGGATTATAAGCTCCTTGAGGGTTGGGATTCATGTCTGATTACTTGCACCTCCAAAATGCCTAGCATTATGCCTTATATATCCAGGTGATGAATGAACTTCAAATGAATGCATGAATGTTACTTCTACTGTTATTCAAAACGACTCAAACTATGAGCTAGCCTGCCTGCAAGAAGCAATTTTCCTAAGTGATTCCTGGACAACCTAAGGGAAGCAACACTTTCCTTACATAGTAGTATGTTAAATTACAGTTGAGAAACACTGACTCTTTGAAACACAAACATGCACATGTTATGCTTCACACACATAGAGGCACAGGTTTGAGTGAAAATTAAACGTGGAAATTTAATCATGGAAAGTTCTCATTCCAAAATTTGTGTTCCCCAAAACGAAAGAGCCATCTCTCCCCAACAGGCTACATACCTAACAACAGAACTGGGTTGCTACCACAAACATTAACTAAAAGGCACATATGAGAAAGAGCTCTCACCATGTGGCACAAAAATATACTGTTTAATATGTAGGGTTTGCTACATGTTACCAGTTTTACAATTGTTCTTATGTCAGTTAATTGCTTATAAGAGCAAACAGCACCCTGCCACATGCTCACGACCACATGTTCTTCGGCTATTTTAATAAGAACTGGCCTGGATTTATAGCAAAATAACTTTACTTAGGACTTTCTGCCAAAATCTTATCTGATAACCGCCCCCCACACACGGACATCTGGGGACGGCATTTGGAGGCACTGTTTTGAAAGAACATGGAGGAGATGATTTCAAGGGCAAAAGAAAGCTTCAAAAGAAGCAATTACTTTGTAAATCTGATCAATAGCAAGGAGCATGAACTATAAAATGCCTCTTAAAAACTCATTTGAGAGTGAGGTGCAGTGACATTTACAGCAACACCAAGAACAAAATACTTATAAACAAGTTGGCGGTATTCTGGCTAAGTAGGTGGTACCAACATAAAACTCTGTTTGTATCTGTGTATCTAGGTAGATGGAGGTTATCAACTCATTCATCTCCAGGCCTCTTCCTGTATTAACGTCTTGTGCCGTTGTACTGGCTCTCTTTTGTTAAGCAACTCTGTGTAATGAAGTTTCTGCAAGCTGCTGAGATTGGCAACTAGACAAAAATACCTTTTTCCATTCTCCCTGTTTCACCTCAGGAAAAAGTTGGGTTTTTTTTCAAAATGTATGGACAGCATTGCCAATCTACAATGCTGCTATGGAAGCCAAAAACATCACAACAACAAAGAGCATAATCACAGCAAGTGGTAATTACCACATGCTCACTCGGTGTCAGGGACTGTGCGGAATGTTTTGTATTTATTATCTCACATAACCCTTGCGACTCTCTACAAGAAGGTATCTTGCTCCCTCTTTTACAGATGAAGAAGCTGGGACACGGCGAGTTTAAGTTACTTGATTAAGGTGATTGAGCTAAAATGAAGTGGTAGGACTGAGACTCAAACCCAGTTTTTCTAACACTAACTCAACTCCCTTCATCTACCATACTGAGTTTTTTTCCTGCCTTCAAGATCTCTTAAATGAGAAATCAACCTCCCTTGAGAAGGAAAACAGAAATCACCTGGATACATACAGGCCTGTGCGCCACCAGCAAGGATGAGTCTAGAAACAGTAGTGTGCTCAGAACCTAGATAAAAACAACACTTCAGTTGAGCTGAGTCTGTGCTGGACTGCCTTAGGCATTGAGTTGAAGGTATAGTATGATCAAACAGTTCAAATCCAGCACTGTTTAGTGAGTACCTGCTGTATACTCACCGTGTCAACTCATGCCAGAATTTCAGAGATAAATAACAGAGTCCTTGTCCTCACAGAGTTTGCAGTCTAGTTAGAGACGGGGTCCAGTAGGAGTGGTAATTAAAATACTACATGATCAGATACAGTTCTGGCCTAAGTACCAATTGTTCAGGGACAGAGGTATGTCTAGACCCAGCCTAAGGCAAGAGGGACAAAGCACCCTGGGGAAGGCTTCCCAAAGGAGAAACCAAGAGGGAGTCCGCAGAATGAGATGAGCGCTCAGTCTAGGGAGACTGAGGCACAAGGCAGGCTGGAGGGCAGATAGGCTGTTCACACCAGAAGTCTGCAGGCGATGAGGCTGGAGGGCTAGAAAACAGCAGTGGCTACTGCTGAGTGCTCCTTGTGTGCCAGGACTTGTGTAAAAGCACTGCACTGCCCAACAACCCAGAGAGCAAGACATCCTGATGCCGTGGTACAGGGAGGCAGCTGAGGCACAGGAAAGGCAGTGACTCATGACACCACTCAGCAGTCAATCTGGTGGGGCTAGAACTGAGACTCAGACCATCTCACGACAAAGCCTGCAGTGAACCACTGTGCTGTGTGGCCTCCTGGACTCAGTAAGCTCCTGAGGGTGGGAAGGGAGCAACCTCATTAAGCAGAGAAGTACCATGATTCCATGTGTGTCTTAGAATACCGCTTTCACTGCTGTATGAAAAGGGGAGGGTGGACGAGAGACACAGAGGCCAATCAACTGCTGAAATGCAGCATCTTCTTTGTGGCCAAACTTCTCCGCTTGTTGACAGCTCCTCTCTCTTGCTGCCAGTCGCCCTTCACAAGCCTGTGGCATTCCAACACAAGAAGGAAGGAATGTATTTGGAACACGCAATCCCCAGGAAATCAGAATGCCCTTCCCCACTCCCCTTCCAGTCTCCCTCACAGCATTTATCACAGGCCTCACAAGTCCTTCCTTGCAAGTCCTCTTCTCCCTGCAAAGGGTGAGTTCTTGAATGAACTGTGCATCATTCTTTTCGTGCATCCCTAGGATGTAGATGGCAGGAATTTCTGAATGGTGCCTCCCTCTCTCCGCAGATGCTGTTTCTCGGTAGTCACCAGGAACTCAGGATGGCCAATTTGGAACCTTTGAGACCATCTGGCCAATGAGAGTGACTTGGCAGCAAGCAAGAAAATATTATGTTGGCACATTGAGACTGAAGAACAACCCAGAGACCAAGGGGATACTATTATTAGTGTTAACCAACTCTTGTTTGGTACTTGCAATGTTTTTGACACTCTTCCAAGAACTTCCCATGTATTAATTCATTTAATTGTCACAACAACCCTGTGGGTAGAGAAAATTATTACCCATTTTCCTGATAGGGAGACTGAGGTACAAGCCTTGCCCAAGCTCAAACAGTAGGTAAGTGGCAGAGTCAGTATCCAGTTCCAGGGAATCTCACTCAGAGCCCACAGTCTTAACTACGATTGTCTGTTAACTGCCTCTCAGGAGAGAAAATTAAAGAAGAGAGATCCATGCTCCAGAATTATACCTACTATCTGCTACAAAGCAAGTAGGTGTAACCTCTCCGTGGGGCTTACATATATATTTCAAGAAGGGAGTAAAACACACATTTGCACAAGCCTGATGCTGTAGGAGTCACAATGGAAATGGGAGCCAGAAGCCACCCTCATTTCCACAACGCTATGAACAGACCCAGCAAGTAAGACAAGCATGGAGAACAAGTTAATAATGGCCTAAATAGAAAGACACAGCTTCAAATCCAACCTACTATTAATTAATTTATGTATTGCCACTAGGGAGGAGGCAGTTAGTATTAAGTTAGATTAAATTATGGAGAAGCTTCAGCATTGCTGTGACTATTTCAACAGTAATTATTAAGTTGCTATGCCTTCCTTCCCTAATAAAAAACCCTTTATTCTCACTCTCAGAATGCTTTGCTGTTCACCTGTCGCTAGCTTCTTTTGACAGACATGACAAGCTTTTCAGATGAGACTAAAGATACTTTTCAAAGAGAAAAAGGAAATCTGATTTGTAAATCCTAGTAGGCTTTTCACCGAAACTCGTTCCTTGAAGATTTGCCTCCCATCTTCCCCAAAGGATCCTGTATTTCATTACTGTGCTGAGTATATACTTGCAAAGACCAATAGTTCCTGAAGGAAACTGTGGTTGTCGAGTACTGGGGGCACCAAACTGGGAGTCCAAAGACCTGGGCGCAGGCCCCAGAATTACCACCAGTGAGTTATGTGAATGTGCCCTTGGGTTCCACATCTATAAAGCAGAGGCCCCTATACTAACTACCCCCCAGTGCTGGCTGGACTCGCAAATGAGAGAACGGATATGAAAACAACTTGTAAACCGCACACCACACAAATGTGAACAAATGAGTTAACTGGCCAATTAACTAGGTTAGGGTAGCCCTGAAATTGGAAGGACTGAGTGACTACCCTGCTGCCCAACTCTGATGACCTCTCAGGGGCCTAGTCCTAGGCCTTTTACATCAGACACAAATTTCCCAACTGCTTGTAGTGACACCTGATCTTGACAATGATTTTGTATGTTCCTGTCAGTATCTGAAGACCTGAAGGGCCATCAATCTACCCCATCCATGAAGTGGCAAAACTTTCTTGTAAAAGAACAGAAAAAACCCTTTATAAGAGCTCATCCCTTCTCCTCTGTACCAGCATGAGAGCCAGGGAATATTTAGTGTCACGAGGTAAACTGTGTTGCTGAGGTCCTAACCCCTGGTGCCTCAGAATGTACTTTATGGGAAGAGGGTCACTGCAGATACAGTTAGTTAAGGTGAGTCACTAGGGTGAACCTCTAATCCAGTGTGACTGGTGTCCTTATAAAAAGAAGTCATTTGGTCACAGACATGCACCTAAGGAGAACACCATATGAAGACTGGAGTTATGCTGCCACAAGCCAAGAAACTTTCAGAAGCTAGGACAGGGACCTGGAATCCACCCTTCCCTAGCGCCTTCAGAGGGAAGCATAGCCCTGCCAACACGTTGAAGTCCACACTTCTAACCTCTAGAACTGGGAGACAATACAGTTCTGTTGTTTCAGCCAGTCACTTAGCTTATTTTACTTCATTATCACAGCCTTAGGAAAACACAGACTTAGAATTTGCTTTCCCTGTTTCCCTACACTCAGTAGTTCATACATCTAACAATATTTACTGAGGATCCAATAAGTGACCAGGTCCTGGAAACATGGATGCATAAGATGGCAATATCCTGCCTCAAGGAGCTTAGAGTTGATTATGTTTATCAAACATGATAAAATGTTGTGAAGGTATGGCTCTTTCTGGAGAAGGAAGGAGACAGGGGAGGGAGACCACAAAAGGTCACAGAAAGAAGTGCTTACTCTGACAAGATGAGTTCTTCAGGGACTCCAGCTCCTGTAAAGACTGAATGAAGTCTCAAGTCTAGTTGCTCAGAAAACAGGCAGAGAGCAAAGTGACTCAGGTGTCAAAATATAAGGAGAGATAATAGACAGAAATACTCATTGCAGTGTTTTTACTCCAGTCCAGGAAACATCTAGCTTCCACTCCTCGCCCCCAACCCCCAGTGAGATTCTGACTCAGTAGATCTGGGACTAGGGAGAGAACATGTATGCCCTTAAAATGTTCTACAGGAGATTGATGATTGATTGACTTGATTTGATTTTGAATAGGGGTCTCACTCTGTCACCCACACTGGAGTGCAGTGGCACTATCACCACTCATTACAGTCTCAATCTCCTGGGCACAAGTGATCCTTCTGCCTCCTCAGCATCCCAAGCAGCTGGGACTACAGGCACAAGACACCATGACCAGCTTTCTTCTTTTTTCTTTTTGAGTCAGGGTCTCACTCTTTCCCCCAGGTTGGAGTGTAGTGGCATGATCACAGATCATCACAGCCTATAGGAGATTTTAACATCCAGCCCAACGGATTATGTCAGTGTTTTGCAACATTTTTCACATCGTGACACCATGCAGCAAATGATAATATATACACAACACATTGAATTAAAACAGATGTAATTTGGCAACATCTATGTGGAGAATGATTTTAAAAAGTTATTGTCATTATTTATAACACATGAGCATGATAAGAAAAAGAAAATACTAGGAGAGACATTAAGCAGTTAATGTTTATAAATATTCCAGGCACAATCTTTTGAAATCACTGCATCCAAAAAGTTATAAAGGGAGCCATATAAGTGATGTTCAAATATAATTTGAACTGTTAAAGCATCTTGAATGGTTGTGAGAAATGTTAAATGTTTTAACACAGAAAGAAATTTACAGCCATGAATATCTGGTGGCACATGTGAAACTCATTCACAGCACACAGCGAAGCTCTCAGCTATGTTATGCTATCCCAGCTTTTAATTTGGGGTAGAACAAAAATCCACAGGCTCAAAAGATGCAGCCACAGCCCGTATCCTGTTACAGTGAAATCCCAAGCCAAACATTAAATAGAAAATCGAGGCAGACACAACTCAGAGACATGTGACTTCTAGAAAGCTTAAGTTAACAAACAAAATGAACAAGCAGCTCCTATATGCAATGCCTGACAACCAGAAGAGGAGGTTTAAGAAAAGGATTTTTCACAGGCTCAGCATTCTGAGCAATAGAGACAGAGCCGAGAGCTTTCCCTAGGTTCCTTAGGTACACAGTGATGGAATGCCAGAAAATTCCTGTAAGGTGTTGGTAAGAGGCCAAAGCTACTCAAACCAGCCCAGTTTTCTCAGTAAAAAGGCTGTATTTAGAGTAATGTCAAGTTGATTCCAGTAAAACTGTTGATTCAACTTTTATATTATTATATTATCTATAGTCCCAAGATCAAACCAGACTTTTTTCAGTAAAGCACGTCTTGAGAACAGGAAGCCATCATTATTATCAGACACAGAACAAACTAAAAAAAGAACATCCTGGTTTTCGGCACAAATGTTCATGTAAAGTTTAGCAGTTACTATGACCTGACCATTGGAAAGACAACATGAGGTTCTGATGTTCTGTGCTTGACAGAGAGATACTTCAAATACTTTTAGTTCTCAACCTATGGCTTTCAGAGTTTTGCCTACAGCTTGCAGAAAGAAATAATTTTTAATATCTCAACCAGTCCACCTACATGTTTAAGTCTGGAAAAAAGTCTTACAAAATACTCTTCTAATGTCCTTTATTTTAAAAATCAATACTGCTCATTATTGACAAACAACCTACAACTGGGTTTACAGTTAGGAGAAAAAGACTACAGTCAGAGAAATACTAGTTAGCTCATTTATACTATATCTGCAGAGCAAAATATTTGGTAGCCATCAAAAAGGAGAAAGCTGTACCTCTACTTATATGGTATGATTCTCAAGATATATTATTAAATGAAAGAAAATTTGAAAATATTAGGGTTATCCTCCTAATGACATTCAAACATATTTTCCCCCTCTTCTTTGTCAACAATACATGAAAAATCATGAGAACAGATTTTTCTTAAACAGAGCTTAGTGAAATTCCTGAGCCTCATTCCCACGGATTGTGATGTGACGCTCAGAAATTGGTATTTTTCATGTGTATACCCCTCCCCCATCACACAATTCCAACATGGGTGGTGTGAGGACCACACTTTGAGAACCACTTCTAAAGCCTCAGTGATATCTTAGGCTTTCAGAACCAGTGAACAGTAGCATATTCTCTGAAGCTCACTGAGAGTCCTCAACTCAAAACAGACTTAGGGAGTACTGACTTTCAGGGTTAGAAGTAAGCTTTTTGTTGTTGTTGTTTTCTGAGTTGTTGCCCAGGCTGGAGTGCGGTGGCACGCTCATGGCCACCCCAGCATCGGCCTGCTGAGTTCCAGCGATTCTTCCGCCTTAGTCTTCCAAGTAGCTGGAGCTACAGGCATGCACTACCATGCCCAGCTAATTTTTTGGTTTATTGTAGAGACGAGGTCTCACCATGCTGCCCAGGCTGGTCTCAAACCCATGGGTTCAGGCAATCCTCTCACCTCGGCCTCCCAAAGTGCTGGAGAGAGAGAGAGAGAGAAAGAGAGAGAGAGAAGGAAGGAAGGAAGGAAGGAAGGAAGGAAGGAAGGAAGGAAGGAAGGAAGGAAGGAAGGAAGGAAGGAAAGAAGGAAATTTTGTCTAACCCTCTGGGTCTAAGCCTCATCTTCTAAACGCCACATCTCCTTCTCTATGCTCCAAAATGACTGAGTCACTTCTACTTCCAGAAGTCATCAGATTTTCTCTGTGATGCCTCTGGTCTTGTAGTGCTATGAAGCCACACCTGACACCTGTGCATCTTGCTAACTCATCCATGTCTTTCAAGTTCAAGTTCCAGCAAATTCAACTTTGATTTTAAAAGCCTGAAATAGGGCCAGGGTGTGCCTATAATCTCAGCGCTTTCAGAGGCAGAGGTGAGAGGATTGCTTGAAGGCCAGGAGCTCAAGACCAGCCTGGGCAACAGAGCAAGACCTTGTCTCTATAGAAAATAAAATATTAAAAGAAAAAAATCAGCCAGGCCTGGTAGTATGTGAGTGCAGTCCTAGCTACTGGGGGGCTGAGGCAGAAGGATCACTTGAGCCCAAGAGCTCAAGGTTACAATGAGCTATAATCATGCCGCTGCATTTCAGCCTGGATGACAGAGTAAAGACCCTGTCTCTTAAAAATAAAAAATAAATTATAAAATAAAACCATGAAATAGAAATAGTTCAAGTCTATTTATTTCTGGTTAACCCTTCCCTGGCTCTCTCACCACATATGCTTCTCAGACAATGTGTTGACTATATTATACTTCCTGGCCGTTGTGTCTGTCTCCTCATTCCATGTAGGTGCAGTCTTTGGAGATGATGTTCTACCGCATAGTAGCAAGTCTATAACATTCCCAGTAGTCAGTGAAGAAATAAATAAATAGAAGGACTGCTTCTTCTACCCTACCCTCTAGCAGTTATTGAAGTGTCCCTCTGATCAGGGGAGGGAATGTTACCTATGTCCAGTCTTTGGAACAATGAACAGACTAATCCTTTAAGTATAAGATAAAATGGAACGTAAGTTATAGTCTTATCAATGCAACCAGCCTGACCTTTAAAAAAACATAAGCCAGGCCATGTTTATTATTTTATTATCTGTCTTTCCTACTAAAATATGAGCTTTAGAAGGGAGTTACTTTCATGCACTGCTACATCCCAGCACCTAAAGCAGTATCTGGAGCCTACAAGGTGCTCTGAAAAAAGTTGTTGAGTGAAGGAATCTATGAATTAACAAATAAGTCCATGAAGATGAAAGTTGCTGGGTGGGGCAGTAAAGAGAAGGGAAAGAACCTGGAAAGGTTCTGCATTGGTAACATGTTTACAGATTGCTTTATATTCACTAATTAGCCTTTCTAAAGCACATTCCCTCTGCTACAGGTAGTACTATCCTCCCAATTTTAAGATACAGAAACTCAAAACCCAAGGTCACACAGAGAATTAGCTTCAAGTTTAATGCTTAGCCCCTAGCCAGTAATAGTAATAAGATTAAAGATACTGCTGATTTCCCAAAGGTTGAAACATTAGAGGAAATAGACGAGTTGAAGGCATGGGACTAAAAAAGCTTTGCGAATATTCTCAGCATACTACATCAAAAGAGAAACACTTCAGTCTGGAATTGTAAGTTCTTAGTGTGTACACACTGCATTATTCAGTCATCAATTTCCGAGGCCCTGAGAGGCAGACATTTGGAGGAAACAATGGAAGCTGCAGTCTCGCTCCAGAGTCTCAGGCCCTGCCTGCCAATCAGCAGTGACACCACTCTGTCACCAGGAGGCTGGGGCTTGCTGACTGCCAGGGTCTGTTCAGGCTCTTTACAGCAGTTGGAGGGGAGAGAGAAAAGAGAATAAAACCTAACTTAAAATAATTAAATCAAATAAACAATAGACGGACATACATAAATATATATAATCACAATATAATCATCTAGCAGCAAATATGCTCATTCATGTTACAGATGAGATTTTAAAAAAAAAAAAAAAAGGAAAATGGACAGATGCATAAAGCTTCCTAATTTTTCTACTTAGGTTTTTAAAATCAGAGTTAAATTTGCTGGAAAATGGCACTTGGTTTCTCAGCATTATTGCTCATATTCTAAGAAAGAAAAGTAAAATGTAAATTTTGGTGAAAACTAAAATTTAATTTTGGCTGGACTTTTTTCAATTTATTTTTTATTTAGTTGGGAAATGAGATCATGCTCCTCTCTTCTGTTTTAAAAATTATTTCCTACTAAATATCAAAGTGCATTCAATACTGCCAGGATGACAGAGGTCAGGGAGAGTTTGCATCCCTGGATGGGGAATGAAGGCACCAAGAGAGCTCCATCTCTGATATGTTCTAAACCTGATCCACAATTCTAGCAAGTAGAAGGACCAAGTAAAAGTTAACTTAAATGTCCAGGGCATGGACATATATGTAAGAAAAGGCTCACGTGTAGAATCTTTGCTTTTGCAAATACTGAAGATATACTAGGTCATGCCTCCCAAAACACTGAGGGTTAATATGAAAACACACCTGAGCACATATGAAATGGAGACAAGGAAAATCCAAAGCTAATTAAGTACTAAAAAGGTGCTAATTCTGTGCCTTATTAAACAGAGCCTATTGAATATAATTATATTGAATATAATATATTGAATATAAACCACTCCTGTCTAATTTTTTTAAATTTTTGTAGAGACAACGTCTCACTATGTTGCCCAGGCTAGCCTCAAACTCCTGGGCTCAAACCCTCCTCTCATGTGTTTCTTTAGCTTGCTATATACCATTTTTTAGCTGCACAGTGGAGTGAGTGAATGTACTCATTATTTAACCAATTTCCTCTCATCATTACTCACGTAGGCAATTTCTAATTCTTTGCTATTCTAAACAGACTTCAGAGAATATCCATATCTCTGGACTTCATGCATATAGTCTAATCTCTTGAACTTTAGTCTACTCAGAAGGAATATCTGAGTATTATCTGGCTTGACATTGATTTTCTAGATTTGAGACCTAAGAAAAGGTTTCATTTATGCATGTATCTTTCCACGTCTCCATTCATTCATTCAAAACACACTTACCAAATTCCTCCTTGATGTTAGAAATCATTTTTTATTAAATAAATTTAATAGAGAAAGGCATGGTCCCTGTCCTCAATAACTCATGAACTAGCTGTGGAAACAAACAAACTCACTGCACCTGAAACAATCAGACAGCAAAAAGGAACAGGGCAGGATTCACTGATTCACTGCTAAGCCATGTTGACCCGATGAGACATGCAACTCAGTGTCTGCTGGAGGAAATCCTCCTTGTGCCTTATGCAGAGAGGGGCAGGTAAGGAGTCTTTAAGGATAAGCAAGGTCTGTCCTATCTACTTATATTGGCTGTATCTATCTAATATATTGCTCTGACATTAACAAAGAGATGGTACCAAATCTTTTCTCCTAATATAAAATCAAGTGTAGCAACACTGTTTCTTTTCTGGCAGTAAGCACTGTCACTGTCATTTCTGGTGAAGAAATCCAGGGTGGTGGGCCACCTTTCTTGTGATAGGGAGCATTCACATATGAGCTAGGTTGCAGGGCCTATACACAGACTCCTCCCCTCAAGCAGCCCAAGCTCTCATATCTTAGCAATTGAACCAGACAACTATATCCCCTTTCTTGTTCTGTCAACAAAAGCATGAAAAGCCTCTTTTTTTTCTTAATGCCTATCAGACTGGAAAAAGTGCCAAAGAAGTATGTCGCCAGTGTCAAGAAAGATGTCCGTGGAGAAAGAAAGGGCAGCAGTTCATCCCCCTCCCCGAAGATCAAAACGTAAACAGGCAGCCAAAGGCAGGCAAGCAGAAAGGCCTGGGTCAAACTCAAAGGTCCCTACCCCACCCCCGCTCCCTCAGATATTGGGGGCCTTGTCTTTTGCAGCCATTGCAAGTCCTCCTCGGTATGCCTCCCTCACTGGTAAATTTCTCAGTGTAAGAAACAGGGAGAAGAATCTAGCTGGTAAGAGAGCAAAAGTACAGGGGCAACAGGAACACTTGAACCCATGGGTTCAAATACATTCCCACACAAACACACATTTATCTTCTATTTGAATCCACAGGGGAAGAGTTCACTTATCTTTGAACCTGGGATTTGTCTAAAAGGAATGTACTTGTGGAAACAGGTGATATGGCCATGGGCTCAATAATGACTCATTAATTCACTTGTTCTTAACAGTCATCTTGTTTTCTTCACATTGTCCACTTGTTCTCTCCATTGTCTTCCCCACATTCTCCTGCTGAAATAAACATACTAATAAAAATAAAAAGTCTTATGATGTTAATTGGAAAAGTTCCTTCTGGCAGCAGCCTCAGCAGTGATGGCTTGAGCAGAGACCATGTGACCTGCAAGAAAGTTTTACCTTTCCCTGTGCCCTTGCCAGGAGCATCATGAGAAATGTTTCCTGGCTCCTTTGGGGAAAGATCCCCTGAAGAAGGATCCACTTCCCTAAGGAACATTCCAGGCTCTTTAGGGGAGGCAATCAGACTTGAGTAAGTGGAATGAGTATTATTCAGAGGAGGAAAGCATCATCCTACATGGTGGGGAGGGGGGTCCAGAAAGCTTAGGGTGGGCAGGGTCCTGCTGACGGGAATTCTGACAGAATCTGACATTGCGGGTCGGGCATTCCAGGAACTACCAACAGAGTCATCAAAGACAGACTGGGAACAGTCAGGGAACTGTCAATCATCTTGCATAGCTGACCTGCGAAAGAGTTGCTCCCAGACCTTGGATTTCACACAGCAGGCCATTAAAGAAAAGTCCCAAGGAAGAGTCCAGGTAAAAAAGGTATCTACTACCACCATCTTCCTTCTGTAAAAGAACAATTTTGCACATACACTCATCAAAAGGCATCATTTCAGAATAGAGGCCACAAATGACACATTTAACCTAAAGTGAAGAAACACTTGCTACAGCATGTCTGTGTTGTTTCTCATTTCGCTGCAGACCTGTGAAAACACTGTCATGGGCCAGCGCTGGTCTGCACATTTGGGCTTGCCTAATACAGAGCACAGAAAGGGGTTTTTCCTCTCCTAAGAGGCCAAGCAACCTGCACAGGCTTCACAGAGGGGAGATGGTAGGAAGTGTTCAGGTGGGGTCTGAAAGAAGGCCTGTCTACCAAGTCCACATGCCTCTTGTGCCACAGGCTACAGGCACCACTGCAATGGCCTGACACCTGAAGGCTCTTGAGGTCTAAAATTTTACCACTGAGGTATCTGTTAGCTGAATATGAAATACACTCATAAAGTATCTTAAATTAAAATGTGTGCATTCAAAATAAGGGAGCCATTAAAAATTTCATGGACAAAGAATTAATACTAGAAGTAAAAGTTTTAAATTATAAGGTTAATGGAAAAAGCATAATATAAACTATACATCACAATTTAATGACTACTGTAAATAAAGAAAGACTGAAAGGAAATGTGTCCAAATGTTAACAGTAGTAACTCTTGGAAGGTGGAATTGTGAATATACTTTTAAAATGTTTTTCTATGTCTTCTAAATTTTCTGTAATTTATTTTCAAGTTTTTCTGTATTTTTTACATTTTCTATGCTACTTTCAAAGTCAGAGGGTAACATTTTTTATTTTTAGAAATTTGAACATTAAAGCTAAATTTTAAAAAATCCCTGCATTTTGAAATTGTTATAAATTTCCACAATTCTATACAGATTTGCAATAATACTCTTTACTAGTGAAAACAAACAAAAAAAGAATTGTGGCTCACACTGAAATATACTTACTAATTATTTTTCTTTCTGCTTTAGTATCTCTCTCACACTATCATTTTATTTATAGATTTCCCAAAACAAACCAACATGTTCATGTCTTCACGTAGTTTTGTTCTGACATGATGAAATGGGAGTTTCAGTTTTGATTTAATTAATTCATTATGTAGAGGTAGACTCAGTCAGATCTATTGATAAATCAGATGTTCTCTTATGCTTTAAAAAAAGCTACAGTTCACCTAATGATATCGATGGGTTTAAAAGGAAACGAATAGGGTTTGGTGGTTTCATGGCAGGGTTGCTAAACCTTCTCTCTATAGAATTTTCCCATATTTGTCTGCATCTCTCCAACAATTTTGCAAAGATTCATCTGAATACTGTACCTCAAAGTCCTATATTTAGAATAAAGTCCAAAAAAAGTCTTGCTTGATGTATTTACTCACATAACCCTGAATCTAAGTAAGCTGGCCCTCTGGCCCACTGAGATCCCATCTCCAGCAACCTCACCATACTACCCTGTGCTGGCACATGCTTTTTACCTGAGCCTTCCTGTGTTTCTTCTAATACTTAAGAAATGCCTTCTTTATGCCAGACACTGTATTTGCTTTTTCTGTCTCCCACTGACTCAGATAGGGGAGGAAAAAAAAAAAATCAAAGGCCACATAAATAATAAATGAATCTTGATTTGCTGTTCCTTTGTAAAAGGGAAAGATAAAATAAAAAATATAAGAACAATTAGAGTAAAGGTGGCAAGTTAATAAAGAATAATGAATAAGGGAGTGGTGACTGGAGAAAGGGCTATAGGTATAGAAAAAGGAAGAAAGCAGAAGATTTGAAAAGGGAGAGAGCGAGAAAAATGACGGAGTGGAAAAGCACAAAAAAGACAAACAGATATGCAAACACAGACATACAAATATATATATGAATTCAAAAGTGTTTCATAATTATTATAACTAAATGTTTTCTAAATCTGTAAATTTGCGTTGCATTTTTCACAACAGCCACAGAGCAGTATTAGAAAGTTTTTAGGAAGAATTTTAAAATTAATAAACCATGTAAAAAGTCTGTGAGTTGTCTGGGTAATTTCCAACTTCCAGAGGCCAAGGTCTAGTTCATTACAATGTCCCCTTTGATTCAGCACTTCCACTGTGGCCCATGTGCAGTGGGGCCACCAGTACCCTCCAAGTATACACCTTGGTTTGCTCATCTTTGAGCACACAGTTCCCAACACTGTCAGTCAGGAAATGGGTTCTTAGAAAATGTTTGCTGAAATAAAAGTAATTAAATGGAAGCATCTGGCTCTTTGCAAACGATAAAAAGCATCACATTTACACTAAGAAACAAAAGTAACACTGCTTTTAGTATATTTATTCTCCTAAAGTTTGTACTCAGAACATGATTTTTCAAAACATGATTAATTTTTCTAATGGGAAAATTTTCATTTTTAATAACCAGATTTCAATTCTTTTTTTCGATTATAATAAAAAAAAAACCAAAAAAAGGAGGGATTGGTCAGTTCTAGAGAAGGTACCAAGAGATTCTACCTGGGGCAAACCTGGCCCATAGTACTTTTCACCCAGAACCTGGCTTCACTCTGCAGCCACACGAGAGAAATCTATTCCCTCTTCCTTGACAGGCCTCATATCTGGAACTGTGTTCTCTTCACCATGATAAGCACTACCAGTCCTTCATCTCTTCCTTATTCAAGGCTTCTGGAGCCTTCATTTCTTGACAGCCCTTCTTCAGAGACTTGTTTCATTAAATGTGACAGCCAGAATTGATGTGGTCTGGCAATGACCATGGTGGGGCTACCACTCACCATACCCAGAAATCCATGACCTCTGTTAGAGGTGCTTTTGGAGGCCTGCAACAATGTGGGCTCATACTGAGCTTGTGAGGAACTTTTTGCAAACCATATGTCCTGTCCTGCTCTCTACCTGCCTGCTCCTTTACCCCCTCATCCCAGAACAATTATGAGAATCTAAAAGTCCCCATCAAAACCTCACTATGAAAAACCCAGAAAGAATACTGGGAAATTCCATGAATTCTCTGTCCCTGTGATCCTAATGGGATGAAAAGTGCACATGAAGATATCCTTACACAGGTTCCCCAAGGTTTGGGGGACTGTTGTCCGCCTTGACTCTCCCCACCTATGAGGATAACTGGCCTGCATAACTCTATAAGGCAAAGCACAGATGAGCTTTTGCTACAGTCCCACAAGTTGGTCCCACAATCAGAGCTGTCCGACAACAGAATGGACCTGACAAGAGTTAATGTGCCCTTAGTCATTACAGTGTTCAAGCACAGCAGAGACCCATTTGTCAGGATCTTGACAGAAGAAGTCTCCAGTGGGGAGAGTGGATGGGCTAATGACTCTTCCAGTACTATCACTACACAGCCCCTTCAAGATCTTCTGGGAAAACTTAACCTCATTTACAATACTCTAGTGCCCTGGAGTGAGTGAAGGACTCCAGCATTCATTCAACAATCAACCAACTGACCATACCACATTCACTCTTGAAAGCCTGCCATTGTGCCACACAGGTGAAAAATGAATCCTATTCACATTGCCCATCCAACTCCATTCTTTATTACTCTGCTTGTATCTTATTAATCTATCACTTAGCAACTTCAGTTGAAACCGTTAGTTATGATTCCCTATTCCTACATATCACTGATTCATTACAGTACTTAATTTCTCAGTTTCAAATTTTCTGTAACATCAATGGCTGTAAAGATAATCAATTTCTTATTTAGGTAAAGCCTACCTATTGAAAAAAAAACAGGGTTCCTGTGATAGAAAAGGAGAATGGCCTTATCTCCTCAAAACAACTGTATTCAAAATAGACAAAACATACTCAGAAGAGCAAGAGGCAAAAAATTTAAAAAAAGAAAAGAAGCTTAGATGTGGACACAGTAATCTATTTGCTATCTGTCCTTGTTCACTACAACTAAAAATAAAATTGGCCTGTGGCTTACTAAATTTGGTTGCAAGTCCTTTTCCCACCAAACCACTCTGTAATCACATCAATCACTAATGAAAATGATTGGGAGGGGGGATGAAAGGAGACTGTAGTAAAAATATACTGTGTATTTTCTGGAATGTATGATGAAACAGAAGGTTTCATTTCTCGTTTCAACTATTTTAGCACCTTCTCCTTTTACTCAGTTTCAGACCATGAAATAGACTGGGAAGTTGGGCAGAATACGAGGAACACTCATTTTGAGAGAAGATTAAAATCTGGCCCAGTAATAAACTATCTTCAGTTACTGTACACATCAGTCAAACCAAATAATTCACACCCGGTTTAACTCATTCTGCAGGGCTCTGGAATAATACATCACTCTTCTGATACAGGCACAAGCCCATTAATTACCCAAATGTGCTGCCACCAAGTTGTACGATCTTCATTCTTCCCCTAAAAAGTATGTTTCAGTTTTTAAGGCAAGAGAAGAAATTCAGATGGGACATGAGTAATTTAGGAACCTTTTACGGCTCTCTGGCCCACACTAAGTAATTCTTTCTTCCCCTTTCAGAGTTAATCAGCAAAGGTGCTGAACACAGAAAGGAGGGCCTTGCCACTCGTGGCCATGCGACAGGTAGAAACTCCACCTAAATTCTTAATTATCACACTACGAAATGAGCTCAGTGCGATGGCTCACGTCTATAATCCCAGCACTTTGGGAGGCCGAGACAGGAGGACTGCCCAAGAGTGTGACATCATACAGACAACAGAGTGAGACCTCATCTCTCCAAAAAATTTAAAAAATTAGCCAGGTGTGGTGGTGCATGCCTGCACTCCAGCCTGGATGACAGAGTGAGATCTCCAACTCAGAAAGAAAGAGAGAGAGAGAAGGATGGAGGGAGGGAGGGAAAGAAGGGAGAAAGGAGAGAAAGGGAGAAAGACAGGGAGCAAGAAAGGGAGAGAGAGAAAGAAAGAAAGATAAGGGAGGGAGAGAGGGAGAGAGGGATGGAGGGAGGAAAAGAAAGAATTCAAGAGAAACAACCACATCTAAATTAAGATAGTCCAGAAAATATGTATGTGCATGTCTGTGTAAGTATGGGAAGCAGAGGAACCAACTACCTAGGTTCATATTCTAACTGTGCCTCTTCCTAGGTAAAAGACCTTGTGCAAATTAACCTCACAACACCTCAGCTTTTGATTTGGAAAATTATCGTAAGGGGGCCCCTACCTTGTGATGGCTTGAGGTAATATAAACTAAGGTAGGTAATGTCCAAATCACAGTACCAGGGATATACCGACATACCCTTGATAGATAGATTCATTCCATCCAAATTGCCACTCGCTCCAGCAGACCAGTACCTCTGGCTGCCAAGAGCTATGCAACAATATACTTGAACACCAAATCATGTAAATCACTTGGCTGGAACCATCGATCCTTAACCAAGGCTTGTGAAAGGTTGTCTTGGCTCTGTTTAATTTGGACAGGCATCAACTATATGTTTTCCTCAGAATTTGCAAGTCACTGGGTCAAGGCTGTCGAGGCCGCTTTCCACACAGAGGAACTCAGTTAAAGACTGAGGTCAGTCTTTGTGGTGGTAGTGGTGGTCGCATGACCAACTTCATGGAGAGTCACTTAGTGGCTCTGGCAGAGTCTGCCACTGCCTGTTGGAATAAGTCTGGAGCCAAAATAAGATTTGTCTATTTTGACTTGTGTACGTTTTTCCGAGTACAAGAGACTATTGATAAGGAGTTTAGGTAAGTGAAGAAAATATTTGTTGATTTCCCAGAAAGTATAAAATGTTCATTCAGTGAAGGTAGGGGAACATTTGCTCCTGATACTTATGGATTAATGCCACATCTTCTACAGCAGTACTTCCCAAATATGCATCAAAATTGCCTGGAGGCTTATTCAAACACAGATTGCTGTGTCCCACCCCTACAGTTTCTGATTTCATAGGTCTGGGACAAGAAGATACAGTGCTAAGAATCTGCACTTCTAACACAGGCCGTGGAGATGCTGATGCTGTTGGTGCAGAGACCACACTTTGAGAATCACTGCTGCACAAGCAGGAGTCCGTCACTAGCTGTAAGAAAGTTAAATTCAGACCCTAGAACCAGCACACTGCCAAGCAAAGAGGGGAAATCCTTCTCATTACATATTCATTAAGTGAATACATGAATGAATGTGCAGATAAATAACTCCTTCTCCATCAAACCACATTTCCCATATTTGCTTATATTGGACTTTACACCATATATAAATAAAGATGGCCTTCAACAACCATCAAGATGGCCTTCAATTTTCTTCAACCACTTGAGTTATATGTGTGTGTGTGTGTGTTTGTGTGTGTGTGTGTGTATACTTTTTTTTTTTTTTTTTTTAGTTACAGTCTCACTATCACACAGGCTGGAGTGGCATGCTCATGGCCACCACAGCCTCAACCTGCTGGGTTCAGGCGATCCTTCCACCTCAGCCTTCTAAGTAGCTGGAACCACAGGTATGCACCACCTCACCTAGTGAGTTCTTTGATTTATTGTAGAGATGAGGTTTTACCAAATTGCCTAGGCTAGTCTTGAACCCCTGGGCTCAAGCAATCCTCTTGCCTCCACCTCCCAAAGTGCTGGGATTACAGGCATGAATCTCTGTGCCCAGCTAGCAAGCAGCTACTTTATTTTTTTTTTTATTTTATTTTTGAGTCAGCTTCTCAATCTGTCACCCGGGCTGGAGTGTAGTTTCATGCTCACAATCACTGCAGCCTCAAGTAGCTGGACTTACAGGTGTGCCACCACACCTGGCTAAGTTTATTTATTTATTTATTGTAGAGATGAAGTCTCACCAAGTTGCCTAGGCTAGTCTCAAACTCCTGAACTCTAGCAATCTTCTCGCTTCCACCTCCCAAAGTGTTGGGATTACAGGCATGAACCACCGTGCCTGGCCTGAGTTGTATATAATTTCCACATACTAGAAAACTTTTCTAACTATTTAAAAATGTAAAAACCAGTCTTAGTGTGTAGACCATAAAAAACAGGAGACAGGTCAAATTTGTCCTGTGGGCCATAATGTGCCAACCCTGCCCTAGAGAATGATGACACAAGAGAGAAGGAACCAGTCCTTAGCTTCCTGGAGTAGAGGTGCAACCCACACAGAACCACAATCTACTTCAATTTGTGAAAGAGGTTGCTTTTATCTTCCTTGAGCAATTATATTTCAGGATCTCTGTTCATGAAGCTAGCTTAGCGTGCAACTATAAATCATGCACCTACATACATAAGTCATATTTTGGTGTGAGATGGTCTGAGTTTAGGACTGTTCAAAATGAACAGAAAATTTAAAGGATATTGCCCAATATCTACTCACCCCTTATCTCTCCATACCAGAACCCTGGACAGTACACGCCACAGGAGAATTACACATCTCAGCCTCCCCAAGCAGACACAGTGTCTCCCCAGCAGACACTCTGGGCCTAGGGAAAAGGGAGGCCACATTGAACACACACGCACGCACACACACACACACACACACACACACACACACACACACACAAACACACATACAGTCTTCCTGATGCTGCCTGGGCCTGACCCAAAATCATGGCCCACAAGGGACTGAGGGGAGATAAACAGGCCTCCCATTTAGACAGGGGTAGTCAATGCAAAATAAGCAGTTGTGGGGTAGGGCTTCCCAGAAAGCTGTTTTGGCCTTTCTACCCTTACCTCTGGAAGCCTGGAAATCCAGGGTGCTAACTAAAGATGAAGAGAATGACAGAGATCTCAGGTGGCACAAACATCCTGGGTCACCAAAGAGAGCAACAGCCTAAACCCAGAATTCTTTACCTAAACTACTGCATCAGTCTATTACTAGCAGTCAATGCAATTCCAACTCACATAGGTCCCAAATTAGATCTTATTTGCACAACTGAGTAAAGAGAATATCCACATCCAAACAATGCACAGCTCAGAGATAGAGAGACTTCTTAGATATAAAGAAGTGGCAATACACAGGGTTAAGATGATGGTCTTGTGAGGTCATTCTGGGAAAACTGGATTTTGCCTGAGGGTTCTCTCATCATCAGTTTATCCTGATCCCACTGTACCTTCCCCTGGTCCTCCATAGATGCAGTCTTCTCTTTGATCAAAGTAGAGAATCTAATCTGATGTAGATACAGACACAGCCCAGAATTTAATCTGGGTTTAGTGATGTTGGCCTCCAAATAAGTGTCGGGAAAACTAGCTCCTCATTTGGATTCTCCACTAACGGCTTTAGGCCCTGGACCAACCTTCCCCTACTGACAGCTAGTCGGTCAGTCAGAATATCCCAATGTGCCAGCCACTGTCCTGGGCCCTGGGAACAACAGTGCACTTGGCTATGTATCCCTGCCTTCATAGATCTCACTTCCTGGTGGGAGGAGACAAACACTAAATGAGCAAATACATAAATAAGACAATTTCAACAGAGGTAAGTCCTGTGAACAGACATAACTGGGTAATGCAACAGCAAAATAAGTAGAGAGGACGGGCTCCTTATTCAGCTGAGGTAGAGAAAGAAAGTCTCTGAGTAGATGAGACTTGAATGATAAGGGATAGTCACAGGAAAATCCAGAGGAGGAACTGAGGTGCGGGTTGATGGTAGTTCTCTGTACTACTTTTGCAATTTTTCCGTAAATCTAAAACTGTACCAAAAATTAAAATGTAGTTCAAACAAATTCTACAGAAGAAAAACCCAAGCAGAATGAACAAGAGTAAAGACCTTGAAACAGGAATGACACGGGCATGTTCAAGGGAAAGGAGCACAGAGAGTGTGGCTACGGTACAAGAGCGTGGAGGAGGGCAGGGAGTAAGGGAGGGAGGTTAGCAAGGAGGCGTGGGTGGGATGTGTGAAGACTGTCAGTCATGGGAAGGCCTCTGGATTTTCTTCTGTTGGAATGAGAAGTCTTGTAAGCAGCATGGCTTCATATGACTGGCATTTCAAAAGATCACTCTTGCTGCTATAGAGGACAAGCTCTAGGCTGGTGGAGGGAGTGGAGGCAGGGAGACCCATCAGGAGGCTGTGGTGTTGGATGATGGCGGCTTGAGAGTCTGTCTTCAGTCTTCTCCCCTATTGTAGTAAGAATTAGTTACACCTAGTGAAGTTCATTCTTCTAGGACACACATGGCCTACTACACTGTATACTGCACAAAAATTGGATGTCTGGGGTCTCAGACTTCACTTCTAAACAGTTTTTTAAATTTCTCATTCAAAGCCTTGATAACTAAAATTTTCACCTGATATTCCTTATAAATAAAAACATATCGGGTGTGGTAGCTCATGCCTATAATCCCAGGACTTTGGGAGGCCAAGGCGAGTGGATTACTTGAGTTTAAGAGCTCAAGACCAGTCTGGGAAACATAGCAAGACCTCACCTCTACAAAGAATTAAAAAAATTGAGCCAGGTGTGGTGCGTGCACCGGTAGTCCCAGTTACTTGGGATGCTGAGGTGGAAGGATTGCTTGAGCCCAGTAGATCAAGGCTGCTGTGAGTCGTGATAGTTGTGATAGTGGCACTGTATTCCAGCCTGAGTGACAGAGTGAGACTCTGACTCAAAAGAGAGAGAGAGAGAGAGAGAGAGAGAAACATAATTTAGGAAATAAAGAATTTTGAATTAAAAGTTCTTTTAGGTTACATTGTGATATTTCTAAAATAGCTACTTTGTGAGTTTGGTTTTGCTCACAATAGCAAAAAGCAGAACTTATCAGAAGGATGGGGTGATGCTGCCCTCAAGGTGGTAGAAACTGATTCTGGGGTGAGTGTAGGGACTCTCACTCCTTATGCATACTGTACAGATATACATACAGCACAGGAACAGATACACAATATATTTGTGGTATTAACACTTCATGGGGAGTGGTGGGAATGGGGAAAAAATGTCCAAAAAAGGCTCTGGGACGGGGGATAGAGGCATAATTAAAAAAAGAGTTGAGAAATACTAATTTGCACAAACATCTCAAACACAGACAGAACTCCACTGTCACTCTATTCCCTTACCCTGCTTTTACTTTTCTTTCCAGCATTTACCACTATCTAACACGACGTGTTTTTTGTCGTTGTTGTTTGCTCTTGCTGCTGTTGTCTATTCTGTGTTCTCATCTAGAATGTAGGCCCCATGAGGACAGGGACTTTGCTTGTTGAACTTACAACAATGTGTGGCACATGGTAGGTAAAACTTGTTTTGTGAAAGGAGGTTGTTGGATTAGACATCCTCAAAGGTTCCTTCCTGCTATAAGATTCTGATTCTAAGATGTCCTTGCAGCATTGTCAGCCACAAAGCATCATTTTAGATCATCCCAGGAGGCCATTCCTTACATACCAAAACCATCTCATCAGATACCCCCCCATTGATGACCCTCCCCCCTCAGAACCAGCTGTGTTGTAGGAAGGTCAAGATATATTTATCAAGGCAGCTCCGTGGTCATAAATTTCAGCATAACTGAACCTCATGCTGCATCAGACAATAATGAAAAGATTATAGTCTTTCTAAAGTTATCAGCAAGATAGGGAACTTTCAGACTCACGTCCAGCTTCTAATCATTGAGAGGGAGATAGTAGTGAATCATTTGCAAGTTGTTTGTTTGGAAAGAAAAGTTATTGAGCTATCAGGTATAGAATGATAGCATGTTTAGATCTGGGAGAAACCTCAGAAATTACCCATTCTTGCAGGAGAACATAGCTCTGAATCTCAAAGTCTAAGTTTGAACTGTGGTTTCATTCTAGTGAGTGACAGTGGTTATTTAGTCACTCTGTGACCCAGCTTCCTCATATGCAAATCAGGACTAATAATAATGTACCCATAGATGAATTAATTAATGTAAAGCAGTCAGAACAATACTAACGGCTAGTAGACTGTAGGCATTTGATATATATTAACCATATTAACTACAACCAGCCTTTCTGTTTTTTACATTTTTTAAACTTGAAAAATCCTTGAATCTAAAAAATGTTTACTTTCAAAAGCCTTACATGTAGAGGATGAAAACTACTCGGATGTTCTGTAGAAACCTTACAGTCCCCAAAGCAGTCCTGGAAAACCAGTGATTAAGCCCAATGCACATATTTTATTTCCCAAGAAATGGAAGCTCCAGGTTGAAGTGACCAGTCGAGGTCACTGAGAACTCGAGTCTCAACTACAGGCCCTCTTGTTTCCTATGCTACCAGGTGCCTCTTCGTTACCAAGGAACTACAGAATGTGTGCTAATGGAGGCTTTGTTGCTGTCACAGGAATGAGGGTCATGAGTGACATTGTGAAACTGGAGTGTATGAAGCAACGCATGTGACCTCCACAGAGAATCGTGGAGGTCCCTGTGGCCCAAAGTACAAAGCACAAAGTCCCTCTGGGGCATCCCTGACAGACCTTTATACAGCCTCTGCTTGAATATTTCCAGAAAACCCACTGCTTTTCCTGATAGCCTTTGCTACTGATTAGCTATAAAAGCCAGAATTAGAAGCAGTAGATGGCTATCCTGTATTCCCCAGGAATCCCACCATTCCCAGGGTGGTATGGTGAAGTTTTGGAGTCAAGAAGGCCTGGCTGTGTGATCTTGAGGATACTTAAACTCCTTAAGGCTCAGGGTCTTAGCCTATAAAATGCAAATACTAGTATCCCCCTTGCAGCCTTTCTGAGAGGGTCAAATGAGATAATGCATTCCATTGTCTTTTTTGGTCCCTAGCACTTAGTTGGAACTCAATAAATTGTAACTGCTATTAATTATCATTATAATCACCCACTCTCTCAATTAAACCATTAGGCTATATGTTAGCTATTCAAAGCAAAGGCAACATTCTCAAAAGCAGATTCACTTACTGGTCCAGGGCAGGATCCTGCTAGCTGTCCATCCAAATCAGGCCCTCCCTTCCTCCATAGTAAAAGAACTGTAGTTAGGCCCTGCTGGGGGCTACATGCACAACTGCCTTTGCAACCACATGTTTTCATTCAATTAAGTTGTCACTAATGGAAAGAAAATGGTAGTGACAAGTTCTTATTGAAAGCCTAGCCTATAACACACTGTATGTGCACTCCTCTATACTTTTCCTTTCCCTCAAGATGAACACAAAGGTTCATCCTCAGGAAAGGACCCCAGAAAACCCAGCTTCTGTATGGTAACACTGAAGAATAACAGAGTAGAGAAGTAAGATGGAAGGGACCTGGAGCCCTCAATGACTACATGGAGCCGAACAGCCTGCCTACCTACCATGGGCCCTTATGAGAAGGAGACATAAACTTCTTGAACCTTTAATTCATGTAAGGCTGGGCCTATTTGTTACAATAGCTGAACTTTTTATCCTAGAGCAACCGTTCCTTGGAACTTAGCTGAAAATTTGTAACTGAACAAACTAAATAGTAAGATCAGGGCCACAACCTGAGAGGCAAACCAAAGAACAGAAGTTAGAAGAATATTAGAACAATATAGTCTTTAAATGACCTTTAAATCTTGGAGATACATCATGTAAACTAGTCTCCATGCTTTTTTCAGTGCTTCTGATATAATATAAGGAGGTCAGGGCTTCACTGGGTGTGTAAATTATCTGATTAAAGGCAAAAAGCATTAAACTAACTCAAAGCCTGTAAATTCCTATGGCTTTAAAACTCATTATTTCAGTCAAAATATGAAAGTGAAAAAAAGAATCTGTTTTTAGGGGCAATCTAATCTGGTCCTTGGAGCAATCTCATCTGGTCCTTGGAGCTGAAGACTTCATGGTAGAGGACCCATCTGAATACAATTCAGTGGCTATTGCTTTAAGTTCCTACATTATAAACTTAGTGCTATCAAATGGGGACCCAAAGATGAGATATAAAGCCAAGAATCATGACTTTTGGAGGCTCACAGTCTAGTGAGGAGAAACAGAAAGATAATAATTCTTAAATACCAGAATGCTGCCTGTTGTGTCTGTTACACCAGATTATAATAAAAGCATTATCAGCTAATATGTGTTAACTGTTCAACATGTGCCAAATACCGCTAGGATCTGTCTCGTTAGCTCACTTAACCCTCACCTCAGCCCTACATAGTAGATATCCTATTCCTCACTTTGCATAAGAGAAAATTATAACTTGGTAAGTTGCCTAAGGTCACACAGCAGTACAACCACAACCTGGGGAGTGTGACACCAGTGACAGTTCTCTCAGCCACCAGAAGGCAGGCTGCACAGTGGGAGAATAGGGAACAGGGGTTCCCGACTGGCTGGGTAGCCCTTTTCCATCCTCTGTGACACTGGTTGTGACACTGGCTGAGGGAAGAGAAGGGGCCAAGGATTGAGCAGCAAAAAAAGTCTAAACCCTCTCTAAAGCTCTCTATACTAGGAGAGGACATCACAGGAAGCGTCCCTTAACCTTTTCAGCCTTGCCGAATAGTTCAGGAATTTAGAATATAAGCACAGAACACTGGACAACCCAAATTAAAGCCCTTGGATTGTTAAGTAACCTCAGAATGAAAAAGGGACATCCCTAGCCAGAGAAGCAGGTTCCCCTGCTCTTTGTGGCCAAGAAGCAATCATTTAATTTCTTTCTTCCTCCTTCAAGTCTCAATTTCCCTGTCTGAAATGCTTATTAATTCCTCCCTGGGGACTCAAAATGTATGCCTCCCAAGCTCTCTGGGAGGAGACAGAGGGACAGCAGTGACAGCAGCCCCCTATTCATAGAGTACTATGATCACTTTAGGGTACATTTTTTATCTCTATACTAAATATCAAAATCTTTTCCGACTTTGTCTATTTCTGATAAAAGGCATTCATAATAGATTGGATAATTCTTCACTCACATCTTTTTCCCTTGGACAGAATATACTTCCTTGCCCTATTAACTCTGGGCCTGGGCATGTGACTTGATTTGGCCAAAGGAATGTTATGGGCATGACGTGAATGGAGGCCTTAAATAAGCTTCTGCAGCTTGGCGTGGCACTTGAGCTCTCTGGTGGTCCACCATGAGAAGAGCATGCCCCTGCTAGCTGCTGCCCCTTTGGCCTGGTTCCCAGAATGAACACATGTGAGCCAATGTGAACCCAGCCCACAGCAGATCAGCTGACCAGCAGCCTAACCTAGAGCCACCCAGCTGAACCCAGCCTCAATCAGCCAAACTACGAACTACAGTCCCCCTGCAGACCAGACAACATTGGTGCTTATTGTCAAAAGCTACTGAGTTTGGAGATGGTTTGTGATGCTACATTATTGTGGCAATAGATGATGAATGCAACATCATTTTATATTAATGAGAAAGGCAAAATTACAGGTACATATTCACATGTGGCATTTCTCACACTCCTGAATTGCGTTGTCTGTACAGGCATCCTGTCACCCAAAACACACCACTTCTCAATTACTTGAACAAAGATGATGGCAGGTGAAAATACACAGAACAGTATCTATGCCCACAGTAAAACAAATGGCTCATTTTGACTGCAAAATTTTACACTAACAGCTCCCCATAAGATGCAGAAGAGAAAAACAGTATCTATACAAAAAATACTACCTTTCAGAATTTAAAAAAAAAGTACTGTGATGATGAAATAATTATCTTCAGGCTCAGGGTCTATATAATCACCCTTAGTATTTTTTCTGACCTTCTATCAATATATTTTAAGTTATTGCTTTTAAGGCCATTGTCTCCTGTCCCCACCAACATTTCTACCAAAATCTATGCAGGATTTCACAAAGCTACTGAAGGAAAAAAAAAATTTTTTTTGAGTCAGGGTCTTGCTTTTGAGTCAGGTATTGCCCAGGCTGGATGCAGTAGCACGATCACAGCTCACTGCAGCCTCAACCTCCTGGGCTCAGGCAATCTTTCCGCCTTAGCCTCCAAAGTAGCTGAGACTATAAGTTCACGTCACCATGTCAGGCTAATTTTTTGATCTTTTTGTAGAGACAAGGCCTTGCTATGTTGCCAAGGTTGGTCTCAAAATCCTGGGCTCAAATAATCTCCCCGCTTTGTCCTCCCAAAGTATTAGGATTACAGGCATGAGCTACTATGTTCAGCCTTGAAGAAAATTTTTTAAAGAAATCTCTAGGTCCTCAGAGTTTGAGAATTGTACCAAACATTATTTTTAATACATCATGATTACAGATAAATCCTTATGTTTCACTCCCACTTCCAAATAAAATAGCAAACACTAAATGAATTATATTAGTCACATTTTTAGATTTCAATATGGATTTCAAAAATTAAGTAGAGTTTTTAGGACCAAAAACCCCAACAAAACCAAGCAAACTAGATTTAAAAAGAATGAGGCTGGGCTCAGTGGCTCAGCCTGTAATCCCAGCACTTTAGGAGGCCAAGGCAAGTGGATTGCCTGAGCCCGCGGGTTCAAGCCCAGCCCAGGCAACTTGGCGAGACTGCGTCTCTACAATAAATCAAAAATTAGCTGGGCATGGCAGCGCACACCTGTAGTTCCGGCCACTTGGAAGGCAGAGGCGGAAGGAGCTGGAGTGGCCGTGAGCGTGCCACTGCACTCCAGCCTGGGTGAAGGAATGAGATTCTAACTCAAAAAAAAAAAAAAGAATGAGAGTGCCAATTAGGGTTTCCCTGATCCTTATGGAGCTTTGAAGGTGGTAACAGGTCCTGGAGTTATTTGAATGTTATAAAAAAGCATCATGGAAAACTAACCGTAATGAAGCCACACAAAGTTCCTCATCATCAACTGGGGCTGGAATTAGGTTCCCTCTGTGTGGTGACACTGGCTATTACAGGTCTATATGTACAGGCCCTGACTACCTCTCCCCCTTCTCCTTCTCCTCCTGCCAAGCCAAGCTCCTTGCTCCTCCTCAAACACACCAGACACTCCAGTGTAAGGCCCTTGCTGCCTCTGTCTGAACATTCTTCCGCCAGACACCCGAACAGCTCATCTCTCCTCAACTTCATTCAGATCCCTTCTGAGATGCCTCCCCCTCAGAGGCCAGCCTACCTTATCTCAGATAGGCCTCTCAACCTCTCTTCTGCTCTTTTTTCACAGCATTATGATTGCTTGAAATTATCCAGCTGGGCTCGGTGGCTCAGCCTGTAATCCCACGCCTTTGGGAGGCTGAGGTGAGTGGATTGCTTGAGCCCACGGGTTCAAGACCCACTTGGGCAGGCGAGACCTCATCTCTACAATAAAGTTAAAAAAACAAAACTAGCCTGGCGTGGTAGTGCGCGCCTGTAGTTCCAGCTACTTGGAAGGCTGAGGCGGAAGGATCACCGGAGCCCAGCAGGTCGAGGCTGCGGTGGGCCGGGAGCGGCCACTGCACTCCAGTCTGGGCGACAGTGAGACTCCAACTCAAAAAAAAAAAAAAAAAAAAGAAATTATCCTATGTATTGTATTCTGTCTGCCTCTCCCATGAACATAAGGCTTTAACTGTGTCATTCACTACTGTATCCCTACCTCCTAGACAGTGTCTGCATATTGGCATTCAATAAATATTTACTAAACATATAAACTGGGAGTTTTCAATGTTGCTGCATGAAAAATGGAAAAACAAGTATTCAGTTACTTGCTAGATCAGGTTGTTAGACAAAATCTTTCAAAACATAGACTCCTTGGGGAGGGAAAGGGAAAATTTACAAAAGGGGTCCTTGATTATTATTTTTTTTAAATTGGAAGCCATTTTCTCATTCAGCTGCTACTAAGTCACATAAGCCTGAACCAGTTAGTTAACTGTATCAGAGCCCAGCGTGCTCTTTTAAGGGGGAAAACTGGTGGCAATATATTCTATAAGACTGAAAAGGATTTTAAGTGATGCTTCAAATATCATCTAGGAATAAAGTATTTTAAATATTCTCTGCAAAAAGTAAACAACTCAACTATTGCTGCACAAACTTCTGAAACAAGGCCTATCCTGGGGTTTTCCTGAGACAATTCCAGCATTTGAGTCTGTGACATTTCAAGGACTATGATTAAAGAGATGCACAGCCCCTTAAAGAGGAAGGCATGACATTTTGTGAGTCCTATAGTCATGTTCTTGAATTACTTTGTAAAAGCTCTACAAATCCTTTCGAATGAATCACAATAAATCTTTGCAAACAATACATTTAAAATCATTTCCTGTTTTTTCCACTGCTTAGTTGGTGCAACATGAAAAAATTATGTTTTCTGTTTATAAAGTTTAATAAACTTCTCTAGACTCTTGAAATGCTTTTTCTCCTAAATAGAAAATCAAATTTATCAAATATGGAAGTCATTTTTCTAATCACATGATCTAACGTCTCAAAAACTTAAATCTGGATAAACAATACTAAATTAAGGCTGGTATAGTTTGAAACAGCAAGAATGTGTATGTGGAATGTTTTAACAGCTCATGAATTCCTACGACCACTCAGTATGACTTATACAAACACAAACCAAAACTCTACCAGGGAAATCAAATTTCACAAAATATCTCCAAGTAAAAGTGTTTAACAAAAAGCAGGAATGTATATGGTCATTTTGATTATTTTTCTTCCATCATATTATGGAATGTGAAGAGGATAGGAGAAAGTGAGGAGTTTGTGGCTCTGGAGGCATCATCATTGATGTAAAAACAATGGTACAATCCTACCATATGAACACTTCTGGGGGGCTTCCTAATCACCAAGCCCTTCTTGTGCATGTTTTTATTTAATCCTCATAACAACACTCTAGCTGGGCTCGGTGGCTCAGCCTGTAATCCCGCGCTTTGGGAGGCTGAGGTGAGTGGACTGCCTGAGCCCGTGGGTTTGAGACCTGCCTGGGTAACTTGGCGAGACCTCATCTCTACAATAAATCAAAAAATTGGCCAGGTGTGGTCGCGCGCGCCTGTAGTTCCAGCTACTTGGAAGGCTGAAGCGGAAAGATCAGCGGAGCTCAAGCAGGTTGAGGCTGCAGTGACCGGGAGCAGCCACTGCACTCCAGTCTGGGCGACAGAGTGAGACTCCAACTCAAAAAAAAAAAAACAAACCAAAAAAAAACCACTCTGAAATAAGTATTATTCCCATCCTCACCTGACAGAAACTGAGACCTAGAGGAATTAAATAACACGGCCAAGGTCACGTAGCCTCTGGCATTCCAGAGGCAGCATCTATGATCACTGCCCAGCAAAGCCTCCAGCACAGCTTCCTGCAGAAGACAAGAAAGACAACCAAAGAGCATTTTTTTCCTTCAGAATTCACCAGCGAATGCACTGAATATATGTGGTGTCTCAAAAACCCTGAGGTATGTATGCACTATTACCCATTTTAGAGATGGAGAAAATGAGGTACAGGGAGGTTCTATAACTTGGCAGAAGGAGCAACACCAGGATTCCAAGTGAGGCAAGATAGCCCCAGGAACCACATCTGACCACTGCTTACTGCTGTTCTCTCAACTTCTCTGGGCCAAGCACTTGCACACACTCATGGCTTTAAATCTTCCTCATCTACGGGACTAGCTAGTTGAACTGGATCATCTCTAAGTTTCCTGGAGTTTGTTTTGTTTAGTTGTTTTGAGTGGGTCTCACTCTGTTGCCCAGGCTGAAGTACAGTGGAATAATCAGAGCTCACCACAGCCTCAACCTCCTGGGCTCAGGCTGTTCTCCTGTCTCAGTGTCCCAAGTAGCTGGGTCTACAGGCACGCACCACCATGCCTGGCTAATTTTTTTATTTTTCTTGTAGAGACAAGGTCATGCAATATTGCTTAGGCTGGTCTCAAGCAATCATTCCACCTTGGCCTCCCAAAGTATTGGGATTATAGGCATGAGTCACCACACCTGGCCTCCTTCCAGTTTTTAAGTGACACAATGCTTAATTCATCTGCAAAAGGTTTTTTGCCACAATGAAAACACTCAGGAAAGAGTTTTTCAGTAGTCCTGCTTTGTTCCCAAGGGAGGGAAATGTACTGGTAATAATGTTAATATACTTTTAGAACTAAAGCTCGTCTTTTCCTTTTTTTTTTAAAATCCCATTCAGAGTGGATCAAAAAGGCTCTTCTTTTTATAATTCAGTGTAAAAGAAAAAATTTTAATCACAAGTTTTCATATTGAAAAATAGTTAACTATTTCATAAGAACAATGGAAATTTTATAAAAACCAAAAAGCTATAAGATACTATTCTTTTTCCATTATACCTCTGTAGTCTGGATATCTTCTTTGCTGGAAGCAATGGTCTTCAAAGTTTAGTCTGCAATCCACCATTCATATGTGTTTCATTAATGCACATGCCTATCATTAATATCTCTTATTAAATACAGTGATTGGGTGGAGTGGAGTAATTGTCTTGCACAATGTTTGCAAACCCATCTGTATTCATTGCCAGCATTTAAAGATGGATTTCACATAAAAAATCTTAATTCCTAGCTTCTCCCTCAAACAATAATCAAAGTATCTGCCAACAAAAGGCCTGCACTACAACATGGCAACACTGGGTATCAGCTGCCTTTCTGTGTGTATTTTTAATTTTTTGTAGAGACGAGGTCTCGCTATGTTGCCCAGACAGCTGTCTTTTTAAATGACACTAAGACTCTCCAGTTTCAGTTTCCACTATTCCCCACTGAGTTGAACTTAACTCATACACTGTGTCTTGACAGCATCTGAGTTGAAGACCCTTTGGCCACAGGCTCCCCTGTGTGAGCATTTCTACTCTACACACCCAAGATGGAATTGCCTCACCAAACTTGCTGTATATAAAAGGCCTGCCTCCAGTAAAACTAAAAACTACACCTACAGAACTGAAACCCCCAAAGGAACCCCCCTTTAAAAGCCTGATACTTTTTTAAAACTCCACAGTCCTCACAGTGCTAGTTATTTCATTAACATTGCCCAATGAGTTCCCAGCCTCAGCAACACATTAGCATCAACTTTGAAGGTTAAGAACAGATGCTCCAACCAGACTACTCCAGGCTCTCTACACTGCAAGCTCTGGGCGTGAAGCCCCCGCATCCTTATTTTCTCCGCTTCTCCCAAGCGATTCTGATGACAATTCGTGTTGAAAACGACCAGTGTAAACGCTACTGAGATATAGGGTGTGAGTTATACAAATCCGTAAGACTGATTTTTCACAAGCCACAGATGATAATCATTTGCATTACTATACGAAATAAGCCAGGCACAATGGCTCATGCCTTAATCCCAGCACTTTGGGAAGCTGAGGCAAGAGGATTGCCTGAGCCCAGGGGTTCGAGACTAGCCTGGGCAACATGGCAAGACCTTGTCTCTACAAAAAAATTGCCAGGCGTGGTAGCTCACACCTGTACTCCCAGCAACCTGGAAGGCTGAGGTGGAAGAAACACCTGAGCCCAGCAGGTGGAGGCTGCAGTAGCCATAAGCATGCCACTGCACTCCAGTCTAGATGACAGAGTGAGACTCCGACTCAAAGAAAAAAAAAATACACATCAGATATATGACACTTAAGGTGTCATCATCTTTCTAGGGACTGACAATACATGATTCCTTTATTTTGTAATCTGAAGTCAAGTGCACATATAACTCAACATCTCTTGACCAGGTTTTTTGCTGGATGTCTGCATATTTTAACAGCAAATATTTTGGTGTGGGCCCCTGCAAGTGCTGAAGTGAAGCCAACATTTAAAAGCAAGTTTCCAATCTGGGCAGAAGATTGAGACACATTCATTTAAATCACACATCATCAACCATTTGGTTGAGTTGGTGCCAACCTTCAGATGTCTAGTGTCAGAAAGATCTTATTCAAAGATGCACCCGGCATCTCTTTAAAATCTAAACTATCTATGGGTTTCACGAAAGCCATAAAACACCTGCGTGACATTTGCGAAGACCTGAAAATAATTCTCAACCCTCAGACCACCAGTCTGTCAGATTCTCAGGTCAAGGGACAAGAGCCCAATGAGGAAGGGAGAGAAGCCTAGGAAAAGTCATCAGGAATTACTGAGGCAATGACTTCCTATTATGTGTACTTAGCTTGGGTTTACAAAGAAAGTTCAGAAATCCCATTTTCTTCATTCAATGTTTGATATCTGAGGAAGCATGGGCATAATGTATGTTTATTTATGCTTATTACCATGGTGTTCAATTTACTTAACAGTAAACTGTACAAATATGTTTTTACAGATTTCCCTGCATTTGCCATTACTTCCATAACTATGCCATATATGGAAAATCAGGCAGCTAAATTAGCATTCGAGAGCTCTCACTAAATGAGCTAGGTAAGAAAAAGGGTGCTTCATGGTAAGCCCAGATGTGCCCCTGCACCAGCTGTTTAAGGTGTAGTGATGGAGTGATGTGACCTGAAGTGTGCTCTCTCTGTGGACGCCGCCAGGGATGTGTTCAGTGGGCGGGCTCTACACATATGTCAAGAGCACTGAGGGTGTTCAGTTTTTAATTCACAATGTTTATAGCTGGGTTCTGTCATGTATCATTGGTCCAAAGAAAGGATTAAAGTACATGAGCTGGGCACAGTGGCTCATACCGGCAATCCCAGTTACTAGAGAGGCTAAGGCAGGAGGCTTTCTTGAGCCCAGGAGTTAAAAACCAGTCTGGGCCACATAGCAAGACCCCTTTCTCAAAAAATAAAAGTACATGAACATAAAGACATAATTTCAATTTTGAAATTCTGGATTAAAAGAGAAGTTTAAGCTGGGCTCAGTGGCTCAGCCTGTAATCCCGCGCCTTTGGGAGGCTGAGGTGAGTGGATTGCCTGAGCCCGCGGGTTCGAGACCCGCCTGGGCAGCGAGACCTCATCTCTACAATAAAAAAAAAAAAAATCAGCTGGGAGTGGTAGCGCATGCCTGTAATTCCGGCTACTTGGAAGGCTGAGGCAGAAGGATCGCCGGAGCCTAGCAGGTCGAGGCTGTGGTGGCCGGGAGCGGCCACTGCACTCCAGTCTGGGTGACAGAGTGAGACTCCAACTCAAAAAAAAAAAAAAAAGAGACGTTTATGTGTATACATAGGGTTAGGTATTATGTTTTTCAGGAGGACCTGTCCCTAAATAAATAATTATCAGTGAGGGAGATGAAACGAGTTAGTATCTTTAGACAATTCAGTAATTACAACCATTTTAGAACTGCCAAATTATTGTTTTCATTGTTGTTATGGTGATGATGCGATGCTCATGGACCCTCTTATCCTGCATAAGTGTTTTCTTAAGAAGCCTTGAAACATTCTGAAACATCTACCAGACTGCCAGATCAAGATATTTCACCACCACTGAAATTCCAGTCTTTCTGTATATAAGACTTTTAAATGTGAAAGAGCATTTTATCACAAAGCAAACATGTTGTAAAAGATCACAGCTTATGCTGTAAAGAACAAGTATTGTGTATTTGCCCACCTGAGAGCAAAGACTGCCCCTCCTCATTTTACTAGCTGTGTACATTGGGCCAGTTATTGGGTAGGTGTCCTGATCTCCCCACCACTCTCAATCCCCCCTCCAGCCGTGTCAAATGGGACGAGTATTTCATAATGCATATTTAAGCAACTAGCCAGGAGGTGCTTACTAAATACTAGTTGTTGTTACTATCCTATACAAATAAGACTGTCAGAGCCACCCAAGTTTGAAAAGCTGAAGGTAATGGGATCAGGATTCAAAATCCACTTCTGCCTAGCTTCACATTCTAAGCTACTCCCCCTCCCGGCCTTCCTCCTTTATACCAAATACCCCTGGCAAAGATGATGTGGGAAGAAGCAAGATACACTTTTATCCTAGCATTGTTTAGATTATTTAGGCCCTGGAATGTTCTAGGCAACCAATCATTGTAGGTAGAGCAAGAAATAATTCGACTAAATTTTATAATCTCTTCATCCTGGAAAAGGACTAAGTTAGATTCCCAAGCGTAAAAATAAAAAAATAAAAAAATAAATTTGCTTTTTAAATCTCCTTTTAAAAAGAGGGGGAGGGGGTCTTCAAATTCCCTTGATATGAACCACCCTGGAGTTATTGCATAACTGGTATCTGTGTATATGCCATAAACATACAAACACATAAATATATATCCCTCATATACGCACACCTACAGAAACTGGTTTCACAGCCCAAAGTACTTTTAAATTTTTTATTTTCATTCCACTTCTGAAAACACTTGCTGAGGAAGAGAATAGGAAGACGACAAGATCCTGTCTGAGTTTCTTGGGGAGGAAACACAGCATATGGTGGTGACCACATCGTTCAGAGTACACCCACACTGGTGCAGCCGTGGACAGGCATCAGAGGACAAAGAGGGAAAAACTTGTTATAATAATGATATTTATTGAGATAGAGGAGGCTTTCTGTCCTGAAAGAAAATAGTTGTTTTATAATCTTACCAAAACAAACAAACGTTCTAGGTCATATCTCACTGGATGCTGTATTTAACTAACATGGTCACATATTTAACTCCAAACTGGAAGACAGTACTTATAGGATGTGGGTGATATCTACTTCATAGGATTACTGTATAGGTAAAAGAAATACTGTATGAAAATCATTCCATACAGGCTCTGGCACATAGGAATGATTTCCTATTTGGGAATCCAAGGAATGGACCCAAGTTTTGTGGGGCTTGCAACTTCAGATCCTTCTTATGAAAAAAAAAAAAAAGCAATGTTACGAATACAAACTGCTTAAAAAAGTGATTATTTATTTACATTAAGAAATCACAACAAAACACAAAATTTTATAAGCTGACAGTACCAAAACATCATAAAATCAAAATCCCAGGAAAGAACCTAGTACATATAATGATTAACTGTCTGACACACTGCTATAAATACTTTTTTGGGCTGCACACTCTGATGAATTCTCTTATATGATTATTTATACTAATATCATTTTCTATAGGGCAAAAAAATCCATCAGACTTCTCTCAAGCATGGATGCTTAAAATTTAGTTTTAATTATTAATAATTCAGAAAAGTGACTTTTAGCCTTTAGTTCTTTATTGGTAATGCCATATAAATTTCTAGGACTATCAAATCTGTAAACATCTCTATTAATTTCCTTTCGCATATGAGCCATAAAAATCCAGGACACTTTGAGTTTTCTTGTACACTGTCTAACCTTAAACTTTATTTGTATTGATGATGATATTCATTAACCAGTTTGTTAGCATTTTTTGGTATCATGTATATTCATGTCAAATGAACAGGAAACTTAAACACAGAATCCCCACGAAATATGGTGCATGTATAATTGTATACTTGCATTAGTGAGTATATTCCTAATAGAGGAGAACCTCCACACTGACTACACTTGGATGAGAATGGAATCCTCCACGTACACTTTCACACATCTAACAAGTGGAAGAATATTCCGCAGACTAGCCTATGGCTCCATACACTTCAAAACATATTCCCGGCAGTAGATGTATGTGTTAATGCTGTGATGCTCCCTGTGGTCCTCCCCTTGGTGTAAAGACCCCAGGTGAGCTGGCACAGTGGATGGTGCTCCTGGAAAGCAACTCTTCCACAAGGACAGCTAATGAACTGTACACATACGTCCCACTAAACCCAAACAACATGTGTCCTCAATTCGACTTCCCCTTAGCTGTATGGCAAAAATACTTTCAACTTCAATGTCATCAACCCAAAGAGAAATGTGACAGAAGGGAAGTCAGAGAGGAAAAGAAAAACATTAAGTGATTGCTGTTAAAATCTTACTTCTTCCAATTTTACAAGTTATGATCCAGTAAACACATTACTACATACACTTTCCTGGCTCCTCCAGGGCCTTGGAAAGTGCTGGGTGAGCCCTAGAAACATATCCCAAAATGGCACAAAATGTGTTATACAAGTAAGGGGCCCTGGGGCTGGAGCTTCATTAGCTTAACAATAAATCTGCCTCTGTGGTCCCTATTATTATTCATCACTTATCTCAGTCTGTACATGTCTGGTCTCTCCAAATACATTTCAAATCCTTGGAGACAGGAAGCACTGTCTTAAGGATTAGCATATAGGAAATACTAAAAAATGTGTGGTAGTCTTCACTATCCATAGTGATCTTGGGAGAGAGAAAATGTATAATATAAATGTATGTGTATAAACACAAACACACACACACACACACACACACACACACACACACACATATACACACATACATATAAATACATATTCCGGGTGCGGTGGCTCAAGTCTGCAATCCCAGCACTTTTGGGAGGCCAAGGCAAGAGGATTGCCTGAGCTCAGGGGTTCGAGATCAGCCTGGGCAATCTGGTGAGACCTCGTCTCTACAATAACTAAAAAAAAAAAAAAAAGCCGGCCGTGGTAGTGTGCACCTATAGTTCCAGCTACTTGGAAGGCTGAGGTGGAAGGATTGCCTGGAGCCCAGAAGGTTGAGGCTGTGGTGGCCATTAGTATGCCACTGCACTCTAGCCTGAGCAACAGAGTGAGACTCCAACTCAAAAAAAAAAAATTTAAAAATAAATAAATACACATATAGATATATATACACATATATACACAGTTTGTATATACATATGCTATATTATTTATATGTATTATACTATATATGCCATTTATACATACATTATATATTTGTGTGTGTGTGTGTGTGTGTGTGTGTGTGTGTATCTATCTATCTATCTATCTATATATATCTCAAACATATACATATATATACATCCAAAGAAAACTGGGTTTTCAATGTTAATAACGTGGTAGTCAGACCTTGACCCTTTAAGAAGGTCTGTCTCAGTAGCAAGTCACCATTGTACCCTGGCGGACAATAAATAGTGCTTCCTTTAGGAGGCCAGTGGTGAGCCAGGCAAGGGATACTGGCCATCAGGAGACTGTCAATGTTCTCTAGTGCTAGGCAGAGGGTATATCATTAATGACCCAAAGAGTCCCTTTGACTCCTGCCAACGTGGAGACAGTTACTGGAAAGACTTCATCCTTAAAGAGAACATCCATTAATCTGGCCCCCGCTTACAGCTGGCCTTAAAAAAAAAAATGGTCAGTGAAAACTACTGCAACATTCCAGGACTTGATGCAAAAGGGAAAGTATAATTTCCTTGAAATTGATCTAGCATATTCAGTGAAAGGCAATTTTGAAAACTACATACGTAATAAACTAATTTGGAGTTTCTGCTTTTCAGATTCTCAGTAAAGGACATTTTCCATCCAACATTTTAACCAGGTCAAAAAGGAATAAATCTGTTTCCTGGTCTTGAAACATTATGTGCATCTGCAACCCAGCAAGTATGTTTTTAGTACCCAGGATATGACTGTGCTGTCAAGATCTGAAGGTAGGGGTAAGGATAGGGTGGGGAGAGAAATACAGGGAAATGTGGGGTAAGTACATTTCTTGCCCTGGAAGCAAAAAATCAGAAAAGGAGGGTTTTTCAGGAATTCAGAAGTACTGTCTCCTGTCTCTGACTCAGTCTACAACACAGGCCTCTGGCTTCCAAACAGTCCTAGGGAAGCCCTCTCATCAAGTGTCACCAGCCTGCACCAGCCTTGGGGCATCCTGTCATCTCTAGGAAGAATCGGTGTTCTGAAAACAGCTGTCAGTTTGCATATCTAGAACTGCCAAGGTAGAAGATGTCCCCAAAATATATGAACTCTAAAGGAAACCATTTTTCTAAAGAATACGGAGGTTTTCGTCAACCCAATCAGTTAAAGGTAGAGTTTTGGTGTCTACATTTCAGCTGAATGTCAGAAAAAGTGTATACTAGAGGAAAACAACCAGAAACTTGTGAAACTAGAGACAAGATGTTCAGTAATGATGTTTCATAAAAGATGATTTGACGGTTTACAGGTGGGCAGCAGGCAAAAAGGAAAAACTAGTGAAGATAGTGTTTTGGAGACTGCTGGGAAATTATAGATTTAGGGTCCCCTTATACCATGAAGGGGCTGTATGTGTGTCTGCACAAGCATTCAAAACCTCCCCTGGCACTATAACTGGAGGATTCTTGAGATCCATGGGAAGGAGTCATGGGGATCTTGCCACCAAGCCACAGGGAGCAGGCAAAGAGCAGGGCAAGCAGCAACAAGCCTTTCATTCATTCATGTAGTCATTCAGTTATTCCCTCTCCCTAAAGGAAATGTCCTCAGGGGAATGCAACCACAGGCCCAAGGCACAGTGCTTCTTTCTAGTCCTGGGTTTTTTTCAAATAAATCTAGGCCACAAGGCAGGGCCACGTCAGAAGCCGCTGGCCTTGACGACACTTTCCAAGTCCACAATGGCAAATGCCTGTGCCAGCGTCTGAAGTGCCTCTGGCCACACAGAAGAGAAAGTAGCCAGAGGCCACAATGCCAGCGCTGGACTGTGGAGGGGTCTCCTATTTCCTAATCTCAATCTTTCCCAGGTTTGACAGGCTGATTTCACGGTCGTAAAATGCCCAAAGCAGCACCACAAGAAGGTGGATACAATCTATATTATGTTAACCTCAAATGCAGATTTTCACAGTATGATTACAAACATTTAAATGGCAAGAAATTGGATGATGTAGATAATTTAATATTGTCAATGTCCTTTACACATACTATCTCCATATCCATGAGGTAGATGCTGTTATTATCCTCATTTCACAGAGAGCCACAGTGTGATTAAGTAATTTGTCCATGGTCACAGGGCTGACAAGTGGCAGAGGTTTACGTTCAACCCCAAGCAGGCTGGGTTCATTGTGCTGCTTCTCAGATGATCCTCATCTCAAGGGTTCAGAGTTCAGAGTTACTTTCTAAAGAAGGAAACACAGACCAAGTGTGTGAGGGGATGTGGGAAAGGTACTGTCAAGTTCTTCACCTATCTGGCAATTTGGCACAGACTCAGCTATGCATACCTCTCTGGAATTCACGTCCCTTACCTGCCATGAAAACTCAGGCAACTTACATAACTTATCTGTTCCTCAGTTTGCTCACCTATAAAATGGGGATAATAAGGGCCTACAGTATACTGTGAAGCCTATTTAGTATACCACAGTGCTTCTTTGAGAAGGTAATGCAAATGGTTGCTCAACCATCTTTGGAGACAAATTCTATATTATTGATAGTAAGTACCCTTTATTTTTCTTTCCGGAAACTTTGACCTTTATTATTTAGATGGCTTATAAGTCCACCTGGGTTTTGGAGATGAGGAAACTCACAAGAAACCTACTGACATTTGGGGTCAAGAACCACCAAGTCACAGAATCCAAGACACTTTGAGTTGGTGAGACTCCATCCCTTAAAGGAGCCCCTGCAGGAAAATCTGCATCAACAATAGAAAAGCTGAGGCTCCTAACATCTGAGGAAAGTTCTAAATGACTGAGAGTTCCATGCCATCACAAGATCAACTGAATTGGGTCAGAATTCTGTGTTTCTGTTCAAGAGGTCCTGTCCTGCCTTGGGGTATTTGCACTGTCAGTTCCTCGCCAACAGCCACCCAACTGTTCCCTGGGGATGTCTTCATGGCTAACTCTCACCATCCTTCAAGGTGTTCATTCCCCTAACAGCTTCTCAGTGAGGCCCATCCAGGCCAACCTATTTAAAATTCCAACACTTTCTCCTTCCAAGCCACCTAGCCCTGCTTGAACTTTGCTGTGTCACTAACCACCTTTCAACAGACTATCATTTACTTCAATTGTTTATCATCCACCAGCCTCCATTAGAATGCAAACTCCCTAAAGGTTGGGATCTTTATTTTATTCACCAAGTGCCTAGAATTGTGCCTGGCTATTACATAACTAAATTCAAAAATGTAGAGGTACTTTTACAAATGCACCAAGTAATCAAATAAGTTAAGAGTGATCCAACAGTTGTCTTTCTGAGACCAAAACCAACCGATTTCATAGTACTGGGATGCAGGGTAAGAGTAGGCATTTTACGAGTATAGGGCATGACCTTCACTGCTAAATTTAGTACTTCTAGTATATCAGATTCCTAGTGACCGGTTTAACTTCACCTATCTAACATGTTTGCACCAATGTTTCTACAAACTCAAGCATCTAATTCACAATAAGAAGCAAACAAGCTCCCACCAGCTTCCCATCTCCAGGAAACAGAGCCAGGGCTATGAATGAACTGATGGCAAAGTTGATGGAGAAGCACTTCCCTGTGGCAGGGCTGTGGGATTTCTAGGCAACTGAAGTAGGGGGTGGGAGTGGGGTTAGCTGGGATACTCGGCTTGTGCACTGAGACAGGTGCTTCAGTACTGACCCAGTAGTGAAATGCAAGGAAGAACACAGTAACACAGGTATAGCACTCTTCCAGGAGGAGGAAAACTACACAGAGGATGGTGAAAACTACACTTCCCTTGGCTCTAAAATTCTTGTTCTTTATGCAGAGAGGAAAATGGCCAAAAACAAGAGCTAAGTGCACATGTCTAAAGTGACAGAGACAGTTACTCTTAACTTAATGCACTTAATTCATCTGAACTAAACACAATACTTCTATAACGAAAACTATGTGCCTTGAAAAATCCGCCAAGCAAGAAACATGCCATATACCCATAAATGTGCATTCCATCACTGCTTAAGGGTTCTGACTAGGATAAATGGTAATAACCCAGACAGGTCCCCAAAACGGAACTCTCACCTAAGCATATCTAACACTCTTATGATTGCTCAAAAACAAGATCCCTGAACAAATTAAAGGCAAAATGGAATACATCTCTTAGTCTTTTCATGAATCTTTTAATGTGGCCGGCCACTTGCTAAGGCATGACATCAGTAAGTCAATCATTAAAAATAACCACATAAGCCGGGCTCGGTGGCTCAGCCTGTAATCCCGCGCCTTTGGGAGGCTGAGGTGAGTGGATTGCCTGAGCCCGCGGGTTCGAGACCCACCTGGGCAACGAGACCTCATCTCTACAATAAATCAAAAAATCAGCTGGGCGTGGTAGCGCATGCCTGTAATTCTGGCTACTTGGAAGGCTGAGGCGGAAGGATCGCCGGAGCCCAGCAGGCGAGGCTGCGGTGGCCGGGAGCGGCCACTGCACTCCAGTCTGGGCGACAGAGTGAGATTCCAACTCAAAAAAAAACAAAACAAAAAAAAAACCACATAATTGTCTCCAAAAAGTTATGAACTAAATCACAAACAATAAATATCACATAATACATACATGGAATTTTCACTAAATGCTTTGTCTAATACATTTTCACTCATGTCTCTTCATCATAAGTATATTTACATGCCACTACCTACTAATCAGGATGTTTTTATTCTTAAGATCAATTTTCTTTTTCCTGCGTATAGCGCTACCTTTGAAAGTAAAAGAACTCTTTTCAGCTGAGGTACATGATAACCTCTTCATCTTCGAACTTTCAAGTGTTTGTTCATTTTAACATGCACTTTTCATAAAGTTTGCTGATTCAAAGTATTTCCAAAGTACAGTAACTGTTAGTTCTGCCACACAGTTTGCCTAAGTCATTGTTGTTGCTATATACTTAATTTTTCAATATTTTCACTATTAAAAATATTAACTCTTTGGGGATGAGATATCATTAGTTAAAAGTGGAGTTGTAGAAAATTTATGAAGCCCTTAATCCTCTTTAAAAATGTTTGCAAAATATTAAGTTCTACAAACTTAAAAAAAGCTCATGTTCCACCAAGCTGGTTTAGTCATCTAATTGACTACAAACTAAATCCATACACAAAAGATAACTGTCTTTAACACATTTTAATAAATATAATTTATAGTTTCTTCTAACCAGCTACTCTAAGTAGGCAGGCAAGAGCATAAAATTATTACTTGGCTTACATAAATTATAGTTTATTCTGAAGTGACTCTTAGGGATATGCAATGACAGCCTTGCCTAGGTCAAGAGATATTTATTTATATTACTTATATAATACACAGTTATTTTTATTATTATTTATGCTTATTATTTTCTACTTATTATTGGGAATAAAGGGAGGAACTTGAACTAACAAAATTTCTACTGGAACTCTGCAATCCTGGAGTTTCAGTTTTATTTTAAACTAGCCATCATGAAAAAGCTGATTTATACTTTCAAGCACTTTCAGTTATGACCGTTCCATCATGATATGAATCAGCAAATTTGTTACTCCATTAAACTGCGTTTAAGACTACCAAAACTTGCCTGGCTCTTCTGTCACACCTTTATCAGAGGAAATGGGAAAAGCTATTACATGGATGTTTCAAAACTTTAAAGGTTTCAAAACCTGGACAATTACTCATCAGATTCTCTTCTGAAAGATATTTTGTAGACATTTTCCATGATTATTTCCTATTCCAGATGGCCCATCAAATCTCCTTCTGAACAGGCATCCAACACTTATGAAGCACCCACTATGTGCAAAGAGATAGCATTCTACCACGCAAAGGAGCATAAAGGGTCTGCCTCATTTTATTTGTGCATAAATACACAGCAGTCGTGATTTATTCTCTCAACTTTGTAGAAACGTGAGCTGCATCCACATGGCTGACTCCATGGCATTCATTTGGACTTCCTGGAGGCAATTTACAGGTTCTCTGGATTAGGCAACCCCACTGAGATATCTCGAGGCCCCTGCACCCTCTAGCCCACGCAGGACAAGTCGCGGCCACACCTTCCGCAGGTGGCTGGATCGCCGGAGCCTGATGAACCCGACCCACCTCCCTTCGCAGGGGCTCCGTATGGAAGTGTGCAAATATGTGCAAGGGCTTCTGCGAATCAGAGGACTTGTTGAAAGGTCCCGGGGTCCTGGGCGTAAGGGGAAAGCCAGCCACTCCGCGGGCGTCCCCTCCCCCGCGTCCCCCGGGACCCCGCGCCCTGGGCGCTGCGCAGGCCGCCGCCGATCCCAGGGCGCAGCCGGCGCACCTCGGGCCTAGCACCATTTGAAAGGCAAATCGCAGGGCCGGGGCTCATTTAAATACCCGGCCGCGGGCCCTGGGGGACGGCCCTCCGGCGGGAGCAGCCGCACGGGCCTCCAGGGCGGACCAGCCCCGGGGCGCTGGGCGCGGCCCGCGGGCGCACCCGGGACCTCAGCCCGCAGCGTCCCGGCGTCCGCGCCAGGCCGGGGCAGGGGAGGGCCCCCGGCGCCCCCGGCCCCGCGCCCCGCCCCGCTGCCCCCCGGGGAGAGGGCGCGCGCCCGTCCCCGCCCGCGGCCGCGGACTCCGGCCCCCTCCCGACGCACCACACCTAGCAACCGGCGCTGACAGGACGCAGTGGCGGCGGCGGCGGGAGGAGGAAGCGGAATGGCTGCCGCGGTGGAGCCACCCCCGCCCCCCCGCTCCCACCTCCCTGCGGCTGCAGCCGCCGCCGAGCCCTGACAGCTCCAGCCGGGGCGGAAGCGGCAGGCGGCGTGCAGCGCCCTCCCCCCGGCGTCCCCTGCGCCTCGGGCCGCTGCGACCACCCGGGCCAACTAACTCCGCGCCCCTGACCAGCGCCCGCCCGCCGCGCCCTCCGCCCCGCGCCCCTTCGCCGGCGCTCAGCCCCGCCGCCGCATCCCCCCGCCGCCCCGCCGCGGCGCACCCCCACTCCCACCACTTCGCAGCCCGCGTGCACGCCCCCCGGAATCCCCCAGCCCGCCTGCCTGCGGCACCTCGGGGCGCCCGCCCCCTCCCCCACCCACGCCCCGCTCCCCGCCCCCCCACCCCGCCCCGGCACCTCGCGCCTCCGCATCCCGCCACCCCCACCCCCGGGGCTCGCACACACCCTCCCGGCTCCGCCGCCGCCTCCCTCCCTCCCGGCCACCCCTGGCCATTCTGGGGCTCCTCGCCCGAGCAGAGTTTCCGCGCGCCCGGCACCCCCGCCCACCCCCGGGCCATTTACCGATGTGGTTGTCCTCGATGTGCTCGATGAGGTCTGCCAGGGTGGGGAAGTGCAGTCCGCAGCCCCCGAATCGGCAGGTATTGGAGAAGAAGGAGGCGGCGGCGATGCCTGTCATGGTGCTACATCGAGAGCCCCCCTGGTGTCGGCTCTGCGAGCGCCGGGCGGGCGGAGGGAGGGAGGGAGGCCGGGTGGGGTGAGGAGAGGAGGGGCTGGGGGAGGGGGAGAGAGGCGGGGTGAGGGGAGCGGAGAGGACGGGACGGAGGGAGAGGGGCTAGAGAGATGGAAGGAGAGCAAGGAGCCACCGGGGGGCAGAGGGGAGGCGGCGGCGGCGGCGGCGGCGGCGTCGGGAGCGGCGGGGGAGGGCGGGGGTGGGGGTGGGGGTGGGGGTGAGGCCGCCGCAGCTGGGAGGAGGGACCAGGGCGTGCGGCTACAGCTGTGCGGCCCCAACCTCCGCTCCCGGACCCAGGCCTCACCTGCGAGCTCCCGCCACCAACTTTACCGCACTCGGCCTGCCCTTTGCAGTTTGCATTACAAGCAATCTGTTTGGAACCTCCTTGGTTATGTATATTACAGTCTTAATATATACACATCTATTAATTACATATATGTCCACGCGATGAGAACTCAGGGAGTTACCCAGGCCCCTCTCAGGAACATTATTTGCACTTGGCCACCTGTCTAGGTGTGACACTGACATTCACCGGGGACCCAGGAAAGGTAATTGTGTGCACCTTATTCTTTAAACCTTCTTAAAAAAAAAGTCTATATTCTCTTGAGGTTTGTACTAACTAATTGATTTTAATGAAGCTTCCCTCTAGGCCAGAAGAAAATCTTAGCTTTATTTAAATTTCAAAATAGAGTGCTTGGTTGTCAAGTGCATTTGCCTGTGTTTTACATATGTACCACTTTTGTTATGTTCCCTGCTCCTTTTGGGAAAACAAAAACTAAAATAATTTTATTATCCCAAAGTACAGAACCCCACTGCACACACAACACCATCTCAAGTCTGGTAATAAATCCATCTTTGTGTTTCTGCCATAGCAGAAAGGACAGTGCATTGGTTAGGGCAGAAGGAGTGGAAACAAAGTCAAGGGACACATTTACTCTTCATTTAAAAGTGAAACAAGCCGGGCTCGGAGGCTCAGCCTGTAATCCCGCGCCTTTGGGAGGCTGAGGTGAGTGGATTGCCTGCCGGCGGGTTCGAGACCCGCCTGGGCAGCGAGACCTCATCTCTACAATAAATCAAAAAATCAGCCGGGCGTGGTAGCGCATGCCTGTAATTCCGGCTACTTGGAAGGCTGAAGCGGAAGGATTGCCGGAGCCCAGCAGGTCGAGGCGCGGTGGCCGGAAGCGGCCACTGCACTCCAGTTTGGGCGACCAAGTGAGACTCCAACTCAAAAAAATAAATAAATAAAAATAAAAGTGAAACAATTCGTCCAGTCAATCAAGATTACACTGTCCTATGAGCATTTAAACCATAACGTTAACTAGTTAAGCACTTAGGTTGAATCTGGTAGCTTCCCTGAAATCCAGCATTTTACTAAGAATGTCCTTCTTGTCCTCAGCCACCCCCATTTGCAGTCATTTTTTTACCTGTAAAGTGTATGTTCTCTAGTAGCACTTTTCTAGGTGCCTAAGAAACACTACCAGCAGTTTATGAACCAACAGTACATTTTTATTAATATATGCAAGCTGAATTTACCGTTTTTCCTCAGGGCAAATTTTACTTACCTCTGGTGCAGATACATGGAAATCTGTGCATTTCTGCCTTTCATATGAGATGCATGATCATGATCTTTTAGATCTGGAATATACTCTGGCTGTCAGACCCACTGATTTTGTAGATGTGGTAAACTAAGACCAGTGGCACCAGCAAGTTCTCCCCAAGTCCACACAGGCAATCTTCTCTCTAAATGCATCGTGCATTTAGTAAGGCATTGATAGACTAGATGGAAACTAGTATTCCTTCCTCCATAAACTACATGCATTTCTTGTGTTATTTCTAATTATAAGATAGCTAAGGCCTTTCATGTGTTCAGAGTAAAGGCACATATAGTGTTTCTGTAGCTGCAAAGTTTTACAATCTGACCATCACAGACTCCTTCACATGTGGCATTTTCTTCTCTTGCCCATCTCTTCTGTCCTCCAGCTCACAAGGTGATAAACTTGTGCTGAGATGAGATTTGGGTTGGGTGGGGCTGGAGCCTGGACAGCTGTGTCATGGAAGTTCAGTTTGGTGCCAAGAGTGGTAACCTGGGCCCAGTTGAAGGCTGAGGCAGGGCTCTGGTGGGCCTGATAATGAGCCAGGGACCTGGTTGGCGGGAGACTGAGGCCAAGGCCAGACAAGAGTCCAAAGAGCAGAAGTTAGAATTCTAGATCCTGAATTAGAATTTTGGCAGCTGTGTAGAGCATTCAGCTGCCCAGTCTGGGAAGGCCTTCAACTGAGAGCAGACAGAATAACTGGCAGACACACTCCACACTGAATGACATGGAAATGCAATGCAAAAACTTCAGCCAAAAAACAGGGTCAAAATGGCCTCCCCTAGAAAGGAGAGTTAGGCACCCCCACTATGCAGCATCTGGGGAGCACCAAGAGCTTTGAAGAAGTAGCAACTCTGCCCTCTGGAGAAAAAGCTGTCTGTGTAGAATTATTAACTCCAAAAAGAGTGTGAAGAGTCACCATGGTGGTTCAGGCAACAGCTCAGAGATGGAATGTGCCAGAAATGTGCAGGTGAAAGATGAAGGAAGTAAGGGGCTTGGGTTTCATAATGCATGACTCTCCACTACCTGCTATCAGTTTCACTGTGCCCTATGATAAAATCTTGGAAGCCCAAATTAAACAAATAATTTTTTTTCAATGCAGTGAGCCAGAATAGCTTACAAAATGAATAAGATTTTAATTTTTAAGACTTAAAATTATCTTCTGTAACTTGGATAGTTATTAATATTTTGTAAGGAATCAGTTTCTTTTGCCTGAAATAACCCACCCTACTACTTCATAATGATCGAAGGTTTGTTTATGTGACATTCTGCTCATACTATTAAAAACAAAAAAAATCCATGCACTCTTGGCATGGATTTCATATACGGTACATGATCATGATCTTTTCGATCTGGAAGATACTATGACTGTCAGACCCACTGATTTTGTAGATGTGGTAACTAAGGACAGTGGTACCAAGCAAGTTCTCCCCAAGTACACACAGGCAGTCTTCTGTCTATATTCATAGTGCATTCAGTAAGACATTGACAGACAATAAAGAGAAAGACAAAATATAGTAACCACAGGGAAAATTTTTAAAAATTGCTTTATAATGACATGCTTAACCCTTGTGTACTTACATTGTAAAATATTTGTTCCAAGGGTGTTTCTTGAGATAAAGTCAACATCTAGACTATAAAAATATATGAAACAAACACTTCAATTTATTATGTCCAAGAGGAAGGGGTAACTGATATACTTGTGTACTTGCAAAAAAACTTTTATCTGTCTGATTTGGGGAGTAAAAATGTTTCAGAGAAGAGGGACAGTGAAAGAACTGAGAAATCAGAAGGTTAGGATAGAAGATAGGGACTAGAAGCTTTGTATGAGTTTAAGAGCCTTTGCTTGGAAACCTCTGCCTCTCCCCGGAGCACAGTGCCTCTCAATGTGTAGGTCCAAACAAAGTATGGATGTATAGTGGCCTCAAAAGTATGGATGTATAGTGGCCTCATCGTATGGTACTTAACATACAAATGATTTGGGATCCAGTAACAATCTACCCAAATTCAGCATGCCCAGCGCCCTCCAGATGGGGCAGCCATGAGGGAGGTGTGAATCCACTGGTCTAACAGAGCCAACTGAAACCACCTAAGGATTCTGCTTCATACCACTTTCTGACTCTACATACAGGATTCGACTTATTTCAAGATACACTGGGTTTTTTTGGTTTTTGTTTATCATAGAGACAGGATCTTTCTATGTTACCCAAGCTGTTCTGGAACTTCTGGGCTCAAGCAGTCCTCCTGACTCTGCCTCCCAAAGTGCTGGGATTACAGGTGTGAGCCACCATACTTAGCCTTTTTTATTTTTTTAATTTTGGGGCCAAACTGATAATCAAAACCATGCACTTCGAGTGCCCTGTGTGGACATCTGTTAACATGCAAGAGGATCTGTATGAACACTGGATTCTGTCTTGAATCTAACTCTATACTGCCTTCAACTCTAGCTTTCTCTGGCTTTGTGGGTTGTTTTCCAGGTCCCGTTAAGGCATTTTTCAGGTTTACTAGATATAAACAGGCTCTTAAGTGGCTTGGGAGCTTTCTTTTTATTGCCACCACTATGTAGACTGGTTCATCATGATTCCAGGTCTTCAACTCATGCAAGTCTATAGCCACATGCAATGATGTCTGCTGCTCCCTGGCTCTTGAATGATGCTAAGGCTGCGTCTTCCACCAATAGCAACCCTGGCCTCAGCGGGATGTTTTCTGTAGGCCCCACCTTCTTCCAAGAATAACGATGTCTAGTCCAGATTTTCTTGTTTAGTATTTGTGCAACCAAGTCCTTAAGTTCTTTGTATTGATCTTATTCCAGTTTAGAAATGAATAATCTTTATTTGCTCTTTACTGATTAATTCTCATTTTGTCCCCCAGTCTGATTTTCCCTGGGATTAAGAATTGGCCTTGGAATAAGTAATGGGGTTCTCTTGTCAGTTACTACCAGTGACCAATCCTCATGAGCATAACTTCCAGTTCTCCACCTGGCTGCTTCTGCCCTACAAACTACATACATCACTATGGCATTTATTCTCCAGGTCCTCGCAGCTCTTTTCCAGAACTAAAGTAATAAAATACCAGCCAAAATGACTGCAGTTCTAATGGAGCATCCCAAGTTCATTCCCCAACTGTCACCCGCCACCCAGAGGATAACTCCAAACCCAGATATGATGGGAACCACTGTCCAACTGAGGTTTAGAATAAGGTTCAAAGGAGCAGCTAAGCAATCACTATTTCATGTGTTCCTTTAGCCTATCTCAATTGAGCATCTATTCAAGGCTCCTGTTACATGACTCCAGAAGGCTCTGTTTATATAGACAACTGTGTGAACGGTGACCCCAGGATTTGTGCAGCCCTGCAGTCCTGTTCCACTGCACAAGATGCGGGGGATACAATTTGAGTAAGGCACCTGGTGCTTTGCAAGATCCTCCTGAATCCATCCTAAGAGCCTGTGGGGGTGGCTCCATGGGACTCCCTGTTCTGTCCTCTTGACAACTCTGGTTTCTGTTGTTTCCCTCCTTTCCAGCTTCGGCTCACTTGGGTGATAACTTGTATTGCTGTTGACTGTAATGCAGCTACCAAGGCACATTTACTTGGTAAATGCTTGTAAAAAACTGAACAACCTTTTTGCCCAAACATGTGTTATTATTGCTTTCCCAGCAAGGCACAGCGTTGAGGATTTTTGTCCCTTCAAAGGCTGCTAGCACTTTTTTTGTCCTAGCTTGTTGAGGTTTCGCCAACTTACACGATTGCAGTTCATTTCCTCTAGGACTCAGGTATCAGGGGAGATTGACTGGAGGATACAATTGGGGACACTGCACCATGATTTCACCTGCCCTGCCCGAATCGGCTAGTGGTAACCTTTGCTATCAGAACAAGCTTCCTCCTCATCATGGACTTTCACAGTCAACCTCTGCAGAAAGAAGCCTCCCAGCCTTACCTCCTGCAGTTCCCCCATGTGTATTGACAGTTCAAGATGTGCCAAATTATTTTAGTTTTCAAAGTGCATTCACTTGTTCACACACAGGCCACTTGCCTTTCTTTGTACCTGCTGTGTAACCTGTCTGAAATATTCTTTTTCCCTCTTCCCCTTTCTTTCCATCAAATACACTTCCGTAACAGCTTGTCACTGCCTCCAGGAAACCTTTCCTATATCCTGCCTCCTCTTCCTTGTTTGCTAAGCTGGATGCTTATCCTCTGTGCTTCAGTCGAGTTCCCTCTGCAATAGTTTTATTTTATATTATTTTTATTTCTTTGGGGGGTGAGGTCTTGTTCTGCTACCCAGGGTGGAGTGCAGTGGTATGATCATAGCTCACTGTAACTGCAAATTCCTGGGCTCTGACTATCCTTCTACCTCTCCCTCCTGAGTAGCTGGGATTACAGATGTGTACCACCACACCTGGCTATTTTTTTATTTTTTATGTGTAGAGATAGGGTCTTGCTGTGTTGCCCAGGCTGGTCTTGAACTCATGACCTCAAGCAGTCCATCTGCCTCAGCCTCCCAAAGTGTTGGAATTATAGGTGTGAGCCGTCATGCCTGGCCAGTGTTCGATTTTGACTATTGGCTTACTGGTCTTCCTTCTCCTCTACATCAAGGGCTCCCAAACCTTTTTGATCAAGAATCCCATCAATAAGAAAATTGGACTCTTGATCTCATGAATATATATTATTTATAAATTATATACAGGTACTGCTTTTCAAATATAGTACCTATATTAGAAAACAAATCAGAGACTGGGTGCAGTGGCTCATGCCTATAATCCCAGCATTTTGGGAAGCCAAGGGGAGAGGATTGACTGAGCTCATGGGTTCAGGACCAGCCTGGGCAACTTGGTGAGACCTTGTCTCTACAATAAACCAAAAAATTAGCTGGGCTTGGTGGCACAAGCCTGTAGTTCCAGCTACTTGGAAGGCTGAGGCAGAAGGATCACCTGAGTCCAGCAGGTCAAGGCTGCGGTGGCTGTGAGCGTGCCACTGCACTCCAGCCTAGGTGACAGAGTGAGACTACAACTCAAAAAAAAAGAAAAGAAAAGAAAAATCAGATACTCTAAAAAGATGACTTTTTGGCAGGGTGCAGTGGCTTCACCTGTAATCATAGCATTCTGGGAGGCTAAGGTGGGAGGATTGCTTAAGCCTAGGAGTTTAAGACCAGCTAGGCAACGTAGTGAGATCTCGTTTCTAAAAAAAGAGCAGGAAGTTAGCCAAGCATAGTGGTGCATGCCTGTAGTCCTAGCTCCTTGGGAGGCTGAGGCAGAAGGATGACCTGAGCTCAGGAGGTTGAGGCTGTGGTGAGCTGGGATTGTGCCACTGCACTCCAGCCTAGATGACAGAGTGACACCCTAACTTAAAAAAATGACTTTTTAAAAACACAGAAATAGAAGGTCTAATATCTTCCTACCATACCACAGAGTATTGTCTGACGCACACCCAGAGGTGAATGCTTTCCTCCTGAAGCCCTCCTACAGCCTCCTTGAGAAAGAAGATTCTCTTTCATTGTGCCTGCACGCAGCGCCCAATAAAAGTCATATGGGAGTGTAACTCAGCACTGTGATAAAGCAGTGTGCTAAGACTTCAGTTTTCAATGTTATAGCAGTATCTAACAAGTTGTTACTTATGAAAGACAGTCTTCAATCATCTCTTAGCTTGGATAGATTATGACAGTTATCCCTTCCCATGATCATGGCCCACCTTTGATGAGATCTCTTTTAAGGTCTTAGCACAGTGTCACTTACGATGGCCCCATCACAGGCACTTCCAAAATGTTTGTCTCATTTGTTTTGATGGCACTAGTTTCCTAGTCTCTGCTGATGTAGACAAAGCTATTGAAATGGACAGAGATAAACAAGAGGGCATTCAGCCATGACATGAGATCTGACACTAGCTCTCCTTTACAAGCTAAGATACCTTTCCCTTTCACAGATGTTCACGTTCGTTATGATGATTATTTTAAGTAACTATGACTGCCATTCATTGAATGCTTACTATCATGTCAGGCATTGGACTAGATGCCTGTAAGGTAGACAGATGTTATTATGCCCAAACTATGGATGAGAAACAATAAGACTCAAGAAATAAGGTAACTTGCTGAGGCCCTTAAGGTAACTTGCTGAGGTCCTTAAACTCCTAGGCTCAGTTGCTGGAACTGGCAATACTCTCGGGTCCCCTCCCATTGTGGGAGCTTTTCTGTCCTCTCAATAAATCCTGCTTTCTCACTTTAAGTCAATAAATAAATACTTGCTGGAACTGGAATTTGAACTTGGGTCTGTCTCTCTAGGGTCCTGGCTCTTAACATGCTATCCATATTTGAATTTGTGGGTGATAGAATATTCTTCTCTCCTCTTGAATCTGGGGTATAAGGTGGCACTTTCCACAGGCAAGACCATGCTCACATATATCACAGACACTGAGATAGGACAAAGGCATCCAGCTTTGTCAAATGCACTTAGGAGAGAGCACTGAAAATCCAGGTGGGGGGCTTGGTGATGGAAAAGTTGTGAGGCCTCCAGCAGGTAGTGAAGCTCTTGGCTTATCTTTTCCTCATTCCTTCTCCTTTAGGAAGAACTTTCATCACTCTTGCCAAGCTTGCCTTCTAGTCTTAAGTACCTTATTTTAAAACTAAACTTTATAGAGAAGTAAGACTTTTAAAAGATAACCTCATTTTGCTCTTCAGCCAGCTCTTGACTGAATCTTCACTCTATGCCTTCCTACTATTGATTTTGGGGTGGAGTGAGGAACATAGGCATCACCTACCCTAAGGTCACCTGGGGAACACAGGCATCAACTACCCTAAGGTCACCTGGGGAACACAGGCATCACTTCCCCTAAGGTCACTTGGGAAACACAGACATCATCTACCCCAAGAAAAGGTGACTCTTTTTGCTTTCATCTTGCACTGTGTCCTGTAGTGACCATAATCATGTTGCCTTTCAGCCAATTGTTTGACTTCATCAGATTTTCTGTTGCAGTTTTAGTTCCCAGAGTCACAGAACAAACAGTCCTACTGAACACCATACCCACGGGCTCTGCAATTCAATCACTTCTTTTCTAGAGCCAGATCTATGTGGAGAATACTTTCTCCTTTCAGAAAATGGACCCAGATTCCAGTAATTACTCCAGGAAGGTCTTTTCCTTGGTTTTATGACTAAGTTTGCCTTTCTATAATTTTCATCCCATTATGTGTTTGCCAAGATAAATGATTCTCTCTTCCCTGTGTTGTCTTATATATTTAATGACTTTTCTTATCTTATGGGTCTCAAATGCAGAAGCCTTAAGGGCCAGTAAGGGGAGACAACGAGAGAAGAGGTGTGTGTGCACATGTATGCGTTGTGTGAATGGTGGGGAGTAGTGACAAGTTGGAGAGGACTGTTGCCTTAAAGCACTGGGAGATGTGGGTGTGGTGACTCAGGCCTGTAATTCTAGGACTTTGAGAGGCCAAAGCAAGATTTCTTGAGCCCAGGAGCCTGGATAACACAGCAAGACCTGTCTTTATAAAAAAAAATAAAATAAATTAGCCTGGCATGGTGACACACACCTGTAGTCCCAGCTACTTGGGGATGCTGAGGTAGGAGAATTGCCTGAGTCCAGGGGGTTGGGATTGTGGTGAGCCATGATCATGCCACTGCACAAGAAAAACAATGCCCAATGGCAGCCTACATCTAGCCCATGAGCCTACCAGTTTGCCACCTCTGTTTTTCCTTCCATGCCACAGTACAAAAATTATTTGACTTTTATTGCCACAACGGCCCAAGAATATCTGGATTAATTATTTCTCATCACCGTGAAATTAGATGTAGTCTAATACTTGGTGCAAACAATTCAAAAAGGGCCCTTTACACCTTAGTCAGATCTCTAAGATAATGAGCGACCCAGGGAATGGTCATATTGTTGATAAGGATTATCTTCCAGGTTCCATCACTTCTTAGTTCTCAGTATCTTCTCATATTCCCCAGTGAAGATCAGAGTCAGAAGACAGTTTTCAACAAACTGAGTACATGAGTACTCCAAATTTATCTCAAATGAGTCCAATGAAAGATTATGTTTTATAGGCTTTTCCAGCGTCCATCTATACTTTAATGTCATGAACAAAACCCTTCGGTTGGTAGGTTAAGGCTTCCCAGTCTTTGAGTGTCTCCTCTCCCATGTCTGCATGTCAAAATCACATTTCCTTGAAGTTATTACTTCTCTTTAAAAATGTATGCCGGGTTCGGTGGCTCAGCCTGTAATCCCGCGCCTTTGGGAGGCTAAGGTGAGTGAATTGCCTGAGCCCGCGGGTTCGAGACCCGCCTGGGCAATTTGGCGAGACCTCATCTCTACAATAAATCAAAAATTAGCCAGGCGTGGTAGCGCACGCCTATAGTTCCAGCTACTTGGAAGGCTGAGGTGGAAGGATCGCCGGAGCCCAACAGGTCGAGGGTGTGGTGGCCAGGAGCGGCCACTGCACTCCAGTCTCGGTGACAGAGTGAGACTCCAACTCAAAAAAAAAAAAAATGTATGTAGCATCTAACATTGCTGTTGGTTACAGTTGGTCTTTGTTGTCAGAGCCCACTCAATTCCCATTTCTTTCTTCTTTTCTCTTTCATCATTCACGCTTTCATCCTCTCCTTCCCCAGTCCTGTTCCCCCACCTTTCCCTACCTTGCCTCCCACTCACTACCCTTCTAGGATATACTTTCAGAATTTATTCTTGAATGGAGTCATAGCATGGAAAGTATTTAGTATTGTGTTTGAGAAAGTTGCACCAAAGAAGAGAATTTAGGAAAGCAAGAAACAGGAAGAAGTAAATTGGGAAAGAAAACAAACAAGACAGAAGCCAAGGTTGAGAGATCTTTCCTGTCGTCTCTCTCCTGTGCAACAAAATCCTGCAGTAAAGGAACCCTCCTTTCATACAACCCCTGCTCAGTCACTCATTCCTCTGATCATATTTGCATCTTATCTTTCTTATTCTGTACCATAGTCCAAAGGACTATTCATAGGAGAGATCTCCACAAAAATACAGAAAAAGACCTAGATCCTACTGCAGTTCTGTCACTTACACATCACTGACCTTGGGGAAGTCACCCAAGCTCTCTGAGATTCCCTTATCCACAAACTGGATATAACAGTACAATTTCTACTCTGCTTCCAGAGGTGAAATGAGATGCTGCATCAGAAAAAAAAATGGAAATTATAAAATGCTAATCAAAGATGAGTCATTATTATTATAATTAGTCCTGATCCTGTGCTACAATGCTATGACATGTGGTTATCTCTTCCAACGAAATTGTCTTGAATTTCTTGGAAAAGAGGGTGAATGTTACAGTCTGGTTCAGCAGTGTGACACAACTTTATGTTATAGGAAGTTGGCATTTAATATTGCCAAGGCCATGCGCTGTGGCATAAACCTGCAAGCAGCCAAGGCAGGAGGATCACTTGAGTCCAAGAGTTCAGCCTGGGCAAAATATTGAGACCCAGTCTCTAAAACTAAAAAAAAAAAAAAAGAAAGAAAAAAAAAGAAATTAAATATTGCCAACCATTGCTATTTCTTAGGAATCACAAGGGCATGAATCACTTTGGAGAATACCTTCTTTGTGTTTAGATAAGCCACATGAGTGGATCCTTTTTAGTGACATAGACACAGTAAGGCACCCATTATTCTGGAGGCTTGCAACAGGAGTTGGGCTTTCATTTGTTTTTTGGCTTTTTGGTTTGTTTTGCTTGACTAAGGCTTGAGGCTTCAGCATTGCAAGCGGATGAAGTCTTGCTGCCAACATGATTGGTTCAGAAGGTGAGTATGTGACCAGAATGTCCCATCATAGTTAATCTCTGAGCATTTATTCAATGGTTATCTAGAGAGAGGCTTGCTCTTTTTTTCTTACTTGAATAAGGAAGCACACAGCCCAGTTGATACTGGCAGACATCTTAAACATGGAGGACCTCTGCCTGAGGACAAAGTTCACTTGGCAGATTGCAGAGTTGAGAGATCTCAGAGAAACTGAACTGGAGCGTAGATAGAACTATACCTGAAGTCCATATTAGTCTTCACAGTTACATGAGCTAACGATTCACCTTTATTGTGTAAGCCAGTTTGTATTGGACTTGATGGTTCTAGATACTGATGGTGAAATCATCTTAACTGGCACAGTGTTCTGGAGAAGGGATGGGAAATTTTGCAGACTGCTCTAGGAGCTTATTGAGAAGAAGCTTCCCAAGTTGCCTGATTCTTCCAACCGGGGTTCATAGCTGTGAACTGGCCTCTGATGGGATGAGGTGGGCCCACCCAGGATGAGATGTTGGAGAGGACACTGTGGGAGGGAGGTGTCAACAACAAGGCCTGAGTTGTCACAGAGAAAGGAAGACTGAGTTGAGTCCTTGCAGGGGGTGTGGATAAAGCTGTGTCACTAAGTTGATGAACATGAGAATGGTCCATAAGTATGCCTATATTCAGTTTTCGTAAGTGCTGTCAAACCATTTTCAAAGTGGGCTTAGCAATTCACGTCCCCACCATCAGGGGTTCAGAGTGCCCAGAGCCTTTATTTTTACTTTATCCACAGGCTAATAAGCAAAGCGTTCTGGTTTTTCCAGAACACAGCAGTTTACAAAGAGCAAATATAAAAGTTGCTGCTAGAATAAGACACACCAAAAATGTACCTTATACACACACACACACACACACACACACACCATGCATAAGAATTCAAGACACATAGCAATTTGAGGTGACAGTTTAGAAGTAAATACATTTCAATTATTTTAAGTATTTATTTTAAAAATGCAAGAGTGACCCAAGTGCCTGAGTACCTGCTGGCTCTAAACTATCCTCTAGGAAAAAGGAATACCGCAGCACCCCATCAAAATGTCCCTTCCTAAAATAGCAGTAGTGTGGGGGAGAGGGAAGGGGAGGGAGTGTGTGCTGTGCATATGGGGCAGATGGTGAAGGGGTGGGAAATGGTAAGAAAGGTTGTTTTGTACCCAAGTAACAGCCAGTCAAAAACATCTCATTACACTGAGGTTGATTGCATATCGTGGTCTTCGTGATTGGTGCTGCAGCAGACATGAGAGTGCAGATCTCTCTTCCACATGCTGGTTTTACTTCCTTTGGATGTGTACCTAGTAGTGAGATTGCTGGATCATATGGTAGCTCTTTTTTAGTTTTTTGAGGAACATCCTTACTGTTTTCCAAAATGGCTGTTCTACTTCACGGTCCCACCGACAGTGTGTAAGAGTTCCCTTCACATTCATGCTAGCATTTATTGTTTTTTGTCTTTTTGATAATAGCCATTCTGATTGGAGCAAGATGATATATCACTGTGGTTTTGATTTGCATTTCCCTGATGATAAGTGATATTGAGTATTTTTCTCATAAATATCCATCAACAGATGACTGGATAAAGAAAATGATGAGCCAGGCAGCTCATGCCTGTAGTCCCAGCACTTTGGGAGGCCGAGGTGGGAGGATCACTTGAGGCCAGGAGATTAAAAACAGCCTGGATGACTTGGCAAGACCCTGCCTCTATAAAAACATATATATATATATATATATACATATATATATATATATATAATTTTTTTTAAAGATAATGTGGTGTACACACACACACACACACACACACACACACACACACATATTGGAAAACTATTCAGTTACAAACATTTGCAGCAGCATGGATGAACCTGGAGGGCATTTTGTTAGGTGTAATAAGCCAGTCCCAGAAGACAAATAGTGCAAGATCTCACTCATAAGTGGAATCTAAAGAAGTTGACTTCATAGATACAGAGAATGACAGTGGTTCCTAGACGCTGGGGAAAATTGAGGAGGGGAGGATAGGGTGGATTGGATCATCGGGTATGAAGTTCAAGTTTAAATAGGACCAATAAGTTCTGGTGTTCTACTGCACAGCAGGATGACTATGGTTAGCATCATTGTGTTGCATATCTCAAAATATCTAGAAGAAAACATATGTAAATGTTCTCACCACAAAGAAATGACAAATGTGTGAGGTGATAGATATGTTAAATAAATACCTTGATTTGATTTTTTACACAATATATGCATGTATTGAAACATCATGCTGTACCCCATAAATATGCACAAGTATTGTGTCAATTAAAAACAAAAAAATTTCCACTATGTTAAGTTATTCAATACATGTTGGGCCGGGTGTAGTGGCTCAAATCTATAATCCCAGTACTGTGGGAGGCCAAGGTGAGAGGATTGGCTGAGCCCATGGGTTTGAGACCAGCCTGGACAACTTGGTGAGACCTCATCTTTACAATAAATAAAAAAAATAAGCCAGGCATGATAGCACGCACCTGTAGTTCCAGCTACTTGGAAGGCTGAGGCAGAAGGATCACCTGAGCCCAGTAGGTCGAGGCTGTGGTGGCTGTGAGCAGCGTGCCACTGCACTCCAGCCTGGGCAACAGAGTGCGACTCTGATTCAAAAAAAATGTGTGTGTGTGTGTGGTGTGTGTGTGTGTGTGTGTGTGAGAAAACAAACTATAATTTTGTATAATTTCCATTCTTACTAGTTAATTTTTTATTAATTGTTGCTTAAAAGAATGCTTCAGTTATCTAAAAAAATCATTATGTTGGACTTTTAAATTTGTTTCTTTTCTTTATTTTTTAGAGACAAGGTCTTGCTTTGTCACCCAGGCTGAAGTGCAGCTGCACGATCATAGCTCACTAAAGCCTGGAACTCCTGGGATTAAGCAATCCTTCTGCCTTAGCCTTCTAAGTAGTTTATTCACAGGCAAAAGCCACCATGTCCATCTAATTTTTTTTTTTTTTTTTTTTTTTTTTTTAGAGATGGGGTCTTGCTATATTGCATAGACCTGTCTTGAGGTCCTGGTTTCAAGCAATCCTCCTACCTTGGCCTCCCAAAATGCTGGGATTACAGGCATGAGCTACTGTGCCCAGCCTACACTAGACTTAGTTAACCAGTGGCACCAGCTTTTTAAGCATGAAGGATTTACTTGAAGATGGAGGAGAGAGTTGATATAAGTTCATTTGCCTTAATATTCTCATTTAAATATGAATTAGCTGGAAAGCAAAACATGCAAAGTGGCAAAACTATGCATGTTCACGCAAATAGTGGCTAACATATTCCTATGCTGTCTTTCTTGGATTCTATCCTTGGAATAAAGGGTGGCAAACTCATGAAGTGGTTAATGTGTTCCTGGTAGCCATGTCTGTCACCTCCTATTGGGTAGGCTTGCATATATGGTAGATGAGTGATATTATCATCAGACAGTATTACCTGCCAGCCTTGTGACCTGTTCTGGCCATATGACATTTGGTCACTTTCAGCAACTCACATTTTTATCCATTCACAGACATCTTGTGGCAAAGACTTCTAGGTGCCTATCCAGTATTCTTGCTCCTTAGTAACAGATTTTGTCAGGGGAAGCAATGTGTCCAGATTGAATCCAACATTTCCCAGCCTTTCTTGCAGATAGGGGTAGAGATATGACTAAGTTCTGGTCATTGAAATATAAGTCGAAGTTGTTGAATGGGGCTCTTGGGAAAGTTTCTTAAAAAACATACTGACCCAACTGCTGGGCCCCGTTTTCACTTGGCCTGTCTTCTTTTCTGTTTCCAAGAGCACTATATGACAGCTGGAGCAACAGTGGCTATCTTATGAGCATGAGGATGAGAACCACTCACTAGGATGGTGAACTGGAACTGCCCCATCCATGCTGCACTGCCTGTCTACTTCTGGAATTCTCATTCTGTGAGAGAAAAATAAATTCCTATTTACTTAAAACACCGCTTCTCAGGTTTCTATTACTCATAGTTGAATGCAATCCTGGTATTCTAAATATTCATTCAATGTAATCCTCCATTTGCTTTGTTCAACATTTTGCAATTGACTTTGAACAGAAGCCTATACAACAGAAATGCATACAACTCATTCCGGCTCTCTGACCTAGATCACGAAAGACTAAGCTTTCAGGACTCTGCCAAGTCGAATTAGCTACTGTGGAACGAGGGGCTGGATGGCAGGGCAAGTCCTACTCCAAGGTAGTATTGGGAAGTCCACAGGCTGAATCAAAAGTTGAGGTCTGAGGATCACCGTTGGAAAGCTCTCTGCCTGTTGTCATAGCAAGAAGGTGACAGCCATGGCAATATGTTGGACAAAGTGGGGTGTGGTGGCTCATGCCTATAATCCCAACATTTTGGTAGGCCAAGGCCAGAGGATTGCTTGAACCCAGGAGTTCAAAGCCAGCCTAGGCAGCAAAGCAAAACCTCATCTCTACAAAAAAAAATCAAAAAATTACCCAGGCATGGTGGTGGGCGCCTGTAGTCCCAGCTACTTGGGGTGCTGAGGTAGAAGGATCACCTGAGCCCTGGAAGTAAAGGCTGCCATGAGCCGTGATCATCATGATCATGCCACTGCACTCCAGCCTGGGCAACAAAGTAAGACCCTGATGCAAAAAAAATATTTTAAAATAAATGAAAATACGTTGGAAATGTTATGAAACTTCCTCCTGCCTTTTACACTAGAGTCTTATAGGCCTACATGTTGAGTTCATCAAGCCCCCTGAATCCAAATGTCAAGATCTTCTGGCAGGTGTGGAGGATTCTGTCATCATCCCATAGACACTTTCTCACTGCGTCTACCTTTTTCACCCTGGCCTTGGACTAGGGATGGTTTTGCAGCCCTTCCCCCCCACCCTAACACCACCAGTGGGAAGACCAGCGCAGCTGTGAAGGGAGCAACAAAAATGCTCACTGTGGCAGACGTTATTCCCACCCCAGCTCCATTTCCCCCTTTTTAAATTTTGTTCCTCCACATCATCACTTGATTAGCCTAAGTAAAGTGTTTACCCATAGAAAATGCTTGAGAAAACCCAAACAGGTCAGCTGCATACTGAAACATTTTTGTAAGGTACAATTTCCCAAAATCAATTTATAAACATACAAAACTAAAGCAACCTCAAGATTAAAGCAAGTGGGAAAAAAAGAAGAAGGAAGAAATGAATTTGAACTTAAGCAAGTCTGATCTATCTCCTTGGCAAATAAACTCCTATCCTTGTTCTTGTTAGCAAGTACATTTTCCGTGATCTGTCAGTTATTAAATTAACTGAGTTCTACTCCTTAATACTATAGTCATTTTAGTAATGGGGCAGCTTATAAACTTTCCACTGTCCTGTGCTCGCTTAAGCTGAGCTGGAGCCAGCTTTTCAAACTGTGTTTGGCACCAAGAGCTGCTCTTGTGTGTGAACTTCAGCGAGCCCACCATGCTGGGTGTGCGCTCTGAGCGCTAATGAGAAATGAAGCTCATATTCCGTGTCCCGGCTGCTCAATCTCCTCTTTCTGATCCAGACAAGACAGGGAATTGCTAAGGGCCCTGCTATGGTGTCCGTTCCTGCAAGTGTCAATGTCTGTCCCTGGCAGCCCCACCTGGAAAATCCAGGGGTTCTTGTCAGGTCTCTGTGGTGTGGTGCCACTCTGCTCTGAGCCCAGCCCAGGAGATACACCAAGCCCACTCAAGTCTCCTCCACCCCAGGAACACAGATGAGGAGTCCACAGCACGGGGTACTTCAGGCTGTTGCTGATCCTGTCACCGGAAATGCTCAGATGGCCCCCTTTTCTCTGGCTCCCAAAAGCTACCCAGAAACTCACTGGAGCAGGTGGTCTCGTAAGTTTTGTCTTGCCCTTCTGATGGGGGTACCTGAACTTCACATGTTAGGCCACAAAAGTATAGTTACTTAACATTTGAATCACTTAATTCTTATTTTTTAAAAAATTTATTTTATTTTAAAGATGTGGGGGTACAATTCAGGATTAGGTGTACAAGTGGTCATCATACAGGTAAAGTTTGGACCCCTCTCTGGTCCCCGCTATGCCTGGTTTGAGATCAGGTGCCCTTGCTAATGTTATGTGCCCCCTACTCTCCCCTGGCAGTTTCTAGCTACTGCCAATCCCTTTCTTACAGTACTATGGTAAATGCACTTAATTCTTTCTAAACCTCAATCTATTTATCTATAAGATGGAGACAAATAATGGTACCTTTACAGTGCAGTCATTACCATCACCACAACCACAACTACCACTTTTTCCTCCCATTTACTACAAAAGGTCCTTGGCTTAGTGGTTAGTCATGGTCTGTATTGCCAAATTGCCTGGGGTCAAGTCCTGCCTCTACTACTGAATTCCTGAAAACCCAGGAATTCCTCAGCAAGCTGCTTAAGTGCTTCTGTGCCTCAGTTTCTCCATCTGTACAATTCCTTTAATCTCCTTGTAGACTGTCATGGAAATTAAGAGAACTAACAGTTTTCTAGCACTTAGAGAAGCCCATGGCAAGTAAGACAGAGAGTGCCAGAGTGCCTGCCACACATGGGACTAGCTTTTCCCTCACTGCAGAGGAAGGTAACATGTATTCCCATCTTACAGATAAGTAAATTGAGGTTTAGGAGGATTAAGTGACTCAAATATTAAGCAATTGTGCTTTTGTGTGTTTTTAAGGACCTGGGGTAGTAGTGGGGGCGAGGTTCTTTCCGTTTCTCCTTTGTTTTGAGAAGCCGTGGATCCCTTGGGTCAGGGATCATCACCCGTAATTCCCAAATTGATGTTGGGCTTCTCAAGTTGCTTCTCCATACCTCAGACCTAAACTGTAAATATGCTCCTTCACCTTTTCCCAGGGCTAACTCCTATCATTCCCCCACGATTAGGCTCCTCCTTCCTCCTGGAGCCACATCTGTCAGGGTCCCCCACAGTTCACCAAGAAATCCTGGTGGGGGGAGGAGCCTCACTGCTTCAGGGCCCACAGGGACAGTTGACTGCCTTGGGTGATAACTGAGCCAGTTTACAAGAGTGGCTGGGAGCTGTTTCCTTTCTCCTGCAGTTCACACTTGGTAATTAGCTATAGCCTCACCACCTTCTTAGGTTTCCTTTTCTAAGCTTCTGGCTCACAAAACTACAATCTCCTTCTGACATTTCTTTTTAGCAGACTTCTGGGGAAGAAGTACCATCTCTTCTTTAGAATGGTCTAATTCTGGACACGGAGTGAGTATCTATTTTTTCCACAATGACCTTGAGGCTCCTTCTCTCAGCTTCCATCTGACCTTCAAGTCTGGCTGCTCTGGGGCACACATTAGCAGTTCTCACACCCAGAAGCTAATTGCTCATGTCAGGAAATGTTATTTATCCACTCTCCCTTGAAGTTCAGAGCAACACCTGCAAAATACTCATAGGGCTTTGTATGGTTTCTTTTTATATTTTTATTTTTTGAGTCAGGATCTCACCCTGGACTGGAGTGCAGGGACACGATCATGGATCATGGTTCACTGCAGCCTCCAACTGCTGGGCTCAGGTGATCCTTCTGCCTCAACCTCCCGAGTAGCTGGGCCTACAGTTGTGTGCCACTATGCCGGCTAATTTTTAAAATTTTTGTGGAGATGAGATCTTGCTATGTAGCCCAGGATGATCTCAAACTCCTGGGATCAAGCAATTCTCCAGCCTCAGACTCTGAAAGTCTTCACCTCCAAACAATCTCTTTGAGTGACAATTCTCAAAATGAATTACAGTTTTGAGAAGTACACTGTGAAAAGTAAGTCCCCTTCTAACCCTGCCTACTCCCTCCCCAGTGTGCCCCAGAGGCAATAATATTATTCACTTTTTTGTTTTGCCTTCCAGTTGTTTATTTAGCTCCTATATTTGGACTTTTAGAGTGCCTGTGTGTATATCTTTTGTAACCAGGGCTATCATGATGTTCACATTGTCCTAGACCTCTATGTTTTTCACTTACTAAAATGGAGATTTTCCATATGAAAACATACAAGTGCACGACATTCTTTTAAATGGTTGCACGGTATTCTATTATGTGTGGAAGTACCTGTATTCATTTCCTTTTGTTGCTTTAGCAAATTATCACAAGTTTTAAGGCTTTATTATCTTATGGTACCGGAGGTCAGAAATCCACAATTGGTCTCATTGGACTGAAATCCTCAGGGCTATGTTCCTTCTGGAGACCCTGGCTGGCAATTGTATCACTCTGACTTTTGTGGCTTTAAAATTTAATTTTATTATTACTTTTTAATTTTTGAGTCAGTGTCTCACCTTGTTGTCCAGGCTGGGCTGCGGTGGCATTATCACAACTCATCGCAGCCTCTACTTCCTGGGCTCAGGCAATTCTTCCACCTTAACCTCCTGAGTAGCTGGGACTACAGGTGCACTCCACCAAATCCAGCTAATTTAAGACTTTTTTTTTTTTTTTTAGAAACAAGGTCTTGCTATGTTGCCCAGGCTGGTCTCAAACTCCTGAACTTAAGCAATCCTCCCACCTCTGCCTCCCGGAGTGCTGGGATTACAGGCATGAGCTGCTGCACCCAGGCCTGACTTTTGTATCCGTCATTGCATCTCATTCTCTCTGATTCTTACACTCCCACCTTGTGATTACAATGGGTCCACCGATGTAATAATCCAGGATAATTTCCCCATCTCAAGATCCTTAACCAAGATTCACCTTAACTGTACCTTTTGCTATGTGAGGGACCTTATTCGCAGGCTCCAGAGATTACATGTAGACATCTCTGGGGGGGGCCATCATTCTGCCTACCACAGCCTCCTAGTTTATGTAATCTGCTTCCTATATGTGGACTTTTACATCACCTTTTATTACAGGGGATGCTTCAATGACTATCCTTCATTTTGCTTGAGAAACTCTGAATGTACAATATCATAAAGCTACTTAGAAGGTAATATACTCATAATTTTACTCTCTTTTGCCTCTTATCTCTGATTGCTAGGACTGAGTACATGACTTTTATGAAGATTTTATCTCAGGAAGTGGTCTTAAATACATGGACCTAAATAATTTATTTGGTTTAAAACCCCCAGTACTATAAAGCTGTGGCTAGTTAAATTTAAATACAATTTAATCAAAGTTAAATAAAATTAAATATTTAGGTCCTTAGTCACACTAGCCACAGTCCAAGTGTCCAGTAGCCACACATGCTTAGTGGCTGCCACATTAAGCAGTGCAGATGTTGAACAGTCCCTTCACTGCAGAAAGTTCCACCACACAGTGCTGTGCAGTGATCTTTAATCCTCTATCAAATTAAAACCAACCCATTGCCTGAACTGCATTTAACTCAGTTCTATTTGCTGTGGACTGAATTTTTGTTTGTTTGTTTGTTGCTTTTTTTTTTGAGTTAGAGTCTCATTCTGTTGCCCAGACTGGAGTGCCGTGGCCGCGCCCGGCCACCGCAGCCTTGACCTGCTGGGCTCCAGCGATCCTTCCACCTCAGCCTTCCAAGTAGCTGGAACTACAGGCGCGCGCTACCAAGCCCGGCTAATTTTTTTGATTTATTGTAGAGATGAGGTCTTGCCAAGTTGCCTGGGCGGGTCTCGAACCTGCGGGCTCAGGCAATCCACTCACCTCAGCCTCCCAAGGCGTGGGATTAAGGCTGAGCCACTGAGCCCGGCTTGGACTGAATGTTTATGTCCCCTGCCAAATTCCTATGTTGAAATCTGATCCCCAAGGAGTGACAGTATTAGGAGGTAAGGCCTTTGGGCGGTGATGAGGTTATGAGGGCAGACCCCCACGAATGGGAAAATCTGATCCCCAAGGTGACAGACAGTATTAGGAGGTAAGGCCTCTGGGCAGTGATGAGGTTATAAGGTCAGACCCCCATGAATGGGACAGTGACCTTTCAAAAGAGACCTTTGAGCACTCTGTTGTCCATTCTTTCCTCCAGGTGAGAACACAGCAAGAAGGCGCCATGTGTGAACCAAGAAGTGGGTCCCTGCTGGACACCAATTCTGCTGGCATCTTGATCTTGGACTTCTCAGCCTCCAGAACTGTGAGAAATAAATATAAACTGTTGTTCATAAGCCATTCAGACTTTGATATTCTGTTATAGCAGCCTAAGTAGACTAAGATACCTTGCATTCAATGAACATTTATTAAATATCTGCCTTGTGCAAGGCACTGTGTTAGATACTCTAGGGGATACAAGTTTTTTTTTAAGGGCCTTGACTCAGATATGTCTCAAGTTAGTGGAAGAACACAGAAGTGCTTTGTGGTCTTGCCCCAGGAACACCAGCCAACTATAACCAAGAAAATAAGAAGCACAATAAGTTCCAAAGCAATTTAGAACAAAAGTACATATAGTGTGTGGGTAATTCTGCAGACAAAAATATCTAAATTATTATTATTATTATTATTATTATTAGAGTCAGAGTCTCCTTCTGATGCTCAGGCTGGAATGCAGTGGCACGCTCACAGTCACTGCAGCCTCGACATACTGGGCTCAGGTGATCCTTCCGCCTCAACCTTCCAAGTAGTTGGAATCACAGGCATGCACCACCACACCCGGCTAAGTTTTTTGATTTATTGTAGAGATGAGGTCTTGCCAAGTTCCCCAGGCTGGTTTCAAACCCTTGGGCTCAGGCAATCCTATGACTTCTGATTCCTGAAGTGATGGGATTATAGGCATGAGCCGCCATGCCTGGCTATTTTCTTATCTTTAAAAATAGCTCACTCATTGTCCATTTTTCTGATGCTATTGAAATGTTCATTGACATTTTATATATAAATGATAAAAATGGGCTGGCTCAGTGACTCAGCCTGTAGCCCAGCACTTTGGGAGGCCACGGTGAGTGGATTGCCTAAGCCCATGGGTTCAAGACCAGCCCGGGCAACTTAGCGAGACCTCATCTCTACAAATAAATCAAAAATTAGCTGCGTGTGGTAATGTGCACCTGTAGGAAGGCTGAGGTGGAAGGAACGTTGGAGCCCAGCAGGTCGACACTGGGGTAGCTGTGAGCGTCCACTGCACTCCAGCTGGGCGATGGAGTAAGACCTCAACTAAAAAAAAATAATAAGTAAAAAATGAGAAGGTTTTTTTCTTTTCCTTTTTTTTTTTTTGAATTGGAGTCTCACTCCATCACCCAGGCTGGAATGCAGTGGCATGCTCATGGCCACCCCAGCTTCGACCTGCTGGGCTCTGGCAATCCTTCCGCCTCAGCCTTCTAAGTAGCTGGAACTACAAGCACGTGCTACCATGCCTGGCTGGAAAAGGCATTTTAAAGGGTCTTAATAAGGCATTATAGAGAAATAGTCCAACAGACTCTGGAGCCAGACTGCACAGGGTTCAGATACAGATTCTGCTATTTACTAGCTGTGTGACCTTGGGACCTTGGGCATGTTACTTAACTTCTCTGGGTCTCATTTTTCTCATCTGTTAAATAACCACTTATCTTAACAAGGTTGTGGTGAAGATTAAATTACTTAATGTCTGTAAATACTTAGGACAGGGCCTGGCACTTAGTAAACACTAAGTGCCAGCCATTATTATTTTCTAAACATGAATGACTATACTGTTGGAATTTCAGCAGCCCAGACTGAGTCTGAACATCTCAACTGATTGTGAATCGGCCATGAAGGAGTTCAGTGGTTTCAGGAGTCCACTTCAGTCTGACGCGTCAGTGAGACAGACGTGATGTATGCATGGTTGTCCTGGCTCAAGTTCTTGTTGCCCTCCCTGAATCCTTGTGAGGCAATGGCACTAAGGAAATTTGTAAACAGAAGGCCTCGTCCTCCTCTGTGACATTGACTGGGGGAATTCTATACTCTCATGGCAGTTAGTCGTGGCCCAGTCATTTTAAACGTGTCCAAATTCTATCTCCCCTTGCACATGCTTATTTCTAAGGGAGACAAGTAACATGTACTTTCATTAATTCTGACACTCTCAGACTCTGAAGGAGACCCCTTTGCCACAGCCTAGAAATTTAGGTTTCTGTCATGGTCACAACTGCAGCCATTTCAGTCTTGTCTTCCTTTGGATTTCTTCAGTATTCCCTAACCCTAACCTAACCCTAACCCTAACCCTAACCCTAATCCTGCTCCTTTAAGTCTGTCTTCCTGTGACATTTGTTTCTTTCTACCCTTTGTATCATTTTTGATAATTTCTGTCCCTTTCTTCCACCTTTGAAGTGATGTTAGTACCCACTAGGTCTGGCCTCACCAGACCATTAACAGAAATTATTAAAGGCTAGAAAACAAGCTGGATATGGTGGCTCAAACCTGTAATCCCAGCACTTGGGAGGACGAGGCGAGAGGATTACCTGAGCCTAGGGGTTTGAGATGAGCCTGGACCACATGGTGAGACCTTGTCCCTACAATAAATTAAAAAATTAGTCAGGTGTGGTGGCCCATGCCTTCCAAGTAGTAACTACTTGGAAGGCTGAGGTGGAAGAATTGCCTGAGCCCAGCAGGTCGAGGCTGCCGTAGCCGTGAGCGTGCCACTACACTCCAGCCTAGATGACAGAGACTGATTCAAAAAATAAAATAAAATAAAATAAAATAAAATAAAATAAAGACTAGAAAGCTCTCAGCAGATACAAAGTGCTACACACACTTGCAATAACGCTTTGCACCATAAAAATGTCTACTTCACTGCTTTTATTGCAATATGACTTACCTGACTCATTTGTATCTACAAAGTCTCCTTAAGTACTAAATTAATCACGTAACATTTGGAAATATATATTATAAAAGCCATTTGTTGTACTGACTAACCACTTAGCACCTGCTTTTAAGTGTTTGAGGCTGTTGTTTATTTCCCTGCAACTGTCAACTTCGATCTTAAAGCCAAACTATAGAACTTTAGATTGTTTTCACCAAAGAAGACATGAAAAAAAATGAGTAAGAAAATAAAACACACCATGCTGCTTACTTCTCCTTAATGCGAATCAGCTAAAGTGTTCCTCAGAAAAGCAGGAAAGATGAAGCAATTTACAGGTGGTCTCACTGCATCCCGTACCACTTCCGCTCTGAGGCAGGTTTACCCTAAAGCTAATGACACTTCCGTTTTAGGCCCTTCACCTGCCTGAGTCCCCACCAAGGCCCTCTGTTTAATGCTGTGTCCATTTTCTTAAAGAGCACCCCTCCCCACCAGAATATTAGTATCAAGCTCCACAAAACCTCATATCCTCTGCTGGCACCCTAGTAACTATCACACTTGGCCACCAACACCCAGGGCAGCTGCAGGGGGCCATGTGTTCTGTGCCAAGTGTTGATCTCTGCTGTGCAGAAGATAGTGCACTATTTGGTCCAGTTGTCCATGGAGTTGATGACCTAGGGCCTAAGACACCATCTCACCATCTCTACTTCTATCTAGCAGCCCTATGGGCTGAGAACTCATTCTCTAAACTTCACTCCACTTCTTCAGGCTGCTGCAGCCTGAGAAGAGTGGCTCAAGTGTCGGTGAGAGAAGAGATTATTGGAAGTCATTCCTTTAATCCAGAGTTTCTTAACCTCAGTACTATTGATATTTTGGGCAGGATAATTATTTTTCCCTGAGACATTCTGTGTTTTGTAGGATATTTAGCAGCATCCCTGGCTATTGCTCCATCTTCACCGTCCAAGTTGTGACAATCAAAAATGGCTTCAGGCATTGCCAAATGTCCCTTGAAGCAAAATCTCTGCTCAAGAGCCAATGCTTAATTCAACATCCCAGGCCACGAAGGTGGAAACCCTCCTTTTCTCCTGAATAGCACAGGCAAGACTTCTACCACACCAGTGCAGTCAGGACTTTTGACTGGCGAATTCAACATTCAAAAGCTAATTGTTCAGCCTAGGCAACATAAGAAGACCTTGCCTCCACAAAAAGAAAAAAAAATTAGGCAGGCATGGTGGCTTGAGCCTGTAGTCCTAGCTACTCAGGCTGAGGAAGGAGAATCTCTTCAGCCTAGAAGTTCAAGGCTGTGGTGAGATGTTACCCTGTCACTACACTCCAGGCTGGGCAACAGAGTGAGGCCCCAACTCAAGAAAAACCAAAAACCAAAAAGCAAATTGTTTATTCACAGATGACATGATCTTATATATAGAAAATCTGAAAGAATAGATATATTCTTAGAACTAATAAGTTTAACACAATTGCAGTATACAAGATTAACATACAAAATCAGTTATATTCCTATGTATTAGCCATGAATAATTGAAAATGAAATTAAAAACAATTCCATTTATAATAGTATCAAAGAGAACAAAATGCTTAGGAATGAATTTAACAAAAGACATACAAGGCTTGGACATGGAAAACTATAAAACAAAACATTGTTGAAAGAAATTAAAGACTTGACTAAATAGAAAGTCATTCCATTGGTTGACTTAATATTGTTAAGATGGCGGTATTTCCCAGATTGTTCTACAGCATTACTCCCCAGATTTAACAGCATAATCTCCATCAAATCCTAGGTGCCATTTTTTTTAAGTGGGAATTGACAAGCCGATTCTAAAATCCATATAAAAATTCAAAGGATCCAGACAATCTTGAAAAATACCTCAGATGGAGAACTTACACTTCCCAATTTCAAAACTTAATATAAAATGACAGTACTCAAGCCAATGTGATGTTGGCACAAGGATAGAAAGACAGATCAATGGACTAGAATTGAGAGTCCCTTTATATTTATGGTCACGTGATTTTTCAACAAAGATGCCAAGACAGTTCAATGAGGAAATAATAGTCTTTCAACAAATGGTGCTGGGACAGTTGGATATCTACATGCAAAAGAATGAAGGTGGACCCACACCTCACACCTTAAAAAATTTAGCTTAAAACGTATTCTAGACCTAAATGTGAAAGCTAAAAATATGAAGCCCATAAAAGAAAACATAGAAGTAAATTTTCATAATCTTGGATGAGGCAATAGTTGCTTAGATTTGACCCCCAAAGCACAGGCATCACCACCAACAACAAAAAATAAATTGTACATCACTGGAATAAAAAATTTTGTGCTTCAAAGGATACCATCAAGAAAATAAAATAGACATCAAGACAGTCCACATAATGAAAGAAAATGTTTGCAAAGCATATATCTGATAAAAGACTTGTGTAAGGAATATATAAAGAACTCTTTTTTTTTGTTTGTTCGTTTGTTTTTTTTTTGAGTTGGAGTCTCACTCTGTCGCCCAGACTGGAGTGCAGTGGCCGCTCCGGCCACCGCAGCCTTGACCTGCTGGGCTCCAGCGATCCTTACACTTCAGCCTTCCAAGTAGCGGGAATTACAGGCATGTGCTACCACACCCGGCTGATTTTTTGCTTTATTGTAGAGATGAAGTCTCGCTGCCCAGGCGGGTCTCGAACCTGCGGGCTCAGGCAATCCACTCACCTCAGCCTCCCAAAGGCGCGGGATTACAGGCTGAGCCACCAAGCCCAGCTTATAAAGAATTCTTACAACTCAACAACAGAAAGACAAACAATCCAATATTAAAAGGGGCAAAAGATTTAAATAGATATTTCTCTAAAGAAGATATACAAATGACCGATAAGCATAGGGAAAGATGTTCAACATCATTTGCTATCAGGTGGATGCAAATCAAAACCACCATGAGATAGCACTTCATACCTACTAGGATGGTCATAATTTAAAAAGTCAAGTACCAAAAAACTAACAAGTGGTGGCAAGAATGTGGAGAAATTGAAATCCTCATACATTGTTGATGGGGATGTAAAATGGCAAAGCCAATTTGGAAAACAGTCCAGCAGTTATCCAGAACGTAAAACATAGAGTTACAATGATCCAGCATTTCCTTTCTTAGGTCTTACATTAAAATACGAACATGAAATATCATCAATATGAACGAAAATCAAAAATACATACCACACAAAAATTTGCACACAAATGTTCATAGCAGTATTACATTCATAACAGAAAGTGGAAACGACCCAAACATCCATCAACTGATGATGGATAAAAACCATGTGGCACATCCATACAATAGAACATTATTCAACAATAAAAAGGAATCGGTATTGATATATGCCATGACATGAATGAACTCTGAAAGCATGCTAAGTGAAAAAAGTCAGATACAAACAACTACATATTGTACAATTTCATTGAATGAAATGTCCAGAGTTGGTACATCTGTAGAGACAGAAAGTAGATTAATGGCTGTCAGGGTCTGGGGTAAGGGCATAATGGAGAATGACTGTGGATTGGTGTGGAGTTTCTTTTCGGAATGATGAAAATGTTATGGAAATAGCTAGTGGTAATGGTTGCACAACTTTGTGAATACACTGAAAACCACTAAATTATACAACACACTTTATCGTACAACACTAAAAAGATAAACTAGAAAAACGACAGAGCAGTTGAAATGCAAAAGAAAAGAAAAAAGCTATTCATTGGGAGAGAAACAGGATTGCTACTAAAACTTCATCAGAGAGGGCCTTATGGAAGCTGTGGACGACAATAATCTAGCTTATTTTGGCAAGTGTCAGAGAATGCCTTTCCACTTTGCGAAGAGAGCTGTACCGTGTTTATCACAGGGAATGATGCTGCTGGAGGACCCGCCCCCTCCAACTCTTCCCACGTTGTCTGGGCTAAGAGGTAGTATGATGAAACATTAAGGTAGCACAGGAAGGAGCTGCTGATAAAACCCACAGGGAAAGACCCAGAAAAGACTTGCTTGCAAAGTATGATACACCAAGTGCCAGGAGCACCAGGGCTAGGACAGCGTGCTTCTCTCAGTCCCATGATGCAGATGAGCCTTCATCCAGAAACTGAATACAGACCTTGCTCCTACTTTTTACCCACTGGAGAAATCTACTTCCTTTGAGGTTTGCCCCTTGTCAGGTACATCAGATTTAGGACTGCCCATCTTTGAGGTTTATTTAAGAGAGAGAGAGAGAGAGAGAGAAGAGAGAGAGAGAGAGAGAGAGGAGAGATGGATGGTCAAAAGGAAGGAGGGAAAGAAAGTAAGAAGACGGTGCTAGGTACTGGTGTGGAAGATGCAACAGCAAACAAAATAAAGTCAAATCCCTGCCCTTGTGGAACTTACATGCTCATGGCTAAATGCCATCCCTTTCCCAGGGGCTTTATATATACCCATTACATTCATGCCACATCTTTACAAGATAGCTATTATTATAATTTCCATTAGTGGTAAGGAAAACTAAAGCTCAGAGGGGTGTCATTACATGCCTAAGCTCACACAGTAAGGGAAAGGCCCTAACATTCGAACCCAAGCAATTGACTCTGGGAGCTGAGCATTTAATTGCTAGGCCCATGGTTCTCAAATTGAGTACCCTAGAGGGCCACAGGGAAGAAAGGCCATTATAGGATCTTTTAATTTTTGAAGGAAATCCAGATCCACCTTTCAGGGACCACATAAACTACTGCTGTTACGTTGTTTGGAACTAAACTAATAAATAAAACCATTAGGTATTTCTTTGGACGTAGGAGTGCTATGAAATATTATTGAGGCTGGGTACAGTGGTCCATGACTGTAACCTCAGCACTTTGGGAGGCTGAGGCAAGAGGATTGCTTGATCCTAGGAGTTAGAGACCAGCCAGGGCAACATAGTGACACCTTGTCTCTACAAAAAAAAAAGAAAAAAAATCAAGAAATTAGGTGGGTGTGGTGGGACACACCTGTAGTCCCAGATACTCTTGAGGTTGAAGTAGAAGAGTGCAAGAGGTCGAGGCTGTGATGAGCTGTGATGGTGCCACTGCACTCCAGCCTGGGTAGCAGAGTGAGATCCTTTCTCAAAAAAGAAAAAGAAAAAATAAAAAAACCCAGCCCCATTACGAAATGGGCAAAAGATGTGAATAGATATCTCTCAAAAGAAGACATGCGAGCAGCCAACAGATGCATGAAAAAATTCCCAGCCTCACTAGTCATCAAACAAATGCAAATTTAAACCACACTGAGATACCACTTAACTCCAGTCAGGATGGCATCATCAATAACTCAAAAAACAACAGTTGCTAGAGAGTATGCGGGGAAAAGGGAACACTTCTACACTGTTGGTGGGTGTGTAAACTAGTACAACCTCTGTGGAAAACAGTGTAGTGATTCTTAAAAGATCTAAAAACTGACCTTACATACGACCCTGTAATCCCCCTTCTGGGAATATACCCAGGGGATCTCAAATCACTCTATGAAAAAGATACTTACATACACGTTTATTGCAGCATCGTTTCACAATTGCAAAAACATGGAAACAACCGTGCTGCCCATCTAAAGAGGACTGGATAAAAAAATTGTGGTACATATACATGATAGAATATTATGTAGCCATAAAGAAGGACAGAATTATGAACATCACAGCAACTTGAATGGACTTAGAATCTGTAATACTGAGTGATCTATCACAGAAACAAACATATCCTCACTTGTAAGCAGACCTTGAACAATTATCATAATACTATAAGAAAGGGATTGGCAGTAGTGGGAAACTGCCAGGGGCACGGGGGGGTGAGGGCGGGGCACACTTCATCAACAAGGGTACCTGCATAATTGACATTTGTATACCTAACCCTGAATTGCACCCCATATCTTTAAAATTAACAAAACAAAACAAAAAAACAAGAAAAAGAGAAATATTGTTGAAATGCTAGAGGCTTCGTGAACTTAGGAAGTTTGGGAACTTCTGCACTATGCTATTGGCTATTTACATGTCTGGTACCCCCTTCAGACTGAAAGCTTCTGAGTGCAGCCTGGCACATAGTAGGCACACCAAAAAGTGTTTGTTAAATGAATGAATGAATGAATGAAGAGTTGAACAGATGAAAGGAAAGATTTTAAAGTGAACCAGAGTCAAGGTATAAGTAGAAGGGACAACAGAGAGAATAAACAGGTGAAGAGGGGACAACATTTGGAGGATAAAAATTATGTAGGGAATAATACGAGAAAAGGCAGAGTTGTGAAGCTGTTAGGCATGTGTTCTCTGAAGCCAGGCTACCTGGCTTTGAATCCCAGTTGTACTATATACTAGCTCTATATTCTTGGGCAAGTTGAATAAATTCCCTAGGTCTCAGTTTTCCTATCCATGAAATGGAGTTAAAATAAAGTTGTGACAGGTTAAATAAGTCTACATGAATAGACTGCTTAAAACAGTGTCTAGCACATGGGAGTTGTTACATGTGTATTGTTTGATATCATTATTAAGATTCTGGATTCTATTCAACCATGGTTAGTTTTTATAAATTCAAAGTCGTTCAGATTCTAAGAGGAGAGGAGGACAGCCAAGCTGGTAGCAGCAAGGGTGGTCTATTGCCCCAGTAAACCTGGGACTGAGAGGCTTCCCTGGAGATGAGACTTTCCGTTCTAAAACTGGGGACAGTTTTGGGCAAACTGGGATGAGCTGGTTGTCCTAGCTTCTATAATTTCTAATTCCTGCAGGAATTTGCTTGTAGTCTTCTTGCTGGCTCAGAAGAGGTCACTTCTTTGGCAGGGCCAGAGGAGGCAACAGTGAAGAAGCCGGGTTGTGTGGTGTCTGGAGTGCCAGGAAGCAGGGTGTGCACAGTTTAAGGCAGGAAGGCCTGTATGGGTTAGATGTATGGCAACACTCTAGAAATGAGGGGGTGGGGTCTGGGAGTGGGAGTAGGATGAGGGGGTGAGTGGAGGGGTTTGGGAGGTATGGGGGGAGGACCTATCATGCCCCATCTCTACAAGGCACCAAATTACTCAAACAGTTCATGTCTTGGAGATTTTTCAGAGAAAGGGAAACAATAATTAAATTTTATAGAAAATCAGATGACTCAGATATTATTGGACCATGTGAATATATATACCAAAAGTCAGTTCTCAACACAGAAACATTCTTCCAGAGTTTCTGTAGCCACACAGAAGAAAATACCAATATATATCCTTATTTTCCTTTGCTTCTGGCATCAGAGTCCTTAAAGATATATGCAAGCTTTCTGATACAGAAGAGGCTATGCTTCAGTAAACGGGCAGCCCAGAGCCAATCTCCAAAGGATGATTTGCTTCTGTGTTCACTGACAAATTGAAGATTGAGACTTATGGAACTGAGGATGAGACCCTGAGATGTGGTGTTTACGTCAAGCCCCAACAACCTCTTGACTTCATTGTCAAGTTTCACACCATTTTTACATAGATTTGTTGGCGGTCACTTCATTTTTATTCCCTTTGTCATATTCTTCTGGCTCCCCAGATGTCTACAGATTAACCTCATTGTCTCTGTTATCTCAGTTTCTCACTGGTGATTTTAGTTTTGTTACAACTAGTTCCACATGTAGACACTTGCCAAACCTACTCCAAAAGTTATGTGGATGGGAGAAAATGCTGTGGTTGTGGTCTTGGTTCACCCAAACATTTTGTTTAACCCTCTGTCTTTGTACCCTTATGCCATCTCCTTCCTCCCCTTCTGCTTACAATTCCTGTATCCTCTCTCTCTTTTGTGTTTAACTGTTTCTTACATCTCAAACCTTCCATCTGAGTTCATTTGCTTCTGACTGTTGGTAGTAAATTCACTGAATTTTTTCTTTATAAATGTCTTTCTAGACTTTCACTGCTGAAAGTTATTGCCACTGAGAAATATAAAATTCTATATTGGGCTGGGCATGGGTGACTCACAACTGTAATCCCAGCACTTTGGGAGGCCAAGGCAGGAGAATTGCTTGAGACAGGAGTGTGAAACCGGCCATAGAGATCTTGCCTCTATGAAAAATAAAAAACTTAGCCAGATATGGTGGCACATGCTTGTTGTCCCAGCTACTTGGGAGGCTGAGGTGAAAGAATCACCTAAGCTAGGAGATTGAGGCTGTGGTAAGCTACAACCATATCACTGCACTTCAGCCTGGGTGACAGAGTGAGATGCCAACAACAACAAAAAAATTTTATGTTGGCAGCTATTTTCTTTCAGCATTTTGAAAATATTATGTGTCTTGGACCTTATTGCTTTATAGCCTGTGCTTTTTTATCTCTCTTTATTTTTTTTCTACCTTTTTTCCCCTGCTGTGTTGTGGATACCTTTTTTTTCTGTCTAATACTACTGTTAAACTCATCTTTAAAAACTCAAGTTTTTAATTTGAATTATTATTTTCATTTCTAGACATTCAATTTTTCAATTTTGTTCTTATTCAAATAAGCTAGATTGCTTTTTACATATTCTATATCTGCAGACATTTTCAAGTTACACTCTAACGCATTAGTAATGTGGGAGAGTTTCACCATAGCCTTTCTGAGTATTGTCACATTTGGATTTGGGGGGAAGCAGTTCTTAAAGTGTGTTCTCAAATGACTTCTTGTCTAGAAATTGTGGCCATGAAGTTGTGATCAAGGTGGGGACCTACCTGGGTTAGACCCATAGCTGCTTTAAAACCTACCATAGGATGAGAACTAACTGTGGGCTTGGTCATATCCACAAGTCCCATAGTCTCTTGACTTAAAAAACAAAAGCAAGACTACAGAGGACAGAGATCAAGGTGGAATTTAATAACAATGCTGATCTCTCAAAGATATGGTGCAGAGAAACCTGAACAGACTCAGAAGTTTGGGCTTGGAAATGACTTCTCCAGCACTGAAGTTGTCCACATAGCTCTGAAATTGTTCTAAAAACTCTCATTGTAGAATAAGTTTTGTCTTTTTTTTTTTTTTAATGTAAGGAATGTTATTATTATTGAGAAAGGCTCTAATCTAGGCAAGAAGAGCAATTGTTAATCCATACCTAGTGTTATGGGTTGAATTATATCCCCTCCCCAAAATCACATGTTAAGTCTTGACCCCCAATACCTCAGAATATGACTGTGTTTGGAGATAATCTTAGAGTTTTGTTTACTTGTTTTTGAGATGGGGTCTCACTCTGTTGCCCAGGCTGAAGTGCAGTGGCATGATCATCACTCACTACAGCCTCCACTTCCTGTGCTCAAGTGATCCTCCAGTTTCAACCTCCCAAGTAGCTGGGACTACAGGTGTTCACCACATGCCCAACTATTTCTTTCTTTAATCTAGTTTTTTTGTGTGTGTGAAGTTGGGGGTCTCACCATGTTTCCCAGGTTAGTCTTGAACTCCTGGCCTCCTGCCTTGACCTCCCAAAGCATGGAGGTAGTCTTGAAAAAGGTAATTAAGGTTAATTGAAGTTTTTAGAATGGATCCTAATCCGATGTGACTGTTGTCCCTGTAATAAGAGAAGATTAGGACAGAAATACACAAAGGGAAGAGAGGTGAAGATGTAGGAAGGAGAAGACAGCCATCTGCAAACCATGAGGAAATGTTGCACAATAAACTGACCCCACGGGTACCCTGATCTTAGACTTGTAACCTCCGGAACTGTGAGAAATAAATTTCTATTGTTTAGGCCCCTCAGTGTAGGGAACTTTGTCATGGCAGCCCTTGCAAACTAAAAGAGGTATGGGTGGTGAGGAATTGTTCAAAATATCTGATTTTAAGCTGTTTAAATCTTTGAGATAAAGAAAAGGTGGTGAGTAGTAACTTAATTGATAACTTACTTGCCTGTCTCTGCTCTACATATTTCCTGCCTGCCTGCCTTTCCTTCCTTCCTTCCTTCCTTCCTTCCTTCCTTCCTTCCTTCCTTCCTTCCTTCCAACATATAATGAGATGAGGTCTTGCTATGTTGCCTAGGCTGGTCTCGAATTCCAAGGCTCAAGCAATCCTCTTGCGTTGACTTCCTTTGCAAAGTGCTGGATTACAGACATGAGCTACTGTGCCCAAACTTCTCTACTTATTTTCATAAAAAGGAGTTCACAAGATCATTCAATCTTGTGATTAATGAAAGCAATTTTTGTAAAAATTTTAGATATTTCCTTATTCTTATTTTTTTTGCAAAAGCAGTATGATCAAATGGTATGTCAGGTACATTGATGACTAAAATTTTCTCCATATGTTTGTCAATTAGGCAGGGCAGGACTTCCACTTCTCTGTGTACTGTGCTTCCTTATTATGGAAAGTAGGGTCCAAGTTGCCCTTGGACCCTGGAACAGTAGAAGACATTTAATATGAGTACTTCACTGTACAACTGACTATTAGTGTGGGATACATTGCACATGCTTCTGTTGAGGGCGGTGACCTGGGACCCACATCTTTTCTCTGAAAGCTCACTTAGGGACTGGGTCCTGAACTTATTAAGTCAAGATTTCAACTTCCTATTGTGTCTCTTTCAGTTGATGAGGGTGGAATTTGTCCCAGAAGGCAGTGTCAGGGATGCATGCTGGAATTTTTCACAGAATACCTGCTCTTTTGGGCACAGTTTGCAAACTATTGACATATATTTGTTGAGATAGAAAAATAACTTTGCTTAATAACTTTTTCTACTGTTTATTTTACAGACTGCTTATGATTTAAAAAATTGTATTTTGCATTTTTTTGAGGGCAGTTTTCAAAAATTTTCATGTAATGGTTTTCTGCCCAAGGACTTTACTTGTGTTAGGCATGGAGAAAATTCAATGCATGGGTCTTTTCTCTTTTTATATTTTTAACTTAATGGTCTTCTGAGTCATATTCTGTGGACATATACTCTGGATGTCTATTCAAGTTACTAAAGACTTGAGTGAAAATAATTTTATTGGAAATTTCTCATATTGTACGCATGCCTGATTGCCAATTTCCCTAGAGCTTGTCGTTGTTCTGAAAGCATTAAGTGATTGTGCAAATTTAAATATAAAAGAGCAAACTTATAAAAGATTAAGGTCCCTAACTTCAGTAATTTTATTAAAAATAAAGAAGACACACCATAGCTGATATCAAGCAATTGGAAATTAACCTCAAACTTCCCATATCTTTCCAGTTTAAAATGCAAACCCAAATTGGAAGTCTAGAAAAGTATTGCAAATTGCAACAATAATATTTTTTTATTTTTGAAATAGTTTCAACATTACAGAATAATTGCGGGAACAATCCAGAGAACTCCTATCTGTCCATCACTAAGAGATTCCATTCCTTTTGCGCATTGTCCCAATAATGTCCTTCATAGCAAAATGATCCAATACAGTGTCATGTGTAGCCTTTAGCTGTCATGCCTCTTTAGTCTTTTACAACCCAGAACAATTTCATAGTCCTTCCTTGACTTTCATGATTATAAATTTTTTTAAGATAATGGGCAAGTTGTTTTGTAGAATGTTCCTCAATTTAGAGTTCTTTGATGTTTCCTCATAATTAGAGTCAAGCTATGCATGCATTTTTGGTGGGAATATTATGAAAATAATGCTAAGTTCTTACATCCTATCAGGTGGCACATAATTTCAGTATAGTTATGCTACACTTGAGTAAGGTGGTTTCTTGCAGGTGACTTTACTGGAACACTATTCTTTTTCCTTTATAATGAATATGTCATTTGTGAAGAGACACCTTGAGACTATGTAAATATCCCATTTGTCTTCTAACTTTTGTCCACAAATTTTCATACTCATTGATGTTTCTTGTCTGCATTATTGCTATGATTATTGCCAAATGGTGATTTTCTATGTCCAATATTTAGTAACTGGCATTCTATAAAAAATAATTCTCTTTTCTTAATTTATATATTAGCTTGTTTAACCGTGCGTGGACTCAATGATATTTTATTCAGTGGGTTATAATACCTTCCTATCACTATTTATTTTAATGCTCAAATTGTCCCAGTTTGCCAATGATTAGCCCTCAGACTGGCTTCTATGTCCTTTTGACAAGCCCTTATTATTTTTTTAGTACTTTATTATTTCTCGGAATTAAATTATTTTACAGATTTAAAAAACATGCAAAAGCAAATTGTGCTTTTGTTGTGCTAGCCTTGAAATCAGTCTTTTTTTTCTAAGATCTCTTCTGGTGGGAAATGGCTTTTAGAAATCTGTATGATAGGTCTGCTGACTGTTGTTGGCCTATTGCTGCTTCCAGGATCATTCAGTGGACAGAACTATGATAGAAACGTCTATATTCATTTTTATATCTATCTATCTATCTATCTATCTATCTATCTATCTATCTATCTAATCATCTATCATCTATCTAATGAAATATATATATGCATTTATAACAGTAACTCCATGTCAGTTCAAACACAATTCTTCCTCCTTTTCACCTTTATTTATTTTTTTATTTTATTTTTGACTCAGAGTCTCACTCTGTTGCCATGCTGCAGTGCAGTGGCATGCTCACGACCACTGCAGCCTCGACCTGCTGGGCTCAGACGATCCTTCCACCTCAGCCAGTGCTACCACGCCTGGCTCATTTTTTGATATATTGTAGAAACGAGGTCTCACTAAATTGCCTAAGCTGGTCTCAAATCCCTGAGCTAAGGCGATCCTCTATCCTTGGCCTCCCAAAGTGCTGGGATTACAGGCTTGAGCCAACATGCCCGGCCTTCCTTTCCATATTGAAAAGTCTCTTATCTGACAACAAGAAACCTGACTACAAAATCCTCAGTATACACTTGTCCCTTGGTGTCCATGGGGGGATGGGCTCTAGGACTTCCTGTGCATACTGAAATCTGTGGATGCTCCAGTCCCTGAGATGAAATGGCATAGTTGACTAGGTGTGGTGGCTCACACCTGTACTCCCAGTACTTTGCAAGGCCAAGGCAGGAGGATTGCTTGAGCCAAAGAGTTCAAGTCCAGGCTGGGCAACACAGTGAGACTTGGTCTCTACAAAAAAATAAAAAAGTTAGTTGGACGTGATGGCTCAGGCCTGTAGTCCCAGCTACTTTGAAGGCTGAGGTGAAAGGCTCACCTGAGCCCAAGAGATCAAGGCTTCCATGAGCTGTGATCATGCCACTACACTCCAGCCAAGGCAACAGGACCAGATCCTGACTCAAAACAAAGCGTAGTATTTGCATGTAATTTATGTAACCCTCCTGTATACTTTAAAACATCTCTAGATTACTTATAATGCCTAATACACTGTAACTGTTATGTAAATAGTTGTCATACTGTATTGTTTAGGAAATGATGACAAGAAAAAAGATCTGTACATGTTTAGCACAGATGCAATTTTTTGTTCGAATGTATTTGACCCACGTTTGGTTGAATCCACGGATGCGGAACCCACGGATAGAGAAGACTGAGTGTATTTATTTGCCCAATCCCCCTGAATGCTACAAACCTGCAGGGCCACCATCCATTCAGCTACCTTCTGACTGTCCTTCTTGCGCATTCCTAGTGACTTTTTTAAATGAAGAATTAAGTTGGAAAGGAAGAAAAAAGAAGGAAGGAAGAAAGAAAGGGAGGGAGGGAGGGAGGAAGGGAGGAAAGATGGAAGGATGAATATTAATTATAATATTGGTCATGGATAAGCATATGAGTAGAAAATCCATGAACCAGGGAATGACAATGCATAAACAGGGATGTACCTGACTGAGAAGGTAGTTGCCAGGTGAGGCTGGGTCGTGTTACAGTAACAAACACCCTAAAATCTTAGCAGTTTAAAGCAACACGTTGTGAACGGTGGTACTGCGAGGTGGTACTCTCTGGGTAGGGGTCAGACTCCAGGCTGTTTGATCCCATCATCTCACTACCTTGTGATATTTCTATCTCGGCACAAGTCTTCAGGGATCACCGAGGTGGGGAAAGAGAACTTATGACAAGCTCTTAAATTCTTCCTCATGGCAGGGTCACATGATCAACTCTGCCCTCTATGTATCGGTTAAAGAAAGTCATATGACCACTCATCATTTTGAAAGGCAGGGAAGAATAATTCTTCTGCTGCCCATAAGAGGAGAACAGGAAATTCTGGTAAGCATAGGAATAGTTATTGCAAGAGTGTTTTTCTCTCAACTGTTTGGAAAAGCTAGCAATATTCAGATGATTCAGATTCATCTATTTTTTGTAAAGAAAATTTACCATCTCCCTGTTACCACAAATGTTTTTGAAATTCAAGATACTTAAGATAAAGGTCACATTATAGACTCTAAGAAAATCATTTACTTTGAATTTACATGGGAATTAAATCAGAATTTAGAGACAATTCACATAGTTTTCCCTCTGGAAAATTTTTAAGTAAAGATTTAAGTTAGAGATTCGCAAAACTGGCTGCATTAGAATCATCTGAGGAGATTTATAAAAATCACTGTCTGAATGAACTTCACTTGTGCCTCCTAAGGACAGATGTGCTCCTATGCCCTCTGTACTCTCTCTAACTTTTTAATTTTTATTATTTATTTATTTATTTATTTTGAGTTGGAGTCTCACTCGGTCGCCCAGACTGGAGTGCAGTGGTCGCTCCCGGCCACCACAGCCTTGACCTGCTGGGCTCCGGCGATCCTTCGCCTCAGCCTTCCAAGCAGCCGGAATTACAGGCATGCGCTACCACGCCCGGGTGATTTTTTAATTTATGGTAGAGATGAGGTCTCGCTGCCCAGGCGGGTCTCGAACCCGCGGGCTCAGGCAATCCACTCACCTCAGCCTCCCAAAGGCGTGGGATTACAGGCTGAGCCACCGAACCTGACTTATTTTTAATTTTTAAGAGACAGTGTCTCGCGAGCTCTGTTGCCTAGGCTGGAATGCAGTGGCAGAGTTATAGCTCATTGCAGCCTTGAATTCCTGGGCTTAAGTGATCCTCCTGCCTCAGCCTCAGTAGTTAGGAGCACAGGCACACACCACCACTTCCAGCTAATTTTTAATTAATTAATTATTTTGGCAGAGACGGTGGGATGGGGTGGGGAGGAAGGTCTCACTGTTTTGCCCAGGCTGGTCTTGAACTCCTGACCTCAAGTAAACCTTCCTTTTTGGTCGCCCAAAGTACTGGTATTACAATCTCTGTCTTATCCTTTATCACTCTTTGCTCAATTTGCTTGGATGCTTTGCTGTATTTAGTTGTTTACTCTATAAGCATCTGGGTGAATAGAGCCCCTGGCATTGATGCCAAACACATAGTAGGTCAATTAAAGAGTGTGGAATAATTCATAATATTGAACTTAGAATTTTCTTTATATTGCTTTTCATTCCAGGGTAATGCTTGGAAGGACAGATATAGGGTTAAGAAATTCATTTGTTTGTATTCTTTGTGAATAACTTCCATGGACCTGTTTTTTTTTTTTTTTGAGTCAGAGGTCAGAGTCTCACTCTGTCACCCAGGCTGGAGTGCAGTGGCACACTCATGGCCACTGCAGCCTCGACTGCTAGGCTAAGGCAATCCTTCTGCCTCAGCCCTCCAAGTAGCTGGAACAGGTGCATGCTACAACACCTGGTTAATTTTTTGATATATTGTAGAGACGAGGTCTCACCAAGTTGCCCAGGCTGGTCTCGAAGCCCTGGGCTCAAGCAATTCTCTCGCCTTGGCCTCCCAACGTGCTGGGATTACAGGCTTGAATCATGGCGCTGGATCCATGAACCTCTTTCAAAAGGATCCTAACCTAAGTGCAAAATGAGCATCTGTTAAGCCTGGGTGAAAACAACAAGTAAAACGTTTGATGCTTATTGTGATTATTTGAACTCATTTGAGGACTAGACACACTGGGAACTTAAGAGAATCAGAAATGGCTAATCTGTTTGTCTAAGCACGTTGTACCTGTATGCCTTTAGACGATAACAACAATCATACTGCCCACAGGGAAAAGCATAAACTTTTCTGTCATTCAAGGACCTTCACGGTCTCTCCCTAGCCTGCCTTTTTAACTTCTCCCAATTGAGTGAAGGTGGAACGAGGGTAGGTTTTGCAGAAGCCTTGGAGCCAAGTCGCTATTCCACAGAATTCTGAGAATCTTAGGCCCATTTCTTAATTTTTCTGGGCCCTGATTTCCCTAGTATTTGTAAAATGGGGAAAGAGGAGCACCCTCTCATGGTTGTTTCGAGGATTAAGTAAGATATTGCATATCATGGTGCTTTGTATACTGGAAAGCCCTCTTCAGATGGTCATTAGTTGACAAACAGAACTACTAATAGGGGTCATACTGAGGTGAATTCCTGAAGTTTCTTGACCTGGCACCTTCCTCAATCTAGAACACTTTTCCTTCTTTCTTTCTTTGCTTCTTTTTTTTTTGTCAGAGTCTCACTCTGTCACCCAGGCTGGAGTACAGTGGCATGCTCACTGCCACCACAGCCTCAACCTGCTGGGCTCAGGCGATCCTTCTGCTTCAGCTTTCCAAATAGCTGAAACTACAGATGCATGTCACCACGCCCTGCTAATTTTTAAATTTATTGTAGAGACAAGGTCTCGCCATGTTGCCCAGGCTGGTCTTGAACCCTGCTCAGGCTAGAACACTTTTTCTTCCCATTCTGTCTATCCACTTATTCTGCTTAGTCATCATTAGTCTCCATCCCTTCCCTCTTGAATTACTATTTCTGAATAAGTCTGGGCAACGGAAGCCAAGCAGCAGTGCAGGGATGAGTGAGCCTTGCAGCGTGAACCACGGTCTTTTCGGTGGTGCTGCAGGTGGAGAGGGACAGGGTTGGAAGGGAAGAGTGACACCCCCAAGTATCTGCTCCCTAATCTCAAATGAGTTGTATACTTTTAATTATTTATTGTTATACTTCAAAGCATATTTTGTAAAATTAATAAAGTCTGAGCAACTGGAAACCTCTCCATTTAACTCACCAATCCATCTTTGCTGAGAAAGGCAGTGTGTGAATTCTGAGAGAATGATTTGATCTATGGGCCAGGGACAGAAGGATTACTGAGGATTTTTATATGTTCTTAGAATGCCTTTCTATTTCAGGAGAAAAATAACACACCTTCCACTTCCCAGGAGGAAGAGGACCAGATAATTACTTCCTATTTAGTAAAGCAGAGAATTTCTACTCTAAATCACACTCTTTTTAAATGTGTAAATATGAAACATAGAATGAAAGGAATTTAGAAAGCAAAAATAATGTTTGTGACCGAACTTTTGAAAACCAATGCAGATGTGTAAATGAAAATATTATAATTGTGTGAGGGCCTACCTATTCATTTTTGTTCCAGGGGTTCCTGTTGAGATTAGAGACTTATACCAGCATTTACCAGCATACATGTTATGGAAGACTGATTCTGTACGATGCTCTGTGACGAAAGGCCTCAAGATTAAACCAGTTTGGGAAACCATGCGTGTTCTTATCCCTCTCTTAGAGATTCACAGTGCGTGTCTGCCTAGTAAGGCTCTGAGCAGTCTGACAGTCAAGATCCTGTTTAAATTTTTAACTCTGTCTTTCCCAAGTTTCCTTGACTGTGGGACCTTTTAAAATAATAATTACAGCTATTAGCAGTTGAAAACCTACTGATGTCTGGAGTACCCACTGGGAAACTCTGAATTACTTAAGTCAATTAAATATATTCCCTTTCCCAGTTCATTCACTGAGTGTCTTTTCTGGAACGGAGTTGCAACAAGAGTTGTGTAAATGTTTACATAAAGCATAATGTGATTTAGAACTGGTCCTAAAGCGTTCTTAGTGGTAAAAGCTTTGTTGAGATATAATTTGCATACTATACAATTCAGCCATTCAACGCGTATAACTCAATCATTTTTGGTATCTTCACATAGTTGTGCAAGATTCCCCATAGTGACTCTTAGAACATTTTCATCACCTCAAAAAAAACAAAACAAACAAAAATTCATTCCCCTATTTATGATTCCTGATCCCTCTATTTTTCCCTGAGCAACCACTAATTCGTTATCTGTCTCTGTAGATTTGTCTATTCTAGATATTTTCCTTTTTTTTTTTTTTTTTTTGAGTTGGAGTCTCGCTCTTGCCCAGGCTGAGGTGCAATGGCACGTTCATAGTCAGCATAACCTCGACTTGCTGGGCTTAGGCAATCTTTCCGCCTCAGCCTTCCAAGTAGCTGGAACCACAGGCATACCACCATGCCCAGCTAATTTTTTTATTTATTGTATAGATGAGGTCTCGCCAAGTTGCCAGGCTGGTCTCGAATCCATGAATTCAGGCATTCCTCTCACCTTGGTCTCCCAACGTGCTGGGATTATAGGCTTGAGCCACTGCGCCTGGCGAGTTTTAGCCTTAGATGTTTTCTATAGATGGAACATACACTTTGTGGCCTTTGGTGCCTGGTGTCTTGCCCTCAGCATAGTGTCTTCAGGATTCATCCATGCTGTAGCATGTATCAGTGCTTCATTCCTGTGGATCTTCCAAATTTTGAAGATTCACAGAAGACCCGGAAGGTAAGAAAGCAAAGAAGGGCCCGATGGTGAGCTGTTTCTGAGGAAACCATATGTTTTCTATGTGTGGGTGCCCTGATGATCCTCCTTTGAAGGGTAAGGGAGCTCGGCCAGTATAGAAAATGCCTGGCAAGAAATGCCACATTCTTTCCTTTCTTCCATATTGTCTTCTTCTTCTTCTTCTTCTTCTTTTTTTTTTTTCGAGTTGGAGTCTCATTCCTTAGCCCAGGCTAGAGTGCAGTGGCACACTTCCAGTCACTGCAGCCTCAACCTGCTGGGCTCTGGCAATCCTTCTGCCTCAATCTTCCCAGTAGCCGGAACTACAGATGTGCACTACCACGCCCTGCTATTTTCTTCCATATCTTCTTATGGTTTGGGCTACAAATCTCTTTACACACACTGAACTTAACCCCTCTCCAAATCTGCTTCCTGAAAATTGTCAGTGGATCAACGTCGATGCTTTTCTTGGACATGCAGGACACAGGTTTGCAATTGTTTCTCAAAATGAGTCTCTAAATTTTAAGATGCTTAGACTTGTTTCCTGCTTATTTCACAGAACTTAGGGGGACATTTTCCTGGGGAGTTGCATGGCATTTCAGTTGAACCTTTTAAAATATAAAGATAGTCAAGAGAAGGAAGGCTGCCTCTCTCCTAGAGTCATCTACTAGAGGTACTATAGGGATATTATATTTTGTGAAATATCTCATAGTAATATTCAGTAATTAGCTCACAGAAGTTCTAGGAGTGAGAAGAGTTCTTTTTCTTTACAGAGCATGTGAGGAGGATCTGGATACCAAATTTTCCACCCAGTCTATACTCTCCTTAAGAAGAGAGAAAAAAAAAATTTTTTAAAGGAAACTTGGCCAGGCGTGATGGTTCACACCTGTAATTCCAGCACTCTGGGAGACTGAGGCAGGAAGATCGCTTGAGCCAAGCATTCAAGACTAGCCAGGACAACATAATGAGACTTTGTCTCTACAAAAAATTTAAAAATTAGCTGGGTGTGTTGCCGTGGACCTGTAGTCACAGCTACATGGGAGGCTGAGGTGGAAGGATCACCTGAATCCAGGAGGCTGGGGCTGCTATGAGCCATGATCATGGCATTGCACTCCAGCCTGGGCGACAGAATGAGACCCTGATTCTAAATAAATAAATAAATAACTTGAATCTGAGTACCTGAGATAAGGTTGATTTTTATGCAGGTTGTTTTTGTTTTGCCATTAATGACTTTCACTTCATCCTGTTACCTGCTGCTTATTAATGGCAGTTAAGCATAAGGTTCCCTCTTTTAGGCTGCAGAGTTCAAGATCCCTGAAACAGCTTTAGGAGGGTGTTTGAGGAGGTTGACCTAGCACTGGTGTCAGGAGATCCTAACATAGGTCTGACTGGTCACTTTACAAGTAGCACTGGTGTGTACTTTAGTCTGTGTTAGATATGGGGGAATACTGATTCTGAGGCATCAGAGTCATAAACTTTATGATACTTTTAAAAAAAATTTTTGAGTCAGAGTATCACTCTGTCACCCAGGCTGGCTGGAATGCAGTGGTGTTACCACAATATACTGCAGCCTCAACCTCCTGGGCTCAGGAGATCCTCCTGCCTCAGCCTTCCAAGTAGCTGGAACTATAGGTACATGTCACCACGTCCAACTAACTTTTTGATCTTTTTGTAGAGATGAGGTCTCACTATGTTGCCCAGGCTGGTTGCAAACTTCTGGGTTCAACCAATCTTCTGCCTCAGCATCCCAAAATGTTGGGATTACACGGCACTTGGTCGCTACGATGCTTTCAGTCACGTATTTGACCAACATTCCTTGGGCGCTTACTGTTTCTAGAAAACAGGGTTACAGGAGCAAATAAGTCAGTCCCTGCCCTCATGTAATTTATAGTCTGGCTCAGATTCTTCGAAATCGGAATTGTCTCGTGTTTTCTGTGGATTCCACAAATAATCAAGATGTCTCAAATTCATTCCTGTCTCACCTGAGCTCCCTAGAAAGACCTCAGATGAGCAGCAGGAAGCGTTCATGTGCCACGTGCCAGTCACTCCTCCAAATGTGTCACACGCCTCATCGCCTTCCATCTTCCTAACAAACCTGCACAGAGGCTTTTGTTATAACCCTTTGACAGAAGAAAACATTGAGTGTGCTCAGCAAGGTTTATTAAGAGACAGAGCCGGGATTGACTCCAAGACTGTCTACTCCAGATCCCAATCCCTTTCAATGAATCAGTGCTACTCAGGAGACTGATACACTTGGGTATTGACCCCAAGTTCAAGGGAAGCCCGAAGGAACACTAACAGGTGACAAAGAATGCGCTAAGTTCAACAATAACAACAGAAGGCATTTTTGTGCCTTGAATCCTGTGGTCTGATGAAAATAGTATAAACTTTCATAAATCACTGAGGATTAGATTGATCTCCAAGCAATTTACACTCTAAAAATTGTGGCTTGAGAATTGAAAGTGTTTTTCTTGTGGTATGAAATTCCTTCGTCTTCAGAGTTAGGGGTTCTTCCAGCTTTCTGTTTATTTGTCCTCATTGTACATATGACTGTGGGAGTGCCAGATATCACATCCTAGTTCCAGGGAGTAGGATGTAGGAAAAGGTGAAAAAGAATGTGGTCCCTTCCCTTTGGGAAGACTTGTCAGATATTTTACATAATATATTCACTTCTATCTAATTGGTCACAACTTAGTCATATGGCTAACCTAGCTAAAAGGGAGAGTGGGACGTGTAGTCTTTTAGCTGAAGAGCAGTGTGCCCAAAAGTAAATTGAGGTTCTGTAACTGAGAAGAGGAGTCTGCATATTAGGTGGTAACAAGTAGTCTTTGTTCTAATGTATGCTATGCTTCTTTATTATATGGTAGAATCTTAGCTGTAGCCTGTTAGCTGAATTGATTGCATTATTACATTCATTCCGCAAACACCGACTGATGCCTAGTGTATGCCAGGCATTGTGTTAAGTGCTAGAGCTATAAAGACCAATAAGACAATGTGAACTCAAAATCATTGAAATAATTAAAAATTGAAGGTGATGGCTAATGGGACGTGGGGTGTCTTTCACAATTCTAAAATCGATTGTGGCGATGTTTAAACAACTCAGTGATTATACTAAAAATCATTGAATTGCACATTTAAATGGTGAATTAGATGGTATGTGTATAGTATCTCAGTAAAGTTGGTTAAAAAGACACAATTTGTGTGAGATTGTAAGGGATTCTATATACTAATGCTCAGGAGTTAAGCGTGGGTGCAGAGAATGGTTCTCAAAGTGTGTTTCTAGAACAGCTACTATAAGTCCTCACCTGAGAACTTGTGAGAAATGCAGGTTCTTGGGCTTGACTCTGTGTCTAGAAAATCAGAAACACTGGGGGTGGGGCCCAGTGATCCATGTTTGAACAGACCTGCCAGGGGATTCTAATACATGGTCAAACTTGAGAGTCGTCTAGATGAAAGAATGTGAAAGAAATGAGGGAAAGCATTTGGGATGCTTTGATAACCCAGGTCAGAAATGGTGAACGTTGATGACGTGAAGTAAGGATAAAGAGATAGATGGGGAATTACTAGGTAAGAAACACTTCTAAAAGGACACTAATCTATTTATCTATTGGAGTGGTAAATCAGGAGGTGATGGCTACGTTGATGAAAGAGACATTGAAGTATATTGAAGTATATAACAGAAGTAATGTGTACAAAACTAAAGTGAGTGTCATCAACATTTTGGAGGAAGGGAGAAAAAAACAATGAAAATGAATTAAGTTTTAATCCTTTTGACAAGCTCTTGAATGATCTTTAATCCTTTCAATAATTTCTTAAATTGAGAAATACCTTTTTAGAAAGAAATATAAGCTTATTATGTAAGGAAGAATTAAACTTAAATGTTTAGAAGAGATTTCCGTGGATGAGGTGGTCAGGGCGGGGCTTTTAATTATACACCTTTCAAGGCTGGGTGTGGTGGCTTATGCCTTGAGTCCAGCTATGTGGGAGCCTGATGTGGGAGGATCATTTGAGGCCAGGAATTTGCCACTGCACTCCAGCCTGGGTGACAGAGTGAAACCCTGTCTCTTAAATAACAACAGCAGCATAATACAACAAAAGAAGAAAATAATCATTTACCTTTCTGTACTTAAAAAAGTGCAAAAATAAAATGATTATTAAAAAACCCCAACTACCTTCTAGTGAGGCGAATTATACTCTCTATTACTCTCACTAATTTGATCCCCCTTAAAGGCTAATCTGAAGAACCAAGAGTTTAAAGAGATAATGTCAGATAATTAAATTTAATATGAGGAAAAAGTCATCTAATGATAACAAGAATAATCTTGGGCATTTCTAAAACTTCTATAACTGATTTTTAAAAGTGTGTTAATACTTCAAGATTCATGATTTTCTTGTTATTTTTCTTGCCTTATTTTGAGTTGCTCTTATCCTATCTCCTAGCTGTGAAACATATCTCAAGAGGTTTGTTTCACTTGACCCACCCAAGTCAATAGCATCTATTGGCTCCTTCAATGTGTTCAATTCTTTGTACTCTTACACTTCATGGAGATGAACAGGCATCTCAGGAAGCCTAGGACACAGTCCAGTCAGACTTTCAGCCTCACCATCTCTCCAAAACCTATCCCTTCAAGACTCCAGTGTCCTTTGTGTTTCCGGACTCTAAAGTCAATTCTTTGTGTACGTCTTATTCAACCTATCAACCCCAGCTGACCATTTGCCCACTGACTAAATTCACTTGGCTTCCAGGATCCCACCATCTCGGTTTTCAGATTTTCCTGGTTGCTTCTCTTCAGTCTTCTGCTCTGGTTCCACCTCTGAACATTGGTGTGTGCAGAGATCAGTCTGAAGACCTCTTCTCCTCTCCAGCTTCCTCCCCTACCCCTTCACTCCACGATCTTATGCAATTCTCACATCTTTAAATGTCATCCAAATGCTGGTAACACCCAACTTGAGATCTTCAGCCTCACCTCTGAACTTATACCTCCAGCTGTCTGTTGAATGTCTCCACTTGGACAATGAGACAGTCATTTCAAATGTGCCATGCTCCAAAACACTTCCCTTACAAGCCTTTATTCTTTTGTAGGCTTTCTCAACTCAGTGAATAAAGATGTCCTTCTTCCACTTGCCTGGTCCAAAGTGCATGGACCCGTCCTTTGTTCTTCTCTTCCTCTCACATCCTGCTTGCAATTCATCAGCCATGCTTCTGCTTTCAAGGCTACAGTGCATTCAGAAGACGACCACTTCTCAACAGCTCCGTTACTTCAACCTTGGGCCAGGCAGCCATCATTTCAGCTTGGATTATTGCAATAATTGGTCTCTTCATGTCTTATCTTGGACCCTGCCAATTCATTTTCCACACAGCAGCAGAGTGACTCTCTTAAAACATGCATTGGATCCTGTCACTTCCCTGCTTAAACCCCTCAGTGACTCCCAACTCACTCAGAAATAACTGAAGTCCTTATATTTTTCTGTGAGGCATGACCTCATCTAACAAATGATACCATGGTTCTCTTTCCTTAATCAGTGTTGCTTTAACTCTGTTCTGAGTGAATCCTTTTCCTACAGCTAGTTATCTTGGAAACACTGGCCACTGAACCCAGAGAACATTAAGTGAAAGCAAGTAACTGAAATCAGAGTATTTCTATCTGCTAAAAACAAATGAAAGGAAAGGAGGGAAAAAAAGAGTTGATGATACCTCAGTAATGAGAAATGCTTATATGTATAGTAAGAGACGATGTTGGTCTATAAGCTTAGATATTCCAGGGATGTGACTTTATTTTTCTATAACTCAATTTCTATCTAGAGCAGTGTGCTGTCCTGTATCACTTTCTGAGATGAAAACGTTCCATATCTGCAGTGGCAAACAGAGAAGCTATCTGCCATCTTGGACAGCATAAACCCAGAAGAGTCCTCATTGCTCCCAGTGGGGGGAAACATGATCACTGCAGGGCAAACTCGGGCAAAGCAAGGGCTTCTCAGTTAGTTCAGGGGATTCCCCCCTCCTCTCTTTATCTCTAGGTTGTACCTAATTCTTACAAGACTCCTTGAGAGTTTCTGGTTCTCTGTCCCCCAACTGCCATCTGCTAAGATATCTGAGTTCTTATTTGGTCTCTGGTCATCGTTCTTTCAGGTGACTATATCTTCTGGCTTACTGCCCATCCTATAGGTATCATCTGTGACCTTATGGTGTGTGTGTGTCTGTGTGTGTGTGTGTGTGTGTGTGTGTGTGTGTGTGTGTGTGTGTGTGCATGCGTGTTGGTTGAATGTGCATTTGCTCTAATGTTTGAGAATATTCAACTTTGCTATAGAAAATAGAAAAGGGATGATGACACACATAAGATGTGTTAAATACAGATAAAGAAGTTAGTGGCTTGTGAGACATGTTAAACATAGATAAAGTGGGTTATGTGTTATGCATGCTGAACACAGATAAGGAGAGAGGGAAGAACTAAGAGACGTAATTTTCATGAAGCTCTAAATCTACAGGGCGTTCCAGAGGTATCTAATCTTCAATCTTCATGATACACTAAATGTTCATGAGTCCTATGAAGCCTTCTCTATTTATGACATTTGAAATTGATCATCCACAGGTGGCACCCATTCTGGTCGAAGTGTCCTTTGCCAGATAAAATCTACAGCTGCTCATCAGGCTAACTGGTGTGGCTCAGCTCCAGTCAGATATGCGCCCCCTGTATTTCTCCTACCAAATGTTAATAGGTGTCTGTGCTGGTCCCAGACATCCTCTGTCTCTTGGACCTTCTTGGACCTTGTAGCCACACCACCCACAGGGAAGTCTGATAGAGTGGAAAAGGCAGTGTCTACCAGCATGGCATCATCCAGTTTTCAAGTAGTGCACTCCTTCTACCTTGCTTGCACACTTCCTTAAGTACCATTACCCTACCCCATCTCTTTCCCCCTGTTTCTTGTTTTGTGTTTTAAATGGACTTAATAAGTTGTGTGATTTGAATGTCTCTGGTCCTTTCTGATTCAGCATCTCTGGGGTGCACTAATGCTACCGTGGCATCAAGGTAATAGTCCTTATGACATTAGGTTAGACCAGAGACTTCCAAATACTCTTCTGAGTGACAGCAGTGAGGCTGCCTAAGACTCTCTCTGCCCAGACAGGCTGTTCTATCATTGCTACCTATCTCTACTGTTTTACCCTGCTAGTATGGGAGAGGCCTGGAAGATCTGACTCTTCTGTGAATACCAAGCAAGAAGCGAGACACAGCCCTTCATTGCTCTCAGATTCCAAAATTTATCAGGGGGTTCTATCCAGCCAGACTTGGCCAGGGTCAGGTGCTCCTTCTCTGGAACACCCACCAGTGTCTAAATAGCTTTCTTCCTCCTTCTCCTACTGTATGAAGGGTCTGTATTTCCTTTGGGAAGCATTTTGTCCCCAAATCTGTGGATAATAGTCCGAACTTTATGGCTCTAGTCCTTAAGCACTTTGGTTTTGATTCTGATAATGCAGGCCTTTGAAACTCAAAAACCCTTTATCTCAAACTATTGCCTCTGGTTTCAAAAACCTGTTTTGAAACTCTACTATGGTCTGAATGTCTCCCAAAATTCATGTGTTGAAACTTAATCCCTGTTTTGCTGGTTATTAAAAGGTGAAATTTTGTGGGATGTGATTAAGGATTAGTGCCTTACAAAGGGCAGGAGGGAACTAGCTTAGGTCCCTTTTTGCCCTTCTCTCCCTTCTGCTATGTGAGGATGTAGCAAGAAGGCCCTCACCAGACACTGACTAATGCTGTCCTGATCTTGGACTTCCCAGACTCCAGAACTTTGAGAAATACATTTCTATTGTTTATAAATTACCCAGTCTGAACAAGGGTACCTACATAATCAGTTTGTATACCTAACCCTGAATTGTACACCACATCTTTATAATAAAAAAAGAGAAAAAATAAATTTAAAAATATATATTCTTAAACAAAAAAAAAATACTGTGAAATACCACATACGCAAATATGATTGCCACTATAATTTATGTAAATGCATTATCCAAATATTTGCTGAGTAAGATTGACCTGTAAAAGGCAAAATAAATCTTGAACTTATTGCCATAAATAAAGAAATAAAATTACCCAGTCTGTGGTATTTTGTCGTAGCAGCGCAAATGGACTAACACAAACTCACGCTCTCTTCTCTCTGCGCATTTCTGTCATTGCACCCCTACTCTTGAGGCATACACACACAGGAACACGCATATATGACACAACCTCTCTGTTGTCTGGATTGTGGGAAGGATGGCGGTAGCTTGGAATACCAGGGAAATAACAAGTGTAAGCTAATATTCCAATTTCCTGTTCTTTCTCATTTGCGAAGAATTGCACATAGCTATGACTGAAGCTTTTGTAAAGGAGTCCAGGGATGTCTGACTCAGGGTTGAGATGACTGCGAGCTCCTCCCTCTTGGTGTCTGAGCCTATTCTTCTGCTTGTCTCTATTCAACAGAAAGATGGATGTTGGCAGTTTCATGACATCATCAGTAGTGTTCTGTAGAGTTCAGTAGATGCTACAATGTTCCTCTCATTCTAAAAATATCTTTCTTACCCTCTGTCCAATTTTACCTTTAAAGTCTCATAATTTTCATTCTTCAAAGCAATGGAGATAACATTTATTGACTAGCTTCCACATGCAGGACATTGCTTTCCAAGAACCCCCTTTTAAAATGTAAATTTCCTCTGGCAGGGAAAAACCCTTAAGCCTTCATTATCTAAACCCTAGAATTAACTTATTAGAACCATTTCCATCTGTCATAGGCAGCTGCAATCAATGCCATGTGAGACTGGCAATGGGATGGTTGTCCTGAGGAAAGCCCTGGGAAGGCACAAGGAGGCAATGAGGAGGGTAGGAGTAAAAGGACTTCCAAATCAAAGTTTACCTGCTCCACAGAATCTGCCCTATAGTAGTCTTGAAATAATTGATGTGCTAACTAAAATCCCTGTAGATTAATTAAAGCAATCTTGAGAAAATCTCTACTTTGCCAGTAGTTCAGGTATAAATATGAAAATAATGAAACTCATTGCTTTAACAAAAACGGTCTCATTTTGGCATTTTCTATCAGTCCAAATTATAGAGTTTTCCCTTCATTTTAATGCTTAGAAATGCAAAATATGGATAATCAGATGAAAGAGGCTGGTTTGTGATTTACAATTTCTATTATATAGACTGGTCATGAATGATCAATCAGCATGTGTAAGTTAAAATGGCCTATTCATACAGTAAGACACTACTCAGCAATAAAAAGGACAGAATTACTAATATGTGCAACAACATGGATGAATCTCAAAAATTTTTTGAGTAAAATAATCCAGTCACTAAAGAATATATACTGTCTGATGCCATTTACATGATGTTTTGAATAGGCAAAATTCATCTAAAATGAAAACAATGCGAACAGTGGCTGTCTGGAGCACAAGGGAACTTTCTGGGGAGGTTGACATGTTGTCTATATTGATTTGGATGTTGATGACAGGACCTACACCTTTGTCAAAACTCTTAGAATTGTGCACTTTAGACATGTGCATTTTACCTTATGTAAATTACACCACAGTGAAAAAAATACTCAAAAACATTTCCTGGTCTTCCACTGAGCTATCTTTCCTTGGAAATGGCTAACTGCCTTTTGGTCTGCCATCTGAGGTGACTAACAGCATAGGTCTATCTAGCATTGAGCCATAAGGGCAAATTGTGCAACATGCAAATTGCTTAAGTTGAAGAGATAGACATTTTGGGTTACCTACATGCCATGTTATTAATCACTTATTATGCAATGCTTGCTCTAACATATACACAACACAAGCAAATTCCATTAATATTCTTTGGAATTTTTTATTTACCCAGATTGTGCTTTAATAGAAAAGTGTGGACCATATTAAATCCTGCTTCATTTAAATCAGTTCTTCAAATAACTTTCTCTTTTCTAAACTACTCTCCATGAATTGTTGTTCTAGAAAAAAACAAATTAATTAAATAGTTTGGCTTTTCTCCTGTAGTGTATTATAGATTATAACTTACTCTGGTACATTTTTTTCCAATATACTATTGAAGAGTATTTCTGGACAACTGGAGTGTACACAATTAGAATGTTATGGAGATTTGATTAGGTGCCCTCGCCCCCTTTATGCATACAATGGTTTGCAGTGTAGGGATAGCTGTGTCTTGAAGTGACTGAGGTTTTCCAGAAAACTGAACTGGAGTCATTTTTTAAAGGCTGAAATAATTCTGAAAGACCTATAGCATACATCCTCATTGTAATTTTCCTTCTATTCTTTTTTTTTCTTTTTTTTCTCCTTCTATTCTTACTGAGAATAAGAACCATGATTATTTTCATTATTCATTTGCTTCTCTTGTTTATTCTTTTCCTGAAGTCTTAATCCTCTCCTTGAGATATCCCAGTTGGTTGCTATGGAAATGATTATTTTGCCATAAACATAGAATTATGAGTTACAGTAAAGAGTAAGCAGCAGAAGCAAATGAACTGCTGGAAAATAACTTAGCTTTGTTAACGCCAAAATAAGACGGACACTGTTAAAATTGCAAGCAAAGTTTTCCAAAGTTTTTCGTGAGGAAATAAACTATCATGATATTTTTTCAAATAATTATTAGATCCATTGACAAAGACTGTGTGGTTTGAACACATTTACAGGCACTAATATCTCTATAAGTTAAAGTCCATCAAAAATTTTGAACCAGGAGATTCAAAGCAACTAATGATTTGACATTAGTAATAATCATTTAAATTTATCCCACTTGTCCTACCCTAAAAGTACACTTCAATCTTTACTTCAAATTCAGTTATTTAAATTCATGTGCACTCACTTCTGGTTTTATATACTGGTCTACATAATTGAATACACTTATTTATATTAAATAATAGTCAACATATAACATAATATATATATTTTTTACTATATAAGATAAAATATAAACATTTATATTTTTACATATATTCTTTTCTACATTTCTACTTCATTATATTTTTACATATATTCTTTTCTACATTTCTACTTCATCTTAATATTTGCAATTTTTAAATTATATTTGAGAAATGACTTATCCTGGGTTCATATAGCTGGGTATGCTGTATCAAATCTTTTTGCCATTATAAATGAAATGGCTATTTATCTTGATATCAGGTCTTGAAAGAAATTCTCTAGAATTCACTTCGAGAAATTGGGTTCTGGAGATAAGGAGTGTGAGGATTTCTGTGTAGCCTACTGACCTACACATAGTAGACCTTCATAACTGTTTTTTAAATGAATGGACCTCATCATATATATTTATTTTATTGTAGGCAGTATTTATAGCTCTGACAAATCAAGGAAACCAGAACAAGAGATACTTGTAAGGAATTTTAGGGAAGAAAGCAAATCTTTTACAAACTGAGGTCCAGAGAAGTTGAGTGATTTGACTCAGGCTCCACCTGTGAGCAGGGCACATTTAGAAGCCTGGTCCCCCTCTTTCTGTTGAATTTTTCTTTCCACTGCATGAACTGTGTTGCCCAGGGAGCTCACAGAACTTGGGAAGACCCCATGGGAATGCAGTGTGTTCCTGACTCTGCTTAGTTTGTGAATGCTTGTGTTTTGTTTCTTCCAAAATGATTTCAGGCATATTCTTTTTTTTAATTTAAATTTTAAAAATGTGGGGTACAGTTCAGGGTTAGATGTGCAAATGTTCATTATGTAGGTGCCTTTGTTGATGAGGTACCTGCATAATGAACATTTGTACACCTAACCCTGAATCTTCGCCTCTCCCGGCAGATTCCCATTGCTGTCAGGCAGATTCTATAGAGATATAAAATATAGTAGAATAACACCAAAATTTAAAAAAATCAAGTCAAAGAGGACATAAGAGCAAGAAAATAAAGTCAGAAGAAAGTATGAGCAAGAAGAAAGAGTTATTCCCAGGATGCATATTTAAGGTCAAATGGAGTTGGAAAAGATACGACACAATTGAATTCTGAGCTTCTTCAAAGTTGGAGGAAAGAGGGAAAGACAAACCAGTCTTTGATCTACAGTGTCTGTGAGATAAAAAAACAAACCATTGCCCAAGGGAAGAACTGCTTTCTGTCACCAAGCCCGTGTTTTAGCATGCCTTGAACACTGAGATACTGCTAAGTCATATTTTCATCTTTGCTCCAGAGCTCTTAAGCTTCCCTGTTGTGACAAGTACTGCCACTGAAATAGACTGGATTCATCAAACCTGGTCCCACAAGTGCCTCACACCGGATGACTGAATTTTGATGACTGCCACCATGTGGGAAGTCACACAGGCTCGAAGAGAAAATTTAGGAGTAAATACCTGAAGATCTGAAAGTGTATTCTATTTAAACTTGATTAAAATTTTTCTTATTGTGATTTTTTTATGTGATTAGCATAAAATATAATTGATTTTAAATATTTCTATTCTGATTATATCTACTCTGATATTATGCAGTCTTTTTATAAAAATGGAAATTTTAAAGAAGAAAAGAAATGTCACTTTCATTTACTGGAAATAGAATTTTTAAGCCTTTGAGTGTATTTCTCTCCATACGGTTTTAAGTATGTATTCACACATATATGAGTGTGTATATATGTGTATGAATGTGTACATTTGTCTCTATCTACCATCTATCTGCCATCTATCTATCTATCTATCTATCTATCTATCTATCTATCAATCTATTTATCGCTATCTGAAAGACACTGACTCCAGACAAAGCAAATGAAAAAAAGGTAAGCTGAAAAGATTCTCTGAGACCCTGCAGTGTAGCCATAGGGGGTTTAATAGTGTCCCTTTGGCCTTATCCGTGGGTGGAAAGGGAATTAGGTTAAGGACTCTAAGTCCTTTCCTGTGACTATCCTTTCATTTTTCTAAGACTCATATTCCTCAGTATAATTTTGTAATTTTCTACCTATAGACAGCACACATTTCTTGTTGGGGTTAACATCGCTATATTTGGTTTTTAAAATATTGTGAACAAAAATATTTGTTCCACTATTTTCCCCTGGCCATTTCTAATATCTATAGATTTTTATACTTTTCTTTTGCATCTGGATGCTTAACCAATTAAGAAAAAAATATATATATATCTTTCTATGAAGCTTTTCTCAGAATGCAACATATTCTGAAAATAATAATGTTATTGCCCCCTTGCTGACAAGTATAAAAAACTCAGTTACATATAGTGATTAGCTTTAAATATGAATAGCATGCCAGAATTTTTTTTGTCTTCTCATTAAACTTTGTGAATTAGTTTTTTCATCTGTAGCTGTTATTTCCCTCCCTCCCTCTCTCTCTCTCTTTCTCTTCTTTCTTTCTTTCGACAAAGTCTTGCTCTGTCACCCAGGCTGGACTGCAGTGGTACCATCAGAGTTCATTGCAACCTCTAACTCCTGGGCTCAAATAACTCTCCCACCTCAGCCTCCTGAATAGCTGGGACTACAGGTGCACACCACCATGCCCAACTAATATTTATTTTTAGCTGTTATTTTCATTATCCTTTAATGGATACCTAGATGTGACCCTTGATGGAATTAAGGAAAATAAGCCAACAACCAAAAAAGGATTTTCCCCCCTTTAGTCCTTGCTTTCCTTGTCCCATCCTTCCTTCTTTCCCTTTCCTAAGGATCAGTCTTATATTTGCAATGTAGGAGGAAAGGACCACGAGTCTTGGAGAGCAACACCTGTGTACCCTAAGGACAGCTAAATCTTCCTAAATTGTATAATGTTTTCCAATTTACCAGGTGCCCTATTATGAAACATAAAATCACAACTTGAAAGAACTCACATTTCCTTTTTTGTGTGTGTGAGAAAGTGGGATTTATTGAGAGAACAGAAAAGCTCCCATAGTGGGAGGGGACCCAAAGGGATTGCCCGCCATTTCCCTTTAGAGTACATAAGAGACATGTCTGATGTAAGAACTTGAGAACAAGCCGGGCTTGTGGCTCAGCCTGTAATCCCGCGCCTTTGGGAGGCTGATGTGAGTGGATTGCCTGTGCCCACGGGTTTGAGACCCGCCTGGGCAACTTGGCGAGACCTCATCTCTACAATAAATCAAAAAATTAGCCAGGTGTGGTAGCGTGAGCCTGTAGTTCCAGCTACTTGGAAGGCTGAGGTGGAAGGATCACCGGAGCCCAGCAGGTCAAGGCTGTGGTGGCCGGGATCAGCCACTGCACTCCAGTCTGGGTGACAGAGTGAGACGCCATCAAAAAAAAAGCACAAATTAAAAAAAAGTCCAAATTACTTAGAATTGTCATATCCCCCCAAATAATCTCTGTCGTACTTAGGTTTCCCCAGAATGACCCTGAGGTAGGGTTCATGTGCTGTTGCTTTTGGGAAGTGATCCCAGGGAATGGAAGTGAAGGATTAGAGAAAGGGAGCAAGGCTAGGTGTAGTGGTTCATGCCTCAATCCAAGCATTTTAGGAGGCCGAGGTGGGAGGATTGGGCCCAGGAGTTTGAGACAAGCCTAGATAACATAGTGAAAACTCAAAAAGTAAAAAAATTAGCTGGGTGTGATGGCACACACCTGTAGTCTCAGCTACTCAGGAGGTTGAAGTAGGAGGATCGCCTGAGCCCAGGAGGTAGAAGCTGCAGTGAGCTGTGATTGTGCCACTGCACTCTAGCCTGGGCAACAGAATGAGACCTTGACTACAAAAAAAAAAAAAATTCCATTAATAAAACATTTTTTTTAAATGAGAAATGGAAGCAGGGGAGGAGGAAAGGCTATTCAGAGGTGTATTAACAAAATTTTCACCCCTCTGAGCAACTAGGGCTCAGTCTCACTGGGTACCTTCTGAGGAGACGTGTGGGATGCGCTTCAGACTGTTGACTCCTAAGATGGAAGATTTGAGTACAGTTCAGTGGTGTGTTGGAGCCTTCTTGGCCCAGCTTGGCAGAGCTTGTTGTGTACACCTCGTGCCAACTTTGTGCTCAGTGACATCTGGTTGGTAGCATGAAACTGACCACGGTGGAAGTGTTTGCACCATAGAAATTGGTGAAAGCTACAGATTATTTTTGTCAGAGAGTTGGTTGTTAAACATTTACTGGCAGACCACCTGAAACGTCTATCCACTGGTTCCCATTCTCCGTTAGCCGAAGGTCACCCCATGGGACATGAACTCTTGCTCTTCCAAATCTACACAGACATCAGAAGCCTGAGAAGGTTTCTGCAGACAACCCACGGGGTTGAGAGAACCTTCTCCCAACTGAGGCAAGGTGCTATCTGGTTATACCCATACAGCTGGTTTCCACAGCAATGACTGAGGTCAAAATGCTGGTTGAGGGGCTATGAGGCCAGAGAACATCTAATCCATGTTTTGATCTCTTTTCATGTGGTTATCCACATATATATATAAAGCACATACTTTTGAACCTACCAAAGTGTTGTCATACCAGCCATGCTCTGTCTCCTTCTCAGGTTTTCTGTTTATTTAACAATATATGGTAAACATTTTTCAGGTCTACAAATGACTTCAGCAATTGAAAATTATTAGGCATACCATACAGTATATTACTAATCTCTCATTGTTGCACACCTAGGCTGTTTTCAACTTCATGCCATTATAAATAGGGCTATGATGTACATATTTGTGTATACTTTTTTATACCTCTGATAACTTCCTTGAAGTGGAATTACTGGTCAGAAGGCATGCATATTTTTAAGACTTTTAAGCATATTGCCTAGCCTAGAATATGTATACCAATAAAGTCCATATCTTATGATGTTTTGAAGTCCTTTCTGTTATTCTGTACTCTCTTATTCTAATAGAGAAGTAACAATGAATACATTGCTCATGACTCTATATCCAATAGCTCTGAATAGTATGTACTTTTGAAAACAAAACAAAGCCAGTTTAATAATTCTACCAAATAAATAATATAGTTTCCTGTATTTATAACCCATATGAGCAAAGTTGTGGCAACCTGAAGATTGATGTTTTTTTTTAGACTTTAAAACTTAAGTAAGACATTCCTATAACTGCTATTAATCATCAGTCTTATATATTATCCTCACATGCCTTTAGACTCAAGAAGGCCTTTGTCTATAAGTCCATTCTACATAGCTATTTTATTTGGAAGAGAGCATAATGCAGATGATAAATGATTCATTGCTCCTGGAGGAAAGTAATATTTTTCCAGAAGAAAAAGAAAGAAAAAAATAATAACAAACACTGTTGTATATTTTTTGAATTTGGATTTATTTGATTCTTCAGCACTGTTCTAATCTATCATACTTTCTGTTTTATTCCATTTTTTTTTCTAGTCAGATCTTTAATGACAAAAAAAGAATGTTTGAAATCTTGCATATGTGCTTGGATATTTAGCAACTGAAGACATTGTTACTGAAGCCAATTCTATTGCTCTGTAAAAGATTAGAAAATACAAAATCACTGTAACAAAGACAGCACAGAGTTTCTGAAAGGCTTCAATTCATTTATTTCAAATGTTTTTTGAGTCCCTTCTCAGTTCTAGTTGTGGTGTGAGGCCCCCAGAGGTAACGCAGCGAACAGACAGACACTGCTCCTCACCTCCTGGGACTTGCAATAAAAAACATACTGCGATGGAAGTAAGGAAAGAAAGAAGCAAATTCCCAAACTTCTGTGTCTTTTCCTAGTCTTCTGTTGTCTTCTCACGTGTTCAACAGCCTCTGTATCATCTCCTTTCTGGACAATGAAAGGCCTAGTACTAACCTAACTTTTAAGGAAAAGCTCAAAAAAGGGATTTGGTTTGCCAGATTGAATCACCACCTAAATGCAACTCATTTTTAAAGCATGAAACAAAGAAGCAGTGTGAATTATGAACATACCTATTTTAATTGATGCCCATTATATTTTTAGTCTCTCTCAAGGCAGTTAATGTTCCCCACCATAATTTATTTACATGTAAAGATTCTCTGAAAAACTCAGTTATTGGCAAAACAGGACTTTTGTTGGTGGCCATGGATCCTAAGAGGTCAGTATAGGCTTCCTGGGCAAGTTGGTACTGGGCAAAATTGTGAGGGTCACAGCTGCCAATCATTGGTTCTCTCCTCTTGGAGTGGAGAGTCACCTCCTTCATACCCTCTGCATTCAGCATCTCATACTTCTGCCACCCTTTCCTTATCAAAAGATTTTCAGGAACCAATCAAGTATTAATGTCCAGAGAATAATTACATGAATTTTAGCAAAAACCTGAGCATATAGAACATATTTGGTCAGGAGTAAAGCCCTAATATGAAATGATTCAAGAACAAAAGACAGAAAACTTAGAACAAATATTGCTGGGGGTGGTGGTGAAAGGCATCTGGTGCAGCCAGGAAAACCCAAGCTTCAGATGAAGGAACACAGCTGGGTTCAAATTCTTTCTGAACCTCAGTTTCTTCAACTACAAAATGAGGACATTGACATCTATTTAATAAGATAATATCTATCTTCTAAGATTTTATTTATTTATACTGAAGGTTAAATATGAGAATGTACGGAAAGTATGTGGACCACATGAACAGCCAGCAAACATTGGCTATTTTCATTATATTGACATGAAGTCAGATTCCAAATGCACTCGTGAATTCTGCATATGAGCACTTCCTGAATGCCCTTTCCTATCTATAAAATGAGGATCAATAGGAATTTGAGCCAAGTCTAAACCCCGATAATTTGGAATCCTTGTAGAAAAACATGGAAGAGAGAGTGGGAAGAGCAGATCAATTTGTTTTAGGTTTCAGTTTATTTTTCTAGAGTCAAACTTGTGGGTCTTTACTTTGTGTTAGAATCACTCAGGAAACTCCCACCTCCCTTTCTATGTTCACTTATTCATCATCTATGAATTGCAAACATATTGTAATCCACATATTTTTTCCCCTCTAAAACTTGTTTTTATATGCAGGTTCTGGGTCCAATTCTTATGAAATTCTGATTCAGAGATTTTGGGAATCTGCATTTTTTAAAAGTTCCTAAGTCATTATGAGGCAGGGCAGCTGTGGGCAAACTTTGAGAAACATGGTTGAGAGATCCTGCCTTGGTTTCCACTTTGAGAACAGTGTTTGAGAAAGTCTCTTTAATGGGTTATGAGGTAACATAAAGGAAAAGTAAAACCCCTTTCAGAAGTGGAAAGATTTAAGACAATGAACAATTAAAGTGATTGGCAAAGTAAGATAAAGGCTGCCTTCATTGTGAAGTGAAATCTTGGCAGTGTGCTCCTCTTAGGAAATGCTTCTTTGTTCTTAATATAGATTGGGACTACTATGAATCTGGACATTATTTTGTTTCCCCAAGAACCAAGTCATGGTGCCAGGAGAGCTGCAGTAGAGGTGGGCCAGAGCAAAGGATGAGGGGTCTAGTTTCTCTTTGTTGATATGAAGGCAGTACAGAGGTGAACCTGGGAGTGCCAGAGCTCACCACCTTCAGTTCTTTTGGTGTTATTTCAAACCAAACACTCCAAATGTGGAAGAGGTGTTACTGTCAGGCTGGGTTCTGATGCTTGTGCTGTTGCCCATAGGAGGTGGGGGTCTTCTGAAAGTCAGGGTTTCTTGGAAGGTTGGCCATCTTGAAAGGCAGAAGATCATGAACTGCAAAGTCATCGTTCAAATATTGATAGGGGCCTGGGCTTTGGGAATAGAAAACTGGTCTGGGGCCATTATCAGGGGGCACTGCAAAGTGGTGGTCGCAGATCAGGGACTAAGGAGTCAGAGCTAGTAGGCCACTCCCTTTTAGAGGGACTCTTTTTATGACTCTGCTGGCAGGCACATCCAACCTAAGGTCTTTGCTGTTCTTTGGTCTTTTACTTGTTTCTTTTTGCTATTTCTAATCCTTCAGTAAAGTTGGGTGCTTGAGCAGATTTGTCGTTCCACAAATGTACAGCACCTCTCGTGTTCTGGGAGCCAATAGTGAACTTGGCAGACAAGCATCCTATCTTCATGGGCTATCTTCATGGGCTTTCTTTCTAAATTTAGATCCTGAGGTCCAGGGGGAATTAAGGAAGGAGCCAGTGTCAAAAATTGGACGGGGCTGTATCAAGTAGATACTTAAAAGGTCTGCACTCATTCTGGGCACCTGCTGAACTTTGCTTAGGTTCTAGAAAGATCTGACTACTTAATCCATCTTGAAGGCACAACTGAAAGTTTTCGAAAATTCTTTTTAATTCGAATTATTAAAGATGTATAGAGTTTTACTAATGCCCTTGAAGGACTTACAAATGCAGTTTGAACTCTAAAACATGAGAAAATAAATTCAACTCTTTGTAGTAAAAACATTGGCTTCTACTGGAAGTATAACTAGAGACTACCTGATCAGTTTTGATGAAAATGAGAATTGTTTATAATTAGCAATTACTTGTTTGGCAGCCAAATAGCAGTCTGTGCTCTCATTGAGCAAGCTCAAATAACCCATTATCTTATTTTAATTTAATAACATTTTATTTTTTATTGCAGATGTAATTAATGCTGCTGTTGAAAATTTAGAAAATAGAAATAAAGAGGAGAAAAAATAATTTATTGGTAGTCTCACTTAGGTATCCATTGTGATTTATTTTCTCTCCTTTGATATACAAACAGTTCCCAACTTATGAGGTTTTGGTCTATGGTTTTTTGACTTTACAATGGCATGAAAGTGATAACCATTTAGTAGAAACTGTACTCTGAATACCCACACAACCTTTTTGGCACAGTATTCAATAAATTACTTGAGATATTCAACACTTTATTATAAAATAGGCTTTGTGTTAGATGATTTTGCCCAACTGTAGATGAACGTAAGTGTTCTGAGCACATTTAAGGGAGGCAAGACAAATACATTTTTGACCTATGACATTTTCACTTAACAACGGATTTATTGGAATATAGCCCCATCATAAATTGAGGAGTGTCCATATTCATTTTTACATAATTGTAATTACATGATATACCTCAAATTGTATATGCTGATTTCTTTAAAATCTGTTTTAAAAATATCTGCTAACAATATGAAGCGGGAAAAATACCACTTAGAAGCTTACCTCTTAGGTAAACTCTCCCTTCCTTTAACATTTGGCTGATTTTCTTATAATTCTTTTTTTAAAAAAAGCATAATTGCGATTATGCCATATTAAAGGTTTGCTAACATGCATAGATCCTGTAAGAAAGACTATGAAGACACCTGGTGACAGATCATATCTGTTACTTGGTGGTTTAATAGTCATTCCCAATTAAACCTCAATGACTCAGGACTCTCAGTATGACTTTTTAAAGGTGCAGAAAATCATCATTCATGTTCAGTGACCAAAAAAAGGGCCATTATGTTGCACTATGTCATTCCTTTTGTGTAGAAAAAAATACCTTTTAAATGTAGTTCTTCTGGCTCAGTTTCTTAACAGAGTGACGGGTGATGGGTGTAGCCACTGTTGCCATTGCTGGAGGAGAACACCATCCCTTACTGTTTTAAGTGGCTATGAAACATGCAAAAGATTTCCTCTGAACTGAGAGTTGAAGGATGTGGCGCAACAAGCCCATTTCCCGACAATGGAAATTGGAGTGAGGAGTCGTCGCAGCAGAGGCAGTGAAGAAGGAAGCCTTGCAGGGCCACGTAGTAGGGCGGAGCTCTAGCTGGAATGCTTGACTTCAGGTCCCAACCTGAGGAGGTGAGGACCCCTCTGACCTGTTAGCTACAAACTGCTCTCTCTAGAGTTCTTTATTTTCATCTATAGCTTGGTCATCTGCATATATTTTCTAGAAATTTCCTCAAGCAAGATACAGGAATGACTCACTTTCTGAGATGTCATATACTTCAGAATAATTTACTTTTACCTTCATACGTATGCATATGTGTAGGTATATGTCTATGTATATTCTCTTGGTTCAGTTTCTTAACAGAGTGAAGGGCATAGCCGTTGTCAGCAAGTGCTGGAGGAGATCACTATTTGTGACTGTTTTAGGTGGCCATGAAACATGCAAAAGATTTCCTCTGAACTGACAGTTGAAGGATGTGTGAATATATATGTACTATATATGAGTCATATATATATATATGACTCCCCCCAACTGGAATTTATTTATTAAAAAAATGGTGCATTTATTCTTACATGTTTAAACTTCAGTCATCTTCAAAGTACTCTCCGTTTGATGCAGTACACTTATGGAGATGCTTTTCCACAGCTCAAAACAGTTTTTGAACTCATTGGTTTTGATGCCTTTTAGTGTTTCTGCCATTTTTTGTTTCAGCTCTTCCATATCAGCGAAACATTTTCCTTTGAGGACTTTCTCCATCGGGAGAAACAAACAAAAAAAAAGTCACCTGGGGGCAAGATCAGGTGAAGAGGGAGGGTGGGTCATGGGGGGTCATGCAGTTTTTGGTCAAAAATTATCGAACACTTAGTGAAGTGTGGGCAGGTTGTTCATGTAAGTCATCCGTCATTAAATAGGCCAACGTGCTGAAAGAATCTCCAAAAAAAAACCAAAACAAATTAACTGAAGCCGAATACAGTCTTTCACAATAATGCTAGTTGGTACACTGATGCCATGGGTTCCTAGAACACTTACCTCGCGGGGGAAGCCTGTACTACAAAAGGCTCACCCTCCAAAAAGTAATTCTGCTTTTTTGGGTCCCCCCTCATATATATTTTATATATCTATGGCATATATATGACATATATATATAAATTCTGGTGTCATGATCTTTTCCCTAAAGTCTGTAGACATATCTTCATTGTCTTCTGGAATTTATTTTTGTAGAGACCAAATCTGAGGTATGCCTGATTTGTTTCCTTTTGCAGAAGCTTTTGTTCTCCCTGCTTCTTTAGATTTCTATTTTATTTCAACCTTTTTTTTTTTTTTTTTGAGTTGGAATCTTACTCCATCGCCCGGGTTGGAGTGCAGTGGCACACTCATGGCCATCCCAGCATTGACCTGCCGGGCTCCGGCAATCCTTCTGCCTCAGCCTTCCAAGTAGCCGGAACTACAGGCACGTGCTACCACACCTGGCTAATTTTTTCATTTATTGTATAGACAAGGTCTGGCCAAGTTGCCAGGGCTGGTCTCCAACCCGCGGGCTCAGACAGTCCACTTGCCTGGGCCTCCCAAAGTGCTGGGATTACAGGCTGAGCCACCAAGCCCAGCCAGGATTTTATTTTTAATGTAACACTTTTTCTAGATAATGTATGTGAATACTACTTTTGCAATCCTTCTAAATATATATATATATATATTGTCTCTGTGTAATCCAGTCTTTTCTCCCCCTTTCTCCTGCATCATGAAGACTGGATCATGAAGTCTATCACCCAGGGATTGGGAGATCAGTATTAAAGAAGGTTCTAGAGTACTGAAGAAGGAAGATATACTGTGAAGATGTTGTTGGCAGAAACAACTGAGCCTTGACTGAACTGAAAGGACAGACCAGGAGTTGGTCCAGGAGCAAAGGCTGCCAGGTGGAGGCTGTTGCTCACATACAGGCTTGGACTGCTCTTCCCTACACATTCGTGCAACTCATTCCCTCGCTTCCTTCAGGACGATTCTCCTCAGGGAGGTCTTCCCTGACCACCGTGTTCCCACTCTTGACCCACCTCTGCATTCCCTTTCCCCCTCACTCTGTTTTGGTTTTCCACACCACACTTATCCCACTGGACACAGAACAGGTTTACTTCTCTGTTGTCTAGCAGGCTTTTCTCCAGTTCTGCTTTGCTGGATTGTATTAAGTCCCTCTTCCTGGGCTCTGTCACTTTGAATGGATGAAGCTCATGAAAAAGTTAGGGTTTTCCTGTTCCCTTGATGGCACTTTCTTGGAGAGGTCACACTTCCCAAGGTGCAAATGTCCTATTCTCATCTCACTCTTACCCCTTTTCAAGTTGTTTTATCAGTTTCAGTCTCTAAATGGACACAGAACACTTACATGTCCTGCTTAAAAGAAAACTTCACAAGAGCAGTGTATTTGTTGTTGTTTGCTACTGTATCCCCAGCTTCTAGAACAGTGCCTGCATGGCACAGAGTAGGTGTGCAACACATAATTGTTGAGTAAATTTATGAATGTGTAAAAAGACAAGTTTGGGAGAAGAGAGTTAATTTGGAAATGGGAGAGCTTAGTAGGAGAGACAGGGCCCTGACTGTTTCAAAAAGCAAGTGTGTTGTAGGACAGAATTCCTATTTTTCTGCTTGACTGAGGACTTGCATTTGTATCTGGACTTGAATTTATGGAAGAGGATGGTGATGAAAGGATGAACGCATTTCTACCTAAGTAGGCAGTTTCTTTTTCTAGAGGCAAGAGTTGGGAAGACCTGCCAGATTCTGGCAGTAAGTTGACTGTCCTTGTTTTTAGTATTGTGAATTTTTTCCCCTTCTTCCTTCATATGAATTTTAGTAGGAAGTTGGACAATGCTGTTTCAAAGTTTGCTCTTTCAAATTGGGCATCTATTTGTACCTCGAATTTGTTTGACAGATACTTCACAGAGAATGAAAATTTCAACTGTAGGCCACTCAATTTGTCTCCCAAAGAGCAGGCAGGAGAATGTAGGTTATGTCTGCTGTTCCTTTTACTAATACTGGCCTCATTCACTATTCTTATTTGGTGTACATTAGTGAGGTCTTACTGTTTTAAAGAAAACAAACCTACATGAATAACTAGAACATTTGAATATGGTTTTATTCATTTACAAAATGCAAAGAACTGAAGATCAAAAGGAAAATGACAAATGTACTTAAAATAAGTCAAATGTACTTAATGATTCTTTGACACTTTACTGATGCTGAGACTTTTCTTCCTTTTCATCTTCTCTGGAGCATGTTTGAACAAATTAGTGATTACATATTAATATCCAAGTGATTACATAATTAATATGTAACATTTTGATAATGGGTTTCAACCTCTTCTAATCTTATTTTATATTTCAGACCACACATTTGCAGTTTGTTGATAGTGCTTCTTGTTGTAGCTTGAGATATTTCCAGGTCTAAAGCCAGGTTTGCATTTTTGCTTTGAAGAGACAAAAATTCCAAACAAATACAGATGGTCAGGCCATAAACTTAATTAAAGTTTCTGCTTTGCTGGATGTTACATTAAATATGGCCATAATGCCAAGAGAAATACATGAAGAATTCATTTGCATCCGCATCCTGCCGCTTCCACGTAGTAGAAAATACCAGAATGCTAAGAAGCATGTGCTTTGTGTATGTGTGTGCGAGAGCATGTGTGTGTCAAGCCGCCTCTCCCTAGGCTTGGCGGCCATACTAGTCATGTTTTGACTAATAAAAGATGGGTTTTCATTAGCATCTGAGATTGGCCAGCTGTATATCTGCTAACTTTTCCTAGATAATGCTGCGACACTAATTTAGATAGTTTTGAAAGTATTGTTTGATTTTCTCTCTCCTTTTTGTGCAAATCTGGGGCATTTTTTCCCTTTCCAATTTGCCCAGAATATTTGCTTATTTAGAATTCTGGCCAGAGCCTCAGTGGATACCATGTGGAACAGAGGAACATCTCACAGAATCCTGGAGCTAATTGAATGGCTGTTGTTTTAAGTCACTGAGATTTGGGGTGGTTTGTACACAGCAATTAATGCTCAAACATTGTTAAATGGGAAGATAAACCAATGCTTATAGTGCTAGAAAGAAGGAAGAAGGAAGGAGAGAGAGGAGGAGAGGAGGAGGAGGAGGGAGAGAGAGAAGGAGAAGAAGAGAAGGAGAAGAAGAAGAAGAAGAAGAAGAAGAGAAGAAGAAGAAGAAGAAGAAGAAGAAGAGAATTCTACCGACTTAATGATTCCGCTTCAGAAGTGTTAAAAAGGTCACTCTTAGGAAGGTGAAACATGAGATTATGACGGGAGGAAGGGACCCAGCCCTATCATCTGTGGAGAATGGATAGTCTGGTGTGGTGAGTACAGGCCAAGCCCAGTGCAGGCTGGACAGTAGGAGGAGAAAGGACAGTTAGACATTTGACAGGTCTGGTTGACTGCATGGAAGGACACCGTTCACAGTTTCCATGAGGTGCCTTAGCCTCAATTCCCCAGAAGGAAGGGCCTATCAAGTCTTTATTGGTGAATATGAACCCAAAGAGGGTGGGACCGTAAACCAAGGAAGGGGGCAAGGTATCCACTAAAGTCGTCTGGTTACTCTGCCTTATAGGATCTTGTGAGAAGCCTAATAAATGCAGCTCAGAACCCTCTCTTATGGGTTGAATCGTGTGTATCCAAGATTCACGTGGTGGATCCCTAATGCCTGTTATCCCAGAATATGACTATATTTGGAGATATGGCCTGTGAAAAGGTGATTAAGCTAAAATGAGCCTATTTGGGTAGGCCCTAGTCTAATCTAACTAGTGCCCTTGTAAGAAGAGGAAGTTTAGACATACAAAGAAACACCAGGGATGCATGTGCCCTGAGGCAGGACCCATGAAGATGCAGCTGAAAGTTAATTATCTGCAAGCCACAGAGAGAGGCCTCAGAAGTCAAACCTGCCAACCCCTTGATCTTGAATTTCCAGCCTCCGGAACTTTTCTCCCGAGAAAATAAATTTCTGGACGGGTACAGTGGCTCACACCTGTAATTCAGCGCTTTGAGAGGCCAAGTAGGGAGGATTGCTTGAGTCTGGGAGTTTAAGACCAGCCTTGGCAACATGGCAAGACCTCATCTCTATAAAAAAGTCAAAAAATTAGCCAGGTATGGTGGCGCACCCCTGTAGTTCCAGCTACTCTGGAAGCTGAGCAGAAAGATCGCCTGAGCCTAGGAGGTCAAGGCTATAGTGAGCCATGATTGTGCCACTATACTCCAGTCTAGGTGATAGAATGAGTCCCCAACACAAAAAGAAGAAAGAGAAAGAAAGAAAGAAAGAAAGAAAGAAAGAAAGAAAGAAAGAAAGAAAGAAAGAAAAGAAGGAAGGAAGGAAGGAAAGAAGGAAGGAAGGAAGGAAGGAAGAAAAGTGATGTTCTTCAAGCCCCCAAGTCTATGGTGCTTTGTGATGGCAGCTCTAGCAAATGACTACCTCCTTTGATAGGGAAGAAGAAAGACCCCAAGTTTTGACTCTTGGAGTGTTCACTGCCCAGCACTTATGGGTTGCATATGCTTGAGTGCCAAGCCATTTCCACTGGAATCTCGTGCACTGGGGTCAACAGAGATGCCCCAGGGCAGGAGATAACAAAGGCACAACTGGGCTTAAGGGGAGGCCCTGGTAGGTGGCCGATGTGAGAAACAGACTGGAGCCTGAGCGGAAGTGGTCTGCAGTGGGCAGGAGGTGAGGAGGGAGGGCAACTGGAATAAGAGACAGGTAAGACTGGGATCTGATAAACAGTGAAATAATATATTGGTAATAATAATGACACTGATGATGAGTGATATTGATTGAATATTCTATGTGCCAGACACTGGGCTGTGCACTTGACATAAGCCATCTCACTTAACTCCATCTCACTTAAGTTAAACTCTAGTATTTAGGTACCATTGTTATCCTTATTTTACAGATGAAGAAACTGTGGCATAGAGCAGTTTGGGAACTTGGCCAAGGTCAAAACAGCTACTAGCCAGTAATTGAACTCAGGTTGCCTGGCTTCAAATCTTGCATTCTGAGAGTTCTCTTGATGCTGTGATTGAAACAGTGTTCTAGGAAGATAAATTTGAATAAATACTTTGATTCATTTCAATTTTATACACAAGTCATTCCTTTTTTAAAAATTCAAATATTTATTCATTCATTTTTGGAGACAGGGTCTCACTCTGTTGCCCAGGCTGGATGACAGTGACACAATGGTTCACTATTGCCTTGAACTCCTGGGCTCAAATAACCTAACCTCTCAAGTAGCTGGGACTATAAGTACATGCTGCCATACCCAGTTAATTAAAATTTTTTTTTGTATAGACAAGGTCTCACTTTTTTGCCCAGGCTGGTCTCAAACTCCTGGCTTCAAGTGGTACTCCTATCTTGGCCTCTCAAAGTGTTGGAATTACAGGTGCGAGTCACTGAGCTTGGCCTACAGGTTATTTTTTAAAGAAAATATAAGACATTCTATGTGCAAGATTATCATAAGAAGGTTAGCACAGCAGAGTGATTAAGCAAACTGACCACAGAGCCAAACTCCCAAATTCAAATCTCAGTTTTACTATTCTCCTGCTGTAAGACTTTGGAAAAGTTACTCAGCTTCTCTGGGCCTCACTTCAAACCTGTGGATGATAAAAATAGCACCAGCCTCATAGAGTTAGCTCCAATTTCCCAGACAAATTCATTTAATGTATATTAAATGAACATGCATGAACTACTTTTGCACATAGTGAGATCTGGGAGTTATTAAAAATTATAATCTTTAAAAATATTGATCAGATGCGATTCCTTTCAATAACTCAAACACAAAAATTTTTGATTATTACATGTGCATTTCTGAATTTTTGCAACACTTCCGTTGCTATGTAAGTGAAGGGAAAGATATTTTTTCAAAGTACTGGTCAGATGTCAGCTGTTAAACATCACATTGCCAGCATCATAAATGAAGTCACCACTTGGCAAATAATTTTTTGGCAGGAGTGGTGCTTGCCAACAGAGAAAATGGAAAAAAATTAAATAAAATCCCCATTGTGATTTGTTCAGCATTTCAGACACATGGCTCAGCAATTTTTCCAACTGCAAAGTTATTTTCCTTCCATCTTAGAACTTAGAGGGCTGAGCTGTGTGGAGGAGGTGAGCTACTGGATAAACCCATTCGTTTCCTGTAGCTGTCATTTCTCTGCATGTGAGGCTGTTTACCATGGGAAAAGATAACCACAATATCTGAACTCAGGCACAGGCTCCATCTTAAGAGACCGTAGTTTGTCATCTGATTGCTTCAATTTAGCGTGGGGGAACCTGGCTGAATGTAATTGTTGTTCTTATCTCATTTCCTCTTTCAAGGGTAGATAGAGTAAGTTTCCTCATCTGTGAAATGAGGAGGTAGGACCAGATATCCTCCAAAGTCCTTTTTGGCTCTGACACTCTGTGACTTCAGATTTTCTTCTTTTGGGGTAATGTTTTTCGTTTTTTAGGGCATTGAATCATCTCAAACATTCCTACCTGCTTATTCTGGTTTGGGCTACTGTGAGGACAATAAGGCTTTACAACGTATAAAGTGGCTTCACATAGGCATTCTCTATGAAATTCTCACGGAAACTCCTAAGAAATATTGCAGATGAGAAGAATGAGACCCCGGGAGGTTAAGTGATTTGTCCAAGGTCACAGCTTATAGGAAGCAGAGCCACGTTTAAAATGCGAGTCCTTCTGTTTGTTGGTACACAGTTCACAGAATGTTACAGTGTCTTATAATCCGAAAGATGGCCACAATGATACTCTCAGGACTCTTTCAGTTCCTTCAGTGAATGAGCCAGTATTGACTCTTTGTATTGGTTAGGTCATGTGTACAACCATGAACCAATCATTGTGACTAGGGGATTGTAAAGCTTCTGATTGGCAAACCTAGCTCCCTCTGGAAACTTGGGGAGACTTCCAGAATTACATAACTGAAAAATGGAAGCTGAAGAAAGTCAAGGATGGTCATTAAATGAAGAAAGAATAAATGATGCACAGAAGAATAAGAAAATTTCCATCTACAAAGAGAAAGCATTTTCCCTGAAATATACTTCAAAGATATGCTGTTTTAAAGTGTTTTATATTCTATTTTGTCTTAATTGAATTTAATTTTTGCCTAAGTTTTTCTTTGAACTGATGTCAAGCCAAATACTAACTCAAGGATGGTGGAGGGATCGTAGCAGTAAAAGCTCAATTATGTCAAGTACTGGGATTTCTGAAATTCAAATCTTTTATAGTGTATTTGGGTCTCAGCTCAAATGAGACAAACTCATTCTTCTTTGGACCATTAAATAAGGTTTTAAATCTCTATCAATCAGGTCAAAGTAATAACTATTTCTTGAGCACCTTATGTGCCAGGTGCTTATGATAAAGAGAGGTTGTTCAGGTGGGCCATGTGTCAGACCTCGTTATTACATATATTTTTTTGGTACAGACAAGTTTTCACTATGTTACCTAGGCTGGTCTCGAACTCCTGGCCTCAAGTGGTCCTCCCACTTCGGCCTCCCAAAATGCTGGGATTACAGATATGAACAACCATGCCCGGCCTGGCCTTGTTAGTTTGACTCTGCCATCTGGTTTTCTTTTTCTTGCCCTGTGATCCCAGATTTTATACCTGTGAGATGTTTTACTTTTGGTGCATGCGTTGTTTGAATTCCCTTTGGCTTAGACAGATGCTCCACATGTTTTGTTTTGTTTTTAATTGTTTTTGGATTATATTCTGTTGAGCAAAACTTTCCCCTTGGTTGTCATGGTAACTTTTATATTGCAAGAGCTAGACGTCAGCCTAGAGATTTGACAAGCAGATGACTCCCAGACAGAGCCGGCTGAGTTAGGGTGTTTAGACAGGGACACAGGGTTTTTACTGTACTCTAAACTAGTTTACATAATTTGCAAATTGTTTGGTCCAATAAGCTAACCTCTGAACCAACCAGGGAGAGTCTGGATATATCCCAAGACTCTACAAGCTACTCAGCTCATTCATTAATATTCTGTAAGTTTCAACTAGTAGCTGACTGGTTAGTTTGTAGATGTGGGGGCCATGGAGGCTGTTTGCATCTTGCAGTTGTTCGCAAGCTGGATACTGTTATGCTTTTGCTTCACAGTTCTCTTAACTCATCCTCAAGTTGTACTGGCATTCAAAAATACTAATCCATCCTGTTACTCACTCTCTGCCTAGAAGCCTGACCTCACAGGCTATCTGGGACTGTTTGGAAAAATGTGATTGGCAAATCATAATTTGCTCAGTGAAAGGAAAGTGTTCCTGTTAAATTAAGGGTGCAGTTTTTTATTCTTCCCAAGACTCTTTGCCTCATTCAGGTTTTCCTTTTAATCAGTCTACCTTTTTAACAACAGTCTGTTTATTTCTTTTTGTTCTTGTTTTGTTTTTGTTGGAAAAAAAAGTTTTCTTTTTCTTTTCTTTTTTTTTTTTTTTTTTGGAGTGGAGTCTCACTCTGTCACCCAGGCTGGAGTGCAGTGGCACGCTCATGGCCACCCCAGCGTTGATGCCCTGGGCTCAGGCAATCCTTATGCCTCAATCTTCCAAGTAGCCGAAACTAACTACAGGTATGCACTACCAAGGCTGGCCAATTTTTTGATTTATTGTAGAGATGAGGTCTTGCCAAGTTGTCCAGGCTGTTTACGAACCCATGCACTCAGGCAATTCCCTCACCTCGGCCTCCCAAAGTACTGGGATTACAGGCTTGAGTCACCGTGCTCAGCAGAGAAAAAGTTTTTTATGGTTTCAGTTCTTGAAACTAAAGCCTATTTCTTTAAATTGTCATGTAAAGGAAGAATTTTAAAATACAATTTTATTGAGATGTAGTTCACTACCACAAAATTTGCCCATTTAAAGTTTATAATTCATAATGATGTTTAGTCAATTTACAGAGTTGTACACCCATAATCACAATCTAACTTTAGAACATTTTTAACACCCCAAAAAGATACCTGGTGCCCATTTGCAGTCACTTCCATTGCCACCCCTCACTCCCAGGCAGCCAATAAAGAAGGATGCTTTCTCCTTAGTCTACTTGGCTTCACTACTAAATCCTCAAAGTTCCTTTTGGGATTCACAAATGGCTGTCATTCCAGGAAAAAAAAAAAAAAAGAACAGAAACAAAGACTTCATTTTTTTTTTTCCTGCTCACTATGAAACAAATTCAAAATTTAAAGAACAATTATTTAAAAAATAAGATTTGTAACAGAAAAAAACCCTCTATTAATAGCTTGGTATAAAATATTTCCATTTTTCCATCATCTTACAAATAATAAGTACTCATTATAGAAAACTGAATATATACTTAGAAGCACAAAGAAGGGAACTTAACTTATAATCTCACTATCCAGAGACAACGTTTGTGTACCAGTTGGCTTTTTCCGTGTAACAAATGGTCTAAAAAAATCTCAGTGACTTGTGACAACAAGCAATTATCTTTTCCTTACAGTTCTGTGGGTGGCTCTGTTTCAAGGAAATGGGGTAATTTTAGGTTTGATCTACAGGTGTCATTTTATGTCTTGGACTCAGTGATTATGTGAAACATCTCTGCTCAGAGACTGGATGGAAACTTGTGATATCTCTCAAGGCCTGAGATAGGAACTTGCCAGACTCCACTGGCTGACACAAGGCACATGGAGAAGACCAACTTCAGTGGGTGGGGAAAGTACAGTGTAATGCACCATGAGGACACAGGGGGGAGGGAGCCCACATTTGCAGAACAGTATTTCGGCATCCTGTTAACATTTTGATGTTTATATTTCTACTTTTTGCCCTCTATAATAGCTTTTTATATAAAAGCTTGTTTCTGTTATTTAAAAAATAGTTATTTCTGCCAGGTGTAGTGGCTCAAGTCTGTAATCCCAGTACTTTGGAAGGCCGGGGTGAGTGAATTGCCTGAGCCCAAGGGTTCGAGACCAGCCTGGGCCACCTGGTTAAACCTTATCTCTACAATATACCAAACAAATTAAGTGGGCGTGGTAGCTCATGCCTGTAGTTCCAGCCATTTGGAAGGCTGAGGCAGAAGGAACACCTGAGGCCAACAGGTCGATACTGGGGTGGCCATGAGCATACCACTACACTCCAGCCTGGGTGACAGAGTGAGACTCTGACTCAAAAAAAAAAAATAGTTCTTTCTAATAAGCACATGATAATGCTCAACATTACTTATTATTAGGGAAATGCAAATCAAAACCACAATGAGATGCCACTTCACACTTGCACTAAGGGTGGGAATGGAAAAATGTACAATTGCTATGGAAAACAGTATGGTGGTCCTCACATAATTAAAAATAGGATCACTATGCAATCCAGCATTCTACTTCTGTGTATATACCCAAAATAATTGAATGCAAAGCCTTGAACAAATATTTGTCCACTCATGTTCATAGCAACATTTTTCACAATAGTCAAAAAAGTGAAGCAATCAAGTATTCATTGATGGATGGATAAACCAAATATGGTATAGCCATACAATGTAATATGATTTAGCCTTAGAAAGAAAAGAAACTCTGACACATGTTACAACATAAATGAATGTTGAGGACATTATGCTAACTGAAATAAGCCAGTCAAAAAGGACAGCTACTATACCTAGAAGAGTCAAATTTGTAGAAACAGAAAGTAGAATGGTGGTTTCCAGGGGGTGAGGGAGGGAAGAAATGGGAAGTTATTGTTTAGTGGGTATGGAGTTTCAGTTTTTCAAGATGAAATAAGTTCCGGAGATGGATGATGGTGATGGTTGCACAACAATGTGAACTTAATGTCACTGAACTGTACACTCAAAAATGGTTAAAGTGGTAAATTTTATGTTATATAAATTTTATCACAATAAAAATGTTTTCTTTCTCTATACATGGTTTTAATTGCTTTATTAACATTTCCAAGTCAATAAACATTATTTTAAATAATTTCCATAGAGGTTTTAATTTTCATTTCAAAGATTAGTAGTGAAGTTGAACATACTTTCATGTGGTTTTTCTTTTTCTCTTCCCTCCCTCACCTCCACCTCTCCCTTTCTTTCTCTGTCAATTGCTGGCTAATGACATTTGTCCAGTGTTCTGTTGGGACAGGGGCATACCAAGGACCAGGCAACGGGAGTGTCTGCCCTGGATGCAGTCAATATGGAGGCATATTGTCTGTAAACAATTTAAAACCAGTGATAATACCTACTAGAAGTCAGCGTGCACCAGCATTTTAAACAATGTCAATGATAAGATACTCCCTATCCACCCTAAATAGGGCTGATCACTCCCACCCCTCCCCTTTTATTTCTTTGGAGTCTATCAATTCTTTATATATTACAGTTATTAAATCTTTGATATTCATATTGGTATTTGCCATTTCATTTTGTGAATAGCTTTAAAATGGTTTTGAATAAGGGATCCATTCACATGTTTAAAATTCAAAAAGTCTAAGAAGGACATCAGGGATAATAAAGCATCCCTCTCATCCTATTCCCCCAGCCACTGAATTCTTCTTCTCCCAGGCAGCCATTGTGGTGAACTTCCTACACAACCTGCCAAAAAAGAGCTTATGCATAAACACTTCTCTTTTAATCAAATAGGAGCATACTATAATACTGTTCAGTGCCTTGTTTTCTTCCCCCCACTTAAGAGTGTATAGAGATCTTTCCATCTCATTAACTTAAAGCCTTCCTTTTTTTCATCATAGCTCTTCATGGCCTGCATATGCCATAACTGATTTTATCATTTCTGCATTAATAGACACAAATCATATTGCACATGTATCAGTATATCTGTAAGATAAATTCCCAGTGGTGGAATTATTGCATTAAATTGTGGATTTGCACATTAGACATTGTTACATTGTTCGTTCTCCAGGTCTTATCAGTTTATACTCCCAATAGTTATGAAATAGCATCTGTTCACCACAACCTGTTAGCCACCACCATGTGGATGTTTACTAGTCTCTTAGTTAATAGACTTCTTTTCCTGGGCTATTTGAAAGTAAGTTGCTAACATCATGGCGTATTATCCCTAAAGAGTTCAGCATGCACTTCCTAAAATACAGAACATTCTCTATATAACCATAATGTCATTATTAAAACAATAATTTCATAGTATCATCTAAGAGCAAGTCCCTATTCAAATTTCCCTAATTGTTTCAAGACTATTGTAAATAGTTTACTTTTTGGAACTGGGAACAGATGAAGCTTTTTATGGTATATTTGACTGATTTGTGTCTTTATTTTCTTAACCTAGTACCTTCAGACTTCTCATCCATGATATTAACGTTTTGAAGAAACCAAACCAACTATCTTGTAGAAACTTTGCATTCTAAGTTCATTGGCTTGTTTCTTCCTAATGCCACGCACACTATTTTGGGACCCAGGGAAATGTTTCTCCACACCTGTGTCCATAGAACCCAAAGTGATTGTGACCAGTGCCTTGCAAAGTTAGGGTTGTGCTTATTGCCAGTTATGAAGGGACACTGCTTCGGTGTGCAAGGAGGAAATGAGGAGGTGGAAGCATTTAAGAGAGAAGACAAATTAACTTCTCAAATCATTCTTCTCAGCACAAATGTAAAAAAATTTTGTATACTGAAATATTGCCATCCAATACTGCCAAACATTCATTTGCTTCTTTTTCTTTATCTTGAACATTGAAGTTCTGGAAATTCTCATGAATGTGCATGGTGTTTGTAACAGTTGCACATTTTACAATATCAAACAATTCAAATATATATATGAAGTGTGGCATCTAATATTTGTATGAGCAACTGGATGAATATTAAACACTAGAATTGCAAGACATTTTATTTGTAAGCTTTCATACATTTTCAAAAAAATTAAATATAGTTTTGACTTTTTCTAAATACTTTTTATTTAACCCAACATCAAATTTTGATATTTGTCAATATTTAGAAGAAAAATAATATTTTTGGAAAGCATACATAAAAATACATGTACACTTATTTAATTTACATTTTTGGATAAAATGTATTCAAATTTTGGATCCTGAAATACCCTTACATTTTACATTTTTAATCTTGTAGATTATTGCTGCCTACAGGACACAGTTTATGTGAAATTGTTAATTATAACAACCTAGTTAGTGATTTTACTGAAAGGAAGGCAACAATCATAATTTTGTTTAAATAAATATATATTTTATAAAATAATGTATGTCTTCATTTTATTATGTCACAATGTATCAAGATGACATTCACATGTGCACAATTATAATTAAATTCAGTTGTCTTTGATATAGTTCCAGTTTTCAGTTATCTAAAAAACTGTATGAAAGTCATAGTTTTACACTATAAAGCTTACACTTTATACCATTATACATAAATGGTATAATATATGCATTTTATACATATTAGAAAGATATATTTGCCAAATTATGAGAATAAAATGTACATTATGAAAGTTGGTAGCTCAGTTCTCAAGCTTTAAATGTCTAGACCTTGAACCTCCTTGTGTGCTTCAACCCCAGGTCCTGTAAACATGAGGCAGGCTTAGCTCATACATTTAGGTCTCCCTACTGGGGCCACCTATTAGCCATTTGCGTCTCTTCTTTGATACAGTGTTTATTTTTTTTAATTGGGTTGTTTGCACTCTTATTATTGGATTGTAAGAGTTCCTTATATATTGTTAATAAAAATCCTTCATGAGTCAGTGGGGTGCAAATATCTCGTCCCTGTCTGTGGTTAGCCTTGTTATTTCCTTGATCATGTTATTTGAAGAATAGATGTTTCTAATTTGATGAAATCTAATATATCAATTTTTTTCTATTAAGGATGAGGCTTTGTGTGTTCTATCTAAGTATTCTTTGCCTAACACAAGTTCACAAAGATTTTCTTCTATTGTTTTTTTTTTTTAGTCTTAGCTCTAATTTTAGAGTCATCACAACTTAACTTTTTTTTTTTTTTGAGTTGGAGTCTCACTCTGTCACCCAGACTGGAGTGCAGCGGCCGCTGCCAGCCACCGCAGCCTCCACCTGCCGGGCTCCGGCGATCCTTCCGCCTCAGCCTTCCGAGTAGCCGGAATTACAGGCATGCGCTACCACGCCCGGCTAATTTTTTGATTTATTGTAGAGGTGAGGTCTCGCTGCCCAGGCGGGTCTCGAACCCGCGGGCTCAGGCAATCCACTCACCTCAGTCTCCCAAAGGCGCGGGATTACAGGCTGAGCCACCGAGCCTGGCTTAACTTTTTCATTTAGTATGATGTCAAGTCAGTATCTTTTAACAGCAAAATGTCATCATTCTGAAATATTCCATTGAAAGTTACATTGAATATATCTCAGATACTTAAGCCTTTTGCTTTTTATTTTTTAAAATTTTAATTGACAAATAATAATTGTATGTATTTATGGGGTATAACGTGATATTTTGATATATGTATATGTTGTAGAAAAATTTAATCAAGTTAATGAACATACTCCTTACCTAGTCTACCTTTTTTTGTAGTGAGAATATTTGAAATCTACTTTTAGGAATTTTGAAATACATAATGCATTATTATCAACTATAGTCACTGAGTTGCGTAACAGATCCCTAAAACTTCTTGTCCAAGTGGAACTTTTTGTATCCTTTGACCAACAGCCTCCCTTTCTCCTTCTTTCTCACCACTCAGCCTTCTTTAACCACTTTTCTGCTCTCTGCTTCTGAGTTTGACTTTAAAAATCCACATATAAGTGAGAATATGTAGCACTGGTCTTCTTAAATAAAATGTGGTTATTTTTCCCACTTATATTTTGAATTTTATTTTTCAATCAGGATATATGCCACAGATTAAATCAATCTTCCCATTAGCCAGTTTCCCTGGTAGCATGAAAACTACCAGATGGAATATTCCCAACTGCAGAAACAATCTTGATTCTTTTGCAAAACACTTGATGCTATTGAGTTGAAAACATGGAGCTCAAAAATCTTTAACAGGACAGAGCTGCTTTATTTTTTTAATCGTCAATGGAAATATTGTTTTAGTAATTCCCTTTTTAAAAATTCCTATTTACTCAGCGAATGCATTTAAAAAAATAAACCCTCGTGGCTGGGTGCGGTGGCTCATACTTGTAATCCCAGCACTTTGAGAGGCCGAGGTAGAAGGATTGCTTGAGCCTAGGAGTTTGAGATCAGCCTAGGCAATAACAACAACAACAACAACAATAAAAATAAAAAATAAAAAAGTCTACAAAAAAAAAAATCTGGGCTTGATGGCATGAGGCTGTAGTCACAGCTGCTTAGAAGAATTGCCTGAGCCCAAGAAGTTGAGGCTATAGTGAGCCATGATCTTGCCACTGCATCCAGACTGTATGACAGAGTGATACTTGAACTCAAAGTAAATAAACAAATAAACCTTTGAGTGAAGTATTTTGTAACAAGATTCATTTTGATGTAGGCTCTGAAGAAAGCTTCTCCCTTTGGTGTGATCTGCCTGCAGTTTGCCCATGGCAAGGCCAGTTGACATAACAAGTGCACCTCGAATTTTTTTTTTTTTTAAGATAGTGATTAAGATGTTTGGGGTTGGTGGGCCTACATATATGTGCCTGAAGAAACCTCATGGAAATGAAAAGACTCTTCCAGTCTACGGAGCCAGCCCTTTGATTAGTGGCTAGAGTATAAGAGACTATCTAAGGCTTCTTGCTGTTTATGATGCTGCCTCTTGGTCTCACCATTGACCTGAAGTCTTTATCCAAATCAGCAACTCCATTCAGTACTACTCAACTTGTCTCTATGGTTGGCTTTTCTGGGGAAGTTTCTTCAAAGGACCATGTCAATTATACCTTGAAATGATTACCCATGCGGGTGGCATGCAGCACTAATCACACTCTGCACAATCCCACAGGAAAATATTCCGACAGAAAGGTGATAATTTCTACCCTCTACATATTGTATTTAATAAGGAGTTAGTGTCAAAGTCAAAGCCAGAACAGAGGGAAGGATGCTATTGAATGCTCAGCATGGCATCTTTAAAACTGTAGGTTGAAGGTGGCAAATTATCAGTCTTCTCAGGACTGATAAAAGCCAAAATGGGCTGGAATGCTGATATGGAGAGGAACTTAATATAATCACATTTTGGCTTTGGGTCCAACTCTTCTTAAACTATGTCTTTTTTAAAAAGTCACAGAAGACAAGGACCATACATGGGGTCATTGACAGCTCTTACTTCTGTCTGTGTGGGCCTGTCACAGTCGTTGGTGACTGAGATGAAAAGGATGCAAAGACTGACTTTGAAATCCCATGATATTGTTCCAGTGTAAGAATGGCTAGGATTTTTCATGTCCTTGAAAAACTAAACAGAAGGAGAATCTTCATGTTCAGCTCTGTGAATTAGTAAGATTTAATTAATACATCAAAAGTAAGTGTTACTGTTAAAAAACTAGAAGCAATGAAGTAAATGCTTCTCCTTTTTCAATTAGGTTGGTCGGTTTGTTCCTGAGTGTCTCTAGTTCCTTTATTTCCTAACTTCCCAATTTCTGTGTGTAGTAAATTAGATTCTTCCCAGTCCTGCAGGTACAAGCCTGTCTCTTTTGTAGCAGAGTGTACATGGGTCACAGTCTGAGGTCATCCTGGTAACTGGCACATGTGATTGGGTACTTCTAAAGGACAAGGGTCACAGTCTCCAGAATGATAAATGGTTATTAAGGGATTGTGTCTGCTTTTTGAGTACTGTACTTAAAATTTTAGCTGTTAATAACTAGTGTTTCTCAGAAATTATTGCAATAAGCAATTTTATAAAACATTTTATTAACTAAATTTTAGAAATATATATGCCTATGTACAAAATATTTTGCAGAGGTTTACTTGTGAATGCCAACTCTTTCAGAACTGAGAATTCTAACGAAAACAGTTTAACGGGTCCCAATTGTCTTGCATTGTCTAAAAGCTCTGCAGGTAAAATTTTAAATTATTAAATATCCACAACCCTTTTAGAAAACAACAAGGCACTATATAACAAATGTGGGTTCATATTCTTTTACTTAGTAATTCAACTTCTGGAACTTTTTTTAAAGGACATAATCCAAAAGAAGCAAAAGGAGTGTTTACTAAGATTTTCATAGTGAGGTTGTTTATAATACAAAAAAAGAGGAAATACATTTCTCATGAAAGATGAATGCTTGGATAAATTGTTTAAAATCCACTGGGCTGCTATAATAGCTGTTAAAATGAAGTCTATTGCTTCTAGTTATAGATATATAAAATCCATATTATTTGATATTAACTTAAAAAGCAAAAATATGTGTCCAATATGACTGAAACTCCATAAGAATATATACGCACAGGAACAAAGAATGGGATGTTATTAGAAATAAAAGTATAGGGCAGATCAGATTGTAGAAGTCTTTAAAAATATTACATTATTTTTTATAAATGTTTTCCTTTTAACAGTAAAAGATACGAAACTATCTTTAATTCCTAAATCACAAAAATTATGTCAAATGTATACAATCTTGATCTAAACTGCACAACTCCACATATTTCCAAAAAGCAAAAAAAAAGTATATATATATATGTACTATAAAAGAATCAATGACATCACTAAGTACACTGTTTAGTTCAGCTGATTTTTTTCTTTTGGTAAGAGTTTCTTGCTTGCTGAAGGAGCAGTATATGCTGGCACAAATCCCCTCCCTTGCTGCAGATGACTGGTTGCTGATGACATTCTTCAGAGCCCTGCTCTGGCCACGCTTACCTTTCTGTTTCTCTAGCATGCGAACCTAGATTCTGTCCTGGAGTATTGTGCTCTCTGTTTCTTCTACCTGGAATGCTCATGCTGTGGGTGGTCCCATTCCTGAGTCCTTCTCAACTTTTAGGTCTCAGTTCAAAGGTATCATTTAAAAGGGGTCTTCATTAGCCTGCCTTAGCCAACGTTGTACCATGACGTTTCTTGTTCCTTTTCTGGGAACTCTTTCTTCAGCAAGATCTCCAGCATTTGGTTGTGCATTGGGAGGTGGATCTATGGATAATTTTTTTGGATTTGATGGTGATAAACTCGGCATGTACTCCAGATTGATGGTTACCAATGTCTGTAGGAGACTTACTATTTTCATTTGCAGTAGGAAGACTCCAGAGATCTCACAAAGGATTTGGAAAGCTCCACACATAGTTGGGGTACAGGATGGAGGATCTGCTAAAAGAGACAGGATGAAACAATGACTTCTGAGGCTTCTTTCCTTTCTAATCCATATGAAAAACGTGTATTATCATCCCTCTCATTCCCAGGCAGCCATAATACCTTTGTTATATATGTCTCAAGAAGTCCCGGATGCAGTAACGGCAGTGGTGGAGACAGCAAAGGCAACACTCCTGTCATGCAAAAAGCAAAGACACTACTATAAGTAAATGTATTCCTGGTATGTCTTTCCTTTTAGCAGTGAACAAAACTCAAACACATTCTTTCTAATGTAGAAAGCCTGTTGCCCTGGAACTGTCGGGCACCATCCTGCCTGGTATGCACCTTCTTTTTTTTTTCAAGTCTTAAGTTTTTTATTTTATTTTATTTTATTTTGAATGTGTAGTACGACGGTACCATTCAGGGTTAGTTAAACAAATGTTCATTATGCAGGTACCCTTGTTGATGAGGTGTGCGCCGCCTCCCCTGGCAGTTTCCCACTACTGCCAATCCTTTTCTTATAGTATTATGACAGTTGTTCAAAGTCTGCTTGTGACTGAGAACAGGTGATACTCGGTTCTTTCTTTCTTTCTTTCTTTTTTGAGTTGGAGTCTCACTCTGTCACCCAGAAGGGAGTGCAGTGGCTGCTCCCGGCCACCGCAGCCTCAACCCACTGGGCTCCGGCGATCCTTCGCCCAGCTTTCCAAGTAGCTGGAACTACAGACGTGTGCTACCATGCCCGGCTATTTTTAAATTTTACTGTGGAGACAGGGTCTCGTCAAGTTGCCCAAGCTGGTCTTGAACCCGCAAGCTCAGGCAATCCACTCGCCTAGGCCTCCCAAAGTGCTGGTATTACAGACTGAGCCACCTGTGATAAATTGCTCAGTATTATAGACTCTTAGTCCATCCAGGTTGCTGCAAAGTTCATAATTTTGTCCTTTTTTATGGCTGTATAATATTCCATCCTGTATATGTACCACATTTTTTTAATCCAGTCTTCTTTCAATGGGCAGCATGGTTGGTTCCTTGTTTTTGTTATGGCATGCACCTTCTATCCCAGCCTTTCCTTTCCTTATAGGTCACCATAAAATTAACCTCTTTTGCAAAGCAGCAGTGATGAAAACTTTCTTGATTTCAGAGGGTAGAAGATATCTATCTTTCACCTTTGAACAAAGAGAAACCTCAGAAATTCCATGGAGTATGCAGGAGCCAGAGCTCTTCAAACTTGTTGAATTCACAACCCTCTCCTCTCACTTTATAACTTTTGGTTAACTACATATATGCTAATAAAGCAAAAATTAATATCGGTATAAAGCCAGTAAGCCAGATAACCCAGAAAAGGTCTGAAAAACCAGTAACTAAATGTTGAGAATAGAAGGTGTGGGGCTTGTCACAAAATCTTTCTATCTTATTATACGTATTATATTCTATGCCGAGGCCAAAGTATGAGGGAGGACCCAAGAAAAACCCAGAATTTATTTATAAAAAATTGTGTATTTATTCTTACATGTTTAAACTTCAGACACTTTCAAAATACTCTCCTTTTGGTCCAATAAACCTATAGAGACACTTTTACCACTGCACAAAACAGTTATTGAATTTGTCAGTTTTGATGCCCTTGAGTGCTTCTGCCATTTTTTGTTTCGCCTTTTCCACAATGGCAAAATGTTTCCCCTTGAGGACTTTTTTCATTTGGGGAAACAAAAAAAGTTGCTTGGGGCAAGATGAGGTGAATAGGGAGGGTGGGGCATGGGGGTCACGTCCTTTTTGGTCAAAAACTGTTGAATACTCAGTGCAGTGTGGGCAGGTGCGTTGTCATGGTGGAAGAACCAGTCACCAGTTTGCCACAACTTGGGACATTTCTTCCGCAAATTCTGACGCAACCTTTTCAAAACTTCCAGATTAAAAACTCTGGTTGACTGTTTGATCCAGAGGAACAAATTTCACATGGATTAATAATTCTAGGTTTGGGGGTCCTCTCTCAAATGACAAACAGAGTAGATATGTCATCAGTACACTTTGCTTTCCATAGTGGTTCTTGGTTATACCAGGAGAAACCAAAAGAACCGTAATTATTTCTTGAAGGGTGGGCCCCTTTAGTATAGGCTTTCCCCACTAGGTAAGAGTTCTGGGAAGCCATTAGCATCAGTGAATCAGCTAGCATTGTTGTGAGAGGCTGCATTCAGCTTCAGTGAATTATTTGGGGGGGGGGGAGATTCTTTCAATGTGTTTGCTGATTTTACGATGGGTGATTTAAATGAACAACCTGCCCACAGTGAGCTGTGTTGAGTTTTTGACTTAAAAAACCTTGACCCCCATGCCCCACTCTCTGTATTCACCTGATCTCACCCTGAGTAACTTTTTTTTTTTGTTTCCCCAGATGAAAAAAAGTCCTCAAAGGGAAACGTTTTGCTGATGTGGAAGAGGTAAAACAAAAAACGGCAGAAACACTAGAAGGCATCAAAATTGATGAGCTCAAAAATTGTTTTGAGCAGAGAAAAAAGCATCTCAACAGGTGTATTGCATCAAAAGGAGAGTACTTTGAAGGTGACTGAAATTTAAACATGTAAGAATACATGCACAACCTTTTATAAATGAATTCTGAGGTTTTTTGGGTGGTCCTCTTGCTACAGGATGAAGGTGAGGTATAATTCGGAACTAGAAGAGAAAAATTGCTTCAGAGAATACCTTCACAGAATCTTAAAATCAATAGATCCACAAAATTACCTAAGTGTAACATTTCTTCCAAATGTTCCAAGGAATTAATGTAGGTTTCTGAAGTCTCTTAAAGTGTCACAAAAATATATTTAGGAGGACTCTGGCTTTTGTCTTTAATATATTGACTGGTTTGACAGGCAGGTTTAAAATTTTTCAAAATTGAAATGTCATGGTTAATTGTCTCTTTCTCTTTCTTTCTCTTCCTCTCCTTCCTTCCCTCCCTTCCTCCTTCCTTCCTCCCTCCCTCCCTCCTTTCTTCCTCCCTCCCTCCCTCCTTCCTTCCTCCCTCCCTCCCTCCCTCCTTCCTTCCTCCCTCCCTCCCTCCCTCCTCCCTCCTTCCTTCCTCCCTCCCTCCCTCCCTCCTTCCTTCCTTCCTCTTAGAAATCTTCCTTAAATAGGTTTCTTAAAAATTTTTTTGGCCCAAGACAGTATAGCTATTAGGAACAGGAACTCTAGATTCACATGGGCTGGGCTCAAATCTCAACTGTCCTGCACTCACTCTGTGACCTGGACAAGTTACTTAATCTCTCTCAGGGCTTTCATTTCTAAAAAGAAGGTAAAAATAGCACAACTTTCATAGGTTGTTATGACAACTAAATGAGTAAATCAATGTAAAACATTTAGAACAGCCCCTGGTATATAGTAAATCTTTAAAAAGTGTTTGTTATTGTTATTTTAAACCTAGTAGAATCAAAGCATTAGGTAGGGTATTGGTGGTAGAACATTTGGTGGAATTCAATGAATATTCTTAAATTCGTTTATATTAATTTCACTGTAAGCAGACCCAAGATTTAAACCTGCAAATGCTGCTTGGGCTAAGTTCTGCTCATCGGTTTTCCCAGCAGTTCACAAAATCAATTCTAAAGAGGTACTTGTAAAGCTTGAGTGTGCAGCGTAATCATCTGGAAGGCTTGTTTAAAATGCAGATTGCTGGGCCTCATTCCAGAGTTTGGAATGCAGTGGTTGTAGAGACGACTTGCATCTTCCTCTCTGACAAGCTGTCAGGTGCTACCCATGCTACTGTTCCACGGACCCCGCTTTGAGAACCACTCCTCTCCCGGTTTGGGGAGGTCGTGGCAATTATATGGAGAAAATAATTTTCCCCTCCTCCTTTCTTTTTCTGTGAGGAGCACAGCCTTCCTGTGGTTTCCTGGGAACTACAGTGTTCTTTATAAACAACTTGATCCCTTTAATTGAATTAAAGTCTCCATTTACTACTTGGACTTCACCTGCGCAAGTACTTCCCAGACAGTTCATCTTTGGCCTAGAGCATTGGTGTTTTGTTTGTTTTGTGTTTTGTTTTGCTTTTTCATTTGGTTAGGAGCATTAACTTTCCATGAGACACATAACTTTTTGCTTCCTGGTAGTGGTTACATCAATTACCGCAGTGTGATCTTAGGCAAGTTTTCTAATCTATCTTTAGTTCCTGTATCTGCAAAAAAGGTTGGGAGAGTTGAATGAAATATTGCAAAGGAGGTCCTTAGTGTGTACTTGGCCCAGAGCAGTGGCCCAATAAATGTGAGTTATTAGTATGCAACAAACGAAACACAAAGCTGAGAACTGGATCTAATGAGCGCGGATTTTAATTTTGATCAGATCAAGGAAGCCAAAGCCCCAGTTATTTCACTTGAACACCTAACAATATCATGCATGAGTTAAGGCCAACTTACCAGAGTATTTTGATTTGTTTCAACTTGAGGGACTTTCTACCTCCCAAAGTGCTGGGATTATAGGCATGAGCTACCACCTTGGGCTGGGTCCTTACACTTTTATAACCACAGCCCTGCTCATGGACGTTATTCTGGAAGAAAAGTGTTTTTTTAAAACCCCAAAATATCTAACTGGAAACTTTAGAGCAGTGGCCCTCAAACTGTAGCTTGCCTCAGAATTACCTGCAGGGCTCATTTAAACTCAGATCAGTAAACCCACCCCAGAGTTTCCAACTCAGTGAGTCTGGGGCGGGGCACAAAAGTTTGCATTTCTAACTTGTTCCTAGGTGATGATGATGTTGCTGGTCTTGAAATTCCATGTTAACAACCAGATTTAGAGAATCTATGAGGTCAAAATGTTGGGAAAGAAGAAAGTAATGAGCTGTTCGAGTGTAATTCTACTGCTAACCTGTGGAAGCCATGGAGATAATATTAGATACCACTTGGCGGAGTAGTGTGAGGACTAAATAAGAAATTATAGGCCGGGTGTGGTGGCTCAGCCTGTAATCCCTGCACTTTGGGAGGCAGAGGTGAGGGAATTGCCTGAGCCCCAGGTTTGAAAACAGCCTGGGCAACTTGGTAAAACCTTATCTCTACAATAAATCAAAAAACTAGCTGGGTGTGGTAGCACGTGCCTATAGTTCTAGCACGCACATATTAATTCTGGTTACTTGGAAGGCTGAGACAGAAGGATCGCCAGAGTCCAGCAGGTCAACGCTGGGGTGACGTGAGTGTGCCACTGCACTCCAGACTGGGAGATGAAGCGAGACTCCAATTCAAAAAAAAAAAAAAAGAAAGAAATTATATGTAAAGCACTTAGACGGTCTCTAACAATGGTAGGTACTCCTGATGCTATTATTTGGCACCCTTTCTGCTTTCAAAATTCAGTAAGTAGCCAGGCTCGGTGGCTCAGCCTGTAATCCTGCGCCTTTAGGAGGCTGAGGTGAGTGGATTGCCAGAGCCTGCGGGTTCGAGACCCACCTGGGCAGGCGAGACTTCATCTCTACAATAAAATCAAAAAATTAGACGGGCGTGGTAGCACGCACCTGTAATTCCGGCTACTCGGAAGGCCGAGGCGGAAGGATCACTGGAGCCCAGCAGGTCGAGGCTGCGATGGCTGGGAGAGGCCACTGCACTCCAGTCTAGGCGACAGAGCAAGACTCCAACTCAAAAAAAAAAAAATCCAATAAGTTATTACTGAGTGGTAAGTAGGCACTGGGTATATAAAGGTGTGTGAAAGCCAGGCTTGCTCCCCGTTCTCATGGAGTTTATAGTCTGCTGTTGATGAAATAATCAGTTAAAAGAAAAACTTTCGACAAATTGAACTTAACAGGGCTTATGTGAGCAGAGAAAACTCACAAATCAGAACCAGGAGTTCAGAAAACTCAGTCCTGCAACGTGGGCAGGCAGCATTTATAGACAGAAAAACAGAAGAGAGGTACAGAGACAGCTTAACTGATTACAGTTCAGTATTTGCCTCATTTCACATGGTTTGATCAGTTGGCAGCCTGTGATTGGCTGAAGCTGGGATGCTATCTGTTATAAAATATACTCTGAAGTTAGGTTTTCAGTTTATTTACCTACGAAGTTGGGTTGTAATTTGTTATGTAGAGAGTCAAGGTACAGAGGTAGCCTTAGGCCAAAATTAGTTTCATTTAACATAGTCAAATCAAATAAAATGACAGCCAGGGCAAGTACTCGGAAAACAAGGTACAAAGTGTTATGAGTACATGTGAAATGGAAACTTAATCAGTATTTTCTGACTCTGAATTTTTTCACTGTCTGCTTTAGAGTATGAACTCTCACCAACTAGAAATTCATGTGAGTTGACCATCATCTGTCCTCGAGGAACAAGTAACCTCTTCAAGTTATTTCACATGGTCAGAGACAGTGAAAAACCACAATAGACAATGTTTTTCCACTTCTAGTTTTTCTTTTCAAATTGTGGTAAAATCCACATAACATAAATTTTACCACTTTAACCATTCCTATGTGTACAGTTCAGTATTTTCATATTGTGCAACCAACCTCCAGAACTCTTTTCATCTAGCAAAACTAAAATTCTTACACCTATTAGACAACAGCTTCCCATTGTCCCCTCTCCCCAGACTCTGGAAACTACTACTCTGCTTTGTCTCTATGAATTTGATACTCATATGAGTGTAATCCTACTGTATTTGTAATTTTATGACAGGCTTATCTCACTTAGCATAAGGTCCTCAAGTTTCATCATGTTGTAGCATGCCAGAATTTTTTCTTTTTAAAGGTCAATAATAGGCCAGGCTCGGTGGCTCAGCCTGTAATCCCAGCAATTTAGGAGTCCGAGGCAAGTGGATTGCCTGAGCCCGCAGGTTCTAGACCAGCCTGAGCAACTTGGTGAGACCTCGTCTCCACAATAAATAAAAAATTTGCCGGGTGTGATAGCACGTGCCTGTAGTTCCAACTACTTGGAAGGCTGAGGTGGAAGGATTGCAGGAGCCCAGCAGGTCGATGCTGGGGTGGCTGTGAGTGTGCCACTGCACTCCAGCCTAGGCGATGAAGTGAGACTCTAACTAAAAAATAAAAATTCCTTTGTATGTATAATATTCCTTTGTATGTACAGTATATATACCACATTATGTTTAACTGTTCATTCATCGATGGACACTTGGGTTGCTTCTGGCTGTTGTAAATAACAGTCCATAAACATGTGTAAATAAAGTTCCATAAACACAAACATATCTTTGAGACCCTGCTTTCAATTCTTTTGCTTATATACCCAGAAGTTGAATTGTTGGGTCATATGGTAATTCTATTTTAAATTTGGTGAGGAACTCATGTTGTTTTCCATAGCAGCTGCACTATTTTCCATTTTCATCAATTGTGCATAAGAGTTCTAATCTTTACATTCTTGTCAACACTTGCTTTCTGATTTTTTTGACAGTAGCCCTCCTAATGGGTATGAGATTTTGATTTACATTTCCCTGATGGTTAGTGATGTTAAACTCCTTTTCAGATGTTTATTGGCCATTTGGAGATCTTCTTCTGGGAAATGTCTATTCGAGTCCTTTGCCCATTTTATAAATCAGGATGCGTAAATTTTTTTGTAGTTAAGTTGTAGGAGTTTTGAAAATATAAAATATATTCTGGGCATTATTAACCACTTATCAGATATATGACTTGCAAATATTTTCTCCCTGCCTTTTTACTTTGATTTTTTTGAGTCTGAGAATCACTCTGTTGCCCATACTGGAGTGCAGTGGCACACTCACGGCTTCGCCCAGCCTTGACCTGCTAGGCTCAGGTGATCCTTCTGTCTCAGTCTTCCAAATAGCTGGGACTACAGGTACACACCATCGTGCCTGTACAATCTTGATATTTTTGTAGAGACAAGGTCTTGCCATGCTGCCCAGGCTGGTGTCGATCTCCTGGGCAGCATGGCTAGTCTCGAACCCATGGGCTTATGCAATCCTCTCGCCTCGGTCTCCCAGGGTGCTGGGATTTTGAGGGTGAGCCACCATGCCTAGCCAGAAGTTTTAAATTTTGATGTTGTTCAATTTATGTATATTTTTTCTCTTGTGTGGCCTGTGCTTTTGTTATCACATCCAAGAAATCACTGCCAAATCTAATGTCATGAAACTTTGCCCCTCTGTTTTCTTCTAAGTGTTTTTTAGTTTTAGCTCTTATGTTCAGGTCTTTAATGCATTACGAGCTAATTTTTGTATATGGTGTAATACTCTCTTCAGTTATGTCTAATTTCTGTTTTACCTATCCATAGAGTTTTTAAATTTCAACAATTATATTTTCATTTACTAAAAAATTAACTTGATTCTTTTGTGAATCTGCCTGGTTATTTTGATAGTATTTTTTGCTTGCTTATTTATAAATACTCTATTTTTAAATTTCAGAAACACTTCTGTATAGTTACAATTTGTTTCTGATCGTTTAGTATCTGAGGTCTTTTGGGGAAGGAGTTCTAAATATGTTTTTTGTGGTTTCTGTGAACTCTCACCCATGATGGCTTATTTTCTTGGGTATTTGCTGATCTTTTGTTATTAATTTATATTTTATTTAGTCAATTAATCATTCAACAAATAGATATTGAGCGCTTACTCTCTGTAACCCCTTCGTGGAGTTTACATGGGGGGGGCAAGTGGGGAGAGATTAAACAAGATAAATAAGTCATGTAATTTTTTATAATATGTTGGATATTGTATAAAATATGAATTGCTGGGTTAGGGTTTTTTGTTTTTTTGTCTGTTTAAAATGCTGGATAGGATGGCCAGAAAAGTCTTTGTTTAAAAGATGAATTTTGGCCTGTTATGGTGGCTCATGCCCATAATCTCAGCACTTTGGGAGACCGAGGCAAGAGGATTGCCTAAGCCCATGGGTTCGAGACTAGTCTGGGCAATTTGGCAGGATCTCATCTCTACAATAAATAAAAATTAGCCGAGCATGGTGGCACACACCTGTAATTCCAGCTACTTGGAAGGCTGAGGTGGAAGGATTGCCTGAGCCCAGTAGGTCAAGGCTGCGGTGGCCATGAGCCTGCCACTGCACTCCAGCCAGGGTGACAGAGTGAGACTCTGACTCAAAAAAAAAAAGGTTGAATTTTGAGTAAATGTCTCAAGTCAAGGATCTAGACAGACAGAGAGTTGGAAGAACATTACAGGTGGAGAAAATAGTAAATGAGAAGCCCTGAGATGGCCTTTGACATTCCGGGTCAGAGAAGAATCAAGGAGGCCAGTGTGGCTACAATGGTGAACAATAGGGAACGGATGGGGAGACGAAGTCAGAAAGGTATTGAGGACCAGATTATACAGAGCCTTGTAGGTCATAGAAAGGACTTTGGTTTTTATTCTGATCAAATTGGGAATCCACTGGAAGATTGTGTTCAGAGGAACTACACCCTTTAACTTATGCTTTAACAGAATCATCTGGCTTCTGTATTGAGAATAGATCAAAAGGAGGCACATGTGGAATCAGGGGCCAACTTGAAAGTTCTTTCAGTCATACAGGAAGGACACGAGTTGGCTCAGACCATGGTAGCGGCAATGGGGATGGTGAGAAATAGTCACATTATCTACATACCTATACTTTTAAATTTTGAGGTAGAACCAACAGGACTTTCAGGATTTTATGGGGAGGGTGAGAGAGAAAGGAAAGCACTAAGAAAAACTTCTAATTGGCCTGAGTAACTAGAAGGATAAAATTGCCAGGAACTGAGATGGGGAGACTCCTGGGCAGGGAGATTTGTGAAAAGAGAAAATCAAGAGCTCAGTTTAAGATATGTTAAATGTTTGATGCAATTTGTCATCCAATCGGGGATGGCCAGTAGGTAGTTGAATCTATGAGTCTAGAGTTCTGGCAAAGATATAAGGTAGAGATATAAATTTGGAAGTGTCAGCATAGAAATGGTACTTCAAGCCTTAAGGCTGGACTAATTACTTAGGGAGAAAATGTAATAGAGAAGGTCTGAAGACTAAGCCCAGGAGCTTTCCAAAGTTTAGAAATCAAGAAAATGAGGAGGAAGCAGGGGATCAAAAAAAGAATAACCAGAAAAGTAGGAGGAAAAAACCCAGACAGCTGTGGTGTTCTACAATCCAAGTGAGACAAGTGATTAAAAGAATGTCAATGGTTGATGACAGGCCAGGTAATATGAAGACTAAAACATGTTCAATGGGTTTAGTCTCATGAAGGGCATTTGATATCTCTGTAGAAGTAGTCTCAGGGAGATACTAGGGATAAAATCCTGGTCAGAGTGGGTTCAAGAGAGAACATGGGTACGCCCATGTTTATAGCAACATTATTCTCAATAGCCAAAAAGAGGAAAAACCCAAATGTCCATAGATGGATGAATTGATAAGCAAAATGTGGTCTATACCTACAGTGGAATATTATTTAGCCTGAAAAAGTAAAGAAATTCAGACACATGCTACAACATAGATGGAACTTGAGAACATCATGCTTAATAAAATATGCCATTTACAAAATCACAAATATGATATGATTCCATTCATAAGAAGTACACAGAGTAGTCAAATTCTGAGAGACAGGAAGGAGAATGGTGGTTGCCAGAGCTTGAGGGAGGAGAGAAGAGGGAATTGCTATTTAAATGGATATAAGAATTTTAGTTTTGTAAGAAGAAAAAGTTATGACGATTAGCTACATAATAATGTGAATATAGTTGGCACTACTGAAATATACACTTAAAAATGTTTTATTTTCTTTTGAGTCAGAGTCTCACTCTGTCTCACAGGCTGGAGTGCAGTGGCATGCTCACAGTCACCACAGCCTCGACCTGCTGGACTCAGGCAGTCCTTCCACCTCAGCCTTCCAAGTAGCTGGATCTGCATGTGTGCACCACCATGCCCGGCTAATTTTTTTGTTTTTTTTAAGAAGGAGTCTCACTTTGTCGCCCAGGCTGGAGTGCAGTGGCAAACTCACATCCACCACAACCTTGACCTGCTGGACTCGGGTTATCCTTCTCAGTCTTCCAGTAGGTGGTCAGAGTGGGTTCAAGAGAGAACATGGGTACACCCATGTTTATAGCAACATTAACACCTGGCTAATTTTTCTTGATTTATTGTAGAGACGAGGTCTCACCAAGTTCGAGACTGGTCTCGAACCCCTGGGCTCAGGCAATTTTCTTTCCTTGGCCTCCCAAAGTGCTGGGATTACAGACTTGAGCCACTGGGCCTAGGCGTATTTTTTTTTTTTTTTAATATATTGTAGAGATGAGGTCTCACCAAGATGCCCAGGCTGATCTCAAACTCCTGGACTCAGGCAAGCCTCTCCCTGTGCCTGCCGAAGTGCTGGGATTACAGGCATGAACCACCATGTCCAGTGGAAAAAATGATGAAGATGGTAAATTTTATGTTATGTGTATTTATCATGATTAGAAATAAGAAAGTTGCAAAAGTGAGGGAGAGAAATTGAAGATGGAAAGCATAGAACATTTCGAGGAGTTTTTCTGTGAAGGAAAAGAGAAACATGGTGGTAGAGGCAGGACAAAGGTGTTTTGTTCTTATGATCCTACGTTTTCTGCTCATATTTACAAGAAGATTTATGTTTATCAGCATAAGAAAGCTTGCATATATAGATTCTCCTCTTTCAGTGTTATGCACACAAGTAGGCCTGAGTCAGGAATGTCCAGGTGAGAAACATGCAGATGAGTTTTTGCACTCATAAAAATGGAATAATAATATTAACTACACCTAGCTTAGTGATGATTACTTAAAAATACATAAAAAGTATGTTCTTTGGTACTTAGTGCTGAATAAATGTTAGATATAGTTATTATGAGTTATTGTTTACTATTTACTACTTGGAAAAGGCAAAGGTTAAATTTTTATATTACCTTTAAATGAGTGAATTACTTAGGAAACACTATTAGCCTACTTTATTAGAATGACTTAGATGATTAAACAGATTTAGTGGCAATTCCTTTGTCTATATCTCTTATTCTTTTTCATTTGATCCCTAGATCTTTTATGATGGAGTTATGATAAACAGAAAATTTCCCCCTCAAATTTGATTTGGTTGTGTTTTGCTATATATGAAAACAAGGAAAATTATATTTTTATAAAGCAATGGTTGCTTGTGAGCTAGAAAAATATCTCCCTGTTTGACAAGGAAAATGTGTAAATTTTCCAGAACCTTTGCCTTGGACCATGGAGAAAAACAAAAAACAAGAAACACAATTTGCTTTAGCTTTTTTGAAAGACCCTGGTTATCCAGTTTCCAAGAAAAAGGCAAGCTCAATTTTGTGAATCACCATTTGATGTGAACAAAATGAAGTCTTTATAATATTCTTAATTTGGTTTCTGAAAGAGATTTAGATAATTGGGCAATTTACAAAAGAGTACGTTCTATCTGGGGCCAAATCTGCTTTTTTCTTTGGGTTGCAGAATTCTCTGCCCCCTGGTGGCCTTCCTCTTTCCTCCTGGTGTGTGTGTGTGTGTGTGTGTGTGTGTGTGTGTGTGTGTGTGTGTGTGTGTGTGTGTGTTTAATACTACAGTACTGTGTCTTGCATTTGGAGGCTGGTTTGAGAGTGAGGCAGCCTGGTTCCTGAACACCAGACGCGATTGCTAATTGCATTTGCCCAGATGGGGAGAGGGGTCCCTCAGCCTACAGGATTTATTATAATTTCAGAAATTTACTCTCAGAGTGAAGCAAGGGAGAGGATTGCTTTCCAAATTGAAGGAATTATGTTACAGGCATTTGATTGTGTGAGGAGGCAGAATCACAGAACAGGAAGGAAATCCTCAGAAGTTATTTAATCCAATCTGGACTCCAGAAGACATTTCAGGACAGATGGGCAGTATTCTAACTCCACGTTTTATCTTCCTGTCTCTTTTGGAGGATAGTGAAATAATTCTTTTAAAGACGTTATTTGTCAGAAATATAGGATTATTCTAGAACATTTGGAAAATGCTGAAAATATAATGAAGAAAATTAAAATCACTTGTGGCCCCACCATTCAGCGATAATCACTATTCACGTTTTGATTTAACTTCTACTAGTATTTTTTGATAGAGAGACGTTAAATATAAAGTTTGCCTGGTATATGTAATAAAGTAAGCTTCTTCAGATAGCATAGAGCAGAAGTTGGCAAAATATGGAAAATATGGCTTGTGGGCTAAATCCAGCCCACATCCTGTGGGCTTGTATTGCCCGCGGGCTAAGAATGGTTTACATTTTTATTTTTTAGGGGTAGTGGAGGCATCTTGCTGTGTTACCCAGGCTGGTCTCAAAATCCTGGCATCAAGTGATCCTCCTGCCTCAGCCTCCCAAAGTGCTGTGATTACAGGTGTGAGCCACCAGGCCTGGTTGGTTTTACATTTTTAAATGATTGGGGAAAAAAATCAAAATAATAGTATTTCCTGACATGTGAAAAATTTCAAATTTCAGTGGCCATAAATAAAATTTTATTGGAACACAGTCATGTGTATTCATGTGCATCTTGTCTATGGCTGTTTTTGTGCCACAGTGGTAGAATTAAATAGTTGTGGCAGAGACTGTAGCACTGTAAAGCCTAAAATATTTACAGTTGGGTCCTTTACAGAAAATTTGCCAGCCCTTGGTACAAAGTAAGCAACTTCTAATACCCTTAAATGTTTTCTAAAAACAGACAGAAACTATTGTTTGTATAGTTTCATGAGATTAATTTTATTCTCCCTCATTCTCCTGCTCACAAAAATATTTTTACAAGGGTCTTTAAAAATATATTTATCGGCTAGGCTTGGTGGCTCAGCCTATTATCCCAGCACTTTGGGAGGCCAAGGCTAGTGGATTGCCTGAACCAACGGATTTGAGACCAGCCCAGGCAGCTTGGCAAGACCTTGTCTCTAGAGCAAATAAAAAATTAGCTAGGCATGGTAGCGCGCGCCTATAGTTCTGGCTACTTGGAAGGCTGAGGCGGAAGGATCACCGGAGTCCAGCCTGGACAATGGAGTGAGACTCTGACTCAAAAAAACCCAAAACATATATATATATATATATATAATTTTTATCCTAATAATTAAAATATACCCAAAAGTAGAGAGTTCAATACTGCCGCATGTCCATTGCCCAGATTCAATCATTGTCAAGATTTTGCCACATTTACTGAATAAAAATCCTTTTAATTTTCTTGCTCAGCCAGGAGTGGTGGCTCACGCCTGTAATCCCAACACTTGGGGAGGCAAAGATGAGAGGATTACCTAAACCCAGGGGTTCGAGACCAGCCTGGGCAACTTGGTGAGACCTCGTCTCTACAGTAAAAATCAAAAAATTAGATGGGCATGGTGGCACATGCCTGTTGTTCCAGCTACTTGGAAGGCCGAAGCAGAAGGATCGCCTGAGCCCAGCAGGTCGAGGTTGCAGTGACCGTGAACATGCCACTGTACTCCAGCCTGGGCAGCAGAATGAGACTCCGACACACACACACAAAATTTCTTGCTCAAATATTTTAAGGCAAATTATAGAGATCATGTAACTTTATTCCACTTCAGCAGTGTTTCTCCAAAAGTTATAAAAGTGTCCATGTTCATGATGAATATCGAAGTAAATAAAAACAATATGGATATTTGTAAATACATGAGGTACAAAGTGGAAATCTTTTTTTCCCCCACGTCTCTCTTTCTACTCCCCTGCCAGTTTAGTGGGTATCTTTTTAGTCATTTTCTTATTGGTATAGAAATATTTTCAGAACTTAGATTAACCACTTTAAAACAACTGTGGAATAATGGAATAGGAGAAGAGACTCAAATGTAAGCACAAGTGTCAGCTTTCTAAATTTGTACTTTAACTAACCAAGAATGAGGACTGTGACCCTCTGAAGTTATTGGTTAGAGTGGGCTATGTTTTTTGCTTTAAATGCTACCCATTGCCAAGAAACTCACATCAGAAACTAAGACTGGGAAGGTGGTATGGTGGGGTCACTCCTTTTACAGTCCTTTGCCACCACCCAACTTAATTTCTCAGGTAACAGGTAAATGCACACAGTAAATTATAGGGATCTTGTGTCAGGCTCACCAGAATGAGAGTCATTGATTTAATCTGCCTCATTATTTCTTAATTAATATTTTTCTTTGAGTCAGGGTCTCACTCTGTCACCAGGCTGGAGTGCAGTGGCACCATCACGGCTCGCCACAGTTGACCTTCAGGGCTCAAGCAATCTTCCTGCCTCAGCCTCCCGAATAGCTGGGACTTCCGGTGCATGTCACCACACCCAGCTAATTTTTTAAATTTTTCTGTAGAGACGAAGTCTTGCTATGCTGTTTCAGCTGGTCTTGTACTCCTGGGCTCAAATTATCCTCCTGTCTCAGCCTCCCAAAAGTGCTGAGATTACAGGCATGAGCCACTGTACCTGGCCTATTTCTTAACTTTTTATTTTAAAACCAAAGCTCAAATTTGGAGAAAGATCGCATAAATAGTTTAATGAACTACTGCATACCCTTCACCCAGATTTACCAGTTACTTTTGTGCCATATTTGTTTTATCTCTATTATTTACATTTATTACTATTGTTGTTATTTTTGCTAATGAGTGACAGATGTCACAACTCTTTACTCCTAAATCTTTCCGTGTGGAAGTGCATTTTTTTTTTAGATGCTTCCTTTTAGAGTATGCACTGAAACCTTGGGCAAGAGCCTTCAGTATCTGCCAAACGCAACTTCATTTTGACATTGAGTTCACATGAGTGGGTTGTTTGTGGAATTACCGTATCATTTTTGAACTATCAGCTGAAAAATTACACATTCTCTTCATTTTTCTGAAGTAAAAATACTTACCATGGGATTTTTGAGTGTTAGGATTTGGAGTGAATTTTTTTTTTGTTCTGTTTTTTTCTTTCTCTGAAATGGACATATAGTTTTAAAAAACAGCTTTATTGAGATATTAGATAACATAAAATCTATGCTTTTACGGTGTACAATTCAGTGGTTTTTGGTATATTTACATGTTGTGCAATTGTCACAACTATCTAATTACAGAATATTTTCATCATCCCCAAATGACTTTATACCCATTGGTGGTGATTTCTTCTCTCTCAAGTCTTTGGAAATCACTAATTCTACTCTCTGTCTCTATAGATTTGCCTTTTCTGGACATCTCATAGAAATGGAATTATATAATATTTGGTTTTTTGTGTCTGACTTGCTTGTAGTAGCATGATGTTTACAATGTCCATCTATGTTGTAGCATGTAGTAACACTTCATTTCTTTCCTTTTTCTTCTTTTTTTATTTTTGAGTAGAGGTCTCACTTTGCTGTCCAGGTTGGAGTGTAGTGGCACGATCACAGCTCACTGCAGCCTCCACCTCCTGGGCTCAGGTGATCTTCTCGCCTTGGCCTCCTGAGTAGCTGAGACTACAGGTATGTACCACCAGGCCTGGCTAATTTTATGATTTTTTGTAGAGATGAAGTCTCACTATGTTTCCCAGGCTGGTCTCAAACTCCTGGGCTCACCCAGTTCTCCCACCTCAGCCTCCCAAAGTGCTGGTATTATAGACATGAGTCACCATGCCTGACCTTCAATACTTCATTTCTGTGGCCAAATATTCTTTTATATGGATATATTACATTTTGTTTATTCATTCATCGTTTGGTGGACATGTGTTGTTTTCATTTCTTGACTATTATGAATTATGCTGCAATAAACATATGTGACAAATTTTTGTGTGAAAATATGTTTTCAATTATCTTAGATTTATGCCTAGATATGTAATAAATGGGTAATTTGGCAATTATATTTAACCTTTTAAAGAAAATTTCTGAGGAACTGCTAGACTAATTTCCCAAGTGGTTGCAATATTTCACAATCCCACTAGCAATGTATGAATATTTCCATTTTTTTCATGCTTACCAACACTTGTTACTGTCCATCTTTTTGAGAATAGCCATCCTAATGTGAGTGAATTTTCATGACTATTTACTCCTAAATCTTTCAGTGTACAAGTGCACTTTTTGAGACACTTCCTTTTAGAGTATACACTAAATGAAGCCTTGGGCAATAATCTTCAGTGTCTGCTAGATGGAACTTCATTTTCACAGAGTTCACTGTAGTTTTGATTTGCATTTCCCTAAGGATGTTGAGTATCTTTTTATGTACTTATTAGCCATTTTTGTATCTTTTCAGAATGTCTATTTGCCCGTTTTTTGGTTGGGTTATTTGTCCTCTCGTTATTGAGTTTTAAGAGATCTTTATATATTCTGAAGAGAAGTCTCTTATCACATATATGATTTAAAATATTTTCTTTCATTCTGTGAGAGGTCTTCCATTTTCTTGATAGTGTCTTTTGAAACACAGTGGTTTTTAGTTTTAATGAAAATTCAATTAATTTATATGTATTTTTGTCATTTGTACTTTTGGGATCATGTCTAAGAAACTGTTGCTAATCCTAAATTATTAAGACTTATGCCTATGTGTTCTTCTAGGAAAGTTTTAAAGTTTCAATACTTACATTCAGTTCTATAATCCATGTTGATTTAAATTTTGCATATGGTGTGAGGTAGGGGCATGTGGTATTTTTAAGAATAAAAGTATTTAAGAAAAATATTTAAGAGTAAAAAATTTTTAAGAATAAAAAGTATTTTAAAAATAAGTTTGTAGTCACAATGAACGAACAGTTTTCAAATTCTTAATATTTGTTGTTTCAAAATTTGTATGCCTGAAGGCTAGAAATATAAATGGGTCATCATTAGACTGAATTAAAAAAGAAATACAAAACCAAAGTGAGATTTTCCCTTTATAAAAAGATCTGGTGATGGAATTGTCAACTGGCTGTTGCCATGGCATTCTGTATGACAAAGCATTCCATATCCCAATTGTTTGATTGCTCTACTAACTTTGTGCATATTCATGTACTTTTTGGCCTTCCCCCTCCATCTCATTTTTTTGTAAGAAAGTTAAAAACAGTCATAAAGGCCGGGTACTGTGGCTCACACCTGTAATCGCAACATTTTGGGAGGCCGAGGTGAAACGATTGTTTGAGCCAAAGAGTTTGCAATCAGTCTGGGCAACATAGCGAGACCTCATCCCTATAAAAAAAACAAAAAAATAGACGTGTGTGGTGACATGTGCCTGTAGTCCCAGCTATTCGGGAGGCTGAGGTAGGAGGATTGCTTGAGCCCAGGAGTTTGAGGCTGTGGTGAACTGTGATCCTGTCACTGCACTCCAGCCTGGGTGACAGAGTAAGACCCTGGCTCAAAAAAAAAAAAAAAGTCATACAGATCTAAGTTATACATTTTAAATAATCAGGCATCTAAAAAATAACATAATTTAAAATATCCAACTAAAAACATATTCAAAAATGAACCCTGAACCCCAAAACAGCTTTTATACATCTTACACGAAGATGAGTGAATTTTAAAGTTTCTAGTTCCTATTTTCAGAAGTCATAGAAATTTGAGAGTTTCTGCTAGATGCATTTTCCTAGCTACTTATTTTTATATTAAATGGTAAGTTCGTGAAGGTAGGCACTTTGTCTTAATCATCTTTGTTTTTCTTTTTCCTGTCCCCAGGGTGGTTGTTTATGCTTGTATGGATTGTGTAGTACACAACTCTATAGGGTGCCCGGAGCTGAGCAGTGCACATCTGCCTAACTGTACACGGCAGCCCTGACCAGCCCAATAAACCATAGGCAGCAAGTTTTGATGTTTACCTGTTGAGTTGAAATGAATTCCCAGAAATTCCCTCTAAAATCACCAATAGATTTTTAGTGGGCAGGATGCATTGAGACAGGCAGAAAACCCTGGACCAGATTCATGTTTGCATCAAATGCCTCTGTTCTATCTTTTAGCCTATGTTAAGGTGGACTCTGGTCTTTGTTCTACTAAAGCCTACGACTGAGTTAACCAAGGAAGAGTCCTTGGGCTGGTAGTCCACACTTGGTAGTCCACACTTGGCAGGGTATCAGGTGACTGACTTCATCCATGTTGCAATGTTTCCTTACATCTGGAGGCCGTGGTGTCGAATATCTTCGTCCCTAGCTATCTACCTTGTGTGTACCCTGCATTCCTTCCTTTTCATCATGTAGAATTGAACTTGGCTTTGAAGTAAACAATATTGGTTTTTGAGTGACCCAGCAGCTGTTATACTTTGGTGAGAGTTTTCTTCTCCACCCAATTCTTGTTTCCCATTTCTCTCCCCATTACTGCCCCCACCCCCTCCAGCTTACTCTACCCAATTACCATGTCAGAAACCATTCTTGTCCTTCTCCTTTCCCAAAGAGATGCTTCTTTTATTCAACTGCTTAAATAAGTAAAACAAAGTTTCCTTTCCCCAAACCACCTGCTCAAAATACAAGCGGGAGATCAATTATAACCCAGAAGACAAATCCCCTTTGAACAGCTGATCCAGAGAGTGGATTTGGAGGCTTATATTTGGTCTGAATCACAGGGTCGTGCCAGGGTCATCCCCAGAGCAAATCGTACCCTTGGCTTCCACTGAGCTTACCCTGAAATGTGCAAACTGGGTCTCTTTCTCATGGATTTTGAAGCTATTTAGTGAAGGCTGCTCATTTGATGTACTAATCAGCATCTTGACAGAACACAAGTGAAGAGTTTAAAAGTTTGCCTTTCTATTGCAAGACTTTAGGGTACTTTCTAGTTATGTCCTTATAATCACAGACAGAGGCCTGTGGCTGTCAACCTGAAAAAAAAAGTAACTCCCAAAGAACAAGGCAGTACTTCTCAGACTTTTATGCATATACAAATCATCCCGGGATCTTGTTCAATGTGGATGTTTATTCTGTAGGTCTGGGGCAGGGTCTAAGATTCAGCATTTCTAACAAGCCATCAGGTGATGCTTATGTTGTGGTTCACAGACTGCACTTTGAGTACCCTGCTTTATGCCCAGCCTGCTGGGAAACTTCTTGTTTGAGGCATAATTAGTGAAACTTGGTATTCATTAACTACTGCCCAAGGACTTCCTCTGCACAACTGCCCAAACTCAGCTGAACATTCCTTTATTTTTGCCATCCTCTACGTAGTTCAAATATATATAATTGCACTCAGCATCTTGAATGATATTTATTTGTTTACATGTCTGCCTCCTAGGATCTGAGCATGTAGGGGTAAGAGAGCCTACTCTCACTCGGGCATCTAGAAGCACAACTGGAAGAAAAACAGGCACGCAGCAAGTATTCAGTGAATAAAGGAAACATTGCTAGATTAAATTCATAAAATTAAAAACTTCTATCTGTCCCAAACATCATAAACAAGATACAAAAGCAAATGAAAAACTGAGAAAAATATTGGCAGTGTGTTAAGATCTCTAACAAGTTGTTATGAGTTGAGTTGGGTGCACAAAAAGATATGTCAGAGTCCCAACCCACAGTACTTCAGGATGTGCCCTTATGTGGAAATAGAGTCTTTGCAGATATCATTAGTTAATTTGAGGTCTTGCTGGAGTAGGGTGGGAGATCAGTGTACTATGACTGGTGTCAAAAGAGGAGACATGGACGTAGAGGGAGAACCTCATGGGTAGAGGGAAGCAGAGATTGGATTGATGCAGTCACAAGCCAAGGAACATCTGGGGCTGCTGCCAGAAACTGGAAGAGGCAAGAAAGGACACTTTCCGGAAACTCCGAAAGGAGCATGGCCTGGCCAACCCTTGGAGTTTAGACTTCTTTTCTTCAGAACCATAAGAAAATACATTTCTGTTGTTTTAAGTCACCTAGTTTATAGTTTTTTTTTTTTGAATAGCAGCCCTAGGAGACTGACATACAAGCAACAAGAAAATTTACCAGCAAAGAGAGCAAAGAACCCAACAGGTAGTACACAAAAGAAATGCAAATTGCTTATAAACAACAAACATTCAAGGGCTAGTAATCAAAGCAATAGAAATGGAGGCAGCATTTAAATGCTATTTTTATTATTCGTATATTTATTATTTTAATTAGAAAAAATACAGCATTGTGAGAATTTAGGAAAACAGGTCAGCTTCTGTGCTTGGGTCACTCTCAGCTGTTGATTTGACCCCTCAATATATCTTAAGTTCTTATACTTCTCCCTCTGTCTTTTATCATTGCTTCCTTACAAGATACTATCATTGACTTTCTAGACACTGAATTAATCTTCTGAATAGTCTTGCTATTTATACTGCTTAGAAGCCAGAAGGAATATTTTTAAAAATATAAATCCGACCATGTGACTCCTCTGTTTCAAACCCTTCAATGACAGCTTTCATTGCAATTAGTGTGGTCCCTGCCAAACTTCCTCCCGCTGGGTCACTGAGCTCTCATTCCATGGCTTCTTCCAGTTCCTTTGTGGCGCTCTTGTAGGACCAGTACACTTTGCAAGTACCACTCGCAGAATGGTTGTCCCTACACGCTTCACGTTCAAGTCTCAGCTTCAATATTGCAGTGTGATCCCCTTGGCTTGCCTCTTCCAACCCTGCCTCAGATTCTTGTATTCTATTTTCTCATGGTACTCTGTTCTTTTCCCTCATGATTTATTGTAGGTGTGTGTTTCCTTATTGTTTCTCTGTTTCTGAATTGTGAACTCTGTAAAGGCAAGTACTTTTGTCTATTTTGCCTCCCACTGTAACCCAGACTTGGGTGTGAAGACAAACACATAGTAGGCAATTAGTGTATAAATGGAGATTAATTTGGCAAAATAGGTCAAAGACCTTTGAAATGTGTATATCTTTTCCGTAATCCCATTTCCAGGAATATGCTTTAAGAAAATAATTAAGGATATGTGTCAAGACTAGTCACAATGTAACTTATACAATAACAAAATAAATATTAGCAATATATTGGGAATGACTGATGTAATTAATTATGGCTTGTACATTCAAAGTAATATCACATAGGTATTCAAAATGATATTATAGAAATTTATTCATTGACAGTTTCAGTGAGCATATATTTTTATAAAAATAAGATATGTACAATATGTATTTTATATTGTTCTCTAATGCAAAGAAGAATATTTGGAAAACTATATACCAGAATTTATTTTTTTTTAAGTTGGAGTCTCACTCTGTCACCCAGGCTGGAGTGCAGTGGCACACCCCAGTCTTGACCTGCTGGGCTCAGGTGATCCTTCCGCCTCAGCCTTCCAAGTAGCTGGAACTACAGGCACATGTATACCAGAATATTAATGGTGTTTCCTTTTTAAATTTATTTAAATTTTTCTTTTGTGTGTTTTTAAAACATTCTGTAAAAATGATATTTCTCATATTATTAGAAAAATAAAAGAGAACAGAATTTTTATTGAGTGAATGAGTGAGAGTTTGGTCTAGAGTTTAAACTTAAAATCTACATTCCTACAAAAAAGAAAATGGTGTAATTCGAAATAGACTTTTATAAGACAACATCTAGGTTTCAAATGCTGTCAGTCACTTCCATACAAGTTTATACTGTGAAGGAAGATGTCCCATCTGTAGTTAAATCCCACATCATCCACCGTTTTTCATGGTTGAAAGGTAACTCTGAATCTTTTGTCGGATAAACTCTTTTTATATCGGAGCTTTTTTCATCTTTGGTTTTGGGTAAGAATTGAATGCAGGAATCTGCAATTTCTCCTGTCAAAGGAATTCCAATACTTTGGTAGGAATTCAAACAACACATTCTACTACATAGACCAAATATTGTGTTGAAAAATTGGCTCCGCCTCAGTCCTTCAATCACACCCCCAAGACATGCCCAGTAACTTTGGGAAAGAAAATATTGCTTATTGCATTAACCTCCTAGTGAGTGGCCATTTTTTTAAAAGCCCTGGATGAAATGTATAAAAACATATGAAAGGGTTTTATCATTTGAAAAATTTCAGATTAAACTATATTCAATCTTAGATCTTTATTTCCTGAAACGTCTTTCCATCAGGAACTCCTTAGGTTCTCTGAAGACTTTGTTCTAACTTGGCAGAGGTGAACTGTCTTACGTCTTCATTTACTCCTTTGGCATAGCTCCTTTCACAAGGATGCTTTTTCATAGTCATGTACAAGCATAATATCGATTTGTTTCCAGTCTCCAGATTTGACTGTGCCACATTATTTTCCACCAGAAAAAAAAACAAAGGAATACATTAGTTTGTGTATTTATTTATGCACATATGCATATTTATATATCAATAATGAGCCAATGACAACAGACATTGGGGCAATTTTTAATCAATGTCCTGCAGATCATGAAATTACAAAAACAAGCAAACAAAAAAGAAACCAAACCCAGACCACTCTGCTCCAGAGTACACAATCTAGACCACTAATCCAGATTAATCCAGAGCATTAATTCGAGCATGGGCCCTTTTGAGCCCAGGGTCCTGTGTGGCTGCATGGGTTGTATTTCCATGAAGCACAGCAGACCCTGTCCCTAGCAAGGAAATTGTTTTTGTATAGCATAGTGGATAAGAGTGTAGGTTCTAGAGACAGGCGATTCGGATTTAACTTTTTGCTTTCTACTAGCTGAGCAAAGTAATGGCCAAGTTATTTATTTTCTCTGGGCTTTAATTTTCTTATCCGTGGAATGAGGAAAATAATACCACTAAATCACAGGCTATGAGAATTAAGTGAGCTAATACATTTAAAGTGCTTTTGAACAATGCCTGGCATAGTATGTACTCAATAAACATTCTCTCCCTCTTTTCTCTCCCTCGCCTTCTCCATTTGTGTGTGTGTGTGTGTGTGTGTGTGTGTGTGTGTGTGTGTGTGTGTGTTTGTGTGTCCCTACTTCCCTATTGCTTCTACGGGTAGCAGTCACATCTTTGAGGTATGAACCCACGTCATTTCCCTCTCCCCCTTTTATTTAATGAAACAGTTTGTGTGTGTATATCACAGTTCTGTTAAAAGTTATACAGATAACTCTTCTCAGTCCTAGGAATTTTAAATGATGAGTAAAATCTTTATAATTTGTAATCACAAGTCAAAGTCAAATGCTCTAATTTGCCCATATCTTGGGGCAATGAGGGCTAAAAGCAACAGAAGGAGTTGGCCTGTTTTCTCTTTCTCGCTCCATTACCTGGTCTGTGTGGCCTCACACAAAGTACTTCTCTATGCTTTCTTTCTATTGCATAATTTATGCTATTAGTGGAGAGCAAAGCCAAAAGTAAACATTTCTACACCCTGTTCTAGTGTGATATGATATTTATTTAGCCATAGGTGCCATAGAAACAGACTGATCAAAGTGGTAACCATGTCTCCAAACACCCAAGCCCATGGTAAAGGGAGGGTCTGGCCAACTTCCAAATCGAACCCATTGTGAAAAGCGTTTTCCTTAAGGGAGAAATGCCCTGTGGCTCTCTGGAAGTGAGTACAGACTTATCAGGAACTTGATTCAGGAGCATCTGCCAGCCGTGCTAGGAAAACAGAGGTTGGGGACAAAAGCCTTAGCTAGGGTGGAATCTGTACCACTTAGTAGCTGATTGACCAAATCCCTTCCCTGGGCCTTTTCTCATCACCTAAGATATCAGGATACTATTCCCTATCTCAGAACTGAGAAAACGTATGGGAAATGTTTTGTGAACACAATCATACCTCCGATTCTCTGTCAATGTTGGGAGCCGGCCGTGGAGGCCTGCCTGAGCGTTAGGGATCCGGGCGGGCTGCGGACCTTGAGACCACCAGGCTGGTTCAGGAGCTGAAGGCCCATTCCCTCCTCCTTTCTTTGTTGTTTAGCGTTACCCACTGGCAGGGACTTTTATGATCTAAGCATGAAGTTCTGAGAATATGACAGGCATGGCTGACTCTAGAGATCCAATGTTCCCGTTTCTCACAGACTGTGGTTTCGGTTTTAAGCTTAACACAGTTCAAACTCAGATCACATTTGGGAGCCTTATACATAATACAAGCTTCTTTATAAGATTTAAAAATATATTTATAAAATTAGTATATACATTTAGAGGGCTGTTTCCAGCGTTAGATGGTATAGATTATTATCTAGGGTTACCAGAAATGGCTCAGCACAAACTTTGGGCTGGGTCACATTCTTTAGGAACTGGTTTAAGCCATAATTAAGAGTTGTTTATAGTACAGGTAAAATTAGCACAGGTAAGAAAGGTATTAGGATTTTAGTCAGTTATATTGCTTTTGAGGAATATAAACCAAGCATGAGGAACAGTGAGATAACTTTGGGATTGTCCTTCCTCATGCTTGGGAAAACGCCTGGTGGGTGGGGGACGCCCCCCACCTACCTGGCTTTGTGTTCACATAAAAGTCTTGTGATTCGATTGGGATTGTCCTTCCTCATGCCTAAGGAAACACCTGGTGGGTGGGGGATGCGCCTCACCCACCTGGCCTTGTGCTCACTTGAAAGTCTTGTGATTTAACATGTGAAAGTTTGGGATAAAAGACTCACCGCTGATCCCAACAAACAGCTTCTGCTCATTTCACTGAACAGTTGTCCACTTTCTTTCTTTCTCTTTATATCCATCCCTCCATCTTTCTTTTAATATCTATCCCTACTACAGAATCGGCTTTTGCACTAGACAAAGTCCAGTCTCTTTCTTCCCTTCTATTTCTCCAGAATATTCGCCGACGCTGCCCCACCTTCCAGGGACCCTCTAAATCTCTTTTGGGGAGCTGGCCCCCCATATGTCAAGATTGCAGGAAACGGCTGAGGAATATATATCTGCCTGGTGAACAAATATTAGTTTTTGTTTTGCTACTTCATCCTTCAGGAGTCCCAGAGTCTAGAAATTTGCATATAAAGAAAGCTAGCATGCTGGTCATGATGACTCATGCCTGCAATCGCAGCACTTTGAGAGGCCAAAGCGGGAGGACTGGTTGAGCCCAGGAGTTTGAGGCTAGCCTGGGCCACTTAAAGAGACCTTGTCGTGCCGGGCTCAGTGGCTCAGCCTGTAATCCCGCGCCTTTGGGAGGCTGAGGTGAGTGGATTGCCTGAGCCCGCGGGTTCGAGACCTGCCTGGGCAGGCGAGACCTCATCTCTACAATAAATCAAAAAATCAGCTGGGCGTGGTAGCAAGCGCCTGTAATTCTGGCTACTCAGAAGGCTGAGGTGGAAGGATCGCCGGAGCCCAGCAGGTCGAGGCTGCGGTGGCCGGGAGCGGCCACTGCACTCCAGTCTGGGGGACAGAGTGAGACTCCAACTCAAAAAAAAAAAAAAAAAAAAAAAAGAGACCTTGTCTCTACCAAAAAAAAAAAAAATTAGCCTGGTGTGATGGCACACACCTGTAGTCCCAGCTACTCAGGAGGCTGACACAGGAAGATTGCTTGAGCCTAGGAGATTGAGGCTGTGGTGAGCCATGGTCATGCCTCTACACTCCAGTCTGGGTGCAAGAGTGAGACAGACTCAGAAAACAAAACAAAACACAAAACTGGTGATTCTGTGATGCTGAATATTTATGCAAAGAAACAAAGCCTGGTGCTCTGAATTCAGATAGACTTGGATGCTGGTCCCTGTCCAGCCACTTGTCAGCTGGGTGACTTTTTGTGAGTTGCATAAACCCTTTCAGTCTCAGCTTTCTTGTCGGTAAAGTAGGACTCATAGCAGTGACTCACGTGGTCACAGGGTTGTTATTTTACAATTAAATGAGATAAAGCAAGACCAAGCGCTTGGTGCTGTGGCCTTGTAGGTTGTGACCACATTTTGAGCGTAAAAGACTAAATGACACATGGTGATGGGGCAAGTTACAGCCTGTCATGACCACCCCAGCAAGCATTTTTCCAGGGACGAATTGGAATAATCCTGTCACTTTGTGGAACATTCACTTTGGCTCAGAGAATCAGGGGGAATTTTTTAAAACTTTATTCACTCACAAAACAAATGAATAACTAATAGCACTGATCATTTCCAATGGGACCTTTAAACATTTTCTGAAAAAGAGCTTGGCATGGTTTTAGGCAGTTTATGCAGGTTTTATCTGCATTTTAACCTATAAAAACCAACTTATAAATCTATGAAAACCACATTCAAATTAGATCCTTTTGAAAAATGATCCTCTTCTAATTTTCCTAATTTTTAATAGCACTGGATTATGGAAGAAAATCATGATTGTGAAATTGATGTCTTTTAGCAGTTTATTCTCAAGACAGCCAAGCTCCATCTTTTTAACCATGCCTTGAAGCAATGGAAGCCCTTCTCTTCTGCAAGTGAACACTATGGTACTTTGCTCATACCCCCCTTTCAGGACTGGGGTGCTTTTTCCCCCAACTGTCAGGAGCACATTCACAGCTAAGTTTCTCTTGGGGGTTGATCCTCAGTGGAAGGGAGCTATCTTAACAAGGTCATGTCCATCCAATGACTGAGACGAGGGTGGGATGACTTAGCCCCTTGCCTGGATTTGGGACAACCCTGAAGGATCCCAGAGCTCTCCAAGGATCTGTTGATACCTTGACTGCAATTCAACTCAACCTTTCCTTCTGCCTAGCCTGCTTCCTTCACTCCTGTAGGCACTGCTTATGTTACGCCCAGTAACCCTCTAACACAGGGACCCTGACCAAAGACATTTCTATAGGATCACCTTCTGAGAGCGTCCATATCTTTAGACCAGTGGCCTCAGCTGCGAGGTAATTTTACCCCCTAGGGGAAATTAGGTAATGTCTGGAGACATCTTTGGTTGTCACAAGTAGGATGGTGGGGGTGGGGAGGATGTTATAGGTACCTACCGGGTAGAAGCCAGGGATGTTGCTGAATGTCCTATAGTACCCAAGATGACCCCCACAGCAAAGAATTATCTGACCCCAAATGTAGGTTGAGAAACTGGATTCGATACATTTTGAGCATAGTTCTTTATATGTTGTCATTTCCGATCACCAGGTTGTACTTAAGGTAGGAAGAAAACCTGTGCCATGAGCCCCAGATTCATGTCTTCTTCCTATGTGTTTGGTGACACTTGACACTAGTTGACTCTGCAAATGCCCTCTGCGGTAAGGCCCCAGCACCTCCCTTATAGACAATGACTGCTTCCCCATCCCTGCTTTTCACACCAATAGCAGCTCTACCCACCTATTGTTTTTTGGGGAAAGAATTTTTTTTTAATTAACCAAGAAATAGTTTATTTGCTGGTTTACTTAGGGCTGGGAGGTCTCATGCTCTCACGAGCTGAAGCTATTTCTTGACCCAAATCAGGCCAGGCTGCGTTTGTGTTACAAATGTGCCACATTCAGCAAATAGTTGACATTACAGACAGTGCTGTGCCTTTGAAGGCCAGTGCTGACACCCCGAGGGATCAAAGCCTTCACCCCACTGGGGGCCCAGCAGCTGGTGATTGCTACACACTCCTCCTCCTCTCGTGTGTTGAGGAATGAGAACATTTGGGGGCTTAGACCACGGTTCCTTGAGGTGTTCTTGTTTTGGGGGTGAGGTGGGAGAAAAAAATGAGTTACTTTTTGGATATGTGATGCATAAAATACCTATTCACCATTAGGTAGAGAAAGCGGTGAGGCGAAAGGCAGGGTTAGGCAGAAAGAGAAACATCTGACTGAGAATGAACTGCCCATGACATAGGAGGGAAACTAGTAGATTATAGGGCCAAGGATGCAAAGAGGGGAATGTATTTTAAGAGGAGGAACTGGTCGGCTGTGTCTAATGCTGAAGAGAAGACTTAGTAAAGTGAGAACGGGGGATGGAGGTTAGATTCCCAAACTCAGACAATTTAAACGAGAAAGGGACAGGGGACGAGGATATCTAGTTTGGTGATGGTGAAAGTATGCACCTTGGCTGTAGTACATGGATTAATAGCAGTCTGACTCAATAGTCCCTGAAAAGAAACTGGAACACCCTCTGCCACTGCCCTCTTCCTCCATTTCCTTCTCTATCTCACCCCAGGACTTCCTGGTCGAGTGTCACTCATGCCTGTAATCCCAGCATTTTGGGAGGCTGAGGGGGGAGGATCACTTGAGCCCAGGAGTTCAAGACCAACCTGGGCAACATACTGAGACCCCTGTCTCTATTTAAAAATAATAATACAATGAAATTAAAATTAAAAAGAGGATTTCCCCAAGTGAAACAGAAAGGAAGAGTTGACGGGACCATGACCTTGCACCATCTGTGCTCATGGTCCCTTGTGTTGCCTCCTTTCTTCACATGCCCTTACCACGTTGGGTGTGAACAGAGCTGATAGACATGGCCGAGGGGAGGAAACTTGATGTTAAACCACTTCACCTCTAAGCCTCATCGTGTTATTATTATTATTTTTTTTTGAGTTGGAATCTCAGTCTGTTGCCCAGGCTGGAGTGCAGTGGCATGCTCATGGACACCACAGCCTCGACCTGTTGGTCTCAGGAGTTCCTTCCGCCTCAATCTTCTAAATAGCTGCAATTACAGGTGTGTGGCACCTTCCCTAGCTGATTTTTTTTGATTTATTGTAGAGATGAGGTCTCCTCATGTTGCCCAGGCTGGTCTTGAACCAGCAGGCTCAGGCAATCCTCTCACCTCTGCCTCCCAAAGTGCTGGGATTACAGGTGTGAGCCGCTGCACCAGCCTTCATTTTATGTTAAGTGAGAGTTTGGGACTGGGGTCTTTAAGGCCCCTTCAGACTCCAGTGTTGTATAGATCTGAAGTGTTTCCATTTCATTTACCAACAGTGAAAGACAGTATGCCAATCAGTTGTTCAGTCAATGTAGTCAAAGCAACACACTTCACTTTTGACTTTGCATTCCACAGAGTGGAAATTGTAGACAGCATCATTCCTAGCATGTGGAAGCTCTGTCTGAGATTCATAGTATCGCAGGTACATTTATTTCTTGCTAATGATCTCTGAAGCTGACTGGTTTTAATTGTGTGAGCTTAGCAAAGTGCAGACACTCAGATTTGTAATAACGACTCTGTGAAATCAATACAGAAAAACCTTGGGCGATATGAGACTGCTGATACTCAGTGAATCATACCATGCAATATTTCCTAAAAGATAATGGGTTTCAAAACCAAACATACATCTTCAGTGACATGTTGGCTATTTGTCATGTTTTCTGGTGCTGGAGTTACAGCAGCTTCAATAAAATCCATTTGGCGGTTGGGTCATAGATTAATATAAGATACAATCATGGTCTTAGGACCACAAGAAGTAGGATGCAGGGGGAGGGAAGTAAATTTGCAATTATTCTTAGGGTTCTAGTGACCCTCATGCCAAATGTTGGCCCAGAAATTGCTCAAAGATTACACAAAAGCAATATAATGTGGGACTTTGAATACTCAGCACTGTAAAGCGATACTATATTCTCGAAATAGCAAACATGACTTCCATATGTGACTAAGCATGCCCATGACTGCTAACTGTAATGTATAGCAAATTGATTTGCATCTGTTTTGTTCATACCATCTTAACTCCTGCCTTCCCATTAGAATTCTTGACACAATATAATTACCTCTACTTTTTTCTCGACTTAGCAGAAATATTCTCCCCATGACAAGGAAAATGAAATTGGTTTTCTGATTAAATGACTTCGGTTAGTCCTCCTGAATTAATATTGTGACAGATGAGTCAGCAACATTTATTGAGCCCCCACTGGGCAAAAAGTATTTACAAGGTGTTATATGAATCTACAAGAACAATAACTCTGTGGCCTTCCTAACCCATCTATGTTTGGAATTAAGCAGCTATTTCTGTCTAGATGCCAGGTTGACACTTAATTCTCTCAATGTTGTGGAGAAAGGGAAGGTTGCCTTGACAACAATGTGGAAAAAGTAACTTGAAAAATGTATTTAACCTAAACCTGCAGTCTTCACAATTGAATGTGGATGCAAGTTCTCTTTGTAATTTAGGTTGGGATCTGGATAGATACCTCCTTTTAAAAAATGAGTTAAAAAATAGGTAATATTATCATATGCCACAAAACTAGAAATGTACAAAGGATACACAGTAAAAATTCTCCATCCTACCCTAGTCCCTCAGGTACCCATTCCGGACCCCATAGGTATCCACAGTTCATGTTTTCTGTATGTCCTTCTAGAGGTATTAAATGCATAAAAAAAGCAAAAACACGTATATTATTTGCTTTTTCTTTTACTGTGAATAGTGGTGTACTATATACATTGTTCTGAATATGTTTTCCAAATAATAATATTTCTTGGGGATTCTTGCATACCAGCACAAAGGGAAATACCCCTATTCTTTTTAATGACCCCCTAGAATTCCAGTGCATGAATGTATCATCATTTATTTAGCCAATTCCCTATTGATGAATTTGATTCCTGCCTTGGTTTTTATAAACAATGTGCAATAGAGAACTTTGCATTAATGTTACCTTTCATATGAATTGGTGTATTAATAGGGATAAATGATTAGAATTGGGATCTCTGAGTCAAAAACTAAATATATTGGCCGAGCTCAGTGGCTCAGCTTGTAATCTCAGCACTTTGGGAGGCTGAAGTGAGTGATTGCCTGAGTTCATGGGTTCAAGACCAGCCCAGGCAACTTGGCGAGACCTCATCTCTATAATAATAATAAAAAAAGTTAGCCAGGTGTGGTAGCATGTGCCTGTAGTTCTGGCTACTTAGAAGGCTGAGGTGACAGGATTGCTGGAGCCCAGCAGGTTGATGTTGTAGTGGCTGTGAGAGTGCCACTGCACTCCAGCCTGGGCGATGAAGTGAGACTTCAACTAAAAAACCCCCCCAAAACAAAAAACTAAATACATTTTTTAATTTTGATAAGCACCGACAAGTTGCCCTCCAGAGGGGCTGTATAATTTTTACTTTTCTACCAACAATGTATGGGAGTGTCTATTTTTCCATATCCACTGCAACATAGAGTGTTATTGTGTCAACCTTCTTGACTTTTGCCTATCTGAAAGGGTAAAATTGTATCTTAATGATTTTGAGGAGTTTGAGGGCAGGTGAATTAAGAGTCAGATCTAGACAGAATCCAAGTCTCCCATCATCCAATCCAGAAGTCTTTCCTCCAGAGCCTCATGCAAGAAACACAAGCAACCCATAGTGCAACATATGTTTCCTGGATAAATAGATAGATGGTTGCATGGAGGGATGGCGGATGACTTGATGTAGATGGAATGATTAGTATCATTTTATGTGTAGCTCTCTTATAATCAGCACAGTTGAGTATTGTTTCATGTCTTCATGTATGACTGTTAAAACAGAATCACCATATGATCCAGGGATTCCAATTCTGGGTATATACCCCAAATAATTGAAAGCAAGGACTTGAACAGATGGTTGAACACCCATATTCATAGCAGCATTATTCACAATAGTCAAAAGGTGGAAGCAACCCAGTGTGTATTGACAGATGAATGACTAAACAAAATGTGGTATATACATATGATGGAATTATACATATGATGGACTATTATTCACTCTTAAAAAAGAAGGGAGCCGGGCTTGGTGGCTCAGCCTGTAATCCCGTGCCTTTGGGAGGCTGAGGTGAGTGGATTGCCTGAGCCCACGGGTTCGAGACCCGCCTGGGCAACTTGGCGAGACCTCATCTCTACAATAAATCAAAATGAGCTGGGCGTGGTAGCGCACACCTGTAGTTCCAGCTACTTGGAAGGCTAAAGCAGAAGGATTACCGGAGCCCAGCAGGTCGAGGCTGCAGTGGCCGGGAGCGGCCACTGCACTCCAGTCTGGGTGACACAGTGAGACTCCAACTCCAAAAAAATAAAAATAAAAAAGAAGGGAATTCTGATACATGCTACAATATGGAAAACATGTTCAAAAAAATACTAAGTGAAATAAGCCTGTGACACAAAGGCAAATACCATATAGGCTCACTTACACGAAGTACCAAGAGTAGTCAGATTTAGAGACATAGGAAGTAGAGTGGTGGTTGCCAGGGGTTGGAAAGTGGGAAGAATTGGGAGCTATTGTTTAGTGAGTTTGTTGTTTCAGTTTAGGAAGATGGATGGTGGCAATGGTTTCTCAACAATGTGAATGTACTTAGTGCCACTGAGCTGTACACTTAAACACGGCTGAAGTGGTAACATTTGTGTTATGTATATTTTATCACAATAAAAAATAGTTCATATTGAGTTTTATCAAATATCTTTTCAGCATCTATAAAAAGGATTATGTGAATTTTCCCTTTTGCTCTAAAAATATGATAAATTAAACTAATAAATCACTTAATGTTGATCATTGATCATTCTCACATTTCTTCAATTAACCCAACTAAGCTATGGTTTAATTTTTTTAAATGTAATGCTGGATTCTGTTTGCTAATATCTTACTCAGGATTTTTTAAAATTGAAGTTCATAAATGAGATTGTTTTGTCTTTCTCTCCTTCTTGCTTACCATCTCTTCTCTTTCCCTCCTTCCCTTCCTTTCTTCTTTCTTTTCTTCCTTTCTTTTGTGCTAGGTCTTCTGTGTTTTTCTCATGACTCTCCTTACTAGCTACGTTATCTTTCTCTGACTCAGTTACACCAATAACACCAGACTATTCCAGCTTCATTTTTGCTTAGTTACAAAATTCTGAATGTTTTATCCTATTGTTACATTACTTACTATTGGAATAGTTCGAGATCAGCCCTAGCACCTTGGCGAGACCTCATCTCTACAAGTCAAAAATTAGCCAGGCATGGTAGCGCCCACCTGTAGTTCTGGCTACTTGGAAGGCTGACGTGGAAGGATCACCGGAGCCCAGCAGGCCAATGCTGGGGTAGCCATGAACATGCCACTGCACTCTAGCCTGAGCGATGGAGTAAGACGCCAACTCAAAAAATTAAAAAAAAAAAATACATATATGAAATAAGCCTGTGACACAAAGGCAAATACCATATAGACTCACTTACATGAAGTACCAAGAGTAGTCAGATTTATAGACATAGGAAGTAGAGTGGTGGTTGCCAGGGGTTGGAAAGTGGGAAGAATTGGGAACTATTGTATATAGAATATATATTCTAAGGAGAGATAGTGAGTTTTTCAAGTGATGCTGCTATTTGGGAGTCCAGATAACAGGACTGTATATCATAGTAATCCATTTTGCAAACATTTGCCAATCATCTCCTATGGGCCAATGACTATCTTAGATGTGGGGAATAAAAATATGACTGAGAAGACATATTCTCAGTCGTAGCTTCTACCTGTAATCCTAGCACTTTGAGAAGCAAAGGTGAGAGGATTGCTTGAGTCCAGGAGTTGAAGACCAGCCTGGGCTACATAGTAAAACCTCGTCTTTATGGAAAATTTTTTTTTAAAAAACATTAGCCAGGTGTGTTGGCGCATGCTTCTAGTCCCAGTTACTCGGGAGGCTGAAGTGGAAGGATCGCCTGAGCCCAGGAACTTGAGACTGTGGTGAGCCATGATTGTGCTCACTCTAGTATGGATGACAGAGTGAGACCTCAACTAAAAAAAAAAAATCTATCTATCTATCTATGTATCTATCTGTGACTGAGATAAGGCTTTTGCTGGGTGGAGTCAGAAGTCATGTTAGTAAATAAACATTACTAGGCTGTAAGACAATGTCTATGAAGAAGTATGTCCAACGGGCACAGTGAGGAGTACCGGGGGGGGGTGTCTCAGGGAAGGCTTTATTGCTATATCCTCTTGTTTCTTGTAATATTTGCTTGTTTGCCTAAACTCATAATTGACATGCAGCCTCACTTTGTGCAAAATCTCCCTCTTCTAGTTATCCTAGTGTTGTCACAGGATCCAAAGAACCTACTGTGACAGTTTGTCTCTTCTTTGAAGTCATGGATTCCCTAGATAATTTAGTGAAAGGTACAGATCTACTTAGAGTATAAGTGGCCTGCCTTATAGACAATACATGGTGGAGTCAATGAGGAATTTATTCATAGAGTCAAGAAACACATTTGCCAAGGTCCCACTGTATCCTGAGAAAGGCTCTGGGGGCCACACTGGAGAAATTGGAGCAGAGCCCTTCTGAGGAGGACTTAGAAATCCTCAGGAGATGGTCAGGTGTGGAGATGTGCACCTGTAGTTCAACTACTAGGAGGCTGAGGTGAGAGGATCACTTGAGTTCAGGAGTTCAAGGCGGCAGTGAGCTATGATAGTGCCACTGGATTCCAGCCTGGGAGACAGGGCAAGATTTTGTCTTTAAATAATAAGAAAACAAACAGAAAACACAAACCCCACCATCTTTGTACTACTTATCTAGTGCAAATCTGGTTGCTTGTCTTCCTTTGGTCTTTATCTTTCTGCTAGAACTGCCAACAAAAGTGTCATGCTAACTGAGCCAATGTTAAGTTCATGTTATTTTCCTAGGTTTATGCTTGCTCTTGAGCTCTGCGTTTGTTCCAGGAAGATTCCCGGCTCCTGTCACTTTATGTCCCCTGGAGTTACTGAGCTTCGGCAAGATTCTCTGCCAAACTTAGCACAGACTTGCATCTTCTTGAGTTGTGGGAAGCTGAGGTGACATCTGCCCACCTTTCCATGACAACAGATGCTGAATGGAGCTGATTATTTACAGTCACTGTAAATTTTTGTTCCTTAGACATTTGCTTCTTTGAATCTACACCTTTAAAGGATTTTACCTATATTTTATTTTGGGCATTTTTTTCCCACCATGAGTGAAAAGTCTAAATTGAGAGAGAGAGAAAAAAAAATCAACAAATCCCTCACATAGTTCTGCAACGGTGCATTCTAGGAAAATGCAATACTAGAATGCCATTCAAATTCCTTACCAGGGAATTAGCTACAATAGTCAGAGACGAAAGTGGCTTTCAAAATTCTTAGGTTTAGTGTAATTATAAATGTGCATAAACTGGTGATTCATGTACTCTCCAATTATACATCTGAATTTAATTTTATGTTCAAGTGTTTTTAAATCCTCAGAAAATGATGTTTCCAAATGTTTCTGGTTCACTAAATGTTCTATTTTTAAAAATTCTCAATCAAAGGCAAAGACCCATCCAACACCTTCATATAAAATTCATTGATTGGGAGATAAATTTCTTGTAATGTAAATACATCAGGCTGAAGGAATTCAGAGAGAATTTTCTTGAATTTTAAACACGATTAATAGCCCATTAAGATGATCATTGCTGTTCTGAATTTCTTCAAGGAAAGGCTATAAGATAAAGCATGGAAACACTGAAGATGGAAATAAGTGTGACAAAGTCACTGTGTATGGACAGGTTAGGGCACCCATCCCATCATCGCCCTCCTGCCTTCTTCGCTGGCTGTCTAACTGCTTAGCAACCTGACGATGCCCCGGATTTTTCTCTGGCCAGAGAGAGTCCTGCTGGAGTCAGAAATTCAACCAAACATATTGCCACTGGGTGGCACAATTGGAAGTCTGTAAAGAGGTCTGGGCTTTAAAAGGGCCTTTTTCCTTCTGTCCAGAGGACTGAGATTTATAAACATGAAAGTTGCTGCCCATTGTGATTGCTTTTTCTTTGGGACTGTTTATAAAAGTGACAAAGTCTGTGTGCTTTCAAAGAGTGTGGATTTCACATTGGAAGTCTTGAAATTGACCATAGTATTTTTTTAGGTTTTGTCTTCTTTTTGATCCGATGAATCCAAGAAGTAGAGCAAGAGGTGGATTTTGGATATGGCTTTGAGAGTGGGGACACAAAGTGCTGATAGCATTTATGCTCTGGCATCAGTCCCTATTCCTGGAGGTCTGGTACAGTAGGGCATCAGCCACCTGCAGCTGTTAAAATTTAAATGAATTTGATTGAATAAATAAAAAATTTGGCCAGTTATGCCTGTAATCCCAAAACTTTGGGAGGCTGAGGCAGGGGGATTGCTTAAAGCCAGAAGTCTGAGACCAGCTTGGGCAACATAGTGAGACCCTGTCTCTACAAAAAACTAAAAATAAAAAAAATAACCAACTGTGGTAGCATGTGCTTGTAGTGCCAACTACTTGGAAGACTGGGAGGGGAGGATCACTTGAATTTGAGCCTGCAGCGAGCTATGATTTGTCACTGCACTCCAGTCTAGGTGACAGAAGTGAGACCCTGTCTTTAAGATAGATAGATAGATAGATAGATAGATATTCAGGACCCCACCACCCTGTCATACTAGTCACATTCAATTGCTCAATAGCCTAATATAGCTAGTAACTATCCTATTGTACAATACAGATAGAGAACATTTCCACCATTACAGAGAGTTCTGTTAGAAAGGCCTGCTAATATTCTTTCTTTATTGTCCTCAAAAGCATAAACAAATACTGGATATTTTCTGCTCACACTACCCAAAGACCTTAGGAAGTATCATTCACTAACCTTGAACTGATAAACATTTGCTGAACATTTTACCCTCTGTAAATACACACACTTTACAATTTTGTCATGTCGTGTTCCCAAAGTTTAGGAGCTAAGGTACATGGATATACACATTGAGGAATATGTTTGGTTGACGTCAAAATTAGCTTAAAATCGAATTTGCATGTTGCATATGATAAGAATCAGTTCAGAATCAGCATCACTAAGATTTTGATAATGTGATGTAATCCGTCAGTCCTAATCTCTCCAGATCCATTTTTATGTCATATGTTTTCCTTTTGTTCCCACTATCTGTTTTGTTCTTAATACTGCTTATGCATGTGTACATGCACACGCATGCGCACACGCCTTAGGTGTTTCATTTCAGGCACACAGGGAGGGCTGTGCACCTTCTCAACCTTTGACTTTCTGTTACCTCTATCGGGGATTGCTTGAACAGGCTTTCCACGTTCCCTGCATGAAGCTGGTTCTCAAGTTTGGTCTCCCATTGTGGGTATCATATTCACATGCTGACAGACTGGGCTGCAAGAGGATAATTTGCTTGTCTAATATTTGGGAAAATATTGAGAAGTTTTGATTTCATTTATTTATTAATTTAGTTTTTAATAGTTTTATTTTTGAATTGGGGGTTTCACTCTGTCTCCAATGCTGGAGTGCAGTGGCACGATCACGGCTCATCGCAGCCTCAACTTCCTGGACTCAGGTGATCCTTCCACCTCAAGCCTCCTGAATAGCTGGGACTACAGGCATGTGCCACCACTGTCTGGTTAATTTTCTGATCTTTTTTTTTTTTTGTAGAGACAAGGTCTCATTATGTTGCCTAGGCTTGTCTTGAACTTCTGGGTTCAAGTAATCCTCCTGCCTCAGCCTCCCAAAATGCTGGGATGAGCCACTATGCTTGGCCTTGATTACATTTATATGCTGTCAAGCCAGCTTAGTGAAAATGAAAATTTCATGCAGTTTTGTCCTGTTGAACAGAGTATATGTCCGCCCTCTAGGTAGCTGGTGTTGGGTGGTCAGTAGACAGATCAATTCTACAGTTATTGAGTTTGTCTTATGTGCCAGTCCCTGTGCTTAGTACCCAGGGGCACAAAGGTGCCTTCAAGACATAGCCCCTGCTTTTGAGGAATCTGCATACTGGCAGTGAAAAATGAACACTGAGACAAAAAACCTTACTGAACATTTCATTTTGCCAAGAAATTTTGGAACCATGGATAGTCTGTGCTGAAATTGGTTGAGTGTTACTGTGTGTGATTTAATGTGATGAAACAGACTTCACAAGATGTATGGGAAACCAATCCGATTATTAATGCATATTTTATGTCCTCTTTCTCTAGGACAGTGGGTTATTAAACTTGACTGCACATTAAACTCTCATGAAGAGCTTCAAAAAAATACCAATACACAGGGTCGATTCTTTGGATGGTGGTTTTCAAAGTGTGGTCCACAGACAAACAGCATTAGCACAACCTTGAAACTTATTAGAAATGCAGATTCTTAGGCCCTAGCCCAGACCCACTGGCTCGAAGATTTGGTTTGGGGTCTAGCAATCTTTGTTTTAACAAGTCCTTCAGTAATTCAGAGGATTGGAAATTTGAGAACCACTGCTGTGGAGATTCTGATTTAATTGGTCCAAGGTAGGGTCTAAGTTTTAGTCTTTTATTTTTTATTTTATTTTATTTTACTTTTGAGATGGAGTCTCACTCTGTCTCCCAGCCTGGAGTGCAGTGGCACGCTCCCGGCTAGCACAGCCGCGACCTGCTGGGTTTAGGAGATCCTTCCGCCTCAGCCTTCCAAGTAGCTGGGTGGGTACACACTACTACACCCAGCTAACTTTTTGATTTATTGTAGAGATGACATCTCACCATGTTGCCCAGGTTGGTCTTGAACCCACTGGGTCAGGCAATCCTCTCGCCTCAGCCTCCCAAAGTGCTGGGATTATAGGCTTGAACCACCGTGCCTAATGAGTTTTAGCCTTTTAAAAAGGTTTTTCAAGTGATTCTAATGTGCTATCATGTAATTGAAAAGCATGAAAATCCCAGTAGGTTTGAGGTTGGCCTGAGACTCTGCATTTCCAACAAGCCCTCAGGTGATGCTGACACTGTTGGCTCTGGAACTTTGAGTCGTGAGTTAGAAGGTGGCTCAGCCTATAATCCCGCGCCTTTGGGAGGCTGAGGTGAGTGGATTGCCTGAGCCCGCGGGTTTGAGACCCGTCTGGGCAGCGAGACCTCATCTCTACAATAAATCAAAAAATCAGCCGGGCGTGGTAGCGCATGCCTGTAATTCCGGCTACTTGGAAGGCTGAGGCGGAAGGATCGCTGAAGCCCAGCAGGTTGAGGCCGCGGTGGCCGGGCGTGGCCGTTGCACTCCAGTCTGGGCAACAGAGTGAGACTCCAACTCAAAAAAAAAAGAAAGAAATTAAGATTCAGTATGTGAAAATCATGTTGTAGTCTAAATATTAGAACCTGGGGAATTATCATAGTGTGGAAGACATCCACCAAACCAGTTTTCTGCTTTTATGTTGTATTATAAAAAATGTACTCAGTTTTCTACAGAATGAAGTTGATTGATTGTTTGATTCTTGTGATGAGCGAGGCATTAATTGTATCACTGAAGGTATGTCGAATGGCCACCAGACTGCTTTCTCTTGTAATTTGCAAACACTTGCTTTTTCAGTCCTAGACAAATTGCATTCAGATCCTTTGTAAACACTAGATCTCAATATTGTTAATTGCATTCCTCAGGAACATATTATTTTATGCATTTTTTGGCTATGTACAGCACTCACAAATCTAAGGCCCGGTCTTTATGAAAAATGCTCTAAGGCCGGGCTCAATGGCTCAGCCTATAATCCCAGCACTTTGGGAGGCCAAGGTGAGAGGATTGCCTGAGCCTGCAGGTTTGAGACCAGCCCGGGCAACTTGGTGAGATCTCATCTCTACGATAAATAAAAAATTAGCCGGGAATAGTAGCGCATACCTGTAGTTCTGGCTACTTGGAAGGTTGAGGCAGAAGGATCAGCTGAGCCCAGCAGGTTGATGCTGGGGTAGCCGTGAGTGTGTCACTGCACTCCAGCCTGGGTGACAGAGTGAGAGTCCAACTCAAAAAACAAAACAAAAAAATGCTATAGAGTTTGTTATCTTTGATTATATCTTGAACCACCATTTTAAAAATAACAAGTTAGTACAAGTTTATTTCTATGTAAACAAAAATGAGAAATCCATTCATAGCTTTTTCATAATATACCTTTTCCATTAACTTTTTGAAGATCCCCTCATATTTCCTTGGCTCTCTTTCTGGTGACCCTCTGACTGGTAGCATTTCTCAGTAAAAGTTGAAACATCATTTTAAAGAGAAAAAAAAAAGAAATTAAGATTCAGGTCTAAACCCACATATGCTGAACCAGGACTTCCATTTTAATAAGATCCCTATCGTCTGAAGGTTCTCTATACTCTAGAAAAAGAGAAAGCATTCTAACTTCTAGAAGACACAGTTTTGATATGAATTTTTTGTTGTGCACAGGTTTGTTTTGTATGACCCAAAAGAAGAGTATGTATAAGGCATATTGATGTGGCTGAGTTCCCAGGGTTACTAATGTTTTAAACAATTGTTTAAAAACAATTTCTTTGGATTGGTGTCTATTCTTAAAATGTCCACCTTGAGACGAAAGTCCCTGAAGGTTTGCTGATTAGAAAAAGTGACTGGAGCTGGGCTCGGTGGCTCAGCCTGTAATCCCGCGCCTTTGGGAGGCTGAGGTGAGTGGACTGCCTGAGCCCGCGGGTTGGAGACCCGCCTGGGCAGCGAGACCTCATCTCTACAATAAACTAAAAAATCAGCCGGGCGTGGTAGCACATGTCTGTAATTACGGCTACTCGGAAGGCTGAGGCGGAAGGATCGCCGGAGCCCAGAAGGTCGAGGCTGTGGTGGCCAGGAGTGGCCACTGCACTCCAGTCTGGGCGACAGAGTGAGACTCCAACTCAAAAAAAAAAAGAGAAAAAGTGACTGAAGGTGGGGCACGTGGCTCATGCCTGTAATCCCAGCACTTTGGGAGGCCAAGGCAAGAGGATTGCTTGGGGGAGTTCAAGACCAGCCGGTGCAACATAGCGAGATGTGGTCTCTACAAAAAAATCTAAATATTAGCTGGGCATAGTGGCACACACATGTAGTCCCAGCTACTTGTGAGGCTGAGTTGGAAGGATCACCTGAGTCCAGTAGGTCGGAAATGTTGTGAGCCATGATGGTGCTACCGCACTCCAACCTGAGCAGCAGAGTGAGACCCCAACTCAGAAAAAAGAAAAAGAAAAAGAAAAAGAAAAAGAAAAGTGACTGAGTGAAGTTAGAGCTTTGATATCTTGATAAGGAGTTTTAAATTAAAACTGCTTTAAAAAATAATAAGCAATTGGGCTGGAAATTTTTTAAAGTAGATAAACTCAGAGATATTTGAATGACCCATGTATCATTAGAAAATTTAATTTATAATAAATGTGGTATATTATTTAAGCTAAAAATAATGAAGTGTGAAATTTCAGTATCCCTATAGCCCACGTTAAAATATTAATCCTCTAGTTTTAAAGCAGCAAATAAAAAGCTGCTCATTTCATATCCTGTTAAGTATTTCATTAAAAATTTGTAGGTTTTTTGGAGATTGATTTTACAATTTCTGCTGAGAAAAAGATAGCGATGTCAAATTATTTTAAAAACAAACATTTATGCAGTTTTCTTTAGTGAATATCCCCACTAAAATCTGCCTTAGTCTGAATAAAGCTAAAACCTACAATGAACTTTAATTTTTTTTTTTGTTGCTGTGTTTACTATTTAAAAATCGAACTATATAGAATACAATTATCTAAGTTGTGGGATTTTAAAATGATGAATCCATAGGGTTTAAAGCTGGAGGAGGAAAGCTCAGATTTGGAATCTAATCCCTTTATTTTATAGATGGGGAAACCGATAGCCAGAAAGTTTTTGTCTCTTCCAAAGTCCCAGAGAGCAGGGTTTGGGGCGTGCTGGGGCCGAGAGAGGTACGCAGGAGCTAATTGGACCCGTGGGCACCCCTCCCCTCTGTGTGGAGAGCCAGCCCTCTCTCTAGCATGAAAAACAGGCTTTAAAACACCACCTTTAAAGACTTATGTGGAAAATCACTTTAGGAGAGCAGAAGACCACATCTGTTTGGCTTTGGACCCACAAGAATTACAGAAATCACCTCTTCTTTGCCCCAAAATTATGGTGATTAAATTACTAGAAAAATCAAACTCAAAAGAAAGAAAATGCCGTTCACAATAATTCTGTTCTTCCATCTCTCCCCATCAATTTTTTTAAAAAATTCACAGAATGGTCTAAATTGCTAATCTTAGAATTAATTGTAACTTGTCAAATTCCAAATGTTTGTACTGTATATATTTAGTAAGCAGACCTATTATGAACTTTATCTGAATAAGTGCTATTGGCTCTTGAAAACATAATCGCTGACTGGCCCAATTCATAATTTTTGGGGCCAGTTGAAAATTTGGGTCCTCACTTAACTGTTGGCACAGTTAACTAAAACGCAATAGAAGGCCTGGTGCGGTGGCTCATCCTGTAATCCCAGTACTTTGGGAGGCCAAGGTGAGAGGATTGCCTGAGCCCTGGGATTTGAGAACAGCCTGGGCAACTTGGTGAGACCTCGTCTCTATAATAAATCACAAAACCTAGCCAGGCATGGTGACATGCATCTGTAGTTCCAGCTACTTGGAAGGCTGAGGCGGAAGGCTTGTCTAAGCCCAGCAGATCGAGGCTGTGGTGGCTGTGAACATGCCACTGCACTCTAGCCTGGGCGACTCCGAATGAGACTCCAATTCAAAACAAGCAAACAAACAAACAAACAAACAAAAAACTCAATAGAAAAATCAAGTAACATACGATTATAGTTTCATTTCACTACAAGATAAAAGCAATAAGACACTTAAAAAATACTATAACAATAAATGAAGAGGGAAAAATTAGTCAGCATTTATTTAGCTAACACTCAAGCATTTTAATGTAAAGAGACCTTTCTCTTTGGTTTTCTAACTTTGTGGTATGTAAAAATATATGAACATCTAATAAATGTATATGTGCCTTCTAATTAGGTTGTGACACAAATATTTGCATGGTTGTTGAAGATGAAGAGGAATTGTAGATTGTGTTGAAACTTAAGGATAAGATTGATATAAATATCCAGTTTTACCTCCTTGTGGTCAATTTCTTGCTTTCTAAAATCTTATGGAGACCATCCAAAATATACACATATACATACATATTTAACTTAATGTTATTGCAGATAAGAATTTGAGAAATGTGGGCCTGATTAATGTTAACTGGATTTAATAATATTTTTTGCACAAGTGTTCAAAAATAAAATTTAAATATATGCAAAGAAAAACACATTTAATTTACATTGGCAATAAAAGTGAAATAAAATAAATATAGTGTTAGAATAAAAATCAGGTAATCTTATTAATAAAAGAATAAATAGCTCAAAAGAACAGCTGCTTTTTTTATGATTCCAATATTGGCATTCAGAATACTATAATGTAGCTGAAATGTCTAAATTAAGCAGTGTTATTATAGTACTTAATGAAAGCAGAATAAACATAAGGCTTCATTTTATTTTCTTCATCTGAAAGTCTTCTATTAAAGAAGTGAGACCGATCTTAAAGAAAAAGTAAGTGAGAATCTTGGTGATTTTTTTTTTACATAGGAGAAGATCATGGTTTAACCATGCCTCAAACTAGTATTCAAATAAACAGAGGTTTATGAAAAAGAAAATGATTGTATATATTTGACTCTGTCTCAATCATAGCCTCCCAGTGCAAGGGGATATGTGAAAAATCCATCTAATGGCAGGTATGTGGAAAACGCTCAACTTCACAAGTGAGCAAAGAAAGTACCATTTACACAAGACATTTTCTTTTCTCTCTATTAAATTGTTCCTCTTCACCTCCTCCCTCAAATGCCAATTCATCATTTTGCTGAGGGTGGAAGGATGGAAGAAAAAGCACTTTCCTCACCTCTTTGTAGAAGTATTTGTTGATTCTTTTCTGGAGTATAGCTGGGCAATGGTTAGGGCAAATCGCAGACTTGTTCCTGTTTCTTTCACTTAGGAAATCTCTAAAACCGTAAGAGGCATGTTTAAAAATGCATGTTTTTATAAGTTTATATAAAAAAGAAGTCATATACATATCCAATAATTGGGACCCAGTAGATAAATTATGGTACAATATGATCATAACCTGGAATACTCTATAGCCATTAAAACTCATACTTTGAAAGATTCAATGGGGCCAGGTGGCTCACACCTATAATCCAAGCACTTTGGGAGGCCTAGTTGGGAGAATTGTTTGAGCCCAGGAGTTCAAGACCAGCCTAGGCAGCACAGTGAGACCTCATCTCTACAAAAAGATAAAAAAATTAGCCACGTGTGGTGGTGCACACCTGTAGTCCCAGCTACTCAGGAGACTGAGGCAGAAGGATTGCCTGAGTCCAGAAGTGGAGGCTGCAGTGAGCTGTGATTGTGCTACTGCACTCTAGCCTGGGAGACAGAGTGAGACCCTGATTTAAAAAAAGAAAAAAAGAATCAATGGAGTGAAAACATTTCCATGATAGTCTATTAGGTGGGAAAAGAAAAAGCAGGCTATAAGACAGTAAATACTGTATGGCTCCAATTTTGATAAAAATATGCACATATTTGTAGAAATAAAAGTCGGGAAGGGTATACACCACAGTGTGCGCAGTAATTATTTCTGGGCAGTCTGTGTGTGTGACTTTCTTTGCTGAGATTTTATTCATATTTCTTAAATTTGCAACATGTTTGTCAAATTGTGTAACTAGGAAAAAAGGCTTTATTTGTTGGTGTTTAGTTTTGTTTAGCTCCTCCAGGCTCCTGTTCTAAATTACAAAGCTAGGAGTTGCCAATCTTGTCCTAAAACATAACCTGGGAATATTTCACATCTCTCTTTCAGTGAAGTTCTTCAAATTCACTTCTCTCACAAATCACGTCATAGTTTCTCCTGCTCTTCTCAGGTAAGAACTGTTTTTGCTTTCGGTCCCCTTTTGTTTTGTGTTGGAACAAAATTCTGAGCCCACACCTTGGCTTTCATTTTCAATATGCTCAGCTTCTCTTTTCCAGCCTTTTGCTCTTTCTTTCTTCTTTAAGTGGCCCAGGAAAACCTGCTGTTTACTACCAAACAAGGTCTGGTGGACACCCATTATTTCCTTCAATGTCAGCCGTGTACATCAGAGGAACCTGGCTTCCCCTGGGCCTTGTAGGCCTGTAGCTGATAAGAGCTGCCCTAGCACCTTAGAGGAGTGGGCACTTACTCTGGAGCCTTCCGTTGGGGCATTCTTGGTCTTATGCAGTGAAGAACATGACTGTGGGAAGGAGCTTGCCAGATACTTGGAGACCTCCTGAAGTCACTTCACTGAAATGACAGACTTTTCCATTCAGATCTCCCAGAAGCCACATTTCCCCGGCCTCTCCTGGGTCACTCAGCGTTAACCTTCATGGTGAATATTACCTGTCTGCTTGACTTATTTTGAAACTTCATTATTTTATTTTAATTGACTGTGTCATTCATTCAGTTATTCACTTATTGGTTGATTCAAATAATACATTCTTCAAATGATACCAAAAATGTCCTCAGAGGTAACAACTATTGTTATGTTATGCATGAATATATCCAGAAATTTGTTCACACATCTAAAACTGTGTGTGTGTGTGTGTGTGTGTGTGTATGGACATGACACAGATTTAAATTTTTAAAATTTGTTTGTAAAAATAGTATTATTCTTTTCTACAACTTGCTTTGATTTAGACTTTCTGCTGATGATAGTGATTTAAGTTAATTCTAGTCTTTTATTATTACAACCAAGGCTGCAGTGAATATCCCTGTATGAGTATCTTTGTTGTACCCACTTGAAATAAATCAGTCTTTCTTGGGTTCTAGCTGCAGCCTGCTAAAGTGTGGCTAATTTTAACACTTACTGTGTATGCCTGCAGTAGGCAGAAACCCATAAACTGCCAAACTGAATACTAGTTGTACTAATTATCATTTACTGAGGGGTCTTTCTGTTCCTGCGGTGTTACTCTTTTATACATCCCCATTTTACAGAGGAGGACTCTGAGGCTGGCAGGGATAGTTACTTCTGGGCTATCACACAACTCTGAAGTATCTAATTTGAACTTCTGCTTGTTTTCCATTCCACCATTCCAGCTACCTTTTGAAGCTACAGCCCCTTCCTAAGTGAATTGGCGTCCTCCAGGGCAGATTCCCAAATCAAAAGTCTTTATTGCTCATCATGGCACAAGATTCCAAATGGGTGATGGAAAAAACAATCGGTGTCAATACCTGCAGACATAGACATAAATATAGACATAAGGGGGGATTCACAAATATATGTGAAATGTGAGAATGATGACAGATAATGAAGTAGGTATCTAACAGATGACAAAATTTTGGTTTACTTGCTCTCGCAGTGTAAGTATAGCTTCAGCAGCATTTGCCAGTTCAGATGAGAGTATTCTCACACTTTTCTTTAAACTTTGTTATTAAACCCAAGACAGTGCTCCATGAAATGGTGATTCTCAACAGATAAAGAGATGGATGTCAGGTGCTTCTTGTTCCTCCTCCAGGACCCCTTGGCCATGGCAGATGTTGCTTGTTATATAACACTTCTACATTCAGTCAGTGGTATGGTTTGAATGTGTCACCTCCAAAATTCAAGTTGAAACTGAATCCCCATTACAGTAGTGTTAAGAAATGGGACCTTTAGGATATGACTAGACCATGAGGGCTCTGCTCTCATGAGTGGATTAGTGCCTCATAAAAGACCTTGAGGGGATAAGTTTGCCTCTTTGGTTTTTCCATGTGAGAACACAGCATTCATCCCCTCTGGAGGACACAGCAACAAGAGGCCATCATAGAAGATAGACTAGGGCTTCACCAGACACTAAAGTCTTGATCTTGCACTTCCCAGCCTCCAGGACAGTAAGAAATACATTTCTATCCTTTATAAATTACCCAGCCTAAGAAATTTCATTATAGCAGAACAAATAGTCTCAAACAGCTGCCATATGACATAGCTTCAGAATTCTTCTCCACCTGGTATTTCAGGTGGCCACTACAAATCAGTGGAATTTAGTTGAGAACTGAAATCTCTCATCTCCAGATAAATTCTTTTAATATGTATCTGTTGAGTTTCATGTTCCTGACACTATTCTGAGTCTCAAGTTTCAGCTATGAACAGCACACACCCGGTGCCTGGCCTTAGAGAGCCGATGAGTGTGGAGGAAGACAGGCAATGACTGGACATCTCATCCCAAGTCTATTGGCTTTTGATACAATGGTAGAGCAGGGGCTACAGGAGTACAGCCTAGAGAGACTTTTCCTTAGGCTGATCCTGAAAAATGAGTGGGAACTGGCAGGTAAGTGGGGCACAGTCCAAGGAGGGCTGTCCCAGGCACAGGAGACAGAGACCCTGAAGACAATCTGGGAAAATTGAGAAATCTGGCATGCCTGCAGCCTGAGGGTTGTTGCAGAGAGAGACAGAGGTAGGTCGATGCAGAGACACATCCAGGGCAATTCAGCAGTCTTAGAGGCCTTGGCAGGGATTTGAGTCTGTTTCCTTAGGCAACGAAAACACTTAGACAAGTTCAATTAAGCAACTTAAATAGATTTGCCTTTTTAAAAACATGAGTCTAAAGTGTAAGACAGATTCTTTATGTGACTTAGTTCCTTCTCATTTTGTAGTATTTGAGGAAAAATTTTGGTTCCCCATTTCCCGAATGCCTAGGGCATAATATATAAGTCGTAGTATATAAGAGGCTCTAATGTTTACGGCTAATCCCAGTAAATAATTCTACAGCCCTCAGCCTGTGAGGTAAACAATTCTACAATCCCAGAAACAATTCTGCAAACTCTTTGTGCTTCACAAGTATTTAACTTGTTGAATTTAGATATTACCTTTATTTAGGTGTTACTACTAGCCTTATTGTACAGAGGAGGAAGCTGAGGTGCAATGTGGTGGAGTAATTCTTCCAAGTTAGTGAGTAGTGGACCCGGATTTAAGCTGAGGCAGTCTGGTCCTGGAGTCCGGGCTCTAGTGATGAATGACTTGTCCTGTCCCCTTCAGTAGCTTACAAAACTGTCTGTCTCTTGCCAGATCCCCAGCAGAGTCCCTTCAGGTCCAGCTCATAAGCTTTTGAATCAACTGTCTCCCACACATTGCAGGAATCATATCAGGACCTGAGTGTTCATCCAGGTATGAGGTCTATTAGTCATCCAGTTTCTGAAGTTAGTTAAGACCTTTTAGAATTTGTCCCTTATAGTTAATTTTATGTGTTAGCTTGGCTGGGCCATGGGGTGCCCAAATATTTTATCAAATATTATTCTGGGTTTTCAATGAGAGTGTTCTTGTATGAGATTAACATTTGAATTGGTGGATTTTGAGTCAAACAAATTGCCCTCCATAATGTCGGTGGACCTCATTCAATCAGTTGAAGGCCTGAATAGAACAAAAAGACCAACCTTCCCTTGAGGAAGAGAGAATTCTACAGCAACCTCTTTTTGGATTCAAACTGGAATATAAGCTTTCCAGTCTTAGCCTTTGGACTAAAACTGTAACATCAGCTCTCCTGGGTCTCTAACCTGCAGGCCCTCTCTACAGATTTTGGACTTATCAGCCTCTGTAATCATGTCAGCCATTTATTTATTCCTTATAATGAATCTCTTTCTCTCTGTATACACATCCTATTGGTTCTGCTTTTCGAGAGAGCCCTAATACATCTCTGTATCCCTAGGATTTGGCTTAGAGTATGTGCTTAATAAATAGGAATATAAGTAATAAGCTATGATAAATTTATTTCACACAGTTCTGGAGGCTGGGAAGTCCAAGGTATAGAACTAAAACCTGCCCACAGAGCCCCAGCCTCAGGCCTTTCTCTTTTCTCTTGTTCCCATAATGCATGCCCAGCTGGTTTGCCTGGCTAACTGGCTTGTGCTCCTTATTTGTGTCCACTTTTCTCTGCTGAGATAGAGGCTTGCCCTGGACTAGACCTCTTGGCTGACATCTTGCTTAATCCTTCCCAGCTTCCCAGTTGGAAAGTCCAGCTGATGTTGCCCTGCCCTTCTCACCGAGTTACCCAACTTAGATTTTGCCAACACCGGGAGAGCCTGCCGACCAACCCTTACCTTCCAGGCTGGCTTCTTTTGGATTCTGATGCTCCAGCTAGGAAAACCTCAGCTGTCTTTGCACCCTTTGGGAGTGATGTTTGGATTTTGGCTCAGAGCTCTACTCCCTCCCTTGATATTTCCAGGGTCAGCCATTTCTTAGCTCCCGGCTCTGTGTGGGCCTGCTTGGTCCTAGCTTCCTCCTTTTTCCCTCTGATTCCTGCCACTGCATCTCAGCATGCCTGATATGAGACTGTCAAATGGGAAGGATGTATGTGTGCCTATATGTTAAGAAGGAAGGAGATAGGGACCATTCTGAGACTCAGAACAAGGGCTAGGAGTGTCCAGAGAAGGAAGAGGACACTTTCTACTGCAGGAGGGAGAAAGACTTCATGGAGGTAGTTGTATTGTGCTGGGCTTTGGAGCTAAGTTTTCAACAGGAGAAGCTAGACATTGGAGAGTGGACACAGATGCTCACAGTGCAGGATGAGGTCCAGAACAGCAAAGGATGCAGGGAGGATGGAGGATGAGGTGTCCTTGGGGTTAGAGAAAGGAATGGAAGAGAGGGTGGTTGGAGGTAAGACTGGAGAGAATCTTTTAACACAAACATTTACTAAGAAAGTGAATAAAGCCTTCCTTTGGCCCTTGACCAGATTCAAGTCTACAAAATAATCACAGTGAGGTGCCTTATCTGAGAGTTTATAATACAAAGGATTAGAAATTAGCATTCTTATACCTATGTCTAATTGCTGCCTGTTGTGAGATCTCTAGCCTGGGAGCCTGGAGAACCAGATTCTAGACATGACTGAACTACTAAATAATTGGAAGAGCTTTGGGGTCTCAGATCCCTCATCTGGGAGACAGAGATGGGTGGAATGGACTGGACAAGGTCTAACATTCTTTTCAGCTATGAAATTTTAAGAGCTTGACATCAGTTTTGCTCTCAGGAGTAATTATTAGAGAAGAGTGATACATTCACATATGTATTTGCCTAAGGATATTTTAATTATAAAATTTCAAGCATACACAAAAGTATGTTGATTTAATTGTTAAGATTGTGTCATCTATTCATTCACTCCTCCCTCTTTTTTGGTTGAATTATCTTAAGATGCTGACATCAATTCATTTTACCTCTACATGCTTCAGTGTTTTAAAATATGCAGACATTGAAAAAAAATTACATTGTCATTATTCCACTTGAACAGAACTTTGTATCTTTCAATATATAAATCATATCCAATTTCCAGTTGTCTGAAGAATGTCTGTTTGGCGTTGTTTTGCTAGAATCAGGATCTAAATAGAGCCCATTTAGTCATTACGATGTCCCTTTACTCTCTTTTTAGGCATAGATTCTTTTTTTTTTTTTGAGACAGTATCTCATTCTGTCACTCAGGCTGGAGTTCAGTGGCACCATCGTGGCTCACTGCAGCCTCGACCTTCTTGGCTCAAGGAATTCTTCCACCTCAGCCTCCTGAGTAGCCGGGACTACAGGCGTGTGCCACCATGCCTGGCTAATTTTTTTATTTTTGGTAGAGACAAGGTCTCACTATATTGCCCAGGCTTGTCTTGAATTCCTGGACTCAAGTGCTCCTCCCACCTTAGCCTCCCAAAGTGCTGGTTTCATGAACCACCATGCCCAGCCAAGAATAATTATTTTAAGTGCAAAAAGATTTTTGTGAAACCAGTGAGGGTAAGCCTAAGCCACAATGAAGAAGACAATGCATGGGGCATGGTGACCAGGTACCCTGGGTTGGCTTCCTATCAAAGGGAGGCAGGTATTGTTTCTATCTTGTAATTTCCTTTCCATGAGCTCTTGAACCCTTAGGACCTATTTTTGTAGAAATGTGCTGAACTTTAGCCATGACGTGTCATTAAAACCAGTGGGTACTGAGCAGTTAAAACTCTGTGCAGAGCTGTGAAAACATGTCCCTCACTGTCCCTTCATCACCCTTCCTATGGAACGTTGATCAGAGACAGACCTTGGGCTGTCCTTCTTTTACAAATTTAAGCCATTGTTTGGTCCCATAAGAATGTGTATTATATTTTTCCCCAGCAAATTAGTGTGGCCACTGATGTGCTTGGTCTTTTTCTTTGATTTTTGCCAGTTTCCTGCTGACTCTGATTTAATTTCCCATTAAGGTTCATCCCTTTAGAAAATAGACAGTCAGGAGGGCTGGGAGCTGGTCCTGGCTCTGCCAGTGCCCAGCCAGTATAATCCTGGGCAAGGGATGGCATCCCCCTGGACTCCTGTGGCTTGTAACTGAAGACCCCGACTAAACCAATCAACACGTGTAGTCACTGACCAGAACCTTCACCTCAGCAAAAGCACAGGCACTGCCGTCTAAATCCCTTCCTTTTCAGTGATAGTTTCCCTGTTTCTGTGGGCCCACAGGCCCTTTGTACTTCCCATGAGGCTCTGGGCTGTTAGGACCATGACTTCTACTTCCTTCCATCTACCTCCTTCAAAGCCAGTCCTTCTCGGAAGGGTCCTGTGCTTTGCACCTTTTACCTCATGTGGAGTCCCTCTTTCCAACTGGAAAAGGTCTAATTAGCGAATTCACACTCTAACATGTAATTGGTTGTTACCGATTTAACGTGCTCCTCCTTTGGGATCATTTTCATTTTAGTGGAAGAAAATATTTAGCCAATTGATAGAAAAGTAGAATTTTAGTTTCCAGAACCTAGTTGGCCCATGCAAGTCTTCCTGGTTGCCCTCATGTCACAACTCAGCCTCTGGCAGGTTTTGAGGGCAGCCAATGAAAGCATCTTTGTGAGAGAAGAAAATACCCACCACGTCTACTAGGATTTCGTAGAGGGGAAGATGCAGAGTGATGGAGCTGCAGGAAATGTTGGCATGAGCTAGAGGGCTCAGTGATGAGACCCATGTAGCCAGAGGGCAGCAGCATGGTGGCTTGGTGGATCATATGCAGCCAGAATGTCTCTGGCATGGAAAGGAGGAGGGAAGGGGGTGGAAGGGAAAGAACATGGGTGTTGAGTCTGTACAGACTTGTATTTGAATCCCAGCCCAGGCATTTACTGGCTCTGTGAACTTGGACAAATCACTCAACCTTCAGAAGCATTTTTCATATATAAAAATGAGGATGGGTATTATTACTTATCTCATAAGATTATTGTGAAGACTGAATGAGATAATGAGTGTGGAAGTACTTGGTAAAAAGTAAGTCCACACTTCATCTCTACAGATTTTGGGAGGGTCTCAAGTATTGATATTTTGTTTTCTTAAAGTTCCTGTGCTCAGGCTAATGTCAGGGTTTATAACAGTTGTGGTAATGTATTTTAGTTATCTTTGTGTTATTCTTACTGTTGCCCAGTAATCAGGCCTGAGTGTTGGGAGAGCATTAGTTCCTGATTTCCAGAAAGGAAATAAGACAGACCAAAGAACCTTATTAGACTCATGACATTGCAAGGTTGAATGGCCTTCCAGCCCAATCGCTCATTTATTGGTTGCATCTTCTTGCCAAGCGGTAGTTGAGGTCAGTGCTTCTCAAACCATAACAGGCATCAGAGTTACTTAGAAGGCTTGTTGAAACCCAGAAAGCTGAGCCTCAGCCCTGGAGTTGCTGAATTAGCGGGTCTGGGGTGGGTCTTGAGAGAATTTTACTGTTTAACATGTACCCAGCTGTTGTTGATGCTACTCGTCTGGGGCCACACTTTGAGAACTATTGATCTAGACAGTGCTTGAATCCCTCTTTCTACTTCTGTCAGCCCGCCTTCTAATAGCCAGAAGCACTGATACATTTAATCAGCTAGAAAGTTCTTTCTCATATCAATCTGGAGTCTGTCTCCCTATCCCTCTTACCCATGGGTTCTTGTCTTGCCTTTTCAACAGAAATAAGTTTATTAGTTTTGGTCTGTGATTCACAACCCTAAGGATAACAAACCTGACTGTATTGGCACTCTGAAACTATGGCAAAAACCTCAAGCCATTCTAAGGAGGAATAAAAAAAATTGGATCTATTCGTGGGATAACAACTTCAGTTGAACAAATGTCTTTTGAGTGCCTAGTGCTTTGGGGGATTGGGAACTACGCAGGTGAACAACACTTTAGGCATCTCCTTGGAAGGCTGGGATAACCACTCCCAGCTCTATGGATGTGGCTTTCCCATCCATAGGAGAAGGAGCACAATCAGTGCTCCTCCATGGTTTTAACACAGCTCTGCGGACTTGTGACCATTTCTGCAATGAAATGCAGGTTTTGGCACACATGCCACTCGCTGAAGAAATAAAAATTTAATATACATATATCTGAAAGTTTCTAGCACTTCAGGGAGATTTTGAGATTTATTCTAGCATACCATACAATGAGTTTTATTGGGAACAGAAAAAAATAAATAATTTTAATAGAAATAGGTAAGCATAACACGTTGACACCACTGAAAAAATATCAGCCATGCCAAAGGAACCCCTATAAAAGTTTGCAGAATGTTTTAGAAAAGAATCAGAGAATTATTAGGGGCTGATTTGCTAGTGGATCTTTGGCCAGGATCTCACTTTTTTAAGGAAACACATCTATGTTTCCAAGGAAAAAAGCAGGTATTTTGCTGCCTTTGAAGAGAGCTATCCTGCTGATTTCTTATAGCTATGTGAGAAAAGATCATGAACGTTGTTTTGGTACATATTTGGTGAAAAAGCCTAAGTGATGATTATAGGCACAACAGTCCTATTATGTCAGACATGTATTAGGAAAACAGTTCAAGGTAAAATGACAGTGTTCTTCTGCATTCAAAGTCTGGAACTTTGGGCACTGGGCAATTCAGTATTGTTTTTTCTTGGAGGTGGCATCTTTGTTACTCATCTCTGTCACTTGTGCAAAGTTAAGATGGTTGATTTCTTGCTGTGGATTGTAGAGCACAGATCTTAGTTCTTTAGAGCTTTAAAGCTCCATGCCTTTGTGACCTTGATGTCTCTGACCTTCATTTTCAGTCTGACTAAAACCAGGAGAGTGACACCCACACCTTGACTGTTGTAACATATCGTGTGAGGGTACGTACAACACACAGCACAGTGCCTGGTGACCAACACGTGCCTCTCTAGTAATTCATATGCTTTGGGGTCAGGCATAAAGAACAGTGACACACCTACCCACAAGAAAAAGAAAACCAGATGGGCACTTCCTGAAGGTGAATCTTGCCCCAGGTCCCTGCCATCTCTTTACTGAGAGCATGTAGCAGTTCTTACCAAACTGGATCACTGATGTGCAATGAGACCTTAAGAAGTACATTGTGGAAAAGTGCTTTACACTCAGGACATTTGGCAAATACTGCTAACAGGCACATCAACATGTTAAAGGTTGTAGCGAGCCCAGTGGTACATTTTCTAACCTATTTCCAGTAATAGAAACTTATTTTCCTGACAGGACTATCAACACCCTGTGGGACACCGGTATGCCTCAGAGAGCAGTTTGGAAGTTGCTGATTCAATCTTTTTAAATCAGTAGGAAATACTTTGTTCTTGATATTTAGAGTGATTCCCAGTAGGTACAGAACAGATGTTGATTGAATAAATGGCTCAATGAATATGTCAACTTCCTGATAATTCTTGCCAAAGCAGTGACTTCCTGTGGGTACAGTTTGTTTGCCTTGTCACCACAAACAGGGACTACAGTACAGATATTTCCCCAGGAAGCCTCTGCTCCTACCATGTGGCCAGTTTCATGAATTTTTTTTTTCGTTGGGGTCTTACTCTATTGACCAGGCTGGAGTGCAATGGCACAATCATGGCTCATCTCGACCTCCTGAGCTCTGGCAATCCTTCTACCTCAGCCTTTCAAGTAGCTGGGACTACAGGCATACATCATCACACCTGGCTTCTTTTAAAATTATTTTTGCAGTGAGAGATCGCCCTATGTAGTCTAGGCTGATCTCGAATTCCTAGGCTCAAACGATCCTCTTGCCTCAGCCACCCAAAGTGCTGGGATTACAGGCATGAGCCACTGCACATGGTCCAGTTTAATGAAATTTATTAAGCAGACTCTGACCAGCCAAGGTCTCCCCATCTGACTGTTCTTTCTGGAAAAGACATGGGTCTGTTTGCGGTAGTTGTCCAAAACCAAGGCTGCTGCCTTCTGTTAACCACTCCTGTTGGTCAGAACTGAGGAAGGGGCAGGTGTCAGAGAGTCCAGGGGAAGAGGATGCCGCCAGCCAGGTTCTGCAGACAACTTGTTCTGCTAAGGCCTGTTCTTCAACAACAGATTTCATCACTGCGAGGTTCACGCGGGGTGTGTTTTCATTTTGTTTTTCCCTGCAGCTTCAATCTTCTTTCCTCCCAGAAAGGGTTCTTTTGTGTTTGACCTCATCTCAACGCTTCAGTAAACTTCCTGCCTCACCAGCTCTTGCTCACCTTCCTGTGCTGACTTGCAGGGCCGCGAAGCCACGCTCAGGAACGAGTTTTCCCTCCTGGGCTCCGCATATCACCCAGCTCCACATCTTCAAACGTGCTCCCCTCTGTGGGGAAATGAGCCATTGCCAGAGCCGTGCTCTGGGACACAGAGGACTGGCTCTTTGGCTGGCTGCCCTGGTGATAATCTGGAAGCCATCAGTGGAGAAAAAAGATAACACAGCTGTGATTTTCAAGGAGACAGGTCCTGGTTTTTCTACCTACCAGCCATGTTTCCTCTTAGGAGCTTTTCGGCAAGTGCTGTAAAAGAGACCTTTTAATCTTGTTTCAAAAACCTGGAGACCCAAGTCGTTCCAGATCTTGGGTAGAAAGCAGGCCAGGGACATTGTGCTTTGTTGAGGGGGCGGGAGGGATGCCATTGCCATTCCGTGGCTTAGCTTTGCGTGTGCTTAGAAGGACTTGGTGAACTTGGCCTCCAAGTGCTTTTACCCACAAGTATGATATGGTTTGGGAGTGGGGGCGGAGGGTGTTGCAGAGGTTGACGACCATAAATCTGTCAGTGGGTGATTTTCAGACATCTGCCTGGAGCACTAGCAGACAAACACTGGAGCCCTTGGAGCCAGGAAAATGCCTGACAATGCCTGGGAAAACCTGAGCCAGAAAGACCGCCTGGGACACTGCTGGGCCAGAGAGAAAAGGACGTGTCAGGAATAAATAGTTTATCATTTAAATTGGGAGTGAAAAGGAGAGAAAAAAAGAGAGAGACAAATCAATCAGGGTCAGGAGCTTGGGAACTCGATATTGTTTTTTGTGAAGAGTCAATGAATGTTGCCAAAGTGACTGCCAGGTCCCGCAGTGTGTGCCATCCACCGGGCTCTTGGATCAATCCTGCCAGCAGCCTGGCTTTATCTGGGCGACAAGGCCTGGGAAGTCCCTGGGATGTGGTTTCAGAGATGTGCCTCAGCTAGGGCTTTTCATTTTTCTCAATGCGTAACTGACAGAGTTCCTTCCTATTTTACAACAGGCGTTTCTGCTGCTGAGTACAGCACAGTCAAGTCAACAGCTGTAACTGTGGTTACGTTTAAAAACACTTGCAACATGGACTTGCTGCTTCAGAGTATAGAATGCATGTGGTACAAAGCAGCTGGCTGCCTGGGGTTCCTCTAAGCCTCAATATCCTAATCTTTAAAATGGGAATGATAATATTTGTCTTGCGAGGCTGTTGAAAGAGCGGGTACACAGTTGGGCCCACAATCAGTATGACTTTGCCTCCCATAAAATGCCAGCTTTTCATTCTGAAGGCAAGTCCTGATTTCAGAGTTGTCTTCTCTGGCTGGAACGCTTATGGACTTGACCTCCACGTAGGTATTTGACAGGAATCCAAAGAGAGACCATCCCATTCCCTCCCCGACAGCATTTAACTGACGGTTTTTCGCTTTCTGCTGCCTGTGTCTCCGCTTCAGTTTCTCCACGTTGCACGGTGTAAATTGGCATCTCATGCGGAAAAGGCTGTCCACAGGGTTCCGATTACTCTATGAAAGTGAAATGCAGAGAAATTTCCATCAGCATAAAAGCAGAGCGGCACGAGCAGGGACAACCTTTGAGTCAGAGGAGCACATCTGGTTGTTCCTTCCCACAGGAACAAGAGCAAAGAGCTGGCTTCTCCCTTATTAAACCTGGGACATCTCATAAACTTCACATTTCAAAGCACACTTTGAGTGGGCAAGGGGGAGAGCAGACGGACATGGTTTGAAGTGTACCTTCGCAGTCCACAATTATGTGATTTGGGGCATATTCTTTTACTCTTCTGACTCTGATGTCCTATCTTCTTCCTTCATTGTGTTGTGAGATTTTAAATTAGGCAGTGTAATATTTAGCACAGTGCATTGTACATTAGTAAACATCAATAATGATTATCAGTATTAACATACAGTGTGTTTTATATTATTGTTCCATGCATGTCAGGCTAATCTCTTCAATTTAGTTCTAAGCACTGTAAGGAGAGGGACTGTCTCTCTCTTGAGTTCCACAAGGGATCACCGTAGCTCTAATTGTACACACATAGTATATAGTCATTCATTATTTGAAACATTGGTTTCTCATGACAAGGCAAAGCCAGCCATTAGTAGGGGAAGATGGATTTAGAATCTATTTAAGGTTCCTTAAGTCATCTTTTAAGAGTTTCAGATACATTTCTGAAATTTGCCAATAGTACCATAACAGTATTCCAAAATATCCTATAAATTCTTATATTTCTAGCCAGTTGTTTTCCAAATATATAAAGTTATCTGGTTTTAAAACCTGCCAGACATTCTTAGTATTTATCCCTGGGATTTTTTTTTTTTTTTTAAGTTTGGAATGATTCTGACATTCCAGTCTACCACAGCCTGTTTCTTCCATAAATCCTCTGATATTAAGCTCATTCCCTCAGTTCAGATTACCACAGAGGGATGTTCAATTTGATACATGAATGTTGTATTATTAATGTAGCCAATCTGCAATGTATTGGTTCCAAGAACAGGCGGCAATGATGATGCTTCAGCAAACAAGGTGCAGATGTTCTAGAAATATCCATGCCAGGTAAAAGTGTGTTGCAAAAATGGATAGGTGCTATTTGTGAGAGTACATGAAATTTTTTTCTAAGTTTCAGAATATGTTTACTGCATGTTTTGAGGCATTGGTGGGTTAAATTAAAAGTGCAAGTATTATTTATTTTTAAAAAGGCATCATTGCAATACACATATTTTCAACCTCACTGACAGCTATAGGGCCTCATTTCTATGCTACAATGTCTCATGCTCAGGATTGCCTGAGAGATCACATGGCTTGACAAAGGGGTATGTTTAGGCTGGGAGAGACAGAGAGAGGCAGAGCCCTTTCCTGGTCCAGGGATTGTGCCAAAAATGTCCTGCACCTAGTTGTACAGACTTAAATACTGGTCTCTTAGAATGTACATCCTACATTCTAAGCTACTGCATTGAAGTGGGAGAAAGTTCAAGATTCACCCACATTGAATTGCTTAGGGCTTTGCAGTTTGAAATATGGCACCTTAAAATGATTATGAAGGGAAGAAAAATGAAGAATACCAGGCAAGTTCTCCCAAATATCATCTGCTCAACAGATTCTGATTCTGGACTGACATTCATATCTGTGGCATTTCAATCAATTTGGCTAAAGAAAACCAGCTTCTCTCTATGCTAATGTACTAATGTTGTTGGTAGAATGACACATGAGGTCATGCCAAACCTCTTTTCTAGTTTCTTTGAGGTCAGGGCCTACACATACTTTAAGACCCAGTCCCTAGCTTAAGAAGGACAGGGAGGCTTAGAGAAAAACTTCAGTGTTGGGAAAGGAAGAAGGTGGCATCTCCTATGAGGTCTGCCATGTTACATGGGTTGTATTACGGAAAACTTGTGAGTCAAAGGGCAACTTAACAACCCACTAAAAGGACAAAAAGAGCTTGCTTGTCTTTAGATTAATCCCCGTGTGCCTTATTTATCTTTCACTGCGCTACTCATTTACATGGGATACCTTTACCCATAAGTTAAGAGTATGTTCTACCCCTCAATGTTGGTGAGTTGCAAGGCAGCTTAGAGTAAAAGAGAGAGCAAAGGTACGATATGCTGTGATTCCCAGGATAACTAGTAGAAGCATTTCCTTTTGTTATTCTCTGAACACGATCAAGAGGAGGCTGGAATTTCAAGTATTCATAAAAATGCCATTTCTAGCCCTCAATTCATGTGACCTCTCAGGTGTCCATTTGGAGTTGATGAAGGTGAATGTGATCGAACCCTCCACTCTACCCACCCTTACAGGGCAGCCCATCCCTTTCAAGGATGCCCCACAATTTCCCTATCAAGTTCAAAGTCAGCACCACAGAGGTAATTGTCATCCCCAGTGTTCACGCCTTTATTATTTCCATAGTCTGTTTCAAGTGTTATTTCATGTGTTTGGAGACAGTCTTAATTTATGAAAGCCTTTGGATGGCAGGGGGCTGGGAAGGTAACTAGACTTCAGATTTATTCTCATGGAAAAATTCTCCTTTATAGATCTTTTTACTACAAATGATATTTTTCCTTTTACATAATCTTTTTTTTTTGTTTGTTTTTGTTTTTTGCGTTGGAGTCTCACTTTTGTCACCCAGGCTGGGAGTGCAGTGGCACGCTCACGGCCACTGTAGCCTCAGCCTGCTGGGCTTAGGCGATCCTTCCGCCTCAGCCTTCCAAGTAGCTGGAACTACAGACACACGCCACCATGCCCGGCTGTTATGTTAATCTTGATATAACACCAACCTCATGTGTGTGGCACAGATTATAAAGGGTGTAGATGCCTAATGAAAAAATGATTTCCTTCTTAAAGAGAAGAAAATTCCATAACAAGGAATCGAAGGACCATTCAATGCCAGAGAATCTCATCCAGGGAAGCTGGTGGCTATAGGGATAAAAGGCAGCAGTTGGGAAAGAAACTTCTACAAAAACCTAGCCTCGTAGGAGTCCAGTTCCATGATCTTCCTTGTTATGCTTCCCTCTGCTGAATTGCAGCCCCTGATCCTGCCTGTGTCCTACTAGCCTGTCTGTCATGAAGACCTAGTTCCAGAATATAGAGAAAATGGTAGAGTCTTCTACATTAGGATTTCAGGCTGAGAACGGGCCTGTCTCCTCAGCTAAGATAATTATTGGTGGGTGAATAAATTAGGCTTGCCCATGCTTGTCTATTTAAACAAGGTCAACACTGTAAACACCAGCACTCTCACTCCACTCTACAGAATCAACATTATTCAGCACTGCCATTAGAATGCAGAAGGCCACTCTTAAATGAGGAAAAGTTATAGGAATAGAAAGACAAACGGGAGCACAGTGAATTCGTATTCTGAAAGTTCTACTTAAAAACAAAGATGCAGGTACAAGTCTGCGTCCTTGATTCATAATGAGGGGGGGATAGGAGAGCAGAGGAGTTCACAGATGAGCAAGTCGCCTGTGCGTGAATCACGGCTCTGCGGCTGGCCACCTGGGAGACCCTGGGCAACTTATCTAGCTTGCCTGGACCCTGCTCTCTCCTCATCTGTACAATGGGACAATAATAATATTTATCTCGAAGGACTGTTGAGAGGATTAAATACACAAAAGCATGTAACACTCTTGGACATACTTCTCGACACTTAGTAAATGCTCTTGACACTTAGTAAATGCTCTGTAAACATTAACTTTTTAATTGTATTTTATCTTAAAGACATGGGGTACAATTCAGTTAGGTATACAAATGGTCATTGTACAGGTAAAATTTGAACTTCATTTTGTCCCCACTTCACCTGGTTTCAGATCAGTTACCCTTACTGATAAAGTGTGCCCTCCCCTGGCAGTTTCCCACTACTGCCAATCCTTTTCTTATAGTATTATAATAATTGTTCAGGGTTCACTTATGAGTGAAAACATGTGGTACTCAGTTCTTTGTTGCTGTGATAGATCACTGAGTATTACAGACACTAAATCCATCCAAGTATGCAAGCATTCTCTTTGCCCTCTTCATCCTCTTCTTTTTTTCTCTTCCTCCTCCTTCTTCTTCTCCTTCTCTTCTTTCTTTTTCAGTATTATTGTACCTGCTAAATGGCCCAGGCCGCCTGCATAATTTGTGGAGTACAGAACAAAATGAAATTGCTGGGCTTCTTATCCAAAAATCAGGAAAAAAAAACCCTCTTATTTCCCTTGCTTCTGTCTGTCTCTCTCTTACTCAACCTATCATGGGGTTCTTTGTTTGCTATTGAATGACACATTTCCTCTAAAGCATGGTGCTTGGAATCCCTCCCTGCAACTTAGGGCTCTGTGTGTTGGGCTCTCAGTTCTTCAACCATGTCACCTCCAGTGCTGTGTTCTTTCACTTTCTGTGACTATTCACTCCCAGGACCTTATTCTTGCTCCCTCCCTCTGTCCTTCATTACAACCACTCTAGTACTCACTAGCAATCCATCTACCTTGCCGATGGACTGATCATCAACAAACCATGACCGTCACTTTCAGTCAATTCCCTCAATGTCCTCTCTTCTCTCTGCATCCCTCTTAGTGACCGTGCTCTGTCATTACGGACAGTAACAGTCTAATTCTTTCATACTTCCCTCCCCATCGAACTTGGCTGACAGAACCCCAATCCTGTTTTCAACCCACAACTACCTACTCTGTGCCTATACTTGGCTGGAGAAAAACCCACACCTGTGCTAACTGTTCTTCAAACTTCTGCCCTTAAGTTTCAAGTGGATATTCAATATCGTAGCAATCCTATTTACTTCACTTTTCAACTCTTCAAAATTGCTACTTTTATTCCGTCTGCTCACCACTTCTCTGTTCTTAAACTGTGACCTTGCTTCATTCTTCATTGGGAAAATAGAAGCAACAAGGTAGTGATTATCTTATCATTGTTATTGCTTCTTTTTTTTTTTTTAACCAGTTAATCTACCCATATTTTTTTCCTTTCCTCCTTATACCATAAAGCGTCCCTACTTCATCCCATCAAGAAGTTATTTATAATCTGTATCTGTTTCCCCGCTTTTCAGCTCATAACTTTTGCAACACTGTCTGCATCTCCAATGTCCCTACTCTGTCTAGGACAGGGGTGTCTAATCTTTTGGTTTCCCGGGCCTCATCAAGTGAAGAGGAATTGTCTTGGGCCACACATAAATGATATAATATAGTTAGTACATATATAGTAAGATTTATTTTATTTTTTTATTATAAAGTTTAGAAAAATGAGAACAATTTAAAACTAGTGGGAAATTTGATCTTGTTTTTGTGAAACGAATCTATCAATGTCTGGTTCAACGAAAGAGGTTGCAATTCTTAATGGGTTCTCAAGGTGCTCGTCAGAAATGTTTGTTCAAGTCTTGTTCTTCATGTGCTTCGTAATTGAAAACAGCTGCTCACAAATGTGTGTGCTGCCGTAAAGCAATGTCATGAATAAGGCGTGATTGTGAATTTCAAAAATGGAATCATGCATGGAGTCACAAAGAAAATAAATGCTAAAAAGCACATGATATTACAAAATTTTGTGGAGCTGCATTACTAGCTGTCCTGGGCCACATGTGACCCACGGGCCAGGCATGGGCTGGACATGCCTGGTTGAGGAGATACATAACTAGAGAAAAAATGCTCTGAGAGCTCTTGTCTCAAAAACAAAATAAAAACCAAACCTTCTTTAACCCATTGATCCTTTTAGCTTCTGCTCCATCTCTCTGCTCCCCTTCAGAGCAAACCTTCTTAAAGAGCTGTCTATAGCCACTGTCTTCACTTCCTCACCTCATATTCTCTGTTTAACTCATTCCAATTGAATTTCTATTGTGCTCCTATTGAGACTGCTCATGTCAAGGGAACCATTACCTCCATGCTACCAACCCCCAAGTAAGCAGTGGTCTTACTTTCTATGACACCGACTCATTTTTGATATGACTTAAAAAACAAACAAACTTGACTTCTTGAAACCATATACTCATGGGTTTTTTCCTGCCTCATTGGTTATCCATTGTGTCTCCTTTGCTGGCTCTTCCTCCCCGCTAGATCTAAATGCTGGAGGCTTCTGGAACACATTCCTGAGGCCTCTTCTAATCCCACACAATATTTTTTCCTATGGGTGGTTTCATCCAACCTTAAGGTCTTCAATACAATCTACATACCAATGACTCCCTAACCTGTGTCTCTAGCTCTGACTTTTTCTTGGAATTTTAGATTTTCTATATCCAATTGACTACTTGCATCTTCACATGGATGCTTGTTAGGGAGCTCAAATTTACCATAGCCAAAACAGAATTGTTGATATTTTCCGTTCCCCCTAAATCTTCTTCTCTCCCAATTGTCTTATCTCAGTAAAGAGCCAACCTTTCATCCACTTATCTGCTGACACCAATAATCTAGAAACTATCTTGACTTTCTCTTTCTTCTTTTCTTTTTTTCTCTGAGTCAGAGTCTCACTCTGTTGCCTAGGCTAGAGTGCAGTGGCACGCTGCTCACAGCCATTGAAGCCTTGATATGCTGGGCTCAGGCGATCCTTCTGGAAGTAGGTGGAACTACAGGCACGTGCCACAATGCCCAGCTAATTTTTTTTACCTATTGTAGAGACGAGGTCTCACCATGTTGCCTACGCGGGTCTCGAACCCACAGCCTCAGGCAGCCCTCTCGCTTTAGCCTTCCAAAATGCTGGGATTATAGGCGTGAGCCACCATTCCCGGCTGACTTTCTCTTTCTTTACCTTTCCTTGTCAAATCTATTGGCAAGACTTGTAAACACTTCCTTCAGAACACATCCCTAAACTGCCCATTTCTCCTACCTCCAACACCACCACCCTACCACTTGCCATCATCTTCTGCAGTCTTAACAACTGCAACAAATTTTTGATTAATTTCTTTGCTTCTACTCTTGGTCCCCTATAACTCTTTCTCTACACGACAGCCAGAGAGATGTTTTTAAAAATGTAAATCAAACCATGTTTAAACCATTCCAGAGGCTTCCCTTGACACTGGAAGTAAAATTCAACCTTCTTGCACTGGTTACTCTACCTGGTCTATATGCTGTCACTTCTCCATCTATCTCATACGACTCTTCCTGTGCCCACTGCACACATTTCATCCACACTGGCCTTCTCTTTGTTCCTCAAACACACCAAGATCATCTTAACCAGGGGACCCTTGTGCTAGTGCTCCACTGCCTGAAATGCTCATGTCTATGATTTCTGTATGGCCAGCGTTTCCCACTCATTTCAAGCTTAAATGTCATCCTTGTTATTTATGTCATTATGAAACAGTGAGTTCCTATTTTATTCAGTGGGTTATAATCAAGTACTAGCGTTATTCGTTTTGATGCTCAAATTGCCCCGAACTTGGCCACTAGAAGTACCTTCAAGCTGGCTCTGTATTTTTTTAATATGCCTCTGTCATTTCTTTGAGTATTTTGTTATATTCTGGCACAAAAAGCTGGCACATAAAGTCTCATTTTATACTTTCTCTGGCATCAGTCGTTTCAAGGAGCTTTGATTCCTTTTAGAGCAGGATAGCATTTAGTAACCAAAATGTGGACTCTGGATGTGCTCATTGTTACTGTGGTGTCATTGCTTTTAAGGCCTTCTCAGCAGACACCACTGGGACACATACACATTCATTCTGATCTCTCTCTTTCTCTCTCTCATCTTAAAAAACATGAGTTCACACTGATACAATTCCAACCTAACCCTACATACTTTATTCTAACCAAGACCCCTCTCCATATTTATAATTCTTTTCCCCAAAAGTAAAAATCTTAACTCACTCCCGGTATCCTTGATGTATTTATTTGCTCATTCCCAATCTCCTGACCACATGGACGGTCTCCTAGGCCCAGCACTGCTGCTTCACAAAAGCTCATGCTGGCTGAGAAATGCTCCTAGCACTACTGCTGTTTGACGTTAGCCACTTACAACTTTCCAGTAAGTAAGTTCATTTTGACTGTTCATTCATTTTTTTATCTATCAAATATTGACTGTGTATTTAGTGTATGTCAGGGATAATGTTGAATACTGCAGGTACACCAATCAATAGGGCAATCAGAATACCTATACTCATGATTGTTAGCCTATGCCATGTGTCTTTGCTCTGGACAATTTGTCTTTATTAAAATTTAAAATTTGTTGTACATAAATAGGTATAGATTATTTTGTTTTATATTTTATTTTATTTATTTTATTTTTTTTGAGTTGGAGTCTCACTCTGTCACCCAGACTGGAGTGCAGTGGCCGCTCCCGGCCACCACAGTCTCGACCTGCTGGGCTCTGGCGATCCTTCTGCCTCAGCCTTCCAAGTAGCTGGAATTACAGGCACACACTACCTTCCCCACTAATTTTTTGATTTGTTGTAGAGATGAAGTCTCACCAAGTTGTCCAGGTGGGTCTTGAACCCACGGGTTCAGGTAATCCACTCACCTCAGCCTCCCAAGGCGTGGGATTACAGGCTGAGCCACTGAGCCCAGCTTAGGTATAGATTATGTGTAATTCTTATTATGGAATTAGAGTTCTGTCTTTTTTTTTTTTTTTCTTTTTTAGTCAAGGTCTCACTTTGTTGCCCATGCTGGAGTGCAGTGGCACCATCACAGCTCACTGCAGCTTTGACCTCCTGGGCTCAGGTGATCCTCCTCAGCCTCCTGAGTAGCTGGAGTTACAGGCATGCACCACCATGCCCAGCTAAGTTTTTTATTTTTTGTAGACACAAAGTCTTGCTGTGTTGCCCAGTCTCGTCTCGAACTCCTGGGCTCAAGCAATCCTTCCCTCTTGGCCACCCAAAGTGCTGAGATCACAGGTGTGAGCCACCAAGCCTGACCATGTTTTAATCACTCTTAAGATACCCTTTTGCTACCTCTATACAGCTACAAGTTAAAGAGTGTCCAAGGTAGGCTTACGTGGATAAACATATAGACTGTATTTACTAGGCTTTATGTGACTGATTCTGGAATGTAGAGTAGGCACAACCATGTAAGCAATGCTTATTTATCTCTGGTATGCTATGTGTAGCCATGCTCAAGAGTTGTAAATTTGGCACCAAGAAATGCTTCCAACTAATGGATCTGTATTTTGTCACGTATCTCAGAATGACTTGATGACCTGATTTACACATTGCAGTAAAACACAATGGGCTGCTATCAAGGAAATGAGATGGAAATATATAGAATTCATTCTCATCTGCAAGTCAGAAGTGTTCCTTGCACACAGTAGGCATTTGACAAAAATTGGGTATTTGAATTCAAAGTTAGTTATGATATAATTTATGCTCTGCTGTAGTATGTGTTGAGTAAGATATTTGCTAACACCATTTCTTGCTTGTCCCTACCCTTCTCACTTCTCCCACGATTTGGCATTTCTGTTGCCTTTGCAATCCAACCCCTTAAGAGCTTTGAATTCTTTTTGTCATTTTTCTATTTACTGTGACCACACTTCCTTCTGAACAGTCTTGGCAAAAACATTCTTTTCCCTTTTAACATCTGTAAATATAGGTTCTCAGGATTTCACTGAAATAATTTTTGCACCTCCCCCTGAGAGAGAAAATGCTAACACAGATATTAGAAATTGTTTATGAGGCCTGATTTGTGGCAGATAAGATGGCTTCTTTGAGACTCCATTTGGGGATAAATGAGTTACTTTATATTCCATTTCCTTTTTCAAAAAACAAGTCTGGTTTTGTTCAGACCTCTTATTACATTTAGCTTCTGCTTTCATAATCCATCAAAATTACTAGCTGAAAGATCAAAAAATAAAAATAAGCATTCCTGTTCTCTAGCATGCTGTTTAAATAGCTGCAACACCCCTCAAACATGTGGGCTTCCCTCCTATTTGCTTCGAGGATTTCCTGCAAACCAGCGTCAGTTGTCTGCTACAGCAAGTGTACTCTAAAGAACGGATGAGAACAAGCTACTCATTTTGTGTGACAACTTTTCATAACTGCATTCAATCTAAACCTAATGTCCTCATTTGGTTTTAGCCTCCCTTTTTGGTAAAATCCAATTTATAAACTTTATTATCATTCTATATTATGGCTATGGTCGCCCACAAGAAAGAACTAAGAAACAGATCATTTGATACAGAACCACACACAAAAGGGTTATGACTATGTCTCAAATGTCATTTTTGGTGAGGTGTAGATCTCACTTTCAAATTGTTTCAGATATCCTTGGCAAGAGAAAAGCCTTCAAACAAGATATGTGAATGAATGACTAAGTGCTGTGTATTTCTGAGGTGTGACTAGGCTTCTGCCTCCTTTTCTTCTTTTCCATGAAGATGCCCTAACCGTCAAAGACTTTGAAATGCTTACTACAAATAATAATAATGGTATTTGCTGATCACTTATTATCTACACAGACTCTCCCAAGTTCAGGTGTAGTCCATTTGAATGTATAGCTATATACTGTTGGTAAGTGCTCTGCTTTTGGGAAATGATTCTCAAACTTTATAAAAAATAATCACCTGGAAAGAGCATTTAAAATGTAGATCACCACCAGAGATCTGATTTGTATGTTAAGGATGTGACTCAGGAATTTGACATTTTCACAAGCTGCTGGTTTAATTCAGTTATGGTGGGCCATATTTGAAACACTGTTTAGGGTATTGAGAGGGCTTTTTGCTGTCACCATATGCACTGCTGTGATAGATAATAGTCCTGGAAAGCCATATTAAAATACATTTTTGGTGAAGGTGGTTGAATTTTGCCCATGACAACTCTAATTTCTGAGAGGCATAAGCTTATTTGTTCTTCTATTGTGGCAAGTAATACAAGTGACTTCAATGTAGCCCATGAAGCTCTCCATCCAGAGGAATATCTTCAAGGCTCATTTTGTAAAGCCAAGAATGACCACTCTCTAATAGATTAATGTGGATTAGCACTTGAGGACATTTCTCACAGGAAGGGAACAACCATTCTATCTCGTGGAACCATAACAAGCACCACATCTACTAGTTGAAATCACTGATGTTTCCTTTTCTGGCATTATTTGTTCTTCTTCACTATAGATGTGGTTATGGTTGTGCTGCTAGTGGGTAGGGGCTGTGTTTGTGATTGTGTTTCCAGAAATTTCCAGAGTTCACCCTCACACTGGCCTTCCATCTACAGAATGGGATAACACTAGAAAGAAAAGACTTTGAATTGAGGCTGTTGCCTCTCAGGCTGGCTCTGGGCCCAAACTTAGATTCAAATTTTAAGCATTCATAAAAATCATAATGATGATATTTTTGACCTGTTGCCAACTTGTTAACCCTTTTAACTTCTTTCTTTTGAAAACATCTAACTGCTGGAATGTGGTATGTGAGATTTTAGAACTAACATTGTTCTCCCTGTTTAAAAAAATAGTTCCCTAGGGTAAGAAATTTTGCATCCGGTTTTAGCCACGAAAAGGTGCCGCTCTTTGTCAGTGATAAAACTGCAATTCTCCCCCAGATAATGTGACAATTTGTGCTGCTGGCACCTTACGGTGTTAATAGGGCAGAGGGGCATGCATTCTCCTGTTGTTAATATAGAAATAGATCCCACAGCTTTGGCTGTGTCATCCCATGTGGTTGTGTCAGAGAAGTAAAAACCACCAAACACATTCAATAAGAGCAGATGCTTAAGTACTTTTTAGCTGATGGCTTTGCGGAGCTGTTTTCTCTTAAGGACAGAATAATTTGAAACACCTTTTTCACCCGTTCGTCCACACTCTGGCAGCAGCTGAGCAGCTCTGTGGGGCCTGCTTACTCTCTGAGCCCGCAAGGTCAGGTCCATGGAAGGGCGAGAGTGGCCCAAGATGCCCTTGGTTGGCCACAGGTTTCAGAGGACATCTGCAAATCATTGTGCAGAACCAAAAAGTACAAATTCACCACAGCTCAACTCTCATGTTGAGTCTGATATTTCCTGTTTTGAAGGTTTCCCTGGTATCAGACATTGGCTGTGAAACACCAGTTGCTCTAAGTGACTCAAATTTATGATACTTTGATCGATTATCTTGTCATATTACTCAATATCTAGATAATGGAGAGGAGATTTAGATTATCTAACTCCTTATGCAAATATAAGACTTATAAGACTTTATTTTTAAAAAATTCAGTCTTGTCGCCTGTGCTATAGCCACAGCCTTGCCCCCCCCTTTTTTGTTGCATATTTGGCGTGCATTATCAGTGGGGTCCTTTCTCTCTAATAATATTGAATTCCACAGTGCTTTGCAGCTAGACCAAACTTGGAATATGATTAATGGCAGATCAAAAGTAATAGAGCAACTTATCTAAGATTTGCACTCTTTGACAATTCATTTAATTTTTAGTAGTATTAGGGTCTTCGCATAACAGAATAGTAAAAGTGAAGTAACAAAAATAAACAACCACAGACTATGATTTGGGCCTCCCAGCTAAAGGGCAGATTGAGAGCAAAAGAATCCATTTTCATGAGGTGATTGTATTTTCCTTCTTGGTAGAAATTCTAAAGTGATGGTTAGGGCTTATGAATGGGTCTGTAGAGAGACATTCAGACTTACAATAATCGAACTTATCGTGTCTAAAAGCCAAAACAGTTGGATAGATATCCAAGGGGGAGTCACGATGTTATGACATTGGTGTGTCATGTACAGATGAAGCTGAACAGATATCTCTATACTTGTTCTGACATTTGCCTCATGAAATCCTCATTTAGCTGCTTGCTTACAAACTTCCAAAGATAGTGTGTTTACTTCTAAGGAAATGGTATTACTACCTTGCAGGACAGACCTGGTTCACTATTTGTCAGCTCTGTTAGTTACAATGCTTCTCCTCCTTAGTGAGGCCCATTTTGTCTCTCTGAAGTTTCATCCATTTATCCAATTATTGAATTAATACTTCCTGAGTACTTTGCCTACCCGTTGATGACTATGAGATAGTTCTTGGTTTTGTGGGAGTTCTGGCCTACTTCAGTGTTCCTCAATCATGTTTTATTATTGCTCCCATAAGGAGCCTTTTTAGATGTTTTTTCCCTAATCACTCATCCATATCATGAAAATTTAATATCATAGTTCAGTGTTTTTTCAATCATTTTTTTTTATTACTCCCTTAAGGAGCCTTTAAAAAATTTTCCCCCTAATTACCCCTCTGTCCCATGAAAATATTGTAAATACTGTAGATCTACTGTATATCTGTTTATGTGCCGTATGTGTATATATTATTTTTACATTAAAAAGTAAGATTTTTTTTGCCCCTCATGAACCGATTTCTGTTCTTTGGGGAGGAGTATGCATGCCCTAGTGAAAACTACGGACATATGGACAAAGAGCTAAAATCCTGATACAAATATTCCAGAATCCTCTTTCCTCTAGCCTTAGTTTTGTACTCTTACACTTTGTACACAGTTCTAGAAATTCTGTATCATATTTCATTTTAATTATTTGCTTAGTCATTTGCAGTGAGTTGAATGATGCCCTCCCAAAAGCTAGGATATGATATCCGCCCAGAACCTGTGAATGTAAACTTTTTGGGAAAAAGGGTCTTTGCAGATATAATTATGGATTTTGGGATGCTGTCATTCTGGATGATCTGAACAGACCCTAAATCTGATGATAAGTGTCCTTAAAAGAAAAAGGCAGAGGGAGATTCAAGACAGACACAGAAGAGCAGGCCATGTGAAGATGGAAACAGACTGGAGTGATGTGGCTGCAAGCCAAAGGACACCAAAAGCCTCTAGAAACTGGAAGAGATTCTTCCTAAAAGCATCTTTAGGGAGCGTGACCTGGTCTGAACCTAGACTGTGGAGTTTTGATCTCCAGAAAGACGAGATAATACATTTCTGTTGACTCACGCCACCAAATTGGTAGTCATTTGTTATGTCAGTTTTAGGAAATGAAATACACCATCTCTTGCCTCCACTCTACCCCGAACTCTCAAAAACTGCTATTTATCCTGTGTATCTGGGTATCCCCAGACACAGAGAATCAATTTTCAGCTCAGCAAGCGCCAGGGCAATCCTGGAAAAGGAAAAGTGGTGTTGGAAGCAGAGACTGTCCTGTCTTCCTCTGCTCTTCTCCATCAATGCTTTTTTCTTTTGGATCAAGATCTCAGCCAGAAAACAACTAACAGAATGGTAGCAATAAGTCTTTACCTATCAATAATTATTTTGAGTGTGAATGGATTGAATTCGCCAATCTAAAGCCATAGAGTAGCTGAGTGGATTTTAAAAAGGAAGATCCAACTACATGCTGCCTGCAAGAAACCAGCTTTAGCCCTAGGAACACAAATAGACTAAAAGTAAAGTGATGGGAGAAGATAGTCTATGCCAATGGTAACCAGATGGAGCAGGGGTGTGGCTATACTTCTATCTGATAAAACAGACTTCAGGTAAAAAGCAGTCCCAAAAGACAAGGACATTATTTAATGATGAAAGGCACAATTCACCAAGAAGACATGAAAATTATAAATAATATACATACCCAACATCAGAGCACTTAAACATATAAAGCAAATATTAATGGATATGAAGGGAGAAATAGACAGCAATGTAATAATGGTAGGGGGGTTCACTATTCCACTTTCAACGGTGAGCTGATAACCAGACAGAAAGTTAATAAATAAATACTAGAACTGAACTGCACCTTAGATAAAATGAACCTAACCGATATATACAGAACTTCCATCTAACCATAGCACAATACCCATCCTTCTCCAGTGCACATGGAACATTCTCCAGGATCGACCATATGGTAGGCCACAAAACAAACCTTAACAAATTTTAAAAAGTCAAAATCATATCAAGTATCGTTTCCAAGCACAATGGTGTAAAACTAGAAATCAATATCAGTTGTCACTTCTGGGATCCCACTGAGCTAACAATGTCACTTACTGCACAACAGGATTTGTTGTGATGGGAGGGTGTGGATGAATGGTGTTGGGAGGAGTCAGACTTGATCCCAATCTACCCTTCAGGGAAGGGGAGGCCCTACAGGCGGGGAGGTACTGGGGAAGGGGGCGCATCCTGTTCCCTGGAGAGACTCAGCCCGGTGGTTGAACTGGGCACACTACTCAAAAGGGCAGGAGTTTTCGCAATGTCCCGTCGTGGTTCTGGCAAATGGGCAGCACCAGGCAAGTGGAGAGGTGATTGGGATTGCCTGACAGGATGGTGGGAACTGTTGATGCCAGCTGAAGACAGGCTGGAGGCAGGAGTCCACACAGATCCTCAGCTATCATCCAGGGTCTTGTGCAGAGGTGGTATGGCTGAAACCAACAAAATGGAGTTCAGGAACACAGGGAATGCTGGTGATGAGGGCTGGCAGCATGGCAGGGGCTTGTCCTCAGCAAGGAACAGGCCATCTCAGCATGGTGGCCTGGTAGAAGCTGAACCCTGCAAACTGCAGGGTGAGGCCTCTGTTCAACTCAAGATTCAGACACAGACACTACCTTACCACAAGTGGGCACTATGTAGTGATGGATAAGTGTCACAGGTTGGGTTCTCCAGGGAAGCAGATTCTGAGATGGAAATCAGCAGGTTTGGGAGTGCTCTTGAAATCAGCAGCTGTAGAAGGAAGCAAGATTGAGCAGAGGGACAAGTTGTCTAGACGCCATCCTTCTAAGTCTGTTTGGGCTGCCATAATGATACTACAAGTTGGGTGGCTTACAGACAACAGAAACAGCCAGATGCAGTGGCTCACACCTGTAATCCCAGCACTTTGGAAGTCCTGGGTGGGAGACTGCTTGAGCTCAGGAGTCTGACACCAGCCTAGGCAACATAGCAAGACCTTGTCTCTACAAAAAGAGCAAAAAAGTAGCCAGGCGTGGTGGTGCACCTGTAGTCCCAGCTGCTTGGGAAGCTGAAGCAGAAGGATCATCTGAGTCCAGGAGTTGGAGGCTGCGGTGAGTTGTGGTTGCCCCACTGCACTCTAGCTTAGGTGACAGAGTGAGACCCCCAACTAAAAAACAAAACAAAACAAAACAAAAAAAAACCAGAAACTTATTTATCATAGTTCTGGAGGCTAGAAGTACAAGATACGGCACTGAAAGATTCAGTGTCTGGTGAAGGCCTGCTCCCTGGATCACAGGTGGCCCCTTCTCCCTGTGTCCTTCCATGGCAGAAAGGACGAGTTAGTTCTCTGGAAACTCTTTTATAGGGAGATTAATTCCATTTATGAGGGTTCTTGAGAGTTCTAAACTCATGATCTAAGGCCCCACCTCTTAATACCGTTACCCTAGGGATTAGGATTTCAACATATGAATTTTGGGGACACAAACTTTCAGACCACAGCAAGATCCCAAAAGAGACCTCAGCTGAGTCCATGGGAAAACTTGGGAGAATGCCTCAGAATTGTCCTGAGTGGGGGTGGGGGGATGAGGGAGTTAGGCCTTTATATCCCCGTATTGATTAGTTAAATGCTGGCTGCTGCTGGAAGCAGACGTGACTTGGGGCCACACACTTTTCTTCCACAGGAGCAATTCTCAAAGATGGCTAACATCTGGGGGCCGTCTTCTGGCTGAGCTCCCAGTAGCTGTGGGGATAAGTCCTTCCTTCCTGAAGAGGGATCTGGGGAGGGCATCACGACATCCACCATAGTGGATTCACCACAGACTACAACCTGGAGGATGTGAGTGCCCCATGGCCATGAATGATAGAACTGGGGCATTAGGACTTTGGTCAACAGAAAAGGGAAGAAGTAATAGTAAATGAAGGCCCACTGAATTGGTCTTAATGGGAGGCGAGGCAAGAATGAGGAAGGTAGTAGGAAAGAACGAAAGGAATTGGCCAAGACCGGCTGCATACCTCCCCTCCCAAACCCAACTGCTCTATTGATACCTGTGGGACATTTCTTCCTGTTCATTCTAGCAAAGCTTGGGGCCTGGGACTTAGCATGTCATAAAAATGTTCAAACAGTCAAATCTACTCATCATGTGCAATTTTAACTTTAAGAAGTATTTCTCAAGGCACTAATGCAATTCTGTCCCTTAGTTTTAAATTAATTTTTTTAATTGTGAGATTTCCAGCGTGTTATTCCAGCCATTTTGCATTACAAGACCAGAGCAGGGGATTTTTTGTTAATTTATTTTTAGGGAGGCTTGTCCCCTCTCCTCTCAGCTTGAAGTGGTCTTTGATTTAATACTACTTAGAAGGCAGGAAGAAGGAACAAACTGTTTAGATTGAGTCCAAGTATAGAAAATTCTTATACCAAAACACTTTCCCCTTTTAAAAAAATGGAGTGAGTAAGCGGCAGGGAACTCATATTAGAGCATGTTTCGATGTCAGCGTTTAACGTGTCACAACATTTGACTCATCTTGGCAAATTATGAGATTTTTCTAATTCTTAGAGTGTCCTTAAACAGCTGTTGTTTCTTTTCTAAATAGTGCTAACTCTGTCCCCTCCCCGTCCCAGACTGTCCAGGTTTCAATAGCTTGAAATTTCAGTGCAATAGCTTCAATTTCACTTTGGAATCCCTTCCCGGATCATGTATGTCCACTTTGCATGTGGGGTGTGACTCCGCATGAGCCTGTTCGTGAAAAGATTCAGCTGTAGCGCCATCTGGACACCACACTTTAAAGATGGGGTTATTTCATAATTGCATCGACTCTGTCCAAGAAGAGGGAACACATTCAAATTCCCTATAATTCAAACCATTTGTTAGTGGAGTCCTCCAGCCTGAGCCAGTGTCCTTGAGGGATTGTTATGTTCCAAACCATCCCCCTGGTTTGAAAGCTCGTCCTGGAACCAAGTGCCCTGGTCAGGGAAGTTGTAGGAAGACAGGGTTTCCAGGTGAGGGCGATGATGTGCTGGCTTGGGTTGGGCACCGGCCATTTCCCTGTGCTGGGATTCCACATGTTTTCATCCAAATCCTCCCGCTGGCCAATTCAGAGGTTTGAGGTACACAGGATCCACAGTTGTCCACGCGGCTTCGTACTCCACAAGGTCAGAGGGAGGTCTTGGCAACAGACAGCACAATGAAGAGAGAAAAACGTGGGCTCAGGGGCCCATGGAAACTGGGTCTGCATCTCATCGCTGGCATGTTACTAGCCTTTCTTAAGGCTAGTATCACTTCTCGTTTATAAAGTGACAATAACCACACATGTGCGTGGGCACACACGCCTTGCATGGTAGTGGTGAGAATTGGAGATAATATATCTAGAATGCTCAGCATACTACCTGGCCCTTAGTAGACATTTTGTACTTGGAAGCTGTTATTATGGTTAGCCATTACTAAATAAGGTCTAGGAAAAGGTTTTTCTGTATAATCTAAATTTCCACGATGCTCATGTTATGTCCAATCTGGCAGCTGAAATGGCTTGCTGACAGCATTCATCTCTCCATTTACGAGTCACATGAAGTATACAGCCTTTTCCCCAAAGGGTTCCCAAAAGACTGCAGGGTTTCCTGGCAATGAGACAGTGATTCAAGCTGTCCAGGTACAGAACAAAGTACCAACAGCCACATTCCTTGTCCAGGACACTCCCTAGTCAGGCCATCTCCATGGAGGCCCAAGTGCCACCCTCTCAGGCCTGGCTCCCCAGAAAGCTGAGGAAATTCCTTCAAACATGAGGTTATTTATGACATAAGCTATCCTGATTTTGGCCTAGCTCTTGTTCTCGTTTCTTAAACGATAGTATTAGTGCTGGGGAAAGACATGCAGTGTAGGAAACTGAATTCCACAGACAAACGTTGCCAGGTGCAGACTTACCAAAGCGATTGCACTGGGCCCTGTCGGCTCATTGTCAGCTCTGTAATCCCAGGCTCCAGGGTGGTAGTAACTCCCCTAAACAGTCCTCTGCACATCAGCAATCACTGGGCGGAGAGGGGCAGTTTGTTTTTTTTCTGTAATTTTGAAGTTTCGAGAGCTCTCAGCAGGATTTTTAGACATTGGTCATAACCTTAGAAATAAGATTAAAAGAAAATACAGAAGAGTACCCATGACTATTTCCAATTTTTGCCTCTTAATATACTCTTCATATGAGGAAGCTTAAACAGATGGAACATTCTTTCATTTGTAGCTTTCCTTCATTTTTAAGTCAAATTAGCAATGGATTAGAGCCTACAGTTCAAATGTAATGGGTTTTTGTCAATTGATCCAAGTTCTTCTCGTCCTCATTCAATATAGTGTCTTTTTGCGGTGGGAAAAGGGAAAGAGGTCATGTAAACTGTGGCTTTGATTTCAGGAAAAGGAGCCAATAGGAGAGGTATGAATGTTATAATTTTGCTTTTGCCCCGAATCCTTATGATCTATGAACCAGTTAAGCTAGTAGGCCCTTAATTGGCCCATGGAACTTATCAGGTATGTGTGTGAGAGTGTGTGTGTGTGTGTGCGTGTGTGTGTGTGTGTGTGTGTGTGTGTGTGTGTGTGTATGTGTGTACTATTATACATAATATGCATTATGCATATAATATTATATTTATTTATTTATTTTAAGCCATGTCAGTGCTAGATCCAGTAATGGAGGCACATCAAGAGATGAAGTATGACTGGAGAATGTGACCATGGTGATTGTTCCTTTTTTACTTTGATACCTGTGTTCGCATTTTCTTTAATCAGATAAATATTCATTCGAATATGTATTCTACTACTATGCTGGACACTTGAGAGATGACTGTAAGTTGTTTCCTATGCAATAGCTGTGGGGAAAAGGTGGTGTGATGCCCACCCCAAATCATCAATTCTAATTTTATTTGCAGGTGAAGTACTTAAATAATTACTGTCAGTTCTAGTCAAGACTTTTAAAGTCATAGACTGGGTGAGATACAGAGGCAGTTAGAGAGGAACATTATAACCTCGAATTTGCTCTAGGGATATAGGCATTCGACCCACCATTGGTAGGGTGCAGGACCAAGCGCTTACTTTCCTCTTTCAGAGTCAAAATGGGAAAGGTTAACCTAAGGAGCATGCTAAGGAAAGACCTAAATCCATAGCTATGTATATTTTAGAGAGTTTGTCGTTTACTTCTCTGACACTTTCCAAAGTGTTTCGTTCCATGATATTTCTGAGACAGGAGAGTGGCCCCTGTTTAGGGGAAACTACCTTTGTAGAGGTAGTATAATTGCTTGCTCAGCTCATGTGACTTCTTCCAGTTTATAATCCTCCAAATTTCTTTGGGGAAAACCCCTTTCCTCCATTTTTATCATGTGGTGGTGGAATTTTAGCATCCTTAAAACTTCTGGGAAGCCAGCGGGGGTGGCTCACACCCCTAATTCCAGTACTTTGGGAGGCTGAGGCGGGAGGATACTTAAGTTCAAGACCAACCTGGGCAACATAGAGAGACCATCTTTACAAAACACACAAAAATTAGCCAGGCATGGTGGCATGTGCCTGTAGCCCCAGATACTTAGGAGGCTGAGACAGGAGGATTACCTGAGCCCGGGAAGTCAAGGCTGTGGTGAGCATAACTGTGCCACTGCATTCCAGCTTGGGCAACAGAGTGAGACCCAGACTCAAATAAATAAATACATGAATAAATAAGTACTCCATGGGAGCATCCTAATTGGTTTAAGCCAATTGCTTTATCTGTTGCCTCTGGCTACAGCAATTGGTTAGGGAGAGATCCCTGATCCAGTAATAGCCATTGATAATGGGCAAACAAAAACCTTAGCTAGAATTTCTGGAAAAGACAGCTTTCTCTCCTTGCTTCATGAAATCTACTAGATTCCATCATGTCAGTGTATAAGGTTAGAGATTAGCACTTTCATTTTTTGATCCCGGGGAGAGCCCTGATCTTCAGAGGTAAGGCAGAAAGAAGAGGGTAGTGAGGAACTTGAAGATAAAGCCAAATTGCAGAAGAAGAGCAGAGATAGAGAGAGAAGCCAGATTATTGATGACTATTTGTGCAGCTGGATCAGGCCTTATCTGAAGTCAGCCTTATTTCTAGACTTTCCAGTCATGTGAACCAACACATTCCCCTTTTTTGTTGGAGCCTCTGTAAGGAAGTTGAATTTTGTATCAGTTGTGATATAAAAAGCCCCAACAGGTAACCATGGATTTTGAGCTCTCTTTGAACTGCATTTATATAGCGAGTCTTATATCAGACACTTTTGTGTAATGATAGAAGTGAAATTCATTCCCAGGATGGATTATATACATTTCTGTGCAAACATTTAAGAGCTAACTGTGTTAAGTGGCTGGAATGGTAAGGCAAAGCAAGAACTGAACCTATGCATAAGTGCAAAAGGTATTTTGGTTATTTTTTTGGTAATATATGATTTTCTGGAATAGCTTCCTTTCTCCCAAATATTTTCAAAAATGAATCTCCTATAAAAAACAATCCTAGCTGCCAAGCACAATGGCTCACGCCTGTAATCTCAGCACTTTGGGAGGCTGAGGTGGGAGAACTGCTTGAGCCCAGGTGTCTGAGATAGCCTAGGCAACATAGTGAGACCTCATCTCTACAAAACAAAACAAACAAACAAAAAAACCATCAGCCAGGCATGGTGGCATGTGCTTACAGTCCCAGTTGCTCTGGAGGCTGAGGTGGGAGGATTGCCTGAAGCCAGGAGGTTGAGGCTGCAGTGAGCCATGACTGTGCCACAGCATTCCAACATGAGTAACAGAGTGAGACTCTGACTCAAAAACAAAAACTATTAAAAAATCTATTATAGGGCCACACAGTGACGTCCTTTTCAGCTCATATGAGATAGTTCCTACTCAGGACACACATCTAGTGGTTGCAGGTCCACACTGCTGGGCCACGTGAAGGAGGAAGAAAGATGTTTGTGAAGGAGCCAGAAGGAAAGCGGGTTGCCTGTGCCAGGAGTGGAGCGTCTTTTATGTTCTCTGATAACTTTGAGATTTCCCTTTCCTAGTCCTTTCTTCCCATCTATTAATGAGCATGAACTACATCCTGGCCTTTAATCATTGATATCATTTCATATACACTTTTTCATTATACCCATCTCTCCTTTGCTCCTACGAACATCTGTTTCCCAGACCTCCTCTTGAGAATGAAGCATGTACATGGCAGCCTGCCCTATCTCTGAGGCACAGAGCTGAATTTCCTATGCACTTTCAAGCATTACGTTGAAAATTAAGCTCAACGTACCATATTTTGTTATAATTACAGTTTAGAAAAAAAGATCCTTGTTAATTAGGTATTCAGGAAAGTTATGCGGTCCATATGTATGGAGGAATTTCTAGTCCACAGAAATAAAGTTTGGTAATAAAGGGATCGTGATGAGTGAAAGAGACAAATGTAAATTAACATCCCCCCAAATAAATCAAGCACTTTAGGAAACTGGGCCATTCATGGCAACCACATGCAACTAGTTTTAATTGCCAGTTTTCAAGTGTCTGATTTTAGTCTCCTTAAATTTTTGTTTTATTTTGAAAAAACAAATAGACATGATTTGAGGCTTAATATCCTGTTATCATTTGACAGGCATACAGCTGCTGAGTCTGCTGTGTTATGATCAAAAATTATTCTGATTATCCTTCGCAGAGTCTTTGGCATTGGGCTGGATAATGATGGAAATTAGTGAGTTTTACTCAGACAAGGTCCCTTCCTTCGAGGAATTTATCCCCCACAACTATCTGCCCCAGCCTGAGCTACACTGGGAACAGTCTCTCTTCCTTGGCCTGGAGGAATGCTCTGGCTGATAGTGATGATTGACATCATGTGTCGAGGGCCGAGGGCCAGCTCCTGCACAGAATGCATTACACTGACTTATGCTTAAGTCCTCAGAGGGAGTATAAGATTTTCTGGAGGGGTTGTAGGTATGAAAAATATCAACCAGAAATGACTTAAGTGATAAGGAAATGAATTATCTCTTATAATAAGAGGTCTAAAAGCTGAGTTCCAGAACTGATAAATATATCATTTGACATTATTAAGGATTTGGGTTCTTTCTGTCCTGTTTTTCCTTTCTTTCTTTCTTTTTTTCTTTTTAGAGACTAGCTCTCACTCTGTCCCTCAGGTTGGAGTGCAGTAGCACAATCATAGTTCACTGAAGCCTTGAATTCCTGAGCTGAAGCAGTTTTTCCACCTCAGCCTCCTGAGGAGCTGTGACTATAGGAGCACACTTTAGAATTTTTTTAGAGACAGGGGTCTCACTGTGTTGTCCAGGCTGGTTTCCAAGCAATCCTCCTGCTCAGCATCCTGAGTAACTGAGTTGCCGGGACAGGCATCAGTCACCACACTTGGTTCTTTCTGTCATTTTGCTGAGATGTTCTCAGTGTGTGACTTTGTCTTTGAGTTGACTGCTTCAAGGTCCCATGATGACTGCCACAATCTCAAGGGTCACAGTCTTCATGTCAATCCCCAGAGGAAACAGAAGGGACCAACTCTTTCTGGCATCCTATTTTCTTTATAGTAGGAAAACTTCTATAGAAGACTCTCATGGTAGGCAACCAACTACATCTACTGTAGTGTTAGATGCTACCATTATTCCCATTTTACAGGTAAAGAAACTGAGACTTAGGTTGAGTAACATACGCAGTGTCTCACAGCTAATAAGTAGTGAAGCTAGGGCTTGAACCCAGGTAGTCTGATTCTACAGCACATGTTCTTATCCACTGCACTAAACCACATGGCTGTGGCAAACACATTTCTACCCCTGAATAGAGCTTTGGAGTCAGTACAAGGGAAACAAATAGGTAAAAATCATCTTTAATTTTTCTCATCTTTGTTTTTTCCCTTAGAAGTGCCTCTTTTTCTTTCCAAAGTCCTGTCCTGGATCCCACACACAAAAGAGGAAGTACAGGAGTCTAGGAGAGTCTATGGGAGGGGCAATGAACTTGACCTCGGAGTGAGGGATGGCTTCCCAGAGGTGAGCTACATTATCTCCAGTGAGGTCTGAAGAACAAGGAAGATCAGTCAGGTGCAGAAGTGCGTATGGACATGCATGTAAGTGTTCCAGGGAAAGGGAGCAGCAAACAAAAATGGGACAAGGGGGCACAGTTGGAAAACTGAAAAGTGGTACTGAATAACCACAGTGTTGAGCACAAAGGGAGATGTCGTTGAAAGACTAATCTTAAGGTAATAAGAAATGTACCACTAAAGACATTATTAAGCGCATGAAGGAGTTTGGACCAGATCTTGAGACCAGCGGGGAGTCATTAAGAATTTTTAGCAGAAGAGGGACTTGATCAGAATAAAATTTAGGCAAGATCCCTCTGACTACAGGATAGAGAATGGATTTCTATAGTATTAAAATTGTGCTTACAGGTTCAAATTAAGTGTGGGAGGAAAGCCACTCCTTGACTAATTCAAACTTCCCCTCACGCAACACTGTGCTGGACTTTGTTGGTTTACTCATCAACCACTCCCAATTCCTTTCTCCTTTGCCCAAGTCCCACTTCAGAGACTTAGAAATCCTGATACTTGCTTTCCCAGAAATTCAGCTGGGGGTTGCCACAAGATCCAGTCTGGCTGTAGGCTTCTGGGAAAGAGGCTGACTTGTTGACAATAGGAGAGACACACCAGAGGGCCATTTCAGAACCTGATCTCTGGAGCCACCTTTGACCCTGAAGTATGAACGCCTACATGGAGCAGAAAGATGAAAGGAGCCTGGGTCCCTGATGGCAGCATGAATTCTCCAATCCAATGAGGCCTAGCTCCCTCCAAATGTCATTGAAGCAAGCTTGTCTGTGGTGATGTATTCTGTTGCAGCAGAAAGCACCCCTAAAAACATGGTATGCATTACTCCAAAAGATTTTCCATTTTTGATTTCATTTTGATGATGTATGCACTGCTTAGATTCTTCTCAAGCAAGAGAAGGAAATTTCTGTCATGCTTCTATTCTGTTGACAGGTGGAAAGACAGAGTTCTGTGATGCTGCTTGGACAGCATAGGGAAAGTCTGGAGGGTTCCTTCAGCCACAGCTCAGTTGCTTGCAGTTGACTCTTGGCATGGCATTGGAATGAAGCCCATTTGGCCCATGACTGCATCTGAGTCACCCAAAGCAATCATAGAGAGGATCATGACAATTTTTTAGAAAGTACCTTGAAGTTGTAATAAGGCTTTACATTTGGAGAAAAATATTACAACATACTTTTCCTTCGAGCAATTTATGTGAATAGAAAAGTGTCCTAAAGATAAATTAAACACAGCAGTGGAGCCTGTTATATTTTTCTCAGACACAGCCCTTTTATTGAAATTCTAATGAAATATATACCCATAAAAATGCTACCCTTCCAACACTCCACCACTTAAACGTGGGCAACGGTATTCACATGAACAACATGCCCCAGCCAACAGCCACTGATTAATGTGTCGTCTGAGGTCTGCCATCACCTGACAGGATAAAGCTAATCCAAATCGACTACCTGCCGCAGTTTGATGACACGGAGCTATTGAAAAGTACAGGAATAATTAACTGGAAATGTAATCGAGGCGCTCTCTGAGCTCGGGGCTGTCACAGAGCGTAACACCTGATATGGCTTCCCTGAGCGCCGGGCCCACTGCAATAACACTTTTTATGCTACTTTCTGAAGAAACGGGTGACTCAAGTCGTCCATCAGGGCAATTCATTCTGAAGAGAGCATGACAGCTGTGGCAGGTATGAAACAGAGGTGCCTTGTTCCACTAAGTGACACTAATGACGGGTAAGGGCTTTGTAAACACGCCTCTCTGTTCGGGAGAAGTGAACAACATATAGGAAAGCGCCAGCATAGCCAAAGTGACGTCTATAAATAAATAGAAAATAACGGCACTTTTCTAATTGAATGCAGATAGGTAAATAAATCAGGGGGCACTTAAGCCCGTTTCAGATACAATGAGTCGTTTTCTACTTCTGGACAAATGAGAGGCGGTTGGCCCTTGGCGTTTCCCCACATGTGGCAGGCTGACAAGAGGGCTTTCCACCTAGATGGTGGCTATCTCGGTGGAGAGTGGGCATAAGGACACATGTGTGTGCTATGTGTATGTGGCTTGGTGTGTAACACCCTCTCACCTCAGCAGTAGGTTTATTTCCCAGCATCATGTTAGGCAACAGTTCGGCAATCTGAGTGCATTTAACTAGAGAAGTGATGTATGCATTATTTATTAACCCAGGCTGCCCCCCTCCCGCAAGAGCTGAACAGCAGCACCAACAAATCCCTGCAGTGACCCGATCAATAGACTTTCAGGGGTTAACCTGAGAACCTACACTCACCTCTTGTATTCGCAAGGACTGCATTCAGCTGTGGGAGAAAACCCAAAGGACCAGCTTGGATGAGTAACTTGATGTGTCATGAGAAAGTCCAGGCAGATTGTCGAGGACTGCTATGGCGCTCCTGGGGCAGGGGGACAGACTGTCCCTGATGTGTGGCTTCACCATGGATGGGCCACCCGTGCCTCAGGCACCCCCACAGTGAGTGCTGTGTTCCAGTTATGGGATGGGAGAGAACTGACACAGGGCGCTGTCTCTTAATAAGCTTCCTGGAAGCTGTCACGTGACACTTGCCATTGGCCAGAGCTAAGTCACATGACCATATCTGGCTGCAGGGGAGCTAAGGATGTGCCTCCATTCCTGGGGGTGAAGAACAGTATCACCATAAGGGAAGGTCAATGTGGATACTGGGAGACAACTAGAAACTCCACCATACTTGTTTGTACAGAGAAAGAAAGTTATTCTGTTTCTGGAATAAGACAAAAGCACCCAGGGCCCTGGAGCAGGCCCACTTTCTTCTTCCTTCTTTCCCTGAATCCCTCACTAAAGCCACAGAAAGAGATGCTTGATGAGGGTCAAGAGACAAATCCTAAATTGAAGAGTACTTCTTATTCCTGAGAGGCCTGAAGGGAAGGCCCCGTAGCTGGTTCCTCCTCCTTAAATCATGCCTTGCTAGTGTCCAAATTTCACAGCACATGTTTCTTCAGCATGGGTCTAGATTCTTCTTTGAAAAACAACTTCCTCTGGGAATAACTTTCAATGTCTATCAGCTTTTTATACTTCAGTTTGAAAGAGAGCTAGGTGTGGTGGCTCACACCTGTAATCCCAGCACTTTGAGATGCTGAGGAGAGAGGATTGCTCGAGGCCAGGAGTTCAAAACCATCTCTGGCAACATGAGAGACCCCATCTTTACAAAAATTTAAAAATTAACTGAACTTAGTGGTGTGTGGCTGAAGTACCAGCTACTACTTGGTAGGCTGAGGCAGGAATGACACTTAAGACAGGAATTTGCTTCAATCGTGCCACTGCACTTCAGCCTGGATGACAGAGACCCTGTCTTTAAAAACAAACAAACAAGCAAACAAACACTTGTGAAAGGGTTTCTAAATTTCCTGTCCTCTCTTGAGAGAAGAAAATGAGGTTGGATCTGCCTATATAACTTACTGAAGATGAAGAGAGGTATACTAGGTTTATTTAGGATTTTCCTATTTGTAGCCATTTGTTAAGAATTCTATTAACCTAGATGTGGTGGTATGATATAGATAATGGTTTTCATCCATGGTTCCTGGCTCACAACTGCCATAGCCCTTGTTACATACAGTCTTTTATTATAATGTTGGGGTGTTTTAGACCTCAGAAAACAGAGTCTGCGTTTGATTTTCTCCTGTACCTTCTCTTACCTGCCCAAGGCAGGACTCTAATCTGATTGTGGGTCAACAACCCTCATTCCCGAGGGTCCTGCCCCATACCCTGGGGGAAGGAATGCTGGACAGAGAGGCTGAGAAGAATCTGAACAGACAGGCCTTGCTGTGTTTCTCAACTCTGTCTACTGGTATGAGAGCATACCCTTTTTGTCCAATCACGTTTATACCTAGCTGTTAAGCATGCTTATGTGATGAAGCCTCCATAAAAACCCAAAAGGTCAGGGCTTGGAGAGCTTCCGGATAGCTGAAAATGTGGAAGTTCCTGGAGGGTGATAAACCCTGGGAGGCCATGGTAGCTCTGTGCCCTTTCCCCCACACCTCGCCCTATGCATCTCTTCATCTGTATTCTTTCCTTTCTAGAAAACCAATAAACGTAAGTCTTTCCCCAAGTTCTGTGAGCTGCTCCAGCAAATTAATTGAACACAAAGCAGGGGGTTGTGGGAACCCCAACTTGAAGCCAGTCAGTCAGAAGTTCTGAGGGCCCTGACTTGTGACTGGTGTCTGCTGGGGGGTGGGAGATAGTCTTGTTGGACTAAGCCCTCAGACTGTGGAATCTGACACCACCTCCAGGTAGATAGTGTCGGAATTGATTTGGAGGCTGCCCTGTTGGTGTCTGCTCCTTGGTGTGTGGGGAAAGCCTTCACATTTGGTCATGGAAGTCTTCTTCTGTATTGATGATTATTGTGGTATTATGAGAGCAGAGGAAAAAAACACTGTTTTAGAGAGTTTCCCCCAAAACACTGGATTTTTTTTTTAAGGGAAAATTGTCTTCATGGGTCTTTTTTTCTTTTAAGGAATTAAAAACAATTATCCCAAATCCTACTTTTTCTTTTTCTGGTAAGCATTTATCTCCCTAGTTTAGAGATGTATGACTTCTTGGGCCTGAATGTGTCAGTTAGAATATGCTTCTGGAGAGCATGGGTATATACATTGGAATTATTCTATGTATAAGATCTGAATAAATACAGTATTGTGCCAGGAGCCCACTGTGGAAGCAATGACTTGCAACAGCATTTAATATCACTTAGTATACGTTGGAGCTTTCATTAAGGAATTCTCAAAAGTTGCTGTGGAAAGATCCTTAAAGTAAAAGGAGAAGGCATTTTGGGGGGCTATGAGTTGACTAGGGTGAGAAGGCAGAATTATACTCACATAACTGCACTCAGTATTGATGGCAGAAGAGGAGGCCATTGTGGAGTAAAAAGCCTGGAGTAAAAAGCCTGAGATTCTTTGGGTTCATAGTGAAGGAGCTGATACTCTGTTGAACACCAACTGTATGTCATGCATTGTCGTAAGTGTTTTGTATGCACACCATCATTTAGTCCTCACAACAGCCCTGGGGAAACAAGTGCAGTTACTCCATTTTGTAGATGAAGAAACTGAGTCCAAAAGAAACAAAGAACCATAGCCAAGATCATATCCGCTGAAAGTCAGATCTGGGGCTTGACTTTACAGGCTCTGCCTACCTCACCACGCTGGGTCATGACATAAGAGAGGAAGGAAGGGAGAAGAGCTGGTAAGCTGGTTTAACCTGGAGCACTTGCTCAAACAACCTTTATATTCCCACTCCACTATTCTTACCCCCGACAGTCTCACTTGCCAAGGCTGCAGTAGCTGCTGCATCCCTGGGGCTTGACCTGGTGTCCAGAAGCTGGATAGGCCAGTGATGATGGTATGCAGTCAGCATCAGGATCATTAGCGGTTCTTGGATATCACTGTTGGTCACCACTTATAAGCAGATGGACAAGGTCGGGAGCTCTGGTGGTTAACCAAAGCATGTTGTTTTCTTTTTAGGCTTTGCCTTGGTTCCCGATTAGCCAGGACTTTTGTTTTGCTTTTAGGTCACGAACATCCCAGCTGTCAAAATCTTTCTTTCCCCAGCATCTGTAGCCATTCTGCCTTGGGCTATGAGCTCATCTGATCTCTTACTCCAAGCTGCCTCACATTTGACCTGGTCTTGGCCACCAGACATCAATGAAAGGCCAAGTGGTAAAGTGGTATTTGTGAGTCAGTCCTCCCTCTGAGTCAGAAATAAAACAATGCTTCAGCATGTTAGAGGAAAAATGGGGCCTTCCTGGGATGAAACCCAAAGGATTCTTCCTCCTTAGTTCTTCCAGGGTGCAAAGTGACTTGATATAGTTATTGAGGGGCTGTTGGTGAGAGGGAGGAGAAAACTTCAGGGGAGCCAGATGCATTCATTTTTCTTCTTCTTTCCTCTCTCCTTCCTTTCCTCTTTCCTTTTCTTCTTCTTCTCTTTCTTTTTACATCTTTCAAGTTAGTAGGATCTAATCATTAAAGGAGAATTTATGTTTCTCCTTAACACTTTGATCAAGGAATTTGTTCCCAACTTTAATTCTAGTGTTTAGCACTACAGTGGCAGGTGGGAGAATGTAGTAGGTAGGATGGCTAGGAAGCAAAACAAACAAACAAACAAACAACATTAAAAAGACTTTTGAGTACCGGCTTGACAAATCGAAAGTTGAGAGATGTTAGGCAAATCACAATCTTTATGAAGCTTCGTTTCCTCAAAAGAAATATAAAGACAACCAAACTTGTCTAATTTCTCCCATAAGAGGGTTGTCAGACACTAATGAAATAATCTGTGTGAAAGTGCTTTGAAGACCTGTGCATTCACGATCAACTGATTTTTGACAAAGATGCCAAGAACACACAATGGGGAAAGGACAATCTGTCCGATAAATGGTGTTGGGAAAACTGGATATCCACACACAGAAGAATAAACTTGGACTCATGAAAAAATCAACTCAAAATGGTCTAAAAGCTTAAACATAAGGCCTGAAACTGTAAAACTGCTAGAAGAAAACAGAGAGAGAAAGAAACTATATAATATTGGTCTGAGCAATGATTATTTGGATTTGACCTCAAAAGCTCAGGTGACAAAAGCAAAAATAGGTAAATGGAATTAAATCAGACTAAAAAGCTTCTGCGCATTAAAGAAAGCAATGAACAGAGTGAAGAGACAAACTATGAATTGGGAGAAAAAATTTGCAAGCCATGCATCTGATAAGGGATTAACATCCAAAATATATAAGGAACCCAAACAACACAATAGTAAGAAAGCAACCCTATAAAAAATGGGCAAAGGGTCTGAAGAGACATTTCTCTAAAGAAGACATACAAAATGGCTGACAGATATACGAAAACATGCTCAATGTTGCTAATCATCAGGAAGATGTGAACTAAAGCCACTGAGATATCACTTCACCACCTCACACCTGTCAGAATGGTTAGTCTCTTCTTTTTTTAAAAAAAATTTCTTTTTCTTTTTTTTCTTTTTAATTTTTTAATTTGAAAGATGTGGGGTGCAATTCAAGGTTAGGGGTTAGGTATACAAATGTTCATTATGCAGGTACACTTGTTGATGAAGTGTGCTCCCCTCCCCTGGCAGATTCCCACTACAAATGGCTATTCTCAAGAGATGAAAGATAGCAAGTGTTGGTTAGGACGTGGAACAAAGGAAACCCTTGTACACTTGGTGGGAATGTACATTAGTACAGTCATTATAGAAAACTGTATGGAGGCTCCTTGAAAAACTAAAAATAGAATTACCATATGATCCAGCAATCTCATTTCTTGATATATACTCAGAAGATTTGAAATCAGTATGTTGAAGAAATATCTACATTCCTATGTTTATTGCAGCATTATTCACAATAGCCAAATTATTGAATCAACCTAAGTATCCAACAACAGATGATACATCTACAGTGTACAAATATATCTACAGTAGAATATTATTCAGCCTTAAATTCTATCATCTGTGACAACATGGATAGAATTGGAGACCATCATGCTATGTGAAATAAGCCATATAAAGACAAATACCACATGTTCTCACCTATATGTGAAATCTAAAACAATGGAATGCACAAAAGTTGAGAGCACAATAGTGGTTATGAGAGGCTAGATGTAGGGGGAATGGGGAGATATTGGTCCAAGGGTACAATATTTCAAATAGATTGGAGAAATGAACAGTAAGTATATGAGGTGATCTATATGTTAATTAGCTTGGTCCAATCATTCCACATTGTATACATAGATCATAACATCACTCTATACCCCATAAATATACATGACTATATATTTTCAATATATAATAACATTTTAAAAATATGGTGGGTTGTAAACTGTAAAGTGTATCAGAAACATGATCTGGGAGCAAGACTTACTAGCAGTGTGAAATGGAAAAATTACTTTATTTCAGTGGTTCTCAACTGGGGGCATTTTGTCCCACCCCAAGGATGTGGCAAAGTCTGGAGACATTTTTGGTTGTCATAACTGAGAGGCAAGGTGCTACTAGCATCTAGTGGGTAAGGGCCAGGAATGCCATTGAACACCCTACAAGGCACAAAGTCCTCCACAATAAAGAATGATCTGGCTTCTAATGACAAGAGTGCTGACATGAAAAACCTCTGACTTATCTTAATAAACCTCAGCGGGTTTTTTTGTGTGTGTGTCTTACTGTAGGACAGAAATAACTGTAATAGTAATATACTATAGTACTTATTACAAAGAGTAGATGTGCAAGTTGAATACAATAATGCAACTAACTCATAGCCCAGTGCCTGGAATATATTATGTTTAAAACCCTGTTCCATGCTCATTGTTCCTATAATGACTCTCCCCAGAAATCTTCCTACTTGTTTGCAATCCTTGATCATAAACCCCTCCTAAATTTACATTACTAAACATTAATATTGTCTTGGCTGCCTATTATCCATTTTCCTTCTTCAAAAGCATACCAGATTCCTTTTTGAGAATTTCTTTTCCACAGTCATGTGAGGTCTTGGTGGCAATAAAAATCCAGATGCTTCTCTAAGAAGCAAGAGATATTTCTCTAAAGTTGCATCCTTCTTCTCCCTACCCCAGCCCACCTAGGGAGTAGGCATGTGACTTGACATTGACCAAACAGTCTCTTCCAGGACGTTGACTCTTGAGTGTAAAAAGAAGTGAAAGAAGCATGCAACAGTTCATTGACCATAGGGTTCCTGTGTGAGTTTATTCCTCCGGGCCTGCTTCCCAACTTCACAGAGCCTCTCCATTCCTGTCTTTTCCAGTGCCTGTTTCCAGCCTCCTATAGACTCAGTAGGGCTCCCACAGCCTTCCAATGTTTCCAGAGTTTGTGCTGTTACTTGCAGCCAAAACTCTTGACTGATCGCTTGCCCAAAAACGACCGAATGAAGAATAGGACCATAGCACTCTGAGTATTGTGTATTTTGGTAGAGGGGTTGGGAGTGGAGGCCTAGATTTTTAGTCCAGATGATAGCAAAAAAGGGAAGGTTTTCTGCTTGCATGTTTCCCATGGACACTGCCGCAGTATTAAGTTCAAGTTCCAAAGCCTCGTTCTTTATTGAAGTAAAATCAGAATCTTCTTCCTCCAGCCAAGTCTTTATCAATAAACATAAATTAACAAAGTGTTTTAGCTGTATCCTGTGGTGAACACTTTACATTTGGCTAATAGAATTGGGTAACAATATGACTTAAAATATTGATTTAAGCAAATTCTCAGAAGTACATAGTATATTTATTGTAAACTACACATTTGATGCAATCTTTTTTTTCCATTTTATCTTTAGTGTTTGCCAGACCCTATTTTAATATCTGTATTGGATAGAAACTTACATTTTGTGTCCATCTGGGAATAGTCCAGCCAAACAATGACCCTGGCTATTGATAGGCACAAAAAAGAGCAATTAAATTTATTAATAGTTGTTTTTAATTTAGGTTGTTTTTCTGGACCAGAAGTGTGACTTTTTGGAAAAAAATCCTATGAGCTTCACTTCACTTCTTTTGAAATGATAACTTACTAACAAAGCATATTTGTATAGTGGCTTAAAATATGCCAATCATTTTTATGTTTAAAAAGAATATTGTGCATATAACTTTTCTCATTATACATCTGTGAGGTTCAAGTGTATGAGAGCTTTAAGCAGCTTTTGCTTTCTAAGGGCACAAAAGGCAATATTTGAGACAAGAATACCAAAATGCAATTCTTGATTTTGTCATCTGTTCTCAGCAGACAACACTAGCAGTTACTCCAAGTTTAGACTGGATAGCAAGAGCCATAATTAATATGTACCTATAAAGTCAAATTATGTATTTATACATACATGTAGTAGTAGTTATCATTCTCATGATACTTGCATAGCAGGGGAAAAAAGAAAACTGGATAGACAAGATTTGTAAGCATTTTTAAATAAAATCATTGTCTCTGATGAAGCTGGTTAAAAACTCAATACCTCTTAGGCTCCATTTTCTCATCTGTAAAGTGGGGATAATTAGAATAATCATTTCAGCTGTTTGTTTCCATGACTAAATGAGACCATGTGTGTACAGAGTTTTACATTTGTTTGAAGGGTTCTGTTATGGGCAAGAATTTTATAACTTCTAACACTAGGGGGAGAAAGCATTTTCTCAGTTAAGACTCTTGCTAAGGATAAATTCAGCTAAGCATCAGAAACAGTCATTGTGTATCACTTTTGGGTCAACTAAAAAAGGGAAAGTATCATGGATGACATCTCTAGAGCAGCCACATGTTTCAGGGGCACATCAAAGACTGGAGAATTCTTGGTCTTTTCCATGATTAATGTCATCATGGGGACACCTACTGCTCTCCATTTCTCTCCCCCATCTCTCTCTCCCCAGTATGGCAACACAAAGCAGGTATTTTTGGTACTGGATCATGAAGAAGGCAAGCACATAATTTCCCTTTGATCAGGCTGGATGCAGTCAAATAAAATTGGCTAGAATGACCTAACTTTGGGCTGCTGATCCCAAAAGGATTTGTGACTGCTGCTTGGGGACTGAGCCCCGTGGCTGTGAATGCATCTTCCCCCACTGACCTGCTGACTTTCTGTCCATCCTTTGAAGCCCATCCCAAGTAACCTGTCTTCCAAGTAGTCATTTCTGATCCTCCAACTAGCTTTGATCTCAGCCACATGAGAATGAGTTTGAACCTCTCTTATGGCACTTATTTGTGGGTTGGAAATCCCTTACTAGGTAGTAAACACCTTGAGGGTGAGAAACACATCATACTCCTTTTTGTATCCTCTCCATTCTCAATACAGTGCCCTGCATAGAGCAGCATTGTGCATCAAAGAGGAAGAACAGGATTTGGAGGCCAGTAGGCCTGGGCTTGAAACTCAGTTTCCCATTATCTTGCTCTGGAACCCCAGAACACTACTTAATCTCTCTGAAGCATTTTCTATCACCTGTGGAATGGAGGAAAGAACATTGATTTAACAGAATTTGAGGGAAAAATTATCAGTGCTCTCAAATACTAACTTTTCTTTCATATTCCCTTAATATGTATTATTTCTGAGTTAATGAATTAACATGAACAACAACAAAAAAGATTTTGACTCTCAAGCCTTATCTGTAAATGGCCTAATGTTTGGTATTTTCAGTTTATCTCATAATGAATTTATGTTTCTTCAACTGGGTGTTAAAACTTTTTCTTAGATATCTGCAGAAGCTTGGGCAGAAAGGTCCTTGGAATAAAATAAAACTACCCACTTTTTCTGCTCCCCTTCATTGCACCATTTACTGGAATTTGTCATTACTTGCAGTCGCTATATCCTCACTTCCCATTCTCTCTTCAGCAGGCTCTAGCTGGGCATCTGTTCCCTTCATTCTTCAGAAATCGCTCTCCTCAGGGTCACCAGTGACCTGACTGTTGCCAATCCAACCATTCTCATTTTACCCCTCAGCAGTGTTCGACATAGCCAATCACTTCCTCTTTGAAACCCTTTTTTTATTTGCTTGCTCATGTTGTTTTCAAACATTTTTACTCATATAGCCCCTATTATGGCATTACTACTCCCTGGTGGTGACATATCCAAATTGCAGGAACATTAAAAAAAAACAAACGAATGCCAGCTCTTTGAGGACAAGCTATTAAAAGACAGTAATTCAATAGAGTTTCTCTTTGGCCAATTTCCTCACATCTATTGCTTATTTTATCAGTGAAAAACAAAAATGCTGCATGTCAAGAACACCTGCTTACTTATCTCTAGCTAAATCCTCTGGACTTTAGAATGCACTGGTGGTACAGCTTCCTTGTAGAGGCCAATAGGGCGAATTCCATCATTACTGACATCACCTCCAGGAGCACAAGCCTCCCAGCCATCCATCATTCTCCAGATTCCCTCCTGTGTTCTTCCATTGTGCACACTGGCACTCTGTCTGTCATCAGCAAATGCCCTCCAATCCTTGGGTTCCTCTCTGAACTGCCCTTGACCCTCTTACTGCATCTACACCTACCTTCCCAATATCTGTCTGCAGTGGCGGCTACTTTTTCTCTCATGTTCCATAGACTTCAGAGCATCGTGTGGGATAGATGTTTTCCTGGCTACTATCATCTACTAGAAACTATCTGTCTTTCTTCCTCTTTCGGAAATCCCAACTCCTTTAAAGTTCAGGACATCCTACTATTCCACCCAACGTTGTCTTACAGCCCTCTTCCACTAGCCTTCCAGTTATGCCTCTATATTTATAAGATTGGTACCAGGTTCACTGTCTTCTTCTTTCTACTCCTGTTATTATTCTTGGTGACATCAACATGCATGTGAATAATTGATTCAAGACCCTGGGCTCTCATCTCCTTAACTTGATCACTTCCAATTACTTTTTCCTCACTCTACCACATCATCAATTATCTTGATCAAACGAATAATAGTATCTTTTCTGAAATATACTCTTGAACATTCCTCTTCATGGCAATTCCTATTCTCTTATCTCACTTATTCTATTACTGTCACTACAATAATTTTTGGCTGTATCAAGACCCTAAACACTTTCCACTATCCATCACCCTCTTCATCTAGAAACATAATAGTACTGGTCTCTCCACCCCCGTCACATATTCTCTTTCTCACTACAATGGAAGATATGTCTATGCTTCACTTGTGTTCTGAATCTCACCCTTTTCTGCTGGAATTCTCTCCTTTCCCTCTTGTATGGTCAGCTTTTCCTTCTCTATTGGATTCTTATCAATATCGAACAAATGTATTGTAGCATCTCTTACCTTACCTCCCCTTTCTGGACCTCCTCTATTCCTCTGGCTACTATCCATTTTTCTGCTCCGCTTCATTGCACCATTTACTGGAATTTGTTATAACTTGCAGTTGCTATTTCCTCACCTCCCATTCTCCCTTCAGCAGGCTCTAGCTGGGCATTTGATCCCTTCATTCTTCAGAAATCACTCTCCTCAAGGTTGCCAATGACCTGTCTGTTGCCAATCCAACCATATTCTCATTTTACCCCTCAGCAGTGTTCGCATAGCCAATCACTTCCTCTTTGAAACCCTTTTTCTCTTGGCTTGCTCATGTTGTTTTCAAACATTTTTACTCATATAGCCCCTAATAGAATTTTGTAAAATTTTGTAGACCTTTACACATTTTTAGAATTGCCATCTGTATTTTTCATTATGAGTTTAAATAGTTGCCAGGGATAGAATTTCCAGTATGTTATAAATATTGACATCTTAAAACTGTTATATTGCCTTTTAAAAATGTGCCTAGTGTAATCTAAACACCATAGAAATTTGATACTTGCTATAATCTATAATTTTAGAAAATACACAGACGTCTTTAACAGTTAGAAATTTTACATTGTTTCCTTTCCCCCTTAAACTTATATTTTCATTCAACTTTCCCAACAAAATATTTTCCCAATATATTTTATCACTTTACCAACTTCTCCAAAACTAATTTATGTATATATGTTGAAATAAAAATGTTCAACATTTCCTATGTCTCTATATGTTAAAAGTTTTTAAAAAAGATTTCATTATTATTATACTTATTTATTTATATCCTTAATCAAAATAACACAAATATTATAGATTACAAATTTTGATGAAAAAGTATTGCCCTAAAAATAACATTTTATTATAAACATAAATTCTTATGAGTTGGCTAGGGCTTTCCCCTCCGCTCAATTAGTTCCTATATCCATGGACACTACGACTTATTGTATAAAGAGGAAGCGTTCATCATTAATTCTCTCCCTTTTTTGTTTTTTTTAAACAATGGAAGCTCTGATAAAACCCCATTTATATAAATAAACATATAGAAACTTTTTATAGAGATGCTGTTCAATTATTTGAACTCTTTCTGAGTCATATGTCCAAAATCATAGAGTAATTGATCACAAAAATTTTTTTACTAATAATTTAGTACTCAACTGCCAGCTTCAAGTCAATTAGGTTCTCCTCCTGTTTTGCAGAAAGCAAAAAATTGGACACCACCTGACTTGCACAAGAATTTGTTGCCTAGTTACAGTTATTAACTTCCTCACACTGATACCAGTATTTCTAATTGTTTTCTCTTCATGCCTAGGATGTTTTTACACTGCTGGGCACTGAACTCTATTAAGATTTAGGACAGATGAAACTGGGAGATGGGTGATGATCAAAGGAAGTTGGAATGGAGAACCTCTTACGTATATTTACTAGCCACGTTCTCAGGCAGGTATGTTTTTGGAGAGAATGCATATGAAGTTGAAGATCTGGAAATCGCTTTCCTTAAAACAATCATGCCCATATTCCGCTTGGAAAATCTTTGTGTACTCTGAAGACCTCTTGTTTTTTCCCTAACTCAATAGCCTTTTCTTCACAGTTTCTTCTCTGGCTGTACCTTCCCTGTTTATCCCTAGATTTGAGAGCCCTAGGCATCATTTCTGGGTTTTTCTTTTTCTCTTTTGTGGTCATCTCTTCATCAGTTCCAGTGCTTCAATACTGTCCATCAGCAAATGTTTCAAACTTATATCTCCCATCATGACCTTTCCCCACAAGCTCAATCCATACATCCAACTTCTGACGTGATTTCCTCATGTAAACGCCTGTTGGCATTGTGCATTGATCATGTCTAAGAGGGAACTTGCAATTCTCTAGAGCCATTTTCCACCAACTTGTCCTGTTCCTCCACAATCTGACAAAATGGCACCATCATTCTCCCAGTTCTAAATCAAAACACCTAGGAGTTCTTCTTTTTTTTTTTTTGAGACAGAGTCTTGCTATGTTGCCCAGGCTGGTCTCAAACTCCTGGTCTCAAGCAATCCTTCTGCCTCAGCCTTCCAAAATGCTGGGATTATAGCTGTGAGCCACCATGTTCAGTCAAGAGTTATTCCTGAGTTCTCTTTTTCATCATCTTCTACAGCAAGCTCCATCAGTGCTACTTTTAAAAGTACCCCAATCCATGCACTTCTCTTTGTTATCTTCACTGTTATCTCTCTAGCCCAAGGTGCCACCCCCTGGAGGACTCCATGCCTCCTTGCAGGTCTCCCTACTTTCTTTTTTTTTTTTTTTTTTTTTTGAGTTGGAGTCTCACTGGCCGCTGCTACTCACCCATCCCTCCCCCCACCCATCCACATGATTTATGCTCCACAAAGCAGCCACAGTGTCTTTTAAAAATGTCAATTGGATCATGTCACTCCATTGCCTAAAACACTATATGAAAAAGAATTTCAGTTCTATATCTGGGTCTGCAAGGACTGTGTGGTCTGGACCCAGTCTGTCTTCCTGATCCCAGTTTCATTTGTGTTTTGCTCACCTGCTCACTGCACTCCAGTCACATGGACCCTCTTCTCATTCCTCAACATGCCAAACTTGCTTTTTTCCTTAAGGCCTTGTACTTGCTGTGTCCTTAGCCTAAAATTATCTTCCACAGATGGTCCCATTACTATCTTGTCATCCTTCCTTGGGCCTCAGTTCACATAACACCTTCTTTTAGGGGCCTTCCATGGTCCCTTCCCCTCTATCCCATTATCCTATATTTTAAAATTACAGATATTCTATTGGAAGTGGATGATATTTGTTGTTATGTATATAAGCTCTATGAAAGCAGAGATCTTGCTTATCTTTTTTTTTTTTTGAGTTGGAGTCTCACTCTGTCACCCAGACTGGAGTGCGGTGGCTGCTCCCGGCCACCGCAGCCTCGATCTGCTGGGCTCCCGCGATCCTTCCGCCTCAGCCTTCCGAGTAGCCGGAATTACAGGCATGCGCTACTACGCCCAGCTGATTTTTTGATTTATTGCAGAGATGAGGTCTCGCTGCCCAGGTGGGTCTCGAACCCGCGGGCTCAGGCAATCCACTCACCTCAGCCTCCCAAAGGCACGGGATTACAGGCTGAGTCACCGAGCCCGGCATCTTATTTATCTCTGTATCCTTGATGCCAGAGATGACTCAAACACATAGTAGGTACTCAAAGTACATTTGTGGAATGGATACAGGAATTTTCACTTTTGTTACAGTTTTATTTAAGTACAAGAGCACATCCCAGTGGTATTTCTAGGAAATAATAAGTTAGTAATGTAGGCTTGGATAACAACTCCCATCCCATCCCACAAGTGAGCACTGACCTAGAACAGGAGGTGGTCTCACAGAACAGGGGACGGTTACGGGCTTTGGACTCAAATAAAGGTTTTCAAGGACTTAGCCCCAGAACTGCTCTATGGACACTGTGAGCAAGTCATAACATTCTTTATATCTCAGTTTTCTCACATATAAAATGGAGATCATAAACTTGTAGGATTGTTGTAAGAACTAGAAATAATATAAGGAAGGAAGGAAGTCATTGGCACACGGTAGCACTCAATCAACGATCCTAGTGGCAGATGCTGGTGTTGCCCCATCCAATTCCCCTAGGATTCCTTTTACTTGTCTATCTCATGACCAGCAACAGACTGGGATGAGGTTACAAAATCCTGCTCCCTTGCCTCAGGACAGGGCGGACCCTGGGAGTCCCTCAAGAGGGGAACAGGAACTCTGGATCTGCAAATCTCCCTACAAGTTCAGGTTAATGCTAACCCTCACCAGTTACCACCTCCTTCCTCTTCTCTATTTTGATGCTTCACTCCATATCAATTTCTCCTGGGAACAATACCTCAATAAACTATGGCTAGCTGATTCCCTGTCTCAGGCTCTGCTTCTGTGGACCTAACAAAGGCAGCTTTAGTTCTATTAGAAAACATTTATGGGGTTTATAACCCTGGCAGCTGTGTTTTCTTTTTCCTTCTGGTAATATTGTCCATTAGTTATACTCACTTGCTCATGGTAAAAACCACAGATAGACGTGAGAATTATTATAATGTCTTTGTATTAGTTTAATGATGATCAGAGGAGCCACCTAAGATTAAAAAGAAGAAAGAATTGGAAAGAGTAGTTACATCTCTCTCTCTCTTTAGCGGAATATAGGACAAGCTCTAGAACCTGAACATCAAGACCTTTCTATCTATAAGGTCTGCCTATCTATAAAGCAGAGACAGGATGTGTCCTGGTCTTGGCCTCCCTGCAATCAGGTGACATCTGGGAAGAAATGCTCAATATCTCCCTGCCTCATTTTTGTCATTTGTAAAGTGAGAAAAATAATACAGAGCTGTTGAGTGAAACAAATGAAATCTTGTATGTGAAAGAGCTTGGTAAGTATAAAACACCTCATAAAGGTGAGGTGTTTGGGAGGATAAAAGTGACATTCTGGTTAGTTCAGGAATTGGGAGTAAAAGCATTAAGATTAATTGCACAAAAGCATGAGCCTTTTAAAATATGTAGAAATAAGAAAAAGTTTGTTAGAGTTATAGACATTGCATTTTAAAGAAGTTATTTTTGTGGGAAATATATTTTTATACCTAAATAGCAACAAAGTAAAACAGAAGTACTTTGTAAATGATTAAAACATCTCTCTCTCTCTCTCTCACTCTCTCTCTCTCTATATATATATCAGAAAGTGTGTGTACACACACACATATTGTATCTCCAGTGACTTTTGAGGACTATTACTAGTAGCTGAAGTTACAGTATTTCATAGGATTTATTAAGAGTAGAAAGTCCCTCAGAGCTGCCTACATAAGGCTTCAATTATTCAAAGATTGTACTTTGGCACTTCAAACATTGCCAAACCAAGAAATCAGAAAAATGAACACATTTCTGGTGGCAAAGAGAGACATCTTGTGCAGGAAGCAGCAGTGAAAACGGGAATCCAAGGAAGCCACCACTTCAACCACTTCAAGGTAACTTAGAGGCCTGGGAATGAGTTCTTCCCTAGAGAGAAGGAAAGACGCATTTCAAAGGAATTGGGACAAAGCCAAGAAGCAAAAAACAAATGGCCGGAGACAGAAAAGACTGGAAAAGAGAAGAGCAAAGGAAAGCAGGAGCAGAAAAGTTCAGAAAGAGGCAGACAGCCATAGCTGGCGCAAACAGAACAAGCAAAGGGGCCCTGGCAGCCGCAAAACATTCAAGTCACACAGTGAGGCCACAAGGCCAGGCCTGAAGCTGGGAACAGGTCATCAGTCCTTGCAATCCCTCCAGGAGGCACCAAGATGGCCTGAACAGTCTTTTGGTCTCCAGCATCCCCAGGCAGCCCGTCTTTAACATTCAGGACAAAGGCTACTTTTTCAAAATGCCTTTTCTGGTCCTCCAGATAGGTCTCCCACTGCATTTATTCTGAATGGAGATGCTGTGATTATGTGTCCTCCAGTATGGTCTTAAGAGCCTTGAAGGCAGGCGGTCAGTGCTTGTGACTCCGTCTGGCATACACGTAGAATCTGCTTGAGAAGGCAGAGTAACTCTTCATACCAAACTGCACCACTAGAATGGCTCAGTACTTTGAGAATTAAGATGTCAGTTATTCTGGTCAGGCAAGGTGGCTAACGCCTTAGCACTTTGGGAGGCTGAGGCAGGAGGATCCCTTGAGCTCGGAAGTTTGAGACCAGCTTAGGCAACACAGCGAGATCTCATCTCTACAGTAAATCAGAAAATTAGCTAGCCATGATGGCACCAGCTACTTGCCCAGCTACTTGCAAGGGCTGTAAAGGGAGGATCTCTTGAGTCCAGGAGTAGTTTTCCCAGCTACTTACAAGGACGGTAAAGGGAGGATCTCTTGAGTCCAGGAGTTTGAGTCTGCAGTGAGCTGTGCCATTGCACTCCAGCCTGGCGGGACCTACATGTCTATCTATTTTTGAATGTGCCAGACTCTGTTCTGGGTTGGGATGAGCCCAGAACAATGACAATAATAAAGATGATACTAACAATGGGTGACATCAGGTCACATTTACTCCGTGCCAGAGCGGAGCTAAGTGCCCTACATATGGGATTAGTTAATTCTCATAGCCACTCTCTGTCCTCCAAGAAGGCATATCGATGATTTAATGAGGGAGACAGATAAATACATTACTACTAATAAATGACCAGTAAATTAGAATACAATGCAGCAAGTAATATAAAAGTGTGAGAACCTGGGACTCACACCCGTGAGAGTGAGTTGTTTTCCCACATTTGGGGAGGGTTTCCCTAGAAGGAGCAGCCAGGTAATAATGGAGGTATCCCTGTAATTTTAAAATTATTTATTTCCCAAGGAGACAAATAGTCCAAAATAGACCAGCAAAAGTCCTGCCATGCAAGTGAGTCTTGCAGAAAACAAAATAAAGCCCAGCAGTGTATTTTATCCCACTGGAAAGCAAAAGTTCCCCATTACAATCTTATTCTTTGGGAAGGATATATGAATTGCTTAAAGGTGTAAATATTATTTATGATGCTTATATTTAACTGGGACGATAGTAAGTATTATTGCTCTCATTTCTCCAGTTTATTATAGATTGGTATTAAGGCATGACTATAAAGCTCTTTGAATAAATCATTTTAATTGCCCAGTAATATGAATGTTCATGTTAATTAAGTAGATATTTTGCACATGGCAGAGAGAATTCTTTTAAGCTTTTTCTGTGGAAAGACAGCCATATAAAGTGCCCTTTGTGGAATAAATGACTTCCCTATTATCAGGCTGAGTACCATGTGACTATTTTAAAAATTATATTAAAACATTTAATTGTTATCTTAAAATATAGAGCTGCCTAGCAGAAAGTGGATTCCAAATAAGCTAGAATGTGTAAGGCTTAGCCAAGCTAGGGTGGGGTGGTTGGGGGGATGTGGGGTGATGAGGATACACCAGCTCTAGTTCCTGTGTGGCTCTGCCTGTCTGAGAGGTCATAGGAAAGTCACCCTGGGCCTCAGTTTCCTCACCTGTTAAATGCAGCATTAGGACTCTAGCTCTCATAGTCTTTTTTTTTTTTATTATTGAGTTGGAGTCTCACTCGGTTGCCCAGACTGGAGTGCAGTGGCCGCTCCTGGCCACCGCAGCCTCGCCTGCTGTGCTCTGGCGATCCTTCCGCCTCAGCCTTCCGAGTAGCCAGAATTACAGGCATGTGCTACCACGCCCGGCTGATTTTTTGATTTATTGTAGAGATGAGGTCTCGCTGCCCAGGCGGGTCTCGAACCCGCGGGCTCAGGCAATTCACTCACTTCAGCCTCCCAAAGGCGCGGGATTACAGGCTGAGCCACCGAGCCCGGCTAGCTCTCATAGTCTTTTATCTGCGGCTAAGTCCTAGCCTAGGAATCAGCTTCTATCCCCTCTCAAGGAGTAAATCCAGACTCAGGATGTCCTTCCCAAATGGACATCAGAATAGTTTCCCTCCTGCGTCAGTCAGGATAGAAGTAAAAAGCAAGACTTCAGAAATTTCAATAAGAAAGTTGCTCTCTGTTATCTTGAAACTTACAGGTATATTAGAAATTGATGTTTGTTTGGTTTTAAGGTGATGCACATTAGGTGAAAAATGTATGGAACTGACAAAATGTTAGAAAGTTGTGTGTAGGATAAGGGGTCACTTACAGTTTCTTAATACTGTATATTTTTTCCAAATTTTCTGCAATGAGTCATATGCAATGTATGTCATATACGTATTCATATATATATTCAGGAAAAATAAAAAGCACTTAAAAAAAGAAGTGTTATTAATATTTGCAAAACTCTACCCAACATTTATTCCTTACTTTGTGTATGACTTTTTAGTTTTATGAACACTTTAATAATTGGCAGGAACAGACCAGTACCTCTGATGAAAAAGGTGAATTAGAGACACCAAGATGACCTCTACTCAGACTTTCTTCTTAAAAGCCCAAGCTTCAACAGATTTAAATAAATGCTTTATTAAAGAAGATATACAAATGGCAAATAAACACATTAAAAAGGTGCTTATTAGTCATTAGAAAAATGCAAATTAAAACCACAATGAAATACCACTACACATCTACCAGTATGGATAAAATAAAAAAAGACTGACAATACCAAGTGCTAGAGAAGATGCAGGAAGATGGGAAACCCTCATGCATTGCTGGTGAGACCCTAACATGATGCGGTGACTTTGGAAAAGTTTGGTTATTTCTTAAAAAAAAAAAGCTTACAGTATGACCTAGTCATTTCACTTCAGATATATTATGACACAAACACATGCATACAAATGTTCATAATAGTGTTATTAATACTAGACCCAAACTGGAAACAAACCAGATGTTCACCAACACATGAGTGTATGAACAAAATATGTACCCATACAATGGAATAAGTCAGCAAGCGTAAAAATAAAAAAGAACAAAAACTACTGATGCATGCAACAATGTGGATGAACTTAAGAAATATTTCAGTAAGTGAAAGAAGACTCCATTTTTGTGACAACATTTGTATGCCATTTCTGGGAAAAGTCTATCTGTGAAGACAGCAGTGGTTATCTGGGGCCAGTAGTGTGAGGGACTGCTGGCTGTTTAAAACAATCTCAGTTCTCAACTCATCAGTCATATTAGCATTATAACCTCGAGGGGAGAAAGGCCTTCAAGATTATCCATCTCTGATGGGGCACAACGGCTCACGCCTTTAATCCCAGCACTTTGGGAGGCTGAGGCGAGAGGATTGCCTGAGCCCAGAAGTTCGAAATCAGGCTGGGCAACTTGGTGAGACCTCATCTTTACAATAAATCAAGAAAAATTAGCTGGGCATGGTGGTGTGCGTCTGTAGTTCCAGCTACTTGGAAGGCCGAGGCGGAAGGATCGCCTGAGCCCAGCAGGTCAAGGCTGCAGTGGCTATGAGCATGCCACTGCACTCCACCCTGGGCACAGAGTGAGACTCAGACTCGAAAGGAAGGAAGGAAGGAAGGAAGGAAGGAAGGAAGGAAGGAAGGAAGGAAGGAAGGAAGGAAGGAAGGAAGGAAGGAAGAATTATCCATCTCTGCCCAATCCTGCACAGAAATGCCTAATCAGCCCTTGACAGGAGGACACCCAGCATTGAGAGCATACACAGTGACAGGGCTCAGGCTCACTACAGTACAAGGGAACTCATTCTGTGTTTAGACAGTTCTGTGAGACCTCTTCCCTTGTGAACATCTATCATTAGGCTGTCTTCTGCCCTGGTGAGCAGACTATGAAGTAATTTGTGAGGGGTAGTATCTTAAAACTGGATTATACTATTTATACTCATTGAGCTCAAAAGGGTGAATTTTATAGTATGTAAAGCATACCTCAATGAAGATGTAAAAAAATTAAAGATTACCTAAGACCTCCTTCAAAAAAAAAGTGTTTGGGGCATCTAAGATTGTGCCCTATTTGGTTATAAGAAGCTTACCTGCAAAGTTACTTCTCAGGTGGGCATCATGAAGACAGTTTAGGTTCTGCGATAGTTTGTCCATGCAGCTGTCAACAAGAATTTAGCTGCTCTGATCTGGATTTGAGTACTTTTCAAAATGAACCACTTCAGTTATTGAAGAAAGAAAGCAAATATGGAACCCTGGAATGTTCCCAGACATGGATTTTTCCAAATGACAGTAAGAGATGAGTTTAGTTAATAGAAAATGTTTTTCTTGGGTTATTTCATTTCATCCTTACACTCTATGAGTTAACTACTATCGTTATTCCCATTTTACGGATGAGGAAAGTAAGGCATAAGTTAAGTAATTGGCTGGGCACAGTGGCTCACGCCTGTAATCCCAATACTCTGGGAGGTCAAGGTGAGAGAATTGCTTGAGCCCAGGAGTTCAAAACCAGTCTGGGAAACATAGTGAGAACTCATCTCTCATCTCTAATATATATTTTTGACTTGGTTATTAAGGTGATTAAAATTAGCCCTTCCTTTGAAAAAAAAAGTAACTTACCAAAGGTTACATAGTTGGGCTTGAATACAGGCGACTGGCCCCAGAGTACATCCTCTGTCCCACCATGCCCTTTTCAGCTTCTCACAACTATAGCTGCCTGTGGATTATAAAGGGCTGTCTCATCAAACAGTGATTGCTTTTCCAGTTTTGGTCAGAACGACTGTATGCTGGTGCCAATCATCTGCTATTGCAGACGATGAGGCTTGGGACTGTGACTTGATTAAAAACAAGCAAATGGCCTCTCTTTGCGGGTTGTTTTCCTTTTTGAATAGCACTTCTGGGATTCCCTCCAGAAAAGTACCTTTATGTTCTCAACGTAGCTAAACATTTTCTGTTAATGAACTTAATGCAAAACTGAAACTAAAGGTGATCTGCTTGAATAATCCCAGCGATTAATTATGTATGCGAGACACATGTTTTAGGTGGGTTATTTCCAGACCTAGCTTAGCTTGGTGATGTGATAATAGTCTCTCTTCAGCCTCAAGGCAGAGCCTGAGCCAAGCATATGGGCTGTCTTCATGGACAACTTAGACTGGGCCTCACAACTGGAGGGGCAGGGGAAAATTGGCTCTGTTGCTGAGACCTGCCATGTATTTGCATAGCTAAACTGGCAGGATCTTCTTAGAAAAGGCCGACTGGCCACTTGTCCCAGAATATCAGAAAGTTGATGATTCTAGCAACCTCAATTTCCAAACCTGTCAATCATGGAATTACAGTCTCAGAGTGAGAATGGCCTACAGGATTATCTGCCCCAGCCCACATCCATGTGGAAATGTCTAAATAGCCTTTGACACATGGTCTCCCAGTCTCAACGAGAACATAGCCAATGACAGAGACTGTCACTTGACAAGGGGACTAGTTTCATTTTGGATAGTTCCATTAGGAAGGGCCTCCTCCTTAACATCTACAAATTTGCTTTCTTTTGCCCTGGGAAGCTACTGAGTCTTGCTGTCCAATATGGTAGCCACCAGCCCCATGTAGTGGTATCAAGCACTTGAAATGTGGCTAATCCTCACTGAGATTTGCTGTCAGTGGGAAATACACATAAGATTTCAAAAACTTCATCTGAGAAAGCTTTATACTGATTACATGCTGAAATGATGTTTTTGATATATTGGTTTAAATGCAATATATTATTAAAATTAGTTTATCTGTTTGGTTTTTTTTTTTTACTCGTTTTTTTTGGTGACTAATCTTTTTTTTTTTGAGTTGGGATCTGACTTTGTCACCCAGGCTGGAGTACAGTGGCAGGATCATAGCTACCTGCAGTCTTGACATCCTGGGCTCAGGTGATCATTTCACCTCAGCCTCCCAAGTGGCTTGGACTACAGGTGCATGCCACCATGCCTGGATAACTTCTTAAATTTTTTTGTAGATATAAGGTCTGGCTATGCTGCCCAGGCTGGTCTCAAGCTCCTAGGCTCAAGTGATCCTCCTGCCTCGGCTTTCCAGAGTACTGGGATTATAGGCATGAGCCACCAAACCTGGCCAAAAATTTTAAATTACATATGTGACTAGCATTCTATTTCTACTGGATTAGCACTGCTATAGAGTATAAATCTGTACTCTCAAATAGCAGCCTTCAGATTTTTGGAAGACTGCTGTCACGTTTCCCTTAATATTTTTTAAATTACATCTCTCAGATTCCTTTAAATGTTTTTTTTTAATTTAACATAATTTCCTTCACCATTAAGTGTGTTCTAGTTTTTGTCTCTACATTATCTTGAATACTCTAAGCTGCAGACTATGATTGAGATGTGCCAAGCTCTTTAGGGCTATTGTCTCTCTTGTTTTATTTATTTATTTATTTATTATTTATTCATTTATTTTTTCCGAGTTGGAGTCTCACTCTGTCGTCCAGATTGTAGTGCAGTGGCCACTCCTGGCCACCGCAGCCTCGACCTGCTGGGCTCCGGCGATCCTTCCACCTCAGCCTTCCAAGTAGCCAGAATTATAGGCATGCGATACCACGCCCAGCTGATTTTTTTATTTATTGTAGTGATGAGGTCTCGCTGCCCAGGCGGGTATCGAACCCGCGGGCTCAGGCAATCCACTCACCTCAGCCTCCCAAAGGTGCGGGATTACAGGCTGAGCCAACGAGCCCGGCTTTTCTTGTTTTAATATTAGACATTTGCTGTAATTTGTATTATGGCCCAATTATACCTCTCAAAGGTCCTTAACTTGGGGTCTGAGACTCCTGGGTGGTCACAGATGGGCTCCAGTGTATCCATGATTTACCTGAAATTGTAAACAAAATTTTATAACTGTGGACATTTGCCTATGAGATAGGTTTTCGAAGAGACTTTTAAAAAGTAAGATCCATTAGACTGTATCAAAGCTATAATCACTTAAAACTCCTGGAATATTTTCCCTCACAAAATGGTTTTTAATCTTAGTTTCCCATACTTTTGCATTTAATTTTTTAAGATGGATGATTTTGTATTTATCCCTATTAAGTTTGGTCTTATTCATGTCAGCCTGTTATTTTCGTCTATTGATACCTTTTGCCTCTCTTGGTTTATCTGACATTTAATAAATTAGGCTTCTGTCCTGGCTTGGTCACACCTACGATTTTGATAAGCATGTCTTTTGTGTCTTCATCCATCATTAATTGAAATTTTGGCCTGGATAAGCTATAGATAGCACTTGGGAATTTGCCATAGGGACTGCCCTTCGGGTAGGCAGTGATTCATCAAGCAGTCGACATTCCTTGGGTAGAGTTGTTCAACCAGCTACAAACCTACTCAACTGTACTGGCATTCATGTTTTCAACTTGTCCAGAGAATGTCAAATTCTTTGCTGAAACCAAGACATATTTTTGTCTGTGGCATTCCCCTGCTCTTCCTGACCTGTAAGCCTGTCAAAGAAGGAAATATGACTTGGCGAAAGATTGATTTGAGGAATCTATGTGGGCTCCCAGTGACCACTGCTCAGTGTTTCTTAAATAATCCATTTCAGAGTGTTACTAGAGGTTTGATATAAAACTTGTTAGGCTGTAGTTTCTGGAATCTTCTTCCCCTATAATCTAATGACTTTCTGAGAGCTGGAACAATTGTCTTGATAGAGGTATGGTTGAAAAATTAAACTTACACTGGATTAAAAATGGGAAATAACAGGCTTTTAAATTAGTTGAGCCACAGGAAAAAAATGGTTGGATAATACATTAAATCAAAGGGTGAAGTTGCAGAATACCTGGGGTCTGAATACACACACTATCTACTGCTCTAAGATGTTCTGTCCACCAACTTAAGCCAATTACTCCCCAAAGCAATTATATCTGTTTATCACAATTTACTCTGTGTAAAAGGTTCTGAGAGCTTGGAATATCCATAGTTTATTTTCTTTTAAAATCTAGAACAGCTAAATGCTCTTCCACTAAAAGTTATAAACATCTTCTCTGTTAGAAAGTGCCAGGACACGTCCTCTGCTCAGCTCACAGGAGTCATGGAGAAAGTCAAGACTCAGCTCTCCAAGATCCAGGGCCAGTGGTTCCCAATCGTGGACGCACATTAAAATCACCCGGAAGCTTTAAACATCCTGGTGCCTGGGTCACCACCACCCCTAAAAGGTTCAGATTTAATTGGTCTAGGAGTTGTTGGGCATCAGGATTTGTATTTATTTTATTTTGTTTTAGATTCGAGGAGTAGATGTACAGGTAGGTTTGTTACATAAGTATATTGGGTGATGGTGAGGTTTGGGCTTCTATTAAGCCCGCCACCCAATGGTGAGCATGGTACCTAATCTGTAGTTTTTCAACCCTTTCCCCTTTCCTCCCTCTCCCCATGAGGAGTCCCCATTGTCTTGTGCCCATCTTTATGTAGTTTTTAACTCCCACTTTTATTTATTTATTTGTTTATTTATTTATTTATTTTTGAATTGGAGTCTCACTCCGTTGCCCAGGCTGGAGTGCAGTGGCACACTTATGGCCACTGTAGCCTCGACCTGCTGGTTCAGGCGATCCTTCTGCCTCAGTTTTCTAAGTAGCTGGAACTACAAGTGCACACTACCACTCCCAGCTTATTTTTTGACTTATTGTAGAGACGAGGTCTCACCAAGTTGCCCAGGCTGGTCTCGAATCCCTGAACTCATGCTATTCTCTTGCCTCAGTCTCCCAAAGTGCTGGGATCACAGGCTTGAGCCACAGCGCGCGGCTCAAACTCCCACTTTTAAGTGAGAGCATGTGGTATTCAGTTTTCTGTTTCTCTGCTAATTCATTCAGGGTAATGGCCTCTAGCTGCATCTTGTTGTTGCAGAGGATGTGATTTCATTCTTTATGGCTGCTTAGTATTCCATGGTGTGTATGTGCCACATTAAAAAAAAATATTATTTTTATTTTAAAGAGGTAGGGTGCAGTTTAGGGTTAGGTACGAAAATGGTCATCGTGTGGGTAAAGTTTGGGTACCCTTATTGATGTTATTCCCCCCCCCAGCAGTGTCCCACTCTTGCCAATTCCTTTCTTAGAGTACTATGATAAATGTTCAGGGTCCGCTTATGAGTGAGGACATGTGGCACTCAGTTCTTTGTTTCTGTGCTAGATCACTTAGTATGATAGACTCTAAATCCATTCAAGTTGCTGTGAAGTCCATAATTTTGTTTTTGTTTTTAAAGGTTTCTAGGGGATTCTAATATGCAGCAACATTGAGGTTGCTGATCTAGGTAAATGGTTCTCAAAGTGGAGTTCCCGGCCAGTGGCTTCAGAATCACCCGGAGCTTATCAGAAATACAAATTCTCCAGCCCACACCTCAGATCTAGTGAAACAATAACTCTGGAAGAAGAACTTGGAAATCGGTGCTTTCATAAGCGCTGCAGGCAATTCTTAGGCATGCTAAGGCTTGCAAACTACTGCTGTAGGCATTCTTTCTCCTTGGAAAAGGCTGCCCTACCAAATGTTATTGACCGTAATGATGTCTGGTCTGGGGCCAGGTAAAGCTCTCTAAGGTCATAGGTCAGTTAGGCAGGAAGCTTTGGACTCATTTTCCCTCTCAGTCAATGAGTTGGCCCTGTAGAATGTCCATGGATGCTTCTGTCTAGTGTTCACACATGACTGTACCATCTTCACTTGAGGGTACGCGCTGGAATTCGCTGGTTACTCTACTATGTGCCTTCCCTTCCTGTCATTTATTTCATTATCCGGTAGATTGATTTGACCCATAATGGTGGCTACAGGTCTGCTGGGACAGTGCTAGACTGTTGTAAAGAAACAAAGAAGAAGATCTCAGTGGATACTAAAATACATGTTTTATAGCCATTTGAGGCACTCTGAGGAAAGAGGAAGTAAACACTGGCCGGCAGTTAGAAATTAGTGGAAGATCTTCGGCATCATGCCTGGGGGAGGGATTGTCTGTAGTTGGAATAACCTTTGGTCCAGAACTGTACTGTTTGTAGCTACAGAACAACGTCTTAGCAAAAATAAGGCAGCCAGGACAGCCAGCCTGCCTGGTCCCGTGGGTTAGAGGAGGGGGGTGGTTACTGTAGCCATTTTTGGCTCTTCTTTCTGGCAGTGTAACCCTGAGTGGCTCACATAATTTCTTTGACCCCTTATTACCTCACGTGTAAAAATAGGGACAATGATACTTACCTCGTGGGGTTGTTGTAAGAATTAATTGAGATATTATTAATATATGTGAAAATACCCAGCACAGCAGTAGTAAGTGGTGGTTATTCAATAAGCCTCCTATGCACCCTCCATGAAAGTATAGCATTGACTTTAGTGAGTTTTTCAGAAGTAGGGATCGGTAAGACTGGGCAGCAGATGGTTTGTCCATAGATCCTTGTTGTATCCTGGTTCCAGAAGCTTCTTTTCCTCATGATGTCTTTCTTCCCCCTTCAAGCTAGACTCTTATACTCTCTTGAAACTCACCTTCACTTACCAGTCATTTGGAAGAGAGCTAATGTGTTAAGCAAGATGAGGGTGGACTTGAATTAGAACTACATAATGTGTGTTTTCAGAGTTAGATGCACTTTAACAGTATTTAAATATCTTTTAACCCCAAGGAAGGAAGGGAGCCCACATGTATTGAATCATATTAATATTCATTTAATGCTTAGAAGAAGTGCTGCTACTATCCCCATTTTAAAGGGGAGAAAACCAATGATAGGGGAATTTAAGAAACCTAGTCAGACTATTGGGAAATGGGGTATTCTTCCCAGAGCCCCTCAAAATATGTAAATTTCAGATTTTTATTTCTCATAGGGTTAGCATAGATTACTGGAAGAATAAAACAGAAAAAAATTTGTTTTCTTTTCTTTTTTTTTTTTTTTTTGAGTTGGAGTCTCACTCTGTCGCCCAGACTGGAGTGAAGTGGCCTCTCCTGGCCACCGCAGCCTCGACCTGCTGGGCTTCGGCAATTCTTCCACCTCAGCCTTCCAAGTAGCCGGAATTACAGAAGCACGCTACCACGCCTGGCTAATTTTTGATTTATTGTAGAGGTGAGGACTCGCCACATTGCCTGGGCGGGTCTCGAACCCGCGCTGCTCAGGCAATCCACTCACCTCAGCCTCCCAAAGCTCTGGGATTACAGGTTGAGCTACCAAGCCCGGTCAAAAATTTGTTTTCAAAAATACATGTCATATTTCTGCCTAGTTGTAAGGCAATACAAAACTCTTGGAAACAGCTTAGAAAACACATTTTTCTACCCTCATGGTTGAAGAAAATCAAGAACACCCCAGCAGAATGAGCTATATGGGTTTGCTGATTGGTTAATCCCTGATAAAATTTGATTTTTTTCTTAAGCCACTCAAGAAAATAATCACTCCTAAGTATAAAATAGAACCATAGTGAGGTGGATAATTTCTCTCCAAGAAGAAATTGGGAGTGGTTGAGTTCTGTTTATCTCTTGTTACATCATGTTTTAGTCAGGGTTCTCCAGAGAGACAGAACTGATAGAATATCTATATATCTGTATCTATATATCTATATCTATACCTATATCCATCTATCTATCTATGTATAGAGAGATATACAGTATATGAGTAAAGATTTATTAGGGAAATGGGCTTATTTGGTCATGGAGGCCGAGAAATTCCACTGTCTGCAAGCTGGAGAATCAGGGAAGCTGCTAGTGTGGCTCAGTGTGAGTCCAAAGGCCTCAGAATCAAGGAAGCCAATTGTGTAATTCTCAGTTCAAGGAAGAAGGCCTGAGAGCCCTGGGGAAATGGCTGCAAATCGCAGAGTCTAAGGGCTGGAGAACTTGGAGTTCTGACATCTAAGGGCAGAGGAAGAAAGGCAACCTGAGAGAGAATTCACCTTTCCTCCACTTTTCGTTTCATCCAGGCCCCCAGCTGATTGGATGGTGTCCACCTAGGTTGAGGGAGTATCTTCCTCGCTCAATCCACCGACTCACACTCTAATCTCTTCCAAAGACACCCTTAGAGACACACTTGGTGCAGCACAATCAGTCTAATAAAAAACAAAGCCCCCTGGGTTTCCCTTTCAGCAGCTGCTGGATGGGCTCAGTGCTTACTGAAGCATTGAGAATAATTAATGCAATGATCGAGCATAAATAATGCTCTACTAGCTATCTGAGTTCCACTTAATCCAAAGAAGTAGACACCCAAAATCAACCATCACACATTATCTGCATGCACATTAATAAAGTCTGTGCTCATTTCAGAATGTTCTGGAAAATCATCACTTCTCAAAATGACAACTCATCTTTCAATCATCTCTTCCTCTCCAAAGTTTTTCCTACTCTACACTTACCCGAAGAATTGATCCCTCGGTCCCCACTCGTGTTCTCATATTACTCATTTGCAATTGCACCTAAAATGCTGATTAGATTATATATCAATTCCCGATCCCTATTAAACCAATTACTTGCCAAAGAAAGGGGTCATTGTCTTATTCAGTTTTGTTCCTTTCTCCTAAGCTACCAAGAGAGAAAAACTAAATTTAACAAATCATTGATGATTGTCTGCCTACCTGAAAGAGGAAAGAAATGAGGAGGAGTGGAAACAAGGCTATGAAGATAGCACTAGGTCTTGAAAACCAAGCAGAGGCATTTATACTTAAGGTTGAAGCAGCAGGAAGCCACTATAGAGTGCTGAGTGAGTTGTAGATTGAAGGCAGAAAGAGGCATAGATTGTCCAGAATGACCCCAAGTGGGAAAACATGGAGACCAAGACCTGTGAACATGTCACCAGGTACCTGGGGCCATCAGACTTGTGTTAGGTTTAATGCCTGTGTTTTAATGGTGAGAGAGAGGCAACCCAGTGAAAATGAGAACTTGGTGAGAACTTCTCTGTTAGGTCTAAGTCAGAGGGAGAAAAAAATATAACTGTGAAGCATCTAGATCAGACAATGAACAGAAGAATGGAAAAGCTGGTGGGGAAAGGATAGCCAATTTTGGGAGTACAGAAGCTGGGGAAGGAAGTGAAACGAGTTGGCATTCCATTTCCTTGAAGTGTCAAGTAAGTATATAGATGGCTTAAGGTTTAAATTCTTCCTTTTCCTAAAAGCATAACGGAGGGGTGAAATAACCTCATCACTCTACATTTTAAGGAGTTCTTATTTTATATGCTATCAATGTAGGCTTTCATTCTCTTTGGAAAATGAATACTCTTCTGCGTCCCATGGGAGCTGTTCCTCGTGGCATTTGCACAGACGACCATCTGAGCTGAGTGCTTATTAGATTGGATGAAATATCGTTTAAGGTGAGCAGCCAGACATCATAGGCCACCCACCGGACATGCTGGGAATGAAAAGGCGGCCAAAGGCTGAGTGTCTTGAGCTAGAAAAGTACAATTGCAAGATTAACAATGGCAACCCCGGTTCCCACTACTGCCAGTGGAAAATGAGTGTATGATATCATCACAGAGTAAGAAAAGGCAGCAAATTTGCTTTCAAAGCTCACAGTATGACAGCTTTACAATCATCTTTTGAATGGTATTTGTATTCGTTTCCTCTTGCTGCTGCTGTAACAGATTACCACAGATTTGGTGGCTTAAAAATGATTTTTGTCTATCTCAATATTGCAACATTGTATTTCCAATGAGAGTTCTCATCCTTAGCCCTCAGATAACATGGCATGAGTAAGCATTAAGCTTTCATATTTTCTTATTTTTTATTTTTTCAGAGACGTCTCACTTCGTTGCTCAGTCTGGTCTCGAACTCCTAGGCTCAAGCAATCCTCCCGCCTCAGTCTCCCAAAGTGCTGGGATTATAGGCATGAACCATCGTATCTGGTCTTGGATCTTCACATTTGGAAACAAACAGATCATTTCATTTTAAAAAGAACATTAGCTGTCAAGATAGTTAACTCCCTAGCCTAAAAAACAAAAGATCATTTGTTTAATGCCTTGGAGACATATTAGTTGATATATGTTCTGTTTACTAGCTACTGTCTGACAAGGAGATACGTTTAAGATAGTATAACAATTATCAGAACACTGACAGTGTACTTGGTGCCAATAGAAAAACAAAACAAGGCCACTGCAAAAATATTTTCCAGTTTTTATTTTGCCCACTAAAATGAATCACAAGGATATTAATCCGAGTTCCTGTGGAACCCTTTACTATTGAATGCTGTAATCAATTTTAATTCAAAATTTAAGCATTTCCTTGTTAAAACAAGACCATTTTATGTGAAAATTCAAATTGTAGCTCTCTTTGTCTTAGTCCAGAGATCTTGAATATTTCAAATTCACAGAAAAATACCAAATTGGTGTTTATATAATTAAGAGTTCACTTTAAAAAATGATGAAAGTATTAACATTAGTTTCTTTAGAAGGGTTTTCATTTATTATATGTATCTTTATTTTTAAAAATAAGTATATGTAACTCATTGTTAAAAAGAAATAATGATAAAATAGTATTGCAGCATGCACAAACAGTTTGGTGCTAAATTGCCTAAGTGTGTATTAACTAGTTGAAAGATAAAAAATATTGATGTACTCTGAAATAAAGTCTTACCTGGCAGCAGAACTGTGTTTTTTTATTTTTTATTTTTAGAAACAGGGTCTCAACTCTGTCACCCAGGCTGGAGTACAGTGGTGCCATCATAGTTTCCCCTCACTTCGAATTTTCACCTCAGTCACCCGAGTAGCTGGAACTACAGGCGTGTGCCACCACAACTGGGTCATCATTTTATTTTATTTTTGAATAAAAAAAGAAACCGGGTCTCACTATGTTGCCCATGCTGGTCTTGAACTCCTGGCTTCAAGTGATCTTCCCACCTTGGCCTCCAAAAGTACTGGGCTTACAGATGTCAGCCACCCTGACTGGTCAGAGTTGTATCTTTAAAGCAGATTTAAATAAAAACTTAAGAATCTTGCTCATGGATATCACCTTTGCTAGCTACCCCACTATCTACAGCTATAACCCCTGTGTAGCCTTTTTGACTAACTTGTTCCAGTTTGAAGTCAACGGAAGAAGCTATGTGTGAGAGTGAAAAAAGAGATAGAGTATGTGGCTTTTATAGTCAGACTTTAGAATAAAAAGATAAATATCACTAAAACAACATAACAGATACAGAATGTTAGTATTGCAAGGGTCCTCAGCTATAATGCAGTCTAGTGAGTTTCTAAATTATTCTTTAAAGCCCTGTGGCTTCATGGTCAACGCTCATGGATGAACCCAGCTGGTAGAAGTCATGGTCTCGGCCCTCACTTTTATCAGAATAGCTCCATTTAATCTGATTTACATATTTATATAAATACATTTGCATATTTATAGATCTTCCTACTCTGATTACTTCCCTCCTATCTTACATAATATTGTTGTCCACTACTTTTAGGCCACCTTTTTTCACTTTCCCAATTTAGCCATTAATATTGTTGTTTTATACTGTCAACGTTTGCTTAGATTCACCCATGTATTTGTATTTGCTTTGTCTATCTTTCTGGCATTTCAGACATTCTTTCAAGTTTCCTCAATAGGTGTTTTTAAAGTATTTTATTATCTTCTTAAGACCTTCCATATTTATTTCACTAACTTTTTATACCTGGTTACTTTATTCTGTATAATCTATTCCAATATTTAAAATTCTTGATGGTCTAATTCAGCAGTTGTTTTTTGCTGACTCTCACTCCTGGGATCTTCTTCCTTTTTGCTTTGAATTTTAAGTTCCTATTCAGCTTTATCTGGAGGAATCCTGCAAGACCTGAGTGGCAGGAGTGACTAAGAGAGAATCTGCTTCTACTTTTGCCAGGCCCTGCAGGTCACTACTCATTTGGGTCCACACTGTACTAATTTGTTGGCCTGAAATTTCTTGGACTGCAGAGGTAGTATCAATCTAACTCCAGACCTTTGACGAACAGGCCTGTGGTTATAAATTTTCAGGAAAGATGTAATATTCTGACCCAGAACCCACACTGAGATTTCCTTGTTATTTCTCTATGTGGTAAATGTGGAAGATGCACCCCTTCATTATTTTGGCTGTATGTGGGGTCTCAGTTCCAATTCTCCATCTTTCTTAGGCCATGGTATGGTCATTAAAATTCAAGCCTCTTGGTTATCAAGATTGGCAAATGCCTATAGGCAGCCAGAGATTCAGCTAACACTTGCTTTCCAGCTCTTTATGAGCTCAACTATTTATTTACCCTTTCTTTCTTATGAGCTCAGCTATTAAAAAGATGTTTATTATATGTCATCCAGCATTTCTAGGTACCTAAGTCCAAGTATGTCTCCAAACAAAAGTTTTTCATTATTTTTCTGATGAAGATACCAATGCACAAAAATGTTAATTGACCTTAAAAAGACACGGCAAAGTGGAAGCTAAAACTGAGCCTCCGAGCTCTTGCTCACATCTTTCTTGATCACATAAAATAATAATGCCTCCACTCCTAGAGCTGGCATTTGTTGTGTCACTCCTAATAACTCTTGATATATCTCTGAAATCAGAAGTCAATTTCCCCCAAATTGTGATTACTTGCTAAAATAAGGTGAGATTAAATCATTGTCACAAGGTCACTTGATGTATTACACTTGCGAGATAAGATGCCTCCATCTCTGACTTTCAAGGCTGTAGTGACACGGGTAGGAAATTTAATTGTAACGATTTCTTCAAGCACATTCTGGCTTTTGAGTTTGGATTTGAAACCACTGATTATGGAGAGAAAATATTTGTAGTTATTAATCAGTCATCTTTTTAGGATCATACAGGCATAGTTTATCAATAGCGTCAGGACTTTCTCATGTGCAAAAGCCTCAAGTTCAGCAAACTTACTGCATTTTAGGAAAATAATTTGAAAAACATGCACATTAGTTATTTATGCATTCCCCAAAAATTGAACACTGTTTGCATCTTAAAAGGATCTGAGTATATATATCACATTTTTTTATCCAGTCCAGCTTCGATGGGCAACATGGTTGGTTCCATGTTTCTGCTATTGTGAATAGAACTGCAACAAACATACTTGTGCAGGTATCTTCTTTGTAGAATAATTTGAGTTCTGCCGGGTATATTCCCAATAGGAACTGGGTAATGTAGAAGGTCAATTTCTAGTTCTTTCAGAAATCTTCAGACTGCTTTCCAGAAAGGTTGTACAAGTTTGCATTCCCACTAGCAGTGTAGAAGCGTTCCTTTTTCTCCATGTCCTGAGTAATGCTGTAATGCAAACCTTAGACTAGGAAAACACATATATTTTTGAGATTTTAATATAAAGAAAAACGATGAATTAGGAATTTCAGTGTTTCTCTCTCAATGCCCCAGTGTTAACAGACCACCACCACCACCACCAAATACACACACACACACACACACAATCACCCAGGTAGTCACTGTGTAGTCACTGTGGTTTTGTTTTGCTTTGCTCCAAACTGCCAGGTCTTCATGTGAAATGGAGACCTCATGAATATTCCACAATTTTCTTCAATTTAATCTTGCTTGTTCTCAGATGATGTTCACCTTCTTGGCCTTTTTTCACATTTGAGGAAGAAAACCTTTAAGTTGAGGGTTTGAAGCTTCCTGTAGAGGGCGCTATTGATATTGCGAACTATACTAAACCTTTTTTTTTTTTTAAGGGTTCATAAACGATAGTTTCTGCTTAGAAGTCATTAGACTGATAATTGGGAGTTAAATTTAAACCAAAACTCTAAGCAGACTAATCACTATGAAGCCGTTTAGTACTTTCGAAACCAGCGTTCCTCTGCTGGCTTATTTAACGCTGAAGCCTGAACGTCCCCTCCCCCCTTGTATTATTGAATGAACAGTTCCTCTTCTGGTCTGTATTAACAATGGTGCTTGGAACTCGGCATCGATAACACACTGTATGCCCTGTTGTGCTACATGTTGAATGATTTGTGTGTCTTTGAGAAAGTCCAGCTTCTCCTCTTAATCTGGTATCCTGGAGGCTCTGTAATTTACTCGCACAGTTCTTTGCCATAACGTATTTCATGTCAAGTAGTTGGGTTTTTTTTTAAACTCTTAATAGAGATATTTTCAAAGAAAGACAGAGGTCAAAGAGGATCTTTTTTAGAATATTAAAAGAGAACATAACCATAGCTTATTTTTCTTTTGTATTAGTATGAGACAATTGATGATTGCCTGGGGCTTTGCTGATGAATCAGACTTTTAATAAGTTTCAGCAAGAACAGTGTTCATGGAGATAAGTTAATTAATTGCTCTGCTGTGTGAAAGCTCATGTAGATAGTGTTTTATTCTACTGTGCAGCCTGTTCATAAAAAGGCATACAATTCTTTACCACACTAACGCTTATCGGTGATCCTTCATAGAAAACATGATTTTGCTCTTTTAAAAAAGATACTGCTAATAAACTTATTAAACCAGAAATAAAATATGTTGCTGATCACTTTCAAAAGTGGCGCTGAAAAGAAATCTTTTCTTGAAGAGACTCTGATGTCTTGCATCTAATTGTTTACAAAGTTCTCCTAGATACTGACAGACTCTTCTCTCTTTATTACTTTTAACCGTGGGGTTTTGGCAAAGTGCTTCATTTTCCTTGGCACTACTTGGTTGATTTCAAACCAGAAGAGTCCTCTATCCTAACTCTACCCTGTAAGAGACTGTAGGAAAAAGACTTTGAAAGCATCACATGGTCGTATAGTGGGTTTTTCTCCTGATGGCTACAATTTACATGCCAGGAGCCCTGTAAGCCCTCTAGCATTTTCTTGATGCTATGAAGGAAAAAAAAAAAAAATCAAACTGTTTCTTAGAGTCTGGAATGCTTTCCCTGGCAATTGACAACAGAGTTCAAGTCAAGTTTATGATTCGGACTCAAACTTGGGTTTTCCTTATGTACTTTTAACTCTTTAAAAGATGGATTGAATATAATAGGTAGTACATTTCTCCTGCTACATCCATTTTATTGTTGGTTGAACTTTTAAAAGTCTTTGTGAATAACTTTGTTTTGTAGATTTGTTTTAATAGAGCAAAAAATCCACTTTCTCTCAGCACCTTATCACATTTGTTGTTAGTTTCTTAATTTAAAAATTATTCATAGGATAAAGCAATTATATTTGCATCATCATTCAGTTTTCTATTTTATTTCAAATTTAGTATTACATTATAATTTTTATGAAAAAAATATGTTTTTCATATGTGTTGGCATGGTATTCACACCCTTGTAGATTTGTGTTGTGTACACCTTACATGTGTAATTTGTAAGAAGACAATCATACCTCTCTTAAAGGGTGATATATAGATCAAATGAGCTCATCTAAGTAGCCTAGAAAAGTGCTTGGCACATAAGCTCTCAAAGCACATTTTTCCCTTTCCTTTACCTTCTTTCTCTGGTCATGTAATTGAATTTCATTTGTAGCTACTAATAGGCCATTATGTGCTTACAATGAATCTTTAGGAAAATAATCATGTGAGCAAATAAAACTTGTATGCAAAGTATTTTCATGTTCCAGTATAATTATTAGCATAAAATAAATGAAATCAGATCCCTGGCTATTGAAAAATTGCTCAGTGAAGAATCTGTGCCACCCCAAATTTTGCTGTGATATAAGGTCTACTCCAATTCTGACAGTCAACGACCTTTTGGTGACAACCAACCTACAAGACTTGCTTTCAACCAAATCTAAGTATTCCTGTGGCCTCTGGGAGGGATTGGATGTGGTTCTTCTCGCCAAATATCAAAACAACAAATAAGTCTTTCATTTCTGTTTCTTTTTTGTTTGTTTGTTTTTCACTTCTATTTCTCTACTCCAGTGTTCTTTGCTCTTTACCTTCCATGTACTATGGAAAAATTTTATTTTCTATATTTTTGGGTCTGCTTCCTAGCAAACTTTACATTCCTAGCCAGGGTCCATGGGGAGAGCACCCTTTCTTTCCTATTGTGGTTGTTCTAGGAATGTTAAAGAACCCTCTTCTCCCATTCTTGATCAGATTGACTTCCCTAAGCTTCAGAAGATCCTGGCCTCTGGAACTCCATGCTATGGTTGCCTCTTTGATTCTCCTTAAGTGGCTGGTTCTACATGTCATGCCTTGCCTCTGACAGCCCATGTTTGTGTGGGATTACATTTCATGGGTTATGCAATATTTCTCTTGTAGGATTTCACTCCTGGGTCTAACTCACTCTTGTTCTTGACTGATGATAGATTACTATTTCTATTGCATATTTAACCTTCATAGACTTTTAGACATTCAGTTTAGAATGATCTTGTAGTTCATCTTGCCAAATCCTCATTTTTATAGGTATTGAAGAGGATACCAGAAGGGATGAAGAAATTTGCTAGGTAGAAGTGAAATCTCAGTCCTGTAACTCAGAACTTGCCCATCTTGTAACACAACTTCAGCGTTAGTGAGGTCAGGACTAATGCGGCCTCAGACCTTCTTTAATTTGCTCATTTGTCCTTTTTAATTAAAGCAATCTCTTTCAACCTACAAAGTAGCAATTTTTTAAGTCAAGAAATTTCAGATATTTTTACTGGGTCTGACTGTCCTCTCAGAATCCTTGTTTCCTCAGACTTTGCATTTCGCAAAGCAACAAGCAAAAGTTTTGATTTTCAAACATCTATCCTCCTATTCCTTCTCTCTGCTACATTTCCACTCATTTCAACTTTTCTTGGCGACTTTGATACTCTAAGGATTGATCATAGATTCTGGTATCATTACAGTTCCTGCTAGATCTTAATTACCTGTTCTCTGTTCTCGCCTAGTATTATTGTAGTGTAAATTCAGGTCAATTTTAACCTTCAGTCTGAAATGTAAAGAGCTTGAAAGTCATCATTACCATCCTCACAACTGAGAGTCAACAACTATTTAACAGAAAACAGTTTGTTCAAATTAATAATAGCAACAATACATTGGGTGATATAGCTTAGGAATACGGAAAAGTAATGAAGCAACAATATAATAGATGGGAAGGAGAAACTGGGAATTCTCTGTTGTAAGGTATCTGGACTACCTGAATGAGTTATAAATGTGTATTGATTGCACACTCTAGGGCAACCACTAAATTTTTCTAAAGAAGTATAATTGATATATTAAGAGAGAAAATGGAATCATATAAAATACTACATTAAAAGTAGAAAAAGAACTGAAGACCAAAAAAAAAAAAAGAACAAGGGCAATGAATAGGAAATAGTAACAAATAGGACAGAATTCAACTGCATCAATAATCACTTTAAATGTGAATGGTCTAAATAAACAAATTAAAAGACAGGGACTGACAGAGTAGATAAAAGAAATAAAGTTCAACTATATGTTGCCTCGAAGAACCCACTTTATATATAAAGACACATGTAGATTAAAAGTAAAGATATGGAGAAAGGTATACCATGTGAATACTAATCAAGAGAGCTGGAGTAGCTATATTAATTTCAGGTAAATTAGTCCTTAAGATAAGTAACATAGTCCTGTGGTGAGCTGGGTGTTTCTAAGAAGCCTTTGCTTTCTGCTCACATAATTTATATTATGAGAGAGATTCCCTAAAACTGCATCCACATTGACAACATGCCTGCTGTAATTTAGTGATATGTATGCCTGTGGAGTGTTCAGGTCTGATTTGGCTTCACCAAAGATAGAGCAAAGTTGCTCAAAAGTTCATCATGAAAAGAAGCCCATTTGAAAATTCATCTTTTAACCCTTGCTTTTTGTTTATTCATTTTTTATAGAGGAAGAATAAAATAATTATATTTTTCTGTTTTAGTTTACCACATCTGTTGGTTGTATACCTTCTTTGAACTGGAGTGACTTCTATGTATTTGGAAATTATTATCCTTTCTGCCTTGAAAAGACTCCGTTAATCTCTCTTCCCTGGAGGTTTTTAGAAGAAAAATATTTGGAGGTTCTTAGATGAAATTCACCATGTACCTGAGAACATTTCTAAATTTTCTCGGAGAAAGGTCTATGTTAGATTCATGATTTAAACACAAACTATTTTACATGATGTCTGTTGATTTCATTATAATCTCAGATTCCAAAATTCCATTATCATGGGGTACTCACCTAATTTCAAGGAGAATGAGTCCACTCCAATGCGGGATATAACCATTTCCATTAGTGGTCAAGGGCAGTTTCTTTCCACACTGGTTTTGCAATATGAACTTCCCTTTTATACAATTCTCATTCCAGTGACATGATTTAGAGTGGGTGAAGATGAACATTTGTTAGGAACAAAGTAAAGGAAGAAAGGGAGGCCCTGCCTTCTCACTGATCTTCCTAATGTTTCTGCTTTCAATTTCCTTCATGCTACAGCCTTAGTGCATGTCAGGACAAAGTTGGTGTTAATTCAAGCTCCCCCCAGCCCTTTCTTTTTCCAACTGACTCCGTTGGGGAGCAAATATCTGACTTGCACTATTCTCCACGTTGCAACAGGTTGGTTTACATTGTGTACTACATGCAGTGGGATATGCTCCAGTTACAGAGAACATCCTCAACAGGCCTTCACTTCAAAAAAGGCATGAAACCCTTTTACCTTAGTGGGGCCAAGAATCCCAACCCAAAGGAGGTATTCTATGAAATGGTCTGCGAAGTAGGGTAAGGAGCTCTTCTTCCAATTTCGTTCCCTGTAGCAACTCTAGGCAAATTCTTCAGAAATCAGATTGGCAAAGGAAAAGAAGGGGTGGGCTGGAATCCTGGAATTTGGGCTTGCTGAATGCATGCCATTCCCTTGCCACATAGCAAATCGGAGCCAACTACAGAAATAAAGATCTAAGGCAGAAGTGCAATGCAGACACAAGGCAATCATCAGCTCAATTAAACTGGTTATTCTACAAATAACCTAGAAACAGCAGGATTGCCAAACAATCTCAGCCCCTGAAACATTTGCAAATGAGCATGACGGCTGAGATTTTTCTTTCTTTGTAGCCATACACTGTCACATTTTAATAATGAGTTCTAGACATGGGCTTTTGGCAGCAGACTGTAGCAAACATGATTCTACACTATTTTCTTTTAATCAGAAGATACAAAGGCTTATAGATATATGGCAGTCTGCCCAAAAAGGAGTTAGATAAAGCTCTCAAAAAAGGGATGTGGGATGGAAATGTATATATACTTTCCCTCCTTTTTGGATGCAAGGCAGATATGCTTTTATTGTTATAAGATACATTATCTTTTGTTTTATGTTAGGTAGTATTTTTGCACCTGTTGAGAATGTTTATAATAAAATATAAAACTAGCTGGTATGGCATATGTATCTAATTCTATAATATATACTAATCTATATCAGTGTCTTTTAAAAATTGCAAATTAAACATAGTTTTTCACAAACTAGTAATATAATCTCTTAATATCATAAATATAAAAGTAGCATGTTATTTATATAGTCATGATGTCAGGAAGATATTATTTAAGTACTTAATGGGATCAGAGGCTTAGTGCACAGGAAATATATTTTTTTCTATATGTTTCCTGTGTCTGTTTTACTTACTTTAATCATTTTAATTGCGATTTCTTTTTATTTTTAAAACAGGACTATAACTCTTGGCTGCTGTTATTTCATTTTCATTCTGCCAAGTTAAGGAATACCAGGTAATGCTGTAAGAATGATTCTGCAACTTCTGAATTCTCCTCTGTCCCTGTCTTGGCCTGTCTTTCTCTCTCTCCTTTGTCTCCCTTTCTTTTCTCCTCCTCCTCAGATTCAGGCTTTAGACCCTATTCATTTCATTAGGTTTTGAGTATAAAAAGAGGAAAAAAACCCTGGATCTCCTTTTATGAATACAAATTGCTTTATAATACATTTTAAATGTCATGAGGATATAGAGATATTTTCTTGAAGAGTTTTGTTGTTGTTCATGACAATGTCTTAGATGAAAGAATTAAATAAATAGTGGAAACTGATTTCTCAAGAAGAATTTATTTTAAAACTGCACTGTAATATGTTGAAAATAAGGAGGGAAAAAAAGATCCAGCACATGGATTGGAAGAAAAAAATCCTAAGCTTGGTTTAGGTCCCATATGTGTGGATGTGTGACATCCATCAGTGGGATAAACAGTGCCTGGTGGCTGATTTACAGAGTGGTAGTCCTCTCCAAGAAGGCAATCATTCACCCCTTGACAATGGAATGAGTGATGACATCTGTATTCCAGAAGGATCTATTTGGGGAAACAAAACTTGGGATAGGGTGGGACCTACATGAAAAAGATAAGGAGATGTAAGGATCCCATCCGTCAGGCCCTCTTGGGTCAGAGCCAGTCTCTGGTGTATATAGCATCTCCTCTCCTTCTGGATTGTGGGGTATTGGGGATTTGCATCGATGAGACCCACAAAGGTCACAGCTGCCCCTTGGGCAGTTTATCTGAACTAGTGAATCAGATTATTTGCCACTAGTGAGCTATTGACATTTTTAAAGAGTAATTAAAGTCTTACATAAGACATTAAAGATAAAAGTGTGTCTTACAAGCAAACCTGAAATTGGTGGGTTTCTATATTAAAATCCTGCAAATGAAGGACTATCCCACAAACGCAGGAGAGTTGAACAACCAAATTCACACTCCTAAACCATCATAACAAGAGCTAATCTTGATTACTAGAACCACTGAAATTCTGTTCCACGTGTCCCATTGAATCATGACAACCCTATGAAGCTAGTATTGTTATTGCCTCTGCCAGATGAGTAAGCTGACATACAGAGAAAGGTATATTAACTTTTGCCTATATAGTTAGTAAGAGATAGAACTGGGATTCTTTTTTTCCATCATTTTTTATTATGTATAACATTTACCATTTAACCATTTTTAAGTGTACAATTCAGTGTCACTAAGTATATTTATAATGTTATATAGCCAACACCACTATTTATTTCTAAAATTTTTTATCATCCCAAACAGAAACTCTGTATATGTCACACACTAACTTCCCATCTTGCCCTCTCCTTGGATCTGGGATTTGAACTCATGAATCTTGAGTTTAAAGCTCTGACCTTAAGCATTAGACTCCACAACCCCTAATGGTACTGCCATTTTCTCCTTCACTGCACATTTGAATCAACCCCAGGTCTTAGTGTTTGCTTTTTTGTGTCAGGTCTTGTGAGTAGAGTCTTAGGTGGTGAAGGAACAGCAGCCATATAATAGCTCTAGAATAATGGAAGCTTTGTGGCAAAAGTGAAAGGGTACAGGCAGCCTTAGCCCTGATAACTTAGCATCACTCTACTTGCCCGTGGTAGTTCTAACAACTAAATACGAAGGCCAGGGTTCTGTGTTGAGCTCACAAAACAGTTTTTTAAAAATGAACATTTTGGGCAAGGTGAGATGGCTCATGCCTGCAATCCCAGCACTTTGGGAGCCTGGGGAGAGAGGATTGCCCGTGCCCAAGGGTTCCAGACCAGCTTGGGCAATGTGGTGAGAACTCGTCTCTACGATAAATTTAAAAAATTAACCAGGCATGGTGGCATGCACTTGTACTTCCAGCTACTTGGAAGGTTGAGGTGGAAGGATCATCTGAGCCCAGCGGGTTGAGCCTGCGGTAGCCATGACTGTACCACTGCACTCCAGTCTGAGCAAAAGAGTGAGATTCCAACTCAAACAGACAAGCAAAAACAATGAACATTTTATATCCATATCAATAAAATTATCCTGGACTTCAAGTTTAAAAATCACCCAGCCTCATATACTGCTATTTTCCTAGCTAATAGGTAGAATAGATACTACTTTATAATAAGTAATAAGTAACACTGCAGACTTGTCAGTATTTTTCTAAGCTCTATTTTATGTCTAAATATTGAAAAATTTTCTCTTGTAATTACAGTAAAATCATGCAACTATATTATTTGGTAAGACCAGATAATTAGGTTAGGTATGGTGGCTCACACCTATAATCCCAGCACTTTGGGAGGCTGAACTGAGAGGATTACCTGAGCCCACGAGTTCGAGACCAGCCTGGGCAACTTGATGAGACCTCTTCTCTACAATAAGTCAAAAAGTTAGCCGGGTGTTGTGGCACACACCTGTAGTTCCAGCTACTTGGAAGGCTGAGGTGGAAGGATTGCCTGAGCCCAGTAGGTAGAGGCTGCAGTGGCTGTGAGCATGCCACTGCACTCCAGCCAGGGTGACAGAGAGAGACTCTAACTTAAAAAAAAAAAAAAAAAAAGACAATTTTTTTCTTTCCATCTGTTGTTCTATTATGCATATCTACCACCACATGATCATTTTGCAGTGCACGGGGAAAACCAAAGGAGCCAGAGAAGATATAACAGAGATCTGGTATAAGGCTTAGGGAAGGTATTTCAAATCATGAACCCAAGTCTTGATACATAACAAAAAGCTGACTCTATCAAAATTTAAAAGTCCTATTATAACAAAAGATACGGCAGACAAGGTTAAAATTCAAAAGACAAATTGGAAAACCATTCTACAAAATAAATGATAGGAATATGACTTCACAGCTTTAATATAGAAAGAGCTCTTACAAATTAAACAAAAGGTAAGTATCTGAAGAGAAGAGATGCAAATGGTAATATATATGAAAAGATACTCAACATAGTAGTAATCAATGAAGTACACATTTAAACAAAGAAGTTGTAGTTTTTGCAACATACCAAAATCTGGTGATTCCCCTATTGATAGGGGTGTGGGGACAGAGGGCACTTGCATGCACTGGAGGTTGGAGAGTCAATTGGTACTGCCATAATGCAAGGCTTTCAAACAATATATAACACATATGAAATTTGCATAGCTTGTGACCTCAGCAATATTATTTCTATGAAAAGTAGTCACATACAAGGGGTACCCCCCCAAAAGGAATTATCTTTTGGAGGGTGGGCCTCTTGTAGTACAGGCTTCCCCGGCTAGGTCAAGTGCCCTAGGAACTTGGCACAGTGTACCAGCTAGCGTTGTTTTAAGAGACTGTATTTGGCTTTGGTTAATTTTTTTTGAAGATTCTTTCAACATGTTTGCCCATTTCATGATGGGTGATTTACACGAATAACTTGCCCACACCACGCTGAGTGTTCAGCAGTTTTTGACCAAAAACAGCATGGGCCCCATGCCCCACCTTCCCTATTCACCCAATCTCACTCCAAGTGACTTTTTTTTGTTTTTCAGGATTAAAAAGTCCTCAAAGGGAAACATTTTGCCAATGTGGAAGAGGTGAAACAAAAAACATCAGAAACACTAAACAGCATCAAACATCAGAAGCACTAAAAGGCATCAAAATTGATTAGTTTAAAAATTGTTTTGAGCAGTGGAAAAGGCATCTCTATGGGTGTATTGCATCAAATAGAGAGTACTTTGAAAGCGACTGAAATTTAAACATGTAAGAATAAATACACAATTTTTATAAATAGATTCTAGTTTTGGGTGGTTCCCCTCATATGTATGTACAAGTTTATGAATCATTGTCCATTGCAGCACTGATTATAAAAGCAAAAACTTGGAAACTATATAAAAGTCTCATTAATAGTAAGTTGATTAAACTCAAAACAATGGACTCTTATATAACCATGAAAAAGGATAATATAGTATTCCCACAGACAGATGCCCACAATAAAATGTAAAGTAGAAAAAGGCAATTTGAGAACAGAATCATTTTTATGTAGTTCGATCACATTCATGCAATTGACATGTGGATTGTAATTTCTGGAAGGATACTATTCATCACACTGGTTTTTTTTTTTGTTGTTGTTTGTTTTTTTGAGTCTCACTCTGTCACCCAGACTGGAGTGCAGTGGCACGTTCCCGACCACCGCAGCCTTGACCTGTTGGGCTCCAGCGATCCTTCCGCCTCAGCCTTCCAAGTAGCTGGAACTACAGGTGAGCGCTACTATGCCCGGTTAATTTTTTTTATTTATTGTAGAGATGAAGTCTCGCCAAGTTGCCCGGTGTGGGTCTCAAACCCACAGGCTCAGGCAATCCACTCACCTCAGCTTCCCAAAACGCGGGATTATAGGCTGAGCCACTGAGCCTGGCCATCACACTGTTAATAGTGATTATCTGTAGATGGGATTACAGGGAGAAATTAACCTTGTATTTTACACACTTCTGTGTTACTTGAGGTTATTACTAGTACATATTACTTGTATAATCTGCAGAACAATAAACAAATTTCTATCTTAAGCAATGGAAGAGAGAAAATAAAGGGGCCTCTTTGGCTATAGAGAGGAAGAACAAGCCCTTGTATTTCCCAAATCCAATTTAAACCTTTTCAAATTTATGTAGCATCTCCCAGATCTGGGATCATAAAAGGAAAAATGGGTGAGTCACTAGTTCAATGAAAGAAATAGGGTCCAGGGTTCTAGCTGTCTGATGATGACTTAATTGCCTTTGCGTTTGTCTTTCTCTGGCAAATTCAGTGTTCAGAGTCTTCCTCCAGCCTCCGTACCAGCAACCTTCACCTTTTCTACTTTTGCCAATCTGTCGTCTCAATGGGGCTAAAGGTGTCAGAGCCACATTCAGCAGCTCACTCCCATAGTAAGTGCTCAGGCCAGGCTGCTGTCACTGTAGACAATAGTTACCCCGACACACAAAAAGCTGGGGTATGCCTGGGGTACCTATGGTGACCGGGATCTTGCTCTGCAGGGCCCTCTGATCTTAACCAAACAGGCTTACCACTCCCTAGGATGGGATATAACTCCCAGCAAAATGACCACGGAGAGGCACAGCATTTCTCAACATTTGAGGATATATATGTGTAGGTGGGTTGCTCATCAGAACTAAATAATCTTACGCAGGAGGGTGAGAGCTGAGATGAAGTGTCTTGAAATACAGACCATACCAAGGTATGGCAGACAACAGATTCTGGAGTCAGAACTAGGTTTGAAACCCAGCTGCTTTGCTTATTATCTGTGTGACCTTGGTCAAATTACTTATCTTCTCTGAACTTCAGTTTTCCCTCCCATCAGTAAAACAGGAATGATAATACCTTTCACCCAGAGTTGTCAGGATTAAACAAGATCAAATACATAAATGGCTTGACTCGGAGTTTGGTGTTCACAAATAGTAATGTTCTTTCCTTCCCCTCAGATTTTGACATAGCATTAAGAGGCCACAGCAGTCCTGAAAATAGATGGTTAAACAGCACAATGCCCCAGTGTACTCTTTGAACTGCAGTCTCTCTATGTGTCAAGTAAGGGCACTGTTGTAAAAGCTATAGACAGAATATTTTAAAACCAGGGTAAGGGAAGGGAGTGGGGGAGGGAAAGTATTATATTTCCCAACTCCCACAGTGGGTGATACACATGATTCAAATGGAATTCAGAGTAACTTCCCTGATTTTAAATATTCTGTGTCATGTAAGAATGAGGAGGAATGACTGATCAATTAGGTTTAAAAGCTACTGAAATTCTCAAGAATCACTTTAAAAAGGTACTTACCAATGCCCCTAAAGAGATGAGAATAACCTTCCCCGTCAGCAGTACATGAGTTAAACATGTGGTCAACAATGATATAAAGAGAGGTGCTATGTGAAATATCAGTTCATGTGAGAAGACACTCAATATTAATTTATGTGATATCAATAATGTTTTAGTCTAAATGAACCTCTCCTATATATTAAACATTCCTAATTATTGTTAAACCGTTACTGTCCACTTACCATTGATCTTAAGGAAATGACTAGAATTTTTGGAGCATGCTGACACAGCACTATTATTCTGGGTCATTATTCAGAGCAGGTGTCAATCTCTTTCACTTAATCCCAAAGCAGAAAAAAAAAAGACTAAGTAGTTTTTTACTTTGATCAATTCTCTCTCTCTCTCTAAAAAAAAGAGAACACATTAAGATAAGTGTAACTTTTATAGGAATGTCAACACTATAATACTCTTTGGGATAGGTGAAGCTTTTGATTTTTTTTAGCCAGGTTCAAGAGAAAACATTAAAGTTTATAGGGTGATGAATACAATAATTCTCATAGAAAGAGGTCAAGCCATCAGCAGCAAATGACTTTCCAGATGAAGTCCCCCAAGCTTGAGCCAGGTGACCAGGCTGTCTTTGGCTAACATTTTGAAATTGACATGCAACTGCACCCCCAATACAAGACCATGGCATTTTTTTAGTTATATACCTGTTAGGATTTCAAGACCTGTCTCCAGAAACTCTGAACCATAGTAGAGTTAATAATTACACAGTTGCTGGTGTGAAAAGGCATATGTCAAGACTAGAGGGGGAAATTGCAATGGCCTCAACTAGAACATCAGCCTGTCTAATACTACTCTGTTGCCCACAAACTCAGTGCAGATTTGTGAGTCTCAAGGTACCTTCTCCTTCAAATATGAGTGGCTTCAACTAGGACCAATTGAATTAATTTCTTTTCCTAATTCATAACACTTCAATATGACACCTTACATGTAATATTATGTAGCTGGTATTTACTGAGAACATTCTGGATGCCAGGCACAGTGTTAAACTGTGCATGAATTATGTTATTAAATTCTCCCCAAAACCTTATAAAGTATACTCATACCTAACACTTTTTCAGTAATTACTATGTGCCATTGTTTTAAGCATTTTACATATATTAACTCTCTGAGTCTTTGTAATATCCTGGGATGTAGAACCTGATAGTATCCCCACTTTATGAAGAATCTGAAGTTCGGAGAGGTTAAAAAACTGGCCATGGTTATACAACTACTAAGTGACGAAGTTAAGGCTGTCAAATCTCCTGCCTTGTCTCTGAGCATGTGAGCGTGGAACTGGGGACATGTGAATTACACCAACCACAAGTCTGTGGACAGGGCCCGGCACATGATTTTTGAACCCAGGGCTAACAGAAAATGCAGAAAATAAGGGTTTCTTATTAAGAAGGCAGGGGAAAAGTACCATAATGATATTCAATAGGAAGATTTTTTTCCTCTCTTTTTTTTTTTTTTTGAGTTGGAGTCTCGTTGTCGGCCAGGCTGAGGGGCAATGGCATGCTCACGGCCACCTCAGCTTCAATCCTTCTGCTTCAGCCTTCCAAGTAGCTGGGAACTACAAGCACGCACTATCACGCCTGACTAATTTTTTGATTTATTGTAGAGATGAGGTCTCACCAAGTTGTCCAGGCTGGTCTCAAACCCCGAATTCAGGCAATCCTCTGGCCTCAGCCTCCCAAAGTGCTGGGATTACAGGCTTAAGCCACCACAACTGGCCTTTTTTCCGCTCTTCTAAAGTCACCCTCTTGACCTGTCATAGTGTGTTTTATTTGCTAGTTAGTGGCATTTTTTTAAGTAACAAAAACTAAAATGTTACATTATTATCATAAATTTTACCATTCATCTTTACATTGTGCAATGCCATTTAAATATAAATATAAGATTAATTAACTTGCATGTGAAATCACTCAAATCACACAATCTGTGTTTCATGACTGGTACATGTATGTGTATTTCGCTCTCACAAGGGCTGCAAATATGCTACATAAAACAAGCACGCTGTCTTTATTTCACTTCTTGACAGGCACACATTCTGCCAGCTCTCCACTTTCTGTTTACTTGGAAGGAAAGGCAAGGAAAGACAGAAAGCAAAACGAACTGTGAACTGCCCTACCTTCTTTCCTTCTGTGTAATTGATTATTTTCAGCGTATGTGGTTACCTAATACAGGGGCCTAACATGAGTAAAATAGGGTCCTCAATTGTTTGTGTTTCTTGGAATGCCCTTTTCTGTTGTTGGGTCCCCAAAAAAGTCCTGGTTTTAAAGAAAAGCAGGAACTCTCGGGGCTGTCAGCCCTTCCCCTGCCCTTGGTCCCATTCAGTCATAGATGTAATGAGTTGACCTTGTACTCAAGCTGAGTCTTGCTGAACTCCATGCATCTTGGGCTCCCAGAATGCTGTGTTCACAAAGCATTAGGAGTGCTAGTGCCAACACAGTGGCAAGGAAGAGCAGACGTGCAGAGAGCAGGAACCTCCTCTGCTCGTGAACATGTTCCATAGGCCACTGGGCTTCATTTACAAAGCACAAGTCCAAAGATAAAAATTTTACAGATTTCAAGATGGCAACCCTTCTGATTTCAAGATGGGACCCTCCTGAACATGAGGCCCTTTGTGACCAGGTATTGGCAGGTCATGAAGCTGGCTCTGCCTGGAATGGCTTTTTGTTAACCAGACACAGAGTTTGGTCGGTTGGAGGCTGGTGGCTTTCCCCACTCGCTGCCAGTCTCTGGCTTGTTCTTAGCTGTCCAGGTTCTCGCATTCTCAAACTGACTTGGGCTCAGGACTATCACAGCATGGGCTGCCTTCAGACAGGCACTGAGACAGGCACCAGTGATGTGGCTGCTTCAGTGCGGCCATGCTCCAGCCGTGCAATCCTGGGCAAGGTACTTACCCTCTCTAAGATTCTATTTCCTCATTGCAAAATGAGAATGGTTTTGACTGCCTTGAAGGGTTGTTGTGAGGATTAATTGATAAAATACACACAAAGTCCTTAGCTCAAGGCTTGGCCCAGAGTCAATTTTTAGTAAATGCTAGCTAAACATGTCATCTTTGGATGTATTTTACAGTTTCCTTTATATGGAAATCTTTATCCCTTCAAATAAGATAATGAAGAGACCTGGTGAAGATTCATCTTAGAGGGGATAGAAACTTCCCTGTGGGACCATAGCTAGAGGTTTAATCATAAAATGGGCTTCAGCAGCATTGCTACCAATGTTGCTGTTAACTCAGTTAAGAAAAGTTTCATTAAAAAAATAAATGGGAAAAGACCACTCTGAGTAGTGTGTGCAGAATCCAGGCTGGAGTGCAGAGGCATGGTCACGGCTCACCTCAGCCTTGACCTCAGGGTTCAGGTGATCCTCCAGACTCAGCCTCCCAAGGTGGCAAGGACTACATGTGCTTACCACCATGCCCTGCTAATTTTCTGTAGAGATGATGTCTTGCTGTGTTGCTCAGGTTTGTCTTGAACTCCTGAACTCAAGCAATCCTCCAGCCTTGGCCTCCTAAAGTGCTAGGATTAGAGGTGTGAGACTCCACATCTGGCTGGGATATATTTTTGAGTCACAGGCTGACCCTTTTTCTGTTCCCTCACTAGCTTCCTCTAAGGTCACTGCTCATCTACGAATTCACTAAACCAGAATCACTCAGAGTGGATGTTCGGGGTTCCCCAGAGGCTGGCACCAGAATCACAAATGCAGGATCCTGGACCTAATGCCAAATCTTCAAATTGAAATGCCTGGGAAAGTCAGACCCAAGAAACTGCCTTTAATAAATTGCCCAGGTGTTTTTTACTTTCTCCATTAAGTTTGAGAACTTCTGTGGGAGCTCAGGAGCTGGGAAGAAAAAGACCTTTTTCAACTTTTCATTCCTCAGCACTGGATGGATATGTCAACATTTGTTGAATGATGGAGAAATGACTGACCCCAAAGTACAGTGTTAACGAATTTCTTCCCAAATGAGGCCCTTTTGGATGGTTCTGTTCAGGCCTAATACTCAGTGGGTATGTTCTAAGTAAGGCTGTACATTTCTTAAAATATTAAATTTCGGCCGGGCTCGGTGGCTCAGCCTGTAATCCCCACACTTTGGGAGGCCGAGGTGAGAGGATTGCCTGAGTCAAGGGGTTCGAGACCAGCCCAGGCAATTTGGCAAGACCTCATCTCTACAATAAATAAAAAATTAGCCGAGCATGGTAATGTGTGCCTGTAGTTCTGGCTACTTGGAAGGCTGAGGTGGAAGGATTGCCAGAGACTAGCAGGTCGATGCTGGGGTGGCTGTGAGTGTGCCACTGCACTCCAGCCTGGGCGACAGTTTGAGACTCCAACTTAAAAATAATAATAATAATAATAATTAAAATGTTTCCACTGGGGTTGGTAAATATGTGGTGCTTCTCCACACTGGCCCAGATGTCCAGTCCTTTCCCTTCCACTACCCCATAATTCAGCAATGAAGGGATTAACCCCTGGCCTAGCAGGAGATCTCATCTGTTCTCATGGGTCAGTGTCAGTGCCAGTAGGTACCTCATAGGTCCAAATTCCCGGGCACCACCAATGGTACCTCAAGGGTTGGCAGTGTCCTGCCTGTGGCCCTACCCTGTGGAAGGGGTGGGATCGGGGTGGGGAGGATCTTGGGTGAGTGGTGCACCAGCCAGTTTACATTGGTTCTGGTTCTTGGTTCCTGTCTCCACATGTCCTGCAGGCCATGATGGATGGAGACCTGGTGGGTAAGATGGCATTCCTGGTAGTGGGGCTGCCTCCCCCAGAGGGCGAATACTCCAGGTCATAGCCACCACTGAGGGACCCCTAGAGATCCTCTTGCATGGCTGCTCCTGGGACCAGCAGCCCCCATGAAACTTTGACCTTGAGAAATCTTGGAGCATGAGGCAGGAATGTGAGTCTACAAACATGAGGGCTCTTCTGTACCAGATGACAGATGACAGGCTGCACAGCACTGAAGATGTGTGTGGAGGGCAGTGTGAGGCTGGGGGATTATGGCGTAAAAGGCTCCCTTTTCATCTATTTAGTTGTTTGCCAAAATCAAAATCACGGGATGTCCACCTACCACAGCATTGACCACAATATTTTTATTAGTAAAAAGAAGGTTAGTGCTTACACAGTACTTGCCCTATAGCAAGCATAATTCTTAAATAAGATAATTCTTAACTTGAGTTGATGATCACCACCATCTCTACTACATAGTTGAGAAGACTGAGACCCAGAGGTTATTTAAAACTCAAGTAGCAGAGCCAGTATTTGAATTCAGGCAGGCTGACACTAGAGTCCACACTCATAAATACTATCTCTCTTTGTCAATGTACACTTAGGCAAAGTCTGTGCATGTGTAATTTAGTTGGTAACAAAGATCTGGACTATGTAAAAATCTCCATCTGTAATACAGCAGTAAGAAACATTTGGAATGAAATTACTATGATTTTAGCAGAAGTTGGGGGTGGTGTCAGCATCATGAATAATATTGTTGATGTTAAGAGAAATTCCCTACTAATTGAGACTCTAAGTAACCTAATGGTTATCAATTATTGGGAAGTCACTGGAAACATTTGATGTGTGTCCCTGTGTCAAATCATGGCTCAACCAGGGGCATTGTTTAGTTGCAGCATATCAAACAAAAGGTCAGCAATAATTTATGAAAATGGACTAACGACTGGATGGTATTAGAAAATCATGAACTACTTGCATTAAAACTCACATATGAAAAAAACTCACATATGTATGCTTCTATTTAGTGAATACTGGGAATTAAATGTCTTAACTTTGTATGTTGATGACTTACAGGTTTTAAAATATTTTGCATGTCCCCCTGGCTTTGCCTAATCAATTCTCCATTTCATTTCTTTGGGTTACACCTATCAGCTGGGGAAGATATAAGTTCTCGGACTGAGCTCTGGTGTGTCAAGCCATATCCCTTTTCTGCCTTTAGTTTGCTCCTTGACTGGCTCACACTTTTCCTTTGAGAGAGAAGGAGACAGATACCTGCTTTAGGTAGGAAGGGCTGGTCTGACCATGGAGCTGTTCCCAAGACTATGGTTGCTTCCTTCCACAATCCCAGGGAATGGAGCTGTCATATCTTAAATTTCATTGGTTAAGATTCAGGTGAAGGCTGGAGTCTTTCTTCTGCACTTACTCCAGGATGATATATGGGAAAGAACAAGTAGAAACCCAGTGATGAATTCTGAATTAGGCTGTGAGGAACCAACAGTTATCAGTCCCTATGGTTTCTAGGAACACTAAAGGAGAGGGAGCCATTTAAACACTTAAAGACAGAAGGAAAATACAAAGCTCTTCCACTCAGTATGTCAAAAGCAGCTAAGCAGTGTGTGGCAATCCAGGCAAAGCAATGCAACTTGTAGCCAGTCCAGTCATGATTCTCTGGCAAACTGCACAGTCACGGTTGTGATGCGTTGGGAGGAGAAGTACTATATAAATGTCAGATGTTACATAAATGTCAGGGATGGTTACTGTTTGTTATCAGGGGCTAAACCGTTCCTAAGCAAAGCTCCAACTCCCAGCCAACGTGTTCTCTGTAGAGGTTCTGGCCACCAATAACCCATAGGAAGGGAATACTCGGCCCGGGTACTCTAAAGGAGACGGGTTGGGATTTGGGGTTAAAACAGGAGTTGGGGTGGTCCCAGTGCTGCCCTTTCCAAGTGATCTCAGGCCAGCCCCCTGGCCTTCTGGAATCTGCCATAACTCACCTGTAAAATGGGGACAATTATAACACCTGTCCCACTTCTAACTGTACCTGGGTTATTGTGAGAAACAAAGGCCTCCGTGGTGGCAACCGTTTTGTGGAATGTGAGCGGCTGCCAGGATGGCCGAGGTTGTCTAGAATCAGGCTGGGATATAGCCCACGCCTTCCTTTTGAGCCCCACTCACAGGGAGAACTTCTGAAAGGAAATTCAGCCTCAGCCGGGGGTGGTGACGGCACTGGTAACCGGCGGAAGGAGAAGATGCCAGGCTCCTCTCGCTGCAGACCAGGCACCAGAATCCTGCATTCTGGCCCTGGTTCTGTCGCTTCCCGGCCCGTGAGCCTGGGCCAGTCACCGAGAAGGCTCTGGAAATGTAGCCAGGGGGCCCTTTCGGCTTTGACGCTGCGTCTAAATCTGGCTCGTCACTTGGCTCTAACGGTGACTCACCTTTCGCCTTCGGAACAACTCCCTCCAGCTTCCCAGACGCATGGAGCCGGGGGTCTCGGAAAGGGTGGGGGCTATGTGTTTCATGTGAGTGTGCACCCTAAGGAAGTTATTTCTCTGGAGAGGAGGAGAGGTGGGAAGTGAGAAGTAGGGGTGACAAGTGTGTGCTCTGAGAAGCCAGGATGCAGGGAACACTGTAATGAGGTCACGACTGTCGCAGGCAAAAAGAGCTGGACATCTTCTGGGGGTGGGTGGGTGGGTGGGAGGGGTGGGAGGGAGGAGCATCCTGTCTTTCTGTATGCAGAAAGTCTCTTCCTTCATCTTTCGGCGTCCCTCTCCCCCCCGCCCCAACTCCTACACCTTTCAAACCCACCAGGCACCCCCCGCAGGAAAGCCCATGTTCTCGCCTCCTCCGTGGTCCTGTCTGAAGCCATAAGGATTGTTTCCAAGCTGACTCACACCACTAATGTCAGGGAGCCGTGTCACACGGCAATGGGCTCTGCAAGCTGTTGCTTGCGCGGTCGCCCCCGCAGCCGCCGCGGCTCCCGGGCGGGGGCACCAGGGTCCGCTCCGAGGGGCGGGGCCGGGGCGGGGCCTGCCCCCTCGACGCACCGGCCCCGCCCCTGCCGCCCTCCCTCCCCCGCGGACCGCAATGATTTAGAAGTTCAGGAATCCCACGTGACGTCACCGGGGGGGTGATGTAATGCACTCTAAATAGAATGTATTGTAATCTTTGCTCAGTCCAACGTGGTCCCTTCACCCGGGCTCCGCTCTTGCCTTCTCCACACTTGTTTGGTAAGTTCCTAAAAATACGGCTCGGCCACTTCTGGGGCTTTTGCATTTAGCCACTTTTGTTGCACTTGCCGCGGGAGCCATCTCGGGAGCGTACTGATGTGCAGGGGTTGCTTCTCGGCAGCCGCCGCGAGGTTACTTGGTCCAGCGGGCAGGTCACAGGGCAAGGAGTAGGGAAGATGCGATGCATTCTTTTCGGAGGGTGATCTCTGTTTGTAAACATTTTGGCGGACCAGAGGGAAGTCCGGCCCAACTGCCGGTGGACTGTGGAATGCTGCCGTGTCCCGAGGCCACCCCGGAGACCCCACGCCGTGTCAGCGCCGGAGCGCGTCCCGGTGGCCGCCGCGCCGCGCGTCTGGAGGGATGCTGCGGCGGAGAGGCGCCGCGTCCGCCCGCGTGCGTGCGTGTGTGGGAGCGCGCGTGAGTCTCCCTGACGCGGGGAACAGTGACGAATCGGGGGTGTGTGTTTGCCTCCAGAGACCTGGCAAGGTGCGGAACCCTCCAGAAGTGCGGTCAAGCGGCGGCAGCGGAGACGGCGAGCCAGGAGCCTCCCCCGCGGCCCCAGCTTCCCGGCGATGCGGCGGAACCCCCGGAGAAAGTTTGCAAACTTGCAGCGGGCGCAGCCAGGACGCCGGGTCACCCAGGGGGCGGCGGGCGAGCGCGCAAGGGGGTGGCCCTCTTCCGGCAGCCGAGCCCGCCGCGGCCATCCCTCCCGCGGGGCTGCCCGCCGCGGCCGGTGGGCGCGCGCCCGGGGAGGGGGTCGTCGGCTCCAGGCGCTCCCGGCTCGAGAGAGGCGAGGCTCCGTCCGCTCCCGGCCACTCCTCCAGCCGCCTCCCGCCCCCGCTCGCTTCTCGCTGGCATCGTCACCTCTTCCCCGCCGCTGCCCCAAATGACAGCTCCGGCTCGAGCCGCGGCGGCGCCCAGGCCGTCCCCGTGACCCGGCGGCGGATCCTTCCCCTGCGGCAGATTCTCGACGCGACCGCTTAAACTTTCCACGAAGTTCTTAGAGGGGCAAGACGCGAAGGAGCCGAGATGTTTTCTCCCAGCGGCTGCATCCCCCGCTTCTTCTTGGCCGTAGATTTATTTCCGAGGGGCGCATGGTAGATAAAGCTCTAGACCTTGTCCACACCCCACCTCCCCCCGCCCCAACTTTCCCTGGACCGGTGCCGCCCCCACTGGATGCTCGCTCAAGGCCGGGAAGTGGAGTGGGCCGCTTGTAGGTTTTGTTGTCAGGAGTCTGCAGAGTGTGTTTGATTTTTATTTTTCCCTCCTTCCCTGACATGTGTCAAGGCAGAAAGGCTGGATACAGGTCCATTACGTCATTCTGCAGGCCAGTAAGTGTTTGATTAACGGCATCAGATACTTAAGGACTCAAGGGTTCAGGAGCATAAAATGCTGACGGAGCAACTCTGACCCCCCCCCCTCCGTGCAATCGCCGATTCCCTGGGCATCTTCACTGCCCGCTCCGGCTCGACCCCGCCTTCTCCACCCGCTCCCCGCCCGCACCGTGAGCGCTCCAGCCCCGCCCCCGCCTTTTACAGCTTTCCCGGGGGCGATTACAGTCCCTGGAGTGTGGGTAAGAGCTTCTGGTGTCTGAGGGGACCACAGTACCCCATCGGCGCACAATCTGCCCTTTTCTATTATTTAAGAAAAGGCACCAGCAAGCCCTCTTCTCCAGGGCGAAATTGCTAAGCCCCGGTAGAAGAGGCATCTCTGGAAATGTCTAGAGGCGTCGTGATGATACTGTGTGCCCGTGGCCGTGACTTAGGTAAAGCAGGACACTCACTGAGAACGAAGTGCTTAACTTTGCATAGCGCCTGCCTGGGACCCTTTAGTCCAGTAGGGAAGACTGAGAGGTTGCTGACTAAATCAAGTAGAGCTGAAAGGGTCAAAACTGGACCTTCCGTTTCCACAGTGAGGGAATGTGAGTCGTTGAACCTAAGTACCATGCAATAAATTGGTGCATGTGTTACTTTCTAGCTCTTAACTTTAAGTTTCTGTGTTTAAAGAGGAAGTTGGAGGCATAAGTCATTGAATTGACTCAGAATCTCCGTATCTGGCAGTTGAAATAAAAACCCTGTGCATAACTTGTTCATGGGATCAAAGGAAAAAGTCTTTGGGGGTGGGTAGGGAGGGTGGAGGGAGGTGTGCAGCAAAATTAAATAAAAAAGTATTAACAGGATGGAAGGGAACGGGATTTTAGTGCTGTCTGATTTGGAGTTGGTGAAAACGAAATAAAGGAAAATTTATAATCTGAATATGTGGGAATTTCTTGAAGAACACATGTTTTGTTATAATCAGACCTACTTTCTTCAAAGTGAAAGCCATGCTGTAGGGTAGGCATTTGTGAAACTGTTGTTTGGGGTCTAATTGACACCCCCCTTCCAAGTTTATGGTAGTATTTATTATTTATTCACATCTGGAGATGAAATAGTATGGCCCCCCACACGATACTTGTGCATCAAAAATGTTGAACTTCTTGCTTGTGATGCATAGACCTAAAGGAAAAAAATGGCCCGGTCACGGGCACTGGAGAGTGTGATTAATGATCAGTGATTTAGTGATCAGTGATTAGTGGTTTTATTCAAACTGTTACCTCTGACCAGAAGCACACATCAGAGGATTAACAGGCTCTTTAGATAAATGCTCATTAGCGGAAGGGAAAAGCAAAGATAATAGGCATGCACCCAGGGACAACTTTCGAAGAAAATCATTCCCGTCTTCAGAATAATAAGCTCTATTAAAAGAAAGCCCTTTTAATTTAAAACTTGCTTTTATCTTGTAAATCAAAGTTAGATGTAAAAGTTTGTAGTGCCATTATAACCTAAATTTTCCCATATCCACTAGATGTGGATTATCTCGGTAGCGATATTTTTTTTTATTTAAATAAACAATTGGACCTTTAGAGCAGCTGAACCCTGACAAGTTCTTAACTCCCAGGGTTTGAAAGTGTCCCCCCTTCTAGGACCGAGATTGCAACTTGCTAACTAGATGGCGCACTGTTATTTGCTGTTCCGTGCTGCGCGGTGTAAGAGTATAAACTGAGCATGTAACTGCTTGTGAGGTGTTCTTCCACACTTACAACAAAGTTGATTCTGTGTAGGGTTGGAGGCTAGACAGTTCGACAAATTTTTAGTCACATTTTCCATGTCAGTTAAATCTAGGGAGTTCAAGGCTACTGGAAAAATTAGTCTCATTACTGAAAGAAACTTAGAGAACGAGGAAGAAAAGGAGGTCCGGGAGTCTAGAAGGTACCTCTGGGTTGCAGAAGTAATTGTAAAATACCAGACCTGTTGTTTTTACTAAGATCTAGTTTCACAATCTTCTGGTCTGTAATACTGAGGCAAATACTCAGAGATTTATTTTCTTCCTAATCTTGCTGGTGAAAAAGAAGTTACTAGAAAGAAAGGAAGAAAAAACTTGATTTGGTGACTGCAGGAAGCAACACGTTGCAGCTTTTATTCTACTGATAATGGTAAGATGATATTTATTATGCTTATTGAGCAGAGAGAAAATTTTGCACTTGGTTAAATGGGACCAATCTTGTATTTTCATAGATGGAATTCAGAAATGGAATTCTAATTTTGCGCAGAATTTTAATGTTGCTTTTGTCAGTTTCCTGGGACTTGTAGCATTTTATGTGGAAGGTTTTGCGTGTGTGTGTGTGTGTGTGTGTGTGTGTGTGTGTGTGTGTGTGTGTTAATAAGACCATTATTTCCGGGGTAAAATACGTTTAAGAGCATGTGAACTGCAGTGGGTTAGCTGTGAAGCACGTTAAGCAATATGTCAGGTGAGAATTCCTTTTCCGTGAGCTTTTATGAATCAATTTAATAAGTATTTAAGTTTTAATAAGAAAAGAGTTCTTTAAAAAGAAGCCTAAAAATTAAAAAGAAAACAATAAAACCATTTTCCACATGCAAATCTAGGTGTGCATTCCTCTGAAGAAGGATGCTATTGATTAATTATCAACTATTACTGTAGTTTTAAAACTTAAAAAGAAAACCACAAAAGAATGCACTAGTGTCTCTCTATAAATAATTTCTCTCATTTTCCTTTGTTTGCAGTATTTTCTATAGATCTGTTATTTAAAAATCCTTACAGATTCATAGCAATTTTTATTTTTCAACTTTACTCAGAGTAAACATGTTTGCTCAAAATGATAATCTCTCCAATCCAACTGTTTTTGATTGTAAATTGCCAATGAGAAGTCAGTTGTAACCTTCTAAAGTTTATACTTGTGCAGATAGTTTATGAAAACATTCCCCCCACACAAAGTAGAAACCATGGTTTTATTTCTATCTCTCTGCTGTGTTGCAAGCTTTTATTTGAATAGGTGGTTAAGTGAATGGTAGTTGTCAGAGAGACTTTTTCGTGTACAGGAGAAGTCTTTTCAATTATAGTAAGTTAAAGATTTCTATTACAACTGTTTATCAGTTTTTCCCCACCCACACATTCAAAACCAGTCAATCAAGGAGTTTCCATGACTATTGTTCAATGTCAAATCCCTGCTTCCCTAATTTCTTACCATAATTTACTTTTTAGTAAGGATGTATCACTCTCTTACAGTATTTTCTTGGCATTGAAGTTTGCATTTTACTAAGCTGAAAATTATTTTGTGGGGGTGTGATGTTCACCAGATCACTGAGATATGAGCTTTGGATTTGTAGTTGGTTTTCTTCTGGTTGTGTTGTTAGAGTAAAATTGGGATTTGAGTGAACTTATTATTTTTGTCATCCTTTTTTTTTTCTTCTCCACTTCAAAGCAATTCTGTTAGTCACAAAATTAATGTGATCATGGCTGGTGTTTCCCATCTATATGCTTCTTTTGCTTCTTACAAATTGGATTTCTACAGCAATTTAAGGTCTTTTTTTAGAGGCAGCTTTCTTGGATGAAGATGGAACAATGATCTCAGTCAATTCATTATCTTGTCCAGTTTGACTACCAGCTGTATTATGGGAATCAACCAATGCTTTTATAAATTAGTGTTTAAAAATTTAAGTTCATGACAATTTCTCTGAATGCTATTTAAGAAAATTATACGATTGAGATAAGGTAATAAACTGGAGGGCAATAGCCTTAAATATTTAAGCATGAGAAAGAAGCACTTTCAGATATGCTAAACAGACTTAAAGACACCAAAGAACCATTTTGTGTTGCTATTTGTAAACTAAATAAGCTATCTGTTTTGTGACAATGCTTTAAATAGAAATTCTGGCACTTTAAAAATGACATCATGTTTAATGTTTTTACTAAAGAATTACATTTTGTAATTACATTTTGTAATTAGGAAAAAAATGGGCAGTTAGTGTTTTTTGAGTATCCATTGGTATTCCATTGTTGGGAATCACAAATCATGGACTTAACGTTAGTAGGAAAATTAGAAAGAGAGAGAGAGAGAGAGAGAGAGAGAGAAAGAAACAAGAAGGCTTTTAGAAATTTCCAGGTAGTGATAATACTCTTGGAGAAACATGAATACAAATTTTCAAGCTTTATTAAGGACCCTGGGACTTCCAAAGTAAAAAAAAAGTTTATTAAGGACCCTGAGACTTTCAAAGTAAAAAAAAGTTTAGGATAGGTTCCTGAATGTATAAGATATCACTGTGACATTTTGCTATTTCTTTATTTCAGGTTCACTCTACTGCCCTTTCCTCCCCCTGAGAAATAGATCAGAATCAACTTATCATTTTAAAAACACATATTTCAGTTGCTTTCTTCTATTTCCTTAAGGTTCACGTTTCTCCTCTCCACTGTAAAATTAACAAGAACTGAAAACTACCATACTGGCATTTGAATTGAACCGATTTTAGAGGGAGTTCCTTTCGGTCTAGAGATTCTGATGGTGAGAGAGAAAGGTTGTAGCTTTATGCAGATGCTAGAGCCAGGGGAGACCCTCCTGCTGATAGAGACCCCATGGCCTGGTGGTGTTCCAGACCCACCCAAGGCCCAGAACTACGGAGTGCCAAACCAGGCAGAGAAACCTGGTCCCTGCCTGCAGGTCAGGTTCACGCTTTGCAAGCCAGGCTGCCATAAACTCTCTTGTCACTCGTGGAGCATAACCCATGGCTTGCTTCTCAGTCCTTTGACCACTCACCTTTCATAGGCAAATTTTTGTCAACTCTTTTGAATGGGTACCTTGACCACAGTTTCTCTCTCTCTCTCTCTCTTTCTTTCTTTCTTTCTTTCTTTTTTTTTTTTGAGTTGGGAATCTCACTCTGTCACCTAGACTGGAACACAGTGGCACGATAATGGCTCATTGTGGCCTTGCCCTCCTGGGCTCAGGCGATCCTTGGCCTCAGCCTTCTCAGTAGTGGGGACCATAGACATGCGCCACAACGTCCAGCTAATTTTTTTAGTCTTGGTAGAGACGAAGTCTCACTATGTTGCCCAGGCTGGTCTTGAACTCCTGGGATCAAGTGATCCTCCCACCTCAGCCTCCCAAAGTACTGAGATTACAGGTGTGAACCACTGCACCTGACCTAAATTGTAGCTTCTATTCCACTTATTCTTATATAATATCTGCAACATTAACTTTTAAAATATGGGCTTCCAACAGATTTTAATTTAAATTCTATTTCATCATTAGTATTAGACACACCCTAAAAATACACCAGATTTCATTTAAAAGTAAAAATCAGGCAGAACTAAAAATGGTCTAAAAGACAGTCTCAGAACAAGGCTTTCTCTTTGAAAAAGGGATCTGAAACATTCTTCATATTTAAAATAAATAATCTTTCTTTTTGTTAAATAGTGCAACAAGTGCTATTTTCACTCTAGCAGATGTGCTTTTGCCCAGGAATCTCTCTATAATATATTCTCTTTCCAGGTCTGTGTCTATGAGAGCATTTGAAGGTGGAAAGAAGTGACTTGAGTCTGGAAGTATGCCCTTTGGGGTTTGACTGGCAAAACTTGACTAATTATAACTAATAAAAGTCATGCACACAACACAGAGGGCTCCAGAGCACCAAATGTTTGATTTAAGATGATATTTAGGCTGTGCTGTATTTAGGGTGGGGAACAACAATGTCTAAATAGAAATCTTGAATGCATCTACTGTACGTGTTTGGCCTGGCCCATAAGTTTCCTTTCCAGTTCTTTGCATGGAGGTTTTATATCAGAATCCAGGTCTCTTTTATTCTTTTATTACACTGAGGAACTCCTGTGTTGCAGGCGTGATTTCTCGAATATAACACATTTCAGCCAATTTTATGCAATTCTCTTTCTCTGCTGGCTTCCCAAGGGTGGGGAAAGCACATGCAACAGAAAAACTTTGTTTTTGTTTGAATTAGCTGATTATTAGAAGAAATACATTCAATCTCTCCTTGCCAGATCTGATAGGACCGTTTCACTTTATCCAAACAAGATTTTCTTCTTTAAGCAAGTTTGGCTTCTGAATGGCCAGGTATTAATTCAAGCACCAGAGGGTAGAAGCCACTGAGGATAAGGTTCATTTCTACCAGGGTACCAACTATGACGTGGGACACCATTATGAAGAGCCTGATTTGCCTCACTGCAATGACAACATGATCCAGAAAAACATTGACTGCTAGGAGGAAAAACAATATTAGAGGTTCAAGCTTCTAAAATTGGAGCAGGGAACGATGCTGTGTTAAAGATGGCTCTCAGAATGCTGAGGGCCTCTGGGGTCATTTTCTAAACCACAGCACAGTAAGATATTCTCTTTATCCATTCTCTGCATTTTCCTTATGCTAGAATTTCCCTAGACTTATTTTTAACACCCATTCCAGCTTCCATGAATAACCCTACAATAACAAATCATAAATGTGTGTACAACAGAGCAGGGGTACAATTTTTTTCTTTTTCTTTTTCTTTTTTTTGAGTTGAAGTCTCACTCCCTTGCCCAGGCTGGAGTGCAGTGGGACACTCATGACCACCGAGCCTTGATCTGCTGGGCTCAGGTGATCCTTCCACCTTGGCCTTCCAAGTACAGGTACACACCACCATGCCCAGCTAATTTTTTGATTTATTGTAGAGATGAGGTCTTGCCAAGTTGCCCAGACTATTCATGAACCCATGGGCTCAGGCAATCCTCTCACCTCAGTCTCCCAAAGTGCTGAGATTATAGGCGTGAGCCACCGCGCCTGGTAAGAAATATATCTTAATAACAAATTTTGGAAGAAACAATTACTGAGACAGAGAGAGAGAGAGAGAAAGAAAAGATCTGAAATCCGACCGATAGCACCACAGGCTCTGCTGATCATGACTACAACAGCGTGGTTTATGGCAATGGGAAAAGCCTGAGACTGGAGGAGGGAATCGATTGCCAGTGAGCTGCCATGAACTTATTATGCTTCTCTGCATCCGTTCCTTCATTTGTGTTAAAAGAGTGTTGGGCCCAGCCAGCAATGTCCAATAGTGGGAGCTACGATTATGAGCCACATATGGGATTTAAATGTTCTAGTGGCCACATTATTTAAGAGGCCGGATATGATGGCTCACGCCTGTAACCTCAGTACTCAAGGAGGCTGAGATGGGAGGACTGCTTGAATCCAGATATTCCTGACCGGCCTAAGCAACATAGTGAGACCTCCTTTCTACAAAAAATTTTTTAAAAATTTGCCAGGTACAGTGGCACACACTTGTCCCAGCTACCCAGGAGACTGCAGTGAACCTTGATCATGCCACTGATTTAATTGGTTTAGGGTGACAGCTCGGACCTCTGTATTTTTCAAAAGTTCCAAAACATTTTTCTAACATGTGGCAAAAGGTTGAGAACCACAGTTCTAACTGATCTCTAAGGAATCTTCTCTAATATTCTATGATTCTATTTAAGGAAAGGGATTGCAGTAAAGCGTTCATTCAGAGTTCAAGGGCAGCAAGTCTGTGATAGGCATGCAGCAACTCAGAAAAGATATTTAAGAAAATATAACTCATAAAGAATAACATTTATGAAAAGAATCATGGAGGAGATAATCCTTGTACCACATGTGAGCTCTGTTTTGTATGCATTTCAAATGTGGGTGTTGAAAATGGTCTGCTTCTTTAGAAATCTTAGTTTAGGATTTTGTTTCCGTGCAGCCATGTAGAAACTCTTCATTTTGGAAAAGGTCAAGATCCCCACGTTTCAGTGGACGGTATTTTGCCAGCTTACTTTTTTGTCCCAGATACTATGTGCCTTTAGTTGTTTTGGGAGGGAAAGTGTAACTCCATTCGAGACATCTGGATTCCCCAGTTTCTTCCCTGCAAGCCTGTAACAGGCTTCATGTCATTGCCTGGGCCAAACTTGTTCATGTCAAGGTGTTAGTTGTACCCCCTAGACTTAAGGTATTCATTCTATTTGCTAACTTCTAAAATATTAGAAGAATCATCATTTCTGAATGCCTACCAGAATATTTATTTATTTATTTACAATTTATCCATCTATGTCTTCACTGAAAGATACATAGAACCATGAAATAAAATATAATCTCGAAACTCCTCACATGTCTTCTTGTGGAGTCAACAAACAGGATTGCCTGTGCAGGCGGAGGAAAGACATTGGTGCCGGTCCCTTGTGACTTCATGCTGCTGAATGCCTCTGCATTCCCGAATCCATGAGTCACTTCACCCTGACCTTCTCTCTTCATCCCCTGCAGAGCCCCCTATTTCCAAATACATGTCTATTTGATCACGTGCCTTTAAAACATGACTTTGAACCAATTTTGGATACAAAATTACATGTTTTTCTACACTTTGTGGTGATAATATTTGTGTTTTCCGTAATGTCATTCTTTGGAAGAATTTTAGCCTGCATGCTCTAACACTTAGCTCTAATCCCCGTTTTATAGATTGAGAAACTGAGAAATTGACAAGGCTAGGCATCTTGCTCATTGGTTAGGTAGGTGGTCAGTGTGAGGAAAGTCCTGACATTTATTAGTGCCATGTAATCTAAGCATAAGCACAACTCTGGGTGGCTTCCAGGTGGGGATTTATCAATTGCTTGTACTATTGCACTTGTCTTTGTCTTTATAAATGACATTCTTTCTGATGCTTTTCCATGCATTATTTGTACTCAAATGCTTTCCTTGCTAATAGTTCTTGCTCCCCATCTTCAGGTTACATGTATCTGGATTGATTAACAAATATGTGAGTATATTAACGTCTTAACAGGGGATGTATTTTAAGAGTTGTCTGGAGACTTCTGTTACAAGCCTGTTTTTGGTAGTATCCAGGGAAACTTTCTTTCGGGCTACTTTGTGATTGACTGTTAAGAGGACTGTGTGGCGAGACAACATTAATGATGTCGGTTGCTCATTTGTTTTGGGGATTAAAGGTAGAGGGTTTTGGGTATTCACTTGTTGAGTAAGATAGACTCTAGTCCTAGCTCCTGAATGATCTTTTATAAAATGCTTTCACCATTGCCGTGCCAATGTACTGTTTTCACACTTGGTCTGAAGCCATCTGCTTTTGAGTATTTGATTTTTGTTTTCTCCTAATAATGACGTTAAGTTGGACTTGGCCATTTGCAGTTTCTCTCTGTACTTCAGTGTCTTCAATGGATGAGACACAAGCCATGATTCATAGTGCAATTGTGACCAGTGCCAGGGAGTGATTACTTTGAATTGTTTTCTAAGCATTATGCCAAAGTTAAAGCAATTTTAATATCCACACATATATGTGACTATGGTGGTTATGCTTATATATAAATAAACACATATAAAAATAAATTCCTGGACAGCTGTGTTGCCTGAATCCAAGAGTTCAAGACCAGCCTGAGCAACATAGTGAGCGCTCATCTCTATAAAAAAATTAATTAGCTGGGCATGGTGGTGGACTCCTATAATCCCAGCAACTTGGGAGACTGAAGTGGATGGATCATCTGAGCCCAGGAGGTTGAGGCTGCAGTCAGCCGTGATGGTGCCACTGCTTTCCAGCCTGAGTTACAGAATGAAACTCTGACTCAAAATAAAATAAAATATGAAATAAAAAATTTAAAAATAAACCTGGACCAATGAGGACCAGAATGTGAATAGGGCATATACTTGCAAATGTGCTTATCACCTTTTTAAAGGATGTCTATGGATCAATTGATACTTCTTCTGAACAAGTACCTATTTGTAACATTGATTCAGATATATATTATTAATTAAAAGATACTGCTATTAAAAAAAATTTAAACCATATTCAAGACACTCTTATTTTTTTTTCTAATGAAGACTGTCAAGGCACACATTGTTTACAATTTTGTCTTCCAGTTTTGCAAAGCCAGATGACTAACAACCACCATTCTTAGGGCTGTGCTGTGCTGACGTCATCAAAGATGATGGTTCACAGTGTTTTGGCACCATGGAGCAGCATGTAATTTGAAATGCTGGTCTCCACACCATTCAAAACATTAGAATACCCAAAACAACACAGTGATGTCTGCTGATTGGATGGGGCAGCACTGGCAAAGTACAATTTTTTTTCATGTGTTTCAGAAGTGCTTACAAAAACCAGTGAGACAAAGTACACATAATTACTCTACATGCCCTTTGGAAGGGACATTCTTAAGACAGGCAGGTTAACTTTTTAACCCAAGAATCATTTTTTATCTTTTCTAGGAAATGTGTTTTCTTTTTCTCCTTTTTCTTCTTTTTCCTCTTCCTCTTTCTCTTCTTCCTCTCCTCCTCCTCCTTCTTTTCTCAAACACTGTTGTATCTTTTTTTTCTTTTCTTTTTTAAGTCAGAGTCTCACCCTGTCACCGAAGCTGGAGTGCAGTGGCATACTCGGCCACTGCAGCCTCTACCGCGGAGCTCAGGCAATCCTTCCGCCTCAGCCTTCCATGTAGCTGGAACCACAGGCACACGTCACCACACTTGGCTAATTTTTTTGATTTATTGTAAAGATGAGGTCTTGACAAGTTGCCCAGGCTGGTCTTGAATCCCTGGTCTCAGGCAATTCTCTCGCCTCCTCCTCCTGAAGTGCTGGTATTACAGGCATGAACCACCACACTGTGTTTCTGTTGTATCTTTCAAAAGAGGGCTGTGCGCGTAGAACATGTGGCTGCTTTATCTTTAACATTTAGCAGCTATTTAGGTGATCTGTTTAGGAAGTCTTATATTCCTTTACATAGTTGTAGTTATTTAATGCTTGTTTAACAACATAGGGGATTCTGGAGATTGGCTGTGCAACAATGTGAATATGCTTAACAACTACTAAACTGTGTACCTAAAAATTGTGTAGGTGGTCAATTTTATGTTATCCATATTTTACTACAACTATAAAGTAGAGGAATAAGATTTTCTTGTACCCATTTTCCAGATGGGGAAATTCAAAGTTTATGTTATCTATATTTTACCACAATTATAAAAAATAAGGAAATAAGATTTTCTTGTACCCATGGGGAAATCAAATGCACAGCTCATTTTTTCTGAGTTAGGTGCAGCAGTTTTAGTGTGTGGGAAGGTAAAAAATCCAAAGAGGACTTTTACGCTCTGGGCTAATGCAGAGAAGTGCCATTGGTGTGTGTGTGATGTGATCCCAACACATAGACAAGTCCAAGGTACCTAAGAGCTAGGCAAATGGCACTGAATACCTCTTTTCTTGAGACCAGCTTGAAGCTGGGTGCTCCCCATGTGTAGAAAGTGGTATCATTCCATCCGCAAACTCATTTGGCCTTATTTGAGCAATTGTTTTTGGATTTACTTGATTGCCTTTCTAAGCACAGGGTTATACTCAACTGTGATAAATGAAAAAAGTCAAGTCCAGTAGCCCTGTAGTTTATGTAAGGGAATGGAAACCCACACTTCACAGCAACACTAGTCAATGAGAAGTTGTTGAGTGGGAGACAATCTGGGAGTTGAAAGTTCTGGAAGCAGATCATAGGTAGAGTGGTGGAGGAAATTAGAGATGTTTGACTTGGAAGGGAGAAGGCTCAGGCTTGTGCATAATATCAAGGAACATTTTGTGGACAAGGAGTACACTATTTTCTGATGTATTCTCTGTGTTTTGGGGAGAAAACAGTGAAATTTAGAAGGGAGAGAGAGTATGCTGTGAGGAGAGATGGGGTTGATATGTTTGCAATTTTGTCTCCCAAAAGAGAAGAGTTTTGAAATAAATAGACCTATCCGTCAATGGAAGGGACTATCTCAGAAATCAGTGATGGAGTGGCCATGGGGTATCAGAACTTTTAGAAGAAGAGTTTCTGGAAGCAATGAGAAAGAGGGCTGGGCCAGTTGCCCCTGGGTTTTTTTGGATTATGGACCTTTAAATCAATTGAGTGAAAGCTAGGAGCCAGTTTTCAGAAAAGTGACATCTTAGCAGATGAGCAGGTTCATGGACTCAGAAGCCATGGGCTGCAGGATGAAAACTCTCTGCTTCAGTGATTCTTGAGATGCTTCCCAATGCTGTAGTTATGTGAACAGATAAACCTAAAATTGCCACAGTTGAATATGAGCAGTTACATATGGTTCAGCCTACTTGTGTTTGTGAATACATATAGGTGTTAAACTAGGAAGTAACTCTAGCTAATGAACTTCTGCTAATGTATATAATCAGGAATGACCATTAACATTAGTTGGATGATCACTTATGTTTCTCTGTGAGGATAACTGCCAGTTTGCTCAAGAGCCTGTACCTAGAAAACCACTTATTAATAACACCTTTGAGGGCTTTCAAAGTAATTTTATATAATGTATCTTATTAGGGTAACATAACAACACAGTGAAATATACAGGACAGATACTGTCATTCCCATTTGACAGATGAAGAAACCAAGAATCACAGGGTTTAAGTGATTTGGAGTCCCAGCTAAAGTAAGTGCCAGACATACACAGGAAGTCTGTTCCAAGAGAGCCTTTGTAAGTCTAATTTGTTTTAAGTCCAAAAGAGTTAGCCTAGGTACCCAGCTAATGCAATCAGTGACATAGTACTGTTGGTATTTTACAGACTATAATAACAGCTAGTGGAGAGAAATAATACATAAAAAAACATAGGTGTGCATCCTTTAAGTTTGTAACTTTAAGGTTCATATGTAGGGGACTTACTGTAACTAAAATTCAGGTGTTTCTTCCTCTCTCCTTTCCTTTCTCCTGCTTCTCATTGTCCTTATTCTTTGCCTCCATGCTAACCACACATACTTGAGAAATAAAGTGTGTTTTTTGTTACTAAAATGTAGCAACAACCATACGTAAACCAGGCATTTCTCTTCCCACCAAAATATCAGCACCCTGTTTGAACCCTTCAGAAAATGTTTATTGAGCATCTAATATGTGTGGGATACTAGGGATACATGATCAAAATCAGATACAATGCCTCTCCTTACAGTACTTGTACCAAATAAGTCACTGCAATTTAGTGTTTCAGGAGGAGGGTGAAGGGGTACAAATCTGGAGGTAGAAAATCCAGGTAGGGGCTATTGTGGTTGTCCAGGTAAGAGGGGTTGGAGTCCAGACTATGATGGTGTCAGATGCAAAAGCCAAATATGACTGGGGGTCTGATTAACTGGAAGATAAGGGAAAAGGAGAGGGTACTACTTATTTTAGGTAAAGATGGATTCAGGATACTCCTGACCCAGTAATAATGTCTAGATCATCCTTTGTGGTGGTGGAGTTGGGGAATGGTTCTGACCCAGTGCCCTGTGACTTGTGTCTGCATTCTCAGAAGAGAAGAGATAATAAATGTGAACGAGAACTCAAAAAGCAGCTCTAAGTGAAGCTGCAGTACATTCATAGGGGTGCATGACAGTACAGTTTTGATAACTTCTTTCAAGGATTAGTCCATAAAGGGAAAGAGGTACCCACCTCCTTCCAAGGCAGCCACAGCTCTGGCACATCGTGGGTGGGGAGGAGGATTTAGGGCATCTCTGTGTGTGTCAGTTTCCTGAGCCTGCTATCACAAATTAGCACAAGCTGGGTGGCTTAAACAACAGAAATGTATTCTCTCACAGTTCTGAAGGCTAGAAGTCAGAAATCAAGATATTGGCAGGGATGGGTCAGGCACAGGGGTTCAAGCCTGTAATCCCAGCACTTAGGGAGGTTGAGGTGGGAGGATTGCTTGAGCTCAGGAGTTAGATTCCAGTTTGGACAACATAGTGAGACTTTTGTTTCTACAAAAAAAAATAGTTAACCAGGCATGGTGGCACACACTTGTTGTCCCAGATACTCAGAAGACGGAGGCAGAAGGATAGCCTGAGGTTGAAGCTGCAATGGGTTGTGATTGTGCCACTGCATTCCAGCCTGGGCAACAGAGTGAGACTTAAAACAAAAACAGAACCATTGGCAGGGTTGGTTTCTTCTGAGTACTATGAGGAAAAACCTGGTCAAGCCTCTCTCTTGAAGATGTTTCTCTTCTCTGTGTCTTCACATGGTCTTCACTCTGCGTATCTGTCTCCAAAGTTCTTTTTATTACAAGGATGCCAGTCATATTGAGTTAGAGCCCACCCTAATGACCTCCTTTTAATCTGATTACCTCGATAAATATCTCCAAATAAAATCACATTCTGAGGTACTGAGGATTAGGACTCCAACATATCTCTTATGAGAAGACACAGTTTAACCCATAACACACACACAACACACACACACACACACACACACACACACACACACACACACAGAGGAGGTTGAATATAGATGTTTCAGTGTGAGAAGAAAAAACATTCTAATTTTCTAGTTGATGATGGACAATTTATGTGCTACTTCCATTTTACACAATAAAAACAAAGACGACAAAAGTCTGCATTTTAAAAGCACACAATAATAAAAAGACAAATAACTCAATTAAAAAATGAACAAAGGTCCATACTAGATAGTCTTCCAAAGAAGATTATGAAAGGCCAACAGGCACATGGAAAGATGTTCAAAAAGACCTGTTCCCTATCAGGGAAATGCAGAGCAAGACCACAGTGAGGTATCATTTCATTCTTACTAGGATGACTGTAATAAAAATTTAGTAACAAGTGTTGAAGGGAAGGTGGAGGAACTGGAAGCTCAAATGTTGTGGGTGGAATTGTCAAATGTGGCAGCCACACTGGAAAACCATTTGACAATTCCTCAACAAGATAAGCATAAACCTATGACCCAGCAGTTTTACTCCTGGTCATACACCCAAAACATGGGTCCACACAAAATGTTTATAGCAGGGTTATTTATCATAGCCAAAAAGTGGGCACAATCTAAAGTCCATCAACTGATGAGTAGATAAGCGAAATATGGTATATCCATATATTGGAACCTTAGATGATCATAAAAAGAAATGAAGTACTGATGTGTGCTACAGCATGGATGAGCCTTGAAAACATTATGCCAAGAAAAAGATTCCAGACACAAAGGATCACATGTCGTATGATTCCATTTACATGAAAGGTCAAGAATAGGCAAATCTATGGAGACAGAAGATAGATTCAAGATTGTCTAGGGCTAGGGATGGAGCTGTGAGTTGGGGGTTATGACTAAGGAGTATGTGATTTATTTGGGGGGTGATGAAAATATTCTAAAATTGCTTGTGGTGATGGTAGCAAAAATTTATGAATATTTTAAGACCATTGGTTTGTACACTTTAAATGGGTAAATTGCATGGTATATGAATTACAATAAATAAAGCTGTTAAAAAATATGGAAGAAAACAGAATGCTAATTCACTTAGAATGCATATCAAATGGAGTATTTTGTCCTAACAATTTATTTGAAAGTTTAAAATGAATATATCAAGATGGGCAGTAGAGAGATGTTGACAGTGCATTCCAGGCTTCAGTAATAGAAATAAATTGCAAACTACTCAAAATATTACATCCATAGGTTGGGTCTCACTAGAAAACAAAACAAAACAAAAAACAAAAGAAAGTAAAAAACAGAAAGAAAAAGACAAAATCTTATAGCATGTTTCATGTGTTCCTCTGTCCCAGGTAATGACCTTGACTTCCAACAGCACCCTGAAAATTTCCTTCTAGATGAACTGCTGCTATTAAACAGTTTTCATATTGTTCAAACATGAACTGATCCTCATGACAGTTCTTCTCCTGACACACCCATTTCAGTGAAAGCTGCCATCGTCCTCTAGGCTTCCTGTTTGAAGCTTCATGGCCCTCACTGACTTGGCAGCCATGAATGTGTCATTACCAAATGTTTTGGACTTTGCCTCAGTAATGTCCTTCTGCCCTGTCTCTTTCTCAACCAACTCCCTCTTTGAACTGAGAATTAAAGGGAGCGGAATTATTATTATTATTATTATTATTATTATTAAGCAGAATTATTGAGTCTTTGGTGAACCTGCTATCTTCTACTATGTCAACCTTCCTAACACGTGTACCTAGTGAAGAGTTAGAGTTACCTGCCCCTTTTTAGTAGTTAAGAAAAGTGAAGCTCAAAGGTTAAGGAACTTGACCAGTGTAACAAAACCAGTAAATGGAGGAACTGGATTTTAATGCCAGTTTTGTCTGGTCCCTGAGCTCAGACTCTTTTCATTCTGACTACCAAGTGACTTGCTCCCTTGTGTGGCTCTGAGCGTCTCATTACCTGCTCAAGAGCCTTCACTGACAACTATCACCTTGTCATGAATTTCCTTTTACCAGCATGAGATGTTTGATGTCTGGTGACTGTTCCTGGGAGGACCACCTGGAGGATTCTTTAGGGATATTGATGAAGTCATCTTCTCCCCAGTATCACTTTAATTTCAAACTGTAGTGTAAAGACTATTGTCATCATGTTTTAGAAATCCAAAAATGGGGGTGGGATGAATACATCAGAGGGTCTCACAACCCTAAGGAATCACTGATTTTTTTTTTTTACATTCCCTTACATACCTTGTTCAGAGGGGAACATAATGTTTAAATAGTTTTAATCAGAGCCTAGACATATTTGAGAATTCTGCTTTCTTCACTTAAAACTATACCACAGACATTTTTTCATGTTGCTACATAGCTTTCAAAACTATGATTATGCATCATATTCCATTGAGTTGCTATACCATAATTTCTTAGCCAACCCCGATTGTTTGGCATTTAAGTTTGCTGTGAATTTTTTTAAATGATTATATAAAAATGCATGACCAATCTTTTGGCATGAGAAATACATACTCTGAAGACATTAATTTCCTTCCCCTTAAGTGGATTAAAAAGTCTTTCTTTGTGGTTGAGCTTAGGCAAAATTGTGACAGAGTTTGTCTTGGACACACACTTTTCTTTATCTTTTTTTCTGTCTCTGCCCCCCTTTCTCTTAGCACATTCTGTTCCACCTTGGTGCCTGCCTCCTTCCCCTACCACCTAACCAGACTTCTCTTTCCTACTTTTGCTTCCCCAGAGCCTGAACCTGAGTAAGATATTAGATACTCCATCTATTTCCTTTCTGGAGTCTTATAGGATTTCTGAAAATGACTATGTGGTGACCTAGCAACACGCATCACCAAAAGTGCACATTTGCTCTCTTAGCTGTAACTCTTCCAGGTTCTGAGGATATGGTGGTGAACCCAATAGACAAAATATGCAAATAGTTAAATAGACAATGTGTCTTATAGTAGTAGGTGCTAAAAAGAAAAATAAAGCAAGGAAGTGGATAAAGTTTGCTCTTTCATCTTTCAGTTGGAGTAGTCCAGAAAGGCCTTCAGAGATGGTGACGTGCAAAAAACTTAGATGAAGGAGGAATTCCTATGGAGATGCGGAGAAAGTGCTTTCTAGGCAAGGGGGCTGCTAGTATGTTCCGTGATGCATTTGAGGAACTGCAAAGAAGCAAATGTGAAGGCAGGGAGAGAAGAAGAGGGAGCTCGTCGGTGGCCGATCACCTGGGAGCTTGTGATCATGCTATGAACGCTTGTTATTCATCTCAGCCATTGGATAGTTTTGGGTAGAGCATCCATCACATACAAAGATCTGTTTTATTGTGGTTGGAGGTGGACTGTATAGGAGCAAGGGTGGCAGCAGAGAGACCCATTAGGAGGCAAGAGACAATGGTAGCCTAGACTGGGTGACTGCGGGAAAGGTGGAAGGATTTTGGCATATTTTGAAAGTAAAATTGACAGGTCTTGCTGACAGATTGGGTGTGAGGGTAAGCAAAAAGGGAGTATGTTAAGAGTTTTGACCTGAGACACTAGGAGGATGGGGTTGCCAGCAAGTGACATGGGGAAGATGGCAGGTGGAACAGGTTTGGTGGAGGATGCCAGGAGTTGTCTTGGGCATGTCTTATGTAAAAAGATGTCAAGTCCACATAGGATGTTGAGTGTGGAGTTCAGGGAAGGCATCTGGGCTGCAGATATAGTTAGAGCTGGGATCACAGCCTTGGGCACCAGAGAGGCCAGCCTCATCTCACAACACATATCCCCTTCCTCAGTGGACCCCAACCACACTGAAATAGCAGGTCCTTGCAGATGCCAAGTCCTTCTCAGTCACAGTGCCCTTGCACATGCTGTCTCTTCTGCCTAGACCATTCCTGCCTAGACCATTCCTGCTTTTCCGTAGTTTCCCAATCGAAATTTGCCCTGAACTTTTCCTTCATAGCATTCAAGTTTATATTCTTTTGTATGATGTTTAGTTTAATTTTAAAAACTTTAAAATCCACATGCTCCTCCAGAGTCTAAATTCTGAAATGCCAGGGATAAAACATATTTTGTTCATTACCATTTTCCCAGAATGCAGTTCTGGCACATCATAGACACTTCTTCAATATTTGCGGAATAAATGGATGAGTGTTATTCATGTGTTACTTTATATACCATGTGGTGTTCCTTTAGCTTGTAATCATACAATTCCTAGAGTAATTATACCTACTGATTTTCTTATTTTCTTAAGATGTAGACAAATCGAGTACTTAATGGCTCCACATGGCTTTGTGAACAAACACGTTTTTATTAAGTAGCATTTGAGGAAGGACGGGGTTGTGACTGAAGATTGAAGGATGCTTGACTGAAACTTTGAAAAGAAAAGGCATGGAAGGCTTATATCAAAATTCTCCTACTTCCTGCTTCTGGGTCAGTCACTCTGCTGCATTTCTGTTGTCAACTTTATCTAACATCGCCTGAGATCATAGTGACCTTTGACAAGACCTATTACCACTTGCCAAGTTTATCAGGGTGGGAGGGGCTGAGGAGGTTGGGGTTGAGGGGAGTTGAGGGGACTGAGAGTGAGGGAGTGGAGGAGAGTTAGGGGGTGTTGGGGCTGGGAATGGGAGCTGTCAGAGTGCAGGGAAGGGGTGGGGGCCTCGTGTGGGATGAGGGGATCTGGCTGACTGATGACCTCTTTTATTGTCTCCAGATTTGATTTACCAAGAACGGTCTGTTAGCTCGCAGAAGAGCTTTAGGTCTCTGTCTTTGGCAATGTAGGGCTGTATGGAAAACAGGATTAATTTAGGGAATGATCTCTTTTCTGTCTTTAAAAAAAGCTAGAATGAGCTTTCAGAGGTGCCTGTGCTTCTGGGAACACGTACACTGGCTCTATGAATACATATTTGTGTGTTACACTCGTCTGTAGAGAGCTTAATTGTTGATTGGTTGATGTATAAATATATGCCAGTTGGAGAATTCATGAAGAAGACCCACCTTTATAGGTAGCATTGTTGTGGGCAGTTTCCACTCAATGAATGCGTGTTCAGCACTTACAGAGCTAGTCAAGGAGCTAGACATTGAGCAGCGAACAAGAGAGAAGGTCCCTGCTCTTGTGGAATTTATGAAGTCAACTGAGTCTCAGTCTCTTCATCTGTAAAATGGAAATAATAATAATACCTACCTCACAGCCTTTTCAAGAGGAGTAAATGGCCATGAATGTGAAAACATCAGTTGAATTTTAAAATGCTATATATGTTTATGAGTGACTATTAGGATTGATGTAGCAAATACAGCTATCATTCCCTTTGAGTATAAATCCTGATTGATTCTTTTCTAGTTCTGAATATCCTCTATCCCTCCACAACCTAAAAATTTTACCTTTATAATTTAAGGGGCTAAGTTTTCTTTTGCCATAATCCCAACAAAATGTCAAGTATGTTGTTTGTTTTGTAAACAATTGGATTAGTGACCAATGACCCCCATCCCCCAAACAACAAGTTCATTGTCTTAGAGTTTCTGTGGGTCAGGAATCTGGGTGTGGCTTAGTTGGGTCCTCTGTGGAGTCTCTCATCAAATGGTAATCAAGATGTCTGCCAGGGCTGTAGACCTTTCAGGTCTCAAGGGGCAAAAGAGCTACTTCCAAACTCACATGACTGTTGTTGGTCTCAGTTGATCTACAACCAACCTTGCTTGTACAACTGTTGGCAGGCTTAAGGTCCTTGCCAGCTGTTGGTCTGAAACATTAGTTCCTTACCACTGGGGGCTCTTCATAGGGGAGCTCACAACATGGCTGCTGGGGTTCCCAGGCAAGAACTCCAGGGAGGAGAAAGTAAGAGATGGAAGTTTGTCTTTTTTGGGCAATCAAACCTCAGAAAGACATTTCATCACATTTGCCACATTCTATTCATTAGAAACCACACTAGGTCTAGCCTGCACTCATGAGGAGGAGATTGACACATGTGATACCAGAATATGTGATCATTAGGGGACATCGTAAAGATTTCTGGCCACAGCAGTGCTTGTAAACAATAGTATGAGTTAATATTTTATCTATGGCAAGGATAATGTTATACTATTTAAATTAAAGAAATAAGGGACATAAGTACTATTGTTCCTATAAGACAAAATAGGACAAACAAAGTGGGTGTTAGCATCCTCTAGATTTTGAGTTGTAACCAGTAAAATGTCCTGATTCATTCTTTTGCTTCTGGCACTGGCTTTTGCTTGGACACTTACAACCTCTCTGTTTAGCAGGAAAGCATTTGAAATGTACCTTTCAATACTGGAAGTAAACAAAGGTCAGTCTTTCCAAAGCAAGAGTGGCAAAATTAAAAGTATGTTAGTTTTAAATTGCGAGTTCACAGATAGATATATCATTCATTCACTTAATTAATTTGACTCACACCTGAAAACAAATCTCTTCCAATCACTGGAAGATTAACAGGAAGAACACTCAAGGTACCAAGGAGTCCTAGTGCTATGAGAACAAGCTTGCCGTAGTTGAGAAAAAGGAAAAAGGTTAGTGGGGCCAGAGTATAGTGGGCAAGGATCAAATGCTACAAGATAACATTGGAGGCCTGAGCAAACACTGGGCTGGGGGCCTGGGTCATGAGACATGTGGTGTGCCAGGTTAGATGGGTTTTTTGGTTGTTTTTTGAGTTGGAGTCTTACTCTGTTGCCCAGGCTGGAGTACAATGGCACTCTCATGGCCACTGCACTCAACTTGCTGGGCTCAGGTGATCCTTCACCTCAGCCTTCCAAGTAGCTGGAATTACAGGCATGTGCCATCATGCCTAGCTAATTTTTTGATTTATTGTAGAGATGAGGTCTCACCAAGTTGCCCAGGCTGGTCTCAAACCCATGGGCTCAGGCAATGCTCTTATCTCAGCCTCCTAAAGTGCTGAGATTATAGGCATGAGCCACCGTGCCCGGCCTGGGTTAGGGTGTTTAGATTTAAATCTAAATGCATTGGAAAGCCATTGTAGGACTTGGGGTGGCTGCAAACAGCTACAACTTTTTTTTGTGGTTGTGGTTGCATGAGCTATATTGCATCAAGCTATTTGTTCGTTTGTTTGTTTTTGGATTTGGGGTCTCACTCTGTCGCCTAGGCTGGAGTGCTGTGGCATGATCACAGCTCACCATAGCTTCATTCTCCTGAGCTCAAGCCATCCTTCTACTTCAGCCTCTCAAGTAGCTGGGACTACAGACACATGCCATCATGCCTGTCTAATCTTTTTGATTATTTTTGTAGAGAAGAGGTCTCACTGTGTTGCCTACACTGGGGCATCAAGCTGTTTTTGAAAGAGATTCTGACATCTATTGACCAAAAGCCACATTTGGGCAAGAAAAAAAAAAAGCACTGAAACTTTATAATAGGATGTTATAATTATGCAGAGTGTCTTACATGGAGTTGGAGAGTTGTGTATCTTAACCAGTCAACAGCAAAGGCAACATGGTAGATGCATCTGGAATGAGGTCCTCGTATCATAGGGATTCCTAGTATTGCATTAGTTTCATGTGACAGACTTACAAGAAATTCATTCAGGAAAACACCCAGTGTAGGAGTCTTTTGGCATGTTTTCTGCATGCTTTTTCAAACAAGCAGCAATCATTTTTCAGTCGCGTCGTTAACGGCTGTTGCCTATATGAAGCCCTGTGGCTCCTTTGCAAGCCAGCCAGCACGCAGTGGTCATCTGGGAATTTAAAACGAGAGCGCACCATTTAAAATCAGTGGTCTTGATAACTTCTCTTTCCTCCAAATTTCCCCTAAAGCTGACCATGTGAGAATAATACCCTGTATCTATTTTTCCTGAAAGAGTAACTGGGGAAAGGAAAGTTCTCAAGTCTTAACCCTAGAAATCAACCAATCCTCGCCCTAAAATCGACTTGCTTGTTGTGTTCTTTACTCAGTCAAGAAAGGGATTTTAACTGACTGGAACAAAAAAAGTGATAACTATGTCTCAGGTTCAGGGATTCTTTCACTTTCTTCCATTAAAATTGTAAAGATAAATTTATTGTGATCTGATTTTAGACACTCGTTGTAGAAAATACAGAAAAATATAAAGAAGAAAATTCTATCCAAAGATAATCACTGTTGATAACTTCACGTATCTCCTTCATATGATCTATGGCTTTTTTTTTTTTTTTTTTGAGTTGAAGTCTCACTCTGTTGCCCAGGCTAGAGTGCAATGGCACGCTCACGGCCACCACAGCCTCGATTTGCTGGGCTTAGGCTTTCCTTCTGCTTCAGCCTTCCAAGTAGCTGGAACTACAGGTGCACGCCACCATGCCCAGCTAATTTTTGTGATTTATTTTAGAGATGAAGTCTCACCAAATTGCCTGGGTTGGTCTCGAACCCGTGGGCTCAGGCAATCCCCTCACCTTGGCCTCTCAAAGTGCTGGAATAACAGGCTGAGCCACTGCTCCTGGCCAATCTATGTCTTATCCATCCATATCACCTAACTATATTTCATAGGGTGCTGGCAGTTCTATGTTTGAATTTTTTTCTACTTAGCATTATTTTGCAAACACTTCCCCAAGGACATGATTTATTTTTTGAAAATATGATTTTAATAGCTGCATAATTTTTTATTTGTTTTAATTTACTTAAACCATTTTTGCTTGTTGCTAGATACATAGTCTATTTTGAATATTTTTCCGGTAATAAGTAATATTGTGACTGCACATAACTGTTTGTGACTCTTATTTATCCAACAAGAGTTATTGGAGGACTTATTCCAACAAGTAGATTTTGATACATTTTGCTAAATTGCTTCTAAAACACCTTGTACTGATTGCTACATGAACAGCAAGGTTTTGCAACAGTGCCTGTTGTAGCTGACCTCCAGCTAAGAGGATTGGACATTGTAGTTAAAAAAGAAAGATTTGCCAATGTACTTGGTTAAAAATTATTTTAATTTACTTTTATGTGATTAAAACGGGGTATTGACATTATTTCCATTTATTTGCTGGCAACTTGTGAATTGTGTGTTCATGTGTGTCATTGTGAGAAATGAACTCACCTGTCCAAAATCAAAGGATGGACACAGAGACATGGAGTGAAGTAGAGGCGAGACTTTAATGACAGTCTTGCAAGATCAGGTGTCTGGTGGGCAGGCACACTAAAGCAGGAAGAATCAGCATTTTTATCCCTAAAATGCACATCCCTTTCCTAGTTTCTCATTGGAGGAATACTTGCAAGAGTTACACGCTTTGCTGTAGAATGCCTACATGCTATGTGTTGATTGGTTTTATAGAATAATTTCATTTGCATGTCCTACTTGCCGGTTGGCTTACAGGATTACTATTCTGACTGGATTCTGCCAAAAGTTTAAACATATAGCCCGCCAAAGTAAAAAGCTCGCGCAAAGGAAACACAAAGAAGCAGGAAGTGAATCAACAAAAGAGAAGCACAAAGCCTTTAGACACCATCTTGAGAGCCCACGATAAGCTAGGCTCCAATCTGAAAATAAATCGCCATTCTTATTTCTCACATCTATGAATTTGACCATTTTTTTCTCAGAGTATTAATATTTTACTTACGGAAATTTCCTTTTTTATTTTTAAAAAATTATTTTCTAAATTTGGGGTCTCACTATGTTGTCCAGGCTGGATTCGAACCCCTAGGGTTAAACAACCCTCCTGCTTCAGCCTCCTGAGTAGATGGGATTACAAGCACGCACCGCCATACTTGGCAGAAATTTGCATTTTTTAAATATGGGAAGGATATGCACTCTTTATTTCCAAAATTTAGAAGCACAAATATAGCCATATACTTATCGTGTAAAAAGGGCTTTAAAAATTTCTGTGGTTCTCAATTCCTGATAAAGTGATTTATGAATCTGTGAATATGTAAACACAGTTTACTTGCAGAAAATGCCACTTCAGCTCACTGTAGCTTCAGTTGTATTCATCTTCTTTATATATTTCCTGTCTGTTTCTGTCTTCCTTCTACTGTAATAAAAATTTTAAAAGATCCAGGCTTCTACTTATCTTACTGTACTCAACAACACTCTTAGGCGGCAGCCTGCCAAGAACACCACAGTCTGAAAAGAATCATCTATGAGAACTAAAGAGGGTCAGCAGCCCCAGTTGAGAGGAATAGTTGACAAGAGAAAAAGGACAACTTCTTGCTTATGCCATTTAAAGAACGGCCTCCCTGATGCCAGCTCAGAAAGAGTAGGCTTAGTTAGCGAGGCCTTGGGTCAGGAATTCCAGGTATCTGACATTGCACTCTCTACTTCTGTCTGTGGCTAGAGGCAACTCGGTTCATCTCCATTCCATCTCCACTGTCTCATTTTATAATGGAGATAATAATACCTCAAGGGGATGCACTAATTAATTATTGTTAGTGACTCTGAAAATATAATTGCTAATTATTATTACTGTTAGATCATTAATTTCTTCATTCCTTTTATACAATTTTAATCGAATGCCGAAATTCAACACCCAGATCCAGTTATATTTACAGACTTTTCTGAACTTATCATCTTCACAGCTTCTTTATAATGTTTGTTTTACCCCATTCTAAGTGAATTCCTTAGAATACAGAAATTTGGCAGCTTTTTGAAAGTATTTAGAAATTTGGGTTTCCAAGAGGGAATGCCAAAAAGATTATAAAATTATTATATTCTATAGATCATTGTAATTCAATAATAAAATAGCTAAATATTTGAGACCGTTGATTTTTAAATCACATTAACTTATTTTTCCTTCAATATGACTCATATAATTTGGGGTAGTTAGTTTACTGGTAAATAATTATACTCAGTTTACTTAGATCCTCAGCAGGAAAGTTGTATGGATATACATAATTTAACAAATGGCATGTCCTGAATGGTGCCCCTGACTTTTATTGTACAGTTTGAAGTTTGAAACTGGGTGTTAATTTATTAAGAATCTTATTGTCAATTCTACAAATTTATAGGATTATTGTAACTGGGTTGACAATAGTTTAAAACATATATTTTTAGCACTGGTGATTTTTCTTGAATGATGTTGTTTAATTTAGTGTTTGAATGTCTTATTTTTCAAATTAGATCATATGCACCTTAAGTGTAGGGACCATGTGTCGTAATTCTTCTAAAAGCAGAGTGACTGAAAGAATGAATGTTGGAATTATCACCTAGGTCACCTGGCTTTTTCACCCTGACTCAACCTATCACTAGCAGTGAGTTTTGGACACTTAGGTAACTGCATGCCACCTAAGTTTCCCAATCTATAAACAGGAAAATGATACCTTCTCTAATTTACAAGGCTGTTGTGAAGCTCAAATGAAAAGAACTCCCTAGGTGGGGGTGGGTAGTTAAAAGCTTTGTGTGGGCTAGTAAAAATTCAGTGTCATTTTGCAAGTTTGTTTTATTTCCAGATGTATGATTGTCAGTGGAGGTGTGCATTTTGACCTTTTCCCTTCCATTCTGCCTGAAAGATTTTGCATACTGATAAGACCAGTTGTTATCTGGTGTTTCTAGTTCTAGTGACCTCTAGCGTCTCCTGGGCTGGTCTTAATATGAATGAGGGCCATATATCCAGTCTCTTAAATTTAAGTGTCGGCTGCAGCATCTTCAACAGAAGAAAAATCTCAAACATTAATTTTCTTTGCAAAAGGCAAGTTTTAGTGGTGGAGTCCAATTGTTTCTGAAACGATCTCATTTTTCTGAATGAGAAGTGCATATTTATTTTCAGGATAAGTAGGGGGCTTGTATAATTTTGTGTGACAGATGAACCCAATGCTCAGCTGTAAATTACATTTGGCTGCAAGAAGTTGCTTTGGTATGAAGCCATATTTCTGCCGTTTCTTGTTTGTTCTTCTTGGCTGAGCGCTGGAAGATTGGTGACTCTTGGATTTACCTAGAAAATGAAAAATATTCTTTATAAAAGCCAAAAAGGGGTGAGTAACATCATATATACATATTTATATAAAAGGTTTTGAAAATGTGACTTGGGTCTAAAATTTCTCTGTCCAGGAGACTGAAAGTGTCACAGAACATGTCAGAGTGTCTTGTGGCACTGCAGTTTATTTTCGAAGACCTTTTGGCAACACCATCAAGCCTTTTTCCTTTGTTTTATTTTAAAGTGGTCCATCACTGGTTTCATTAATATGTCACAAAGTAGGATTTTTTTTTGTTTCTGTGAGCCTTCAGTCTCATAAAAATTAAATGTGTGCATTCCTGTAACCTGATATACCCTCTCCAGTAAAAATCAATGCTTCTTGCCCTTGTAGCTCAAGCTGGAGAGGTCTTAGTAGCCTGTGTTTGTTGTTTGCATTTGTGCATATGGTCTATCCTCACCCATGTTTTCTGATGTTTCTTAAGCATGTCTGAGAACTCAGGCCCTGCTATAGTCTGTTGGCTTGTGTCTAGCCTCTATGTGTGTTTGCTAGAAAACAGCAGAGGATGGTTCCCCTCTTCTAATGTTAGCCTGTTGTGTGGACACGGAACGGGGCCTGTTTATTACTCATCTGTGTATTACTCCTTTGGTTGGATGGCAAGAACATCCAAAGAAGAAGAATTTTTGGAGGAGAGACAAAGTTTAAAACCATTTAGCTCCTTTTCAGACCTGAATTATACTATCTTAAATATGCCAAGTACAGAGATTCTGACACTTGTGATGGCAGATTATTTGCCTGTGATTAGGTACAAGTGTCATTTTTTCCCAACCAACTGGAGTGTCCATGTTTTTTTGTTGCTGTTGTTTTGTTTGTCTGTTTTTTGCTTGTATGTTTTTAGGAAATGATCAAATGTTGAATTTTAGAATTAGGTTCCAAAGCAGAGTAAAGACTCTGAGATTCTCTAAAGTTCTACTTGAACTAATTGTTGCTTCTGATAAATGGGACCAGCCCACACTTTCACAGCATTGGACTGTGAGATTTAAGGATGTGTTTGTTACCAAGATGTTGGGATCTAGGGGAACAGGTTGTATTTATTCTGCTACATAAAATTCCAAAAATGCAATTTGTACTGTGCTCTTGAAGCAACTCAAAGGTTGTGTTAGAGTCAGATGATGAACTATTGTACCCTCCCCAGGTTTAGAAGGAGAGTAAGCATCAGAAGGTCCTTGGTTTGGCATAATTTAGTCATGATTTTTTCTCCACTTTGGTTGCATCCCTCAGAGAACTCAGTTTTTACTCAGCATGTCCCACTTATCTGATAAGCAAAAAAGGACTCTCCAAACCCTGCAGTAACACAGATGAACACCTGTTAAGGGGCATAGTTAAGGACTTCATACTACTGTTCATACATATTAATCTACTGAAAATAGAACCACTGATTAGATTAAGGCCTAATACATGCCAGATATTGTATCAAATCTTATATTGTTTTATTTAGTAGATGTTGCTATCTCTATTCTGATGAGGGAACTCAAGTTCAGAGAAGCTGAATATTTTACCCAATTAAGTACTGGGTAGCTGATAAGTTGCAGAGCCAGGATTTACTCTCTACCATGGGTAACTGCACCTCCCTTCTTTGCACCACTAATCATACTTCTGGATGCATATTTCGATAAGCTTTCCAAGCTTGACCTTTCTTCACATGAAGCTATCTTTATGACAAAAACATCACTGAAATCTTAGTCTCACAGATCTTCCTTCTACCATCTTCTACCAATATACACATAAGGTTCAATCTGTTACCAAATATTTTAGAGTGCCTACGAGAACCTAGTTTTAGTGACATTGATTTCAAGAAGTACAATGAAAACACAGCTCATTTCACCTAACAACAGGAAACTTAAGGTGCAATTGGTACTACAGACTACATAAATGGAATTGTAACTGCTGTTATTCTTAATATTCATATCTTAACAACTGTATTAAAGATATAATCCTACTAACTATAAACACTGTTACATCATCCTATTTCTTAAATGATATCACTTAGGGAATTAACATTTTCACTCTTTTTTGTATTTTTTTTTTTAATTACAGTCTTAAGTCTGTGCTGGAACAGAAAAAAGAATAAAAGAATAGAGACATTTGCAAGATTAAAATCTGATAACTTTCAGGCTCAGGGTGAATTTACAAAACACTGGCCATTCATCCCCATGTGATATTTTCCAGTTATCCAAAAAGGCTTTTATTCAGGAACCATTTGCGGTCGGGATGTATTGTGATGCATCATTTATGTTGTGCCTTAAGTGTTTACTGAGTAGTGCATTCTAGAGACAAAGTCCAAGAATCCTGCTTAAAGACCTTACTACCTAGAGACACATTTACTGTTATGTAATAGAATTTCTTCCAAGAGAAGATACTGCTTAACTCATTCATTTCTTGAGAGCTGAAGTTTAGAGTTTCCTTTAACATGTGGATAATTTCAAGCATACTGACTTGTATTTTCACTTCCGGCAGACATTCACGATGAAGAGTGTGTTGTGCACTCTAAAAATGGGCAGGGTGTGAGATGGGAATGAGAGTAGGCTCTATCAGTGAGTTGTTGTCTAAGGGGGTGTGGGGGAAGGCCACTGAGGAGGGACCAAGATCACTGATTCCCAACTTTTCATCATAAAGGGCCTTTTTGTTTTTCCTTACTTTTATATTTGAAAGATTTTTCTATTTGATAAGCAGTACTTAATTCTTTTTTCTTTTTAAATTAAAGGCATTCATAATTGTCAATCAGAAATTGTGATAAATATGAGAAGTCTGATGTTACCATACTGAGTCAAAATAATTGCAGCCAGCGGTAAAGAAAGTTGACATTTTACTTGGCATGTGAGGCTTTGTGTGCGTGAGTGAATGACTAAATGTTTAAATATATGTTAACCTTTTGGAAACACTGAAAATCAAACTGATCTCTGTTATTACTTTTACAGACTTCCTAGGAATCCCGAGACCCCCAAGTGGGGAGCACCTGGATTTAGCAATCATCCCATATTCTCTCATACTTCTAACATTCTGTGATTTGGCAATGCTGATCACTTATAAGTGTACTCCCAACCGGGAGCTTTGAAATGCAGGTTCAAGATTTTGTGGGGTAGAGGAAGGGGAAAATAGAGATTCCCCTAAAACTTGGAGTGTGAGGTGAAGATTGAGGGTAGTTGTACTTTGTTCCACAATTTTCCTTGGTGAGTAGCCACAAATAGCAATGTCTATTCCGTCATCTTTGAACACAGACACATCTACTTGTGATTAAAAAAAAAAAAAACAACAAAACCCCAAACCAAACCAAAACTCAAAACAAAAACAGACAACTGCATGTGACGCTGTGTCTCTATGTCCCAAGTAGAATTCATAACATCCTCTCTGGCCTAGGCTCTCCCCCACAGGCAGTAATGAGCTGGAAAACCAAAGCTAACTCTGTCAACTTTCTGTTGGGGTTCAATTGCTCAACTGTTGGGCTAAAATCTAACCTTCTTGGCTTGAGGATCAAAGTTTTTCATTATATGACCCTAATCTACACCTGATTCTTGCCCATATATACTTTATGAACCTGTAATACTGAATTTTTCATCATAATTGCAAACTACCAGACTTTTGTAAACTCTTGCCTTTGCTAACTGGAGTGTTCTCTCTGTACAATCTTTGTTGGATAAGTTTGTATAATATCCAGTTAAGATAATAGCAACTTAGTATGTACCAGGCATTTGCTTCATCCTTATAATGAGGTGGTTGTCATTGTTAGACCTAGTTTGCAGAGGAAGAACCTGGCACAGAGAGGTTAAATAGATTTCCCAAGATCACATAGTCAAGAAATGATGGAACCAGGATTTGAACTTGTGTAGCCTATCACTTAAGACCTATATTCCTAAACTTTATGCCACATTGCCTAGCCCCCAAGATGGCACCTTCAAAGGGGAAGCCCTTCCCAAGTCCCTCAAACGGAGTTAGCTCTTCAGTTCTTAGGATTCTTAAAGTGTTTTCTAAAGTATTGTTGTAATAAAATTTATCAAGCTGCATTATTATTTCTCTTTCTGTGCCTGTGTGATGTGTGAGTATCATAGAGCTTTGTATGCCTAGGGCCTAGCAAAATGCCTGCCACCTGATAAATGCTTTGTAGATTTGTCTTGAATGAGTGAATGAATGAATGAATGAATGAGCAAACACAGAAGCACTTGTCTGTACTTAGATGGGTAGGGATCATCTTTCCTTCTATAACATGCTTCTGGGAGTATCATTTGAAGAACACTTCCTTCCAGTAGACTTTACCTGTCTCAGGGGTGCAGAACATTCCAGCAAGAAAACTTAGAGCTCTTCGTTGTCATCTCCACCTGACAGTAAATCATTGCCAAATCTTGCAAAGATGCCCATGAATTCTGCTGAGTAGCCATGTAGCCCTCCAGTCCGACAACGTTGATTTATTTAAGTATAGGTTTGGGGCTCTGTGAGAGCTTACCATCTGCTTAAGTTGCGTTTACTTTGAGTACCAGTCAGCGTTTTCCTGACGAGTTATACAAAAATGGTAGTTCAACTTAATTTTTAAGCGAGGCCTGTTTAAGAATAATTTGTTAATTGCTAGTTGGTTGATTCCCTTTCCTTAAATTAAGGGCTTTGGTTAATATCACATGCTTATTGCCAGCTTGCTGGAAGCCACTGCAGTGGTGCCACAGTTGCGTGATACACTGCAGCCTTATTCTCCTATGCCAGCTCCTGTTCTGGTTTTTACATTCATCTTTAGCTGATTTTACAAGGCTGAAAGTAACTCGATGGTTTACTAATGTTAGGACTGCAAGTTGGGAGCTTAATTTAATAGCCACTTATAAAACCATTTAGGCAGAAATTGGTTATGAGATCTTTAGCATGATGAGGTACACAGAGCTATTTGATGAAGGCTGATTCTTCCAAATACAGGAAAATTGGAGTTTGCCCTTTTTGAGTTGAACTCCACTGCACGCAAGCTCCATCAGCTGCACACAAGACAGGATTCGAACCTCGCCATGAAGTGGTTTGAAGTCCAGTTTTTTGTTTGTTTTGGGAAGAAAGAAAATATTTGGCAGCCTAGTATGGGGGAGATTGAGGAGACTGGCCACAGCCATCAGAAGAGGGCACACTGAGATTGGGTGCATTGAGATATATAATGGCTTTTGTAAATGTTTTGGTTTCAATCAAATCCCAAATGTATTTTATCAATGTATTTTTCCTCTTAATTTTTAGACCCTTGTGTATTTGTAGGGAAATTTAGTTCATATGGTTTTGATTCATTTATACTTAACTCATCAAATTGTTGTTTTCTAAGAGTTATTTGATGTCCAAGAAGACCTTGGAGCTTGATTTAAATGCCTTCCAATGTGCTTTACCTCTTCTTTTTAAAAACAGAAAGCCATCTACTCTTGGCAAAACCTAAATGCACACACACTAAAAGTTTGCATTTGGTTGGAAACTCCAAGACCATAAGGCTGTTGGGATGGGCCAAATGCATTCTCCAGCTCCTGGAAACATGTGATCCCTGTTACTCAGATTCACAGAGAGATCTTTACCATTTGGTAATCTCTGGTGACTGTTCACATGAAAAGAAACTCTACAAAATAAAATGTCTGCCATTTGCTAGATAGTTGATCCCGGGAAAGCCACTCAACCTTCCTTAGCTGCTGTTACCCATCTGTAAAGTTGGGCTAATGTTTATTTTGCCTACCTCCCAGAATTATTGAGAGGATTAAAAGAGCTAATATAAAAGTACTTTGGAAAATACAAAAAGCATAACCTCTCTTTTCTTGATGTTACTGCTCTTTGAATAAAATAATAGTCTTTAGTGCTTGTTTGTTATGTGCCAGGCACGATGTTAGACATTTTACAAGTTAGTACCTTGCTTAATCCTTATAGTACCAGGTAAAGGGTAGATACTTTCAATTTCCACATTTTGGAAGATAAAACTCCTCTGTGTAGTTTGCCCAAGGTCTTAGAGTTTGCCATGGAAGAGCTGGAATATAAATCAAGCCTTTTATCATTTCTAAAAAAATTTTAATTTTCCCCGTTTTAGTTGGTACAATATTTGTACATACTTGTAGAGTACAGAGTGATATTCTGATACATGTATACAATGTATAATGATCAAATCAGGGTCATTAACATATCTAACACATTAAACATTTATCATTTCTCAGTATTATGAACATTCAAAATTCTTTCTTCTAGCTTTTGAAAATATACAATAAATTATAGTTAGCCATACTCACTTTACAGTACTGCAGAACACCAGGAGTCATTCCTCTTATCTAGCTGTAATTCCTGTCTCACTGTAACTTACCTCTTTAATACCGACAGTTCTAATCTGTACTTCCATGAGCTCATTTTTTTTAGTTCCCACATATGAGTGATAGCATGCAGTATTTATCTTTCTCTACCTGACTTATTCTGTTTAGTATAATGTCCTCCAGGCTCATCTATGTTGCCTCAAGTGACAGAATTTCATTCTTTTTTATGGCTGAATAGTATTCCATTGTGTATATATATCATATTTTCTTTTGCTATTCATCTGTTGGTTGATTCCACATCTTAGCTATTGCGAATAGTGCTTCAGTAAACATGGGAGTGCAGGTATTCCTTTTATAATCTTATTTCCTTTCCTTTGGATAAATACTCAGTAGTGGGATTGCTGGATCATATGATAGTTTTGTTTTTAGTGTTTTGAGAAAACTTCATATTGTTTTCTGTAATGGCTGTACTAATTTAGATTCCCATTAACAGTGCATGAGAGTTCTCTTTTCCCCGCATCCTCACCAGCATGTTTTTTTTTGTTTGTTTTTTCTGTCTTTTTGATAATAGTCATTCTGACTGGGGTGAGATGATATCTCATTGTGGTTTTGATTCGCATTTTCTTTTATTGGTATTAACTACGAAGTTGTATAGTATATGCCTGAAATGATATTAATCACTATAATATTGTGATTCAATATCAGAGTTTATCTTATGTGGGTATCACACGTAATTGAATCTCTCTATACCCATTAAGAGCATTTAGTCACATTATCTATTACATTCTCTTTTTGAGTAATTGGAGTAAATGCATATATAAAAATATGGTGTTCAACTATCACAAAGCAAAAATCTGAATACCACATGCTCTTATTCTAAGTGGGCACTAAACATTGGGCACATGGATACAAGAATGGGAACAACAGACACTGGCACTGCTAAAGGAGGGAGGGAAAGACAGGTGTTAAAGGACACCAGACCACCCATTGGGTACCATCCCCATCACTGGGGGCTCATCAGAAGTCCAAACCGATATACTTATGTAGTATAAGTATATACTTACATACGCAATATTCTTATGTAGCAAATCCTCACATATACCCCATGATTCTAAAATTTAAAAATGCTACTCAAATGTACACATATTAAAAGATCACTTATTGCATGGGATAGTAATAGAAGCTAATTTTAATTGAATACCTAATTTGAGATATACTTTATTTCATTTAATCCTCACAACAGCTCTATAAAGTAAAACCTGTTATTGTCAAGAACTGTGAAGAGCTGAAATGGCACCCTTCTTACAGACTAATTAGCCTGCTGATGTCATGGATGCTGGCAGAAGATATGAGACTCCTGATTCAGAGACAACTTTTTTGTGTGTGATTTGTGGCCAGCAAACAGCATCAGCTTGATGTTCACATTGTTTCTCCTTGTCCTGAGGACCTGGGAGGATGATGTGAAGTGGCCCACATGGGTGCTGAGCAGGCAGTGGTTTTGCATTATGACTGAAGAACACTGAGCTTAGAAATCCCACTATCTTTTAATGTTGTGGTAAGCAGCCTCACCTGGCCTTTGCTCCAGAGGGAGACATTATCTTTATTATACTGGACAGTAAGCAAACCTGTCCTCTGCTCCAGAGGTACAGACTAAGTCTGTCCTCTAAGACTGTTTGCTATACAGACATATTTGACAGGATTCCAGAACAAAGGCTTTCAGTGCCTCTGCTTCTGATACATACATAATGGCGAGAGACCGTGGAGGATTATCTCCCAAAAGTTATCTCTGTTTCACAGACAAAGAAACTGGGCTTAGAGAGGTGAAGTTATTCATTCATTCATTCATTCATTCCAGAAATATTTATTGAGCACCTGTACTGTTAATATCATATAGCTAAAAAGTGAAGGGGAAGGCAATTAACACAGGCTCTGAGCCACTAACTTGTCCCCTTGCCCACTTAACCCCTCACCTCCTTGGCCATTATCTCATCTTGCCTCCCCACTTAATGGCCAATTGTATAAAACAGTAATTCATTTAAGATGATAATGACCCTCTGGAACCAGTGTGTCTTCTGCCATCAAGTTCTCCTTCCCCAGCTTGGCCCAGCCCTAGATGCCCAAATGCCACAGGGCATTTGCCTGAGATGTGGGTGTGGTGGGCAGATCCTGACAGCAGTCAGAATGGTGTGTTAATGTCATATTTAGTAGCAAATGGAAGAAAATGGTGCTAGGAGATTTGAAAGTTAGATTAAACAGGAATAATTTTACTGTGGAAAATTTAGTTTTATAACTTGGGAGTCATTCGGTGTCTACAAAATTCAGAAGACTTTTTCCCTGCTGTCCCTCCATTTGTTAATCAACACTGTTTCATGTGATACAAGCCGTTAAATCACTTTATGAAAGTTTTGATAGATTCCATGCTAGCTTATGGGAGTCCCCTTGCCATGTGCCTGAATCGGTCTGCCATAAAATATTAAATGATTGTGAAGTTGGAATCTGGGAAGAGAAAAAATAGTCTTGGCAACAAAAGACTAGGAGCATCTTTTCCAAACAAAGAGATTTCCTACACCCCACAGGCAGGAGCTCCCAGGCTGCAGATTCTCTCCTCTCTGAACACAGACACACCCGAGGCACCTAGTTTGCCAATTTTCCTGGTAAAATAATAAAGGTGGACATGGGATAAGGAAGAGAGTTGGTGGCTAGGATATCTAGCTTTGAACTGTGGAGAGGAAGCAAAGTGAAACTTAGTTGGTCAACCATTGCCCTGTTCAAACAAGTCACTGAAGGAGAAAGACTCTCCACTGGCATCTCTCCATCAGTGGGGAAGCTGCACCTTAAACAAAATAAAGCAGAGGATCCTGACTTGATGCTTCTATAGCCCTGCCACTGAGCTCATGGGTTAGCACAGCACGGTGCGGAATTCTCTCCTGCCAGCCTGCCCCCCTCAGCACCTGAAGCTATCAACTCTGTTTTCTCCACTCATCTCAACTCCCCTTGGTGCCAAAGAAAATCTAATAGTGAAGAGTTTGAAGCAAATACTTTTAGAGAGAACTCTTTCACCCCCAAACCACATCAGAGTGGAGGGGGTTGCGACTTCTATTTGTGTTGCCACAACTGTCAAGGGATTTTTTCATAATCTTAAATGATAACAAGAAAGAAATTTTCATACACATAGTCTCTTTGATAGAGCCAGCCTCTTCCAAAGCAGATGATTCTAGATGATCCGAGAACTATTTATCTTGCAAAACGATTTTTTCTTCAGATAAGTTCTAGGCCAGGTTGCAAGAAAAGGAAATTAAGTCAAGTACAGGAAGAACATAAGAATCCTCAGAACAGGGTTTTATTGAAGAGCAAAAGTGAACCTGGGAGCCAGGGTTCTCCTGATATACTTGAGAGGGTGAAAGAACAATTGCACTTTGCTCTGGATATCCAAGGCTTGCTCATGGCAGTAGCAAAACAACGTCAACAAACAAAACCAAACAAAAACCCAACAAACAACATGTCATGTGTTACTTTCCAAATTACTTGGTGCTGTCCCTTTTCTCTGGACAAAACCTTTGGAACAGCCAAGACATCTTTCCTTGAGTCAGCGACACAAGGTACTCACAAATGCATGCTGCTCCAAAGGAATCTTTGGGTGGACCATCTTCCCCTCCCGCTTTGTTCCCTGTGGTGGTTGTGCCCACAGTTTTCTTGTTGTTGTTTTTGGTTGGTCTGTTTGTTTTGGGTCCTCCCCCTCCACTCCCTACTCCCCAGCTCCGGGAAGCTGTACACAGACTGGAGCATTTGGAACTCACTTGGCAGGAGGATGTTGCTGCTGGCGGCTCCCACAATATGACACCAGTGAAAATATGAACCAAATGTTCCTCATATGCTGGAGTGTGAAGTCTTCATCACCCTTCTCTCTGAAGCAGAGAGTACAAAAGAACTAGACAGTTTTGGGTTTCTGTTCTGGCTCTGCCTTTTAATAGTTGGGTGACATCTCTGAACCTGATTCTTTATCTATAAAATAGCAATTGCCTGTGCGTTTGGGGTTAAGCAAAGTTATTTCTTTGGCTTACTACGTGTCAGATAGTATGTGCTGGAGTAGCTTATCTACTGAGCCCAGCATCCCAAAGGCCATTTCTTATTCCCATCTGAACCAGATAGTGGACTGACTGGCTGGAGTTGACTCTGTCCCTTGCTAGCTCTGTGACCTTGAACAAGTTACTAGCCTCGTACCTGGAAAGTGGAAATCATAGTACCACCCACCTCCTAGAGTTCTTGTGAGAACAAAATAAAGCACAGAACAAAAAAAAAAGTAGCATAGGGCTTGGAAGGCACTCCACAATGATTAGCAATTGTTATTACTGTATAAGACCAATGCGTGGTACACATCTGTTTTCTGAAATATGGTCGACAAGTGGTAGTTCTCTTGCCCATAATCCATCTTTGACTAGTCTTCCAATTCACATCTGACAGGTCATGGTGGTGTGTTCCACTGGGACTGGTCCCAAGAAATTAAGATAAGGCTTTCCAGAGGGTACTTAACTCCACAGTTTCCCCCTTTAAATATGTTTGTGCTTTTGGTTGCTTCAAACCTACAAAGGGAGAGATTTGGACCAACTCATTCTATGTCTTAGGGCATTGGTCTGTGAATGTAGCCATTGATTTCAACTGAGCTCGCCTCAATGATCCTCAGCCATGCTGGGGTGGAGAAGGCAAGCCTAGGCAATGTTCACTCAGCAAGTCGCCTGAACATGGGTCCTACACAAGCACCTGCTAGAGAAGAGTGAATGGTGTTTGTATGTTTGATAGGGGATACAGAGTGGCAGGCACAGTTGGAAGACCAAGATAAACAGCATGATGACTCAAGGGTCTTTGATTTTACCTGGCATTTCCAAAACATGGCTTCTGGTTACATAATTGCCCCTCATTCTTAGCCCATCTTAGGGAAACCTCAGGCTTTCCCTTCTTCCTATTCACTCCTTCCTTTGACTTGGAGCAGATATTTATGAAGATTGGCATTTACTAAAGAAAGTGACAAGAAGCAGCAAGAAACCACTTTGGTGACTGGGTGTGGTGGCTCATGCCTATAATCCCAGCACTGTGGGAGGCCGAGGTGAGAGGATTGCTTGAGCCCATGGGGTCGAGACCAGCATTTGGTGAGATCTCATCTCTACAATTAAAAAAAAAATTAGCCAGGTGTGGTGGTGTGTGCCTGTAGTTCCAGTTGCTTGGAAGGCTGAGGCAGAAGGATCACCTGAGCCCAGCAGGTCGAGGCTGTAGTGGCCATGAGCATGCCACCGTACTCCAGCCTGAGCAACAGAGTGAGACTTCAACTTAAATAAAATAAAATAAAATTAAATTAAAAAATAAAAGAAGCCACTTTAGTGAGAGCACTTTTTTGGGAAGTGGATGTGTGGTTTTATTTCTTATTGCTTCCATCTTTTCCTAGATCTGTTTAATTTGGTTCAGTATCTCAGGGTATGTTTGGAGCTGACAAGATACCTAGGCTCTAGGTTCTCTGAGCGGTGCTTTTTTCTTCTGGGCCCAGGAACTTTTAGCATTAGTGATATGGGTTTGTCTGTTGGATTTTACCACTTTCTTCATGTGTTCTCTGAGGACTCTTCATATGTTGAAATGAATCTTTAATCTCCTAAATCCTTTAGGTGGCTTGGCTGGCCACCAACTATGACTTCCAGAACATGTATGACCTGGATCTTTGAGTCTCTGCAGGGGTTGATGGTGTCACAGGATGGGAAATTGATGAGCCAGCAAGGTTTTCGGGATTTAAACCCAGGAACATAGGCCCAGGGACTGGGTGGTGTTAGAGATGATTTACTCTAACTTTTTCATTTTCCAAACAAGAAAACTGAGGCCCAGAAGGGTCAAGTGACTTGCTTTTGGTCACATGGCTGGGAGTAGACTTGTGGTTGAGACACAGCCTTTGTTAGTTCTTCTTTGAGGTTCTTTCTGTTATTCTCTGCTTATATACCTAGTTGTGACTGAAGTAGAAATGAAACCCTGGCCTTTTAATCCATTCCTAAACATGACCAACAACACCCTTACCTTTTTTTAAAAATGGCCTTTTTCTTTTCTTCATTTTGACCACGTGTCTTCTCCTTCCCTTCACCTCTTCTGTGTAATATGAGTGGGGCCTCACCCAAAAAATGGAATTGGGGGGGCAGGCTCTTATAGTACAGGTTTTACCTGCTAGGTAAGTGTTCTAAGAACCTATCGACATCAGTGTACCAGTTAGCCTTGTTGTGAGAGGCTGTGAATTGTTTTTGGAGATTCTTTCAACGCATTTGCCTATTTCATTATGGGTGATTTATGAGTGCACCTGCCCACACCGCACTGAGTGTTCAGCATTTTTTGACCAAAATGGCATGACTCCTGTGCCTCACCCTTCCTATTCACCAGATCTTTCCCCAAGTGACTTTTTTGTTTCCCTGGATGAAAAAAGTCCTTAAAGGGAAACGTTTTGCTGATGTGGAACAGGTGGAACAGCAGAAGCACTAAAAGGCATCAAAATTGATGAGTTCAAAAACTGTTTTGAGCAGTGGAAGAATTGTCTCTGTAGGTATTTTGTGTCAAATGAAGGGTACTTTGAAGGTGACTGAGATTTAAACACATGAGAAAAAATACGCAATTTTTAGTAAACAAATTCCGGGAGTTTTTTGGTTCCTCCTCATGTGCACACAAAAGCAAAGTAAATCATATGCAAACAAACAAATTAAAAATCATCATCTCCCCTGACCACTCACCAGAGGTAATCTTTTCTAAATTTTTCTGCTTTTGTTTTTTTCTGGAAGTTACTTCTAAACTCTAGATAATATACTTAAGTCTATGTTTTTTTATTTATTACCTTTTTAAATATCTCTTAAGTCTCTGCATTGAAAAATGGAATGTCAGCTCAATTACCTTATTTCTTCTCTACCTATGTATTCTCTCAATGTTCCATGATTACTTTGACTTGTACACTTATTTCCCTTTGCGTCTCATCAACTTTCACACATATTGCTTGAGATGGCACGCTGAGCCATCTCTTAGGATCCTTTCCTTCACCTACTCCCTTCCGTATTCCACTGTTTGTCAGTTCTACAGTTATTTCCACCTTGCTCAGGTGATTTACTTTTACATTCTGTTTTCAAACACAACTATATCGTCTCTGCTTTTGGCTAACTTAAACAGGCAAAAACTAATAAATTGTATGTTTCTACCTTTTTTTTTGAGTTGAGTCTCACTCTGTTGCCCAGATTAGAGTGCAGTGGCACACTCACAGCCACCACAGCCTTGACCTGCTGGACTTAGGTGATCCTTCCACCTCAGCCTTCCAAGTAGCTGGAACTACAGCCGCACGCCACCATGCCTGGCTAATTTGTGTGACTTATTGTAGACACGAGGTTTTACCAAGTTGCCCAGGCTAGTCTCGAACCCCCAGACTCAGGCAATCCTCTCGCCTCAGCCTCCCAAAGTGCTGAGATTACACACTGAGCCACCGCACCCGGCCTGCATATGTATTATGACTATACAAATTTTGTTTGTTGCTTGGCCAAATAATGTGTTAGGATCCTTCTCTGGGGGACCTAATCTTATAGCTTAAGGACCTCTCAAAGAAGAATATTCTTAACATCAAAGTCAAATTGATTAACATTTTAAAAACTTCATTGGTTATTCAAAATCATTAGACCAAGGTTGATATATCTATTAGTTTCGCCTGAAAAGGCTCCTGTCAACCTTTCCTTTTTCTCCTACCTCCATCCCATCCTTTACTTCACAATGAAATAGAGTCAAATACCACTGACTTTTCTTTGATTTAGAAACTGTTGGAATATAAAGATCTAGTTTGTGAGATAAGCTTGGTCAATGATGAGATTGAATCTTTGGACTTCCTTTGGACCACTGAAATGAAATTGCATGTTCCCTACAATAACAAGAAAAGCTATTATTTTGGAGAGTCAATTGATATTGCTGATGAGTTTAATTTTCTTTGTCTTTATTTATTTATTTCTGGTCTTTTCTTCACAAAGGAGAATGTCAGTATAATAGATACTGTTTGTTTGATGGATCCTGTTGCGACTGATAATAAATATTCTAATGCTTTCTGTTGAACCAAGATAATGAAAAGCCCAAGGGTATTTATAATATGCCTAGATGGGTTTTAAATCAATTAGTGGGTATCTGAAGGCTTTACATAATATGTTACTAGAAACAGCTAGTAAAGGAAGAGCCTGGAAAATCTCAACAATTATCCCAGTTCGAAAGTGTGATACCTGCTGTTCTAAACTGTCATCCTGATACTTAATTTGTATATCATGTGAAATATTGAACTAGATAATCTACCAAGCTTGCAATTTTTCATGCTGAAGAAAAGATGCAATTAGGAAATGCCCAACATGGATTTAGAAAAGAGTAGTTGCAGCAACTCAAATGGTGGATGTTAAACCATCATTTTCCCTAGATAATGGGTTGCTGTGGGAGCTGATCCACTTGGCTAGATGCTCCCCCTGTTATAGCCTTGAACCCCCTTCTGTCTGTCTGTTTGTGAATCTCGAATGGGAGAAGAGAAACACAGGGTGGCAGGAGACAACCACTGGCTCTCTACATTCGTCTCAATTCTTGGCCAAATGTAGTAAATGGGATATAACATATATTCTCTGCAATTCATGTCTTTTTGGAAGAGTAATTTTCTCTCTGATATGATGGGTAGACATATTCTTATGGCATTATGAACCTGGGAGCAGAGGAATCCCTGCTGTGTGGCAAGTATCCACATTTGCAGGGAGAACCAAGGGAGAGCCAAGCTCTTTGTACCTTGAGTCAAGGTGATTTGGGGAAAAAAAAATGTTACTGATTTTTCTAATGTGCTTCACAAGTACCTTAGCCCTAACTGTGATCTGGAAACTTTTATAGGGGTCAGTGGTGTGTGTGTATGGCGTGTGAGTGGGGTGCATAAGGGGAGTAGAAGTATAATTATGATTCAGAAGGAGGGTTCCTGCTTGGCAGTCTTCCTCCTGGAGGAACCTCCCCTCTTAATTTCTGCATTCATCACAATAACTTGGTGGGAAAGTAGCTCTTCTGTATTGTGACTGGCATTTAACAATCCCCAGACCTAAAGTTAGTCCAGCTGTGGTAGTCTTTCTGTGGTTTGGGCATAAACAAGTAAGGCCCGGGCTGTTGTGCTCTTGTACGATGGGCCTGCATTGTAACTTTTCTGGGATGCCATTCTGTCCTTTTGCCAAAATGTGTGTGTGTGTGTGTGTGTGTGTGTGTGTGTGTGTGTGCAAGTATAAATATGTATGTACTATTTTTTTCCTGGAAAATTATTCTTGGGCAAAGATGACTTTTGGAGCTGTAGTTTACAAACAGTGCATTCTGAATCTGCCTAGAAGTTGTCTGTTTGGTGTAAGTGTGTGTGTATGTGTGTTTGTATGTGTGTGTGTATAAGTATAAATATATATGTACTATGTTTTTCCTGGAAAATTATTCTGAGTAAAGCTGATGTTTGGGGCTATTGCTTAAAAACAGTGCATTCTGAATCTGCCTAGAGTTTGCACAGTGTGTATGTATGTGTGTGTGTGTGTGTGTGTGTGTGTGTGTGTGTGTGTTGGCACGTGTGTGCACACATGTGTGCAAGCACATGCACTGTGGATTCACAGTGGAGGTGGTGCAAGGGAGCTGAAGGTTGCGAGTGCACAGAAGTAGGACAGCCCTGCGGGAGCATCCCTGTGTGTGTGCAGCTCTCTGGAGAGCATCTTTAACCTGGTCTCTCCATCCTGGGTCCTGGAACTTGAATGTTAACATGGATTGGCTTTATGTGCAATTCAGTTGTCTTACTTTAGATGGCGGGTTCATAAGGATTCCTAAGCGCACAAACTTAAATAAGCTCCATAGGGTTTTCCAAACAGATTGTGTATTTTGAAGTACATACACATGGGACATATACATATTTACAGCAGTGCAAGTTGTATGATGGTGTCAACTGCTGCATGAATCTGGCGTTAACTGCCAGTTCCTCTTGGCAAGGGAAATAGGTTCGTGCCCTGACAGTCTGCTTTTCCTGCATTAACTGTGGGTCCACTTTTGTGCCACTCCAGCCCATCCTGGACTGCTGTTTTCTTTCTATCATGGCTGTTACTATTGCTACAGAATTGGAGAACTTTGCCTGAAGTTACTCAAAGTCATGTTTCGCCATCCCATGACTTTGTTATCATGAACTCCATTCATCAGGTTCAAATGAGCTTTCTTAATGACAAATATTTTATAAAATCATTACAACTTTGTAATGATGTTAAAGATAAAAAAACCTACCCAATTGCATACATTTGCAAAAAAGGTCTTGAATGTAATATAACAAAGAAATACAAAGAAATGTATTTTTAAAAAAAAACGATGAAGTCTCACTGTGTTGCCCAGGTTGGTCTCAAACTCTTGGGCTCAAGTGATTTTTCCCACCTTAGCTTCCCAAAGTGCTGGGGTTACTTTAGGCATGAGCCACAGGGCCCAGATGTGAAATGTAATTTAAATAAAGTGATATATATTTCTATTAGTCAGGGTCCTGCCAAGAAACAGCACAGTAAAAAGAATTCAACCAAAAAGACTTGAAGGATGGTGAGAACAAGGTTTAGGGAACCAATCAAAGATGTTATGGGACCCAGAACTAGGCAGCTGGAAGCTGCTACCACTCCTGGGCCTATAGGAGCAGGGGTCGGAATGGTGTTCCTAGAGGCCCATGAGAGATAGAGCTGGAAGGAGGGGAACAGGGAATGAATACCCCGCCTCTCCCTTCTCTCAACCTATGGTCTCTTGCCACTGCCTCTCATTGGCTGAACTCTAGAAGCCAGAGGGCAAAAAGCCTGGGGGACTCAGTCCACAGAAGTCCTCCTAGTACAGGAGCAGGGCAGAAAAAGGCAAAGAATGGGTCAAGGTGGGACAGGGCAAACCGGAGCAGCCAGCAGGGTATTTCAGTATGCAAATGCAAGACCCGCCACACTGGAAGATTGAAGGAAGGGTCACACTATTGCACCTCTGTTGAGGATCACTCTGTGAATATGGGATTTTGGAGCTACGAATGTGCAGCCTGACATGGGCTGACATGCCAGCCTTGTGCTGGCAACTCTGATTTTCCCAAGTGGTGAATTACTCTCAGGAAAGTTCCAAATTAAACCAAATATAATCTTGTCTTAATTTTCAGGTTGCAGTTCTGAAAATTTCAGCGTATATTAAAATCAGGCAAAAATATATTTAGTTTATGCATATAAAATTAAATTAACTTCTCTTATAAATTTAAGAGTATATTTCCTCAACAAATGAATGACACTTGGGAGTTGGGTGAGTGGTGCAGGTGTCTGCTGAGCACGAGTGTCTTGCCTGTAATAAGGCAATTGACATACCCGACTCCCACCCACTAAATGCCCATGGTACCCCTCTAATCGTGCCAAAAATCAAAATGAAACACCCCAACAATTTCCCCAATGCCCTCCAGGCAAGGTCTGCCCTGCTATGACCTATGCTCTAGATATTTTTGGTATCATTTAATGTCGCCCATGAATTCCTAGGGGTGCAAGTTGCCTCCGGTGCAGTTGGGGCCAAAGAGAGGACATCTCTATAAATTAAAATGCCACCTTCTTTGCCTTGTTGGGGAGTGAGGGGTTTTATAAAACTTTTTTGCTGTCAGAGGATCTGGTCCATGCTAGTTGCTATCTGAAGAGACTCTCCTCCAATTCTTATTCCTGGGAAAGTGTTCTTATAGCCTCTCTTCTAAGTCTTGTCTAGCATGCCCTCCTGCGAAAGCTGTGGTATGTAGTTAAAATCACACAGCTATTCTTACTGGGCATCAGATTGACTTGAATGTGGAGACAGTAGGGCCAGCATCTGGCTCCCTACTGCTCTGCCATTCTACTGACATTCTTCAGTGCACTCTGCAAGAACATCTCTTTTCCAGTTTTCCTCCTTATCCTTGTTGGTCAACTTGCCCCTAGTGCCACCTCCAAGCATCTGTGGTTACTGCACCTTCCCCATTGCCTAATGGCCAGCTTATGTCATGTCAGGTCTACCTGTGGTTCTGCCCTTACCTTATTTCCATGATGCTTTTTGCTGTTGAATACAGGCATTGGAGTTAAGACCAGTCCTTGTTCCAGGGTCCCAAATCCAACCGGAGTGAATATTATTCCTATGGATGCTATTAAGCACATACAATTCCTTTCTAAAGGACTGAGATACCGATATGCAAATACCATTTTAAATTACAAATGAGCTGATAAGCCACTTGAACAGTATATTCATCACTTGGAAGAAAGATCTGGCCTATTCTAGTGTTGTGTGTTTAGACCTGGGGCTGGTGGGCCATGAAAGATGGTGTATACTGGTATTCACTTCCACATGAATACTGGAGTGATGAGCTTCTAGTGGCCTCAGCATACTTGTCCTTGAAGGGAGCATCCCCTATGATCATGCAGAATGGGATCAGAGCACCTCCCTAATGTGCATTAGACAATACCTCTACCGACTTCCATTCCAAACAGAAGTTTTAAACATAGCATTTGAGAAAAGAAGAAGCCACTGTGAAGCCTGTTTCAACCATCAGTTACATGTTTACTTTTGAGGCACTAATATCATTCACTTATCAGTAAGCATATGTCAGTTCCCAGACATTTTTTTTTTTCCAGAAAGCAGTATTTACTGAGAGGACAGAAAAGTTCCCAGAGCAGGAGGCGAACTCGAGACGGTTGCCCCCCCAGACACATTTTGAAATGCTCGCTATGTAGAAGCCTCATGGCTGAACTCCAGGAGCTGTGGCGATGGACAGACTGAGGAAGCTTACTACCCATTGGAAGAGTCAGGCAAACACAGCAGTTCATTACGGTTTGGGAGTGGAACCAGGGTGGCACGGGGCGGGAGTGTCAGACGTTTCCTCGTGGTGGTACTTGAATCAAGCCTGTAAGTAAAACAAGATTTAATAAAAACATAGAAGGAAGAAAGGGCAATTGCTGACTGGCATAACAATGCTGTTTATAAATTAAATGTTCCAAATGTGTGGTAGTCTCAGGTAGTGGCAAGAGATTCGTGATTGTATGTATGTCAGATTATGCGTCCCTGAGCCTGACAAGGTCTGAAAGTCAAAGCTGTACAACAGAGCACTCACTGAGGAGTGAAGACTACGTTCTGGGGCTTTGATGCTTCCTGCAGGTATTGGAGGAGGGGTGAAACACAATCACTGGATTTTAGGAGGATTGCCCTGGAGGCAGTGGAAAGGAGGGATTATAGAGGTAAGAAAGCAGGAAGGAGACTGTCAACGTGCTACTCTCATGTCTGTGGCCAAGAGAATTTGGACAAAAGGCCTGTATGTGCTTTTGTCAGTAAATACGCAAGAGGAACTGAATGCATGTTACTCATTGATAAAGATGGAGAATGGACTGATGCCTTTACTTTTCTTCTTCTTATATAAGGAGTGTTACTGACCTGATCAAGTTTCAGCCTTTTCTGTCTCACCGAGGCCCAGCCACAGAGGGGACCATCACATTTTCTCTGTGCTCTCACTGGTATTGGGGAAGGTACTGTGATACAATCTGCTAGAGCAGGATCATAAATGGACTTTCGATCATTCCTCAGCAGGCTGCTGACTTAATTTTCCTAAGCAATAGCTAGAGTTTACATCCTCATCTCGAGAGAAAAAAAAATGTTCCCTCTGAAGCATGTACTAAAGAGAAAGGCTGAGAGGATTGATTCCCCCCCCCAATCCATAAATATTTACATAAGTGCAAGTTACAAATCTGTGGCTTTGAGATTATCGAATTTCATTGCTTTTACACTCGCAGCATATAAATTTCCAGCAGGCATTTGCTGGTTGTGAATGTTCAGTCTTTGGAGAATTGTCTCTTAGTTTGTTTCCCTTGCTCTCAGAAAACAAACATCTCCTGTGCTGTTTTGGATGCTCTTGCTCGTGGTTATGGATCGGTCACTGGAAGCCACGGATGGTGGTCATTGGTGGAGGGGGCTTCGTGGTGATGGATTGCCTGCTAATGGGCGCAGCACTCTCCTAGCCAAGAGGCTGCTTTTAAAGACCCCTTTGATAACACAATAATTCTCTCCAGAAGGAGCCTTAGATGGTGTTGTAGTTCCAAAGTCTTTGTGGAATTCTTAGATAAATGAAAACACCTCTTTAAAGATCATGTCCCTTTAGCCTCAGAGCAGGTAAGCAGGTCTTTCTTAAAGATGAGTGTTGTATGTGCCATTTTGCATGTAGACAGGCCTCCCCTATTTTAGTCTTGCTCTCTCCTTACAGAACAGGGCCTGGGCACTCCCCTTTCTACAGTCAGAACAAGAGTAAAGCTTTTTACTCTTGTAAAGCTGAGTAAGGCTTCCCCTATTGTATTAGTCTATTTTTCTGCTGCTATACCAGAATATCACAGACTGAGTAATTTATAAAGAAAAAGGTTTATTTGGCTCATGGTTCTGAAGGCTGGGAATCTCCAGAATGGTGACGGTATCTGACAAGGGCCTTCTTGCTGTGCCATAACATAGCAGAAGGCCTCACATGGCAAGGAAGTAAAGAAAGGGTAAGAGAGCCCGTGACAGAGAGAATGTGGGGGCCAAACTTATCCTTTTTTTTTTTTGAGTTGGAGTCTCTGTCACCCAGACTGGAGTGCAGTGGCATGCTCCTGGCCACCACAGCCTCGACCCGCTGGGTTCCAGCAATCCTTCTGCCTCAGCCTTCTGAGTAGTGGTAATTACAGGCATGCGCTACCACACGCAGGTGATTTTTCTTTTTATTTATTGTAGAAATGAGGTCTTGCCAAGTTGCCTGGGCGGGTCTCGAACCCGCAAGCTCAGGCAATTCACTCACTTCGGCCTCCTAAAGTGCTGGGATTACAGGCTGAGCCACCAAGCCCAGCCCAAACTTATCCTTTTATCAGGAGCCCAACTCTGCAATAACTAACCTACTCTTGTGATAATAAAATTAAACAGAATTAAAGTCCTCACGATCTAATAAACTCTTAGTGTAGCCTCAATAGTGATTGAATTTTAAGATGAGTTTTGGAGAAGGCATTCAAACCAAAGCACCTAAGATTATGAATTTTGCCATCACTAGATTTCAAACTGGCTTGTTAACCTCAAGATCTAAGTCTTTATATACTGAAAAGCAAATTGCTTAAATAAGCAGAGGGACAAGGTCTTTCCCTGGGTTCTTCATGTGGTAGGCAGTTGATATACATTTGTGGGTTTGGGGAGTAGCTGCCCTGAAAGCAGTTTTGATCTGTCTTCTGGCAAACTAATTTTCATATTTGTTTTTAAATTTGACAAGGTACTATGCAAAAGATAAATCAAATGAATTAAAACTTTCTGACAGTGGACAACGCCAAGGATTGGATTTTGTGTTGATGTGCTTCAATATATTAGACACATGCAGAAAAGTTTATGTTTGTAGAAGATTAGCTTTCAGACAAGGAAGCAAAGGGGCCATTTCTGTTTTATCCTGGAAGTAACCTAGGTATGACTTGGTCACTTGCAAAGGTGAAACTTGGAGTAGGTAGGCTTAAAACTGGTTTGTCTCTGCCTTAGAGTAGAATCTACCGAGAGAAGTTTTAGCTTGGCGCCTATGGCAGTAGATGGTTGGAGTCCTTCAAGAGATTTGCAATGGGAACCCAACATGAGAAGCTTAGTTTTCCAACATGTAGGCCGACCAAGACACAGGATTGACAGTAGCTGTCCCCTCAGATTTCTTGCTGGACAGGACTTCATGAAGACCTAGAAAGAGAACATAGAAGAGCACAATAAGACCATAGTGGCCCTAAGAGGAAGCTGTGTTACTAGTCAGATGACCAGAACAGAGACTCAGAAATAGGACCCAAGACAGAACCCCAGAGCAGAAACTAACAGTTGAAGAGACGCTTCATTTTTGGTGGAGGAAGGCCTGAGATAATGTCTTATTTATTTTGTATCTTCCAATGTCTAGCAAGATACCTGAGGATGTATTACTCATTTAGTAAATATTTGTAGGATAAATTAATTGATAGTGAGATGATGAGAAAATATAGACTGACTTGGATTTGGTGACTTCCTTGAGATTCCAAATGTGGCTTGGTACATCTTTTAACAAAAATGGGCAGAGTTGGGGCCTAGTTTTATGGACTGTAACGTGTATGACATGGGTGGTGCTTTGAACATGTCAAAGAGCAATTAAAACTTACGTAAAATTGACTTTTAAGTTTACAGGGACACACAAAAAATAGAACTTTCACTATGTAAAGTTGGATTAAAACTTACATAAATTGAAACTTACGTAAAGTTGTATTTAGGTTTACAGGGGCATTTTTAAAAGGCCTTTCACTGCTATTGATGTTGCGTAATTCCCAATATAGGCAGGTAGTAAAGGACTAAGTAAGGACTGAAGTTACCGTAGAGGACGTGTAATCTGGTGAAAACCATGGGCTGTGGTTTCAGGTGGACCTGGGTTTCAATCCCCACTCCATCAAACACCAACTGTGTGATCATGGTCAATGACTTCACCTCTTTGAGCCCAATTTAGTCACCAGTGAAGTATAGATGCGACTGCATTCTTGGAAGGGGTGTCATGGGAGTTAAATTAACCCACCTAAATGAAAACCTATGTGGTGCTTGAGACATAGTGGGCCTCGGGAATGGTATTTTCTATAGAAAGTCCTGAAAGAAATGCGAAGGAGAGAGAGGCAAAGGCATTTTAGTACCATGCTGTGGGTGTGACGACCCTGGTGGGCCTGACCTTTATTGCTCCCAAGTGATGTGATTTTTGCTGATGTAATGGGCTGGGTCGATGTCGTGCAGATCTGATGACAGGACACCCACACCCTGTCGTTCTCCCTGCCAAGACGGACGGACTGTCGCCCTTGGAGCCTTCACTCCGCTCTCCACACCCCTCCATATGAACGCCGCAGTGGAACTGAGCTTTATTTGTATCCTCTGGAAAAAAATCAACAAGAACCTTGTGGCGGTTACGTTCTTGTGGCGGGGGGGGGACAGCTGTCTTCAGAGCTGGCATTCAGCCACCTCTGCACAGCCCACCCCTCTCAGCCTTTGTCCAGTTATCCAGTTTGATCAATTGGAACTTGAGCTTGCATGTTGACCATCTCTGCTTCTGGGTTGGAAGACCAGGGAAGCAGTAAAAATAAGAAGTCAAGAAGAGTGTCCCTTTTTTCTTTTGCAAAGACCCCTTAGAAAAGTAAGGTGATTTGTCGGATTAGAGTCATGTGACATTGGTGTTTCGTCATTAGGTCACAGAACGACAGGGCCCATGGGGAGATTTGAGGTTCTAGAATCTTGTCGTCATGGGTTGCGTCATGGGTTGCATTTCCTCTTCTTTTTTTTTTTTTTGAGTTGGAGTCTCACTCTGTCGCCCAGACTGGAGTGCAGTGGCCGCTCCCGGCCACCACAGTCTCGACCTGCTGGGCTCTGGCGATCCTTCCACCTCAGCCTTCCGAGTAACTGGAACTACAGGCGTGCGCTACCACACCCGGCTCATTTTTTATTTATTGTGGAGATGAGATCTTGCCAAGTTGCCCAGGCGGGTCTTGAACCCGCGGGATCAGGCAATCCACTCACCTCAGCCTCCCAAAGGTGCAGGATTACAGGCTGAGCCACCGAGCCTGTCTGCATTTCCTCTTCTACACTCCCGCCTCTGCCCTTCCTTCCATCCTTTTTCCTTCAACCCAAGGCAGGGGGTGGGCATGGATGCACATTTATGGTTGGGCTGACATGTCTTCTGAAAACATGAGTAGTCTGTGTGCATATGGAAAGGTAGGAGCACATGGTGGGAGCACAGAGTCCGACATCGGTTTGTGCTGACCTCGCCCTTGACCAGTTCAGGGACACTGCCCTTGTGGGGTCCTGCTTCCTGCTGTCATTACTTAATATTTACTGATTGTTTAGTATGTTCTTGGTACTGAGCACATGCTTCATATATATTATCTTGTTATTATACTCACTGCAATCTTACGAAGAATGTATCATCATCTCTGCTCTCTAGATGAAGAAAATGAGGCTCAGGAAAGTAGATGAATGACATAAAGTGACATGAGCTTCGAAGCTAATGATTTTCCTACAGCTGCAGGTCCTGTCCTGCTATTGCATCTTCTATTGCTGTTACACTGACCTCACTATCAGCTGACTACAACCGTTCCACTACAGTCACGGGACACACAAAGACTTTTGATCATTCTATCAAATAATTTGGCCTACTTTACGAAATTGCTTTGCAGAAGAAGAATTTTGAAAAAGAATTACTTATTTTACAAATGTAAGGGAATCAGATTAATATCATTACATTTATAAAAAGGAAATGAAAGTTTGCAGGGAGAACAGAGATAGAAATAAGAAAGAGTAAAAGAAATGTACCTATAAATCTTTATGTGCTTGCCATAGCTACTTGCTTTATATGTGCCAGTTTGTTTAAACTTCATAACAACTCCATGAGGTCCATGCTAGTGCTATTATTTCCCCTAACTTACAGACGAGGAAACTGATGCACAAAGAAGCAGAGAACATGCACTTGATCACATACCTGGCAAGCAGCTGAACTAGAACTGAAGCCCAGAAGTCTGACTCTGGAGCCTTCAGGTTTAATTCTGATGATACAATGTTTGGCCTTCCAAGCACTTTTAGGGGGTAAGGACAAGGGACTAGGGAAAGCTGCAAGAGGCTCTCCTAAGTCATTTTTCAGGGGTCTCCATCATGAATATGGTGACAACTAAGATGATTTCTAAAAAATATAAGAATTGGCCATACATAAGGCAGGGTGGCTAAGGCAGTTATCATCAGTAGGGTTACTATGAGAGTTAAAGGAAAGCTGTTTTGCACAGTAAGTGCTTCATAAAGATCAGCTATGAGTTGTTCAAGCAATGCAGTTGAAGATGATGGTGGTTTGATTTGAGATAGTTTAAGAGAAGTAGAATTGAGAGGATTTGACCATTAGTCAGTTGTGGAAGGGAAAAGAGGGGAGAAAGAAGGAGGTGAGAGGGAGAGGAGTGGTAGAAAAGGAGAAGAAAACAATGAAAGGAGTAGAGGAAAGGGTATCAAATAAATGTAGGTCTGGTAGGCATGGTGCCACGCCCCTGTAGTCTTAACTACTCTAGAGGCTGAGGCAGGAGGCTCATTCAAGCCTGGGAGTTTGAGGCTGCGGTGAGCTGTGATGGCATCACTGTACTTCAGTCTGGGTAACAGAGAGAGACGCTGTCTCTAAAACAAACTAAAAATTTTTTAAAAATATGTAGATACTATAAAAACACTAAGTGTTGGCAAAAGTATGATCACTGGAGAAAGTGTATGAAAGAAAGACAAACAGACAAATAAGGAAAACCCAGGGTCTGATGGGAGAAAAATTCACAGACTTATTCCACAACTGTCCATAGAGGACCTATTAGACCCCCTCCAACAAGACAAGATTTTCTGCTTCCTAAATTTTTGGTGGGTATTTGTTCTAACATTTGTGCTTGTTAAATGTTTATACTCTGAGTTTAGTGCAGAAAACAGGTGATATTTATTTTCCTGCATAAAAACCTGTTAGTAGTCATAATTTTCCATTAATTCATCATGACTAGAGTCTAGAAATTTGGATGTGTTTTTTTAGTAATGAAATATATATATTTGATGTGAACTAATGGCTGACTTGCATGAGGCCATACCTCTAGGATTTTCTGTGACAGCTCCAATTTCATGTCATAGTAACACTTTCCCAGCAGGTGATTTATAAAATGACTTATTGAATGTGATTGAATGTGTAGACATTTTTCTTTAAATCAATTAAAAAGCAGGAAACTCTCGTGTAAGAATATGTCCTGATTTTGTTTCAGAAGATATGTAGACTCATTGCCATTTTTCAAATAGGAAAACTAAGGTAAACTATAGAGAACCCACATGTATGTCTAATATATATATGATATATATGAGAAGAGACCTTCCCCCCAACCAGAATTATCTTTTGGAGGGCAGGCCCCTTGTAGTACACACTTCCCCCGCTAGGTAAGTGTTCTAGGAACCTATCGGCATCAGTGTACCAACCAGCATTGTTGTGAGAGGCTGCGTTCAGCTTTGTGAAAATTTTTTGGAGATTCTTTCAACATGTCTGCCCATTTAATGATGGGTAATTTATGAGCACACCTGCCCACATTATGCTGAATGTTCAACAGTTTTTGACCAAAAAACGGCATGACCCCCAAGCCCCACCCTCCCTATTCACTTGATCTCACCCCAAGTGTCATTTTTTGTTTCCCTGGATGAAAAAGTCCTCAAATATTTTGCCAGTGTGGGAGAGGTGAAACAAAAAATGGCTACAGAGCTAAAAGGCATCAAACTTGACAAGTTCAAAAACTTGAGCAGTGGAAAAAGTGGATTGATAGGTGTATTGCATCAAACAGAGAGTACTTTGAAGGTGACTGAAGTTTAAGCATGTAAGAATAAATACACGATTTTAAAGAAATAAATTCTGTTTTGGAGGGTTCCCCCCTTCTGTATATATTAGATCTATATATAAAATATGCAGGCCGACTTTATTGAGATGCAATTCACATATCATAAAATCCCCTCTTTTAAAGTACACATCAAGCCGGGCTCGGTGGCTCAGCCTGTAATCCTGCGCCTTTGGGAGGCTGAGGTGAGTGGATTGCCTGAGCCCGCGGGTTCAAGACCCGCCTGGGCAGCGAGACCTCATCTCTACAATAAATAAAAAAATCAGCCGGGCGTGGCAGCGCATGCCTGTAATTCCGGCTACTAGAAAGGCTGAGGCGGAAGGATCGCCGGAGTCCAGCAGGTTGAGGCTGCGGTGGCCGGGAGCGGTCACTGCACTCCAGTCTGGGCGACAGAGTGAGACTCCAACTCAAAAAAAAATAAAATAAATAAAGTACACATCAGGGTATTTTAGCACTGTATAATTACAAAATTGTGCAACTATCACTACTCTCTGATTTTAGAACGTTTTCATCACCCACAAAAAGAAACCTTGTACCAATTAGCAGTCGCTCCAACTCACCATAGCCCCCAACAACCATTAATCTACTGTATATGTGGGTTTGCCTATTCTGAACATTTCATGTAAATGAGATCACATGATATGTGACCTTTTGTGTTTGTGTTCTTTCATTGAGCATCATTTTTTTCAAGGCCCATCCACATTGTGGCATGTATCAGTACTTCATTCCTTTTTGTAGTTGAATAATATATCACATTTTGTTTATCCATTCATTGGTTGTTGGGCATTTGGGTTGTTTCCACATTCTGGCTATTACAAATGCTGCCATGACCGTTCAGGAACAACTTTACAAGTTTTTGTGTAGACATATGTTTTCATTTCTCTTGGGTGTATACTAAGGAGTTGAATTGCTGGGTCATATGCCAACTCTTTGTTTAACATTTTGAAGAACTGCAAAACTGTTTTCCAAAGTGGATGCCCAATTTTACAATCCCCCTAGCAATACACGAGGGTTCTAATTTCTCTACATCATCACCAACACTTGCCATGGTTCATTTTGATTTTGATCACTCTAGTGTGTGTGGCGATATCTCACTGTGCTTTTTATTTTCTTTTCCATAATGACTAATGATGTTGAATATTTTTTCATGTACTTATTGACCACTTGTATATTTTCTTTAGAGAAATGTCTATTCAGATCATTTGTTCTCTTTTTTAATTAGGTTAATAGTCATTTTATTTTTGAGTTGTAAGAGTTTTAAAAAATGTGTTCTGGATGCTAGAACCTCTCAGATACATGATTTGCAAATATTTTATCCCATTCTGGGGAGCATCTTTTTACCTTTTTACCTTGACAGTGTCTTTTGAAGCACACAAAAAATTAATTTTGATTAAGTCCTATTTATCTATTTTTTTCTTTTGCTGCTGGTACTCTTGGCTTCATATCTAAGGATTTTTTTTTCCTATATCTAAAGTGACAAAGATTTACATCTATGATTTACGAAGAGTTTATAGTTTTAACTCTTACATTTAGTTCTTTGGTCAATTTTGATTTAATTTTTTTATATGGTGTGAAATAGGAGTCTTGCTTTATTCTTTTACATGTGCATATCCAGTTGTCCCAGCACCATTTGTTGAAAGGAAACTTTTTTTCTCCATTGAACTGTCTTGGCATCCTTCTTGAAAATTAATTAACGATAAATGTAAGAATTTATTTCTGGACTCTCAACTGTAGTCCATTTGATCTATATTGATCTACATGTCTATCCTTATGCCAATACGCAATGCTTTGATTATTGTGATTTTATAAAACATTTTGACAGCAGAATGTATGAATCTTCCAACTTTATTCTTTTTCTTTTCAAGATTGTTTTGACTATTTGGGTCCTTGAATTTCTGCATTCATTTTAAGATCAGCTTACCAATTTCTACAAAAAAAGAAGCCGAGATTTTGGTTAGGATTGTGTGAACTCTGTAGATCAACCTGGAGAGTATTCTATCTAACAATAGTAATTCTTCCAATTCATCAAAGTCTTTCCATGTATTTAGGTATATTTTAATTTTTAAATGATGTTTTGGTGTTTTTAGTCCACAAGTTATGCTTTCTTGCTAAGTTTATTGTTATTAGTTTTATTATTTTGATGCTTACTGTAAATAAAATTTTCTTAATTTCATTTTCTGATTGTTCATTGCTAGCTTATGGAAACAAAATTGAGTGTTGTATGTTAACCTATATCCTACAAGATTGCTGAACACATTTATTAGTCTTAATAGTTTTTTAAAAATTGATGTGTTCCTTGGTACCTTCAATATACAAGATTGCATCAATTATATAATCTGTGAATAGAGACAGTTTTTTAAAAAAATAAAGATAGTTTTATTTGATCCTTTCTAATCTGGATAGCGTTTATTTCTTTTTCTTGCCTAATTGTTGTGGCTAGATCCTTCAGTGAAATCGAAGTAGTGAGAGCTAATATTTTTCTCTTGTTCCTGATCCTAGGAGTAAGACATTTAGTCTTTCACCATTGTATATGATATTAGCTGTGTGTATATATATATATATATATATATATTATATATATATATATATATATATAGTAGACTGCGTTCATAAGATAGAGGAAATTCCCTTCTATTCCAAGTTTTTTGAATGTTTCATTATGAAAGATGTTGGGATTTTGTCAGTGGTTTTTCTGTGTTTATGAAGATGATAATGTGGTTTTTATACTTTATTAATTTTGTATATTATATTGACTGGTTTTCGGATGCTAAACCAACCTTGTATTCTTGGGATAAATCCCACGTGGTCATAGTATATACTCTTTTTTCTTTTCTAAATTTTTTATTTTAATGATGTGGGGTACAATTCAGGGTTAGGTATAGAAATATTCATTATGTAGTTACCCTTGTTGATGAGGTGCGCCCCCTCCCCCAGTAGATTCCCATATATACTCCTTTTTATATGCTGCTAGATTTGGGTTGCTATTATTATTTTGTGGAAGATTCTTGCATCTATTTTCCTAAGAAATATTAATATGTATTTCTTTTTCTTGTGATGTCCATGTTTGGTTTGGGGACAAGGGAATAATGACCTCATAGAATATGTTGGAAATTGTTTTTCCTCTTTATTTTTTGGAAGGGCTTGTGAACTACTGGTGCTAATTTTTCTTTAAATGTTTGGTAGCATTAGTAGTGAAGCCATCTGCCGAACTTCCCTTTGTGGGAAGCTGTGTGTGTGTGTGTGTGTGTGTGTGTGTGTGTGTGTGTGTGTGTGTGTATTTATTACTGATTCAGTCTCTTGTTTTAGGCTTAGTCAGATTTTCTGTTTTTTCTTGAGTCATTTTTGATAGTTTGGGTCTTTCTAGCAATTTTTTCTTTTCATCTGAATTGTCTAACTTGTTTTTCTACAGTTGTTTGTGCCCTGTCTACTTTTGTTTCAAGTTCTTCTCTTCTTCCTCCTTTTTCTTCTGAGATGAGGTTTCACTATGCTGCCTATGCTGGTCTTGAACTCCTGGGCTCAAGCAATCCTTCCATATCTTGGCCTCTCAAAGTGCTAGGATTACAAGTGTGAGCCATCGTGTGCAGCCATGTCTGTTAAACTTTTTGAAAATGTAACTATGGTCTCTTATAAGACACAGCCATGCAGTTTTGGAGTATGGGTCTTGTGATTATAATGACCATTACAGAGTGCTAACTATGTGCTGGATATTTTGCTAAATACTTGACACAAGTAGTATGTATTTCAACAACCCTTTGAGGTAGGTTCTATGTTATTCTAGAAAGAGAAGCACATATACTCTTAAGCACATATAATGCAATTGGCATGTAGTGGGGCTGGTAATTGTACTCAGATAGCCTGGACATAATCAGAGTAGAATCCACTGGTAGGTGTATGTAGTCCCATCTTTTCCAAGCCTTATTTCAGGAGAAAAGAAAATCTGAGGTGCCTCTTTACACAGAGAACCATTGGTCCTGAGGATAGGATGCTAAGGGCAAAAATGTCAGGACTCTTGCAGCTTCAGGCCAGCTTAAGGGACCATGAGACTACGGTAGGTACTGCAGTGGTAGAGAGTAAGGTATTTTGAATTTCCCACATTATTTCCTAGAGGCTGCCGCAAGTTTAGAGGGAGGGTGTGTGCTAGGTGCTTGGATGGTGATGCAGTGCAGAGCAGTTTCTAGCTTGTCCCAGGGCGGCAGTCCTAGAAAGGTACTTGATGCAGCTTCTCTAGCCTCCGAGGCAAGAGGACAGCCTGAGCCCTTTCTTTGTAAACTGTCCACAGGACCCAGAGCCTTCTAGAGTGATATTCATGTATTTGTATCATAAATGTAATTTCAAGGTTCACAGGCACTTAGATTAATTCTACCAGGTGCAGAAAAATCCCACAGCACTAGAAAATGGGTTGTCCCACTCTGCTCTAAGAATAGCATAGCATTTGGGGGCTGAAGGCCTGAATTCAAGTCCTAGCTCTACTTTTACTGGTTGTGTGACCTCAGTCCTATTACTTTCTCTCTCTAAATCTCAGATTTGTCATCTGCAAAGTGAGGAAAAAAGTACAACCATCCCATAAATCATTCTAAGAACCAAATTAAATTAATGTATGGAAAATGGCTTTGTAAACTGTTAAACTCTACAAAGGTTCACTAATGGCTATTTTTTTCCCATATGGAAAAAGCCACTGAATGAATAATCTTTTGCATGAGTGTCCATTTATGTCAGCCTGCTGAGGTCATATGGTGTGGCTTTGAAGTATAGAAGGTGTGACTGTCAGGTTTTAAAAAGGAAGCAGAGAGACTATATTTCTCTTGCCTCTCTGCAATGTAGAAAGCGCAGCTGCAAAGGTAGTGATTTCACTGAATTTGCAGCACCTCGCTGGGACAGAAACAGTCAAAATAAGGACAACTGTGAAGCCAGACGCAGGTAAATTGAAGAAATGAAATAAAAACAGACCTGAAGGGCATAATAGCACCTTCATTTAGAAAAAGTGTTATTAACATAAGTAAGTACTTAAGTTTCTCTTGTGGTCTCTCTAGTAAATTACATCTAGTTATTACCTGATCACTTTTATCCTAAACATATGACTGCAGGGGAAAAAAAGCTCTCAAGTTTTAGCTTGATTGGAACTTTGTGAAAATTGGGAATGATAATGTTTCTTCAACATAATGTATCTCTCATCTGCTATAAGGAAATTTTCACTGATTGTTTTGGTAAAGTTTCAATCAATCTTGAAAGAAAAAAGTGTTTCAAGTGGTGGAAAGCCTGTAGGCGTCTGAGTTGGCAGATGTGTGTCTGGTTCCTGGCTGCCTCTTGCTAGCTGGGTCCTTGGGGATGTTGTTTACCTCAAATTTTCTCAACTATAAATGGGGGATAATAAAAGACTTTTCAATAGGGTTGTGGTGAGAACTAAGTAAACAGCAATAAATCTTAGTTGCCTTATTTTCCTTCTTTCTGATTTAGCTTTTCATATCACAAGATCAGCATTGCCAATCCGGAAACATTTCCAAAGAAGTCCTTCTATCTCATCTCTGAAATGCCCTGAATGGTCTAACTTTTCTCTGCTCAGGAGCATCTGGATTCTGAGAGCTATCCTACCGGTGGTCAAACATTTTTCTGGTCTGTTGACTCCTCTGTGGACGCTGAATCCCTCTGAGCCCCAACAGCCAGGCCTTGCAAATCTGGGCTGTGTTCCGGAAGATTTAGTGGTCACATAGTTCTAGGCATGAACATGATTACATATTTTCTAAGACATAGACCACTATATCAGTCAGGGTCCCCATGGGAACAGATGGTACGCTTGAGGGGTAATCTAAGAAAATTCATGAAGGGACAAGTTACAGAGTTGTGGGTAGGCTAACCAGGGACGAGCCACAACAGGGAAACTTTTCAAACCTCTGGGTCTGTAGGAACAGGGGGCCAAGGGAAGACCCCACCGGGGAGGGCAGTAGCTGTGGGTTAGGGGCTGCTCGTCTTGGGTGGAGACACATAGCCACTGCTACTCAGGGTCCAGCAGGCAGTGTAGGAAGCAGACACATGACTTCTCCACCTTCCACCCTCTTGAGGGAGTCCAGGGTTTCATTGGTAGAGGGCAGCCACCGAGGGCATAGAACAGGGGAAAGAGGAACAGAGAATGGATCTAGAAGGTCAGAAGGCCTGCCAGCAGAACCATCCTCTCGATGAGGGGGGTCATTAGGACTGGCCATGGCATTACAGAAACTTACCCCAGTCCCTAGAAATACAGGGAAAGAGCATTACACACAAACACAACCTGTCAGTCCATCCTTCTATTTTTTTTCTATCCTTTTACATGTCTAGAAAAGAGAACATATACTACTTCACAGTTTTAGCTTCAAGAAGTCCTTTCTACAGTTTGCTATGCATTCGAGGGCGCCACTCTGGCAATACACATGTCAGATAGAGCACCCATTCCCAAGACCCTGCTGAGGATTTACGAAAACGGGCTATTTCTCCTGGTGATGGTTGTAATTCTTTGTTTTACTTGTGTAGCTAGAATGAAGAGTAGCTCTTGAGGGTGACATGAGGTGTACAGAAGGCACCCCTGATCACATCAGCCTACCCATGTGTTAGAATTTCCCACATTGCTCGGAAGGATAGGGTGGGGATCCCACTCCAAATCCCATGCTCTCCACCACTCTGTTCTTTCTCGGAGACTACGTCTTTTTAAAAAAAATGTATTTAGGTTTCTCCAACACCTAGCATGGTTCCAGGCAAGATAGACCTCCAGTAAAAATTATATTTGATAATTAAGTGAACCACCCGTGCCCCTGTGTGTCCCTGTTTTGCCATGTGATTGCATGCCCTAACTGATATGTGTGTACAAATCCTGTTGTACATGGGGAACCACACAGAGTCAGGGTGATGGCAAGGAAAATGTTCATTGGAGAATTAGCTCAGGAAATTTCGAGTTTGCTGGGTAGTACTGAAATTATAGCCTGTGTTTAAATGTAGGGAAACAAATTTTAAAAACTAGGACCTCGATTTTTTTTTTGCCACATAAACATAAGTTCATACATAAATAAAAATTAATGTTTCTGCCAATGAATGATCCTAAAATGTCATGCTATTCTTGCTTGTTATTTCTGTCACCAGAAAATAAACCATATTTACATGATTATGGAGTCATATGCTTTTCAGGAGTTTTAGATTCAGATTTCACAACAGTAATAAGAGCCGGCAGTTACATGGCATTTAACCATGTGCCAGCACAGTTCTAAATTGCTGACAGATGTTAACTCCTTTAATCCCCACATACTAATAATCCTTGGAGGTAAGTACCATTATTCTAAGATGTAGGAGAATGGAGGCACAGAGTGACTAAGTGACTTATGCAAAGTCACACAGCTAATTATTGAAAGAACCAGGATCTGAACCCAGACCCAGGACTACACAGCGCTATGGGGCTGTGAATTACTGAGTATTCACTGGGTGCCTTGTTCATTCTTTACCACAACCCTTCGTGAAAAAGAACAGTTTTGTGCATTTTACAAGTGAGAAAGTTAAAATTCATAGAGGCTTAGCAAGGTGTCCAAGATAAAATGACTGGTCAACTGCCAGGGCAAGGGCAAGGCAGGCCTCCAGACTCTCATAGTATCCCTGCCTTCATCGTGGGCTTCTGGGTACATTTCTTCTGTCTTACATTGAGTTTTTTTTTTTTTTTTTTGAGTTAGAGTCTCACTCCGTCTCCTGGGCTGGTGATGCTTACTGCTACCCCAGTGTCAGCCTGCTGGCCTCTGGCGATCCTTCCGCCTCAGCCTTCCAAGTATCCGTAACTACAGGCACGCGCTATCACGCCCAGCTAATTTTTGATTTATTGTAGAGACAAGGTCTCACCAAGTTGCCTGGACTATTTTCTTGAACCTATGGGCTCAGGCAATCCACTTGCCTCGGCCTCCCAAAGTGCTGGGATTATGGGTTGAGCCACCGAGCCCAGCCTACATTGAGTTTTGTATTTATCTTGTACATAACCAATAAATGCTTCTGATAGAAAAAATAGATTCACAAACAATGCATGTTCCCATTGCCCCGCTGTGACCACTATTAGTCTGTTAGTGTTTGGCATGCATCCTTTAAGATTTTTTTAAATGCTATTTTTAGATTTTATTTGAAAGGTGTGGAGTGCAATTCGGGATTAGGTATACAAGTGGACATCGTGCAGGTAAAGTTTGAGGCCTCTCTTTGGTCCCCACTTTGCCTGGTTTGAGATCAGGTGCCCTTATTGATGCTGGGCCCCTCCCTCTCCCCAATTCCACCAGTATCCCACTACTGCCAATCCCTTTCTTATAATATTATGGTAAATGTTCAGGGTCCGTGTATGAGTGACTTTAAGATTTCTTATATGTGAAGTCGCAATTTGAGATACAACATGATTGATTGGTTATTAAAGTTTTTTAGAACTGCGTGTGTTCAATGAATAATCAAAATCTTTAAATTTAAAATAATCACTCAGTTCTGTAAAAGTCAAACCGAAACCAAAACAAATCTAACATTTTGAGAGATAAAAATTATATTCAACAGGTTTTTTACCCCAGCAAAAATGTTCTTTAACCACTAAGCCCAAATATGGCATCTAACAGTCAAAGCAAATACATGTATATATAGTCACTGGGATCATCCCAAATTTGGTTATATTGGGCTAAAAAGGTTTCATCATCTTATTTGTAAGGTAAATCAGTGTTGGCTTCTAATAGGAAAAAAGTAGTCATTATTATTATAATTATAGCTAATATGCATTGTATATTCACTATATACCAAAAAGTATTCTATGTAGCATATGCATATGTGTACAAGTGTACGTACTTGTTAATCCTCAAAATAAGCTTATGAAGTAGGTGTGATCTCTATTTATAGATGAGGAAACATGCACAGAGAAGTTAAGTTACCTCCCTAAGGTCACATAGCCATGATTTACAGCCAAGGTAGTGTGATTTCAAGCAGCAACTATAGTGGTAACTGAAGAAGTAACCGGAAGCCCAGTCTTCAGACTCTCATATTGCTGCCCTGTGGGAGCTGTGTCACAGGGGCTATTTTCTCTCTACCCTTCCCCACTAGGTCATCCCTACTTTGGGGGAGAAGTCTAAATATTTATTTATGCACGGGATAGATCGTGTGTCTAGTTTATGAGAAGCTGAGCATCTGCTCTGTGTTAGCCTCTGTCCTGGGGAGTTATTATGATCCTCACATTTTCCTTGGGTACAGAGGAGGGGAGAAGTCAACTGTCCAAGGTCCCTCTCTACAGCCTGGACTCCTTCAGTGCTTCTTGGTGCTCTTAGAATCAGTTCTCTTCTTGGTTGACTAGAAGCCTTCTGCTTCTCCCTCTCAGTGAGGCCTCTCTCTCCCTGGCCTGCCACACTCCAGCCTCACCAGCCTTCTTTCAGCTCCTCAGATGTGCCAAGCTCTTTGCTTTTCCCACCCCTTCTGCCGGAACCACCCTCTACTGCTTACTCTTCAAAAGGCTCATGCATATCTGTCAGGCCTCCACACAAATGTCACCCCTCAGAGAGGTGAACCTGACCTCCTCCTTCAAGAAGCTTCCCTGTCTACTTTCCTGTCCATCATATCACCCTCCTTATCGCTTTCACTGTACTTTCCACAACGTACGTTAGTCCCTTTCTTGATTTGTGTGCTTGCGTTTTTTGCTTATTTAGCTTTTTGTGTCTTTCCCTTGTGAGGTAAGCTCAGTAAGTACAGGGGCCTTCCTCTCTTGTTCATTGTCCTCTGTGCCACACCTGACGGTGTCTGGCCCTAGTGGGTCTTCAGGAGATTTTGCTGTAAGACTAAGTCTTCTGGAGGAAGACAAGGGAAAATAAGAGAAGAGACGACTCTTCCAGCCACTTAAAAGCATGAACCCTGGCCATTGCTTTACTAAACTCTGGTGTGGCCACGTGCTCTTTGAGCTATGGTTGCTGCCATGTTTTCTAAGCTTTGGTCCCCTCTCCTACCTTGGGGAGGTGAATCTTCTCTCTCTCTCTCTTTCTAATTTACTTTTAAAATAAACTATATTTTCCAATCTAAAAAAATAAAATAAAACACAAACCCTGCACTGTGCTTGGGTGAATGAAGTCTGCACTCTGAGGTCAGCAAGATGTAGCCAAACCCGGAATTGAAGACCAAACCCATGAGTGAAGAGCAAGGCTGCCGTTCAATGTCTGGAAGGTCCCACTGCCTGGCTTATTTGGCCAGATGTTCTTGGGAGTGTCTCATTGTCACCTTTGGGTCCATGACCCCGGCCCGTGGCAGGGGGCCTCCCTTGCGCTTTGAAGATTTCTAATGAGTGCTTTGGGGTGTGCCTTTAAGTGGCTTTTGTGCACTGTGGAATTTGGCTCCCAACAGCCTCATTTTTTAAAGGCCCGTCTGAAGCCTGGTTTTGTTGGTTTGTATTTGCTTGCTTTTTCTTACCTTAGCTCACTGACTCACCTCGTTTGAAGGGCACCTGACTCTGGTACTGAGCAAGTTCTCTCGCTCTGAGGAGTCTACTGGACGTTGTCAACTGGGGATGAAGCTTGGTGGATGGGGAGGCTTTCTCTTATGCTGATCTTTTTGGAACTTTCCATGAGTATTATTAGAAGGAGAGGGATTGCAGTAATGGCTCTGGTTGTCAGTACGGTCCAGGTAGGAAATAGGAATAAATAGGCTTGGACTTCACAGTGCACACTGGCGAATCCTGACCTCAGTTTCTACAGGTGTTGACTGGTAACTATTGGTTTCAGATGAGAGATGGACGTCTTAATCTCCCCATGTGTGGGATGGCCTGTGGGGCTGTATTTTGCAGGCAGTGAAGTTAAGGCTTGCCCAGAAAAATAACATGTTTTCCTTGCCGGGTGCTTGAGCTGTTTGCCCAGTGACTGGCTGATTGGTGGTTTGGGAGGAAAGGAGACATTGGTTAACTTGGGTGTCCAGAGGATTTGTGTGTGTGTGTTTGTGTAAATGACTGTTTCTGTTCCTTTGGAAACAGTAGGGGGTAGATGAGGAAATAACGATGATACTACTACTCATGACTTGTGTTCAAGGCCCTTGAAGCATCTTACAAGCATTAAGTTGGTGTCACTATTTAAACAGCTTGGTCGCTTCTAGAATACTAGAAATTCTTTGATGTCAGGATGGAAAAGGTGGAGAGGGACACTGAGGGCTTTGGAAATAACGGGGATCTTGCCATCCTGACCCATATTCCAATCTGCTGTGTTCTCTGTAGATGCACTTCGTGGAGAAGATAAATCAAAACTGTATCTAATCAAGACTTGTATTTAGCCTTGTTGGAAAATGCTTTTCTGAAATTAAAATTACCTGACACATAGGATGTGATGGTGGGTGGGAGACATATTTTCATTAAATACGAATTTGACTACTCCTAAGCATTAAAACATGCAAACTCTGTTTGACTTTGCACATGTATAAATCTTCCTGCATTGGGAGGTGACCAGCTTTTAGGGACAGAGGTCTCAGTTCGTCGACTTTAACTCCCTACTGCCCTGAGCCAACCCAGGAGCCGCCATCTCTCCACTTTCTCAAGGCGTTGAAGTGACCAGATCACTGATTATGACTCCCCCTCTTTCTTTCACAGCTAACTAACAGGTCCCACCTTATTCAGAAGTTTGGTTTTGTTTTTTTTTTGAGTCGGAGTCTCACTCCGTCGCCCAGACTGGAGTGCAGTGGCCGCTCCCGGCCACCGCAGCCTCGACCTGCTGGGCTCCGGCGATCCTTCCGCCTCAGCCTTCCCAGTAGCCGGAATTACAGGCGCGCGCTACCACGCCCGGCTGATTTTTTGATTTATTGTAGAGATGAGGTCTCGCCAAGTTGCCCAGGCAGGTCAGAAGTTTGGTTTTTTAAAATTAAATATCACATGGGATATTTGGGGAATAAAAAGGAAAGAAAGAAAAGAAAAGAAGAGCAAGAGTAAGAATAAGTGCTAAGATGAGAAAGAAAATACAGTTTGCTGAAGACGATGTAATAAGGAAAGAAAGATTCGATTTCTTTTTTGGTGGTCCCAATAGAGAGTGAATGTAAAGAGAGTGTCATAATCTGTATTAGTCTTATTTCTAAAGCTTCCAGGTAAGCCTACAGTACTGGCTAAGAAGGCTGAGTCTCTCAGCTTGTCCTGGTGCCTTCTGAACGTCACTTTCTTCTACCTTCATGATGACTGGGGTTGGGACTGTAAGGACAGGGGAGCCAGGCACACGTGAGGGCGTGGACTTGCAGGCAAAGTGCTGTCCCTGCCTTTCTGGGGTCGGGAGCATCTGTGGGAAGGTAAGCAGACATGTGCAGCTCCGGCTGTAGCCCCTCCATGCTCAGGGCAAAGGGTTCCATGTCCCTGACTTGCTCAGTCAGCAATAACCAAATTTTACCCCAGGCTCAAGGGACCTGTTAAACCCATTTGTAGGCTGTTACTTATCTTTAATAACAAAAGTAGGTCTTATTGTCATTGTTTTAAAAGAGCCCAATGCTGTGGAATAGGAAAAAACAAACATAAAAAACCCACCCAAGCGTATAGGTTGGCTGGTATGCCACAATCAGGGTTTGAACACAGCTCTGCTCCCAAAGCTTTTCTTGATATCATGTTTTAGTGAGAAGACAAATAATAATAATAATAATAATAATAATAATTTCTACTCAGGAGCCTTTAAATAAAAAACTGGTAGATAAGGATTTGTTTGACACCTGCTGGATTATCAGAGACTCCTAGAGGTTAGGATCTCTTTAAAGATCGTAACTTCCAACATCCTTTGGGACCTTCAAACACTTGACACATGTCACCAAGTCAGTACACAACTCTGTGCCATTCAGCACCTCAGCAACTACATGTGCTACAACTGTATAATACAGTAACCAATATGACACAGCACTTTACAGGTTATAAAATGTTTTCCGAAATATCATCCCATTTGATTCTTCTACATCCCAAAGCCAGATAATGCTGATATCATCTATAGTATCCTTTTCTAGGAGAAAAACAATGTTCAGAGACATTAAGTAACTTGCCTAAGATAATACAGCTAGTGAGCAAGGGAGCTGAGATTTCATTGTTTATTTTCTAACATAAAATCTGATGTCCTGACCACAATGTTGGGCTTACCACAAATAACACAGTCTTACGTATCATCCCTGAAAGCGAAATAAAGTCTAAATTTAAAAAGCAAATACATAAATTTAAAAAACCTTACTTCTGATACAATTAAAATATTGTTCCAGGGGTTTTGTGTGTGTGCGCACGCCTTGAGTTGACATTTTATTATGAGAAATATTTAGCTGTGAAAGGAGATTATATGGTATTAGCTGTAGTTCATGAAACAGTGTTGCTTTCTCATGGTCTCTGAACTCTCAAAGCACTTCGATAAAACTACTTTATGGCCGTTAACATTCTATCTTCCACCACAGACATCTAGGCACAGCTCACTTCCCTACTGGACGACCATTGCTCCGGGGACAGGGACTGTGTTGGCTGGGCCTTCACGCTCCTAGCATGGGGCCTCATGCATGTGGTAGGTGCTCAATGACTATGTGAGGAAAAAAATGAATGAATGAGACCAGTGTCCTCGGCTTCTGATCCTGCCCCTAGGCACGCCCAAGTTGAACTGCATTTGAACAAGTTTGCTGTGACAGGTAATCAATCACTGTCCACAGGCAACTTTCCCTGAAGCAGCCAGTGAACAATGCCCCCTGAAGAGTCCTGCAGTTCCCTGGCTGAGCAACTATAACAAACCCGTGCAGATTTTGGGACTAGCCTCTTCCCTACCCCTTTCCTCCACCGTTCAATAGCAATGTCTGATAGGCCTCCCTTCAACGTTCCTGCTGGGTGCTGCATGGACCCCTTTTCCCTTTTTTCTTTCCCTCTTGGAGGGATCCAGGTTCAATGCGTGATCTACACACCCTGAGCAAAGAGACCACATTTGTGCTTAGAAAAGGTTCCTAGGTTTTGGAAAGCAGGGGAATTTTTAAAAAATCCTTTTTTCCCTTTTCATGCTGATTTGGAGTGTTGACTCAAAAATAGTGCTGTTGTTTGGGGATCTAAGCCCCAGGGCATAAAAGGAGCCGGCCCCTCGCGTTTGTTTGTTAATGACTGGGCCCTTCTGATGAATCGGAGTCTGGTAACAGTGTTAACCTCTTGTGGGTGGTGGGTTCAAGGAAAAGGCCTTTTCTTTCCATGTGCTTTTTCCAGTTTTTTTTAAAGTGGAGCTGTAGGTCTTACTGAGTGACTCTTTTGTTTAATAGGAAGTTGAGAGAGACAATGAAGACTTTTTGAGTCTGTAGAAATAATCTAGGGAATCCTCAAATATACAGATTAATTCTGCACTTTAAAAATAGTTAATGATTTCATTCTTTTTTATGCCTGACTCAGACACAGAAAACCAAACACCGCATGTTCTCACTCATATGGGAGCTAAACAGTCACACGGATGGAAATAATAGACACTGGAGACACTACTAAGGGGATAGGGGGAGGTGGGTTAGAGTTCAGAAACTACTTACGGGGCACAATGTTCACTCTCTGGGGAACGGGCCACCTGAGACTCAGTCCCCACCATTACACAATATGTCCATGTAACAAATACACATGTATACTCTCTGAATCTAAAATTAAAAATTTAAAGAAAAAGTAGTTAATGATCCTTAACTATGGTGAACCTTGTGCACCATAAACTGCATTTTCTTACATTGCTTCCTTGTGAGATTCTTATCCTCTTCATGTTATATTAGGAGCTAGGCATGGGTTTTGAGTCTTGAGCTAGTTTGTCAGGATGAGATAATCTCTGTAAAGTATGTGAATATATATACATATTTGTGTGTGTATATATATATGTATGTGTGTGCATTACATCTTGAAAACAGTCCAAAATCATGAAAGCAGCCCAAAAGAAAAAAAAAATTAAATATATATGTGTGTATGTGTGTGTATTTTTTGTTCTTTTAAGTTTTTTTATTGAGAAGTTGCTTAGGAGGTAAATGTTCCTCTAAGAAATAGTCCAAGACCTGATGACTGACAGTGCCAGCAACATCAAGCAGAATTTAGAAGCTTGTGATGTTTTCTACACCTTGGGCCAATGCTTTCTTTTGCTACTGTTGAGTCAACACTTCTCCAGATAACGGTTTAGTTAGCTGGACAGTGGGGGCTGTAGGTGGCCGAGCCAGATAATTTGCCTAGAAAAAAAATCCATTCTAGTTTATACCAGCTTAATCAACCGTCTCTTCTATGGGTTGGACTTAAAAGAGTACGCTTACGCTTAGTTAAAATTTTGGCAGCGGACTCCAGCCCTCCCTCACACTGAGAGGGAATGATAATTTCACATACTTTTTTGAATATTCATAAAGTTTTAATTGGCATTGAATCTGGCCTTGTCCTAAGCTTAACTTTGCTTTTTTCAGAGCTCTTTGAAAAGTATAAAGAGGTGGGTACGCATTGAGTTCCTTACTCTCTTTTCCTGAATGCAGTCTTTGTTTTTATTGTCTCATTCTTCCTATTGTCTTTTGAAAAATTTTTAAATGATTTTATTGTTATTGATTTAGGAGTACAAGGGCAGTTTTGCCATGAATATATTGCATAGTGATGAAGTTTGGGCTTTGGGTGACACCATCACCCGAATAGGTTACATTGTATCCACTAGGGAATTTTTTTATCCCTCTTACCCCTTCCGCCCTCTCACCTTCCTAGTCTCCAATGTCTGTTATTCCACTCTCTGTGTCCCTGTGTTCTTATCTGCCTCTAATCTTAAACTGGTCACTGTGGGCCTGTGATTGTGAGTACACATGGATAAGACTACAATCACTCTTGCAAAAACCATGCTATTGGCTGCTGGGTCAGGAGGCCCCGGCAGTGCACAGGAATGTCCATTCTGCACATTGAATAATAGCCCATATCCCTGGCCTCCACGGCTAATGCCAACGGTAACCCCCCAGTAACAGTTGCAACTAGATGTTAGCTTCACCTATTTCCAAGTCCCCTTACTGCGCCTTGCAAGGAAATGATGCCTTTTTTAGGAAGACAGATGAAAATACGCCTTTTTGCTGCTATTTAGAAAAGAAGCCTTGTTAGGATGACGACAGAATCTTTGGATGACATAAGATTTTTGCCTTAACATGGCCTTTAAGTGACCTGCTAGTCCTGTCAAATGTTCACATGCTTGACATTTGAAGCAGAGTACGTTAGGAATCTGAATCAAGTCTTCGGGTATATTTTTACCCTGTATTCAACCGACAGCCTGAGCCATCACAGGCTCTGAACACAACTGCTGGCTAATGTAGAATGCAGCCTGGGAATGTCCCGGCTTTCTGCTGGAGTCAAGGGAAAAAAGCGCCCAATTTGATACGATCCTTCTCAAATGTGTTTCCATAGTAAGTCATAAGATTTAATAGTAATCATAAGATTTAACAGTACGATGAGATAGTCTCTTCCCAGTCGTACTGAAAGCAGAGTGGTCTGGCTTGGGCACCACTAGGTTTTATGCACAGTCTCACACTGTTAAGCTCAGATTCATGTACAAAAAATAAAAACTCAGATGTTTTGTTTGAGTATTACTTCAGTCCATGTACTGGATGGACCAAACATACATTGTTGCTAGAGATACAAAGACACTTAGCTAGAACAAAGATAGAATCTCCCACCCCAATTCTATAAAAATCATTTGCATATGTGAAAAGAAAACTAAGACTAAAACTGTGATTGTTCCAGAATATTATTTATCTTACATAAAAATCATTTAAAAATTAAATGTATCCAAAATGCATTAAAAAACAGTCCCATTTGGGAATGTGCTATCATTCTTTAGAAGCAAAAATTTTTTTTTTTTTTTTTGAGTTGGAGTCTCACTCTGTCGCCCAGACTGGAGTGCAGTGGCCGCTCCCGGCAACCACAGCCTTGACTTACTGGGCTCCGGCGATCCTTCCACCTCAGCCTTCCAAGTAGCTGGAAGGCGTGCACTACCACGCCCAGCTAATTTTTGATTTATTGTAGAGATGAGGTCTCGCCAAGTTGCCCAGGCGGGTCTCGAACCCTCAGGCTCAGGCAATCCACTCACCTCAGCGCGGGATTACAGGCTGAGCCACCGAGCCCGGCTTAGAAGCAAAATTTACTATAATAGGGCAAAAAAACAAGAAGTAAAAATTGTAGTGCTGACATTTTTTTCTTGAATTTTTTATAAGGCAAGCTACTTTTGACCAGTATGAAGAATATACCCAGTTTTGAATTTAATTTCTTTGCTACTATAGTTTTTTGGCTTGTTTTTCCTCTCAGGAGTTCATGAGGACAATTATTTTAAATTACACTGAAGTACTTTCTTTTCTGGAAAGGTAGAGATGACAATGTCAGCCTAAACCCATGGTTACCTCTTGTTCGTATTATTCTTTTCTTTCCTTTTTGTTCAGAATTAGAGCAGGTAAAAAGGAAAAGAGTTTGCCACCTTTCAGTGTGTTTTCTGAATTTTATTCAGGCCCCTTAAGAAACAAGCCAAGTGATTTGGTCACATTCAATATTTCCCTCAAAACCTGAGAATCTCTAAGTTAGTGTTTTGTTAACCACGTACATGTCAAATAAGCTTTTCTTAGAGATGTGATGTGTTCTGCAAAAAATGTATTGTACTAGATGCAAGAAGAGGAACATGGACCTGAATACAGTGACTTATTCATCATTGTACCTCCAAGGCCTCACAAGGGTGCTTACCAAGTATGTTCTGAACTATTGAACCCCTAGATAGGAAAGTTATAAAACAGGATTATGTGAAACAAAAGTCAGAATTAGCCAGTGACTTTGAAAAAAAGGCCTCATATCTGAAGAAACATATGGAAAACTTAAAAAAAAAGAAAAAAGAAAAAAGGAATCTAACATATGAAAACCCAATCCCACTGGAATGTTTTTCTATACACAGCATAAACGCCACATAAATAAAACCACAAACCTCTGCAGAAGTACGTGAGAGGACATGAGCCCCCAGCACTCTCTCCTGTCAGGGCCTCCTTTGGGAAGTAAGACCTGGGTTAGTTTCCAGAGACAAAAGCTGTTTGGAAATCCTTCCTCCTGGGAACAGAGGGCCTCATTCGAAGGGAACTTTTGACAGTCCCTAAGCACAATACAACGTGTGATGCAATCCCAAGAGCTCGCTGTTGCAGGTTGTAGAATTCTGAGCTTTTAGGATACCAGGGATGGTGAACATCTCTCAAGGACAGGGATTTTCTTCTAGATTGAACGGAATAGTAATATTTAACCGCAGTGTTACGTGTCAAGTTCAGGCCTTCTGAGGGGGAGCCCTGGCTATAAACTGCCCAGGAACTCACCCTATTCACTCCAAGTTCTGGTGAAATTTTCACATACAACCTACAGTCCCACTCTTAGTCTTGCTCCCTGTGTAAATCTCTGGCTTAAAAACCTTGCAGCTTTCAGGCGTGTCAAGCTTGAGGGCTGAAATGTCACTTTCAAAGCAGGGTTAAAAAGGTCACACAGCTGCAAATAATAATAGCCCAATGAAATTCAGATTCTCGCTGCAGCTCACTTCAAGAATAACACTACAACAGGAAACAAGCCTACTAGAACTTTTTACCAGTAAAGCTAGTCCTGATAAAATGGGTGTGTGTGAGAGACAGACCCACAAAGACAAAGGCACAAACAGAAAAGTAGACATATAAAGAGACATAGAGTTTGAGACAAGACAGACACAGACAGAGATACACATACATAAAAGCACACAGAAAGATACAAAGATGTACTCAGAAATAATTTATTTTCTTGAACTGAAATTCAAAGCATTTATTTTTCTATCAGAAGTTATAATACTCAGGTTTGAAATATAAAGATATAATTGACATCCAAAGGGTTTACTTTTATTTTGTAGCTTGCTTCCAATAATGTGTTTTCAAATAATGCCTATTTCAATGGTCCTGTTTTACAATGTTTTACTACAATAGTCAAATTTTACAGACAAGCAAATAAAATAATGAAAGGTACAATATCCCTCTCAAAGAAAGAAAGTCTTAGCCCAAAATTGAATATATAATTCTTTTCCAATGTCTAGCCTTGCATGGGGAGAACCTTCCCGCATCCTTGCTTTGAATATAGAGCCAGCCATCTTAGCATAAAATATATTTAAAGTGTGTTTTTGGTTACTGTGTGTTGGGTTGTTACTGTATGTGGCTCCTTTCCCTTCTGACCAATGCTCTGAGAGAAATGCTTGCTTTTGTTTTCAGAAACACAAAGTGCAAATTGGTTATGTCCTTAACGAATTTAATTAATAAGCAAAATTTGTTCTGAGAAAGCAGATTTGGCCTGGAGTGTCTCACAGTGTGACTGACTCAAGGTGCTCCTGTTTGCCAACTGTCCTTGGCATTTTAGGAGGGACCAGTTTTCTCCTCTAGAACACTTTCGAGGGACTAGTATGCTCAGCAAGGTAGCAAGGTCTGTTTTACCTGAGTCCTGCCAAGAAGGCTCTTCCTACAACCATAGTAGGGTAATAGATACTGACAGATGTTGCTATGGTTACCATTAAAGGCCAGGAGGGGTGACTTATGCTTATAATCCCAGCAGTTTGGGAGGCTGAGGTAGGAAGGTTGCTGGAGCCCACGAGTCAGAGGCTGTGGTAAGTCATGAGCGTGCCATTGCACTCCAGACTGGCAGTCTGGGCAATGGAGTGACACCTGACTCAGAAGAAAAAAAAGATTACTATTAAAATTTGAGTCCCCTTTTCAAGTCTATAATGCATTCATATCTAGGTTAATAATATTGGAGCCGATGGGAACATGTCGATATCATTGTTAGTGCTCACTGATACTTACAATTTCAGTTTGCAGCTTTGAAGCTCCTATAACTTTCAATATTTCTAAGAATCCAGGCTTTAAGATCAAAACAGCCCTTTTAGTGTCTTACTATTGCAAATACTATATCACCATGTGCTGTGATTGGGGGAAGCTTGTGCTATCCCACTAAGATACTCTTAGTGAGTATCTTAGTGAGTATGATGTTAGCTAAGGATCAGTAATGGCTTTCCATGATTTAGATGGAGAAACATCGCTCTGGGTTGTGCACAACAAACAAGTTGATATCAATTTTTTCTCCTCTGGGCTCAGTTGTTACTCTCAAGTTTAAAATAGATATTTACAGTATGTTGGTAGGCTATCCAAGTTTTTAGTATCATTGGCTCTTTGCAGTGTTTTGCCTTTCCTGAAATGGTAATTCCAAGTATATCCCTAAATGGCAGGCAAAGCATTTGAATGGGTTGCATCAGCCATTGTGGATGATTTTTCATTTTAGACCAAGAATTTGTGGGGACAAACACTGAACAATGAAAAAGATTCTTGCTCATTATGAGGCCATAGGAATCCAGTGGCAATTGAGGGTTTGAATTGTAAATCAAGCCTGTCATCTCCTTGTCAACCATGAAAAACCTCAAATCACTTGATGTAATATTAGGGGTTGTTATTAGGGTTTTTCAAAAACTTAAAGGGGAAAAAGACTCATGAGGCATTTGTTCAAATGTACCATCGAATCTGAATTTTGGAAAAAAAGGAAGAAAAACGAGTATTGTTTAAAAACTATTAAGTGATGAGACAGTGTCTGCCACAATTATGACTGTCTAACCAAAGTTATGGGATCATTCAGGGTTTTTTAAAGGGTGCTTCATGGGGCTCATACTCGGCCTGCAAACGGTAATAGACTGAACTTTAATGTTGTCAATGTCTGGCAGTATTCACAGACAATTTATAATGAATTAATACATTTAGGTGTGAAATGTAATGAAAATTAGCTTCATCTCATTGTTTCTACTGAAAGCAACTTTGACTTGTTCCCATTCTATCTGGGGAGATTCCTTCTCTGGCCATAACTGGCAACTGGTGGAGTGAGTGGCCCACACAACTTCGTGCCTCACTGAAAATTTGATTCTGGACAAAAAAAAAAAAAGTTTGAAAAGCACTGCCTCAGGGGGGTAGAACACAGGCAAGCTGTTTGGGGCAGTGTATTGTGATGATTCAGGGTCATTATCCATTCCACAAATATTTATTGAACGCCTACTATGTAAGCTCTCTGCAGTGGAGCCTACAGTGTGGCAGTTGCCAAGTAAAACGTCTTCATCAAAAGATCCCAGCCGGGAAAACAACTGAATGGGAAATGAGAGGATAAGCCTGAGTGCTGGAACCGAATGCAGGGACAACAACCTGGCTCACATCCTGTCTGAGTAGTTTGCCCCCACCTGATGGATGAGAAAAGTATGCAGGGCTTTAGTAGGAGTCTGTTTGAGAGAATAATTATTACAAGATGTGCTAGAAAAGAACCACAATAATAGACCATAAAAATAAGCCATGACTCTTGACTAATACATTCGACCAGATCATACTAGTTGATAAATGTAATGAAGCCTATGTGGTAGAGTGGTACCGTTTAGGAAATCATTATAAACACCTACACAGAAAGGAATGAGCAAGCGAGTGTTGTTTTCATTGTGGGAACCGCAGAGCGTCAAAATAAGACAGTTGAAGTTCACACACTTATATATTCACACCCACTCACCTCAGACCTTATTAATCACTTACAATTTATTTTATTTTAGCAACTGCCATTTTACTGTCAGACTTTTATTTCAATATTATGTTGCCAAAGCATATTCAATCCGTGGAATCCGTAGTGTTTAATAAACTGATATGGATTCATCTATATTTAAAAATAAAATAATAAGGTTACAGTGAGCCATGATCATGCCGCTGCATTCCAGCTTGGGTGACAGTGAGGCCCTGTCTCAAAACAAACAACTAAAAACTATATAAAGGGACAATTGTAACACAGTAGATCATATTGATGACTAAACTCTAGATGACTTGAGGAAAGACTCTATATCTCAGCTGTATCTACTGGGGCATGATTTTTTTTTACACACTCAGTGGATAACAAAGTATATTGATCATATTCCTCTAAACACAGCGTCCACATCATAAATGCTCAATAAGACAGAGTAAAATCTATAAGGCCTATTCTGTCTCCAAGCACCAGCACCACAGTATAATTCCAAGGTATTTGCCTCAGCTTATATGCAAATTGTAGCCATTAGTTAAGATAAGGCAGCTAATGTTGATATCAAATAGAATTGCTAAAGTATTAGCATTCGGAGCCTGAATTTAGTGGAAGGTCAGCATTTTGGGGGACCAAGGTTTAGAATAGAGTTGTGATTATGGTAGCTAAAACATTTTCTCCTCATGTATATGTGCCTGGACTTGATCAATCTCCGTCCTTATTTTAGCTTATTAATGAATCTCTTTAAACTTTCATCAGCTGCACTTCCAAGAGCAATCACTTCTGTTGCTTGGACATTAATATGATTATCATTAGTTACTACTCTTAGAAGTGGGTCATAGATGTGTATATGTGCAACTTTCTCATCTTAGTGTCATATAATTTTAATGTTGCTTAGAAAGGGTGGCATTCTTTCATTATTAGCAACTAAAGCTCTTAAGTGGTATTCAAAACATATTCACCTTAGGCAATAAGAGAATAATTTACATTTTATAATTTTTTTAAAAATTAGAGATGGGCTCCTGCTATGTTACCCCGGCTGGTCTTGAACTCCTAGGCTTAAACCATCTTCCCACCTTAGCCTCCCATATAGCTGGGACCACAGGCATGCACCACAATGCCCAGCTCTATTTTATAATTGTATAAATAGGGAATATTTAATATTAGAGTGAGATTTCAGTAATGCTTGGCTACAAAATCTCTCCCCACCTCCAAACATTCACATTTAGATATGCAGGCCTTTCTCCATAATTTGAAAACGTCTGGCAGTCCCCCTTGCTCATATAGCACAGGGATGAGGTGAAGGTTGATCTTCATACTCCTCTTGTAAAGGAGGGGGCATTGAGGCATGAAGCAATCAATGGTAGTGGTCAAGCAGAAGAGGGCTGCAGAGACAGAGCAATCTCAAAAATTTACTAGAAAAACAAGGCATGTGTAATTAATGGATAATCCAATGACTCTGTTGTTTATTCTACCTTGGATCAAAGTCATTTCCTCAGCTTTAAAGTCACTCTTTGTTTTGAATCTTAGGAGTAAGTTGCCAGTATTCATAGCGGGGAGGAGAGCTGCTTTCTGGTCAGTTATGACAGCATCAAATGAATATTGAAGTATGAAAATTTATTTTAATTGCTCATGACTTTCCTCAGACAAGGACGAACAGAAAGATCCCAAATATATTTTTGTTTTTTTCTTCTTCTAAATAAAATACAGTAAAGGATTTTAAACAATATGCTTAATACAGGAAAGCTATACAATTATGCAACCCACGGTACTGATGGGTGGCCAGTGGGGAGTCATTCCAAATGAAGAGTGAAAGGGACATTGCTCTGAGAAACTTGCATGATGATGAGGAATAGTGGTTGGAAAAGGATTTATATGTTTAAATTTCCTTTATATTATTTTAAAATATCTGATTGACAGTGTTATCTATCATTGTGCTTTTCACTTTGTGCTTCACAAAAATGAAAGTGTGCCTATATTTTCCCAAAGAATATATATCCAAAACTTTAGTGCTTAGGAGGAGAGGTATAACAATATAACAAGTACTGTAGAAGATAATGAAGCTTCCTTTAGACAAAGGGTCTGACTCTGAGCAGAGTTCCCTCTTTCAGGGGCAAGGGTGACTTGGGAGTCCTACTAGAATCACCTACAAGTAGCATTTTAAAGAAGCAAATTGCTTCCTGTGCTCAGAGTAAAAGTAGTAGGTTTCAATTCAGTAACAGAGCCATGTCCCATTAGCAGCACATGTGCTTTATATAAACTTGACTCTAAAATTAGCAAGAACAAAATAGCCGAGTGTGGTAGTCCATGTCTGTAGTCCCAGCTACTTGGGAGGCTGAGAAGGGAGGATTGCTTGAGCCCAGGAATTTGAGGCTGCAGTGATCTGTGATGATTGTGCCACTGCACTCCAGACTGGGCAACAGAGTGAGACCCTGACTCAAAATAATAATAATAATAATAATAATAATAAATAAATGAAAATAAAATTAACAAAAAAGTATTATTTTAAAAACTATTTAAATTGTATAACTTAAATTTGTATAGTACTGTTTATATATAAATATATATTTTAAATATATGTTATGGTATGGATTGGTAGCCACAAAACAATGTGTACTGTACTTTTATTGGCATTTGGGGGGATTTGCAAAGGTACACACAATTGCTGCACTCAATTTTTGTCTAATGAATGCACTTTAGAACTGAACCACTATGTTAGAAAGACTGCAATATAATTTAACAGATGCCTGATTATAATATAAGATTTTCTTCTTAAAACTACTTTATTCTGGATAATGTGTTTCTATCAGAGGGGCAGCAGCCTTCATCTAATATTAATTTTAAATCAGCTTATAAAGTTAAAATGTCCAAGGTGATTTTTTTTTTGCATTTTCAGGTTTCTATTTACCCCCACATAACTTAGATAATTTTTGTTGAAGCCTATCAAACGCCCGAGATAAAAGGGAATTGAAGACCATGGTTGCCAGTAGAATCACTGGGTAAACTGATCTCAGGGCTACTTTTTCATCCCTTGGTAATGCAGGAACTTGCTGGGGTGATCATGGGTATATCATTTGATGTGCTGTGTTGCTCAAGGTTGGCCTTCACACTGACAAGTACCCAGGTACTAGCCCCTCTCTTGCTGCCCTCTGTAACCAACCCAAAAGCTTTCAGTAGGACCAAAGAACAATCAGTGTGACTTTGCCTCAATCTCCCTCCGTAGGTGCAGTCTTACCTGGTCATAACACCCACCGGGTGGTTTTCCACAGGCAGAATTTCTCCTGCCACAGTTCCATGGCATCTTTCTTCAAAGTACGCTCAGTATGCACTCAAAAAAGCACAAGAGGAGCCCCGCCTGGGGAAGACTAGTGAACTTCAGCCAAGCAGGACCTGTGTTCATTTGTGTTCGTGTTTTGCTCATTTAAATGAGGAATTGGTGAAGAAAGGGGGCACCAAGTGATTGCCTTTCTCATTTTTCTCCAGTGGAAGCAAGAGATATTAATGGATTTCTGTTTTCCCTCCTCCCTCTCCCTCATCTTTCAGATTTATGAGGAATCCAAGATGAATTTGGAGCAGGAGAGGCCATTTGTCTGCAGTGCCCCAGGCTGCTCCCAGGTGAGTGTTGGGATCCTCTGGTCTCTGGCATGCAGTGAATGCATCTATCTTCTAGCAGGGAAGCCACGCTCATGTGGCAATCATGCCCACTCTGAGCTTTCCTTTTTTACCAAGATACTGTCAAAGTCCCACTCACCGTCATGATCACAATCATCTTCATCCCTGTTATTAAATTCTACTTTGAATAGTTTTAACTACTTCCCTCATATTCCCTAAAATAAAGCAGCGTTGGACATTTTCACCCATAACTTCCCTCTGGAAGCAAGCCAGATACATCCTGTCTACCACACAGGCAGGGTTGTTATTCCAGAAAGGGAAAAAAGAGTACTCACCTTTGCAATAGCCCCTTGGGTGCTGACTGGCCCTCTGGACTACTGCTAAAAATAACTCACTATCATAAGTAAAATTCTATTTTGTTTTCTCCTTTGAGTAAAAGGAACCCCCATAACTCTTTAAGAATCTACGATTTCCCCATGTATCTAAACTCTAAGAGGGGAAGTTGCCCTGCTGTGCTGGATTAAATCTCTTTTGGCTTCCAATGGCTCCCATCAAGTGGAATCTCTATGAGTATTTGATGAGCTACTGCCTGTAGAGTGTTCAGTATAGGGTCTACGCATAATAAGCTCTCAATTAATGTCCACTGTTGTTATTACAGTTGTTGTTGCTGCTACTACTATTATACTGGAACCTAGCTCTTTGAAAGAAATCAGAAACATTCATCACTAAAATCAGAGTTTTGCATTTTACCTCAGAACTTGACAAGGACTTTTTCTACTCTCGACCCTTTGGGTATCTCCACATTCCAGTCGCTGGAAAATGAGCACATGTAGTTGCTCTTATGCCAAGATATTCATTCTATGGGACACAGGAAAAGTTTAGAACCCAGAGCACAGGCATCTTTTCAATGTGGGTAGGTACACCCTTTCCCTAAACTGCCTAGTGATTTCAAGAGAATCAAGCCCCACTCTCTTGCCTGTTCGTGTGATGGGGTTGGCAGGACAGTGTGGAGCAGTGCCTAGGCGTCAGATGAGAATTGATGCCCATTGAAGAACCTTATTATATCTCCCCAGACGTTTGGGGTGGATTTTAGGAGCCTTCTGGAGGGCAGAAGCCATAGAAATAGAAGACATTGCTGATATTATCAACTGCTGACTGAACACCCAGAGTCCTTTGCTCAGGTTCGGGAAGTTTCACCAGAGGCTTTAGTGTCTTTATTTATTTTCCAACTTATAAATAAAAGCAGTAGAGAGCATCATTTTGAAGCACACTGGTTTGGAGGTCATTTTAAAGTAGGAAACACTAGAAAAGCACAGATAGGTTGTTAAGTAACTAGGAAAAGTCCTCCTAGACCGGGACTGACCATTGTGAAAGCAGAATCACCTTATAAGTTAACTAAACACTGATTCCCACTCAGCGTCCTTAAGGAGAAGTCTCAATAGCCAAAGGGAATCAGATTATTTGAGTAGTTTGCTTTGCTTTTGCTGTAAAAATGTGACATTAAGTTTGGTTCAGTTCAAATCACTCAACACACCTCCCAGGAGCCTACTATGGGCTAGTACTCTGGTTACCCTGGGGAAACAGTAGTCACAAGACACACGTGCCCCTGTCCTCAGAGCCTCTAGCCTAAGGATCAATCCGTAATCGCATTAATTAATGAATCAGTCCATCACAAGTTTCCATGAAGGAAGACCATGGGCCATATCGAAGAGTATAATATATAACAGGGGGACTGACTGCCTTGGGGAGGTAAATGCCAGGCTCCTTTAACAAAGGGGCATTTAATGGCCTGGGATACTGAAGAGAACCAGCAAAGGCAAGAGGGTTCAGGATGAGTTAGAATTCCCAGCAATGTCCTGAGTTGCAGATGACAGTAGAGAAGAACATTTCAGGGAAGGGGTTGTTAGCCAGATCTAATGTTTAGATGAGTCAGAGAAGAGAGCTGTGCGCAGGTCATCGGACTACAGGGCAGAACCTCCCAGGCTTGGCACTATTTGGGGCTGGATAAGTCTTTGTCTTGGGAGACTGTCTCGTGCACTGTGGGATGTTTTGCAGCATCCCTGACCTCTACTAGGTTCCCAGTAGCACTCTCCAGTTGTGACGCTCAAAAACGTTTCCAGACATTGCCGAATGTCTCCTGGGGGGGCAAAATTGTCCCTGGTTGGGAATGACTGTCCTCTGGTTTACATTTGGGCTTTGGCCTCACTTACTTTTGTATTTCTTCTCTTTTGGGGTCACCTACTTCTAATCAATGTCCTTCCAAACTATTTTATGTATTGCTCTAAGCCATCTTTTCTTCCTTTTGGCATCAGGCAAGGTATAAATAAATAAATGCCACAGACATGTGGTCACTGGTGTCAGACGCTGCTAGAGCTGGGATAGTCAGGGGACTAAGCAGAAGCTGTTGGATTTGGCAGTTAGGTGCTCGGTGGCGACCTATGAGCGGGGAGCAGGGGCGGAGGCCAGGTTGCCAGGGATTAATGAGTGAGTGGGTGGTGAGGAAGCGGAGGTGGCGAGCATAGAGGACTCTTTCAAGAGCACTAGGCAGTGACGGGAAGCAGAGTGATATAATGGTAGCCTGAGAAGGAAGCAGCTTTTTTAAAATTAAAGGATAGCCAAGCAGGATTTAGTCAAGGACAAAAAACCAGTGACAGAGAAGGAGCGAGCATGTTGGTTTGCAGGGCCAGTCCCCATAAGACAAGGGGTGTGGAGGGCCCTGGGGAGGGGAGGGAAGCTCAGTCCTCTGAGAAAGGAGGACATGGAAAGAGAATCAATGAAGTCACATGGAAATTCTGAGGTGGAGGTGGTAATAAAGGCTGAAGGTGGTCCAGTTTGAATGACCTTGAACTTCTCAGTGAAGGAGCAGGATGTTTCCTTGAGAAAGCCGAGTGGACTGAGAAGACTGGACAGACATGAGAATTAGAATTAGAATTACAGTTTCTTGATTTTAATGTACAATTCCAAGCTTCCCCCACTTCTAATTTAAATGTAAAGATGAATCTAAAACTCAATGTCTTCATTTAATGTGGAAGTGTATTTTTTTCTTGACCAGCTGTTATAAACACGTATGTATCTATCAACTGAAGAGGTGTTAGACTTAAGAAAATGTAAGTTGCCCAGCAGTTACAAGGGTCTTCTCGTGGGGTATTTGAATCTCACAGTCAAGTCAATTGTTGTGATCATGGCATGTACTTTAGGGATGCCTCATAGCCTGGAAACCTGTATGGAGATGAAAGATGTTTGGGAATTGGAAAGGGGAGTAATACAAATGATCAGTGCCTGCACTGTGCTGGAGGCGAGGAAAAGATATTTTTTCCCCCATTTTGCCTCGTCAGAAAGAAATCTTGCTCTATTAGGAACGGCCTAGAATGCTTGGTAGCTTTTTCATACCGCAGATCCTTAGGCATTAACTTTGTCTCAGAAGTAACGAGAAACAAGCTTCTCTTGCTTTTTCTAATCACACAGAGCCCAGCGTTAATTTCACTCTTCCTTTGCCGTCTGCATTAACCATGTTCTGGCTGCTAGTTGCCCCTTTCAGCTCTGTATCTGTTGAAGATTGTGCATGTTGGTTATTTATAGTTTGCTGCTATTTTCCTGCCCAATTAAAAATAATCATGGATGTTCTATTTTGCCTTGTTTGGAAGGCAATTATAGTTAATATGGGGTATTATGGAAATTATTATTATTCGCAAAGTATTCTGATGAATATCCTACTGTAGGCTATTTACAAAGTTTAAAAAATGGCTTATAAATATGAAATGAAGGATGTTACCATGTCGTTTGCTGATATTACACACATATACACATATATAAAACAATGGATTTATAATACATCTTTTGACAGAAAGATTAGGAAATGTAACCCCTGTCTCTTAAGTCACACATGGTAATGTCCCCTGTTTGGTGCAGTTGTTATATAGTGTATAGAAGACCAACAGAATAGATGAAGCAGCGGCAAGAATCATGTCACATAAAGCAAACTTCCACGTATTCAGAAATCTAGCATAATCACCATGCTTTGCAAAGTCTGTGCTCTCTAATTTATATGATACAAATGGCAAGCAAATAAGTGGTATTTATACAAAGAACTACTTTTAGGATATTTCATGATTCAGCTCAGTGAATTCCCCTATTCTCATGAACACAAATCTATACTATTTGCAGAAAAGATTTCTAACATAGTATGCAAAAGTCATTGAAACATATCCTGAGGACCTAGGACACTCCGAAAGATTTTCTAAAATGCCAAAGATTCAGAAATGTTCAGCAGAATTTGTTGTCCTTTGTTGTATTTTCATTTGACTTAGATAAAACAGATACTCTGTTAAGTTCAGTTATTGCAAACATACCAGTCTGAGTCAGGATAGGCTAGGATCTGCTACAATAACAGATTACCCCAAAGCTTCAATGACTTAGAACAACAAAGGCTTATTTCTATTACCCAAGGATACATTTCTATTGTAGATTGGCAGGAAGTTCTTTATAATCCTTTAGGATTCAGAAATGTTCCTCATAATCCTTCAGAGATTTAGGATGATTGAGTGGCCACTATTTACAATATTATCATGCTAAAAAGAAGGAGCAGGGAGAAGGTTAGAGGGTTCTGGGCTTAGGTCCTCGCCTCTGGGTGACATGTCACCTCCATTCATTACTCAGTGGACAGATTTAGTCACATGGCTCCACTCAATCACAAGAAGACTTGAAAATTCAGTTCCACCATGTGACCAGAAGTCAGACAGTTGAAAAACTTGGGACAGCATTTTTGACAACCATATTATTCCTTGAAAACTAAAAATAAAGTACTGATTTACTAAGCTGTACAGGATATAGAATGCTAAAAATAATTTGTCATGTTACTATAAAATCATATATAATTATAAAAAAATCAGATAATGAGTGGGCAAGGTTTTCATAAACAGAAATGTATTATACACATTTCACAGAATACATTTGTAGATGCATAATTAAGCATGGAATATAACTCTTTCCCAAAGCCTGACATAAATTAAGATTCTTTTCCTGTGCCTTGCATTTCTCCTACTTTTGGCTAATCTATAGATAATGTCTAGCATACTTATCATGCCTGAGACTTAATTTTACACTATTATGTAAAACAGTAACTGCTAGAGTAAGGCTCCAAATAATTTTGCAAAATTCCATTGCTACTTAGGTCTAAATCCAGTTTTCTATTTTGGACATGGTTTTCTCATATGTATAAAAAATGGAAACATATTTAATTGTTATTTGCCATTATTAGTTATTCTTTGTGACCACAAATAATCATTCATTTAAACACTTTTTTTTTTTTTTTAAAGAAACTGCCTTCATTAGGTAGGCGTCAGGAAACATATCTTTGGTGAATATGTTATTTTAATACCTTCAATATTGTTCTTTTCCCTCTTCCTAGTTTATCCTTTAATGAAACACAAAGTTTAAAGCCTGCCCTCAGATGCATACATCTAGTTCCTAAAGAAATATATAGTTTACTGACCAGTCAGCACAGTTAGTTATATCCAGGGCTCTCTAAGAAGTGGAAACCTTCAAGCAAAGTTCCCAGGGAAGGTGTAGGGATTCAGAGAATAATAGAAGACAAAGATCTTCTACTTACCAAAGTACTCAGCCAGATTTTTCTACAACAAAGTTAACCCCATTGGTGAACAGTAATGGAAATTATAATGTGTAGTGTTTGAGCGTAATTCAAAGAAACATCCCAACATATTTGCTTATATAAAAAAACTTTACTTACTTATGCTTTTACACTTTTTCAGAACTGGTTCTCTGTGTTGCCGTTATGTTTGCAATACTGAATACATCTTTTTCTCTGTAACAGTAAATATGTTTTACAATACTGAATGGCTCCTCGTCTCCCCTTCCTGTTTTTTCTTTGTCTGACAGCGCTTCCCAACAGAGGACCATCTGATGATTCACAGGCACAAGCATGAAATGACTTTGAAGTTTCCCTCAATAAAAACTGACAATATGTTATCAGGTAAGGAGCCATCAGGCAAAGAAGCTTGGGGTAATCAGATCAGTTCCATGTGAAATGCTTATTTTTTTTTGGTAGGCTGATTCCCACCAGCAAATTCTGCACCTCGAGAATACACATTTCTAAGGTAAAGCGGAAATGTAATCAGCGATGTTCACCCAAATAATTAAAGAGCTGCAACTTCTCTTTTTCTGGAATGTGAAATAATTATTACTGTGAAACTTGGCACCATATAAGTTGTTTGAAAAATCACACACCTAGGCTGGGCGCAGTGACTCAAGCCCATAATTCTAGCACTTTGAGAGGTGGAGGCGAGAGGATTGCTTGAGCATCTCTACAATAAATCAGAAAATTAGCTGGGTGTGGTGGCACGCACCTGTAGTTCCAGCTACTTGGAAGGCTGAAGCGGAAGGATTGCCTGAGCCCAGCAGGTCGAGGCTGCGGTGGCGGTGAGTGTGAGTGTGCCGCTGCACTCCAGCCTGGGCGACAGAGTGAGACTCCAGCTAAAAAAAAAAAAAAATCCCATACCTGTAATCATTCAAGCAACAAATGTTCCTTGAGCATCTATAATGATGCACACTGCATTGAATGCCATTGCAAAGGTTGATATGCTTTCTGTTCTCCAGGACATCACAATAGCACATGCATGTGAAAACCTAGCTAAAATAAAGGGTCAATCATGATATATATCACATGAGTATTCTAAGGAAAGAATGCCATGTAACTTTAGTAGAAGGAGTTTGTTATGGTTGTTGCAGGTGTCCTTAAGAAACAGCCCCCACCTCGTAAGTGGGAGATCAAATGAGACAAGGCACCCAACCACAGCAAGTGCTCAGCAAGTGTGAACAGAAATAAATAATAATAACACTAATAATTACTCCATCAATTAATTGCTATTCCTTCCCATTTTGAGAAGAAATGCAGTTAAGTTAGAAAGAGTGCTGGGACAGGAGTGAGAAATCTTATCTCTAACCTGGGTTCTGCCATCCCACGCCATGGCCTTGAGTGAGTTATTGAACCTTTTGGGGCCTTAGTTTCTTTTCCCATAAAATGGGAATGATTGTATCTGCCCAGCCTATTTCACAAATTTATTGTGATGATCTCATGAAAAAATGCTTCATAAACCCTTGCAGAGTAATCAGATAATTTCTTGTTGCTCTATTAGGCTAAACACATTTACTGAAGTCCTTGTCTCCCTGGCATTGTAATACACCTAGGAACATGCTTTATTTATTTATTTTCATTTTTTAATTTAATTTAATTTTTTATCATGCCAGATCTGGGTAACTTTATTCAAGATTTTGACTCTCATTCCTTCTGCATTTATTAATTGGAATTCTCGTGTAAAGAAGAATTGTTGTTTCTGGATTTATATTTTTAATTATAATGAGATATTCAAGATAAGCACAAACTTAGAGCTTAAAGAGGAACATGCTTTAAATGATATCAGAAGGGAAACCAACTGCCCTGGTAGGCCTGGCTTATATAACTTAGCATTTCTATGACCCTTTAATCTTTACAAGTGTTTCATTATCACGATTATTAATAAATCCTCTAGGAGTTTTGTCAGCCTGGTTATTATAAGCCATAGGTTACTGATAGAGGACAAAGGACACAAGGCAATAGAGCATCTTCTCCAGGCCCCCCAAACAGGGCCAAGACGAGGGCCCTAGATCCTGCAGTCCTAACCCACTGGCTTGCACACAGTTGCTGCATCATCACATTCTGCCAGTTTATTTTATTTTATTTTTGACTTGGAGTCTCATTCCGTTGCCCAGGCTGAAGTGCAGTGGCATGCTCACAGCCACCCCAGCGTCGACCTGCTGGGCTCTGGCAATCTTTCCACCTCAGCCTTCCAAGTAGCCAGAACTATAGGCATGCGCTACCACATCCAGCTATTTTTTTTTTTTTTTTTTTTATTGTAGAGACCAGGTCTCGCCAAGTTCCCCAGGCTGGTCTCAAACCCACAGGCTCAGGCAATTTATTCGCCTCAGCCTCCCAAAGTGCTGGGATTACAGACTGAGCCACCAAGCCTGGTTTATACACTCTGCCAGTTTATACACACCATCAAATACTGCTGGTGTCAGAGCCATTCATCCACACAACTCTGCCAGTGACTTTTTGATAGTGCCTGGATGGTGCAGGTGTGCTGTGCTTGGAAGACTCCAAGTTCAAAGGCAGCCTTCTGCCCTTCTCACTCCCTCTCACCTGCCAGCTTTTTCTCAGCTGTTGTTTATTTTTTTAATGCGCTGACTCTTTAGAAACTGTTTTGTCTTTCCTTAAATCTATGAACAGAGATGCAGAAATTCAAATTTCTAATTCTAAGAATTATAAAAATCTAGAAAGATTGAGAAGAATGACTTACTCTTTTGTTTTTGCTTGTTTGTTTGTTTCCTTTAGTCCCAGCACTTTGGGAGGCTGAGGTGGTAGGATCGCTTGATGTTAGAGTTCAAGACCAGACTGGGCAACATAGTAAGACCCCCCCCCACCTCTACAAAATTTTTATTTTTATTTTTATTTTCTTATTTTAAAGATGTGGGGTACAATTCGGGGTTAGGCACACAAATGCATGTTGATAAGCTTCCCATTACTGCCAATCCCTTTCTTATTGTATTATGATAATTGTTCAAGGTCTGCTTATGAGTGAGAACATGTGGTACTCAGTTGTTTGTTTCTGTGATAGGTCACTCAGTATTATAGACTCTAAGTCCATCCAAGTTGCTGCGAAGTTCATAATTTTGTTCTTTATGATTGTGTAATATGCTCTTTTGTTTTTATCATTTACATTCCATTGTCACACGGATACATTTATCATTCAACAGTGCATGTGGAAATACAGTAGCAAGGCTGTAGGTTTTGCAGTTTCCAATATTTAAATTCATTTGTTCTCTCATTACTTTTCCCAAATCGGATCCCTAAAACGGGCTGCCAGGAGGTAGGGGAGTGGGAGGTCAGTACCAGGGAGTGATAATTACATGGAGAGATTACTGCTTTAGTGGTAAATATCAGAGCAGAGTCCTTTAGGCAGCCTGACAGGATGGCTCTACATGGAGTCCTATCTGAAAGACTGAGAAAAAGCCACTGAAGATGCATGAACACTGCCATGGTTTTCCTTTGAGCCATGTCTTGCAGTTTTGCAATTGTTCTTACCAGATCTGTATTAGTTTGAGGCTGTTGCTGCCAATCATTGGCAGAGCCAGGTGGAAAATTATTGAGAGAAAAGTAACTCTAATTTTTATTATGTCAAGTTTGGAATGAATAAATGAAGGGAGAAATAAACATGAGGGAAAAAAGCATGAATAATATACTGGCATATTTTCTTTTGCTTTTTCATGTTGTATGTTTAAGTTGGTATGAGGCCATTTAATACTCCCAATGAAATGAAGTGCTAAATTTGAAAACTTGCTACTCACTTTTGCATGTTCATAGTTTCATTGACTTTTCTTACTGGAAGGGAATGCAGAGCTATCCAGTCCAGTTCCATTTCTTTGCACTTAGGGAACTCTGTGAAATATTCCAACATTGTCCACACTGAATTATAATAAGCTATTGAGTATTTTTTCTTTTTTCCCCCCAGGCAATATTTTAGTGCTTATTTTTCTCAAATTTCATTTTCCATAATGATAGTTTTACCATATTGGATTGTGATTACATGTAGGACTGAAAATTTTACTTGACTGTAACTTGATTTATTTAAATTTGACTTATCAAAGCCACATAATTCACATTTATTAAAAACGTATTGATAGGTCAAATTAGTCTCTAATTATATTTTGTCATACCGTCCATGATCAGTTTTAGTAACTTACGAGTTAGAATACTTTGTTTCTTAAAAGATTAGTAGAACTCACATTAAAGCCTTCTGATCCTGAAAAAGCAAACAAACATGTTCATTAAAATGTTAAATATCTTAAGTTTGTTTTGTGGCCTGTCATGAAGATGAATGATTTTACATGACTTGAAATGTAGTAACAATAAGAATAAAATGAATATAAATCGCATCCTAAATCAAAAACATCAGGGCAAAAATCTTCAAGTTCCTCTTAGATCATTTTTGTTCCCCCAAGCAATACTCAATTACACAAAATTTCATCTCAGATGATTTAGGGCTTGACACATATTAGGAAGATAAAATATCATTATTTACATGATATCTAGTTAATCTTTATTTTGGAAAAATCACTTCATCCTTAATTAGTTGCAAATATTGCAGCTAGGGAAAGTGTTAATATGTCACAGATATACTCTTCAATAATAAGGCTCCAAAGGATTGAATATATGTAAAATAATTTTATAGCTTTGCTGTGAGTTCCATTTCATTTAGGCCAGGTAGAGTCAATACTAAAAAATGAATGTAAAAGACTTTGGACATGCCATGAGGTAGAGCATTAAAGGCAACAGTCATGATGTTTTATTAAAGTGAGTGTTATCTTCTGGATAGATATGAAACATAAACCTTTTATTCTAAAGGAACAGAATAGGGACAGAAATGAGGATGCTGGTGTTGTGTTCTGAGGGCAAAGTCCTATACAACCCCTCACCTGGGTCCTCCCATCCTTATTGGTCCTAGAGCCCTACTATGATGATGGATGCAAGTCTTTCTTTTCAACTGATCTGTTTGTTCTGATGGACGATAACTTGGTGACAAGGGAAGTTGATAGATAGAAGATTTTTAAGCACCAAGTTTGAATAGGAATGTGTGAGGACAATGTACTTCTGCACACAGCTTTCAAAATCACTAGCTATGTTATGACACAGTCTGTTCCGTTTGAAAATCATGGCCAGATTTCAGTGTAGAGGTAATGCGAGGATGGTGTTTGGTTCTATTTTAATGGCAATATGGTTACGTACTCAGGAATTCCCAAATTTTTCCCTGTTAATCATTCCCATCCTCACTCATTTATAGGGTTCCTAGGTTCTGCACAGGAAAAAAAACCATTCAGAATGGCAATCAAAGTGCACATTTCTTTATAGCTGAACAAGCAGATTATATTCCAAGTGAGAATTCCAATAGAAAAACAACAACAAAATCTCAGTTGGAGCACTTGGCTTTTTCTCCTTTTTTTGAGTCAGAGTCTCTCACTCTGTCATTCAGGATGGAGTGTTGTGGCACGATCACAATGATCATAGGGCACCACAGCCTTGATCTCCTGGGCTTAGGTGATTCTCCCATCACAGCCTCCTGAACAGCAAGGACTACAGGTGCATGCCACCACACCCAGCCAATTTCTTAAAATTTTTTCTAGAGATGAGGTCTCACTATGTTGCCCAGGCTGGACTTGAATTCCTGAGTGCAAACAATTCTCCCACCTTAGCCTTCCAAAGTGCAGGGATTACAGGCATGAGCCACTGCACCCGGCCTCTTAGTTTACTCTAAATCCTGGGACTAGCAGGTTTACCCTTTCCGGTGGAGAGAGAGTGAGACAGGGTCATCCATCAAAGCAGGCTGTGTGTGCACATGTCTACCCATGAGTTTGTGTGTGTGTGTGTGTGTGTGTGTGTGTGTGTGTGTGTGTGTGTCCCATAAAAAGGGTGGGTTTTGCTGCATGGAGGGGAAGATGAAGTGCAAAAGTGTTGTGGACCTTGTCCATAGGTAAACCCCAATTGACATCTCAGGTGGAAAGTCCAAGAAAGATACACATGGAACCATGTGTCTTCTAAATGCTTGGGAAACCTACCACCAGTCATCATGGCCTAATGCATGGTACAGCCATCTGGACTATGCTTGGAGGGAAGTTAGGGCAGGCACCAGTCGAGGTGTGGGAAGAGTAGCAGAAGTTGATCCTCCACCTTCATTTATTAATTCATTCAACAGACACTTATTGAGTGTCTATAAGATTCTATTGTACTAGTTGCTGGACATCTTGCAATGAACCAGACAGAGGAATTCCTTCTTCTCGTGAACCTTACCACTCTGGTGGTGTATGGAGAAAAAGAGACAATAAAGAAAAATTTAAAAACTCCGGTTAAATAAGCAAGAAAATATTAGTGACAAGGGATGTGATGAAGATAAAATATGAGATTGTGATAGCAAGGGGCCAACAGGCCATCTAAGGCCTCTGGGGCACTTAGGTTTGGGTTCCTTCCTCCTTGACTTCTGAATACTGTGGGAGAGGATATGGTAAGATCATAAGACGAGGTATGGCACAGCTGAATCTGACTGTATCTTGAACTGAAACACTGAAGAGAAGCAAGAAATACTGGTTTCCTCATTCTTTCTTCCTTATGAGAGTCTCAGCCCTCACCGTCTGATCCAGAGATCTGACATGAGTGACGATATCATCCTTCAGAACCCTGTATCCCTGGCTTAGGTCTAGAATCAGGGCCCATCTCTAGTTCCAAGCTCTAAACTGAATTCTCACCATGGAGAAAGCAAGAATGTGATTCAATGAAGTAGAATGTTTGTCCCCAAGAGGCTAATCATGATCACCCAATCACAAAACCTAAATTCATTGCTCATGACTCTTTACTGAAAACTCTACTATATATAGTTCATGGGCACATTAAGGGGGAAGCCAGAGGGAATGTGACAGATCTCACACCACATTATTTCTAGAATAGGAATCTATATTATGTGAGGAGGAACTCCAAAAAACTGGAATTGTCTTGTGGAGGGTGGGCCCCTTGTAGTACACTCAGATTTTGTTCCTCCGTGTCAAATGATCAACCAAGGGTTTATCTGTAAGTTTTGAGAAGGTTATGTCACGATTTGCGTAAAAAACATCCAGAGTTGTGGCAAACAGGTGACTTCCACCATGATAACGCACCTGTCCACATGGCACTGAGTGTTCAGCAGTTTTTGACCAAAAAAAAGGCATGGCCATCATGCTTCACCCTCCCTATTCACCAGATCTTCCCTCGAGCGAAATTTTTCTGTTTCCCAGGATGAAAAAAATTTCTTAAAGAGAAAATTTTTTTTGCCGATGTGGAAGAGGCGAAACAGAAACATGGCAAAACTACTAAAAGGGGTCAAAATCAACAAGTTCAAAAACTGTTTTGAGCAGTGGAAAAAGCATCTTGATAGGTGTATTGCATCAAACGGAGAGTACTTTGAAGGTGACTGAAGTTTAAACATGTAAGAATAAATACACCGTTTTTAATAAGTAAATTCTGGGGTTTTTTGGGGTCCCCCCTCATATGTGTGTGTATAAATATAGGTGTGTATATGTGTGTGTGTGTGTGTTGTGTGTGTGTGTGTGTGTGTGTGTGTGTGTGTACAAACATATATGTTTCAGTAAATAAATAAATAAATCTCACGCACACACATAAGGCCCATGACTTACCTTTTCTTTTTGGCAATTCCACTGATAAGAAAGAAATATAGTAACTTCCACTGTGTGATTTAACTGGACGTTTGTGGAGCAGAGGGTGAGAGAGATGGCTTGCACCAGAGGGCAGCATGACAGGGTTACTGGCTACCATTTGTTACCTCCCCTTAGACCCATCATTGTGCCCTGAGCTTTACATACAGCATGTCATTTAATCCTTGCCATTGTTTTCCCCATATGAGGAAACAAGATCAAGAGAATAGTTTACCCAAGATCCATATCTGTGTATAATTTTTTTTACTATACACCTAGATTTCCCAAAGTCTGTATCTATCTATAATTTTCTTATTATACACCTAGATTTGATGAACTTCACATACTAAGAACACATTTGAGTCTTAGATTTATGTTTGGATATTAATCTATGAACTGCATTTTCTTATATTATTGGCTTATCTCTTCAGTAGTCATCAAATGGAGAAAACAATCAAAAAGTTTTTAGAGGGAGAGTCTTCTAACACATTAGCGATGCAAGGAACCAAGAGTTGTGTTTTTAAATCAGAGTGTCTCATCCATTGTGACGAATAATGTGAGTGGCTCTTAGCACTTATAGGAGTTTTCAGTTTCTCATCCATGTTTATGGCTGGTCAAGAAATATGAAATTTTCAATAATTCACCCGAATACCTTGGAGGCCTTGCTCTGCGTTATTCTTTTATATGTGAAAAACTGGCTTGCAGTCTCTTCCACCTGGAAACCGTTCCTTTTGATGAGGAGTGTAGGAAACTCAGGCAATTAGGGACTAAGTAGCAACATTAAATTTTAACTTCGGCTATTCAGGACAGTTTTTGATAATAAGATCACCTTGAGTCCCCCAGTTCACAGAGCCAGCAGAGAATTGATCTCATGGTGTTAATAACTCTTCTTACCAGTTTAACCCTTCTAAAGCAAATTGAAATTGTGTCTTGATTGCAGTTGGAACACTTGAGGTAGCTCATAGTTGATTGTGAGTAGATGTGGAATAGATACTTGCTTAATTTACATCTAAATTATGTCTTCTGGAACTAATGGAGCATGTGTTGTGAGACGGAGGTCCCCAATCTTTTTTGGCATCAGGGACCGATTTTGTGGGAGACAATTTTTCCACGGCTGGGAGCAGGCGGACATTGTTTCAGGATGATTCAAGCACATTACATTTATTGTGCACTTTATTTCTATTATTATTATATTATAATCTATAATGAAATAATTACACAACTCATCATAATGCAGAATCAGTGGGAGTCCTGAGCTCATTTTCCTGCAACTAGACGATCCCATGTGGAGGTGATGAGATAGCACTAGCATCACCGCTTCAGCTCCACCTCAGATCATCAGGCATTAGATTCTCATAAGGAGTGTGCAACCTAGATCCCTCCCATGCGCAGTGCACAATAAGGTTTGCATTCCTATGAGAATCTAATGCCGCAGCTGAGGCCACCTACATTCTGCTGTGTGACCTGGTTCCTAACAGGCCATAGACCAGTACCAGTCCATAGTCCAGGGGTTGAGGACCCCTGTTTTAAGAAGATGCCCTTAGGCCAGGCATGGTGGCTCACACCTATAATCCCAGAACTTTGGGAGGCTGAGGTGAGAGGATTGCCTGAGTCCACGGGTCCAAGACCAGCCTGGGCAACTTGGTGAGACCTCATCTCTACAATAAATCAAAAAATTAACTGGGCGTGGTGGCATGTGCTTGTAGTTCCAGTTATTTGGAAGGCCTAGGAGGAAGGATCACCTGAGCCCAGCAGGTCGAGGCTATGGTGGCCGTGAGCATGCCACTGCACTCCAGCCTGGGCAACAGAGTGAGACTCTGACTCAAAAAAAAAAAAAAAAAGAAAGAAAGAGATGCCCTTGTCAGAATATTTTCTAATTGACTTACAGGCACTTGTAAGAGCATCTAGCCTACTGGTACTCTATCTTGGCAGTAAATGGATTCTAGCTTATGGTTCAAGAGTGTGAGAGTGTGTCCCATCTCGCCTCTAACCTGTATCACTCCAACAAGAATGGTTTCAGGCATTTCACAGTTAGTGCTTCGAAACCAGATTTGCCTTGGTTTGTCCCTGATAGAATTGCCTCTTGGGAGGATGTAGGAAATAGTAACATTAGTGTTACCAAGAGAATTCTATTGCTCCTTTTGTGTATTCACACTCAATAAAAGGCACATTTATTGCAAAGAAGCCTGTCTAGAATTCCCTGGAATTCTGTGAGTCGTTACTGATTATTGCTCTTATAAAGGAGTATGTATTTTAAGATTCATTTAATGTAAACCCTCAATTAGGGCTTTATTAAAATTCAGATAGGGACTAAGAATATTGTAAAGAAATCAATATTTTGCTGAAAAATTTATGAGATAAATGTAACTATAAAGATAATATTAAAAGTTCCTAAGAAAAATGCCTTTTTGAGAACTCTAACTCTTACTAAAATAGATAAACTAATTCTAATACTTTTCTCTACTGACTTAAACAGTCCTCTTGAGGAATTCACTAAGTACATTTTTTTGAATCTGAGTCCCACAAATAATAAAAATGCATTATCTTTTAAAAAGTTTCCTGTGATTAAAATGTTCACTAATTCATGCTAATCATTATTATAACTAGTCTGAATTAGTGAGGCTTTTATAATATTACTGGTTATTATCAATTTCATATCACATGCTGTAGAATTACTTTACATCATTCTTTAGTGATACCATAGTAAGAATATTAGACCGATAGGAAAGAATATTTTGCTTAGGAAGTTAATATTCTTTTCTGATACATGACAGAATGTCTGTTTTTTTGGTTTTTTGAATTGATGAGTTGGCACCTTGCCTTTTTTATCGTTGAGGAAAATCAAATGTAGGCAAACATAACTCAAGTAAAGCTCTGAGGCTGAATAAGGTAACAGCCTATTATTAAATGCAAAGCAGACTAAACACTTTTTTAAAAGGAGAATCAGTTTTCAGAATTTAACATTGTGCTTATCATTTAGATTTACACTGGAATAATCGTACTTGCTGGGCTGGAGCAGTTAATGCTAGGCAGACTATAAACTGATGGGAAATATTGCTTTAAAAAAATAGTTTTAGCCATATACTCATTGTCTGCCCAGCTGATAATGTGGTACAAAACTTGCTATCATACAGCTAATGAGTGAATTCCCAAATCACAAGGCCATGTTTGGGTAGATACACAAGCAGGGTCTCAGCATGGCAAGTATCCTTACCCTATCTGTTTACAGAGGCAGCAATTCCATTAGAAGATGCCCCTTTCTTCAGTAAACAAACTCAGAAAGGGAACCAGATACTGAAACATGACAAACGTTACAAAGAATTTTTTGAAAATCTCTTTTGGTACTAGTCTTTCCCTGAGGATATGTGAGCCAGCAGGAGAAGTAAGTAAGATTACCTCCTTGCACTGCCCCAGGTATGTGGGTCTCCTGGTACCTACTGTGCTATTTGCAAACTCTCTGAGAAAGGGTAACTCACACACAGGTGTTTATGCAGCGTCAATTCAGATTTACAAAAGCAGGAACAACAGAAAATGTTCAACTCAGGCGAAGTTCAAACTCCAGAGTTATTCGAGGGTCCTCACTGAAGGAGAAGCACTGAAAGACAGGTGAACGGAAGACCTTGTCCTCACAGTGCCTCCTGTCACTACTGAATGAACACACCTTACATAGTGTCCACCAGCATCTGCCGTTATTATTCAAGTTACAGGAAATGGTGGAGCTGTAGCTGACTGGTGCCTGCTCTTGGCTCTAACTAAAATGTGATTTACAAGAATTTTAATTTATGGCCATGGATAGTACCCACTAACTTCAGGTCTAATTTCAGCAGGAATAGTTATTTGACAAGACGTTCATGTGACTGAGGAACTGCCTCTTTTACTTAAGCAGCTGATAGATTCGGCTCCCCCCCGCTTTTTTAACATTTGCACATTTCCTGGCTTACTTGGAACTGGTACCATGTGAGATCAGAGACAACTAGAGACCTCGTATTAATTCTAATAAATGTCAAAGCAAAAGCTAAGCCCTGTTTTCTGGTTCCTGTTGTAACTGGAAAGAACAGCTCACTCAAAAAGAAAATGAATTAAAACTCAAGGACAGTGCCCCTTATCTATTCCAAATGTGTATACATCTAGGGATCAACTTTGCTTTTTTCTGACTTTACCTCATACAGCAAAGAAACTCTCACTTGGTAACAGCTCTGAGAGCTTCTTCAGGCCCTCTGCTCTGGGGGTGGGAGGGAAGCAGCTGTCTCTGCTGCCCATGGTTCTCCTGGCCCCAGAGCTTTTGTTTCTCTGTTGCTGAAGAGGCCCGTGACGATGACCAGTGTCATTGTCATCCCTGTGCCATCCTCCTGCAACCTCCTTTGTGTGTCTGTGTAGGTGTGTGCTGGTATCTGGGTATAATTTTGCTTCGGAGCAGATGGAAAACATCTCTCAACTTTGCTTGGGGCTTAGCCTCTCACATGCTGGCCTGAATTCGATTTCATGGACCATCTCATGACCTCATCTCAGAGTCCAGGAGTCTCCTGAAGGCTGCTAGGATGACTGTTCTCTTTACCTTTCTTTATGAATCATGACTCTCAGCTTCTAAACCTCCATCAAAGAAGCATGGATGAATAAAAGGACAATTAAATCCTGGCAAACTCAATTCCTACTGATGACAAGTGGTCTAATCTTAACTCTCCTATGTGAAGTCCCCTCAGATTTTCTAATCACAAAACGTATTCCTGTAAGATAGTGGAATTGGTAGCGTTGTAGTATAGTTCTGTTGTGTGAGGGATATAAATGATTCCAAGATATTTCAAAAGAAATGTTAGGGTTGTTAGCATGTTCGATTACCAATAAAATTATGTGACTCAATTTCCAAACTGGGTGAGTCTCAATTTCCTCATAGGTGAAACAGGGAAAATAATTTACCTAATATGACTGTTGTGAAAATTAATGAGATGGTGTTTGCAAAGCACTTGGCACCCAATAAATGGAAGAACACACACACACACACACACACACACACACACACACACACACACACACACACATATACACACACACACATCTTTATATTTTCACTCTCAGATCTTGTCTATTTATACCTTCTGTCCAGAAAACTCCTTTATCTGTGTAGTTAGCCTTTACTTCTGACCTATTAGTGTCTAACTTCCAGCTGTTACTGATGTTCCTATCTGACTGTCCTTAAAGTAACCGCACATTTCTTTGGCCTATGAACAATGACTTTTGAAGTCACTGAAGCTTTGGTTATCTTCCTGGTATTGCCACTGTCTACCTGGGACACCTTGAACAAGACTGTTTATCACTCTGGGTCTATGTTCTAGGCTTCTTTCCATGTTCCTTTCTGGTTCTTATCGCTTCTGTTTCTGAGAAAAGGCAGTTCACACAGTTGTATTCACATCAACTTAAGTACACCTTTACCAAGGAAGATGATCGTCTTTAATGACTGCAGAGATCTAATTCTACCCTACTTACCTTCTAGAAGCTTGTGAGATCTAGATTCTAGAGAACATGTATGAAAATATTTTATAAACTGCAAATGCTACATAAATATTAAGCCATAAATAGTAACTTCGGCTTCTCCAGTTTCCTAACTAGTAAATGCTCTGGAAAGTAAAGAATATGAAAGAAATTCTTTTCCTTTTAAAGAGCATTCTGAGAACATTCTTTTGGCTATAGTAGAGGAAAGTAAAATTAATAATGACATTTTTAAAGGATGAAAGCTGAATGTGTTTGACTTGGAATGTTTTATCATCCTTCTCTGATTCTCAGAATGAGAGATAGAATTATTAAGTTTTCTTTCTCCATTAAGAAAAGAAATGAACATACTTGGGGTTTTTTTGGTTTGATATAAAAATTTACAAAATCTTTTTTTCTTTCATGTCTCCTAAAATCAGGCTTAACATGGGCTCAGAAAATTTTTGCTTGATTTTAACTAAATCATTTTTCTTCCAGTTTAAAAAGAAAAAAGAGGCCATTCTATATGTTGCATTGTGTGTTCAAATGATATAAGACTCCAGACAGGTGGAGGGCGAGAGCTCCTAAAGGTGTCCAGAGAAAGGTTGGCAAGACATCCCAACCTGCAGAATTTGTCTCTCTATTGTATTCCTTCTTTGGAATTTACGTTTTTATTTCCTTGCATATTATCATGTTATTTAAAAATGAAGAGGGTGTGGGTGGCTAACAGGCATCTTAATTAAGGCAAAGGGAGGGAATTAATGATTCTAACTCAGGCTCGCCACTAGCTTTTGAGGGAACGACCCTTTTATCATCACTTGGTTTCTATTTTCAGATCAGACTCCAACCCCAACGAGATTCCTGAAGAACTGTGAGGAGGTGGGTCTCTTCAGTGAACTAGACTGCTCCCTTGAACATGAGTTCAGGAAGGCCCAGGAGGAGGAGAGCAGCAAGCGGGTGAGTTTGTTAGGATGGATGCCTTGGGCGGTGCCTCTCTAGCACCTGCTAGAAATTTCCACCAGGAAACTCCCCAGCACTGAAGATTGTATGGATGTGGCATTGAAACCGTATTTTATCCATTTGTGAGTTTTTGTCTAATTTTTTAAAAAATTGCTGATTATCTGAATGTGGTAGCATCCAAAATGAGAGAAATCATTGGAAAAATCATCTGAAATATGAATTTAAGTCAACAAAAAGTTACCTGATTCTTGAGCTTGAGTCAGACAAACTCACAGACTTTTTTCCTATTGTCAATCAGTTGTTTTACTTTGCCACGTATTTAATATCAAGCCTTATGCAAGTGGTGAGTAAAGACTAGAGCCAAAGGGTAAGAGGGTGGGTGAGTCATCGTAGCAGTAGGGGAGTTTCATCTGATTTTGGCCCAGGTTGTAACTGTCTGTTTTCGATAATCTCCCCTGTCATTCTGCACCAAAATCATAATTACTTCCTGGTCATATTACCTTGTCATATTATCGAACATCTGCTGTTGCTGAGACAAATAAGTTAACTATAAGTGTGGATTGTTTGTGATTAAAAGTGTAGGAAAATCACTTTATGAAACCCTCCGAATGTATTCTGTGTTTATTGTAATCTTGTGCTGAAATTTTAAAATCTCCTTAGAAGATTAGGAAAAGGAGATGGGGTCGCAAGTAGATGGGATAAGGGGGCTTTTCAGTATTATTTTCATTGTTATTATACAGCATTATCGAATGCCTACATTATATTAAACAACAAATTAGACACAGTCCGTGAACGGAAACATAAAATGGGAAAGGTGATTGAAAGACCAGCTAGGTAGTAATGAATTCTGAAGTTCCAGCTGTTCCATCCGGAAAATAAATTTTAAAAGCCTCTGATATTTCTCTGAGTGTTTCAAAACCTTTGAATCCTCCTCTATGTGAAATTATAATAATCCTCCTCCACCAGATTTTTTATGTCACATCTCACATAGTCAAGGGCTTGTATTCAGTCTGCACTGCTTTAGGAAAATTCCCCCCCAAATATGTGACACTTATAAAATCTCAACCAACTCATTTTATTTATTTACAATTAATTTATCATTTATACTTGACCTTCTCCCCCATGCCCCCACCAAATAATATGAAGTTCCTTTTTCTAATTTTTTAAAAACACATATAGAAGTTATTATTTGCTAGGTAAATAATAAAGTTCTGAGCACTTTAAAAATTAACTCAATAAAATGAAAATAATTATATATTTTGTTGCAATAGAAATAGATTTTAAGAAACATGAAAATGGTGAGGGAGAAGAAAGTCTCATCTGGTAAATTTCCTCAGGATAAGTAATCCATTTAGTTCTTTCAGTAGACATGTTATGTAGAAGACTGTTTGAGGAATTAAGTCCATTCATTCCTCGAGATGGTCAAAGCTGGCTTCTTAGGTTAAACTGAACTAGAGGAAAGATATGTACTTGATCTATTTTGTCTTTAGTTGTGATAGAATTGAAGTGCATGCCCTTGATTTTCCTAAAGACATTTTACCTAGAACAGTTTCATGAAATCCATGGTGGGGGTGTGGTTTCAGATATTCTCCGTTACATTATTCATAATTTCCTATATGAAGTCCTGTGTGAGGAAATTCTTGCAGGTCTGAATTCCAGGAAATGGTTGGCTTCCCCTGAGGAACTGAAATATTTTCTTCTCATGGACATGAGAATCATGTAGCTGGTTTTGTTTCTCTTTTCACTCTGACTGCTAGGTTAACACAAAGCCAAGTTTACTGCGAAAGTTTGAGAACTTTTTAGAACACTATGATGAGAGTACTTTATTTCTTCCCTAGATTAGACTTTCAGTTCTAGTTTGTATTTTCTCTGGTTCTGATTTTTAATTTAGAAAACATTTTCATCTTATATGTATTTTATGAGTTGCCTTACATTTCTTGTGCCTTGAGAAAGTGTATAAATAAATTTTAAAAATTAAAATAATCAGGCAAGCAAAGTAAGAAGCTATTAGACTACTGCAGCTGTAGAAATAAGTATTGTCTCTCTTTTAAGTGTTGCTCATAGCCGTGTGATGATTTCACAATGGGTGTGTGTGGGTGGGGAACCCTGTAGCCAGTCTCTCCCCTCGTCTGTGGCTGATCTCTCAGGATACCACCATCTCATGCCTCAGCCTCACTTGCACGCACTAAAAGATGGACAACATTCAGGCTGTTGAGGCTTCCTCTTCCTTTGCTTTGTTCAAACCAGAGGGACCAAATCCAGCCTTGGGTGGCCATGGCTGCACAAGAAGGCATCTTCTTGAGGCCTAAAGCATGGTGACCCATCAGCCACAAAATGGGCCATGTTGGTGACTTCTGCTCTGGCATGTCTTTGGAAACCAGAGTGGGAACATGAGAAACATAAGGAATGCTTCTCAATGTGACAATCTTCTTTTATCAAACCTATGACCACATTTCTCCAGCCGTCAATATCCCTGACATATTGTCACCCCCTGCTCCTGCTTCATTCATTATTACTCTGTTTAAAAAAATAAAAACACAGGTCTTCATTCAACATATCATGTTGCTTCTGAGTGATATTTTCTTATTTTTCTCTACGTTCAGATGATTATTTCTTTTTAAGTCTACATCTCCTACTCTCTTCTGATTTCTTTTCCTATGAGTTTTTTTTTTTTTTTTTGAGTTGAAGTCTCACTCTGTCACCCAGGCTGAAGTGTAATGGCATGCTGCTCTCGGCCACCGCAGCCTCGACCTGCTGAACTCAGGCGATCCTTCCGCCTCAGCCTTCCAAGTAGCTGGAACTACAACCACGCACCACCATGACTGCTGTTTTTTAAAAATTTATTGTAGAGATGAGGTCTCCCCAAGTTTCCCAGGCTGGTCTAAAATCCCTGGGTTCAGACTTTCCTCTTGCCTCGGCCTCCCAAAGTGCTGGGATTATAGGACTGAGCCACCACACCCTGCCTACCAATGAAAGACTTGCATTGGTTTCCTCTGTAAGTTTTAGGAAAATGGAAGATGAAGTAACTTATCTGGAGAATTTGATTAAAAAACTTCTTGCTTGAACTTTTCAAGTCTTTCATACAAAATATTGGAAAGATTGAGCTTATTCTGCCTTTAAATTTCTAGTTCAGTTTGGTCTATAAAATTCTGTTAATGAGAAAATTGCAAATTGGTCCTTGTTTAGCTTGTGTTGACTGTCCATTGGGGAAAATTCTGTTCCATAAACTCTATCTGTAATCTGGACACCCTTTTCCAAAAATATCTGATATGTGTATAGAATAAGGACAGGCTCTATGTCCACTGGAAAATGACTTTATATCTAGATAAATATAATATATAGCAGACAGTTCATTCCACAATTGCCTCCATTTTTCACCTTAATATAAGGTTATAGACCTCTAACTCTTTAATGAGTTAATTTTTTTCCCCTAGGAAAAGCATGTGGCAACCCACTAGCAAGCATCACAAATCTCAGATTGCCTATGGCTTAGAACTCAGGATAGTCTATTTCCTGAAACAGATGAGAAACTTTTGTTCATCATTTTTAAATTCAATAAATATTTTTGAGTGCCCACCAAATGCCAAGCACTGTCCAAGGCATTGGTGGATAAAGATTACAAACAAACAAACAAATAAAAGTTCCTGCCTTCACGTAACTGACTTCTGGTGGACAAGACAAACAATAAACAATTGGGAAAAAAACAGGTAACATGTCAGATGGCAATAAGTGCTATGGAGAAAGATGTGTCAGGGAAGGGGCACCGGGCATGCTGGGGGTGGCCAGGGAGGCACCGCTGGTAAGTGGATGTTCGAGCAGAGATCTGCAGGGGAGGAGGCCTGAACCAGGTGTGTGCTGGGAAGAAGAGTGTCCTAAGCTGAGAGCACAGAACTGCCAAGGTCTGAGGCTGGAGGATGTGCTGTGAGTTGAAGGAATTGCAAAGAAGCCCATTGGGCTGGGAGGGTGTGTAATGAGGCTAGAGATCGGGTGTGGGAAGGTCAATCCAGGGGGCCGTGTACACCATCTGAAGGACTTTGGCTTTTACTCTGAGATGGGAAACCAAAGGACAGTTCTGAGCAGAGGAGTGATCGGATCTGAATTAGGTCTTAGAAAGATCAATTTGGCTGCTGAGTTAAAAGCAAAGTTTTGATGGGCAGAGACCAGTTGAGAGGGTATGGACAGAATCTACATGAAAGATAATGGCGGGTTGGTCCAAGGTAGAGATGAGGGTGGTGTGGTTAGGTTCTGGATAATGTTGAAGATAGAGCCAACAGGATTTGCTGATGGATTAGATCGAGGAGTAAAAGAAGGAGCTATGCCAAGGATGAACCTGGGATTTTGGTTTTGGCAACGAGAAAGATGGGGTTGCCTGTGGGAGGAACAGGCTTCAGGGGAAAATTGGGGTTTTGTTTTCAGTCTTGTTAAGCAGAGATATTGGATCATAAAATGCCTATACAGGTCTGGAATTCATGGGGAGAATACCAGCTTGGAGTTACAGATTTGGGAGACCTTGTAATAGACAGTGTTTAAATATATGAGATTGAGTGGAATCACCTGAGCCAGCAGTGAATAGAGATATAGAGAGATCTGAGCTTGGAGATGGGCAGCGTCCTCCAGAATTCTCCAGAACAAAGGATTCAACTCTCCTCGGTGTCCACAGATGATGAAGAAGACAATGAGGCATAAGGAATGAACTCAGGTGGGGAACCCAAGTCCTAGCAGCAATTCTGATTTTGTGTTCCATGACAGAGGAAAGGAAAAAAATGTTAAAAAAAACGAAAAAGAAAGAGGTGGGCAAACTTATCTTTTACATTTAATTGCCTTAAGAGAGAGAGAGATCAAATAATGGACAATTTAGGAAGTGGGAGATGTCCTTGTCATGTAATAACAGTTTGTGTGTGTGTGTGTGTGTGTGTGTGTGTGTGTGTGTGTGTGTGTGTGTGTGTGTGTGTGTGTAAGGAAGGGCAATTGAAGGGACTAGGAATGAACTCCTTTGTCTTGCTGAGAGAAATATAACATTACAGCCGAATGTGGTTGAGGACCCTGAAGATGAAAAGCGTGGTGTGTAAGTGCTAAGTGTTGTTATTATCCCACAGGACCTAAAGCCGACTTATTATGCTGATGCAGCAATAGCAAATTAGGATATTTCCATGCTCCAGAATTCCTTCCCCAATGATAAAACGTGCAGTCTGTCCCCAGAGAGTATTGACTGTTTAACACATGGGAACAAGGGACAAGTTACAATCTTAAGATCTTGGATCTCAGCTCAACAGGAGACACAGAACAGGGCATGGCTAGGTCAGCCTCAGCTCAGAAAAGCAGGCTGTGCAATCTGATTAAATTCTGTCCCTGGAAATCATGTTACCCGATGCCACCCATTACTTGAGGTAAAAGGGAATAGAGAGGGAAGCACTTGGTCTCCTCACACTGTCTTGTGCCAGTCAGCCACCAGCCAGCATGGCTGTTCCCTGGGGAAGGCATGAGTGGTGGTAGATGCAAAATAAAAGACACTGAGTTGAGCAAACTTGCAACAGCTGCATGTTTCTGGTTATGCCAGCGTGTTGCTTCTATGATATTTGTGTAAAACAATCCTTCCCACCACCAGAAGTCTGGAGAAAAAGAATATTCTGAAATCTAAACTTGGTTTTATCCAGGTTTTGAAAATGTCCCCATGTTTGCTTAATCCTAGTAGATGAGACTACTTTTGATCTTCCTTTTTTTTTTTTTATCAGCATGACTGATAGGAAACACCCATTGGCAATGATATTGGAGATGACAGCCTCTTTCTTCCCCCAGACCAATGACTGAAAACCTCAAGCTTGTATTATAAGGATTCTTTCAGTCCTCCCATCTAAGCACACTACAAATGTAAACCACTTTCAACCCTCTCCTTATAGGTTAAATTATGCCCTCATCTTAGGTGGAATTTGACGCTGGAAGGGAATTTGGCTTGATCTTTGCATCCTACTCAGGGGAATGACTAAACCAGTGGATAAACTGGAAGCTATTTCATGTGTTTTAGGTCACTGGGACTTAAGAATAATGAGCATGATCTTAGCAGGGATTATTAAGAGTTGGTATTTACTTCCACATATGTGAATGAATTAGGCTGTGATCTGAGGTTCTGCCTCAAGTTTAAAATGGAGTGGAGTTTGAGCTTTTTTTTTTTTTTTAACTCATAGGGATTTATTTTTGGTTTGTTTTTTGTTTTTGGTGGAAAGTCAGGATATTCCCAAAGCCGCACAATGCATAGTCTATTGTCTTCCAGAAAGTGAACACTTAATACCAAATGTGTTTGATGTGGATGATGGGGGAAGCTCTCAGCTTAGAGGAAGACTGACCAAAATGGATACCAGGCATTTGTTCTTGACCTCCTCTGGAAAGTTTGCCTATTTGGTTAATTTGGACTGGCCTTAATACATGAGTCCTTACAACCTAACTTTCACAGTAAAGACAGAAATATGTTACCTCTTGAGACTGAGGACTTAATTGCTTTTAAAAAATTTTAGAATCGTGGGGGTACATGTGAGAATTTGTTACAGGTATAGTGTGTGAAAGTGAATTTTGGACTTTTGATGACCTCTCCGCCCCCCAATAGTGGGCCTGGTACCCAATGGGTGGTTTTGTATCCATATTCTCCTTTTATTCCCTCCCCCCTTTAGCAGTGCCTAGTCTTGGTTGTTCCTGTCCTTGTGCCCATGTGTGCTCAATGTTCAAAGCCCACTTTTGAGGAGAACATGTGGTATTCAGTTTTTGTGTTTCTGAGATAGTTCACTTAGAGCGATGGTCTCCAGTTGCAGCCATGTTGCTGCAAAGGACATGATTTTGCTCTTCTTTATGGCTGCATGGGTTTCCATTGTGTACATGTACCACATTTTCTTTATCCAACCCACCTCGATGGGCATCTGGTTGGTTCCATGTTTTTGCTATTGCGACTGGTGCTGCAATAAACTTAACCAGCGCAGGTGTCTTTTTGGTAGAGCGATGTGTGTTTCTCTGGGTATAGTCCCAGAAGTGGGATTGCTGGATTGAATGGTAGCTCTGTTTGTCCTTGAGAAACCTCCAAACTGCTTTCCACAAAGGTTGAGCTAACTTACCTTCCCACCAACAGTGTTATGAGCGTTCTCTAATCTAGAGACTAAGGACTTAAATTTCTACATGCTAAATTATTTGCCAGCCAGTGGCTCTGTCTTCAACTAGTACTATAAAGCAAATTAGAAGGGGTGGGGGGTGGTTGTGGCCGTACTGAATGTCTCCATAGCTTGTGGCAGATTTTATTGTTCTCTGAGTTCAGCGTTAATTATTTAAATTGTTTCTCATAGGTTTTATTTATATTTACTATCACATGACATTTGTTCTGGCAAGATAGAGGTCTCTATCCGATGTCTTCTTGAGAACTGGTTCGTAGCTTTCAGAGGCTGAGGAGTCTGAGTCAGAAAGGTTGTGCATTCGTTTTCAAGCCGGCAATGGCTGTTCTCAGCTGAGTTTCTAATGTTTCCACTTGGAGTTACAGAGTCGGAGAGAGTGGGTGAAGGACTGGACCTTGTTTAATATGTAACATGATGATGGCTAGAGGAAATGGGACATTAATTTTGTGGACTTCTGTTTGTGTAGGAAATATTGCAGAATAAAATAGTAATTTCTTGCACCAGCATTTCCTGTTTGGATGTGGTTGGGTATGGTGATGATCAAAGTACTTACATATTCATGACGAATATTCAGTCCACATATGACATTTTCAACATGCTATTAATGATCATTTTATTTTGGCCCCTTTTGTTAACAGGGAATAATTAGAAGTGGTTATACTAGTACTGTTTTCCCCATTTGAAATGCAGAGCAATAAGCCCTCAAGAGAGACAAAAAGCAGAGTTGCTAGGCACTCACTACAGAGGTTCAGTGGTGGATATGGCATGTCTGGCTTTTCTCCTACCTCACTGACTGTTACATGTCTGCCTCCTTGTTTTCTGGATATATCTACTCTCAGGTGGTTTCGGCTTATACATTCTTTTCAGAAAAACCCATACATTTTCATAATTTAACAGTCACCTCAGCCAGCGTTTTGGGAGTCTGAGGCGAAAGGATGACTTGAGTCCAGGAGTTTGAGACCAGCTTGGGCGGCATAGTGAGACCTCTACAAAATATTGCAATGTTAGCTGGATGTGGTGGTGCACACCTGTAGTTCCAAGTACTCAGGAGACTGAGGTGTAAGGGTCACTTGAGCTAAGGAGGTTGAGGTTGCAGTGAGCAGTGATTGTGCCACTGGGTGACAGAAAGACCTTGACTAAAAAAAAAAAAAAAATAACCTCCGCCCAGACAATTCCTTTAACTATACATCTAAACCTCACCTGGACCTAAATATTAGTTTCTAACCTCCAGCTATTACTGATGTTCCCATGGGAATAATATACCACTGCTGTTCCTAACTCAACCACACTCAGGTCTTTCCATACAAACTCAGCACATGCTTGATTCCCCTGGGTATGTTGGGGGCACATTTCACCCATCCCCTGTAGGGCTCAGCTTCTTTGCTCCCCTCCTTAGGTCCAATCAAGCTTCTTAGGAAAGAATCTTCAGATCTTTCCTTTATTTTCCATTTCTATCACCCAAGTCTAGACCATCATTGCTTCCTACTGGGTTTTTTTTTGTTGCAAATTCTAAGAAACTTATTTGACCTTGAACATCACTTTAACAGATACCTAGCAATCAGTATTATTGTAAATTGAATGTGTTTTTATAAAATGAAAACTAACCGAAATATTTAAAATTTAAAAAAACACCAAAGTTCTTGAAGCTGTTTGCCTCTCATTTGTGGTTAAGTTTAAAGTTCCTTCAAATATTATCATTGTTGAGAGTTAGAGAGGTTGGTATGGGATGTCATGGGCATAAAGGGGGAGTGTGTTGGAAGTTGTATAAACACAGCATCACACTATATTTTGCTATAGCAACGTGTGGTCAGCCCCTTCCTCCTTCTGCAACATTCTATGCATGGAATGTATCTAAAAGGACTAAGGTTGGGGTTGGGGGAGCACTGAAAAAAAAAAATAACAGGGAAAAGAAACCAAAAATAGCCCCAAACACAGCAGAGCCCTGGAGCTACAGGCACTAGAGCCAATTCAGAGTCAGTCTGTGTGGGCCATTGTCTGGCCTTCCCAGCAGACGGCCTTACTGTAGCTGAAAATTAATCCAATTGAATTATCTGGCTGGGATGATCCTCACTAAAACAATTATGAAGCTCAGCTTTAAAGACCAAGAAGAGGGCAGCTTTTCCCAGCAGGGGGCTGTCTCAACAGGGTGAGTTGGGTTCTCAGTTTGTCTAAATCACATTCTTACCTGTCCTAAGGCAGGCAACCCAGGCTGGGCTTTCAAGGCATGAACCCAAATGGAATCACAACATATAAGGGACACTCTCCTCTGAAGGAATCAATTTCCAGCTGTGAGTAATTCAGGACTTCTAACGTGCCAGACAGACACACAGAGGCGGGTGTGTACCTGGGCTCAGGAGGCCCCTGCATCTGCAGAGGAAGCTCACACTGTCCTCTAAGAGGCCCTGCATTAATACTCCCAAAGGCACGCAGGAAAACAGATCTGTTTTCTGGGCCAGATTAAAATGAAATTACTAAAAGATGAAGCTTCCGTTCTAGGCAGAACACAGCACTCACATTTGGAAAATTGCACCAAATGTTAGACTCAGTGAGTATCTGTAGCTAAGTCACTTTGTTACCTGGCCCCTCACAGAGATGTGAAAAAAATTGACACTAAAAAAAGGAGAGGAAAATAATATAATAGTTGCAAGAAATCGTCTCTGCCTCCATCATCTCATAAATCCAGGTGAACATTAAGTCTGGCTAGGAGCAGGTATGGGAGTGATTTACTCTGGGAACTCTGCGTTAGCATTTGTATGCTGTTAAGTCATTTCCATACTGAAAAGTCTGAGGCCAGGCACTGGGATTCTGAACATTCCTCCCATCCATATTTCCAGCATGTTGGCTGTCAACTCCGACCTATGGTGCCGGGACTGATTTTAGCATCAGAGCCATGCAGGGACATGTTCCTTTCTCTTCGCCCAACTACCACCGAAGTCCAAAGGCTTAAGAAAGTTTATGAAATGGTGGATTTCACCCCCCACCCCTTGAATTACCCATACACATATTCTTATATTTTTTGGGAACTAACTGTTTGGGTGAACCAGAGGGGCTTAGAGGCAGATTGAATTGGGGCTGAGGTTAAACTGTCTCCCTTGGGCGGCCATGCACAGTGACACCTGCTTGCTCTTCTTGTGTGCAGTGGGATACCTGTTGCAGGATTCTCTAGACCATTGCCGGATTTCCCTTTGTGCTTTGCTTTCTGGGATATTAAAGGCTCTTATTCGGTCCGTTAGAAATGTGACTCTGTTCTGGACTCTGTCCAGTCCTCTTGTTTGGCTCTCGAGTGAAGTGGAATTCCAAAAAGACTTCTCTTAGCATTGCCTATAAGCACACATTTTCCAATAAAACACACTCACTACTGGGAAGACAAGACCTGTATGTAAGATGACATTTTGACCTTTGACCTGAAGGTAAATGTGAGTTATTTTATTTCAGAGGTTTGGAGCTTCTTAGGAGGATGACCCACCTGCAAACTCTCCCTTCCTTGCCTGGCACTGTGGGGGCTGGCTCCCCAGTCCTCTCTGTGTAGTGAGTACTTCACATTTTGGGTTTAGTGTGGGTGCAGCCAGAGGCGTCCATGAAATCTAAGGTACATGCAGAATACACCATCTGTTCCCTAAAAACTTTGAAAACGTTCCCATCACTGACCTAATGCTGCCCAAGTTGGTGCCGGGGGCAGCCTTTTTCTGTGGCTTTATGTTTGGTTGGGGGCTGATTCAGGCTCTGCAAGCGTTCCCTTCCCAAAGAAGAAAAGCAGTCATGTTTTGTGTGAATGTCAGACTGATTGACCACAGATGATGCAGCACTGGCATGTTGAATCACGGCGGCTCTCAAAGAAGTCATCCCCTTCCTGCCTTCTCCCAGCATGATTTGTTATGCACAGAGCTTAGGAACATTCCCCGAGGATTTATGAACGTCAGGTTATTGCCAGATTTGTTGGCATGGTTGGCCTGGGCATTCCTGTCCATTACTTTCTAACCAGGGGCTTTGGGTAAGGAAGCCATTTGGAGTCCTCAGTGCTCTAGAACTTAGAATACAGGTAAGCCCTACCCTTGTGGCCCTGCTGGTTGCTCCCCAAATAGCTGGAGGGAAGCAAGGTGGTCCAGGATTCTGGCAACCCTTTTTGCAGTGCCATGTGTCAGAGAGCTCTTCTCTGTGCTGCGGGTCCATCTGAAAATGACCTTCCAACATGTCCTGTGCTGCTCATGACAGCCCAGGCACAGCTTGTGCAGAAGTGATGCAGACTGTTGTCTGAATTCAGGATGAAGACAAGAAATCGACTCCGTTCCTTCACTCTCTGAAAGTCATACACTTCATTTTTTGCCCATAAAACGGGCCTTTGACCACCTTGAAGTTATTAGCACAGGTAATCGAAATATATTGGAAGCTGCAGAAGATAAATTAAAGCGGGTTCCTAGGTAGAGGGTGTTACAGGGTGTTCACATATCACTAGACCATCTTATGTTGACTGTTCTTTCTGATGTTGACTACAAGGAGTGTCCAGAAGGGGCTGGGGAAACAGGAATTCAAACTCCACATTCACAGAGACAGTAACATGCCTATCTAACAAACATATCTAAATCATGTGACAGTTGTTGATTTTTGCTAGATATTTTTTCTCTGTTTGTATTATAATAATAGACACATGTACATATATATATATTAGACAAAGTGGGGAATCCCAGTTTTTTCCCCTGGGGCTTTGGGAAATAATTTTTTTTGCCAGTTTTTACAAAATTCTGGCAGGCATTCTGACCATACCCCGAATTGTGTACAATGTCCAATTCAAGACCAGCTTGACCAAATATTTGTTATCAAAGAATAGCTACCTGTTGCCCTCTGGTTATAAAGATGGCATGACTGGTTTGCTCATAAGCCGTGGGTGAACTAAGAATTGATTGACCATTTGTGGTGATGGTATTGCACGGATCCAAACCACATGCCCTCCCACGGACTTCCTGGCAACCAGAGGCACATGTTGTAAGACAGCTGACCAGAGCCAGGTGTACAGTCTGTGATGGTGGAGAGAGGAGCTTCTTTGACCTCATTAGAGTAGTCCTTTTAATTGAGGGCAACAGTCATGGACCACTACAACTACCCAGTGCTGCACTTCTAGTACAATGGACTGGTATAATTGGCAGGGAAGACATCTGTTAGTAACATTGCTGGAATATTTCCTGCGCTGTTTTCTCTTCTGAGATTTTATATTTTGCCCTTCCTATATCATGCTGCCTTTTGACAAACTCTCACGATGCCAGACAAACATATCTAAATCATGTGACAGTGTTATGTTCTTGTAAAAAAAGCATCGAGATCTCACATTTGTGCTTTAAACCAAACTGAAAGTAGGTGTGTGGAAGAGTGTCCAAGAAGCTCATAAAGAAAGGGGTTTATATGCGTCTCTGATCTTTGCGTATGTGTTGGTATTAAGAGAGAGTATGAACGATGCTTTGATGTATGCTGGGAATGGTTTGAAAAGAAGATATCCACTAAAATTCTTTGACTGGGTCGGGCGCAGTGGTTCATGCCTGGAATCCCAACATTCTGGGTGACAAGAGGAAAGAGGATTACTTGAGCCCAGGAGTTCGAGACCAGCCTAGGCAACATAAGAAGACCTTGCCTCTACAAAAAAATTTTTAAATTAGCTCGTCATGGTGGCACACGCTCGTAGTCCCAGCTACTCAGGAGGTGGAAGGATTGCCTGAACCTAAGAGGTCGAGGCTGTAGTGAGCCATGATCATGCCACTGCACTCCAACCTGGGCAGCAGAGTGAGACTCACTCAAAAAATAAAAATTGATAAAACAAACTACTTCGGTTGCTTGTGGCACTTATTCAGCTCATCCTGCTGAATTTCTGGCTTTTTATCAAATGATAGTAAATTCTTCAACAAAACCCTGTTCCTTCAGTATGAACTGGTTGGCTCAGGGCAGTTTTTGAACATCAGTTTACAACTTCCTATGCTCACACACTTTTACACAGTTTCTCCTTGATTTCCAAGTGATAGGACTTACTTCCTCATCACAGGCTTTTGTGAGGCCCCTTCCTTTCAAGTTTGCCATGAGACTGTTTGACATATTAGGCAGCCTGGAATGAGGACCATAACGAGGATGACTAATATCAGCGTTCCCCTCTCCTAGCCATAGAAAAGAAGAAAGAGACCAAGTCTGTTTTGTAGAGCGGTTCCCACTTCCTACAATTCCCTGGCAGAGGTAGCTTGCTCCTAGGGCCAAATCCCTTTCCCGACAGCTGTTTGGTGATTCTGTGTCACTGGGCTGACTGTAAAATCAGGCATATCCTTTTAATTACCTGTTCATATTTCAGTGATGCCGAGCTCTGTGGCACAGAGAGAGGGATAAGCCTTCATTGTAATGGATTTTTAGTAAGACTATCTCTGAGATAAGAGTCCTAAATCTTGGCAGTCTCTTCAGAGCACACACTTTGTGATTGCACACAAATTCTTGGCTCCCCAGAGCCATGTTGTAAATGGAGTGCAGTGTACAGGGCTTGGTAATAAGATACTGCAAATACATTTTAGAGCAAGGTGCACTTTTGCTTTATTTATGAAGATAGACGTGCTGGTTGAGGGCTTAATCACAGCTGATAAATCATTTTAAGAAAGCCTATTAGAACCATATGCTGATTTTTTGCATTAATATGGTGTGTCTGTTTCCAGTCTAATAAGACAGGGTTTTTGTTTTTTTTTTTTCCTCATGCACTCCGGTCTTTCTAGGGTGGACTATTTATCTGTGTAAGTGGTATCACTTGTATGGGAGCATTTATCTCTTTAAGAGGTACCATTAATAAAAGAAGGTAAAAGGAAAGGAGAAGAAAAAAATGAGTGTGGGTGCCCGTTGCACAGTGTCTATGCATGTGTGTGTAAGTGTGGGCGTGAGTGTGTGTGTGTGTGTGTGTGTGTGTGTGTGTGTTTATGGTATGACAAAGGAAAGAGTGAAAAAGCTGAGAACAGGAAACATCTCAATTAGAGTTTCGGAAGGCCATGGATTGGTCTTCACTTGGCATAAGGTAGTCATTTTAGCACAGGTGGTTATAATACTGTAGTAAAAGATTATCTGAAGTTGGAGGGGGGTGTGCACTGACATTTCAGTTACCTCACTTCTCCCCAAGCTCGCGGAGGTCTGCCCCAAGAACAGGTCCCAAGCTCTTTAATGAGAGCCATATTGGGACTCCAACTCTGAGCCAAGCTCTGTTTATCACTAATTGCGGGGGAGCCTTGCAGATCTTTCCTATTATTTCCTGATTATACCCCTGCTCTTTTTATTATCTTGCCAAAATTCAAACAGTAATAATTGCATGATTTATTGTTTATTTATAACCCATCTACTGCTTCAATCCCTATATTTAATAGATTTTAAAACATCAATAGCTTTTACTAAATGACTGGATTTTTTTTTTTTTACCTTCTACTGAGGAGTCACGTATCTGTGATTCTCACTTGGCATTCTTCAAACCACCCCCATGGTACTTCTCCTCCAGAATACCATGTCTCTGACCATATGCATAAAGGCTGTTTTTCAGTGCATAGAGTCTGTGTGCCAGGAGAATGTTATAGGAAAGGATATGAATTTATCCTTTAGGATTATGTCCGGGTTGAGTTATATGACTCCTAGGTTTCTTTCCTACCCACAGTTTCCAAGAGAGAGATAAATGAAAAGCCCATTTTATACACATTTAGATATAGTGGGGAAACATAACATCAGATCATTAGACTCGAGATTATAAACTAGTATTAATAAAATTCACTATCCTTCACTGGGCTTCAACTATTTTTCAGGCACTGTTTTAGAAGTTTTGTTTATATTATTCCTTGATCGTCATTACAGCCCTAAAAGATTGATATCTTTGCCCCCCATTTTACATAGTAAATATGTAAAATAGTAAGTTATTAAAGCTTAAGATTTAAATGGTTTGCTGAAAGTCACAAAGCTAAGAAACTGCACATACAGTATTTGTATATGACTGTCTGCTGGAAAATTTATTTCAGACTGCCTATTCTCTCTCTCTTTTTCTTTCTTTCTTCTTTCTTTCTCTTTCTTTCTCTCTCTCTCTCTCTCTCTCTCTCTCTCTCTCTCTCTCTCTCTCTCTTCCTTCCTTCCTTCCTTTCTTTCTTTCTCTCTCTCTCTGTGGGTCTCTTAGGGCGTAGCCTTGGCATTCAGGGATTGCAGCACCACTATTCTGGGATGTCATAGGAGTTTTGGCAGTAAAGATTAGTCACTGGTATATAGGCTGTGCTCAGTGTTAGAGGTTTAAATGTTGGATCTTAAAGGAAACGTTGCCATGCACCACTCCCCCTTCTGTCTCTTGTCTCTCTTCTTCTTTCTCCCTCGCTTTCTTTCTATTTCTTCCTTTCTTTCTCTTCCTTCCCTCCCTCCCTCCTTTTACTTCCTTCCTTCCCTCTCTCTCTGTCTCTTTTTCTTTCTTTCTTCTATTCCCTCTTCCCCTCTTCCTTCCTTCCTTCCCTCCCTCCCCCCCTTCTTTCTTTCATGTGCATGTGTATTTTAATATAATTTACTTTTTAAGAAATGTCCAGTGGAAGCTTTGCAAAACACCAAGCCATGTTTGACCTCTAATGCAAGAACACATCCTGATTGTATCCACTGTGTCCTGGTCTTTAAAAAGTCCTCCTCAAGACTTCCACAGAACTTCCAATTTTAGCTCCAGATTCTTCCACCTTCTGCGGATGTGGCTGCAAACTACGGTTGGCCCCAAAGCCTAAGAATACAAGACAGCTTGCTATCCATAATGCAGTTTCAATACTGTCAAAGGCATGTGACCCGCTATGACTGCCCTGCTCCCTGATTCCAAACCAGGCATGGGAGTCCTCTCATCTCCATCCTTCTGTGAGCAATAGCTACTTGCAATGAGACATTTCCTTTTAGACCTTGTCCTAGTGACTGCTTCTTTCCTAGATTAAAATTAATGTGTGGTGCGGGACAGTGTATTTTGAGCTTATATTAGATTCTAGTAGAGTAATGTCTGCTTGAATGACCTGAGAAGAGCACACCTAGGAGTACACTGCTGTGGGTCTCTTAGGGTATAGCCTTGGCATTCAGGGTGTTGCTGCACCACTATTTTAGGGTGTCTAGGAGTTTTGACAGTAAAGATTAGTCACTGGTATAAAGGCTGTGCTCAGTATTAGAGGTTTAAATGTTGGCTCTTAGCCGGACTCGGTGGCTCAGCCTGTAATCCCGTGCCTTTGGGAGGCCGAGGTGAGTGGATTGCCTGAACCCGCGGGTTTGAGACCCGCCTGGGCAACTTGGAAAGACCTCATCTCTACAATAAATAAAAAAACTAGCTGGGCATGGTAGCACTTGCCTGTAGTTCCAGCTACTTGGAAGGCTGAGGTGGAAGGATTGCCGGAGCCCAGCAGGTCGAGGCTGCGGTGGCCGGGAACGGCCACTGCACTCCAGTCTGGGCGACAGAGTGAGACTCCAACTCAAAAAAAAAAAATGTTGGATCTTAAAGGAAACTTTGACATGCACCTCCTTCTATCTACACCCAGTTTCCACCACTGGGGGTGTTTTCATTATGTCCTCCCAATTCAATGGAGCACACATTTATTGAGGATTTAATGTGTCCCAGGTGGGCCATATGCCAAGGCTGCATTCTAGTGAGGGAGTTTCTAGTGGTGTGGGGCGAAATCTGGCTTTCTGGATGGATCCTAAGCTCTTTGGGGATTGTGTTTACAGTAGAAATAGCAACAGCTGTGGCTATTCAGTTTAGCTGTGTACTCTTCATGATCTGACTCCAACTGAAATGTCCAGTTTTCCTTCCCATCTGTCTCTCTTTTTTTTCTGCTCCAGGAAAATGGAATGAGCCCTCCCCACAACCCTTAAACCTCTCTGTGGCCTCACTGCTTTGTGGTGCCTTCCCATGTAGTCATCTCCTCCTATAAGGTCCTCTATTCTCTCATCTTTGACCATTCATGAAAGCCATTGTTGAATGCCAGCTCCATGAAGACTTCTCTGATCCCTCCTCACCTGATACAAGCTTGGTCTTTCTTGGTTTCCACAATGCTTTTTAAGCACTTCTTACAGCACACACCAAGTCTCTTACTTTGTGTTTTGATATTTGCTGGTTCTGCCCCTGGGACCGTGATCCATGTTATCACAGGGCTCTATCTGTCCCCATCTGTCATTCTCAGCACCTTTGCTTTATTCATAGAAAAAATTGGAATGAGTGAATAAATGAACATGAATGAGTGAATGTGTGTCCTTACCCAACAAGATATCATTGCCTGGTTCATGTAAGGCAAGGAGAACTGAAGTGATTTCTACCTCTGAAGTAAAACTCCTCTTAAACAGTTTCAACATCCATGTTTTTTTCAAGAATTTGCTATTTCATGAAGCAACTAGAATTGCTGAGAACAAGAAGTACCCAATAATATAATTATTGGTTAATAGCCATGCTGTATAGAGAATCTTAAATTGAAAGCAAGAAGACTTTGAATTATAATAGAAACTCACCTATGCATTCAGCAAGGTTTTGTGTGTCTATGTGGATTTTTGTTTATTTACTTAATTTTTTATTGATACCTAATATTTGTACATATTTATGGAGTACATGTGATATTTTGATGCATAGAATGTGTCATGATCAAGTCAGGGTAATTAGGATGTCCATCACCTCGAGCATTTATCATGTCTTGGTTTTAGGAACATTTCAAATTTTCTCTTCCAGCTGTTTTGAAAAATACACTATGTTGTTGTTAACTATAGTCATCCTGCTGTGCTATCAAAAACACTAGAACTTACTCCTTCTATCTAACTGTATGTTTGTATCCATTAATCAACCTCTCTTCATCACCCCCCATCTCCGCCCCACAACCTTTCCTAGTCTCTGTAACCATCATTCTACTATATACCTCCATGACATTAACTTTTTTAGCTGCCACTTATGAGTGAGAATGTGTAACATCTTTCTTTCTTTATCTTTCTGTGGCTGGTTTATTTCACTTAACATAATGACATCCAGTTCCATCTATGTTGCTATAAATGACAGGGTCTCATTCTTTTTATGGCCGAATAGTATTCCATTGTGTACATATTTCACATTTTCTTTATCCATTCATCCATTGATAAACACTTAGATTTGTTCCATATCTTTGCTTTTGTAGATACCACTGCAGTAAACATGCCAGTGCAGGTATCCCTTTGATACAATGATTTCCTTTTCTTTGGACAAATACCCAGTAGTGGGATTGTTGGATCTTATGGTAGTTCCATTTTTAGTTTTTGAGAAATTTCCATACTGTTTTCCATTATGGATGTACTAATTTACATTCCACAGCAGTGTGTCAGAGTTCCTTTTACTTCCCATTCTCATCAGCATTTGTTATTTTTTGTCTTTTTTGACAATATTCATTTTAACTGGGGTAAGATGATACCTCATTATGGTTTTGCATTTTCCTAATGATTAGTGATGTTGAGCATTGTTTCATATACCTGTTGGCCATTTGTATGTCTTCCAGCAAGAAGACGTACAAATGGCCAACAGGTATATGAAAAAATGCTCAACAGGCACTTATAATAAAGTGTGACAAGTGTTCTGTGCCATAACAGAATAGAGCTAAGCTAAGGATTTCCTTACTCAGTTTGCGGGGGGAGTGGTACGTATCAATGGTAGAGTAGATCTTGGTTAAGTCATCTAATGTGTTGAGCCTCAGTCTTTTCATCTGTAAAATAGCAATAATAATGACTTATCTAAGCCGGGCTCGGTGTCTCAGCCTGTAATCCCGCACCTTTGGGAGGCTGAGGTGAGTGGATTGCCTGAGCCCGCGGGTTCGAGACTCGCCTGGGCAGCGAGACCTCATCTCTACAATAAATTTTAAAAAAATCAGCCGGGCGTGGTAGCGCGCACCTGTAATTCCAGCTACTCGGAAGGCTGAGGTGGAAGGATCGCCGGAGCCCAGCAGGTCGAGGCTGCGGTGGCCAGGAGCGGCCACTGCACTCCAGTCTGGGCGACAGAGTGAGACTCCAACTCAAAAAAAAAATAATAATAATGACTTATCTCACAGGATGTTGTTAATGCCAAATGAAACCTCGTATATAAAGTACTGTAGCTTGGATGCAGGGGGTTCTCGGTAATTCTTGTTCTCTTTCCCTTCACTGTGCATATACCCAAGGAGCAGAGGCTGCTGAGATTTCAATGCCAAATCTAGGATAGGAAATTAGGCAAATACTCTATGCTCATAATTTTTCCTGGATTTTAGGTCTGGTTGTGACTCAGAGATTCCTTTCATCACTGCAGTGGGCCCAGAGACTAAAGCCTTCCAAAGGCTTTAGTCAAAATCCAGAGATGGGTTTAATGTCTATGAGCCATACTGAGCAGGAGATAATCTTTCTGTTGTCACAGGTGATTATTATATAAACCAAAAGTCTTAGGGCTTCCCCCAAAGTTTTCCTTCACAACCCAGGCAGTGCAGTATACCCAATATTTATTTTTAGGAAGGTTGGGCAGATGTTAGGTAGGCTGACTTTCAGGTTAGAAAAAAATCTTCAAGGAAAATTATAATTTTTTAAAAAGTAATCTAATAGAAGTTCCTCTGGGACAAATAGAAATTAAACTTTAACATCTTGAGGACACAAATGCTTATCCTCCAAACAGGTGATCCTGCTTATACCATCTCACTTTGCTTTCATTGGCATTGAGTAACTTCCCAGAAAGATATGCTTCTTATGGTGTCTGGGTGTTGAGGATTACTAGGGTTTTGGTTACTACAGAACACTGTTGAGAAAGAAAAATACACACTTGCTCTAGGCAGATTCATCAAAGTAGAGTTGAAGGTTTAGGTAAGTTTGACCTGTCTAGAGAAAGCAAACCATGCTACCATGTGGACTGGCCACACTGACAAGTTGTGAGGCCAGCTATGTACTAATGAGGTGTTGCCCCCTAGCTGATCTTGGTCCTCCTGTGACAGGAGCCCGAGAGAGAACATCAGTCCATGCACGGGTGCACACCAACCTAGAACACAGGCCCTGAACCACACAATTCATTCATTCTTGCTTTCATTTTTTTGTCATGAATGTTACAGACCCAGTGAGGGCCTCTATTTTCTGAGTATTCTTGTATGCTTGTGTTGCCTAATTCATTCACATTTTATTCCTCCTGTGACGGCAGGTATTTAGCATCTGGACATGTACTCTACATTCCTTACCAAGAGTGGGAAAATTGTGAAATATTAAATCAGTCAGTCACGGTGGCTCACAACTGTAATCCCAGCACTTTGGGAGGCAGAGACGAAAGGCTTGCCTGAGCCCAGGGTTTTGAGACCAGCCTGGGCAACTTGGCAAGACCTCGTCTCTACAATGAATCAAAAAATTAGCTGGGCATGATGGCGTGTGCCTTTAGTTCAGGCTACTTGGAAGGCTGAGGTGGAAGGATCGCCTGAGCCTAGCAGGTCAAGGCTGCAGTAGCTATGAACGTGCCACTGCACTCCGGCCCGGGCAACAGAATGAGTCTCCAACTCAAAAAAAAGAAAGAAAAAAAGAAAAGATAAATAAATAAATAAACCCAAAGGTGGTGGCAGAATCTTGACTTTCCCAGATGCCATACACCTCAGCCCTTTTGTAAAAATCTGAGTTCAGCGGTCCATGCCTCAGTGGGCTTTACCAGTTTCCCAGAACTAGTTTGAGTTCCTCACAATCACCTTTACTGTCCCGTTCCTAACTACCAGTGGAAGATCAACTCTCTGTTCCAGTGAGAACCTACCCTCCTCTTTTTCCTTTTGTTTCTTTTGGAACTGGGTACCCCAAGGTCAGTGCCACACACCTACTTCTCAGTGTTTACCAAAATGCCTTCTTTGGAATGCTACTCCTGGGAACTTAGCTGTGTCAGAATTACCAGCATTACTTGGGGCCTTGCTAAAAATATACATTCTGGAGCCCCTTAGATGGATTCAGTAAGTCTGGTGTGTGGTGTTCCCATGTGATGCTGATGCTGCTGGTCTGGGCACCACATTTTGAAAACCACTGGTCTAAAAATGCGCTTGTTAATTATGTTCACTATTTCTTTGCTGTTATTCCTTTCTGGGAGCCAGGATCACAGGGAGTCTACTTTGTACCATTATAATGGAAAGAACTTGAGATATTCAAGCATACTGGTTATGTGGCCTTTCCAAGTCACTTAACTTTTCTGAGCCTCCATTTCTGTCTTCCTGGTAAAGTTATAGTGAGGTTTAGGCATAATTGCACATCAGGGACCAGTGTATATGTAGAATATGCTCACTAAATAGGAAGCATGTTTTATTTAGTTCCAGTCAGAGCTACGTTGACATTCACTGTATCCATATTCTCTTGGAACATACTGACACGTTAAAACACTTTGGATACACAGCACAACGATTTCCATAGCTTCTACCACTGCAAGTGAGCAGATTTTCCTGCTGTAGGCTGCCACTGAGTCAGCGTCAATTGTTCTGTAATTATCAAGGGGAATATTTTAGGATGAAGAAAAGCAGCCAGCAGAATAGTGTTTGAGGATGCTGTGACATCAGGAGTGCTTAGCATTTCAATTCTAAATTATGTGAAAGCAGTTTGGAAACTTTAGTATGCTATAAAAATAAGTGATTGTGACTGTGATCGTTACTACAATGTTTTAGGTTAAAAAAAAGAAGAGACTTGCCATTGCAGAATGGGTGTGTTTCCAACCTTTCACAGAGGAATGTGGTATTTCTTTCCCTTCTTTGGCCATTCTCTGACCATTATCTCAGCGTCTCTTTGGGGGCCTCCACAGCTTTAGGGATATTCTGACCCTGCCACCGTATAGCTGGACTTCAGAGAGGCCACGTGAGTGTAGAACATCTAATAGCTTTGCAATAAACCCTCACAACTGAGGAAACACCCCAGTTCTTATGAGGCAACTCACTTGGAGGTGGGAAATATGATTTATGAGGAATAGCAACGACTCCTGGACTTTCCACGGGAACAATTCCGAAGCCAGTTCTGAAGTACACAACTTGTTTCTGTTGCATATTCCTGTGATTTACTGGGTCACATCTGTGGGTTCCTGAGACCAGCTGGCCCCCCCAGTAGGAGCTAGACCCCAGTTTTTCCACCCTAGAGTACAGGGGAGAAGTCACTGATTCTGAAGCTAAGCTGACTGATTTTGCTTGGGTAATGCCCAATACCCCGAAGGAGATTCTGAGGGCAGGAAGGGCTTCCCTCATGATTCCTTCAGAGGTCCCTGCTGGCAGGCAGAAAAGGGTGGACCAAAAGAGAAGGGAAGGAGTGAGGCAAGGGAAAGAAAATCACAGATGTCCCAAGTTTCCACAATTTTATCAAAAAATTTTCCATGACTCATCTTGTGACTTCTCCCCAAATTTAATAAGATAAAACCGCTGGCCTAAGTATAATTAAAGTGCAATTACTTGAGAGTATGAGGGTGGTGCATTTTAACAAACCCTCCGTTCCCTCAGAAACACAGTCCAAGGTGGGAAAATAAAGAATAAGAACTGTCTTTCCCTCTCTTCTTCCCAACCCGGTTTCCCCTCTCCATGGCCCTCGGAGAGAGGGAGCAAATTAAGAGATATTCCAGAATAATTCCCTCCTACTCACAAGTAGTGAAATCAGTAGAAAGCTGCACATAGGGCTGGAGGGTCATCATTTTCTGCTTGAGTGTTCTTCTCCCAGTCTGGTTTCAAGATCTGTTCAGTTCCAATACTCTGCTCTTGACCTTCCCATACGTTCATCTGTCAGGGAAGTTTCTTTGATGGTGGGGGCATTTGAGACACTGGAAAATATCACCAGCTGTTGTTTGCTGAGCACCTACTATGTGCCAGGTGTCTTACAATATTATCTCATCCTCCTAACAGCTCCATGAGGCAGGTTTTATCACCTGCAAGTTTACTGGTAAGAAACAAAGCTCAGAAGTTAAGTTACTTGTTCTTAGTTACTCAGTGGCAGAGCAGGGATTTAAACTCAAGACTGTCTAATGCCAGAAGTGTCCTCCGACGCTGGAAGGAGCAGTGGTGAATATGACAGGGACTGGAACTAAAGCAATTCAGAGTCGCTGTAATTGCTTTTGAATTCCAGCAGACTGTCACAGGCCACCAGTCCAACCGACGTTGGTTTTCATTACCACATCAGATAAGAAGAGTCACACTTGACCTGGTAGGTGTTGAAAGACGTGCTGCTGCGTGCCACTCACCGAAAGAGACAAGGTTCGCCATTGCTGTGACCTGGGAAGGGGCCACGGTCCAGCTGGACCCCAAGCCAGCCACTCAGAGGCGGCTCAGGCTGCCGTCCAGAGTGCACGAAGCCATAGCCAATGTCAAGGGCTCCTCATGTTCAAGCAGGAAACTGCGACCGAAAAGCTGAAAAAACATATGATCCCATAAAAAGCTGCCTCTGGGGAAACAAGCCATTAGTCAGCCTTATTTATTTATTTTTCCTTCTTGCCACAAAGTTCAATACATACGAAGGAGCTATGATTATCATATAAAAGGCTATGCAAAACTGCCCTCTCTGTATGAAGAAGACTTTACCCTGGCCCTTGGCCACAGTTTGCTTTGTTTGTGTTCTTCAGAGTCCTTTGACCACAGTCATCATGGCCCGAGTCGAAGTACAAGTGTGCCTCAAAATAAACAAGCAGCCTTGAAACGCTCCAGAGTCCCCTCTCATTTCCACCCGCACGTCTGCCTTTTATCCTGAAGACAGAGACCAGAGGAAGGGGATGGTGGTGGTCTTGTTAGGACAAGATCTTCTGCGGGGAAAAATGTGCTTAGGAAAAATTTTGTGGTTGTTAAATATAATGAAATTTCTTCTTTCTTGGGTAAGATCAGGAAACCTTGACTGTCTATTTTGAGTTTTTGCCAGTTGTACTTAGGGAATGCGCTTTATGAAGGTCAAACTTTTTTCTTTTTTTTTTAGGGGGTGGCAGGAAAGAGGCACAATATAACGTTTTGAGGAAAGCCCCATGGTCAGTCCATGGCTGCAAGGTGACTGCGCCTGCTTGTTCTTTATTGTCCCTTGCTCTCTAGGGTTTTTTCCGTACCATCTGTATCAGTTTCCCAGGACTTCTGTATCACAGTTCCATAGACTGGATGGCTTAGAACAACAGACACCTGTTGCCTCACAGTTCTGGAGGCCAGAAATCCAAGATCAAGGTGCTGCCAAGGTTAAGTCCTTCTGAGAGCTAGGAAGGAGAATCTGTTTCATGCTTCCCTCTGGTGTTTCGCTGGTGATCTTTGGTGTTCCTTGACTTGTAGTGTGTCACCCCAATCTCTGCCTTCATGTTTATATGGTGTTCTCCCTGTGTGTGTCTATGTTCAAATTTCCTTTTTTCATAAAGATACCACTTACGTTACATTGGAGGCCTTTTCCTCCACTATGATTTCACCTTAATTAATTACATCTGTAATGACCCTGTTTCCAAACAAGGGCACATTCTGGGGTCCTGGGGGATAGAACTTCAACATATAATATTGGTAGGGGGCACAGTTTAACCTATAATGCCATCTTACAGACTTATCCAAGTTTTATTTTACACCGGAATTCTGAGAATGGGCCAACAGAGAGTGATACGGAGACCCTAGCTAATAAGTGAGGTTAAAATTTTATCAATGGAAGATTACTGGTTCATCCTGAGACTTCAGTTTTTTTGTGTGTGAGACAGGGTTTTGTAGGGTTTGAGGGAAGCCTGAGCCATGCTATGAGGGTACTCAAGCAGCCTTCTGGACAGGTCCACGTGGCCAGCAAATTATGTCTCCTGCCAAAACAGCTGTAGGAGTGACCCAACCTTGGAATAGAGGCTCCAGCCTCATTCAAACCTTCAGATGAATGCAGCCCTGGCTGACATCTTGACTGCAGCCTCATAAGAGACCCTAAGCCAGAATCCCCCAGCTAAGCTGCTACTAAATTCCTGACATAGACAAACTATAAAATAATAAATGTTTATTGTTTTAGGCCACTGAGCTGTGGGGTAATTTGCTATACAGTAGCAGAGATCTAATACAACCTGCCACTCCAACCCTGAAAAAGCAAATCTGTATCTACTTTGTGAACAATGTCATCCTGACAATTTCTTTTTTTTTTTTGAGTTGGAGTCTCACTCTGTCGCCCAGACTGGAGTGCAGTGGCCACTCCCGGCCACTGCAGCCTTGACCTGCTGGGTTCCAGCGATCCTTCCACGTCGACCTTCCAAGTAGCTGGGACTACAGACGCACGCTACCACACCCAGCTAATTTTTGATTTATTGTAGAGATGAGGTCTCGCCAAGTTGCCCAGGCGGGTCTCGAACTCGTGGGCTCAGGCAATCCACTCACCTCAGCCTCCCAAAGCATGGGATGACAGGCTGAGCCACCGAGCCTGACAATTTCAAAGAAAAAGACAATTTCTGACAATTGTCTTTTTGACAGTGTCAAAGAAATTGAATTTCAAAGAAAAAGAATTCCAGACCGATGGTGCCTCAGACCTCATGGAGAGGAAGGTGTTCTGTTTGTGTTGGTTTGTTATTCTTTTTTAAGGAAATGGAGAAAAATATACTTCCAAAGTGACGGAAAATAGATATATTTTATCAACTATAAATATGTTGGGCTAAAAAAAAAAAAAAGCAGCCCCTTGTCCACTTGATTAGCAGGATGGCATAACGATACGAGCACAGAATTTCAAGCCAAATAGTCTGTGTTCAAATCCCAGCTTTTGCTAGCTATGTAATCATAGGAAGCTACTGTACTTCTCAGCCTAAGTTTTCTCATCTGTGAAATGGAATAATAGTAACAGTGCCAACCACAGAGAAAAGAGTGCCTACAGGTAACCACTTAGAACTGTGTTTAGCACATAGTAAAATGTGAGAATGCAGGAGTGGGAAGATCCATTTAGGACATAAAATGTCCCATAGCTAGGGAGATTAGGATGCATTTTGAGAGAGCCAACCTTTGAGGAAATGGGAACTCAGAGCTTGTGCAGTGAAGGTAAGATCATGCTCTCACCACCTGCCTTCCTCAACCTTTACAAATACATGAACATAATAAACTTGAGGAGAAAAAGTGGTTGTCCCCAGTGACAGAAGAGATGCCAAGACCAGATAACGTTCAGGACCACAAGAGTCATAGGGACTCTGGTGACTACATCAGTTCCCTCAGTGGTCGTCCCTTTCCTGTTTTGCATACCTGCATGCTGCATGGATATGATGACTGAAGTCGTGCTGTCAATAAGTCACATCAGAAAGCACCATGGGATTTCCTGAGGGACGTAGTGTTTTTAAAATCTACTTGGTAAGAATTAAGTTCCCCATTCATAATTTCTTTTTTTTTTTTTTTTTTGAGTTGGAGTCTCACTCTGTCGCCCAGACTGGAGTGCAGTGGCTGCTCCTGGCCACCGCAGCCTCACCTGCTGGGCTTCGGCGATCCTTTCGCCTCAGCCTTCCTAGTAGCTGGAACTGTAGGCGCGCGCTACCACGCCCGGCTGATTTTTTGATTTATTGTAGAGATGAGGTCTCGCTGCCCAGGCAGGTCTCGAACCCGCGGGCTCACCTCAGCCTCCCAAAGGCGCGGGATTACAGGCTGAGCCCGGCTCCATTCAAAATTTCTAAAAGGCTAAGGGATATTTTCATAGGTATTGAGGTTCCACATGTCATGACTTTCTCTGAGAAGCTTTCAATGGACTGTATTGGACAGTCCTGTATTGGACAGAGACTGCCTCCTCTTCTGTTCCAAATGAGCCTGAAATTCCTGTGCCTATTTTTACTTCTTGGCACGACAACCAAAACCCGAATATATTGCAGGGTTCCACCTTGAGTTAAATCCCTGAAAGGTTGGTCCTTCTCCCCCTCCTCATCATCACCTCCCCATCCACTTCCTCTTCCTCCTCTTTATTTCCTTTCTTCTCTTACCCCTCCTCCTCCTTCTCCTAAATGATGCTATGCAGACGGGGTTAACATCTCTTTTTTTTTGAAATAAAAAAAGCATAAACATTTGTGAGTCAGAATGACAGGTCATATGTGGGACTCCAACATTTGCTTTTGACATGGGTTGGTTTTCAGTTATATATCAGGAACCCAGATCCTCTCACCCCAACCCTGGGAAAGTGACTCTGTATCAACTTTGTGAATGGCATTATCCTGACAATACAGGGTGAAAAGGGTCCCAGACCAACAGTGCCTTGGGCCTCAGGAATAGGAATTTCCAGAAGAACTCAAAAGGGCACTTTGATCCAGTTTGACCCTTCATGTTGTTGTCTCCCCCGTCCAATTTGCTAGAGAATTTCCCATTGGCTCTTGGCTCGCTTTCAAATTGGAGTGCAGTCTTTCAGCGATTACTCTGTATACTGAAAAACAAGGAAGTCTTTATTAAGTAAAATGGGGAGGATCTGCCTTCTAGGAAGGGCAGATAGAGCCTCTGGCCTTGGTGTCTCAGCCCACCCTGCATCTTTCCCTCACTTTCCCCCTTCAACTTGGCTCCTCCCTCTCCCAGGGGAAGGGAAAGGCTGGGTAGACCCTTTGACTTAGGTTGAAGGGAAAACACTCTTGTAAGCTATGAAGCAATCAAGGCAATCCCTGTCATAATTGGGGGCCTCTCACAGAACTACCACTGCAGCAAGATGACAATTCCAGCTGGCATCCTAGTATAAAGGGGTGATCCTTCAGCCATTTATCTTCATATATGAGAATTTTCAAATGGAAATAGAATATCAGATATTTCCTTCTCTTCACATCCACCTCCTCTTTTATTTATCTTACTTTCCTTCACTTATGCTTCTTTTAAAAGCTGGATTTTCAGACACTGTCGTTGTCATTGTCATCATCATCATCATCATCATAAGTATTTATGTAGTGCCTACATAAATTAATACATTTAAGCCTCACAACAACCCTAGGAGACAGCCACTGTTATTTCCCCAATTTTGGAGCTCAGAAAACCTGAGGCACAGAGAGATGAAGTGACTTCCCTAGGGTCCCACGACTACTAGTGGCAAAGCCAATAGTTTGACTCTGGAATCTGAATTCTCAAACCCCTGAGGTCCCACACTCCTCCCCTCTTGGCATTTATTTATTTCTAGAAATGGACTCTTCCCTAATGATGTGTTTCTTACCAGAGGACTTACGTCCTGCAGCTTTCTTTTGGGGATTCTCCCAGTCCTGGGCGGGTTAGGCAATGAGGTAAGGTGGACCTTTTGCTTTTAATGATCACCCTGTATACTCACTCCTCAGATAAGGCCCAGCGTAGTCACTTAAGGGCAACCCTGCTAAGAAAGCAAGATCGGGTTTGATTTGGTAGCAAACTCGTGTCTTTCTGCAGGAACATTCACACTTGTGGATTCAGTAGTGAAAGCTTTCCCCTAATGGCTGCAAATATCTAAGTCCTCCATGGTTAAACCAGTTTCTTTAGGGAAAGGGGAAGAAGGGAGGGAGGTGGGAAGGGAGAGAGGCGGGAAGGCAGGAAGGAAGGAAAAAAAGGAAGGAAAGAAGAGAGGGAGAAAAGGAAACAAACAGGACAGAAAAGAGAAAGGAATGAAAAGAAAAGAAGGAGGAGGGAGAGAAAGAAGAAAGGAAGAAAAAAAGGGAGAGAAATAATGAAAAAGAGAAAAAGGAAAAAACATTATCATGGGTGTAGTGAGCGTGCATTTTTTAAGAAAGAGTCTTCCTAACCATTTTGGTAGCACTCCTCTTTTTCTCCTTTTTGGGTCACACTAAATTTTGTCCCACCAAAACTGGGCATTTTGAAGCCTGGTTATGTTCTTCAGGTTTCTGATCTAAAAAGAGGGAATGAAAATAAGCAAACAAAAAATGATGTTGCAACTTCATTGAAACATGTCAGATCAAATCACGGTTCTGAGCCCAGAGCTGTAAACAGGTCCCTGGTTCTTTCTTGTGACTGCCGAAGTGTTTATTGTCATAAGTCACTCTTCATAGAGTGTCTCCATTTCCTCATCTGTGTAGCAGGAAAAACTTTGCTTGCCTGTCTCTGCGCGGCAGCCAGCAGGCCAACACTCAAAAAGCACCTTGAGCCTATAAGGCACAGAAGGGGTGGGGTGGGGTGGAGGGAAGGCATTCTAACTTCTGCTTTCTATTTTGAAGACAGAATAGTTTCAAATGACCTTGGGAAATGCATGCCTTGGACGGGGCAGAGGCTACAACCTCACACCTGTATTTCCTGATCCCCTCCCTGGGACTGTTTCGTCTGTTGGCTTCTTTTCTTCCGCTCTATCTTGAGGCGCATCTCCCTGGAATGTTGTCGTTGCTGCCGGCCTGCCAAGTACTGAGTTCCCTTCCAACTCTGAGACTCAGTGTGTCTGCTGGTGGTGTCCCGGCTGCTTCGACACCTCACCCAGCTCAGACCTGAAGTCTCTTGACTTAGGATCTGACAGTTTCGTAAGGCAGCACTGTGCTGCCCTGACCAGCCTGGGCCTTGTGGAATCCCCCGATGAATAAGGTTTACCGCCAGCATGAAATTAATATTTGGAATAGTATTGGTATTCAATATAAATAATATCTATCACTCCATACTGAACATTCTACCAGGGGTTGTATATATACTAGGTACTTGTGTTACATGTTGTCCATCAGTATTACTCATGTTCACAGTCTTACTTAGTTTCACTCAATCCTCATACAACCCTAAAAAGTATTATATACATTTTATAGATGAGGAAACTGAAGCCCAGTGTGGTCAAATAACTTGCCTAAAGCCACTCCTTCAGTAAGTAGAGAAGCCTGAATCTAACTAACCCTGTTTTTTTTTTCTAAAACCAGTACCACTACTTAACCACACCTGTCTCCTACAATACCAGCTACAATGTATTAAGCACCTACCCTATACCATAACTGTCCTGGAAGCTTAATGCTTACAGTTGTGTTTTGGGGTTTTTTTTTTTTTTTGAGTTGGAGTCTCACTCTGTCACCTAGACTGGAGTGCAGTGGCCACTCCCGGCCACCGCAGCCTCGACCTGCTGGGCTCCGGCGATCCTTCCGCCTCAGCCTTCCAAGTAGCCAGAATTACAGGCATGTGCTACCACGCCCGGCTGATTTTTTGATTTATTGTAGAGATGAGGTCTCACTGCCTAGGCGGGTCTCGAACCCGCGGTACAGTTGTGTTTAATTCTCACAATCATCTTGCAAAATGGAAGGATTGGCTCCATTTTTCAGGAAAGGAAACTGAGGTTTAGAGATTGAATTGTGCCCCTTTGGTATATTTACTGAAGTCCAATACATTTAAGAAAAATAATATAAATTTGATAGTATATATTTGACATATACGACTTAATGTTATGAGATACATAAGGATAGTAAAATAGTTACTATAGTGAAGCAAATTAACACATCCATCATCTCAAATAGTTACCCATGTTTTTTAACAAATGTTTAGAACAGCTCTGAACTTCACCACCAAAATGCAAAAGAATATTCTACAACATACATACATTTAAATACTTTTTTTTCAACTTAGCATAGTATTGGCTATCATGTTAAACACATGGCTATTTATTTATTTTATTTATTTTCTTTCGTTCTTTCCTTTTTTATTTATTTTTATTTTTTGAGTTGGGGTCTCACTCTATTGCTGGAATGCCTTGAGTCATGGCAGCTTCGACCTCCTGGACTCAGGAAATCCTCCTGACTCAGCCTCCGCAGTAGCTGGGACTACAGGTGGGTGCCACCATGCCCAGCTAATTTTGTGTGTGTGTGTGTGTGTGTGTGTGTGTGTGTGTGTGTGTGTAGATATAAGACTTTGATATATTGCCCTGGAGGGGCAACTCCTGGGTTCAAGCAATCCTCCTGCCTTAGCCTCCCAAAGTGCTGAGATTATAGGCATGAGCCACTGTGCTTAGCCGATAATCATTTAAAATGACACTGAGAGCCGGGCTCTGTGGCTCAGCCTGTAATCCCGTGCCTTTGGGAGGCTGAGGTGAGTGGATTGCCTGAGCCCGCGGGTTCGAGACCCGCCTGGGCAGCAAGACCTCATCTCTACAATAAATCAAAAAATCAGCCGGGCGTGGTAGCGCGCGCCTGTAATTCCGGCTACTCAGAAGGCTGAGGCGGAAGGATCGCCGGAGCCCAGCAGGTCGAGGCTGCGGTGGCCGGGAGCGGCCACTGCACTCCAGTCTGGGCGACAGAATGAGACTCCAACTCAAAAAAAAAAAAAAAAAAAAATTACACTGAGACAGTTCACCTGATACAGACACCTACGATATAGACGACAAGCTGTAAGAGGATGGGAAATGGTGCAGACACCTGGGATTTCTGGACAGAGTTGAACCACAGTCTATTTAGATGAGTACAGGGGGGTTAACGGGGGCAGAATTTTTGGAACTGCTGGGCGCTGCTATCAGTGAAAAAGAGGAGGAAGATTAGTGACAGAAATGTGAATTTACAACAGAAGAGTTATGTTGACAAATCTTGAAACTTATAACCGATTTGCTGGAAGTAAAAGAATGACAGCAGTCTGTTGTGAGAAAGGAAAACTGCATGTCAGTTTCAAGCCCTCCACATCATACTCAGTATATGCGCTTCCTTTTTCTTACCCGTTCTTTGTTTAGATAAAGTGGGTTTGGATACAGTTTGAACTTCTAACCACACACCTACTGGCCATACCTTACTTTGATGTAAGGAAGGTTTAGACCTTGCACTCATAAATCTCTGTAATTGAATGCAACCAAGTTAAAGTGAAATATTTGTTAATGTCACTTACAAAAAAAAATACTGGGGAGAAAAAAAATCTATATTTCATAATTCATTTTAACTAGGCACATGGACCCTGTCCTCTGCTGAAATCTTTATTAGCGTAAAAATTTTTTAAAATATTCTCCTTATCTGTGTCCTGTGCATAGGTAGCCATGCCCCTTGTTTTATTCTTGATGTAACTTATGGCTCCTTTTTTTTCCTTGACTAGTTTTGGTGGGGGTTGACAATCTTATTAATGTTTTCAAAGAATCAAACTTTGACTTTGTCCATTTTCTTTATTGTATGTTTGTTTCTTGTTTCATTGATTTCTGCTTCTATTTTTCATATTTTCTGCTTTCTCTGGGTATAATGCCCTTCTTCTTGTAAGTTCTTGAGATGGATACTTACATCACTGATTTTCAGACATTCTTCTTTTCTAAAGCTATGCATTTCCTTCTAAGCATAACTGTAGCTGCATCCTCCAAATTTTAATATACTTTTATTGTCATTCAATTAAAATATTTTCTGATTCTCACTGTGATTTCATCTTTAGCCCATGGGTTATATAGAAGCATATTGTTTCAATTCCAAACATTCGGAAGTTTTCTAGGTATCTTTCTGTTATTGGTTCTAGCTTAGTTCTATTGTATTCTGAGTACGTACTCGGGATGATTTTAATTCTTTGACATTTGCTGAGACTCACTTTATGACTTGAAACTAATAACTTGCTATTGTCCTTAACCTTAGTAGTTTTACTCTGACATCTTTTAGTACATCTACTGGAAAGTTGCATATGTCACTGGCAAGTTGCTTAACCTCTCTGTGCCTCAGTTTCCTTTTGTATAAAATGGAGACAACAATGTCTTCCTCAAAGATGTCTTATAAGCATTAAATTTGGTAATGCATTAAACAGTACCTGGCACATAGTAAGTACTCAGTAAATGTTGATATTATTAATTAGTTAATTAATATTATGAGCAATTATCCTGTTGGATCTTAATATAAACATCCACTGCCTATCTCTAACCCACCTTGGTGGTGTGCTCTCACTTGCCACTAAACTGTAAGACATGTGTCTTAAGTATCACAAGTCTCACAGCACTCCCAAGACACAGGTACTATTATTTTCTGGATTTTACAAATAAAAGAATTAAGGCACAAAGTAGGTAATACATTTGAATGAAAGACTATTTCTCAAGATAATAGCAACAGCCTGTACTCTAGTTCACATCTATATTCCCAGCTCATATTTTATTCCGTACAAATAAACTAAGTCATAATGTTGCAATTAAGTGTTTTTGTGGTTGACATCTTTGTCTGGTGTTGCCTATAGACTCCTATATCCTTTGGGCCAAGGGACGCTCTGCTCCCTAATTGGTAGGTTTGTCTAACCTAAGTCACTCAATTTCTGTCTGTGCAAAGGCAACGTCCTAAGGGCTGAACACATGTCAAAGTTCCCAGCCCTTAATGTCCTCCAAAGGCAAAATCCACCTTCGTCACCTTGTGAGAATTCAACAAATGGTGGTTGATGAACCGTCATGGTATCAGTTCTGAAAATAAGCACAGACATTTCTGGTTTCCAGCCCACCGTCACCCAAGTTGTAAAGCAAGTGAAATCGACATTCTTTCTCATTCATTGGGCATAAATTGTTATGGCTATTTCCAAGGATGCATGGTGCACGTGTAATGTGGGGGTCTTTCAGGGAAATTTGACATCAAGCCTAGAGTCTTGAGAGACCAGTTTATATTTTCAAGGAACATTGATGACTTTAACATATTCTATGAAGGGCATTTCCAAAACCACATTGGTGCCAGTTTCTCAACCTATTTTATAATATGGAGCACCTGGTCTCTTGCTTAGTGTGATTTCAAAGGGCTAGTATAGTTTTTCTGAGTATTCTAAATCTGCTTGGAAGCCCTGTAATTCCACAATTTGAACTTTATTCTTTTAATATGTTATTTGATACTTTGTTTGTTGGTTCCAATACACAATCCTTTGGGAAAATAACGTTAAGTATCATTAATTGTTAAAACTGTCGGTGAATGAATTTATTAGATTAGCTCTTAAGAATACGTTTTGTTTTAGATTGAGGATGGACAGGGCAGAAAAAGGAGAATATTGCTATAGTGGATGTCTTACTGTATTGGGAAATGCAGTAAGAACCCATATGTCTGAGGCTGGACACGGGACCATGAAGGAGGCTTCATGTTGTGCTTGGGGCAGCCACTACCCACATCTAATGTGAATTCTCCTACACCACTTAATTAGATTCATCATAAGGCTTAAGCAGAAACACTGTTACTGGCATGTCACAAAATTCTGGGTCACAATCCTTCTGCCTTAGCCTTCTAAGTAGCTGGGACTACAGGCATGTGCCACCATACTCGGCTAATTTTTTGATGTTTTTGCAGAGACAAGGTCTTGCTATGTTGTCCAGGCTAGTCTTGAATTCCTGGGCTCAAGCCATCCTCCCACCTCAGCTAGGATTACAGGTATGAGCCATTGCACCTGGCTAGGATCTGCACTCTTAACAATCTTGAAGTTCTTGTTCTGCTGTTAAAAATCTAAACCTGCCTTTGGGAGGCCGAGGTGACTGGATTGCCTGAGCCCGCGGGTTCGAGACCCGCCTGGGCAGCGAGACCTCACCTCTACAATAAATCAAAAAATTAGCCGGGCGTGGTAGCGCATGCCTGTAATTCCCGCTACTCGGAAGGCTGAGGCGGAAGGATCGCCGGAGCCCGGCAGGTGGAGGCTGCGGTGGCCGGCAGCGGCCACTGCACTCCAGTCTGGGCGACAGAGTGAGACTCCAACTCAGAAAAAAAAAAAAAATCTAAACCTGGGAGTCCTTGACTACACATTAGGAGTGTGGCTTATGCCATCAGCATAACCAATCAGCAGACCCATCTCAGAGAAAAAGGCATTGATTCTATCTCAGAGGACTGTCAATCATGTATGTTTATATGTTTTAAGGTAAAAAGATGTTGCAAGTATACACCTACCATTTTTATGGTTTTTCCCCTTTATTCAACCTTTTGGCTAATCAACTGATTACTTTGTTTCAATAGCTTCCACTATAGTTAAAAAAGGTCACTTTTGTTCTTCTTTATGGTGAACTCACAAGTTGGGGTTTTCCTGACCATGGTTTCTAGTTTCTTCTGAGAATCTTATTGTGGATTCATAATTCTTAAATTTATTAGTATGTTCCTTAAAGCTATTTATACTTTTAGCCTATAGGATCACATATGCTTGTTTACCTCCAAATGAAGAAAATAAATACACTGCTGGTACTAAAATAGTAGCTAATACAAGTAGTCGACTTTGTATCTGGACTCTGCTAAGCATTTAACTGGTATTATCATATTTAATTCTCACAACTACCAAAGGGGTAGGTTTCTTTATTATCTCCATTTTATGGACAACTGAGGCACAGAAAGGCAAAGTAGGTTGCCCAAAGTAATTCTGAACAGAATTCTGAACGGAATCCCGACCCTGTGTTCGTAACCACTGTGCTATTTATTTTTAGGTACAGTAAGTCATTGTGTCCCTGTTTCATATGTTTACGACTTCTTTGGGGGGACCAGGGGTAGTGGGAAACAAAGATTGATTACCTGCCAATGTTCCCGTATGTCCAGAGGTGGTAAAACACTGGTCATTTCACACAGACTTTGTTATCTGTGACCAATGCTGTTAAATCTTGAAAAAACGACAGCATGGAAAATGTAGCACTTTGCATCGCAGACCAAACATCAGTAATATAGAGGTACGTGAGTATGCGTGTGTGTGTGCATGCATGCGTGTGTGCGTGTGTGTGTGTGTGTGTGTGTGTGTGTGTGTGTGTGTGTGTGGAGTGAGAGAGAGAGAGAGAGAGAGAGAGAGAGAGAGAGAGAGAAAGTGTGTGTGTGACCCGTTCCCTGCTGCTCACTAATAAGGAACTGGTATTTTAGTGCCCTTTTGTGCCACTGTGCTTTTAACCGCTGTTAAGATAAGGAGTAATGTCCCTCCAGCTGTACTTAATAGTGTTGTAATTCCATCAAGGGGCTTTGATAACTTCATAAACCCTGACAGAAAAGCTTGAGTGGATTTTCATGTCACCATAACACCAAGATGGAATTACAGCCTTAATTTACTGGGTGTACATTTTGGGGGGTACATTACTTAATGTTAAATCCTGTTAAAAACAAATCAGCTGATGCCATCTGGCTGTTCCCATTTCATAGTGATCTCCAAGCCGCCCCACAGTTTTGGATCCATGTTCTTCTCCCCATGTCTTCTGATTTCTATTTTCATCATCGTAATGATCCTGAGAATCATCGTCATGAATGCCTTATATCCATATAACTTCTTTTTTAAGTTTACAGAGTGCTTTCTCATACGTGATTCTGTTAGCCTCAATACTTGTTTTTTTCAATAAGAACCTCAATACGTGCTTTTTTTGTCTCCTGTTGAACATCTGAAATTTAGTTATTTGTGTTATATGGAACAAATGTCTATTGGCCATTTATTTTTTAAGAGTAAAAGCAATGCATGCACTTTGAAAACTTTCAAACAGTGCAGAAGGGCATAAAATGAAAAGTAAAGTTTCCTTCCCTCCAAAGTGCTATTCTTCCCAGGTGATCTCTGTTAATGGTTTCCTTTATATCATTCTGAAAAATGTATTCATATACCATAATTTATTGCATTCCAGAAAAAAATGTTATGCGTTTATATTTGCCTGCCTATCCATTTGTCTATCTATTGCTCCTTTTCTAATCATGTGCATGAGATTATCTCCTCAGTGTCTTTTGAAAATGCTTAATTATATATCCCAGGCATCTGTCAATATCACTACAAGTAGCTTTCTATTGCTCTTTGTCACTACTGTGTAACAATATCAGCCATTTGAAAGTCTGTTTTCCAAATAGAATGTTATGAGTTAAGGATAACTGGTTGAAGAGATGGGCTTACATTAGCCAGATCTTAGAATAGATCTTAATCCAATCCAGAGAAAAAAGGAGATAGGTTTTTTGTTTTGAAATTTATTTTGCATATTCTTTGTGTAATATAAAAGTAGGGCATCCTGCAAATGTTATTGTAATGCATTCCTATGAGGCTGAGGGGAGTCCACACAAGGAGTGGTCACAATTTTGAGGGACAGACCTTGGTGCCTGGAGCAGGTGCCAGGAGACTAGTCACATAATACGTGATTTACCATGTAACTTAACTCATCTGAGCTCAGTTTTCTCACCTGTAAAATAGGGTTAATCATATCTACCTCTTATGAGCACTGTGATCATTAAATGAGATGATCATGTTTGCCTTGATAAGTAGTGGATTTTATGAGTGCTCTGGGACCTCATCACAGTCTATAGCTGATGAAGTAATTGTCTTTGGAGGAGGTGTGATTTTTAACAGTTATTGTCTTTTTATAACTTAGCATTTACTGTTGTCCCATAGGTTGCATGTTTCTAATGTAATGAAAGTGACTTTGAAATGTGACTTATAGGAGCTAGTCTCATTGTGTTATAGTTACATGTTGCTTGTCATTCTCTCTCTCACAGTCTGGCACATGGCCTGGGCTTCGTAAATCCTGGTTGATCCAGAGATACATGAGCTTTGGACATTGTACTGAGATGCTGGCTACATGAGGCTGTCAAAGAATTACTGAGTTTGGAAGAAAGGTCTACACTCTCAAACGTGTGTTCTAACCCGCCTTCCAAAGCTCTAACATAGCTTCTTTCTTAACAGAATAACAGTTTAATGCAGATTTCCCAGTATGCATGACTTTTTAATTTAATTTTTGCTCTAATAGACTTCCTGCGAGGTAATGTGTATGCCATAAAACACAGAAACTTCAGCAGACTGACACACTTGCCTAGTACTTTGAAGTATGTTTTTAAAAAAAAGGCAGCAATTAATTTTCTTAGGAAAACAAATTCTCCAGAGGATAGGGCTCCTAAGGTAAACGGAGCGTTCTGAGGGGACATACAGGATGATGCCCAGGCTCGCTTTGGTGCATCCCTGAGCCTGCAGGACTGCCATTTGGAAAGCACGCTATTGCCTCTTGAAGATACTGCCCAGCGCCCCCAGAGCTGAAAGCAGAGAAAGGAGCGTGGGGGGCAGGGCAGAAAGATCCATTAACCCAGTTGGTGTGCAGAGGCGGCAAGAGACAATATAAATCTGGGAACTGCTCTGCTGGGTGAATGCCCCTGCAGGAACTAGAGTAACAGACAAATTAGCATAATGTAATTGGCTGGCAGGGTCAGCCCTCTCCAGGAGCATTAGCCATGGGGACGGTAGGAAGAGGCAGATAAAGAATTGATTGGAGGGCAACATTTTGTCTGTCACTGTGAAGTAGGAGTTTTCATTTGAGCACCGCATAGATCAAGGTTATGGTTATGGAGACAGCCCTCTTCAAGCTGGTAGAAACCACATTTTTTAAAAATTCCTTTCTTAAAAATAAAATCTGAGAAGTCCACTTCACTCCCACTGCCTATGCCAAAACCCAAACCAAACAAAATAAAACAATATAAGTTAAAAAAAAAAAGAATAGAAGAAGGTTTTCCTTTTCCTCTCGACCCATCTACTTTTGGAAGTTCTTTCTGGACATTTCATATACATGGACTCATACCATATGTGATCTGCTGTGCCTGCCTTCTTTTATTTAGCATAATATTTTCGAGGTTAATACATGTTGTAGCTTGTATTAGAATTTCATTCTTTTCAATGGCCAAGTAATATTCCATTATATGGATGCACCGCATTTTATTTATCCATTCATCAGTAATGGACATTGGGTTTTTTCCACTTTTTGGATACTGTGAGCAATACTGATAAGAACACTTGCATGCACATTTTTGTGTGGACATAAGTGTTATTTCTTTTGGAAATATACCTAGGAGTAGAATTTCTGGGTCATATGGTAACTCTATGTTTAACTCTCTGAACTGGTCAGACCATTGTCTGTTTTCCAAAATGACTGCACCATTTTGCAATTCCAACAGTTTTAGGTTCCAATTGGGGTTCATTCTTATAAGGACAGATTGTATCACTGGCCTTAGGGATGCCCAAGACCTGGTTATTTGGCAGGGATATACATGGATCTTGTATAGATGGGCTGCAATTTCTTTATGACAATAATTATCATCCGGGGTTACCCCACCCTGTCTTGATTCCTCCATTGCAGGGCTATTTTATAGGCAGTTGTCTGGTCAGCCTTGTTCACTGAAAATAACTAAACTATGCAGGACTGGGAGTCAGGAACCTAAATTCAAGCCGAGATTCTGTCACTTAAGTGATGATCTTGAATCAATTGTCTATATCTTGGCTTTCTCATTTGGAAATTGCATGCAAGCTCATGGAGCTACTCTTGTGGTGGGTGGAAAGAAGAGATGCGTGGCTCAGGGGTCAGAACTAAAGGCTGGGGACCCCAGGGAGTCAAGAATTATTCATTCAAGCCTGGTCTTTCAGGCTGTTATGAATTTATGCTTGTCAAGACAAGAGGTAGAACATATCTGCTACTCAATTGGGAACTTTAAACAATTTAGTCCTGTGGGATGCAGGCTTTCATTTGTATTTTTGCCCTGGGACCCACAAATATTAGAGGGAGGCTTTGTGATGATCACCATTCTTGTATGAACCTGTGTGAGACTATAGAGACACATAAGCATATTTAATTCCCCTAAGTCCATCTAGGTTGATTTTCAAAATGGCCCCAGAAATTTATGCTATGATAATATATGGTCCCCATACCAACACTAACGCTTGTAATTATTCACCATTCTGCTATTTTGCTCTTCTTATTTTAATTTACATTTCTCCATCAGTTTGAACATCTCTCCATATGCCTTTTGAACATTTAGATTTTCTCTTTGGATTCCTATTCTTACTTTGTACCCATTTTCTACTAGTTTTGAGCTTTCTCCCTTGTTTAGTCTCAGAGTATTTGTATGTAGATATATATTGAGAGTGTATGGAAAAAGGCAACAGTTTTAAAATTTTGATGAAGCTAGGAAAAAATAGTGGCTTCTAGTAAATGTCAGCATTAACTTGAAAACCACAGCCACAGGTATGTATACGAGAAATATGTGGCTCATCATTTCCAACGTAGATTCAATTACAATTATGTTTTTTTTTCCTCAGGAATAGGTTTGAGAATAGATTTACATGAAATGTGTGTGTGTGTGTGTGTGTGTGTGTGTGTGTGTGTGTGTGTGTGTGTGTGTGTGTGGTGGGAATCTCCCCTTCACTCTTCCCTCTTTACCCCTACCGCTTATGAAACAATGACTGCAAGGGGTGGCAAATATGATATTGCTGGATATTGCTTTTCCTGAATTTGGTGGAAGGGGAGCGAAGGCCAGAAAAAGTTGCTGCGGTGGCCACATCACGATGGCCAGAGCTGGAGGAAGAATTTGGGCAGAGCCTTTCTCAGTATTCACGAGAATTCTTTTGACATCTTCGAGTTGTATGTTTGGCCAACATGACTTGCTGGATCTTCCGTTTTGGAATATGACCCACCTGACATGCTTGTCTCATCTATTTTATCTTGCATCAGGTTTTGTTGCTTCATTCCTTAACAGCATGCATGCAGCAAGGAAGTTCATTCTCATCTAAATCCCAAATGCTCTTCAAGACCTATGTCGTTTGGGCTCCTTATTGATGAGCTCCCTGTCTGCACCTATCGACAATCACCCTTCTTTTCTCTTGTGTTAATCTGGGTTCTCTAGAGAACAGAACCTATAAGAGAAACACCTGTAACTATTTCCATACCTATGCCTATGCCTATCTACCTATTGAGAGAGAGAGAGAGACAGAGAAAGAGAAAAAGAGACAGACAAGCCTGGAGTCTGGAGTACAGGCCGTCAGGCTGGAAGTTCAGGTAAGGCTTGATGTTGTAGGCTTGAGTCCAAAATCTGTAGGCTGGAAACTTGGGTAAAGTTTCTGTGTTGCAGTCCTGAGGCAGAATTGCCTCTTCTTTGGAAAATCTCAGTATTTGCTCTCAGCGCCTTCAACTGGTTGGATGGAGCCCACCCACATTTGGAAGGTCGTCTGCTTCACTAAAGTCCACTAATTTAAATATTAATCACATCTAAGAAATTCCTTTGGAGCAATGTCTATACTTCTGTTTGAGCAAATAACTGGTGACCATAACCTAGCCAAGTTAACACATAAAATTAACCATCACACCTCTGGATTCTTGTTGTCCAAACCACTTATTTGACTTGTAGTTATTTGCAGGTAGGCTAATGACACCTCTAGCACTGTCTTCATTTGACATGTAACTTTGGTTCATAGGTTTAGGCTTATAGTGTAGAGGTTTATCTTTCCAGCTCCTTGAAGACAAAGACCATATCTTATACTTCTTATGGGGTTCCTGGAATGCCTTATGGGGTGCTACACAGATCTCACTGAATAAACTACTGTCCACAAATGAATGCACAGAAGAAGTGGCTTTAGAATATAGCATCAAAGTAAAGATTTGGAGTTAAGAAAAGAACTTGGGTGTTTTTCCTCCCATTCTTTTTGCTTCTCAGTTACAAACCAAAAGACTTCAACACATTCTCCGGGCAATTCTTGATTGGAATTTTAGTTGTGTTAATTTTGTGACCAGTTTCAATTCTCATCACTGTCACCAATTTGATTTTAAGCTCTTTGAAACTGGCCCATGAATTCCATGTCATTTTCCTGGTCTTTTTCATAACTGAAGCACCTGGTCATTGGTGGGACGTTTTGTGTTTTGAAAGTTCTTTTTGACACATGAAGCTCCATTTTCTCCAGGTCTTTTAAGCTTCTCAGTCTATACACTTTACAGTTAAAGGCATGATATCCCAAAATACATTGGGTTATTGAGTCCCAACTTCAATTAACTCCTATAGACATGAGCTCTATGGTTTTCCTAGCCATCAGTGAAAAGGCTCCTAAAATGTGTTAAATTGTCTCAGGCTTACCCAATAAATGACTGTTGTCAGTGGCAGATGACGTTCATGGTACCACCCTAAAAGCAAAGAATAATTACAGTCCGATAATTAAGCATTAGGGCATTGGTGGGGCCAAATGGATGTGGAGAAAGTTAAGCATGCAGAAATATCTGGCTCGAGGTCTTATATGCATTGGGAACTTTCCAAAATTCAGAGCATAGAAATCCTCATGATGCTAACTCAGTACATTTCCAAACCATCTGAATCTCTACTGACCTTTGGAAAACATAGCAAATACTTTTACCCACACAGCCAGCTGTCCTAAGGGCTGATTAACCCAAATTATGTTTTATTCTTAATAACGTCTTTGTTAAATATTGCCATAAACTACATTCTCTATCAGTTTCCCCTAGGTCAGAGATTCTCAAACTTTCTCAGTTCCAGACACCCTCAGTATTTCAATTTTTTTTTTTTTTTTTTTTGAGTTGGAGTCTCACTGTAGTCGCCCAGACCGTAGTGCAGTGGCCGCTCCCGGCCACCGCAGCCTCGACCTGCTAGGCTCCGGCGATCCTTCTGCTTCAGCCTTCCAAGTAGCCAGAATTACAGGCATGTGCTACCACCCCCAGCTGATTTTTTTATTTATTGTAGAGATGAGGTCTTGCTGCCCAGGCGGGTCTCAAACCTGCGGGCTCAGGCAATCCTCTCACCTTAGCCTCCCAAAGGCGCGGGATTACAGGCTGAGCCACCGAGCCCGGCTTCAATAATTTTTTTTTTTCTGGCATGCCCAGTTCAAAAGAAATACCGTATCATTCTGCTTAATAAGTATACAAGCATCTTAGTAGTTATTTGAAATAAATAGCACACACATAAGAATTAAAAGAATGCTTTCTATTTCATTCTTAAATAGGCACAACTACTTCATAATGGGATGTGTATACCTGTTGGGTCCTGCACAACTTCTCAAATCTTAGAGTCCAATTGAACACAGCCCCCTACCCTCATTTCTGCTCCACATTTATTTTTGCATGGTGTTTTCTTTTTATCACAGCAACCACCAAGAATCCAGCATTGTGAAGACGTGAGATGATTAAAGGCATGTAGTATGATGTAATGTGGAAACACTGATAACCTCAAGTATGTACAGCTTTCAACAAATGTCAAATATTGCTGATTATCCATCAAAATTTAAACTATCCTGTGGTATCCCTTGGAGCTTGGTACAGCATCCTGGGGCACCCAGGCAAACAGTTTGGGAACTGCAACCCTCATCATTAAATATGAATTATTTAGATCCAAGAGTGAAATCTAAGAGGAATGGGAACTTCCGGTTTGTTCTTAAGCCTGAAAGTTCTCTTCAAGGGATCCCATTCTGAGCTTTAGGACCTATGTGCCTAGCTGTTCCTCACTTCCAAAGGAAACTACATACTTATGTTCAGGTTAACAATTTTCCCCCTTCTAATTTTCTACCTTTTGAAATATACGTAAACTGCTATTTCCCTCCCCGATTCCCTGTTAACAACATGTTTGCCAAAATGGCCTGGGAAGCAGTATAGTTTCATTGATTGCCTGTTGTTTTTTCAACTTCCTACTTTATTTTGATAATAAATTATTATTGAGTATCCTGAGCATGAGAAACCTAGTGCAGTACCTAACTGTGGGGAAAAGAGAATGCTGTGTTCTGAGAGGGGTTACACACCACAATGCTTGTCATTCCTGATGGCTGGCTTCAAACCTTAGCCATTTGTGAGACAGCAGATGGCACATGAACTGTGACCCCAGAGGACATCAGCCACTTGGTTGGTTAGTTTCTCATGCCTGCTTTCTAGCCTTCTCTGTGGTTTTTAATACCTTGGCCTTTGGCCGCTTTTACGAAGAAGCCTCATGACATCACTAAGTTTCAGGCTCAAAGATATTTTATTCTGCCTTTGTTATCATAAAGATTTTGCTGCTACTTCTTCTGCCCCTTCTTCCCCTTTTCCCCCTTCTTCTCACTTTCTTCTCCTTCTCTTCTTCCTCAACACCTTTCCCTCTCCTCCTCCTCTTCTCCTTTCCTTCTCTTCTTCCTTTTCTTCGTCCTTCTCTTTGTCCTTCTGGTTAACATTTTCATTGACTCCCTTGGAATATTTTAGTCCTGAAAAGCTAAACACTAAACACCAAGCCCATTGGTTGAATGACTATAGTAGTTGGAGATCAGTGCCATCTTCCAGATCCCTGAACCAGGACATTTGTATACGAGACAGGGAGATTGGGAATAGGACAGTGCCCGGTTGCAGAGGTAGCTGAAATAGAAGTTAGCATCAAAATGGCCGACATTGCTTTGCTTTACAGATTAATAAATGACTCTATAAGATATTGGTCCCACTCTCCTCAACTCTTTTTCTCTTCCCTAACTTCCTTTCTCAGCCTCTTCACCTCTTCCATCTCTCTCATCAGTCTTTTATTTCCTCAACTTTTCAAATTTTGCATTCCAGCCTGTAAAATGTTCTCCTGGCTGTCCCCAGTCAGGTGGATGCTGCCATAACTCCTGCGTGATATCAATAACCCATGCTAGTGAAGCCAATGAGGTAATTTTCCCTGAAGCTCTAAATATAATTTAACAAGTTAAACACTGTAACATTGTGGCAAATGCGCTATTAAGGGACTGTAAATTGCTTACATAGCATCAATAAACACAGTGCCCTAAAGCGAGGGGCCGTTAAGACTTTATAATCTAAAGCAGCACTTGGACTATCACCCCGAGGCTTCAGCTTCAAGTCAGATAAAAACAAAGTGGCTGAAGGCTTTGGTTGATGCCAAATGTACACAGGAACACAGCAAGCTTTAGGGGGTAATTACTTTTGGAATGCTTGATGTGGATTTGCTGAGAAACACATCTGTTATCAAATTTGCCAATGATTAACTTTATTCTGCCATTTCCACAGAAAATGGGGGGCAAGAGAAGTTGATGGTTACCAAGCCAAGTGGTATAAGACCCTTCCCACAGGCTCATGTATCATTTTCTTGGGATAAGAACAAAAAAATATGGTATAATCTACTTTCACACATCGGATTGTACCCTATAGGATTATGTGTATAAAAAATGATTTTGTGTAATTAAACTATCTTTGGTGTTGTTGAAAAGGGTGCCAAGTTTTATATGTGAATGACTTCTTTTGGAAACAGAATCATTCACGTTTCACATTTTGCAAACCTCAGAGCTTCCCTCCCTTTCTTTTTCCCTTCCCCTAATGTCCACATACCCTTAGCCAAATTCCTTCACAAAACACACCCCCTCTGTAATTCCTTCCCAGGTTCATTATCTCAGCCAACTGGTGACTAACCCTTTTTGTGTTTTAACTATTATCCAGAGTATTTGATCTAAAACATTTGCATTTGAGCTCTGGAAAGCTCCTAGCATTTTACAAATGTTACCTCATTAATCATCACAGCCATCAGACTGACAGTGTTTACCTTATATTTAAAAGTGGAAAAAAGAAAGTTCCGAGGGTCTGGACACCTGACCAAGGTTGCTTGTTGAGTCAGGAGTGGAAGAGGAAGAGAATTCACCACCTAAGGCAGGAGTCTGTCCCCTGGCCATCACACCTGCCATGCTGGATATACCAAAACCTGAGAAGGACCTTTGGGTCTGCAGGATCTGAGAGTCACCTTTGTGAACTCTGAGTATTTTGTTCTTTATTTCTAACTAGCCAACTGAGTTATGTTTTAAGACTGAATAGAAGCTCCTGAGTAAGTAAATCTTCCCTTCCATTTGTTATGATCAGGGCCATCCTGAGACTGTGGAGACAATCCTCTTGGTACCTCTGGTCTTTGATACACGATGCCTATCCTGCTACCTGGTTTCGTTGGTAGAAAGCTATTGGGAAGATGGAGAAGGAAGGAGATGGGACTGGATGGTTTGATGTGGGGCTCATGGTCCATTAGGGACGGCTTTTGTTCTAGGGCTGTGCTGAAATTAGTTCTTTGTGGTGAAGTATGAGATAGGCATTATCCAGGAGATGCTTCTTGCACATTAGATTACTGAAACTGCTTCCAGCTGCTCTCGGCAGCTCTCTTAGGAAATAGGCCTCTTTCCAGGAGATGTTTCCAGTGATGCCAGCCAGCCCGACTAGTTATTCACATGAATCTGAGCATGGGGGTGGTGTGATTCAGTTTCCTCTCCCAGCTTTCTTCATGCTAGGCTCAAGGTGTACTTAGGTCTTGATGATACATTACAAAAACACTAAGATGAAAACGTCTTCTAAACAAAAGCAACTTCATCCTACTTCTAAGATGCTTCAGCTAATTTCCAAATTCTCCAGCACGACAGGACACCCCCTTCCCACCCACCTCTGATTTTTTTTAATCAAAGACAATCCAAATATATCGTGAGAGATGCTCCATATCTTTTGCTTTCTTTCAAGTAATGCATTCTTGTGTAAACATGTTGTTTATTAAAGAGCCTTTCGTGGATGCTTTTGTTGCCTTTGCTCAAGAAAACACATTTTAAAAGAATTCTCCCCAGCCTGGCATGTAATGTTTCATTAGCCAACATAACCTTGTTTATTTGCTTTTTAAAATTTTATTTGGGAAAGGAAATCAATTTGCACCCCTGACATGCTGCCAGGTTCCTGTTTATAAGCACACAATAGGCAGCTTGGAGGGGGTAAAAATATATAGTTTATGATTTCAGCATTAAGTATGACACAATCTGTATATGAAACCATAGAGGCAGTCCTGTTTTCCTGTCCCTGCAGCCACACTCTGCCGTTGAAGCTTTTTATCAAAGCATGATCCCCGTGTGCACGGCGTCAATGGCCTTAATTGTGCCGGGCACTTTTAGTGTGAGGGAGAAGTGTCAGAACAGAAACAGCTCTCTGCTGGGTTTTTTGATTTTGAGAAAATACCCTAAGTGATTGACTAGGACTCAGCCTTACGGCTGTACTATGCTTTGAGGATGTTTGAAGTGTCTTTCCAACATAATTAAGAGTGGACAGAGATTCCCTGCCTGAAGGGAAGCTGGCAAGATCCGAAGGTCAGAGTGTCCATCAAGGAGAATTCCTTTCCCTTCACTTCAGCCCCCAGTGGTGTTGCCCAGTGGATGGTCATCCATTGAACTTGACTGTAACTCTTGCCTCCTCTGAGTGCCCCACTTGGCTTTTTCTCTTCCCAAGATGAAACAATTACCTACTGGTCTAACATGTTGAAGTCCAAATATGAACACAGAATAAAGTGATTTTGCAGAAATAAAACTCTCTCAAATTACCCATCATAGCAGAAAGAGCACTGAATTAGGAGTCAAGAGATCTAGACTCTATTACTCTCCTCTCTCCACCTAGATGTGGCCACCTTTCTGGTGTTCTGGTCACATCATCTCCTTTGAACTCCAGTTTCTCCTCTGTCAAGTCAGAGAGTTGGTTTCAAAGTTCTTTATGGTATATTTAAAAACTCTGAAGTTCTGTGAGCAGGTACTGGCAAGTTTCATTTAAAAAGGTTTCACCTCGGACTCAGGATTTCTTCCTGCCTGTCATCCCAGTCTGCATTCAAGCCCGATCTCCTGTTTTGGACTTATCCAACAATTAGGGCCATTGACGCCGTGCACACCGGGATCATGCTTTGATAAAAAGCTTCAACGGCAGAGTGTGGCTGTAGGGACTTGTCCATCTGAAGTCCTCCCCTCTTCCTGTTGAGGTGGAACCACCTCTTTCCTTTTCCCTGCCTTGGCTTCCTCCGTGTTCGCAACTATTTTAACTTCTGTGGATCTGCTTTGTTCTTTGTTTCTTTTCATTTTCTTAAGTTATCACTGAAACATAACTATCAGATTCTGCTTGTGAAAAATGTTGTGCTGGATGTGGTGATTCATGCCTGTAATCCCAGAACTTTGGGAGGCAGAGGCGAAAGGACTGCTTGGGTTCAAGAATTCAGGACCAGCCTGGACAACATAGCAAGACTTATCTCTACAAAAAAAAATTAGCCAGGCATGGTGGCACATGCCTGTAGTTCCAGCTACTTGGGAGGCTGAGGCAGAAGGATCTCTTGAGCCTAAGACATCGAGGCTGTGGTAAGCCATGATCTGGGCTACAGAGTGAGACCCTGACTAAAAACAAAACAAAATAAAACTATTGGGAGAAAAGAACTTCCCTTCAGAATAACTTATCCAAAAAATGTAGCACAACTGTAAAGATGTTGTAACTCTGTGGGAAAATACCCCTTTGGTTGCAAACACTGTGCCTGGAGGCAGGACAGGGTCCCTTTCTGTCCCATTCTGTCCTTCACAGGGTCAACTGTTAGTCACAACCTCTACTGAAGGCTCAGAGGCCCTTTCCAGTTGTATTTTTTTTAAGTGGCCCTTTATTCTGCTGAGCCTGCCACGAGCTCTAGGTATGTTCTGTATGTGAATCTAGAATATTTCCCTGAGCAAGCCAATGACTTGAGGGAGAGCTTGACTACAAGGAGAATTTTCATTATTCATCTCCACTAGTAATTAGACAGCACTATTGAACAGACATAATTGGATCATGTCACAAAAATTAAGATAAAAGACCATAGGCACACCAACCTCCCCCTTACCCCCGGCTGTGTGTTCCTCCCCTTGCCTCCACCTCTGCTGAAATTTTGTTGAGCTTGCGCTGGGACTGTGTGCACTAGAGGTCTTTCATTTGTCTTAGATCTAGCAAGTGGCATTGTGTGTGTGTGTGTGTGTGTGTGTGTGTGTGTGTGTGTAGAAAGTGTCTCCCTCATGTGCTCGCCTAAGCCTTTATCAAATGTGGAGGGGTGAGGGATGTTGGAATAAATTCAGCGATATACAGAGCGGTGCATCCATGAGGACTGGGACTGGTCTCTCTTCCTACACCAGAGGATAAAAGATGAGTAGGTAGCTACTTAGATAGATCAGTACTAGGTACAAATGCATAAATGACTTGTAGACAAAGCTGCTTCCCCAGGGTGAAGATAATGCAAGACATTCAAATACTTTGTGGTTCATCTCTTTGCCCAGGACACACTCTTTACCAATGACTATAAATCTTTAAAAAAGCTTTTTGTACTAAGATTCTATTTGACTTTTTAGGACAGATTTAAATTTCTAAATCCCTCCATAGAGCTTAAAAATCATTTCATAATATGATGAGTAAACTATATCGCTGTGAAAAGACATCTGAAAAACATATTCTTCACACATTGGCCTATAAGTGGATTTTTTTAAAGTAACCAACGACACTCAAATATTTAAGAAAACATAGACCTGTGGAGTGAAAAAACAACCAGGCAAACAAACACACACATTTATTAGCATAAGGACTGGAACACCAACTCAAAAGTTCTAAGGCCTTTTGTCCAAGGAATCACTTGCTAGAACCTCCAGCATTATGGGTGTGGTTCTTCTGTGGACCCCAACTCCCCTGAGATCTCATCTTTATTTTAAGTTTAGAAACAATGTTTCTTAGTCTATCAAATGACCAGTAAATCAATAGAGCACAATAGAATGGAAATGAGCTCAAGATGGAATATTATGGAATGTTCCTGTTGCAGGAGACTGGGAACCTACAGAGTGGGCGTCATAACACAAGAGTGAGAAGTTGCAGAGGATGATCTCCTCAATAAAAATAGCGTGTCACTGGCATTAGCGCTACTGCTTAGCGAGTTAACCCATAAATCCTGGTTGTCTGGGGTAGAAAAATGCAGCTTCTGAAGGTACCTACTTTCCTCCCTCCCAATAACCTTGGCAGAAAACAGAGTTGAGCCCAGCACGGTAATGGCTTTATGGTACATAAACACCAGGTGCCAGATTTTTCCTTCTGCGGCTCCCATATATAAAGCTGTTCTTATTCCAAGCCCGATTGTTTCACCGGGAGGAATGTAGACAAAAAGGACGCTGCGGCCTTAAAGCCAGACCCAGTTCTCAGGGTGTGTACTGTGTTCAGAGGAACCATGCTTGTCTGAGCTCATCTTTGAGGAACGGACTTGGGTTGGTGGCACACCATGGGATGGGCACATCTTGACTTCGCCTTTGATCGCCTACCAGTCCCATCATGAGGTGTAGAGTATAGTATGGGTAGATGCTGAACTTTTTTTCTATGTATTAGCGTGATGGGCAATTTCTTTTTCCTGTCGGCTTATTTTTTTCCTCATATAAATTTCCTCTAATGAACAAGTTTATGACAAATATATTGCTGGTAAAATGAAAATGAAGCAAGTTTAATAGAAACAGAATCGTATTGGGCATTTTCTGATGGTCCATCCAAGCCCATTCTCCCCCTTTCTTACTCTGCTCTCTGTGCTAAGACTGATCTGCACACACTGCATTAATGAGCACCTTCAACCTGCGTTTTCCTGTTCGATTTGGGCCTGTGGTCATGGGACATCACAGTAGGTTCCAAGGAGGGAGGAGACACTGGGCATCTATCCTTCCACTCTCTTCACACGATTGTCTCTCCCTCTTGGTTTGCTAGCCTCGCTCTCTCTGTCTCTCGCTCTTTCTGTGTCTCTCTGTGTCTCTGTCTCTCACTCTCTCTGTGTGTGTGTCTGTGTCTCTTTCTGCCTGTCTTTCCCTCCCCTCCCCCATCTTGGTAACCTCTCCCTTCTCACTAGCCCCAGGGTCCCTGCACTCTTCCCACACCTTTGCAAGCAGTCCCTTCATCAAATACTCCTCAAGTTCCCCAGTTTGAGAGTGCCAGCTGCTTTCTACTGGGACCCCAAACAATGCAGTAGTCAAACTCTCTAACTGAAATTGTGCATTTATTTGCTGTGGTCTGATGGACTAACAAAAGCGGCCCTTTCTTTCTGTTTGACTGGAATGCTATCAATACTGCGAAACAGTGGAGTCTGATGGTGCAATGAAGTGAAATAAGATTTTAGGAATTAAGGAATGTGATAGCTTTACAAGGCAGGGAATCCTATAGGAAAGTGAATTCATGACTTTTAAAGAAGTGTTTTAAAGACATGGGCTCTAAGGAAGAGAAATCATAAAAGAGATCCTTGGTGGTTAAGAAAAAAAATAGAGCCATTGGGTTATCTGTGTATTTTTCTCTTTTTGAATTCTTGTTTCAAGTATTGGGATCAGAAATGGTCTGGTGCTCTTGGATAAGGACAAGTGAAGGAATATGTTATGGATGGGAGAGGAGGGACTAAGGAAAGGGAAATGGAATCAAGGAGACAGATGTGAAATTTCCAACAAAGTGGCCAGGCCTCCAATGTGAGCCTCGTTGGAAGGTAAGATTTGAGCAAATGCTTAGAAGAGGTGAGGGAGGGGTATAGACAGTGCTGAGGCACCCGTGTGTTACAGAATGTCAAGGAGATCACAAGTCTGCCTTGAGGTAAGGAGTAGTAGAAAATGAGGGTAGTATTTATCTAGGTTTTTAGAGAACTTTGCAGACACTGTAAAAATGAACACTATCTCAGTGATAACTGTTGTACTGTTCTGGACCCCTAAGGATCCAGTGAGCCCAAGTTGCTGCTGGGAGAAATTGGTAAAATTTGCTGTTAATATTCAGACAGGATATCCAGAAGTTTCTTCAGGGACTGTCATGCCCAATGTTGCCCAGTGTGCCCTGTGCTACATAACAAGTGCTGCTTGGTTTGCTGTGGTCAAGAGAAAAATGTTATTTCTTTATTTAGGATTTCTTCAAATAAGACAGACTAAGCCTCTCATCGACTTTTTCTGTTGCATGACTTAGTTTGATTTTGCTCTAAGAACAAACCAATGCTGGTAATGATGATTCAGCCAGGTTGGAAGCAGTGGTGATTCAAAGGTCCTTGTCCTCTAGTAAACCGGTCACCTCTCAGGATAGAAACAGGCTGCTGAATTAATACGGATCATTAGAATGGTGTGACAGTAATATGTTTGCAAGTACTGAATAATTCCCAATGCGTGGCCATCCACGTAGAGCCACCTGATAGCTTGCCCTAGAAGTGAAATGAAATACAAGTGCCTCATTCTCTATTGTTTCAGAGGAGGAAGTCGATCTTGTAGTAAATTTTTTTTTTTTTTTTCCACTGAAGATAGCATTTCTATTTTATGTTAAGAGCATCATGTTGCCAAATACTCAGGAATGCACACTCCCAAGCAATGCTCCCCCGGGCAAGGGAGCCTTCAAACCATTTCATCTTAGCGCCCAGTCCTACCCTCCAGCTCTTTCAGCAAGGGGGGAACTGGAGCTGAGAAAGAGAGGCTTAAGCAAGGGAAAGGCAAAGAGGAGTTTCTTCTCAGATCTGCAATATATCATTAGCAGCTTTCAAGAAAGTGCTACATTTATATTTCTGGTCATTAAGTAAGTACGCATTGGATTCTCTTTGAAATGCTGGAGAAATAGACCCTTCAGCATCCTTGTGGTTGTTTTATATGTGCTCTTATTTTTAGTAACTTTACAAATTTCTGGTAAGGAAGGGAGAGAAATTTGTTTAGTAACTCTAGAATGGGCCATTTGCCTCTTGCGCCACCAGACAGGGTCTATGGCATTTTCCTATATGCTCAGTGTCCCTTGCATGATTTTAAAGGCCCTTTCTTCCTCTGCCTACACAGGTGTAAGGGCTTGGAAATGTCACTGTTGCCGTCCGTTCACCTTTCCCACACCCGCCTCAGGACCCCCGTTCCTTGTTTGTTTCTAATCACTTGCTTTGGCTTTTTCAGTGCTTAGAAAGGTCCGTCTTGCTTCACTTCTGTCAGTGGCTCTGGTTTGAGTTCACCAGACTTCATGGCAGATTGAGGAGACTGCTGGGATGTGTGCGGGCCTCTATGTGTTGATATGATGTAGGACGATTTATGTCGACTCAGGTCAGCAAATGTCATCCCTTTATGCTAGGATCTCAGGCTTAAGATGACCATGTGCCTGGCTGACACAAGAAGTTGTTTGTTGGTTGTTTTTTATTCCCATATCTTTGGCTCAGAAATCATGGTTCGTTTATTTATTCAATCCATGGTCATTTAGTTCTGTGCCAGTCACTGGGCTAGGTGCTAGTGGCAGAGGAGAAAACAAGAGAGCCGCTATCCTTTCTGTCCTAGAATTTATTGTATAGCGAACTGGAAATAATAGTAATAACAAATGCTGGCTGGGCGCAGTGGCTCACTGTAATCCCAGCCCCTTGGGGGGCTGAGGCGAGAGGATTGCTTGAGCCTAGGAGTTCAAGACCGGCCTGGGCAACACAACAAGACCTCATCTCTGCAAAAAAAAAAAAATTTTTTTTTAAACTTTAAAAAGTAGTCAGGCATGATGGCAGCTTTCAAGCCTGCAGTCTCAGCTACTTGGGAGGTTGAGGCTGGGATCATCTGAGCCCAGGAGATTAAGGGTGCTGTGAGCCATGATTGTGCCACTGCACTCAAGCTGCAACAGTGTGAGATCCTGATTCAAAAAACAAAACAAAAATGCGCAGTGTGAAATGTGCTATAAAGGACAGGATGATGGTGCTGTGATCGAAGTTCCTTTAGTTAGGGAGGTGACATTGAGATGGTGACATTTGAGATGAACCTGAAAAAGAGAGAGGAAGAGAGTCATTCTACAAATGAGAGGATGAATTCATGGTGTACTCCCAAGATTTTCCAGTTGTAAAGGTGGTGATGATGACACTTCTCCAAATATGTGATGTGCCAGATATACTATAATTCTGAGATTGCACAATAACATTAATTAATCACTTCTTATAATGTCCATTGTAAAGATAGCAGGCATACCATATTTTTTGCCATGTCACTTTCCACAATAAAATATTTTTAGAAGACTATAGAGGCTGTGTTGTCTAGTGGTTATGACCCTGGCTGAGAGCTCTGAAGTCAAACTGTCTGGATTTGAGCTCTTCTTCTTACTGACAGTGCAACTTTGTGCAAGTTGCTTGCCCTCTCTGTGCTTCAGTTTAATATCTGGGATATTAACCACACCTACCTCTAGACTATTGACAAGGGTTAAGTAAGTTTTCTGACATAGTAATGCTGTTTAGTGTTAGCCATTACTAACATTATCAATATTAATATCAGTCACGGGGATTAACCACAGAATGCAACGACCCTTTCTTTGTGAGCCTCATGTTCTGAACTTTACTAAAAGGAAAGAAGCCTATGTTTGTTGTCAGACATTGTGCTGGAATGTCTGTCATCTCTCGTGTTCTTGACTACAACCCTATCTATCAGATCAGTGGTTCCCAATCTTTTTAGCATCAGGGACTGGTTTTGTGGGAGACAATTTTTCCACAGATGGGAGGATGGGCAGATGGAAGGTGCAAGGGGAATCATCAGGCATTCAGTTCTCATAAGGAGCACGGCACGCAACCTATATCCCTCACACGCACAGTTCACAATGGGGTTCGTGCTCCCTTGAGAATTTAATGCTGCTGATCTGACAGAAGGCAAAACTGTGCTGGTCCACCACTCACATCTTGCTGTGGGGCCTGATTCCCAACAAGCCACGGACCAGTACTGGTCAGCAGCCCAGGGGTTGGGGACCACTGTATTCGATTATTATCTCTGTCTTAGAAATGAGGACAGCGCAGCCCAGAGAGCTTAAACATTTCCTAGATAATAGGAAACCGATGCAAACTTGAACCTAGACCTGGCTAATTCTAGAGCTTGTATTTTCCTTCTGTATCATGGTACCCCTTATAATTTTTTAAAGATAAATGACAAGCTCTGAAAAAGCAGAATTTAAATGTGTGTCTCAAGGCTGGAGTGTTATAGCACCCTGTGGTCTCCTCTCCCTTCCCCTCCTGAAGAGGTTGCCTGAGAGGGTTTCTTGTCTTCTGTTGCCTATCTTGCCATGGTGACTATGGTAAGCAGAATGCTAGGGAGAGACAAGCTGCCTGCATGACCCTGGTACCCTTATCCCTCTCCATGTATTCTCCGATGCGCTACTAGATCCTCAGCCATGGAGTAGCCTGCCCTCTTAGCAAGATCCAAAAAAATACCTGTACCGATAATATAGCTCCTGGGGGCACCAAAAGGGGCGATCAAGACCCTCTAGCATCCTTCCTCTACCTCCAGAAAGCCTAGCATCTTCAAGAGGGTTAGAACTTGTGTTATTCTGTGAATGTCTTGGCCGTCTTTTGGATGCAGTTCATGGATGTTTACATCTGGAAGTCTTCATAACTGCCCGGGCATCATTAAGATGCAGACGACTCCAAGATTGCACAACTTGACTTGTAAATGTGAGTTGAGATGACCCTGGCGCTTTATGGAGAAACCCGTAAAGTCTCTCCACACGTCGGCAGTTGGATGGAATATAGATTTGAAGATAACATTTTGGGAACTTATAGGAATCAACATCATTTTGTCTGGATGCTCCAACCTTCACTTTCAGTTGCGATCCACTTCCCTTCATCCTTCACTGCCACACCCTGAAATTAGTTATTTTAAAGAATATGGACGTATATTCATATACACTGAGTTGGTTTTTTGCATATTGTATTCCAAGCCCATGCATGCAGAAAGACAATTACCACTGTACCTCAAGCTCACTGAGTATGCAATCAAGACTCATTATTCCCCTGGTTCTCATCCCATCCACACCCTTTATGTCTCAAAACAGCAATGATTGGAGGGCAAAGAGCATGAAGAGAGAAAGAAGTCAAGGGATTTACTAAGAATTTGAACCAAAGAAGGAGAAATGTAGGTAAAGATAGTTTGTTTAAAGTGGAGCTTTTGTCTTGGATGGTTGAGCGATTTCACTTTTTGTTAGATTTGTTTCTTGAACCATGATCCCTAGGATCTGGTGGAAAGCTACAATTTTTGGTAGACTCACTTCTACAAAAGCTCATGGTTATGGAGAAAAATCAACACTTGTAGGCCCATGAATCAGAGTCTAAAGTCTTTTGGGGTATATAGTGTCTCCTAAAACGTAACCTAGGAAGAGACTCGTGGAGTAGCAGAGCTGGCAAAGATCATGAAGACAATGTGGTCCAACCTCTCCCTTTTAATGATGAGGCTGTGGAATCCAAGGAGGTTGAATGATTCATTCAGGTTACATGACTGTAAGAAGGGCCAGAGAAATTGGACTAGAAGAGAGCCCTTAGCTCCCACACCAGTATATTTTCAACATTGTTACACATTACTAATCATTTGGAAACATTCAAGCCAAAGTATGAACCATATATCATAAATGAGAGAATCTTAGCAATAGAAGAGACCTGGGAGGTCATCTGGGGCCATCTCCCTGCTAATGCAGGGATCTTTTTGGTGACATCTCAGACAGATGGTTACTCGTCCTGGCTTAACTCCAGTGCCAGGAATCTTGGTACTTTACAAGGCAACTCGTTTTGTCTTTGGATGCCTCTACATATTGGTAAGTTTGTTCTGACAGTCAAATTTGTATTTTGAATGCATCAGCTTATAAGGAGTGAGGGAGGTCAGAGGTGAGGTGGAGTATTGGTGAGGATGAGTAATTTTATTATTTTTCGCATCTTAAAATGAGGGAAGTAATGCCAGTCTCTCAGGGTCATTGTGAAGACTAGAGATGCAGTTCATAAAGCATCTACCATAGTGCCTGCTTCCTCACAGGCACTTCAGCTGGGGTTATTATTGACTTTTATCATCACAATTCCATTTTTTAAAATTATGCCCTCTGGAGCAACATAGACTATGTCTAATCTCACAAATATTTGAAGGCAGTTAACATGACTCTTAAAGTCTTCTGGTCTTCAGAGTAAATATTCCCTGATTCTTCTACTGTTCTTCCTGTGATGCATTTTGTATGCCTCTGTTGCTTTCATTCCCTCCTATTTGTCGATTTCCCTCTTCAAATGTGGTGGCCAAATGTGGTCAGTCCATATATTCTACAGTAGAATAATTGCTTCTCTTGATCTGGACACTTCCCTTCTCCTAAAACAACCTAGATTTATGTTAGCATTTTTGGAGGCCAGATCACACAGTTGGCTCAAGGAAAACCTCATTCTGCTATCCAGAACATTAGCTATGCTTCCCAACTTTGTGTCAACTGCAGATTTGACAAGCATGATTTTTACATCTTCATCCAAGCTGTTGATAAAAATGTTGAACAAGAAAACGTCAAAGGCTGAGCTTTGAGGAACACCTTTGAGCCTTCCCTGCATACTGACAGCCATCCACTGCTTTGGTGACACTGTTTCACCAGTTTCAAATCTACCCACCTGTACTATCAAAAATAACTCAGCAAGATGTAGTCCCTCTTTGTGTTTTTGAAATTGGATATTTAATTTATCCAGAGGTAAAATGCTATTCTCTTATCGATGAAGACAGGTTTTGAACCCATAATTGGGACAATGTGAACTCAAGGAATAAATTCATGTTTGAGTTACTATGCAATGCTTAAAGAAAAAAAATCTTCTCTTAATGTGAAATGATAATGCTTTTGCCAGGTTGTTTATTTTTCCAAAATGTTTTGAAATTACTCTCTGGGTCTGACAGAAGAAGGCTGGAAAATTTGCAGATCTTATGTGTGTGGAAGAGAGGAGAATATTGGAGAGTTAGATTATGACTTTCAGGAGCTGTCTCTATCTCTGCTAGAAAGCACAGAGATGAAGAGATGTCTTTAAAGTGTTGATGGAGGGGACAGAGTACTTTTTATGTTGATGATTTTCAAGAGAACATTGTTAAGCTTTTTTTTTGAGGCGAGGGTTTCTTCTTTCTCTTCTTTAACACACTTTACTCTGAAGAAGTAAAACCAAGTTCTTTATGCTACAATATAGTTAATTTTCCTTGGTTTTTAAGGTGATATAAAGGATGGTTGTCGTTATCATTTAAGCCAAAATGTGCAAAGATTGGAAGCTTGACTCTTAGCATCTTCCTTCAAGAGCTCCTTTAATATTTTTTGGAAGGTTTGTTTTCCATTATTCATACCAGGTCTGTGGCTTTCTTCTTAATCCTGATCCTCTCTGTTTCTCCAACCCATAATTGGACAAATACCTTAACATTTAAAACTCTGTAATGGTTAGCATACTTTCAGATTGCAAGGTGAACAGACAGGACATCAGCACTTCCAAAACTTGTCTAGGGAACAAAAATTTCATCATACTGAATATTCTATGAATGCTATCTTATAGTTGACTCATTCATTCAATATTCATTGAGCATCTGTGATATGCTAGGCAATGGAAACTAAATGAGGAGTAAACTCAGGTTCAGTCCCTACTGTCATTGGGCTTACAGTCCAGGGAGAAACAGCTATTTAGTCAAATAATCAACAACTATAAACTTGCAAAAAGTACTATAAAGGAAAAGGAAATTGTGCCCATTCTGGAGCAGGGGAATGGGGGACAGAAAGCTTCCTCATGTGATATCAATCTGAGATTTGAAGTTGGGGTTAGGGCAAGAGCACTGGTGTTAGAAATAGCATATTCCAGCATACTTGCAATGCTGGATTGGAGCACAGTCTGAAAGAGGGCAGGAAACATCCAGAAGAGTGAGTTGAATCACAGAGCACAAGAGTGGAGGTGGTGGGAGCTGAGCTTGGAGGTAGAAAGTCTCCCACACAGGCCTTGGAGGCCGCACAAGAGTGCTATCGATGTCCTCCAAACCACCAATGGTTTAGTGGATTAGGAGGGAGACTTGGGGGAATGTGATCCGTTTTGTATTTTGAAAAGGTCACCATGGCTATGTTATAGGAAAGAAGAGGAAGGAAAGCCAGAGCAAGGGAAGGAGACCCAGAAAGGAGATGATGCTAGTTGGAGGTAGGTTGCTGGAAGGAGAGGTAGAAAGACAGAAATGACAGATGCTCAGTTTAATTTGTAGGACTCAGGGACTGCATGTGGGAGTGACAGCAAAGAGATGTCCAGGATAACTCAAGGAATTTATACATTTTATATTCTTCTTGGTGGATTTAGGGATTGGGGTCTTAAAAATTAAATTGTATCGCTTTGTTGATAACCTTGGGTAGCACAGCACAGTGAATAACTCTAAAAAGTGTCAAAATGTATTGTGTGCCTTGAATCTGTTATTGACAGTGTAGGTGACTGTGTACAAGATAACACATTTTGAGTATCTTTGAGGATCTAAGCAACAGACAAGACAAGCCCTATAATTATTTTCTTCTTCAAGACCTTATTAAGACCCAGGGAAATAAGTTTGCTTTCATTAGGATTTTTTACTCCAATTCTCTAAAACTCTAGATTCTGTAAAAAGAACTAAAGCATATTTCTTCAGTGCCACCCAATGCAAATCACCATTTTCTTTCATCTTATTTTACTCAACCACAGTATTTTCCCACGTTGCAGAAACTTTCCAGTGTATAAGAGGAGCCCTTGGACTGTGTGTGTACATAAGCCTGTTCCCACCTTCGGGATCCCACGATGACACAGTCAGCTCACAGTCTAAGCTCGGTGCCCAGTTTCCATCTGGACTCCTGACGAACTGTGTGGTCAGGATTTGGAAATCAGAAACCTGGGAAAGGTGCAATGTGATGGACACAACCACCCCAAATACCATATATGTTATCACCATCATTTAACACATAGTGCAGGAAATCCTGTTCTTTGCAGAAGAACTTCAAAGAACCACTTCTAGTTCTCCTGGGTAACATTTATTTTTTTCTTTGCTAACACCACAGCGCAGACAGATATATATTTTTCCTCTAGTAAATTGCTAGTGACACTCCATGTTTTTTTCCTCCCATCCTCAAACCATTGTCCAACTGACCTCTCAAATTTCCCCACCCATTTCGGCTGAAGTCTGTACGTCGTCGGTGTTCATGGAGGCCTGCTTACTGCCCCTCCCTGTTACTTTGCTTGGCCAAGCACTTTCTCTTTCTTTCCTGGGTTCTGAATTTCTTTCTCACCTTTCAGTTCCAATGAGCTGATTAGGCTTCTCTGCTCAGTATAAATTCCCTCTGGTTGTCCCAGTGACTTTCTTTTTTTACGAAGAGCTATCTTTTAAACCACTTTTATCTTGCATACTTTGTTACTTTTGAAGGTAAAAGGAGCCTCCATTCATAATAGTCAGAGGTAAATACATGATATTAGGTCTCTTAAGTGACTGAGGTATCTTATTTGTTCCTTCACTGTTTTATTCATACTGTTGATAAAAGTTTATTGAATACACCACATGGTCCAAGCACTATGGAATAGAGTTGAAAATACCAGCATTCCACATTCTAGAGGAAGAGAGAGTGAACAAGTAGACAGGCATCCATCGCTTTTCTGTCTTTGGTTATTCCATATGATGTTAGAGGTCAATTTTATGGAAATACAGCAGAAAGTGGCAACTCTCACTCTGATCATTGTATCCCAGACACTCTGTCATCGATTCCAGCCGTCCATCCTCATTTCACAGGTTGTTGAACTGTGTCATGAATACTCAGATTGTGATTTGGAAAGATAATAATTTCCTGGAAAAAATATGATTGGTCATTCTTATAGGACTGAAAATGAAAAATATCCAGTGTGCTTGTCATGCAAAAAGGAGGATGCAGAACCTCTATTCACTAAATCAAAGTATCATGCACTTATGCGAAAATCATTTTATTTTATTTTTTTATGAGTAGGTCTCGCTCTGTCACCCAGGCTAGAGTACTCTGGCACGATCATAGCTCACCACAGCCTTGAACTCCTGGGCTCAGGCAATCCTTCCACCTCAACCTCCCAAATAGCTGGGACTACAGGCATGTGCCACCACACCCAGCTAATGTTTTTATTTTTTGTAGAGACAAGATCTTGCTTTGTTGCCTGGGCTGCTCTCAAACTCCTGAGCTCAAGCAGTTCTCTTGTCTTGGTTTCATTTTCCTTTTTTTTTTTTCTTAATTTTAAAGATGTGGGGTACAATTCAAGGTTAGGTATACAAATATTCATTATGCAGATACTGTTAATGCTGAATATCTTACCATGTCAGGAAAGGTGTGCACTAAACATCCAGATACAAACCTCACATCAGGCTGGCAGCAGAGTGATAAGTAAGTGTTAAGGCATTTTCCACATGCTTTACTCTAAGGGTGAGTAGCTATTTTTCATCTCCTTGTAGCTGTAGGTTGCAAGATGAATGAACTCAAGGCTTGCCAGAAGCCATAACTCTCTATTTAGTTGACATGACCAGATTCCCCATTTTGGCCTTTGAAAGCTTAAGTGTAGAAAAAAACATTGAGTCCTTCTGACCTTTCTCCTGTGTCTTCTCTGGGCAGAATATCTCGATGCATAATGCGGTTGGTGGGGCCATGACGGGGCCCGGAGCTCACCAGCTTGGCAGCGCCCGGCTGCCCAACCACGACACCAGCGTTGTGATTCAGCAAGCCATGCCGTCGCCCCAGTCCAGCTCTGTCATCACTCAGGCACCGTCCACCAACCGGCAGATTGGGTAAGGAGCCCTACAGGGCTGCCTTTGGGTCCTGACTGGAGCTCAGGGAGTGTTCAGGACTTTCTCCTTCTTTCTGATGCTCGGATGGATTAGTTTTCCTGGATAATATTGTCTAGTGCCTCCGAGTGATACTTTGATGGGAGAAGAGAGAGGGTGGCTTTGTTTGGTGGAAGCTGTTTTGATCCTAGACTTTGGGTTATAGGGGTAGGGTGGCAGAGGAGCAAGTCATTCTGTGTCGTCATTTCTTCAGACAAGATTTGTGAACTTTATGATGAGTGTGGGAAAACCTGTGGTGGTTATGGAGACCAGACTGTTGTGCTCAGGACAAATACTTGATGGCAAAGGGACCTTGCAGCAGCCCATCCTCCTCCCCAACGGGGCAGGCCTCTACCTTCCTGGGATCCTCCACATCCATCGCCTGTGTCTTCTATGTGCCTGTAGTCCCCTTATCTTCAGGGGGATACATTCCAAGACCCCCAGTGGATGCCTGAAGATAGTACCGAACCCCATATATACTGTGTATTTTTTCCATCTGATGACTGAGATAGCCACTAAGGGACCACCAGACTGGGAGTGTCCAAAGGGCAGACACGCTGGAGAAAGGGATGATTCATGTCCTCAGAGGGAGGGATGGGGACGGCCAGGACGGTGCGAGATTTCATCATGCTACTCAGAACGGTGTGCAATTTAAAACTTATGAATTGTTTATTTCTGGAAATTTCCATCGAATGTGTTTGGACTGAGGTTGACTGAAACTGCAGAGAGCAAAACTGTAGATAACAGGAGACTCCTGCGTTCCCACAGTCCTCTTTCCCTTTGGTCATTCTTCCCTACTTCTCCTTCTTGTTAAGACCTCCTTATCACCCCTTCCCACCCTGACCTTGTCCATCCTTATGTCTGGAGTGGACGCAACAAAGAAAGAAGGCTCTTTTCCTTGCATTATGCAAGTTAGACACATTTGCAGACATTGAGGAAAAATTGGTAGAAAGATCCTGTCATTGAATCCCAGCACCCCCTATAATGTGATGAAAAGAGCCCTGCTTCTTGGTGTCATGTGATAGTTCTAACCCCTTGTTGTGCAGTGTGTGGTCTGAGGATCAGCCGGGGCATTTCCAGGGAGCTTCTCAGAAATGCAGAGTCTCTGGCCCAGCTTCCTTATCCCCAGAATGAGGATGGTGTCTGTTCTTTCCAACCTCATAAGAGTAAAGATGAAATCAAAGATTTAAGAGCATGTGGGTTTTTAGGAAGAAAAGGTAATAACTTAAGCCAAAGAGCTATGATAAATTTATATTGCTGGATGCTGAGAACTGGCTGCTCTGTGTTCCCAGAATTCTCTGGTTAAAATAAGAAGGGCAGCTTGCTGTGTTTGGTACGTGAATCAGGAATCAGTTTGAATTTTCAGTTGAATATTGGATATGGTAACTTTAAAAAAAAGTTAGAAGCTGCCCCACAGTTTGTCAGTGAGTTTGCTCCCCCTTGTTTTTAATGTTGTCAGAATCCCAGGCCAACAGCGGGCACTGGGACAACACTTGTTTATTCCTCCTTAGAATGTTCTAGAAGCCGGGCTCGGTGGCTCAGCCTGTAACCCCGTGCCTTTGGGAGGCTGAGGTGAGTGGATTGCCTGAGCCCGCGGGTTCGAGACCCGCCTGGGCAGCGAGACCTCATCTCTACAATAAATCAAAAAATCAGCCGGGCGTAGTAGCGCTTGCCTGTAATTCCAGCTACTCGGAAGGCTGAGGCGGAAGGATCGCCGGAGCCCAGCAGGTCGAGGCTGCGGTGGCCGGGAGCGGCCACTGCACTCCAGTCTGGATGACAGAGTGAGACTCCAACTCAAAAAAAAAAAGAACGTTCTAGAAGAGGTTTCTTGTCTCACATTTCTCAAATTACCAGGATGGGCTGTGACATGGAAAGACCCACCTTAAGAAACAAGAGTCCCAGGTAATGTCTATTTTGTGAGTTTTCTGTGGGTCCATTTGGTTTCCTATTCAAGAAGCAAAATCAATCAGGCCGTTTGAATGTTGGCTTTGTTTAAAGAGGCCAGTGCTAAGTTTGCAAGTATCTTCGTTAAAGATTTCTTTTCTTCTCAAACGACCATAAGAGCAAATGTTGCCACCATCTAAAGCAAGAACCCAGAACATACTAAGAGGTTGGGGAATTCATTAAAGACAGTGTTTGAATCTCCAAGGACTTCTTCACTCTAGTGGCTTGGCTTTGCGCAGCCAATTCACAGTTAGGCCAGCTAATTATAATTATTTTATTTTTCTTTCAAGGGGAAAAAACATAAAATGTGCTAGGGTTTACTAGCAGTTTTACAGCATTCCTTCCCCCCTGGAGTTCTCCTGCCTCCCTCTTCCCCCGCCCCCTGCCCCCTACCAACTACTCTCTTGGAGGCCCTTAGCATTCAGCCATTGTTAGTACAAAGCTGGTCTTTATGAAACAATCTTTTAAGGGTTAGCACTAAATTTTAAGATGAGTGCTGACTCTGTCAATAACTTACCCAGCTGGCCCAGGACTGTACATTTGGGTGACATTTGTAGGCTGTGACACTATGCTGGATGGAGGGGGGTGTTTCCCTGGTATGGACACCCTCTCAATGCACTCCCTCCTCCCACTTATTCCTCATCCTAGGGTATTGTATGTCTCTCCTGGTGTGCTCTAGGAGATAATTGTCACTTTTTAGGATGCTGTCTCATTGCCAAGCTTGAGGGAGGCTTTTTCTTTTCTTCAGAGTCTTCCCTGTTGTGCTTACTATGTCGATTCAAATCCACACATGTTGCCATTTCCATTTTTCTCCATGTGACCCATCCAAAACCTTGCCCAGATGATCATGGGGACTCAGCAAGAAACAACCCGACCCATCTCACCAGTGGATTCCGTATGAAACTCTAGGTGGTAACATTTGGGGATGGTTGACTCTTTTATTTCGCTCAGGAAAGAGGAAATGAGTACTTATTTTAAAACATGAGTTCCCTCTGGAGACTGTGTCTTTAAATGAGCATTTGAAATTGCAGATAGCTTTTTTTACTTTATTTTATTTTTTTGAGGCTGCACAGAACCATATTGTAGTAATATTCTGATTTTTATCACAACCTCAAATATTTAAGTGTCAAAATCTGGCCAAGCCACCTGCAAATGTTTGCCATGGCTACTGGCCAAGAAAAACAGCAAACAGCAATGAAAGTCTTCATTCAGGCTCAGTGCTTAAGCTGCATCCAGCCAGAAAGGCTGGGACCCACCTGTGCCCACGCACAGGGCTCTTGTGCTGTGGCCAGTGGGTGTGTTCACGACTGAGACTCTGTGGGAGAGGGGGCCGCCTGGCTTCTGCTCCCCCCTCCCCTTCCCTTCTACGAGGGCTTGGCTTCTGCGGACCCTGCGTTTGCTCTTTTCTGTCTCCTTTTTTTCATGCTGTAAAATTTCAGTTTAGAGGCTTGAAAGTATTGGGAGTAGTATTGACATAAAGGGCTGCAAGATGGGAGTGGTGCCAGGAATCGGGCAAGGCTTTGGGGACAAAGGGTAAGCATCCTTGTCAGCATTAGATTTTCATGTTTTTTAGCAGGCTCTGAGCCAAAGATGACCAAAAGGAAGTGGAAATGCAAAAATCAAAAAACCAAAAAAAAAAAGAATGTGGAAAGTAGGTAGACAGGCAACACGTGCAACTTCCATTGCATACCATAGTGACTCCATACCATGCCCTCTGCCCAATTCTGTAAAAGTAGTGCTATTATCTCAATAGAAACTGGAGGTAAGTATAAATATCCCAAATTGCTCTTGTGTGGTTAGGCAGGCTAGAAAAACACACGGCTATGGAGAGTGTGGGAGGCATCCCCAAACTAGTGACTACTTGTGCTTAGTCAAATTGGCAGACGCTCTGTCGGGAAGAGTGTCTTTGGCTGATTGATGGTAGTGTTTTAGGAGATAAGTTTCCCAGATGGAAAAAAAAATAGAGTGAGCCATGGGCTGTGGGGAAGACAAGTGAGACAGAAAACAAGCATGTGTTAAATATAGATGAAATCGATTCCTCCTTGAACCAAATATGTGGCAGAATCCAAACAGTATTTCTACCCTAGTCATTTTTATTAGTGATCGTGTAATAGGCTCATTAACTCGGGATCAAGTCAGCAAAGTCTGAGAAAAATAGTGGATGAGGAAGTAACAGTATTGGAAGTTCTCTCTTTCTCTCTCTCGCTCTCATTTATTATCGCATAAGACATTTTTGCAGGAGTCAATGATCAGCAGAGTAGGTGGCTGTAATCTTAATAGACCCCCAGCTTTCCTAAAGAAGTCAATTTCTCTTAATGGGATAAGGGATAGTAGATAATTTACCCTCAGTAATTCTTCAGGAGAACAAGGAAGGTAATATGGAGTGCAGAATTCTACAAGAATAGATATCAGTACAGAGTTCTGACAGGTTAGGGGAGACACTGTCAAGATAGTCAACAAATTTTCTTCTTACTTCTTAATTCCTCGTAGGGGATTGGGCAGATAGGTAAACTCATTAGTTAGATTGCTGGTGAGAATTATTTGGCAGTAATTATTTATGATGGAAGTGTTATGTGGCTAACATCAGAGTATACAAATATGTATTCTGGTTAAGAAAATGAATTGGCCAGCCATATCAGGAAATATGTTCAACAGAATGCATGTGTGAACCCGTTTATGCATGAAGTCCCTTTCTGATTTCTACACCCATTTTAGTCCTGGCACATACATTTCCACTTGATGTGTAGCTCAGGCATTTGGTCATAAATCCTATTTGCAATAGAGATCAAATACTTAGCTAGAAGTTTATATAAAATATTGGAGGAAAAAAATCTTGTTTTATGTAAAAGTGAAGTGTCAAAACTCATTATAAGTCCTACTTCCTCTCACCCTTTCTATGCCTCTTTATCCTCTTTCTTTTTCTTTTTGCAATCCCTGACACTATGTGTCATGCAGAATGTCACATGGAGCTCAATGAGCATGGCCAAGGAAAACAAACAAACAGGCAAACAAAAAATAATAACTAAAAGAAAAACTAATCACGTCTCAGAACTTGGTGTCAAAAGCAATGCTACTTTTTTTTTTTCTTTTCTCTCTCTCTCTCTCTCTCTCTCTCTCTCTCTCTCTCTCTCTCCTCCCTCTCTTTTTTTTCTGTTGTTGTCAGGGTCTCACTCTGTTGTTCAGGCTGGAGTGCAGTGGCACAATCATGGCTCTCTGCAGTTTCCGCCTACTGGGTTCAAGCAATCCTCCAGACTCAGCCTCCAGAGTAGATGGGGCAACAGGCGCGTGCTGCCATGTCCTACTAATTTGTTTTTTTATAGAAAAAAGTCTTGCTGTGTTGCCCAGGCTAGTCTCCAACTCCTGGGTTCAAGCAGTCTTCCCACTTTCATCTCCCTAAGTGCTGGGATTACAGGCATGAGCCACCGTACCTGGCCTCTATTTTTTTTTCTGTTGGAGAAAAAAGTGACTTTGTTGTGTGTGTAGGCATTGCTGCCCTGTGTGCCATCAAGATGGGAATGTTAATACATTTGAGAGGTTTGTGTCACTGTTACTCTGAGGAAAAAAAGAGGGAGAGAAATCGGTAAATGATGCTATCACAGAAAGGCATAGTTTTAAGCAGACCTAAATAACAAAGCAGCTTACAGTTCAAAAATGTGCTAGCTCACTAAATGCATATGTATGTATATGAACCAACTTTTAAGAGTTTCCTTAAGTTCCTCACATCAAATTGAGCATGACTAAGATAGTCACTGTCTACCACAGGCTTATGCCGGGGCCATTCAGGCTGGCCTCCCTCCTGCTGGAGGCAGTGGGGCGGCAGGTCCCAGGTTGTCACTCGTCCTCAGCCCTTAACCAGGACAACTTGAAGCCTTTTTGAGTAATTCAGACCAGGGGCCATTATTTCCAGCTTTGCATTTTGCTGAATATCACAGCTATGAACATAGCTTTATGGTTGGAAAGTTGCTGGATCTTTCACAGCCCCGAAAACATTTACGAGGGCCCTTCAGGGGGATGCTTTCTGGGAGGGTTGACAGACTTAACCATATGGCTCCCGTTAAATCCCATGCAGAGCCTTGAGAAATTACCTCTGACAAGGGGGCCGGCAGCCTTCCACTCACAGGGTTTTATATGTGGAACAAAACATTAAGTACTGATACTTGAGGAAATATAATGTTTCTTAACATTTCAAAGTTGTAACACCACATGGTATTGTGGTCAGATGAAGGGGGCAGAGCCAGAACACGGGAGCACATGGCTGGCTGTTCCAAGAAGCAGAAAGAGTCCTCCTCCTTTTCTCCCCAAACCTTGCTCTTACCTCTGACTCCGTAGGCAAGCGTTGTGTGTCTTAGTGTCTCAAGTGTCCTCAGGAACACAGGAGGGCTGGTCTACTGGGTAGACGAAATCTGAGGTCACCCTTGATGGCTCGAGCCCTTTGTTAGAGATGCCTTTGGTTAGCAGACTGATACTGAAGAAGAGGGAGGAAGCTAATATCTATCCAGTATCTATTATGTGCCAGGCACTGAGCTACCTTGGCGTGTTATTTCCTACAGTTCAACAGCTCAGAGAGGTATGTGTTATCTACCCCAGTTTTTGTTTTTTGTGGGTTTTTTTTTTTGAGTTGGGGTCTCACTCCATTGCCTAGGCTGTAGTGCAGTGGCACAATCACAGCTCACAGCAGCATTCATCTCTAGGTTCAGTTAATTCTTCTGCCTCAGCCTTTTTTTTTTTTTTTTTTTTGCCTAGACTGGTTTTGAACTCCTTGACTCAAACAATCCTTCTGCCTCTGCTCCCAAAGTGCTGGGATTGCAGGTGTGAGGTACTGCACCCAGTCCCTCCCCCAGTTTTATCTCTCCAAGAAGAGAAGTAATTCATCCAAAGTCACCCATCCAGTGAGAAGAACAACGCTTTGAATGTAGGTGTATTGGACTCAAATGCACATGCTTTCCCTGTTCTCCTGTCTATGGCAATACCAGTGCCACAGAAGACACAAGAGCATGGCTGAGATTTGGGAGAAACACCTACACACAGGAGTTGGCTAATGCTCAGTCTACCTGCAAAAAGCTTCTATGCATTCATAGGGTAGTCAAAAGTAGAGGTGGGCACACACTGACCTGCCAACAGCTTCTTTGATCCTTCAGGAGAAAGATACAGGAGTTCTTTGGCCTCCAGGAAGAAAAATCATGGAATGTCTTGAGCACACGGAAGCATAGAGTACCAGGAGACTTTCTAGTCAAGTCCCCTCATGTGTAAGAAAAGCAACATCACCACAGAGAATGACTACCCCTTGCCTCCAGCATCTGGTTGCTGTATATTTTGCTTCTTAGCTTTCAGGAAGACCACTGTTCCATACCCAGGTGCAGTGCAACTTCTAGATTTGTTCCAGTTCCTGCACAGAGAGGTGACTTTTTCTGTGTCCTTCTCTTGGAGGAAGACTTCATTTCTGGACCTTACAAGCAGAAGCCTGGCTCACAGAGTTTCTCAAGCTTCCATAGAAATTTTTCTATGCATTTCCTCCCCTTTCGTTTTTGGGACAGGTAGACACAGATGAGGGCCTTCTTCTACAGCAAATAGCTTTCTCTTCTAGTCTGTGCAGACAGTAAATCTAGACATTTGTTCTTTTGTGCAGTATATTGAAAAGATCTGCCTGGAAAAAAAGGGCTGGTTCAGAAGCAAACCACATCAGGTCAGAGGAGGAGTCATGGAAAATTATTGGTCATGTGTTCAGAGATCATGGGTTTTAGACAGTTCAGGCTCTGCCATTTAAAAGGCTTGCGTCCTTGGCCAAACTCTCAGCTTCCCCAGGTCTAGTTTCCTTCATCCAAATTGAAAGGGGTTCACCAACTAATTAAGAAAGTCAGTCTAGCTCCAAAATTCTCATCACTGACTCTTCTCTCTCTCAAACTTACGTTCTTTTTTGATTTGTTTTCCTCCAGAAGCTGAGCTTGATAGGAGCCCAACATTATCTGACATGTGCACATATCCCAGAGAGCAAGACCAGAGTAGGACTTGGGAAGAGAAGGCCAAGGCAGTAAAAGAGAGAGGTTCTGACATATGAAGTCAGAGAGACTTGACTTCCAAGTTCAACTCCTAGATAAATAACAATCACCTCTTCCTTTTTCCTGGTGTGTTTTTCTTTATTATTTACCAGGCTGGTATGTGTAATTCTGTTACATGGAAATTAACACACCCATTTTGCAGTTGACTAAAGTGAGAGTCAGAGATTAAGTGACATGCCCAAGGTCATACTGATAATGACCAGAGCCCTGCACTAGAACCCAAACTGCCTACACCACACTGTCCCAGAGGTCCAAATAAATTTGACATCCCCAGGTTGAAGTGTCCTCACCTGTAAAATAGGCAATACCACTTGAAAATTCTCAAAGTCCTTTTCAGCACTAAAATGCTTATAATTTTCAGAATGAATTTAATTTTGAAAAGGACTTGGCAATGTAACTTCTTTGGGGGCTCAGTGCTGTGTGCATGATTATGTGTGGAATCCTCCCTTGAACTAATCTTATCAGGAAATTGTTCTTTATTCTCATTTTGCTGACAGTTGCTTATTTTTGAAGTTCTAACTAGAAAAATATCTGAAATAGTAAAAGATATAAAACAAGTTTGATGTAAGAGATGTGGATGACAATTTTGCCAGACACAGTTCTATAGGAAAATGCAGTCCACTGTCTTACAGTCTAGCATTATTATTATTTGGGGAGTTAGTTTATGAAGACCCGAAACATAAAAGTTTAGCTTATATCACTATTTACTGTCTTCCTATGGGTAAGCCTTGGATCAGGTGCCAAGTAATTGAATATTTGAGATTGAAAGTGTATAGTCTCCCATAATAAAAATGCAATTATTAGTTGTACTTTTCTGTACTTGTTATAGTTCCTACATCAAGATTTCCTGTCTACAAAGCCAGAAGCATGAATGAACACCCAGCAGGTTCTCATGGCTTGTGGTGTTTAGAGAGAATCCCATGACTGAGTGTAACCATCTATGGAAGAACACCAAAAAAGAGTATTATTATGGGAAAATGATTAGTATATGCAGTAAAACTGAGTAGATCCTTTGGAACTGAAAGTATATTTTGTGCTTTTGAAGACTGAACATGTCCAGGTAGCAGGACAGTATCCCAGTGGGCATTTCAGATTATTTGGAATTTTTATATTCTATCATACTGTATGTTTCATAAAGTGTAAATAACTCTTGTCTGAACTGATTGTCAGGTTCTGGGTTAAAAGAGAAGCACTATTCTAGGAATTTGCAGGTAGCTTATGGTGACGTTTACATATGTGGCATATTCATATAATTGAAAACTTTAGAATTCAAAAGATAATTCTTTCAACAGGTTCTCATATGTATTTTTCATTTACGTTAGAGCAAGTAGGTTTTTTTCTACCATAATATTTTATATCCTTTCTAATGAGGATTTAGTTTAGATTACACAAACTCCACAGACATTTTGCCTTTTGTTGGGTGAGAATAACACATAATCATCCAATATGGTTTCAAATTTTGAATGTGAAAGGAAACCTTGATATTAAGATTCACTTATATACAGAGGGAATTCTATTTCAGTGAGGCGATGTGAAGTCATTGCTTGAGGGATCAGAAACCATGACTGGTGGCTCTGACTCTACCACTCACAAGCTCTTGGACTTTGAACAGGCCCTTGACTTCGATGCGCCTTACTTTGCCAGCCTATAAAAAGAAAGAATGAAACTGGATTGTCTAATAAGTACTCTCTCCTAGCTTACATTCTCAATAATTCGGAAACAAGCTCTTAGGAACAAATGTGTTTCCTTATCGTGACTCACACCCTACAACAGCATTGCTTGACTTTCATGGACTGTTGAAGCATAAATTCCATAAAACAGATACATTCATATTTAGCAAGTAGTCTAGTAATCTATTAGCTATGTATGTTGTGCTTTTGGTAAATATCAACTTAAAGTTCCTGTATAGTAATAAACATTCTTAATGGTACCAGACACATTTAAAGGAATTTGGAATTTTATAGTTTTCCTTCCTTTGGTGAAGTGCATTTTGGCTGATTAGGTCAGTAAAGTCTGTAAAATGATAGGACCCTTGTGAGCGTGGAGTAGAGACATGCCGGAATGTGCTTGGTTTGCTTTTGCAGGGTCACAGATCTTTGCAGAGAACAGATGGCCCCAAACATCTTTGAAATGCTAGAAATGACTTCCTGAATAATCATATACCCATCATATCTTGGTTCAGATATGGTAATTCACAAACCACATGTATGCACTTTACAGCTGCCCTCCAATGCATTGTTTTCAGTCTGTAGAACCCATGAGCATTTTCTACCTGAATGAGCACAGTGATAACGGTAACAGCAAACATTCATCCCCAAGTCACTGAGCCACTGAACACTTGTCAGATGCACAGTGGTGTCTCAGACTCCACAGGGGCGGGAGGCCAAGCATTTGACAAAGTGTTGGGGATCTCTACTTAGCATGTTACTTCATCTCACTTTTCTCAAAAGTCTTGGTCAAATTGTATAGTCAAAGAGCTAAGCAATAAGGTGCTAGATCAAAGAGAAGGTAAATGAAGAAGAAGCTGGTTCTATTTCAGTATCGTTTGGGTTGTGGGAATGAAGCCATTCTGATGAACCCACAAACTCAATGAAACCAAAGTCTACTTACTAAAGTCTTTCTATAGCCCTATGTTCAGTCAGGGTGTATTTTTAATAACAAAAATAAATGAAAATGCAACTTTGTAGACACATATTCCAAATCATCATAGACTTTCAAAAACATTGAAAGAATGAATTTAAAATAATCCAGCTAAACTGTATGCTGTTAAAGGTGACCAGGTGCACCCAAATAAAAATTGTCTTTGTGTGTATGTACACACATTCATAATATTTTGCTTTACTAGAACATAATTTAGGTCTTTTGACGTGCACATAACCTTTGTCAAAACACTTGAAGAATTTTTCCAGGTGTAGTCTATGTAGCATGGTTTTCAATAATGCCCTGAATGTCTCTGTGTAATCTCCTTACATGACAATAAGCCACACTAGCCCTTTGGAACCACTTGTAAAGAATAGTCACAGTGATAGAGAAGCATCATGAGATTAAAAGAGAAAAAAACTCAGACAGGTGCGTTGGCTCAAGCCTGTAATCCCAGCACTTCGAGAGGCCGAGGCAAGAGGATTTCCTGAGCCCATGTGTTCGAGACCAGTCCGGGAAACTTGGCGAGCCCTCATCTCTACAATAAATTTTTTAAAAATCGCCGGTTGTGGTGGCGTGCACCTGTGGTTCTGGCTACTTGGAAGGTTGAGGCAGAAGGATCACCTGAGCCCAGCAGGTTGAGGCTGCATTAGCCGTGAGCGTGCCACTGCACTCCAGCCTGGGTAATAGAGTGAGACTCTGATTCAAAAAAAAAGAAAAAAAACTCATGTAGACTCTCATTGGCCCATTCACTTAATTTTCAGAAAATGGAAAGAATTCCTAATGATTTATAAAATGACCATTTGATGACCGATTATGTTTTCAGGGAAGCTACATTTTATTTCTCTGACACCTTGACATCATTAGCATGTGGGAGAAGATACTTAAGTGCTAATGCTGATGTCCCCAGAGGATGGTGACAGCCAAATCCTAGACCTGGTGTAGGAGAATCAGCTTAAGAAGTGGTCCCTTGCCTGTGGGGAGAAGGATGAATATTTAATGGAAAACTGGCTGGGCACTCGTCATAGGCTTGGGGCTTCACCAAGAAAGGGGTTTATATCAACCAGGAGACTGATTCATATTAATAGTTGGAATGGAGTGGGTATGGAGACTACTTGTTCTGCTCCTTGACTTTCTCTTCTCTCTTCCTCCTTTTTCCCCCATCTCTCCTAGGAAGAAAGGAGAAATACATCCACTTATTCATGTCTGCCACTTGGCCATAGCTCTGGCTATAAGTCTGGAATTGAAAAAGTTGAAAAAATTTCAACTAAAAGGAAAATGAGAGGGTGTGTGTGTGTGTGTGTGTGTGTGTGTGTGTGTGTGTGAATTACTAGATGTGCCCCAGTTCTCCCCCTTCATTGTGTTGGTAGCTGCTATTTATTTAATTTAGCTCTGTAGTCAGGCACTTTGCAGAGAACCAGAGGAGTGAGTTTGTCCAGATCTCTTTTGGCTTTGTGTGTGTGTGTGTGTGTGTGTGTGTGTGTGTGTGTGTGTGCGTGCGCGCGCACACGTGTGCATAGAGAGAGAAATTTTTATTTCAAAAGTTTGTGAAACTTTGGCTGCCCCACCTGAAGCCACAGACAACCAACCTTCCATTGGGTCCACTGCATTCCATAATTATTATTGCCATTAGGAATAATTATTATTTGCTTCACTGAGTTGGCAGTTTGGACCTGCCTGAGACCGAGGCTTCTCACAGGAACCATAGAACACAAAGGACCGGGCAATCACCCACAAGTGCTACAACATGTTTGGACGACGTCCTTCTCTTGGTTTACTGCATTGGGTTTCATACCCATTGAGCTGCAAATTGAACAAAAAGTTCATCGGAGACAAACCCAGCATGGATGGGGACCAGCACTTGCAAGCTTTTTTGATCAAGGGTCTGAATTCTTGGCTTTCCTCAAGTCTGGAGATGAAAGTTAGTTCCTTTCATGCCTCTGTGTCCCTTTAGTTAAAAATAGAAAAATAAATAAATAACAAGATGGGCCTTCATTTAGGGACCAGACTTGGAATGGCCTGAGAGAGAAGATACAGAAGAATGGAGGACTGCTGTCAGAAGAGTAGCAAGCCTGTTTAGGGGGCAGGACATTGACGAGCTTGCCTTTGTTTTTTTCCTCCTTTGTTCAGCCACCTTGCCCACAAACTCTCCAGGTTCCAGATTCTAGATTGTTTCTTCTTCCCTTTGCTGTGTCATTTTGAAACAACCGTGCCCGGGATACCCCTGGCGCCTCCCAAACCTTCCTTTGAGATATCAGGGTAAGTGTGGCCTGGCGTTTTTTAACCAGCCTGTCCCTGGAAAAAAGGCTCACCAAGCCATTAAAGAAAAAAAAAAGCATGACAAGACATTCTTCCAGACGTTATTTTTCCTGTAGACTTTGTTGGTTACTTGCTAAGGCCTGTACCACAGTCACAGGCAGAGGCCTGCGGGTGCTTAAAGAGAACAACACACACCCTCAAGTACAGGGTGTCTCTCTCCTCCCTTTCACTTCTTCCTCCCATAGTGGTTGTTTGTAGCTCAAGTGGCTGAATCAGACCCCTCAAGAGCCTCCTAAACACTGCTGAATCAGAAGAGGAAGAAACCCCACAGCTTCCAGTTGCCATGTAAGACCCATCACAATTGAGTGAATGTCGGCCTTGTCTCCATAGGCATCTAGTCTGCCCTCCATCCCAAAGTCAACAGTGATTCCTAGACAGGACAAGGAAGACCTAGGCAACCTCGCTAGGAGTGAGGGGAGACACTGTGTCTGGGTAAGAAATGCTCTGTCAGTCCCTCAGGAATGGAGACAACATGGTCCCCAGCTTCTCACAGATGTGGTGTCTGGATGGGGTGAGTGAGAAGAATTTCCCCAACTGTTTTAGGCATTGAAAAGAGACTTATTCTGCCATTACCCTTCGTGAAACAGCCTCTTCACGTAAATGCCCCTGTATAAATAAGAAGTGAATGAAAGTTGTACTGCAGTGATTTCTAGTGATTTGTGGTTCTGGATGTTATACATAGGAAAACTATTTAGTGGGAAAGTATTACAAAGCAGCATTCCTGTCTGTGTTTTTATGAAAGATGACAAAACAGTGCTGTAAAAAAAAAAATAAATCAGTACTTTCTCAGTAGTATTAAAGCCTGTCTTCAGGTAAAATTTCATGAAAGTGTAGAGTTGCTACTTTTTCACTTTTCATTTGTTCTAGAAATTTAGGAGTAGAAAAAGGCCAAGGGAGATGACCTCCATCATCGTGGAGTTTAATAAAAATAGAACCTTCATGTGTTCATTGTCAGTGGTAACCCTCGCAAGGAACCACATTTTACAAAGTCAAATGGAGCGTATTGTTTATATCAGTCCTTAATAAGTTTCATTGTCAACTTTTAAAATCAAAGATCTTGTTGTACCACTTCCTTTTTAGTCTTCTATTAGAAAGTGCTTGTTTTTAAGGTATTTCCATAGGAAAGCATTCAGTCCTTCATGTTTTCATAATGGATTTCTCTGGAAAGCTGGGCGTTTTCCAAAGTCTAATTGTTGTTATCGGTTTTCATAGTGATGGGCCTCATTTTTCTCCTATTAAATGTTGTCTCTCCATTAATTGACTTAATTTTAGGTACTCTTCTCCAGTCAAGAAATGAAAGAGCTTGCAAATTTTGATAATTGTACCTAAATTAGGTGTGTGGGTGAGTTTTAGAGACACGTCCAAACAGAACTGGATACTGTCAGAGCCTCGAGGAAAGTTAGATGGCAGATTCCAAGAGAGAAGAGGCGGGACACAGTCTGACATGGCAACTCTAGGGAGCCTGCTGTTTTCTCAATTGCACAGAGATTTTTCCTTAAAACAAAACAAAGCAAAAATGCAGGTAGACCCCAGAACATTATAATGTGATATCTATGTACTGATATAAAGATTAATGATTAAAATATATGTCCCTGGAATCTACTAAACTGAACTCTACAGAGTCTGCTCAGAGGCTGCTAAAGATAAGGGTGCAGAGAGAGACCAGATGGGCTGGGTATCCCTCTCCCAGGTATCCCCTTAACCATAACAGCTCCACGTTAGTGAATTTGGTTGGGTCTACACAGTGCTTCTTTGCATACAGGGTTCTAGAGCAGAAAATAGTTTGCAAACTACAAAATTAGGAGAGTCTTTTCTTTCTATTTGCTGCAAACAAGAGAGAAAGTGAGGTCTTGGTATGAGTATGCAGGTTCTATCTTAAAGACCAATTTCTTGGAGGATTTAGTGATGCTATCGCCATGGTGGAAAGTAGAAAAGGTCGGAGAGGCTGAGGCTTCCTAAGTGATTGGGGAGAAATTAAACATGAAAGAACTTTTAGCAACTGGATGTGAGGGAAGAAGGTCATCAGAAGGAAAATATAAAGACTTCATGGGAGTCTGTACGTTTTAATCTTTCAGAAAAGGCTAGAACAACCACAACAAAGGAAGGTGTATTGTTTCAGTATACTCCGCTAGGCAGGGGCCACTAACACATGTGATCACAAGGAGGTAGGGGGTACTGAGCTCCAGGTGGGGCAGAGAAGCATGGTTCTTGGACTAAGAGCCTGTGTTTCACTTCCTCCACCTCCAGTCTGCATATCTCCACTCTTTGTATCAGGGTAGCCCTCCAGGATTGCGCTATTATTTTTTTCTCTTTTTTTACAATTTCACCTCCACCACAGCCCAACCTGAACACTGCCTCTAGGCGTCCTTAGTGGAATGGAAAGGCGACTTACTTGGAAGTGACCTCCTCAGTGCCTAGCCCCTAGGACTGTCCTTTACTTCTTCCTCCTTCACAGGTTCAACGGGTCCTCCTCTCACAGGCCAGACTCAGTTGTTTACATCTTTAACTATTGCACACGTGTCGTTGTGGGCGAGGTCGTGTCTTCCCAAAAGATATGCTGGCATCCTAACCCCTGGCACCTGTGAATGTGACCCGACTTAGAAATAGGGTCTTTGCCGACGTAATCAAGTTAAGAAGAGGTCATGGTGAATTAGGGTGGGTCCTAAATTCAATAACTGGTGTCTGTATAAGAAGGCCATAAGGAGATCCAGGGAAATCAGATAACTCAGAGAGAACATCATGTGGCGATGAAGGCAGATATTGGAGTGATACACTTGTAAGCCAAGGAACGCCAAGGATTGTCAGCAACTGCTGGAAGCCACAAGAAGGACATGGGACAGCTTTTCCCTCTGAGCACCCCGCAGGAACCAGTCCTGCTGATGCCTTGATTTAAGATTTCTAACCTCCAGAACTGTGGAAGAATACATTTCTTCTGCTTTCAAATCACCAAGTTTGTAGTACATTGTTACTACAGCCTTAGGAGATGAATACATGCATCTCCATGAAATTACAGACTCACCTGTCTTGCCAACAGAATCATGGTTTTTTTAAAAAAATCTATCCATTCTCCTTTTGTTGAACTGTAAAAGATGTGAGGAATAAAAACATTAAGAGAAAAAGCTACCTAGGAATAAAAATAAAACTACTCTCTGGAGAATAGCTATCTTGCAACTGGGACATGTTTGGTGAGATGCCCCAGTTCTCCATTTGTACAGAGAGGGAATGAAGAGGCCTGTTCTGAATCAAACAGATCCACCATTAACATTTTCTGGGGGAAAATCTTAGTGGAGATGCATTTTACCTGGGCTGCAAACCTACCCTGCCATAAAGATCCACTTGCTGGTGAACAAGGGAGAGAAAGGTTTTTCTTTAACCATGAGTGCCCTGCTCAGTAGTACCTGCTAGATTCTGAAGCACACACTTTTTGTTGATTAAGCTGTCTACCCTATAATTTGCAAAAAAAGGAAGGTCAGTATTGTATGTAGGTACGGGAGCTTTTAAACTCAGTCTTCCAGAAGTTCCTAGCAGCTAATGACATTCTAGCAGCCCTGAGCAAACTTCCTGTGTGGACACTGAAGTAGGAAATCACACCAGGATGGATTTGAGGATGGATAACCCAGGGTGGGCCTTGGTGTGTGTGTGTGTGTGTGTGTGTGTGTGTGTGTGTGTGTGTGTGTGTGTGTGTGTGTGTGTTGCTCAGACGCTGAACTTAATCACTGAGAAATTTCTTTTAAGGTGATGCCTAATTCCTTTCAGCCCCTCAGCTGGCGGGCTAGGGCTAATTTTCATGACTGATCAGGGTTTTAGCTGCTGTGCTTCTAATACATGTTTTTGAAAAAGGAAGTAGCTTATGTGGCAGGACTGTTCTTTTGATCTGTTAGCTTTTCCTAATTCTTTTTGAAGCATCCTTCTGCCTTCTTCTCTGGCTTTGAGTGATTTAAAGGAAAAATCCTTGAGTTTATATGCTCCAGGAAACCTAATGCTCCGAGAAATCCAATAAAGCCCCACCACCAGAATTGTGTTGGGGGGTAAGGGGGCACGAGATGACCACCCAGAGTGTGGGAGGGTGTTAAAAGCAACTAGACACTTACCTTGTGTGAGGCTGTCATTGAGTAGGGGTGCAGGCTGCAGATAACCTGCGCAGTCGGAACTAAGTTAACACTTACTTGAACATTGGAAAAGTTAATGTTTCCAGTTAAGGAAGCATATTTACCTCTCAGTATAATAGATACAAAGGACTCCTTTTTGCATTTGTATTCTCTGTAGTTGCTTTGTTTGAATTCTTACATCTTTAGAACTTTTCGTTTTTGAGGGTGGAGTGATCCTGAGTTTTCTTTTTCTTCAAAACAAATTTTTATTTATTTATTTAATTTTATTTGCTTAGATTCAAGGGATACATGTGCAGGTTTCTGATACGGGTATATTGTGTGGTGGTGAGCTTTGGCCTTCTACTGAGCCTGACACCCATGTGGTAGGCATGGCATACAGTGGGTGGTTTTGCTATTCTTACCCCCTCCCTCCTCTGGGACTCCCCAATGTCTGTTGTTCCCGTCCTTATGCCAGTTCCTACTCAGTCAACTTGATTTCCTTACTTATTTTAATAAGCCAGAAATTTGAAGCAATTTCCCCGGCGAGTCCACTGAGTCAGTTTGAAGGGACACATCACTTCCTAAAGCTCGTGCTCCTTGTGGTTCTTACCCTCGCTGGCCGGAACTCTGGCATCTTCCAAACCCATACTTCAGTCAGTCCTGTAGAGAGACCCCTCAGTGAGTGTGGTGGCTGCCACGGCAGGAGAAGCACAGGGAGTAGCCCAGCTCACCTCTGAGCCCTGGGAGGAGTCCAGGATATTCTTTTAATTATCCTAAAATAAGAATTAGCAAAATAATAACAACCGTCAAGAAACTTCCTGCAGTTCCACCGCACTACAAGCAGTGGGGTTTTTGTCCCTGCCAGTGCCCTAGTCAACCCCCACCCCTCGCTAGCTGTGGTCTAACACTGGACTCTTTGCATGGCTTATTCCACTCTTTTTTTTTTTTTTTTTTGAGTTGGAGTCTCACTCTGTCACCCAGACTGGAGTGCAGTGGCCGCTCCCGGCCACCACAGCCTCGACCTGTTAGGCTCCAGCGATCCTTCGTCTCAGCCTTCCAAGTAGCTGGAACTACAGGCACACGCTACCACACCCGGCTAATTTTTTTAAAGTTTATTATAGAGATGAGGTCTCACCAAGTTGCCCAGGCAGGTCTCGAACCCACGGGTTCAGGCAATCCACTCACCCCAGCCTCTCAAGGCGTGGGACTACAGGCTGAGCCACCGAGCCCTGCTGGTTTATTCCGATCAGATTAAATCTAGTCACATTCCCCAGCAAGCATTTTTTCTTTGGTACGATAAAGAAGTAGGGAAGCTTCACGAATCTGAGTTCGAAATCTTTAAAAAATTCCAAATGAGATCCAAAACAAGTTCAAATTTAATAAGTCTTCTAAAAGTGGTTTGTAAGCAAACTCCAGCAATAATCCCATTCTGTCTGGCAGCAACTAGTGGGAAAGAATGGGACGGCCCAGCATGGCCTCAGGGCATGTTTGTCCATCCCACAAAACCACCCTCTGGTTTGGCATTGCTTTCCCCACCTCGCAACTGCCTGGCTCAGAAGGGCTGAGGACTGGAGTGTCCTGGCAACTCTCACAGGGAATTTCTGATGGCTAAAGTCCAGACCTGAGGTGGAGAGAGTGGTCCAGTCATGGCTTCTGGGAGGGATCCTCTTGCTGTGTGACCAACCAAGAGAACATCACATCACTTCAAATGGTATTGCAAAAGGTGGATTGTCATGTTCATGGGACCCTAAATCGTTCGTTTATTTCTCTGTGCCTGGCTTCATTCCAAAGAAAGGATTTGAGGAGGCTGAGGGAAACAATGCAACAAAAGTAAAAGTAAAACAAAACCAATCGACGAAATAAAGGAAAGTAGTGTGAGAGAATAAGAGACTCAAAGTCAGGCTGAGACGGCAAAACACAAAGATGGCTTGCTGCTGATGGAATTTGTCATAACTACTGTCGTCTTTTATGTCAAGTCAGTGTTGATGTCTGCCGGTGCAGTGTGCTTCCTGCCGGAATCATACAACAGAACTTGTCTCTGGCAGTGCCGAAGGCTTTTCTTGGGTACATGTTCAACTTCACCTAGGCATTGATGCTGTGAGTCATCAGTGCACCATTTGGGAACATGTGTTAATGAGCACTGAAAGAGCAGGCCAAAGGTAGCAGGATTCTTTGGGAGTTAAAAAAATAAGTTTTGTAAAACTAAGCAGGCCATTGTGGAGGTGGACTGGACTGGGTGGGGGCAGGGGGGTACGGACTCATATTAAAATCCTGATATAAAGTTCTAAGCAACGAATAAGAGGCTTAAATACATAAAGAGCGAGGCTAAATTTGGACCAATTTCCTGTGAAATCTCTTGTGTAATATTTTCAATTTGTGCTTGTTTAATGTGGTTTATTTTCCTAAGGTTCACGGTATAGGTTTTAAATTCAGCCTTGACTACACACATGTGTTGAGAGGTTATAAAACGAGAGCCAGCTCAGACCAGTCTCCAACTGGATGCCCTTTCGTGGAAAACATTACCTCCTTTTCAATACCTCAAATGGCTCTGTGGGCCCAGATTTTTGTCCTTTCCCCATTGAGTTTCCTGACCACTTTTCTGCCACCTGGTTTTACCAGCACGTGTCTGGTTGCATTAGTGCTTCCAAGGATGCTGCAAGGGGCTCTTCACCACAGATCAGGAGTCCAGGCTACTTGGGGCTGACCCTCTGTGAAATATTATGTTCTTGACACAAAGTGAGAATTCCACCCTTTGGATTAAAATAGAGGAATGGCTTCAGACCCTCCAGGACACTTTGAAAATTATTGTGGTACAGAGTTCTACTTTTGGCCTTTAATGTCCTGAATCACACCATCTCTTGGATAAGACCAATTCCTATATGTAGTGGAATTGTTTCTGGTGATCTGAATACTGTATATAGATCCTGTATTGTAAGGTCAGTTTTTAACAAAACTAGATGGAATCTCTGCAGTTGCAGTTCATGGTACTTACTACATCAGACCTTGTATTATAGTTCCCTGGTGTTTGTCTCTACTTAGGTTTTAAGTCTGTAAGGCAGAAATTGTGCTTTATGTATTTCTGTATCTCCTGCAACACCCAGCCTGTTACCTAGTATGGAGGGACTCTATTAGTATAGGTGTGCATGCACATAGGAGTATGAAAGGGTTGAAAAGAGATATTATATAGTTAACAAGGCATCATGTAGTTGAAAAGAGACATCAGTGCAATTTCTTAATTTGGACAGCAAGAGATCAACAGGTGAAATTAGTTGCAGAAGTATTTTTATCTTCTTCAGTGCTTTTCAACAAAATATTCATTCATCAATGTTTCATTCAGCAAATATTTATCCGGGACCTATTTTTTTTCTAGGGATATACAAGCCTGCCAAGTCGAGGTTCTAAAACCAAAAAGAACTGTGTGCCATTCTAGCATTCATTTGCAGCTCTGTCTAGTCTCTGCTGTGCTATCTATTCTTTTGCCTTTCATTTTCTTTTGGCATGAGAATCTTTCTCGAGACTGTGAATCTGGATTAGAAGCGGTCAAGGAGTTGTTCTCCAAGCCTCTGTTTTCCCTGGAAGGAACAAGATTATTATTGGCCCATGCTGGCTTTCTTCCCAGTGACCAAGTTTCTCCCTTCTCAACCTGCCCAGCTTTCTAAATAACCCAGGTGCAATGTCAGGAAACCAGCAGTGTAGAAGTGTAACACTCATGCTAGGGTCACTTTTCCTCTGACATTCTACTATGATAATTTTCAAACGCATAGAAAAGCTTAAAGAATTATATCTTGACCACCTAAATTCTACAATGACCGTTTCACTATACTTGCTTTGTCATACAGCTATCCATCTCTCCTTCCTTCTATTCCATCCATCAAGCCATCTTATTTTTTGGATGCATTTCAAAGCAAATTGCAGACATCAGTGATTCTACCCCTAACCACTTTAGCATATGTATCATTAAATAGAGTTTAATATTTATTTATGGTTCTTTTTCTTGTTGTTGAAGTTTACAAAGAATAAGACTTTAAGTATATTTATGGTCACTTTTCATGTAGGATGTCATTTTCCTTTCTAGCTTTTCTTATTATTAAAAACTAATCTTGATGCTGGAAAAGATTCTGTAATATCCATGGTTCATTTATTTAGGTAGTGAGTTCACATAACTTTTTTTCTCTGTCTGGCAGTGTCTATTCTGGTCAGGAAGGAGCAGGGAGAAAACAGGGCTGTGTGAAGCTTCTATGATAAAGGCCCCACTTTCCAGACAACTACATCAGCTCCCTCCACAATCTGTCTTAATCTTCCTTGTCTTCAGTCTCTTGTTGCTGTGACAATAGGAAAAGCATTAGATCTGGTGGTAAGGAGCACAGCTTTGTCATCATGGAACCCAGATTCAAGTCCAGGTTATATTGACTTTGTGCAAGTTATACTTAATTGCTTGGTGCCTCTGTTCCTCGATCTGTTAAAATGTGATGATTCAGTAAGAATGGATGGAAATTATCGGGCACACAGCAAGTACTCAATGACATTAAGTATTATCGTTGTTACCACCTAAATACTAGCTCAGGGTATGGTTATAGGTAGTCGTGTTAGTGTGCATAGTTAATATAGAAAGATTTCAATATCTTGCAGGTTGCCAAAGTGAATTTTTTGCATGATCAACGGACTTTTGAGGAAATACTGAAAATGTTTCCCACTATTTTAACAAAAATGAGCACTGTTTAGTCTCCATAAAACATCTACTTTTACCCCAAACAGGATAAATATCAGATTTTCCTCACAATGTCTGTCTTGTGTCCCTAGAATCATGTCTTAGCAAGGGAAGGGCGATGGTCAAAGGACACCATGTTTCCTCTTCATAGTCTCTAGATCTTCCTTTGTAGCTTGAAGGCACAGGGTGATTTATTTTTTATTTTTTTATTTTTCAGTTGGAGTCTCACTCCATCACCCAGGCTTGGAGTGGCAGCAGCATGCTCAAAGCCACCACAGCCTTGACCTGCTGGGCTCAGGCGATCCTTCTGCCTCAACCTTCCAAGTAGCCAGAACTATAAGGCATGTTCTACCATACCTGGCTAATTTTTTGATTTACTGTAGAGATGAGGTCTCGCCAAGTTGCCCAGGCTGTTCTGGAACCCGTGAGCTCAGGCAATCCCCTCACCTCAGTCTCCCAAAGTGCTGGGATTACAGGCTTGAGCCATCGCACCTCACAGGGTGTATTATTTTTCACTCGAGCATTGTACCATTCCTTCCAGCAGTCAGACTTAAAACCCAGGCGTCTTCTTTGGTTTCTCACCTCCATTGCCCACTATAGTAGATCGGTCACAGGTGCAGTTGATTTCTTCCCCCCCTTCCTTGCCTCCCAGGCCTTGTGTTTTGTGGTGGCTTGCTTAGCACTTTGCTTGAAATACTGAGAAAGTCTATGTAGATTTGCTTATGGCATGAGACTCTTTATTGGAAGCCTACACGGGGGAAGTACAGCTCTTCCTAAGAACTGAACCACAGTTCACTGTTGTGTCCACCTGCCTTTAGAAATGCCGAGGGGAGGCCAGCTTGGGAAAAATTAGGAGCTAGGGAAGCTTTTCCAGAAGGTGGACAGGATCCAAGGGGGAGACTGGTTGGTAGTGCTACCAAAAGGCCAAAAAAGGGACAATCTGAGCCCCAAACTTTCATTTCTACTGAGTCAGAAAAATGAAGAGTCATTGGTCTATCTGACTGCGGTGTAAGGAGGGGAGGCACATCCCAACCATATGCCGTGCTAACAGAATATTGCTTAAACAACTATATTAGCAATTTCTCAGCACTTTGTGCATGGGACATGAATGCTCTGGGTGTGCCAGACACTTACTAGAACAGCAAGTGAAGGAACCCTGAGGGGGTGGGCTGCGACTCCCAACGGCCCCGAGTTTGGATAGTCGTAAATGGGTGGCGCTGAAATGCAGACCCAACGGTCAGCATTGGTTCTGAAACTCAAGTTGAGGCAGAGCTGATCCCTCAGACCCTTGAAGTTAGTCTTATCAGATCAGGCCATCACAGAGCAGATAGACAGGTAAGTCTTGGAGACCCCTGAACCCAATTAAGGTTATACCGCAAAGAAATCAAACTCATGTGGTTTGCATTTCAGAGAGCTACATTTGGTGGGCTGTTCCTGTTTTAATTCGGTAACCTAATGCAGACCATGTGAACATTTGAAACGCTTTTAACAGTTAAACCAGCTCAAATAACACAAAACCAGAGCAGCAATAAAGAATGAATTAAAGCTGATTGCAACTGTGGCCAACATAATTTTTTTCTTGCAAAGAACTTTGGGGGAATAGAATGCAGAGCCAGTGGGGGAAGAGACCGGTATCTCCATTTTCAACTTTGAGTAAAGCAGCAGGCGCTTTTACTTCTTGTATTTCTTAAGCAAATGTTTGAAACAGATTAACTTAGAAGGTGCACTTAAATCTTGAAGGAATTTTGGATGAGGGAGTAAAGGAGGTTGACATCTTTTGAACTGAGTGCTTGGTAGTTAAGAGCTTTATCGACATCATCCTTGCGCTGCCTGGATGGTTAGCTCAGTGAGCAAGGGCGCGGCACCAAGCTTGCTAGAGGTGGAGAGTTTGATCCTGTGTGGGTCACTTAGCCCTGTCTGGAGGAGGAAGCAGAGAAGCATCAAACTTGCTCAGGCACCATTGCCTTTGCTTCCCAAGTGTCTCCAGAGGGCTCACCAAGGAGTGAGAAGCTGACGTCACAACAGTAATCAGTTGATGCATTCTATGGACCAGACCCTGTTATGGGTGCACTCAGCGTTGGGCACATAACAACGTGGTTACCGAGTCCCTGTGAGTCTCAGTTTTCTTATTTGTAAAATAGGGATACTATTACAATCCCTATTTTTAGATAAAGAGACAGGCACAGACAGGTTAAGTTACTTGCCCAAGGTCACACAGATAATAAATGACAGGACCAGCATTCAAGCCCAAGTCGTCTGGTGTGATGGCTTCAGAACAGTCAGAATATACCACTCTGGCAAGTCACACAACTCAAAGACAAATCCAGTTGCTGAAAATGAGAACAAATGGCACAAGACTCAACCTGAGCTATGAGCCTCTCTCAAGGAAAGAATGAACCATGGTGATCATCACACTCTCCAATCACAGCATGCAGTATGTGTGCCACTACTGTGACTCCATTTGTATTGGCTGAATCGAATTTTGCCCACACATAGGAGATGCCTCCAAAAGAATAGGTGGTGTTCTCCGTCTGAAAATGGGAGATCTTTCTATAAATATAATCTAAAGAGATCCTGAATGTGCTTTGCATTTGTTTCCATGTAATTCCAGGCACGTGATGGGAGAGCCACAGGTCTGAGGAGACTAGCCTGGGCCCAGCCCCTTGAGATGTGCCATAGGTGATAACTAACTGCCTGCCACATTTCCCAGAATGTGCTGACTTTGTCAGAGATCCAAGGGAGGAAGGGAGAAAGGACCCATTAATTTTGGATCCATTAGTGACATAAAGCCTGCCAAGTGGGAAAGAGTCAAACTACAGGAAGAGACTTTATTTGCAAACTCCTGAGAGGTGATCCCCAACAGCAGGGAACCGAGTAACCACTGGTGGGCAAAGAGGCTCTGCTGAGCCCCTGCATTTGGGTTCCTTCCGGAGCAGTGGGAAGCCAGCTTGTCAATCACTTTTGCAGGCAAAGCCAAGTTCATCTCCCTGACTTTAGCAAACACTCCTTCAGCCCCCCTGCCCTCCACCGCTCAGCGAATGAGAAATCTGCCACCTTTCTCCTTGCAAAATGAAAACTGGTATTGATGCTGCCTGCTAGACTCCCCCAACAAAACTTAAAATTGTGAACCATTAGTAAAAAAGCTTAACACTGGTTTCTTTTCCTTAACCTCATAGGTGAAGTCAAATGGTTAATGTATCTTAGAATTGGGAACTGTTTTCACAGCTCCTGTTCTGTTATTAGGTGGGAGGGGTGGACTAAAACACTTGATGAATATGATGTCTGTTCAACTCAAAGGTTGGGGAAATCTAGTTACCTCCCTCTACAACTCTAGTTTCAAGGATTACAGCCCACTTAACTCTCTTTAAGGCCTGGATAAATATAGGCTGCCCAGTCTCCCAAACATTCCTTGGGTTATTGGTCTAGTTGCAATTCACTTTCTAGAAAAGTTTTTAAGTCCTCCCGATTCCCCCAGGCTGACTCATTCTGCAGCGTGCCTGTGTGACTTCTAGCATGTCAGTTACCCCACTAAACTGTGGGCATGTCGTGTGCCTAGAGCTCAATGGACCATAAGAAAATAATTATTGAAGAGTAAATGGGGAGCGGAGCAAGACAGAATAGGGCCCTGATTCCCATGAAGAATAAAAATTTGTTTTCTCCCTGGTAAATAATTTTCATATCAAACTTTGTCTCAGTATATGTTTTTGGAGAACCCCACCCATGAGCCCCACCCATGACAGGGCACTTCGTACATGTGAGGCCCAGGTAACCAAACCCCTTGACTTCCAAGGAGTTTTCAGTTAGTTCTTTTTTCTTCTGTTTTCTATAAACCACTCAAGTATACAGAGGCATGAGGTTCTCTGAACCTCACACAGTTCAGGAACATGAGTGTCCATAGATCACGCTGCTTTGGTCCTTAAACATCCTTCGGGTATTTCTGACTTTAGTCATTCGATAAATATTTGTTGAGTCCTCTATCCCCTCCCGATGCCCCCACAATGCAATGACTGTGTTCTCCTCTTTTCCTAATTTTACAAGACACTCACCCCCTTAAAGTTTTAGAGCAAGCTTAATGTGGTATGGTGACTACCCCCAACTTTTAAATTTTTGAGAAAAGTCTTCCCTAACCTTCCAACCAAAGTCATGCCCCACCACTAGATACTCTCATAGCAATATGCATTTGTTCTTTGGCAGGTTAGGGTTTTACAGACATATGTATCGATATTTGATCAATGTCTATCACCCTCATTACACTACATGTTCCATGAGATCAGGGATCATGTCTGGGTTATTTTCCTCTATTGTTTTCATAGAGCTTAGCACAGTGCCTGACACATAGTAGGGTTTTCATATATGCTTGATGAATGACCAATCAAGGATCTCATCTGAAATAAAATTTTAAATCATTCAACATTTTTGTTCAGCTTCTATCTCAAGTCACATGGTGTACTCACTTTCTTTGGTGAATTCTATTCATGTCTCGCATTTGATATAGCAAATATCCAGCTGTGCATATCTAAACAGATATTTTAGGGGTAAATCACTTTTAACTCTAGCCAAAGTTGGAACAAAAAGAGGTATCCTCCTTCTCCTTCTTAACCCTTCCCAACAACATGGTCTCAATTTCAAAGCTGGTGGTGAAGATGGAACATGGAAAGGGGTCTGGCTTATGGCTCTTTCTTTTGGGAATAATTGAGAGATCACATTTCAAACCCATTTTGCACTCCATCAAAGCAAAGTAGATAGGGATTGAGGCTTTTGAAACTGAAGGGGCCAGGCCATTTTTCATGCTACCCCAATGGAAGTTCTCTGGCATCATAATCTCGGCAGATGGCTATCGTATGCCTACGTCTGGTATGGTGTTCTGGGTTCCTTGGGAAATGTGATCCTTGCTCTCACTTTCATCATACCTACCACAGCGCTATAGGCCAAGACCTCCTAAGTCACAGTGTCATGCAACCCCGTCTACTCAGTGGATCTGGATGTTGGGATTTCAGTGCCCTCTCCCCAAAAGGCCACCTTTTCTGCCCAGATGATTCTCCTCAGTGACAATATGATGGGGCAATTTTTATGGGACTTTGGGGTGTGTGGCAGCTCTATAGAACAGATAAGTGAATATTTTCCCATATCACACATGTCGAGTGAGTACTCCCCAAAATTACTTTTACTGCATATTTGAGCAGCCAGGCCAGCATCAAAGTCAGAGATGCTCTGTCTCAAACAAACTGAAAGTTTACTCTTTCCGAAGGGCAAAAGAAAGGAGCCAACCACTCTGGATATCTCAGAATTGAAGTTCTTGCATTTCGTTGCATATATTAGAACAAAAGTATGATCTACGTTGCAACTTATTTCCATAACAGCACTCTGGGGTCCCGAAGGAGTGAGTCACAGATGCTGAGAAGCATCTCAATTGTTCACTTTGAACAATTCACATTGAATTATTGAAAGGAGAACGTACCAGAAATGTCTCTTTCTGTTTTCCTATCCAAATCAAACAAGTTTCTTTTGCTGTAAGTGACGTCTTTTGAACTGGTTAAGAGCATAAACTTGTAGCCAGGTAGACCTAACTCCAAGCCCAGGCCCTGCCAATTAACTGCTCTGTGACCTTGGACATGCTTACCTTCTCCATGCCTCAGTTACATCATACCTGAAGTGTGGGAAAGCAATCAACTCACATAGTTGTCATCAGAAATAAATGAGTGAATACATATGTAAGTATTTAGCATTGTGTTCATTATAAGGATGCAAAAGTATTAGCCATTATTACTACTGATGTTATTGTTAGCTCATGATAGTGTTTTCAATAGTGAGAGGATCCCAGTTTGTATAATGATCTGTGAGCCTTGGGGTCAAAATAGGATCATCTGGTGCCAGTCCCAGCACACCCACTTCTTCATTTGCACTCGAACCAAGTCATGATTTGGTATGAAACCTGAAGTGTGTGGCGTTCTAGCCTGAGTTCAAGAGTGTGTGGTTCATGAATAGTTAAACCTTCCTGAGGCAAACTCAGAAATTGCTGGTTCCATTATCTACTGGTTCCATTATCTTCTTGGCAGGATAAACAGTGCAGTTCCTTTCCTTTCCCAGCTACAAAATGCACGTTGACAGGACACTCCTGGAACCCGAGAGTTGGATAAATATGAGTTGCATGAGGCCTTCCATTTGATCCTCTGTTATTGCTTCCTGATGAGGTATAGGCATTTGGCCACCAGGAGCAGCCGTCCTCCCAGGAGCAATATGAGAGAAGAGCACACCTCTTTGCAAATGGAAAGTTGATCTCCTAGTTCTGGTCCTGACTTACTCCACCACAATTGTTTTCAGCTGTCCACTGGGGACCCCAAAGGCTAGGTCATTTCCAGTGCACTCTCCACCAATAAAATGTGATAACAGTGCCCTTGGGGAATGTTGGGAGGGACTTGATTCCAGATCAGGAAAGATAAACAGTGGATCTGGAGAGTCTAGTTTAGAAGCAAGTCATATTTCATGCAAATAATCCTGGGAAGAGTCCAAGGTCAACTTGGATGTTTCTTTTAATTTGGTGTTGGACCAGATTGGGCAGAGTAAATAATCGATTCTCTTAGGCCCATCCTACAGTTATATCAACCTCTCCCTCAACTCCTGAACCTCCCCAGTCTCCTGACTTTGGGCCTCCAATGGGATTCCGAGAAGGTGGTAAAATGGAGCCAGAATTATACTCTCTGGGCAAAGCTCAAGTCAATTTCCTCCAAAGAAAGAGGCAGGGAAGAGAACTAGAACTGAGATTTCTTTATTTATGAACTTGGTATTTTAATAGGCTATCTCATTTAAGAGAAGAAAATGTGTGAAAGGGATGAGCAACTATTGCAGTGACTGGAAGGATCTTTTGTGTGCGGTGGAATGTTTTTTAAGGCTACCATCAAGCATCATCTGACACTTGGCCTGTGAATTATTTCTATGATCACAAGACTTACTTGAAGAATTATAGCAACTTTTCATGATGCATTTGGTCATTTCTTGTGTCCTAGGTTAATTAGCACTGGTGAGTCCATTAAGCTGGTATAATATCACTCACCCCTAACCCAGAACTAGTGATTGAACATCGTGTGCGCCAGACTCCTTCTTTACCTCACTCTATCCATCATTACTTTATCCCTCTGTTGAGTTGCCCTGGCTCAATTTACATTCTGTGATGTGACCTGATATTAAGGAGAGCAACATAGGAAGAACTGGCAAGTTTTCCCTACAGAGTTTAAAGGGGGAATCTTTGTTTAAAGTAGGGCAGAATTATTTTTATGCTGTATGGTGTATTTTCAAGAACTTGCATTTTTTAAAATAGATATAAACAAGGGACACCTCACTTTGTTTTTTGCTATCTTAAGTGACTTGAAAAGGGCAAAATGAAACATAGCTTTTCTGATTCAGTGTGTTCTGATACAGAATTTCAAGTCTTACCCTGTTTAGTTGGCAGACACATATTGACAAGAATTTTCTGTAAGAAAAAGATGCTTGTTTTTGTATAGTAAATTACATGAGATTAGAAACATCCCCTCTTCTTCAAATTGTGTTGGCAATTTGATCTGCAAGATGTGATTGAAGTCTCAGCTTTGAACTAAATTATTATAGCTTAAGCCTCTCAAAGTTTCATTTTAAGTTCATTTTAAGTATATATAGGCTGAGAGAAATAGAGAGAGAGAGAACGTGCTTGTAATGAATATGATGTATTAGCCCAGATTTTATTTGAGATTTGCTTCCTCAAATAATGCTAATTATAAAAGATGTGAAAAAAAGCCCATAAATACATATACTTACGTTTTATCCTCACCTCCTGATTAAAATGTCACCCTCAAGAGTGTCTGGAAATAGTCATAAATTTTAAGATGACAGTTGCAAGCATTTTGGACTGATATTAGCATGGGACTGCATATGGGGTTGGCGTGGGGAACAGTGTATATGGAAGGTTCTTCATAGTCACGTCATTTAGCCAAGACAGATGCCCCGTTTCACAGCATAGCTCTGGAAGTGATGCAGCCCTATGTGTTTAATAAAGATGTACACAACTTTGCGCTATAGCAAATTAGTAAAATTCCAAAATCTATTTCTATCTGATGAATGAGTAACTTTGGTTCTTTAAGTTTTAAACAGTCCCAGGATATTTTTTGTTTGTTTGTTTTATTGTTTTAGTTAGAACTTCATCTTTTAAATATCACACTGCCCTTGTAAGTAGTCTGACAAGTCGAGAATGGCTAGGATATACAAACTGCTATATCGTCATTTTTTTCTAAATTTTAGAATTTAGAAACAAGTGCATGTGTGTTACGTGGACATATTGTGTGGTGGTAGAGATTGGGTCTCAGTTGATCCTTTCCCTAGATAGTGAATACTGTACCGCTAGGTAATTTCTGAACCCCAGCCCCCCTCCCTGTCTCCCCCTTACTGGTGTCCCCAGTATCAATTATTTCCAGCTTTGTGGTCATTTAGCTCCTGCATATAAGTGAGAACATGCCACATTTGGTTTCCTGTTTCTGAGTCAGTCACTTAGGATGATGATCTTCAGCTCCATCCATGTTGCTGGTAAAGGACATGATTTTATTCTTTTTTATGACTATATAGAATTCCACAGTGTATATATACCGTATTTTCTTTATCCAGTCAATCATTGGTGAGCACTTAGGTTGGTCTTATGATTTTGCTATTATGAATAGTGCTGCAATTAATGCGCGAGTACAGGTATCTTATATAATGCCTTCTCTTCCTTTGGGTGGATCCCTAATAGAGGGATTGCTGGGTCAAATGCTAATTCAATTTTTAGTTCATTGTGAAATCTCCACATTGTTTTCCATAGAGGTTGAACTAGTTCACAATCTTACCAACAGTGGGTGAGCGTTCCCTTTTCTCCACAGCCGTGCCAACATCTACTGTTTTTTAGCTTTCTAATAATAGCCATTCTGACTGATCTCAACAGTGATCTTTACGATACTGTTGCCCATCCTTTTGTGATGTGACCTGCCTCTATAGAAGTGTCACTTATGATTTAATTTCCACTTCCTGTAAAGTTCACAGGGCATTAAAGTTGAGTTATTAAAAGAAATCGTGGCCATGTTGACAGGGTGGGGACCGAGAGTTTGTGCTGGAGAGTTCCCTATGTAGGGGTGGGAGTGAGGTGAGGGGTTACATAGCACTTACACCGTGCAACTCCTCCCTCTCCCTGGCCTTTCTTCCCACCCTCAGTTCAGTACCCCCACCCTTTACACCCTAGTGTCCCTAGATCTTCCTTTCTCCCTGGTTCTCACAGCTTCTCTTCTCTAACACTTGCCTCTCCGTGAGTTCTCAAATGTGCTTTGGTAGTTTAGAGAGGACATGCTTTTTGAATTGAGGAGTTACTAAACTGAAAGTAGAGAATTGGTGCAGAAACCTTGTGACATCTCCTCAGCACGTCCAGCTAAATGCCCGGGGCACAAGACAACACTGGAGCAGACCAACCTTGTGAAGATCTGATAGTGAGTCTAGTGAGCAGTTCTGTACCTGTGAAGGCTTTGTAACATGGCTTTCCTGAGAATCCCTTTTGTGAGAAAATTCACCGTAGCCCGCAAATGCCTGTGTGTGCTTAGTTTAATTACATGAGAACTGAGAATGGTAGGGAGGAATAGAGTGGGGGAGGGGCCGGTTAATGCACAATTTATGGAAGAGAGGAAAGTTTTGTAGGCCAGAAGATCTTCCGAAGCTTTTAGTTGGCTTCAAGATTTAGTGTGAGGCAAAGGCAACATTTTCAGGTTATTGATATTCAATTACAAATAAAAGATAAGATGTGAAAGAATTGTACTACTAGCATTATCCATGTTGCTTCAAAGCCAAAGGTATGAGATAACAGAAACTAGAGCTACCAAAAACATATTTTAAATACATATCCTGAGGTCTTTAAATATGTGTTCATTCCTAGAGGAGTTGTGGGACTCAGTAACCACAGAGAAATAAATGAATAGCTAACCCAGATTAACACGTTACAAGTTCAGAGTTGAAACAACTTCTTTGTCTTCCCTGTCCCCACCCTCAAGGTTGTCGTAAAGGGTCAAGTCAACCAATATGAACTCCATGTTCTTTCTTTTTCCTCTGTTCTTTTTGGTGCATTTAATTCAAAAATAAAGGAACAAAAATACCGAAGGAAAGGAGCATGTAAATTCTCTAAGAATGGATTATCTCCCCCCAAATAATCACCATGTTGGTCTTCATCTTGGGGGAAACTTGGATATTCCTTAATTTCTCTCTCTCTCCTTTTTTTTTTAAGGGGTTGGAGGGAGGAAATGATGCTTGGGCTCTACATAGTTAACTTTGGTAGAGACTATCTCTTTTAGTGTGGGGGTGATGATGGAGAAGGGAAATTGTCCTAGAGACATAAAAGATAATAAAAAGACACAAAGCCAGGTGCATTATGGGACAAAGATGGGAGACATGAGTTGGAAATAAAAAAGGCATTTGGCAAACTCGGCAAGCAGGGATGTACTTTTCAAAGGTGGTGAGGTAGTGGTAGCTCAATGTCAAGGGCACAGGCTCTAGAACCAGCCCCCTCCCCCAATTGGTTTGAATCCTGAGTCCACCATTTGCTAGGTGTATGACTAGAGAAAGGTACCACAACCCTTTTGGGTCTCAGTTTCCTCATCTGTGAAACAGACATAATAATAGAGGTAATTTCAAAAGATGTTTGCAATGTGTAGAGGAGTTAACCCACAAGCATCAGACCCATAGCTCATTTGTTTGCGATTATGAATGGTGTCTTAAGAGCGTAAAAGACAATAAAGGAACCACAAAACTTTTCACTTGGAATTTCTGGCTGCAGCGGGAATATTTTAGCATATAAAATGACTAAAGAGTAAGGCAAGGAAGATTAAAGTCACTCAGCAGTCTTGGAGATTGTTAATTTTTATTCTTCTATCTGGACAAAATAGATATGTCTTAAAATTCTGGACTCTGTGAAAGCCATTGGTGTAGTTAAATTACCAAATAAAAATCTAGGACAAAAACGTCATGTGGGCAGAAAGTTTTTGCTTGAGGTTTTTGTAAGTACGATAAAATTAGGACATATTAAGAACTTAATATGGTCACCAAAAGATAAAAGACATAAGGCAAATGTAAAATATTCTTTTTTTTTTTTTTTTTGAGTTGGAGTCTCACTCTGTCGCCCAGACTGGAGTGCAGTGGCTGCTCCCGGCCACTGCAGCCTCGACCTGCTGGGCTCCGGCGATCCTTCCGCCTCAGCCTTCCGAGTAGCTGGAATTACAGGCATGAGCTACCATGCCCGGCTGGTCTTTAAAAATTTATTGTAGCGATGAGGTCTCGCCAAGTTACCCAGGCAGGTCTCGAACCTGGGGGCTCAGGCAATCCACTCACCTCAGCCTCCCAAAGTGCGTAAAATATTCTTACATAAACAATTTGTGACTAGATTATGTCATGGTATATTTCCCTCCAGTAAGAACAAACCTTTTTTCTTCATACTGCTAATTTGATTTGTGCCAGAATTCATAAATTTTGACTTTTTAAAAATAAGAGTGTGTTTCCAGATTTCCTTCAGTGAGTGAATGGCTAACCAAACTGTGGTATATCCATATAATAGAATTTTATTCAACAACAAAAAGTAACAAATGATAGATGCATACAATAATATGGGTGGATTTCAGGGGAATTATACTTAATGGCAAAAGGTAACTTCAAAATATTATATACTATTTAATCCCATTTATATAAAATTTTTGAAATGACAAAATTGTGAAGATAGAGAGCAGAATAGTGGTTGCCAGGAGTTAGGGTTGGGTACGGGAACTGAGGTGGCTCTAAAAGGTAATGTGAGGAAACTTTGTGGTGATGGAACAGTTCTGTGCCTTGATTGTGGTAATGGTTACACAAATCTATACATGTGATATTATTTCATAGAATTACACAGAGAGAGAGAGAGAGAGAGAGAGAGAGAGACAAGAGCATGTAAAACCAGTGAAGTCTGAATAAGCTCTTTGGATTACACCATTGTCAATTTCTGGTTTTGATATTGTCCTATAATTATGCAAGATCTTCCACTGGAGGAAATTGGATAAAAGGTACATAGGCCCTTCTTGTTCATTTTTATGCAACTTTCTGTAAATCAATACTTATTTCCAAATAAAGAGTTAAAACAATTAAGGATATGTTTATTTCTAACTTGATTTTTATTTTAGTTGATTTCCGCTATCCTACCATAACAAAATAAGGTCATTCCCTTGCAGACACTCATGATAATTGCCAGAAAGACTGCACTTTGTGAGCATCTGAAGGTCAGCATCCTGTCCCCAAATTCATAAATTACTTGTACCCTGCTGCTACTAGAGTATTCAGTGGCAGAAACCTTTGTGCATAATTAGATGAACTCTAAAAAACACACAGAATCACTTCCCACAGCCTTTGACAGCTTAGCCAATATGACCCAATATGTTTTGTTTTGATCATAGCCTATCTGTTGAAGGCTGTTTGATCATGTTTAAAGCAGAACGGGGAGGTTATTCTTCTGACTTGTTCCATGTAGTACCAGCTCCCCTATCAGTATTCCTGTGACCTCCCCATCTCAGCCAGATGGCAGAACAGGGAGGTAGATGCCTTTGGCACACAGCTGATGGTTCAGAGCCTGGACGTCCCAACCAGGTGGAAGTCATCTCAGAGAAGGTTTTTATTGACAGTGGCTGCTAATGAGCAATCTGAATGTGTGTGACATGCTGATGTGAGAGTGAATATTTAGCTTGTACATCTTCCAAGGAGCGTGATGTTTTTGAGGAATAATAATTGATTTATCTGGAACCCTTGTCTGCCCATATTTCGGATTTGGATTTTTTTTCATTATATTTCAAAACCTGGCAAATTTTATGCTCCTACCTTTTAATCAGTTAGTAAATTAGTTGGTAAATTACAGCCAGTGGTGCTTTTGGTTTAGAAAACAAAGTGTATAGGGTTTTTGCTGCATTGTTGATGTGAGGAGGAATGTGTTCTCAAGGGATCTGTGGCTGAGAGTTGGGTTGTTTTCTAAGTTTAAGGGCAGTACTTGTGTAAAAATACAAGTAGCATACAGTATTCAGCGAGATGGTTTGTCTAAGAGGACGACAATCCTCCACGTTTATGTGGCACTTGAAAGTTTTCAAACGATTTCATGTGGATCTTTTTGTTTTTCAAAATCCAGGTAAGGCAGGAATGATACCACTCCCCTACACTTTTGGTTTAAAAAAACAAAAACAAGTACAGGGAAAGAAGAAGACTAGGAGGATTGTGACTTAATCAAGGTCACCACACAGGAAGTGAGGAATCAAGGACTAATTTTAAAAGTTTTGTCTTGTTGCCTTTTCCACTATATTCTGCCACCTCTACACACAAACTTGATACCAGATAAATATGATAAATTCCATTTATTCTTCATTCTGGATCTGCATGTTTCAGGGAATCTATGTCTATGGCGAGATTTGGGGTTATTTTCTGCCATTTGATGCTTACGTGGGTGAGAGACTGGCCTTGACACATGTTAATAAAGGCATCATTTTTATGGTGACTTGATCCCTTGCATGTCTGGTTAAGAGGATTAATAAACCCCTTTGTTGTAGAACTATGTAATATAATACATATCATATTATATACAACTATGTAATTAGTAGGCAAGACTGCTAACTAAATAGTGCCTGGTTTTGACTTTTCATTAAGAAGAATTAAAATTTTCTTTTTTTAAATAATCATTTCTATTTTAGTGCTTTGATTAACCCAGTCCTTGGTTCTTTCTTTGGTCAAATAATCTGTCCAGTTAAGGAACTGCTCTATTAGGGCAAGAACCCAACAGATAATTTCTTACTAAATGACAAAACAATAAATATTAAGTAAATAATGAAAAAAAGGAATAAGATAAAACTCATGACTATGACCCTCCTGTATTTCTTCCTGATGTACTTCATGTTTACTGTTCTGTTTTTTGCTTAGAATTTTTTGTCTGTTACAATACCATAGATTAAAATAACCCTATCATTGGGATTAAACTTCTATTTTATTTGAAGTAGAGAGGTTCTTAATGACAAATATTACTCTTAAATGAATCATTTTAACTAATTTATCTTTTTGCTTTTCAAAAAAGGATGTAAATTGATTTATTATGTGCATAATATCCCCAGGGACCTGGAAGAATTAATACATTCTCTTAAAATCACTATGTGACAGCAACTCAAAGGAAAATGGAGTCCAGGGTTTGATGGTTTATGTGAGAACTTAGGACATAGAACAATTTATGCTTTTTCTTATTTAAAAAAATAGAGTCAAATTACACAGGAATATATTGAAGGACATCAGGAAACAGAAGAACCTAATAATTTTGATAGTTTGGGTTATTCTAACACTGGGATGACTTATATAGAGAGAACTGGGTCCATAGAGAACTGAATACCTTTGCCTGGTTCTAACAAGAAGAGAAAAGTATTCATGTTTGGTGTTAAATGGTGGCAAGTAAACTACTAATTTATAAATCCAAGAAAATTTTACTTTACACAAAAACAATATTGATAGATTCTGAAATAGCCCATAATTGCTTTGTACCTTTTGTATTTTGCCTGAATTCTCTTAGATGTTGTGAAAAGACTCATCTCTTTCTCTGATGTCATCATCAAGCATTTATCTCACATATTTCGTCAAGGACATAATGCTTCAGGCCGCTGTGGGAAACAGTATCCAAAGAAACTTTAGTTTCTGTGTTTGGCCTTCATGCTTGGAATTCCCTTATTCCAAAAATATCTTTTTGGGGAAACCCAAACAATGTGCTAAAAATTAATACTCCAAAAGGAAATGAACTGGAATTGACCTTTAACTGCTTCCTGCTCCTTGCTTCCTGCTATTTTAGCAACTTTCTCAAAAATGGCACTCTTCCATCTTTGGTCTTGCTATCAGAGTTGAAGCTGATTTCCTGACCATGAGACGTAGGAGTGAGGGGCATGGGGATTTAAGCAAAATAGTGGGCTTGGCAAAATTGAGATTAGAGAAACCAGACACAAAAGACTGCATCTGAATGATTCCACTTTCATGAAGCTCTAAAAAAGGCCAAATGTTCCCTCATAACAGAAGGCAGATCTGTTGAGGCTGAGAAGGAGAACTGTCTGCTAAAGGGTGTGGGAGAATTTTTTGAGTGACAAAATTCTTATATTTTGATTGTGTTAGTGGCTACATGGTTATATACATTTGCCAGAACTCAATGACTATATACTCAAAACTTGTATTACATTGTATTATATGTAATTTTACCTCAATAAAGTTGATTTATTAAAAATTGCAATTGGAATAATTTTTGGAAAGAATTACTGCCAACTCCTGGTTATCCTTTAATCTTGTCCTCAATGCAGAGGAAATAATTGAGATAATATTTTAATAGCAACCACCACATTTTACATTTTATAAGATTAAAATGTCTGTGAAATGACACTGAATGACAATTTATCCCACCAAGAAATATCTTCCTACTTAATTAGAGATGTTTACATTCTTTTCTTCAAGATATCCATACCTGTGGGCAGAACAATTTTTTTCTTTAAGAGATTGACATATAGGGGCAACCCCTTCTGGTCCCCTCCCACTCTGGAAGCTTTTATATTCTCTCAATAAATCCTGCTTTCTCACTTAAAAAAAAAAGAGACATATTGGGCCACCCCCTCAGGTCCCCTCCCACTGTGGGAGCTTTTCTGTCCTCTCAATAAATCCTGCTTTCAGGAAGAAAAAAAAAAAGATTGACATTAATTTTATTGCTGTCCTGCTAAGTGTGAATTGTTATCTAATGGGTTAATCTTCTTTTGACTCAAACCACACCTTGGTATGACCCTCCTGGCAGGTACCTCTGGTGTACTTGCCCAGCTTCTGTGTGAGAACAGCCACCTTCCCTTGGAAGTGGGACCTTCGGAAATCAGAAATGGCTCCTGTCCATTTTCCCTTTGCCTCTTGAATATAATACGTTCCTAATCGGAACAGGTTCCTAGTAAGCCTCTGCAAATTTGCTTAGTTGTAGCCCAGCTTTCCCTTCTGTATGTCCTTTTTTCTGTTTTATTTATTTTTAATTGGCTCAGGAAGACTATCTTATGTTACTCATAAAAGGTGGTCAGAAACAGATATAGGTTTATCTGGTGACAAATTTAGTGATTCTTTTTTTAAAGGCAAATACAAAAGTTGTGATTTTCTTTTTTAAAAATGTTATCTTTTTAATTGACAAGTAATTAATATACCTATGCATGGGGTATGTAGTGATGTTTCAGTACTTAAAATGTGTAGTGATCAGATAAGGGTAATTAGCATATCCATCATCTCAGACATTTATCATTTCTTTGTGTTGAGAATGTCCAGTATCCTCCTTCTAGCTATTTGAAACTATTTATCATTGTTAAGAATAGTTATCCTACAGTGTTGTAGAGCACTAGAATTTATTCATCCCATCTAGCTGTGATTTTGTATCCTTTAACGCAGCAGCGTTCTACCTTTTGGGCATCAGGAACCAGTTTCGTGGAAGACGATTTTTCCATGGGGGTAGGGGGTATAGGGTGGGGGGGCAGCATTAGAGTCTCATAAGGAGCATGCAACCTAGATCTCTTCCATGTGCAGTTCACAATAGGATTCATGTGTAATGTCACCGCTAATCTGACAGTAGACAGAGCCCAGGCAGTAATGCGAGTGATGGGCAGCAGCTGTAAATACAGATAAAGCTTCCATCGCTCACCGCTTACCTCCTGCTGTGAGGCCTGGTTCCTAACAGGTCATGGACCAGTACCATTTCCCGGCCTGGCAGTTGGGGACCTCTGCTTTAACGAATCTCTCCTTATACCTCCCTTCCCCCACCCCCAGCCCTAGTTTACTTCTATGAGATTTATAGTTTATAGTTTACTTCTATGAGATTGACTAAAAATTGCGATTTTCTGTCTTATTAGACCCATTTTAGAGCGATTGTAGCTAAATAGCAACGTTTTAAGTACGTACAGGCATATTTAAGAAATATGAGCTTGTGGATAAAGCTAATCAAGAAATGTGTAAAATGTGAGGGCCTAAGGCTGAGTGCAAAGGGAAATGGGGGACTTTGTACAGAGTGTCCCTTGAGAGGGAGCAAGGGAGTGTTGACATCCACATAGCAGTGGCAAAAGGAGGCCTCCCAGGGACTGGGAAGTGCAAACACATCTCTAATGCGCTCATCAACAGGAGGATCTCATCCATAATAACAGGCTGGGTTCGCTTTGCTGCCATATGAGAAAATTTTGTCTGTTTCAACAGGTGACTACGGAAAACCTTAAAGCAGGTAGGGTCTCAGAGTTCAATGAAGTACACAACTCTAAGTTAGTTCCAGGACCAAACTCTAGAAGCCTAATGCATTGGAAGGAAAGGGATTTAGTGCCTTTTTATTTGTAAAACCACAAAATGGTAAACATCCACTGACTTACACAAGAGAAAAATCATTGCCCATTAGATTTTTCTTTACCATGTGCATACTTAGACAGCATTCTAACAAAATTAAAAAGCCAACTTTGGGATGTGCCGTGCTTTTAGAGCTCAGAGCAATTCAGTTAAACTGACTCTGTCTTTCTCCTCCCTCTGGCTTTCTTTGTTTTCCTCCAGACTTTGCCCTTTGAAATAAACACTGAACAGCACAGGACATGGTATTTCCTGGGTAATGTCATTGGCTGTGAGCTTTGTTTATTAATCATGACATCAGGGCACTGAGAGATCTTAAATGGCCTCCTCTTGTACCGTACAGATTTCACACACACGCACACACACAAATTCCCTTTGCCCTTCATTTTGGTTTGTGTCTTTCCTCACTCCTAAAGGAGAAGGCAAGACAGACACTGTTGTTCCTCCTCGTGTGTGTATACCCATTTCATACTTTTTCATTTTCTTTTTACTTTTGGTTGTGACTTTTTGAGAGTGATGGGGGCGAGGGTTATAGAGGGTAAAGCTAGAACTTCAGCAGTAAAATACCAGAAAGATCCTTTGGGGAATTCTGGTTTTTTGTTGGTTTTCTAATTTTTTTAGTTGGAGTCTTATTCTGTTGCCCAGGCTGGAGTGCAGTGTCATGCTCACAGCTACCGTAGCTTCAACCTGCTGGGCTCAGGCAATCCTCCCGTCTCAGCCTTCCAGGTTAGCTGGAACCATAGGCATGCGCCACCATGACCAGCTAATTTTTTGACTTATTGTGGAGACAAGGTCTCGCCATGTTGCTCAGGCTGGTCTCGAACCCCTGAGCTCAGGCAGTCCTCTCACCTCCGCCTCCCAAAGTGTTGGGATTACAGGCGTAAGCCACTGTGCCTGATTCTGTTTTGTTTTTTAAATGGATGGGAGAAAAGTGAGTTGCTACAGTGGAGATCGTATGTAGATGAAGCTGCTAATTAGCCTAGATCAGAGCCGGTAGAATTTGGTGGTTAAAGATGCTGCTCTGAAATTTCATCTTGTACCATTTTCAGTCTCCCTGCCTCTCTGGGTCTCACCCTTTCACCCTCCCCACAGGAGAGCACATTGAAGAGGCTAAAGTCCAAGGCATAAGGACTTACATTGATGACCCTAGAACTAGTTTAGAAAATCAGATATCGGCCAGGCTTGGTGGCTCAGCCTGTAATTGCAGCACTTTGGGAGGCCGGGCGAGTGGATTTCCTAAGACCGCAGGTTCAAGGCTCACCCGGGCAACTTGACGAGACCTCGTCTCTACAATAAATCAAAAATTAGCTGGGCATGGTAGCCCGTACCTGTAGTTCCGGCTACTTGGAAGGCTGAGGAAGAAGAATTGCCAGAGCCCAGCAGGTCGAGGCTGCAGTGACTGGGAGCGTGCCACTGCCCTCCAGTCTGGGCGACAGAGTGAGACTCCAACTCAAAAAATAAAAATAAAAAGAAAGAAAGAAAATCAGATTTCATTGTTTATTCCTTCAGAAGTCTTGACTACTCTTCTTCAAACCAGGTCACTGCCGGGCTTGGTGGCTCAGCCTGTAATCCTGTGCCTTTGGGAGGCTGAGGTGAGTGGATTGCCTGAGCCCGCGGGTTCGAGACCCGCCTGGGCAGCGAGAACCCATCTCTACAATAAATCAAAAATCAACCGGGCATGGTAGCGCGCTCCTGTAATTCCGGCTACTTGGAAGGCTGAGGCGGAAGGATCGCCGGAGCCCAGCAGGTCGAGGCTGCGGTGGCCGGGAGCGGCCACGGCACTCCAGTCTGGGCGACGGAGTGAAACTCCAACTCAAAAAAAAACCCAAAAAACCAGGGCACTGAAGTTCCTCTGGGCATGGGGCAACTTGATGGTTTGACACGTGTTGATATGTGAGTAATCTGTAGGTCAAAACAGGCTAATGATAGGAGCTATTGGTTACATGTAAGCCTAAGTATTGTCTGGCTTAAATATGAGAAGAATAGGATCTTGACATTTCTTCTTAAATTATCTTAATTTAACAAGGGGATTTTGCAACTATTGACATAAATATTAGTCAGTAGCAATTAGTCATCAGTATTCATCCTTAATCTACAATCTACTTGTATCATGCTGTGTCTGTAGTTATAATAAGAAAGTCAAGTAACTTCTCTTGAATCTTTCTAAGGCCGGATATCAGAGGTACAACTTGCAGATACATTTTTCTAAAAATGCAGAATCTGAGAAATGTATGCCGCCACTGTCAGTGGTAAGTAAGCAGCGAATGTTTGAATTAGCACAGTAGTTCTTGAGTGGCAAGTTGTATGTTAAATTGATTTTTGAGAAATGTGTGTACTTCTCTGATGCATTTTAGACCTGGCTTAGTTTCTTTTAGGTCCTAGGTCTATAAGGTAGTCTGTCCTTTGCTTTGAAGGCATTCAAAGCTGGGCTGCTATAGTTCCTCATCTTTTGAATTGCTGAGCCCTGACTCACCTGCTTGTAGACTCGTTCACTCCAGGAGCACATTATCAGCAGGATTAGCTCTAGGATGTTGACTGAGTCTAGAGCTCTTTTTCACCCTTTATTTACATAGCATATGAAGACATACAATCAAGGGGCCCTGGTACCATTGTTACCTTTGGCAAGTGCCTGTTTAGAATCCTATTTGTTGGATAAATACAAACCCTGGAATTAATAAAAATATTCATTTTGCTCCCTTAGCCTAATGGAAAAAAAGGTAGTTTCAAAATAGAACAACCATCGTGTGTATTTTGATTTGATTTTGTCTTAGGTTAGGGAAGAGTTGTATAAAATGATTTTTTTTCTTTCCTCTTGCCATATTTTTGTACACTAAACTGTTTTTGCCTCTTGGTCCAAATCTGACAGGATCCAAGGTTACCACCTTGCTGAGTTGGGTGCATCGTGGTTCCGGGGGGCTTTGGTCTCCTGCAGGCTAGAGTGGTTACAGAGCTGCAGAGGTTGTGTGCTTGTTGGTGGAGCCCACACCAGCCTGTGGTTGCTGGGGCTCTGGCACAAGTGTTGTCGGTGGGGAGATGGTAGAGGGGTGGGCATGTGGGGTTGGAGGAGTGGGGAGAAAAGGTCCGCTAGCAGACCACAGATTGTCCAAGTTGCTATTACAAGGGCGACTTGAGGGCCTGGAATCTGTGCCCCACGCGCCAGGCAGTGTTGATTCAAATGGCTAAGTGTCAGCGTGGTTCTCGACTGAGAGCTGGAAGCCTTCCAGGGTCTCTTAGAGGAGACGCTGTAGCTTTTCTTTTCTGAGGTGCTTCTCCTTCCCTGGCCTCCTAGGCACTGTAACTCATGCTGTCAGGTCTTCCGTTCTGTCCTTCCGGGACCTGGAGTAAAGCTTTTACAGTATATGTTTAAAGGCTATGGCAGTGTCTTCTGTTCTTCTTGGGGTCCTTTCTGTGTACCCCTCTGCCAGCTGGTGAACAGGGGAGCAGGCAGCAAGGGATGGGGCTGGAGGGAAGGCAGTGAAAGGCATGCTCAGAAGTATCTGGCTTTGGGTTTTTACAGAAGTTGATAGCATTGGGCTTAGTGACCACAATTCAATTATAAGCACCACGCAGCCATCCTGAGTGACTATATTCTTGCCAAAAACTGCTGTGTAAAGGCGGCTGCAGTTTTGTTAGCCGTACCTGATGGATTTTTAAGTATATTAACCACATACATTCACACAAAGGGGAAAATTTACTGCCTAAACAGAAGGACCTAAATCCCCTAGGCTAAATAAACCCAATGAAAACACAAGAACTGCATTTACAGGCCTCCCGAAGATAAGAATTCAACCTTTAAAAGGTTTCTTCAAATGAAAAATGGATGGCTGAGCTGCTAATGGCCCAGTAACCTAGGAATTTAACTCCTCCCTAATGTGTGAGGACTTCGGATATGGTCCAGCTTCTTGGGATAGAGAGTTTTCACCCCAGGTTTCTGCGCAATTCTGGGACTGGAAGGTCCAGTCAGTAGCCTTGGAGATTTAAGACCACCATGGAGGACAGACTGTCTTGGCAGGTTTTGTGCTGCCTGTGTGTGTGTGTGTGTGTGTGTGTGTGTGTGTGTGTGTGTGTGTGTGTATGTGTGTGTGTGTGTGTGTGTGTAAGAGACAGGAGGGAGGAGAGGAGGAGGAAGGGGGAGAGAAAGAGAGACATACAAAGAGAGGGAGAGAGAGAGAGAAAGAGAAAGAAAAGGAGGGAGAGAGACAGATAGAAAGAGAATGAGACAGAGAGAGGGAGGAGGAGAGAGATGGAGAAGGAAGAGGAGGTGCATGTGTGTGGAACTGTCTGTAGGGGGAGAGGCATGGGCCAAGGTAGAGAGGCATGTGTGTGTGTATGTGTGTGTGTCCCCCTAACTTTTGCTAGTTAGAATTTGGTTGAGATGAGAGACCTAAGAGAATTACCTTTCCTTTATATTTAGGGGGAAATAGAAGTCTTCCTTTTAAACTTCGAGGAAGAGTTAGGAAGTTAAGAATTCACTTGTAGAATTACTCCTATGTGTTTCTCTGTGGAAACAGGTTATATATTAGGACAAAAGTAAGGTCATAGGTCTTCCCTGGCAATCTTCTGATGGTATTGAGGGTCCTGATGCTTGTCACCAATAAATCCCACCACTGTATTAAGGACAAGATACAAGGATGTTCATGAATCAACCTGCAGGTGAATCTTTGTCTCTATTGTAAATCATCTGAGTATTGATTTAAAATATATATGCTGGCTGGGGTGAAGGATTGACTACAATATGGGGGGATGAGGTAATTTCTTGAGGTGATTGAACTGTTCAGTGATAGTTATGTGACTATATGCATTTGTCAAATCTCACAGAAGTGTGTTTCACAAGGGAGAATTTTACTATATGTAAAATATAACTCAACACATCAGACCTCTCTAAGATTACAAAGAAAAGGAAGGAAGGAGAAAGAAAGAAAACCAAATAAATATTACTTTCTCGTGTCCCCTTGCTGCTTTGCCCGCCAGCTAGCCATTTAGATGATGCCCCCTCTCAAAGAAAGGACACCACACAGCCAACTCCAGCCTATGAGCTCATGATGCCAGTAAAACTGTTCCAGGAAAAGCAGAGATGGTGTGTGTTTCCTTCTGGGGCTGATGACTTAACTCTCCAGGTAGCAATGCCCTTGTATGGTTAGCACAGGTAGGGAAATACCTAGTCTCATGCTGACTCACCAGGTGAAAAAAATCATTTCTCTGAATGAGTCAGAATCACAAATATGTTCTGAATAGATTCATATGTCCTGCAAGGTGAATGGCCAAGAGCACCAATCAGGGTATCTGCCTGCATGTCTCACTGGCCCTATATGGTCAACATCTACAAGCCGTGGCTCTTTTATTTCTCAGAATGACAGTGGCAAAGTCAAGCCCTCTAGTTTGTTCAATCACAGCTAGGTACAAGAGAAACTTTTAAAAGTGTGTGCTATTCTAAAGCTGTTGCTTATTCAGTTATAGGTAAACACAATAATGGTAGGAAAAAAATGCTGCCGTGTTAAGTGTATTCCTGGCCACTGGGAGAAGAGGTGTGTGTGTGTGTGTGTGTGTGTGTGTGTGTGTGTGTGTGCGCGCGCACACGTGCGTGTGTGTGTGTGTGTGAAGGGTACAGTTAAAACAGACTTGGGTAATGTAAAATACCACAGAAGGTAGGGGTTTCCAAGGAAAACATGGGGAAACTCTGCATGGGAATCTAATGTATGCTATAGCTTTTAAAAGGAAACATTAATAGTGAAACATGCCCTCAAAGGGCAAGCCAGTAATAAATTTCATGTCAGAAATTACCTGTCAGTAGGATTATGTTAAATAATGTTGAATTGTTATTAGTCGGAGGGGAAGGAGGAGAGTAACTTTCTCAAAAATGTTCAAAGGGTGTAGTGTTTCACATACAAATCCCATTATTGTTTAATGGCATTTTTGTGCTTAACCCTTCTCAAAGAAGTGTTGAAAATTTTGGCCATTTTAATTCATCTACAGAATGTGGTCATTATAGGAAAAGAAGCTTAACTTTGTGTAAAAATTCAAAATTACCCAGAAGACTAGTGTATCTGATTGGATGGCCATTGTAGAATGCCCTCATCGATAAATATATGTATAACGGCTTACTGAAGCCACAGAGATAAATGGTTTCATTTCCAAACCTCAGAAAATCATTAATGAAATAATTAGGCACCCCCATTTTAACGTTTGGAACGTTTTTCCTTGTTTTGGCCAAACAACTTGAAATATGTTTTTGCCCCTTGAAAAAGATTCTCATTGCACATGTGTGTAAGAGTTTTTTAAGCGCATTGAAATATAGTGGGTCTGAAACTGAATGCACTTGACGAGCTGGGGCCCAGAGCCTGCCCCAGATGCAAGAAGACAGAAGCTGAGTGGGAACGGAGTGTAAAACACAACTGAGGCTTAAATGTGACCTAACACTTTGCAACTCAGCTTGAGCTGATCCTCTTTACAAAGGGCTGCTTATGACTCATAGGTGTCAAATCATCAAGTCATTAGGCCAAGAATGAAAGATCATTTCTACTTTGAATTATGAATGATTGGTTCATTGGATTTGGGTTTCTGAAAAACAAAGTTAGAGGTACCTACAGGCAGACTGGTCATTACCTGGGCTGGGTCTCTTCTAGAAACTGGTGTATTTGATATTTGATGACATTTGGACCAGCTCTTGCCAGCAAGCTCATGAGGCATTTCTGGAAATCTTGATTTGTTCGGGTTGTCAAACCTCAGTTTTAGCCAATGGTCCCCGAGCAATTTACAGATGTACTTGGGTGGTTTATAGTCCAAAATCCAAGTTGGTGCAAGTTTCAGGGGCCACTTGCGGTCCAGATAGGCATCTTGCCAAGTGGAACACTAGGATTGACTTCAGGCATGTCCTGTCTTGGGCGTTATTTAAAGCATAATGGTATTTTGAAGCTTGCTCAGATGGCAGCCGTTTATGCTGCATCCATTTGACAGTGGATCTTGTGATTATGGAGTAATCTTTTATATTGCAAAGTATGTAACTTCAGAATGTCCTGTTATTTGTTAGTTAAAACATACAGAGCAAAGACTGCTGTTATCACCCATAGCGTACTATGTAATGAGACCAAGACTAAGTGAGACCTTCCTCTTTCCCATGAGACATCACCTTCACCACCAGTAGGTTCCTTGTTCTGGTCTAATCTGGCTTCAGTGAAACAGATTGGAAACTGTCAATCACCTACTGAGAATCCACACACCTCACTTATAATAAGGGAACCCTGTGTTTTCAAAAGCTTCTTATCTTCATGTGAAATTCTTCCCTGGATTTCAGCTTTTTGATTTTTTTTTTAAATTTCTAACAATTGAGAAAAGCTATCTTTTGTTACAAGTGTTAACAAAATTTCTTAAACAAATTTATTTCTTATGGAAATTTTCAAACATATGATAAAAGTAGAAAGGTGAGGATAATAACCACCCCAGGTCCCATCGTCCAACTTAAACAATTATCCACTCACAGTTATGTTTCTTCCATGTCTCTACTCACTTTTAGCTTCTCCCAAGGTTATTTGAAGCGTTTCCCAGATATCATACCATTTCATTCATACTTCAGCATAGATATATAAAAAAGAGGTAGTCTTTAAAGAAGAGTGGCCACACTACCATTTTTCTTCATAAAAAATTATTCATAGTGTCTTAATATTTGTAAGATATTCTTCAGGTTTCTTTGTCTCTTTTTGTCCTCTATTATTATTAAAATAAATTCATTTTCCTTTTCTTGAGCAAAAACACCACATGGTGGCTACAGTGGAGCCCGGGTCCTCTGCACTGAGACTGTGGTGCGAGTCTTTGGGAGAGAGTGGAACTCCTGGCCTTTTTCCACAGGTGAGGGCGGGAGGGTGAAATAGCTGCAGGTCTTAGAGACAGTATCGGGTGAAGTTGCCCAGGGTGGCAGTGTAGCTCATGACCAAGGTGTAGCAGTTGTAGGTACTGGCTTTAAGCAGCAGCTTCTTGGGCACAGGGGCAGAGGTGATGCTGGTGCCTCTCGCAGCCAAGATGAAGTGCACCAGCACCAGACTGCAGTGTCCAGTCACCTTGCATGGGATCATGGAGGCTTGCCAGTCTTATTCTTCCTGATATCCCTGAGCAGGGGGACAATGGAGAGCTTGGCCGGGATGTTGCCTCCCCCCTCCCCCATGGCGGCAGCTACCCAGGCCAATGTAGCTGTGATGTCTCTGGTGGTGACAAATGCCTTGAGCCAGGTCTGTTGGCCAACACAGGTCTGCTTTTGCATGAGCTTAATCTTCAAAACTTCATCTTTGAGGGACATCCCCAAGAAAAAGTCGATGCTCTCATTGATGAGCAAGGAGGAAAGTTAGTTCTCTCCAGGAACTTGATCTTTGCATCCTTGATCAGGTGGTCCAGCTTCAGGACTGGGAACACTCCGTGACCTTGGCCTGGTCTCCACAACTCAGGCCCAGTCCCTGACCCTGGCTCTTGACACAGCTGCCAGAGCCTGCCCAGAGCTGCCCTGACCTTGCATTCCAGGTTCCCAGAGGAGGCCAAGGTCATCACTATTTGATGTTTCTCAGAAATCAGACCTAAAATAAGGTCTATGCATTCAAATTGGTTGACATGCTTTGTAAGACTCTTTTAAATTGCAAATATGATCCCCTCATTGTCCTTCCTTGTAATTTATTTGTGAAACACTTTGTTGAATTTTGTACAATTTGAATATTGCAGATTGCATTTTCATAGTGTCAGTTTAGCAGGCTCCTCTGTTTCTTGTGTTTTCTGTAAGTTGGTAATGAAATGCTTTCTAGGCTTCATTTAGAGTCAAGTTCAAATTTTTGGCAGGAGTACTTCCCACCCATGTGGTGTGGCACACTCCTAACAGGAGGCACCAATGGTCAGCTTGTCTCTCTCTCTTTGGGCTGTTGGCAATCATTGACATGGTCTAGGTCTGTTACTTCTTTAGGGATTGCAACATGGTGACGTCTGATTCTGTTTTTCCTTCTTCGTTTATTAGGTGGAATACTTCCATAAAGAGAAGATTTCCCTTATCAATTATGTGGCTACCTTGAAGTACTTCTTCAAGCTCATAACCTATTTATGGTAGTGTCAAAGAGATGTCCTTTTACCTAATGAGTACTCAGAAAGTACCAAAAATAATCTCACAACCTTCACCCATAAAGGGAGGCATTATATAGCAAAAAAAACAACAACAACAAAAAAACCAGAACAAGGCCTCCAGAGTCCTGGCTCAACCTCTGGAATCTGTATAACACTGGACAAGCCAAGTCATTCCTCAGAGTTGGTGGGCTCCAGGCTCCTACCTACACTCTAAGCAGAAAAGCAGCTTTTTCTATTTCATTTGAACAAATAAGGCTATCGCTTTTAAAAATTGTCTACAGTCCATTGCTAAGGAATCTTTCAGCAAAAACATTTTATGATTTTCATTTATGATTTGTTTTTAAAGTCTATGTTAGGATTTTTTTTTAAGTCTATGTTAGGATCTATGGCAGTGGACATTATGGGTGATAGACTTTTTTGAGGTCTCCTGGAGGTACCATTCTTGAGGCCTCAGCCTGAAATTCAGAGAGCTGAGGAAAAGATGCTGCAATTCTTGGAAATTATTATAAAAATCATCCAGAAGAATTCCATGTATTAGGATTCCAAAAGCTAAATTTTGAAAAGTTTCCCCACAGAAAGTCCGTTTGCTATGCGCAGAGCCAGTGTGGGGAATATTTAACAATATCGCTGGCAGGGAAAAGCAATTTAGAACATCTGGAGAACTCTCGTTAATTGTTTATATGATAATGTTGATCTCAGATTGTAAAGAAAAACATTCGATCAGTGATCCTCCCCCTGCCCCCTTTCCCCTTTACCCACATAACGATGGATAAATACAGATCAGAAACATGAAGTCTAGTTTGAGGACAATCCCAGGTTCCAAATAAGAATGTAGACCCTGATTTCTCACGAATGCACGATACATTTCACTCTGGGTGCGTGCATTAAATGTGGCTGAGGTCGAAAGGGTGAGCAGGGGTAGAAAAGCAGAAAACACAATTCCCAAAATCCACCATTTGAATCATGCTGGCTTGCGATGGAGGAAGCACAGAAATAAAGTCTGCAGTTGTCACCTCTGAAACTGGGAGCCGTGGGGGCTTCCCGTCTTCACAGTTTCTCCTAGTTCTTATTCATAGAAGGTGCTGCTGCTCTCCTAGCACTTAATAACTCAATAACGGGAGTTGGAAGCCGTTCCTGGCAGGAAATGTTATGAAGCAACCTTAAAGAGTAACAGGAGGAAAAAAGAGCCGTGCTCCATTTAAAAAATTCAAAGCCTTTCTTGGGGACCATGAAGTTCTCAGTTCCAGTTAATTATCACCAACAAATATTTATTTAGCATGCAGTTAGGTGTCACAGTGACACAGAGATGACAAGAAGCAGTTCCTTATAAACTAGTAGTGCAGAGACATTTTACACAACTCATGATGAAACAAAGCAGCAAACAGTGTGCGTTAAAGATATACAAAGAAAAGGCTTTATGAGAACATGGTAGGAAGAGATTACTTCTAGGTGGAAGATGGCAGGGCAGCTTAATAAAAGAGATGGCATTGACACTGAGCATGAAAAACTGGATAGGATTTCAGAGGAGCTGGCAGAAGGGGACAATCAGGGCTGAGGGTACCCAGGAAAGGGTATGGGGAACAACTGTCCTCTCTTGGCTTCTGTGTCTTTTTTAAAGACACTAAGACTTGGTGTTCATGTGTGAGACCGTGATGTGACCGAGGACATAGCTAAAGAAAAAGGAGGAGCTATTTTAAAAGTTTCTCTCCTTTGTGCCAACTGCACTCCTACTGATTCTGTCAAAAACGACATGTCATTCAAACTCTGGATAAGTCTGTTTTAATTTTTACCCTTAGTTAATGCATCTGCTTCTCTATCGGGTGCAGTTCTGATTTCAAGACTGGTGTTGTCCTTAGCTCCCCTGAGTAGCCACCCACACAGTAAATGGTTGTCCCACTTTTCAGGACTCCAGGCTGCCTATTGGCTTTGTCCAGGTAATCTTGCAGGACCGGTAGGGCTCTCTGATTCTAGATCTATACACAGATACAGTCACATGCAGCTGGGACATGCCTCTTCCATCCCAGCAAACACAATCTCTGAGAGCCTTCCCTGGGAGGTGCAGGCCCTCCAGGCCTTGGGCAAACACCCACTCCTGGCTAGACAATGCTTCCAACCCTTAGATTCATGAATAACAAGCTACCAATGGAGATAAGCTAGAGATCTGAATATAAATGACTCCCTTTCTTGATTTTATACGAAAGAGGAAATTCCTTACAATGAGAAGGCAGATCTGGTTCAGACACTGCAACCTTCTCGTTAAGACAACAGCAACAGGCTGGGCGCAGTGACTCAAGCCTGTAATCCTGGCAGCAATTTGGGAGACCGAGGTGAGAGGATTGCCTGAGCTCAGGGGTTTGAAACCAACCTGGGCAAGTTGGTGAGACCTCATCTCTACAATAAATCAAAAAATTAGCCTGGCGTGGTGGTGTGTGCCTGTAGTTCCAACTACTTGAAAGGCTGAGGTAGAAGGATGGCCTGAGCCCAGCAGGTCGAGGCTGTGGTGGCTGTGAGCATGCCACTGCACTTCAGCCTGGGCAACAGAGTGAGACTCCAACTCAAAAAAAAAAAAAAAGACAATAGCAGCCATCCCTACATGCACAGAGCATTTTATGATTTATAAAGAACTTTCAAAGATAGAATTTAATTTGATTCTTGTCAGAGGGTCTATCATTCTCACTTTGTAGATAGAGAAATCAAGGAGTTTCTTCATTAAGATAATAAAAATAGCTACTCTCATTGGGCACATTGCCAAGTCCTGTTAAGCACTTAGATTTAGCTCATTTAAGCCTCTAAATCATTCTGTGAGACAGATACCATCATTATGGTCCCCATTTTGCTGCTGATGCAAACGGGCATGAAGAACTTATATAACTCGCACAAAGGCCCACAGCTAGTAAATGGTGGAGGTGGGGTTGGAACTCAGCCATCATGGTTCCAAGGTTATAATAGATGGTCTGGAAGAGAAGGGTTATTTGAAATCTACCATTCACCCAGCAAAGAGAATACCTGGATATTACAGAGATCGATTCCCAATGGCAAACATCTCTGCCAAGCTAATGTCCTCTCTCTCATTGGCCTACTATAAATGGGGTGGATTTGGAGAAAGCTGTAAAAGAGAAAATTGTTTGTTGCCTTATTTTTCCCCTGTCTTTCTACATTGAGACAGACACTATCCTCTTCAGTGAGAATACCACACATCTAAACCCGTCTCTGATACTCCAGGATGGCAACAAAGCAAACCCTGGGAAACAAGAGGCATTTCCAAGTCTATGTGGAGCAGAAGCTCATGGCAAATAGCACTGAACACAGCACCAGAAAACCTGGACTGTGGTCATGTGCTAAAAGTGAAATCTTGGGTTAGGTGTTATATTTTTCTGAGCCTCAGCTGTATTAAAGAGTGATGCTTCTGTCCATCTCATGTAAAAAAAAAAAAAAAGGATTATAAAATTACTGTGAAGTACTACATGTTACATGCTATAGCCGGGTGAGGAGGCTCATGCCTGTAATTCCAGTACTTTGGAAGGCGGAGGCGAGAAGATAGCCAGAGTACAGGGGTTCAAGACCAGTCTGGGAAACTTGGTGAGACGTCATCTCTACAATAAATCAAAAAATTAGCCAAGTGTGGTGTCATGCACCTGTAGTTTCAGCTATTTGGAAGGTTGAAGTGGAAGGATCACCTGAGCTCAGCAGGTCAAGGCTATGGTAGCTGTGAGCATGCAACTGCACTCCAGACTGGGCGACAGAGTGAGACTCCAACTCAAAAAAAAAGGGAGGGAGGGAGGGAGGAAGGAAGGATGAAAGAAAGGAAGAAGGATAGATTTGATAGATTTGTAAGCTTCTGCACAATTTGGGCATCATTTTCATAAGATAGACTCAATTAAGTGAAGATTCTCAAAATAACTTTTAAATGGTAAGATTTCAACTGGGAAGATATTTAATCTATAAAGATAAGAGAAACAACTTTTGCAACCTTCTCATAGTTTTGTCTAGAAAATTCAGAACAACGTCAAACTTTTCAGATTTATTTTTAGATTCGAAAAGAATTGCAAGGAAGAAAATTGAATTGCTGAATGGAAACAATATTGTGGGTATTAAAATGCATGAATCTCAGAGACAAGCAGAACCTGCCAACAACCAGAAGATGTGAGTTGAGTGCTGTCTCCGCCACTTACTGCTCTGAGACCTTGGGCAAGTGATCTAACTGCTCTTGGCCTCATCTCCTCACCTGAAACAAGGAGATAATAGCAGTAATTAACTTCACAGATGGTTATGAAGATTAAATGAAATAATGCATGTGAAGTATTCCACGTGGTGAACACTCAAGGGTTGTTAGCTTTTTCTGGAAAGAAAAGTCATCCTAAAAATTGAGAAAGTCTGATGCTGATTCCAAATATAGGGAAAAAGTGTGCTTCAATATGGCTGCTCAGGTCATCCTCACAGAACTGGCCAGTTCTTAAAACTGATGTAATATACGTCTTCTAGTATCGATTTTAATTGGATGCAGCATTGACTATTGACCTTCTGATAATGCCTAAATAGCAGATTATTCAGAATTAAATAATTGACCAGGAAGGTAAATAAAGACATTAAAATAGTTAGCTGGACTCTGTGGCTCTCACCTGTAGTTTGGGGGACTAAGGCGAGAGGATTGTAGAACCAGGAGTTCGAGACTAGCCTAGGTAACATACTGAGACCTCATCTCTACAAAAATAAATAAATAAATAAATACATGGATGTGGTGTTATGTGTCTTTGCACGTGCCAGCTACTCAGAAGGCTGAGGCAGAGGAATTGCCTGAGCTCAGGAGGTCAAGGCTGTGGTGAGTTGTGGCCATGCCACTGCACTCCAGCCTGGATGACAAAGTGAGACCCAGACTCAAAAAAGAGAGGAAGGAAGGAAGGAAGGAAGGAAGGAAGGAAGGAAGGAAGGAAGGAAGGAAGGAAGGAAGGAAGGAAGGAAATTAAAATAGTGGAATATTTTATATGAATTTGTCAGCAGCAGGACCCTGAGTACCCAAATAGTTGGTCTTCTGATATCATTTATGGAATAGTCTCACTGAACCCCAGGCTTGGATCCCCAGGAAACCTCCATCTTAAACTAAATCCTACTCAATGACAAATAGATTTTGATACAGTATCTTTGAACTGGTAAGGGTGCTTAGATTATTATGATTTAAAAAATCAATAAAACTTGTCTCTATCAAACATATAATTGGAACTACCAGCCAGTGAAAGACTTAAAAAGCAATAGCTCAGTAGAATAACCAATACCAGGTCTTTGATTTATTCTCTGTTATTGAAGTAGCAGATATAAAAGGAACTACTAATTAGATATGCCAAAAAATAACGATTCTAGAGTCCTTTACACTGATATTGTTGAGATTTTTTTTTTAAGCCATCTGAGGAGAAATTTTGCTTGTAAGGAATTTCTTTTATTCCTTCAATAACTAAATCCACTTGGAAAAGGTAGTCACACTTTACTAGACTAGTGTCTTAATAAACAACACTACAAGGAAATTCTGTTATTAGAGAATGTTATCATAAGGCTCACTTTTCCTGTGTTGTTACACCCTCTAAGGCTATGTCTTGGCATCTCCAGATTTTCACACAATTTGATTACGACTGGTACATAATAAAAGATCATCATTATCTCCAGAAGGAATTATCTCAGGTAATGAAGGTGCTAATAAGGAAACAGTTTCTAGATAAAATTTATATTGGGCCTTATTGAGATACCAGGAACCATATATCCAAGAAATGCCTATTCCCTTCTCTTTTCCATACCTGGCCTCAGGCTCCACCCATTTGACCCTCCTATAGACATTCCAAGTCATCATAGTCAAGGGGGAGGAGGCCACAGAATGACCTGAATTCAGCAATAAGCCAATACAGCCAAACACTTTAGAGTCAGAAGGTGTCTGTATAGATTGCTGTGTCTTCTTTCATAGACATGCTGTTACCAAAGAGAGCATCAGATGGAAAAAAGGGACATATTCCATGACCAGTCGGTATTAAAGAATGAAGGAATGCTTGCTGGCATTAACATTTAATACCATTGAGAAGTCCCTAAAATGAATTTCACCTACATCCTAGCCCCAAATTTGGAATTGAATGTTAATCCAAAGGGTTATGTTAAATCTCCCCTTCCAAAATAATTTGAGAATGACATGGAATTGAGAGGCCTTGGAATTGTGTAGCCCCTTGAGATTAGAATCTGTCAAGAGGTCCAATCTAGTCTTGGCCATCCCTGGGGAATCAGGAGAACGGGGTTGGAGTCACAGAGAATTTACATCTCTGATAGCAGGTCAGGTGGTGTGCAAAAATTATTGGCATGCAGGATCACTGAAAAATGTTGAGAGCCAGAAAATTTGGGTTATGATAGTTATGAATAAGGGAAAGTATTTCCAATATTCCTTTTGCTCCAAAGTAGACTTTAAACACAATACAACCACAGTGGAATGCGTTCATTCATTTCTAAATGGATTGTCTCCTACTCCCATGTTTAGGTCATAGCTATTTCTAGCTTTCATGTGACAAGACCTTCCCAGACTAAATTCAGTAGTATTACCTTCTGAACAAAGTAACCACATGCACTGCGACTTTCCTTTGTTTATTTTGTCTTGTTTTGCTTTACACAGCCTGTATCACTAACCTCCCGATCAAGGTTAGTAGATTGAATTCAACCTCATTCATTTAAAAGAGGTGATAAATTCATGCCAGCCCATGATCTCACTCCCCTGAGTAGCAAATGTGTCTGTGGTGTGCTGTGAAGTCAGCCTTCCAGACACAAGAGTTTTGTGTGACCCTGAAACCACACCTGAAAGACAGGATGATGCCGTCATACCAAGCTTGCATTCTGACTTCAACTTAAAGTGTGAAGGACAACATGTATCCAGAGGTGAAAAGAAAATGAAAACGACTGATTTATTGTTTTCATTGAAGAAGAGCCTGTAAGCCAAATAAGCTGTCAATGGAAAAGACTTGCCCAAACACCAGGGTAGAATTTCCTAATACTTGCTGCCAATTTGTTAGCGAAGAGATGGTTAGAAAGTCTCAGGTGGATTCTTATTGTACAAGGCCAAAAAAGATCTTATTACCAGGGTGGAGGTCAGTGATTAACATTGTGATGTGAAGTCATATTTCTTGTAATGTGGCTCTTTGTGTGTGCTGGGTTTGAGATCGTGTGCAGGCAATGTGACCACCCAACAGTTAGCATGTTTACCTGTGAGGGAAACATGGGTAGCAAATGTTCCTTGTCGCAACATTGCACACATTCTCTCTCTCTCTCTCTCTCTCTCTCTCTCTCTCTCGTCTCTCTCTCTCTCTCTCTCTCTCTCACACACACACACACACACACACACACACACACACACACACACTCCCTCCCTCCACTTATATGTGCCCTTAGAGGTGATTGTTACATCAGCTATGCAGAAGGGGAAAGAAAGCCCTTACCAACCTATAGCCACCAGACTTGTCCTCTAGGACAGCTATTTACAAGACTATGAAGACATGCTCTAGAAATGGAGGAGCATCTGAAGGCATAAAAAGAGCAAAAAAGATATTACACATTTCTGAAACTGCTAGGACCAAGGAGAAAAGGATTGCAGCAGATACTCCTTAAAATTTTATTACAGCTGGCTCGGTGGCTTAGCCTGTAATCCCGCGCCTTTGGGAGGCTGAGGTGAGTGGATTGCCTGAGCCCGCAGGTTCGAGACCCGCCTGGGCAGCGAGACCTCATCTCTACAATAAATCAAAAAATCAGCCGGGCGTGGTAGCGTGTGCCTGTAATTCCGGAGCCCAGCAGGTCAAGGCTGCGGTGGCCGGGAGTGGCCACTGCACTCTAGTCTGGGCGACAGAGTAAGACTCCAACTCAAAAAAAAAAAAAATTTTATTACATGTACTGAGTACTTGATATGCATTATCTTATTTAACCCTTACATCAACCTCTTGAGATAAGAACTATATTTATTTCCATTTTACAGATGAAGAAACTGAGGCTCAGTGGTATTAAATGACTCATTGCGGTCACCCAAAGCCATGCCAAATCACCATGTAATGCAAGTCAAAATACTCCTACCTACTTTGTTGTAAGAGAAAGTATGGAATGACAACTTGTCAGTCTGCATCAAATAGTGTCTACTCACAAACATGAATATGGGCATACCTAGAATATGTTCTGAGTATACACACCAGGATGTACACATGTACTTTCTACCTGTTACCAAATGTCTTGACCTTGTGATGGCCTCTAACCACATTCTAATATTTTTAACCACAATCAGTATAAAAAGAGTTTTTTATTTCAAAATAACTTTATAGATCAAATCCTGCACCATCTGAAATGCCTCTTCTCTGTTTGTTAGAGTTAAATCGTTGTCTTGGGCCAGTGTTTAGTTCATATTCTATAAATGGCACTTACTCCTTGATCTGACTCACTGTATGTATTACAGCAAAGTCACAGATCAATTTATTTTTAGAATCTTAAAGACACAGATTCTACAGGAGTGTTTGTGTCTGGCCATAGACGAATTCGAGTGAAAATATATCTCAGCGAGGAGTTTTCTTTCTAGTTGATTCTCCTGCCCAAGTCTTAGTGATAAGTCTGTGCATGCCGTATTAAACTGTTTTGAATTATTTAATAGCAGAATGACGAGCTTTTATGCTCACATCTTACGTAGTAGTTTTGTGGTGCACAAGTAAGAGAATCTTTTTTTTTATTTTGAATAAAATAATACATCAGAAAAGCATAAAGAATATTCATATTCATAAAAGAGAAAGATTATGTTTCTGTTGCCTATTTTGCAACTTTGCAATAGAAATTTTCTCTAAGATCAAAACTTAGAATATAATAAGAATGATGATGATAGTGATGGTGACAACTATGTCGATGACCATGAAGGCAAAGACCACCATCATTATTAATAGAGATTCTGGATTCATCCATTAAATAAATATGACATGCTGCCCTCTACAGGTATTCAATCTAAATCAGATAGTGTTAAATTCATACAAATAAATAAAGCATTCTCAAATGCACAGACCAATGTATAACTGCAAATTAAATATTGAGGCCAACTAAATAAATAAAACATTTAGACTATGCAGGTCTAATTTGTGTGAAATCTAAAGCCAAAGAAGAAGCAGACTGTTAGTAACTCATTTCTCTTCCAAGTTTTTGAGTGTGTGTGTTTGAGGCCAATGTCAGAAGCAGGGAAGAGCAACTGGGAATTTCTGGACTCGTTTTCTGTTTACACTTGAAAAAGCTAATTGTTTTTTGGTTTGGTTAAGAACTATTGGGTTTTGATAACAGATATTAAGTAAATAATTAAAAGGCAATAATGGGTTTAAAAATCTCATTTGTTTATAGTTCAAAAAAGCTGAATGTCATCTCACATTTAACCAAAATTTTTAGATACTAAACTAACAGGGTTTGTACAAAAAGAGGGTCTATCTGGCTTCTTTTTGATGCTTCACCTCTGCTTTGTCCCATCAATATTCTTGTTATTTTGGTGTCTAAGTTGAGCATTTTTCTCAATTTGCTCTTTGCTCTTCCTTGTTAGGAACAAGAACCAACAAAGAAAAAGCCACTGGGCAGAGTTAGAAGAACTGATTTATTTTACCCATCTTCCATCCCGAGTTTACTTTAAATTAGTTTGGCCTAATCGCTGAATTTCTACTAGTTGTATTCCTCCCCTACAAAAGGAAGGGCTGGCCCAGATAATCTGAGAGCCTCAAGTCCTAAATTTCTGGGATTTTGTGATATGAGTCAGTGAGTGTCTAGAGAACCAGCTTTAGAGCCAGGCAGTCCTGGGTTCATGCCCAAGTTCCTCCACTTATGAGCTAAGTGACTCCTCCAGTTATATGTCTCTGAGCCTCAGTTTCCCATCAGCAAAATCAGTACGATACTGTCGACCTCATAGAATGTTTGTGAGGATTTTAAATTACAGTGTAGGATAAAGAATTTTATAAGCACTGTTTCATTTAATTCCCATGGCTACATTATAAGTCAGAGACTATTATTACCCCCATTCTACAGATGAGGAAATGAGGCTTAGGGAACTTAATTAAGTAGCTGAATCCAAGTTGCAGGGAAGGTACATGAAGAGTTGAATTCAAGCCAGGCCCAGGCCCCTTCCCTGCTTTTGACCACTGTGCCACTCTGCCAGACATCTTTATCCTCTTCCCCCACACATGTTGATAGGATAGTGAATTCTTGCCAGAGTTTGGTACCTCAAACTATGGGAAGTACAGGGTACAAGAGGGTCAGTCTCTCCCATTTGCACTCTCGATGCTTAGTAGACGTGGAAGGAAGTACAGAAAAAGTCACCCTACCCCATGGCTCTCAGAGTTGACTTATATAGTCAAAAAGAAGGGGATCCTTGTTAGTGGCTGGGGTTAAAATCCCAAAGCGCAGTCAGCCAAAACCTCATCCAGATGCGAATGTGTGGTCACTGGTCATGCATTTCTGTTTGCTGAATTCCATACAGCCAAGGCAACTGCCTTGCCTCGCTGAAGATCCACAGGGGAAAAAAGTTATGTGTGCTAGTATGAAAAAACATGTGAGCAGAGTTCTCCCTCATCATCAGGAATGTTTGATACAGCGATGTTTATTCCGTGGCCTCTGTCCATGGAAAATGGGCCATCAGCCTCTATGTAGAGAAAAATCAACACAGGTCTTCCTGATTGGCTGCTCGTTTTGTTAAAATGACTTCGTATCATAGAGGATAATCTCTCTCGAGGCAGACATTTTTCTGGAATTATAAAAGCACATGCATTTTAGTGAAATAACTACTGTTAGAGTCTTCTTGGCTGTTATCAGACTGAGAAAGTACGTAAGTTGTCATTAAGTACCATATGCTCCTTTTCTTCACCTAATTCCTTTACATCCTCTGGGAAAAGTTGATGATAATGATATCCTAACAGATTGTTGTCTTTCTTCTTTAGATTACACTCATTTTATGAGTTCATTTGGGGGGGCGTGTCATTTTACATTTAATGTATGTATTAACCAATTTAAGATAGTATAATTCATTTTTTTGGTATCTTCTTATTATAGATCACTAGAATAAGTCACTCATTTCTGCATTAAAATATCACTTCTTGTCACATACTTCACTGGCTTTACCAATCCTGTAATTTGAGTTTTTTTAAAAACATGGAATATTTAGAATTATTAAGTATGAAAGAGTTCAAATTTCAGATGAAAATTTCCTGATAGTGTCTTGAATAATAGTACTAATACTCATTGATGGCTTGCTGGCCAGGCTTGTTCTAAGTTTTAACTTGTTCTAAGTTTTATGAGTATTAATCCATCAGTCCTCCCAACGATTCTATGAGGTGCATTACTTTAATATCCCAATTTTACAAACAAGAAAACCAAGGCCTGTGACATTAGGTATACTGCTCATGGCCATGAAGCTACTGAGTGCTGTTTCTGGGATTTGAACCTAGGAAGTCTGGTACCACCATCTGCTCTCTTAACCCATTCCCTCTATTGCCATTTCAAACTGTGGAGTGATGGAAGAGAATCGATCTTATTGCTTTTAAAGAACTTTTGCATACTCTTCTAAGTTATCATATAAATAGTCATCTTTAGACAGGGAGAGAAGGAAGGGCCTATTCAAGAAGGGAGTCTAAACCAGAAGGAAGTACTTGTTCTTTCTGATGCTCTGTGGAAGGGCTTGGTGAACAATGCAAAAATATGTCTTACTCCCCCTAGTGTTCAGAAAGGGAGCCTACTGGGGGGCCCTTAATCAGATTTGGGGAAGGGGCCCCGCGAAAGCTTCATTTCCTTTCTGTTCCTAAACTGGAGAAATGAAAAGCAGCCTGAATGTGATACAGGAGTTTCTTTCCTCATCTGTTTTTGCTCTCAAGGCTTGCAATAAGTTAGAAACAGTTCAGCATCTACTTGCAACCCTTGATGGTCCAAGTTATTAACATTTCTAATTTCCTAAAATTTTTCCTGTCCCCCACCCCTATCTGTTCTGCCACACCCCTGGCCTTCTGCCAGGGCATCTGGTTTTTCATAATTAACATGGTGGTTCACATAATCTTCCTTTCCCTGTCTGCTGCCCTGGCGGCTGGGCCCCTGTTCCAAAATCTCTATCACGGTTGCCTTGTTGTTGTCGGCTTGGGATCTCTGATGACCAGCATATGACAGAGAAAATGTAAGATCACCTTGAATTTTCAACACAACTTGAGCTTCCATTCTTTTTATTAGATAAAATGGTACTTGGACTATTCATTTGAAGAGTGGCTCATCCCTTGCTACCTGTTACTCTCACTTGAAAGCTTTAAAAAAAATACCAGTCTTTGGGCTCCATCCCCAGGAGGTTTGAATCATTTCTTCTGGTGTGGAGCCCAGGCATCAGTATTTTTTTAAAGTGAGGTCATGGTTGAGAAACACTGGGCTAAATTAATCTTTTGGCTTAGATTTGAATACCAAGACCCTGAAAGGCCTTGGCTCAGAAATATGTAAAATTCATTCAAGTGGCCAATTGTAGCTCCCATGACCTGTCCTGTCTTTTAAAATGTGGAAGGGATTTTTTTTTTTTTTTGCTATACAGTTGTAATCATTCACAGATTAAAGGAAAAGAGCGAAGTTCCTTGTACTTTTGAAGTGCCCCCCACCCCCACCCCGCAGGCCTCCTTGGCCACATCCTTGAGAGAGTTCCGTGAAGTCCAAAGTCTTTCATGGCTAAGAAGTTTCAGCTTCTCTTCAGCCTCAGACAAACCTCAGAAAAATCACCGGAAATCATTATCATGGCAGTGTCTGGCATACTGAGTGCTTAAGAAATCAAAATCTGTATGTGACTTAGTACAAAGAACTGGGGCTATTGTTACGGTATGAGTTTGGAGGTGAGTCTAAGGTTTCTCATCTGTAAAACAGAAACAATTGGATTGGGCATGGTGGCTCATGCCTGTAATCCCAGCACTTTGGGAGGCTGAGGTGAGAAGATTGCTTGAGCCCAGAGTTCGACACCAGCCTGAACAACCTTGTGAGACCTTATCTCTATTTAAGAAAAAAAAAAAAAAACACTTAAAAATTAAAAAAAATGATGATGCCTGCCTTGCCGGATTGTTTACAATTTAAATGACATAATTTATATGAAAGCTTCGAATCTGCCTACTACCATACAGCAGTAATGCCTCTCCTTTCCAGTGATCTGGAAACATCCCAGGGCAGTGAAGGGTATTTCTCTCTTTCTAACAGGCAGCCCCTCCTGTTACTGTGATGTTGACCAACAGCATCAACTCAGTTTCTCAGGGATGACAGTGAGGAGTAGCTGTCATATTCCTCAGCTGTAAGACTCTGGAGACAGACTTTTGAAGTCTGCATTTATAGCACATACGATAAGACTGCGCAGGTTTCCTGAACTTACCTCCGTTTATTTACGAAAACCTCTTACTGCCAGGGCCACCATAGCAACCGACCACACCTGCTTATCGTCCATCTCCTGTCTGGTCACCTCTCATAGTTCTGATCTGCCCCAGAAGGCTTAGCATCTGTCAATCTACTTTGCCCCCAAAACCTTCCAGAAGATGTTTCAGCACTCAAGAAAAATAAACAGGTTCCTCCAGAGCCCAGGGGACATGGCATAGGAAATCTGTATTTCAAGGGGTAAAAGAAGGAGGAGACAAAGGGAGAGAAAATGAGCAGTTTCTCTGTGAGCAGCCAGTGGCAGCAGGGCTAGGGCAGAGGAAACCATGAACTCTGAGAACAGCATGTCCTGCATGAGGATGGGTGGGTGTCAGGGAGATCAGGGGATATGCTGGTCAAGGGGTAGCCTCATAGAGTCACAGTAGAATCTGACGAGTCAGAGATGATATACTGCATATTATTACCTTTAATATAATATTTCTATGACTTTTCAAGAAAAATCCCTTTAGACATTTTCTTTGCTGTGCCCATTCATTTGGCAAACATTGACTAAGTCTCTATCATTGGCCAGGCACTGTACTAAGAGTTGAGAAACAGATAAAACAGTCCTGACTCATAAAGTGCTGTCTAATGGGGGGAAAATAAAAGATCACTAGACAGGCATTGAATATTGATAGGTTTAACCACTTTAAAAACAAACAAACAAAACCTTAAGTCAAACTTCCATTGTCTCCTTGCCCCATGTCCCCTCCTCTACTTAACTTGGGATAGTGGTTAAGAGCACAGACTTCAAAATCAGACTGTTTAAATGATGAGTTCGTCACTTACTACCTGCATGACCTTGGGCCAAATAGTGCCTCAGTTTACTTCTCCAAAAATTATGTAATAAAAATACTCACAGGCTGCTGGGGAATTTAAATTTAAATGATAATAATATGCGAAATCCTTAGAGAAGAGTTTTGTACACAGCAAGCACTCAACAAATGTTAGATTACTAGTATTAATTCACAGGAGTATGTTAAAAAGGAGAAGCTGAGGAGGGACACACAGAGGCAGGTCCTGTAGGGAAATCCAGATGACTAATTTATTGCCCTGTCCTCCTTATACCTCCTCCCTTCCCTTGGAGAATTGTTCTGGAATCACGCAGCCGGTGTGCAGGTCAGCCAATCTGTTCAGCTGCTGTTGGTCTCTAAATTATTCTTTCTGGCCTCTTTAGACAGAGCAGAGAGAATCTGGGGCAGCCAACAAACAACTTGGTATTTACTGTTGAGCAGGCTGGCCGGCAGCGGGGAGTTTGCTCCAAAAGATAGCAGGGACAGTCAGGCGTTGAAGAGTCTGTGTTGCTTTCAGAAAACTCATTGACCTTCTAGGGTTAGGAATGCCCCCTGAAACACAGAGTCACAATATTCTCCTCCCGGGATAGCCTTTGCTTTTCAGGAGTCATATGTCTTGATTTCAAAGCTCTAACGGTCCTTGATTCAGATATTCTGAACAGCATTTTCAGCTTTGTATAAGGAACAGTTTCTAATAAATTGTAAAAGTTAATTTTTGTTCATCAGAGATATAAACATGCAAATCTCGTTGCCATAATGAGTTTCCACCATCGTCAAAGAAGATTCAGTGTTGGTTATGCTTCTGTAAATATAGAACTTTAACCAGTGATGGACAAAGAAGCATAAATTTGGAAGAGTGGATTTCTACGTCACATTCAGAAAACACGGACTCAGCTTTGGAAAGAGTCTTGGAGATCTCCCAATTCAAACTTCCCATCCGACAGACAACTTCCAAACAGTCCTGAGAGATGGATGCTCCCCTTCTGCCCGAACTATTCTATAATACTATGGTCTCACTAGTTTCTGTACTCTGTAGCACTCCACTCATGTGACGGCTACTTGGATAGCTTGAATTGCTAGAAAGTACTACCTCTATGGAGCCAATCATGTTTTCCTGGGGTTTCCACTCGTAGGACTTAGTTTTGCTAACACTAAAACCGTTTGTCCCTTCTCTCATGATAGCTGCCATGCTTCTCTTGAATTTTCTCTTTTTCAGACCAAAATCTCAGTGAAGTAGTTTTTTTTTTAATTTGTCCTGATTCTAGAGTACCACTCAATCTATGTAAGTAACAAATGATTCCCTTCTAATACCAGCTGGTGATTTACCTATTCCTAATAGCAACTTCAGGAACAATAGGAAATCTACATCTTGGTCTAGTCTGTTTTAAAATCTTATTCCCAAATCTGTGTTTTTTGGAAACCCATGAATACTTGAAACCAAGTGCTGAAAAAAACATGTGTTTTTCATTTTCACCTGACATATTGCATCTTCAGGCATCATGCTGGGTGTGCAACAGCTGAAAAAGTTTGGGGAAAAAAATGTAGCTGCTCAAAACTCTGGCAATATAGGGACGCATGATGAAGCAAAACAGGCAATGCATGAAGCATTTTGGTTTATAGCTTGGGAATTATAATCATTCTCACAGAGTAGATGTCCATATAAAAGGACCACAGTGTGATTAAGAGTCTAAAACAATTCCAAATATATTTTTAACCATTTTCCACCTTGATCACCACCCTACTGGCTAAGAGGGTGCCTTTTGCATACAGAAGAGATATGTTTATGAATTCTTTCAGTATGTATTCAACATTTACTTATTGAGCACGTTCCTTTTAGTCTAGGTAGAATATGTAATGATATCAACACTATGAGGTATGCATAACTACTACCCCCATGCTAAAGATGAGGAAACTAGACGGAAACATGTATAACTTACCCAAGTTGCATAGGTTGTAGGTGGTTGGACTGGAGTTAGAACGGAGAGGTCTGACCCTGGAGTGCATTGTTCAACTTCCACACAGTTCCACCAGTGAGACTCAGAGATGTAGGGAAGTTTCTCAACCACAGCCTTCTCTGAACACATCGTGGGCAGGACCACTGACTCTTCTTCTCTGTGATAAGGATTTCAGGGATGTTGATTCCTAATCATTGTATACTTTAATCTGCTTCCCATTGGAATACCCAAAATACCTGGGATACCCTTTTGCACTGTTGACAGCCATTTGTGAGTTGCCTTCTATGCTGTGAGTAATAGAAAGAACCCCAAAAACCAAGCATCAGAAGCCTTGCTCTGTTAGATCTCTGCCAAATACCAGCTGTATGGCTCTGGGCAAGACACTCAATCCCTTGAGATTCAGTTTCTTCATTGTAAAAATGTCCACCTTTCAGGTTTGTGGCATGGATTCTGTTGTTCAACAAGTATTGAGCATCTTGTATGTGTCAAGCACTTGGCAAAGCTTTGGGTATGTGTTGTAGATAAAAGAGACATCAGTGTCACCTTTTTGTGGAGCTTGTGGTCAAGTGAGGAGGCTAGATGAGAAGGAGTAAACAAACACATGAATAATTACAAGTTGGGATAAGCTTTCCAAAGTAAATAAAGAACTCAGGCTTGGGAAATTGAGTGCATGGACATACCTCCTTGGATGAGGTGTCCAGGGATGGTCTTCCTGAGGAGAATGTGTTTGAAAAATGAGGAGGCATCTGCCAATGGAAGAGTAGGGACAATTTCAGGGCTAGGAATAGCTTCTTGAAAGGTTCTGAGCTGGGAAATGAGATTAAGTCAACATTTCTCATATCATGTGTATAAGGGCACTTTATACACTAAAATAGGCTAAACCCATGAAAAAAAATTCTATTGCAAAAAAAGAAAAAGCATTGGCCACTTGTAAAGCACAGCTCAGACCATGTTCTTCCCATAAGAGTCAAGACTAACATTCCAAACTAGTGAAGTTTGCTCCATTTCCACAAGATAACAGCCTTTATCCCTCACACCAAAATTTTAGGTGCCTGGACTGAACAAACAGAAGCAGCAATGTTTTTCCTGATTTCCAACATCTAGCAAGGAGCAGAACTTCCTCCCTCTCTCACTTTTCCATTTCCTCTACCTCCTGTCCTTGCAGATTGGGCAGCAATTTGAAAAAATTTCCTGAAGTTGACTGATGACAGGACATGGGTGTCTGAAGTCTGCATTGCCTGGCTAGTACTAGGAAGAGATGTCAGAAAAGGAACAGGGAAGGTTCTTCTCTGATTCTTCTCTCTCTCTCTCTCTCTCTCTCTCTCTCTCTCTCTCTCTGTCTGTCTCTCTCTCTCTCTCTCTGGGTGCCTTCATTTGGGGGTAACCGCATGCAGGGGTGAGCTTTTTTCAAGTGTTTTGGTCTTTCAAAGTTTTGTTCACTGTCATTAAAGATATCTATAGAAAATAAAGCAGAAATGCAATGCTAAAGTAGGAAGAAACTGTTGTCATGAGACCCTGGGACGAAGAGAACACTGGGACTTGCTGCTACTGTTTAGTGTTTCTTACAGGAGGTGTGATTAAAGTCTCGGCTCCAGTGTCATAAAAGAGGATTTTGTGCCCATCTGCTTGAAGGTTAGCCAGCCCCTGAGCTCAGTCATCCTCTATGACATCAACCCTTGTCATTTTCCTCACAGTATTTATCATTGTCTGAAAGGATGTTGTGTATTCATTTTTTGTTTGCCTTCCACCTTCTCCGCTGCAACATAAGCACTGTAAGTTCAATGTTATCATCTGTTCTGTTTACCCTGTGTCCCGGTTTGTAGAATAGTGTCTATCGTATAATGGGCGCTCAAAAGCTGAATGTGAACATTTCAATAGACCAAGTTATAGCAAGAGCTAAAACTTCCATAGCTTTCAACATGTTCCAGATACTTCTAAAAGCACTTAAAACATTTTTTTTTAGTTGGAGACTCACTCCATCGCCCAGGCTGGAGTGCAGTGGCACGCTCATGGTCACCCCAGTGTCAACCTGTTGGGCTGGAGATCCTTCTGCCTCCGCCTTCCAAGTGGCCAGAACTACCGGCATGCGCTCCCATGCCCAGCTAATTTTTAAAATGTTTATTGTAGAGATGAGATCTCACCATGTTGCTCAGACTGGTCTCGAACCCGCAGGCTCAGGCAATTCTCTAGCCTCGGCCTCCCAAAGTGCTGGGATTATGGGCTTGAGTCACCGCGCCCAATGAAAACATTTTCATTCATGTAATCCTCATGATAAACACACGAGGTAGGCACTAGTATGATTTCTCCTTACAGATTAGTAAACTAAGGCACAGTAAAGTAAAATAATCTACCTAGAGGTCACACATTAATAACTGCCAGTTCTGAGATTCAAATGCTGTTTGGCTCTAGAATCTGTGTTTTCATCCTTTATTTTCTATAGGATGTGTCATTATTTCAAAAGAAATATTGACGATACAAGGCCAACGAAACTCATTTACAACAAAATTATTTTCCACAGTTGAGAAGCTTCATCAGTTTAACTGAAGGATTCAATTTAATCATTCGTGTGTGTGTGTGTGTGTGTGTGTGTGTGTGTGTGTGTGTGTAAAACAAATGAAAAGTAGTAAATCAAACAATGCGACTATTCTCTCAGCCTGAATATTGAATTGTTAGGTGTTACCACCGCTCTGTCTACATCTCAGACCTAGAAAAATACTCTTAGAAAAATACTCTTAGGCTGGGTGCAGTGGCTCAGCCAGTAATCCTAGCACTTTGGGAGGCCGAGGTGAGAGGATTGCTTGAGCCCAGGGGTTCGAGACCAGCCTGGGCAACTTGGTGAGACCTTGTCTCTACAATAAATCACAAAACTAGCTGGGCGTGGTGGCGTGCATCTGTAGTTCCAGGTACTTGGAAGGCTGAGGCAGAAGGATCACCTGAGCCCAGCAGGTCGAGGTTGTGGTGGCCGTTAGTGTGCCACTGCACTCTAGCCTGGGTGGCAAAGAATGAGACTCTAACTCAGAAAAAAAGAAAAGAAAAGAAAAATACTCTTGAGAACATCTGAAGAAGAAGTAAAGAAAGCATCCCTTCTCTCTACAAATGTCATTGCTACCCTGTGCAAGGTGCTCACACAGTGGCCAGGCCAGGCTGAGAATGATGAGTCATGAGTGCTGGCCGTCCTTTTGACTAGCTGACCACTTTGTGTACGATCGGCTCTGGAATGAACAGGCACGGCAGTAGTGGCAGTGGAGATTTATGGTAGGGGGAGTTGGGAAGGAGGATTACAAATGTGTGGCCTTCATGAGCTTCTCCAAAGTCATAAAGACCAAGGTAGTGGCCCTGTATCCCTTTTCGGGTCCCCTTGGTCATACGTCTTCAAATCGAAAAGATAATGATCTAGCCTGTCTCTAGTTATTGGGCAGCACAGGATTTGTGCTGCCTATAAAATGAGACCAAATCTCTAAATCACTGTTATCTGTAGCCAGGAGTCTGCCTCTTAAACAAAAGAGTGAAAAGAAAATCGATGTGTCTGAAATTTTAGCCTGTCTTCTTGGCTATCTGATCAGTTAAGATTCCCAGAATAAAAAATAAAATGAAGGTAATTGATAACAATTTTGAGCCTCATCTGTTTCTCAAAAGTTGACAGTATTTATAAGGGTGATCTTGGTGTTTCCCATTAAAGCATTGTAAACTGGCAGGCAAATTTCCACGCAAATTTCATTTGGCTTTAATCTACCCATCCAACCAGTCTCCGCACAGTGCCTGGCATCTCTTGGCTCCAAAGGAATTTTCTTTCAAAAAATCATTTTTACCCAAACCTTTAATCATGGCATTTTCTTTTCAGACTAGTTGAACAGATGAATGCATGCTTGTGAATTAAACTGATTTTTTGGTTTGTTTGTTTTTTTTTCTGAGTTGGAATCTCACTCTGTCACCCAGGCTGGAGTGCAATGGGCACGATTGCAGCTCACCACAGCCTCGACCTCCTGGGCTTAGACGGTCCTTCCACCTCAGCCTCCTGAGTAGCTGGGACTACAAGCATGCTCCACCACACCCAGCTAATTTTTTTTTACTTTTTTGTAGAGAAGAGGTCTTGCTATGTTGTCCAGGCTGGTCTCAAGCAATCTGCCTGCCTCAGCCTCCCAAAGTGCTGGGATTACAGATATAGGCCACCACATCTGTCATTAAGCTGAATTTTTTAGTGAGAAGGGCAAAAGATGTCCATACATCCCCATAATGTGCTTCTCTCTTAAGGAAAAGTAATTTTAAATGTATATTGTTGTAGCATTAAAAAAAATTTTATTTTAAAATCTCATAAACTATACATCATGAAACTGCATTTTCCTCATGCCTTCTGCTACTCAGAAACCTTAGATGGCCCCAATATTCCATGGCCTGACTTTTGAGGGCTGTCCAAGCCCTCACCTGTATATCTTGCCTTATTGCCTCTGTCATTAGAATGATTCTTCTCGATGCCTGACACTTCAAGCTTCCAATATGTGGTTTTCCTCTCTTTTTCCAAGACAAAAATCATACTTACCCACTTTTCAAGTTCTACCTTCTTTCCTGACTTTGTAGCTCTTGTCCATCTTCTTTTCTGAACCCTTGAAGGAATTTAATCTATATCTCTAATATCCTCCTTTAATTTTATATATTCCATTTATGTTTTATATATATTACTATTACTTTTTTTTTTTTAACAGAGTCTCACTCTGTTGCCCAGGCTGCCACGCAATGACATGATCATAGCTCACTGTAACCTCGACCTCCTGGGCTCAGCAGCTAGCTAGGACTTTAGGCATGTGCCACCATATCAGCTTCTTTTTTACTTTTTGTAGTGACAAGGTCTTACTGTGTTTGTTGCCCAGGCTGATCTCCAACTCCTGGCCTCAAGTGATCCTTCCTTCTTCGGCCTCCCAAAGTGCTGGGATTATAGGCATGAGTTACTGAACAGGCCTCTATTGCCTTTTTGAAGAGATATAAACAGCTTCAGGGCAGAACACTATATCAGTTAGGAATGCATTTGCCTGAAAGTAAGAAAAAAAAAAGAGAGAGAAGTTTTTTTGTCCTCAGCTACAAGAACTTTGAAAGTGGGCAATCCAAGGCTGCTAACTCAAGGGTATTATCAAAGAATTTACTTGGGGCTATTTATCCCAGGAGCTTTCACTTGTGTTTCAGTTATCAGGATTGTGTCATATGTCACTTGTAACTAGTAGAGAAATTATTATTTCAAACATTTCATTTTCTAGTTTCTATAGTACATAAAGGCAAGAGAGGTGTGTTGGCCTACTGAGAGTAGCTACCATGGGGCCACTGATATTGCTAATATCTTATACTGCAGATATAAGACACATCTAGCTGATTTTTTTTTTTTTGGTACTTTATTTCTCTACTATACCTTACAGTCATTCATTCCACTCCTTAATAATTTCTTTTCCATTAAAAAAAAGGAATCCACAGTTCTGGAGGGGGTGGTAGCAGTGGCCATACTAGCAATAACTAACATTTGTTGGCCACTGACTATGCCAGGCACTATTGAGCAGTGAATATGTCCTTAAATCAGTCAACCAATCTTGACTGTTTTTGAGTCTTTTTTCTCATCATGAAATGAAGATTGCTAAAATATCCGTCTCAGCTGACAACGTGCAGAAGCAAAGATGTTAGCCATTTTAAAACTATAAACTCTCCAATTTAGTCAACAGTATTTTTTTCTCCATACATATTCTCTTCTTTCCCTGTTTGTCTGTCATCTGTCTCTCTGTCTATCTGTCTATCATCATCTATTTATCTATCTGTTGCCTATTATCTATCTTCATCATCATCTTTGCATATTTATTTTGGGTTAGGATTTTATTTTTAGAACTACCTATTTCAGTTTTATACTCCACTGGGTCTTTGTTGATTTTTTAAATTCATTCATTCATCTTGTTTTCTGGGTCCAGTCACCTTCCAGATTGGCATACGCCACTCAACACCCTGTCTCGCAAACACTTGGCATCTGAGAGTTCCGAATTGCTCTTGAGCCATGCACTTGTTGCATGTAGCTCAGACCAAGGAGCCAACTTTTCTGAAGAGATAAACAAAGCATGCCCAGCACCTCATCAGCTGAGCATGCCAAAAGAATCAAATAAAACCAACAAATAATTATTGAGCAACAAAATCATAGGATTGCAGAGTGAGATGAAACTTTAGAAATCATGTGTTCTAATTTTCTCATCTTTAAAAAAAAGTTTGATGGGCTGTCCCTTTATTTTCATGCTTTAATCTTCTTTTTAAACAAGTCAGTATAGTCACACAATGCAGTTCATTTGAAGAAAGAGGAAAATGAAAGGCAGGATCCCACAGCCAGGGGCCAGAAGCCATGTGTGTGCTGCTTGCGCCTGCCCTCCTTCAAGGGACCACGTATAAGACTCTCTCTGGAGGGTGGGAGGGATGGGAGATACAGAGGAATGGGAGGAGTGGCTTCCATGTCTGGAATGTGTTTGCAGCATGTCCACACATGATTATCATCATGTATGAAAGGATTAGCAAGGATTATCAACACTGTGTTACTGATGAGTTTATCCTCTTCCTCTTTCTCTGAATCTGCTTCTTCATCTGCATTCCCTGCCTCAGTGACGACAAACACCATAAATTATCCAGTTTTTCTACATAGCCCTTACTTCTGCTATGATAAAACAATTTGCATTTATGATTACTTATTTAATATCCCCTTTCCTAGACTACAAACTCCATGATGATAGATATTATGCCTCCCTGTTATACTTCCAATTATTTATTAGGTGAATAAATCACCATAGTCAACCTAGACTTTTGCCTTTCACTATAGTCATCCTAGACTTATGACCTTATGTAGGTCATAACCTACAACCTGGAAGTTTGTATTTCATATACTCTTTGGAAAGCCTCAGATGTGGCCTTTCTGTTCATTCCTATCCTACTCTGTTTTAGTTCAGGCCCTCATGACCTTTCTCAGGTTTTCTAAATGGCCTCTCTTCTCCAGCCTCCTGAAGCTATTTTCTCTCAAAAGAAAATTTGATCACATGATGCTTTCTAGTTCAGAAGATCATCAAACTTTAATAGTGCCCTATAATTTCTAGATGTTCATTCATGTATTTATTCACTCAAGAGATCGTTCTTATGATGCTGTCATTTGCCAGGCACTGTGTGAGGGACTTCCTACGTAGAGGTTGATGTAATAGTTTGCTCTCAAGATGTCCACAGAATAGTGAGGAAGAGCTATAATAAATAAGGATAAAATACTTAAATATGTCATTTCAATGGTGATGACTGTCAGTATGAAGGAAACAAGTAGGATACTAAAATGGAGATGAATGGAGGCAGGCAGAGGAGGAGGGACAGAGAGATGATTTGGATGAATTAGGTAGGAAAAGCGTATCTGAAAAGTGGCATTTCAGATGAGCCTCCAGGGATCAGAGAAAGCTGTTCACATGAAGATGCAGAGGGAAAAGCATTTGCACAGGATCAACAATGGATGAAGGCCCTTCCGTGGGGGAGAACTCGTGTTGCTTAGTCTATGAACTTAGGTTTCCTTATAGATGATATCCAAGTTCTTCTAGTTCTACAAGTTAACTAATTAAAAATGAAGACCTTGTGTTTAAACATAAAATATTGGTTAAACAGGAAGTATTTACAATTGTTATTTTTACTCTTTCGCTGTGTTTTTCCAACACTTGGTGAATAGTTTGGCTAAAGAAGACTAGCCTAGATATGGGAATGAAAAGGAATTCACATGGCTCAGTGCTTAAAATGACATGGTCTTATCAAATTGCAGCTTGTCGTCTCTTTTGATAACTTAATATGCATCTTTTAGACTCTTCATTATTAGCTTCATTAGCCACAAAGACACTTTCCTGGGTATAAACACTGATTTATGTTGGTCTCTCCTGGATTTTTTCCAAGCGTTGTCAAATTTCTGGGCTTGTGTATGCCAAATGCAGGGGCTCTTATGAAGTATATTAACAAAAACATGGACTAAACCTGTAGCATGCAACAATCACTATAATGTTGGTCAAGAAAGTCTTGATCCCAGCCAGCATTCAAATTACTATCTTAAAGAAAGAGTGCTGCCGGGCTTGGTGGCTCAGCCTATAATCCCAGCACTTTGGGAGGCCAAGGCAAGTGGATTACCTGAGCTTGTGAGTTCAAGACCAATCTGGGCAACTTGTTGAGAACTCGTCTCTACAATAAATCAAAAGTTAGCAGGGCATGGTAGCACACGCCTGTAGTTCTGGCTCCTTGGAGGGCTAGGGCGAAAGGATCGCTGGAGCCCAGCAGGTTGACGCTGGGGTGGCCATGACTGTGCCACTGCACTGCAGCCTGGGCAGGGGAGTGAGACTCTGACTAAAAAAAAAAAGAGTACACACACACACACACACACACACACACACACACACACACACTCATACACAGCAAGAGAGACAGAGAGAAAGAGAGAAAAAAGAGAGAGCTGACTACTAGTCTCTCTTAATTTTAAATAAGAGAGAGCAAACCTTTGCAATTTATATTATTGCAACTTCTGTAATAATATATAATTCACATGGCCTCTAGAAATTAGTCTATTTCTATGTGAAAAACCTAAGACCAATAACTTAGAAATGATTTTTTCAACTCATATAGCAAATCAGAGAACAAAACCTGACCTGACAAGGTGGTTAGATTATAAGTAGAGAACACTTTGCATACTTCTTCCCGAATTTCAGAGAGGTGAAATGTCTATATCTATCTTTTGTCCTGATTATTTATTGTATGGGATGAAAAGTAGTAGGTCTGCTTGTTTGAATTATATTTTGACTATACTTGAAACATTTTTAATGAACTATATTGAGCTGGGAACATATAATGCCCACACCTAGCCCAATAGCTTTGTGCTGTATTTCAAGAATGTCTCATACAGTTTATTCCTCTGAACTAACTGAATAATTGCAACTCAGCATAATCATTTCTATTTCTCCTGAGACTCAACTAGGGTGTGTGATAAATTAATTTCTAGGCTTTAGTTCTTATCTCTGGCCTTTAACATTTTTCTAAAATAGGTCCAATATTCTGATGCAAGCATGGGCTTCTTCTTAAAACAAGTCAGAATACCAAGAAAAAAAAATCCTTAAAACAAATATGCTGCACTAAAATATCAACAATCATTCCTCAGTTCTAGAAAGGGGATTAGACATTTTGGTAGGCTTGGTTTTTGTGGCCCAAGAGATAAGAAACTGAAATATGGATTTTTTGTGGTATTTATTATGTTCTACCTCAACTGGACACTTTTTTTCTCTGAAATGAACATTGAACAATATATTCAAATTTTATAAAAGGAATCCATATTTCAGTTTTTTATAATACACGAAGGAATTGAAGACAAAGCCTCCATCATTTTTCGCTAGTTTGGCATCTCACTGGAACTTGAGTAATGCAGGCTGGGTACTAAACATGAACGCAAAGACCTCACAAAATCTCATCTGACAGTCATCAGAGCAGACCACAGGAGTCCTGAAATCATTTCCTGTCAACTATGTAGAAGAACCCAGTTCTTTGCTAAGTTTGAATTGGGACAAGCAAGAGTTTGCTCTAAACAAGGTTTTTTTGGCACTTAAAATCATTTCAACCTGAGGCCAGCAGCAGTGCTGTGGAGTCCAAATGGATGCCACTACTCCTGTCTGAGACCACAGGAACTCATAACTGGTAGTGTTTGTGGTCTTCCACGAACCCACTCTTGCAAAAACTTGATGGCACAGACCCACACAGAATCAGCTGGACTTAAAAGACTACTATTCCCTCAGCGTGGGAGGAACATAATCCCACCTGTTTCCGATTCCTCTTCACTCAGCCTCACAGTCTGCCGAATTTGCAGAAAGAATTTGGTTCAAAATAGGAACCTGAATGAATGCCTGCTCCAGAGCTTCCTTGGTGAGTGCACCACCCCTCTTCCCTCGGATGCTCAGTTTTCTCAGTTCAGCCTCAAATGATGACGTTCTTGATAATAAATCAAGAGCCTGAGCCACAGAGCCTAATTCTCCACCCAGGCTGCTCACACCATAAAAATGTGATGATGAACAACCTTAATGGCACTGACGTTGCTTAGAGGTTTTCCATCTTTACCACATGAATTCAGTGACAACACCTCTGTGGTATTTTGATTTTGATCACACATGGACTCAAAGAATGCCAAAAACACTATGCTATTGGTGACAAGCTTACCAAGCATCTTTCAAGAAACAACACAATAAGAATTTCAGCAACAACTAACCAAAACTGTAGATGCTTGACTGTTCATTTTACCATCTGGATAAAATACTTCTTTTATATTATTTCTGTCAAATGACTGCTTGTGACAAAATTAGATTGAGAGCATTTTTATATTTTATGGTAAACATAAGAAAGAACTAAAAAAGTTGTACGGTAAGTTTCACAGTTAGGATATATTACAAAATATGAGCTGGCCACATGCTGGAAGAAAATGAGCCTTGAAATTGGGAATTTAAAAGAACAGCATTTTAAAATTATATGCCTCCTACAAATGCACAATGCTCACACCTCCTTTTCTTCAAGCTGATGTTTCTTACCTAGTTCCCTAGAGCAAGACCCTCTTCCCTGGGGTAAGGAGAGAAAATTACTTCTTCACCTTCAGTTCATTGGTCATTGTAGCAGCATGGCCTTGAGAAGGAGTTTTAATATCTGATTTGTTTTTCTTGAGAGCCCTATTGCCAGTGCTTTAAAACTGAGTCCTGTCCTCAAGTACATTATGCTTCTTGTCTCAATTCTAACTCATGGGCAAACTGGGACTCCTTTCCGAATGTTGGCTTTCTCCAAATGACTGATGAGTGCCATTCTGAAAGACATCACTTAAAATGATCACTTCATCAAGTCAGGGGCCCAAATTCCATTATCCTCATTCTGCACCCAAGAATTATGAGTGGAAATGCAGTGTTCATGGGAGCTATCTCAGGTCAGTGTTAGTTAATACCCCAGAGAAGATTACTCATCCCAGATAACTGTCATAGAACTCAGGACCTGATAGTTAGGAAGTTCTTAGGAGACTCCATCCAGAAGTTGGATTTAAAGGTTCATGACAAAGAAACCCCCAGAGATAGTTCCTTCAAGTCCCTTCGGGTGATGGTTGAAGGGACTATCTTTGGTCTATGGAAGATGGGGCTAAAATTTCAAAGGGAAAAGCAAGGAATCATGAAATACTGGACCCAGACAGTCCCCTTGGAAAGTGCGTTGTTCAGGTGAAGAAACTTGGGCCCAGAGGAGTTTAATGATTTGCCAGCACCCACGTAGCACTTTGAGGTGGGCTAGAAGCAGCACAAAGCTGTCCTGATATCCAGCCTAGACTCTTTCCCCTCCACCAGGAGGTACTTGCCCTTAGGTTTGGCAAGGGTGGAGGGATTACCGAGCCCGGCTGTCAATCTTATTTCAGATAAAATAAGATCTTATTCAAATAAAATATCCTAAATCCAGCCGGGCTCCGTGGCTCAGCCTGTAATCCCATGCTTTGGGAGGCTAAGGTGAGTGGATTGCCTGAGCCCGCGGGTTTGAGACCCGCCTGGGCAACTTGGTAAGACCTCATCTCTACAATAAATAAAAAAATTAGCTGGGCATGGTAGCATGCGCCTGTAGTTCCAGCTACTTGGAAGGCTGAGGTGGAAGGATCACCGGAGCCCAGCAGGTCGAGGCTGCGGTGGCGGGGAGAGGCCACTGCACTCCAGTCTGGGCGATGGAGTGAGACTCCAGCTCAAAAAAAATTATAAGTCCCTCAGGATTTCTTTTTCATTCCTTACATTCTCTCCTCTGACCTCCAGTCCCTCTCCCATTGGATTTTATGGATGGATCGTGGAAACCAGAAATACACACACAGCAAACATATCTGCTTATTGGGTGAAACGAAAAGCCTGTGGGTGCATGGGTGTGTATATGTTCCTGTGTGCATGTCTTAATGGGAAGCAAGTTCTGGAAGCACCGAAATTAATGTGTTCTCCCACAAATAGTTGGGTGCAAGATGGCCTTTATTCAACCCAGCAATTGTGCTAGAACCCCGAATTAGAGTCTTCATTGTTCTTTGTTGCCTTTAAGTTCAACATAAACTGCTTCTTTTTTGCTATAAAAAAATAAATCTGAAAACAATAAGTCTTGTTCATTGACATAAACCGGCTGTCGGTTCCTTGTGGGAGCTATGCTGATAAAAACCAGGGAAAAAGTATTTTATTTGCAATGCAAAGAATTTTTGCCTGTGGAGATCTTTTTTTTTTTTAGTTCAACAGCAGTAAAGGTAGGGACAGCGACCAAATAAGCCGTTAACATCTATATGCCCCGCCCTCACCCTTCTCTCCATCCCAAGAGACATAATTAAAAGTCCAGAAAGTGAGAAGTTGTTACTAATACTAACATAACTATTTAGTTAAACAGAATCATGCATTTACCAACTTCGTTTTTACGTCATTTTTTTAAATACTTCAAGCTGAACTTTTATTTTGCTGTTTCGCATACAAAGGCCTTTTCTGTGTATTTGTGCTTTAATAGGATTTGCCAATCAGTCTGTTAATATCTGCCAAGGAATAAACCTGCTGCCTAGTGATGGGACAATATTCCCGAGGGTCACCATATACGTGCCGTATGTGAACTCCATTTCTGCTGAAAATTTTCCAATCGATGGGTGATGTATTAATCTTGTCCCAATTCCAATAAGAAAGAGGTTTATAGTCCCAGCTGACTAAACTGTCCTTTGTGAGTTTTTGTATGTAATCAAAATAGAGACGGTTATCAGATTATAAAGGTGCATATGTAATAACTAGCACTTTTTTTGAGGTAGATAAACAGAAGCATGCCTAAACCTTGACCCAGAGTATGTACAGATTTGTTCAAGATATGCCACAAAGGGACTGAAAGGAGGGTAGATTTTCACAAACACACACACATACTCGATATGTACCCTGGTTTGTCTGGCAACAGAGTCCTAAAGACCTTATAGAAAGCCTGTTTTCTCAAGATTAAATTCTCAATTGTGCTGAAGGTTTGCAGTGACACCTGCAAAGGAGCCTCCAAAGATATTCAAAGATAGATGAGAATTTTTCTTCTCATTCATTTTATGTCATAATGTGAGTATATCTAAGAATTCATCAGCAGAATTACAGATCTGCCCCCTGGAACCAGCCTTCCTGGAAAATTCTAAAAACACTTGCAAATCCCCACAGGGAATCTTCCAGCTAATTTTAGGGCATATTTGTCCAAGGTCACTGAAAGGCTCGAGTATATGGGTCAAATTTCTATGTGTCTTTATGTGTCTGGCACTCCATTGCCATTCCAGACTGGCTGGGAAATGTTCAATTTTGCATTCACTCTTAGAGTCCACCTTGTTCCTGTTGTAGCCTTTGGCCATGACCCCTATACCCCAGACTGTATGACCTTAGAAAGGTTTGCTCACCTTTAATAGGGAGATGATAAAAGTACTCACTTCAACAGGTTGTTGTGAGACTAAATGATATAACACCTGCAACAAAGTTGCTAGAAAGTCCCTAGCATGTGGTAAGAATTCAAGAAGTATACTGTTTTACCACTATCATCATCACAACTTTGAACTAGAGGCAAATCTCTCCAAAAAAGCAGTCCTTATATGCAGCAGTGTACTGAGATAAGTGTATCTTATTAGTAGTGAATGTGCCTCACACTCAGCCTTAGGCTGTATGACGACTGATTATCTGTTTTCAAAAGATAGAAACCCTTTATTCATGCCTTTCACTCAGGATTTCCAGAACAGCACTCGAGGAAGTGTTTTCAATCTACCAATGGGAATTTTTTTTTTTAATTGGAGTCTCATTCTGTCGCCCAGACTGGAGTGCAGTGGCACGCTCCCAGCCATCGCAGCCTCGACCTGCTGGGCTCCGGCAATCCTTCCGCTTCAGCCTTCCAAGTAGCTGGAACTACAGGTGTGTGCTACCACGTCCGGCTAATTTTTTTTTTTTGTTTTTGATTTATTGTAGAGATGAGATCTCACCAAGTTGCCCAGGTGGGTCTCGAACTCATGGGCTCAGGCAATCCACTCACCTTGGCCTCCCAAAGTGCTGGGATTACAGGCTGAGCCACCGAGTCCGGCTTCAGGTTTCATTTCAATTTCATTTTGTGGGGACCAGACTTTTATCAATGAAATTGATTTCCATTTTGATAAAAATACAACTCTGTCTAGAAGTTTAAGTATTTCTCAGGCCCCAATATTTCACCCATTGCAAACTAGGAAGGACTAGTTCCTGTGACTGAACTTAGAGAAAGAGTGGAAGTCAAAGGATTTAAAAATTCTGTTTCAGCTGGGCTCGGTGGCTCAGCCTGTCATCCCGTGCCTTTGGGAAACTGAGGTGAGTGGATTGCCTGAGCCCGCGAGTTTGAGACCCGCCTGGGCAACGAGACCTCATCTCTACAATAAATCAAAAAATCAGCCGGGCATGGTAGCGCATGCCTGTAATTCTGGCTACTCGGAAGGCTGAGGCGGAAGGATCACCGGAGCCCAGCAGGCGAGGCTGCGGTGGTCGGGAGCGGCCACTGCACTCCAGAGTGGGCGACAAAGTGAAACTCCAACTCAAAAAAAAAAAAAAAAAATTCTGTTTCAACTTGAAATTGTATTGGTAGTTATTGACAAAAAAAGATAAATAAAAGCCAGAAAGATGCTAATGCATCTAAATTGTATATCTATTGAATTTAAAAGTGCCTACTGATTCCCACCATTCATTTTTTTGAAAAGCTAGTTAGTTTTCTTGTCCCGTCAATATCACTTTCTACCAGGTTTTCTAGATTGCTTTTCCTTATGAATGGCAATCAGTTATACTTAGCACACACAATGCAGTGAGTGTTTACGCTTATTAGAGCAAAGGCATGTGAAGAGACTTGGATGGAAACTCTTTCAGCAGTCCTTGGCCAACTCTTTGTTTGCAGCTGGGAGATCCCCAGCACTGTTTTCAAGATAGAAATATCTAGATCAAGTTCTGCTCTACCTCAGTTGCTCCCTTCTTGAGTCATATAACTAGGTTTTGGGCCCAGCCTGTAGATGAGTAATAAAGAAGGACTTGAGGTCATGGAAAGATTGACAGCTTTAAGAATGTTTTCCTCAGGCCAGGCATAGTGGCTCATGTCTGTAATTACAGCACTTTGGGAAGCCAAGGCAGGAGGCTCACTTGAGGTCAGAAGTTCGAGACAAACCTAAACAACAAAAAAATAAAAGGATTAGCCAGGCATGGTGATGCTCACCTGTAGGCCCAGCTACTCAGGAGGCAGGAGGATCTCTTGACCCTAGGAGTTCAAGGCTGCAGTGAGCTATGATAGTGTCACTGCACTCCAGCCTGGGCCTCAGAGGTAGAACCTATCTCTTAAAAATTTTTTTCAAAGAACAATTTTCTCATCCTGCAAACTATGGGTCTCTTGATATTATAATTACTACTGTGATAAAATTCTAATTACCTTAGAATCATCGTGAGGGAAAAGATTTCAGACTGAAAATGTTATCTCCCTGGATACTAACATAAAACTGTAGTTTTTCCATTTATGGTGATTTTACCTCTTTTTTGAAAAACCTGGTGAAGTGACTAGTTTGCTTGTGGGTTTTGGATAGAGGCATTGTTAGTGTGATACAGTACTGTGCCCAGTAGAATGATTTTTCTGACCCCAGAGTCTGTGTTACACATACACAGAACTTACATAAGTACCTGAGCTTATGTTGATTATAAAATATGGAAATGTGGAGAGAGAGAGAGAGAAAGAGAGAGAGAACATTTACCCATATGCTATCATTGTCTGGATTTTTTGTTTTTTCTAGTGGTCAGAGGAAGAACTAAGATGACCTATAGTCATTGTTCCTATAATAGCTACCAGGAAACAGGTAGACATGCAGAAAAGCCTTCTACTGTTTGAAGAAAAATAGCTTCGCCAGTTAATTTTATTTTAAGATGACTAATTTTATGTGTGAACTTGACTGGGCTGAGGGATGCCCAGATAGCTGGCAAAGTATTATGTCTGAGTGTTTGAGAGTACTTCCAGTAGAAACTAGCATTTGAATCAGCAGACTGAGTAAAGACCACCCTCACCAATGCGAGTGGGCATCATCCAATTCATTGAGGGCCTGAAAAGAATGAAAAGACCAGGGAAGGGTGCATTTGCTCTGTTTGAGCTGTGGCATCCTTCTTCTCTTGCCCTCAGACCTCAATGCCCTTGTTCTTGAGCCCTTGAACTTGGGTTAGAACTTAGCCCATTGGTTCCCACTGTTCTCAGGCCTTCAGGTGTGAACTAGAAATACACCCACTAGCTTTCCTGGGCCTCCAGCCCGCAAACAGCAGACCATGGAACTTCTCAGCCTTCATAATTATGTGAGGCTATTCCTTATAATACCATGGGTGCCAAAAACATATATACGCATTCTAAGAGATGTTATCTACGTATTATTTTTAGTTTACCGTAATCAGAAGTGTTTGGATGCTGATAGTAACCACTTTGAGCACCTCTTGCAGTTACAAAAATCAAATGTGACTTATATTCATCTTTTGTTATTGGTATATATTGAATATTATAATTTTAATACCATTTTTTTCCTTTCTTAAAATGTGTATACATTTTTTGACACCCTCTTGTTTCTGTATATTCTATTGCTTCTGTTTCTCTGGAGAACCCTGACCAGGAGACAGAAAGGTAGGAAAACCTGAAACTCCCTTTTCCATGAGAAATCCTCCAATCTTGTTTTTCCATGAGCAATTTTTCAGTCCAGATATCCCAAGGAAACCAAAAGAAATCCCTGGTGGTTCAGTGGTTAGAAGAAAAAAACAAAAAAAGAGAGAAAGTGGAAAAGAGAAACATCAATCACACCTTCTGTGAAGGCCTGGTACTGTCACCTCCTTAAATATTTGGAAGGAATCATTTGAGGTGATACATAACTTATCTCTCATAGCTATTCCCACTTGCACCATCTCTGCACCAACTATGTCAACAGTTCAAAATGTCATCGTCCGAGTGCCTTCAGATTAGGATTATTTCATGTGTTTTGAAGAGAGATATTTGCCAGTTACCATGATAGCATTAACCAAGGATAACAGAGAACAAAGCTTTAAATTTAGAAGAAAGAAATCTTTCAGAATGGAAAGAATGTTTTTGACATGTAAACCCAAAGGACAGTTTGGAAATGTCATTAAGAATTCGAAATGTGTTTTCTTTCTTTAAGTTCTCCCTTCTTTGTTTATGGACTAAAATAATCCTTTTGCAAATGAGATTTCTTTAAATGCTGCTACTATTATTTATTTTGCAATTAATATTGATTGCAAATTATTTTTAAAAGTAGCTTCTTACACAGCAGTAACACATAACAAAATTCTTTGCATCTGAGTTTATTTCAGCAGATAAAAACTAGATTAATCTGTAAAAGTTGCTTGTACAATGTGGAAATAACACAGAGTGTAACACGGGTAATGCCTCAGGGCAAATTTTTGGTGACAAGGGAAAAAAAAGACTTCATTCTTGTTATCCTAAGCAGAAAAAGGGAATTTAGTTTTAAAATATCTGGCCCCCGCAATTAGCCAGAGACTAAAGGGAATCAGCCTTATAAAGTGGGCAGAGATCAGAGTCACTCCAGATGACCCAGAAAGCTTGCAGCAGAAAGTCTGGCCAGGACATCAAGGCTGCCATCACTGGCCTCCAGGCACCATCACTAGTGGACAGCATCACAAACATGGCACCAAAGGGCTCGGGCTTCCCTTTCTTGGCCTCACATGTCTTAGACTAGGGTGGAACATCCAATTGACCAAGCTGCATCATAAGGAATAAGACCTTATTCCACAGAAATTCCCCCCAAAAGAGTAAAGTAGGTTGGTTGATGGATACCTCCCCAAAATGGCATGTGTCTAACATAGTTGATATGATTAAAATTATTTTGCTCATTTCTGGTCCTAAACATGGGAGATAGATGTGTAAAGCAAAAAACATGTCAGCCTATTATTACAGAGCATTGCTTTCCAATACTAACATATTGTTAATGCTTGTTATTCCAAAAATCTGTTAACTTCTGGAGAAATAAAGAGTCAAATGGATCAGGATAATTCTTAGCTGATATAAATAAACCAAGATTGACCATCATAACTGTGCTGTCTTTTATTTCTTTAGTCTAGGTCAGCATGGTTCAGTAGAACTTTCAGCAATCATGGAAATGTGACTAGTGCGACTGAGAAACCAAATTTTTTATTTTATTTAACTTTACTCAGTTTGAATTTAAAAATAAATAGCTACATGTAGCTATTGTATTGGGCATAGCAAATCTAGATGAAATCTTATGAAAATCAGAGCTTCATAGTGTTGAGCTGAAAGGAATATTGAGATTCCTATAGCAAACTTGAAGTTTGTTATTTTCAATGCAAAATATGTTGAATACAAGATAATTAGGCTTATACCTAATTATACCAGGTGAGAGAAGCTGGGAGGGTAGTGAGATTGTCATTCTCGATGGAATTTATGTTGAAAAAAGATCACAGATAAGCACCAAAATGTGTGACTTCTCTTGATAGTCTTTCACTTAAAGAGGAGATAAAAGGACAGTAGGATGTAATCTTTAAAAAGGAATGTCCAATTCAATTCACAAACAAGAACTCTGGTGCTGGACAATGAATAGCTGTATTGCCCTCAAGCTTAACCTCTTGAGGGATAATAAGATGATAGCTTTGAAAAGGTGCTATTAAATTTGGGGTTATCAAAAATTACTTAGGAAATATGGCCAGGCACAGTGGCTCACACTTGTAATCTCAGCACTTTGGGAGGCTGAGGTGGGAGAATCACTTGAGCCCAGGAGTTCAAAACCAGCCTAGACAACATAGCAAAACCGCATATCTACAAAAAATACAAAAATTAGCCAGGCATGGTGGTTTGCACTTCTAGTCTCAGCTACTCAAGAGCCTCAGGCAGGAGGATAACTTGAGCCCAAGAGGTCAGGCTACAGTGAGCTATATTGTGCCACTGCACACCAGCCTGGACAACAGAGACCTTGTCTCAAAAAAAAAATTACTAACTAAAATATTACTGAGGGTTTCTGTAATATCCTTGAAGATCCTTTTATTTAAAAAAAAAGAAAAGAAAAAGAAAAGAACAGCAACCAAACAAACATAAACCAAAAACAAAGGAAGTCTGTGCTTTTCTTTTCTTTTTTTTTTTTTTTGAGTTGGAGTCTCATTCGGTCGCCCAGACTGGAGTGCAGTGGCCACTCCCAGCCACCACAACCTCGACCTGCTGGGCTCCGCGATCCTTCCGCCTCAGCCTTCCAAGTAGCCGGAATTACAGGCGCGCGCTACCACGCCCGGCTGATTTTTTGATTTATTGTAGAGATGAGGTCTCGCTGCCCAGGTGGGTCTCGAACCCGCGGGCTCAGGTAATTCACTCACCTCAGCCTCCCAAAGGCGCGGGATTACAGGCTGAGCCACCGAGCCCGGCTAGCCTGTGATTTTCTTTTGGTCTCTTTCTACTTTCAAGTTATGCCTTGAAGACTTCTAATGTACCAATAAAGATTTTGTGCTTTTGGAATCTAAATAGACCTTTTCTGGATGACAAACAACGTCAGGTCACTGCAACCCACCAGAAAGAAAGAGACTTGTTTTTGTAAGTGTGTAGAAAGTCCACAGTGGTTTCCCTGAAAGGCATAAATTAAAAAGGTGACTTCATATATGTGGCCAAAGGTGTTCTATATGCAAAGCAGGCAGTTAAAGTCTCTGTGATTCCTGGTCACTAGCAAAATTTTCCAAGGAAAGGAAGTCACCAAAACGCATTCAGTCTAGGACAGGAGTTGGTAAATTATGGTCCGTGGGTCATATTCAGTCTGCCATCTCTTTGTGTGGCACACAAGTTAAGAATAGTTTTTACTTTTTAGACGGTTGAAAAAGTTAAAAGAAGAGTGGTATGTCATGACATGTAAAGCTTACATGAATTCAAACTTCAGTGTCCACAAATAAAGTTTTATTGGGACACAGCCATGCCAATTCGTTGATGTATTATCTGTGGCAGCCAAGTGAGTCATTGCAATAGAGACCAGATAGCCTATGAAGGTGAAAATATTTGGCTGGGCTTAGTGGCTCAGCCTGTAATCCCAGCATTTTTGGGATTGCCTGAACCTGCGAGTTTGAGACCAGCCCAGGCAACTTGGCGAGACCTCATCTCTACAATAAATCAAAAATTAGCCGGGTGTGGTAGTACGCACCTGTAGTTCTGGCTGCTTGGAAGGCTGAGGTGGACAGAAGCAGACAGATCACCGGAGCCTAGCAGGTCGACGCTGGAGTGGCCGTGAGCATGCCACTGCACCCCAGCCTGGGCAACACAGTGAGACTCCAACTCAAAAAATAAAATAAAATAAAATACTCTCTGTTAATATATATATTTACTATCTGGTACTTTGCAGGAAGAGTTTGCCAACCCCTGACCTTGGAGATGGCATGTAGTATGGATCATGCTCCAAGCCACTAAGGAGTATTCAAGCCACTTGGAATGTATTTTACTCAGCATCAGGGTGGGCAGTTGTGCTTTTTTATTTGAAACTTTTTTCACCATTCTCTTACTTAACTCCACTCTTTTAAAGGAATAGACCATGATTATCTCTTATATCCCCTGCAGCACCTTACAAATAGGAGATAATTAATACTTCTTAAATAAATGATTAGATGAATGAACGAATAATGTTTGGGAACAAATTACAAACTTTTTCATTACTGCCTCATATGAAATATCAGGATTATAATACTTTCATGAAGTAATGAACTAATTAGCTAGCTAATTACTAGAAAACACTTAGGACAATATAAAAAATGGTATAGTGGGCTGAGTGTGTTGGCTCACGCCTATAATACCAGCACTTTAGGAGGTCAAGGAGAGAGGATTGCATAAGCCCAGTAGTACAAAAGCAGTCTGGACAACACAGTGACACCTCATCTCTACAAAAAATAAAAAAGTTAGCCTGGCAGAAGGATTGCCCGAGCCCAAGAATTCGAGGCTGTAGTGAGCCATGATTGTGCCACTACACTACTACACTCTAAACTAGACAACAGAGTGAGACCCTACTAAAAAAAAAAAAACCCAAAACAGAAGCTCTTAATCAAAAACCGCCTAAGCATCACCTTTTGAAATATGCTAACTGATGACTACATCACATAGTATGTGCCAAACCAGCAGGCAATATTCCTTCACTACCAATTAATCTGCTCCCACCAGTTGAGTTGTGTGAATTCTGATAGTCCCCGATATCTGCTTATGGCAGTGGTACTTGAAATGGAGAGCACATAATGCAATTAAATATTTGAAAAATTCTGTGACCAGAATAGAGAAGCAAAAAGGAGCAAAATTTGTTGAACACCTTTTCTGTGCCAGGTGCTGACTTGGCATTTCACATACACCTAGAAACCCAGATTCTCTGGAACCAAGTTTTCTGTCTTACACATTCTTTGCAAATTGAATCTACTTGCACAACTGAGTGGGATGGTAGCCCAGCTGAACTGCTTGCTATTTTTTTTTTTTTTTGCTGTCTTCATAAGCAGTATTGATTGTCTTGGTCAAGTCAATTGTGTGGCCATTTCCATTTACACATCATTTAGCTGCCTGAACAGATTGCTTCTGCCAGGACACAGTCATGCTGTTCAATCATGTAGGTCCAGATAGTCTAAAATCCTTCAAGTGGAATGCTAGAACGCCAAAACACCAGGCTACTAAGAATTAGCTTAGCACATTTAAAAAAATTTTTTTTATTTTAAAGATGTGGGGCATGATTCAGAGTTAGGTATACAAATGTTCATTATGCAGGTACCCTTATAGTACATTTTTTTCATAGGACATTTATGTTAAGATTAGTAGGAAACAAATCATCAGAAGGTTATTTTGTTCAATGATGCAAAATAAATCAGAAATTTCTAGAACACATATGTCTTAATAGCAAAGAAAAAGAATATCACCAATCGTTTTCCAAAGTAAGTATGCACTCACCTAAGCTGGTAAACACATTTGGTAGCAGATGGCTCTTTATGTCTCAAATTCAATTATCTTTTTTTTAAAAAGGGAAAACAAATGGTAATTTTAATCATCTTTGATTATTGGATTCTGGCATATTGAACTGAAGTTTTCTGATGTGTTTGCTTGGTTCATATAAAGATGGCAAGGGTCTGTGCCCTAGAAAAGCAAATTACCATGATTAATGGTAACAAAACCCCTTTTTACAGGTTATTTTCAGGAATGGCAGCAATCCAAAGTTGGCAGTCATAGTAAAAGGGAGAATAGGAATAATAAAGACAGCTCATTGCTGGGGGACATGGTTTTGTTTTTACTATTTCTTTTTTCAATTAGTAGGTTGCACCTCTTGGCAAATTAACCTGTAAAACAAATATATCTTTTAACAAATATACTTTAGCATGTGCCAGGTAATTTTTATTGAAAATCACAGTAGTGACTACAGGCCAATTTAGGAGAATATGACTGTGGCTATCCTTTCAGTATGTGGTGGAGACTATGCTAAAAATAATACCAAAGACTATAACTGCATTCCTGGGGGAAGGGTTAGATGGAGAGAAAGAGTGTTTTCCACCAAATGCACTCAAAAAGTGGCCTAGCCAGGTGCCTATTTCATGTCATAGTAGCGCATACATGGCAACATATATAATAAGCCCTAAGTGAACTTGAAACACAGGTTTAAGAAAGACTTCCAGGTCTTTCTATTTCTGTTTCAATTTTTTTCTGATCCTCTTTCATTCACCAGGAATTTAGTACCAATGTGTGTCAGATATAAGACTTAGCTTAATTTTCTTTCCACCCATCATAACATACTTATCTTTTCAAGGTTCTGTTTGCATGTTATATTTTGAACTAGAATGATTTATTATTTTTTTGGTTTTTGTTTTCTGAGTTGGCATTTCACTCTGCTGCCTGGGTTGGAGTGCAGTGGAATGATCACAGCTCACAATAGCCTTGATCTCCTGGGCTCAGATGATCCTTCCATTTCAGCCTCCCTAGTAGCTGGGACTATAGAGGCATACCGCTGTGCTTGGCTAATTGTTTTTTAGCTATCTATCTATCTATCTATCTATCTATCTATCTATCTATCTATCTATCTGTCTATCTATCTATCTATCTATTTTGTAGGTATGAAGTCTCACTATGTTGCCTAGGCTGGTCTTAAACTTCTAGGCCCAAGCCTAGAAGTTGGATTCTGGCATTTTGAACTGAAGTTTTCTGATGCGTTTGCTTGGTTCATATTGGCCTCAATCTCCCAAAGTGCTGGGATTATAGGAGTGGCCTCTTTATTCTTTTATTGGAAGTGCTATACTTGTCTCTTGTGCTTTCACTATTTCAAACTTTTTAAAGTTCACTGTGCTGTGTGGTATGATAGAGAAAGCACCAGACGGGAGTCACAAGAGCTGAATTCTCATTCTGGCCTTGCTACTTTCTACCTGCCTGAGCCTCAGTTTCCTCATTTGTAAAACAGAATAAATCTTATTTGACCCACTTGCCTTTTGTGGTTAAAAGTTAATAATATTGACATTAGTAAGTTGCAAATTTGTAAAAATAGTCAAATTACAAATTTTAGCTATGCAGTAATCTTTCTCCCCAAAATGATTAATACATTTATCTTAAAGTATACTTATAGCAAGACATATTTCAATTTTTATATAAATTTCTCATATTTAATATTTTGAATTAATGACTTTTTCTATTCTCAATATTAGTGAATTAGAATAATAGGTGAGCACAAACTTCATAATTCATAATTTTGTCATTTTAAAGCTTTTATTCTCTTTTTTTTTTTTTTTTTTGAGTTGGAGTCGCCCAGGCTGAAGTGCAGTGGCACACTCATGACCTCCCCGGTGTAGACCTGCTGGGCTCTGGCTATCCTTCCACCTCAGCCTTTCAAGTAGCTAGAACTACAGGTGCACATCACAATGTCTGCTTTTTTTTTTTTAATTGTAGAGAAGAGATCTTGCCAAGTTGCTCAGGCTGGTCTCGAACCCTTGGGCTCAGGCAATCCACTCGCCTTGGCCTTCCAAAGTGCTGGGATTACAGAGTGAGCCACCAAGCCCGACCAAGCTTTCATTCTCAAATTGCTTTAAGATTATAATATAAATTGTGATTTCACTTTATGGTTTTAAAGAAATTTGTTCTATTAATGTAAACTGTTAATGATTCTAATTTGTAAAATGTCAGAAACATATGAGTATTTTTAGAAAGCAGTCATAGATGAAAGAATATTATTATGTGGTCTAATTAAGATAGCATTGTGTTGAGTCAGGTGTTATAGTGAAAAGAGACTAGCCAGCATGGATCTGAATTCTGTCTCGTATACTTTCTGTGTGGTCCATCTACTTTCTTTGAGTCTTGATTTCCTCATCTATAAAATGGGACTCATTAATGATATCTTGCAGTAATGCTATGAGAGTTAGAGAGAATGCACACAAGGTGTCTTGTGCGCAGATTAGATGCTCAATAAACTGTTATTACATAACTGTCCTCTCACCCACATCCACCTGGGAATGAACTCTCCTAGGCATAGGTGCCCATAGATAATGAGTTGATCACAATAGATTCCTATGATACTACCCAAATGTGTAATTTCATTGCAGGCTGTCTCTTAAGTACAGGGAAAATTGGTTGAAATAGATTATTGGTAACCAACTGCTTTTGCACACATGTCCAAAGGTGAAAAACTTGGTGATGGATATTCCAATTCCAATCCCGTTTCTTCTATGAAAATCTTCAGACTTGGTATAGCACTGAGCTCTATAGCCACAGACATGAGTGAAACTAAAATTAGGAAGAAAGTAAAATTAGAAAAATGAGTAACAACTTGTGTGTAATTTGGCAAGGAGTTGGGGCAATTACCTTGGATAATTTCCATGTACAATGTTTGCATCAAACAGAAAATATTCCTTTTAATCAAAAGATGTGAAGGCACCATTTTAACAACAACTCTTATTCTGGAAGAGCCATCCACAAATAATTAAATTATAGCTACCATTTGAAAAGCAGGGCTAGGTATAGTCACTAAACATATACAGATTTGTGCTGTTTTTCTTCTTGAGGCACTTAGGGGTGATGGGCTTTTGAGTGCAGGTGATTTTCTTAGGAACAGAAATAATTCTGTAACTTGTCAGTGTGTTGACATGACATGCCCTTTCAGATTTCCAGCATGAAGGCAAATAGTGTTTTATTGAGCCTGACTGAGCATGGGTGAAAACATTCATTATACATTTATTTTATTCCTTTAGAAGTAGCAATTTCCATGCTAGCCATTTCCTGTGTTACACTTTGGGAAAATATGAGTTTACCATTCAAAAAGGGGAACATGCTAGACATCACCTCACATTATTTACCTGTCAGGTACAATGATGTTTTTCTATTCAGCTATCTGTGAATGAATCCATAGCCCATTCAAAAGACTTCAGAATCCAGCAAAAATTAAAGCACAAACTCTACCATGCAAAGGATGTGCAGAAGCAGTGGTATGCTGGAAACCAGCTCTGTTGGGGGAAGAACCCTGATTTGAAGCACTTGCCAATTTCCATGGTGTAAATTCAATCATGGTCCATTTCAAGCTACCAACAGTTTAAGGACCTGCCTGAAAGTTCCCTGACTACAACAATTAGCTCTTACAGAGCTGGTAAATCTGACTCCAGTACACTACTACCTTTAGAATGAGTTTTAAAATCTCAGTCTCTGACCATTTGAATTTCTTTTGGATCCAGAGACATTTTAGTGAAACTGATAGGTGCCTTCACTCAAGGATACATAAAGGAGCCCGTGGATTTTTCTGTTTCCTTGCCTTTACTGCATTGTTCAAAGCTGTCTTTCATTTCCAGTGGCCAATATATATTACACCTGTGAAGTTTCAGACAGACTTCTAATGAAAACATTGATTTATACAAATAAAAGATTGTCTGTATATCCAAGCCATTAAACATCTAAGATATGTTATATATTCCCTTAGCAATTAGCTAAGGTTTACTGCTTTAAGGAATCAATGAAACTCACTCCCCCTCTTTTAGTTTTCAGCTTACTGAGGAGTTCTGCTAACACCACTCTAATAGTCAGCTGCTTCTGCCTGTCAGTGACTGGCAAAGTGGTTTGATTCCTTTATGTATGTAATACAGTGCAGTGCTTTGAGGCTTGCAGATGGCACTCTTTAAATCAATGCATAATGATTTATTACCTATTGTGAGCACTTATAAAGGCATTATGAAGTGATAGAGCACACCATCCTCATAGGCAAGCGGTAGTAGGTAAAAGTGTGAGCCCACCACACTGTATGTTCCTCTACATTCTGCAACTGAGATGTCCTGTGACCTTGGACAACTCGTTTGCCTTTACTGTACTCTTCATTTTGTAAGTTTTCAGAATGGGGTCACTAATGATGAGATTACAAATGGTTTGGAGATGCGGGATGGTCTCTGGGCAGCATTCATTCATACTAAAGTATTACCATATTTGAGCATCTTCCACGTAACCAAGCATCGCAGTGGATACCAGATGAGAAGTGAGAGGTCCAAATGTACACACATCTGTAATAAAAATCCAAAGACAGGCATAGAATTGATAATGACCAAATTCAAGACCCCAGTGACCTTTATAGCTGGTGAGAGGGGTGACTATAACCCAGGAAGGATTTATGGATCAAAATTAAATCCTATTTGTAAAGTTTATTTCTTAGCTTGAGTGGTGGGCATGTAGGTTTTTATTGTATTACTCTTTTAGTATTTGTATTACTCTTTTATTCTTTTGCCTGTCTGAAATCTATACCAAATCTTTATATAAAAATGAAATGTGCCGGGCTCGGTGGCTCAGCCTGTAATCCCGCGCCTTTGGGAGGCTGAGGTGAGTGGATTGCCTGAGCCCGCGGGTTCGAGACCCGCCTGGGCAGCGAGACCTCATCTCTACAATAAATCAAAAATCAGCCGGGCGTGGTAGCACGTGCCTGTAATTCCGGCTACTCGGAAGGCTGAGGCGGAAGGATCGCTGGAGCCCAGCAGGTCGAGGCTGCGGTGGCCGGGAGCGGCCACTGCACTCCAGTCTGAGCGACAGAGTGAGACTCCAACTCAAAAAAAAAAAAAAAAAAATTTAAAAAAAAAAAAATGTAAAAGGTTTTTGTTAAATTGAATTGTACACTCAAAAATGGTTAGTGTGGTTAATTTTATGTTATATGCTTTTTAAATTACTAAAATAAAAGGTTTCTGTTAGTCATGATGTGTGTGTGATTAGTTTTCATAATGATGTCATATTTACAAATTAACACACAGGAGTTTTTGTTTGCATCTTTGTTTGTTTTACACATTGATGCAGCTTGGGTAACTCTAAATGTCCTCAGTCAACTGAACTTTGTGCAAAGACTGTAACAAGAATAACAGTCAGGTTTTAATTAATTAATCCCCATCAAAGTCAACAATTCTAGCTTAACAAAGAAAATACCCCAGCCGGGCTCGGTTGGGAGCCCTGCGCATTGGGAGGCTGAGGTGAGTGGATTGCCTGAGCCCATGGGTTCGAGACCCGCCTGGGCAACTTGGCAAGACCTCATCTCTACAATAAATTAAAAAATTAGCCAGGCGTGGTAGTGCGTGCTTGTAGTTCCAGCTACTTGGAAGGCTGAGGCGGAAGAATTGCCGGAGCCCAGCAGGTCAAGGCTGCAGTGGCCGGGAGTGGCCACTGCACTCCAGTCTGGGCGACAGAGTAAGACTCTGTCAACTCAAAAAAAAAAAAGAAAAGAAAATACCCCCCCAAAAAACAAAAAACAAAACAAAACCCAATAGTTCATTAACATTCTAAACATTCTTAAAATGTAGGAAATTTAGCCTATTGAATAATATTTTATTGATTATGAGAGAAAAGAAATGGAGATATGTTTAGGTACTTATCTAGAATTCAGCTCAGCTTTGCGCCTGTGTGGGTTGGTCACATAATAGTATCATAACATTTACTCATAACCATCGGCAGAAAGGCACTATTAACAAAAACTAGAGTCTAACTGGCACAAATTTACCCTTTTCAATTCAGTATAGCTGAAAATAAAAACAATAAAGAAAATACAAAGATTAGGACAAGAGAGAGATAATAATTACACCTAAAAATTTTTTAAATATACTACCATGGGCATAACATTCCTCATTCCCAGAATATGATAAGATGGTATTCAGCCTCTTGGGTGAAATCACTGAGTGCAACATTTTTATGAAAAACCAAAAAGAAATCACTCATTTATTTGCACCTAATAATGTCTTCCTCTGCAGTATTCCTGAGTTAAAGTCAAATGATTTCCCAGCAGCATGGTGTATAAATGACCCAAAGTCTGAATCTAAAGTATAAAATGGGGATCAACATCACAACAAGGCTAATTGGTCATAGCTTTGGACTTGCACTATGAACACATTTAACAATTGTCTGGGCCAAATGTGGTGGCTCATGCCTGGTAATCCCCGTACTTTGGGAGGCCAAGCTAGGAGGATCACCTGTGCCCAGGCAATTGAGATCAGCCTGGGCAACATAGCAAAACCCTGTCTCTACAGAAAAATAAAAAAATTAGCCAGGCATGGTGACATACGCTTATAGTTTCAGCTACTCAGGAGACTGAGGCCGAAGGATTGCCTGAGTCCAGGATTAATGCTGTGAGCCGTGATCATGCCAGTGTACCTCAGCCTGGGCAACAGAATGAGACCCCAACTTTAAAAAAAAAAGGAGTTGTCAGTGCAAGCTCCGAACCTCCTCTCTCAAGAAGAAGGGGCCAAGGAGTGAGTGAACTTCGAAGACCTTTCTAAGAAAGTCCATCTCTGCTGAGTCCATATTTCACTGGTCCTGAGAGTTTACAGAAAGAAGTTTAGTACAGGACACTTTATTTGTAAAACATTTCTTGGCCGGGCGTGTTGACTTAGCCTATAATCCCAGCACTTTGGGAAGCCGAGGCAAGAGCATTGCCTGAGCCTGGGGGGTTGAGACCAGCCTGATGAACTTGGTGAGACCTCGTCTCTGCAATAAACCACAACAACTAGCTGGATCTGGTGGTGCATGCCTGTAGTTCCAGCTACTTGGAAGGCTGAGGCAGAAGTATTGCCTGAGCCTAGCAGGTCAAGGCTGCTGTGATCTTGAGCGTGCCACTCACTCTAGTCTGGGCAGCAAAAGTGAGACTCCAAACTCAAACAAACAAAAAAATTTATCTTTGATTGTAGCAATTCGATTTTTTGACCTTGTACATTTGTATCTAAGAAAGTTTTTATTTTTTTTTGTGGGTCAGTTGTAATCCACTAAGAAGATTTAACTCCTCTTTCAGTGTCCTCTTATTTTGAAAATATTTCAGAATAGCAAACTCATAGGACAACACATGAGACTAGTGTGGAGGGAAGGAAAGTAAGGAAAAAGTGAGAGAATTTGAGAGAATTTCAAGTGATTGAGTATCAGGATCCCATGTATACATAATCCCTTTCGAAAATAACGCCTGTCCCATCTGCAAGGGACCAATCCCATTCCCCACACCTGCCATATTTACAAAGGATCTTAAGCACATGGTGGACGTAGTTGTTTTAGAGAAATAGGTGACCCAGTTCAAAGTTCCAACCGGGTGTCTCTGGACAGTTTCCCAATATAACCTGTCATGTCAAAAGGAATTCAAGTACCAAGGCAGAGCCTGCTTTGACAATTCTTGCTAATAGTATTACATCTGAGCGGATCTTTGGCCCCCTTATCTTTGCATTCTATTCTCCAACACCCCCACCATCACACCCCTTGGCCTATACTTTAAAATAGCTTCTGAGCCGGGCTCGGTGGCTCAGCCTGTAATCCCGCGCTTTGGGAGACTGAGGTGAGTGGATTGCCTGAGCCCGCGGGTTCGAGACCCACCTGGGCAACTTGGAGAGACCTTATCTCTACAATAAATCAAAAAATTAGCCGAGCGTGGTAGCGCGCGCCTGTAATTCCAGCTACTTGGAAGGCTGAGGCGGAAGGATCGCCGGAGCCCAGCAAGTCGAGGCTGTGCTGGCCGGGAGCGGCCACTGCACTCCAGTCTGGGTAACAGAGTGAGACTCCAACTCAAAAAAAAAAAAATTGCTTCTGGCTGGGCTTGGAGACTCAGTCTGTAATTCCAGCACTTTGGTAGGCCGAGTCAAGTGGATTGCCTGAATCTGCAGGTTCGAGTGCAGTCCAGGCAACTTGGCGAGACTTTGTCTCTACAATAAATAAAAAATTAGCCGGGAATGGTATCACGTGCCTGTAGTTCCGGCTACTTGAAAAGCAGAGGTGGAAGGATCCCCGGAGCCCAGCAGGTAGACACTGGGGTGGCCAGAGTGTGCCACTGCCTTCTAACCTAAGAAGCGGAGTGAGACTTCAACTCAAAAAAAAAATTTTTTTTTTTTTTGCTTCAAAGCTCTCTCTTCTAGTCATTGTGTCTCCTTTGTAAAGTAGGGGAACCAATCGGCTATCCTAAGCCAGCTGCTGAGATAGATGCTGACATGGCTCATTAGAGTGCAGTCATAAACCCATTCATAGAAATATTCTGAAGGATGTTTTTATTGCTTTATGTGTATATAAATCTCTGTTTGCACACAGAGAACGCCGATTGAACAAAATGATGTACTGCTGGCTCCATTTTTTGTCTGCTCACTGAGCAGGTTCATTACAGTCTTATCTTAAGTTACTCTTTTGTACACAGTGTATTTGTGACCATGAGCATCATTCACCCTACACCTTTGTCCTCAATGAGGAGCATGCAATATAAATAAATGCACTGATAAGGGTGGAGCACGGCTTGCACATCAGGGATAATTATGGCTCCAGACAAATGAGAGGATGAGTTTTAATCACTTTTTGGAGTCATTTCTCTTCTACGTTTTTCAAAAGATAAAGGTAAAATGTCCAAAGTCAAAGAGTAAAATCCATATTATGACCACCTCTGTGGTGGTATGAACCCAGAAAGGAACAGAATTGTGACCAAAACAATAGTTCCTATCTACCTCTGCCCATAAACTGATTTGAGTATGTGTTTAGTTTTAAAGGCTTCTTTTGTTAGATGGACTCTTATTTGAAGTTTCATGCAGCCTCGAGATGCTTAACAGTGGCAAAAGAGGCAACAGTTTCTGTTCTGCTCATGCAGCAATTATCTTCATTGCAAGAGAAGCCAGTCCTTGCAGCTGCACCGCGGAGCTCAGGCATCCCAGAACAAAGCACGTCTGCCACTCATGCACACAGAAACGTGAGAGACACTATCAAATGGACAGCTCGCTGAGGTCTGGCCAAGTGGCCCACCAGCAGTTCATGGCAATCCCAGGAGGATGCAGCCGGCTTTCTCAGACTCCTAGCTGATTAAAGCATGGGGTGATGGGAAGGCCATGTTGAGTCTCTGGTTTGGGGAGGGGGTTAAGGAAAGGGCTGACAGCTGCTGCACAACTGGTGAAAAACCACGGGTAGGGATCGCAGCCTCCTGTTGCAGAGGAAAAAGGAACTCAGAAAGATGCCATAGGCTGTTTGCAATACATGAGTGCTTTCTCAATAGCCCTCTATTGGCTAGGTCGCTCATCTTAAAGTCATTGTACTAAATAGAATCTATATGTCATAATATATGGTAAGTCTCATGATGAGGGATTTCCAAAATAAGAACGAGCATTTTATTTGGTCCTCTGCCTCAGAACACTGACCGCCTGACTCATTCTTTTCACAAATGTGGAAAAGAATCAATGTTTTATACAACCTACTCAATAAGTGTACTGGGCGAATGGGATTCTTCCTGTTTATTAGGCATGCCTGAGTAAAAGTCTTTGCAGGAGATTATTTAGTATCTGGAAAGTCCCCCTCAGCAGCTGGAATTGGTTCCTGTGGCACTTCAGAAGATGGAAATGGTGTTCAGAATGAAATGCCTGATAGGATGTTGGATTTTTAATCAAAAGAGGGCAAGTTGAGCTTTAAAAGAGGCAGTGGAGTGTTTTTTCCACTAATGTGGAAGTTTAAGGTGTCAGCTGCAGAACACTTTTCCTAAATCCATTTCAGAAACCTTTTTATTCTTCTTTCAGTTTGCTGTGACAATGTCCGGTAGCCAGATATGTGGTGCATGCAGGGAGCCCAAAGCACTTGGCCAGCATTTTATTGTTAATCCTCGTGGTAGCTTTTGGCAGAAGGAGCTGGAAACCAAGTTATATAAATACGTAACATTTTGTGACAATGCATTTTGTGATTATTTTTAGTTTTTAAGCTGACTTCTGATTTAAATACACAAGAAAACTGTTTCAATATGGAATAGATTAAGTTGAATTAGATTTCAGTATGATTTTAATGATTCTATTAATGAGATTAAAATTCAAAAATGAAATATACATATTTTGATGTCTCTAACACATGAGTTTAAAATACAAACAGGATATAGAAATATAGTGGTTCAAGGTGGCAAACTAAGTTTATATACCTACCTCCCTTCTTTACCTTTTCTTGAAGTAAGAAATAAAAAAATGATCCAGATGCAGTGACTCACCCCTGTAATCCCAGCACTTTGGGAGGCCAAGGCGAGAGGATTGCCTGAGTCCAGAGGTTCGAGATCAGCCTGGGCAAATTGGCGAGACCTCATCTCTACAATAAATCAAAAAATTAGCCAGGTGTGGTGGTGCATGCCTGTATTCCAGCTACTTGAAGGGCTGAAATGGATGGATTCCAGAGCCCAGCAGGTCAAGGCTGTGGTGGCCATGAGTGTGTCACTGCACTCCAACCTGGACAACAGTGAGACTACAACTCAAAAAAAAAAAAAAAAAGAAAGAAATGCAAAATAAGAAAGAAAATGGGCCGGGCTCGGTAGCTCAGCCTATAATCCCAGCACTTTGGGAGGCTGAGGCAAGTGGATTTCCTGAGCCTGTGGGTTTGAGACCCACCTGGGCAACTAGGCGAGACCTCATCTCTACAATAAGTCAAAAATTAACTGGGCATGGTAGCACACGCCTGTAGTTCCAGCTACTTGGAAGGCTGAGGCGGAAGGATCGCTGGAGCCCAGCAGGTCGAGGCTGCAGTGGCCAGGAGCATGTGTGCCACTGCACTCCAGTCTAGGTGACAGAGTGAGACGCCAACTCAGAAAAAAAACAAAAAAAAAGAAAAAAGTGTGCATATAAAACTATAACAGCACTGGGTAATGACAATGGATGTTCTTATTGGATCAGAAACTTTTCAGATTTTCTAGAAGATATGATCAGAGTAGTGGAGAAAAGGTACAGAAAACTGCTGCCCAAAAGACCAAGAGCAAGTGGATGTCTTTCCAGATCCCTCTGCAGTTCCCTTTGCTGTACTCCAAACTTCAAGTCAGCCATTCCAGAGAGAAGGAATAGCCTCGGGGCAAAGATTTATTAAAGAATTGCATTCCAATGAGTTCAGATTATTGGTGCTCGCCCTTCTTCTCTGTAAATAATGTTTTTTGTCTTTATGATAATGCCCCAAATATGATATGCATAGAGGAGCATAGCTATTATGGCTTATAGCTTATCTTTAAAAATAAAATAAGTCTCCATTCTGAGAGCATGTTCATAATTCCAGTTTGTTTGTAAGTTCAAGAAAGTTAGCCTAGATACCAAACTAACACAATCAGCTATATAGTACTCTACTGTAATAGGTTTATAATACTTTTCACACAAATAATACATAAAAAATAAACACACACAACAAATAAAACATTTTAATATCTTAGTATAGTACCTTAAAAAGTACAGTAGTATAGTATAGTACGACAGCTGGCATACAGGGGATTGGTCATGCAAACACACATTTGAATCTTTGAACGTCCACAACTTATAGGTTCATATGTAGGGGACTTATTGTAAATTTCACCATTCATTTACTGAGCACATATTTAACTTTATTCCCAAGAGTGGAGGTGGAGATGGGTTGGGAGAAGAGGAGGTGGAGATGGGTTGGGAGAAGAGGGTTTGCAAGCAGAAGAGGAAATGCAAATATGTCCCATACTTCAAGAATCTTATTGTCTCCTGCTTCTGTTGTTTTCCTTACTAGCTCCAAACCCTAGTTCAGATATTATCTCCTTAGCCTTCTGCAATTGCTTTCTTCCTTCTTAAGCCCCATTCCCGTTGCCACTCCCCAATACAGTCTACTATGCTCCCATAGCATTTATTATATCATAATTGTTTATGGCTTGTGTGTATCACCATTGCTAGATGCTCAGTATTTCTTGAATTTATGTAATAAATGAGGATAAAGATTTTTCCCATAAATCTTTTCTCTTTCAGGTCCCCACCCCTCTGATTCTCATGGAGCCTAGTCTCCATGTCCACATGTCAAGGGGGACACTGCTTCTCCCTCATTCTGCACAAAATCAACATTTTCTCAACACTTCATCTATTTTTCTCTGTGCTATTTGCATGTCTGCTAGCATAAATTATTTACTGGGTTTGAAGATTAAACTTCATAAATAAAACTACCTACTTGTATTGAAACAGAGTCATAGGATTCCGGAAAGCTCTGGAATTTTCTGAATTTTATTTTTCTTTCAAGGTGGTAACAGTTGATTGGTTTTTCAGGTCCTTTCTGACTCTAGCTTTACGGCATACTCATCTACTCGTTCATGTACTAGGGATTCTTCCTTTGCACTTACAGACATTTTGAAATCAAATATACATGATTTTTAAGGGGCAGATCATGAGAATTTAATATGAAAGTTGCAGACAAATTGTAAACGTTATAAACGAAGACTGCTTTTCCTGTAACAATAGGCAAACACACCAGCTGTGAAGGAAACTGACATGCTGTTCTTGGGCAGAAACATCATGTAATAGGGAACACAATTCTTTGTTTGGATCCGTTTCCTATGTGTGCGTTTCATATTATGCCTGTGCATGCCAGCCCCTGGGGACAAGGTGGTTGCCCCAAAGTGAACAGCAGGAAAAAAAAAATGCTGCTCTTCCAGCTGCCTAGACCTGATCGTCCAGAGAACTTTGAAAATCACTGCAAAGGGAGGCAAAAGGGAGCAAGCAGAAGAAAAGCCAGGTCATTCCTTTGATGATCTAGTGGGTTGAAATGGTACCTCAGGGTCAGCCACCAAACTTGATTTAAAAGGTGAAAAAAACAACAAAGTGCTTTGAACAAGATGCTGAAGGAGCCTGGGCTTTTATAAGACAAAAGCCTCTGAATACCTAAAGAGTTCTAACATGAGTGACTTCACCAGGGGCCTCACTCCAGCTCAGTACCTTATTTTATGCTGTGGAGAGGGGTTCCAGACACGATGTGGGTTAAGTGCACTCTGAGCTTGCCTCCGCAGGAAATGGTGGTGGTTAGACTTGGCCCACTCAAACTTGTGCAGTGCAGGGTTGTTGATTTTTACTCCCCACAGTAAGTCTTTGGGGGCCAAACCATAAAGCTGCCTTGTCATCTCTCTCTGAAAAGTTTGATTTAAGCACTTACCTGCAGATGATGACCTCCCCAGCCTTCAACTCCACCTCCCCGGGGCACACAGACACCCACATAACAGCCCTGATGAGATGATCTGTGAATATTCATATTGAGAGATGTGCAGGGAAGCTTGTCTGGAGCCTTCCACCCTGGACATTTTCTCTCTCTGTCTCTCTATCTCTCAGGAAGGATAATGAAGGGTCAGGGGAGTTTTTGCTTAATGAGTTAGCCATCATCTGCCCATTTTGCTAACTAGCAGGTTTTCTATGTAATACTTATTGACTGCTATGGATATATGTAAGGACATCAGTAATAGTTGAAAGAGCAAAATGTTTCCTAATACTAAAATCCACTTCTTACGTGTGTCAGTAGAGTGGATATGATTTTACCTAGACAAATATCATTACCCTTGTGAGTGAAGGCTGAAGGGTTTTCTACGACAAGGTGGGACCATAATCTCTGATCTAAGATTTCATTTTTGTATTTGCTGGTTGGAATCATCTCTGTTTTCTACACTGAAGTATTAGAGACTGAAAGCCGACCGTCATATGGTGATCTGATTTCCTTCCCCATAAATTTCTAGTATTTTTTTTTTCTTTTTGGAATGCAATGTTTCTAATCTTCTCTGTGGATGGATGGATGGATAGATGATTAGATAGACAGACAGATAGATAGATAGATATTCTAATCTCTGTTTATATGTGTTTCTGTTCATTTAGTCTATCCTCTTCATTTGCTCATAACAAACAAGTCTTTCTATACCTTGACTTGTATTCTTTTGTGTGTTTTCATATTACAATAGTGCTATTTTTTAAAATAAAGGCTTGATAACTACTATTTTTTTCCAAGTGCAGGCTAAATTCTTTTAGGGGAAAGTGTTTACAGGGCCTCTCAAACTTAACATGCAGAGGAATTACCTGGAAACAATTAAATAGATTCCTGGGCCCCACCCTTCCAGAAATTCTGGTTTGTAGATCTGGAGTGGGGTCCAAGAATTTGCATTTCTAAGTTCTCAGGTGATGGGCATGCTACTGCTCCCAGGACTTCAATTAAGAGCTTCACTGTCCTGGAAACCCACTATAGAGGACGTTTCTGCTTGCTTAGCTTCTATGTCTTTCCTTTTGAGAGCCATCAACTTAGTCATAAAAAATAAGCTGAACCAGTGATCTTGTTCATAGAGGTGGAGTTAGCATTCTTGTCTCCCAGCTATGTGTCAAATCAAGGAGCACTGAGCTCATTCAGCCCTTCAAGCAAAATTTGGAATTTTAGATTCCAAATCTTTTCCAGTTTCAATTCCTAGTAGGACTTTTAAAGTAGTGTTTGTCTAAAGAGAGATGAAAAATACTACCCGTCATTTTTTCCTTCCCTCTCGCCTTTCCTCCCTTCCCTCACCCTTCCGTATTTTCTTCTTTTCTTCCTCTGAGGGTGAAGGCTTAAGTAAAATGAATTTTTCCTGTTTTATTCTTCTGACTGTTATTGTGTCTACCATGTTTCCATCATAGTACCTGTGTTCGAGTTGGAACACACAATGCCTATGTTTTTCACATTTTCTCAAATTGGTGATTTTCCTGAGTATGCCGCTGATGACTACTTTAGCACGCAGTTTGTTTTTTGTATCCCAGAGATTCACCAAGATTTATGAAGGATTAGGAACAGAACTCTAGTATGCATTAATACTTTTCTATAACAGAATGAACAGTCCTTTCATTTGTGGGGCGGGAATTAATACCCCAGAAGGAAAAGAGAGTTTTAGGGATAGTTTTTCTTTCAGAAGTCACAGAACAGGTACAAATAATGAGAGTTCTGAAACAAAGGCAGACTTGGCTAAAGTATATCATGTCAGGGATGCCTGCAATCTCTGGCTACTAAATGTCACCCAACTCCTTCTGACTGTCATAATTCAAAACCACAGTGGCAGTGTGGGAGCTGTGAGCCAATGGTAATCATGCCTTTGCCCAAAAGTCTAAGAAAAAAACAAAAGCTGGGAAAGATCAGAGAGCATATTGGGTTGAGATAAGGAGGTTATCTCATTTTTCTGTGGAAACATCATGAAATACCTAGCTTGACCTCTGCTGCTGGATAATGAATTTCTGTGAAGCAGAGTGGGGGAGGGGCAAGGAGGCCCGTTGGGAGGTGGGGGCGGGGGAGAGCAGGGAGCAGTGGTCAATGTGGCCTAGATCTGCAGCCCAGCTAAAAGGCCAGGCAGAGCTGCATGAAACCTGATTGGGAAACTCTGCTTAATACATTAAAGAAACAACTTGCAGAAACATCTACCTCCCTTCCTTCCTCCCCCAAACAGTAATGAGTCCAAATTGCTAATAAAACATAAAAACTCAAAGATGCTGTGCATGGGCCATTTTTCTGAGCTGGTTATTTTTTATGTCAGTTTTCCCACAGCTGTGAGCATGCTATAACTATCAACTTACCAAATGCCCTAGTTTCAATGAAACTTAAAAGAATGTATTTAGAAACTTTATAAAGAAAGTAGGGGGAAAAAACAGACAAGCAAGATCTATCATTAATTTTTTTTCTTTTGGTAAAAAGGAGGAGTTTGGAAGCATATGGGGAGAAAATGGCTTGAACCAAAAAGTCTCAGCAAATAGTGGTTGTGAGAATAGATGGAGGATTTATTCATCTTCACGCAAAGTCAGTATTTTTTTTTTTTTGAGTTGGAGTCTCAGTCACCCAGGCTGGAGTGCAGTGGCATGCTCACTCATGGCCACCCCACCTGCTGGGCTCAGGCAATCCTTCCATCTCAACCTCTCAACCTTCCAAGTAGCCAACACTACAGATGCACACTATCACACCCGGCTAATTTTTGATTTACTGTAGAGACAATGTCTCACCAAGTTGCCTGGGCTGGTCTCGAACCCACAGCCTCAGGCAATCCATTCGTCTCAGTCTCCCAAAGTACTGGGATTACAGGCTGAGCCACTAAGCCCAGCCACAAAGCCAGTATTCAAAGAGTAGCCTTCAGCTACTTGGGAGGCTGAGGTGGGAGGGTTGCTTGAACCCAGGAGCTTGAGACCAGCCTGGGTACTATACTGTGGTTCATGATCTAACTTCTGAGGTTAATTTATCCAAGTAGAATTAAGAGGCAAGTCTAAAGTACAAGGAAGAACAAAGAGTGTTTCTGACACCCTAAAAAACATCCCATGTAAAGGTCATTCCACCCATGATGGATCAATGGCCTAAACTTTTTAAGGGAAAACAGTAAAAGAATCTACTATTGCCTATCTATTTCATGTCATCGCTCAAAAAATAGAAAACATTCTCATTTGGAAATGTGTGAATGTTGAGTTACAGTGAATGATTGCAAAAAGCTTGGATAATAAATGAGATGAAGCTTGCATGTTATACCCCAAATCAGAAATTGAGCTCCATCACTCTGGGCTCAGCAGCATCATTCAAGCTACCAAATACCTTAGGGATATTTAATGTTCTGTGCCCACCCCTTATAAATGCATATGACTCAATATCCCCAATGAGTAATATGGCTGGCGGCCATACCACCTTCAGCTAAGCTCTCATAAGCTGAACAGGGTTGGGCTAGGTCTGTGTTCTTATGAGAGACCTCCAAAGAAACCCTGGAGGTGTCAGCGATGATTCAGTGGGTAGTTCCCTGCCTTGAGTCAGTCCCAAATCACTTTCCTTTCCTGGTGTTAATGGGTCCATGACATATGCAGGTGCAGCTTTTTGACAATCAGTCCAAAGCCTGTTTGCTTTAAAAAAAAAAACCTTTTTTTAAAGCTTTTTAAAAGTTAAAATAAATGCCATTGGGTGTGGTGGCTCATGCCTGTAATTCCAGCACTTTGGGAGGCCGAGGCAGGAGGTTGACTTGAGCCCAAATTTAAGACCAATCTGGGCAACACAGTGAGAGCTCATCTCTACAAAAAATAAAAAAATGTAAAAAATTAGCCAGGCATGGTGGTGTGCATCTGTAGTCCTAGCTACTTGGAAGGCTGAAGAGGAAGGATGGCCTGAACCCAGGAGATCAAAGCTGCAGTGATCTGTGATCATGCCACTGCACTCCAGCCTGGGTGACAGAGTGAGACCCCCCCCAAATAAAAAAATAAAGGAAAGATAAAAGCCAGGCAAGCCGGGCTCGGTGGCTCAGCCTGTAATCCCGCGCCTTCGGGAGGCTGAGGTGAGTGGATTGCCTGAGCCCACGGGTTCGAGACCCGCCTGGGCAGCGAGACCTCATCTCTACAATAAATCAAAAAATCAGCCGGGCGTGGTAGCGCATGCCTGTAATTCCGGCTACTCGGAAGGCTGAGGCGGAAGGATCGCCGGAGCCCAGCAGGTGAGGCTGCGGTGGCCAGGAGCAGCCACTACACTCCAGTCTGGGCGACCGAGTGAGACTCCAACTCAAAAAAAATAATAAATAAATAAATAAATAAAAGCCAGGCTTGGGATAGGCCAAAGAAAGGGAAGAGGAAAAAGAAGGGTGTACCAGAAAACAGGAGAGAACTGGCTCACTGTAGGCCGAATCTCATTTCAAAATTATTCCCATAATTATTTTATTATATTACATTGGAACTTGGTTGTCACAAACTTCACTTGGGTCAAGTGGATCACCAGTGGCAAGATTTGGGATCTACTTTTTTTGTGAAGAGTAAATCCAGGACTGAGTCACTTGGAATAATGTAGAAAGTTCTGGCTTGCCCCTGATCAAGCCACTCTAAACAAATCCAGGAGATATACCCCTTCAAAAAAGTCTCTGATACATGCTGTCCCTGGGTGGGGCCATTTCATCCCACTGTGAACACTGGAATGCCAATTAGACTTATCCAGGATACTATTTCTTGGTCTGAGTATGCTATTGTTAAGTACTTATCCTTCCCATGTAGTTGCTTGAAACTGCCATTTCATTTGGGTTTTGGCAATTAAAAAGCTGCTGGGACCCCTTAGAAAGCTGTTGCTCTGGGGGTATTCAAATTCTCAAAGATATAGGATCTTTCGAGGTTTTGGAATGAGAAGCACTTGTTAATATGTAAGAGAAACCATAGATCTATTTCCTTTCTTCAGTGAATTTGCTCAGCCTGCTTATATCCTTTTTAAACCAAGGATGTGAATAAATCTGCCCAAATATTTTCTTTGGGCTAGGAATCATTCTCTTAGTAGCTTTCTTAAGATGACGTTAAAAAAAAATGGAAAAGAGAAAAGATGAAACAGTTAAAAAAAAATTCTCGGTATTACATAGAAGAATTTGTTCTGTTTATTTGTAAACTTGTAAAATGTTTCTAAGTTTTCAAAGAAAATAAACATTTTTCTATACAGCCTTTTTTGAAGTCACATTCAGTCTGTCTCCTTCAAATGACGAAGCCCAGGAAACAAAAACAAATGTCTATTCAATGGACTTGAAGCTATATTGCACATTTAGATTTTTATTTGGGAGATGTGTTAGACTTCTAAAAAACTGCAAGTGGCAAATATGTGGTTCTCATTAACAAATTTTTCTAAACTTTTGCTTTGCCTTTAAAAAGGAGAATATTTACATTATTATAGGACAATTGATGGCTTAAAAATGTATTCTGCCTTTTAGTCATTTCAGGTTCATCATATGTCTATTGGCATAGTTTCCCTAGCCATGTATACTGCACAATCATATCCAAAAATCAAACTTTTTTTCCTAAAATTCTCTATTAGCAGGTTGTATCACATTTAAATCTCCTTTAAGCTCAAATTGTTTCAGAACTCGTTGTTGTGAGGATATGTAAAGAAATTTCACTCTGTTTCCCTTCCCAGGTCTAATGCATGCTCCCACTTTATGTGGCTCCATTTTTATTACATTTTCTTGCTACAAGATATATAAGAAAACGAATAAAACAGTATAGCATCTTTTCAACTAAAAGAAAAAAAAAGCAGTGCTCTGTATGCCAGTATGAAGGATCATATATTCTTTTCCATTGTCTGGGTTTAATAAACAATTCTGGATATGATGAGGTTTATTTTTCATTTTTTAGTAATTATTTTTATTAGATGTCTGTAACTATATAGAATTCTATTGTAATTATGCAAATGTGAGTGTAATTTTATAAAACTACGAAGAGTTGCTGTAGTCAATGATACATAAAGTTTATGCTACAAAAAAACCTTATGATTTAATCTTTAATATAGTAAGGAAGGGAGAGGGAGATACATACAAAAATCAAAACAAAATTAGTATACCAAGAGTTGGGTTTTCCTCTACACAGAGTTTGGGAGAAAACAGATTTTGGCCGGGCACGGTGGCTCATGCCTGTAATCCCAGCAATTTGGGAGGCCGAGGTAAGAAGATTGCCTGAGCCCATGGTCTCAAGACCAACCTGGGCAACTTGGCGAGACCTCATCTCTGCAATAAATCAAGAAAAATTAGCCAGGTATGGTGGCACATGCCTGGAGTTCCAGCTACTTAGAAGGCTGACGCAGAAGGTTGCCTGAACCCTGTAGATCAAGACTGTCATGGCTGTGAGCATGCCACTGCCCTCCAGCCTGGGCGACAGAGTGAGAGTCCAGCTTAAAAAAAAAATGGATTTTATTCCAGTGAAAGTAATGGTGAATATTATAGGTAAGAAATAACTGGCACTTTAAGAAAATATTAATATAGTTTTAATCTATATCGGAATCAGATTGTATTGTTATGCCTCAAGTGTTCTATGGCATTAGGTTTTACCATTGGGTGAGAGTGTGAAGTTTCTTTTCACATTCCCTACAATGCTCTTCCAGGGCTTGCTGCCACCTCACTCTTACTTTCTGGCTGACCTTAGGCCTTGCCCCATCTACCCTGTTCTGAGGCCCCATGTGGTGATATTCTTCCCAGTATGCAATACAGGAAATGCACCAATGCTGTGCACCAGAAGTTCTTAGGCAAGAAAAAACCAGGAACACTTCTTGAGGTAGAAGCAGTTGATAGGAGCCTTCCAGGAATTGTACAACCATGAACTGTGGAAGATGTTTCAAGTTGAGGGAACGGTGTGAGCAAAGTTGTGGATACAGAAAAGATCAGGATATATTGAGAGAAAGCAAACATGTTCACTTTGGCTCTAGCCAAACCTTACAGGGTACATATTGGTGAACAGTGGCAGGTGTCACTAACAATGTAGCATGAGCCCTAATAACTGATCAACATTCACTTTGGTTAGCAATCAAGTGCTTGTCTTTGAGCAAAGGAATAAAATGACTAAAATCCCATCATGCTCATGTCCTGCATTGGTTCCTGAAAATGAAAAGAAATTAGTAGGAGCCGGGCTCGGTGGCTCAGCCTGTAATCCCGCACTTTGGGAGGCCGAGGTGAGTGGATTGCCTGAGCCCGCGGGTTCGAGACCCGCCTAGGCAACTTGGCGAGACCTCATCTCTACAATAAATCAAAAAAATTAGCCAGGCACGGTAGCATCCGCCTGTAGTTCCAGTTACTTGGAAGGCTGAGGCAGAAGGATCGCCGGAGTCCAGCAGGTTGAGGCTGCAGTGGCCAGGAGCCGCCACTGCACTCCAGTCTGGGTGACAGAGTGAGACTCCAACTCAAAAAAAAAAAAAAAAATTAGTGGGAAAAAAAACCTGATGAAATCCAAATAAAGTCTGTCACTTAGTTAACAGCACACACCAATGCTAATTTCTCCGTTTTTTTTTGAGTCAGAGTCTCACTTTGTCACTCAGGTTGGAGTGCAGTGGCACGCTCCCGGCCACCGCAGCCTCGATCTGTTGGGCTCAGGGGATCCTTCTGTCTCAACTTTCCAAGTAGCTGGAACTGCAGGCACGCACTATCACACCCAGCTGCCCGAGCTGGTCTCAAACCTGTGGCTCAGGCGATCCTCTCACATTGGCCTCCCAAAGTGCTGGGATTATAGGCGTGAGCCACTGCGCCCCGCCCAATTTCTCAGTTTCGGTAAATGTACCAGGGTTATGTAAGAGGAACCATTAGAGGAAGCTGGTGGAAGGCATACCAGAAGACTCTGCACTGTCTTCACAACGCTTCTGAAAATCGGAAGTTATTGCAAAATTTAAAGAAGTAACAGCAACAACAATAAAACACCACTATGGAACTCTGTCTCCAGCACAGGACCATCACATCAAGGGCATCAGGGGATGTCTCGGCTGGGTTTTACAACTGTGGCTTCAAGCCAAACTCATAGAAGTAAAGCATTTGTTGTTTTACTGAAAGCTCTGGAAGTCTGTTTCCTGTGTCAAGACTCTTTGTTGCTATAATTTCACCTGCTCCCAGGGTCTGCATCTTCCTGCTCCCTGCCATGAGGATGTCACGCTCAGCTGGAAGTCCAGGGATGCTCTGGGGACAGACACACCAGGCACAAGGGGAGGCCCAGCTGCCTTAGGCTTCTTCTCTTGCTTTCTGTACCAGTTCTCCTACTGCCAAGCATTCCTCATGACAGCATTCTGATGTTCTCTGCCACATGTGAAAGTAAATTTTTTTAAAGACCAGTTGGCACATAATCTGAAATGTGTTTGCAGTAGTGCCCCGATCAATAATTAATAATACATAGAGCTGAGCGTGGTGGCTCATGCCTGTAATCCCCAAAATCTGGGAGGCTAAGGAGGGGGGGATCACTTGAGGTCAGAAGTTCAAGACCACCCTGGGTAACATAGCAAGATCCCATCTTTACAAAAAAAATTTTTTTAAAGTAGAACAATTTTCGAAGTATACTGTGATAAAATATGTGTGAATATAGTCTCTCTCCTCTCTTTCTCTCAAAATATCTTATTGTACTGATGTATTTTCTGACTGTGGTTGACTGCAGATAACTATAATTGCAGAAAGCAAAACCGTAAGCATAAGGCGGAACTACTGTATTTAAGTTTACTACCTTTTAGTAGGTGATTTGATGTATATCTCTCCATAAAGACTATTTACCTGAACTTGGGCTCCTGGGTTTCTGTCATTAGAAACTTTTTTTTCCTTTTTTTTTTTGAGTTGGAGTCTCACTCTGTCACCCAGACTGGAGTGCAGTGGCCGCTCCCAGCCACCGCAGCCTCGACCTGCGGGGCTCCGGCGATCCTTCCGCCTCAACCTTCCAAGTAGCTGGAATTACAGGCGCGCGCTACCACGCCCGGCTAATTTTTTTATTTTTACTGTAGAGATGAGGTCTCACCAAGTTGCCCAGGCGGGCCTCGAACCCGCGGGCTCAGGCAATCCACTCACTTCGGCCTCCCAAAGCACGGGATTACAGGCTGAGCCACCGAGCCCGGCCCTAAATTTGGTTTTGATTCCATATCTTTCCCATCTAAGAAGTCTGAGACTATAAATTCAAACACCAAAAGTTCACTAATATAAAAGTATACAGGTGTATGCATGTCCATATGGGTGTCTGTGTGTCTTTATTTTCCATCACTCTGTAGCAGGTTGCTTTATTGACCAAGTCACAATCACATTTTCTGCAACAATCTATTATTCAAAAGTGTGTGCTAAATTGATTGAATTAAAGCCAGGCTCGGTGGCTCAGCCTGTAATCCCGTGCCTTGGGAGGCTGAGGTGAGTGGATTGCCTGAGCCCACAGGTTCGAGACCTGCCTGGGCAACTTGGTGAGACCTCATCTCTACAGTAAATCAAAAAATTAGCTGGGTGTGGTAGCGCGCACCTGTAGTTCAAGCTACTTGGAAGGCTGAGGCGGAAGGATCTCCAGAGCCCAGCAGGTTGAGGCTGCGGTGGCCGGGAGCAGCCACTGCACTTCAGTCTGGGCGACAGAGTGAGACTCCAACTCAAAATAAATAAATAAATAAATAATTTGAATTATTTGAATTATTTAGTGAGATTTATTGTGAACTGAATTCACACAGTTCTCATTTCAAAATGTTTCCTGCCAGGTGTGGTGGCTCAAGCCTGTAATCCCAGCACTTTGGGAGGGAGAGGTGAGAGGATTGCCTGAGCTCAGGGGTTTGAGATCAGCCTGAGCAACATGGCTTGACCTCATCACTACAATAAATAGAAAAATCAGCCGGGCATGGCGATGCATGCCTGTGGTTCCAGCTCCTTGGAAGGCAGAGGCAGAAGGATCACCCAGAAGGTCGAAACTGCAGTGGCCATGAGCATGCCACTGGCACTCCAGCCTGGGCAATAGCGTGAGACTCTGGCTCAAAAGAAAAAAAGGTTAAAATGGTAAATTTTGTGTTACCTACATTTTACCACAATGATTGAAAAAAAAATGCAATCACTTCAGGCAATTAAATACAAAAACTGCTTCCACAAATAAACAACACATTCAGGATACCAGACAAAGAAATCAGTTATATTATGGGGGGAAAATACCACTGGACTGGATGTTAGAGACTTGGGATGTAGTTAATAACTCTGCGTTCTTGACTAAGTTATTACACCTTTCTGACCTCAGTGTTCTCCTTGGGAAAAGGTTTAGGAGGATTAAACGAGGTAACGATTGCTTTGTAACACATATAGATCGGTACTATAGTGGCCAGAGTCCCTACTGCTTTTTATCTGCTTCTAAGAGCAGATCCTGGATATTGTAGAAAACCGCAAAAAAAAAAAAAAAAAAAGTCCTGTTCATAATGCATTTATTTGGTTACAAAAACATCAGAGCATTTAATAATATGCTATGAAATAGGCTCTGACAAACTCTGATTGACAGAAAATGACCCGGTTAACGGGAAATGCCCTGGGCCCCAGCCCCGCGGCTGACATATTGTTCGGGTTCACAGCTTCCACTCCCAAGAGCCTAAAGCCAAGAACAAATTCAGGGAAATCACCAAGAGAGACGCTCCCCAGAGTTACCAGGCCTCCCAGCACTGTCACAGAAAAAGCTCTGATTTAGGCATAAGGGCCCTTGGGTAGTTTGATCAAGCAACACAACTTCTCCAGACTTTAGTTTTTTCATCCACAAAACAAGGAAATTTGGGTTCAAAGTCGTCATGCTATAACACTCTATGAGGTTGTGTTTACAAAGTACTTTGAAATTTTGAGGATTTTTTTCTGTTCTTTCCTTCTCAATTTGAAATAACAACCACTGTAGCATTTAACCTCTTGAATTACCTTGTCCCCCTGCCCCCACCCAGCCCCAGAAACCCTCCATCCCATACCTTACTTCTATTTCCCTCTTTTAAGTCAGTGTAGGACAATTTCAGGGGAGAGACAGATTTCTTTAGACCCCATGCCACTATTTAGCAAAATTCAGATTTACCCAGGACAATATAAGGATTTTCATTAGCATTCACAACTTAGTTTTTAAATTTAAAATTTATTATTTGAGGTGATGAATTTCTCAATCTCTCTCTCTCTCTTTTTTTTTTTTTAACGCAAGGCCTCATGGTCTAATACAATGGCTATCATCACATTTCAAAAGGCTCTCCCTGGCTGGGCTCAGTCTGTAATCCCAGCACTTTGGGAGGCCGAGGTGAGTGGATTGCCTGAGCCCGTGGGTTCGAGACCCACCTGGGCAACTTGACAAGACCTCATCTCTACAATAAATCAAAAACTAGCCGGGCGTGGTAGTGCGCGCCTGTAGTTCCGGCTACTTGGAAGGCTGAGGCGGAAGGATCACCGGAGCCCAGCGGGTCGAGGCTGTGGCGGCCGGGAGCGGCCACTGCACTCCAGTCTGGGCGACAGAGTGAGACTCCAACTCGGAAAAAAAAAAAAAGACTCTCCCCATTCTTTTAAACCCTGTTCCAGGATATGTTTTCACAAATGGAGAAAAATCTAGAAAACGTCTGCTCCTGTTGTCTGCTGGAAAGCAGCTCTTAGAACCTACTGAGCAGCCCACATTCCCAGACCATTCTGGGCGAATATCAAAGTGAGAATTGTCATGGAAGTATTAAAATCACATACAGGCCGGGTTCGGTGGCTCAGCCTGTAATCCCAGCGCTTTGGGAGGCCAAGGTGAACGAATTGCCTGAGCCCGTGGGTGCGAGACCCACCTGGGCAACTTGGCGAGACCTCATCTCTACAATAAATCAAAAATTAGCCGGGCATGGTAGTGCACGCCTGTAGTTCCAGTTACTTGGAAGGCTGCGGCAGAAGGATCGCCAGAGCTCAGCAGGTCGAGGCTGCAGTGGCCAGGAGCGGCCACTGCACTCCAGTCTGGGTGACAGAGTGAGACTCCAACTCAAAAAAAAAAAAATCACATACATTAATATAAAGGTTAGTTTTAAAAGAAGCTTTATGGGAGCCGGGCTCGGTGGCTCAGCCTGTAATCCCGCGCCTTTGGGAGGCTGAGGTGAGTGGATTGCCTGAGCCCGCGGGTTCGAGACCCACCTGGGCAGCAAGACCTCATCTCTACAATAAATCAAAAAATCAGCCGGGCGTGGTAGCACATGCCTGTAATTCTGGCTACTTGGAAGTCTGAGGCGGAAGGATCACCAGAGCCCAGCAGGTCGAGGCTGCGGTGGCTGGGAGCGGCCACTGCACTCCAGTCTGGGCGACAGAGTGAGACTCCAACTCAAAAAAAAAAAAAAAGAAGAAGCTTTATGATTTTCTTTTTCTTTTGAGTCAGAGTCTCATTCTGTCACCCAGACTGGAGTGCAGTGGCACGCTCATGGTCACTGCTGCCTTGACCTGCTGGGCTCAGGTGATCTTTCAGCTTCAGCCTTCCAAGGAGCTGCAACCACAGGCATGCCCCACCAGGCCTGGCTGATTTTTTGATTTATTGTAGAGATAAGGTCTCACCATGTTGCTCAGGCTGGCCTCGAACCCCTGAGCTCAGGCAATCCTCTAGCCTCTGCTTCCCAAAGTGCTGGAATTACAGGCGTGAGCCACTGCACCCAGCCATGATTTTATTTTTAGTCTTGCTCTCTAATCTTAGAAACAAATGGAAAAAAAACCGGACTCGGTGGCTCAGCCTGTAATCCCAGCGCTTTGGGAGGCTGAGATGAGTGGATTGCCTAAGCCCGCAGGTTCAAGACCCGCCTGGGCAACTTGGGGAGACTTCATCTCTAAGAAAAATATATAAAAAAAAAAATTAGCCAGGCGTGGTAGCATGTGCCTGTAGTTCCAGCTACTAGGAAGGCTGAGGCAGAAGGATTGCTGGAGCCCAGCAGGTCGAGGCTGCGGTGGCAGGGAGTGGCCACTGCACTCCAGTCTGGGTGACAGAATGAGACTCCAACTCAAAAACAAACAAAAAAACAACAAAAAAATCTAATGCCCATGGGGATTTTAATGTTATCTTTTTTTGCCAAGTCTCAAAAGTAATAAATAAAGCAGAGCCTTTGTTGACACGGAGTTTTTCTCTTACTCATGAAAACTGCATATCTTATTTATTTATTTTGGAGTCGAGGTCTCACTCTGTCACCCATGCTGGAGTACAGTGGCACAATTATGGTCACTGAAACCTTGACCCACTAGGCTTAAGCGATCCTTCTGCCTCAGCCTTTCAGATAGCCAGAACTACAGGTGAATTTTTTTTACTTATGGTACAGGTGAGATCTTACCAAGTTGCCCAGGCTGGAAAACTACATATCTTTATTTAGATGTTTGAGCAGCATTTTTTTTTTTTTTGAGTTGGAGTCTCACTCTGTTGCCCAGACTGGAGTGCAGTGGCCGCTCCCAGCCACCGCAGCCTCGACCTGCTGGGCTCCAGCGATCCGTCCGCCTCAGCCTTCCAAGTAGCCAGAATTACAGGCATGCGCTACCACGCCCGGCTGATTTTTTGATTTATTGTAGAAATGAGGTCTCGCCAAGTTGCCCAGGCGGGTCTCTAACCTGCAGCCTCAGGCAATCCACTCACCTCAGCCTCCCAAAGGCGCGGGATTACAGGCTGAGCCACTGAGCCCGACTTGAGCAGCATTTTAACTTCCCAAAGAACATCAGTTGTAAAGGGGAAGATGCCCAGGCAGCAGGGTACGCTTTTGGTCCCAGGTAGAATTTTTTTGAAACCTCCTTATCTTTCCTCGCTCACAAATAAGAGCTTCACATTTTCTACTTTACAAGAGTTTCTTTCTCTTATATGGAGTATTTGCAGGAAGGTTGGTAGCTGGAAGGAATACATACTATTCCCTCACTCAGCTAAGAGTAAGTTGCCTTTTCATCTCTTTCCTAGACAGAATCCAGCCACAGAAGCAACTGAATAGTTGATTTCTAACATATCTGTACTTTCGGGATCTGAAATGGCAGTTGTACTTCACTGACTTACAGGACTGTCTCCTGTCCTCTTCCTTTTACTTCTGTCTGGCTGGCTAATCCTTCTCTGCTCGCCCCTTACTGTGAGAGTACCCTGAATGACTCATCTGAGACTCAGCCAGTTTATGGTTTTAAAGACAGCCAATCAGAATTGATTTCCATTGAATGTCTTCAGCCCCGACCCCTGTGCTGAGCTCAGAAGTTCTTACCCCTCTGCCCTCCTGATTCCTCCGTCTCCATGAGTAACAGACATCTCAGTGTAACATGTCCAGGACAAGACTCTTGACCTTCCCAAGTCATATGCAATCCCAGTCATCTTCATTTCAGCTAACAGTAATAGCATTTACCCACTTGATCAGGTCAGAAATGCAGTCATCCCTGAGTCCTCCTTTGCCTTGCTCTGTAGTGCTGCCGGCTCTGCTGCTGCAATCTATCCTGGTTCTTCCCCTTCTCATCCATGTTCCCTGCTACCAGCCTAGCACCATCCTCTGTCAGTACTTCTCCAGACTGTTGTAAAATAGCTCACCTGATCCCCGAACTTGAATTCTTTCCCTCTGACAATCTATTCTTCATACAGCAATTAATACTATTTCCTTAATATAAAAGTCAGGCTATGCTAGTTCCTTCTTTAGACTTTCCAGTGATTTCCCTCAGCAATTAAAATAAATTAGAGGTCAGGTGCTGTGGCTCCTGCCTGTAATCCCAGCATTTTGGGAGGCGAAGGTGAGAGGATTGCTTGAGTCCAGGAGTTCAAGACCCGTCTGGGTAACATAGCGAGACCTTGTCTCTAAAAATTAAAAATAAAATAAAATAAAAATTTTTTAAAACTACAAATTCATTGTAGTAGTTTGCGAGACCCCATTTACCTCTTCCAGCTTCTCTCTTTCTCTTCATCTTCTCCTTCCCAGCATGACCTTCTTTCTTTCCAGGCATGGAGCACACCAATGTCCCTCTTGGCTTAGGGCATTCACACAGGTGGTTTCCTCTGCACACCTTTTCCCCTAAGTCTACACATGCCTCCTCTCCACTAGTAAATTCTCCGGTAAAATGTTATCTCTCTGGAGAGGACTTCCCTGAACATGTCACCTAAAACACTTCACCATACCCAACACTTCCACTCATCACCATGTTTTATTTTCTCTGTAGCAATTAACCCTATCTCAAATGATATATTTGCATGTTTACCTGTTTATTAGCTTTTTTGACCCATTAGAATGCCGGCTTCCTGGGGTCTGAGATACTGCTCGGTTTGTTTCTGCTGTGTCTTTGAAACATGTCCTTGTACTAAAATACGTCGTGTCATTCCACCCCCCCCCCCCCCCCCCCCGCCATCTTCTGCCCTAGTGTCTTAGAGATTACCATAAGAACTTGTGACTTTGTGTTTCCTTGAGTACTCAGCATATGCAACAGGATAAATTTGCCTTTATTAACTAAAATATTTGCGGGATGACTTGAGACAAAAGAGAACAAAAGAGCGTCAGGAAGTGTAGAGAGAGGTAGTGAAAGGGGAGATGAGACAGAAACAAAAGGATTTCAATTTTGCTAAGGCTTGGCCAGGCCAAGAGTATCAAGTGACACCAAATAGCCTTAGTTAAAATAACAGAAACTTTGACAAATTAAGGCGGAACTGCCTCAGACTGAGTTAAGGGGCCTTCTAGGCTCAAAACCATCTAACCTTGTGAAATGCTGCTATCCTGTGCAACTGTGTGTTGTGGATCTTATTTCAGTCTGGAATAAGGTATATAGTGCTCATGCGCACAACAGCAGGTTTGAAATGGAGAAAGCTCTGGGTTTGCCTATCAGAAGTCAACACCAAGGATATTTTTCCATAAAATGGAAAAGGTGATTTACTGGCAATGATAGATTATTCATTTCTGAAAGTCCCCAGAACTTTAAAGAAAATTGCTGCTCCAAAACTATAGCTGTGTGTTGTGTGTCATTTTTTTTTAATTGAGTCGGAGTCTCACTCTGTTGTTCAGACTGGAGGGCAGTGGCACACTCATGGTCACCGCAGCCTCGACCTGTTGGGCTCAGGTGATCCATCTGCCTCAACCTTCCAAGTAGCTAGAACTGCAGCCGTGCACTACCATGTCTGCCTTTTAAAAAATTTATTTATTGTAGTGACGAGGTCTCACCAAGTTGCCCAGACTGATCTTGAGCCCCTGAGCTCAGGCAATCCTCTTGCCTCGGTCTCCCAATTGCTAGGATTACAGGCTTGAGCCACCACACCCGGCCAATTGTGTGCCGTTAACAATGATCAATATCTCTTCATTCTCCAGCTCTTGGGGGCTCTCCTCATCAGTCAACCCAAAGATTCTCTGAGTAAGGGAATGTCAAAACTCCAACAAGTGTTGGAAGAAAAGGGATTTGGTGGCCCTAGGCTAGAAGGTAGCACATGGCCAAAGGATTGCATAGGAAGCCTCTTTGTTTTTGACATCACCATCATTATTTTTCATGTTCACTCACTGCCTGTTACCTCTTCCCCTGTATCTACACACAGATCATTGCATTATTATTATGTATTATTATTATTTTCCAAGACATTCAACACCTACCAAGGTTTTTCATTTTGTCTGTTCCCTGAGCTTCTAGGTGTGGAGTCTTATTTCAACAGTTGTTTCTGTGGCGCTGTGACAATATTAGTATGACAAAGAGTTAGTCAAACAGAAATTATATAAGGAGAATCATTGTAATTCAGACACTTCGTTCCCATTTAACATTGTAGATGCGGCCTTGATGAGTCACAGGTCGCGATCCTCATTCCCCTTCCTCGGTCACTTGTTTTTGGTCTGTGAATAGACTGGCACTTCCTCTCAAGTGCTATGGTACTTTACAAGGTTAAAAAATCCAAGTCTTTTTGAAAAATGCTTTTAACATTCTTGGGGAGAGTAATGGGTAAAGAACCCCAGAGAAGGAAACCCAGTGCAGAACTCTGTGGCATTCATTAGTCCGTGCACCCACGGATGATGTGCAAAGAAAGTTCAAGAAAATAACCAGGTTATGCCAAAGTTGGGGTGGACAAGTACCCTGGTGCAGACTCCTCAGTTACACTAATATTCCTTCTACCTCCCCTCCCTGTGATTGTTACCTTAGGAGACTAAGAATACTGCAAAATAAACATCTGGAAGCGTTGATAGTAAACATGGAAGAGAAATGTCTTGCAAAACCAGTCACAGGTCAGGAAGCCCTAATCTTATCAGGAGTCTTGGAGACCATAATTCCATAGGCTGTTCAGATGGCTGTTATGTTACCATGAACACGTAGATTTTCTTTTCATCCATTGTAGGCATCCTGTTTTGGAAAAGCCACTATAGTCTGTTTTTAAAGGCTTGCTGACTTTAGGATTGATCACTATATACTTTTTACTTTAAAAAATAAGAGGTGAAAGGAAATTCCAATTCTTTTTCAGCATGAACGGCAGAGAAAATGCACATGTATTTATATTTATTTTCATTTACTTATTCAATTTTATGTATTTATAAAATGTTTATGACCATAGGATAATCATCTAGAATCCATTCTTTCCTGAAGTGTGGGCTATGGATTGCTAGCATCAAAATCTCTGGGGAGTTTTGTTTAAAAATACATGTTTTGGGGACCCACCTTGATCTACACAATTCCTAAGGTAATATCTGGAAATCTGCATTTTAACCTGTTCCCCCAAAATTCTCAGGCACATCAAATCTGAGAACTACTGAGCTGCAAAAAGGCCTAAAAGTCTACTGGTTAGAGTGGCAGTCCAAGGGTCAGCCTTCAAAGCATTGAGATTTATTTATTTACTTAGCTAGTTAGAGATGGTCTCATCATGTTGCCCAGGCTGGTCTCGAACTCCTAGCTTCAAGTGATCCTCTTGCCTCCACCTCCCAAAGTGCTGGGATCAGAGGTATGAGCCACTGCAACCGGTCCATTGAGGTTTATTTCTACATGCCTGCTTTTCTTTATCTGTAAAAGAACAGAACTTGAAGTTTAATACAAAAAGAGCATACTTTTTCTCTTGGGGGGTTTTAATTTGGGGTCCATGCATAAAAAAGAAAATCACAGTTTTCATTAGGTTTTCAAGGAGGATTATTGTCCAAGAAAGGTAGGTTCCAAAACCAACTTAGAGGCATGCGTTCCAATTTGGCTGGGTGCTAAAAGAAAGAATTGGGCACTGGGGTTGGACCAGAAAGTGGTTGAATCTTACTTTCCTTCCCAATTTTTTTAATGAAGGATGAATTCTCAAGTTTTTGAGGAATGAGAAATTTAGGGTCTTTTTACTCCCCAAACTAAAGCACACCTTGGACCTCATAATATCTACTTTCTCCCTCCCAGGGATGGGGAGGACAGGACTAAATTGTTTATAAATTGCATAGTACTGCACTTCTGGAAAGACAGAAACATACACCAATGCATGTGAAAGAGACACTGTGATCATTTTCTTAAAGTTTAGAGGTACAATTCAGAGTGAGGATTAACTGCACCTTTCTCTCCAGGATTCTGGTGTAAATACAGAAACCACAGTCATGTATGGGCCTGAGCAGGACAGTAGAATGTGGAAGTGGGTTTGGAAACAAAAATATTATGTCAGCAGTTTTCTCTTTCATTTATTCACCCTTATCAAAACCAACTTTTTAACTCAGGGGCTCAGTTAATAAAAACATAGATAATTTCATTTGGAAGGCCCAAGAGCTTCATGTTTGGGGTTTAAAAAAAATTTTTTTTTTCTCATTCCCTCCAGGCAAAAGTGTTGGGGCCTAATTCTCCTTGCAGAAATCCTCTTAATTAGTGCTGGTGAACTTCTCTGCTTGGTGTAAGGGAAGGTCAGTTATTAACTGTACACAGAGCCTACAGCTGGAGTCCGTGTGGAATGAAATGAAACCACAAATACAATTCCACAGTTTAAGCCTGGCTTTTTATTTCTAATTCCTTCAAAACCTCTTCAAACTCGTTCTTACTTTTGTAGTTTTTTTTTTTCCATTGAAACACGTTTAACAATGAAAACAGCCATCCGAGTATATTTTCAAGGCTATCATTCAGATAAGCGAGTAATCCTTTTCAGAAGAACTTGATGTATAATTGCAAAGTTTTGGGCTGAGGGGAGTCGGGGAGAGAATAGTCAGAAAGAAGACACGGCAGTGCTTTGAATGTATAATGTGCAAAAGGACGACATTCTTCACTGATTGTGAAAGTCCCCGTGAACTTCTTTTCCAGATAAAAATGCTCAGCAAATGATGGTCAGGTTGTGGCGGCCACACATTTTCCTCCACATGAAATGGGGAGACCATGGGGGAAGCCCCAGAGACCAATGGTGAGCGGGTACTAGGGGAGCTACAGACATTGACTTTGCAGGGTTGGCTTTGAGTGTGGCCCCTGATGAGATTCCAGGTTGTGGAAAGGAAGTGGCAAAGGCCAGGTGTGTGGTATGAAGCCATCTTACGGTCTGAGGGAAGTGACATCTGCGCTTTCTTACTTTTTGGTTTTAGGTTGTGCAACAGTTCTATTGTTTGCCTTCATTGTCCCTTGGGAAATCTCTCTGATCCGAATCATAAGATCAGTAGACTCCCTTCTTTCCATATTTCCATGGTGATTGCCAGGACCGGGAACATTGCTTGCTCTGGATTGACCCAGGTCACGAGGGACACCTGGATTATAAAAGGTATCAGCGCACTGACACAAAACAGTGAGGTGAGGGGTCATGGTCGCATCCCTGACTTTGGTAACAGACAACTTTTAGTTTGAATCTCAATTCATGGTGGCTCATGAGCCTATCATATGTGTGTCTTATAATACAAAACACAGAAAAAAGATCACTTTCCACAAATTCCGATAGAATAAAAAAGGCCATAATCTTAGTGTTTCACACAAACAAATATATAGAGAAAAATCGAATGGAATGCTAAGGGATACGGGATTTAGAAGAAGGAAAGACTGATGAAAGGTGACACTTCCAGGGATGAATTCGGCCTGGTGCGGGCATCATCCCCCGTCTCCACAACTGGCTAGGTGGGCTCAGAGATTCACTTGATGCAATTCTACTAATCCTACCAGTGCTCTTGAGTACACAGAGTAGTAGATCATCTTTCCCAAGGTCTAGAAGAGGGGGCACAAGTGAAAGTCCGATGGCTCAACATTTAAGGAGGCACTCACTCTTAGGATTGGACAATGGCCAACCTGCCCCTAAGAGCAAGCGCCTCCTTAAATCATATACCCTGGCATCTCACTTGATTCAAACCAGAATGTCCTGGCACCACACTTGGGCCAAGAGGAAAGTGGGGATTTGAGAGATGACCTCACCTGATCAAGGTCCCCACAGAGTCTGCCAGAAAGGTGTCTTCTCTGTCTTCATTACTTGCCCACTTCTCTCAAGTGTGACTGCTCCCAAGAGCCAATCCTCAGCCATGTCTTGGCTCCATGCAACACCAGAACGTTAATTCATGCATTCCGACAACATCATCAGGCTCCGATTCCATATAAACTTCTGCCCACAAAAGTTTAGATCTCTGTCTGCTGCCATTTTTTGAGTTCTTTCTGTAGTCCCCATTCTGGATCATAAAGATTTTGTAGGTTAGAACTGACACCACCGTTTGGACGCGAAAAAGTCCTGGTGACAGTCTCCCTTTCTTAGGGTACCTCAGCAACCATGCAAGAAGTACCAACAGGTGCCAGGCGCGATGGCTCACGCCTGTAATCCCAGCACTCCCAGAGGACTGCCTGAACCCAGATGTTCGAGACCAATCTAGGCAACAGAGTAAGATACTCGTATTTACAAAAAATTCAAAAAAATTAGCTGAGTGAGCTGTGCCTATAGACACAGCTACTCAAGAGGCTGAGGTAGAAGGATCGCCTGAGCGCAGGAGTTGGGGGCTGTGGTGAGACATGCTAGTGCCACTGCACTCTGCCTGGTTGACAGAAGAGACCCCAACTCAAAAAAAAAAAAGGACCATTAGGGAGGAAAAAAAAGAAGTACCAATAGTTCAGTTGCCCTTACCTCGAACTTCAGTTTCCCTGGACACAGTAATCTTGTGCCAACTGTTCTGATATTAACCTCGGGGAGCTCATTCTGGCATTTCTACCGTGGGGGCCCAGACACAGGGGATAAGAGGAATCAGAGGCCTTTTAGGGAGAGTAGTATAGTGCAGGGATGGAGAATCAAACCAGTTGACCTCCTAGGATTTTTCTGATCATGTGGGGTTTTCTAGATGCTCCTGTTCCTAAGGCTGCGACAAGAAAAGTATGAGCAAGAATGCAAAAGGGGAAAAAAGACCTTGAGGAGGGATAAGATCCAGGGAAGGCTGAGTATTCTGTGCTGCCATCCATCTAGGCTTTGTCATATTTCGTGAGACCCTGCTGTGTGCGGGCTAGATACCAGGTGACAGGGATGTGAAGATGGGCAGGCATAGACTGCCCTGAAGATGCCAGTGGTTATTGACGACGACAAGCACAGAAATCTGTACTTTTCGTAACTGACTTGTTACTGGGATAGAAGTTGGTAGAGGATGCCAAGGGAGAACAGAGCAATGAGCACTCCTACCCCAACCTAGTTGTCCAGTAAGGAGATTGCAGAAAAGACGATGCTTGACTGAGGGGTGTCTTCGTTCATTCATCCATTCAACAAATAATTATTGAGTGTCAACTGCCTTCTAGACATTATGGTAGGTTTGAGTGATACAATGACATAAATGGTTTAAAAATGGAATCGAGCCGGGCTTGGTGGCTCAACCTGTAATCCCGCGCCTTGGGAGGCTGAGGTGAGTGGATTGCCTGAGCCCGCGGGTTCGAGACCCACCTGGGCAACTTGGCGAGACCTCATCTCTACAATAAATTAAAAAATTAGCCGGGCGTGGTAGCACGCTCCTGTAGTTCCAGCTCCTCAGAAGGCTGAGGAGGAAGGATTGCCAGAGCCCAGCAGGTCGAGGCTGCAGTGGCCGGGAGCGGCCACTGCACTCCAGTCTGGGCGACAGAGTGAGACTCCAACTCAAAAAAAAATGGAATCGAAGTTAGGAAAAGAAGACAACTATACATAGGCAAATTTGATAATAATATTTTAGGGCTAATCAGAGGGCTCTCATATTTCCCTATATCTACCCCTAAGGCTTCCTGATGCCTCTGCCATTAGAGATTCATTCCTGTGTCTGAGACATATTCAGCATTGCCATTTGAGTGAATTACAAGTAGGTTTGACACAGCAAAGGTCAGCGAGTTGCCTGGGGGTATTTGGGGCCAGGGTTGTAGTAGGTACAAGACAGGAGTAACCAAGGACAGACCACTCCCTCATCTTCCCCCGGGGAGTACCTGGAGCTGGCTATAGCAAACCCTACAATCGCATCCTGCTGGCCCACGGTTTAGGATGCATGTGACACCGGGTCACCTAGACAGCCCCTCAACCTAGGTCCACTGTGAAAACACAGGACACCCAAGTTGAAGGGAATGTTGAATGACACCATGTGGGTGTGCAGTGGTCTGTGACCGGAAGGTTCGCTGGAAGCAATTTGCAAAGGAGGCCTTAGCAAACCACCTGGATGCTTATTGTAAATTTAAAAAGGAAGAGATGCCACTTTTTTTCTGAATAATTTTTAATACTAGGTTTATGGCTGGGTACATGTGATAGTCATTACAGCTTATTTAACTCTGAAATTATCTGGCCCCTCAAACTCCACTGGGACTGTAGAAGTCATGGGTTAAATTTTAAAAACAATGTCTGAAAGAAGATGATATGTTTTTCCTTGAGGAGAATAAATTCAAATCTAAGAAAGAAAAAAAAATCAGCTTTCTCTAGGAAGGATCTTTATTGTTTCGTATGTTTGCTGTGTAACATGTTTGAGTTTAGAAATTCAGCCAGGCACACAACCCTAGTTGGCTGTTGCACCCTTCAGTCCCTAGGATCCAAGTTTTGCCTTATCCTATTGGGTTGTTTTGGAGGTGGTCCAAAAGCATTCTGAACTCTGAGCTCAAACCTCAGAGGTCTCCACTTCTACGGAGCCGAGCATTTCATCAGGAGCTGGAAGTGTGTGAGTGAGTTACACCGAACAGCTGTGCGGTACCCACCACCCTCTCCCCAAGGATGACACGCTCTGCGAAGGAGGGTGTTGCAAGCATTCCTGAGCAAGTCAGCTAATCTGGAGGCCTAGCCTGTTGGCCGGGGGCTACTTCTAAGAAGGCTCCCGCTGGAATTGCAGCATCTTATGACTTCTATCTACAAAGCCCCCCTTCTTCAGAGAAGCCTCTAAGATATGGGGCTGGGGGAGCTGGGGAGGGTGGCAAGAGAGGGCCAAAATGGGTGAAAAAGGAAGCACTTGAGTCCGAGGGGAATTTCCTTTGGGGAACAGGATATTCTCTCTCATTAGCTGCTCACAGGGAGGAAAATGGGAAAGCCAGCTTTCTTTTCTAGTGGGTAGACATTGAGCAGCCCATGAAATGCCTGATTTGGAAGTGGCAGGAGGGAGACATTTGTGTCTGAACAGCAAGTGCAAATGTAAATATTCAGACACTCGGAATTCTGAAATTGATTACAACTCAGACCGGCTCTCCGAAGAAGTTTTATTGGAATGTCTATGTGTTCTGGCACATGGGTGGTTTAATGGCAACACCATCACCAGGGACAGTCAGACATTTCTGGGTCCTTGGTGTTTGTCTGGGTTTTAGAAGCACAGAACCCATTAGCTACGTCATTCCCTGAACAGAGGCACCCTGGTCACCTTCTAACACAGTGATGCTGGTGTGTGTCATCAGAGGTCTGTCCTGGCTTTGGCCAAAGCTATCCCCTTCTTTGTTATTTCCCAAGCAAGGAACAGGAAAGCTACTTTTATAGAATCTTTATCCATAGCACAGGGTCCCTTTTGACTACTTCACTGAAAAGCAGCAGGGACCTTTTACCTATTATCTAGTGGCTTACCCCAACCCCTGTGATGTGGTGTAAGAGAAATCCTAGAGGAAACACTTTCCCACTGAGTTGGCAAGATGTAAATTTGGAAAACTCCACCACACACCATGTTGATACATCTATAATAGCATTTCGTTTAAACACGAAAACTAAGGTAGGGTGGGGCCTTGTAGGGGATGGAGAAGGGAAGGTAAAAGTCTTTAGCTTTATATTAATCAAGAGGGTCAATGGCTCATTTAAAAAGGAGAAAGTTCACTTTGGGAGGCGGAGGAGAGAGGATTGCCTGAGCTTAGAATTTCGAAAACAGCCTGAGCAACATGGTGAGATCTCATCTCTATAATATATCAAAATATTAGCTGGGCATGGTGGCACATGCTTGTGGTTCCAGCTACTTGGAAGACTGAGGCTGAAGGATCACCCGAGCCCAGAAGGTCTAGGCTGCGGTGGTCATGAGCGTGCCATTGCACTCCAGCTTGGGTAACAGAGGGAGATTCCAACTCCAAAAATAAAATAAAATAAAGGAGAAAGTCATTTATGCAAACTCTTTTTGGCTGAGCATAGTGGCTCATGTCTGTGCTCATCCTAGCACTTTGGGATGCCAAGGCAAGAGGATTGCTTGAGCCCAGGAGTTCGAGACCAGCCTCAGCAACATAGTAAGACCTGTCTCTACAAAAAAAATCAACAATTAGCTGGATGTTGTGGTGCACGCATATAGTCCCACCTACTTGGGAGGCTAAAGCAGAAGGATCGCCTGAGCCCAGGAGGTCAAGGCCATGGTGAGCCATGATCATACCACTGCACTCCAGCCTGGGCAACAGAGTGAGACCCTACCTCAAAACAAAACAAAACACAACAAAATTTTGTCAACCTGCCTCAAAGTGTAAAAGCTTATAGGAGCTATTGAAAATGTTGTTTTATTTATTCCTTACAGCAGAGGAAAAATCAATGGCTGCTTGGCAAGTCAGACGTAAATGAGTTATACAGGCCACTGACATGGTGGACCAAACTTTATAACAACCACATTTGCTGCTGTCAGGCCACGGGCTTCAGTGGCGCCAGCTGTAATTACGGCTGATCACCTCTAATTCAGAGCTGCCTGCCTTGATAAAGGTGTCACTGGGAGCCACTATGGCATCAGCATCAATTGAGGATGTCATGCCAGAGGCCAGCCTGCTGGAGAAAGTGCTTCCTCACCCCGGCCCCCAGGGTCATGGAGACCCTTGGGCAAATCTTGCTTTTTAACTCTTCACCCCGGCACAGTGATACTCCCTGAGCTATGATTTCAATTCTGAGGGATTCAGATGAACATCCTTGACCTCCAGCAGTAGATATCTTTAATAAGCTAAGAGATTTCTCTAAAAAGAGTTTAAAAGGCAAGATCCTCTCTACTCTACAACGTGCAACAAGACGAATATTTGTATAGTCTACCTGGTTTACCGGCCACAAAAGCTACTAGGGGAAACAGGCTATAGCAAAAGCTGTGATCAATTTTGGGGGGAAAAAAATGCAGCTTCATGCCTTTCTTCTGCTTTTGTGGTATTTAAAAAAAATCCTAGTGAACTTCCTATTTTAAAAAATTATTATTATGTTCTTTTTAAGGGAAGCCTAAAGGGTGAGGAGAAATAGAAAACTAAGTCGGACGCGGTGGCTTATGCCTGTAATCCCAGCACTTTGGGAGGCAGAGGCAAGAGGATTGCCTGAGTCCACAGGTTCAAGACCTGCCTAGACAACATGGTGAGACCTCGTCTCTACAATACATTAAAAAAAAAAAATTAGCTAGACGTGGTGGCGCACACCCATAGTGTCGGACACATGGAAGGCTGAGGTGGAAAGATCACCTGAACCCCGCAGGTCGAGGATATGGTGGCCACGAACGTGCTACTGCACTCCAACTTGGGTGACAGAGTGACTCAAAAAAAGAAAAAAGAAAAAAAGAAAACTGAGAGAATATGGGCAAAAAAGCTTGCCAATAAAGTGACTGTGTCTGGACTGTTCTAGGTAGTCCTAAGTGGGGGGGTGTGAAACAAGGGGTGGAATTCAGCAATTAAAGGGGCTTTACCGTCATTTGTGAGGGATCATACTTGACTGCCCCCACTGCCCCAGGCTGTTTTTCCTCACTCTGTAATTAAAAAAGAGACACACATACTGTCTGTTCTCCCTATATCCTCTTTAAATTCACAGACAGCCCCACCCGCACCAGCAGGCTCCACCAGCAAGTTAAGGAAGGGGCAGCCTGTCTTTCATTGTGAGGGAGAGTGTGTTTGTATGCCCTCTTTTTTGGATGGTTCACCTGAGAGAGGAGTGCTCACCTCGGAAAGGCAAGCTTTGTGTTTTACAGTTAGGGTCCTTCTCCTTTGGTACATACAAGAGTGACCAGTAGGGGCCAATGGAGAAGTGACAGTGATTTCACAGTCCCCGATGGCTCCAGATATGGGCACATGTTTGGACTAGAAGTGGTTTTGACCTTGCTGACAGGGAGGTCAAATACGACAAGTCTCTGGAGGGGTGGTGGTTGGCATTCAGCAACAGAAAATCCCATCCAGCTCCAGGAAAAAAGGGCCCTGGGCGATGGAAACCCTGTCACCTGGTTCTGAACTGCAGCCAGGCTGCTCACCCATGTTGGTTTTTCAGACTCAGAACTTCCAACCTGCTCTTTCACTCTTGGCTTCTCATCTCCACACGTGTCTCACTGTTACTTCCCTTTCTCCAAACACAGGGGCACTTTCTTTTAACCTGCATTTTTAAAAAATCAGAACGAGGCGACCTCTGCCTGCAGAACTTCTGGTCCCTCTCAGAGCCCTCTGATGGCAGTTGTAGGGCCATCCCCAGCGTCACTGTTTCCCCCTCTGTTTACCCGTTTCTAAGGGCAATTGCACCACGAAGGCTCTCGGAGTCTGGAACTCGGCCTGGGGCTGTTTTGGTTACATTGAAGTTTTTGCTTCAGTTCTGCCAGATTTAAATGGTGACTTCACTAGCACTGAGCTAAAAGGGAGAAGGGGGAGGAGGGCGAGCCCAGGAGAAAGAGAGCAGCGAGCCCAGCCGAGGGAGAGCCAGAGCTAGGCGCAAAAGAAGGGCAGCGCATGACATCATCGCTTGGCCTGGAATCAAATGGGAAGGATATGACTCACTCAAGCTAGTTAAGCTTTGGCTCAAATTCTACACACACTCATTCCAGAGCTCTCATGTTCTGCACCTCAGGAGGGAATTCAGCCTCAGTGATGTCCATGAGGTTTGTTTTTAATTTTATTTTCTTTTTCCTGATTTTATAGATTTTTTTGCCCCCACTGCCTTCTGCTCTCGAGTCTTCGTCCTCCTCCTCCTCTTCCTCTGCTCCCCCTTCTCCCCTTTCTGCCCGTCTTTGTTTCTCCTCTTCTTCCTTCTCCTCTTTCCCCAGCCCCTCCGCTCCTCTTCTTGCCCGTGGAGGCATTTCTTTTCACTTCGATCAGAGTTTTTGTTCTAGTACAGAGAGACCTGAATGAGTTGAACAGAGGCCGGGTTGGGCAAGGAGGAAAAAAAAAAAAAAAAAACAACAGAGCAAAGCAAAGCAACAGGAGCAAATCGGCCGCAAATAAAAAGCGAAGTGAGAAAGAGAGCAAACTCGGGAGAAGTTTCTTTGCTGTGGTGTCGCTCCTAATCGGAGGAGACAGGGAGAGAGTTAAAATGCAGGAACCAATCGCCTGAATGGTGATGTAATGCAAGAACCGCAGGGTAGTTAAGTAATGTGAGAGCGAGGGGGTCAGGGTTGCAAAGCATTTACCTGCTCTCAAGGGGTTTTCAGTTTATTATCAATTGCAGTGACTGTAACCGGCTTCAGACTGCAATCTCTAATTATTCACAGACGCCCCCTTTTTATCTTTTATTATTAAAAGTAAAACTGTATTATGGTATTTTAAAATAACATGATATTATCACAGCTGTGTATTATTTTCCACCAGGATACTCTCTCTCTTTTTTTAAATGGCTCAAAACGGTTGTCTTTTCATAAAAGGTTGAAGTGATGGGTATGTGTGTGGGGGGGGGTGCGCTTTTTGAGTGTAATTGGTGAATTGTGAATGACCGGGAAACTATTTGTGTGCGTTGTATGACGAGTTAATGCTTGTGCTGCTCTATGTATTATTACGAGTATACTGTAGGTTTTTTAAGTAACATAGGATGATCCTCAGAATAGTTAGTCTTCCGCCTATTATTTCAGTGAAGGTTAACAGCGATTGTGTATTTGCTCCAGCAATTTAACTTTCTGTTGCTCCATGTGCCAGTTGATCCTCTTCTATCTCTAAGATGTTTATGTTCTCAAATTAATTTTAAGATGCTTCGTCGGGAAAGGGGTGATAAAAACTTCTTGATCGCGTTGTGTTAGAAGCAGTTGGTGAATATTTGAGAGTAAGGAATGAGCACAAAACACCAGGAGAGAGGAGCAAATGATTGTGTTCTTAATGTTTTCAGGAGCTCATGTACCCGGAGAGAGATTGTTCTGTTTTGAAAATTATTACCACATTTCTGTGTGTTTCACAAAATAGAATTAGTATCACAACGCGCTGTCTGAGTCAGGTGCTTTCTGAAACCACTCAGCATTACGAGATAGTTAGAAACTGAAGCCCTCTAAGGAGAGCGAGCCCAACACTCCCTCACTCTGGGTACTTCAAAACATCTTTTGGCTTAGTTAGTCTTGATCATCGTACAGCTGGATGTGCACTGAGGCACGGGGCACATACCAGAAAAGTGTTTATGTTTATTTATTCAACGCATGTTTGGGATATAATTAATCATGACTTTATGGATCTGCTCTCCTCCCTCCTTTTTGGGGCAGAAGTGGAAGGGGGAGGGGGAAGGAGGGAAGTGATTTCTGGAGGAAACAGCGTGATATAGTGGGGAGGCCTGAGTGTTAATCCTGATGCTTGACCTTGAGCAAATCACTTAAACCATGTGGGCTTCACTTTAAAGTGAGGCCGAAGACAAGGTGGGCTAGGAGCTCCTCTCCCACATAGGGAATCAGTCTTAGATGCTCTCTGAAATCCCTTTCTGTTTGAAAGTGCCATGTCTACGCCCATGTTCTATAAAACATTGCTAAAGGGTATTGGGCATAGCTTTTCAGAGAAAAGTACATTCTAGATTCGTAATGAATTAGTGCCTGAAAAGAAAAGAATGGGAGAGATTGAAAAGAAGCATATCTTTCCCCACTTTGAAGTTTTTTTGGTCTGTTTGTTTTTGTTTTTGCTTTTTGGCGTGAAGATTCCATGCATGGTGAAGTTCTTAGTTTTCAAATGCTACCTGTGAGGAGACCTCAATGAAATATAATTTCCTAGGTAAGTTTATAAAAAGGAGAGGCGGAGTAAGCAAGGGGAATTTACCTGTCCAGTAAACTTTCCTAAAAGATCCCACACATCCTTCAGATTCCCAAAATGGCTAAAAATACCGGAGACATAGGCCCCCAGGCTTCAGTTGCTCAAATGGTGCAGAACAGTATTTTTGATGAATTAATTCCCCCAAAGATTACATGACTACTTGATACATTTCAATAATTTTAACATAAACTCGAATTTTTAAAGGAGATTTAAGGCTACATTTGCCTTTCAAAGATCATGAAAGGCACAACTGTAATGTGCATGTTAAAGAGATAGTTTTCCTAGACAATACTCCTATTTGTCAGCCAGCCAAATTCCAGGGTAGTCGCCTTATTATAAAGTATATATTTACATATCTGGGTTAGTAGCCTTGTTGTAAAGTATGAATTTATGTATTTATGTGGGCCTAGTTTAATGGTACATAAGAAAGGACCTTAACTATGCCTGTCTGTGGGAAGAAATTACCCAGAGTTGAAATGAAACCAGTGGTGAAGATTATTAGTCATTGTACATAGTTTGATGAGTGCTAAGAGTGTGCTTGGGACTCTTCAGGAATAACGAGGACATGATTTCTTTTTTTAGAGCATTACAATTGGTGTTGATTTGGCTCGGAGTTGTTCACCCATAATCAGAAATGCCCTGCTTGTGACTGACAGAGACAAAGCCAGGAGTGTTAGCCCAGCTGTGCCCTATATGCGCCAGGTGTGATGCCAGGTCACACTGGTATGGTCTCAGTTCATCATGGTTACCTACAGTAACCCAGAGGGGTAAAAATATTCATTGCAAATTAAAGATTATGAATGGTGACTGTTTTGTTTTATGGTTTTTGTTTTGATTGTTTTTTATTTATTTATTTAAATAGACATGGGGGCTTGCTATGTTGCCCAAGCTGGTCTTGAACTCACAGCCTCAAGCAATCCTCCTGCCTCAACCTCTCAAACTGCTGGGATTACAGGCATAAGTCACTGCATCAGGGTAGATTGTTGCTTTTTTTTTTGAGCTGTAGTCTCACTCTATCGCCCAGACTGGAGTGCAGTGGCCACTCCCGGCCACCGCAGCCTCGATCTTCTGGGCTCCGGCAATCCTTCCGCCTCAGCCTTCCAAGTAGCCAGAACCAGAGGTGCGCGCTACCATGCCCGGCTAATTTTTGATTTATTGTAGAGATGAGGTCTCGCCAAGTTGCCCAGGCGGGTCTCGAACCCGCGGGCTCAGGCAATTCACTCACCTCAGCCTCCCAAAGGCGCGGGATTACAGGCTGAGCCACCGAGCCCAGCTGATCGTTGCTTTTTAAATTGCAAATTTATTTCAGATAATTGTAGATTTTCATGTATTTGTGAGAAATAATATGGAGAGATACCATATACCTTTTACCCAGTTACCCCTAGTGGTGACATCTTGCAAGTCTATAGTACAATACCACACCAGGATAGCGACATTGATACAATCTATTGACCTTATTCAACTTTCCTCAATTTTACTTGAATTTGGTTTGTGTGTGTGTTGATTTGTCAATGTGAAAACTGAGGATCAAACTTCCGAAAGTGCACAAAAGCTCCAGCACCTGGAATCAAGTCCACTCTAGGCCTAACTCTCCATCACTGACAAACTCTCCACTACCATCATGACCTAGTGCCCGTGCCTGTCAGTGAATGTTACCAAATACCCAGTGGAGAATCCTGGTGACATTGGCTGTATTTGACATTCCCTTTGGGCATGGCCTGAACAGCGGCTTTGCCTTCCACAGGATTCCCCAGGGCCATGCCTCACAGGTGAACAGGTGACAGTAGAAGTACAGCTTTGCCAGGACAATGGAAGTGGCACAAATTTCTCCCTTCTGTCTTCTGGGCACAGAGCATAGTAATGACAACTGTTCGTGCCTAAGCATTACTATAAGTTGATGCTGATGAACATTCTTCCTCTTCACCCTCCCATGTTTCCCTTGGTGGGCACATCTGTGGTGTGAAAGAATGCTATGGCATCATCTGTTGATCAGAGAAGCAGTGTGGAGTCTCCTAAAAGGTGCTTTCTTTATGGTCAAAAAGGCCAGGACTCAAGTTATTCTTTTACTAGCTAACTGTGTGACTTTGGTAAACCACTTCACCTCTCTGTGCCGTGTATTTGTCTGATCTATAAATTGAGGACAGCCAGACCTACCTTGCAGAGTCGTTGGGAGGGGTAGAGATAACATTTTAAAGCCTCTGGCTTATAGTGAGATGTGAGGGAAGAGATCCTAGCAGCTGCTGTTGTTGAGAATGGCAGTACAGGGCTCTCCCAGCAGCAGTCACTGCTGCAGGTGCAACCTCCTCAGTTCTCACAGGGCTTCTTGTTCCTAGCCCTGTCCAGGCCTTTTCTTTCTCCAGGCTTTCTTCTGTTATGTCTTCTTGTTATTCAGGAAATCAAGTAGGTCTGAGATCACATCAGGTACTAGAAACAAAGAAGTAAAAGGCACATCTGAGTAAAGTCTAGTAAGGACTATTAGTTGAAATGCCAGATTTCCTGTGGCCTGGGTGGAGGGAAGGACACAGGACAACACAGTTTGGAAAAAGGACGCTTGCATGTCCATCACGCTCACCTGGGGCTTTGTGAATGAGGAAACTAAGTGAAACAGAGGTGATGAGAAGTGAATTCGATTCCTAGCTTAACTAAAAGAAGCGTATATTTATAATAGCATGTGTTGTTGCACTTCTTTAGTTGGGTGAAGCTACCTTTTAAACTTTCTGCCTCTCTCTTACATCTTATCTGCTGGGGGGAAAATGGTATTTTGGAGATTGAAGAGAAAGGGACTTCCGTGGTAGCAAGTGAGAGAGTTAGGATGGCAGGTGGTGGGATTATACAGCATCTCTGGGGCCCGAGTCACATGGACGGTTCCATGCTGGGATTTAAGGTTCCATGCTTTGAATCTTAACTGGAAGAAGGCCCTAGGGTGTCTCAAGCTGCATGATAAAAGTATTGTCTTGAATTTTACTTAGTAAGCACTGATCAGGAAGAACAGGTCAATAGTAAAATGTAGAAATCAGTGTAGACTGAGAATGAGCCCTCTCATGTGCCTGACAAAAAAGAAGGTGGGCAAATTTGGAACCATATTTTTTTTTTTTTGAGTTGGAGTCTCACTCTGTCGCCCAGACTGGAGTGCAGTGGCCACTCCCGGCCACCACAGCCTCGACCCACTGGGCTCTAGCGATCCTTCCGCCTCAGTCTTCCGAGTAGCCGGAATTACAGGCACGCGCTACCACGCCCGGCTGATTTTTGATTTATTGTAGAGATGAGGTCTCGCCAAGTTGCCCAGGCGGGTCTTGAACCCACGGGCTCAGGCAATCCACTCATCTCAGCCTCCCAAAGGCGCGGGATTACAGGCTGAGCCACCAAGCCCGGCTTGGAACCATATTTTAAAGAAGAAGATGGAAGAGGAGGAGCAGCAACTATAAAATAAAGCCCTGGCTTCTCCTTTCTGCTCCCTTTTTGTTTGGTTTTTATGGGATTCTGGCCTTCAAAAAGGACTCCTTTTGCATTGGATTGCAGAAAGATGTGTATTCAAGACCCCAAGCAGGCTGTCACTTGGCAAGATGTGGAAATAGCCAAAAAAGGAGGGGAGAGTGGGTGGCACTGATAAACTAGGACCAGGCCCATACAAATGTTATGATCCAAATTTCTTTTTCTTTTTTTTAAACATATTTTTTATTTTAAAAGTGTGGGGTACAGTTAAGGGTTAGGTATACAAATGTGTATCGTTCAGGCACCCTTGTTGATAAGGGGTGCCCCCCCGCCCCGTCCCCAGATAGATATTGACTACCGTTAATCTCACCTCCCTTCCTCTCCCTGCCCCCCCATAGTTTCCTGCCACTGTCAATGATCCAAATTTCAGTTTGTGATTTTTAAATGACTTTGCTGGTCTGATTCAGATGTATGCTGCAAGACTCAGTGCTCTCAGAGATGTGTATTTCATGAGTTTTGGTTACAAGACAGTTCTTTGAGGACTCATACACTTGAAAACTGAAATTGACTTAGCACTCCAAAGTCCACTCCATATACACAAACACTTTAAAACAAGTCCATACATCTTTCTTTCCTGTACCTAAACTGGCAGGAGAGCTTATTTAATGATTGATGAGGCAATGCTGCACCCAAGAAGAATGAATCAATAGTTCGCTATTATTATGGAGAGTGGGACAGTTAGTTATACAATAGCCAAGATGCATCCAGCTAGCAACAGTCTTTCTGTATCAAACAGTTGAATTCTCTTACAATTTTTTTCTTTTCTATCTGAATGATTGAAATGGAACTGAATGTGTCCAAAAAAGCAAAACCTAGAAAAAGCAATAATATGGCTCCAAATGAATGCCAAGGTATCTTTTAATGCATACACTCAATCATTCATCTTAACGGGAAAATGGGGCCAGGAGTTTGTGTTGTGTGAACTGAAATGCCTAGCGTAAGTTACTGTAATTTAGGAGCTCATGAACTTTTTATTTTATTTATTTATTTATTTTTTTGAGTTGGACTCTCATTCTGTCGCCCAGGCTGGAGTGCAGTGACTGCTCCCGGCCACCACAGCCTCGATCTGCTGGGCTCCAGCGATCCTTCTGCTCAGGCTTCCAAGTAGCTGGAACTACAGGCGTGTGCAACCACGCCCGGCTAATTTTTTGATTTATTGTAGAGATGAGGTCTCGCCTGCCCAGGCGGGTCTCAAACCCGCGGGCTCAGGCAATCCACTCACCTCCGCCTCCCAAAGGCGCGGGATTACAGGCTGAGCCACCGAGCCCGACTAAACTTTTTATTTTTTAAATCAAAGATCTTGAATTGAAGTCATGTTAGGCTGGACTTATGTGCTGACCTGGCAGAAAGGCCAGATGGCCCTCTTGCAGCCTTTTTGGGCCTGTCCACCCTCTTGGCTCTGCCCCTCTGCCCTCAATGGGCCCTCTATCACTGCTTTTTGTTTTTGTTTTTGAGTTGGAGTCTCACTCTGTCGCCCAGACTGGAGTGCAGTGACATGCTCCCGGCCACCGCAGCCCCGACCTACTGGGCTCCGGCGATCCTTCAGCCTCAGCCTTCCAAGTAGTCGGAACTACAAGCACGCACTACCATGCTCGGCTAATTTTTGATTTATTGTAGAGATGAGGTCTCGCCAAGTTGCCCGGGTGGGTCTCAAACCTGCGGGCTCAGGCAATCCACTCGCCTCAGCCTCCCAAAGTGCTGGGATTACAGGCTGAGCCACTGAGCCCAGACTAATTCTTCATGCTCAACATGGCTGGATACGATTGGGCCGTGCGAATAATTGAAGTCAGACAGACCTGGGTTCAAACTCTGGCTTTGCTATTTGCTAGTGATGTGAGTTTTTACCATCTATTGAATCTTTCTGAGCCTCAATTACTTCATTTATGAAATGGAATCCATGAGACTATAATGCATTTAACCTAAGTACTCAGTGCTAATTACTGAATAATGGAACCAGTTGACTCTTTTTTGGAAGTCTAGGAAATGATACATTTCAAGTATCAATAATGTAGAGAGAAATACCATCATTGAACATTTCCTTCCAAGAAAGGTAAACTGAGTCATAGAACACCAGTGAGGCTGTATGCAGTGGGGAGGTGAAGAGAGAATCATACAACTGGCTGTACATGACCATCTCCTCATGAGTCAAAAAATGAGGTTTCAGCTCTTACTTTAAAGTCCTGTCATTTATTTCAGCATCAAAAAGAGCCGGGTCTTTTTTTCACTCCTTTTAAATTAAGTACTGGATTTCTTTTTTAGATGGCATACAGTAATTTTTCTTTTGCATCTACCTCTTGTTGACCTTCTTATTTATCATAATACTTCCGTCAGCTCAGCAACACTTTGCAATAAAGGGCTGATCCCATTTAATTCCTCTGGAATTAATCATAATAACAGCAATTATAAGAAACCCATTTAGTGTAAGTGTGGATGTCAATTGCTCTGGCATTGCGTGTTCGCCTTTGGTTTGCTCTTACAGCATTCACCCTCATAAGGGTTTTGCAGTGACCTCTCTCTATAGTCAGGTTATTTTTCTGAATTCAGATCTTGCCCTAACTCAGCACATGGCTGCTTTTCGCCATTTCCTTCCTCCAAGAGCAAAGAGGAAGCGCCAGTGTACAGGTCACAGGGATTGTCATTTGGTTTGGATTTGCCCTCACCATCCGGAACTTCCTTAGCAGAACAATAATAATCTTAGCATTCTAATTGCATTGGCAAGGCGGGAATCTTAGAGATTGTGCAGCCAACCTGCTCATCTTACAGATTCAAAAATCAAGGCCACCCACAAATACTAAGAGAATTATTCCGTATCATGAAACTGTTTGGCGGGTCAGCCCAGACCAAGCTCTGAGGCAGTGAGAGGCGTATTTACGCCTTGCCAGGTCAAGGAGCTTCCTGGTGCCATCATATTTGCTCATGCTAATGCTTTTTGGTCCTCTTTGTGAGTTCTGGCTCCTGGGAATGGGAGCTGAACAGGGAGTGACCTGCAGGCCCTAGAGAAGCTGGGAGTCACACAGGCACCTTGCTGTGCCAAGACTCCACCCTCTGGTCTAAAGGGAGGGGTGGGGAAACAAGGCAAGATGGCTTGCTTTCTCCCTCCAGCCATAAGCCCCCTGGTGTTCAGTTAGTGGGTGGAGTGCGCTTTGTACCTCTGCCCAGAAGTCATGGGCCATAAATGTGACGTGGTAACTGTCCCAGAGTCAAGCTCCCTGCTTCCCCTCACCCTCTTCTCTCCTCCCTCACCCTGCATGTGCCTCAGCTACACTGAGTGCATGTCCGATGAGGACAGAGCTTGGACGCTGCCCCAGAACCAGCACCCACCCACCTGCAGGATGTGACCTCTGGGCTCTGAAACGCACTGCTCCCTCCCTCTTCCTCCCCACCTAGGGAACAAGTTTAGACCACAATTCCCAAACAGCCCCGCTTGCACTTTTATCCCAGAGAGACTCCAGCACTTTGTGACCACAGAAAACTTGTCACTTCATTACAATGCTGAAAAAAGAGAGCAAAGGGTAATTCATCGTTGTTTTAATGACTTTGCATCCTTTCCCATAGAGGCAGCTTTCAGCTGTTAGGCACAAAGGATGCCTGCCTGCTCTGACATCTGACAGTGCAACGGAGCAGTATTTGTCATAATGCTTCATCACAAGATTCTTCACAGCCAGTTAACCCAATTAATCTTCCCACAGTCATTACCCAGGTGCCACACTATTCGGCTTCCCGGGAGTCTCCAAAGCTCCGTTGTGTGGAGATGAACTATTGTGCCTCCCGACCTTGAAAGGATGTTTCTAACAAATTAATGATTGTTAAATGCTTGGAAAACGCACTTTGGAAGTATGCTGGTGCTCGTATGTCTGAATTTTTAGTTGTGCAGTTGCACAGAATTCAAGTCGGAAATCATTCTTCTGTTTGTAAATCACAGAGAGATGAACATGACCCTTTTTTTTCTCAGCTAGTCATCTGTCCTCCCTCCCCAAACTGCGTATTAAGCTCCTTTTGGAGGAACGGGGGCTTTCTTATTTTTGTTTTGTAGGATTTCCTACAGAGAAGACAGGTCTTGTTGGGTCTTCTCAGTCATGTGATTTTTTTTTTTTTTTTTTGAGTCACAGTCTCACTCTGTTGCCCAGGCTGGAGTGCAGTGGCACGCTCATGGCCACCGCAGCCCTGACCTGCTGGACTCAGGCAATCCTTCCACCTCAACCTTCCAAGTAGTTGGAACAACAGGTATGCTCTACCACGTCCAGCTTATTTTTTTATTTATTGTAGAGGCAAGGTCTCACCAAGTTGCCTAGCCTAGTCTCGAACCCCTGGGCTCAGGCAATCCTCTCGCCTCAGCCTTCCAAAGTGCTGAGATTACAAGCTTGAGCCACTGTGCCCGGCCTAGCCATGTGATTTTTTTTGAGTTGGAGTCTCATTCTGTCACCCAGACTGGAGTGCAGTGGCCACTCCCGGCCACCGCAGCCTCGACCTGCTGGGCTCCGGCTATCCTTCCGCCTCAGCCTTCCAAGTAGCCGGAATTACAGGCGTGCACTACCACGCCCGGCTTATTTTTTGATTTATTGTAGAGATGAGGTCTCGCTGCCCAGGCGGGTCTCGAACCTGCGGGTTCAGGCAATTCACTCACTTCAGCCTCCCAAAGGCGCGGGATTACAGGCTGAGCCCCGAGCCCGGCTGCCATGTGATTTTTAATAAGGCAAACTGAAAACCACTATTGACTCAACTGAACAAAACCTGGTTTTCTGTATAATAAAGTAGTTTTCAAACTTTTTTGATTTGAGCACAGTGAGAAATATATTTTATATCACAGGCCAATATACACACACATATAAATATAGCTTTTTGATTTTTGTTTTTTTGAGTTGGAGACTCACTGTCACCCAGGCTGGAGTGCAGTGGCAGGCTCATGGCCACCAGAGCCTCGACCTGTGGAGTCAGGCGATCCTTCCGCCTCAGTCTTCCAAGTAACTGGAACTACAGGCACATGCCACCACACCCAGCCAATTTTTGTTTTATTGTAGAGATGAGGTCTCACCAACTTGCCCAGGCTGGCTTCTAACTCGTGGGCTCAGGCAATCCTCTCACCTTGGCCTTCCAAAGTGCTGGGATTATAGGAGTGAGCCACTGTGCCCGGCTAAATATAGTGTTTATGAAACAATAAATTTTTGCAGTGTATAACATTTCTTGGATGTCTTATGTATTAGCTATCTATTTATTTTTCTAAAATGCTGGTGACATCAGATGAAACTAATTTCACTAGTTTCTCACTAGATGTCCCCCTGATGAATTCCAGTGAGACTTTGAAAAGCACTGGTAGAGTGGAAAGGTCTCTGGAATACTGGACAAAGGTCAGGAGACACTGGTTGTCTCCCAGCTCTGTCCCAACTCTGGGATTCCCTTCTTAAAAATCCTCTTGTGGCCGGGGCTCGGTGGCTCAGCCTGTAATCCCACGCCTTTGGGAGGCTGAGGTAAGTGGATTGCCTGAGCCCGCGGGTTCAAGACCCGCCTGGGTAGGCGAGACCTCATCTCTACAGTAAAATCAAAAAATTAGCCGGGCGTGGTAGCGCACACCTGTAATTCTGGCTACTCGGAAGGCTAAGGCGGAAGGATCGCTGGAGCCCAGCAGGTCGAGGCTGTGGTGGCCGGGAGTGGCCACTGCACTCCAGTCTGGGTGACAGAGTGAGACTCCAATTCAAAAAAAAAAAAAAAATCCCCTTGTGGAGAGCTCATTATGGAAACAGAGCCATGACTGGCTCATATGTCCTCCTGTAAGTCACCTCACCTCCGCCCAGAGGTCCTTAAAACAAAATCCAAATACTAGTGGATTAGAAATTTCATAAGTTTCTTCTAGTTCTGGCATTCAATGATAATTTCATTTTCTAGACTATCGATTCATCTAATGAAACGCAACAGGTTTTCTTTCCATTGATTCTGAGCTGGGAATCTCAACTGGGAATCTCTATGCTCAATGGTAATCTTTACTGTAGGACCATAATTGTTTTCAGCTTCAGCATTACAGTTTGTTTTTTAAGCCTTATGGGATAGGCTTCTGTAGGGAAAGAATGAGTTTGAAAGGTCTTTGGTAGATGCATGCATGAACAGGCAGACACGTGAGGACGTTTATTTCTGTCATTGTGTCTGCTGTTTCCTTTCCTCCTAAATTCAGCAGGTTCTTGATTTTTTAACACAGCTCAAATCATTTGGCTTACAGCTGGTAAAATACAATTTTCTGGTTCTCAGAAAGAAAGGCTTTTCAGACTTATAAAAAGAGAAGCTCATAAGACTTCTTGAACATCAAATAGCTCTTACAAAACACCATTTTGATGAGTTAAGTGTAAATGAATCAGAAACATACGGATTAAATTTCCCTTGAAAGACACATGGGTTTAAGAATTAAGGGGGAAAGTGCTTGGCAAGATGGGTTTCAGGTTTGTGCCAAACCTCAAAATGTTTGAAAAATGACTTGAGACATTTTTACTGAACGCAAAACGCCACAGAGTTCCCCAATCTCCAGACATAATAGTGAATCCTTTTGACAACAACTGTATGACAAGAAAAAAAGGCCTATGGGACTTAGCCACTTTCCCAATTCTGTAATATCCCCACACCCACCACACACACACATACACACACACAGGTTTACAGGGCTAAGAGAAACGTCTGATTGACAAACTAAAGTTTCAAGTCAGGCAATTACCAGAAAATAATCCTATAACTCAGAAATACATGGATTCCTCTCCACCCCTCATACTATCCAAAGACAATTTTACCATTTTCTAAGTGGAGTAATACACTCCAGGGATGCATAGCGTTTGATTTATCTTATTCATTGGTGTCTAGAGCAGTGCACGGTTATTCTAGTCATTTGTCTTGGCATTATAGTGCCAGCTTCTTTGGAGAAGGAAAAAAAATACACTAAAAGCAAACAGATTGGAGGGAAATATTCACTGGTTTATTAAAGCAGCCACAGTGTGGAAATGCTATATATTATGAGGGCAGAGTATGGGTTGAGGTTTTTGTGTTGCTAGGAATGGTCTTGGAAACTCAAATTCTGTTACAGTTTCTCTATTGAATAAGTGAAATTATAACTTCTCCACACCTCAGAATTCTTCCTGGTGTGAAGAAACTCAGGAATAACACAGAAAGGATCCATGGACTAATTATCTTATGAACGTTGTGCATCATTTGTATTAAATGCCCTCCAATTATTTTTTACTAGCTATTCCTGACAAAAGCAGGCTGACACTTTTACAGCCTTATTTTTTATATGCAAAAGCACAGGAGTGGGCTTCCAGCCGACTACACAGAATAAGTGAGGAAGAGAGCCCTGGTGAGACCTTGGGCTGGGCCATTTGCTCTGGGAAGCTACCTTGTCTCATGCCCTTGTCTTGTTTTCATATTTAAGCCAGGATGACCAAGGTTTGCTCCCCTGCTTCCTTCCTCCCTCCCTTTCTTTCTTTCTTTTTTTTTTTAAATCTGAAAGAAAAACCAGGCTCAGTGGCTTAGCCTGTAATCCCAGTGCTTTGGTAGGCTGAGGTGAGTGGATTGCCTGAACCCGCGGGTTCGAGACCCGCCTGGGCAACTTGGCAAGACCTCATCTGTACAATAAATCAAAAAAATTAGCCGGGCGTGGTAGCGCGCGCCTGTAGTTCCAGCTCCTTGGAAGGCTGAGGAGGAAGGATTGCCGGAGCCCAGCAAGTCGAGGCTGCGGTGGCCGGGAGTGGCCACAGCACTTCAGTCTGGGCGACGGAGTAAGACTCCAACTCAAAAAAAAAAAAAAAAATCTGAAAGAAAGGTGCATTCAGTGACTGCCAATATTGGTTCAGAAACTAGGGGACTACAATGTACTTTATCAAAAGATTTCAACTCAATATAGACTCCAAAATAAATAAATACACAGATATCTTTTTTTTTTTTTTTTTGAGTTGGAGTCTCACTCTGTCGCCCAGACTGGAGTGCAGTGGCCGCTCCGGCCACCACAGCCTCAACCTGCTGGGCTCCGGCGATCCTTCCGCCTCAGCCTTCCAAGTAGCCGGAATTACAGGCATGCGCTACCACGCCTGGCGATTTACACAGATATCTTTAAGTCAACATATTTCAACTCTATGCTGCAACTTCCGGAAAAATCTATTTATTATCTTGTTAAGGGCAGTATCTTGCTTTCCAGGAACTCAAATTAATTAATTGCAAAAGAAGTACCTAAGAGGAAGAGTAAAAGTTACACTAAACTCAGAAAACTATTTTCAGTGAAAATAGTGCATAACAGTGACTGTTAAAATTTGTTCCTTGACCTCCACCATCTTATGCCTATCTATATTTATTGAGCTCAAAATAAGAAATAAATGATAACTAGAAATACCAGAGAGAAACATCAGGTATATCAGCTTTCTATCTCGGAAGAGGATTCAGAATCAGAAAAAAGGCTGGGCACAGTGATTCACACCTGTAATTCCAGCACTCTGGGAGGCGGAGGTAAAGGATTGATTGAGCCCAAGAGTTTGAGACCAGCCTAAGCAACACAGCAACATCTCATCTCTGCAAAAAAACTTTTAAAAACTAGCCAGGCATGGTGGTACTTACCTGTAGTCCCAGCTACTACAGAGGCTGAGGCGGTAGGACCGCCTGAGCCCAGACGATTGAGGGTGTGGTTAACCATGATCATGCCACTGCACCCCAGCCTGGGCAACAGAGTGAGACCCCCAAATTAAAAAAAAATCAGAAAAAGTAGGACCCCATTCTAGCTCAATTTTAACCTTTCCCAAGCAGCTTAACATAGAATAGGGGCGAGAAGGACTCCTTTGATTTGGAAAAATACACCCCGCCCAAGACCTACCAGTGCCTCCTTCCCACTCACCCCAAATTTCTCTCTCCCTGTGATTCCGTTGCTTTCTAATGTAAAAACGATTTGTATTATGTAACTCAGCCACCTACCTAAAATACTGGAAAATCAGTTTTAAAAACGAAAAACGTATTGTAGTTCCCCATGTGGCATATGCAAGGGCATCCCCTAAATGGGACACACGTCAGATAGTCTGTATTTCTAGATAGGGTTGTTATCATTCAAAGAGATTATTTTCGTCTCGCAATAGGCTATGGCTGTCAGGAGTTATTTAATATCCTCTTGGCCTTTGTTGACACGCTTTAACAACCTTCCTGGAGTCCCTACTACCCACTTCCACCTCCCACCCCACCCCATCCCCTCACGCATGCGCACTGGTGTGTATGCGTGTGCTCGTGACGCGTGATGCAATGGTAACTTCTCATATTTCCTGGAGCAATTCAAGTGTCTCCTCTTTTAGGGCCCCTCCCCTGGAACCCCCAGGGCATTAGATAGCATTGGGGGTGGGGGGTGGCTGTCTCCCATTTCACCCTGCATTGACTTCCCTGCCTGTTTGCCTTAATGGATGATGAATTTCTTAAAGACAGCGATGATCTTTTACTCACACTAGGCTCCCAGTACAGTTCCTGAAACATAGCAGAAGCTGAGTAAATGTTTAACAAAGTAAACTTTAAAATAACTTTAGTCATGTTTCTGTTGGATCACATTTTTATTGAAGCCACAAAAAATTAGGTGGGACTAAAACTTAAAACTGCCCCTCTGCAGGTTTTCTGGGTTCTTGGTCCTCGTAGCATAAAATGCAGAGAAGTTTGTGCTCAGATGATGAGTTCCCTGGTTGATTTCAGCTTTCTCCCCTAACCTATGTTTATCTCGATGGTCGTATTTATATCTATTTCCTTTCGATAAAAATAGAAGCTCAGAAAAGTGAATTTACCACACGAAGGATGATACTTTTAACTCGGGCCTAAGTTTCACAGATACAGTTAAGATGCTGTCCTGCGTGTGGGCATGCAGCTAGATGCTCATTTTCTGAGTCATCTGACGTCTGAGTTTTCACTTTTTTAAGAGTATAATTAAGATGGGTTCCCAGGAATTTAAAAAAAAAAAAAAATCCCACCAGCCCTGTAAGTAAAGCAGACAGTCTATAGGTTGAGAACCATGTAAGGAGATTTGTGGGCACCTGCCCAAATTGAGAGAAGCATTAAGAGCTATTCAAAACCTACTGAAATGTCAACACACTTTTGAAAAGGGTCCATTAAGGATGCAAATATGCAGCTCCCTGATTATGATAAGCGCTGGAAAGAAAACAGTGAAACCCATTAAGAGATTTGAGAACTGGGTTTTGAGGTGCAGGGAAGTCTAGTTTCTGCTAGGGCTGGGCTCTATCTCCCAACCTTTCTCTATTCCGAACCAACAATTCTAACGATTTAATTGGCCCCAGAATCCCTCCTATTTTGGATAAAACCAATGAACTCATTTGTAAATGGGCCAACTTTGAAATTCTATCCGTGTCAGATAAAATTCATTTTAATAAGATTCTTTCTCTGAGCTACAAATTGTGGCTTGCTTCCATCAAGAAGCTGATGTTAGAAGCCCACTTCAGACTTTTTATGTGTTTTAGTTTGTTCTTGCATGGTTTTTCCTTAGGAAAGGTTTATTCTCATTTAAAATCTATACTTCTTACTGCATACTCTTCTGCAAATCAGCTCACACTAAGGTATAGTTCTCCTCAAGAATCACTTGAGGTCCTCTGTGAAAAACCATCTAGTCAGAAGAACATCTTTAATTCTGGCTGTCTGAGCTGTTCACATGTGACATCAAATAACATTCATAGTAATGAATAAATTGGAGCATAATTTTTGTGTAATCCTTTAAATGTTAAAGAAATGTAATTGATTTTTTTCCATCTTCCTTTATCTGGAAGGAATTGTATCAGTTTCCAGAACGTCATAAAACAAAATATTTAAAGTATGTTTCAAATAATAAAAAAAGAGGAATACTTAACTTAATAAAGATGTGGAATTCATTTATGAAGACAAATACTGGCCGTGGACCAATAGACCAAATCGTTTGCCAGAAGTTTGCTGTAGACAGTCATTCTTGTACATCCACTTTCTGTCCAATCACTCCTAAGGCCATTCCATATTAAGAAAATGAGTTAGCTCAGCCATGCTGGACTTTGACATCATTGATTTTGTTGATTTTGTTTTTGAGTAAAAAAACAGAAGTTCTTTTTTCAGCTTTCTTCCTTATAAGGAAAGCAATCCACGGCACTTGTAACTATGGTTCTTTCTGCCTTATTTTAATTAAAGAAATTTGCTTGGCATATATATTTAATGCTTGGGACTTAAAGTTATGGCTTGTGAGCCTTCAGAAGTGAAGAGTGGCGACAATTGGGACCATTGGGAAAAATGGAAACCACATAACTGTCCTAAGAAAAGTTGAATGTTTCAGCATTGACCTAAAGCAAAATCATAAGCATAAGAACAATTCGTTTTGACATTTTTCACTTCTGTGCTTTTCAAGAAAAGTGGCCTTGGGCTTCAGAAGGGCAGAAAGACCTATTACCAATAGCATGAAGGCAAACACCTAGGTGCTCACTTAGTTCATATCAATCCTCTCAACTACTAGAAACCTCTCCAAGTGTGTTACGGTGTTTCCCTTTCTTCTTGTCCATCCAAATGGAGCAACATATTCCAGAAAGTAAGCACAAATTTTGCCAATGGTCGCAAGAAGTCAGGGTGACTTTACCTCTGACAGTCAAAAGTTACATAGCCCCTGCCTTTAGGGAGGATTGCGTCTAATGGATACCAAACAAATAACCATACCTATAAACATCTTGTTAGAACTAGCATGAAGGGGTTGCTTGGTGTAGTGGCGGTAATCCCAGAGCTTTGGGAGGCCGAAGCAGGAGGATCTCTTGAGCCCAGGAGCTTGAGACCAGCCTAGGCCACATAGTGAGACCTCATCGCTACAAAAAAAATTTTTAATTAGCCTATGTGATGGTGTGCACCCGTAGTCACAGCTATTCAGGAGGCTGAAGTAGAAGGATCGCCTGAGCCCAGGAAGTCCAGGCTGTGGTGATTGTGTCACTATACTCCAGCCTGGACAACAGTATGAGACCTCCAACAGAAAAAAATCCTATATGCTGAGGAAGGTCATGAAAGAAGATGAACAAGAAAATGGCATGATTAGAATGAAGATCATTCTGGCTGTGAGTCAGAGGTTGGATAGGATAGGAGCAAAACTGGAGGCAGAAACTGTTGGGAAAAACTGAGTGAAGGAAGACAATGCTTTGGATCAGTATCTTGACAGTGGGGATGTAGCCAACTGAATGGATTCCAGGTCTATTTGGGGGGTGCAGTGAATATTACTTGGTGAATGATTTGAAGTACAGGATAAGGAGGCTCAAAGCTAAGGCCTGGATTCAACTAATTCCCTACCAAACATATTTAGGGAAATACAGGATACTTTCTAGAGAAAAGGATCTAAAGATGGCACACTGTATTAGGGTTCTGCAGAGGAATAGACCAATAGGATACACACACACATGTGCATACACGATGTATTATAAGGAATTGGCTCACTAGATTATGAAGGTTAAAAAGTCCTGTGATCTTCCAACTGTAGACCCAGAAAAGCAGGTGGTATAAATTTCAGTGACAGTCTGAAGGCCTGAGAACCAGGAGATCAGTGGTTAGTCACAGATCTAGGGCAGAATTTACCTTCCTGCATTTTTGTTGTTGTTGTTGTTCTATTTAGGTTCTCAATGGATTGAATGAGCCCACCTGCGTTTGGGAAGGCATACTGCTTTACTCAGTCTACCAATTCAAACAGTAATCTCTTCCAGAAACACCCTCACAGATACACCCAGAAATAATATTTAATCAGCTACCTGGGGAAACCATGGTCCAGTCTAGGTGATATAAAACTAACCATCACAGGCACCGTAACCACTTAGGGAATGCTGTCTTAGCTCTTTAGCAGATAAGGTCAGGAAGCATCTACTACCACGTAGTTTCTTTTCTTTGCAGACTTGGAGAGTTTCTTTCATCTTCAAAGTGCCCAGTTTAGACCTAGACCTAAAGAATTTGATGAGCCGGGCTCGGTGGCTCAGCCTGTAATCCCGCGCCTTGGGAGGCCGAGGTGAGTGGATTGCCTGAGTCCGCGGGTTTGAGACCCGCCTGGGCAACTCGGCGAGACCTCATCTCTACAATAAATCAAAAATTAGCCGGGTGTGGTAGTGCATGCCTGTAGTTCCAGCTCCTTGGAAGGCTGAGGCGGAAGGATCACCGGAGCCCAGCAGGTTGAGGCTGCGGTGGCTGGGAGTGGCCACTGCACTCCAGTCTGGGTAACAGAGTGAGACTCCAACTCAAAAAAAAAAATAATAATAATTTGATGGTGCTATACTAAGAAGACAGAACTGCTTATTTGGACACCTAACCTTCCTCTCCTAAACTGTGTTATTGTTCTTAATAACAAATTACTGATTCTAGTGCACAAAAGAGCAAAACCTTTATTTCTTGGTCATTGAAAGAATTATCATTCAGGTGTGAGAAGATAATTCTACCTTCTCCTACACCCCTCAAAATTCCTGGTTCCACTCTACCTTTCCTTTTTTTTTTTGAGTTGAAGTCTCACTCTGTCGCCCAGACTGGAGTGCACTGGCCGCTCCCGGCCACCGCAGCCTCGACTTGCTGGGCTCCGGCGATCCTTCCGCCTCAGCCTTCCGTGTAGCCGGAATTACAGGCGCGTGCTATCACGCCCGGCTAATTTTTTAATTTATTGTAGAGATGAGGTCTCGCCTGCCCAGGCGGGTCTCAAACCCGCGGGCTCAGGCAATCCACTCACCTCAGCCTCCCAAAGGCGCGGGATTACAGGCTGAGCCACCGAGCCCGGCTCTACTCTACCTTTCTAAATGTCACTTGCCCTCAGAAACCATTGGGGCTTTTCTTTTGTTCAAGGAAAGGCAAGTTCAAGAATGGTCAGTGAGGAAGTAGTCATTTGTTTGTCTTCCACTTTGAGGAAAATCTACTCACAGCTGATGTGCTGCTTCCCTGAAGTAAATAGTTCTAGATCTCTCCATAAGTCAGGTTGCCCACTCTTTGTGTATGTGTGTGTGTTGGGGTCTCCATCATCCAGGCTGGAGTGCAGTGGCACGCTCATGGTCACCACAGCCTCGACCTGCTAGGCTCAGGCAATCCTTTGGCCTCAGCCTTCCAAGTAGCTGGAACCACAGGTATGTGCCACCATGCCCAGCTTATTTTTTAAAATTTATTGTAGAGATGAGGTCTTGTCAAGTTGCTCAGGCTGGTCTTGAACCCTTGGGCTCAAGCAATCCTCTTGCCTCCACCTTCCAAAGTGCTGGGATTACAGGCATAAGCCACTGCGCCCGGCTAGGTTACCCACTCTTGATCATATTTACTCATATACCTTTAGGGTTGAGAAGGTCCTTGAGGACTATTGGTTCAGCCATTAAATTTTACATGTGAAGAAACCAAACCTCAGAGGCGTGGAGGACACAGTCCAAGAGCACCAAGTTGATGAGCGCTGAGGCCATAGATACCATTGCTGGTGTATTCATATGCAAAACCATGCCACAAAGGGCTCTTTACTTCACTTAATGATTTTGTGGTCATCAGGTGAATATGTCCTGAGAAAGTATAGCCCGCCCCTTCTGTTCTGGCAAGCAATGGGTTTTCAGGGATCTGAGGAGAAGCCAAGCTATCATCACAGACCAGTGAAGGGATTTCTTAGGAAGCAGTTAAAACTCTTGTGAACAGCATAATGTGGGTGTGTTCTTTAAACGGACTGTCAGTCACTTTCCATTTCTATTTATGTTAGGGACTTATTGTCTATAGCTAAAATTGACATTTACTGTGCCCATAACCCTACCACAAATTAAAATCAGATCCCGAGTCCCTCAGGGGAAGATGTTTATTAAGCTGTAGGAAGACATCTGAAATGATACCAAATTACGTTTAGAACTTGAAACCCCAAATACCACATTTGTTTGCAAGTAGGAATAGGACTGTCGGGGGAATAATTTGAGAAACTGAGCAAGTCATTCTCTTTAGCAAAAGGCAAGGCCACCAGGGAAGGAAAAAGTACCTTAGAAGAAACACTTTATAAAAACCCCTGTGTGGCCCTTAACTAGTCATTTAAACCTAAACAAAATTTTCTTCAGAATGAACTTAAGAGAAAAATAAGCCATTTAAAACTTCATACCTTTAAAAAACAGATATAGACATTTCAGTGGTACTTATAAACACTCCAAGAAGAGAGTTAAGCAAAATATCAAAGTAAAACAAGTCTGAAAATATAAACCTGGGTTCTGGAGTTTGACCTGGCTGACACAGGCGAAGATGTGTCTGAGACCAAAAATCTTTCTGTCACTCTTGCATTTTAGTGTGTAGGCGTGTGTGGAAGTTTGTATGTAGTGGCGTGTCCATGCACATAGCATGGACCCAATCTCAGTCTCAGAGCCTACTGATGAAACCAACCCTGTCTACAAGCAAGTCATCCTCGGTGGCTTCTTTGTTCGTGTGTCCACTCCATGGGTAGCTTGGAAAATAGCAAAGCCGGGTTGAAAAGAACCCCGTTTTTTGTTTGTTTGTTTTTTGAGGCGGAGTTTCTCTCTGTTGCCCAGGTTGAAGTTCAGTGGCACGATCTTGGCTTCCTGCAACCTCCACCTCCTGGGTTCAGGCAATCCTTCTGCCTCAGCCTCCCAAGTAGCTGGGACCACAGGCACACACCGCCACACATGGCTAATTTTTTGTAGAGATGATTTTATTTTTTATTTTTTTATTTTTTGCCTAGGTGATCTCAAACTACTGGGCTTAAGCGATCCTCCTGCCTCAGTCTCCCGAAGTGCTGAGATTATAAGCGTGAGCCACTGCACTGGGCCTTGAAAAGCTCTTTGAGCCGGGCTCGGTGGCTCAGCCTTTAATCCCGTGCCTTTGGGAGGCTGAGGTGAGTGAATTGCCTGAGCCCGCGGGTTCGAGACCCGCCTGGGCAGGCGAGACCTCATCTGCGGGCGTGGTAGCGCGCACCTGTAATTCCGGCTACACGGAAGGCTGAGGCGGAAGGATCGCCGGAGCCCAGCAGGTCGAGGCTGCGACGGCGGGGAGCGGCCACTGCACTCCAGTCTGGGCGACAGAGTGAGTCTCCAACTCAAAAAAAAAAAAAAAAAAGAAAAGCTCTTTGACATCCTTGGATTCAAAGTGCAAAGTAAATGCCAAGTATCATTATTATGAACTTTATTGCTACTATTTTACTAAGTGTTTCAGATGAATATCAATTCAGCTTCATGATAAGTGCTCTTGCAAAGTGGGAGAACTCGAAAGGTAGCTCAGGCAAATTGCACAAGGGAGAGCACCCAGTTTCCTAGAAACTCCACCCCTCCCCCATCCCCTTGCTCAAATCAACGAGAAGCTGACTGTCCCTAGAAGCCAGGACAGTGTTTCATGTGATCGTGTCCCTTAAAAGAATGCCCTGTCATGGATGTGTCATAAGGGTACAGTTGCCAGGTAGCCTCATTAAGTCATTCAGCAAATCCCTATGGGACTCCTATTGTGTGCTGTGCTTAGTGCTCTCAAATTCTCTCCCTCCAGTCTAGAGGAGAGACTGATCCCTGCTATGAGAGCGCATATGGGAGAAATCAGGGCAGGCTTCCCTGAGGAGATGATGGCGGATGGACTTGGACTCACAGTTATGAAACAGAATCCAGATCCCTCAGAGAGGATGAATGTTTCTGGGTCTTTGCCCCAAATGCCTCACCCCAAACTCAGAAAAATATAGCTTTACTTTGTATTTTAAAGTGATAATAGTAGTAGTTTTATTTCTTTTTTTTTTTTGAGTTGGAGTCTTACTGTGTCGCCCAGACTGGAGTGCAGTGGCCGCTCCTGGCCACCGCAGCCTCGACCTCCTGGGCTCCGGTGATCCTTCTGCCTCAGCCTTCCGAGTATCTGGAATTACAGGCGCGCGCTACCACGCCCAGCTAATTCTTTGATTTTATTGTAGAGATGAGGTCTCGTCTGCCCAGGCGGGTCTCGAACCCGCGGGCTCAGGCAATCCACTCACCTCAGCCTCCCAAAGGCGCGGGATTACAGGCTGAGCCACCGAGCCCGGCTTAGTTTTATTTCTTATAGCTGATCATTAATCTCTTAAATAGAATATGCATCAATCATCTTTCAAGGGCCAAGCACACTCAAAATATCCTCTCAAGCGATCCTCACACCAGACCTGTGAGGATAGACATTATTACAGCCACATAGTTTTCGCCAATGACAAAACAGAAGAGTTAAGTGATTTGCACAGATCGCACACTCTTGGACACTGGCAGAGCTAGGAAATGGCCCACAATTCGTGCCAGGCTGCTACACTAGACTGCTTTATTCGGTTTTCTGGTGCAAGATGGAAGGCAGCGTTATCTCTATCATTTTTGTCAGCCAATCTGACTGGGATAAGTGAAAATAATAGCCCTAATTTAAGACTCCAAGAGGTCTGCCAGTTTCTCCTCCTCCTCCCTAGAAACCAGGCCAGATAGGGACGAATCTATTTTTTAAAAGCCTAATAAGAGGAAATTCCAAAACCTCAGTTAGCCATTTAATTGTTTTACACTACTTATTCTTGGGAGATATTCTTTTCTAACTTCAATCCCATGTGCTGCTGATTTATTACTATTCTGCTTCAGCTGTGTTTGAAAGCAACTGGTGACCATTCTCAGAATATAGTAATTTTAGACACTGAAGACCATTGAAAGGGTAAAAGTCAAAATGGCTGCACTTTAATTAAGATTATTTCATTGTGTTATGTCAAGGGATAGCCATTTTGACTTTTCACCCTTTCAAATCATCATCATCTCCTACCATTCTATGTTGTCTCTTCCATGGGCTAAAGAATTCCTATTCCCTTTACTTTTCCCCTTAGGTCTTCCTTTCTAGAAACTCCACCCTTCCCCCATCCCCCTCACTCAAATCAATGAGAAGCTGACTGTCCCTAGAAGCCAGGACAGTGTTTCACATTATCATGTTCCTTAAAAGGATGCCTTGTCGTGGATGTGTCATGGGGTACAGCTGCCAGGTAACCTCATTAAGTCATTCAGCAAACCTGTATAAGGCTCTTATTGTGTGCTGAGCCTAGTGTTCTAAAATCCTTTCTTTCAATATTTTCCTGGGTTACTCTGAAACCTTCTCTATGTTTTCCACATCTTTCTTTCCCCGCCGTGACAGTCAGCCCTTGCCTGACAAGGATCTCTCTGGGATCTACCACTCATCCTATGGATTCCGGTGAATCGATTACAGCAGTGGTGGAGATAGAGTTTCAGCTCTCTGTTAGGAGGTAATCTGGTGAGTTTGCTAAGCCTTGTAAAGCAATGCCTTTTTCCTTGTTGGTGTTTCTTTAGAGAACAAGTGATTCTCTCAGCACTACTGTTATTTTATCATCAAGTGCTGAACTTAAAAAATCCGACTTTTAGCAGCCTGAGATTGCGTAGTCCATGCATACAGTCACGGCTGCTGAAAACCACTCCCTCTGGGCCACGACACATCCTTCCCCTGCCAGCGTATCTGTGGAGCTAATAAATTCTAGCGCTGCCTTTTAAAAAGCTGAAATAATCCCGGCGAGTGGCTGGGTGGAGGGTGTCATAAATTTGGTCTCCCAGGAGAGATATTTGAAAACTGCCTGAGAGACCTTGCCTTAAGATTCAAGAAGAGGTGAGATAAAAGCATTAGTGAGGACGACATAGAGAGGAAACTTGCAGAGGCTGACCGGAAGATCCAGCAGATCTTTTCAAGGGTTCTCTTTTTGCTGGAGTCTCTTGCAGCTGGAACTATTGGCGTTTAGCTGCAAAGTTCAGTTGTATATTTGGAATATGGGTATTGGCGTGTGCTAAGCATGGATTCCAGAACAAATTACTCTTTCAAATGTGGTAACTGACAGGCTGGAAGACCAGGAAAACCTAAACAGGATTGCTGACTTAGAACTGGGGTGGGGGTGGGGCTCTCCTTGTCCCACCCCCACTTTTCTGCCTTTACAGAATAGCCAGGCAAGTGTGTTAGTGAGTGTTTTCATGAATTATTCATTTATGGTGAATGAATGCAAGCAGCAATCGCATGTAAATGACAAGGCTCATAATCAGAGGGCTACTCATTTGTCCTTACGAGGCAAGGAGGAATCTTATTAACAACTCACAACGGGAGGAAATTTTACTGAGCGATGTCTCTATAATGGTATTTTTTTTTCAGTCAGTCAAGAGGCACATTTATTTGAGTTGCATTAAAAATCGTCTTTTATTTTATCTCTTGATCTGCATTTACTTGTTTTTTCTAAGTGTAACTTTATGAATAATTGATGCAACTGAGAAGTTATTGGCTGATTGGAAAAGCCATCTCTTCACGTCTGTAAGTCTGACCCATGGCTAAAGCTAACTGTTCAGGCATTTAGGGGCTTTAATAAAGGATCTTTATAAAGAGCCCTTAGCTATTTACAAGGAAAAAAATATCAGATTTTGAAAACGAATTTTTTTTTCTGACAATAGTATATAGTAAGTAGATCAGAAAGAAACCAGTCCAGCCATGCTTTTGGTTAACACATGAATCAAGCTGACTGCATAACTAATTCAGATTAATGGTGCAGAAATCAGTCATTAAAGAGGCAAAAAAAAAAAAAAAACGTTGATTTAATAGTCTTAACAGAATGATCATAAATTCAGTTCTCCTATTATTGCTCTCTCTGTTTAAAACACTTGAAAGCACTAGTAAACATCTCTGCCTAAGCAGATGCAGCATATATGCTGTAAAATCAAGCAAAGGCTCCAGCAGGATGCAGATCTGCTAACTGCATTACATTTTATTACTACCCTTGGCTTTCTTGAGGCCAGGCTTTCATTTAAAGAAAAAGAAATTACCTTTTCCAAGATATCAGATGCTACATCTATAAAATAAAGGCATCCTCAGTACAAAACTCGTTTAAAAAACCAAGGAGACCTAGATTTACCCTGTGTGACAAATTTAATTCTGACATCCTGGTGATAATGATTCTAAAAGTGCTCTTATCAATATCAACAAGATTGTGCAAAGCAGAAATGAGATGTTTAGTTGACCATGGTGTGGGTGTAACTGGTACTTCCTAGCGCAGAGCTCTGAACAGTATAAAGTACAACCTTATTGCAGGGCAGACATCCAATTTTTACAGCATTGTATAGATTGGAGGCAGATGAGTGTTCCTGCAGTATTCTTGGCCTTTTCTTTTTTTTTTTTTTTTTTTTTTGAGTTGGAGTCTCACTCTGTTGCCCAGACTGGAGTGCAGTGGCCGCTCCCGGCCACTGCAGCCTCGACCTGCTGGGCTCCGGTGATCCTTCTGCCTCAGCCTTCCAAGTAACTGGAACTGCAGGCGCGCGCTACCACACCCGGCTAATTTTTTTGATTCGTTGTAGAGATGAGGTCTCACCAAGTTGCCCAGGCAGGTCTCGACCTTGCGGGCTCAGGCAATCCACTCACCTCAGCCTCCCAAGGCGTGGGATTACAGGCTGAGCCACCAAGCCCGGCTTGTTGGCCTTTTCTTAAGAAATACCTAAAATATAGTTCCAGAGAAAATTAATTTAATTAATGTAGAAACCAATGGGAGTAGAACTCATCTAAAAGTTTGAGTTTAATTTAAGGGGCACTGATAATGAGTACACATTAACCATATATACTTCTCAGGAACAGATAGGAGCTGTATTAGGCTGTTTTTGTAAATTGGAATTTCACTTATGACTTATAAATCAATTAATTTCTTCTCATCTGTTAATGAAGATAATCTATTGAACATGGCTCTTGGAATGTCCATTGCTAGTCAGAGAGATCTTTGATATTTATGTTTTTTATTAATTCTAGAAATATTATGAAGCCACCTACTAGTTACCATGTACTCTCTTAAGTTTCAGAAGTATCTGCCATGGTAAACAAGGTACTTACAATCTCTGAATTATGAAATTTATTGTCTGGTTGGAAAGAGAGATTTTTAAAGAAATTACTCAAAATTGATGAATTGCCAGGCTCTGTGGTAAGTGCCTGTAGTCCCAGTCATTCAGGAGGCTGAGGCAGGAGGATCACTTGAGCCAGGAGTTTGAGGCCTGCTTAGACAACATAAAAAATAATTTTAAAAAATCATTGGTGAATTACAATCAGGAAACTGAGATGATAAATTCCAAGAGACTACAGAACACACTTCTTTTATCATTATATCTTCACCAACTGGAAATTTATAAATGATTTATTCTACAAATGATCAAACTGGCCAAACAGTTTTCCCTTATAAAATGAGAGTGCATGGAGCCTAACACATATTAGGTGCTTAATTGATCTTTGATTTTTTTTTTTTTTTTTGAGTTGGAGTCTCACTCTGTCACCCAGACTGGAGTGCAGTGGCCGCTCCCGGCCACCGCAGCCTTGACCTGCTGGGCTCCGGCGATCCTTTCGTCTCAGCCTTCCAAGTAGCCAGAATTACAGGCATGCGCTACCACGCCCGGTTGATTTTTGGATTTTTTGTAGATATGAGGTCTCGCTGCCCAGGCAGGTCTCGAACCCGCGGGCTCAGGCAATCCACTCATCTCAGCTTCCAAAAGGCGCGGGGTTACAGGCTGAGCCTCCGAGTCCGGCTTGATCTTTGATTAACGATGGATTTGTTGATTGAATAAATAGTGAAAAATGTTACTAGAGAAATGTACAGTGTGCACTGAGCGCACTCCAGAAAAGGCCCCAGGCTAGAGTGGCTGCCCAGAGAAGGTGGTGAGGATTACTTATGTCAGTTTCTGTGGCTTCTATGAAGATGGAAGAAAGTTGTTATGGCAGGTATATCATGTCCAGAGCCACGAGCTAGGAGGCTGTCAGGGCCAGATGGTACAAAGTCATGGAGCTTCCTGACTTTCTATCACAGGGAAATGGGCTGGCTGGTCTCCCTGATGAACCAGAGCATTTGCTGCTTGGCCCTGATTGTTTTAAGACAGGATGGAAGCTGGGAATGAGGCAGAGAATAGGTTACGGATACAAAGGCAGGATTCTCTTGCTGGACACCCAAATATCTGTGTCACCGAAAAGCAGATGGGGCACAGTTCCTGCAGAGAAATCCCAGATCTTCAGCCAATGGCCCTCCTTTGAGTCTAAGAAAACTTGGAAAGGGAGAATGCATGCTTTAATGGAAACTGCTGGTATTTTTGCACCTTTTCTAGGACCGAATGTTTCCATTTCTTTGTCTCATTTGTTAAGAGGGGAACAATTATATTTGCTGTCTTTAGGAACTTGGCGGCAAGATTCAGTTCAGAACATGAGCTCATTCACAAAAAGATAACGGGTAATGTGTTGTCTTTTTAAATATGGGTCAGACAGCATTCTTGTTTTCCTAATTATTGCTTCTGTTGGACTAATTCGTTTGCTTCCATTTTGAGGAAATATTTTCAAGTTCCTTTTCTGAGAAATAATATGAAGTCATTTTGAAATTCTGTAAAATTATGGGTAAAAGGAGTTCCTTTGCCTCTGTTGAAAGGCCTGGGAATATAAAGTTGATTAATTTTTAAAGAAATTTCTTATATATACAGGGAATATTGGACATTTTATATTTGCTAGATTGTGGTTCTTTCATTAAAGCTAAAGATTGGTGTTTAAGAGCAAATTGCAATTTCTTGATTATAGTATGGAGATTAATCTGTTGTTTGATCAGTATTTCAGACTAGTAATAAAAACAACTAATTTTTGTTTAGCATACTCAATATATTTAATGCGTAGTAACTCATTTAATGTCATGAGATCAATATCTCCATCTATCCCATTTTACAGTTGAGGACACTGAGGCACGCCACCTACTGTGTGCCAGATGCTGGGTTAAGTGAAGACTGTAGTGAGACGAGCAAGAGACCCTTATCATGATGGTACTTATAGTCTAGTTGGATTAAGAACACCGAATTTCCGTTTCAAATCCTAAAGTCTGAATTTTACAGCTTCAAGGGCTTTTGAGACAGCCTGTATTCCCATGTGTTCATTAGACAGGTGATAAAATGAAGAGATCAAAAGTGGAGAAAGTCTTTTCCCCAGAGTCAGTGATTCTGACAGCAATGGCAACTGGGTCTCTTCTCCCTATGCTTTTTGTTATTGTTGTTCTCCACCAAGTCCTTATGCTATTTTTTAAAAATTTTCTTAAGATTTCTTCAATTTCTATGGACTGCTTTGGATGCTAACATCAATCTTCCAATTTTTGAATCCAATTTTTTTCTTCATTGGGCCTCTTTCCTTTGCTTGACCACATTCCCAGCAGATCTGTCTGTCCTGAGAGTTGAATAGTAGATAGTCCTGGGGTGCCATAGGTCTTCTGAAGACCTGGGAAAGGAGAGCTGTGTGCAGATACCCTTCAAAGACCTTCCATACCAAAGCGCTGGCCTGATGGGCTGGCTGACCTGCAGACACAGTTCTGGCTTCTCAAACACCCCTAGACTGGAAACATCCTTCGGGGGGTGGGGGAGAATAAGGACATGACATCGCTTGCCGTGGTACCTATCATTCTGTTAAGGACAATGAAAACACAGTCTGTCATCCTTGACATTTTAATTGAAAGAAAAGCTTACATAGATTTCAACCGTAAGCAGTATGTTTATACAAGTGTATAAAGAGGAATAATCTGTCAAGTTGGAAAACTCTTAATGCTGTAGGACTCAGTTTAGTAATTGAACAATCCAACATGAGCTCACACATCTTACCTTGTTCCATGCCTCAATAATTTTTAGTAGAAATACTTTACCTAGAGGCATAGGTTATTAAAAAGGAGGCTTGGCTTGCTCAAAGTCTGAAATTATTAGCTCATGGCAACAAGCCTGCACTGGAGAAAGACTGTTGGGTCTTTGTTTTCACAACTTTACTGCAATTTGCCATCTTACTTTCAGAGTCTAACTGATGTGTTGTTTGGGAAGTTTTGTTTTGTTTTGTTTTGTTTTAAAGGAAGAAAATGTGATTTCACATGGATGAGTGAGTTCTCATGTTAGCAGTATTCCAGTATTTTACTGCATCGTAGAAAGTTCAAGGAGCAGTGTGAATATCAAAGGAAATGAACTGTGAATTTGTTTTAGCATAAAAAAATCAATAACTTGGTTATGGGTGCCATCAAGGTGGGATGGGGGAAGCCCCGTATTGCAAGTTGAGTATAAGCCCTGCTCCCTCTCATGACTCAAGTGACCTTGGGCAAATTCAACTCTTTCCAAATTCAGCATATTTCTGACCTAAATAGAAATAATATGAAAATACTTTGAGAGATAACAAGTGTTCTTTAAGTGCAATATAGTATATGAAAAGTTTTATGCAGGTATAATGTATTAAATAATAATAATTCTTATTTCAATATACATAAGGGGAATTGGGTTATTAATGCGATTATTTCAATACCACTCTTATTTCAATATATGAATTTCTTTTTTTTTTTTTTAGTTTTTTCTGTTGCCTAGGCTATAGTGCAGTGGCACGCTAATGGTCACTGCAGCCTCGACCTGCTGGACTCAGGCAATCCTTCTGCCTCAGTCTTCCAAGTAGCTGAAACTACAGGCATGTGCCACCACCCTTGGCTAATTTTTTGATTTATTGTAGAGACAAGGTCTTGTCAAGTTGCCCATACTGTTCTCGAACCCATGGCCTCAGGCAATCCTCTCACTGCGACCTCCCAAAGTGCTGGGATTAAAGTCATGAGCCACCACTCCCGGCCTGATATGAATATTCTTGATAAATGATTGTTTCTTGGGCCCAGCTACATAGCTACACACCTCAGTCTAGTCCGTTACATACCTCGTGATGAATAAGCACCAATTTTACTTATTTCAGTTTTTGTAGTTTTAAAAATTCAGGCATAAGCCAGGCATTGTGGCTCATGCCTGTAATCTCAGCACTTTGGGAGTCAAAGGCGAGAGTATTGACTGAACCCACAGGTTCTAGACCAGCCTGGTCAACTTGGTGAGACCTCATCTCTACAATAAATTAAAAAATTAGCCAGGCATGGTGATTCACGCCTGTGGTTCAGCTACTTGGAAGGGTGAGGCGGTAGGATCGCTTGAGCTCAGCAGGTTGAGGCTGCGGTGACCGTAAACGTGCCACTGTACTCCATCCAGCCTGGGCAACAGAGTGAGACTCTGACTCAAAAAAAAAATCAAGCAAAACGCTGAAAAAACTTCATCTGTTTGGTAGGTGAGAGTTGGGGAAATAACTTATAGAGTCTGTGTAAAACAATAACTTCAACATTATTCAGAATTCAAGCATACAGGAATCTCAAATAATCATTTCCTCTCTAAGTATGCATTGCTAATTAGTCTGATTGGTATCATTAGGAAATTATTTTATAATCTCAAGGGAATTCAGTACCCTGAAAGGCTGTCTTAATGAGGAAATACTTGATATTTTATTTTATTTTATTTTATTTTTTTGAGTTGGAGTCTCACTCCTTTGCTCAGCCTGGGGTGCAGTGGCACGCACGCTCACAGCCAACCCAGTGTTGACCTTCTGGGCTCCAGCGATCCTTCCCCTTCAGCCTTCAGAGTAGCCAGAACTACAGGCACGTACTACCACGCCTGGCTATTTTTAATTTTATTGTAGAGCCGAATTTTCACCAAGTTGCCCAAGCTGGTTTTGAACCCGTGGTCTCAGGCAATCCACTTGCCTCGGCCTCCCAAAGTGCTGGGATTACAGGCTGAGCCACCGAGCCCGGCCTACTTGATATTTTAAAATCTAGTATAGATTCATACAAGGTGTTGAAACAGCTTACTTAATAAGAACATTGAATTAAATAAAACATACCAACATTTCCAAACTATTTATATAACTGGGAGTTTTCGGCATTTTAGGGAAGAATAGAAACTCATTTTAAATATAATTACTTTTGCATCCTCATTTCATAACCATTAAATTGTTCAATTGATTTCTTTTTTAAAAAGAACACGTCAGGAAAAAAAAAAAAAGCAACACCTGATGACCAGGATTATTTTTAGTATGTCAGGTTGGAGACTGAATGTAAACGATGATAATATGTTGCCCTTGGTCCTTGAGTGTGATATTGCAAACCAACATAATGAAAATAAATGCTGTGAGTTGTCTTTTGTATAACAGTTTTTGTTTGTTTCTAACTGTCTGTACTTAAAGCGTTCTCCTTTGTGACTAGGGAAACAAATCTATGGTAAAAGCCTGTATGCATATGTATATAGATATATATGTATACATCTATTGAGATGGATATATAGCTGAATGGATAGATGGCTGATTAGCTATATGTTGGGATACTCTCAATGAAACTTCTCATTATGAAACTAGGGATTTAAGCCGGGCTCGGTGGCTCAGCCTGTAATCCCGCGCCTTTGGGAGGCTGAGGTGAGTGGATTGCCTGAGCCTGCGGGTTTGAGACCCACCTGGGCAACTTGGCAAGACCTCATCTCTACAATAAATCAAAAAATTAGCCGGGCGTGGTAGTGCGCGCCTGTAGTTCCAGCTACTCGGAAGGCTGAGGCGGAAGGATCGCCGGAGCCCAGCAGGTCAAGGCTGCGGTGGCCGGGAGCGGCCACCGCACTCCAGTCTGGGTGACAGAGTGAGACTCCAACTCAAAAAAAAAAAAAAAAGAAAGAAAGAAACTAGGGATTTCAGATTATTAATCTTAGACTTAGAAGAACTGATCATTGTTTAACATTGTATGAGGGGGACCCAAAACAACCTGGAATTTCTTAAAAATTGTGTATTTGTTTTTACATGTTTAAACTTCAGTCACTTTTAAATTACTCTTCATTTGATGCAATACACCTATCCAGGTGCTTTTTCCACTGCTCAAAACAGTTTTTGAATGTGTCAATTTTGATGCTTTTTAGTGCTTCTGCCGTTTTTCGTTTCACCTCTTTCACATCAGTGTAATGTTTCCTTCTGAGGGTTTTTTTCATTTGGGAAATTTTTTTTTTTAAAGTTGCTCGGGGCAAGATGGGGTGAATAAGGAGGGCAGGGCATGGAGGTCATGCCATGTTTGGTCAAAAATTGCTGAATACTCAGCTCGTATAAGCAGGTGCACTTATAAATCACCCATCATAAAATGGGCAAATGTTGAAAGAACCTCCAAAAAAGAAAAAAAATTCACTGAAGCCGAATACAACCTCTCACAACAACGCTAGCTGGTACACTGATGCTGATGGGTTCCTAGAGCACTTAGCTAGCAGGGGAAGCCTGCACTATAAGAAGCCCGATCTCCAAAGAAAAAAACATCCGGTTTTTTTGGGTCCCTCTCCTATGCTTTGATATACAACTATTTTTAATAAAGTTTCCAGACAGACAAAGCATTAAGACGGAAGAATATAAACAAACATTATCTCTTGACTGAGCCATACTCTGTCCTATCTGATTAGAGCTATTCACCTCCAAATGAGACTTTAAGACTCAGTGAAGTCACAACTTACCATAGTAGTATTTTAGAGCAATTGAAACCAGCAGCCTCCTTTTATTTTTTAGATTGGTAAATGTAGTTTATTTAGAAAGTAAATTAGAGAGAGAGTGAGAGGCGATTCACCTCCTCAAGGTAAGGGAGGGGTCCATAGCCCAAAGATCCACCTGGACACACCAAGAATTTAACGAAGCAATAGTAAGAGAGGTAGAAGAGGAGGGGAAGGGAGGGGGGAGGGGGGAGGAGGAAAGGAAGAAGGGGAGGAGATTCACCTCCCAAGGTAGGGGACAGAGACAAAGCTTAGGAAAACATGGTGGCAACCAAAGATCAAAGAGCACATGGCCACACCAGAGTTTAGTAAAGCAATGGCCCAGCAGTCTCCTATGATGGTAAAAGCTAAGGGACCTTCAGAGGCCCTCATGGTCCTTACTGTTAGTCTATATTCCCGAGGTCTCAAGGGGACAAGTCAAGAAATATCCCTAGTACTTCATTTGTTTATCTGAAAGCACTCATTTCGTTGTTATAAGCTTACATTAGCTATCTGTGCATCTCCTCAGACACACATCCTAGTAATAAAACTGGGTGTAATTTGTGTACATCTACATAACCTCTATGGAAAGACTTTTCAGATTCTTTTATATTTTCATAGATATGCCTTCCTATGCTGGTCATAAATTTGGCTGGTTTATGACTAATCCTGTGGCGTGTGTGACTCTGATGGTTAGTTGTATTTCCAAGAGAGCTTTCAGGCTAAAAGGGTAGAAAACATCATCTTTGTTGGAATTATAACAGCCATGCGAAGGAAGAACATGTTGGCATTCTCTCCCCCACCTCAAACCCCGTACTTCCCCATGGGAGCCAAAGGAACTCCCAGAAACATCTCCTTCTGCTACTCCGATGAGACACTAGACAGGTTGTCCTTCCCCAAAGCAGGGGAAACTGTTGTCCTACATAGAGCGCCTCTGTGCCACCTTTGCAGGGAGAGGGTATCTCTCTCTCTCTCTCTGCCCCCTCTCCTTTAAGAAAATACATTAATTCTGGAAGCACTAATTTCTAACCTGACATTCAGGATAAACTTATTTAACATGGAAGATTCAGAGGTCCTGCGTGGTTTTTGTTTGTTTGTTTTGTTTTATTTGTTTATTGTTAAATCTTTAATAGTTTGACATTTATATAGTTCCCCAGAGCAAAAGCATCAGGAGAGTGAGAATTTAGCCAGGCAGGTCACTTGTTTGCCATTTTTAATAAACACAAACAATTCCCTTTTTCCCTCAGTGCCACATTCCTTGGCTCATTAAATCAATTTAAGGCCCTTAATTTTTTTTTTCTGGCAAATAGAAGCAAAAGCTGAAACTATGTGCCGTACTCCCCTGAGGAGTGCTTAGCCAGGTCCTGCAGGTCAGGCCCAAATCAGTTTCTGTCAAACAGCCTAACACCTCGAGTTATTATGGAATGAGAGGTTGGTAATTGGAGGCTGGGCTCTGGACTCACCCTGAGAAAGGCCAGCTGCGCTGCTGCCCTGAGAGCCGGCTGCTTTGGTTTGTGTTCTGACTTTGGTTTTTTCCATGCACAGCGGAGAACTATGGAAAAGTCAAAACGATTTCTGTCAGGAATTCATGAATGAAGTTTGCTTTGCAGATCCAGAGTGACAATGTATCCAGAACAAAAATCCAGGTGGGCTTCCAGGCAGAGGTGTGGGAGAGTGTGGCTAAAACACATGTACACAGATCTCAGACTCTAAGACACCTCAGAGGACTGAGACTTATCAGTAAACTCAGGATTTCGCCACAAAATCCCTCTCCTAAGATACAGGAGTTGTAGAAGATTTGCTGGCTTGTTTCTGTTGAACATCAGTTAGATAACAGAGGTCAGGAAATGAAGTGGAATTTGATGTATTAACTAGGAAGCAGCAAAGGAAGCCAGGCTTGTGTTTTATTTGTTATTATTTCCCTAATATCCTCAATTATGTGGCTTTCCCATCAGTGGATCTGATCTGCTATACTCGTGACAGTGTTGTCCCTGCTGTCCTGGACACTGGGGAAACAGGCCCAGGGCATCAGGAGTCATGTTTTGTTTTGTTTTTTTTCCTTTGTCCCAGGCCTGTCCCAGGCTCTCTATCTTCTCTGCTACATCTCCATAACAGACAGAGACAACCCATGCCAGCCTCCATGCCCGGGACCCTGCCCAACCCTACAATGCCGGGATCTTCTGCCGTCTTGATGCCAGTAAGTGTTTCTTTGTGTCTCGCTGTAGCTGGTCACTTGCACTGAGGTTGCCACTCTTGAAAGAGTAAAGGAAAAACTGAGACTGAAACCGACAGGAGAGAAGCCAGTGACTTCTGAATGGAGGCTTGAGCTGTGTGACTATTTGTTGTGAGGGCCCAGCTGCCTGTCTCCAGGCATCTTGTTGGCTTTCCTGTCTTTCAGTGCTTCGCTGTGAGACATGGTCCCACCTTCTTGCCGGTGACAAGTGAGCCTGTGAGGCTCAGCAAATGGGATTTGTTCAGGGAAACGGTGTTTCATAATGACTCCAAATTCTACAGCCTAAGCTGTGTGCAGTGTCCTGAAATTGCCAGCGAGTGGTCCAGCCAGAACAATAACAATGATGATCATATACAATAGCTGCTAGCATGCGTTTCTGGTTATCATATTCTATTCATCATGTCAGCGGAATGTACTTAGTGCTTACTATATGCTAGTCCTTGTCCAAGCACTTTGTCAACACTCAAAACAATCCTACGAGGTAGGTCTCTTATTAGCCCCATTTTTTTGGATGAGGAGAGTAAGGCGGGTCACTTGCTCAGCTGAGAAGTGGGGCAGCTGAAAGTTGAACCTAGGATCTCAGGCTCCAGAGCCCAGTCTCTCAACACACATTCTTTCCTTTCACTCTCACAACAAACCTAGGAGGTAGGCACCATTATTATGCCCATTTTACAGATGAGGAAACGGAGGTGCAGAGGGGCTGAGTGGCTTGGCCAAGGCTACAGAGCTAGTGGGTAATAGAGTCAGGATTCATATCCTGGTAGTCTGACTCCTGAGTCTCCACTCATAATCATGATACAATGGTAAACAATAGCAAAAACAGATAAATGTCGAAGGGAGATACAGGCTATTCCAGAGGAAATCTTTCTCTCCTTTCCTGGGATCTCCTCCCTTGGCTCTTGTTTATTCTCCCCAGGACCATGCTTTGGTGAAGATGACTGGTGTTAGTATTCACAGAGCCACAGGAACTCTCAAAAACCTTATGGGTGATACGACCATTCAACTAAAATCCTCCCACAACAATACTGACAATGTCTTGCAGAGCATCTTTGCATTTAAAGAAATTGCTTCTATTGTTATTTCATTTAATTCTCGCAGCAATCCAGTGGGGATGCAGTAGCAGGAATTATTGATATACTCAATTATTGATATACTCACTTCACCATTGAAAAGCTGCAGAGTGAGACGTTGAAGGGAGTTGTCCAACATCACACAGCTTGGAGTGAAGAGCTGTGACTGGAGAAAGGGCTTGGAGGATTCATTGTAGAGAAATGGTCCTGCCCACTGTAAGCACGGGGTAGTCCAGGTTGGAAGCAATCTTTGCAACATTGGACCTGAGGACAGATTGAGCTGATGGTCTTTACCCCTTTAGATGGGGAAAAACAGCACCCTCAATGCAATTATCCTACGTTTGATTCAACCCAACTAATTGTATGAAGACTCCACCACCAGCTGTCTTCATTTAGGCTTTACATATATCCTATTCATCCTATTCAAATTTAGTTTCTTTTTTTTTTTTAAGAACTTCTATGCATATTGTTCAGAAAAATATCACTGCAGAGACATTTTTTTCAGTTGGCTAAACTGTGCACCATTCCCACGGTCAAAGATGAGAGAGACACTTGGGCTGAAAGGGTCCATAGAAACCTCTTTCTATCACATCATCTATTCATACAGCTTGAAATCCTTTTGATGTTTCAGAGTGGCAGTAAAAGTTCAGGTGCATAGTTAAGAACCACTCCCACCTCACACGATCCCCCAAATCTATGTTGGTGATGTGTATGGCTGCGCCATGACAATAAGTGTCAGTCTAGAGCAATGATTCTCAAATGGGGGTGATTTTGTCCCCCAGGGGATATTTGGAAATATCTGGAGACATTGTCACAACTGGGTTGGAAGGAATATTCCAGCATCTAGCAGGTAGAGGCCAGGAGTGCTGTTAAACATCTACAACGCAAAGGCAGGCCCATAATGCAGGATTATTTGGGGCAATATGTAAGTAGTGCTGAAGTTGACAAGCTCTGTCTTGAATGACATAAACGTTACTAATGAAAATGAATATGAGATGTCTAAAAAGTATATCCTAAGAGTTCCAGGCCCTAGGATTCTGAGTCTTCTCTTCCTTATTATCGTGTCATCAACTCTGGTGCTGTAACTTCAGCGTTTCTTTCTTTCTTTTCTTTTTTCTTTTTTTTTTTTTCTGAATCAGAGTCTCACTGTTGCCAGGTTGGAGTGCAAGGGCATGCTCACGGCCACCGTAGTCTTGATCTGTAGAGCTCAGATGATCCTTCCTCCTCAGTCTTTCAAGCAGCTGAAACCACAGGCGCGTGCCACCATGCCCAGTTAATTTTTTGATTTATTGTAGAGATGAGATCTCACCAAGTTGCCCAGGCTAGCCTTGAACCCCTGGGCTCAGGCTCCTCTAGCCTCTGCCTCCCAAAGTGCTGGGGCATCTGGCAGAATTTGCATTTTTTTAGAGCAATAAAATTATTTAATTCTTCATATCTTAATAATTAAAGTACATGAATGTACTTAATGGCACTGAACATAATGTACTTAATGGCACTTAAAAATGGTTAACATTTTTTGTTATGTTTATTTTATCACAATTAAAAAAAATAATTTAAATGATTACAGTACCATACCCAGGCTGTCCAGAGATTTAGGGGGTAAGTGGGAGTGAACATTTTATTTTCCTGAATTGATAAGGCCTCAAAAATTTGCACTGAAGTGTTCTGGAATGTACAGAAACTTTGCCTTCATGAGCTCCTTTTGAAAGTTTCGCACATCCACACCCTGCTGGAAGACTGATTGCCTGGCTAAGGTGAGGCTGATGGTTCTACACTGTCACAGGGAATATCCATTGACTAACCCACTGATTGATGTCATAATTATATCCCTGTATCTGAGGAAGCTACAACAGGAATTGCAGTCCTGGGATCTCAACAAGGGTAGGGACCCTTAAAGGTCATTTAGTTTAACTATCACTCTTGAACTTCACTCTTATTGGTGAAGATTTTGTCTTCCACGCCTTGAACACCTCCGGTGATGAGGAACTCCAAGACTACCTAAACTAGCTTTGAGCAGAAATCTGGTTCCTTAAAATTCCCAACCATTACATTTTAATTCTACCCTTTGGAAAATGGGCACACATTTGCATTGAAGAATCTCCCACTCCAAAGTCTAATTATTTTCTGTGTGATTTTGGAATTAAGAGTACTTGACTTATTCTCATTCTTTCAAAAGTGTTAATTCTCCACTAAATGGAAAATATTATTAATCAGACACACCCTTCCTGGACTGAAGTAGAAATTTTGCTCTATTTACTTCTTAATAGGAACACCCTGAAGATAAAAATGCCAGAACTCAATTCAAGTATTTGAGTGATGCTTGTTCTAGACAGGATGGCAGGCCAGCAGGAAGACAATGTGGGAGCCGTTGTTCACATGGAATACAAAACCCCCACGATTCTTTCCTCACCTACCCAAAGGTCTAGCCCTGATGTGAGACGAGGCCTGAAACTGTGGCCATGTAGACTCTTGACCAGGCTAACTAAGAGGAGAGCTCGGGGCAGCATCTCAGATACCCACTGGATCATTCTGATTGTGTGATGAGCTAGAACGACAGGAAGACCCACCATATTTGAGAGTCTAACTTTTTAACACTAACTTTGTTCTTTTTTTTATTACCCGAAAGATTCACATTTCCTGTATAAAATTTAGAGAGGAACAAAAAGCCATAGATACTCTGAGTTAACCATTTGGTATATTATATATCCTTTTTTTCTATGCATATATGATTCCTTTCAGTTGCAAAATAAGCATGATTAGTGGTAGTTGGAGTCTTTGCAGAAGTGGAAATATTTGGTAATTTTGTTTGGAAAGGTTCTACCGTAATAACACTCCTTGGCCTGCGGCATCTTCTATAGAAGGCCCAGCTTCGGGTGCGCTTGGAGTTCAAGGCTCAGGAGTACATTGCTTACCATGCACCAAACCACATGCTTTCTCAGGAGTTCTTCAAAGAAAAATGATCCATTTTAAAGAGAAGTGTAGCTTTGTTTATGACCTGGACTGCCTTTTTCAGGCTTCTAATTCTGTTGCTTTCCTTTCTCTTAGATGGAGAGACAGATGTCAGTGAACTCCAGCATCATGGGGATGCAAGGTCCGAATCTCAGTAACCCCTGTGCTTCTCCCCAGGTCCAGCCAATGCATTCGGAAGCCAAAATGGTAAGTCATGGTTATAATCAGCCTTTCACTCTTTTATGACTTTTTCTTTTGACTTCTACTTTGACTCCAAAATCTTAGTTAAGCCAGGTGGAGGGCTCTGTCTTTGTTTTGGTGAATAGGTCTTTCTGTGGAAAGGCGGTGCACACATTGGCTCTCTCTTTGAGGACATTTGTTGCAGACCTATGGCGTCGGATAACCATATAACAAGCATTGGATCGGCATGTGGTATTAATGAAAGGGGCATTTAGAAGTTTGGGGAGATCCTTAGGAGCTGAAGTAGGGTATGACCAAGTATATGTATATTTGCTCATCAGGTGAATTCACAAAAAGATTACAGAGTATCTCCTTCAAGGTAGTCAGTTTCTTTTTTTTTTTGAATTGGAGTTTCACTCCGTCACCCAGGCTGGAGTGCGGTGTCATGCTCACGGCTACTGCAGCCTCGACCTGCTATGCTGGGCTCAGGCGATCCTTCTGCCTCAGCCTTATAAGTAGCTGGAACTACAGGTGTGAACATACCACGCCTGGCTTATTTTTTGATTTACTATAGAGAGAGGTCTCACCAAGTTGCCCAGGCTGGTCTCGAACCCCTGAGCTCAGGCAGTCCTCTTGCCTCGGCCTCCCAAAGTGCTGGGATTGTGGGCTTGAGCCAATGTGCCCAGCCGTAGTCAGTTTCAATGCCACTCTTCCTGTCCGTGTGTCGATTTAAAACAGATATTTGATTTTTTTCTTTTGAATCAGAGTCTTACTCTCTCGCCCAGGCTAGGGTGATATGGCATGATCAGAGCTCATCTCAGCCTTGACCTCCTGGGCTCAGGCAATCCTTCCACCTCAGCCTTCTGTGTAGCTGGGACTATAGACATGCACCACCTCACCTGCTAATTTAAAAAAAAATTTTTTTTGTAGAGATAGGTCTTGCAATGTTGCCCAGGCTGTTCTTGAACCCCTGGGCTCAAGCAATCCTCTCGCCTTGGCACTCCCAAAGTGCTGGGATTACAGGCATGAACCACCACACCCAGCCTCCAGACATTTGATTCTTAAGCACACACTATTATGAAAATATTTTGTGTTTTTTGTTGTGGTTGTCTGATGTGATGTTGATTTGAAAGGGTAAGAGCTTTATTTTCTTGCAATTCTTACTGAAATGCATGATTTCAGGTGACAACCTTCAGTGACTAGTAATGTAGAATATTTGGGTCCAATAAGGTCAGTCTTTCCAATCACAGTGATAAGAGTTATGTATCTGTAGTCTACTAAATATTAGTAAAAGCAATGTGTGTCTGTCTTCTCTGTAAACTTGCTGATTGTATTTAATGGAGTTTCTTGAAGTAGGTTATTTCATTTTCATATACTTAAATCCTGGCTCCAAAACTAATCAAAGTATCAGATGACTGCAAAATACACTGTGGCATATTTTTTAGCATCTGATATTGGGTAAAGCTAGCTTTTGCTAGAAGTTGGAGATTCATTTGCTCTGCTGACTGGTGGTATTAGAGCCTGTGTCTGGTGGTTGGTGTGAGGATGTTGTTGACAGTTCTGAAAGTTAGCCCTCAATTCCTGTGCAGGGGTGGAGTCAGACCCAGTGACTTCCTTTTCAATGTCAGCAAGAATTTTTTGACGCCACTTTGGTCACTTTCTCTTGGAAACTTCACTCCTTCGACTTGAAGCTTCTTGACCTAAGGAATCATCTGGACTCCCAGTGTTGGCTACCTTGGGCAAATAAAATCTGTGGTCAAGAGAGTTCTCTCTGCTATGCCACAGTCCCTGTGACGTGCCAAATGGCCTCAGCCTCCGTAGCAAAGCTCGTTAAATCTTTTTGGAATCGGCAAATATTTTTTTCAACTCAAGCCCTGCAGAGCCAAACCAAATACTTGCTGGCAGAATAAAGTTCAAACTGGCATCTGTTTTGGAGACCAAAGTAATTCCATTTACCTTTAAAAAAAAAAAAAGAAGGAGAAAAAATAAAAGAAAAAAATGAGCTGTGTGAAGGTACTGAAGAAAAATACAAAATTAAGTTCTTCATGTATATAAATAAGTGTTCTGGGACTGGATCTGAGATGTTACTACCTTAGATGGATTACTTCTGAATCTTCCTATTTGCTTCAGGGTTTGTACCCTTTTGAGGGAACTTCTAGACAAATGTTAGGTGTATTCTCAAACACGATTCCAAATCAGCTTTCTCTGCCAATTGATTTTTCCTGGACTTTATGCCACCACTTGGCTCAGAAGTGTTCTACCTCTCTTTTTGCTGCAAAGAAGGAAAATGCTTCCAAAGGTCGTGCAGGTTTATAATTATGTATATGTATGAAATAAATCATATGCTATGGCAAATTAATAGTGAATAATGTCAACTGGAAACAAAGGAAATTGATCTGTACTTACAGAAACAGATTTACCTCACAAATGTTAGCTGAGTTAACTTTGCTGAGTAAACACACCACTCTGCTGGCTCATGTTCGAAGGGAATGCATGCTTCCAGGCCTGTGATGTTTGGGCTAATGAATGCTATCCTAGAGTCGGGGCTTAAGGATACAGCTATTCTCTCTACAAGCTCCCTCCCCCCATTATTGCTCACACATCAATCTAAAGGAAAAAATTGTAGTATTGGCCACTTATGTTTGGAAGAATAGCATTTACTTAGTAGCCTGGAAAAGTGTTAACTAAGTGAATTTGAATATGTCACTCAGCATCTCTGTTCTTAGTCCTCTCTCTTTATTCACTGGAGAAACCAGTTATTGACATCTACTAACCATGTGGTATTATCTAGCAGTTTTGGGCTGTTCAGATGAAAAGCCTTTGTGAAATACAAAGTAGCGAAGAAAAAAAAAAATCTTCCACGATTTTAATGTCAGCCAGAGCCTCCCCAGGTTTCTCTGAACTGTGGACTTTGTTGTTCTATGCCTAATTTTCTTCCTGTGTAAGACTGGAATGGATTCCAGATTTCAGCTAAGACTCTTGTTTCACTGTTTTCAAGGACTTTCCCGAAGGTCACACACAGGCTATTGTGATGACTGCACTCTGCAGGGTGTGTTCCCAGAGCACACAAGTAACCAGAGAGCTGCAAGGGAGGTGTTGCCTGCACCAAACACTGCAGACTTATTCTCTTGGGAACAGTGGTGTCAGAGTGTCCATTTCACACTCCCTATTGGCCACTAACAAAAGCCATCATCCTGAATCTCTGGTGAAAGTTGGAGACCTTGGAAATGAACAAAAGCTTAAGATAGAATTGTTTTAAATATACAGGTTTTTTTTTTCTCACTCTGTCGGAGTCTCACTCTGTTGCTCAGGCTAGAGCGTAGTGGCACGATCATGGCTTATCACTGTCTCAACCTTCTGGGCTCAGGGTATCCTTTGGTCTCAGCCTCCTGGGTAAGTGGGACTACAGGTGCACGAGCCACCACAACCAGCTAATTTTTAAATTTTTTTTGTAGAGACAAGGTCTCACTATGTTGTCTAGACTGACTCGAACCCCTAAACTCAAGCAATCCTCTCACCTCGGCCTTCCAAAATGCTAGGATTATAGGTGTGAGCCACTGTGCTCAGTCTAGATATAAAACTTTGGAAAAAATCTGACTAGTGATTTTCTGTTAGAATGGATCTTTTTTCCTTGCCCCAAATCAGTAATTTATATTGTGAGAGAGAGCAAAATGGGTGCCCTTAACAAGCTCTACAGTACATTAATCTGGGACATTCTAAATCAAGAAGCACGTGTTAATCTTTTGATTTAATGTACATTAGTATCACGTACTGTAGCTACATCTGTCCGAGTTAGTTTTATTTTAATTCTTACTGCTTATTGTAGTTTTGTGGATTCTTTTACATCTCTAAAAAAAACCTGTCAGTGACATATGGCATCTCAATGCACACATTGGATTTTGTTTAGGGGTCAGAGCTGATGCAGACCCCTGAGAGCCTCCATCCTTCTTACCACCCAATCTGGATGTCTCCTCCTTCCAGATTCCTGGGATTGGTGTATGTCTTAGATGAAAACGGATCTGCTAGAAAGAAATTCACTAGATACCCTGTGGACATTTTTAATATTTGAAGAGAAAAGGGAGGAAAGGAAGGGGATAAGCAAGGAGGACATGGGACAATGGAAAAAAGAAAGAACCAGAGAGGAGGGGAAATGCAAACCATACTGTACTGGGACATAGCACACTTCAGTCTCTGCAGCATGCAAGTGATATGGTTGTAGCATTCTTAAAGCTATGTAGATTTATCTTCATTTCTATTTGTGAGAATTAGACCGATTCTCTCTAGCTTTAAAAGAGGTTTTTGTTTTAGTTCGAAGCTAAATAAGCAGAGTGGGGACTTGTCTACACACTTGTCTTGTGTCTCACTAACAATGAAGTGAATACTACTCTATGGAAACTGATTAAAATGAAGCATGGCATAGAAACAACTATTTGGGGAAGACTCTGCCCAGATTTCACCTCAAGTTGGAGATGGTTCATAAAGGCTACGGGGTCTTGGAGCTAGGAAGAAGGTATGTAGAGCTGTGACCTGATTGTTTCCTCAGGACAGCACCATGGCAGTGATATTGTGCCCATTTTATAGCAAAGGCAACTGAGACCATGAAAAGTTACAGAAACTGACCCAATGTCATACCATTTAGCAAAGACTAAACTCTCAAACTCCAGTAACAAAACTTTTTGATCATAACATTGATGCTTTGGATGAAAATATTATATGGCTATCAGATGTCAGTAACCAGTAGATTAAATCAACTTCTTTTGAGTTCATTTAAATTTACATGTAAATGGGAAACCAGGATGGCGGCAATAGTTTAGGCCTCTAGATAACCTGAAAAAGATGTGGAGGGTTGGTAGTCTTCCCTTTTGGTTTAATCAGAGCTTTGTTGCCTCACTAACTATAAGTTATTATAAGGCTACTAACTATAAGATTCACCTTCACTGCCTTGTTACCCAAACACATTTTGGTTCTGACTTTTCTTGTTTTACATGTGCGTCTCTCTCACTCGATTGATGGGAAGCCCCCTGAAGATAGTACAGTGCAAACCCCTTGTACTGAGAAAGGTCCCTGAATGACAACTGAATTTAATTGAGTTGAGTTGAGTTTAATTGAAATCATGGGAAAGAACCAAACCCAAGGGATGTAGACGAGGGTGGGATGGAGTGGGTAGGGGGCAAGGGTGGGGCTAAGAAGGTGAGAATGAAACCAGATAAATTCTAAGCTAAGTAATCATTGCAAAGAGTTGACTGTATTAGGTTTCTTTGAAAATACCTAGAAATAAGATCTGTCATATTTTTTTTCCTGGGGAGAAAAGCAGTATGTCTCTCCCTTAGGAAACAGGAGTTGGCTTATCATTGCTTTCCTTGGAATTAAGAGCAATCAGTGCTAAATGCTGTTGCTATCACTGGGAAGGATGGGTCATGCTGTATTTTGGTCATTGATTGTCAATACCTCGTCTATGGTTAGGTTTGCAATTTATTGAATAGATACATAAATGTACATTCATGGATGAAAGAAACCAAAAAGATTGAAGAGTCAAGGCCTTTTAGAAATGAAGGCTACTTAGTGAAGACTTTGTCCAAATCTCTCTTTTCACAAGTGAGGACACCAAGGCCCTCTAAAGCCTTGGGGAGGTTGAGCCATCATTTAAACACAAAGCTGTGTCCTGAACCGGAGTCTTCGCATTTCTTTCCAGAACGTGCCTTTTCTGTTGGCTGAACTGCTGTATCTCTGCTCGTACTTTTCTGCTGGCTCATGCTTTCGTCCTCACAGACTGGCAGACAAGAGCTAGGGCAGTATAGTGAGCAATCCCTGTTACATATCCACTTTGTTTTGAATGTCAACTCGGGTGTGTTTGTGTTTGCTTTTCCCCTCCCTAATTATCTAGCCGGATAATTGTTTGCCTACGGTGCCCCTTGGCCACCCACTGTCCAACAGATAAATCACAGAGGAGCCTGGCTCCATATGGAGTTGCCTAGAAAGTTTATACACATGAAAAGACAGTCTCCAGGTAACACCTCTCTGGCACTCTTGAAAAATGGAGGTCTTCGATTTGCTATTTGCTTTAATCATCCCCAGCTTTACTTCCTTAAAGTTCAGGAGTAAAAAGCAGTGAATGAATAGGTTGTCTGCTTCTCAGAGGCTTTATGACTAGAGGCTGTTGACTTTAAAGAAGCTCGCATTAACTTTTGAATCGGGCCAGCAGCCACGTGAACCCGTAGTCAAGGACCAAAACATGGCGATGGTGGACTGAACTAAGGTGACCACTTTTTCATAATCCTTCCCCTTCACTGCTGTGAAAACCACTGTCCAATATGCAGATGAATAAGATTACATAAGATTCCATGACAACAGCAGCAACAATAACAATCTACACTCTCACTAATATCCATCTCATTTTAAAAGCGATTTGGCCAGGCACGGTGGCTCAAACCTGTAATCCCAGCGCTTTGGGAGACTGAGGTGGGAGGATCACCTGAGTCCAGGAGTTTAAGACTAGCCTGGGCAACATAGCCAGACCTCTTCTCTACAAAAAAAATTTAAAAAATTAGCCAGGCATGGTGGTGCACACCTGTAGTCCCAGCTACTTGAGAGTCTGAGGTGGAAAGATCACCTGAGACCAGGAGGTCGAGGCTGCAGTGAGCTGTGATCATGCCACTTCACTGCAGCCTGGGCGACAGAGTGAGACCCCAACTCAACAATAATAAAAAAAAATTTAAAAATAAACAAATAAAAGTAATTTGCCTTCTTAAAACACCATAGTAGAAAATAGTTGTTGTTAAGCCGAATTAAGCACTTATGTAGGTGGTAGGACATTTGTTAAACATCTTGCAATGTATCCTCAATTAATCCTCACAATAATCTGATGAAGTAGATACTATTCTTAATCTTATTTTGCACATGAATAAACTGAGAGTTTGGATACTTTGTGGAGAACACACAGTTGGTCATATGTGGTGTGGACCATGAACCTAGGCATTCGGCCCTTGGTGCTGGTCCTTAACCACAGTGTTTTTCCAGCATTAGAAGTTGTCGTGCTATGATTTTATACTAGCAAAACACTTTACAGGTAGTAAAGTCCTTCCATATACATTGTCTCATTAGAGCTTCATAGCAGCCCTGTAGGGTCAGCAGAGAAATATTCTACCCTCATTTTATAGACACAGAGAGACTAGGTAATTTTCCCAGCATCACTCAGTGACATAACCAGGCCCTGAGCCCAGGTATTCTTTGATTTTAGTCCTGTTTCTGCTGTATCATGCTGACCCTGGTGTTCCCATGGTCACTTACTCTGAATAAAAGCAGTATATTATAAAAATTAAACTCAGGTCTGGGGCGGTGGCTCAAGTCTATAATCCCAGCACTTTGGGAGACCGAGGCGAGAGGATTGCCTGAGCCCAGGGGATCAAGACCAGCCTGGGCAACTTTGTGAGACCTCGTCTCTACAATACATGGTGGCAGGCGCCTATAGTTTCACCTACTTGGAAGGCTGAGGTGGAAGGATCGCTGGAGCCCAACAGGTCGACACTGGGGTGGCTGTAAGTGTGCCACTACACTCCAGCCTGGGCAATAGAGTGAGACTCCAACTCAAAAAAAAAAAAAGAAAAAAGAAAATTAAGCTCAATGGTATAAAGTAAGATGAGGCTCAGATTAAATAGCTCAGGCCTAGCCACCTCTTAGTTTATGCCTCTTAAATTCTTCAGGTCTCATCAATTAAGTACCGGAAAGAAGTCTTCTCTTTATTTCTGTCTGGTCAAGACAAGTGCTAAATTGGAGTTTAGCTATTGTTATTAAAGAATTTCGACTCCAACACTTTGAGAGGTGAGAGAGGCTCCAGCTCCTTTCTGCTGGCTGAAAGAATGACCTTTTATATATCATGACCACTTTGCCCATTTAAACTGTAGAAAGTTTAATTTAGGAATATATCCTGTCATTTAAAAAAAAAAACTGTAAATGATTAGAATATGAGATCATTGATAAGAGCTAGCAACCAATTATTTATATTTTTACAGAAAATAATATGTTTTTACAGTGCTTGTATTCCATGTGCTAATCAAAACCTCAAACACATGGGATTGTACATTTGATTATATTTGTTTTGAAAACAAAAAGTTAGAGATTATCAATTGCCTGTGAATCACCAAATTCCGAAGCAGGAAAAGAGTTTAGGGATTGTTTTAGGAAAATTCTTTCCTTTGAGAAACAGAGGTCCAAAGCTCAAGTTAATAACATGTCTAAGGCCACAAAGCTAATGAGTGGAAGAAGGGGAATTAGAACCCAGATTCCTGATTTTCAAGTGTGTTGAACTTCACTATCTGTGTGCTGGTCAGGACTTCACAGGGACAACCGTCTGCTGGATGCTGGGAAATGAGCTTTCTTTCTTTCTTTCTTTCTTTCTTTCTTTTTTCCACTGCAGCCTTGACCTACTAGGCTCTGGTGATCCTTCCGCCTTAGCCTTCGAAGCAGCTGGAACTACAGACACACACCACCATGCCTGGCTAGTTCCTTTGCGTGTGTGTGTGTGTGTGTGTGTGTGTGTGTGTGTGTGAGTGTGTGTATGTGTGTGTGTGTGTGTGTGATTTATTGTAGAGTCAAGAGCTCATCAAGTTGCCCAGGCTGGTCTCGTGTGTGTGTGTGTGTGTGTGTGTGATTTATTGTAGAGTCAAGAGCTCATCAAGTTGCCCAGGCTGGTCTCCAACCTCCTGGTTCAGGCAATCCTCTTGCCTCGTCCTCCCAAAGTGCTGGGATTACAGGCTGAGCCACAGCACCTGGCTGAGAATGAGCGAATGAGCTTTCTAAGGGGGTATCTTCTGAAGCACTTTCTGCAGAGTTGGGTTATTGAGGCAAAGTGCACAAGGAAGGGAGGGACAATCAGATTTTCTCTTCTACATCAACCAGGGATTGAAACTAACCATCAAACTGCCCAAAGGAATGGTCCCGATTCTTTTTGTTTGTTTTGTTGTGTTGTGTTTTGTTTTGCTTTTAGTCAGGGTCTCACTCTGTTGCCCAGCCTGGAACGCATTATGGCTTACTGCAGCCTTGACTTCCCATGCTTGGGTGATCGATCCTTCCCCCTCAGCCTCCCGAGTAGCTGGGACTACAGGCATGTGCCGCCACCACACCCAGCTAAGTTTTTTATCTGGTTTTGAACTTCTGGGCTCAAACAATCCTCACACCTTGGCCTCCCAAAATGCTGGGAATACAGATGTGACAACCTCACCCAGCCTGAATGGGTCCAATTCTCTATGACTCTTCCTGAGCCTTGGTGGTCTTGACAGGAAACCTACAAGCTATTCTGATTTGTCTTCTAGCATATGAATATCTTCTGAGTATTTCATACCTTGGCATCTAGTACAAACTGCTTTGATTTTTTTCTGCCACCAACCAAAATTCCCATGTCTCATCACCACTTTCAGACCTACATGGATCTTAGCCTTTCAGAGCTCTGAATTGTGCTGGGTGAGGATTGGTGACCAAGCACACTGCTCACTCAAGCACAAAGGGGCATTGACGTGCCCCTTTCCATCTGATGTCTTTTCTGGGCTCCACCCTCTCCGTCCTCACCACCAGCTTCTCTTACACACACTCAGACATTCTCCTAGGACTCATTGTCTTCCCAGTTTTATTTCTTTCTCTTTCTGCCAGGATCCACCCTGTTTTGGTAACCATGGCAACAGATGAAATACAATCCTAATATTTGCTAACTGCCTCTGTCACCCAGCCCAGCACGCGCATTACTGGGTCTTGTTTTTATGCTTGTTCAGTGTTCCCAAGCTCAAAGCCAGAAGCATCTGGGAAAAAAAACTGTACATGGTCTGGGTCAGAACATTCCCCCTTCGAGACAGAGTTTTCGGGTGCGTCTTTCTTGTGTATTTGTGTATGTGTGAACACGTGTGTGCTCCTGTCTGCTTTGGAACATTGTGCAAATAAGTTCAGTGGTGTCAGAAAAGCCCAGTGGGCGGGAGGGGGGAATTTAACAATCTTGTTACAGGGAAGTTCTGCTTTGCAGAGATATATTTCGGTCTTTTTCTTGGAATGTATGTAGCTTACACTTTCCAAGATTGTTGCCAGCACAACTAATAATAAAAGTTTGCTTTACACTTGTGGATGATGGCTTTGCCTTGATTTGTTTTTTTTTTATGTGGGAAGCACAGAATATCTGTCAGGGAACTTGGACCTTAAAGGAGATGGAAGGTGGGCTATTCAGGTAGACAGAGAAGGCAAAGTCTTCCTAAATTTGGGTGTTTTCTTATAAAATAGAGAATCCAATCTTCGAGTTTCAAAATAACAAGAAGCACATTTTTTTCATGTTGATATTCTCTTAAAATTGTCTTTTAACACCTGTTAGTTTGAAGAGGTGGCTGAATAGTACTATAAGATTGTTGTATTGCCTTAGTATGAATAAGATGAATCGTTAGCTTTTCAGAACAGTTAAGTCCCAGACAATAAAGGCACATATCAATTTTTATTTTGAAACTATACACAGTCACCAGAACAGAAGATGTGTTAAGGGAAGATGAGATTCTCATCCATCTGTGACTTTGTGTTCCAGAGATTAAAAATGCAACCAGAGGCAAATCCATAACCTTGACTTCCATGTAGGGCCAGGATCTAAGGTATAAGGAGCAGCTTTGGGTAGAATTTCAGAGACGGTAAAAGATTTCACTAGCTGTCTTTCCTGGAATGCCCCTTCAGCACTCCCACATATGTTTTTAGGGTATAAGAGACCTCCGTCTGGTCCTGTGTTTCCTGCCACTCTCATCTCCCTGACTCACCTCTTCATCTCCAGAAGCCCCTTTCTGGAGCCTGGAATTTCCCCAAGGAGTCCCTGTTCTGCTTTCCTATCTGATCCTATTTCCTTTGCCTATAATCTCCTTTTGCCTCTGCAAACTTCACTCCACATTTTACAAGACTCAGTTCACATGCACCTTTCCCATGAAGTCTTCTCACCTTCCCCAGGTGAACAAGAGCCACGCCTTCTGCCAGGGTAGACTCCATGTGCACTGTGTTTGTCTCTTCCTCATGGAGCTTATTTACGTTGTCATTGTCCATGTCCCTGCCTCACTGCCAGCCTACCAACTCCTTGAGAGTGGAGGCCAGTTTGACTCTGCTCCATGTCCCCAGTTTGGTATCTTCCAAGCACGTGCTTGGTGCCTAGTAAGTGTTTGAATGAAGGGAGGGAAGTCTGATAAACTAATTTAGATGTCGGTGTTACTGTGATTTAAGATGTCATCCAACACTGCGGGCTATTTGATTTTTTAAAGTTCTAGGGAGAAGATAAGACTTAACTCAATGACTGATTCGCTAATGGTAGAATCTAAGGATGATGTTTGAGCAAGTGTGAATCCTTTCCAGTTTCCCAGATCTCTGCATTGGTACCTAGGGGCTCTGCCAACCAGTGAAGTACAGTCTGTAGGGAAACCCGGCAGGAGGTCTCTGGGCCCTCTAGGCCTGTGGGGTGCCACCATCGAAGGTGAGGTGCCCTTCCATCAAGTGCTTCCGTACTGAAGTATTGAAATCTCTTTGCTGCAGGCCCAGGACTTTAGTCCAACATATGTATATATATTCATGGATTCCAACGTAGTTTTGGTCACATATATAGTAACAAGTTTTGGGGGACGTGTTAAAATGATAACATGTTTTGCCTTTTTTTCTCTGTTCTTATATGTAATATATCAAAATTGGGCTCATACTAAATGAACAGTTAATAGCCTGTTTTTCAAGTTTCATATTATAGTATGAAAATTTTTCTCCTGTCATTAAGTGTCTTTTGAAAACATTTGAATAATTGTATCACTTATGCTTTGGGTGTCACATAAAATATTTAACTGTTCCTTTATTCTTATTTCTGGATATTTGAATTTTCTCTACTAGAAACAGCCTTTTGATTACAAAAATAAGCTACACCCCCCCCCAAGTTGTTCTAAAACTATTTAATTATACTTTCAGTTATTTCCTTAGGGTAGATTTTCAGAATTTGGAGTAATAAGTCAAAGGGAGTAAACATTTTTGAGACTTTGTATATACTGACAAATTTCTTTCTTTCTTTCTTTTCTTTTCTTTTTTTTGAGTCGGAATCTCACTCTGTTGCCCAGGCTGGAGTGCAGTAGCATGGCTCATGGCCACCGCAGCCTTGACCTGCTGGGCTCAGGCTATCCTTCTGCCTCAGCCTTCCAAGTAGCTGGAACTACAAGCGCATGCCACCACACCCGGCTAATTTTTTTGATTTATTGTAGAGACGAGGTCTCACCAAGTTGCCCAGGCTGGTCTCAAACTCCTGGACTCAGTCAATCCTCTCTCCTCGGCCTCCCAAAGTGCTGGGATTACAAGCTTGAGCCACTGTGCCGGGCCGAAATTTCTTAAAATTTATATCCAATTTTATTTATTACTATAATATAGGAGTATGTTGTTCTTCTACAATTTTGAGAAATATTAAGCATTATCATTTTTTAATAAAATTTTTGCCCATTTTTGTTTGCATTTTGTATATTATGGGTAAGGTTGAATGCCTTTTTTTTTTTTTTTTTTTTGCATTGGAGTCTCACGTTGTTATCCAGATTGGAGTGCAGTGGCCGCTCCCAGCCACTGCAGCCTCGACCTGCTGGGCTCTGGTGATCCTTCTGCCTCAGCCTTCTAAGTAGCTGGAACTACAGGCGTGTGCTACCACGCCCGGCTAATTTTTGATTTATTGTAGAGATGAGGTCTCGCCAAGTTGCCCAGGCGGGTCTCGAACCCACAAGCTCAGGCAATCCACTCACCTCGGCCTCCCAAAGGGCTGGGATTACAGGCTGAGCCACCGAGCCCGGCTGAATGCCTTTTAAAATATCTGCTGATCACCTTATTTTTTTCTTTGATAACAGTCTCTGTACTTTAAGGCAATTTTTCTTAGTTAAGGCTAGTACTAGAACTCATCAAACTAATGATAAGAGCAGATTATCCTTCCTTTGCTACATTTTTCTTTTTCTTTTTTTTTGCAGTTAGAGTCTCACTCCATCACCCAGACTAGAGTGCAGTGGCATGCTCACCGCTACCAAAGTGTTGACCCACTGGGCTCTGGCGATTCTTCCGCCTCAGTCTTTCAAGTAGCTGGAACTACAGGCACGTGCTATCACACCCGGCTAATTTTTGATTTATTGTAGAGACAAGGTCTCATCAAGTTGCCCAGGCTGGTCTTGAACCCACGGGCCCAGAAAATTCATTCGCCTCGGCCTCCCAAAGTGCTGGGATTACAGGCAGAGCCACCGAGCCTGGCCCTACTACATTTTTCAAATTCTTATTAATTAACCAGCTTTATTACCTTGCTTTAGTAATTATATTTTTATCCTCTAAGACTAAATCTATAATTTACAATATGCTTAATAGTTTTTTTTAATGAATTTTTTGTTTGTTTTATACCACTCTTGCTTGGAAACAGTATTTTGAGGTTTTTTTTTTTTTTGAGTTGGAGTCTCACTCAGTTGCCCAGACTGGAGTGCAGTGGCCGCTCCCGGCCACCGCAGCCTCGACCTGCTGGGCTCCGGCTATCCTTCCGCCTCAGCCTTTCGAGTAGCCGGAATTACAGGCACGCGCTACCACGCCCGACTGATTTTTTGATTAATTGTAGAGATGAGGTCTCGCTGCCCAGGCGGTTGTCGAGCCCGCGGGCTCAGGCAATCCACTCACCTCAGCCTCCCAAAGGTGCGGGATTACAGGCTGAGCCACCGAGCCCGGGGTTTTTTTTTTCTAATCTCCTTCAACTTTCTGATTTTTTTAGCTATTTGACTTAATACAAAAATATTGGCTTTCCTGGGAATATTGATGTGGTCCTTCCACATTTCCTTTGTTTATTTAGCCATGCTTTTGTTGATTTAAGTATACACCTAAGTATGTTAAATAAACCAAAGATATGTGTTTGTGTCATTCACAGTTTTCCTAGGGAAGGTTATGTGGACCCTGCCCTTATCTCATTTATGATAAATCAACCCTCTGTCCCATGGGATGATGTGAATGAAGTATTATTTTAAAGTTGTGAGTCCTCTGTTGACCCAATTGTAACCTCCTTGATAGTGCCTAGGCTCCCTGAGGGGAGGGATCTGAATACCTGACACACAGTTGCTACAAAATATCTATTTGTCAAATGAGTCACTATGAACGATTAATCATATAATAACATCATGCACGCATTGAATGCTGATCGTGGGCCATGTCACCATGTGCTTTCCATGTGGTAAGTATCCAATGAAGAACTAGACATAAAGCACTTAGACTATGTATTTACATATATTATCTTATTTAATCCTCACGACTATCCTATGAATCCTCATTTTTAAAAAATTTCTCAACTTCATCATTTTAAGGAAATATCTTCATTTTTTTTTTTTTTTTTTTTTTTTTGCGTAGGAGTCTCACTCTGTCACCTGGGCTGGAGTGCAGTGCCATGCTCATGGCCACCGCAGCCTCGATCTCTTGGGCTCAGGTGACCCTTCCACCTCAGCCTTCCAAGTAACTGGAAGTGCAGGCGTGCACCACCATGCCCAGCTAATTTTTTTATTTATTGTAGAGACAAGGTCTTACCAAGTTGCCCAGGCTGGTCTCAAACCTCTGGGCTCAAGCAATCATCTTGCCTCCACCTCCCAAAATGCTGAGATTATAGGAGTGAGCCACTATGCCTGGCTAGTATCCTCATTCTTATAGACAGATGAACTGATGTGCAAAAGTCAATTCCCAAGATCACTCAGCCAGCAAATGGATTTGAACCCAGCTCTGCTTTCAGAGCCCACATTCTTAGTAAGCCTGGAGAAGGACCTGACCTCCCATGTTGGGTCTTTGCTTTGGTTGCCTCAAGACAGCATAGTGACTGGGTTCCAGTAGTGTGGACATGGAAGCAGTGACAATTAGCAAATATTTATTGTCAGTATCAACTAATTACTCAGCCTCTTTTTTCCCCCTTTAAGATTAGTCCTCTGACATTCCTTGGGGGTTTACTGGCACTATTATGAACCCCCAAACACATGCATGTAGCACACCATTTCCCTGTAATCAGTCAACAATTGGAAAGCAAAACCGTACTATGATCCTGACCCTGGATGGAGTGCCAGACTCACTGTCTGGTACCCCTAGAGCTGCGTAGCAAATGCAGCTCAAATCTGCAACCCAGCAGAAGTTCAAGTTACTACGAGTCATAGAATTTGCGAGTCATTTTTTAATGTTTGAAACTGGAAAATACCAAGTTTGTGTCCTTAATGATAATGTTAGCAATGACCACTAGTTGATATTTTAAGATCTACAGAATATTGTCATACCTTTCACGTAGACTATAGGCTAGACTTTTAGGGGAACCATAGCTCTTGATGGTAATTAAGAATGCAGTGTCTTTTTTTCCTTTTTGTTTTTGTTTTTTCCTCTTTGAGAAGTAGGAGGAAGCACTGATTGAAAACAAAGACATAGAACCAGACTGACTTCAGATTCTAGCTATATGACTTGGTTGCTTTGCCCTCTTGTTTCTCATTTCCTCATCTATAAAGGGGAATCATTTTTGAAGATTTAATGAGGTAACAGAGAGAAATCATTTAGCACATAGTCATTTCTTTCTTTTGCTCTTTATATATATCTTTGTCTTTCCTCTTTTCCCTCTGCATCAAAAGATCCTTCTCTTTTATGATTTAATTCGTGTTGTCTAAAACATACTTGTACAAGGCTCGTTGTCTCAGAGAAGAGAACGCTGAGACTAAGACAGATTAAGCAACTTATTCTGATCATTCACCAAAGATATGGTAAAAATAAGTTCTAGAATGTAACTCCTAGTTGTGATTAATGGACTTAGTCCCTGTGCCCTTTAGAGAGACTTGGATATAGACACCCATGGGAGTCATACGGCTGTTACTTTGAATTTGCCATTTAATTGAAATACGTAAAAAGTATAGATGACTTTTGGAAATTTTCTTCAAATAGTTAAAAACTTATTTTAGAAAAAAGAGTTTAGTGTATTTTCAAATTTTAAACACATGTTATAGTTTTATGGCTTGTTCGTTCACAAACACATAAATACAGAAACACTTTATAACATTAAATATTTTAAAGTTAAAATATTAGGACTAAAATTACACAGAAGACTAAAGGCTCACCAAGAAATATAAATTAAATTCCATTGCCTAAAATAGACTTTTACTATGTCTGTGCAAATTACTTTAAATTATACAAATATTTGTAATACGTCTAGCCCTGAGCCTTAACTATTCGGGTACGCTAAAATGACATGAATGGTGCCATGCCAACTTTTAACATGTATTTTTCTCCAAAATACTTAGAATCATTTTTGGTTTGCTTGAGAGCACTTCCCATAGGCTCTGCAAGTGTATTTAGAAGAAATACTAGCAAAGGAGCTAGAGCTTTCCAGGCCCTTGGATGGAGGTGGTTGGGTCCCTGGGACATGGTTCAGTGGCTCTTTGCCAACATACCTTCTGGAACAACCATACTCATGATAATAGACTGTAAAAACCTGATTATTTTCAAATCCAATGAATGAGTCCAGCTGTTCTGTAGAACAGTATGGGGTACATGAGAACATGGCATCACAGCAAAAAGCATGTTTATCTCACTCCATCATTGCAGTGAACTTTATCTCCTGGGAATTTTCTTAAAGAGCAAGCCTGGACAAAGTTATGGCTTAATGTCTGCAAGTGAGTTGTTCCTATGTTCCAGTGAAGTAGAAGTCAGGGTCTGAGTTTGTGAGGAAAGATAAGCTAAAGAGCTGCGTAGACTCCTTGGACAAAGATTATTTGTCACATCACCACCATTTATCTCTTAGTCCCCAGCTTACTGTTTTAAGAGATCTGCTCTGTGGATTTGTTGTAGATGAAGAAACGTCTCTAGCAGTCCTCTCAAAAATCACTTTATTCACCCATTCATTTACTCCAAAAATCTTTATAGGCACCTTTAAAATGTCACTGTTACACTGGGTTCTCAGAGATACAGCTGTGAATAAGACATATTTCAGTCCTGGGAATTTACAGTCCAATAGGGAAATAAAGTAAATAGATGACAAAGTATGTTGTAATAAAAGTTATGATAAAGTCAAGTACGAGACAAGGGCCTCATCCACTTTCACAGAGATGGCAGTAAGGTCTCTAGAGTCGCTCTCCAGGAAGACTTCTCAGATGAGTCAAGGTCCTACACACTCTCCAGTACAGAAGCCACCAGCCACATGTGGATATGTCGATGTCAAATTCATGAAAACATAGTAAGATTTAAAGTTCAGTTCTGAGTTCCATTGTTCACATTTCAAGTGCTCCGTAGCTACTTGTGGCCAGCAGCTACCAGATGAGAAAAGTTCTATTCCATAGCAGTAGGCTAAGCAGATCTAAAGGCGGGAGGGGAGGGTTTTTCCAGGGAGAATAAACAGAGTGAGCTGAAGTCTGGAGATGCCAGGGAAAAATGGCAATAAAGTATTAGCTTAAGCAGTTATTTTGTAAAATGTATGTATTTATTTATCCAAAAGCATGTATTATTTCTGCTACGGCCTATTCCTAGGTTTTGGGTTGCACAAAGATGTGCAAGACACAGTCCCAGCCTCTAAGTAATTTACATATTTATAGGCAAGGTAGGGGTCATTAAACAATTACAACAAAAGTATTTTAGAATTTAGAGGACAGACTGGTTAGTTCAAGTGTGGAGAAGTGAGTGGAGAGGAGAATTTAGAGGGAGGGACAGGCTTCAGTCTTCCTGAAGTTGTTTCTTATTATCTGGGTCTGGAAGAGCTATAAGGATTCAGACAGGGAGGTGGAGTTATATTCCTTACCTTGGTTTAAAAAAGGTTCCAGTTTCACAAAGTTCTTACATTATTAGGGTCCAGCAAACAACGGGGAAGCTGAGGCTCTCCACACTGGCATATTCATTAATGTCTTTCTAAGGCTGCCCTTTACACAATGGAGATCTCATTCGGCCGTGCCAACTTACACGGAATAGTCTCCCTTCTAAATGGTGTTAGATGGATTAGTTTAAGGAAGCTTGAGCCAGATCTTGTTTGCATTAGGTGGCTGAGAAAAGGATGGGGGTGGGAGTGTTGAGGATTATGCAAATCACTGGCTGAAAATGTATGTTGGAAACTGGAGATGTGGTAAAATCAGCTTTTATGCACCAATGACTGAGGAAACTAGGAGGCAGTCCTGGGTGAACTATAGGGCAGGTAACTTACGCCAATCCAGCAAAATTGTCTATAAACAACTATGTACATATATGAATTGTATTCTCTGAGTTGTGTAGTTCAGATCTTATAAAGCTTACCCGTGGCCATTTATTCCCTGAAGTTAAAGGCAGAATCTGTTCAGTGACTACTTACTTTTTCTGTTTGGTATTTTTCCTCTGCAGGGAGTGTCCGCAAAGTGCAGTCGAGGTCTTGTGTATCATGAAACACACTTCCTTATGTATTTCTACTTCTAAGTCTCCCATTTCTAGGGTTATGATGTTCTTTGTTGTTCGGAAAACACGTCACAGAAATCCTTTTGAAGGAATTCTTCCAGTCATCCAGGAAGAGAATGACAGAGAAAAAACTCCTTAACAAAAAATATCTTGTAACATGTGCTGAGACTAGTGAGGTTGAGATCAGATCTTTAGAAATTGTGTAAAATGATGAGTAAAATGAAGGAAAGCACAGAGTTCCAGATCACTATTTAAAATCTCCTTTGTAACAGGATAACTGAGGCTTGCGTTTTCATTCTTTTCCAGTAGAAAATCCTTTCACTGAAACTCATAGAACTCTTTGGAAATAAAAAGGACAATTGAAAAGATGGCATGAATTACTTGAAAGAAAGGGGGAATTCAAGTTTTTCCCCTATTGTCACCTGGTGTGTAATTCTGATTTTATTCAGGCAACAGAAATTCAAAAGGACTTATTCTATCTGGATATTACGTTTTTAGCTTCTCAGCATCAAGAATACATTATGAACATATTACGTGGCCATACAGAGATTTTCAACTCACTTGTTAAACTGATTTCTATTTGTGTTACCAAAAATGTGGAATTGAGCACAGTTCAAAAGGTTTACAGTGTTTTCACTAGAACACCAAGGTGAATCTTCCACAAACAATTCTATTAAAGACAGGCCTCAATTCTCACTCATGGGTGGTGTTCCCAAAGTGTGTTTAAAAGTCAGTCATTCAGAACTCAAAACATAGTTTTCCTCATGAGAAATGTCAGAGATGGATACTTTCCCAGGGCTGCCCACAAAAACCTTTTATTCCATACTGTATCTGACAGAGTTTCCCTACAAGTGTTGAAAGAAGAATGGAGTAGTTTGAGACAGGAATCCCTGTCTCTCCACCCCCATCCCAGCATTCCTGTGGACCTTTCTATGTGCAGTGGAGGCAACCACCTAGACTTCAGGGAGAAGAAGAAACACGTTCCTCTCTGAGGGGATTCTATTCCTGGAACTATCTCTGGTCCAGCCTTTTGTAGAGTGAACATTTATCAGTCAGGATGAATTACTTTCTTTTAAGATAGCTCAATACCTCTGGGATTAAGTTCATTTTGAACTTATATTACTGTGAACTCTGTTATGGCTATTCCTCACAGTTACTAAATTTAGAAACCAGAAGAAGGGTGATGATATGACATTTGAAATCAATGATCCTGGAATTCATGGTTAGCAAGAACATGCCTCTTCCACCAGCCTAAGATATTAACATCCTCATAGACCTTAAAAATAGCGGCAGTGTGCTGTTCTTACATTCGAGTCATATGTTGTGACTTTTTGATATCTGAGCAACTGATTCTTTTTAACAAGGAAACCAGAGATAAGAGTGATGGAGATGACCTCCAGGAAGATGAACACTACTCCCTGCAAGGGCTGAACTGATTGAAGCAATTCTCTACGCTTATTTCATATTCGAAAAAGAGCAAGCCCTTCATTTCTTCCTCCTCATTTATGACACCAACATTATCGGACATTTTTGTCCACATGGAAGTTATATCTATGATTTCTTAAAATATAAGTTATTACCCCGTCATTCACCTGTCATGATATTCTTGGGAAGTTTTTAACTAGCACCACAGACTATTGCTGTTTCTTTTTTGTTTCACTAAATAAGAATTGAGACTTAGATGACAGTGTAGACATAGAGATTCAAGGAGACGTTTGAAGAAAAAAAAAAGAGGGGAACTAAACCCCCAGGGAAGTAGACATTAGAAAACTTTGGAAACTCTTTGTTTTTCTGTGGGTTTGTTAGAGCTACCATAGCAAAGCATCACAGATCAGGTGGCTTAACCAACAGAAAGTCATTGTCTAACAATTCTGGAGATTGGAAGTTCAAGATCAAGGTGTCAGTGGCGTTAGTTCCTTTGGAGGACTGTGGTGGGGTTGTTGGGGAGAGATTTATTTCAGGTTTCTCTCCTTGGCTCGTAGATAGCCACCTTCTCCCTATGTCTTTACGTGGTCTTCCCTCTGGGCTGTGTCTGTGTTCTAATCTCCTTTTCTTATGAGGATACCAGTCATATTGAATTAAGACCCACCCATATGACCTCATTTTGCCTGAATCATCTCTTTAAATGCCTCACCTCCAAATACAGTCACATTCTGAGGTATTGGGAGGTTAAGACTTCAACATATGAATTTGAGGTAGGAGAATGAGAGAAACTCAATTTAGCCCATAACAATCCTAGAGTAATCTGAAGATTACTTAAATCTTAAAATCTTAAACAAAAACCTGACCAGGACCCGATGATTTGCCCTTGCAAAATTAAATCTTGAATTCCAATGCAACTTCTGTTAGAATCTGTTAAGCCTATTCAGGTTAGGCCTTTCCAAGGAAGAGTTCTCCCTTAATAAATATAGTAGCCTGGAGACTGTTTCATTTCTGAAGGTCAAGAAAGGTGCCCCGGGTACAAAGTTAAGAAAGCATTCCCTCTCTGGGTGGTATGGATGCTAATCTTGCCCTTGATGGATTTGCTTTACTCTGAGAGTGAATATCTCTTTAAATCTTGTGCTCTGGGCACCTCTCTTGCTCCACCCTAGTCCCAGGGGCACCTCAGCAGAGGAAGGTAAAATGTGTTCATATGTTATTTAGTCACATTACTCTTTCAACCACATTTTGGCAAACACCTAGTATCCAAGTGTTCGTAGAAGTAGACAAAGTGTGATTGTTAACAGGAGTTGGGAGAGAAAATATGGGTCTTGAGTCATCAACTTGTTATTAGTGACAGTCACTGAACAAGGAATAGAATTTGAGGTCCTCCTGCTGTATCTCTACATATGGAACCCACTGAGATGCTTGCTCTCATTTGGCCTATTCTCTGCCTTGATGCCAGATGATGACCTAGAGAACAGTACGGAATTTGAGAAAGGGTTCCATGCCTCTCTCTGTGAGTCAGTAGCCAGGCCCAGAATATGCTGAGGTCTCTGCTCTTGTGTCAGTGCTGTGATCCTGTTAGAAGTGTACTACTGTATGCTGAAAACCGAGCAGACCCAGATACACTTCATCTCTGCCAGTGGCTGTGGCCTGTGCCGTGAACTTTAGAAACTCGCTTGTGCTATGGCAGAGCTGAGCCCTGTGACCCAGGGCAGCTGACCCACACCTCCAAAGCCTGCTCTGCTCCAGCAGTGGGCTGGAGCTGCCTGGACAGAAGAGTGATTTCCTTCTCAATCTGTGGTGATTGATCTGACCCCTGAAGAAATGCTGATGTTTTTCTTTAAGAAGCAGCATGATTAGTGAGTCGGTGAATGTTGCTGTTTTCTAAGAACCAGCCAGAACAGCAAAGTACCAAGGCTTTCTGGATTAACATCTTTTTTTTTTGAGTTGGAGTGTCACTCGGTCGCCCAGGCTGGAGTGCAGTGGCACACTCACGGCCACCACAGCCTCCACCTGCTGGGCTCAGGCGATCCTTCTGCCTCAGCCTTCCAAATAGCTGGAACCACAGGCGCGCTCTACTACACCTGGCTAATTTTAAAAATTTTATTGTAGAGACGGCGTCTTGCCACATTGCCCAGGCTGACCTCAAACCTCTGGGTTTAGGCAATCCTCTTGCTTTGGCCACCCAAAGTACTGGGATTACAGGCTTGAGCCGTGGCACCAGCCACTGGATTAACATCTTAATGCTTCACTAGACCCACTGGCATCCCTCACTTTTGCCTAAGAACATGTGCCTTCTCTGAGGGCCTGCTGGAACCCTCCTGTAGAAAGTCCAACTCCACTCTCCTCTACTCACCAGCCTCAGCTCAACGCCTTGATATGAATTTGCGGAGCCTGGCTAAATGTCTCCTCATTCTGAGAGGAAAATAAAAGTCATCTCTACCTTTCCATCTGACTATTAAAAATGTGCAGCAGCATTTCCTTTAGAAGTTGGTCTCTAAGGAGATACAAAGCTAATTATGAAATGGGCCCTCCTTTTTAGTGTTTCATGAAAGGTTCACTATTAATATTAGCAAAAATAAATTCTCTAGAGACATAAGGGGAGAGAAATTTTGATTATAAGGGCAGTCTGCCTGTAACTTTCTCATTCCCTCCCTCCACGTAGAGCAACAAGAAAAATTATGTTCCATGTGGCATCAGTCCATAGTGGCCCATTTTAACACCATCAAGGTTATTTGCAGCTGAATTAAATAACCCAAGACCTTGCTACTCAAAATGGGGTCCCCGAACCCCACAGCACTACTTGGGAGCTTGTTAGAAATGCAGAATCTCTGGCCCCACCTCAGACCTGCATTTTAATAAGACCCTCAGGTGGTTTGTAGGTATGCTAAATTGTGAGAAGCACAGATCTAGGATCTATTGAACCTGAGGAGATTCTGACCTAAGATGAAATATTGAATTACCTTCTCTACCCAAAAGCTGATAATTAACTTTAGCAGTTGTTAGAGGAGATAGTTCTTTCCTATCAAGTCCTTTTGCAGATGGTCCCTGACTTATCCATTCTGTTTGAGACCCCTTCAGTTTCTAATGAATCTTAATTGATTAACTCTATTTGTGAAAAGCTCAGGCCCTAATAAGCACACTCCCACTGGGTACACAACTAAATAGTTTATGAGGTAATTCGTATTTTAATGTCTTTCCTAATGAGCGCTTTCAGTAATGAAATCCCCTGAGAAAACATTATTGGTTCGCAGACATTTTTTAGGATACTGAGGCAGGAAGCCCCAGCCGGAGGTGGCCGTGTGAGGCTCTACTGTAGAAAATAGTTTCCAGTTCAAAACAAGTCAGATTCTTTTTTTCTCTCAAAAAAAATTCAAATTAGGGTTTTTATGCTTTCTTTTCTAGACCCCATCTTCTAAGTTATTTTCCATATTAAAAACAAGACTTTCTTTTTTCTCCCTGAGGCAATTTTGGAACTCCTTACCTCTGCAGTAAGTAAATAATACGAGGGCTGCCATTGTGTACAATCCTATATGAACAAGAAAGACAGATGGGGGGAAGAAAAGGGAGACACAAATATACGCGTGCACAGACACATGTGTGCAGATATACACACAGCACCTGCTCAGTGACTCGACGTTCTTTCAGAATCTCCATTTAAATCTCAGCAACATCACTTCTGTAATAACTGATGAATGCATCAATCACTTCTCATTAAGGCTAAAGCCAAACAAGTCCCATAATGAGCAAGAAGCATTTAGCACTGCAAAGTGGTGAGCAACAAGACGGTTATCTGTAGCGTGGCAGAAGTCTGTCCAAAGGGAGTTCAGGCTAATTCCCTTTTAGTGAGGAAGGAAGCCATGTCACAGGGGTTGTCTGGTAGCTGTCTGGAACTTGCAATGGTGAAGGACTCTCTTTTCTGCTCCCAGGACTGAACAGAGAGTAGATACATACGTTCTTGAACCCTAATTTGAAGACATTCAGACAAGGAAGACCCATCCCGGCGTGTTTTTTTCTGGTCTCTCCCTCTGAGGAAGCTTCAGACACTTGAGCTGGGCTAGTGGGGCTGACTTGGTGTCTGTGGTCAGTCCTGTGAATGATGGCCAGGCATAGGCTGACCCTACTTTGCATAACACAAAGATCAGAGCTCGCAGCTTGCAATGGATGGTGAAGAACAACCTTTGTTTGCCAGTTGTGCCCTTTATGTGTTAGTAAAGCCCATTTTCTGAAGGAGTACACTTTCTCAGCTGGATGCAGGAGAGGAAGCAGAATCTTGAAGATGTCCTTGAGGGGCTCCTCTAGAATCACTGCTCATGGTGGTATCTCTGTTGTGTAGGAGGAAAGCCTGAACAATATGTAACGGTCAATGAATGTATTCTAGTTGGCCTGTGGCCATGTAGCTGGCTTCAAATTATGGTGTGTTACCTGATGGCTTTGGACAAACAGGATAAAAAAATAATGACTTAATAGACCATGAGTTTTAATAATATGTCTGTAAGTCACTAGGAACAGGGACAGTGTAGAGCTCAAGTGTAATGTTTTGTTTCATTTGTTTTTACAGGCAAGGTCTGAATTGCCTTCGTGGTAGTCTATGCAAGCCCAAATCGATACAAGCCAAATTTAGTGGTAAATCCCTTGATCTGTGGGCATCTCGGGATTTTATGAATGAGACAAGCAAATAAATGTGTAAGACTCTTTTGAAATCCAAGTTATAACTCTAGCTGTCATCATGAGAAAGAACAATGTGTGGGCAGAGGAAAACTCTACTCAAAGCCAGAGTCAGCGATCTTGAGGACAGAGACTACATTCTGAGTATGACCCTGTTAAAACTAGAGAGAATGTGTCTGGGCCAAGGAGGACGAATTGCTAGAGCTCACTGTTATGAAACAAGGAATTCGAGTTCTGAACAGGAGTCTTTAAATACCCCGGGCAGGCTTTGTGGAGGTACCTTCATCTTTGAGAAGTGAGACTTTTCAGTATCCATGGAACAAATGAAGCTAGATCTTGGCATTGGAGTGTATTGCTGAGCAAGGAAACCTCTCCTCAAACAGACCAGAGTTTCTATGGCATGCCAGCGAGGAAAAGCAGACTGCACAGGCCCCAGCATGCAATTAGGATTCTACAATGGTTTGTGGGTCTTGGCCCTCCAGACAGTGAGTTTGCATCCCTCTGTGAGATTCTGCCTGGAAAGGATCTAAATGTAAGAGAGGAAGACTCTCAACTCAGTTTTTATACCACTGGGCTCTCCCAGTGTCACAGCTGCTATTGTGCAGGGACAAAGAAAGTGACCAAGAGCTGGTGGCTGTGATTTGTTTATTTCATTGTCTCACTTAACAATCAATGATTGAATGCTCTTGAAGGTTCAGGCTTCTACTGAAGCTGCCTAAAGCCATTGGCAACTTTGTCTTGTGGAAGAAAATTGCAAGGTGGGGGATTTGTGAACAGAATCCCAGCCTGGCCTTCTAACCCCCTGTACTCTGGGTGTTTTGGTATCCGTGAAAGCAGAGGCTTCAATAAAGAGTGGCAATTTCAACAGCTTCTCCAAACAGCATTCTGGGTGTGAGACAAGTCAGCTCCTTCCCATTTACTTAGGAGTTAATTGGTATTTAAACACAAGACTCCAGGCCAGTGATTTATTTTAATAATATGTTAGCCCCTTGGCAGGCCCATGACTTCATGACTGCAGCAGTGGAGAAAGGGCACACCGCCCTGATGGATGTCTCAGTGCTGCGTGTGGCTGATTTACAAGGCGCTTTTCTGATCTGAGTCACTCTTGCCTCCTCTGCTTCAAGCCCAGTGAGTGGCATCCAGCTGTTGGAGTGTTCACTTGCTTAAAGTGACAGTTAAAAGAAGCGAGTGGGTTGAACACAACTAATGTGGATGAAACTATTATTGAACAAGAAGTCACTGGATTCTGCACATTGTTAGGCAGTTGTATAGGGGCCAGATCTGATCAGTTTCCATATGCTCCTTGTCTGTTGCCCTTATTCAAACAAAAGACTATAGATGCTGGTATTAAATCAGTCATCTGCACTTTATGGGTCTCATTATAACTATGCCCATGATGATGGAATCAGCTGATTTTTCAAGACAATCTTTAAGGTTATTTTGTGTTTGTTAGGTTGCTAGGGGTACCTAACACATCAGTTAAAGCAGAAGAAGTGTTTAATGCAGTTGCCAGATTTTTGTGCAAGATAAATAGTTTTACATGTCTCAGAAGTAGAATCCAATTGGCCAAGAAGTTGGCCAAGAGCTAAAATTTGACATCATTCTTGGCAACTAATGGTTTTTTTAAAAATGTGCATAATATAAAAAAGTTCACTAAATCTTTTCTAGATGTAATATTAGACTGCAAATAACACCTTTTAATGATAAATCAATGTATGCAAATAATAATGCAACATTTCCTCATTGTTGATCATAGCATTAGACAGCATTTCAAATGGAAATAAACATTTTTTTCTTTAGTGTTTTTGAAATGAGAAAGTACTTGTATGTCACAAAACACAATGATACAACAAATACCTGTGAACCTAGTATCCAGCCCCAGAAGGAGGGCATCACCAGTCATTGCTAACAACCAACGTTCTCCCCCACATTCCATCCTGCTTCACGCTTGAGGTCACCACTATCCTGAAATGTGGGCTTATTATTCTTTGACACTTAAAAAATAGTTTTGTCACACAAATATGTATACTTAATTTTCTTTACTTTTGTGCCTTATGTGAAATGGCAGGTAGTATGGAGTTGTCCAGACTTACTTTTTCATTTAAATTATACAGTTCTTTATTTTTTAAAATTAAATTAAATTAATTAATTTTTTTTTTTTAGTGGAATTCTTAAAATTGCCCAGGTTGCAGTGCAGTGGGACACTCATGGCTCCCCGAAGCCTTGCCCTCTTGGACTTTGGTGACCCTTCCGCCTCAGCCTCCCGAGTAGCTGCGATTACAGGCATGCACCACCATGCCTGGCTAATTTTTTTAATCTTTTGTAGAGATGAAGTCTGACTATGTTGCGCAGTCTGGTCTTGAACTCCTGGACACAAGCAGTCCTCCTACCTTAGCCTCCCAAAATATTGGGATTACAGGCATGAGCCACCATACCCAGCCAACCTTACATATTTCTGACAAGACAATTTGTGGATCTTATTTTAAAGAAGATGACTGTATACTAATCATTTTTGACCTGAGCTATAGATATTTGATACAAAAAAATATAAGAAGTTGCCTGAGCCTGCGGGTTCGAGACCCGCCTTGGCAACTTGGTGCGACCTCATCTCTACAATAAATCAAAAACTAGCCGGACGTGGTAGCGTGTGCCTGTAGTTCCAACTACTTGAAAGGCTGAGGTGGAAGGATCACCGGAGCTCAGCAGGTCGAGACTGCGGTGGCCGGGAGTGGCCACTGCACTCCAGTCTGGGCGACAGAGTGAGACTCCAACTCAAAAAAAAAAAAGAAATATAATATGAGATATGTAATTCTTTTTTTATTAGAGTTAGAGATGCTTGCAGTTTTCATACTTATTATATTTTAATTGGTAAAACATGATTAAAACATATAAATTAAGGCTTATTTTGATGTTTCTGCAATGTGGTAATTAAGCTCAGAGAAGATACATTTTCTATGATACACTTATACCTAATTAGCATGTAACAATTATCAAATTAAATATGTATTAAATACTCATTTTAAATATATAATTGAAGTGTCATGAGGTGAAATCTAATTTTATGGAATGAATTTATCAAGTAATGAGATTTCAGGTTTTCGTGAGCTTTCAGAACTGTACTAAACATAGCCCTAATTATCCCTATGGAATCTTTCAATTACCTGTCTGGCTGAGCACAGACTCTGAAAAACTTTAAGGTTAGAAATGAAATGTTCCATCATCTCATTAAGAATTAAATGCCATATCCCGGGGTGAAAGGTTTTAGTGGGGATTCTCTAGTCTTCTTTCAAACAAATATCAAGGCAATTTTTTCCCCTCCTCATTAACCAACAGATGAAGCAATATGGCTGTCCACAAGCCAGGGACACTGTCAGGTAGCACAAGCGGACTGAGCATGGGCCAGTGGGGACACAGGAGAGAGAAGAGGCATTCTTTCTTCTTGATGTGTCTTGATTAACTCAGAACCCTTCCCAGAGTTCTAAGACAGCCACAACTTTGCCCGAAGGGATTGCCACTATTATCATTTTGTCAAAAGAGAAGCCCACATATCTGGAATTTGCATGTTGGCCATGTGAAGATCCAGTGGATTTTGTCTATAACATGTTCTGAGATTTCAGCAAAGACAGGTTAAATTAGCCATTTCATAACTGAGTGGTTTTTCTACTCAGGGAGTCACTGTGGTTTGCAAATATCCAGTGCCCTCAAGACAGGACTTGTCTCCTTAGTTATACAGAATAAGTGCATCTTGTTTTTTATTTTAATTATTAATGTTGTAATTTTTTAGTCTTTGACTTTTATTTTGAAATAATTTTAGACTTACAGGAAAGTTACAAAAATAGTACCGAGAGTTCTCGTATACACCAAGTTTCTTCTAATGTTAACATATTATATAATCGTAATATAATGTTCAAAACCAGAAAATGAGCATTGGTATGAAGCTATTAACTAAACTCCAGACTTCATTCATATTGTCCTCTCCCTCTTTTTTTTTTTTTTTCTGTTGTTTTTTCTGTTTCAGCACCCAGAGGCACACTGCGTTTAATTGTCATGTCTCCTTAGTCTCTTCCAATCCATGGCAGTTTCTCAGTCTTTCTTTGTCTTTTATCACCTTGACACTTATTTAAGAGAACTGGCCAGTTATTTTGTAGAATGTCCTTCAATTTGCATTTGTTTAGTGTTTTCTCCTGATTAGATTGAGGTTATGCATGTTTTAGAAGAACACTTCCAAGGTGATATTTTACCCTTTTCAGTGTGTTATATCAGGGGTACATGTCGATAAATCTTATTACTGGTGATATTAACCCTGGTCATTTATTTAAGGTAGTATCTGCCAGTTTTCTCCCCTATAAAGTTACTGTCTTTCTCTCTGTAATTAATACATATCTCAGGAGAATATTTTGATGTAAAGGAACATCCTGTTTCAAGAAAAATCTTCATATAGAAATATGAACTTGTGAAATAAACACTGATATAATTTATTGCAGTAATAAAGAAATTCTTCACTTTCCAAAGGATTCATTCCAGGATTTGATTTTAAGTAGCAATCTCAGTTTTAGTACCTTTAAAATATAGTTTGTCTTTTAAAAAAAGTATGTGTGTATGTGTATATATATATATGTATACATATATATGACTTGTCTCATAAATGCTGACAGTTAAAACCTTTTTGAGGCAATGTTTACTACAGTGCACTTTTAGGATGTTTGTCTTCTGAAATAATGTAGGAATATATTTGCATCCCCTTATGTAACTAGAAAAAAAAAAAAACTGCTGAATTTCTCATACCTGGCAGGTCACTGAAAGAAGAAAGCTTATGTTCCACTCTTTATTCTTTTCTAAAGGGAATTTTTCTTTACTGACAGGAATCATTAAATTGTTAGGAAAATATACATTTTTGTGAAAAAAATGTTTTAAGAGAAAATGTTCTATAACATAATACCAAAGTAGATGGGCTAAGAGAATGTGAATTCTGTGCCATGCATAGGATTTCACTTCCTGGAAAACAGTTTGTCAAGATGTGCCAGGCACCTTGAGGGTGTTAGCCTTGAGTATGTCTGTATCCTTCAGTTCCACCTAAAAGGATCTGTCCTAAGAAAATAATCACAGACACAAGCAGAGATTTATGTTCAAACAAATTCACTATAGTGCTATTATAAACTACTGGAGAAATGATTTGGGAAACGCAATAATCTAAATACCTAATAATTAGGAAACAGTGAGATGCTATGCAACAATTAAAATCATGTTTTCAAAACCAAATAATGCCATGAGAAGATGCTCAAGTGATCACAATACTATAGTATGTGGAAAAAATAGAAATATTATTGTCTATACAATATGTCCCTAATCTCTCTTTCTTGCACACACATACACACACACACACACACACACACACACACACACACAATTGGTGGGAATATTAAAGGTTAGAAAGTTAAATTTAGGTGTTAGAATCATGACTGTTTTTTCTTTATGTTTATCTGTTTTCTTCTTTTATTATAGATTTCTTTCATCAATTAGAAAATAATACTTTGAGAAACTAAAATGAGCAATAATTCCACAAATGTCCTTTGAGGAAATGATTTCTTTGAAATCTCTTTGCAATTCCTCTTTTCAACCCTGTGTAGATTATAACTTTGAAAGCAACTAGATGGCATGCACTTTTGTAATTTATTCTAAACATTTATGTGTATGTATATACACACACTCATTCATAGACAGCCATAACATACTGCTTGGTTAAGTGAAATAAGTACAATTTTCAAAATTAGATCTGTATTTGAAGAAAAATATTCAATGTCTACATTTTCAGTGGTTGACTTTCTAAGCCTACATAGAAAATCTACAGGCTCTAAGGCCTGTGGTGCAAGAAATGATGAGAGAAGGCTAACCCTGCTAGGGAAGATAGGTTTTCAGGCCCAAAACAAAGTGACATTTTTTCTATTGTTCTTTTCAAGGTTAGTCTTTAAAATAAAACATATTTATTTTAAAATACCCTCCCTCAACCCCATCATATTGCAGAAAGCCAAATATCTAGCTTTCATTTTTAATCAAGTGGGCTAAATATTCATGTTGATGTGCCTAAATGAAACTTTTGTATGCAGCGTTCCACTCCATCCGCATGAATGGTAGCATTGTGGCCGGGTGAGGTCACTGCAGAAGGGAGAGTGAGGTAAGAACACAGCTGAATCTACAGGCCTTTCTGCTGCATGGTGCACCAGCTCTTTCTTAAAGTCACAGAACTGCCATTCTCACACCAAAGGCCCTCGGTTTGTTTGTGCTGGGCTGCGGTCCCGTTCGCCTGTATGTAGTGATGGCGCTGTGTGTCATGAATAATTCAGGTATTCCAAGAGAGAACCACAACTGCAAGAAGTAGCATGTGGCCAGAGCCACAGCAGTGAATAGTTTCTGCTCCTTTGAGCATCCACTTTGGCCACCGGCTCTGAAAGGAAAAGACAATGCCTTCTACTTCCTACTCCCTGTCACAAGATCCACAAGAGATTACTGCTATAGTTAAGGGGCTTCACTGTGGTGTGTTTCCTCCCAAGCAGTGGCAGGCTAAGTCACCAGAAGACTGGTTAAAGATGCGTATCAGGCCAGATGCAGGGGCTCACGCCTGTCATCCCAGCACTTTGAGAGACTGAGATGGGAGGATCGCTTGAGGCCAGAAGTTTGAGACCAGCCTGCGCAACATAGCGAGACCTTGTCTCTACAAAGAAATCAAAAAATTAGCCAGATGTATAATTGTGCACCTGTAGTCTTAGCTACTCGGGAGACTGAGTCAGAAGGATCACCTGAGCCTCAGGAGTTCAAGGATGCAGTGAGGATCATGCCACTGCACTCCAGCATGGACAACAGGGTGAGACCTCTACTCAAAAAAATAAAAAAGCATGTCAGTTCATATTTTACTTATATTTCCTACTAACTTAGACAGAGGATGAAGTCAGTTGCCAAGAGCATGCTGGCAAGTAGCCCCCAGCACCATCCTTGTTAGAGCTGTGAGAACATGAACAAACGTTACCCCCTACCCCCACCCTCACAATGTGCACAACGAGCTTTATACCGGCTGCTTTACAAGAAGGAATCTTTACTCTCCACTCAGTGGCAAGCAGCATCCAACTTAAATAATCAGATATTTTCAAGATATGGGTACCATGCTTTGCTTGTATCTGCCTTAGGAGATGCCATAGTATCAGGAATAACAACAGCTTTTAAAATGTTTCCTGGAAGCCGGGCTCAGTGGCTCAGCCTGTAATCCCGTGCCTTTGGGAGGCTGAGGTGAGTGGATTGCCTGAGCCCACAGGTTCGAGACCTGCCTGGGCAACTTGGTGAGACCTCATCTCTACAGTAAATCAAAAAATTAGCCGGGCGTGGTAGCGCTTGCCTGTAGTTCCAGCTACTTGGAAGGCTGAGGCGGAAGGATTGCCGGAGCACAGCAGGTCGAGGCTGCGGTGGCCGGGAGTGGCCACTGCACTCCAGTCTGGGCGACAGAGTGAGACTCCAACTCAAAAAATAAAAAATAAAATGTTTCCTGGAAAACTGTCATACCTGAGGCCTGAGTGGATCAACTCCATTCCATAAAAAGGTAGCCTATCTGAATCTAAACTGCAAGAATAGGTGAGGTTGATTCTTTAAAATTACCGAATTCTGTGGATTGCATTTTGGGGATCAGTACTGGGGATGAGTGAAAGCTTAAGCTTGACTAGATTTAGGCATGACAGGGGTTACATGAGCCCTGCCCTTGAGAGGTTTATAGTCAAGAGGAAGTTCAGGGAAGGAAGACTTGCTACTGGACTTGGAAAGGTGACTTGATAAAGGAAGCAGAAAATGAGCAGGTCATGGAAGGAGGAACAGGGTTTGGCATCTCCAACTGAGAAGAGTCGTGTAAAGAGAGGGGTGTTGGTGCCTTATTTGTAACAGCTGCTCAGCGTACAGACTCTGGAATGATCAGTCAACTGACACATGACCAACTCTGTTCAGGGTCGGCAGTAGACCTGTTGAGTTGGGAGATCAATTGGTGTGAGAGAGACTGGAGATCCAGTTGGCAAGGCACACTGGGTTGTAGCCAGACCATGGAGACTCTGCGATGCCAGCCTAAGGAAATGGTCATTATCTTTTAGGCAATAGTGAGTCATTGTAGGATTATAAGTAGGGAGGGACACGATGAAATCAGTTTTTCTGGAAGATGAATCTGGCAGTGATGTGCAAGAAGCACATATCAGCTAATAATAACAGTAGTAGTAATAATAATAATAATAATAACCTCACTAAGCTAGGAATATTACAAATTCCTCTTTGGGCAGTGTTAAACAATGATTAAATGATAAGCCCTGCTTTTTTCTGCTGATGGCCGGTGAACATTGATCCTGATAGCTAATCACTACAACAGAATGAAATGAATGTTGTCAGCCACAGACCCAGCTATTACTCAGGTAGCCCTAAAATCTGTAAGTGTTAGTGGTTAAAGTGTATTTCTGAAGTGTTTCAGTGATCTTCAAGTTCATTAATTCATTAATTCATTTAGTAAACGTTGGTTCAAGCCTACTATGTGCTGGGTACCATGATAGTCCCTGGAATGAGGGTATGAAGAACAGTAAAATGTATTCTATGCATATACTATATAAAATATGTTCTGTCTCCTCAAAAAACTTACATCCAATTGCTATAGTTCTTAAAATACATAACATAACATGCAGAAGCCCAGAATTTACAGCATATGCAGTTCCTTATCCACCTTGAAGGATTTACCTACCTGCTGGAACTCACTCCCAGGCCTTGTTGAGGAACAGGGTTTCTGTCGCCCTGCCTGTAAGAGAGAAGTGGAAGTATCATGGAAGCCAGTCAGGCAGAGGGAGGGCCTGCCAGCTCCCTTTCTCACTCAGTAAAAATAAATTGGGTCGAAGTAGCCCTTGCACTTCAGCAAGATGAAAGTTCTGTTTATTTTGCACTTAGGAATCTTCCAGAAGTTTTAATTGAGGACCCAAAACATCCCTAACCACCATGACTACCACTGGTGCTCTCCATAATGGCCTTCTCCTCAAGTACCACATTGGTTATTAGTTTCAGTCACAACTGTATACTCTGAACTGGTTAAATGCTTTACCTAGTGTTCAGAGACGTTTGTTGGATGTTAATGGTGATTTTCAGAGAGAGAGAGGAGAGAGGGAGATTGATCAACTGGCTATCCTTGCATGGTGTTTAAATTGTGGCTACAGCAATTCAGTAGTTTTGTGACTGTTGGTTCAGGCGCTCACCTTTCTAAGATTATATAATCAACCACTAATAAATGAATTTTGACAATCTGCACATGTTGTTTACAGGTACCAAATCAAACACAGTTACTGCCCATCATGTTACATTATTGCCAGTTATCAGTTACCCATGCTAATTTTTTTAGCATCCTATTATATAGTGTTTTCTCTGAGTCAAGCACTGTTCTAAATGCTTTATAAACATTAACACAGTGAATTCTTATAACAATCTTATGAGATATTTACTAACACTATCTTCATTTTATTGAGGAGGAAACTGAAGTACAGAAAGATAAAATAATTTACCCAAAGCCACACAGCTAGTAAAGAGCAGAGCTGTCATTTAAACCCAGCAGTCTCACTCCTAGAGTTCATGCCTTTAACTACTGTGCCACCATAGCAATAGGCTGAAATATGAGGTAAGAAATATTTAGAGGAATAGTATTCATTGTGGCCGTGGTGACACAGGTTGAATATCCTTTGGGCCAGCAGTGTTTCAGATTTTGGATTTTTTAAAATTTTCTTATTTGGAGTCTCACTCCATCGCCCAGGCTGGAGTGCAGTGAGTGGTACTCTCACGGCCACCGCAGCCTTGACCTGTTGGGCTCCGGCAATCCCTCCGCCTCAGCTTCCAAGTAGCCAGAACTACAGGCACACGCTACTACACCCGGCTAACTTTTTTATTTATTGTAGAGATGAGGTCTTGCCAAGCTGCCCAGGCTGTTCTTGAACCAAACCATGGGCTCAGGCAACCCCTCACCTTGGCCTCCCAAAGTGCTGGGATTACAGGCTTAAACTACCATACACAGCCCAGATTTTAGATTTTTTTTTTTAGATTTTGGAATATTGGTGTTACACCGCCTAATTTGAACATTTGACATCTGAAAATGTTTCTATGAACGTTTCCTGTGAGCATAAAAATTTCGGGCTGGGCACCATTTTGGATTTGGGATTTTCAGACTAGGGTTGTTCAACCTATAGCACTAGTATCAGTCGTAGTGTAGCAGTGGATAGTAGAGTTGTCGTAGAAGTAGTTTTTTAATAGCAGTGTAGCAGCAGCAGCAGTAATAATAATAGCAGTGATATTGTAGTAGTGATGCAATAGTAGTGTAGTCATAGAGGCAAATGGTCTCTGTTGCCCTTGTCCTTTCAGGAATGAGGATATTGGGGCTTAGAGAGGCCTAGAACTAGTAAGTGACAGAATGAGATTTGTGTCCACATGTATCTGAATCCTTTGCCATCTTTCAAGGTATACACACAGAAGCAACTGGCTGTTTCTGTAGCCTGCAGAATTTGCTGCTCAGGTGCTTTGGCCATCGGTTTGGCAATGCTGCCATAAACTGTGGCACTTGAATGGTTTGTAGTTGTTGTTATCCTTGGCTGAGTCTCTGTCATGTTCAAGCTACCAGTTTGTTGGGGTGTAGCTGGGATGTGTGAGGGCTGGTATGTGAATAGAGGGAGGTCCGTTGGGAAAAGTCAGTCAAATGAGTTGTGACTGAACTAGCTTGTCAATTCAGTGAGACAGATCAAACCATAGTCTCATGTAGACACCGCTAGGGTCTGTGCCACCAGTCGGTAGGTCACTGAGTCATGCCCCTGTGAAATCCCCCAGCCACTTAGAGCAGTAAAGACTGATTAAACATGTTTATGTGTAATTTGAAAATGGTTCTTTCAGGAAACGTGTGGTTCTTTAAAGTCATTTTAAAACGTGAGATTTTACTTTAGTTTATTTATATTCTAGCCAAAAAGAGCCCAAAGTTGAGCACAAAGTCCCATGATGTATGGAGTCCTCCAGGAGAATTGTCAGAGCTGGTTTATATATTTTTACTCTATCAATATGGCCTTTCACAGTTCCTAATTAGTTTTGTTAGTTGACTTACAGAAAAGTGTATTTAAAGTGAGACGTCAGTAATTCCACAGAGGGAATAGCATTAATGAAAAACACACACTGTCAGGAGGCCAATGGAAGAGCAATTGGTTCAGTCCTGAGCACCCCTAATTTGTACTGGGGTGACTAACTCAACTGTTTCTCTTGTTGGAAAACACTTTGGTAGAAACTTCTGGAGATTATTTAAGCAATGGTATGTGTGTTTGTATGTGCATACAGGTACAGGCATGCACACACATATTTTTTGTTTATAAAGCAAGTAAACAAAGATTAATTGAGTTTTTGAAACACCTACCCTGTGTACTTCTGTTAACATATATGCCTCAGAGATTATACTGGAAACACAACTAAGTTTGGGCTTAGGTAGGTTATACCATGCCAAGTAGAAAGGAAATAACTCCAAAACAAAGAGAACGAGCAATAAAATATAAACTTATCCAATTTTGACGTTTACTTTTGCCAGATATGGTGAAGTCTGATTTGGGTTATTTATGCTTATGTGGGATTTTGTAGAAAAATGTATTTGTAGAATGCTGTCTCAGAATTTCAACAGCCAGAGCAGATGTGCAGTATGCTTTGTGGGGTTTACAGTAGATATGTGCAGTCTACCAGAAATTATAGATGCACAATTAGATTTTCACAATGTACACATTCATGCAGATCAAACCATGTTCCTTAAATGAGGGCTGAGTTTTCTTTATTTCCTGCTGAGTTGACCAAGTGGAGCATTGGCTGCCAGCATTTCTAGCTAAGTAAGTTTGCTGCAAAACCATTTCCATTCATTTGTGCTCAGGCGAGGATGGAGGGTCACTTGCCTTTGTGTAGAGAATGTAAAACAGGAGGGTCTTGTGTCATCACTCCAGCTTGTCTCTGCCCCTGCAGCCCTGGCAGTGGGAACCATTCGGAATTGACATGCCACGCAACTTTTCAGAATGCGTGACATGCTCAGGTTTATGTTTGTCTGTGGTATGCTGCGGTTGTTTATTATGTGGAAGAAATGGAAAGCTTGCCAATCCACATCACTAATGCGAGTTTGACTGATGACATCAGCAGTAAACTAGAACTTATCTTCTCACCACATACAAATAGGTCTCAGGCTGCTGGCTAGGCCATGATGTCAGTTCTGATACCCCCTTCATTAGCTGATGTACTTTTAAAGGTAGATGCCAAGAGAAAGAATGTGGGTTTGTTTTCCTAATGCTCAAAACATGTTTTGAACAATAGAAATACTTCTCTATCAACAGTTTTCTGGCTTGTTGATTTCCCAACTCTGTTAATTACACCTTCTGAGTCTGTATTTCCAGGTCTTTATTAGAACACAACATTACCTACCGGAGAGTCGATTTCTAAATCAGATTGAGTTTCCACACACACACACACCCCTCTCTCTTCTCTCCCGGGAGACTCCATTGGGTGCCTACATGTGGCAGCAAAACCAGTAGTATTCTGCCACTCTGATGCATCATGGCACGTTAAGACAGTGGCCTATCCAGTGGGGAAAGATGTTTACAAGGTCCTAACTGATGATACCACCTTGACGACTCGAGGGAATGATTCAGACCCACCAAAGCTTTTGCTTCAACAGTTGCTGCCTCTGCATGTTTGTGTTCATCTGATGGACAGAAGTGCCATGACTGCGTAGGACATGTATTATCATTTGTGGCTGTCTCTTTATGAATCAGCATTTACCTTGTTAGTAGTCTGTTTTGCCCCACACAAAAACCTATTTATTAAAAAGCATTTCACTCCAAAATATAGCATTGACTTATGAATGAATGCATTCAGGGAAGACCTGTGTCTCGAGACAAGAAGAAGTAATAAAATAATAGAATAAAAAATTAGATGGCAAGACCTACCTATGACTGGCTTTCATAGTAATGTCTCGAGCCTACATAGTTATTTTCTTGGCACAGAAGCAAATACAAATGAAATTGTTGCTGCATATAAGAGAGAAATTTAGTTAGGTGTAATAATAGTGCTTTTCATTTCCAAAGCACTTTGAAAATGCTAACTAATTAATCTTCCATAACATTTCCAAGTGCTTGGAGTATATATTCTTCTGCTTGTACTGGGAGTAGCTCATATAGAGTGCTCATCTCACAGGAAGACCCTTGGAGACCCTGACTATGCACACTTCCTCCTGCACCCACACACTTAAACCAAAGTGGATATTGTTAGGTGGGGAACTATCGCATGGCACACAACAGTGTAAGATGGACAGGGCTAGAAAGAAGCAGGCCCGACATGGTGGCTTATGCCTGTATTCCCAGCACTTTGGGAGGCCAAGGCGGGCAGATTGCTTGATTGCAGGTTTGAGACCAGCCTAGGCAACATAGGGAAAACTTGTCTCTACAAAACAAAAACAAAAAACAAAAAATTAGCTGGACGTGATGGCACATGCCTTTAGCCACAGTTACTCAGGATGCTTACCTGAGCCCTGGAAGTATATACTCCACTATACTCCAGCCTGGGCGACAGAGTGAGACTCTGACTCAAGAAAGAAAGTGAGACAAAGGAAATGGATTCAGCTATTCAGAAATTCTAAATAAATTGGCATATGCCAACTGATCTCAAGTTCAAGGGGAGAATAGATTGAGGTGGAAAAAAATTTTACATGTAGTTGTTCCTTTAAGTGTGAAATGTGTTACTTGTAGCAGAGAAGAGCTTAGAGGAGCCCCTAGATGAGATTCCACATCTGCCGTTAACCCGTAGTGGGTCCTTGGGCAAGATATTGACTATTCTGGACTTTGGTTTCCTCACCTCTAAATTGTGGGTGTTGGAGTCGAAGGAGTTTAAAAAAATCCCTTTTCCCCCCAAATCCACAGGTTTCCCCTCAGAGCAAATGGTGAATCAATGGGGATGGCTTCATTGCTGAGAAAGGCCTCAGCAGAAGGTTTTCTGAGGAGGAAACGCAGTATAAGTCCCCACACAATACATTTATCCAATTACATTTAAACTCAAACCTTAATTAAAGATTTCTCTTGTGGCGCTGTACCAATAACACAAATGCAAAGATGGTAGAGGCTTTTTCAGCTGGAGCGAGTCATAGAGCTAACATTTTGTGTGACTGGGAAAGAGTCCAAATTTTTTCCTATGTGTAGTCACTTTAAATGATGTGAGGTGTGTGTGTGTGTGTGTGTGTGTGTGTGTGTGTGTGTGTGTGTGTGTGTGATTTGTTTTATGGAAATATTGTAGGGGGTACAAAAGTGATAATTCAGGAAAATAAGCCAATTATATATGCCAAGACTTGAGAGGGTTTCAGTGATTCCTTAAATATTTAACTCATTTAAAAAAACTGTGTGATCATGGTTCTTTGTGGAAGCAGAATAATTTTTAGAAACGAATTTGTGACATAAAGATAAAACGGTGTGAAACATTTGGATCTAAATCATATCATAATGGTTGAGGATAAAACTGATCTCATGCTGAAACTTCTAGAGGAAGAAAGTTTGTAGTGAGGAAAAGGCAAACTTACCAGTCAAGTTGTTTAAATGAAAGCTTTACGGATTTCCCCAGGTATCTATGCAGTGTTGCAGTGACACACCCTTACTGGTTTTTTTAAACATGGTTACCGTATTTGGCATAAACTATTATTTTGGTTGCCCATTTGGGTCAATTAACTTACAAACCAAACATTTCAAAGTGAATCTCAAGACAAAATAATTATTTTACTAAAACAAATTTTGTATGATTAGAATTTTAAAGATTTAGATGTCCAGCTTGATATACTCATGTTTTCAGGTCATGTAGGTTTCATTACTTTTAAAAGAATTTTTAACTTGTTGTATGTTTGGTAGTTTGTAGATTCTGGCAAACATTTATTAAGTAACTTTACTATTTGCTGTTTTCATTGTTGTTCATGTTGACAAAGACTTGACTTTGTATGTGCAGCATTAAATGCAAATATCCTGTTGCAACACAACTAAATCTATGAAATTTAAAACAAAATATTGCTGTGATATAATTTTAGTGACCATTGATAATTGTTTGTATTTTTGTATCACCATGCACCCAGAACCTTCTGTGCCTGAAAACTTCCTTTTTACCCAACACACACACACACACACACACACACACACACCGATAAACCTAAATAGATTTTTCTTTCCTTCAACAAAATAGTCATGTATCCTAAACTTTAATTTCTTGGCTGTTTTTTATTTGTTTGTTTACTTTTGAGACTCTCAGAGGATCTTGATACAGTGTGAAACTGAGAGATAGTCCATTTCTTTTCATTTATTTGTTTCCTCACATATCTTCAGTGCCTATTTTGTTTTATAACTGAGACATGTAACAAATCCATTAAAGACTCTTGGTTTTAATCATTGATTAGTATAAGTAACAGGGTTCCAGAGGATCTTATTTATAAAATATTCAACTTAAGATGTGGGCTGTATTTCTTACCTTCAGAGAGTTTGCCCAGACAAGACACATAGATTGTCAAGAGCTTTGTAAAAAGCAGGAATTATAACAGAAAGAGGCCTCACCTTGCTTAAAACGTCATCTCTGCATCCCCGTCGGCATCCTGATATGATCAAATTAGAAGTTCCCTTGTCATTCCAGTGAACTTTTCCTGATAATCAGTTCATCCCACTCTTTAATTTAAATACATGTTTGCCATTTCAAATATGAAAATCGTTCATTTGTGTCTTTGTCTCCTTAGTTACTATTCAAGTTCAAGAACTTGAATATGTATTCAAGTTCTGAGGTGTGTTTGCATTATACAGACATATCTATTTCTTTTGAGGAGTGCTATATATGCTATCTAAAAGGGAGTCCCCTTTCTTTCTGTAATTTGCTTTTAAAAACAGGCCACTATTTCTTAGGAGCTTGGAATGGGGAGAAAATTTTATTCTAAAGGAATACAGAAACCTTGGGGTGTTACTTTAACATTGTCAGGCAATCTGTGGAGCTCCCCATGTAGCTAAATACTACACACTTTACTCTCAATCTTCAATTACCACAATTCAGCCTTTAAAAGCAAGTCTTGCTACAACACACAGCTTTTTCCTTGTGCCTTGTCACTTCACAGCATAGACCTGAAAATAAGAAGGGCCCTTGAAATTATTTTCAGTGGATTGTATTCCTCAGTATTCCTGTAAATTACCCTGCTCTTATTCTGGGTTTTTGGTGATTTATAACAGATATTTTTCCATTAGAAATGTTTCCTTACTTTCTTTTTCTTAATCATGAGATTTAAAAGCATGATGTAATCAGAAGTGTGGTGATATTATTATATTATTGATAATAGTGAAGAAATTATATTCATGATGCTGAAGAAGTTTCCTTAAATGACTACTCAGTGGATGCAAAATTATTTTTTATTAGCTGGGTGTGGTGGCTCACCTCTGTAATCCCAGCACTTTGGGAGGCCAGGGTGGGAGAATTGCTTGAGCCCAGGAGTTCAAGACCAGCCTAGGTAACACAGGGAGACCTTGTCTTTACAAAAATAAAATCAAATAGCTGGCACAGTGACACATGCCTGTAGTCCCAGTGCTCGGGAGGCTGAGGAGGGAGGATCACTCAAGGATTACTTGAGCCTAGGAGTTTGAGGCTGTAGTTAGCTGAGATCATTCCACTGCATTCCAACCTGGGTGACAGAGGGAAACCCTAGTTTAAAAAAAAATATATTTTTTTATTGACCTGAATTCACCCTTACGTTCTCTAATATTATCTTCATTCATTTTTTAAAAATCAACCAAAATATAAATTATATAACATTAGCATGATAACAAATCATGCAGTGTTATGCATAAGCCATAGCCCGAATGCAGGAAAATCTCTGATTCATTCTCCTGTTTAAAAAAAAAAAAACTGACCAAGAAGTTTACACTTCTAATTTACCATTAGCCATTTGGGTTTTGGATGGCAAACACAACACTTTGCCAAGCTATAAAGTTCATAATATTTAAGAGAAAGATCAAAACTAAAACGAGAGAGTTTATTTATATAAATATTTGCTTGGTGCAAATATTCCTGTTGGATGGTCTTAGACTATTTGATTTTGATGGGTTGAAAGAAAGTCTGAGCTATAATTTATTTGTTTTCTATTTTTATATTATGTTTTTTCACTTTTTAAAACTCTTTGCAAATATTATTGATTTGTGAGGCTACTGTCTCTATGTAAGAAATAAATGTCCCTCTTCAATACTTGGCTATTAGTTGTTCGTTTTTAACTTGGATCAGTTTTATGTGTTTTCAGAGGTAATTGAGGATTTAATTCTTTTCCTTAGAGTCTAAATATAAATGATGATAATTCTGTTTCTATTGTTGTCAGGAATTTATTCCCGAGGATAATGAGATTTACAAGGGTTACTTACACTTTGTTGTCATATCATAAATTATCTTTAGTCACTTCAGTGTCTTGTCTGACCACAGTTTTGCCTTCTTTCATACTTTTTGATAAATGTATATTTATGAAGTGTATAGTCATATTCTCTGCTTATACTGCTATGAAATATATCGAATATTGATCATCAAAATGGTGACAAAAACGAGCTGATTATCTCACTGTTATTTATGTGAGTGACACTTTTATTATTTTGAATTATAAAGTATCTGAAAGGATCCGAAAGATGACTTTACTATGAATTAGCCTTTGATAGTTCATCTACTGTAGTCATGTGTGTCACGATAGAAACTGCATTTAGAGTAGAGATGATGGTGGCCATGTTTACATTGCCCATAGTCTGTGTGATTTTCTTAAAAAACAATCTAAGTTTTCATTAAGGTCAGAAACACAAGGGTCTGTACTTCCTAAATCTTTTACCCTTGGACAAATGCATCATTGTAAAACGTGAAAATGTTTATTCAGCATTCTTTATCAACATTTCATTCCAAGAAATATGAATGTATTATATTTCAAGTGTTTGGGAATTAACTTTATATCATCACTGACTCTAATCTCAGAAGTTACCTTTGGGTAACCCAGCGGGAAAAAATGAGAGCTTTGAAATCAGACTAGTGTGGGTTTAACACCTTGAGCAAGTTACTTAGATCTCTTGGGGCTACAGTTTTCCTGAGCGTAAAACGAAAGTCCTAATACATACCAAATACAAAAATAAATGAGATAATATTTATATGTTTCTTGACACATGCTTGGTGCATAATGAGAACTTATTACATATTGTTCATTAGTGTAGCCACTATGCTTATTTTCTTGATGTTATACACCATCTCTTTAAAACTACTCAAAAAATATTTGACTTACATAAGTGAGAAATAAAAACAATCTGGTGAAAAGAAGAACAAGTTATGCTTCATATCCCAGGATTTTTGTTAAATTCCCTCCTTAGTTCTCAATAAGATATTTAAGCAGACCTTTCTAATGCTGTCTAATTGTTGTCTAGCTTCCTCCAGAGAAAGCACAGGAAAAGTTGAATGGGTTTGTACAAGGCAAACACTGAGGCACCCGGTAGTGGAAACACCAAAATTTCACCCTCAGGTTGAAGACTGGCTTTCAGATTGTGGCTGTTTGACTATTGAGGCGGAGACCAGAATACCCTCCATGCGTAACTAAACCTTAAATAATAACAAGGAAGACTCCCTCAGGCTCCAGGTTAGCCAGAGTTGGTGAACTTTTCTTATTTTCTGATCCCTTCACCCACTGGTCTCCACTAGGAAAAATGTAGGGATGACCAGGCCTCTTCAGCAAAGAGAGGCTGTATTTATAAGATAACTCTTGGGGACAGGGTGATATCATACTTTGAACCTCTACAAAGTATGAAGTAAGAACAAGTCCTCTGTGCTTCAGTTCAAACACAGAACTGGACACTATACATTATTTTTATACTGGTGTCAAGTTATGCTTCTTTTGTTTGAGTAATATACACATAGTTTTAAACTGCATACTGGGAGAAAAATCCTGGAAGGAGAATTGCTTAGGACTCTGTGTTTTGTCTTCATGTCATGACTTAAGTTTTGCAAAATTGAAATGACTTCTTCCATAATTTATGTACCTAAGTAACTTAGCCCATCTTAAAATTCTTGCTGCCTCAGCCTGTGTATGCATTTATTTATTTTTTTATTGTTATTGTTATTATGTGTTCCAGACTGGGCTACAGGCAGTGTGTCAGTGACAAGTCAGAAAGTGTATCTGAGGAAGAGAGAGAGTGAGAAAGAAAGAGAGAGACAGAGAGAATGGAATTCTGAGATGGGTTAGCCTGCCTCTGTTGCGTTGATCTATTCATGACATTATCGTCTTTGTTTCAGCTTTGTACTGTCCTTTCAGGAATCTTCCTATTAGTAAATATCTTAACAAACTTGGGTTTATTTTGAACTTGGCAGTGGTTCTGATTAGAGATGTTGCAAAATAACCATTCAGCCCAACATGGCCCTTAAGACTCAGAGTTTCCAAGATGAATCAGGGGAGATATTGGCATAGACTGATGAGCATTTTTAACCTTTAACACGGGGTGGGAATGGAGGGAGGAGCAGCACACTGCAAACTGGCATACACCCTTTCTACCACCCTCAGTTTAATTTATGTGACTTTTTCCACATAAAAGAAAGTTACTTTCTCAATTATTAAGTTGCAAAGCATCTGTATCTATCTGGCCCATCTTTCCAAGCTTCCAACTAGGGTACAAAAGCAACTCATTTTGACTAAAGTCTCTTCTACCTAAAAGTAGTTTCCTAAAAATCTATCTTTCCCATGATCCATCTGAAATTTCATCTCTGCTTAAGGGATTTTGCATGCATTCAGGTCCTACAAATGTCATTGAAGTTTAAATTCACTATAAAATTTGAAGAAGAGTCTTTTAGCAAAACTGTTCAAAAGTCAATGTATTTGAAAATTGGTCAATTGAAAAAGATTCCCATAAGGATAGAAAACAATCCTGTCATTTATAAAATCTTGGGATTTTAGACTCATTTCATTAAAAATACAGTATTATAAGTCTGAGTTGGATATGGCATGGAAGAGAGGAGCGGCGGGGGGAAGACAGTCTGAGGGGGGCATGTTTGAGCGTTTGGGTGAAGTGCCATGTGGGAGGGAGGGAGCCTCTTCCCTTTCCTCAGAAGAGAAAGAAGACAGGGTAATGAAGTACCAGGCTCTGTCGGAAGTCAGAGGGTTTGGATATGCTTTCAAGGAGGTGATGGTGACAACTGGAGACACTTACAACCAATGACTTGGTATTCTCCCGACTGCAGAAGGGAGCTGAAATTCTTGGGGAAACTTTTTTCTCACCAAAATGGGCAAAGAATCTGAAAACTAGGTTGCATGAAGAAGGGATGAAGAAAACCCAATATCGAATCTGAGGTGAAATACCTTCAAATATTTGAAAATCTGCAGCGTGGAAAAGGAGGTACAGTTTCACAAAAACAGATCTTACCTCAGGGTGGAATGAGTTGCTTCAGAGTCAGTGAACTTTTTCTTTCTGGATCCTGTGTGTGTGTTTGGAGGAGAGAAACTCTTGCATAGACTCTCTTCTAGTTCTAGTACTGAGTAAGTGAGGATTTTAAGCACTCACTTCCTGGCAAGGGTCAAGAGGGACCCGCAAACACTGAGATTTAGTCTTGAGTCCAATCTCGTCCCACCATTGATGATGCCACTTGAGAAATTTCTTCTACCCAAATGAGTTAATAGTGTTGGCCTTCTTCCCAGAGGAGGCCATTTTCAACCAGTTGATAAGATCTGAGTTGAGTAGCTTTCACTGAGGATAGCTTTCCTTCACTCTCAGTCTCTCTGCAGACAGCACCCCTGGCCAAGTTAGATTTCTCTCATTCTTCTGGAACACTCAGAGACTCTCTCCTATAAACAAGTGAGTACTGACCTCTAGCCATGAGTCCTTGGGTATAAACCATCCTCTGGTGTATTAAGGAAAACACATCTATGTTGGGTCTGAATGATAAAGCAATAACATGCAAAGAGTTGAAGAGGTAGTAAACAGATGACACTTAGCTTCTTTTTTTTCCCTTTGTCTTTTACTGAAATTCAGTTAGATAAATTAGTCAGGTTTTGACCAGGCCTTGCACTATAGCTCATTCAATGGGTACCTCGTTTGCTTATGAACCTCTCGTGCATGTAAAAACATTTTCTAGACAGCGTTTTATCCCACTATAGGGTGACTATAATAAACAATTTAGTGTCTATTTTCAAATTCCTGGAACATAGGTTTTTTAATGTTCTCAACACAAGAAAATAATAAATGTCTGAAGTGAGGGTTATGCTAATTACCCTGATTTGATTATTATACACTGTATACGTGTATCAAAATATTTCACTATAAGCTGGGCTCGGTGGCTCAGCCTGTAATCCCGTGCTTTGGGAGGCTGAGGTGAGCGGATTGCCTGAGCCCGCAGGTTCGAGACCCACCTGGGCAACTTGGTGAGACCTCATCTCTACAATAAATCAAAAAATCAGTCGAGCACGGTAGCACACACCTGTAATTCCGGCTACTCGGAAGGCTGAGGCGGAAGGATTGCCAGAGCCCAGCAGGTCAAGGCTGCGGTGGCCGGGAGCGTGCCATTGCACTCCAGTCTGGGCGACAGAGTGAGACTCCAACTCAAAAAAAAAAAAAATTTTTCACTATACCTCATAGATATATACAATTATTGTGTCAATTAAAAAATAGGGCCAGGCATTGTGGCTCACGCCTGTAATCCTAATGCTTTCGGAGGCTGAGGCAGGAGGATTGCTTGAACCTAAGAGTTAGAGACCCTCCTGGGCAACAATAGTGAGACTTTATCTCTACAAATAATAAAAAAAATTAGCCAGGCATGGTGGCATGCACTTCTAGTCCCAGCTACTTTGGAGGATGAGGTGAAAAGATGACCTGAGTCCAGGATGTCAAGGCTGTGGTGAGCCACTGCACTCCAGCCTTGGCATCAGAGTGAGACCCCAACTCAAATGATAATAATAATACAATTACTTTAAAATTAATTTTTTAAAAACATGTTCTAGAGTCCCAAGGTATATGTCTTGTTGAAGCTATAAAATAGTTTAGTTAACTGTACATTCAAGTGGATAGAATCAAGCTTGGACTTAAACTCCATATTAAGGAGAACCAGAGAAGACTCCTTGAGTGCCTGATCAAAGTGTAATTTCTTGGTCCTCATGGGGGCGGTTGAAATATGATCACGGCCAAAATGAAGAGATCCATTATTTGGTTCAAGAAGACAGTCCAGGAAGCTGGAAACTGAAATCAGATTTAAAAGATGAGTAAGACCACTAGAGCAATATCCCAGCTTTAAAATCAAACATTCTCATGACCACAAAAGAGGGGCACCATTGCCAATGGGAAATTATGCCAGATCTTGGCAGTAGGCTCCATAGTACAACTATGTCCAGAGTGAGCTACTGCTGGCCAGTGACAGACACAGAACCCGAGCTCAGAGTAGAGCAAGCCCTCACGGCAACTTCTCCCAACAGCACCATTCCTGCCTCTGATGGAAAACTTAGTATAGGAGGCAAGGATTGTGAAAACGTGAGAAGTAAGGAAGAGAGCCAGTGAAGAAAAGCGGAGAGAAGTGGAGTTAACACCACAGGGCTTCAGCTTTAATTTGGTTGGTTCTGCCTTCCAGAGCAGATCAGTGGCTGCTCTGAGGCACCAACTTGCTGCAAGCTTTCTTGGGCTTCTATGGAAGCCTGTGATATTGCAGCATCTGCTTCCGGTTTCTAGTATGTGGAATCCCACCACTAGAGTTGGGGCAGGGAAAGAAGAACAAGAGCTAGAGTAGTTGCACATTTTCTTGCAGTCCTGCCCAAGGGCCTCTTTATCAGTCAAACCTTCTGAGTATAGTATGAAAAAGAAAAAAATGAACTTTTTACAAAAAAATGGTGGGTATATTTGGACCTTTTATTGCATGATTTATTTTTGATTAATTGGTACGCTTACTGTTTTTGGTTTTGTTTTTCTTTTCTTTCTTTCTTTCTTTTTCTTTTTTTTTTTTTTTTTGAGTCAGGATCTCATTTTGTTGCCCAGGTTGGAGTGCAGTGGCACAATCATGGCTCACCTCTGCCTCAACCTCCTAGGCTGAGGCAATCCTTCTGCCTAAATCTCCTGAGTAGCTGGGACTACAGACATGCACCACTATGCCCAGCTAATTTTTATTATTATTGTGATTTGTAAAAAGAAGGTTTCACTTCATTGCCCAGGCTGGTTTTAAACTCCTGGGCTCAAGCAGTCTTCTCAACTTGGTCTCCCTTAGTGCTGAGATTACAGGCATGAGCTACCTACCACATCCAGCCTGTTTTTGTTTTTGTGACTAGAAAAATAACTAAGGAAAACCCAATAACTTAGGAATAGAAGAGAAAACCAGTTTTATCAGTGATGGTGCTATAAATTGATAATCTACTGATTTTTTTTTTTGTCCTTAAATTTTTATTTGCAACAGTAGCAGTGCTTCTTTTTTCCCACTAACTAGAGTGTTCTCTCTTTATTAAAAAAAAAAAATTATGTGGTGGCTACCAGGGACAGAGTGGTGGCTACCAGGGACAGAGTGGTGGGGGACCAGGGGAGATGCTGGTTCAGTGGTAAGATGAACAAGCTCAGCAGATCTCACATACAGCATGGTGGCTACAGTTAACAATACTCAATGGCATACTTGCAATATGCTTAAGTGTTCTCATCATAAAACAAAACAAAAAATAGGTAACCAGTTGAGATGATAGTTGTGTTGACTGTGGTAATCATTTCGCAAAATATATGTATATCAAATCGCCTTGTCATACACCTTAAAATCATACAATTTTATTTGTCAATTATACCTTAACAAAGCTGGAAAAAAATTTCCTTAAGTATGGAATAGTAGTAGGGCGAAAAGAAGAGCTTTCCCACTGATTAGCTTCTGTCTTGAATAAATCACCCTGCATGTCAATGACTCCATTTTCTTCTTTGTTCTTTGAAGGGATTTGGATGAACTGATCTCTGTCGGAAGAGAGAAAAAAAATGACCGTTTTTTGTTTGTTTGATTGTTTGTTCGTTTTAGGGGAGAAATACAAGGCTTGAAACTCCTTACTCACATTTCCAAGACTTTTCAAGGGAAAAATCAGAATCAGTTTATATTCCCTTGCCAAGGAAGCCAGGGGGCTATCACCAAATGTGTTGGGTGTTTGTCTTCTGGATGCTGTCTGATAGGGCATGAGGCTCACTCCTGGGTCAGTTTTTCCTCCTATTAGGGCCCTTCTTCGACTTTAACAGGGAGACATAGACATTTTCGTCAGAGAGTTGTGTGAATACATGAAATGGTTCTTCTCAGGCTTCTAGTAAATGTGAAGAGCAGGACAATCCTTCTCATGTCACGCTCTCTCTGTGTGGGCATTTCATTTATAACTCTACCCCTTCCAGAAACTTCTAAGTGTATTTTTAAATGGCAAGTGCCTAAAACAAAAAAGTATCTGTATTGAGGCCCAGACCTGGCACTTCATAATGTTTAAAGCATCAGCTGCCAATTTGCTGTGCCTGTAACATCTAATTTATAGTTCCCTGTGGGTGGGTGGAAGGGTGGGGCCAATCTCTCAGGAGAAGACATTTTTCTTGTTTGTAATATTTTTCTTTGGTCATTCAAAAAAGGTTTAGTAAATGTGCGCCATGGAGTCAGAGAGCATCCCAGCCCTCCTCTGTGTGGCTGGTATGCGAGTCTCTATTTTCTGCTGGCAATACATTTATCATGAGGGAAAAGTCACCTTTTTCTTTCTGGCCTGGTAAAAACTAGACAGCAAAGGGCAGTTGTCATTCTCTGAAATATGCCTGCTTTCTTCGGCAACCACTTACCTTGGCAGCCCAGCCCAGACATTAAGGGACATGGGATAGTTTCACTTAGAAAATCCACTTCCTCAGAGAGCAGACACTGGTGGAGTTTTCTGAATTTGGCAGTGTCTCTCTAGAGAGACTTCACTTCAGACGGCTAGACACTTGGGACCTCTTGGCTCAGGTTTTAAAGAATGCTTGAGTTAATAAGCCAAAAATGTTGGGATCTGGGGAGGAGGACAACTGCTTGGGGCAACCCTGGGTGTTGGGAGCTGGGCACCCAGAAGGCCAGGGGGGATGCAGAGTCCAATCTTTCAACAGGGGTTGAGCCATGGGGCCTCCAGAAGCTTCTCAGGGACAGCAGAAAGGAAGAGAGGTAGGGTCACATAGCCCAAGGACAGAACATACCCTGTGCAGAAAACTACCGATTCATTCTACCGATGACTTAAAAAGAAGCATGCAAGAACTGTTAGCACAAAAGAAGCACAGGAGGGTAAATTCTTTTTTGGAAATCATTGTCAGGTCAAATGTAGAAGCAGTCTTAGTCATGGGTTTCATAGAGCAAAGCTGTAAAGCCTTTATAGAACACCAGCATTCATTTTTCGGTAAATCAACTCATATCTGGAGAGACTAAAAGAATTGTCCAGGTTCACTCAGAGTTAGGATAAGGAAACTCAGCTTACCTGAACAAGTAAGTCCTCCTTCTCCCATCCACCTTATTATTGAGGGGGAGGTTACGGGGAGGACGGAGAGGGGTTGGCAGGGAGCATGGAAGGTGTTTGGATCTAAGGTAACACGTTCCGGCTCCGGCCTACCACTTTGCTAGTGGGTGATCATCGACAGCTTTCTTAACCTCCTTGATCTCAAGTTTATTGTTAGAAAAGTGTTTTCTAATATCTAATGCATGGGGTATTGTGAAAATTAATTAAGTTATTATTATAAGGCAGTGTTCTTAAAAGCTTTAGAAATTGATACGATTATTTTCAAGCATGTAAATTTCTCCATTAAGCCCTCATTCAGCAATTCCTTTTTAATAACTATTTTTAAAAAATTGATACTTTCTTAAATAGTTTGGCTTCCACAAAGAAATCACCATACAACTGTTTGACTATGTTGCACTTTATTTTCCTCTGTTGTCAGGTTCTTTCATGCAGAGAGAAAAAAAAAAAAAACACTAGAACCAATTATATAACATATATTTACACTGAATTAGGAAAGTAAAATAACCATAAGAAACCAGGCAAATAGTTTTCAGCTCTAAAGCTTAAGCATAATTACCTAAAGGTTGTGTCTGCTGAGAGAGCTATTCTTATAAATTATTGCTTTAAAGTTTTTGACAACTGAAGCAATTCCAGATAAATGATATAAAGCAGAAGTGGCAAACTTTTCTGAAAAGGGTCAAATAATCAATATTGTAGGTTTTTTGGGTCATACTGTGTTTGTAATAATTACCTAAGTCTACCATTGTATCAAAAGTAACCATACATGATACCTGAGTGAGTGGACATGGCTGTGTTCCAATAAAACTTTATTTACAAAAACAGACAGCTGGTCAGATTAGGTCCAAGGGCCATAGTTTGCCAAACCCCTTCTTAAAGAAACCCTTTTCTTTCCCTGATTTCCTGTCTGGAGTGGGTTTTTATTGTCACTCCTGTCCCCCAAATGCACACACAATTTCAAGCCAGTCCTCAGTATGGCTGCAATCAGGTAAGTGACTTGAAGAACTTAGGGAAGACTTAAATCCAGGGCTAATTTTTAATGAGGGACGCCGGCCAGTTAGAGCCTTAGTCACCTAATCTTTTCCTACCATCTTTCATTTTGGTTCCCATGCCAGGGCTTTTACAATGTTGAGGTGGATGGAGGTTTGTTTTCCAACATGAAGATTTAAGCTGGATTATTGCCCAGGTCGTTTCTCTCATATTTCCCTCCACGTAAGGGCAGTTCATTAACTGATAGACTTGCAGAGGAGAGTTTCATGTTCTTGACTACTGAGGAATTCTTTCATCTTTTTTTCCTTTTTGTAATCGAAAGGTCACCAGTATGAGTTGTTGCTTATGTTGACTTAGCTTCTATTTTGTAGTTGCTGTTAAGACTTGGAGAGCTTTCTGTTTTCTATCAATAAGTTGCTTTCACATTTGCAGAATTTCAACTGGTGGGTAAAACCAATGGCTACTGCAGGTAGTAGTCTAGACTGAACAGAAACAATAAATAACTCAAGTCTTGTCCCGTTTTTCCCCCCATTCATTTGTCAGGGCCATGTCACTCACTCCAGCCTTCATTTCCTGGGCTATAAACAGTATTATCAAAGGCCAAATACCATTCACAAAGTTGTCTCTAGGTCCTTTTAAAAGGCAAACTTTTCCTCAGCTTCTCTTCAAAGACCTTGTGAGCTCTTCCCAGAATTCTACATTTACAGTATGGACATTTGTTATTCCGAGACTTACTGTTGCCATATGGTATTACATAATTATTTTCCCTTTAGGTATAATTACAGCATTGCCAATCCTTCTACTCTGTTTTGCATTATTTCACACGTATTTTCTAGTTTTGATTTAGGTCTCTGCATGGTATGCCATAAATCAGCAGAGTGGGGGTGGGTAGCAAAAGGACATCAAAACACAGCCCCCACTGCTATAGAATGTTACTCAAGTGACACTCCATAATTCAAATTCTGCAAACCACGGGGTAGCCAGAGCAGGGCACTGCGACAGTATGAGTTGTTTTTGTTAATAGAGATGAAATTATGGGTGTAACTAGCTGGCAGTTCTCAAACAGACTTCAGCAAACTGTTTACTCAGCTGTCCTCAGGCAACAACTTAATACTTGTGGATAAAATTATTCTCCCACCATCTCCCAAGTGGTATAGTCCAAGAATCCCAATTTGTTCTCACTATTAAAAAGAGAGAACAAGTTTGCAACTCTCCGACACAATTTGAGATTCTGGCTATGTTTTGTTTTTAATGTATCAGGCTTTTGGCACTATGATTCGTGCAAATTTTCTTGTCCATTGTGTTCTACATTTCAAAAATCTATAAGAAGCTGAAAGCTAAAATGCTTGATGTGCCTTAAAGAGACCTTGTGGTCTTTAGCACTAAAGCCTTGTTTGTTTTCTCTTTGCTTACGCTATTCCTTTCACCAACGATACCTTCCCCTTCCTCTCTGCCTGTTGAAATTCTGTCTTTTAGATTCACCTTAGATACCTCTTCCTAGAATCCTTCCCTTATCACCCACCTTACCCAGTGGTAATTGAGCTAAGTATTTTTCTCTAATCCAATGTTTTTAAAGATTATCATACCGTGTTTAAGATGTATAAAACTGTATAAGAACTAATATAATAAACCCACCACCTATAGTGCAGAAACCCCTGAGGACTAAAAGACCACTATCTAATTTTCATATTTATCTTTCTCATCCTCACATAATATATTATGACATGCCTGTATATCCCCTAACAATATCTTATTTTAGCATATCTTCAGCTTTCTATATATGGTTTTATACTGTATATATTCTTCTGAAACTTGAGTAATTTTTTTTGGTTCACATTTATGTTTATCAGATATATCATGTTGATTTTTGTTAGTTTATTCACTTCCACTGCTATAGGATATTCCACCATTAAAACTTATTAATCATTCTCTTGATACACATTTAAAGTGTTTTCACTTGATCTCATATAATTTTTGAATCACTAATGTGACACTTACTGCATTATATCCTTGATAGGTCATTTACCTGTATATTTTTTAACCTTTGCCTCTCACGGTCCCATGATTTCAGTAGGTGCTACATATAAGTTTGTTCTTTTGAATTTAATCCCTATTAGAAAGCCAGCAATTATTATCACCTTTTAACAAGTAGGGAAACTGACACTATATAACTGTCCCACGAGCACAATAAATCCGCATCTGATATAGAATTAGAAGTCAGATTTTATGGTTCCCTTGGCTAGGAAGGTAAGCAGTGCTATTTTAAAAACCATTCTAACTAGAGAAGACCAGAATTTTTTAATCTCTATATTTCTATCTAAATGTATTCATAAAACTTTGAATTTTTTATTCTAGAACTTGAAACCTCTTTGAAAACACTTTTAAAAAATCATGTTATTTCTGCTTTTCATCTGGAGAAACTGCATCTCATCATAATAAGAATACAGTAGTTGAAATTTTTTTAAAACTTTACTTAGAATGAGCTGTAGTTCATATACCATAAACCTCACCCTTTGAGAATGTACAGTTCAGTATTTGTAGTATATTTCCAAAGCTGTGCAACCATCAAAACTACCTAATTTCAAATCATTTTCACCTCTCCAAAAAACATCTTCACCTCCCCAAGAAAAGTCCTTTCATTAGCAGTCACTCATCCTGCTCCCTTCACCAGCCCCTGGCAACCCACTAATCTACCTTCTGTCTCTATGGATTGCCTGTCTGGGGCATTTCATACATTTCACATAAATGGAATCATATAATAAATGTTCTTTTGCTACTCCCTTCTTTTATTTGCATAATGTTTTCATGGCTCATACATGTAGCATATATCAGTGCTTCGTTCCTTTTTATTGTTGAATAATATTCCACTGTATGGCTATAATATTCCATATGTTCTTCAACCATTCATTAATTGATGAACATTTGGCTTATTCTCACTTTTTGACTGCTTTGAATAATGCTGCTATAACCTTCATGTAGAAGTTTTTGCATGAATACATGTTTTCAATTGAGGGGGGGATATATGCCCAGGCATAGAATTGCTGGGTCATATGGTAACACTGTTTAATTTTTGAGGACTAGACAAATTGTTTTTCAGAGTGACTGCACCATTTTACATGGTAAATTCTTATAAGGAACTCAACACTCCAAAGAATTTCTAGCTTAAATGTCACCATTGTGGTCTCCAATTTAATGTTCTGCTTTTTAAAAAATATCTGAACTCATTGTACATTGAGGTACCACTATCCAGTACTTACATTTGTCTAACAATTTTATTCTTGCTCTTCTGTTTTATGGATGAAGTCATCTTATTCCAAGTTTCATTTATACTTTACCTTCAAATAGGTTTTATTGTAAGGAAAATTCTTACAATAATTTCCATCCTAAGTTTATTTTATCTACCAAACTTAAACAGCTCTGATATAAAAAGATTAGTAGAAAAATACTACCTGGTTTAAAAATATAGAACTTTTATGTAACTAAATTTTGGTAACAAGGTAGCTTTTTCCTATTTGATGAAAACAAAAAACAAGACAGTGGAAAGTCCTGCAAACACCACACAAGACAATCAGAACAAGAAGAAATTAATTGCAATTCAGGTGTTTGCTTATCAAAAGTTCTGGGACCTGTGAATCATCACTATTTTAGAGGCTTTTTTATTGCATAAAAATATAAGCCTTCACAATGTTTCTGTGAAATTTTTTGTGCGTACTACATTTTTACATTACAATATGTATTTTTTTCTGATCAAAAGTCGTGTATATATTAATTGAAAAAATTTGGAAATGAAAAAAGATTAAAATAAAATTTAAAAAACTATCACTAACCTGTAACTGAATTACTAAGATGTCTACTGTCAACAGAATAGTTTCTTTTAGTCGTTTGTCTATGCATAAATATTATTTGAAAACATGATTTCTCTGGTTAAATGACATATTATCATGAATATCCTGTGATTTATGGGCCCATTCCCTGATGGAGAATTATTTATTGGTCTTTTCTATATTGTTTGTTACTCTTTTCACATTATGGTGGGAAAGATAGGCATACAGAACTTATGTAACCTTTTTATGAAAAGAATAAGAAACAGTACAGCTTCATAAGAAAATACTGAGAGCATGTAGTAACTTGAAAAGCATCATCAGGGAAACTGCTTTCCAGTGATACTTTGTATTAATGTGCAATTAATAAAAAGTTGTGTAATATTAAGTCCACTAGTGACAAGGCAATAACTTTTGAGTTGAAAGCAGAGGGTTACATATACATAGAAAGAGATCAAATAACATCTTAAGACATTTTGGACATCAAATATGTAGGAATGGGAAGTTATTCCTACACACTCACCTGTTTTTCTTTTTCTTTTTCTTTCTTTTTTTTTTTTTTGAGTTGGAGTCTCACTCTGTTGCCCAGGCTGGAGTGCAGTGGCACGCTCATGACCACTCCAGCGTTGACCTGCTGAGCTCCAGCGATCCTTCCACCTCAGCCTTCCTAGTAGCCGTAACTACAGGTGTGCGCTGCCACACCTGACTAATTTTTGATTTATCGTAGAGACAAGGTCTTGCCAAATTGCCCAGGCTGCTTTCGAACCCGTGGGCTCAGGCAATACACTCGCCTTGGCCTCCCAAAGTGCTGGGATTACAGGCTGAGCCACTGAGCCCAGCCCCACACTAGCCTTTTAATATATGACTATCGATTATCATATAGAGCCAAATATTGTTATAAATCTGTGATTCTTGATCATGTTTTCGATGTGAAACGAATTCAATTTCATAAAAATCTTCATGCCTTTCTTCATTAAATCCATTTACAGATGCAAGAACTACTTCCAAGGGCATATAAGTAATAGGAAGTAAGAATACGAAATGAGTTTAAATTACTTTTTATTACCATTTTTGGAAGCTCCTTAAGGAATTAAAAAATGTCCTAGTATGTTGCCAAAAAAACAACAAAAAAGACTGGATGTACAGGGTAAAGATCACTATTGTAATTAATTAATATGATCCACAATATTAAATATTACATGGATAATTAAATAAGACTGAAAAATAAAGTTAACAAAATAAACGTATTTCAAAATGGTGACTACTCCCCCCCATTCTTCATCATGAGTCAGATATAGCAAATACATTTTGATTTTATGTTGAGACTTAATAGCATATTTTTATAGAGTTAAAACTCATCTCGTTCATTCTAAACTGAGGAAACGAATCATTTTTGCCGTTGTTATGAAATACCAGCCATGCCAAGACTGATTTCTTTCTTCTCAATGCATTTGCAATCTTATAAAGAGCTTCTGATGACTCAGAAAATCCCATGCATCAATTTTCCAAATTGGATTTTATGTGATTAAAAATAAATTTAAATCAAACAGAGACTTTGGTGTGCTCCTGAAAATTCCCATGTCAGGAGTTGGCATGTATCAACCATGTGTAGGTGTGTGTGTGCTCACTAATACTGTATGAGCATTGAGGACCTTATTTGAGAAGTTCTTTCCTGGAAGAAGAGTAAAGGGTACTGTTTTGGAATGCAGCCTGCCACATCCAGCTCTGTCTCAGAGGAAAAGAAACGGGAGTGGGTAGACATAAAGGAAGTCCACAGTTCAAAAATTAAAGAAAAGGGCTCACCAGGCTTGTGATCCTGGGACGTTTATTTACGGGAATTATTTGTATGTGCATAGCCCTTCTTAGATAAGGGAGGAAAGTGAGTATTCTTATGGTACAAATAATGCATTTTTCTAAATGGTGCTGACTTCCTTGTGCAGGCCTGCTGACCCTGACTGCCATCAATTGGTGGCAGTGGCCATGTTTTTCTTTTTACAGATGAAGGTGATCAAACAAACTCACGCCCTGCTTTTGGTTAGAAAGGTAGACCTAGATTGGTAATAAATGCTTGAGGTCACTTTAAGTAAATAATGAGTCTTGGCAATGAACAGAGGAAGAGAAGAAGGGGACATCTTCCAAGAAGTTCTCATTGTTGTCTAGACTTGATTGCTATGCCTTGTTTGAAAATTGGAATTTGTCCCCCTCAAACCCTCATGTAAGACTAAAGTGAAAACCTCCTGGCTATGATGTGCCTTCCTGGCCACCCCAGATGCTGCCACTCTTTCTTCTCTGACATCCACTTTCCTTCCACTAATTTAGGCCACTTTGATTATTAAGCTGTGGTGTGTATACTTTGTATTCCTCCAACTAGACTGTCAAGTTCATGAGGGTAGGAGCCAGATCTTCTGCTTCCCTCCACCTCCTATCATCTCCCACACAGTGGCAGCCCTATTTGCTTAGTTCCTATGGCTCAGGCAAGGAAACTGCCAGTGGGAACATAGGTCTAATGCCCTTGTACTAAGGAGATGAAGAAGCTGGATGTCATTGGAACTACCCAAACAACAATCCCCTACCAAAGTTGATGTGTTCTGTACCACAGAACACACAACTTTTCCCACCCTTAATGGAGGAAATAATCTTTAACTAAGTAATAGAAGAGGCATTCTATGATTCAAAATGTCATTCGTGCTGTATTAAAATGATTCAGAATTGAATCTCCTTAGGTCACCTGTACTATGATTCTAGTGGTTCTTTCAGCTCTTTTTCTTGAAATATACTGTAGCATTTAACCAATATATAAGACAATGCTCTTTTTCATTTTGTTTTGTTTTGTTTTTTGAGTTGGAGTCTCACTCTGTCGTCCAGGCTGGAGTGCGGTGGCACACTCACAACCACTGCAGCCTCGACCTGCTGGGTTTAGGCAATCCTTCCATCTCAGCTTTCCAAGTAGCTGGAAATATAGGCATGCACCACCACACCCAGCTAATTTTTTGATTTATCTTAGAGATGAGGTCTCACCATGTTGCCCAGGCTAGTTTCAAACCCATGGACTCAGGCAATCCTTTCATCTCCACCTCCCAAAGTGCTGGGATTACAGGAATGAGCCACCATGCCCGGCAACAATGCTCTTTTTCTTTCATCATTCAGTACCTGAAGCCTGTTTGTTTCTCCCATTTGCACTGTAGTTTATATTTATGATGGCAGTGGAGTAAAATATATTCAAATTATCTTAGCCAAAATAGTGCTAAATTCTGAATACATATAAAATTGGAACTTGAGGAATAGAGTTATGTTATCTCTGTAACATTAAACTCTAAGGGAGGAAATATTCATTCCTGCAAGTGCATCTCCAAGCATTTTACATATTAAAGGAAGTGTTGATCTGACTGACTGGGTTGGAACATGTAGTGGAGTCCAGATTGCAGCTGAGTCGGCCCTCTAAAAGAGATGCCCTAGAGGACCCAGAAATAGCAATGAATGAAGCCATTTGGAGAGCTCACTGCCCTTTGATGATCCTGCATTCAGCAAACAGATGGGACTTTCATTCTCTAGGGAAAATATCAAGAGAAATCCTGAAAAATCCCTAATGTACCTGATTTATATGAAAATTTTAAATCTTATTTGCACAGAGTTGTTCAATAGGCTATCATGGTAAAATTAAGAATTTCTAAAATGTTGATGTGTGGTCTTAAGGAATCTACATGCATGAGATTATCCAACAATGTTTCCATTTTCAAAGGTATCAGGCTTAAAATGTAAAGTTTGTGTTCAGTCATAGGAGCCTTCTGGAAGTCTATCTGAGCAGTACTTTTGCGAAGATCAAGCAATACTCAGGGATAAATCATTCACAGCATTGCACACTCAACTTGAGAAGCCAGACCTTCAGTGCTGAGGTGGTTTCCATGCTAGACAAGAATATTTCCCTCACTTTGAAAGCATAGCTTCTCATTTGAAGTAAATTGAGAAGTTGGACCAGATAGTTACAAGGAAAAGCTATTAATTATTCTGTGAAATTCCCTGTTAACCAAGTAGTCTATTATTTGGTACAAGAATTCATTTTTTTTTCTAGAAATATTTTACATGGCACTTGGTCTATGCTAGGGAGAGGGTTTGGACTTTTTCACAATGTTAAAAATTGAAAATGAGCTTTCAGAACTGAGAAGTAGAGATGTTGTTGGATCAGAAAGCGCATTAAGCTTCAACAATGTGATTTTTATTTTTTTAATTAGAGTCTCACTCCATCACCCAGACTGGAGTACAGTGGCACACTCATGGCCACCCCAGTGTTGACCTGCTGGGCTCTGACGATCCTTCCACCTCAGCCTTCCAAGTAGCCAAAACTACAAGCATGCGCTACACCCGGCTAATTTTATTTATTGTAGAGATGAGGTCTCACCCAGTTGCCCGGGCGGGTCTTGAACCCATGGGCTCAGGCAATCCATTCACCTCGGCCTCCCAAAGTGCTGGGATTATAGGCTGAGTCACCAAGCCCGTCCAACAATGTGATTTTAAATTGAGCCTTAAAAAAAAAAAAACACATGAATAAGCTTTTCAACCAAAAATAGATTTACTTGCATACATGCATATGGGTCTGTCCTTTTGGCAGAAATATAGTAAAAGTGTTTTTGACCCAAGACTGATAAAACTAATTTTTAAAAGGTTAACAAAGCATCTTTTTAAGATATGAAACATTGAAGAAATGCTAGAGTAATCACTATATTGGCCTTCCCCTCGCTATAGTTATAATGGACATACAAAATTTTAAAAATCCCATGTTGATACATTGTCAGCAGCAGAACTTGAAAACAGCACACTTATCTAGAAAATTTGAATGCATATAAAAAAAATAGACGACCCCAAATGAGGTAAAATATGTCCGTTTTAAAATTAAAATTGTTTGCTTAAGTTGATCTGAAAATAAAAAGAAGAAATGAAAGAAATACTAGTACATCACCCCATAAAATTTCCTTCCCATTTTTGAAAGCGGAAGCTCCCCACCAGTCACAAATGATGAAGCAAAAGATGTTAAAAGGAAGATGGGATTTTATTCCACTCAACTATATGCAACTCAGTAGACATTCTTGAGGAAGACAAGTGTTGGAAATATTATCAAAAAGAGCTAACATTAAGAATTGGGTATTTCTTGGGAGCATTTTAGATAGTAGCTAACTGTCAAGGGAGAAGCTAAGTTCAGCAACCATGAGCCCAAAGCTGGGTTGGCCAGCGGTGAGGGGAAGAGGGACAACATTGGGTCTTTCATAGGTTTGGGGCAAATAGACCAAAGGAGTCTCAGCAAAGACGCAGCTGTGAGTTTTCCTACACACATTCGCCTGTGCACCAGAAAGATTCTGCTTCATTCTCAACGTGGTACTGTGTGCCTGGAAGATACATGGAAGAAAGGGAGAGAGAGGGGTAGGGAGGGAAGATAATGGCGAATTAAGATTTCCAGAAGTTGGGAAAAACCTTTGTCCCCATATAATTAGTGATTGATGTGGAATGATGAAGAGGTTCTAACTCTTAGCATGACATGGAGAAGCTACGATAATATACCTCCAGAAGACTAGCATTCAATCAGATTCTCATATGTCTCACCCTGCCAACTTGAGGCCCAGCCCTGGTATAGCCTCAAAAATCACATTTCGGCTGGGTACAGTGGCTCATGCCTGTAATCCCAGCACTTTGGGAGGCTGAGGTAGAGGATCACTTGAGGCCAGGAATTCTAGACCAACCTGGGCAACAGAGCAAGACCCCATTACTATTAAAAAAGCAAATCACATTTCCCCTTAATATGCAATGTCTCCACGGAAGTTACTGATGTGGCCTTATCATTGGCACTATTTTTGTGTCACATTGGCTCCTTGACTAACCAGTTGATGAGCTAGGACATTTATCATATTTTTATATTGAATGACTCTCACTGTTTTTATCCACAATATCACTTATTCTAAATTAAATGTCACAATTATATTTGTCCAGAATTCATCTTTTTTCAAGTTGGCAAAACACTTTATCTGCAAGGCTGAAGAGAGAAATTGTTATATTCTGAATAAAACCAAAATCAAATGTATGTGTTATAACCATTTGCTTGTGATTAGGTTATTTTTACATTTTTAAAAAATTGCAGATATCCTCTTCTTTCTTCTTCTTCTTTTCTGCTTGCCACCACAAAGTTAGCCACAGATGTGCAGTCTAGGGCTGCCAGCACCTGCAGTGAAATGAGGGCGCCTCAGGGAAGAACTTGGGTAAAACAGTTACAAAGTCTACCTTACCTGGTTCACTGATGAAATAGTCAGATCTCATCTACCACATGAGAGATAACTAGTCATCTCAAAGTACCACAAACAGAAATTGGCACAAAGCAGGCCCTTGACAAATCTTTCATGGATTTTCTGGAGTAAGCCACTTACTGAAAGAATGATTTCCCTGATCCTGGGCAATGCTGACCTGGACAGACCGCTGATACATTAGCTGCCTTGTGTATAGATACCCACCAACAAAAGAAGAAAAGCACAACAACAACAACTGAGTCCAGAAAGGACCAGTATTGTGTCTAAAAGTGGCCCCTGAAAGAGTAATAAACCCTAATGACTGTCATCATTCAGATGACTTTGTCCTGTGTTGAGCACCTTCCCACCCTAGTATTTCATTACACTTGATTGGCTTCCTTGTTGCACTCCAAGCATTTAGGGTGAACACAGCTAGTGGGACACTCGAAGTCCTGGGGTTGAGAATGTGTGTCCCCACTCGCCCGCAGGACCTGCAAGAGACAGCTTGACACGGGCAGCCTCTGGATTCTCACTGCCCCTGGTGACACAGTCCTGATAAATAAGCCAGCTAATTGAATTAATAAACAACTCTTTCTTACTTTTTTTTTTACAGCCAGCTGGCGTGCAATCAAAATGTGTGATAAATTATCTGTCACTGCTTAACCACAGCAGGGGGAAAGTGGAAAAATTAGCCACTTCAACCCTTTCGCGTTGCTCCCCATCCTAGGATTTTTCCCCCCTCCTGGTCTTCACACTTTGGCTAAGGTCCAGGAGAGAGTCGCTATGAGTGGGAAAACTCATCTGGCTGCCCCGATGATGGACCCTTAAGCCCCGGCACATTGGTGGGATGCTGAAATTCTGCGCCAGTCTGTGGGAAAGCAAGATCTGTCTGCTGCCCTGGCAAGGAAAAGTTCGGATATAAGCCTATGGTTTAAGCCCACAAGATTCTTGTTAAGGAAAGGGGGTGTGATGCGGTTCACGAGCGCAGGGTTACGACGTCTGCTTTCTCTTGCTCTACCTCTAATGCCAAACAGATTTCAGGGCTTTTTGGAGTGAGTTTAAAGGGCTTGCCAGAGTCTCTGGGAATCTAAGTGACTGCCTGGTGCCGTGTTCCATTTTTCACCCATTTTTGCACCTTAGCAACTTTCTTCAGTTTCTCCTTCCTCCCTCTTTTCTTTGTATTCGAAGTCCTCATTTCAAGTCCCTCTAGTTAAAGGTATTGATTTTACAAGCTGTTCTTTGGGATTGTTCACCAGAATCTTGCAACCTATAAACAGTCCTGTACAATTGAAGGAGGCTTTTCTTTATTCTTTTTTTTTTTTCCTGATGGCCTCCAGTGCAGTTTTTTTAAGTTAGAAAAATAAACAGTCACCGCCAGGCTAAGTTTATGTGTAGACACCATTAGGCTTCATGGTGGGGAGACCTCCCGGGGTTCACATGAGTTGGGAAGCATCTGGGTCATTTGTCCCAGTTTAACACCATAATTCTCTTAGAGGTGCTTTCGTTTTAGGATGTCGCCCTGTATAATAATATACAAATCATCCGCATGAAGCGGTGTGGAACTGGCAACAGACGTAGGCTGGGTGAATGCTGGGTTCTCTATCTGTTTCATTTAAGGGCTTCCAAGTGCTTATACTTCAAGGGACCTCTTTTCCAGAGAACACGTGCTTCGCTGCCTATACGAAGCAGAACCTTAATCTATTGGCCTTAAACGGGAGAAAGTGATGCTGCTCTTTTTTTCCCCCAGGGAAAGAGAGTCCTTTGGGCAAACTTTATGTAAACTTGCTAAAGTCAGACTTTGACCATTATCCCAGGCAAAAACTGGGACCACGCTCCTTGTTAATGCTTGATTGTATTCTTATACTAAAATGTTGACTACAGTGTTTTTGTGCTTTCACTGACTTTTTCAGTCCTGACTGTGCTAGGCCTCTCAGCAGATGCAATGACTTCTTAATAGAGGTGTGTGTTTGGGGGAGGGGGAACCAGTGGAGAGAGGAATTAAAGTAATCCTGAACCAACAATGTGAAGTATTGTGCTTGTGAAACTCCAGGACATTCACACCTCTATGGAACTGTAACTAGCTGCTATGAAGAATGCACTTGAACTCCACAGGATAGAATCCAAAATTTCCAACAAGGATCCTGTTTAAAGAACCATAGGAAAATCTCCAAGCAGACATTAGATATTATTTCTAGAACATGGTCATGTGTCATTGTACCTTCTTACCCTCTTTACTCCTGTCTTCATCCTACACACACACACATACACACACACCACACACACACACACACACACACACACACACACACACACACACGCACACGCACGCCCTGGCCTTGTACTTTATTCCACCTCCTTGGTCATGAAGCAGATCCAATGATGGCAGGGGGCAATTTGAAGGAGAATATCAGTGATAGTGTCAGAAGGTTGAAAGAAAACACAGCCAACTTGTACTTGGCTTCCCGGCTACCCATTTTAAATGCCTTTCTTCCAACTCTTTCAAAGAAAATGAGCAACGTGAGGCAGAGTTAAAATTTAAAGTTTGCTTTGATGTGCCTTGTATTTTACAGAAGACTTGAAAAGAGAAAGGAAGTAAGAGGGAGTTACATAGATACTTTGATTTAAATATTCCCAGGTTCTGCTTTTGAAATTCTTTCTAGACAAAAGGCAGGGTAGTCCTTCTTCCCACCCTTGTTGACCGAGTAAATGTTGAGTCTGTCTACTAAAAAGATTTATGAGAATGTTATAGGACTCTCTGGATTTTGGTTGATAACAATATTTAAAAATAGAAGAAGCATTAAGTTCACTACCTAATTCAGAGCCCACTGTTATTACTTTTCTTTGGACAAGTGGGATATATACCTCTTCTCTTACTGTACTGGCCAAAGTCCATGTACAAATCTAGGAAGTCACTGAGAAGAGAATGTCAAGGTTGAAGCTTTGCATATTATCTTCAAAGAATTTCACAGGACTGGAATTATTTGAAAAAAAAAATAGCAGAGTATAATCCAATAACCACTTTAGGAAGCCAGAGGAAGAAAGCTGAGAGAAGTGAAGTGCCCCTAGTAGGGTAGAATGTGTTGACACCCTTGGTAACACTCCTGAAAGAGCCTTGGGATCTGCCCTTACCTCCTGCACAGATGAGAAAGCTGGCAGATCCCACCAGGAGAGCACCTGTCTCCAGCTGAGGAGGTGTCCCTGCCTGCAGGTTTAACAAACTCTGCCCCTCCACCGCCCCATGGCACAGTGGCTGACACTGTCTGTGACTTCTGACAAGAAGTAGCCCAGCCTCAAAACACATTGACTCAAAGCCACAGAAAATACGTAGCACATGGGCTGCTAGCATTTTCATACGTCCTCTCTGTTTCTTATTTAATATTTCAGATGCGTCTGAGTGCCAGACTAGTACCAAAGGTAGCAGGGAAAGCCTGGACCAGAAGTCAGGAAGCATAGGTTCTAAATATACCTTCAACCTTGAGATTGTCATGTGACAATTTCATGTCATGTCAACCTTGAAGTGTCACAATGGTCTTAAAATCTCACTGGCCCTTTGTTTTCAAATCTGTGAAATAAAATAGTCTTGGGTCAGGTGGACTTCAAAACTCTTTCAGTCACTAGGGCATGTGGTTATAGAAAACTGAATTCTTTTTTTTTTTTTTGAGTCGGAGTCTCACTCTGTCACCCAGACTGGAGTGCAGTGGCTACTCCTGGCCACTCGACTTGCTGGGCTCCAGCAATCCTTCCACCTCAGCCTTCCAAGTAGCCGGAACTACAGGCACTCACTATCACGCCCAGCTAGTTTTTTTTATTTATTGTAGAGATGAGGTCTCGCCAAGTTGTCCAGGCGGGTCTCGAACCCGCAGGCTCAGGCAATTCACTCACCTCAGCCTTCCAAAGTGCAGAATTACAGACTGAGCCACCAAGCCTGGCCAAAAACTGAATTCTTAATGTTGCTGTTACCATTGCCAACTTTGAGCCTCAGAGTGGTTTGATGAACTTCATTAAAGACAAAGAGGAAATGTCACAAAGAGGGCATTTTGTTATTTAGCTGAATTTTGATACCAGTCCATCTTAATACCCACATCACAGTGGTCTTGTGGTGTCTCCTTCAAAACAACCTCTTGATAAATATCATTTCGTCTTGGTTCAGTTAGTCTAGCTGTCAGATTAAAGCAGGGTTTCTCAGGTGAGGCATCACTGACATTTTGGGTTGAATAATTTTTTGTTGTGAGGGCTGTCGTAGAGTATTGAGCAACACCCCTGGCCTCTACCCACTAGATTCTGGTAGCACACCTTCTGCCCCTTCTACCCTGCCCCAAGTTTTAACAATCAGAAATGTCTCCAGATATTGCCAAAATTGCTCTCACATTGAGAACCACTGGATTAAGCCATGACTAAAAGCCCTACTTTAGGCCAGGGTTAATGACATAGTCTTGATATGTTACAATCTAAAAACACTAGTTAGCCCCAGAGCACCACCACCATCTATTTCATCCAAGTTAGAGAAATCTAACCTTGGTCTAAAATCTCAATAGGAGCAATCCATTGAATCTTTATTGTCACAGCACTTCACAGGAAATGGGATCCACTGCATTTCAAGTTATTTGGAAACAGGCAGTATTATCTTTGTCTTGGTATTTCTTACTGTGCACCGAGTAAATGCTCAGTCAATGGGTGTTGAAAAAATGAGCAGTCTCCCCCAAAACACTAAGGAAGTGTAGATTGAGAAGGTGCCATCCTCAGGCAGTCATTCTGTGTTGTTCTTATTCTACAGGAGGAAATGAAGCGAGAGTTTGCCAGTTGGAAGGGTAGAAGGAATCTTTGGGAGAGAGGTTGCCATTACCCTAGCTGAAGTGAAGCCAGGTTAAAACCCTCTTCTGATTAAAAAAAAAATGTCATGGAACATTTAATGACTAGCCTTAGTACTCAGAGAGCCCACATTGTACATCACCCGTGCTCCCTAAGAGCAAATAAAAGTGAAAGAGTCAGTTACTTTGAGTTTCCTGTGTTCCTACATTAGCATATTTTTTGGTGGCATGGGAATGTGGAAGCTCAGATGTGCATATGACATGTTAATCTCCCTCAGATGTAGTCTCGCTGTTTTTCCTAGTGTACTTAAAAAGTATGACTTTAAGTTGCATTTGAAATGTTTCCCTCAGTTGTCCTGACAACCTTCTCAGAATCAACAGAATCCACCTATATCTGTCGCTATAGATACTAATAGTGTTCCACATTGAATTTGTTTTCATGTTTGTTGCTTTATAGGTATTTTTGAACCAGCATTGAAACTCTGAACAATGTTAAATGTAAATTCATGAATCATTTAGGGTAACTGTTATATCTGACTCATGAGTTTTATGGATTTCATTGATATTATTTTGTAACCACTAAGTTCTAAAACGGTCACGGTTGACTTATCATGAGGCTGTTCATCTCTTGCCTGGGTAGTTATTGTCATTTAGGAGGAAACCAGTCAGACTGATACTGTACTGGATCTTCTAGTCCCTTCTCCCCACCCTCACTGGAGTTGTCAGTTTTAAAATAGGTCATTCTTCCCAACAGGTCGATTGATTGAATTTGAACATCAAGTGCTTTGGGAACACCCCACTTTCTCAGCACTGCATAAAGGAGTCTCTGTTGTAGTATGCTCTTGATAGTAGACTTAATTAGTTGACAACTGGTGTTACAGAGATCTCAATGCTATCTGAGATCAAAACTAAGCAGAGCAGTGGAATGGCAAGAGTGCATTTGAAGAGCTAACTCTGTGCATGAAACCAAGGCCCAAAATTAAGATTCAAAGAAAAGTATAACTGTTATTTTAGAAGGTAGAGTAATATAGTAGTAAGTATCAATGTTGTCAGCATGGGTCATAAATACAAATTCCTGGAGTCTCAGATTTTTTTCTAGTGCTACACATTCTATCTTTAAATTTTAAAAACTGAAAATAGCTTACAATTTTAAAACCTGGGGTGATGGAAGAAAGGGACTTAAAGAAATGAGGATATACCTCTAATTTCTATTCACTTTCCTTCTGTGTCTTTCTAATTTTTCATCTAAGAATGCCAAGGAAATCAATGTTGTATACCCAGATGGAACTTAAGATTTTTTGATAGAATGAACAAAAGCACTGAGATGCATTTTTTCTCCTGTTGGAATCTGAATTTAACTTTTTTTTGTAACTTCAGCTTTGGACAGACAGTCGGGGTTGGTTGCAGAAGGGCATAATCTTTCTTTCTTTCTTTACAAATTGAATTTTAGTAATATCCCTCCTACTTCCAGAAGGAATTTTGAGCTTCTAAATAATACAGATCAATTCAGCTCCTTTAGAAAATAGTCCTACTCACAGCACATGCTATCCAAGTGTCATAAATTGAGTATTTGACTATTGACAGTTGTCCTCCTTGGCAAAGCATACAATATGCGGTGTCCCACCAAGGAAGCTTAATGATGATATACTTCCCGTAGTGAATGGGTTTTGGAAGGAAATCAAAGAATACTTCTGAGAAGAAAAAGAAAGGGAAAAAATAGCAGTCACTGAAATGGTACCAAGAAAAACAATCCATCTTCTACATTAAAAATGATTCCCACTCAGATGGGCTTGGTCCCATTAGTTAGTCAGACCAGAACCAAGTGGTGAGCTCACTTAATGTGGACATGTTGGAGAAAATGTTTCAATCCGTACCCAGAGTAGCAACATCTGTCTAGCGGGAGAAGCAGTTCCTAAACACAGAAAGCCCTTCTGGGGTAGGCTGGGCTTTACCTCTGTGAGCTCTACAGACCAAAATATGCAGTGAGACTCCAACTCAAAAAAAAAAAAAAAAAAAAACCATGATGTCACTCTAAAAGTCAGACTGGATGCTGGTTGGAATGTGTCCAAAATGAGGGAACATCTCCTCACTGCTAGAACTGCCATCACCATTTCTACTTGGCTTAGTGGTTGACACATTTGGTTAACCATTTGGTGAGCCCCTGGTTAACCACTCATGGTTTGAAAACCTTCAAGAAGTGTGGAAATTTCTATATATAATGTTATTCATATAAAAACATCCCTATAGGATACAATTCCTTCCTTATCTGCCACACCAAATTCAGAATCTCTCTTGTTGGTATATGGTGAAAAGAAGAAACCACTTGATAATACAAATTTATCTGGAAATTAGGGTGGAGTAGACAATTCTCCAAAAAGGGAATTGAACTTATTTTGCGTTTAGAATACTTTGACTCAATCTTGTATTCACTTCTCTTTTACAAAAATTCTGTCTTATCAATGTAAATTAATACATATCAGGGTCCTTGAATAGTGTATGCTTTCTACCTTCAGTGAGAGTCTACTTGCTTTCTCTCTTGTTGCCCACATGTCTTCTTTCCTTCTCTCTGTCCTTGTTTCTTTCCTTTCCCATCTTGCTCTTTATTATTCACCATCTTTCTTTTAACCAGGAAGCTCTCAAACTGAGTAGGCTGCACCACTAAAAATAGCACTGAAGTTCAAATTCCTTCTCTTTACTGTCTCCTAAGAGGTGACTTAACATTTCTTCACAGGAATTTTCTATCTCTTCAAAAGGTGGGTAATAATTTTTGTCATCTATTTCATAGGCTTAGTATCTGCAAAGAGCTGTGCTCTTTCTAGAAGAAAGGTACTGATTTAGGGCAAGCTACTATACATTATTGACAGTCCCTGGTGAGCAGTTGCTTAAGAGAAATTTGGAGTCAGAAAAGAAATTGCTTGAGCTGGAAAAGAAGACAGATCATGAAAATGATATCTTAAGCTTGTTAGAAGATAAATTCTTAGAGAGGCCATTTTCAATTAATAAATCAACCAGAAAGCTTTCTCTTTGGCATTTTTAGAATGGTACTCAGTTGTGACAATGTGATTTAAAGAGATGGTCCCATACTCTCCATCCCACCACCCCCATTACTTGTGTCATAGGCAGTAAAATAGTAGATTTAGATCTCTGGTTCATTGAATAGCATACCATAAAGACAAAAGAAATAGAGATGTAAAAAGATAGCTTAGCAAGGGGCTGTGATTCCACTGTCAAAAATATGACAAATAGTGAATGTATTTTCATCACGATACACCTGAAAAAAAAAAACCTAGAGAAAACTCTGAAGGAAAAAAAAAAAGACTGCTTGATGCTTATTAATGGAATTTTTTAAAATGCAGATAAAAATCAATATGATTTTGATGCATCTCAGCTCAGAAGAAAGTTGTTCTCATTTTTTGGTTGGAAACACTCACCACTGTCATCTTCTTGAGCATAATTCAAAAGCACTTCTTAAATGTAACTTTCTCTACACACATAAGTGGCCAGATACTTCATAATTTTTTAATGGTTCTCTTTGGATGCCATAAATGTAGACACGTGGGGCGGGGGGATGGGGGGGAAGAAGATATTCTGTGTTTTGCTCTGACTTCTTCTGGTACAGCTTTATTCTCCCTGGTGTGGCTTACCTAAATACTGAAGAGAGTGTTGTGATGGCAGCTCTTATTGGTGATGATTGGTCTTCTTCCTGTGTCTCTCAGAGGTTTTTACAGGTCAGGCTCAGGGAAACCAGGCGGTTCACAGTAGCATCATGGAGTCTCAATGTGCTCAGAATGCAGGGGCTATTTATAAATGTGATGTCTGTGTTGTCAAATGACTGCTGAATTGAGCACCATATGATCCAGAACCTTCTCAGGCAGACCTGGAACTCTTCTTTAATAGGCAGTAGAACCATCACAGCAAGTTGATTTGGTTATTTGGCCAAAGTCTTGTGACTTTGAACCACTAATACAAAGCCCCTACATGAAATAAGGCAGGGTTTATTCAGAGATTATTACGATCTCTCTCTCTTGCTCTCCCCTGATCTCTCCTTCCTCCTTTTCCTTTCCCATATCAGTGGGAAGTATTGGGGGCCATACACTTTGGAACCTTCAGGCAGGGTCAGATTCAGAGGTCAAGAATAGCATGGAGAACCCAAATATACCATCACCATTTTCCTAAGGAGGAAAGGCAGAACTGAACACTCATAGAATGTGTTATATAGACTCGGACGTAGATGCCAAGGGACAAGACAGCTTAAACTTCCATATAATAAACTACCCATAATTAGAGAGGAATGCCTGGAGACTTCTTACTATCATAAATTCAAGACCCCCGTGGCCAGAACGCTTAACATCTCTAGCCGGGGTCCAGTGGTACAACACATCTTGCTGTTTCCCAACAATTGGAAGGAAGCCAGAAGACAACAATGCACAACAGCTGTCTTAGACAACTGTCCCAAGGGTTAGACAATGGAATGTTCAGAGAAGGCTCCATCACCAGTTCCCTGAGGACTTTTTAGCCAAACTTTCAGATTCAAAAGTTTGGCCAGGCTCGGTGGCTCAGCCTGTAATCCCAGTGCTTTGGGAGGCCGAGGTGAGTGGATTACCTGAGCCCGCAGGTTCGAGACCTGCCTGGGCAACCTGGTGAGACCTCATCTCTACAATAAATCAAAAATTAGCTGTGCGTGGTAGCGCGCGCCTGTAGTTCCAGCTACTTGGAAGGCTGAGGCGGAAGGATCGCCAGAGCCCAGCAGGTCGAGGCTGCAGTGGCCAGGAGCGGCCACTGCACTCCAGTCTGGGTGACAGAGTGAGACTCCAACTCAAAAAATAAAAAATTAAAAAATTAAGAAGTTTGAGCATCAGAGTTATTGAGATGCCCTCTGGGGCTAGAGCTGGGAGCAGTGTCCACTGAATGTCACTGAGCTCACAAAGGTGTGGGGAAGGATCTGCTGGAGAACCTGGTGATGTGGCAGCAGCGACTGACTGTTGCACCAGAGCAGAGCACAGCCAGGTCCTGCATCAGGCGCTATGCAATTGTTATCATGGTGGTCACCAAACACATATCCAAGTGCATTAAAAAGGTATAATTTTTGTAACCAAAGTTGCTCTCTATTCATCTTGCTTGGGATCATGGGTAATGGAGCACTGAGGAGAAATCCTTTCCATCACTCTTCATAGCACCCCTTTTTGCCAAATAATTAGGTCATTCACTCAGGAAAGGCCCTGTGATATACAAGTGGAGTGGAGTTTGCTGTGGGAACCTGAACTCTGAATTTCCTGACTTCTGTGCAATTAAAATCCCAAACTTAATGCTGCATTAGCATGGATTTTCCATAGTGAGTTATAAATGCAAAGTTCTATGTTTCATACATATTTTTCTAACATATGTTACTGCCTATGTTTCTGATTAAAAGCTCGTCCAAAATAAAATAGCAAGGGATTACTTTTTCTCCAATAGAACTTGCTTCTTCTATAAAAGCTAGAAATACACCTTCACCTAAAGTTACCCAGGTTTGCAGGTGCTGGGTTTTTAAGGGTGAGTAGTGTTTGCTAAGAAGACAAAGGGCATTATTCTCTCTGCAATCACCACTAGAAAGTATTCTTTCTGTGAAGAAAATTATAGGCCAGTGCTTCAAAGATATTGCATGGTTAGGCACTCCTGCAGGAGACTTTCAGGCTGTAGCAGGCTGGCAATCAACAAATATTTATTCTACATCTGCTGGGTATTCAGCACCTTTAAAACTTGCAGGGAAACCAACATGCAGTATTTTTTCTAGGGCCAAATTAGTACCTGAGGTCATCCTGTAATGCTAACGGAGACCAGTGGTTCAGTGGTTCTTTCTTTCTTTTTTTTTTTTTTTTTTTGAGTTGGAGTCTCACTCTGTCACCCAGACTGGCGTGCAGTGGCCGCTCCCGGCCACCGCAGCCTCACCTGCTGGGCTCTGGCGATCCTTCCGCCTCAGCCTTCCAAGTAGCTGGAACTACAGGTGTGCGCTACCACGCCCGGCTAATTTCTGATTTATTTTAGAGATGAGGTCTCGCCAAGTTGCCCAGGCGGGTCTCGAACCGGCGGGCTCAGGCAATCCACTCACCTCAGCCTCCCAAAGTGTTGGGATTACAGGCTGAGCCACCGAGCCCAGCCACTCAGTGGTTCTTTAAGAAACAGGGGATCTATAATATCTCAACTGAGTATGGGGTTATTGATGGAATAGGAAAATGAGACCCAAAGAAGGCTCTGTAAAACTTGAATTTGTCAGTTGCCTTCTCCGCATCGCTTCCCTTATGTCTCTCTTAACAGATACCCAGGCCGTTCCCTAGATGCATACACGCACACACACAGACACACACACACACACACATACACAACTGTCATCACCACCACCATCTCTGCTCAGAAATTGGACCTAACTAGATGGTTCGATTCACCAGAATTTTTTTTATAAATCATGAGCACATTTTAGAAATAGGCAAACATGCCAAGATATATGAATACAAGGATGTGAATGCACAGTATTGTATTGGAAAGAAGTGGAAACAGCATGCAGCCATCAACCAAGAATTGGCATACTCCCCTAGAGAAAAATCTACCTGTTAGATGTGATGTTTAGATCTTTGGTGGAGGCAGAATGTGAGAGAACATGGACTTGCATGGTACATGTCGTGGCCTATGCAGAAAAGAATAAGACTCTCACTCTCTTGCGGTAAGTTCTCTAATTTTGTTTTATTGATGCAGCTGAAAAATCATATCGGCTCTTTTGACATCTGCATTGCATAATGATGCTTTACCAAGTCAAAAAAAATCCCTGAATATCTCTGTTATCTAGATGTTAATGCCAAGATACATCTCTCCTGTGCTGCCTTGAATAGTAGGTGATTTCTGCTTCATTTTGTTTTTGTTGATCAAGCATAAGATGCTGTGCTGAATCCTATTAATTTCTCTTATTAGGCAAGATCTTTGTGACTACTGATTCTTCTGCCAGTGTATTTAACACTCCCTACTAGTTTTGCATCATACAGGGTTGATGGCTATGGCTTTTGTATTTTCTCTTTAGTTCTAAGCTAGCTGGAAGATGACTGAGTTGCAAGAAAAGGAGGAGGGGCTGGGCACAGTGGCTCACGCCTGTAATCCCGAAACTTTGAGGGACTGAAGGACGGAGGTGAGAGGATTGCCTGAGTCCAGGGGCTCAAGACCAGCCTGGGCAGTTCGGCAATACAATACAATTCCTCTCTACAATAAATTTTAAAAATTAGCCAGGTGTGGTAGTGTATGCCTACTTCCAGCTACTTGGAAGGCTGAGGTGGTAGGATCACCTGAGCCCAGCAGGTTGCGACCACAGTAGCCGTGGGTGGTAGAACTCAAGTCTCGGTGACAGAGTGAAACTCCAACTCAAAAGAAAAAAAAAAAAAGTAAAAAATATTTACAAAAAGAAAAGGAGGAGGGTTCTAGTATCTTGCAGAAGTCTCTTCAAGACGAAAACTAAAAATCTGGCATTGACTATAGTTGTTCTAGGTCAAAATATTTCTTTTTTGGCCTTCATCATTTCATAATATGGTATTTGGCTTAAGGTGACATCACAATGAATGTGAGTAAGTCTCAGATGAAGTCAAGAGTTTCTATCAGCACCCTGTTAGAAACAAAGAGACTCTTTTTTAAAAAATAAAGTTTTTTTATTTTTTTATTTTTTGTTTTTTTAGAGATAGTGTCTTGCTCTGTTGCCCAGGCTGGAGTACAGTGATGCAGCCTCCAACCCCTGCACTCAAGTGATCCTCCCACCTCAGCCTCCATGGAGCTGGCATACCCAGCTAATTTTTTGGTGGGAGTGTGGGTAGAGATGGGGTCTCACTATGTTGCCCAGGCTGATCTCAAACTCCTGGCCTCAAGTGATCCTCTCACCTCAGCCTCTGAAAGTTCTGGGATTACAAGCATAAGCCACCACACCTGGCCAAAGAAAAGAGATGATTATTTTGCTTTATTTTTAAAAATCATTTTTAAATTGAGGCAAAAGTCACATAACATAACATTAACCATTTTAAGCTATACATTTCTGTGGCATTTAGTACATTCAACATGTTTTTGACCCTCACCTCTGTCTAGTTCCAGAATATTTTCATGATCCCGAGAGGAAACCTTGGGACTATTAAGCAGTCATTTAATCTTTCTCCCACCCCCTGGAAACGACTAATCTATTTTCTGTGTCTATGGATTTACCTACATTAGATATTTCATATAAATGGAATCATACAAAATATGGCCTTTTGTATCTGACGTCTTTCATTTAGCATAATGCTTTTGGGATTCATCTATGTTGTAGCATGTATCAGTGCTTCATTCCTTTTACAGATGAATATTTTAGTGTGTTTTATTTTTCATTAGAAGCTGGTGTTAACCTCATGGCTGCACACCCACCCCTCATCCACAAAACAACTCCACTCTGTCCAGCTGATTAATCTGTATTCCCTAATGGCTTACACACTTTCTTATCTCATTACAAATCCCCATTTCATAGAAGAGGAATTTATTTGAAGCTCACAGTGACAACCCAAGATTGTGGAGTCAGGCTTTAAAACCTTGACTTCTCCCTCTGAGTCTTCGGTTCTTTTTGTTTGTTTGTTTTCCTTTTATTAATTTTTATTTAGGTTGAAAATGTTCATATATAAGTTATTATCTTTCACATTTTAAAGTACACAGTTCAGTGGTAATGAATTCATTCATATTCTCTTTTCCCTTTCACCCCCCCTCCTGCTTCCCTGTCTCGGTCTCTAGTAACCTCCCACTTACTCTTGGATTCTTTTTCTAAAGTTCTTTGCAATGGTGACTTTTCTCTCTTTATGTTAGACATTCATCCAATTCACTTCTCCCGTAGATTTCTGCACTCAGCAAACATCGACTTAGATCCTTTCTCTCATGCAATAGGGAGCTAAGTAAGGATCCTTCCTCTTTTGTTAGGTAGAAGGCACAGAGTGGTTTACTTATCTAAGAATCTAGAGAACTGTCTTAGAGCTAAGACTAGCTCTGACTCTCAGAAGAGCAGTTTGTTCTGAAATTCACTAAAACATACAGCCTTTTAAAATGCTTACCGTCCTGCTGAATTATAAGAGACGGCCACTGAGTCTAAGTAATGTAGGAAAGTGAGATCTGAAATAAAATAATTCTATACATGTACATTCATTAACTTCATCATTTAACAAGAATGAATTGAAGATTCACTCTTGCAGAACTGAAATTAATATATGATTTCGATATTAATATGAAAAAGTCTGGTGGGGAAATTGCTGAGATTTGTCTCGGGAGTTTGTTTGGCTTTTTTAACCATCAGAGTTCAATGTATCACCTAGCACTTAGGTCTGACCAAGTACCAAATTATTTTTCTTGCTTACATCAGAACTGCTGAAGTCTCATTTTTCCCACATTTCCATCCTTGTTTGTGAGATTTCCTCAGGCCATTTTCCAATGGATTAGAGCATTGATTTATGATACAACTTCTTTGTGTTTTTCTACTAATTACATATATAATTACCAATATCTTTGGAATTTTTAAGTTTTAATAATATAATGTGACAAAGGATATGAATATTTTTCTTTCCAGGTCTTATGGAATTATCTTCCTCTTTGGTAGCCTTATTTGAAATTTTATTACCAGATCAAAATCTAAATCAGAGTAAGACTTAAATTATGAAACCATTAAAGTTGAGTTACCTTATAAAAATTTTAAAAGAAACACATTTTACTCCAAGTGATTAAGCAAAGTGTGATCTTAGTTAATTATCTTAATGATGATCCTGAAATGTATGTGAGTTTTAAGATCCACCGTGCTGTTAGGGTCAGATGGTAATTCAGTGGATATTCTAAGAAGCCCAAGTGTGAGTCTAGGCATTAGAACAATTTCTACCTTGGCCAATAAAACTTGCAGTTTATGTAACTGTCCTATGGACAATATAGGTTCTCTTTCTGTCTATCCCTACCTCTTCTCACGTCTGGAAGTATTTCGGGGTCTAACTGGCCATTTATAGTTATTAAATTCAGTGAATAAGTATCAGTGTTTAAACTAATTCAGAGGCAATTTCAGAAATGCTTGATACATAGAAATGAGAAATCATTGATGCCAAAAGCCATCCAGTGAAGGCTTTGGTCTGAGACCATTGATTATCTGGACTGTTCAGAGGCCTGTATTGACTGCCTCTGTGGATCTGTGTTTGGGGGTGGGGTGGAAGAAGGAAGAAATTACATTTTTATAGCAATGCTTTAGGGAGGCCACTGATGTTAGTTATTTTGTGTCCAAAAGGAAATATGAAAATGGATTTGTCATATTTGTATATAAAAAGCCTCCTACTTGTGGTCAACCCAGGACCACTACATTTTTATATTATCACATTCTTTTCTGGAACAAAACACAATAGTCGTTTATAATTAAAACCTTTCTAGCAGGAACGCTCCAATCTTCGTCACCCTCACCCAACTGTATTTCAAATAATGTTTAGTAATTTGTCTTGGCTTTTAAAGTCTGTAAAGCATAAGCAATCAGCCTTGCTGAAGATGGAGAAGAAATGTTTTCACAGTTCCACAAATGTTTCTAATTGGCATGAGTGAGTTACTAATGGGAGATAAATTGCCTGGGGTAGGTGTGGGTGGGTGTGTTGTGTGAGTGCACACTCACGCAGGCACACATGCATGCGCGCTTGTAGTGGTAATGACATGTGGGTGTACCTGGGCTTCCCACGACGTGTCTTGATGCCAAACCCAGCTAAGCAGAAAATGAAAGAGTGCCCAGGGCTGTGCCATGGGGGTAGTGGCCACACTGAGATGGGATGAGGTAGATAGCTGGGTCCCTACCAGGATCGAGATCCCAGGCAGCGAGCCCACCTTCCCATTGGGAACAGTGAACAAGAAGCTTGTAAAATACACAGACCAAATGAAAATGACCCTTATTGACTGAAACCAGCTGTGTGGCAGGCTTCTCACTGCATCTTCCAATTTGCTCTCTCAAACAGATGAACGGGGTAGAAGATGACAGAAAGTCAGCAGAATCATTTTTTCTGTCTTGCAGTCACACCTCAGTAATAACCTGGTTTTTAGAACTGAAAAATGTATATTTGTTTGTTCGTTAATTTCTCTCTCTGTCCCTCGCCTTTTCTTGGCATGAGGCAGGATGTTATTTAAAACAAGACACAGTTCAGCTTCAAAAAGAAAAAAATCATTCTGCAGAATACAGCTTGGACTCATTTACTGGCCATTTATCATCCTAAGAGAGTGAGTTACAAATATCTATATTTGGTATATTTTAATGATTTACAGTGCAATTGCTCTTGTTGGCACCAGGATACAGAGAAGCAACAGGCTCTTTAGGACTTGGAGAAGTGTCCCAAACTGTTTTGAAATGACATAGAGAATATCAAATGTGGCATACACAGAGCGGCTTGATCATCAGTTATCTTCACTCCTTTTTCTCAAATATGATGTAGGCTGATGCTTGGTGGGAAGACTCAACCCAGAGGCCTGGAATTTTCTGAGGGGTGCTTGAAAGTCTTCATATCCACACTTCAGTATTTCTTTTCTCTGGTGCTTTGAAAAAGCTTTGGTTTTATGCATCTTTCATTTTCTTCAGATAGTGAACAAATAACAGTGTGCCTAGCTCTGTGCCTGGCACATAGTTGGAACCCAATAAATATTTGTTGGGTAAATAGATAAGTGGAATGTTATGAGCATTGCTAGCATTTATTGTCTTGGAGTGAAACGTTCAAGAATAGACTTGAGGCAATCAAGTAATTTCCCTTAACAGAACACGCTAATTATTTGCGAGATGAAGATCTGGTGAATAGTATTTATTTGTCAGACTCTATTTGCTCTTAATTAAAGGTGGGAAAGTTGTTTATAGCTTTGAAGGGATGATACTATGACCCACTCCTACACAGCTTTTCGATTTTCCTTGCCACATTTTTAGGAAAAATATATCAAGATAAAAGGTACATGCATTCCTCTTATTTACTTCTGTTTTCTTTTCTCTGTTACCATTTTTTAGAGGGCAGGCAGGGTGTGGATCGGGGAGCTGTTTTGAATGCCTTTTATAGCCTATCTGCCTGCATGACTTTTGGAGTTGATTCTACTAACCTTGATTAATAAAATCATCCTCCCACATAAATACCACCCACAGTGATCCATGATAAAAATGCAATATCCTCATATAAGCCTCAGAAAGTCATTCATTTATACATTCATTCATTCCAAAAATATGAATTCAGTGCATAACATGTTCAGACTCTGTGCTAAAGCTGTGAACTTAACACTGAACAAAATTCAACATGTTTCTGCTCTCATGAAGTTTACAATCTGGGATGGTTGATGAATATTAATAGAATAATCATACTAAAAATTATATAGCTACAAACTGAATTTTTTAAAAAAGGATTATGATTCTATTGGTACCATATAAAGATAGGAATTTATTTAGACCAAGAGACCAGGGAGAACTGTATGAAGGAGGAGACTAGAGCTGAGAGTTATAGAAAGTCTGAAAAAAGGGAAAGAGCATTCCAGGCAAGAAGGGTATCTGTGGCAAAGGCCTTGTGTCTGCTCCCTCCAGGGACTAAAAGCAAGCTGAGGTGACTAGGTGGAAAAAGCAAGGGCTGATGGGAAGGTAGGCCCATTCCCTGTTGGGACTAAACGTGGACCACATTAAGGGCTTTGACCTTCATCCCCTAAGCATTAGAAAGACTTAAAAAGGTTACAGGAAGTTGGGGCAAGGAGAAGAGACATGTGGCCCTTATCATTTCAGAGTCTTGGGGTGGGGGGAAAATGTATCAATTCTTCATGAATACAACAAGGGAGATGAAGTTGGTGAGCCCTGGACAGTCCCTTGCTGCAGGTGAGCGTCCTAGAAATTCTTACCATCCACCCTCCCCTCTACCAAATCTCAGAAAGAGCTCATCCAGATCTCCGGTTGTGTGCTAAGAAATGTATGCACAGCCAGGCTTGGTGGCTCAGCCTGTAATCCCGCGCCTTGGGAGGCTGAGGTGAGTGAATTGCCTGAACCCGTGGGTTCGAGACCCGCCTGGGCAACTTGGTGAGACCTCATCTCTACAATAAATCAAAAAACTAGCCAGATGTGATAGTGCGTGCCTGTAGTTCCAGCTACTTGGAAGGCTAAGGCAGAAGGATCGCCTGAGCCCAGCAGATTGAGGCTGCGGTGACCGGGAGCGGCCATTGCACTCCAGTCTGGGTGACAGAGTGAGACTCCAACTCAAAAAAAAAAAAAAAGAAAAAGAAATGCACGCACATGGCTACTGCTGGACCATGTAGCAATGACATCCTGTCAGCTTTTCTAGCACCTTCTCTTTCCTTTTACCTTCCTTTTTATGTGGCATAACAGAGTTCATTCCTGTTTTTGGCAGAGTGTAATTGTCATGCCTTCTGGCACCTTCTCTCCTAATTTAGAGAACAGGTTTTGGAGGTAGACCTCCCTGCTCCCCAGTGGCTTCGCTTCTCTCCCTAAGCCTTGCAGGGTTGTTCAAGGCTTAGGTGACTTGGCACTTGTAACATATAGAACAAGGACTGGCCCGCAGCAAGTGCTCAGTTAAGGCTAGGAATCAATATTAGCTATCTTTACTGATATGGAAAGACATTGACGATATATAGTTAAAAGAATGAAAAGCAGGATACAAGCCTATCATAGAAAGGGCTTGTACAAAGGTACCCTTATAAGTGCTATGCAAATGTCAGAGGACACATGGTGGTTACACTTGAGGAATGGACTGGAGTTTAGGAGTAGAAGGCTAGGTAGGTGGCTCTTACTTTTTCACCTAATATTCTTGTAGTAGTTGGTTTTTTGTGTGTGTTTGTGTGTGTGTTTTACTATATATCTGTATACTTTTACAATAATGAAATTACAGAGAATGCCTTAGAAAGCCCATCTAGCCTGAGCCCACGAGTTCAAGACCAGCCCAGGCAACTTGGCAAGACCTCGTCTCTACAATAAATCAAAAATTAGCTGGGTGTGGTAGTGCACACCTATAGTTCTGGCTACTTGGAAGGCTGAGTGGAAGGATCACCGGAACTCGCAGATCAATGCTGGGGTGACAGTAAGCATGCCACTGCACTCCAGCCTGGGCAACAGAGTGAGACTCCAACTCAAAAAAAAAAAAAAAGGAAGTCCATCTATACTATCCAGTATCAGTATGTCAATGACCATAATGATTTCAGCATAACGTTTTAAAATACTTTTTCCATCCTTAAGTTTGGAGATATCATTCAGAAACTTATTGATGCAAAGAACCATATATTTGAAGCTTAGCAATTCACAGGATTGTTACTTCTTTGCTATGCCATAGTCAAAGAAAAGTTTTTCAAATTACATGCCATTATGATTCCAGTATTATAAATTATTCTTGTTGTTCTTCCATCTCTGCGTATGCTTACATAGACTTGTCTGGCAATGCTGTTCACCCACCAAATATAAACAACGCATTTGGCTCAGTTGCAGCTGATTTCATTGTACTTTTAAGCATTGCTTACAGTTTTTATAATGAGCATTTTTATAAAAACAATGAAATCATTTCTAAAAATTGCAGATGAGGAGTATTAGTTCACTTTTAGGTTTAGTAGTCAGCACAATACCCAGTATCTCATCTTCCCCAGAGACTGAGAATGCTTAACTTCTTTAATATTATCCCTATGAAGGTCGGTAACTGCCATGCCGTATCTTTTGCTCATGAGAGAGGCGAGTAGGACTAAGTGGTTGCTGAATCAGAATGTGGAAAATGTTTTAAATGATTATCTAGTAGTAACATATAGTCTGTCATTCCTCCCTCTTTTTTTTTTAACAAGTGGAAGCTCTTTATGTTTAACTAAAGGTTTTTATTAATTGAATTGGTATTTTTCAATAGTATAACTGGTTGAAAATCATGAATATTGTACAAGGCTAGAGCACGGTAGCTTTGATCATCATGTAAATGCAACTCTTCCTTTGCCCAGTGATGACACGCCGCTATCATCAATCAGATAAGAACACAAATCAGGAGAGAGCTTTGAGTCCCTTAGTAAATACTTCATGAAGCCAATGTGAGCTTGCCAATTAGACTATCTCTTTGCATGAGACACATTTCCAAGGAGTGGCTGCATCATACAGTACTTAGCACACTGTGTCCCTTAGGATGGGATGATAATTGCCTGTGTCGAAGAAAGAACAATTTTGAAGAAACTGAGACTAAACTGATTACCAGCTGAACCTTTAGAACAGGGTTAGCAAACTATGGCCCATGGGCAAACCCTGGCCCGCTGTCTAACTTTGTATAGTGCATGAGCTAAGAATGCTTTTTACATTTTAAGTGATTGGGGAAAAATATGCAAAAGTAGAATGACATTTTGTGACATGTGAAAAGATATGAAATTCATGTTTCCTACCCTTAAATAAAGTTGTATTAGAACACAGCTTGTTGACTTATTTACATACCGTCTAGAGCTATTTTTCCTCCACAGTAGCAGAGGTGAGTAGTAGTGACAAAGACTATAAGGCATGCAGTGACAGAAATATTAACTATCTGACTCTTTCTAGAAAAAGGTTTTACTCACCTCTGCTTTGGATTCAGGTACAAGTTACTTGTGTGCATATCAGCTTATCAGTGGATGATGCTTTTGCGTTAGAAATATGTCGGTCCTCATGAGTGGCCCTCAAAGAAGGTGCAATACTCCATACTTACTTTCCTCACTCCCTTCTCAAAGTCAGAAGACAGTGACTGCATGGGAGAAGTAAATTCTCAGGTGGAACTGTGAGAGAGATCATGGGAGCAAACAAAATAGACCTACACATTGCCTCCAAAGGTTAAGGACTGCTTATTCTAACTCGAAGCCCTAAAATCATTTTAGTACTCTTCCAACATCTTTTTTTTTTTTAATTTTTTCTTCCAACATCTTAACATTTGAAGTTATATATTCTCTGTGTCTGAGAAAATATTTTTTTTTTTTGGGTTGGAGTCTCACTCTGTCACCCAGACTGGAGTGCAGTAGCTGCTCCCGGCCACTGCAGCCTCGACTTGCTGGGCTCTGGCGATCCTTCCGCCTCAACCTTCCAAGCAGCCAGAACTACAGGCGCACACTACTACACCCAGCTAACGTTTTTGATTTATTGTAGAGATGAGGTCTCACCAAGTTGCCCAGGTGGGTCTCGAACCCGTGGGCTCAGGCAATTCACTCACCTTGGTCTCCCAAAGCGCAGGATTACAGGCTAAGCCACCGAGCCCGGCTCTGAGAAATATTTTGAGAGGCAAAATCTCTTCTGCTGTGACTCTTATAAAACAGCGCCATGTTTATAACACACCCCATGAGATAGGGGTGTGTTCAGTGGCATTATCCTACCAAATGGTTCTATTTGGTTTAGACTTGTATTCATCTGTTGATATAATTTCATGAATGATTGGATAGTAGGAAATATCTTTTAGTAGAATGTCTAAATCTAGATAGGATGTCCTGTCCATTTGCTGTGACAGTTGAATTAACATTTATAGCTGACATTGAACCTCCTACCTACCACAATATGTAAGAAAATATGAAATTGTACAAAAGCCCTCTTGTTACCAGAAGAAAATGTTAAGTAGAAACATAAAATATTGTAGAGTTGGACATGTGTCATTTGGCTTCAAAATCCCTGTCGTGCACATGACTGACCTCAGTTGTCCCCTCTTGTTTTGTTCTGTTTCAGAGGTTGAAGGCTGCGTTGACTCACCACCCTGCCACCATGTCAAATGGGAATATGAACACCATGGGACACATGATGGAAATGATGGGCTCCCGGCAGGACCAGACGCCGCACCATCCCATGCACTCGCACCCGCATCAGCACCAGACACTGCCACCCCACCACCCCTACCCACACCAGCACCAGCACCCAGCACACCATCCTCACCCTCAACCCCATCACCAGCAGAACCACCCACATCATCACTCCCATTCCCACCTTCACGCACACCCAGCACATCACCAGACCTCGCCACACCCGCCCCTGCACACCGGCAACCAAGCACAGGTAGACGTTTTCCATGATCTCTTTCCCCTTCTCGTCCTTTTGTTAACAGTGTGAGCTCTGAACTGGGGTCATTTGCAGCAATCTTGTTCAACAAGCCCATGTCAGTGTTCTAGCTGACATTCTTAGGAGGTAACACCCGTAAGACCCTACCAGATCATAATGTCTGTAAGTACTATAGTAAATAATACCAGGTCCAGTCTCTAGGGGTGATCATAAACTTCACGTTCTCCAATTCTGTCTTTGCAGTGTGTTACAATGTTAGCCCCTCAAAAAATAATACAGATGGGAGGAGTAGAATTTAAGCTTGTGAAGAAAGATGTGAATGAAGAATGAGAAAAATGAGTGAATTCTAACCATGGTTCTAGCTGCTATGTCTCATAACATCATAGAGATTCAATTTTGTCACCTGTAAAATAGAAGTTGAACACAATGGGCAATCTTCTGAGTAACAGTAAATGTTAAAAATCTAAATAATAACAGTTCAAGGCAGACAAAGAAGCTCCACGATGGATGCTAGGATGTAAGGTGCAGGGTAAGTGGTGAAGAGAGGTGACTCATCCCACCAAATGTGAAAAGCGTTGGAGGCAGCAAAGAGAGCCAAGGTCTGTAGATGATCAGACCAAAAGAAAGGCCAAATCCCAGGGGTGGAGAGTCACCAGGAGTGACGGGAAAGAAAGCCAGCATTTAGACTCAACTGAAAGAGGGTTGGGGGACCAGGCAGACGTTATGTCACCCGGAGCCAAGAAGAGAGGCGAGTCCATGTACCGGAGTGAGTTTTAGTAAGCAGATTATGGGCATGTCCAGGAGCATGTCTGGCCCTAGACACTTTGGATCCTCAAGTAGGATGACCTTCGTCCATCTTCTCCACCCAATCCACACTGCCAGCTTCCGACCAGCTGGGGCAGAATGGTGTTGGAAACTTGGGACCGCCAAATAACACTTATTCACCGTCACGCCGTCGTCTGCTTCTGGAGACAAGACGTCACACCAGGCAGCTTTTTGACCTCTTGTGCCCCCTCCCCTAAAATACACCAAACCTAGACAGCCCTCCACAAAATGGGTCAGCCCCTAGCAGCTCTCTTAATCTATTCACTAGATAAACTTACTTTTGCAAAGGTCCTTAGAGGTGTTCCTTATAGTAAATAAGTTGAGCTTTAGAATGAGAAAACCTGAATTCTTTGCAAACCTTGTTTGTTGAGTGACTGTGAACAGAAACAATGAACCTCCCTAAGGCTCAGTTTTCCCATCTATAAATTGGAGGCAATAATAAACTCAGCTCATAGGGTCTTATCAATATTAAATAAGAGAATATTTGTAAAGTCCTTGGTATAGTTTTCAAAACATGTTAGCCATGGCAAATTCCAAACCAAAGTAATAGAAGTTTAGCAATAAAATGCTATCCAAAGCACCTTGTTAGTCACATTTTTAGTCAAATCCCATACCGGAACATGTATTTAGAAGAGATAAAGAAAACTACAAAGTCAATGTTAGGCAGATTGAGTCACATGTATACTTATGTAATAGGGAAAAGGAGAAATCAAGGTTTGGTTGCCTTTGTGGACAAATTATTTCACAGACAAGTTTAACAATTCTTTGCATATAAAGCCATTCATTAGCTAATTACCAATTAGCCAATTGCCCTGTTTCAAGTCAGTAAGTGGTCGTTTGTATATGCAATTAGTTAATTGCTATTATAATTAGCTGCAGGAACAGTTGCTGTTTTTTCAGTCCTCTACTAACAAGAAGGAGACCAGGTTGATTTGAACCAGGTCATTTAGCAGTATTCTAAGGTACTACTCTTAAATTGTATTAACATCACTGATACTAAGATCTTGTCAATCAGATGATTATCTGAAGAGTAGGAATAGAGTCCACCTAACTCTGCGATTCTAAGATGATTTGGAGTAAATTCTGTCCTTTTGAAATCACAATTCATTAGTTTTGATTAAAATTTTCAGAGCATCTATACCAAGAGAATTCCATTTTAAAAATAAAATATTAAGTAACAATAATGACCAAGGACACACACTGTGGTCTTAGGGTTGCATTCACTATTTCTCCTAGCTTCTTGCGTTCTTCCTGCAAGTAAGATGTGATTTTAGAATGCTGGCTTCATTACATGGCCACCCAGAAATTCTCTTAACCAACCTACACCTTAAACCCTGAACCCGCACCCTACCTGAAACCACATCGCTTTTCCTTTGGGTGAAGGCATAGGAAAAGTGTCACGGGCTAAAAGTTGGTTGAAGTTAAGGTAGGAGGATGTGAAATTGAAAGAGAGGTCCCTGTAATGGAGATCAACAGTTTTGTTTACTTGAGAGTTTTGTCTAGAGCTGGCAATAAGAGATCATAAATCACAAAAAGAAACCATAAAGGCAAAAAAAATTTAAAAACCCGAGCAGTTAGCAAGTTCCCTCTTTATGCTTTTCTTTGCAATAGTTAGCTCAGGTGTCCGCATCTGAAATGACACATGCTATATCCTTGCCGATTACAAGGACTATGTCTTCATCAGCCACTTTGATGAGTAAGACCTTCGGCAACTAATTTACTTTGTAATTCCTCTATGATCGAGAGAAGGAAATCACTAATAAACGGTTTTAGAAAATGTTTTTCCTTTAAATAAAATAACTGAGATGCAATTTGACCTCGATCCTGAACCTGATTCTCTTAGTTAGTCACTTAAGGGTTGATAGAGTTTAGGATTAAAATATATCACCATCATTCAGCCAATATCAACCAGTAGCATTATTAGTACAATTACAGTCATTCTGATTGATTTCAATCATAGGGTTGGAATGTGGTCGAAAAGGTTGTTGGGCTTTATTTTTAAAACATTTTGCCTGTTATTCCTGCAGGTTAAATGTCTCTTGTAAAACAGCTTTATAGGTATTACAGTCATAAACCTGAGTGACTGAGAAATGGGAGAGGTGGAAAAAAAGCCACCCTTTATTGAGAATGAAGAAGGAGGAAGGAGTGAAGTGCATTAGGGAAAGCATTAGGTGTCCAGACATATAAAGAGTCAGTCGTAGAAATTTCACAAGGTGCTGTGTGTCTGCCTCATGAGGGGAAATAAAGCTCTATGTGTGGGGGTCTCCAAAAGCTTAGATGTTGCCGAGTCCCATGCAGACCTTGCAAAGAATCTATACGTATGGTAAAAACTTTTTAATAAAGTGCTTTGCCACTCAGGATTTCCTTCTAAGGTAAAGATATGGGAACACACCACCATCCCTCACCATCTCACACACACAGTGAATAACAGGGGTTAGTGCCACACTGGGCATCGATTTCATGCTTTCAAAGGCCCTGCTTCCCAATCATTAGAAGGTTCTTCTGTAACTTCCTCCACCTTAGTGAGCACTCTGATAAGCGGGTAGACCCACCTGGAGTGTGCAGGTCCAGCTAGTCCTCTGCTGTAAGAACTGTGAAATAGTGAAAATAGGATTTCAACTGTTTCCCAGCATCAGGGGGTTCTTTAGATAGAAGTCAGAGTGCCAGTGATGTCCCAGAGGTGTGTTCCAGGAACAAGGTTTTAACACCATTAGAATGAAAGGAACCCACAACCTTCACAGAGGTTTTTTACAGATGACAGATGACTCATCAGTGACAATAGCCCTGACCTCTCTGTATTCGCTCTATGGTCATACATTGACCACTGTTAAGTTTCTAAACACATCTTAAATAAAATAGTTTGAATACTTGAAGGAAGAAAAAAAAGTTTCCTCTCTGATTATTCGGCTAAATGCCTGTCAGGGAAAAATCCATCGGACTACATCTTCTCACAAATCATTCCTCTATCTTCCCAAAATGTCATAGGACAGAGGTCCCCAGCCCCTGGTTACCAGTCTGTGGCCTGTTAGGGACTGGGCCACTGGCAGGAGGTGAGCAGTGGGCAAGCACTGCTGTCATATCAGTAGCGGCATTAGATTCTCGTAGGAGCACGAGCCCTATTGTGAATTGCATATGCAAGGGATCTAGGTTGCATGCTCCTTATGAAAATCTAATGCCTAATTATTCCCCTCTGCCCCATCTGTGGAAAAACTATCTTCCACAACACTGGTCCCTGATGCCAAAAAGTTGGGGACCACTGTCACAGAATATAGTTCAGTGATGCTCTTTCTTTTCTTTCATGAGTGTGATTTCATTCATAAAAAGCAAGTTTGATATGCTGACAAAAGCAAGTGACTTTCTGTGCTTTGCATTTTAACATGGGCTTGGGGTTTTCTTTTTCCCTCACCCAGCGTGTCCTTCCCTGTTCCCAATCACCTCTCTCTCTGTCCCAGCAGGTTTCACCAGCAACGCAACAGATGCAGCCAACCCAGACAATACAGCCGCCCCAGCCCACAGGGGGGCGCCGGCGAAGGGTGGTAGATGAGGATCCTGACGAGAGGAGGCGGAAATTTCTGGAACGGAACAGGGCAGCTGCCACCCGCTGCAGACAGAAGAGGAAGGTCTGGGTGATGTCACTGGAAAAGAAAGCAGAAGAACTCACCCAGACAAACATGCAGCTTCAGGTGCAGCCCACTGTCTCTTTCGTCAGGGCTCACAGGCCATGTGCACAATTGACATTTCCTGCCCCGGCGGGACTTGTTGACCTAGTAATACCACACACTTAGCCCACAGAGGAACTGCAGACCTACTCCTTGAGTTGTATGAGTTCTGGGACACTCTGCACAACAAAATAAACCATTCCATTTTGGGTTTTTTCCCCCTTAAGCTGATGTCGTGCTCTGTCGCTCAGACTGGAGTGCAGTGGCACAATCACAGCTCACCGCAGCCTTGACCTCCTGAGCTCAGGCAGGCAATCCTTCTGTCTCAGCCTCCTGAGAAGCTGGGACTACCGGCACGTGCTACCATGCCTGGTTACATTTTTTGTAGAGAGGAGGGCTCACTGTGTTCCCTAGGCTCGTATTGAACTCCTGGGCACAAGCAATCCTCCTACCTTGGCCTCTCAAACTGCTGGGATTAAAGGCATGAGCCACCATGCCCAACCAAACTTCTGTTTTCAATCAATCAGCCTACAACCTATAGATGAAGAGGAAGGACCTATTCAACTAAGTTTTAGGGCTGGGAGCACAGGCTTTAATCAAACAGAGAATCAATGCCGGTTCAGCAATTACTTTCTGTGTTCACCTCTCTGGCTGTCTGTCTCCTCGTCTATAAAATGGGAATAATAACTTTACAGAGTTTCTAAGAGGAATAAATAAACTACTGTCTCTAAAGCAGTTGCACAGTGCCTGCACATAATAAATCTTCAACTGAAAAATAGCTGTCTATATTCATGAGGTTGAGGGGGTCGCTTTGGCTTATACTTGATTACCTGTATTCTTACTTAATGGAAGAAAGGAAGGTTTATGGTTTTATTTTGCTCTGAAAGAAAAGTCACATTATTGTCCCATTTTCTAACTCAGCAAGATTCTTCCATGATTTTTGCTTTTTATGAATGGCTTAACTGGGGACATCTTACAATGAAGTCTGAGAGAAAAGGAAGAAACTCCAATACCCAGAACTTCTCCAGCAGACTTTGTGGCATACACATGATGCAGCGCAGGGCATTTGTCCTAACACACAAAAAAAGGGTGCACTATTTACCAGCAGGAAAAAAGGCAATTAAAGAGACTTGTGACAAAGAGTCCAGGGTCAACAATAAGAGTTGAGTCTGAGCCAGGTGCGGTAGCTCATGCATGTAATCCCAGCACTTTGGGAGGCAGATACAAGAGGAATTGCCTGAGCCCAGCGTTCGAGACCAGCCTGGGCAACTCGGCAAGACCTCGTCTGTACAATAAAAAAAATTAGCTGGGCATGGTGGCACACACCTGTAGTTCCAGCTACTTGGGAGGCTAGGCAGAAGGATTGCCTGAGACCAGCAGATCAAGGCTGCGGTGACTGTGAGCATACCACTGCATTCCAACCTGGGTAACAGAGTGAGACTCCAACTCAAAAAATAAAAATAAAAAGAGTTGTGGAGGATATCCTAGTGCTTCCACAAACTGAGAGAAGGACCAAAGAGAAAAGGGTGGGGAACAAACTTCCCATATAAGAAGCTCTGTACCTTCAAAGGTCACCTTCATCCTCATACGGCAACTGGTTCTCTGTGCATCCTTAGAAAGGAACAATTAGGGTGCTAAATCCCCAAAGCTTTTGCATATTCACTCCTATTAAATGGAAATGACTTGGGCATTCAGTGTACAAGTTGAAAGCATTCAAGGAAAGTCTGCGTTCTATAGGGTCTGAATTTCATAATTTATGGATATTCACTTTTTCCTCCAAATGTGTCATTCTTTTGGGGATAGATATGAGCAAGAAACTGGAAAACATGTCTCAGATGTGGGCGGGGGAATAAGATAATGATTATCATATTATTACCATTAATTATAAAAGATAATGATTCCTCCACAAGTGTGTATTTACAGGAAAGTTGGGATTGTCTCTTATTACTCCTTCCCCCATCTGTCTATTGTTTATAGTATAGTGTCTACACTTAGTAACTATTTGTTGAATAAATGAATGAATTCTCCATCACTGGAGTGTCCAAGAATTGGCTGCCTGACCACTTGGCAAGGATGTGATTACAAGGAGTCAAGCCACAGAGGAATGGCTGGACTCAGACATCTCTAAAGTCGCTTCTAGAATCTGGTAGGCAACAGTAGTATGTGAGAAACTTTTAGATAGAACATGTATAAACATTTTAATATTAATAGTCATTTTAATTTTGATGTGCATTGAAAATGTAATTAGAAAATCAAATGTGCAGTTTCACAGATGTTAGTAAGAACAAGGCTAAATCATTAAAAATTGGGTTAGTTTTCACAAACATGCCAAATAAATAAAAATTCCTCTATATGTGGACCTACAAATATTGCAGCAGTTTGTTCTGCACTGAGGGAACCCCAGGAGTTTGTCACCAGTTCCGAGGTGTAGGTTTCCTCAGTCATGGCACCACTGACTTTTGGGCTCAACCATTCTTTGTTGTACCCTGTGCACTGTAGCATAATTAGCAGCATCCTTGTCCTCTACCCACAATATGTCAAAAGCACAACTTTTAGTTGTGACAACCAAAAATTCTCCAGACATTGTCAAGTGTCCTGTGGTTAAAGGTAGGGAGTAAAATCGGTCCTGGTTGAGAACTAGTGCCTTAGATAAAGGATAAAGGAGCCATGAACACCAGCTGACACATATCAGAGGCCAATAAGTCTCTATATCAGTTTTAACTAAAATGAATCCTTGCAGAATTATTCTAGGGTATTAGCTGATCCTGGAGCATGGAGACATGGAGGGGTCTTAGCAGAGAGGCAGGGAAGCAAAGATGCCAGTTGACTTTGAGGTGTTTGTGACTTGGCACATGCATATTTATCATTGCTTTTGCAAGACACTTGGGATAAATTGACTCTTTGCTAAATGCTAATCCATTGATTTCTTTTTTACATTTCTTTGGAGCCAAATGGCTAAGGCAAAGGGATACTAGAACTCTAGCTCCCCCAAACAAAAAAAACAAAAGAAAACAAAATCCTACTGAGTCTGTGTAAAAGGCACCAATATTTTTGGTTGTTAAAGCAAAGCAGTGCCCAAGGAACAGACAGTCTCTGAAAAGACTAAATTGTTGATGTTTTTCAACCACTACTTTGCTTCAGTGGGACGGAAGCCACAACTGTTGGTGTTTTCTGTGGTGCTGAGTGTTCTGCCTCACGTCCTGTGATGCTGGAGAGGGTGCTGAAGATTCTGCCACCTTTGAATGACCCTTTCCCTCTCACTGAATCTTTGTCAAAAGAAAAGGTGTCTCTCTTGAGGATGGTCTACTGAGCCAAATTTTAAGTAAACAAAAATGGAAGGTGCTAAGCAAACAAACTCCAGCCAAACAGAATATCCACGGTCTGGATGGCCAGCTGCCACTTTTGAGCTGTTTTCCAGCATAGAACCTTCTAGTTAGGCGGCAGAGTTTCAGATTGGAAAAACCAGACCTAAGAAGAAAAAATCCAACTCCCAGACTTCGTTTCCTAGTCTCACAATAAATCTCTGCCCAAAGAGGTCAGCACAGGTATAGGTATTGGAGGAAACATTAGAAACTACCCAATCTGACATCTCATAGAAGGAGAAACTGAGGTTTGGGGAAGTGACAAGTCCTCCCAAAAGTCCCACAGTCAGTTTAGGAGCAAAATGGGGAATTAAGCAAGTCTCCTGTTTGGCCTAGCCCACTGCTTTGTGATCTTTCATTTTTAAAAGTCCATGAGCTAAAAGAATCCATGTTCTTTTTGTGTGATACAGTGACCAAGATTGGCTCTAAATTCATCCACCGCTGATGTGGTACTCAGTAGACCACTTGTGTTCAGTAGAGGATATGGAAATCATCTAGTCACCCATGGAAATAATTGCTTTTCTTTTTTAGTGCAAAGACACATGGTCTAAGTTGCTGCTGAAATTTTAGACATATGAGCCCAGGTCTGGGATTTGGCAAGAGAATAGGCCAGATGGGAACTGTTGCTTGACAAATTGAAAGTCCTTTGTTTCAGAGCGAACCAAACCTCGTCTCAGCTAATCTACAAAAAAGAAGGGGGAGTTGATCGTAGGACCCATTTTGATAATTATTTTTTTGGCACAAACTACTGCTTACACTAAAAAGCATTCTGTATTTATCATATAACTAAATGATGTCTCCAAAGCTGAAAACAGTAAATGTAGCTGTTAGGGACTTCTTGGAGTGCTTGTTTAAAGTATATTATTGTAGTATTGAATATCTCTGTAGAGTGCTTGCTACTTCATCCTAAGACAAACTTATGGGCTTAAAAATACATCAATCCAACTACATCTATCCTTTAGCAGTCTCTAAATGGCCAACTACTTTGGAGTAGTAAATTCAAATTAGTTTTGAAAAATGGAAGAAAAAATGAAGAGCTGATTTCCGTAAGAGAATCAATACATAGTATTAATACTTTGCTTTTACAAAGTACTTTTAGATGGAGACCTAGAATTATTGCTATAGTAGGTACACATACGTAGTGGGTACAATATTACTATGTAGACATTTTGTAAAAAGAAATTCATGATTTTCCTCAATTTATAAAGCAAAGTGATCCAGAGTAAGAAAATGTCTCCCAAAGTCCGGCTTTTATTTCCCTGCTAGACTTAATGGACCATATTTGATTTCTTTTATCATTTTGAAACATTTGCTATCTGGTTGTTCTCTTGCAAAATGAATTCAAGTTGATTCTACTTTTCCTTGAAAAAAGATTTTTACTTAAAATACACTCTAGCATTTGTGTATTTTCCATATTAATCAGTCTTTCGATATGGAATCTTTAAGATAAGTATGCGAGTGCATAGCACATAGTTCATTCTTCTCTCTCCAGAGCAGAGATTTTTTTTTATCTTTCTTAAATCAAAGACCCCTTACAGAATCTGATGAAGGTTCCACACACTCTATCTCAACAACATGAACATATACACGGACATAGGAAATTTGGCTCTAAAATGAAATTATAAATGTTGCTTTGCAATCTGCCCTGATAAAATTTGGAAGCATAAGAGGTGCTAAAACAAGCTCTCTAATAAAATATAAGACCTGTAATTAAGCATATTTGGGAATGTCCAAAGTAGTTAACAAATAAAAATCAAGACTGAATTCTTCATTAAATAATTGAGCAGCCTTCTCAAAAAAAGGCAACACAGAATCACTCATAGAATAAAAACGCTTTCTGGAAGGCACTTAAAAAACTAGTTCAACCATCCTGTTTTACACTTAGTTGGTGTGGCAATTCGGGAACTCAAACTCTATTATTCTCAACCCTCTGTTGCAAGTTTCTTTTCTCTTTTTCTTTTCTTTGTTTTTTTTTTTTAGTTGGAATCTCGCTCTGTCACCCAGGTTGGAGTGCAGTGGCACAATCATGGCTCACCACAACCTCAACCCACTAGACTCAGGCAATCCTTCTTCCTCACCTTTCCAAGAAGCTGGGACTAGAGGTGTGCACCACCACACCTAGCTAATTCTTTTGTAGAGATGAGGTCTCACTATGTTGCCCAGGTTGGTCTCAATCTCCTGGCCTTAAGTGATCCTCCTACCTTGGCCTCCCAAAGTGCTGGGATTACAGGCATGAGTCACCGTGCCTGGCCTTGAGAGTTTCTTTTCCTGCTGGATGCTGCCTCATGAATTTCTGTTGCTTCTGTGAATATTAAACCTTTATTTAGTCCTTACATTATCATGGTTATATGTGTACGTTCTAAACAAGAGACTGATTGCTCTTTCCTACTTAGGATATTAATTCATGTTTTTTGTCAACCATAATAAGGCTAAAAAACATAACTCCTAACACATTCCATTAAGCATATCCATATTCACTTACACCTGTATCTTTAAGTGATGGTCAGTTGTCACAACAATCTCTGGATTCTACATCTTTACAGGCCCTCGCAACTCTCAAGGCTTTGGTCTCCAAACTTAAAGCATACTGATTTATTAGTAAAGTGTTTTTTGCTGTTCATAGACACAATGCCACCAAAATCATATACTTTGTATGGGGCCTTAGTGATAGGTCAGAACACCACATGGACTGTTCAGAGCTGTGATTATTGCTGTTTCATAGTAAGAAAGTCTTATGGAAGCAGAAAGTTTATTGTGAAACCATTTGGGGTGTGCCAAGTATGCTAGGCAGTTAGCTTCTTGATAATGTAGAAACCCAGAGAACGGAATTGAGAGTGTTTTCTTAAGGAAGAGGTAATGAACACTTTGTGCCCAGGAGACTGAATACTTCCTAGGAAGGGAAGGGGTCTGCTGTCCAGGAGAGTAGGGAAAAAAGGAGCCTAAATTCAGTGTCCCCAAGATGACCACCAGGCAGGATTTTTTTTTATTTCAAAAGTATAAGAGAGCCCAGTTTTGTTTTTAATAAGTCCCTTGCTTGTTGTTTTTTAGGTCACAGTAGAAAAGTGTAGATTCACTAGAAATTGGAACATATTCCATTTTCTAAGATCCATTGTCTGCATTATCTGCAGCTGAGATTCACTTTCACCCAGGGTGCAGGTGTCAGGCAGTTGTGATTTCAGAAAATTGTTATTTCTGTTGTCCAAGTGCAAAAATATGACATTTCATTCTGGAGAATGAAATTTACTTCCTTTTTTGTTTTGTTTTTAACTGGGGATGGCTTTCTTATAATGGTTTAAAAGTGACTTTCTTTTATATATGCTATTTTAAGCAGAACAGGAACTGGGATAAAAAGGAAAGCTGTCTGAATTTAGATAGGCATAAAATCAGGGATGAAAGAGTTAGTGTTTACAGCTAAAATAAATTGTCCTATAAATAAAATTGTCCCACTGACCCTGGAATTGACAGAGTCACTTTTGACTTCGACAAAGCCCTTTATCAATCACACTCATTTGGAGGTGGGAGGTGCAATTTGCCTTCATGAATGTTCTCAGATTTAAGAGCAATTTTCCTGTTTAAGTGATTGATTCATCATTAAGGCTAATTTCCTAAATAGGCATTTTTATTTTGTAAAGATCAAGTTTGAAGGAGAACAGGAAAGTTTTTGCAGATGAGGTTTTTATTATTTTTTTATGAGTGTTACTCAATATATAGTTGCTTATAATGTGTTTTACAAAGGAAACTGGAAATGGAGAGATTCTTTAAAACAGTTTTTAATTTTTTTTAGAATAACTTCTGGAATCCCGAACTTACTTTCCTAGGTGATAAATACATGCCTGAAAAGCCAAGTTCATATTGAAAGTGTAGCTATGACTTAATGACAGCAGTTATAACCACCCTTTTTTGTGAGCATGTGTTTGTAAAGTTTCCTACCTGTAAAGTATAATGTCCAGCAGCCACAGATGAACCTTGCTCAGAGAGTATTATTTATCACAATTTTTTTTTTTTTTTTTTTGAGTTGGAGTCTCACTCTGTCGCCCAGACTGGAGTGCAGTGGCCGGCACCGCAGCCTCGACCTGCTGGGCTCTGGCGATCCTTCCGCGTCAGCCTTCCAAGGAGCCAGAATTACAGGCATGTGCTGCCACGCCCAGCTGATTTTTTGATTTATTGTAGAGATGAGGTCTTGCTGCCTAGGCGGGTCTCGAACCCGCGGGCTCAGGCAATCCACTCACCTCAGCCTCCCAAAGGCACGGGATTATAGGCTGAGCCACCGAGCCCGGCTATCACAATTTTTTTAAAATGACTCATTCAGGATAGCATTATGTTTACAGTTTCCTTTTATCAAATGGAAGCACCTTGCCCCCCCATTTATTGTACATTCATATTTGTAAACAATGGGTGCCAAATACATTATTCTACAAAACCATGAGTATACCTTTGGGAATCACTACATAAAGTATAGATATGAGGCACTTATATGAGTAAATAAGAACAAAAAAAAATCCTGATGTTGAAGGAGGAAAGAGTTTATAGACTGAAGTTAGCCAAACTAACTAATGAACTTATCAAATTAATTTAATAATGACCCAAAATTTTATTGTCTCTTGCCTTCCTGGACTGATGCCTTCCCACCAATAGATGAACCACACTTGTGCCATGTGTTTCATGTCTCCTGGTCAGTGGGCATCAGGCAGGTGGACATTCTCTTCTAAAAAGTAGCCAATGTGGAACTTCTTTGGGGAAATCTGATGGTAAATGAGTCAGCTTATTCTGACTGCATTTCAGCTTGAAGCCACAAAACCTACCTCATAATTCTTCTTAGTGTGTCTCGCATTCACCTTCTTCTCATACTGAATGTCAGCCTGAGCTGGTGAAGTTTAGGATAGCTAAATTTATTGATTGTTTAGTACATACTAGGCATCGATCTACAGGTTTTTCATCTATTCTCTCATTTAATCCTTATAGCAACCTAAAGAGTTTTATACTATGTTTATCCCATTTTATATACGAGGTTGCTGGAGCTCAGCTGGTTGATGTTACCTCATTGGGTCACACAGTAAGTGTGGGGAGGAAGGGGATTCTCACCTGGATCCAAAGCCCATCACCCAAGGATGTGTGCTAGTCTTTTAATAGCTTTCAGCTCTTGAGTTAAAACCTAGTCTCTTCAGAAAGTGCCTCATAAGTGTGAGGGCCAGAGTGAAGGCAGGTGACACATTTTCAGGTCAAGCCCACTAAATAATATTCTTAATGTCATCCAGACGTAACAGAAAAGAAGAGTTTGCCAATTTCATCGTTGAAAGTGCAAAGGGTTTTGGGTTTGGACTCTCTGGTCTTCTCAACATGGCTTTAATACGTCTCTTTCCAGAATGAAGTGTCTATGTTGAAAAACGAGGTGGCTCAGCTGAAACAGTTGTTGTTAACACATAAAGACTGCCCAATTACAGCCATGCAGAAAGAATCACAAGGATATCTAAGTAAGTCACCGACTTTTTTGCTTTTTTTAGTGTCCAATATTTTTGCCATTAATTTTGCATTGGATTTTATTGAAAGGGCAAAAGTTAAGTGTAGATTTCACTCCCAGGCATTTCTGGAAGAATTCTTGAGTAGCTGCCAGACTACTTTACCAGGGAGAACCCTCTTTCCTGACCCCTATCTAACACCATGCCCACCACCTCCTGATAATTTCTGGCTCCACCTTCCCTGGCATTTCAAATGTAAGATCCTACCAAATTCTTTTTGTTAGCCGATAAGAAAAGAGCCTGCTGGAGCCCAGTTACTGGTGGCCTCGCGTCACCTTGAGAAATCCGTGGGCTGGGAAATAAGCCTTGGGTGGATCACATGCAGTGCCTCAGGTTAAATGGCATGTTACCCACCTAGCTGAGACGCTAGTGATCTGGCCTCAGTTTACCAATAAACTGGACCCCACTTTCTGCACCCGGGATGGCAATAAGTTAAACGCTAATTGAGTAGGGAATGGGGGGAGGAGCAGGGATTCACGGCTGAAGGTCAATTTATTTTCAAATAATTTTTTAGATTGAGCAACACAGACTCTCCCACCACATGTGAGTATTTTTCCACATTTGATATATGGATGGCTATTTGAAAAAGCAAGATGGGGAAGTTCACAAACCAGAACTCAAACACATCAAATCATTTTACTGATCTAGAAAGCATGGCTTTGCTCGTAGCTGTAATCTGGGAAGGCATAGCTTTGTGACAACAGTGTAAAAGAACGTTTTGAAATTAACTTCAGAAAGAAAACGTGCGAAACTCTTCTATTTCAAGTAAATGTCTAGTGCTACTTTTCTGAGGCGTCCGCAAGTCCACACAAGAAAGAGCCATATTGGTGTATGTGTGTGTGTGTGTTTTTTCCTAGGTCCGGAGAGCAGCCCTCCTGCAAGTCCTGTCCCAGCTTGTTCCCAGCAACAAGTCATCCAGCATAATACCATCACTACTTCCTCGTCGGTCAGCGAGGTCGTAGGAAGCTCCACCCTCAGTCAGCTCACCACTCACAGAACAGACCTGAATCCGATTCTTTAAAATGCAACTGTCAGACCTGGCCTTCAAGAAGAGCAGTAGCCTACCATGCGTCCTTTCTTTTAAGGGCATTTTTAGAATTAACTCAGACCTGGAAGACTCCTCAGCCCTTCAAAGACTGGCTTTCATTTTTATAGTTATTATGGAAATGTTGTCTTTTATACTTTAGTTATATAAGAAAAAGGGAGTTATGCAATTAATATCTATCAGCTTGGGAAATGCTTGGTGCTTTTCTCCAATTTTCTGGTACCAGTTACTTGTTTATAAACTGAACCTTTTCTGTATATAGTCATGGTTTCATTCTGATCAGTCCCAACCTTTGCCTGAAACATCAAATCTTGTTAAACCACAGCTTTTAGCCAAAATGAGGCATACCTGGATGTCAAGTAAGACAGACCCGAGGTAACTGGTAAGAAATCTGATGGCATCATAACTCATGTTGAGTTTGCACTGTGATGTCACCAGAATCCCAGATCAACACACAGCCTTTCCCACCACTTTGTTTTTTCTCACTATAAAAAGTGAAAAGCTCCATCAATGTCCAAATGAAACCACCATCGGCCTTTTCTCCTCCTCTTGGCCCCGTTGCTCGAATGCCTAGTCTACATCTCCACGTTTTCTTGGGCTCCCTGTCTACTTTTCATTGTGACTTTCTGGTTTTATTTTTTTTCCCTTTAGCATTGCATGTGAAGAAGGAAAGAAAAAAAGCAAACCTCAAAATGTGGACCTAGCCGTGGCTTCCCTCGCTTGTCACCCATAGCTGGAGTTCATTCAACTCTTACTTTTCACAAAACAGTAACCAGGAGATGTGTAATGTGCCTGATTTAATGTTTTTAATAATCAGAGCAAATAAAAGGTGGTTCAGTTATAGGTGAAGCACTGTTGAATGCCAGCTGGGGAGACACTAGGGAAGGGAGCTTTGTAAGCCTCGATTGTGAAAGTCCAAATTATGATGCGAGGCTATAACACCACACCCTTGAATTACAACTGGTTTTATACAGCCTGTCTATAATGTTGAAAATTCACATACTATGTAATAATTCAGAAGGGCTCTATTCACTACACAGATTGCATTGTTCAGTCATCAGCTGCTAATAGCCTAAGATTTATTATTATTATTATTTTCCTAAGCCCATGGAACCGGCCTTGCTGTTCTGAAGGGTGAAAGTAGACTAACTACTGGGGGAACAAAGAGCAAGAAAACCTGGTGTTTCCAAAGGGGTGGATTCAGCCTCCCGTGGCAGTCAAAGCACTCTCTGGCTGCTGACAGAATTCCATGGATGTGGCACAGGCTACTCTACTCTTCTGAATAATTCTGATTTGCATTTTCAACAACTGACATGAACTTGCCCATTATAAAAAGCAGATAGTCCCTGGACCACAGTCGTGCCTCCTTGGAACAAGCCATTCTACTGTGCTAATGTTTTTAATATCACATCTCACAAATAGCAGGGGCTAATGCTTCTCCCTAGCAGTCTAGGCAGGTGCTGGTGTTTCATCTCCATTTGAATGCTTGACCTCCTAACGTGTGTGTCTGTGTGTGTGTGTGTGTGTGTGTGTGTTCATGGGTTTTAAAAGAACAGTATTTTACAAAAGGTGTAGCTTTTATAAGAGTTCAGAAAAGGGAAGGACGTGTTTTTTTTTCTCATGGTAGTCTAAGAATCTATTTTGGAGAAAAAAAAGAAAATACGAGGGTCGTGAAGCATGATTTTTATATAACTAGTTTCAGTTTTAACTAATAACTTACTTTTTAAATCAATATTTATCAACAATCTTTCCATGTATGCAGTGCTTTCAAAAGGCAGTTTTGAGTGGTGAAACTTATAACTTGGATATATGGTCAAAGAATCAAAACAAAAGCAAAAAAAAACCCAAAAAAACAAAAACAAAAACAAAAAAGTGAAAAAAAAGAAAAATGTAAATGAAAAGAATTTTTTATTATATTTTAGACAAACATATCATTTTCAAGTATTTTAAATACTGAATTCATAGTTGTTTTTAAATTCCAGCAGTAACAGCTGAGTGGTTTAATCTGACTGGCTTCCTAAGAAATGTTTAAGACTTAGCTTTAAAAAGACATTAACATTCACATCTCTGTTTTTAAATTAAAAATAATTTTTCAAGATTCCTTCCTAGGACCATCTATGTGTCCCCTCTCACCCCCAATTCCCACTCCCCTACCCCCAGAAAGGAAAAAAGATTGCATTAAAATGCTTATTTTGGTTTTTTAAATTTTTATTTTGTTTTGCTCTTCTTTCTTTACTGCATGCATAGCACTTAATAAAATGGATTTTTCAAAAATCCACTAGTAATATCAGAATGTCCAGGGAGTGACCTGTCATTAAAATGGTTTAGTTTACTTCTGTTCCATTTCTTGATTGAAATATTTCATTGTTAAACTGAAAGCCTCTGCAGTTAAGAACTTGCCTGAGTTTTCTTAATTCAGCAACTTGACAGTTTGACTGATGTGCATTATATATAGCTCAATTATGTCTGTTTTTTATGCTAAGTAGGCGAAACCAACCACACACGTTAGCAAACCCGCCTCAACATATAATTAGAATAAACTGTCTTCTTGTTATATCCAGGGCCTTTAGGTGTGTTTATTCACAACATGGAAATATAGTAGATGAAAGATTCCATCTAGTAGTTAGTGCTTCTTGAAATCCCAAACAGAAAGATTCATTTATCAAATCCAACACGTGGCTTATCAATATTATTTCACCTAAAGGTCCAGCCTTCACCAGACCACAGAGCCATCTATCCTCCTGGAATAATTCCTTCTTCCTGCCCTACACTTTTTGCCCATCTGGGAGAACATCTTTCTGCCCCATTCTCCTCCAGCCAATTACGGGGTTGCCCATTCACGTTTGTCGAAATCAGTCATAATCTTCAGAACACCCATCCAAAGCAGGGAAAATCCCTGCAGCACTGCCTCTCCTTATTCGTGTGTGGTTTTCTCTATCAGCAGGATATGCCTCTGAAGTCACTGCCAGCCTACCTGGGAACTGCTACAGTGCCTTCCCTGCCTTATGTGATGGGAGTTAACAACTCAGATAGGTACACCTGTGAGCATTTCTACCAGGTGACTCCTCACCTCAACTGAGGTGTCCGCATCTCAATTGTTTCTCCTTGACACATTTCCTAATCCGTGATGCCAGGACAGGTATAGTGAAAATCCCAGCCATGGATGAATGTACTAATTTTAAAGCCAGGTGTTAAGTCAGATGTTTTCCCTTCAGACGCCTACTCATCCCTCTCCTACCCCAACATCCATGTATGAGAATCACAGGAGACAAGTAGTTTATGTGCTATCGCAGTATACGTTGTAATAATCAGAGTGACTTACAGCAAATGTTCTTTGGAGCCTATCTAGTCAATGAATTAAAACGCAGAGCAGATTCTGATAGAGAGGTAACAGTGGTGAATGTTCAGGTGGTTGTTGTCTGTTAAGTAAATTTCAGTGTGTTAGTTGAGATTGTCATTAAAACCATAAACCAGCTGCGGTAAAAGACGAGCCTTTGGCTGGGGGGGGTGGTTTAAGCCTCATTAACTGCTATAAAACTAGCCATCCAGTTAGGATAGAATGTGCTTCTTTCTGGTTAAAAAAAAAAAATCTAAGAAAATATATATGTATGTATGTATGTATACAGTGGAATTCAAGGACCAAAGCAAAATTTGAACAGGAATCTATTAATTTAGAATTTTATAAGATATTTATTAATAAATGTTATTTTTAAACATTCCATTTGAACAGTATTCTTCTGTAGGATCGACTTGTTTTTAAAGTTTTAGTCCATAATAAACTACTATAGTCGTGTGTATTTTCATTTTTCAGGGTTTCAAATGGCTATTCTTATCAGTGGGTGGAAATGTTTGCTTAGATCTCTGTGCATAGATATTTCAAGGACTTTTATTGCTCTGTGAGTTATTTTTTTAATCAACATTCTCAACAGTTTTTTTAAACATGTATTTCTTTTTTTCATTTTTGAAAGTAAGCTCTTTTATTTAGGAAGCAGAGTTCAGCTAAAGGGAATCAGTAACTATAACTGGAACAGCTTTCTTGTAAAAGTGTAAAAACGACTTCATCTCTGCCTCTCTCCACCCCACCCCAGTTCCCTAGAATGCCTTGCACTATTCAGCTTCCTCAGTGCTTTTTGTCCCTTCCCAAACAATATGAAGTAGCTTTAAGCCATTCAAGCTCCATTATGCAGTATATCTAAGAAGGGAAAGGAAACAACCCATTTAAATTTGAATCAAACCGTGCCTATGCGAACAGTAGCAATTTAGAATCTTTTCTGCTTTTAAAATAATTTATATTTTAAAATTGCACTTTAGCTTTTTTAATCCCTTTCCACTCTCCTGTTCTCTTTCTAGCCTCTTCTCTATTCTCAAACTTGCCTCCTCTCCCCCCTTTACGATGTCCTCACCCTTCCTCTAAGGCTCTGAGCTGCATCATTTAAAATCCTTTACTGATATTTGCACCAGGTACATTGCGTGCGTTCACTGGTAGCACAGCTGAGACTTGGTTCTCACATCAGCCTAGATGAAGCCTGCTACAAGAATGCCAAGAAGAGCCAGTATACAATAGGGTTTATACCCTTTTTCCCCTTCTCCATAGCATGTTTTATAAAAATGTTATATTATGCAACAGATGTGAGGCAGCATCTAGCTACGCTTAAGAATTTTCTATCTCCTCCTCCAAACCAAAGTGTCCTGAATAAGCCAGGAGACTTATTCTTTTGTGCATCGTGATGCACGTCTGACTGTTGTCCTAGCCATCGTCTCTCTGAGGCTGCTGTTGCTCCAGTGGCCCTGTGGATTTCATTCATAGGTCTCAAAAAATACAATGTTGCCTTGTGACATGATTATGGACAGCACCTCTATTTCACAGTTGTAATCTAAGGAAGGACAAGAAAATATAGGAGCAATAAATTTACAAGTAAAATCCGATACCAAAACAAACACACACACACACACACAAAACCCCTAGCGCATCTTGTTGTGGAAATGAAAAAAGTATATGTCCATTCAAAATATTTTACTATTTCTTGTGGAGTTTTTCAGTGATGTAATGCTTGTAGTCAAATTGCTTAAAGAGTGTTTATATATTTTTTCCTTATAAATTGTCTATTTTTTAGAAAAAATAACTATTTAACCACAAGCTTAGAAGAAGGAGTTAAGGCCAAATTGCCAGCATTTGTTAAAAGATGAATACTCTGAAGTGGCACTCTGATACCTTTCCAAGCTTATCATTAGAAAGAAATACCAACTGTTATAATTAGACCAACTTACAATATCTAGTTCTTTAGAGACCAGGATCCAGAAAGCTCTTTCTAAGTCATTTAACATTTTCTTGTTCTGAGCTTTATATTATAGAACTTTATAGGATTTTTTTAACAATAAAATCATTTAGCTCCAGGACTGAGAATGTACAGTCTGCATAAATTAACTTTAAATACATCGTTAACATCTTATGCTCAACAAACACATCAGATTCTAGTTGGATCCCAAAGCTACAGGAACCATACAGATCATGAAAGGTATCAGTCATGCTGAAGTAGAAGAGGCTTAAGAGAAAGGAGCCTTCACAACCAGCAGCTGGTAGAAAAGTCCTACTCCCCCTTTGTCCTTCTAAGTACTGCTAAGTCACGTCTGCCTCCTAGAGAGAGGAGTGCTGCCTTGGAGAAAAGATAAGCTTGAAATGTTCTCCCTAAGAGAGAACATGGGATTTGGGATCTTCTAAAAAGGCCCAGAAAAATGGCTCAGTTCACACACAATGTTCTAGGACAATTGGGATACACATATTGTCCAAAAATATAATTAAAAGAAAAAAAAGTTTAGCACTGTGTAAAGTAAGTGTTAACTGAGTAAGTCCCCCAAAAAAGGTGCTGTCACTTTAAGTTCTGGACTTGGGGTTGTTTGTAATTGTAAACAGCAAAGCATTTGTGTTTGTTTGTCTCTTTGTAAAGCAACCACCTTCCTTGTTGGAAGGAGAAAAAAAATGGGGTACATACATGTAAATACTTGCTGCAGCATTTAATATGTTTAATTTTGTGTTAAGCTTTTCGTTGCATCGTGAACACATTTATTGTTACCAATGGACAATGAGTTCATTAAGACTGTTCAACTAGGTCAGATTTTTACATCTCTTTCTAGCAAGAAGAGACAAGATTTTGTGCATTTGTACAAATGTTAATATCACTGCAATTCCAATATAATAAAGCACTCAAATGCAAATAACATACGTAACCTTTGTATGATGAAATCTGGGATTGGGGATAATGCATCTATTCCTCACACAGTGTCATTCGTGCCTTGTAAACCAATACTAACCCTTTCAGGGTCATCATTATCTAGGAAAAGAGGGGGTCACATTTTCTTCTTCCCAGACCACCACTACACTCCCACTGCCTCTTTTAAGGCCCAAATGAGGCCACTGGTCTAACACGTTCAGTGTGGATCGGCCACACAGCTTCACCTAGCTGTAAGTGAGTTTAGGATTAGTAGATTTTAACAGCCAGAAAGACAGCCAGCCTAAATTCATGTTCTGGTCATGTTTAGGAACCAAGAATTCCATGCCTGCTAATCAGGCAGTCACATACCGGAGTTCTTTGCTTGACCTCCACAGAAGTCCTAAGGTTAGTTCCTTTATGTGTTTTTAGTTCCTTTATGTATTCTTCTACATAGATCCCTTTCTTCATCATCTTTTATTTTTTAGTTATTTTTTAGTCACTTTCCTTTTTCACTCAATTTCTGATCCATCAGCAAGCTCAGAATCCAACCGTCATTTAGCACCAGCTTTACTATTTTGCCCCATCCAAACCATCAACGTCTTTCAGCTGGATTATTGCAATAATCTACAAACTGGAAGCCTTCGAAAATGGAATTCAGACCATGTCTCTCCACTGCTCAAAACTTTGTAACTCCCACCTTATTCAGAGTAAAAGCAAAAATGCTTACCACTACCCACTTTAAGTTCTGTAAAAACCCTCAATGACCTGACCTCCCTGACCTCATCTCCTAACGTTTGCCTTCCCTCTCCCGCCTCTCCGGATGTCAGGTTAAAAATCTCCCAGTAGGGCCTCCAAATTGTTAGGTCAGACTCACCAGGGGGTATCTGGTGTGCAATCTAGTGCCACGAGAAAGTTGCAAAGAATTTAGATTGTAAAATATACTTTATTTAGAAAGTAAATTAGAGAGAGAGAGGAGATTCACCTCCCCCAGGTAGAGGAGGGGAAAAGAGAGAGACTAGGACTCTCCAAGGTTAGGAGAGGGGTCCAAAGTTTAGGAAATATGGCATTGGCCATAGCTCAAAGAGCACATGGGCACCCCAGAATTTAGTAAAGCAATGGCAAATGGCTGCTTCCGGTTGAATCCTTTTAAACTTTCCCTTTGATGGGACAAGTCGTGACGGTATTGGGTGGTGGTCTCCTTCATGTCATCACAGAGGGCAGGTAAGCACAGGTACTGATGTCAGGTGATGGACAGAGGATAGCAGGCAGATGAGTGGGTTAGTCACATGACAGTTGCCATGTTGATGGGGTCTGTCATGAAGGTCATGAAGAGCTGATTAGGTTAACTTGTTTATGAAACAAGCTGGGGAGAAATTGTAAAACAATTATCAATAGTTACCTCCGAGAAACCAGTTCTGTCCTTGGCTGATGATTAGAGGGTAAATAAAAGAGAACAGCTAGAAAAGTATGGTCTAGGCAATGTTAAAATGGCCGCTTATTGGGTATATTAATTCCATCTTATGTCCTTTCACCAGGTGTACTAATATCTTTGAGGTTCTGCAACCATCCCCAGCACCAGCCACCTGAGAGACTTTTTACGACCTGTTCACACACTACCCAGAATATTCCTCATCCAAACATTATCATCATGCTCTTCCTCGAGTATCTCCCTTTCAGTAAAGTCTTGTCTGACCATTCTACCCAAAATTACATCACTCACATTCTTCATTTGTGTACACCTTGCCCAATCTATCTTTTCTATAGCGTTCACCACCACCTAACACAACTTACATTTAGTCGTTATTTTTGTTGCCTGAACAAGGGCGTTTTCTATTTTGCTCAACCTTCTGACTCCATCTAGGACAGCAAACACAATGGGGCATGCAACAAACAGTTGTGGAATGGATAACTTGTCCTTTCCTATCTTCCTCCTTGTTCTCAGAACATTCTAACCCATCCACTTGATCCTATGGCATCTGCATATTTTATTTTATTTTTTGAGAGTTACTTCTTAAAAATTTTTTACTTTAAAGATGTGGGTTGGTATACAAATGTTCATTATGTAGGTACCCCTGTTGATGAGGTGTGCCCCCCCCTCCCCTGGCAGTTTCCACTACTGCCAATCCCTTTCTTATAGTATTATTTTATTACAATAATTGTTCAAGATCCGCTTATGAGTGAGGAACAGGTGGGTACTCAGTTCTTTGTTTCTGTGATGGATCACTCAGTATGATAGACTGTAAGTTCATTCAAGTTGCTACAAAGTTCATAATTTTGTCCTTCTTTACGGAACAGCCATATTTTAAAGCCCAGCACTAGGGCATGTCATCTGACACATAGTCTGATGATGGGATATGATATTTGAAATTGGACAGAAACAACAATTTGAGGGAACTGATTGCCATTCTAATGACAATCCCATCTGTTACATTTACATTTAGACCACTCAATATTCTCATAGTTCCCAGGAGAGTGTTTCTAATGTCCATTCCACACTCATTTGCAATTTCATAATCCATTACTACTTGTTACAAAAATGGTGATGATCCCACATTTGTACTTTGAATGTAGCCAGCTCTCATCACTGTCCTGCCTTTCATCTCTGCATGTCTCTGGAGCTTCATAATGTTCTTTATCTTTTTTTTTTTTTTTTTTTTTTTTGAGTTAGAGTCTCACTCTGCCACTCAGGGTTGGAGTGCAGTGGCATGCTCACAGCACCCCAGCATTGACCTGCTGGGTTCAGGGAATCCTTCCACCTCAGCCTTCCAAGTAGCCTTCCAGGTGCTCATACCATGCCCAGCTAATTTTTTTTTTTTTTTGAGATATTGTAGAGATGGGATCTCAACAAGTTGCCCAGGTTGATCTCAAACCCCTGGGCTCAGGCAATCCTCTTGCCTTGGCTTATCAAAGTGCTGGGATTATAGGTTTAAGCCACGGTGCCCTGCCATGTTCTTTATCTTACAATTGCTATTGTGGTTGGTTATTGGATCACATTTTACTTTTGTATTACATATTCTTTTATTCAACAAAAATAGTTTTTTATTAAGTCAACCTGTTTTGGGAACTCGGTAGGTTTATAAAGATATCATAAAGATTTAGAGAAGGATGGGCCCTTTTTTGAAAGTAATTGAAAACAAGCCACTTTGTGAGACCTGCTCCATGGCAGTAATACTGACTTTATCAAAACAGCCATGAAAATTAGGCTGCAAAAGAAAACAAAGACTAATTTTAAATATATAAAAGTCTGAGTTTAGACTTGCATACTCTAGAAGTTACTTCTTTTGGCAATTGTAGATGGCTTTTTGAAATGACTGAAAAGATAGTTAAATTATAGCATCTGAAAAATAGTTGTCTCCTAGCAGGACATTATTATTGTTGAAAATGGTTACATTTAAACATGGAAATAAAGCCATGATGCTTTTAGTAACCACCGAGTTTTATCTTACACATTGTCAAATACTACGTACTCACTCACATTATATTTTCTTGTAGCAATTGAGGCTGAATCATAATGACTGACAGCAATCTTTCGTAAATCTCTTGAACCAATATTACTGTCACAACAGGCTTTAAAAGGATGACTGTAAGTCACTTTCACTTGTACTTTCTCAGAAGGAGATCTGCCTACATGTTCTTAATTTATTCATACACATTCTTATTCCTCAATACTCCAAGAAAATGGTTCAGAACCTTGTCAGTAGGCTTGAGAGAGAGAATTTCTCTAAAGGATGTATGGGATAGCTTGTGGAACCCAACCAGGAATTATGGCAATTATAAGGAGGCCTCTGGAAAGTCGTTCAGTGGCTAATCTCTCTGGCTTGTCTCAGTCTCTGAGACCACATGGTTCCTCATTATGCTCTGTGTCTGCTTCTCTCTTGTAAATTGGTTTGTATACCCACCCAATTGCTTCTATGTGGGTCCGTCATTTCTGCTCCAAAATGAGAGGCTCATTCCCCCAGCACATCTGTGGTCTTCCAATTCAAGCACCCAACACCAATTTATAACGTCTACATCTTTCTATTCCAGTTTCCCAGAAGCAAGAATCTGACTGGCCATATTGGGTCAGGCTTTTATCCCTAGTTCAATCAGTTATGTTGCAGGAAGCAGGTTTACATGTATTTAAAGATCCTACTTCTGGAGACAGCAGAATTTCCAAAAAAGAAGTGAGAGAAAAAGGATTCCTAAAGGGAAATAGTTGGTAGTTCTAAAGCTACCTCATAGAAATTTAGTTGTTTGTCCTTAAAATCTACTGAAAGATTAAAGTGCAGTGAGGGGACTGGTACAAAGTTAGGCATATGCCAGATGTTAACAAATGTTTATTAAATAAACGAATGGTTAATGAATTCTTGTTTTATTGAAAGCTTGGTAGTGAAACAAATAGAATATTCACTAAAGATTAGATTAGTAATTTCACAAAGCTAAAAGTTCTGTGGATGTCATAGCTCAGTTTATAAGCCACAAAATCCAAAAGATAAAAATTCACCACCAACAAGAGTAAGATTTTTTTTGTCGTGTTTTACTATTTTCCACTCTCTTGCTTTAAACTGGTTTTACAAGTACACTTTCCAAGGAAAATTATTGCTATGTTTTTCTTATAATGTCATAGGTGATTTCAATGTGTTTGAATTTGTAAGGATGTTGGCATACTGTCACTCTAGGATGGGGTTAGGAAACACTCTTGTCTCAAAACTCCCTCCAGGTGTTATAGTAACTATCCTAAGAAGACCTTGTGACAAGGAAACAGGACAGTTCTTATCAACAAACCTCCAAAACAGCAAAAGAGAATTGCAACAATGAAGAGTAGAACAAGAGCTTAACAAATGTAACAGCCTGAAGTAGGAATTAATAGGTCTTCATTTAAATACCAGTGTCTATTGATTGCCCACATGACCTTAAACAAACACAAAAGCCTGTTCCTTATTTGTTTTCTTTGTCATTCTAAAATAAAGACGTTCCTAGAACTACTCCCACCCCTGGTCAACTTACCTGGGTTTCACTGGTCAGAACTGGGTCATTTGGCTACACTTAGCTTTAGAAGAGACTGGAATAGTGGGGAAGAGGCTCATCACACCTTCTGAGGTCCACGCTTTCCAACTAGTATGTTGTGTAGGGTAAAGTCTATGGGTTACAGTTATTCTGCATAAAACTGACCCACTCACTCCTCAGTGTGGCTGGTGCCTTCTGGTTGACTGTTATGATTATAGGAAGACTCTTCCTGAGCTCCTAGCAGGTGGCCTAAGTGAGTAGTGTCCAATAACATGCTGTGTGGTCCCTTCAGATGACAAGCACAGGGAGAAGCATCTGATACTTGCTGGCGACATGGAAACATGTCCCATCTGGGCATGCCCAGGAGAAACCATCTACAGAGCCGGCAATGATGCAAGGGGACAGGTGGCCTGTGGCACTGCTGAAGAGGTTTCTATAGTGTTGGGAGGAGACTGCACCACCTCTGGTGTGCTCATTCAGGGTTGGGGATCAAGAAAGTCATATGAGACTTGCTGGCAGGGTCAACTCTGGTTGACCACACCCAATTTCAGTCTTCACCTTTGTCAGAAACTTCTGTCCATGTGCAATTGGAGTGCTGTCTTAGTAGCATCTAATCTACCTGCAGGCTGACTACACATTCTGCACATTAAAGCTTCAGCATAGGCCAGGCACAGTGGTTCATGCCTGTAATCCCAGCACTTTGGGAGGCTGAGGCAGGAGGATAGAGCGAGCCCAGAAGTTTGAGTCTAGCCTGGGCAACACAGTGAGACCTCACCTCTACAAAAAATTTAAAAAATTAACCCGATGTGGTGGCATGCACCTGTAGTCCCAGCTACTCAGGAGACTGAGATGAAAGTGTCACCTAAGCCTATGAGGTTAAAGCTGTGGTGACCTGTGATCATGCCACTGCACTGCAGCCTGGCCAGCAGAGCAAGACCTCGATTCAAAAGGAAAGAAAGCAAAACAAAACTCTTTATGATTTTTAAGTACCTAAAATGAAAAGTATGACTGGATTTGAAACATATTCACATCATCACATTAAACTTTAATATTACATTTGTCAAGTAAATGTTCAATATTTCAAAAAATCATTTCAACTACTGCAAACATTGAATGTTTATAAACACAGTTCTAATTATTTTAGTCACTGATGTATGTGAGCAAAATCGCAATGACCATCAAGAATTTGAAGAAATCACTATAACAAAGCTGGATAAGCAGTTGTATTTAACCATTTTAAGCCCCAAACCTGATATTATAATTTAGGTTTCTGGAAGTAAGCTTGAGTCTCTCATTTTAAATGATTGAAAAGAAAGTTATTTGGAAATTCTATCCAAATTCAATAATTCATATCTTTCAAAATATTTGTGTTTTTTTTCATATCATAGTTATGTCATATGATTAAAATGTATAGTTTTTTTCTACTAGCCTTTTACTGAGGCCTCCAAACCCCCTCGGGTTAGCACAGTGTATTATACAAATATAATCATTTTTTATGTGATTCATGGACTCTTTTTATTCATGAAAAAAGTTTAGAAGCACTGGCTAAAACCATCCACCATTCATCGCTCAACACTAGACATGTCACCATCCCAAACACACAGAGGTTCTTTTTGGCAAAGAAGACATGAAGAATGGTTGGCCACCTGACAATGTCCGCCATCATGGGTTATAAGTGCCCATTGCCTTGAATTCGAGGCGTAAATTAATTGGTATGCATTTTTCTTCAGCTCTCATTTAAAGGGATGTTAAAACTAGACCCCCTGCACAAAGATATTAAATGGAACCTTTCTTTGTATAGTCCTTCCACCAGGGATATGTCTTTGAGAATGGCTCAATTACCTTCACAACAGTATTACAAAATAATTTCATTTTGAACAGAATTATCTGTCCACCATAAGCCCAGCATCCTGGCTGAACCATGAGGACCGCACTGTTTCCTGTTGTTTCTTTGCCATCTTCCAGTCTCTGAGAACAGAGAGTTATAAGAGAAAATTGATGTAATTTGCCAAGCATTTATTTAGCACTGACTGTGTGCTAATACTATTGAGGGAACACAGATGGTTTAGACCACGTGCTGACCTAGGATGCAGGGAAATGATGTACTGAAACTGGCTGGACAAAAGTCCAAGAGTGTTGGGATCTTATTCTGGGAGGTGATTTGCCTAGTGTGGCAAGGCATGAGAAAGAGTGAAGAAGGAAACTGAAGCAAGATGGTGACAGTCTAAAGAATTTAAACTTTACCCTACAGACAACAGGAAGCCATCAAAGATTTTTGAGGCTGGGAGTGATCTGAGAAAGCAACATCTCATGTTATAATGGTTGCCAGTTTACAGAATGCTTTCATGCATTTCCTTTCAAGTGCTCTTTCGTTTTCAGCAAATTAGTTATGGACAGGTATCAAGAAAGATGCATCTAGAGTAGTTTTTCCTCCAACATGGCACATGTTTTAGAGTAAGAGTGTGGGTTGTGGCTTCAAACTGCCCACATTTGTAGCTTGACTTTACCACTTTCTAGTTGAGCAAGGCACTTAAGCTCTCTGAGCCTCAGTTTCCTAATATGCAAATGGGGATAATAATAGAATTGTTGTAAAAATTAACTGAAATATATATATTCCTTAGAATGATGCTTGGTATACAATAAGTTTTGCAAATGTTATTATTACCTTGTGATATTATTTTTAATCTTAGAGTTAATGAAGATATTTCACAGAGATATTACATATATACACATGCATGTACATATATGTATACAAATGTATATATAGACCCACACACCACATAATGCCCTTCACTAGAATTAAGACCCACAAGAAGAGAGTAGGTTGCCATATGTAGTGTCAACTACGTTGCTTAGCATAAGGTAGCCACTCAATGAATATATGCTGAATGAACGAACTGTGGATGAGACAATGCTATGTGTTACCAAACATTTTCATTTTCCTCCTGGGCAATCACAGGTGGACCACCTTTCCTGGCCATGTGACATGTGATAGCCAATTGAATGTGTTCTAAGATCCACCAGACTCACTTCACTCCCCTGACAAAGATCTTTCTGAGGATTCTGAGGATCTAGAGGAGGCCAGAGGAGCAGCAGATGAAAGGCATCTAGATCCCTGAGTCACTGCATGTAGAAGAGGCACCGAGGAGAGCTTACTGACATGTCAGAGTTTGTAGAAGCAAGAAGTTAACTTCCATTTTGTTAATCCACTGACTTTTGTTTTGTTTTTAAAATAGCAGTTAACCTAATTTGGCTAATGCAGAAGAAAGGAAGGGATATTTACTTTCATGCTTTTGTCTAATAGGAGTAAGCAATAATAGCACTGTAGAACTGGATGAAATCTTCAGAGAGCAGTTAGCTGAAATTCCTCATTCCACAGTGAGGAATCAGAAGCCTAGTGGGGTTAAATGACTCACTCAAGGTCGCACAATTGAAACAAGATACCAGGCCTTCTGGTTTCTAGGTCAATGTTTTGTTTTGTTTTTTTCTACTAGCCCTAGGAATAAAATATATTATTGTCTTCCAAATTGAGTCTCTAAAAACAACAACGTAGGGAAATTCTCTTTTAAAATAAAACAGAAAAGGGAGAGAAGGTGACACTTAACAAAACCTCAAGATAAATTGATACTAGTTACACATTGTTTTATTAATTCATCCAAATGAAAATCTTCCAATATTGTCCCAGTTATGCGGCCTAATTTGTATGTTTGGGTAAACAGCCAGCCTCTCAAATCCCAGGAACTTTGGCCTGGGAGGCCCAGTTATTACAACAATAGTCTCTCAATCCAAACATTGTGTATTAGACATTAATGATGGAATGATGATACTTATTCCACTGTGCCTGGGCCACTTCTTGACTAAATCAAAACTGCATTAACTACTAAGAGATTAAAATATTTAGATTCAAATTAGAGAGTTTCCAAAACCACTCTCAAAGCCACTTAATTTTATCTATTTTTTAAACAATTTTAAAGTTCTTTTCGACAGTAAAGTACAACACAAATTCATCAGGGACAATAACAATAAAAATTTCAAGTGAACAATGCATTAAGGAACATTCTTTTTTACATACACAAGTCCCATGAGTCAGTCAAAAGTAAAATGAACCTGAAGTCAGCACTTCTAGGCCTGGCTGCTGGTTCTGTCATTGACTGTTTACCCTGCAAATGAACACCTCAAGGCCCCAGTTACTGCATCTGTAAAATCAGGAAAATAATACATATCTCGTGAGGTGTCTATGAGACACTACCTGAATGCCAAGGCAGTGCTTAAAAAATGTTAGCTTTGCAAAAGTGAGGAAAAGCCTCCAGACTAAGACACTTGAACTTCTCCCGTGTTAGCTACAAACATAACAGCTGAGTATGTTGACTGTAGGAAAAGTTCAAAAAAGTTCCCATTTCACGGATCTTCAGTTAGCATGGATGCTAGAAACCCAAGCCGGGGGTATTCGGGAAGGATTAGGAAGAAGAAATCATAACTGGCAATCCTGATTCCTGCAGGGCCATTGTCCCTTTGCCAGCATCATGTCCTCACATGCTGAATCACTGCTCAGTTAAACCCTCTATTTCAGTCCTTTTTAAAAAAAAATTTACTTTTTAGCCGGGCTCGGTGGCTCAGCCTGTAATCCCGCGCCTTTGGGAGGCTGAGGTGAGTGGATTGCCTGAGCCCGCGGGTTCGAGACCCGCCTGGGCAGCGAAACCTCATCTCTACAATAAATCAAAAAATCAGCCGGGCGTGGTAGCGCATGCCTGTAATTCTGGCTACACGGAAGGCTGAGGAGGAAGGATCGCCAGAGCCCAGCAGGTTGAGGCTGCGGTGGCCGGGAGCGGCCACTGCACTCCAGTCTGGGCAATAGAGTGAGACTCCAACTCAAAAAAAAAAAAAAAAAAAAAAAAAATTTACTTTTTATTTTAAAGATGGGGGTACAATTCAGGATTAGGTATACAAGTGATGATCATACAGGTAAAGTTTGGGCCTCCCTTTGGTCCCTGCTTTGCTTGGTTTGAGATCAGGTACCCTTATTGATGTTGTGCCCCCTCCCCTCGCCCCCGCCCCACACACATGCCTACCACGGCAGAATCCTGCTACTGCCAATCCCTTTCTTAAAGTATTATGGTAATTGTCCAGGGTCCGCTTATGAGGGAGAACATGTGGCACCCTGTTCTTTGTTTCTGTGATAGATCACTGAGTATGATAGACACTTGGGTGGATTTAGAGTCTTTTTTTTTGAGTCGATGTCTCACTCTGTTGCCCAGGCTGGAGCACATTCACGGCCACCCCAGCATTGACCTGCTGGACTCCGACGATCCTTCCACCTCAGCCTTCCAAGTAGATGGAACTACAGGCACGTGCTATTACACCAAGCTAATTTTTGATTTATTGTAGTAGAGATGAGGTCTCCCCAAGGTGCCCAGGCTGGTCTCGAACTCGTGGGCTCAAGCAGTTCACTTGCCTCGGCCTACGAAAGTGCTGGGATTACAGGCTGAACCACTGAGCAGCCATATTTTAGTCTTCACCTAAGTTTTTCTACTACCATATGACCAATTTGAGCACCTAGACTGGTATCCTCACGAGTGCCTTAAATACAGAAGGTCTAAGTAAAAATGTATTACACTGCCCTGCCCAGCAGATCACTGGGAAACTAAGCCTGAATGTCAGACGTTAAAATAGATGGAAATCTTGCAAAGGAAGAACACTGATACGTTCACGTAAAAAGGATCACTAGACATCATTCATTTTAAAGTTCATTCATTCACTGGACTGGAAGTTACTTATCCACCAAAGCACAACTGAGTTCAAGGCATCTGTAGGGATTACTGCCATCTTCTGCCTATTCATCTTCATGGCCCACAGTTGACTTCACAAACTCAAAACCAGTGGATGAGATTCATTTGAAAAATGAAGACACGGCCAGGCATGTGGCTCAAGCCTCTAATCCTAGCACTTTGGGCGGCTGAGGTGAGAGGACTGCCTAAGTCCAGGGGTTCAAGACAAGCCTAGGCCACTTGGTGAGACCGCGTCTCTACAATAAATAAAAAAAAATTAGCTGGGCATGGAGATGCATGCCTGTAGTTCCAGCTCTTGGTAGGCTGTGGTGGAAGGATCGCCCGAACCCAGCAGGTTGAGGCTGCGGTAGCCATGAGTGTGCCACTGTACTCCAGCCTGGGAGATAGAGTGAGACTCCAACTCAAAAAAAAAAAAAAAAAGAAAGACAAAGACATTCCAATAGTTTAGCACAGGAGAATGATGACTATCTTTGAGGGAAATTTGAAAAATAGCAAAGGAGGCCAGGCTCGGCGACTCAGCCTGTAATCCCACTTTGGGAGACTGAGGTGAGTGGATTGCCTAAGCCCACAGGTTTGAGACCAGCCTGGGCAACAAGGCAAGACCTCATCTTTACAATAAATAGAAAAAACTAGGTGGGTGTGATAGTGTGTACCTGTAGTTCTGTCTACTTGAAAGGCTGAGGCAGAAGGATCACCGGAGTCCAGCAGGATGCTGCTGGGGTGGCTGTGAGTGTGCCTCTGACTCAAAAAAAAAAAGGAAAAATAGCAAAGGAGAGCACTTGCCAAATAATCCTCAGATACGAACTAGACAAGATCAGGGTCTGCTAGATCAAGGGGAGAGAAACATAAAACCTTTGGCTTAGTATGTGGCAGCAGTTATGCAAGCCCACCAAATATTTGGTGGCATGTCTGTAAGATGAGAAGATAAAGCAATGATCAGAAGAAAGCATGAGATGCCTCAAGGCCTCTCTCTGTGCAACTGCACAGGGGCATGCCTGTGAAACCAGCCCTGGTGATTATGGATCACATTGGCATCAGCTGGGATCTGGTTAGCCATGCAGAATCTCAGACCCCACCCCAGCCCTAATGAACCAGAATCCACATTTTAATAGGAACTTCCAGGCCGGTGATGAGCACCTTAAAGTTTGATATCCTGCAGATCAGTGGTCCCCAACATTTTTTTGGCTTCAGGGACCAGTTTCGTGGAAGACGATTATTGTACAGATGGGACATGTGGGGTAAGGGGATGGATCATCAAGCATTAGATTATCATAAAGGGGGCAACCTAGATCCATCACATGTGCAGTTCACAATAGGGTTTGCTCCTATGAGACTCTAACAGAACTCCACTTGCCTGCAGCTCACCTCCTGCTGTGCAGTACCTCGGTCTTAAGAGGTCATGGCTACATTTTCTAAGATTCTTATGGTTTGAGGTTTTACATTTAGGTCTCTGATCCATTTAGAGTTAATTTTTGTGTGTGGGGATAGATAGAGGTCTTGTTTGGGTCTTCTGCATGTGGTCAGCCAGTTTTCCCAGCACCATTTACTGAATAGGTTCTCCTCTCCCCAGTGGTGGTGGTGGAGGCTTTGTTGAAGATGAGTTGGTTGAGAAATTGAGGTTTTGCTTCTGGAATCTCAACTCTATTCCATTGGTCTATATGCCTGTTCCTGTACCAATACCAAGCTGTTTTGATTATTGTAGCTCTATAGTAAAGTTTGAAGTCTGGTAGTGTGATACCTCCTGCTTTGTTTTTTTTGCTGAGGACTGTTCTGGCTATTCTTGGTCGTTTGTGTTTCCATATGAATTCCTGTATTGTTTTTTCTAGCTCTGAGAAGAATGTTGCTGGTAATTTGATGGGTATTGCATGAAATCTGTAGATTGCCTTATGTAGAATGGACATCTTTATCATGTTGATTCTTCCAATTCATGAGCATGGGATATTTTTCCACTTGTAAGTGGGCAAAAGATATGAACAGACACTTCTTAAAGGAAGACATCTGAGCAGCCAACAGACACATGAAGAAATGTTCAACCTCACTAATCATCAAGGAGATGCAAATCAAAACCACACTGAGATACCACCTAACTCCAGTCAGAATGGCAATTATCAATAACTCAAAAAATAACAGTTGCTGGAGAGGGTGTGGTGAAAAGGAAACACTTCTACACTGTTGGTGGGAGTGCAAACTAGGGCAACCTCTGTGGAAAACAGTGTGGTGATTTCTAAAAGCTCTAAATATCGACCTACCATATGACCCAGCAATTCCCCTACTGGGAATATACCCTGAAGAACTCAAATCACTCTATAAAAAAGATACCTGCACACGTATGTTTATCACAGCATTGTTCACAATAGCAAGAACCTGGAACCAACCATGCTGTCCATCAAAAGAGGACTGGATTAAAAAAATGCGGTAACATACACGATGGAATATTATGAGCCATAAAAAAGAACAAAATCATGAATTTCGCAGCAACCTGGATGGAACTAGAGTCTATAATACTGAGTGATCTCTCACAGAAACAAAGATCTGAGTATCACATGTTCTCATTCATATAGTAGACCTTGAACATCTATTGTAATACTATAGGAAAAGGATTGACAGTGGTGGGAAACTATGGGGGCGGGAAGGGAGGGGAAGGGAGGTGGGATTAACGGTAGTCAATATCTGTCTGGGGATGGGGAGACACCCCTTATCAACAAGGGTGCCTGAATGATGCATATTTGTATACCTAACCCTTAACTGTACCTCACAATTTTAAAATAAAAAATATTGATTAAAAAAAAAAGAGGTCATGGGTGGTACTGGTCTGAGGCCCTAGGGGTTGGGGACCCCTGCTGAAGATAGACCTGAGTTACACATAGTAGTAGAAACAGAGCCAAAGGGTCTAAGAAGACCACAGAGAGTCACTGGAGCAGGTATGGGATTTATCTACTCATAGCATGCTGCCTCTACTGCTTACTTTAATTCAGACATTTTCTGCTTCTTTTTCACTCCCTTCCCCAACATTTGTCTCAACCTTCCTTTCTCTCGATAACACTGCTCAGTCCTAACTTACACCTCCAGTCTTCATCAAGAGGAAGTATTACACATATTGAATACTTAAAAATTTTTTTTATAAAGTAGCAACTCATTGTGTTGATAAACAAAACTCCTAAGTAGGAATTTTAACAGTCAACTCACCTTGCTGGGGGGGAAGAGAATCCAACATTTAAGACTGCATTTCTCCACCACTCACTCTAAATAAATACATCTAGGAATGTCAAGAAAAGAGATCAACTAGTTTTCTGATTAGCAAAACATCAAAGGGATTTTGTTTTATTGGTTTGTTTGTTGAGTTGATCAGTTATCACGAGAGAAAAGCTCCCATTAATTTGATTTTTTGACTGTTTGGAGCAGAGAAGGGATCTCAGAAATCACTGGATTCAGTGGTTCTCAAAGTGTGGGCCCAAGACCAAAAGCAGAAGCACCATCTGGGAACATGTGAGAAATGAAACATCTCAGGCCACACCTCAGACTTTTTAAACCATAAATTCTAGGAGTCAGACTAGAAATCGAGCTGTGTTTTCACAAGCTCTCCAGGTGATTCAAATTGGAAAAATACTGATTTAATATAAGAACAGGTTAACCCATCAGGAAGACAAGAAACAAGGGAGCCAAGGAGCTGTCATAGAAAAAAACTAGAACATACTTACTGCAAGTGCTTCCAGCTAGGGACTCCCACCCCATCCCAAGAACCAGTCCAGCCAAAAGCAAAACCTGAGGCATTTTATTGTTTATAATTCAGGTACAAATACTTGTGGCCTAGAATGATTTTAATGGGTAGGAAACATTGAAATATTTATGTGTATGAGAACACTTTCAAAGAAGACATTGTTTTATAATCAGCTAGCAAACTAGACAGTATCTAAAAGGATCCTGGCAATGTCTCAGAGTAGTCACGAGGAGTGTTGCTACTCTCATTTTAAAATTTTTAAAGAGTGTTCTGCTCCAGGGTCATTTCATTTTATTCTTGTTAACTTACAGTTTCAGGTTACAAAACACTTAATAATCAAATAGAAAGTTCTTCTACATCCCCTAGTGCGTTCAGCTCTTTCAGCTAATGGTTATACTTCCACTCCCCTTTCCAAGTGTTCACTTATAAGAAACATTTCAACCCCTCTTTGGTACGCAAACAGCCAAATCAGGCAATTATATCGTGCTCAGTTTTCTAGAAAGAGGGAGTAGCAAAGTCACAGGTCAGGACTATGTGATTTTTATGTTCAGGAGTCCATTATAACAGCTAGGGGAGATGTACTTAAATAAAACCCACTCTGTTTTAATAGCTGTCTTTCTGATACAGGGAGATGCAGAATCTCAATGCTCGCCTGCAGTCTTTTTATCAAGTGAATCAAATTTTTAATATGATTGTATATTAAATATTGAATATGACTGTAATCAGAACGTATATGAAAGGCATGTTGCCTAATACAGGCCAAGACCCTTCTTTCTCCTTCCTCCTCTGTCCTGCAGGCCACACAATGTCATGTTATGAAAACTACCCTTTAAGCCTCATAAAATATTAAAGACATGTGTCCTGATAGTGTTATGTAAGCAAATACCAAGAAAAGTCCAACCATGGATGGGCCTGAGCAAACCAGTCTCCAAGGACTGGGAAAACAATCCAGCAATGGCTGTAGTGAGGATATGGAGGAGGGACTTGCAAGTTCGGAGCCCAGACATCCCAATATGCTTCTTGAAAAGAGATTCTCCAGTGTAATTGTCTCACATTGCTTTAACTAGGTTCAAGAGAAATTGCATCTAGGTGAATTTCACTTAAGAAAGATTAAATATTTGTGCCTCTAGCACTGTGTAGGAAAAGACAAAAAACAGGAGCTCTTGCAGGGCTAAGATGCTTTCCTCTACTTCAAATATCTTAGAAACCACATGTGTATACACACACACACACACACACACACACACACACACACGTATTTCTCCTTAGTGGGAAGAAGCCCTAGAACAATTATCCTCTTACTTTCTTAGTGCTCTTTTCTGAGTAAAGTTATATGTATAAATGTCATGCTAAATGAAACTTTGAGAATGAAGGGACCAGATAATTTTATGAGAACTTCCTCCCAAGGATTCCCAAGGAACTTCCTCCTAAATGCCCCCTGGATTCATGGATCACTTCAAGAAGGAAGTTCAACTCCCAAGTCTGTAAGTTGGAGCCTAATTACTCATGATTTCCTGACTCAAATTCCCCAGTGCCACTGGAGCACTGCCTCTGTCTTAGTCCTCGATGGCATCCTAGTTCCTAGTTTGGTGCCTGCCGTATACTCGATAATCATTTGCCATGTGAATTAATGAATGGATATGTGGACATGCAAACTTGTCCCTTCTTGTGGTTCTCCATCCAAGGTGTGGCAAGATGATGCCAGCTTGGTGCTGTCCATACTTCCCACGCCTTTACCCCAGCTCTAACGATCAGCAAACCCTGACAATTTTGTTTCATATTAAAACTGGAATCTGCCTCCTCTTTACCATGTAATTTTCCTTCTTGTAGAGTCTCATTTGCTCAGAGCTGGATAATTGCAATGCCCTAACTGGCCTTCCCTGGCTTCCATTCATGTCCATGGCCAAACTGCCAACCCATTTCCTTTTCAAAGCACAGATCTCCGCTTTCTCATTCCCGCCCTCTCCCTCTCTCCCCTCCTCCCTCCTCTCTTTCCGATATTTCACACTAATACACACACATAACACATGCATGTGCACACACACAGATGCACACTCTCAAGCAAAAACCTGCCCACGCACACACACTTCTACCCTAACTCGCACACCTTCAATGGCTCCTCGCTATTGATCACGTGAAGTCTGGATTCAGTAACTTGGTGCATCATGGTATGTTTCTGCAATATCACCCCAAACTGCTTTTTCCCTCCATCTTTCTACAGTGTCTATATCCTCTTCCCCACCATCCTTTTCCCACGCAAGACCTGCACCTCCTTCCTGGATGACTTCGTTCATAAAGATCCCTCTGCTGGGAATCCCTCCACTGCAATTGCTGCCTGCCAAGCTCCTGCATCCTCCAAGCCCAGGACAACTGTCCGTTCTTCCACAAAGGCTTTCCAAGGAACTGCCAATCAAGTGTTATCTACCTGGCTACTGTCACAGTGCTTCAGCTGTGTCGTTATCATAACATCATTACAATATGTATCATATCATTATTAATATGCGTTTGTCTCTCTGTCATCAGGCTATAGCATCTGTGGTACCAGTGTTGTGGCTTACCCATTTCTGTAACCCTATGTGACATCTAGTACAGAGGTCGACACTAAGTCTCAAAAGTGTGTTTGAATATATGCCATGAACTTTTATAAAAATATCTGAAATATACACGATCTATCTGCTGTCTGTCTATCTATCTATCTATCCATCATCATCTCAAGCTATCATTTATCTGGAATACATGCATATACAACAATTGGTCCCAACACAAAATAAAAAATATTAAGAGTCTGACTTTGCCGGGCTCGGTGGCTCAGCCTGTTCTCCCGCGCCTTTGGGAGGCTGAGGTGAGTGGATTGCCTGAGCCCGAGGGTTCGAGACCCGCCTGGGCAGCGAGACCTCATCTCTACAATAAAAAAAGAAAATCAGCCGGGTGTGGTAGCGCATGCCTGTAATTCCGGTTACTTGGAAGACTGAGGCGGAAGGATAACCAGGGCCCAACAGGTTGAGGCTGCGGTGGCCGGGAGCAGCCACTGCATTCTAGTCTGGGCAACAGAGTGAGACTCCAACTCCAAAGTGCGGGGGGGAATCTGACTTAAGGACTCTGATACGTGTGCGAGAATATTTTGCCTAATGATGCACAGGCTATGGCCTTCGCTTTTCTCATATAACTCTTTCAGGCAGTTAGTATTATAGTTGCAAGATGAACACGTAACATGCAAACTCCCTGAAAAGCACATGCGGATTGAAATGCACGGGTGACTCCTGGCCAGCTCTTTGCTGATACATATCGACTTTCCCTTGGAACAGTCATTTGTCCAGGAATCCAGCAGTACTCTCTACCCAAAGACCCCATGTATGTGTTCCTTTAGGAGGTCACACTGAGCTCCCTGATTTTCAATAAACCAAAAGGTGCTACCATTCCTTGGATTCCTTGGGTCCCTGTCCCCCAAATATGCCATTTCCTGACCCTAAACCCAATAGTCAATGTCGGTGCTAACAACTTTGAAAGTTAAATGTCGTTGAATTTGGGAGGGGCTTTCTAAGTCTCTTATTGGATTAAACCCTGTTGTGACCCCAAGGCCTCTGGCTGCAGGGCCTTCTGCTCGCTCAGAGCAGGTCACCAACTTACCCTTTGATCTGGGCACTCCAACCTGTTTCCCACCAAGGCAGACACAAATTTTTGTCTACAATTCCCTCAGTGTAGCAAATAAATTCTCCATTCTAGGCAGTAGTCAATGCTCAAAGGTGATAAACTGCAGAAATGTGATTAAACCGCCAGAAAAATCACATAAAAATCTCCTGAGCAAGAGTGACATTTGTCCTCAAGGAAAAAACAGATACTGGAGAGCTGAATATGAAATTTTTGACTGCTCGACATAAGACCAAAAATACTTGTTTTCGTATTTTCCTGACTCCTATTTCAAGGTGGAGAAGATACTGTCTGTCTTTCAGACACTGTCTTGAGAAGCTGTACTTGACAGTCACAGTAGTCCTAATTCTTTGATTGGTAAGAGTTGCTAAAAAAAGAATGTTTAGTTAAATCCTATTTTCTAGAAATAAACAAGCTAATTGATGGCTATTCACAACTCTTTAACTTCTCTTATCAGTTGAAGGGAGACGAAGATTCATTTTATACCCACTATCCATTAAAGTAAGAAAAAGACCTCCTGACCTTGTCCTCAGGTTTTTCTTGTATTAGCAAAATGTATTTGGAGAAAATTAAATAAGTAAAATACCCTGTAATATGGCCTAGATTTGAAAATTATTAGAGTAATTTTATTCTTTTTTTTTTTGAGTCAGAGTCTCACTCTGTCACCCAGACTGTAGTGTAGTGGCACACTCATGGCCACTGCAGCCTTGACCTGCTAGGCTCAGGTGATCCTTCTGCCTCAGCCTTCCAAGTAGCTGGAACTACAGGCACACACCACCATGCCCAGCTACTTTTTTGATTTATTGTAGAAATGAGGTCTCGTCAAGTTGACCAGATTGTCTCGAACCCGTGAACTTAGGCAATCCTCCCTCCTCAGCCTCCCAAAGTACTGGGATTATAGGCGTGAACCACCATGCCCAGTCAGTAGTTTTATTCTTTAACTTCCTTACAACAAAGCTATAATGTTGATCAGTGATAATAATACTGTCAGAGTCATGTTTTAAGCAGCTTCTCTCTTTCTCCTTCTGTCTGTCTCAAGAGAGATAGATGGAGATGAATAGATCAACAGACATATATGTGTGGGTCTACATATGCCAATGTTCTTTATAACAGAAGGAGCCCAGCCAGGGCCATAGAAGCTGTCTCCAGGGAATCAAAGAAATAAGAACGGCAGTGAAGGAGCGACAGGTGAAGCTGGCTTTCCTAGATTATATAACTTTTTCTTTTTCTTTTCTTTTTTTTTTTTTTTTAAGTTGAGGGTCTCACTCTGCTGCCCAGGCTGGAGTGCCATGGCACAACCATGACTTACCTCAGCCGCGAACTCCTGGGCTCAGGTGATCCTTCATCCTCAGCCTTCTGAGTATTTGGGACTACAGGTGCATACCACCATGCCTGGCTAATGTTTTTTTAAATTTCTTGTAGAGGCAAGGCTGGTCTCGAACTCCTGGGCTCAATGATCTTCCTGCCTCAGTCTCCCAAAGTGCTAGAATTACAGGTGTGAGCCTTTTGCAGCTGCTTTATCTCCACCTCTGCATCTGAAAATACAGTTTCTACAGCAGATCATTTCCAGTTACAGCTTTCACTTCCAGTTTACACTCTCTTATCTGAACCAACACGAATGAACCTATAGGCCCAAGTTCCTGGAATCAGGGTGACATTCATTCATTTATTAAGTCAGTTAACATAAGTTAACTGAGCTTTGAAAAGAAAAGAAAACTCAGTTAAGTTATAGAAAAGACAAAGTTCTTATCTGAATTCACAATCCAGCAGAGAAGGTGGATAGGGAATGCCAGACAAGTGGTATCAGAGAGGTCAACTCAGGGCTGGAGGCCAAGAGTAGAGGTGATGAATTCTCCTGGTGGGCTTCACAGAGGAGGGGATGCTTGAGCAGAAGTGATTCTCATGGTGGTTCCCAATAAGCACAGATAATGAAGAATGAAATCCTTGTTATCAGAGTGGAAAATAAAGACTTTATAGACTGTCTTAACAATACAAAACTTTCTTAAGCACAGCTTTAAGGTTTTTGTTTCTTCCTCTGACAGATTATGGTTTCTAAAAGTGATCGTAATAATACTTCCCATCCCATATACCCTTCTGCCATCCCCCATTAAGAGGAAGATTCTATGTCCTAAGTCCTTGAATATGAGTGAACCCTGTGGCTGTATTCACTGACAGAATTCAGTGGAATTAACACTGTGATTGTTCTGGGTATAGCCCTTAACTGGCTTGTCTGCTTTCACTTCCTGCCTCTTGAAAGGCAGCCCCATATAAGAAGTATACCTACCCTGACACCACCACACTGTGAGAAGGCCAAATTACAGGGAGAGGTCTTAGAGGATGAGATGCCATGTGGCGGGGCGGGAAGTGGGGAGAGAGAGAGAGAGAGAGAGAGAGAGAGAGAGAGAGAGGAGGTCAAGGAGCACAGAAATATCAGATATGTGAGTGAAGAAGCCATCTTGGAAGGGAGTCTCTTGTTACATAAACTTCAGCTGATGTCACATGAATTGGAGATGAGCTGCCCAACCAAGCCCTTCCTGAATGTCTGAGCCACAGAATTGCTAGCAAAATAAAATGGCTCGTTTAAACCACTAAGATTGGGGGTAGTTTGCGTAGTGAAACATTTAACCAAGACACAGCAGTCCTAAGGAGGATATATAATGTGAAGGGAAACAGATTCTTTTTTCTTATTTATTTACTTATTATTTTAGAGCCGAGGTCTCACTATGTTGCCCAGTCTAGTCTAGTCTCGACCTCCTGGCCTCAAGCAACTCTCCTGCCTTGGCCTCCCAAAATTCTGGGATTACAGGTGTGAGCCACCACACTTAACCTGGAGGTAGATTTATAACATAACTTATGTGTTAGCCTGTTATCCCACACACATTAAAGATCAAAGAGAAATCTGAGTCCCTTTGTATTCTCTTGTACTCTGAGTGTCCCTCTGCTCACTTCTGAGACTGATCGCTCCTTTTGCGTAGGTCAAAGGTAAACACCACATACAGTTTCTTCATAATATTCCTTCCTAATGCTTCAAAGATCTTCTGTGGAATCCACGGAAGCTAGCAGAGTATTGTCCTTCCCATGCCCCCACCTCTAAATAAGGAGCTATGTAAGTGTTAGCTTGTCAAATACTGGAGAAAACATGTTTTGTTCATTTTTCAGCTCTGCTATAAACTCCAAAGGCATAACCCCAAACAGATTAATGGGGACTTAAGTCATCATCTCTTATCCGACCTGAAGAGCATGATCACCTGCTTTGAAGGAGTTTAAATTTTCCCAGAAGGCAAAATCATGTTCCATGGCACTGTCTTAGGAAGAGCAGATTAGGCTAGAATCGCGTTCTATGTGGCTATGGGTCTGCTCACACCACCAAAAAACTGAGGTGCCTCCCAGAGGTTTTCAAAAGGCAATAAATCCACCCTGTGCGTTTGAAATGCATGAAGGTATACGGAATAATTCAGCCTTAGTTCTTCTTTCCCTGCCCCCCATCATCCCCAGCCCCAGCTGAGCCCAGGATTCATGGACTCTGACTTCATTCTACTCGAAAACTAGTAAATGGTGAGACTGACCAAGAAAGTTGTCATCAAACAGGACTTTTGTGAAACGGCTGTCTAATTAGCCATTTCATATTTTTGTTATTTCTTTTGCGATTCACGTTAAAAATATGTTCCATGGATGCCAGCCTGCTAGGACGCTAGGAGCCCTTGTCACTCAGCAGTAATTCCGTGAAATAATAAATACCTACATTAGCAGCCTCGGCTTCCCCACCCCTCTCAAGGCCATGTGGCCAGACTCTCACACCAGTCACCAGAGGGGCACTGAGCGTCACCACAAACAACCAGGGAACCTGCCTGCCCGCCCAGAGGCTGGCCATCTCTGCAAAGGTTTTCTTCGCTGTTGGTCCGTCTCCCGTTTCTGAGGTCACCCAAGGACTGGGTGTGAAGGGCTGTGATCATGAACGCGCAGTTATCTCAGACAGCCCATCTCCTGACATTTCAGGGATGGAGGCTCCTAGGGGAAAGATGCCATTTCATCCACTAAGTCTCATCAGCTGGGGCTGGGAGGCAACTGGTTCACATCTGCAGAACAGCTTGGACTGGGACCGTGTGTTCTGTCAGCTTTTAGGTGGGGTCCACTCTCAGGCTCTAGCCAAGATTTCAGCTGGGTCCTCCCTGCTCCCCACCCTGGCCTTACTGAGCATCTCAGGAAAGAAATAGTAACTTCCCCTCAGAGGCTCACCCTTCCTCATCAGCCTTAGAAAAACAGTAGGGAACCATCAAAATATGACAGAAGAAGATGTTGATCAGGCAGCCCTGGGCTATAGACATCCTCCTCTTGACAGCAAGCCAAATGTGGTCTGCCTTAGTGGCGGCCGGTCAGTGGGAGGTGATGGCAGTGGAAGGCAGGAAGGCACAGAGTGTTCAGTCTCTTTCTGTGCCCCACAGCAGGGCTGGATTTCCATTTAGGACCAAGGGCTTTAATTCAGCCTATAACTGGAGATTTCAAAGAAATAAGGGAATTCCATAGCAGCATTAGAGTTGCCCCAGATCTATCTTCACTCAGAGACACTCTTGTTCCTTCTAGAATTTTCTGTGCATTCTAAACAGTGCTCTGGTTAGAGACCCCCATTTCCTTTTGTATCCTCCTTAGCACACACTTCCCAGAGAGGAGGTCTTGGGTGCTTCTGACTTCATGGCATTCTGGAAAATGTCAGTCTCTTGTAGCGACTGTAGGTAAATGACAATGGAGACCACCCCTGAAAAACTATCTCGTGAGGCAGAGAATAAGCAGGAAGGGTAGGGTTGAGGTAGGTAGTTTAATTATTTCTTCATCCTCGGTGGGATGAGATGAATTAAGGTAGTTAGTGAAATATTCTAAACATTTTTTTCTTTCTTGATGTTTTCAGCAATAATTTTGTGATTTGAACACCTACAAAATAATAATCATTATCGAAAGTCCCGTATTTCAAGTACCTATCATTTCCAAACAAATAAGTGAAATATTTTACAAATAGGTTTTTCTTAAACTTGCCAGTGCTGCTGAGTAGCAAGGTAACTGATTTTAGAAGTTGAGTTTCTGGCCAGACGTGAATCATGCCTGTAATCCCAGCACTTTGGGAAGATGAGGTGGGAGGATTTCATGAGCCCAGTAGCCCAGACCAGTCTAGGTAACATAGTGAGATCTCATTTCTAAAAATAAATAAAAAATAAATAAAATTAGCTGCCCTTAGAGACACTTTTGCAGGAGAAGAGAGTGCCGAAAAATTGGTATAGGTGATAAAGATGTATTCAAGATATAGAGTGACAATAAAGAGCGACTGGGCCACATTGTGGTGTTGTGGTGGCACGCCTGTAGTCCCAGCTATTTGGAAGGCTGAAATGGAAGGATTGCCTGAGCCCAGGAAGTCGAGGCTGTGGTGAGCTGTGATCATGCTACTGCACTCCAGCCTGGGTGAAAGAGTGAGACTCTGACTTAAAAAAAAAAAGTTGGCTTTCTTTTAACATTATGAGACTTCACGGAAATCTTGTATCTAGTAAGTGCTTTGTGATCATTTGGTGCAAGCTTGTGGAGTGTTACTCTGTCTCTACTTGTAGAATATCTCATTCCCAAAGTAATACATGTAGAATCCATGTATTCATAATTTCTTCTCCTAACACTCCGAACATTAGCTAAAGACATCAGATTTACTTTAAAACTATACATTTTAGGAAGAAGACCCTTGAAACAATCTAGTGAAGCAGAATAATTTAATGTGATGACAAATGATCTCTTGACTCTTGTGTGAAGTTTTTAAAACTAGTCCTTGCTAGAGAGAGATGAAGCATTCTCCATCACTGTTTTTAAAACATGGTGGCACCTGATGCGGTGGCTCATGCCTGTAATCCCAGCACTTTGGGAGGTGGAGGCGAGAGGATTATCTGAGCTCAGGGGTTTGAAACCAGCATGGGCAACTTGGCAAGACATCATCTCTACAATAAATAAAAAAATTAGCCAGGCATGGTGGCGTGTGCCTGCAGTCCCAGCTACTTGGAAGGCTGAGGTAGAAGGATCACCTGAGCCCAGGAGGTTGAGGCTGCGGTGGACATGAGTGAGCCACTGCATTCCAGCCTGGGCAACAGAATGAGATTCTCACTCAAAAAAAAAGATTAAAATATGGTGGCAATGGCATAGCAAAGCAAAACAAAACAAAAGCCCCTGAAAGCAGCACAAATGGTTAATTATAAAAAGCTGATTAAATTAATTTTGATAGTTTGATGCTCTAAAGTCTCTTAAAATGGTGATGAAGATCCGTATTTATCAATGTCATATATGCTCCTGATACATAACTAAGTGATAAAGTAGCTTAGACTGTATAATATAAGGACATATTTTGGTTTGTAAAAGCTGTGTGTATATCCATTGAAAAGTGTCTGGACAAATATATGTCAGAAAGATAGTAGAACTCATCCCTGAGTATTTGGTAGAATTAAGAGGGGTATTTATTTTATTCTTTACATTGGTATCACTTTCATTTTAATGCAGAATATTCATTACTTTGTATTAAAAGCATGATGTTTTCAATTAGAACATTTTCCCCCCAAAATGTAGATTTTTTTTTTGCACATTTGTAAATTGCATTAACTCATTCTTTCATTCAACTCTGAAGATTCTGGGATGGCTAGAGAGAGCTCTGCCCTTACAAACACTTTTGCAGGAGAAGAGAGTGCCGAGAAATTGGTATAGGTGATAAAGATGTGTTCAAGATATAGAGTGACAATAAAGGGTGACTGGGCCACATATCCAGGATGTTTTAAAATTCTCAACCAAATCAATTTTTGGAAATGTTACAAAAACATTTTATTAATTCAAATCCCACAAATTCAGAATTTGTAAAAAGTATTTTGGAGCTGAGTGGAAATTATCTTTTGAATATTAGTCATTGAGAAATGTTCATTAAACAACAGTACACTGGATTCCATGGTGACTTCTTTAATTTTCTTAAGAAAGTCAATGAGCTGTGCCTTCTTGGGGATGAATTGGATCATTTTTATTTCCTGTGTAAATTCACTCTGTGCAGTGCCAGGCACATCACAGGTGCCTAGTAATAGAGGTTTTATTATAATTATTATTGAATGACATGATAGTACACAGCTTATATGCAACTGAGGCTACTTACAAATAGAAGTTATCAATAATCATTCAGTCAAACAAACTTGGAAGTAACATGGGCTGTTCGTATACCTAAAAGTAATACAACTTCATCATATTCAGGCTTTCAACTACGTTTTCTCCACCCCTACAAGGTGTAGGCTTGATTAGCCTACAAGATCAATATGTTATGTAATTTTAGATTTAATTAATAAAATTTAAACTAGTAGAAGAATATTAGATGGGTAGTAATAAAATACATGTCGTCTGAAAATTGAGATTCTTTTACATATGTTGTATATTTTAACTGCTTACTATTTTATTTGAATGCATTAACATTTTTCTTTTCACCACAATCAAATCAAACAAATCTAACATGAAAGTAATTTTTCTGCAAAGTATTTTTCCAGTGTAACATTCTTTTTGTACAGAGCATTGTAATGAGGATTGTTCACCTCTGTCATTGAGTTACATTCATTACATAGAGATATTAATTTTGCAAAGAAACAACACTGGGATGAATGAATATTCTTCACATTTCCATTGTCAGTCAACAGGGATGATATTCAAATAGAGAGGACAATTGTATATACACAAGTTTCTCTAGGAACTTTTTTAGAGGCCTCAATCTATGGGGGGCGCATCACACATTCTACACTTTATACTGTGCTCGTGTTACACCTGAGCAGTGATGAAACCGAACAGTCTCCTACAATTTCACCCATTTCGAAAAAGAAAGGGAAATCTTCCCTATATGAATTATTCTTTAAATTCACTGTGAATAAGAGCGTGGTGGCTTATGCTTGTAATCCCAGTAATTTGGGAGGCCGAGTTAAGAGGATCGCTTGAGTTCAGGAGTTCGAGACCAGCCTAGGCAGCATAAAGAGACTTCATCTCTACATAAAATTAAAAAAATTAAATTAGCTGGGTGTGGTGGCATGTGGCTGGAGTCCCAGCTACTCGGGAGGCTGAGGCGGAAGGATCCTCTGAGCCCCCGACGTTGAGGCTGCGGTGAGTTGTGATCGTGCCACAGCACTCCAACCTGGGCAACAGAGACCCTGACTCAAAAATACATAAAATAAAAAACAAACAAACTCAAAAGCAAATAAAAATAAATAAATTCATTGTGAGCGAGATAGGGGCAAAGGAGAACATATGATATTCCTAAGCAGAGGCTTTCTGATCTCCAATCACTCTCCTTTTTTTCCTACGACTCTATTTGTGTCCCCTTTCCATCACATACACTCCCATAATAATTGCTAGGAACTTACCAAGCATAGCAATAGTAACAAACATGAAGATTTTCACAGCACTTAACTCACTCTAAGAACAGGCTGAAATTACAAAGAAGAAAAATCTAGATTCAGAGCTCTGAGTCCAGTCCACGGGACTTCTCTGTGCAATAATGGAAAATCAGAGGTTTGTCATCTATGAGACACAGAATCCTATCTTGTTACTTATGACAGCCGGTGGTATAATGACTCCCATCTTCATCCCAGATTTAAGCATACAGTTGCAGAGAAAAGTAGCCCTTCCTGAACTGGAGAATCATACACGGGAAAAGGTGAGCCAAAGTTCCCTTTAAACCCTGCATTTTATCTTTTTTCTTTTGTTGTTAACTAATAAAGTTCATAGTGATAATGAAATATTAGATGAAGATTAATTTTAAAATTGTGAGAACTGAAAATTCTTACATTTTATTTTTGTTTAGAAGTGTTATCTTTTTTCTTTCTTTTGCCTTTTTTGTAAATTTCTTGACTTAACCATAGTCAAGTCATTTCAGCATAAACATTTTATTAGAGTAAAACACCCTGTCCTTGTATTTGAATTCACCTTTTTCAATGTGAGAAGAGAGGGCAGAATTCTGGTAGAAGAATGTCATTGCCTCACTGATGCTATCTGCCACAGATTCTCAAAGTTTACTTTACAGCATACATGGGAGAGGATTTCTACACTCTCCCTTTCCACATCTAATACTTCACCCTTAACCCCCGTGCACATCTTTATCAAGGTTGAGAACTCTTGCGGGGGGGATTATCTTAAAATCGTCATTACAGTTACTTCCTCTGAAACAGACCACCTCTTTCATTAGGAATATTTATGGGAAATAATATACTTGTACAGTTGAAAGCTTCACCTGTTTTGCTAAGTCAGTTCTTGTCCGAATGCAAACACGCTGTTAGAGGGTTTACTCAACAACGCTTGCTAATGGAAAGCACTAATCAAAACTTTGCTACAGCAGTAAATTTTTATATTTTTTAACCACTGGATTCCAATTAAATGTATTCAATATAGCAAGCTTTGATTAAACAAATTTTTTAAAAGAGATGATGTATACAGCCCTGTGGAAAACAAGGCAGGGTAGGTTTTCAGGCACTTGTATATTCTTAATAGAAGTCTTTACCTGAAGGTAAAACCCAATAAAGTGTACCCTATAATGCGTTAGGGGCTCTATGTTGATTTACCTGTGTTACACCGTCAGCAGAAATCAACTTTACCAGGTATGCACCATGCTTATATATTTGATGCATATAAAAATGCATATAAAAGATCCTTTTTTCTTTTTATAAAGAATTACTGAATTTCATTAGGCCACATTTCTTCTCTAAAAAGTTCTTTGTTAACCATGGTATATACTGATTGCAAATAAAGGAGGTTATAGCACCAGGCTGATGTTTATAAAGGGAGGAAAAATCCTTACTGTGGGCCTACAATTTCAATGAAAAAATAACCTCCATCATAAATACAAGGTTTGGCCTTACTCTAACATGCATTAGCAAGATCTTTCAAAGAATCTCCTTGCTTTCACTGATATGTAAATATTTTCCTAAAAGACTCAAAAAAAGATGTTATGTTATTTCATTGAAGTCTATGAGGAGAGATCTGGGAATAGATGGCTGAAAATTTTTTTTTTTCCAAAGGAAAAAAATCCATTTTTCCTCGTTTGAGCATATTTAAACACATCTCTGCACGTTTCCCGTAAAACTTTCACATGTGGGATCCCTCCCCCCATATTTAAGTTTCAGGATTAGTTGCAGCCTTAGAAAAATATTTAATTCTCTTTGCTCTGTGACATGGCTTAATGAATCTAGGTTGAGTTTCTTTAGGAAATATAAGAAGCTTCTTGACAACTGAGAAGCCTCCCAGACACTCATTCCTGTCAGAATTTTCCAAAACCACACATAAGCTGTGGCCACGGAGGTGCCTACATTAGACGAGAAAAGAAGAACACCGCTTCCCGCCATGACCTCTGCAATGTTTGAGGGAGAAATGTGTTTACGGCAGCCTCACCGAGTGTTTAACTGCCCCGATTGTGCAAATGATGAGTGCTTTGAGGGCAAATCCGGAGTGCAGAAGTTCTTTTTTATCATTTCCAACTGTCTGATCGCCTCTGTCCTTGTCTCCCATCCCTTTGAGAATTGCTAAGAGCTATGCCAGTTTATTTTTTTTTTAATAATACGATTGCATTGAAGCCCTCAAGTGCTTTTTCTTTCCCTCCAAATGTATATTGCTTTTTAAACCATGTCGTTAAGATTCTGCATGTTGAGAAAGAAAAAATAGGTGACTTTAGGTAACGGAGGCAAACATCTTTTTTAAACTGCAAACTTAAAAAAACAAACAACTTCCCACCCCCACTCCCCCAAAAAAACCTCCAAAAACACTAGGCAAAAAAGCTGCTTCTGTGCCCTGGGCCCCTGACTTGTTCGGAGGCGGGGGCTGCCGAGAGGAGAAATGGGAGGAAAATGCCGATCCCGCGGCCAGCTGCAGCAGCGCGGGTGCGGAGCGCGTGGTCGCTCTGTGTCCCGGTGGCGCCGCGCACCCATGGCGGGGTGGGGGGTGCAGGGGGCCCGGGGTGCTCGCGGAGGCGCCGCCAAGACCGGGAGTCGGCGCCGGGCCCCTCCTCCCGGGACAGCTGGCCTTCCGAAACCGCCAGCCGGGAGAAGTGGCCCACGGGCTTCGACAGCCACAGGGAGGAGCCGAGGGCATTGACGAGTGAGGCGGTGACTGCCCCGGGTCGGTTCCCGGTGCCCTGGGGACACCACCTCCATCCCCAGCAGCCGCCCCCTCCACACTTTGCAAAGGAGAGCGAACGGGCGAGCTCTTGGCCCCGGGGAGTCGTGCACGTAAAGGAGCCGGGGCAGATGAGGGTATCTCAGCCCGGGGGTGGGGGACAGGGAGGCCTGGGTCCGTGCCCCCGCGTCCCCGGCGTCGCAACACCTGCTGGGCTCCTCCGGAGTCGCGAGGTGGTCTCCTCAGCTCGGGCGCCCTCTGGCGCCGCGATGGGGAGGTTCAGCCGGAGCCTGGCTGCAGGACGGGAAGCCCTGTGGCGCGGTTGTGCCCCGCGCGTGGCTTTGGCCGTGAAGGAGGCAGGGTGCGCTGCCGCCTACCTAAGGCATCGGGCTGGATTCTGTCAAGAAACGTGGTTCTGACGTCAGTGTGTCAAGGTCGCAGAACTTCAGGTCACGGTTTCCCTGGACAATGTGTTAGACATCAGCGACCTCTCCTAGACAACTTCTGCGACACCCCAGATTCAAAGAGAGAAGAAAGGAGGGTCCTATGAATCCCAGTACACTCACTCTCTCTCTCAGTCTCTCTCCTTTGTACCGCTCCCTTTCCTACACACACACACACACACACACACACACACACAGCTCCACATGACAACTTTGAGATTTTAAAACCTAGACCAGAAGCCAGCTTTAATTAATGGTTTGTTGTGGGTACTGGTGTCATGCTTGGAGCTATACAAAAATATAGTAGGAGGAGGACGCCAGTGAGGAGAAGGAGACAGCAGTCTTTGCCTTGAGGGCCCTCGATCTATCACCACTAAAGGTAAGATGCTTGTTTATCCCATTGCCAAACCTCCTGAGTCATCCACCCCCACGGTGCATTTTCTCTGCGCTTTTTCTATATATGGCAAAGGGGTGACCACGCTCAATGATAATAGATCAGAGCTGTAGAATATTGGCAAAAGCAAACTCAGTCAGACTGGGAAGAGGGAGCCTCCTTTCTAGATTGATCAGCAGGGCCACTTAGTCCTAGGCCAAACTGGAAAGTCCAAGAAACACTTTATCCTTTCTCTAACATCTCCTACCCCTGCTCTGAGGCTCAAGGTCTAGTCCATGATGACAATAAGCCAGCCCATTTCAATCCAACAGGTGTTGAATGCGTATGTTCCATGCTACAAGTCCGCTCTGTATACTGGTGTCCTGAAATAGCTTTTAGAATCACCATTGGCCTACCAATGAATTGCTGTGTTCAGTGATCACTTCCATAGGTATCTTATTGACTTATTCATGGATTTTTTTACCCCGTGAACTATTTTCTCCTTGAGATTCACACCTTCCCTTGGGCTCAGCAGCAACTCTTTCCTGATATCACCTCCTGCTAGTCTGTTTCTTTTCAGTCCTCTTTGGAAGGGTTTTCTTCTTACCCAAATCCTCTTGATTTTACAGTAGGTGTGTTCAAGGGGTCAGTACTGGCCACCTTCCTGACTGAATCTACTCTCTCTCCTTGAGAGATGAACAGTACTCCCATGGCCCCCAAATCTATATCTCTGGCTTACACTTCTCTCCTGAATCCATTATTCTCTTGCTGTGGACACTTGGGTGTCCCATGAGCACCGCAAATGTAGCACTTCATCCAAAAAACTCACCACATTCTTTCCCTCAGTTCTAACCTGTTGCTCATCCAGAAAGCTTGAGCTGAGTTAATGATGTCAGACTCTGTGTTCTCCCAAGAGCCCATGCCAGAAACTCAAGAGGCACTCCAGATTTCCTGGGGTTCAGCTCCCGCATCCAGTTGGAACCCAAGGTTTATGGGTTCACCATACAGTGTCTCTAGTTCCTGTTCCTCCCCCTGATCCCCTGCCAGATTTTGGCCTTCACAAATCTCATCTTGGGAGCAAATAATCTTCTAATCCTCTCTTCTCTCTCCATATCGCTATTCTCTTAATGACAGGAATGTCTTCACTTTTATTTATATTTTTATATTTTTAATATATATATATATATATCCCCTAGACAACTTCTCTGACACCCCAGATTCAAATAAAAAAGAAAGGAGGGTCCCATGAATCCCAGCATGCTCATTCTCTCTCAGTCTCTCTCCTTTGTACTGCCCCCTTTTCCTACACACACACACACACACACACACACACACACACACACACACACACACAAAACACCTACACACAACCTATTCTTTTCTTTACCTAGCCACAGGGGCTCCAACACATTATTCTTAACCCCATCTGACGGCTTTCTTGATATGTCAACTTGACGAAGCTAAAGTCCCCAGTTATTCCATGACACACAAAAATCTAGCTGTTACCGTGAAGGAGTTTGGTGATGTCATTAGTGTCCTCATCAGTTGACTTTAAGTAAGGGAGATTTTATCTATCTATCTATCTATCTATCTATCTTTCTTTCTTTCTTTCTTTCTTTCTTTGAGGCTGAACGGTGTTCCATTGTGCTTCCATACCACATTCTCTGTCATTTGCAATACCAAGAATGAATCTAGAGGACATAATGCTATGTGAAATTAGCCAGGAAGAAGCACAAATACTGCCTGGTCTCTCTCAGATGTGGAATCTAAAAAAGTCAAATCCATAGAAGTAGGAAGTAACATGGCAATTGCCAGAGGCTGGGGGTGGGGGTCAACGGGGAAAGGGAGATAGCTGTCTGAGCACAAAGTTCAATTAGACAGGAGAAATAAGTCCTAGGGATCCATTGCACGGTATGATGGTGCTAGTTAATAGCAATGCATCATGTGTTGCAAATTGCTAAAAAAAAAAAAAGAGTAGATTTTGTTCTCACAAAATCTCACAAAAAATTAAGTATGTGAGATGATGAATATGTTACTTAGTCTGATCGAATCATTTCACAATGTATACATGTATCTTAACATCATAGCGTATCCCATAAATATGTACAATTAGCATTTATCGATTAAAGCTGCATAAGACTCTAAGTGTAAGTGGTTCCTAGAGCTTTCCCTGCCCCTCTCCTGGCCCACCCCCTGTGGGCTAGCTAATAGATGGCCTTCTCTCTGTTTCTGTTGTACCCTAAGCTGATCCTACCATTATACTTAAGTGCAGTGTACATAGAGGTGTCAAAAACCCCAATATGACAAACACCCACATCCCTGCCGCCCAAGCTGAACAAATCTCTGATTGACTTCAGAATGTTTTTTAAAGAACTTCTCCTTTATAAAGATAGCTGAGATCCCATTGTGATCCATATTTTAGACTTGGAAAGTTTTATTTCCTCCTCTGTGGCATCCTCCTCATCATCCACATCATCATCATCACCAGTATTCCCAATTGGTGAGCACTGACTACATGCCATTTGTGTACGTTGTTTTACTGATTTCTCAACATAACCTATTTTTTTTTTTTAGTTGGAGTCTCACTCTGTCACCCAGACTGGAGTGCAGTGGCCGCTCCCAGCCACCGCAGCCTCGAACCACTGGGCTCTGGCGATCTTTCCGTCTCAGCCTTCCAAGTAGCTGGAACTATAGGCACGTGCTACCACGCCTGGCTCATTTTGATTTATTGTAGAGATGAAGTCTCACCAAGTTTTCCAGGCGGGTCTCGAACCCGCGGGCTCAGGCAATCCACTCACCTCAGCCTCCCAAAGGCGCGGGATTACAGGCTGAGCCACCGAGCCCAGCTCATAACCTGTTTTTATTATCCCCATTTTCCAGATGAAGAAAATGACAACCAGAGTTCTCGGGTAACTTGCCCAAAGTACTCAAATAGCTAATAAAGTAGTAGAGGGAGGATTCAAAAAAGTTTGCCTTTCTTTCTCTCTCTCTCACTCTTTCTCTTTCTCATTCTCTTCTTTCTTTCCTCCTCTTTTCCCTCTCCTCCCTCCTTCTTTCCTCTCTTCTCCCTTTCTTCCCTCTTCCTTCCTTCCTTCCTCTTTCTTTCTTTCCTCCCTTCCCCTCTCTCCCTTCCTTCCTTCTTCCCTCCCTCTCTTCTTCTACCTTTCCTTCTTTTTTCCTGCAGAGTCAGCCCTCTTAATTTACTCTGACTACCTCTAGAGTAGCACAGCTACCTTTCTCACCCAGTGCTCTGAGAACTCTGGCTCTGAAATCAGACTGCCCCGGGCCCTGCTTTTCTAGTTATGACCATAATCTTGTCCTCTAACTCATCTCTAGCTCTGACAAAGCTCGGGGCGGATAGACTTTCAAATATCCCTGAAGGAAGTGACTGAAGCTGACCTTCCCAGTGCTGTCTAAGACTCTGAGATTTATCTGAGCCAACCCTGCTTCTGTTTTGAGTCATTTGCTGAAACTTGCCATAAACTCCTCACTTGCATGGCTACCAGAGACTCAGAAGGGTGGAGTCACTCTTGCTTTTGCCTGCCACACCCTCTTTGATCATATTACCCCTGTCCATTTCATTATTATTATTTTTTTGAGGTGGAGTCTCACTCTACTGCCCAGGCTGGAGTACAGTGGCACACTCACAGTCACTGTAGCCTTGACCTGCTGGGCTCAGGTGATCCTTCTGCCTCAGCCTTCCAAGTAACTGGAACCACAGGCTTGCACCACCACACCCAGCTAAATTTTTGATTTATTGTGGAGGCAAGATCTCACCAATTGCCCAGGTTGTTCTCAAACCCCTGGACTCAGTCAGTCCTCTCACCTCGGCCTTTCAAAGTGCTGAGATTACAGGTTTGAGCCACCACGCCCAGTCATTTCATTACTTACATTCTGTTCCTCCCTTGCTGTTTCTCTTTCTTTTTTTAATAGATCAGCATGGTATCATTATGTCAAAACTGCAAGACTTACAACTTGAGATTACTCTACTTTTTATGTGTGTGACTAATCTAATTCCATGTCAATTTAAAAATATATGTATACATGCTTAGAACATGTAGCCATGCTTAGAATATGTAGCCATGCTCAGAACAAAGATTGGAAGCATATACATCAAACTGAACAATGGTTATATGAGGCAATAACAATACAAGTGATTTATCTCATTTTATGCTTTCATGCATTTCACATTACTACCTCTTTTATCTTTTTCTGCTCTTTTTAAGCAAACAAAGGAAGAAAATGCACATCGGTATTTACTTTGTATCCTGATTTATTTATGGGTGTGATGCACACATTTTCAACAATTGTGTTCAAGCAACAGGATTTTACTGTAGGAGAAGTCAAATGCATTGTCTTGGAATCATAGAATATTTGGTTTAAAGGAATGCTGGAGTTTACCTAATCCAAAAATGCCACCATAATAGAAGAACTAAAACTGCAAATGTGTTGCACTGTCTCAGTGATTAGGTAGTGAGCTGTGAAAAAACTAATGTCAAATTTTGGGATTCTGGATTCAGATGCCCGACATAAGGCAGCTAGAGTGAGTTTCTCCTACAGAGTAAACCAAGATAGAATTTCCTCAGCACCCAGAGAGAAATGGATCCAGCAGCACACCCCATGAGTCTCCAAAGGAGTGGTAATAATGGCTTAGAGAAAAGAAGAAAAAAATCTGCTGACCTGGCTGGAACTGGCTGAACTCTTGCCTGCACCTCCACAGTCTACCACAGCCTCCAGATATAGTAGAGAAGGTGAGTGACGGGAATTCTGGAGTTCTGTGCTTCTGCCATGAGCTTGCAGGGCTCCCTGAGCCTTGTGGGACCTCAGCTCTTCACAGAAAACTGCATTCCCTACAACCACACTCTGCCATGAAGTGGTGCAGGAAAAAAGCCTTGTGCAGCACCAGTCGCCATTTCCTAGGAACTCAACTCTTGCAGGTTGGAGCGGCTGCTTTCCAGCCAGCTTGGGAAGGGATGGCCCCAAGGGCAAATTCTGTGACTTGAACAATTCCTGGTTGGGTGGGTTGTCTGAGAACACATAAGGCCCTGAGGCCAGTTGCACCTTGACATTCAGATGGCAGATTGCATGAGGTCATAGCAGGAGATAGGTGGGACGCATTGCCATAGCAACATCTCATTCCTCTTCTAGGCTTGGTCTACACAATGACGCTACCCCAGTGGCCTGAGACTCCCTCTTAGTATCTATTGGGGCCGCCAACAATGTACATTTGCAAGTGCTTCATCTCCTTTCCCCTGTACTACCCTAAAAGGTTCAAAACGAGAGAAAACTTGGAAAATTCCCAGGGCTCCACCCTCAGCCTAGGCTGGATGGGTACTTCCTTGGAGTAACACTCACCAAAGAGAAATGTACAGAAAATCTTAACTGGCTTTCTTCCATAAGCACCACCTCCTGGCTGGAGGTCTATAGTACAGCCAACCACATCCAATACAATATCTCAGCTCTGGAGAAGGCTAGATCCCAACTACCAGCTAACAACATATTCCAAGTCACTCCAGCAACTCAGGATGCTATGAGCCAGTGCAAGTACACAGCACAGGGCTGCCACATCTGGCAACTGAGAAACTCACCACACCAAGGCTATATATAACCAAAGGAACTCTGTAGTGCCTATGTCAGCCCCCTGCCAACCTCAAATAGGTGAAAATGATCTACCCAAATGGGAAGGAAGCAGAAAAATAATTCTGACAATATTTAAAACAGTTCTCCAACACCCCCAAAAGACCACACTAATCTTCAACAATGAAACAAAACCAAAATGAACTTTTTGGAATTCCAGACAGAATTTAAAAGACTGATGAAAAAAATTGGTCAATGAAATTTAGGAGAAAATTGAAAACCGACATAAAGAAATTTTAAAAAGCTGTTCAGGTCATGGATGGAAAATTCTCCAAAGATACAGACACCCTTAAAAACAAAAGCTGAAATTCTGAAAATAAAAGAAAACTTTAGGGAAGTACAAAATTCAGTGGAAAGTCTTAACAGCAAACTAGAATAAGCAGAAGAAAGAATTTCAGAACTTGAGGACAAGGCTTTTGAATTAACACAATCAGACAAAAATAAAGAAAAAAGAATCACAAGAATGGAACAAAGTCAAGAAATGTGGGACTATATAAAACATTCAAACCTAAGAATCATAGTTGTTCCTGAGGAAGAAGAGAAAGCAACAGGTTTAGAAAACCTAATACTGATTAATTATAAAAATAAATAAATAAATAAAAAAGAAAGAAAACCTATCTGAGGGAATAATGGAGGAAAATTTCCCTGACCACGCCAGAAATATAAACATCTAGGTGCAAGAAGCGCCAAGAATCCCAAGAAGATTCACTCAAAAAAGTCATCTCCAAGGTACATAATCATCCAGCTATGCAAAGCTAATGTGAAGGAAAGAATTTTAAGAAAAGTGAGACAAAAGCATCAAGTAAATTACAAAGGTAAACCTATCAGACTAACAGTAGACTTATCAAAAGAAACTCGACAAGCCAGAAGGGATTGGGCTCCATCTTTAATCTCCTCAAATAGAATTGTCAGCCAAGAATTTTGTGTTCTGCAAAACTAAGTTTAATAAATGAAGGAGAAATGAAGTCCTTCAAAGACAAGCAAATGGTGGGGGAATTTTGTCACCACTAGACCGGCTCTATAAAAAATATTCAACAGGGTCCTAAATACTGAAACAAAAAGTCAAAACACACCAGTGGAAAAATGTTGGAAATAATAAAGTTTTACAGCTTTTTGCAGGGGTGCTTCCCCAATCAGCAGGATGCAGAGAATGTTTTCCAAGAGCTCGTTGAATCCCAAAGCATGGATTTTCATGCTATAGGAATAAACAAACTTATTTATCATTGGCAAAAATATGTTCATTGTAATGGTTTTATTTTGATTAATAAAGATGTGTTTGAATCCTGATAAATTGATTCAAAGTTCACAACCCAAAACCACAATTACTTTTTGCACCAGCCTAATAAAAAGATATAGCCAAGCAAAATAGATTTAAAAATATAATTAAATATCTGCTGCCTTCAAGAGACTCACTTAACTCACAAAGACTTCTATAAATTCACAGTAAAGGGATGGGGGAAAATATTCCATACAAATGGAAACCAAAAATGAGCAGGAGTAGCCAATCTCACATCAGATAAAACAAACTTTAAATTACCAACAGTAAAAAAAAGAGAAAGATGATTATTATATAATGATAAAGGGATCGATCCAATGAGAAGACATAGCAACTTAAAATATATATGGACCTAACACCAGAACCCCCAGCTTTATAAAAAACAAATTTCATTAGACCTAAACAAGAGATAGAAAGCAATGCAATAATAATAGGAGACTTCAGTGCTTCACTGACAGCAATAGACAGATCATCAAGACAGAAGTCAACAAAGAAACATTGGCGTTAAACAGGCCTCTAGAAGAAATGAAACTAGCAGATGTCTACTGAACACTCCATCCCAGAACTACAGAATATATATTTTTCTCATCAGCAAATGCAGCATTTTCCAAGATAGAACATATGATAAGCCATAAATCAAGTTTCAATAAATTTTAAAAAATTAAAATTATACCAGGCACCATCTAAGATCAGAGTGGAATAAAACTAGAAATTAACTCCAGGAAGAATTTGCAAAACCAAACAAAGACTTGGAAGTTAAGCATTTGCTACTGAATGATCCTTGGGTCAACAATGAAATCAAGATGGAAATTTTAAAAAATTGTTGAAACAAATGACAACAATAAAACAAGTTATCAAAATCTCTGGGACACAGATAAAGCTCTGCTCAGACAAAAATCTATCATTTAAAGCCTACATTAATAATACTGAAGAGCCGGGCTCGGTGACTCAGTCTGTAATCCCGCGTCTTTGGGAGGCTGAGGTGAGTGGATTGCCTGAGCCCGCGGGTTCAAGACCCTCCTCGGCAGCAAGATCTCATCTCTACAATAAATAAAAAAAATCAGCCAGGCATGGTAGCGCATGTCTGTAATTCCGGCTACTTGGAAGGCTGAGGCGGAAGGATCGCCAGAGCCCAGTAGGCGAAGCTGCGGTGGCCAGGAGCGGCCACTGCACTCCAGCCTGGGCGACCGAGTGAGACTCCAACTCAAAATAATAATAATAATAATACTGAAGGATCACATATCGACAACCTAATATCATACCTTAAGGAACTAGTAAAACATGAACAAACTAAACCCAAAACTAAGAGAAGACTCAAATTAACTCAAGCAGAAATGAAAATGGAGATATTACAACTGATATGACTGAAATTCAAAAATTATCCAAGACCATTATGGACACCTCTCTTCAAACAAACTAGGCATTCTAGATGAAATGGACAAATTGTTGAAAACATACAACCCCCTCAACCTTGAATCAGGAAGAAATGGAAACCCTGAACAGACCAATAATGAGTAGCAAGATTGAGACAGTAAGTAGAAGTCTCCCAACCACAACAACAAAAAAAGTTCAGGACCTGATGGACTCATAGCTGAATTCAATCAGACCTTCAAATAATAACTGGTACAAATCTTACTGAAGCTATTCCATAACATTGAAGAGGAGGGAATTCTCCCTAACTCATACTATGAGGCTAGTATCACCCTGATAGCAAAGCCAGGAAAGGACACAACAACAACACCAACAAAAAGAAAACTATAGACCAATATCCTTTATCAACATGGATGCAAAAAAATCCTCAACAAAATAGTAGTAAGCTGAATTCAACAGCACATTTTTAAAAATCATAATACACTATGACCGAATGGATTTTATCCCAGGGATGAAAGGGTGGTTCAACATATGCAAGTCAATAAACATGATTCACTACATAAACAGAATTAAAAACAATAATCATATGATTATTTCAATAGACCCAGAAAAAGCATTCGATATAATCCAGCATCCCTTCATGATCAAAACCCTCAGCAAAATAGGCATAGAGGGAATATTCCTCAAAATAATAAAAACTATATATGACAGACCTACAGCCAATGTCATCCTGAACAGAGAAAAGTTGAAACCATTTCCCGTCAGAACTGGAGCAAGGCAAAGATGCCCACTTTCACCACTACTTTTTTTTTTTTTTGTCTTGCTTGATTGCTCTGGCAAGGTTTGCCAGAGCAATCAAGCAAGACAAAAAAAAAAAAAGGTATCCAAATTGGAAAAGAAGAAATCAAACTATCTGTATGCCGACAATATGATCTTATACCAAGAGAACCCTATAGACTCTTCCAGCAGACTTCTGATCTTGATAAATAAATTCAGTAAATTTCAGGATACAAAATCAACACACACACAAATTGTTAGCACTGCTATACATCAATAGTGACCAAGCTGAAAATTAAATCAAGAACTCAATTCCATTTATAATAGCAGCCAAAAGCTAAAATACCTAGGAATATATTTAACCAAGAAGGTAAAAGATCTCTACAAGGAGAACTACAAAACTCTGATGAAAGAAATTGCAGAGGACACAAACAAATGGAAAAACATCGCATGCTTATGGATTGGAAGAATCAGTATTATTAAAAATGACCATATTGCCCAAAGTAATCTATAGGGATCAATAAAATCCCTATAAAACTACCATTGTCACTTTTACAGAAATAGAAAAAAAAAAAAACCTAAAATTCATGTGAAACCACAAAAGAACCAGAGTAACCAAAGCAATCCTAAGCAAAAAGAACAAAGTTGGAGGCATTGCATTACCTGAGTTCCAATTATACTGCAAGACTGTAGTAACCAAAACAGCATGGTACTGGTACAAGAGCAGATACATGGACCAATGGAACAGAATAGAGAGTCCAGAAATAAACCCAAATACCTACAACCAACTGATCTTTGACAAAACAGACAAAAATGTACATGGGGAAAAAGATACCCTATTCCACAAATGGCGCTGGGAAAATTGGATAGCTACATGCAGAAAAATGAAACTTGATCCCTATCTCTCTCCATATGCAAAAATTAACTCAAGATGGATTGAAGACTTCAATGTCAGACCTAAAACCATAAGAATCCTAGAAGAAAACGTAGGAAAACTCTTCTGGACTCTGCCTAGATAAAGAATTTATGACAAAAACCCCAAAAGCAAATGCAATTGAAGCAAAAATAAATAAGTGGAACTTACTTAAATGAAAAAGCTTCTGCATGGCAAAATAAATAATCAACAGAGCAAAGAGAACGTCTACAGAATGGGAGAAGATATACATCTGACAAAGGACTAATATCCAGAATCTACAAAGAACTCAAACAAATCAGCAAGAAAAAAAAGCAAATAACCCCACTAAAAAGTGGACAAATGACATGAACAGACATCTCTCAAAAGAAGATATACAAATAGCCAACAAACATAAACCAAAAAAAAAAAAGTTCAACATCACTCATAATCAGGGAAATGCAAATTAAAACCACAATGATATATCACCTTACACCAGAATGGCCATTATCAAAAAAATCAAAAATCAATAGATGCTCGTGTGGATACAGAGAAAAGCAAACACTTATACAGTGTTTGTGGAAGTGTAAATTAGTACAACCTCTATGAAAAGCAATATGGAGATTACTCAAAGAAATAAAAGTAGATCTGCAGTTAGCTCCAGCAATCCCACTACTAGATATCTACCCTAAGGAACAGAGGTCATTGTATAAAAAAGACACCTGTACTCGCATGTTCATCACAGCACAATTCACAATTGCAAAGATGTGGAATCAACCTAGATGCCCATCAACAAATGAGTGAATAATGAAAAGGCAGTATATGTATATACTATGGAATACTATGCAGCCATAAAAAAAAATGAAATTGTGTCTTTTGCAACAACATGGATGAAGCTGGAGATCCTAATCCTAAGTACACTGACTCAGAAACAGAAAACCAAACACCACATATCCTCACTCATATGTGGTAACCAAATGGTCATAAAAATGGAAATAATAGACACTGGAGAGACACCAAGAAGAGAGGATGGAAGAAAGGAGAGACGGGGAGGGGGATTAGGGCTCAAAACCTACGTATAAGGCACAATGTTCACTATCTTGGCAATGGGCCACCTCAGACCCAATCTCCACCACTACACAATATGTCCATGTAATAAATATACATGTGTACTCCCTGAATCTGAAATAATAACAATAATGATAAATTTTTGAACAAATTGTGCTCCACAGTGTGCCTTCTTTGGCCGGCTACCAGGCGGGAGACATGGATGTAGGAGCTCACTGGAACAGGAAGCCTATAGCTCCAGGAGAAGAGGTTGCCATAGATGATGTGTGGTAAGATGTTCAATGAAGCAGATGAGCTCAAGGAAGAAATGACTGGCCCAGACGTGGTGGCTCACATCTATAATCCCAGCACATTGGGAGGCTGAGGTGAAAGGATTGTCTGAGCCTATGGGTTGGAGAACAGCCTGGGCAGCTTGGCAAAACCACATCTCTACAATAAATAAAAAAATTAACTGGGTATGGTGGCTCATTCCTGTAATTCCAGCTACTTGGAAAACTGAGGAGAAAGAATCACCTGAGCCCAGCAGGTCGAGGCTGCAGTGACCATGAGTGTGGCACTCCAGCCTGGGTGACAGAGTGAGATTGCAACTCAAAAAAAAAAAACAAAAGGAAAGAAGAAGGAAGAAAAGAAGGAAGGAAGGAAGGAAGGAAGGAAGGAAGGAAGGAAGGACTGTTTTGCAAGTAGAAAGGGAAGAAAATATGTTCCAGGAATTCAAATCCTGATAAAGTTGGTCAAGGATCCACTTCTTGATTCCTAATAGTATAAGAAAACATTTGAGCCATGAAGACACAAAGTGAACCAAGACAAAAATCAGACTCATGGTGTGGTGTCCAAGAAAACCTTCGTTTTGGATAAAAAGACTCAAGGCAAAAATCTATGAAAGAAGTAGATTTTCCACCATGCAGACAGCACCATTAAGTTAGATATTGAGGGCCATGTGGGGTAAGAAAGACAATGAATGAAGATTAGGCCGTTTCTTCCGAAGAACGGTGGGTGGGAAAGGTTGCTGGCTCGTAAAATTGTCCGGAAGCAGATAGATGAGAAAGCTGCTCTTGGCTTGAAAGAGACTATTTAAGACCTAAAATGACATTGGCCCCCAACTTCTGCAAACAGGAGGTGAGATGAGAAAGCCATACACCTCTCTGGGAGGACATGTTCCCTAACTCTCTTCCTATATGACCAAGAGAAATAATAAAAGAGGAAGAAACTTCTAGAGGGTATGAAGGACCCTGGACCCAAGACTGCTCTGCGTTCCACAGATTTCTCTTTTCCTAAAGGGAGCTTGTTCCATTGTTTTCCCTGTCTCTCTACCACTTCCGTATGTTAGGTGTGCATGGGGAGGGAAGAAAAAGCCTCATTTTAATTCATAGATCTCTGGACCACAGTGAACCTCATCCTGCCTTGATGAGCACATCACCTAGACATTTTCCAGGGCTTTGAGCTGAATGCAATGGCCATGGAACTATTTATTTATGAATTGGAGTCTCACTCTGACACCCAGGTTGGAGTGCAGTGGCACAATCACTGGTACTACACTCTCAACCTTCTGGGCTCAGGCGATGCTTCCACCTCAGCCTTCCAAGTAGCTAGAACTACACCCAACTAATTTTTTTATTTATTGTAGAGACAAGGTCTTGTTATGTTGCCCAGGCTGGTCTCAAGCTCCTGGGTTCAGGCAATCTTCTCGCCTCTGCCTCCCAAAGTGTTTGAATTACAAACATGAGCCACAGTGCTCAGCTAGATGGAATTTTAGATCATCACCTGGAGACATGTTGTTTTGTGTGTGTTCAGGCTTGCAGAGACATTACTTATCAAATAGTCATTGATTACCCTGTATTGCAAGCCCTCTTGCAATTTGTCTGAGTCTTATGGTTTGTTCTGGTCAATGGGCTGTGATCAGAAAGAGTATATATCACTTTTAGGCCAAAGCATGTAGAAGGAAGCTGGGTTGTGAACCAACAGCTCTCTCTTTGCCTAGTGACATGAGGAAGTCACGGATTATGACAGTTGTCACATAATGTCTAAGTTGTCTTCATTGCCACATGAAGAAGAGGTTCCCTAGAGAGTGACCCAGCCCGCCATGGTGTTTGTGTGAGTAAAAATCTTTGTTGTACTAAGCCACGGAGGTTTTGAGTGTATTTGTTATGTCATCCTACCTATCTCTGGCTTTGACTTCTGGTGTGTCATTCTATCATCTGCCTGACAGTGAGGCCCAGGGCGCTGTCACTGACCACTTTATTAATCTCACCAGAGAGACAGATCCAGTAATGTGCTTACCCTGGAGTGCCACTTCAAAGATCATTGAACAGGCAACAGAAATGAATTTTCATTACTACTGAGGACCCAGCTCATAAATATGAGGGAGGTGAGCCCTCTTTCCTTCAGTTATTCAACAATATCCACTGAGCTTCTACTATGTATCAAGTAATTTACGGGTGCTAGAGGATAAAGTAGTCAAAAGAGACAAGGTTTGCGTCTCATGGAGCTGACATGCTACTTGAGATAACCAAGGCAACAAAAAGAACAAATAAGATAATTTCAGAGAATGGATAAGTGCTGAAATAATCAAGGGTGGTGTAGAAGAGAGTAAGAGGGCAGTCAGAGTTGATCTCTAGGAGGTGACAGTTTCACTGAGGCTCTAATAACAGTAACTAGTCCTGCAAAGAGCTGGAAGTAGAAATTCCAGACAGAGGGAACAGCAGCTACACCTCCTTGAGGTGGACAATTACCAATCAGCTGGGTCCAAGTTTTCAATTCCACAGAAGTTTGGATTGGCCGAAATGCTGGGATTGGCTAAAATGTTGTAAGTAGTCAGGTGCAATGGTTCACGCCTGTAATCCCAGCACTTTGGGAGGTGGAGGCAAGAAGACCGCCTGAGCCCAGGGGCTCGAGACCAACCTGGGCAACTTGGTGAGAACTCATTTCTATAATATATCAAAAAGTGCAGAAGAATTGCCTGAGTCCAGCAGGTCGAGGCTGTGGTGGCTATGAGTGTGCCACTGCACTCCAGCCTGGATGACAGAATGAGACTCCTATTCACAAAAAATAAAATGTTGCAAGTGAAGAACAAAGAGAACGAAGTCAGAGAAGTAGATGGGTGCAATTAGGACACTTTAAGCCATCACGAGAAAGTTAGATTTTATTTCAAGGGAAACAGGAAGCCATTCGAAGATTTTTAAGGAGAGAAGTTACAAGATTTGATTGGAGACTGATTTACCAATCAGGCTATGGTAGCAGCCCAGTGAGAAAGAATTGGATTTCCAAGAGGTGGAGGATTATGGAAACACTTTGGAGAAATGGCACTTGCAAGTGAGAGCAATAGAGAGAGGAATCAAGACCGACTACTAGGTTTTCAACTGAAGTGAGTGAATAGTGGCATAGCGGTGCCATTTACTGAGATGGGAAGGCTTGGAGAAGCCTGGACTTGGGCACTAGGGAAGACGCAATATTAAGAATTCTCAGTTTGCAAAGCCCGGCAGACATTCGCATAACCATGGGAGGGAAGCAGGTGGTGCTTCAGGGCAAGGTTAGGCCTAGAGATATAAATTTGGGGCCCATCAGTTTATAAACGTTATTTAAAGCCGCAGAACTGAATGAGATCACTTAGGGAGAGTGTAAACACAGGAGAGGTCCCGAGACTGGGGCCTTGGATCCAACATTGATCCAGGGGTCAGAGAGAGGAGGGGCTGTGCTTCCAGAACAGGGAGACCTTGTCCACTCCAAAGGGCTGTTTGCTTTTTAAAAGATGTCCTAAGATGTATAGATTTTTCCACATATCTTAGTAATAAATGTTACAGCAGCGTCTCCTGTGAGTTCTAAGTCACATGTGTCACTGTGGGGAAGCAGCTGTGTCAGAGTGGAAAATGCATGCTGCCGAGGGTCAGAAAACCCTGGACGCTTTCAACCACTTTGCCGCTCACTAGTGATGTGACAGGAGTGAGTCACTGCTGGGCTGGGCCTCACTACCCTCCTCCCCAGCTTGGAAGTAACGACGCCTTCTCCCTGGGCTATCATCAGCTTTAAGAGAGACAGTGGATGTGAACAGGTGTGTACAGTGTATACACTCCACAATTACTGTCCTGTTAGTAGTCCCTAACCACTGCAGCCATTTAAGTTAAACTGCAATTTAATTCAATATTCGGTTAGTCAAGATGGAGGAGACACAATGACTGCAATCTCTGTGGAGTCTTGGAGTAGATCCTGGAACAGAAAAAAACAACAATAGTTGAAAAACTGGTGAGATCTGAGTAAAGTCTGTCAGTTAGTTAAAAGTATTGTGACAAGGTTCATATCTTTGTTTTGACAAGTGTAACAGGGTTCTGTAAGATGTCTACATCAGAAGTCAGGTGAAGGGTACACAGGGACTGTGTAACTCACATAATAAAAAATTAAAGAAAATTCAGTTATTCAGCCACACTCACCACTTTTCAAGTGCCCATTGGCCACACAGATTGGGCTGAGATGGAAATTATTTCCTCCATGGCGGAAAGGTCTGTTGGATAGTGTTGCCTACAGCGTCAAACCAATGTATGGTGGTAATAAGCTGAGCTTGGACCACTGTATTATGCCTCAAAATTATTTCTGTGGGAGAAATTCAGCAGCCCCAATGAATGGATCAAAGTCACATCTAACAATACAAATCTAGTTTTCTTTCCACACACAACTAACAAGTCATGTTATTTTAGACTAGACTAGACACTACTTCCCTTTGGCTTCTGTTCTGTCCTCCAAAATGTGACACAGTTAAACCAAATGGTCCCAAAAGGATCATTTATATCTAACATTCTGTGGATCTGGGAAAAAATAACACTAGGAGGAAGTGACTCATTATCTAGTAGCCCATGGAGAGGTGGTCTTGTGGCAAACTTTCAGTGTGCTGAGGTAGGGAGGAGACCAGCTCTTCACAACACAGGTTCTGCTGTGCCCAGTCATTTGGCCCCAACGTTGCTGTTCACATTGCAGGAAGGACCCAAAAGCACACTCTACTTGCCAGCGAGAGGCTGCATACACAGGACTTTAATGAGTAGGCAATAGAGGAGAATAAATAGGAATGATTTTTTAAAACATTAGAAACATCTCAGTTTATGAATTTTTTTGTTCATGACTCTCAGTTGTAAGATGTGAAATAATTCAGGGTGACTACGCAGAGATTTAGAAAACACTAATTGACCAGGGAAGTTAGTGACTATTGATTTTTCTCCTCTTCATACCCCAGGGAGCAGTCAGTAATAACAATCTGCTGTCCTAAGAAAGCACTTTCCATCCAAGACATTTAAGATGAAGCGCAAACATTAACCCATTTATTTCCATCATGTTTGTTGACATAAGTAGCAGATTTCCTATCTGCTACTTATAAGGAAGAAACTAAAGAATATGTCACTGTTGAGAAGAAGATAATTTGTTCCCTAAGTAGAATTTGCCTCAACAGGAAGTTCGTTTCTTACTAGATTGACCTGGAATAAAGACCAGCATTACTATTTTAGTTTTTTTTTTAAAGTCAGGTTAATAGTTATTAAACATATCTTACATTCTGATTGCTATTTACTCAGGTTCTTCATAACATTTACATCAGTTGAGATTTTTGGTTGAAAGCTAAAGAAAGTTTTTCTAGCAAACTTGAACCACAGGGATTCACACCACAGATGTGCTAGGAGGCTTCCCCTGAGATTTTATAATTTTCGCAAAAGAAATCAGAATGCTGACAGGAAATGACAGCTATAGTTTGACTTTTTCTTCATATTCATTCATTTTATGTATTAAAATAGTCATAATCTGAATGTGTGGAACTTTTATTATTTAAATTGCTGGCATACTTTCTTTCGGTGTTTGTGTGTGTTTATCAGAAAGATATGTAGTGACTGATTCTCATCATTGCCTTGAGTAAAACAGCAAATAAAGATTCTATCAGAAGTCCTTAATTTCTAATCACTATACTTTAAATAGGACAAATTATGTAGATGAACAAAGGAATACAAGGTATCATTTGCCAAGGTTTATAGGTTTAATGTGTTAGTCTTATAACAAAAATTATTGTTCAAAAACCAACGAATGGTGTCAAAAGAGGCCCTTTCTGCCAACAACCGAATGATGACTAACTGTGGAATACAGACCACTGCAGGCAGAAAGACCACGAGAACATTCTATTGTTCTTCTCAGTTGCACTCTTACAGCCTATGTGCATCTGGAATCTAAGTTCTTGTCAGTAATTTAATTGCTGATGCTTGTAAATTGAATATTTTGATAAACCTTAGGAGTTTAAAAGAATTCCTTCCCGTCTATCCAAGTTTAGAAGAAGGCAATATTATTTATCTTTGTTACAATAGTTGAGTTTATTTTAACATCATGTTAGGGCAACAATAAAGAACAGTGACTTCAGAACTTTCTCCACCTCCACCATTGTTACAGGCCTTTCCACCACCCCTTAGAAATGATTAGTTGCATTTGTTAAAAGCTAAACTACCATGAAGCTGCATGTTATTTTATGTCTTTTGAGATTAACAGTGTCTTCCTAAGAAAAATGTAAACATTCATCGCATTCCAGAGGAAGGACAGAAAATGGCCAATGAGATTCCAAGTCTGTCAGTGAGCATTACTGTATACTTCTGAGGGAGGGGGCAGTGCAGTTGGTCTTTCACAACCTTTTCTACAAGCATATCATCCAGGAAAGACCCAGGGAGCCATCATCACCATGAATTCCCTTTCCCCAGGAGATAACAAGGCTGCCAACGACATTGCTAATCAGGTTCAATGTTCTAATGATGTAGAATCCTACCAGGTATGTGACTTCAGCGGGCGTAAGCAGAGACAGCCCACTCCCCCATACCGAAATATCTTCTGCATTCACTTAAGAAGCGAACATTGAGTTTGAAAATCTGAAAATTAATCAGCCGGGCGTGGTAGCGCATGCCTGTAATTCCGGCTACTTGGAAGGCTGAGGCGGAAGGATCGCTGGAGCCCAGCAGGTCGAGGCTGCGGTGGCCGGGAGCGGCCACTGCACTCCAGTCTGGGCGACAGAGTGAGACTCCAACTCAAAAAAAAAAAAAAATCTGAAAATTACTCAGTATTTTTGACACTGAAATTTCTAAAGGGCTAACACCATAAGCCCTACCAGATACCTTGGCAAGGACTGCATATGGCTAACCCATATAAGTCTGAGGTAGCACTTGTGAGAGAGGGGTTCGTGCCACAGAGAACCTGATCCCAGGTTAGGTCGAACCACACCCCTGACTGAGTGTCAAAGTCAAGAGAAGGCAGGGGCACTGCCAGCATTCAGGTATAAAGGGCAAGATGAGAACAGTCCAGAGAAAGATTAGATGACTAATAAGTCAAGGTCAAGACAGGATCAGGTGCAACCCCTCCGAAGCTCCTGGTTGCAGAGTACTGAGGGTCATCAGGGATGCCGTTATGCTTTCCCTGATGAGGTACATGAAGACTTATCCAGAGAAGGCAGGAGGAGAGACCAGTAGGTAAGCAGTAAGCATGAACAACCACACACCTGGAGAGGACACTGGCATTCCTCTCCCATTCTTCCTCTGCCAGTACACTGCCACCTCAAGGCCTCTCTGCACTTCCCCTTCCTTCTGCCTGGAACACTAAAGCTCCAGGATCCACAAGGCTCCTCCCTGGCCTCATTCAGGTCTCTGCTCCATGTCACCCTATCAAAGAGGCTTTTCCTGACCACCCTTCTAAAATAGTACCTCCTACACGCTCTTCTTTTTGTGTTACTTAATATTTCTACATAGATCTACCCTAATGTATACATTAAGTATTTATTTGCAAACACAAAACACAAGCTTCCCTAGAGAAGGAACTTAGTCTGTCTTGCTCATTGCTGTGTCCCTATCCTGAGCACAGTTTCTGGTAGGCGCTTAAGAAATATATGTTTTAATAAATAAACTGAGACATTGTCCCTGCATCTCCACATAAGCTGAATTTATACTGTGCAATTCTCTTGTGTTTGGAATGTGATTACACAGGGATATGTGTAATTCTTTGTTTTTTGTAGAATATTTAGATATGACTTACAGTCCCTGTTTCTCAGCTTACCCCTTCTATTTTTCTCTTCCCCCATCCACCCACTCCCAAACATGGCCATCAATAAGACGTTTGTCGCATCATGTATTCATGCATTCATTCAGCAAACATTTACTGAATATTCACTAAGTGCTAGGCACAATGATAAATGACAAGGATTTAATGGCAAAGCAAAGAAATATAAACAGCCTCTCCCATCAGGAAAGTGATGGCCTAATGAGGGAGCCAGGAACTCATTTTTTTTTCTTTGAGTCGGAGTCTTACTCCGTCACCCAGGCTGGAGTGCAGTGGCACACTCACGGCCACCGCAGTGACAACCTGCTGGGCTCCTGCAATCCTTCCACTTCAGCCTCAAAGGAGCCGGAACTACAGGCGCGTGCTACCACACCCTGCTAATTTTTGATTTGTTGTAGAGACTAGGTCTCACCAAGTTGCTGGGCTGGTCTTAAACCTGTGGGCTCAGGCAATCCACTCACGCCTCAGCCTCTCAAAGTGCTGGGATTACAGGCTGAGCCACCAAGTCCAGCCAGAAACTAATTTTTAAAAACTCACAAAAGAGAAGTAAAATTACCACTTGATGGGACTGCCAGGAGAAATACTACATGTGCTATGAGTACCTTTAACTGGGGGATGAGTGAGTCGGGGGAGCTCAGGAAAGACTTCCATGAGCATGTGACAGAACCTTGCTGTGGGCTTGGGTAGTCGATGGGGTGAGGGTGGCTGCAGAAGGAAGTAAGAGTGGATCGCGCGAAGGACCTGGAAAGCCGTGTTGAGGACTTCAGCCATTAACCTGAGATCTGAAGAGCCACAAGAATCCACTGAAGGGTTGCAGTGAGTGTGTGGAACAGGAGAAGGAGAAGGTGTGAGCGAGAAACGTGATCACACTCAGGCAGGTCCTCCTTACACACAGGGATAAGTTTATGTGAAGGACACACAGATAAATGGTTTCTGTCTCCAAAGACCTTAATCCAGAATGCCCAATTTGCTAGATAAAAGAAAAGTTACATGGCACAAACATAAGTGATTCCTGGCCAAAGCCTCCAAAAAAATTAATGTTTATTCACAAAATAGCCTTGTAGAGCTCTTTCTGACCAAGATCAACAGATCCCTGGATGATCCGGAACCAACCCACTGAACCTTGCAACAGTCATGTGCTGCATAATGATGGCTCAGTCAATGAAAAATCACACAAGATTACAACAGGGCTGAAAAGTTTCTATCTCCTAGTGATGTCTTGATTCTGACCCTATTGTAGGCCTTAGTTAATGTATGTATGCGTGTCTTAGTTTTTAACAAAAAAGTTTAAAAAGTAAAAACAATTTTTAAAAATTTAAGTAGAAAAAGCTTATAGAATAAATATATAAAGAATATTTTTGTATGGTTGTACAATGTGTTTGTATGTAAAGCTAAGTATTATTGTTAAAAAGTCAAAGTTTTTTTAAAAAATTAAGAGTTTATAAAGTAAAATAGTTGGAGTAAGCTAAGGTTAATTTATTATTGAAGAAAGAAAATTTTGTAATAGCATACAGTGTCCATAAAGTGTACACTGGTGTACAGTCCTAGACCTTCACATTCACTTGCCACTTACTCATGGTCTCTCTCAGAGCAACTTCCAGTCCCACAAGCTCCACTGATGGAAAATGTCCCATACGGGTGAACCATTTTTTATTTTATATGTTTGCTGTACCTTTTCTATGTTGAGGTATGCTTAGATGCACAAATTGTGTTAGAGTTGTCTACAGTCTTCAGTACAGTAACATGCTGTATAGGTTTGTAGCCTAGGAACAACTGGCTATACCACATAGCCCAGGTGTGTAGTAGGCTGTGCTATCTAGGTGTGTGTGTGTGTGTAAGTACACTCTATGATGCTCACACAGTGGTGAAATCACCCAGTGATGCATTTCTCAGAACACAGTCATTAAGCAACACACGACTGTATTCTCATTTAATAAAGAAAACATTTCTTCTAAGTTTGAAATTTTAAGTTTTCTGTAATTCTAATGTTGACAATAGGGAAGAAATTCACCCATCTTTTGTGTCTTACAGGTGTCAGTTCTGCCTGCGTGTAATAAAAGGCTCTGGAGTTGGTTGATCTAGATAGGCACTGACCAACTTCATTCTAGCATTGACAGTGGTAAATGAAACCAGCAGTTTGACTACAGAGGCACAAGGCACTTAGAGACCTTTGTGTAAGGGATATTATCCCTCTCTGCAATAACTTAGAAAAATAAAATGTTATTTTGTATCCGATGCATCTAATGTGTGTTTATTTACTTGACTTTACAGCTACTGGAAGCATAAAAGAAACCTCAATGGTAAGTTTCTTCCAGTATTGGGGGAGCAGCACTAAACAAATCTGAAAGAGACAACACATGGAAGAAAAAAGGTAGAATTAAGCAGTGAAAAGGCAGAAGGACCACGGTTCACCATCAACATCTAAAATCAGGGTCTTTACTGCCGGGCTCAGTGGCCCAGCCTGTAATCCCAGCGCTTTGGGAGGCTGAGGTGAGTGGATTGTCGGAGTCCGCGGGTTCGAGACCAGGCCAAGCAACTTGGCAAGACTTTGTCTCTACAATAAATAAAAAAAATTAGCCAGGTGTGGTAGTGCGCTCCTATAGTTCTGGTTACTTAGAAGACTGAGGCGGAAGGATCACTGGCACCCAGCGGGTTGGCGCTGGGGTGGCGGTGAGAGTACCACTGCACTCCAGCATGGGCGACGGCGTGAGACACCAACTCAAAAAATAAAAAATAATAAAATCAGGGTGTTTGGTGCATGCTCAGAAGTGCCCATTGTCTATGTGTCTATGACTTTATTTCTCCGGGAAAAAAAAATGGGCTGAATGCAGAGTTGTGAAAAAATAGAAGAAAGAGAGATGATTCCACATAGTGCATCCTTTATTCAAATTGAAGAGGTAGACAGCATAATAACCAGAATCCCAACCATCTCCACAGTGTGGTCTGTGTTTTCTGTGATATTGGACTGTTTTTTGGTTTAGTATTTAACATTTTCTTAATCTGGACTGCTTTTATCTGGCAGTCTGGAACATCTTCCTCTACTTTATTATTTTCTTCCTGGCAAATGATGTTTCTGAAACCGACGTATCTTCTTGAAATGGGTTCTCTTCATTAACAGAGGGGACACTGGGTTTGATTTATCTGCAAAACCTCTGGGATGATTTTTGTGCTTAGATGTCAAAGAAATTCTCCATCTCCGTCTAAACCATTAATTTTATCTTTATGGAAATAACTTCCATAACTGATAAAACATTGTCAACTGAGCTTGACAGACTATTAAAACACTTCTGAAGATTTGTAATCTCAAGCTCTTGCCTCTTGGGGACTTAGTTAAAGCACACACACACATACACACACACACACACACACACACACACACACAATCATATATATATTCTCTCTTAAATGGCAATGGAAAAAAGTCTTCATGATAATGTCACTGTAATACACACAGACCGCTGTGATCAAGAATCCTTTCCCTCTGGCCCTGGCCAAGTCTTGTTATTATTAAGAAAGTAGAATGAGCCATTCATCTTTTCCCACTAGCTGAGAAAGTTAAAGCTTTGCCATAAATAGGAAAAGGTCCATTCTGTAAAAGTCGTGGCTTGTTGTAAAGTTTGGAATATCTATTTTTAAAAATTAAACTTTTTCTTTTGAGATAATTGTAGATCCAAATGCAGTTGTAAGAAACAATAGAGATCTCATATGCCCTGTACAATAGGAAACTCTAGCAAAAACTACAGAACAATAACTCAACCAGATTATTATCACTATATACCACATCACTCTTATTCAGATCTTACTTGTGCTCATCTTACTTGTGCTCATTCGTGTGTGTGTGTGTGTGTGTGTGTGTGTGTGTGTGTGTGTGTGTGCAAATTCCATGCAACTTTATCTCATGTGTAGACTTCTGTATTCACCATCACAATCAAGATACGGAAAAGAAAAAGGCATATACTTGAGGCAGCTGCAGCCCAGTGGCAGATGCAGTCAGAGCTGGGTTTCTGAATATAGACTAGATTTTGATTCCCATTTACCTCCCAGGCTGGCTTTGCATGCAAGACCACACAGTGGTAAAAAAGGCAGTCGGGCTCGGTGGCTCAGCCTGTAATCCCAGCACTTTGGGAGGCCAAGGCGACTGGATTGCTTGAGCCCGCGGGTTCGAGAACAGCCTGGGCAACTTGGCGAGACTTCATCTCTACAATAAATAAAAAACTAGCCAGGCATGGGAGCGCATGCCTGTAGTTCTGGCTACTTGGAAGGCTGAGGCGGAAGGATCATCAGAGCCCAGCAGGTTGACCCTGGGGCAGCCATGAGCTTGCCACTGCACTCCAGCCTGGGTGATGGAGTGAGACCCCAACTCAAAAAGAAAAGAGGCATTATATGTCAGTAGGCTACATTTTTTGAAAATTCAGTTGGTAATATTCCACTGAGATGATGAATTTTCAGAAAAATCAAGAAGTTGCTCCCAATCTCAGGAGTTTCTTGGAAATTCATGAGTGATGGCATCCAAGATGCATGATTAGCTTCTAACTGAGACTAAGATGGTATCATTCTCTGGAATACACAGTTTTACACTCAGATGAATATAGACCATGAGAATTCCCAAAATTCTTTTTTTTAATGTAACAAATCAGCTTCAATTTCTACACTTTATTGCAAGTTGAGATTTCTTTAAAAATATAAACTCCCAGGCTGACACTTCCCATCTGCTACTGTAGGCATTTTTGCCCATCTGATATGAAATGCCAGCAAGTAAGTCCTCAAAGCCAGCCCCATGGCTCAATAAAATATGGTCTTCTTTTCACCCGTAGTGCTTAAATCATTTGTTGTCAAACTGGGTGGCTTTCAGAGTTGACATTTACTGCTGCTTGCTGCAGAAAAGATAACAGCTTCAAGGAGAGGGCCAGAACTGTGTCATTAGCACTGCCAACTCTGAGAACAAAAGCTTTGGTTAATTTTTTGTGATTCTGCTGCTGTCCTATAATTCTTAATATAGATAGATTTTAAGTGATGGGTTTTCAACAAGAAACACTCACAGGGTGTTTACCCAGCGGTCCCAATAGTCCCACGTATATTCAGACTCTTAAACCCATGCAAACAAAGAAGCCTTTAAAGATCCTTTACCTTTCCTCTCCTAACCCTCACCTCTCACTCTAGTTCACTTATTTCTGCTTCCAAAGACTCTAGGTTATATCCAGTACGTCTATGCCCTCTCTACATGAGGAATTCAGATCAGTAGTAGAAATGAAAGAAGCTTTCAATGATAGTTCAACAAAAATGTATCAAGTGCTTTATATGTTTATGGCACTACAATAGGTTTAGGGGACACCAAATTGAGTCCCTTCCCTCAAAAGGGGGAAAACTAACATTTACTGAGCACGCCTATGAGTCAAGCACTTTGTATTTGCCATTTTCTGCTATTCTCATGATGACTCTGTGAGATAAGAACTATGATTTTCTACATCAGGAAACAAAAGCCCAGTCAGGTTTAGGGGCTTACCCAGGCTCACACAGCTAGTAAGGGGGAAAGCTGACATTCACACTGGGTTGATAAGACTCTGAAGTCCATGCTTTTCCACATTACATCCTTTAAGGAGTGCACAAAGAAGGGGTAATAGAACTATGGAAATTAGAAGCACAATAGTACACACAAAGCTATAGTATGAAGCAGGTTATAGCAAATTGTGAACAAAATGTTGAACTGAGGGATTATAAAGAAATTCAGTGCCACTGCAATCCAGTCAGGGTGACAGAGTGAAACCTTATCTCTAAAAAAGAAGAGGAAGAAGAAGAAGGAGGAGGAGGAGGAGGAGAAGTTCAAAATATGGTTGATGTGGAGGACACTGTGATAATTCCCTTTTTTTCTTTTTTTTGGTGGCGGGGGAGGGTCAGAGTCTCACTCCATTGCCCAGGCTGGAGTTCAGTAGCATGCTCACTGCCACCACAGCCTCGATCTGCTGAGCTCAGGTGATCCTTCTGCCTCAGCCTTCCAAGTAGCTGGAACTACCGGCATGCTCTACCACATCCAGCTTATTTTTTTTATTTATTGTAGAGACGAGGTCTCACCAAGTTGCCCAGGCTGGTCTAGAACCCCTGAGCTTTGGCAATTCTTGCACCTCGGCCTCCCAAAGTACTGGGATTACAGAGTTGAGCCACTGCGCCCGGCAATAATCCCCTTTCAATGAAATATTTATCCCAGTTGCTGGGAGTGCTGCGACATACAATTTTTTAGCTGTGAGCTCTTTTAGGGACTGTCCTATTTGCAGAGAGCAATTTTGTCCAAGGTCATGGCCCTTCCCAAGAAGCCTATACCCACTGACTGATTGATATGGGAGTAGAAGATTTGATCACCTTGGCTCACTTGGGACATCTCTTTTTCTTTTTCTTTTTTTTTTGAGTTGGAGTCTCACTCTGTCGCCCAGACTGGAGTGCAGTGGCCGCTTCCGGCCACCGCAGCCTCAACCTGCTGGGCTCCGGTGATCCTTCCGCCTCAGCCTTCCAAGTAACTGGAACTACAGGCGCGCACTACCACGCCCGGCTAATTTTTTGATTTATTGTAGAGATGAGGTCTCGCCTTCCCAGGCGGGTCTCGAACCCGCGGACTCAGGCAATGCACTCACCTCAGCCTCCCAAAGGCGCGGGATTACTGGCTGAGCCACCGAGCCCGGCTGGGACATCTCTTAAGAACCATCATAGCTCCAGAGCTCCTCACGTGTTGTCTGTTCTTCATTGTATCTCCTGCTTTCTTCCCCTCCATCTCACGAGTGTCAACCCAAGGGCACTCCTGACTACTAAACTGACTCAAAGATTGCTTTCCAGCTGAGTAGATCAGAAAATTCTTCACAGGCAAGGTAGCACATAAAATTGGTCTTGGGCAATAAGTAGGATTTCAACACAACAGCCAGTGGTTATCTTTGGAAAGGCAATTGCAGCTGTGCTGTGGAAGGTCTCGAAGACTAGATGAGACACCTGTACCCGGTTAAGAAAACAAGATCCATTGACGGCTTTGAGCAGAGACGTCCCATGAAGTAGGATGTGCCTTAGAAAAATGGGGCGATTACCCCAAATCTTTAAAATAAAAAAATTAAAAGAAAAAAATCATCCACAAAAAAAGAAAAAGAAAAATGGGAGATCATACTAGGAGGATGAATGTTAAGGATGGAAGCAAAAGACCAGAAGGCCATTGAGGAGATGGTGGTCTGGATAACATCCATGGACAGAGCATTCAATTATGTGGTAGAAAACTTAAGTTTAAGTTTTGGCTCTGCCACTTACCCTCTGAGGGACTTTAGGCAGTCACTTAATCCCTCCAAGTCTCAGTTTCTTCCTCTGCCAACTAAGATAATATTTATAGTGCGGAATGTCTGGGAGCTTGTAAAGCGTAAGCGCGCGCGCGCGCGCACACACACACACACACACACACACACACACACACACACACACACACAGGCTTGTAAATCCCTCTCCAAATGCAAGGTCTAGCTGTAGAGATAAAGAAGATTGGCCTAAACCAGTAATTTTCAAATTCAGTCATCATGGTTTTTTGTAAATGAAACTTTACTGTAATAAAGCCATGCCCATTCACTTAGATATTGTACATGCTGGTTTCAAGCTAAAATGGGAGATGAGTAGTTGCAATAGAGACCATAAAAAGCCCCACAAAACCTAAACAACTACCTGGTCTTTTACATAAAAGATTTGCTACCCACTGACCCTGAGTGTCATAGCAGAAGTAAAAAGAGATGACCGATATAAGAACAAGACAAGGGTAAAATCTATATGACCCAGCAATTACTTGGGCTTAGAAAGACAAGAGTGATAAGAAAAAGAACCAATTACCTTGAGATTTCTAGTTCAGGTCCCAGGGAGAATATTGTTGTCATTAGCTGCACTGAAGAAATTAGTAAGAATAGTTCCACTTAACGACTGGTTTAGTTTCAGACATTTTGAGCTTTAAGTGCTGGTAAAAATGTTCAGCAGGCAGATGAAACTCTGAATCTGGTAATTTGGCAAGAGCTCAAAGATGAAGTTTTGATTTTTGGAACACTGTGTATAGATGTGAAAAAAAAGAGAAGGAAAATGGGTGATTCTGTAGGCAGTAAAATTTTGGTTTTAATCTCTTGCTTTTAAATGGATCAAGTTCTGTCTTATATTTGAGAAGTTACTTAAAGACTTAATATTCAAAATTGGAGAGTTAAAATAGAGCTTTGCTGAGTATTATCGTATTGAGCAGAAAGTAAGAAGAACAGGAATGATTTATTGTTGTTAGAAAGAAAATATTTTAGAACCCAGTTAAGACCCTTGCAAGGGAGTGCATTTGACTCTGTTAGTGACCACTAAGCAATGCTTGAAAACCAGTGCTTAGTGGCTGTATGCTAGCATATCCCAAGTGATGTGAATCCCACGAGGTATTAAATAGTTTTCTGCAAATAGAAGAATTTCAAAGTTAAATGAGTTTGGAGAATATCAGATTGAAGAAATGTAAAGCTGTCTTTATTGCAGAACTTCTCAAATCCTTTAATACGTTATGCATAAGGAATCTCCAAGAGGCAGACAAGATCAGTTTACACAAGAAAATTAAAGCTTAAAGCAGTCACTTGCCCAGGGTTACACAGCTATTAAGAAGCAGAGACCAGGCCGGACTCGGTAGCTCAGCCTGTAATCCCAGCACTTTGGAAGGCCAAGGCGAGTTGATTGCCCGAGTTCGCAGGTTCGAGACCAGCCTGAGCAACTTGGTGAGACCTCATCTCTACAATATATCAAAAATTAGCCAGGCGTGTTAGCATGCGCCTGTAGTTCCAGCTACTTGGAAGGCTGAGGCGGAAGGATCGCCAGAGCACAGCAGGGCAAGGCTGCGGTGGCTGGGGGTGTGCCACTGCACTCCAGTCTGGGAGACAGAGTGAGACTCCAACTCAGAAAAAAAAAAAAAAAAGAAGCAGAGTCCAGAGTTAAATTCAGAAACTCTGCCTCAGAGTCCTTAGCAATGTCACTCCCCCTTTCCTCTCCAGCTCTACTGAGGTAAAATTGGCAAACAAAATTTGCATATATTTAAGGTGTATGACATATTGTTCTGATATATGTATATGCTGTGAAATGATTATCACAATTAAGTTAATTAACCTACCACTCATGCGCATGTGTGTGTGTGTGTGTGTGTGTATGTGTGTGTGTGTGTGTGGCGAGAATACTTAAGATATCTTTTGGCAAATTTTGAGCACATTATTATTAACTATAGTTACCATGCTGTTACTTTTAATCTCCATAACTTTTTCATCTTATCACTGAAAGTCTAACCCCTTTGACCAAAAAGTTTGTATCCTTTGACACTTTCCTGATAATGATGGTGATAAGGGGCAATGGTAGTGGTGTTGAAAACTGTCATTGCTGCCAAGTGGGCCCTGTGGTGTTTAATGTCCCTTGAAAAACTATGATAAGTCTTAGACCAGTGTATTATTGATCTGGCATCAAAATAGCACTGTCAATCACCCAAAACTCAATGCTATACAATAATAAGCATTTATTCTATCAAATGCATCTGTAGGTTGGCTGGTATAGCTTCACTGCTCTTGCTTGGGTTAGGTTCCAAGCTATAGGTTCAAATCAAGTCTGCCATATGGTCTTCTCATTTATCTGGGACCAGCAGGTTACCTCTGGCACTACTCTCCCGTGGTGGAGGCAGAATGCCTCCATCTGCAACACACCTGCTAATATCTATTGGCCAAAGCAAGTCACATGCCTGGACTCAGCTCAAGGGGCAAGGATGTGTGCTCCACCTCTAGTGGGAAGAGGTGCAAAGTCACATGGCAAAAACTGCATACAGGGAAGGGTAAGAAATGAAACCCATTATTCAATCTACTATGGTCCTTGTGTAAAATTCACCATAAGAACATGCAATAACAATTTTAATGTTTTGTTTAAATAATTCACAGATTCCTGGCACCATAAATTAAAGCTCAGCAAATGCAATGTGCAACAATAAAACTTTATTAATCTTATCCCTGCTTATTCAGTATCTTATCCCTGCTTATTCTCAAGCCTGAGCTAAATAAAGTATGTACTCTTGGAATATAGCTCTAAAGTTTAATTACATAAATTGGTTAAGTGGTTGACAAGTCCTTTTGTGGTTCCTTTGCCCAAGCATCAAAACTCTTCACCTGGTCTCTCTACTAATGCTTCTCTGGGTGTCAGGTTGTCATACTTGGGGTCTGCTGTTCAACCTCTCCTCCTGGGCCAGCAGAATGTGAGGTTCAAACTGAGGCTAAGGTCTTAGGAGAACCGAGTATGGCCATCTTGAGTGTGCATAAGAACCTGTGTGGACTGTTTGCACCAAGGGTCCCAGGGCCAAGAGTCCCAGGAAAATGGAAGGAGAATGAGCTTTTTGTGAGGTTTTTGTGGCCTAGATCTCAAAAGGAGAGGGAAGTGGACCCCGTATCTCTGAAACTTGTGAGAGTCTTTGATGACAACGATGACGGTGATAAAGTATTTTATACACGAAAGAGAAGCTATGCAGCATATATAAACTTTGAAACATAAGCATAAAATGAACGTATGACCTCACACTCAACCTAAAAACCAGTATAGTACAACACCTACCTGTAGGTTTCACCTTCTTCCTGAAGAAAACCACTATTGGAATTTTATGTTTATTATTCTCTTGCTGAGTTTTCAAAAATCATATCCTGTATGTGCCTAGCTTGGAACAATGTGCTGCTTAGTTTTCTTTGTATTTGAGTTTTACAAAAATGGTAGCATGCTACATATATGTAATCTCCTGCACCATGTCATCATTGTGTTCCTGAAATTCTTGCATGGTTGAAAGCTGTTGAAGTTTATTCATTTCCACTGCTCCACAGTACGCTTTATTAGAAATATGCCACAGTTTATGTATTTCTTCTCTCATTCATAAACATTGAAGCTGTTCTGTTTTTGCTATTATGAACAATTTTGTTCTGAGTGAACCTGTATGTGCCTCCATGAATACATAACCGAGACTATGGAATTTAGAGGGGAATTTCTGGGTTAGAAGGTTTTCAAACGACGTTTCAAATTGTATTCCATAGTGGTTGTATAGTTTATAAAGTCACCAGCAGGGCATGAGAGTTTTTGTTGAACCACCATGTTATCAATGCTGAGTGTTGTCAGATTTCTAAATTGTTGCCAACCAAGAGAATGTAAAACAAATTCCATTTTAGCTTTAACTTCTATTTCCCTGATTACTAATGAGGTGGAGCATTTTTTTCACAGTTTAATTCACCATGTATGCTTCCCCTTCAGTTAAATACTTATTTATTTTGCTTAATTTTTGCTTGTTTCTATTAGCTTCTTCTTATCAACTCATCATAGTTCGTTATAAATAAGAAATGCAAATCTCTGGACAATTACATGTGGTATAAATATTTTGTCCCATTGGATGGCTTTTCATTTACCAGCTTTGATGTAGTCAAATGCTTTGAGGTAATCTATCCCTTCTCAAATTCATAAAAATGGTCTCTTCATTTGTTACTGAATAGCCTTGAAGTTTTGTTTTGTGCATTTAAATTTTTAATCTATTAGAGATATTTTTGCCTATCATATAGATTAGGGATCCTTTTTTTTTTTTTTTTTTTTTGCATGTGGATAATCCATTATCTCAACTAACATGTTTAATGAGAGCAACACTCTCACCGACCCATCTCCTTAGTCATATGCAATGTCACCTCTTCCTAGTATCAAATTGCCTCATGTATGTGAGATATTGCTGGGCCCTCTGCGCTGTCACATTGATCAATGTGTTTTTCCCTGAACCCAAGCCATGCCATTTCAATTACTCCAGTTTTATAATAAGTCTTGATATCTCATAATGGCCTCATAATAACTGGGCGACAAGTAGATTTTGAGGGAATGAAGTTCAAACATTCTAATTAAGAAAATAGAAAAAAGATGTTAAAAGTTTGGGCCCATGCATGCTAGTTATTCTCACTGTTACATAACCCTATTACCAGGTGATCGATAGAACTATTCTCTGAACACAAATAATTCAGACTTCCTAGTGATTCAGAGGTAGTAAAAACTACCTTTTCTCTTTTTGTTTCAAGACATCAACTGAGGTATTTGGCAAAAAAAGATCAACTTTTTCTGCCCCATTAGAAAATAAAGTCACATTAAAATGTTACTTTTGCGCTTATTCTAGAGGAACTCTAATGCAAACATGTCTTTGCATTTCTTCAATATTATTTATGTAGAGCTTCATGTTTATAAAGCTAAGTAAGACAAGGTGCCTGGATGAACTGGGAGTTTTCTCAGGGGGGTCTTAGGGACTCTGCTATACACTCTCTTGGCTCTCTATGGATCACACATTTTATAACTCATTCTGTGTAAACAGCACAAATCTTCTGAGCATTTTCCATCCAGTGAATGTTGAATAAATTCTTTTCAGTCGTGACATTGGCTCCTTAGGCTGTTTATTTAGACTTCCTCAGTGGAGATATACTTACACAAACTAAACAATCTTTTTTTAAATGTAGTGCCTGGGATATATTGTAAGTCATGTTTATGAATGGGGTTTTATATTCTCTATGAAGATGCAGAAAGAGAGAATGTGGTATACAAAGCACTCACAGGTCAGTCCAGCACACGGTAAGAGTGCATAAGAATAGCCCAAGACATGTTAAATGTGTACCTCCATAAACATGTATTTTAAATAATTTTGAAAAATGACTTACAAAAAATATTAACGTTGCAGATGGGCAATTTAAATTTAAATATCACTGTCTACTAGATAGAATATGTTCAGGGTTCAAGAGAAGGAATCAGTCGCTTAGTAAAGAGAAAACAAATAAAAATAAGAAAAATGAAATACAGGCAGGAGACATATTTAGGCAAGAGAAATGAGACAACGAAAAGAAATTAGAATTGAAACTAATGATCTAGAAGACTTTTTATAATAAATGTAAGCGTTAAAATGATAGGATATGATTTTTTTGTAGCAATTTTTGGCTTCAGCAGGAAAATAATGTGTCTCCATAGAACAACATTTTTAGCGTGTGCTGAGGTAGGAAAAAAAAAGAGTCACAATAATGAGCTCCAGCAGGGGGGAAAAGCAGTAAAAGGAAGTTTGGGTTTTGCTATGGTTGCAAATTACGAGTAGCTCAAAATGCATTCTCTATAGCTTGTTTTGGGTGCTCCCAGACACCCAGCTTCCCCTCTTCCTGACCCAGGTTCCCAGTGCTCCCATAAACGCTCCTCCTCTTCACTTGCAAAACCTCCTTTCAGTTTACACTTCTCTTGGTGCCCTACAACCTAGAAAAATCTCACTCAACACACTCTGCATTTGGGACCACACTGGCCACAATGAATTAGAAGAAAAAAATTTTTTTTTTTTTTAGAGACAGAGTCTCAGTATGTTGCCTAGGCTAACCTGAAAGTCCCAGACTACAGCAATCCTCCTGCCTTGGCTTTCCCAAGGAGCAGGGATTACAGGCGTGAGCCACCATACCTGGCCTAAAGAAAAAAGAAAATAGGTATCATATTTTAAATGCTATATCTGTATTCATATATATCAAAATGCAAATGGACACTACAACAAGTAAATCATGGCAACTCCACAATCAAAATACTTCAATGTCATTTATCACTCTTATAGTAATAAGACTGTAAGATTTAGCAAATAAAAATACAAGATGCCTGGATAAATAAATAATAAATAATAAACACTGGGGACACCAATAAAGGGGGAGGTGGAGACGGGGGTTAGGGTCCAGACATTACCTACTGGGTACAAATTTCATTATCTGGGAAATGGGCCACCTGAGACCCAATCCCCACCGCTACACAATATGTCCACATGACGAACATGCATCTGTACCCCCTGAATCTAAAATAAGATAAAAAATAAATAAAAGGAAGCAATGATAGCAGATGTTCTTGTCTTGTTTTCAGAGTCACAGGGAAAGCTTTTAATATTTCCACACTAAGTTGGATGTAGATTTCTTCCTTAAAGAAAAACTTTATTAAAGTTTTAAAGTTTCCTTTAATTTCTAGTCTGCTTTTTTTTAAAAAAAGAGCAAGAATTGGGCCTTTTCTATCTAATATTTTTTTTCTGCAGCTATTGAGATGATTATTTGGGTGTTCTTTATTCTAATAGTGTAAAGAATTGCATCAGTTTTCAAATACTGGCCCTGTATTCCTGGAAGAAACCCAAAGTGATCACAAAGAATCCCTTTCTAAGTTGTTATTGGGGATTTGGCAAATCTATGTTTATGAGAGAGATGAACCTATAATTTTCCGTTCTTGTAATGTCCTCTTCCAGGTTTTGTTATCAAAGTTTGCTGATCTCATAAAAGGAGCTGGGAATTATTTTCTCTTTTTCAACTCTCTGGAGGATTTTGTATAAAATTGGCATTATTTTTTTCTTTAAAAACTTGAGGTTTTCTCTACAAATGCCACCTCTTCATTCCTTGTTTTGGCAATCTCTTCTTCTTTTGTTTTCTTGGTAAGGATTTTCTTATTTGCTTATTTTTTATTGCATGTTTACTTCTTATTACATTGATAATTTTATCTTTATAATTTCTTTCTACTTTCACTGGAATTAATTTATCATTCTTTTTCTAGTTACAAAAGATTTATACTTAAATTGTTCAATTAACCTTTTTTCTAATACACACATTTTATTATTCATTTATTTACTTGTTTTGAGTTGGAGTCTCACTCTGCTGCCCAGACTGGAGTGTAGTGGCATGCTCATACCACAGCCTCAACCTGCTGGGCTCAGGCGATCCTTTCGCCTCAGCCTTCCAAGTAGCTTGAACTACAGGTGCGTGCCACCACGCCCCACTAATTTCTTTATTTACTGTAGAGATGAAGTCTCATCAAGTTGCCCAGGCTGGTCTCGGATCCCTGGGCTCAGACAATCTTCTCATCACAGCCTCTAAAAGTGCTGGCATTACAGGCATGAGCCACTACACCCAGCCAGATTTTTAAATTATACATACTCCTCTAAGCACAACTTTAGCTGCATTCCACAATTTGATATGTCATATTTTCATCATTTCAGTTTTTTTAAGGGTTTTTTTTTGTAATAGCCCTTTTACTCACGGATTAATAAAGTGTGTTACTTAATTTTCAAGAATTTGGGGATATTTTCTATGGTGTTTCTTTACTGTTATTACTATCACCCTTGATTTCACTATATTTCAATAATGTATTCCACATGGTTTCCATTCTTTGAGATTTGTTGAGTCTGGCTTTGTAGCCATGAATATGGTTTCTTTTGGTAAGTGTCGCAGGTACATTGTATGTTCTACAGATACTGAGTATAGAACCCTGTATACATAAATTTGATAAAGCTTGTTTCTCCTGCTTTTCAAATCTCCTATGCATTTGCTGAATTTTTGTCTTTTTTATTCTATCAGTTACTGAGAGGGCTTTGTTAAAATCTACAGTGATGATTATGAGTATGGTTATTTCTATTTTTGGTTGTTAGATTTTTTTCTTTATACAATGTGAGGCTATGTTATTTATTGCATATAAATTCAGGATTAAATTTGCTCTATCTTTTGTTTTTATAAAACGCCCCTCTTTATCTCTAGGAATATCTCTTGTGTTCAAGTCCATTTTTTCTCAGATAAGATAGTTACACTAGTTTTCATTAACTTAATATGTACATTTTATATCTTTTTATTTTGACTATTTTAATATTCTTTATACTTAAGGTAAGTCTTGTATAAGTATCATTTATTGGATTTTATTCTATTATTCATTAACAAAGTTTGTCTCTTATTTAATGTTTTTTATCAATTTATATTTAATATAATTACCAATATAGTTGAGTTTGCATCTGCCATCTTGACACTTGTTTTTTGCATGTTCCACCTATTATTTGTTCTTTTTCCCCCATATTTTTGGTTTAATTAGATATTTTTAGTTATTCCATTTCCCCTTCTAATAACTTTCAAGTCATATATTCTTTTACTACCTTTCATGGCTTTCTGAACAAACTCTCGAGGCCAGTTTGTTAATGAAAGTTTAAGTGTATCCCTTTAACATTCTACAGTGATGCTTTTGAAAGCAAAAATATACAAACATTCCTAAATGACTCAAACTATAAAATGTTTAGCTGTAAACTATGAGTTCATATTAGATTTCAGAGAGAAAAGAAAAAGTCTTTCCAGTAAATATTGGGCTATAGAGGTTTACATCCTCATTTCCGAACAGTCAGTATAAATGATTGCAAATTTATAATGAAGGTACTGTAGTTAAAATATTCCATGCCATGGACTACTCTCTGAAGTTCTCTGGGGAAAATGTACATAAAGTGAAAAGGCTATTTTTCAGGTTGCAAAGATGGAGTTTACTGGGAGACCAGAATACGTACACGGTGATCACTGAGGAGTATATAGGGAGACTTGATCTTCTATGTTCTCCCACAGGGTGGATCCCAGGCTGTGCTTTCATGGAGATGTTTATGAGTGTCCAGATCTACCTCTTGCTTTACTTGATGAAAGAAGGAGAAATTCACCGTGGGCATGCTTAGCTCTCCCAAGGTTTAGCTACCATGAGTATATGTGACTACATGGCAAATGAACTACTGGAAAATATAAAACCCTCAAAGTTAAACTTTGGAGCAAATTTGCTTCTCTGGTTTTTTCCCACACGGACAAGGGAGGTTCCTGCTCCAGAGACAAAACTCTGCATAAGTGTAAAGTTCACAAAAAGCCTTGCCAGAAGCTGGAAGAGCCTTGGGATGAGGTGTGATTCTTGTATCGTTGAGCCCCGGCATAGACTTCCTTTGGGCGTGTCACACATCTGCAAAGGGAGGTCCCAAAGGAAAGTTTTATGACCTCTAAGGGAGAAACATAAACTAACCTATCGATTCAGCTTGTATAGCTTTTTATTCCCCAAATATCTCCTCTCCCCTCTTTCCTTCCATCTTTCCTTCTTTCCTTCCCTCCCTCTTTCTTTCCTTCCCTCGTGCCTTCCTTCCTTCCTTCCTTCTTCCTCTCACCCTTTTATTCTCATTCTTGACCTGGATTTCTTGCTGACCTAAATCTCTTTAGTCTTTCAAACCAGGCCCCACCTTGGCTCATGGCACATATAGGATAAACATGATTTTTTCCCTGGCCGGTTTTCATATTCTGACACTTTGGTATTTGAACAGTCCTCCAGAGCCTGTTCCTCCCTCTCCAGACTGGTGTGGTTCTCATTATCATCTGGCCAGGTGTCTTCCCTTTTGTAATCTCCTGACTGGGCAGTGTTCTTCCCCTCCATGTGTATCCAGAGAACTGAGAAAGATATACTCAGTGTCACCCAGCTGGTCATTTCATTAAATTCTCAGTGCGTGCTTTATATTAGCTGAAGAAAAATATTAACATCCTGTGTTTGGGTCGTAAGCTATTATAAATTACAGAATATTGGTTACAGAAATGAAGTTGACAATGGAAAGAAATTCTAACTGCAGATCATAAAGCTTGATGAGAAAACATTTTACCTACATCATTAGTACTGTAATTTATTCATTGATGCTTGCTTTGTTACTGATGTGTGCATAAGTAACTGCCTGGTTCATATCTGTGTCTACTCTGAGAATCTGGTGATGAAAAGCTTCCAACTGTCTCCAGAAAAACATTCATGGCATCAATCTGAAAGAAATGGTGTATTAGATTAATAAATATTAAGCTACTGTAACAAAGAGAACTCCCCCTCCACCACCAAATGCATGGCTTAAATAAGACTGAATTTTATTTCCCTTTCACATACAGAGGTAGTAGGTAATTCTGTTCCACAAAACCATTGAGACACTTAGCTTCAGCTCATCTGACTGCTGCACCAGCCCTAAAATATTATTTACTTAAATGATCAGAGTTGGGTTATTGCTCTGCCTGATTTTAATCCTCTGAGAAAGAGGAAGAGGGGAAATACAAGGTAAATAATCTTTTCAACAAGCAAGGTAGAAATTGTTCACATCACTGAAGTTTACATTTCATTGGGAAAAAAAAAGTCTTAGCTACATAGCTATTCCTAAAAACAAAGAAAGCTGGGAAATTTAGTCTCAAGCTGGATACCTATGTCTCTAGGAAGAAAGGAAAAATAAATTTGAAAAGATAAATATACCTCACACTGATAGTGTGAGGTGTCAAATCCAAAATAAGTCATAATAGGGCAGATAGCATAATGGTTAAGTGATCTAGCTCGGGGGTAAGAAAGTCGTGAGTTTTAGTTTGACTCCACTTCTTACTGGTTGTGTGATCATAGGCAGGTTACTTGGCGTCCATAAAACCTCAGTTTCCTCAACTAGAATATGGAAAACATAACAGAATCTGTGTTAAAGATGATGTAAAATATATTAGTGGTCACTTAGTAAGTTCAATAAATGTTACCTGACTTAGTTTCCTGAAAGGAAGGAACTCTTGTTAATAACTCTGGTTAATAAGACGATGTCTAGGCCAATATACCAGGTCATCCAACAAAGAGTTACTTTGCTTCAGCAAAACTGTTTAACAAGAGTCTACTTTATAGGAGCCTCTTGGACAGCAGCTATTAATTTATCAAATAAGTTCTGTACTTTAAATGAGTTTATATTACATAAAAAGAAGAGACATACAAAGCACTCTAAATTTCCCCTCTGTGACATGTATTGTATCTGATACAATAGTTCTCAATCCTTTTCTCACTGAATTTGGAGAGATAAATGAAATAATTTTTGTCAAGAGCTTAGCTCATTCTCTAGCACATAGTAAGCACTCAACATATGTTAACTCTTAAAATTATCTAGGGCAAATACTAAATATTATCACCAGTGATGCTATGAGACTACAAGGGAAAGAACAGTTAATTCTGACTACGAGGAGTGGGAAAGCTTTTCAAGGAGGTGGTAGAATTCCTGCTGGGTTTTTAAGGATGGGTAAGTAGGATATCAAAAATTTGAAGATTTTTAAAGGATGGTTTCAGCAGAGAAAACAGCATGGGCCAAAGCATGAAGGTGAGCTATTGTGTGGCGTGTTCAAGGACAGAATGACCAGGTCAGAGATCTGTGGGGTCATGAATGGGAGAAGTTGTGGAGGAGATTATAATCTGAAATCAGGTAATGAATGCCACACTGGGTGCTGGACTTCACTCAGGGCTTGTTGAGAATGGAAAGTAAAGGATAGAAAAGAGTCATAAAAGAGGTAGAATCAATAGGACTTTGCGACTCACCAAATAGAAGAAGTGCAGGAACATAGAGAGTGAAAAATTGTTAAGATTTCTAACTGGGTATTATAACCAGGGAAGATGCACAATAATTTCAAAGTGGCATTTGCTCAAACTAAAATCTACTAGGGCATTTATATTTCCAATATAAATGACAAGAGGCAATAGTATTTCTTGCAAGCCAAAGTGGTAATGAGTTTGAGTAAAAAAATGCATAAATCCCTAATATTAGTACTCAGTGATCTTCCAAATCTAGTCTAACTGAGTTTTCAGAATTCACCAGAGAGTACCATGCACTTTGAAAAGATGACCTGAAGATGACTTCTGCTTCCAGCTTAATGGAGTACCTGCTATCAGACCATCCCTCCTGTTGAGGGCCACCATCAAAGTTGGAAAAAAAAATAAAACAAAAACCCCAGCTGTTTGAAACTATCAGAGAAGACCCAAAGAAGCTAGGACTTGGGATGCTAAGGTCCAGCAGAGAAAAGAAGTACAGTAAAGTCAGTACTCTGTATGAATTTCCCTTCATAGGATGTGCCAATTCCTAAAATACACATGTGTAGGGTAAGGTCTGTGAAACCAAACCCAAAGTACCTGCTAAATAGAGATTTTGATAGTCTCATAGTGCTGGGAAGACAAAATTGGGAATCGAAATCTACAAAAAGGAGTCTCTAATGATTTTTACCTGGAAACCCTGAAAGTGGTTCACATTGAGAAATCGTTCCCAACTAGATCAAGTCATTTTTATATGCTATAGGCTCACCCGAAGATAATTTCAAAATTCAGAAAAATAACTGTCCAGATTCTCTATAATTTTTATACTCATTATTTATGATTTTTTGTGTTTAATAAAATATTAACAGGCATTTTCACTAAGAGAAGGAAAAAGGCAAGGATGACCACAATCTGTTCTACTATTCAACATTGTACCAGGGTTATGAGTCAAGGAAATCAGATAGGAGAAATTGATTAGAGGCATAAGAATAAAACTAAAGTAAAATATTTTCTTGTTTAAGATGACATAATAGATACTAGCAAAATCCAACAGAATCCATCGTGAAACCAACTCAATAAAACAATTCAGTAAGTTAGAAGGGTATAAAATTAACAGAGCTGTGTGAGGAAGGCATCCACCTAGCCTCAACACAGCTGGGCGTTCAGCTCTGATCTGCATCGGCTCCTCCCAGACAGTCCAGAAGGGATGTCAGACTGCCACCCCAGGTCTTTATTTTATTTTTTTTGAATCAAGGTCTCACTCTGCTTCAGGCTGGAGTGCAGTGCCAGGATCACCTCACCACTGCTTCAACCTCCAGTGCTCAGGTAATCATCCCGTCTCGATCCCCCATAGTTGTGACCATAGTCGTGCACCACCACATCCAGATAATCTTACTCTTTCTAGGCACAGGGTCTCCCTGTGTTGCCCAGACTTCTTTCTTTGATATTCCGGGCTCCAACAATCCTGCCTCAGTCTCCCAAAGTGCTGGGATGACAGGCATGGCACTGCACTCAGCCTTCAAACGCTTAATAGTTTAGGCAGCTTTCTCATGTCCTGTTCTGGCACTTGGCACTTACCCATACTTTGGACCTCACCTGGCAAGCAAGAAGGGAAACTCAGCCTCCCGATTAATATGAAGTGCTCCCGACACATTTCACCAGCAGCCAGTCTATAAACTGTTTCTTACTTACTGGAATTTGGGGTTTGACCTTTCTCCAGCCATTTCTTGCTTACTGGGATTTGGAGTTTGACCTTTCTTTCTCCAGTCATTAACTATCCCACTTAATAAACTGCTTTTTATTGTGGCAAAAAAAAAAAAAAAAAATTAAGAGCTTTCATGTATTCAAGCAATGAAGAGGCAGAATATATGATGACAGAAAATATGATGATAGAAAAAAATCTCATTTGCAGTAGCAACAAAAAGATAAAATACTTTAGGAATAAATTTAATAAGAAATGTATAAAATCTCTACTAGGAGCATTTTAATACACTCTTGAAAGACAAAAAGGTAGATTTGAACAAACAGAATGGCATATTCTGTTCTTAGATAAGATAGCTCAAAATTGTAAAGATATGCATTTTCCTGAAGTTAATTTACACATACCAATAATATTACACATCCCAATAAAAGCACCGTCAAGCTATTTTGTGGAGTTAAAGGAGACACTAAAGTTTATATGGAAAACAAATATGCTGGAATAGCCTGGAAACAATGAAAATAAAAACTTAGGAGGGAGAACTAGTGGACATTAAAACATTTTATAAAGCCTCTATAATTAAAACAGTATGGTACAGGAATACGGCCATGGGAGAAGACATGAATAGACAATTCGCAAAAAAAAATTAAGATGGTTCTGAAGCATATGAACAATGTTCTTACTCATTCATAAGAGAAATTATCATTAAAATAATACCATTTGTCAACAACTGATTTGCAAAAATTAAAACTATGATAATGCATTTTATTGACAAGGCTGTGGGGAGACAGGTATTTTCATACATTGCTGGTGGAAATACAAATTGACACAATTTTTCTGGGAAAAAAATTGGAAATACATCAAAAATCTCTGCATGCACCTACCTTTTAACTCAGTAATCCCACTTCTAGGAAACTAAACTGCAGATACAGCCCTAACAGTACAAAAATACATATCAGAGCTATTCATTATAACATTGTGTATAATTACAAGAGACTAGAAACAACCTAAAAGTTATGCTTTGGAAAGAGGTTGAATAAACTACAATACTTCCACACAATGGAATACCATGTAGCTGTAAAAAGAAACCAAAAAAAGAAAGAAAAAAGGAAGATCTCTACTAACTGATATGAAGTGATTTTCAAGATATACTTCTAAGCAAAGCACTAAAAATTATATCATGCTACCTATCACATAGAGAAGAAGGAATATAAGAAAATATACCTCAAGTCGGGCTCAGTGGCTCAGCCTGTAATCCCGCGCCTCGGGAGGCTGAGGTGAGTGAATTGCCTGAGCCCGCGGGTTCGAGACCTGCCTGGGCAACTTGGTGAGACTTCATCTCTACAATAATCAAAAATCTACAAGCGCACGCCTATAGTTCCAGCTACTTGGAAGGCTGAGGTGGAAGGACCGCACTCCAGTCTGGACGACAGAGTGAGACTCCAACTCAAAAAAAACAAAAACAACAACAACAAAAAGAAAATACACATCTCTGATTATTTGTGCAAAAGAAATTCAGGAAAGACAAACCTGGAACAATGGAGGGTGGGTGGGAAATGGTGAGAGGGAGTAGAAGAGAGCAACTTTGAGAACCACAGAAAAGCTACACATACCCCCAAATTAAACAACAATTCAAACCACCCAGGTTATAAGGGAATTCAAGATGGAGTACAAACAATAACAATGAACTTACTTGCATTACAAACAAATAGCATAACCACAATGAAAGGAGAGGGGAAGAAAAGATCAGCCTAAGTCACTTTGGAAAGCAGAATGCTTTCTCTTACTCTGAGACTAAAGTGAAAAAGAGTTGAACACAAATGCTAGTTGGTAAATTTATTTCTCAAATTTGGATATGGGTTAACAATTCTGAAATCAGTTTACGTGTCTACTAGCACTGAACAAATAAGTATACAATGAAAACTAGGTTTCTCACTGTCAGAGGACGAAGAGATAAGAAGAAAAGTGGAAGGCCTGAGTGAACCCTGTGGGGCTGGATTGGAATCAGGTCTTGTTTCCAGAGTATATGCAGTTAGATAGAGAAATGAAAGGGATGTTCGTGTTTATGTAAGTTTACACAGATAGACTTCCTACCTCTCTTTGCTGAGAGAGCCCAGGAGCAATAAGCCCACCAAGCACTCAGATCTAGGTTTCTAAGCTCTTTTCTTATAAAAAGGGGTCAGAGTTCCTTGAAGAATTGTTTGATTTCAGAGCTGGGGTAGTGTAAAGACCAGTGGAGTCTGGAGCATTGTAGTGCCAGAAAATGAGAAAGTGCTAAAAAAAAAAAAAAAAAAAAGCATGGCATCTTGTCACAGAGACAAAGGAGCCAACTCAAAGGGGCTTTTTTGTTTTTGAGTCAGAGTCTCACTCTGTATCCCAAAAAGACACTTGCACATGCATGTGTACTGCAGCACTGTTCACAACAGCAAAAATATGGAACCAACCCAGTGTCCTTTGAAAGTTGACTGGATAAAGAAACTGTGGTACATACATACAATGGAATATTATGCAGCCATAAAGAAAAACAAAGTCATGGCCTTTACAGCAACTTGGATGCAGCTGGAGACCATCATACTAAGTGAACTATCACAGAAACAAAGAACTGAATACCCCATGTTCTGACAAGTGGGCCCTGAACACTAGTCACACTAGTACAAAGGTGAGATCAGCAGTCACTGGGCACTGCTAGGGGAAGGAGGAAGGGAGGACTGAGGGGGGCATGTGGCAACAGACCGGGTAACTGCTCCTCTCTCAAGGGGAGAGAGGATAAGCTAGAAGCCCAACCTCACCTCCATGCAGCCTACTTATGTAGTAAATCCCCATCTGTATCTCACAACTCTAAAATTAAAAGAGAAAGAAACTGTGAAAAAAAATAAAATGGCTATTATTATTCATGTGCTCATGAAGACATGGAAATTAAACCAAACAATTGGAATATGTATTTTTCTTTAATTAAATGGAGGAGTCAGAGAAAGTGACATAAAAAGATGGCACCTAAAAGCCCCTAGTGCTCATCTCATTCACAAGGACAGCCAAAACAACAAATAAGCAACTGATCAATGCAAATAACTGAAGGAGAGTGCCAGAATACACAGAGAAATTGCAGAAGCTCTGTAGAGCACAGAACCCCTCATGGCCACATAGAGAACAAAAGAAAGCAGCCTGCTTCTGCCACCCCATCACCCCACGGGGATCAGCTTAGAGCCAGGAAGGAAAGCTACACCTTCCCTGTGAGGAAAGGTAAGCAAGAGGACTCCAAGAACATCCATCACCACCTTGAACACCAGCGGTTGTCACCACTGGAGACTTCTGCAGTACTCACAGGCACTGAGCCCAGCTGAGGGAGTTGCCTGGAGTTCACACACTGGGTACCCTGCTCTCCCCCACCTGCCTAGAGAAGAAGACCACCCTTTGCCCCAACCACATGGCCCACGCAGATACTTCACTGCACCATCTTGGTAACAGAACTACTGCTGGAATGCGCCCTGTCTGGGGGCAAGTGGCTGTGGCATCCCTTCAGACTTTGTCACCACTGAACCACCATCCCTGAACTTAGCTACTGCTACACCCTACCCTGTGGAACCACAAGAGGCTTTAAACAACAAAAGCAATCCTGAGCATAAAGAAAGCTGGAGGTATCACACTACCTGACTTCAAAATATGCTACAAAGCTATAATAACCCAAACCGCATGGCACTGGCATAAAAACAGACATATAAATCAATGAAACAGAATAGAGAACCCAGATATAAATCCACACATTTAAAGCCAACTGATTTTTTACAAAGATGCTAAGAACATGCATTAGAGAAAGGACAATCTCTTCAATGGTACCGGGAAAACTGGATATTCCTACCTGTGCAGAGAAATAAGACGAGGCTCCATCTCTCACCATATACAAAAATAAATCAAAATGAATTAAAGACTTAAGTGAAAACCTAAAGCTATGGAACTACTAGAAAAAAAAACATTGGGGAAAGCTTCAGGACATTGGTCTCAGCAAAGATTTTCTGGGTAAGCACAGGCAACAAAAGTCAAGATAAACAAATGGGATTACATCAAGCTAAAAAAACTCTGCACAGCAAAGGAGGCAATCAACAGAGTGAAGAGACACCTACAAAATGGGTTTGCAATCTCTCCACCCTGCAAGGGATTAATAGTCAGAATATGTGTAAGGAACTCAAGCAATTCAACAGCAGAAAGAATAAGTACTTTTTAAAATGGACAAAGAATCTGCATAGACATTTCTCCAAAGAAGACATACCAATGGCCAACAGGTATTTGAAAAAATGCTCAGCATCTCTAATCATCGTGGAAATGCAAATCAAAACCCCATGAGATGTCATCTTGTCTCAGTTGAAATGGCTTTTATCGAAAATACAAAAAATAGCAGGTGCTAGTGAGAATTCAAAGAGGAGTGCCAGCGCATACACTGTTGGTGGAGATCTATGTTAGCATAACCACTATAGAAGTTTCACAAAAAAAGAAAGCTAAGTCTACCACATGAATATGTATCCCACTGCAGAATATGTATCCAAAAAAAGGGTGGAGGGGAGTTGGTATATTGAAGAGACATCTGCACCCTCATGTTTATTGCAGCACTGTTCACGACTGCCATGGTGTGGAATCAACCTAAGTGTCCATCAACATTTGAATGGATAAAGAAAATGTGGCATATATACCAAATGAAATAGTATTCAGCCATAAAAAAGTATAAAATCCTGTCATTTGCAGGAACATGGATGAAACTGGAGGACATTATGCTAAGTGAAATAAGTCAGGCGCAGAAAGACAATAATGTTCTCATTCATATGTAAGAGCTTTTTTTAAAAAAAAAGTTGATCTTATAAAGATAGAGAGTTGAATAATAGTTACCAGAGACTGGGAAGCGTAGAGAGAGAAGGATGAAGACAGGTTGAGTAAAGGGTACAAAACATAGTTACATATAAGGAACAAGTTTAGTGTTCAGAAGCACAGTAGGAGGATTATAGTTTACAGTAATTTGTATATTTCAAGATAACTAGAATAAATTATTTGGAATGTTCCCAATACAAAGAAACGGCCAGTGTTAGAGACGCTGGATATCCTAAATTATCCTGATTTGATCATTACATGTTGTATGCATGTATCAAAATATCACATGTAGCCCGTAAGTATGTATAATGATTCTATGTCAGTGTAAAAAATTTAAAAAGAGAAATGAGACAAGAAAAATATTTTGAAATCAGGAAAAAGAAGTAAAGTTATCTCCATTTGCAGATGATATGATCCTAAATGTAGAAAACCCCAAAGACTTCACCAAAAATCTGTTCCACCTAATAAACGAATTCAGTAAAGTTGCAGGGTACAAAATCCATGTACAAAAATTCATGGCATTTTTATACAGAAACAATGACCCATTTTAAAAAAATCTTATTTACAGTAGCATAAAAAAGAAATAAAATTTATTTATTTAACCAAGGGAGCAACAGACTTGTATACTGAAAACTACAAAACACCGAAGAAAGAAACTGAAGAGGACACAAATAAATGGGAAGATACTCCCGTTTCGTGAATTGGAATAATTACTATTATCAAAATGTTCACAGTACCAAAAGCATTATATAGATTTAATGCAATGTTTATCAAAACCCCACTGGTATTCTTCATAGAAATTAAAAAACGCTAAAATTCATATGGAACAACAAAAGATCCCAAATATCCAAAGCAACTATGAAAAGAAAAAAAGTTGAAGGGATCACAGTCCCTGACTTTAAATTATAATGCAAAGCTATAGAATACTGTACTAGTATAAAAACATATATATATATATATATATATATATAGAGAGAGAGAGAGAAGAGAGAGAGAATCATTTTATATATATAAGAATATTATTCAGCCTTTTAAAAGGAGGAGACCCTGCCATTTGTCACAACATGGGTGGACCTGGAGGACATTGTATTAAGTGAAATAAGCCAGAGAGAGAAAGAAACATATTGCATGATCACACTTATATGTGGAATCTAAAAAAAAAATCAAATACATAATGATAAAGAATAAAATAGTAGTTACCATGGTAGGAGTAGGGAAAGAAAATGAGAAGCAGATCAAAAGATACAAAGTAGCAAATAGGTAAGATTTAACAAGTCTAGATAGATACGTAGGTAGATTCGATAGTCAGGTAGATAGATAGATAAAATTCCTAGATATCTATTGATAACCAAAACTTCTTAATTTTAGTGAAGTTCCATTTGGTCAATCTTTTCTTTATGATTAGTGCTTTCTGGGTCTTGGTTAAAAATTTTTCTCTTCCTCCAAAGTCTTGAAAGTACACTCCAATATTGGCTTTTAGATTCTAGAAGCCTTGTTTATGTTCTGTTTCCTAGTTAGTATGATCAGCTTGGAATTGATTTTTGTATGTTGTGTGAAGTAGGGGCAAGGGTTCATTCTTTCTAAATGGGTAGCTAATTAATCCAGCACTATTTATTATCAAGGCCATAATTTGCACAAGGTATTGCAATGACATTATTGCTGTGAATTTAATTACAGCATTATGTTGTCCTGTTTTTAGACTTTCCATTCTATTTTGTTGTGTCAATATGATTCATTTTAATTACTGTAAGGTTTTTTGTTTGTTTTTGTGTTGAGGTCTCACTCTATTGCCCAGGCTGGTGTGCAAGTGGCACGCTCACAGTCACTGCAGCCTTGACCTGCTGGGCTCAGTTTATCCTTATGCCTCAGCCTTCCAAGTAGCTGAACTACAGGTGCATGCCACCACTCCTCACTAATTTTTTTATTTATTGTAGAGACAAGGTTTCACCAAGTTGCCCAGGCTAGTCTTAAACCCCAGGGCTCAGGCAATTCTCTTGCCTTGGCCTCCCAAAGTGCTGGGATTACACCACGCCCAGTCAATACCATGTGTAAATTTTTTAAAGTGCTTGATACCTGGCAACTTTCTATTCTTTAAGAATGCCTTAGTTATTCTAGGTCCTTTGCATTTCCATATAAATTTTAGGATCAACTTGTTATGCTTGTGTTTTGATTAAGATGACATTGATTCTATTGATAAGTTCAGGAAAAAACTGACATCTTTTCAACAGTAGTATTTCCAACCTCTGAACACAGTATATTCCCCAGTTTATTTAGAGCTACTTTAATTTCTCTCAACAGTATTTTCTACTTTCTGTGTAGACGTCTTAAGTATTTGTTAGATTTATTTCTGAGTATCTGCTGGACTTTTATTTTGTTTTGAGTCAGGGTCTCACCCTATCACCCAGATTGGATTTCAGTGGCACAATCATGGCTCACCACAGCCTTGAACTCCTGGGCTGAAGGGATCCACCCTCATCAGCCTCCCAAGTAGCAGGGACTACAGGCATGTGCCACCATGCCAGGCTAATTTTTTTATTTTTATTTTTTGTAGACATGAGGTTTTCCTATGTTGCCCAGACTGATCTCAAACTCCTGGGCTCAAGCAATCCTCACGCCTTGGACTCCCAAACCATTGGGATTACAGGAGTGAGCCACTGAGCCTGGTCTCTGCTTGTTTTTGATGCTATTGTAAATTCTTACATAACTTTTTGATAGTACAAAGAGATACAATTGATTGCTGTGTATTAACTTTGTAAATAGATATCTTGTTAAATTAATTATTGATTCAATTGTTCATCAGATTACTTTGAACTTTTTATGTAAACAATTATCTGAATAATGTTAGGTTTATTTCATTCCAATCCTCATAATTTTTATTTCCTTTTCTTGACATATTTCCCTTGCTTGGATTTCTAACAGGAGCAAGGTGAGATCTCATAGTGGTTTTAATTTGCATTTCCCTGATAATTAGTGAAAGGTCTGGAATATTTTCTGTGAATCATTTTAAAGTACAGATTCAAATTTTAAAATAAGGCTATTCAGATTTTCTATTTCTTCTTATGACAGTTTTTGAAAATTCTTTTTTTCAATGAATTTGCTCGTTTCACTTAAATTTTCAAATTTGTTGACACAAAGTTATCCACACTCCTCTCAGTTGTTTCTTGTCACATTAATGCTGTATATCAAACCATCCCAAAACTCAATGACTTAACACACTCACATTAATACAGCTCACAAATCTGTGGGTCAGTGATGTGAGCAGGGCTCAGCTGGGCACTAGGCTGGACTCACAGGTGTGATGGGCAGCTGACTATGGCTGGTCTAGGCTGGCTTCAGGTGGGGAAACTAGGGTAATTTGGTTCTTCTCCACGTGTCTCTCAACATCCAACATGTTGACCTGAGTATGTTCTCATGGCATTGGCAGAGGAGCAAGCAAGGAAGTCTCATCATACAAGTGCTTTTCAAGCCTTTATTGCATTACTTTTGCCAGTATATTATTGGCCAAAATGTGTGATTTGTCTGAGCTCAGAGTGGAAGAACTCTTTAAAGATATGTAGCAAAAGACATAGATATAGGAAGGAGTGAGAATCAGGGCTATTTTTTCAATCTTTCACAATTAAATACTTGTATTATCCTTTTTAATTCTATAGGGTTTGTAGTAATGTTCTTTTTTATTCCTGATCCTGTTTTTTGGTGCTTTTTCTCTTTTTTTTGATAATCAGTCATATTTTTATGACTTTTTATAATTTCACTAACACTTTTTAAAAATCAACTTCTGTCTTTGTTGATTTTTGTGATTGATGCTTATTTCATTGATTTTGGCTTTCACCTTTATTAGTATTAATATTGGTATTTACAATAGCAAAAGAGTTTAATTAGCAAAGCAGCTAAGTGAGGAAAGCAAGATAAATCTCTCAACTCTACCGCTCCAAGATTTAGAGAATAAGGTTTTCAAAGGGAACTTGGAGGGGCTTTTGATTGGTTGATGATGTCATTGGGAGATGCTGAGATTAGTTCTTTATTTACTTTGTTTTTAACTTTCTCTTTGCTTTTTAACAGTTTCATTTTTATTTGTTTAGGTATGATTTCCTATATAATTATTTTGCTTGAGATATGTACATCTTTCTGAATCTAGAACTTTAATGTTAGGTGTCAACTTGACTGGAATAAGGAATACCTAGAAACCTGGTAAAGCATTATTTTGAGTGTGTCCATGAGAGGGATTCCAGAGGAGATTACTGTGTGAGTGTGAGTGGACAAGGTAGAGAAGTTCTGCCTCAGTGTTGACAGGCACCATCCAATCAGCTGAGGGCCCAAAGAAAACAATACAGAAGGCAGATTGATCTCAGAGCTGAGACAGTCTTTCCTTCTGCTGCTTTATACGTCAGAACTGCATGCTGGCCAGATTTTGGACTTTGCTGTGCTCCCACCCACAACTCGGGTCCTTAGGCTTTCAGCTTGAACTGAGAGTTACACTGGCTCTGAGGCCTTTGGACATGGACTGAATCATGCTAGTGACATTCCAGGGCCTCCAGCTTGAAGACGGCCTATCATGGGACTTTTCAGCCTTATAGTCGCATGACCCAATTCCCATAATAAATCTCCTCTCATATATCTATATACATATTCTATTGGTTCTGTCTCTCTGGAGAACACTAATATAGACTTGGTGCTAGAAAACCTAAGTGTCATTCCTTCTTACTGTCTTACTTACAAACACTGTGGAAGAGAGCTGTGAAATTTTTCCCTCCCAGAAAGGCTATGATAAGTGTATGGGGCTACTTAATGGGAAAAGATAAAAATTTTAAAGCTAATTATTACTGGTGCTGTGAAAGCAGAAAATTGCTTAATTGCAATGACTGAGCAATAAGCAGACTTTCAGATGGACAACATACACTTGCAAAATTTGTAGACTACAGCCACTTTCCAAATACAAGGGCAGCAAGTGTTCTGAAGGTCATAGAAGAAATGAGAACAGAGGCACACACACACACACAAAATTCTCCTGTGCCAGGTTATTCAATTGTGTACAACTTTTGCCCTTTTGCACTTAGCGCCATCTCACTATGCTATATATCTCTTCTTTGCATCGTTTCCAATACTGGAATATGCGTTGCATAAAGATTTATAGAGCATTTTAATTTTTTAATGCATTTTTTGCAAATTTGACTCCACAAAAGCCCATTATCACAGCATTGACTTTGTGCGTAAGCATTGTATATGTACATAAAAACACTGAAACGTCCTCAATAAATGAAGAGATGTCCTCTTTGTACCTCTGTATTTGTGAAAGATAAAATTTCTCAAGATCTTGGCTCTTTGGGTGACTCCATGTGCAATGAAGACCCATCACAGTTTTTATCTCGCTTGTCAGAAGAGTTGGGCTGCTTATCATGGTATTTCAGATCACCACAGTTATAATGCTAGATAAACACAATGACCAACCATAATGATATGCATTTATACAGGCATTACCTCAGATATTGTGGGTACGGCTCCAGACTACTGCAATAAAGTAACAATTTTTCCCCCAGTGCATATAAAATTTACACTTATACTACATTATAGTCTATTAAGTGGGCAATAGCATTATTTCTAAAAAATGCACATACCTTAATTTTAGAATGTTTTATTTCTAAAAACACTAACAATTATCTGAGCCTTCTGTGAGTCGTGATCTTTTTGCTGCAACATTGATGACTGATGACTGATCAGGGTGATGGCTGCTGAAGGGTGGAGTGATTGTGGCAATTTCTTAAAATAAGACAACAATGAGGTTCACCACATTGATTGACTCTTCCTTTCATGAAAGATTTCTCTGTAGCATTTGATGAACACCTGTACATTTCATTTTCTGACCTATTTCTTTTTTTTTTTTTTTTGAGTTGGAGTCTCACTCTGTCGCCCAGACTGGAGTGCAGTGGCCGCTCCCGGCCACCGCAGCCTCGACCTGCTGGGCTCCGGCAATCCTTCCGCCTCAGCCTTCCAAGTAGCCGGAATTACAGGCATGCGCTACCACGCCCGGCTGATTTTTTGATTTATTGTAGAGATGAGGTCTTGCTGCCCAGGCGGGTCTTGAACCCGCGGGCTCAGGCAATTCACTCACCTCAGCCTCCCAAAGGCGCGGGATTACTGGCTGAGCCACCGAGCCCGGCCTGACCTATTTCTTTATGGATATAGTACATCTGCTTATAACTCTTATACCTGTGTGACTGTTATTAGCATACATGAGTGTTTATGCTTGCAGAAATACATATGTTATTATTACCTATTTTGTGTAAGGTAGCCTGTAAACTGCTCTGTTGTGTTTTAATGTGTATTAAATAAATCTCATTTTAAAACTATAAATAAACATGTTTTCAATAATTTTTATAATTATTTCTTCCAGAATTATGTTTTCAGAATTTTGAATTTGGGGATTGTAATTTAGGGATTTTAAACATTAAGGATTTTTATCTTTCAGGATCATGACATTTTGTGATTATGACCCAAACCACAAAAGGAAATCTCCAAATGGCCAATACACACCTATGAAAATGTGCTCTACATCATTAGCCATCAGGGAAATATAAATTAAAGCCCAAGAAGGTGCTGTGCACCTACTAAGTTATTTTTTTAAGCAGTTTGATAACATCTAATGTTGGCAAGAATATGGAATTGTTATAGTCTATGGGTGGGAGTAAAAATTGGTACAACCACTTTGGAAAACCTTTTGGCAGTACCTGCTAAAGCTTACATACATGTCTCCTATGACCCGATCATTCCATTTCTACATGTCTGCCTTATAGAAACGTGTATATGTATTCACCAAGAGACATGTACACAACATGTTGCAAAGTCAAATTCTAAAAGTGGAAACAAACCGAAATGCGTATCAACAATAGAATGGACAAATGTATTGGTTTGAATACATTCTCTATACACGGAATGCTATGATCATAAAGAATGAGCTATGACCTCACATAGCATGAATGACTCTCACAGACATGTTGGTGAGTGAAGGAAACAAACACAAGAGCCTATTACTGTATGATTTCATTTATAGAAAATTCTGAACCAGGCAAAATGAAATATGATGATAGAAGTCAGAATCATTCTTCCCTTTAAGAGACATGCAATGACTGGAAGAGAACAGGAGTAAGACTTCTCAAGTGATGGAAATGGTCTGTATCTTGGGGTATATTTACTTTGTTAAAATTCCAATGAATTTACTCCTAATACGTGTGCACTTTGCAATATGCACATTATATTTCAATAAGTAAAAATTTTTTGAAAAGGAATAAGGATGGCCCAGAACCAGATGAATCTCATTCATACTCGAATGGTGTCTGTTTATTAGTTAAGCATGATGTATTCTAATTAATGCTCTACTCCACATAAATGCTTCTAGAATGGGTGTGAATATTGAGGCATATTGAATGATAATATATCAGAGTAAAGCTTAGCAATTCTTCTTATGGAATATGATTGGGCTGGAAATACGTGTAATTTACGAGAAGATGTTTATTTTTAGCACATCTTTTAAAATTGTTTTTTATTTTAAAGACGTGGGGTGCAATTCAGGGTTAGGTATGTAAATGTTCGTTACGCAGGTATCCTTGTTGATAAGGTGTTCCCCCCCTTCCCCTGGCAGTTTCCCACTACTGTCAATTCCACTGCCCACCCTGACCCTTCTCCAGCAGCTTCCCACTACTGCCAATCCATTTCTTATAGTATCATGATAATTGTTCAAGGTCTGCTTATGAGTGAGAACACGTGGTACTCACTTTGTTTCTGATAGATCACTCAGTATTATAGACTCTAAGTCCGTCCAAGTTACTGTGAAGTTCATAGTTTTGTTTTTCTTTATGGCTGCGTAATATTCCATCATGTAAATATACCACATTTTAAAAAATCCTGTCCTCTTTTGATGGGCAGCACGGTTCGTTTCATGTTCTTGCCATTGTGAATAATGCTGCAATAAATACGTGTGTGCAGGTATCTTTTTCATAGAGTGATTTGAGTTCCTCCAGGTATATTCCAGTAGGGGGATTGTGAGGTCATATGAGAGGTCAATTTTTAGATCTTTTAGGAATCGCTACACTGTTTTCCACAGCGATTGTACTAGTTTCCACTCCCACCCACAGTGTAGAAGTGCTCTCTTTTTGCCGCATCATCTCCAACATCTGTTGTTTTTTGAGTTACCGATCATGGCCATTCGGACTGGAGTTAGGTGGTATCTCAGGGTGGTTTTAATTTGCATTTCTTTGATGACTAGTGAGGCTGAGCATTTTTTCATGTATCTGTTGGCTGCTTGTATGTCTTCTTTTGAGAAGTGTCTATTCATATCTTTTGCCCACTTTGTAATGGGGCTGTTCGTTTTTTTCTTTTCGGCTCATTTGAGTTCCGTGTAGATCCTAAATGTAAGGCCTTTGTCAGAGATACAAATTGGCAAATATTTTTTCCCAGTCTGTGGGCTGTCTCCCCACTCTCTTGATGATTTCTTTGGCTTTGCAAAAGCTTGTCAATTTGATGAGGTCTCACTTGTCTATCTTATCTCTTATGGCCTGGGCACTTGGGGTTTCCATCAGGAATTGGTTGCCAGTTCCAATTTCCGTAAGGGTGTTCCTGCATTTTCTAAGGTTCTTATAGTTTGAGGTTTTAACATTTAGGTCTTTGATCCATTTAGAGTTGATTTTTGTGTATGGTGATAGGTTGGGGTCTTGTTTTAATCTTCTGCATGTGGTCAGCCAGTTTTCCCAGCACCATTTACTGAATATTCTCCTCTCCCCAGTGGTTGGTGGTGGAGGCTTTGTCGAAGATGAGTTGTTTGAGAAATTGAGGTTTTGCTTCCAGAATCTCAATCCTGTTCCATTGGTCTATATGCCTGCTCTTGTACCAATACCAGGCTGTTTGGACTATTGTAGCTTTATTAAAAAGTTTAAAGTCTGGGAGTGTGATACCTCCAGTTTTTAGGTTTTTAAAAATTTTACTGAGGATTGTTTTGGCTATTCATGATCCATATGAATTCTCGTATTGTTGTTTCCAGGTCTGAGAAGAATGTTGCTGGTAATTTAATGGGTATTGTGTTATATCTGTAGATTGTTTTAGGTAGGATGGACATCTTAACAATGTTCATTCTTCCAATCCATAAGCATGGGATATTTTTCCATTTGTTTGTGTCATCTTTGATTTCTCTGAACAGTTTTTTGTAGTTTTCATTGTAAAGGTCTTTCACTTTTATTTCCATTTCTTGTTATGTAGGGAGAAATTTAAGAAGGGAACTCTAGGTTAGTCTTTTCATTTCATCCATTTCTGATAGCCCTCCTCTTATGCTGTGGTTTCTCATCCAAGCCAGACTCCATCATGGGCAATTGGCAAAGCAGAATTTTCTCCCTATAATTCTATGGGCGATCTGGCTGCTGTGCTTCTCCATGAAATGAGGAAAAGTTCTAATACTAATCACAAAAGAAAATAGTAATAAATGTAAATAAGGAACTAATATTTCACATGCATTGGAGATTGAATTCATGAATTCTCATGATGCTTTTAAGGTGTGTAGCTGGTATTATGTATGATACTTTGCATGGAAGAAAAGGAGTGGAAATATTAGAAAATCAGCCCTAGCCACAACATAACTAAAGCACTTTCTATCAGTGACTTCTCTCCTCCCCACAAGCACCTTCCAGTCTTCGGTGTTCCTGCCCTTCTCACTGGCCTACACTCTCATGCTCAAGCCTTTGTTTTGGCTTTCCCTTTCCCAGAAACAACCTTCCTCTTCCTGATTATTTTGCTACACCTCCTGGCTACATCTCCCATTTCCCCAGCCCACCATGCCTCAGAAGTCACAGTTCAAAGCCCACTTTCATTTGAAAGCTTCACAATCCTGACAAATTTATCCCCCATAACTCATTTTTTAAAAAACTATCAGGTTGCAAATTGATTTATATTTCAAGAATCTTCACGTTATGACACTCAGAGCTTTCCTTCCCAACTCTACTCTCCCTTCTGGTAGTTTCTGTGGGAAGAAAATTCTTTGGATTTAGAAAAACAAAAATCTCCACTGAATAGGTGATTCCTTCAAAGTCATACTCAACTGAGCAAACCAGTCTTTTATTCTTGGTCTTCTACACATCATACACAACTATGATGTGTGTGATCATGACAGTGTCATATTTAGATCTAAGATCTTGAGGCTGACAGCACACACTTAGACTGTGGGAGATAGAAATTGAATTTTGCCACCCCATGGCTCCCTGTTCACCAGTGTGATTTCCTGCCAAGTCCCAGTTCCGAGCTCCCCAACAGGTGGGGCTTAATCCCCAGCCAATTCTGAAGATTTAGCTCAGGGCCAGCTGCGCCCCCAATCCCCTCACTGACAGTTCCTGGATCCCCGGCCAGGAGAAGGTGGCAAGTAGCCAGAAAGACCATGATTTCCCTCTTTCATCAGGGCCTTGCCCTACTAGCAAGCGAGCTGTCTATCCCACCACCCTCCCTCCAAAGTGATGCTTCCTTCGAGAAAGCTGATAGGTGCCTTCTCTGGCTCCTTCTTTGCATTTTATACTTTAACATCACTCCACCATCTCATCAAAGCACCACCTACATTCCCCATGAAAGCCAACAGTGGAGAGAAATTGAGCTAGGGCCGCTCTCAACTCTGTAGAGAGTAGAATTTTGAAAATGCCCAATAATGTTAAATAGTTATACATTTTCTTTTGTTCAACCTCAAACTCAAAATTTCCTTTTGTGTATGAATCATTTTTTTCTTTTGGCCATTTAAGTAAGTCAAAATTTTATTCCCATAGTGAAATATTCAAGCTAATAGAAGTATGCAAAGCAAAAATAAAATATACCTTTAGCTGCTACATTTCCAACACCTAGCTCCCATTTCCATCTCTTCCCAAGAGCAACCACTCCCAACACTTTGGAGTATATCTTTCCAATTCTCCCACCTTCTCTCAAAATAAATATTGATAGGTACCCATATGGATTTCTCTTTCTTCTTCTATTTACATTAATGGAATCACTCTATACACTTATATACTGTGACTCTTTTACACTTAACAATATTCTGAAAAATCTGTCATCAATCCACTCCTTATTAATGACTATATAATATTGTAAAGCCTGAATGTACCATAACCACTTCCTATTTTGCATTTAGGGGATTTCTAACTGTTACAGACTGAATTGAGCTTCCCTCAATTCATTTGTTGAAATCTTAACTTCCCCCATACCACAGAATATGGCTTTATTTGGATATAGGATCTTCAAAGAGGTGATTCATGTTAAATAAGGTCATTGGGGTAGGTCTTAATCTCACATAACTGGTGTCCTTATGAGTAGAGGCAATTAGGACACAGACACACACAGAGGGAAGGCCAGGTGAAGGGAGAGAAAAGGTGGCCATTTACAAGTCAAAGTCCTGAAATCAATCCTGTCAATACCTTGATCTAGGATTTCTAGATTTAAAAATTTTTCAAACACCAACAGAAGGTATATGAAAAAGAGATTTGGGGTGACTTTAATGTCTTTTTTCAATCACATTCTATTTTTTCAGTTTTAAATAAACTTCAGGTGTTTGAGCATACAGTCTGTAGCACTTTGTTCTAGAAGCCATAGCAAACAAATACACTAACTTTTTACAGTTACAAAGGTCACTCTGGTGAGCCTTGCACATACATCTTTGTGCACATGTGTGAGTATTTCACTAGGCTATATTACTATAAGAAGAATTTCAAAACATATAATGAACTTTTAATTTTGACAGATATTATCAAATTGCTTTCTAAAAAGTCTTCATAAGTATAATTTCTTCCATATTTGCCAATACTTGACGTGTAAATTCTTTCAGTTTTTACCAGTAATAGGAAAATTTGATATTTCACTATTTTACTTGATTACTAATGAAATAAGGCTCAGAATTCTTAAGTTTATTGATCATTTAGAGGATTTCTGGTGTGAATAAACTATTTGTTTTCTGGTGGTTTCTTGATCATATGTTATTGATTAAAAGACATGTTTTATAAACTTTAAATATTAATTATTTTTCTATTGCATGCTATATAACTATTTCCTCCTAGTTTGTTGCATGATTTTTAAATTTTATTTATGATGTCACACAGAAATATTCTATTTTGTTTTAATTAGAGATGAGTTTTATATCTCACTTGTTAACATCTTATCTGCCTCAAGATTATATATATATGCATATATATGTGTGTATGTGTCTGTGTATATTTGTGTGTGTGTGTGTATATATATATATATATATAAAAAAACCCAGTTTCAGTCATTTATATACATATATTCATATACATATATACACACACACACACACACACACACACACGTATACACACACACACACACACACACACACACACACACACACACATATATATATGAACTCCTATTTTTTCTGATAGTTCTTTGGATTTGTTTTCAGTGTTTAACATTTAAAGCCATCTGGAATCTGGAATCTAGCACTTAAGTGCATGGTGTCAACAGGAAGTCTAGTTTTTTTGTTTTCTAAATGGTGAGCCAATTATCCCAATACAAGTTATTGAATAGATATAACTTTTCTACTCATTTGTAATACTTGTTTTCATTTTTATTTTGTTGTATAGAGCTGGAATTTGCTCCTAGTAGAGCTTGACATTTTCTCTACTACTCTATTTTTAATTCAGTTAATCTCTAAACATTTTTTAAACACCAACAGAAGGTATGTGAAAAGAGATTTGGGGTGACTAATGTCTCTTTTCAATCACAATTTATTTTTTCAGTTTTATTCTTAACAAATGACTACATTTTGGAAAGGCATGGAATTTATTCTAAAAATCTATTTTATAAATGTAGCATTTTACACATCATGGAAGTTAGACAATAGCATTGTAAATAATGAAGACTCAGATCTCCAATATTCTTCAAGCCATGGAATAGCTGGCCAAGAACAGTGGCTCACGCCTATAATCCCAGCTCTTTGGGAAGCTGAGGTGGGAGGATTGCTTGAGCCCAGAAGTTCAAGATCAGCTTGGGCAATATAGCAAGACCTCGTATCTACAAAAAATTTAAAAATTAGCCAGGTATGGTGGTGTGTGCCTATAATTCCAACTATTTGGGAGGCTGAGGTGGAAGGAAGGATCGCTTGAGCCCAGGAGTTTGAGGCTGTGATGAGCTGTGATTGTGTCACTGCACTCTAGCTTGGACAGCAGAGTGAGACCTCGACTCAGAAGAAAGGAAAAAAGGAAGGAAGGAAGGGAGGGAGGAAGGGAGGGAGGGAGGGAAGGAAGAAGGAAATAAAACATTTTCTCATAGGTTCCCTCCCCCAATCTTCATCATGTCCACTTCACCTAATGTCTTTTGGTTTCTTTAAAAGACACATGGAAAGTCCTGCATTTAATATAAGATTGCCTTTTACAAGATAGAAATGGGAAAACCAACGGAGAGGAAGCTAAACTAAGCAACCCCTTCATCAGGCATCATTGAGTACCTAGTCATGCCAAAAGCTTCCACTCAACCCAGTTCCAGTGATGCTCAAGGTGTTAGGAAACTTATGATGAACAGACACAAAGAACTTATGGCCAGTTTGTGAATCAATCTACTAATGTTGATTTGGTATATATTTTTTCTCAGATTCTGTTTAATTTGTTGGCAATGTCTGAATAAGGCCAGATAGCACTTAATTGCAAATAATTCCAGAGCTCCTTGGCAATGCAGAAGTAGTTGAAATGAGAGAAAAGCAAGTATACGATGAATAATATTAGGACCCAGGAGGCATTTAGAAGATGGAAAAAAGGAGTGGGTTAATTTTGAACCATTTTCAATTTCCATACCAGTCATTACCCACATTAGTGGATTTATTATGTCCTTTTTCTTTCCCTAATAAGAGCCCTGTAAAATTCAGCACATCATCAAGCAACCTAATAATTACTGTATTTAGGGGCAAATGTTAGATCCCAGACAGAGACCATTTATTATACCCCATTCCCTAAAGTTTGACTGAATGGCCATTTTTCTGCTTTCTCATTAATAATCATAATAAGTAAACTGCAAGAAAGAAGAGGAAAGAACTCAGCAAATCAAAACTTAGAAAACTAGAAAGGTCAGAGCAATAAAGCATTCTGCCATTACTCACAGGCTGTGTGAGATATTAGAATTATGATTCTTAATTTTCATGACCAAAATTCTAAAGGGAATTAAAATGGCACTAAATGAATCCATTCAATTAATGTGGAAGCCCAGATGGAAAAAAAAAGCAAAATAAATAATTCCCCGAATCTGCCTTTTATCAACCCAAGCCCAAAACTGTAGGCCTCCCTTGAGCCTAAAGAGCACAAAACAAAAGTTTAATGTGACCAGTAATTTAAGTGTTTGCTAACCTTTTGTCCTTTTAAGCTCTGCAGAACAACCAGAAAAACATTACGTGATGAAGTTGCATTGGTTGAATGTGCACTGGGTAATGGTATCAATCTTCCAATATTCCTGGTCCAAGATTTGAGATACAGAAACAATTCCAACTCAAAGATTTTTTTTTTTTTTAAAGAAAGCTCCTTTGTTTCTTTGGATTGCACTCAAAAAGATTTTCCAAAAGCACATTATTCATTTGCTAAGCTTATCCCTTGCTTCATTACAAAAGATGTTATAGACACCTCAACGCTAAAGCAATACGATTACACACCAAGGAAATATTTTTGAGCTACCAAATAATTTTTTGGTTACCCATTATTTGGCTTTCAATTTGCATATGCCATCTGCACAGGCAAACATGGAAGTCTGCTCTGGAAGGTTTTATATTTTATTTTTTTCTGCCTTTCTATTTTCTTATCCAAGAGTGAAACCGATAGCTTTGTTCCATGATGGTTTACTTTCTTCCTTCTAACATCTGGGCATTTTGAGGGGGTGTTTAAAGACACCTTCTTCAAGTATCCCTTCAGGCTAACGCAACAAGAACTTGTCTCTGTTTTTGAAAATTTAGAACAGTTGGAACCTTTTGAACAACCACTTAGTGCCAATGCTACCCTTGATCTTCTCTTTACAGTACATGGGGTTTACACTTTGTGAGCCAGATTCAATCCCAGCGGACCTCTGCTGGGGAACACAGGAAGAATTCTCCCCTAGGGTCTGTGGGGAGGATTTTCCAGCCAGAATGCATAAACCATTGAGAATATCTCCCGTGGAGTCCGCTGAGAGGAAGCTAATCCATTACCCTCCAGGCATTTGGCTGGGGTAGGCAGGACTGGGGGGGCCCACCTCCAATGATTCTAATGGGAGTTACATCTGAAAATCTCCCCAAAGCCAGATCCTGAAATACAGTTCTCACTCCCTACGGGTTTTGCATTTCTCAGAAAGCAACATAAGGAGAGATAGAGAACCAGAATGTAAATCATGACCTTTAAAAAAATATATAAATCAAAAGAATGGATAAATATATTCTATTTACATAGGCCCTCTGAAGAGTTACATTCACTAGATCAAGACAAACCCCCGCGTCCCAGTTTCATAAACCCTTCCCACACTGGCAAGATAAAATCAACCTCAAAAGGGACCCTCAATTTTAACACTTCAAAGTGAAGCATAGAATTATTTTTATTATCACCACAGTATTTGACACTAGTCCATAGAAAGTCAATGAATACCAGGACCAGAGTTAATGCCTTCATAGAAACAGAAAACTGTAGACTGGTGCTCAGCACAAGCACGTCATTAAGGGAAAGATGGGAATGAGGCCTTCTTAAGAACTGACATTAAAATTGAAATCCGTTCTGTAAAAGACAGACCTTGCGTATTTTTTAAAGCCCAGAGTCATAGCAGCTAAAGGGTAGTAAAAAATCATATAAAAGAACATTATGGTGGTTAGATTGTTCCTAAGAACCCTTGATCCAGGATTTGGTACATATCTATATAAATGTATAACTCTACCCAAAGCTAGTAGAACTTTTTATATTGCAGAGGGCTAGGGGAGCCAAGAATTTGATAGAAAAATGGGCAAGTAATATGAAGACATACAGATTGCAGAAAATGAAATATAAATGATATGCAAACATGTAAAAAGACACTTCACCATAATCATAATTCAAAAAAATCTAATCAGAAAAAAAATTAAAAAAAACTATGAAACAATAACAAACTAGTTTGGTGACACACAAGTTAAACAGGGAATTAAGATGTTTATTTTCTGCAGATGAAAGTGTGAGTTGACTTTGTATTTGAGATATTTTGAGTATAAATACACTCAATCAGTTTGGCAATACTTATGCGAATAAAAAATGTATATATATTTTTGACCCGGCAATTCTACTTCCAGGGATTTACAAATGAATATACTTGCCCTCATACACAAAGACAAAGATGTATACAGCAGCAAGTTTTTATTTTTATTTATTTATTTTTGAGTCAGGGTCTCACTCTGTCACCCAGGCTAGAGTGCAATGGCATGATCACGGCTCATCACAGTCTCAACCTCCTGGGCTCAGGGAAACTTCTGCCTCATCTTCCCGAGAAGTTGGGCTACAAGTGCACACCACCATGCCCGACTGATTTTTTTATTTTTTGTAGTGAGTAGATTTTGATGTGTTGCCCAAGTGGGTCTCAAATTCCTGGGCTCAGATGATCATCCAGCCTCAGCCTCCCAAAGTGCTGGAATTACAGGCACGAGCCACCATGTCCAACCAAGCAGCAAATTTTTAATAACAGAAAACAATTTAAATGTTTAGTATTTGCTACATTAAATATGGCACATCCATTAGTGGAATACTTGGGGCATTGCAATATAATAAGGCAATAATAAGTACAATAATAATTACTGACAAAAAAAACTTCAAGGTATACTGTTCAGTTTTTTTTCACTTATGATAGTGTTCTCCCCTTTGTGTAAATAAAAGAAAGAAACAAATAAACATACATGCAAATGTTTATATGCTTGTATATACATAGAAAAACTCTGGAAGGCTACGTAAGAAATGGTTAATAATTGTTGCCTCTGTAAAAACAGACACGTCAACAAATGGAACAAGATAGAGAGCCCAGAAAGAAACCCACACACTTATGGTCAATTGCTTTTTCACAAAAGTGCCAAGAACATACAATGGGGAAAGGACAGTCTGTTCAATAAATGGTGTCAGGAAAACTGAATATCCACATGTAGAACAATGAAATGAGCCCTGTGTCTCACATCAACTCTGAACGGTTAAAGACCTAAAATGTAAGACCGAAAACTGTAAAGCTACTAGAGGAAAACATAAGAGAAAACCGCTCCAAAGGCAAAATAATGGTTGCCTTGGAGAAGTAGGAGGAGCATTATATATACATATTTGTTCCTATGTCTTTTTGTAAAGTTTGAGGTATTTCATCAGATATATAGAGAGAACATTTTTAAAAATTTTCTGGTTGAGAAAGAGGTGCAAAAAGATAGTCAGGTGGAAGTGAAAATGAATGTGAAGATTAGCGTGGTTTTTTGTTGGAATGGCTGAAAAATAAGAAAAAGAAGTCCTGTGGACAGCTGATGTGGTCGGACATGCTGTTCTCTAAGGAGCCACCAGAGGACAGGCTCAGTCATGCGTATACAGCCGTCCCTTCCTGTCCAAGGGGGATGTTTCACAACTTCCCACAGATACCAAAATTCCTGGCTGCTCTAATCCCTGATATGAAGTGGTATAGTATTTGCATATAACCTATGCGGCCCTCCTGTATACTTTAAATCATCTTTAGGTTACTCATAAAACAATGCAAATGCTATGTAAATAGTTGTTGTATTGGGGGAAAAAAAGTGGATATAAACCAGAATTCTAAGCCACTACTTTGAGTTTTTTTTCTTTTTCTTTCTTTTTTTTTGAGTTGGAGTCTCACTGTCACCCAGGCTGGAGTGCAGTGGCACGCTCCTGGCCACCACAGCCTCGACCTGCTGGACTCTGGCGATCCTTCCATCTCAGCCTTCCAAGTAGCTGGAATTACAGGCGTGCGCTACCACGCCCGGCTAATTTTTTTTATTTATTGTAGAGTAAGGTCTCGCCAAGTTGCCCGGGCGGGTCTCGACCCCGTGGGCTCAGGCAATCCACTCACCTTGGCCTCCCAATGTGGAGGATTACAGGCTGAGCCACTGAGCCTGGCCTTGAGTTATTTTTCATTGAGATTTCTCCCACATTATGCCACTGCACGTGTTAATAAACCTGTTTTTTTTTTCTCTTGTTAAACAAAAAAAGTTGTTATACTGTATTGTTTAGGGAATAATGACAAGAAAAAAAGTCTGCACATGCTCAGGGCAGATGAAATTCCTTTCCAAATATTTTTGACTCATGGTTGATGAATTCACAAATGTGGAACCCACAGATATAGAGGGCTGACTGCACTTTACTCTTAGAAAGTCTTTTACAGGAGAAACTTTCCTAGACCTCACTTTTAATTAATGCCATGTGCATACAGAAATGATTTTCATGTTTAGAACTCAATTTGAAGTTATAAGTGCATGGGTTCAAAACAAAGTAAATGTTTTACCAGCTTTTGTTTCTCAATGGAAGTATTCATTTCAACAGATAATGTTACCCAAGAAATACCGGCTTTGCTGGCAGTTGGTATTTCCATGAGCTTCAACAAATATTTTCAAATGCTTGCTGCCTTCAATTAATCAAGAACCAGCCCTGTGAATGCTGGCTACCTACTTAGTCTGAAAATATGTACATAGCACTCACCAAAAGAGGAAAGAGGATTGACAGCTAAAAGACAGTGTATTTCAGATTTTCATTTACCAGCCAGCATTTGACGAAACACTGGAATAATGTTTTCCATCAAAAACGCAGTGTCAATGTTATGTCAAGAAATAACCCCAATCCTCCAGACATCAATAGCTGGTAGATTTGCTCTGGATAACTGCATTTGAAAATATTAAAAATGAAATAAAATAAAAGGGCTCAGGAACAACAGAACGATCACAAAATTCTGAAAGAGGCAATGTGCATGCTTGTTCATGAAAACAAAGACAGAAATGAAAGGTGACAGAAGGAGAGGGAGACGAGCGCATTAAGACTCCTGGGAGGCATCCAGAGGTCCTTGGTCGCCTGCAAGGACTCACAGAGAACCCACCTCAGGTATAGGAGGGCAAGGTTGTCTGACCGCAGATCTGTAACATCACCTGTGGTCAGGGTGGATCCCATGACTTTCTTTTCTTCCTCCCCACTCAAGCTCTGAGCTTCCAAGATGGAGAAGGACTGTGTTCCATGTGGGTATAAGTGGTGACTAGATGGCCAGATTTACCATGGGTGGTCTTGGTTTACTCCTGCAGTTTCTGATGTCAATACCAATAGCATCCCTTTCACTCCCTAAAGTGTCTAGGTTTGGATGATAAATCATATTGGTACCCCAATAGAAGTGGATTAAAATGGAGAGTGAGAAGAAAGGGCTTCTTGGATTAAAAATGCTATGCTAAAAAACATTTTTGATTACTCCCTTAAAATGATAAGCCATTAAAAAAGAAAATATTTCTTTCCTTTCTTCCTTCCCTCCCTCCCTTCCTCCTCTCTTCCTTCCTTCTTTTTCTTTCTTTCTTTTTCCCCTCCTTCCTTTCTCTCTTTCTTTCTTTTCTTCCTTCCTTCCTTCCTTTTCTTTCTTTCTTTCTTCTTTTTCACTCCATACAGTGGCACCATCATAACTCACTGTGGGCTCAAACTCCTGGGCTCAAGTGGTCCTCCCACCTCAACCTCCCAGTAGCTAGGACTATGGGTGCATGTCACTACATTCAGCTAATTTTTTAATTTTTATTTTTCTAGAGACAGGATCTTACTATGTTGCCAAGGCTGGTCTCAAACTCCTGGCCTCAAGTGATCCTCCCACCTTAGCTCCCCAAAGCACCAGGATAACAAAAGTGAGTCACTGTGCCTGGCCTAAAAATAAAAGTTTTATTAATGAGAATCGGCAGAATTTCTCACCTAATATCACTCTACATAGCTCAGAAAAGAAAAACTCATTTTTCTCTGTTACTTGTCTAAAGTCTGTTGTCTGCAGCATGGAGAACACAACATAGTATACTTTAAGTCCTGTCATTTACTCTGGGTAGAAGACATACTTTTAAGGTTGCCCTAGCAATCTTTACTTCCTAGTATTTGTGACCCTAGATGTCCCTCTTGAGTATGGGCTGGACCAGTTGACCTGATCCTAGCCAGTTGGTGATGGGAGTCACTTCATGATTAGGTTTCGAAAGATTGTGCCCTCCATTATGCTATACTGTCTTACTGGTTGAGATGAAGTAAAGTGTTGAGTCACCTCCACCCAATATTCAGTGAGAAACCGAAGCCCTGAGTCCAATGACTGCAAGGATGTGAATTCTGTCAACAACTACATAAATGAGCTTGGAAGCAGATTCTTCCCCAGATGAGCCTTCAGATGAAATCCCAGTCCTGGCTGACACCTTGATTGCAGCTTTGGGCAGAGACCCTGAATCAGAGACCCCGCTAAGCTGAGTCCAGATTCCTCTCCCCACATAGACGGTGAGATAATAAGTGAGTACTGTTTTAGGCTGCTGGGTTTGAGGGTAATTTGTTGTGAAGTTAAAAAAACCACTTATAGCCGGGCTCGGTGGCTCAGCCTGTAATCCCGCGCCTTTGGGAGGCTGAGGTGAGCGGATTGCCTGAGCCTGCGGGTTCGAGACCCGCCTGGGCAGCGAGACCTCATCTCTACAATAAATCAAAAAAAACCAGCCGGGCATGGTAGCGCATGCCTGTAATTCCGGCTACTCGGAAGGCTGAGGCAGAAGGATCGCCGGAGTCCAGCAGGTCGAGGCTGCGGTGGCCGGAAGCGGCCACTGCACTCCAGTCTGGGCGACAGAGTGAGACTCCAACTAAAAAAAAAAAAAAAAAACCACTTATTCTTTAGGCCTCAATTTTCTCTTCTGCGTCATGCAGAGTTGGGTTGAATAAATGTTGGTGGCCTCAATGAGTGTGAAATAGAGGGGTTGGACCAGTAATGTCTAAGGTCAAACATAAAGACTAGACAATGTTTTACTAACAAACTGACAACTCTTGCTGACAGATTGTAAATACTTTTGTAAATACCACAGATTGTTTACTTTTTCTTTGTCACTACTTTTTTTTGTTTGTTATTCTTCAATTCTGATTTGGAAAAACAAAACAAAACAAAAACCCTCAAAACAGAAGACTCTTGCTTGAAATTTCCTCACCAACTTTTTTGTTTTAAAAATATTCTGACCTGTGGGATAGCCTGGCTGGGGATCACTGGGTATCCCAAGCCCGCCTTTGATGTAAATGGTCACAGTTCCCACCCCTTCAAGTAGATAAATGTGTGTTTTATGATAACTGTCTCACCTAGATCCAGAGCAACACCTGCCTTTCATTTAAAGGCCTTTTCATGGCAAGACAAATGCAGACTGGACAGAGTGTTGGCCACATTTCATTTCGCCTCCCTCTGAATTCACTGGTGGAAGCTTTTTTTATAAATCTCACAGGTCATTTCCAAGAATCTCTGGTACTAAAATACCACAAGTCTGTGCTAACCCTGCTTTCCTGAGGATTAAACTTTGCTTCATTGTGGGTAAAAATGGTGTTTTACAGGCTGGAAACAATATCTTTGATGCTAAAATCATTCCCATAGTGAACTCTGAAATATTTTTTGGAGGCAGCACTTAAAATCTTTACCAAAACTTTTTTTTTTAACATTTAAAACAATTATTTCATAGGATAGGGAGTCATGTAAACACTGAAAGAAATATCCTGGCAACTCAGTGCCATCCTGTGCTTGTCCCCACACAAAAGTTCCAAACACACAGATCCAAACAGTCAAATAGAAAAAGTCAGCCAATTACGCAGAGTGTACCAACTCTCAGCATCAAAAACTAACACTCACTTTATTAGCATAATCTGGAAAGATGTTGCATTACAGAGATGGTGGAGCTGAACTGAAAACACAAAAGCAGGAAAGCCCAGAGGGTTTGCTAGCACCACAAAGCAAACCTGCCAGGCAAAACCAAAACAAGGCAGAAATAGCCTTTATTTCTCCCTGATAGTCAGTCTTTCATCTCAGAAGCCAAGAGGATAAGCAAAACAATAGAAAACTAACTTTTTAATAACACAAATAAAATTGACAGTAAAATGATTAAGAGCAAAAATGATGCTTTAGAATAGCAATCAGGGAGGTGGAGAAATCTCTTGGATAATCGGGAAGAAAAGTAAAATAACGAAGACAAAAATAATGAGAGGTGATAGTTACGGAAGCAGAAAACAAGATTCAGCCTGGAAAGTGCAGAGATTCTGAGAAAACACACAAGGCAGCTACAACAGAGATCAGACCAAAGAGGTGACTGAAAAGCTATTAAACACTTGTAAAATTGCCCATGTAAATAGTTAGAATTATTTAGGGTTCCGAGGTTTTAAAAATAAAATAAAACAATGAAAAGAAAGGAAACACAAAATAAATCAAAACAGAAAACATAAAAATAGGCCAAACGCATCAACTATAACAATAAATATAAATGCCTTGGTAAAACTCCCTTTTTTTCTTTTCAAAATTATTAATTATAACTGACACATAATAATTGCACGTATTTTGGGAGAGTAGTGTGATGCTCAATACATGCATATACTGTATAATGATCAAATCAGGGTAGTTAGCAGGTCCAGTCCTTCAACCCTCTATCTTTTTTTGCAGTGATAACTTTCAAGATTCTCTTTTCCAGTGATCTTGAAATATACTATACATTGCTATCAGTTATGGTCACCTTTAAAAACCCCTTTATAAAAAGACAATTATTTTCAAAATGGGCTTAAACATTTAAATCCACTGCTGTTATAAGATATGTCTAAACCAAAAAGACACAGAAAAGTTAAAAATAAATTATAGACAATTAGGAGAGTGTGTTAATAGTCTAAGGATAAACAAAGAGACCAGAGAACAGAACAGAGAATTTAGAAACTCCCTTATATAGTTGCTTGATTTATAACAAAGGTGATATTACAGAACAGTAGGGAAAATATAGATTTTTCAATAAATGCTGCTAGGTTAATTGGACAACTATAAGGGAAGGCAGGGGGAACTTACCCTTACCCCCTCATCCCTTACCTCACACCATACACAAAAATAATTACAGATAAATGATAAATAAAAGTGTGAAAGATAAGACAATAAAGTTATTATGTTTAAAAAAAGTCTTAGGAGAATATCTTCATGATCTCGGGTGGGCAAAGACTTCTTAAACAGGTTGCATAAATGCACTTATTATAAAAGTGAAAATATAACCATATATTACTAAAATTAAGCACTTCTGATCATTATAAAACACCATTATGAGAGTGAAAAAGCAAACCCCAAATGGGGAGAAGATACTAGCAATACAAGTCTATTAACAAAAGACTTGTGTGGTGAATATATAAAGAATTTCTACAAATTAAAATGCAAAAAGCAGACACATCAATAGAAAAAAAATTAGTAAAAGCCTTAACCGGTCACTTCACATATGAGAATATTTAAGTGGCAAATAAGCAATAAAAAGGTGTTTAACATCATTATACATCAGAGAAATTCAAACTGAAGCCATGAGATACCATGACATATCCACTAGGATGACTGAAAGTTAAAAGTTTGTCAACACCGCATGCTGTGACACAACCGGGTCTCCGATTGCGGGAGATCAATCGTGACAGCCACTGCTGCTGGGAAGGCAATCGTGACAACCATTCTGGAAAACTACGTGGCATTGCCTGCTGAATCTGAACAGCAGCAGATCCGATGGGCCAGCAATTCCAAATCCAGTTTTACATCAAGTTGAAATATAAATTTCAATTATCTACTAGGGTGCCAAAAGAATGTATATACATTTTAAGAGATGTGAAGAGCTGCTCGCCATAAATCAGAACTGTCTGGATGCTGATGGTAACCACTTTGAGCACCTCTTATAATTGCTGAAGTCAAATGTGACTTGTATGCATCTCATTGAGTAGTACAATTTTAATATAGTTTTTTTCCTTTCTTAAAATTTATATACATTTTTTGGCACCCTCTGTGTGTGCGTGTGCGTGTGTGTGTGTGTGGTGTGTGTGTGTGTGTGTGTGTGTGTGTGTGTGTGTGAATTCTAGTTATAAGAATATTCATAGTGACGCTATGCAATTGTCAAAAATTAGAAACAACCCAGATGTACATTACCAGTGAAATGGAGAAATTTTAGTATATTCAATAAAATGCATTTCTATTCAGGATTGACAATTAGTGCACTATTTCTACATATGAGCACATGACTATTGGAATCGTGATAATGAATAAAAGAAATAAAAGTAGTACATTAGATAACATGCAAAAACAAGCAAAGCTAATGCATGGTGTTAGAAGTTAGATTAGTGTCCATTCTGGCTGTGGGGCCATGACTGGGAGGGGCACCAAGGGGATCTTCTGACACGCTGGTCATGTTTCATTTCTTAATGTGGGAATGGTTACCTTGAGTGCTCACAATGGGAAATCCATCAAGCTATATATTCTCGTTTCTATATATACGTGATACGTCACTATAAGTTTTTTAAAATGTAAAGCAAATTGTGGGCCATATTTTCAAACAAATGGAAACTAAAAGTAAGCAGAGGTAACATTCACAATATCAGAAAAGATAGTCGCATGAAACAAAGAACGTTACGTTGTATTAACATCAGGCTAATCTACCACAAAGATAATCGTAGAGGTTTTTCTATTCCTCAAATGAGCTAGAATCTCACTCTGTTGCCCAATCGGGAGTGCAGTGGCACAATTATGGCTCAGGGCAGCCTCGACCTTCTGACACTTCCCTCCACCCCTTCCTTGTTCTCTCCTTCTTCCCCTCTCACCGGGTGGTCTCTGCAAGGCAGGACCCCTGTGCCTTCCGCCCTGAGTGGAAGCAGCCTGCTTCTCTCACCAGAAGCAGATGCCAGTGTTGTGCGTCTTGTATAGCCTGCTGAACCGTGAGCTAAATAAACCTCTTTCTTATTAAAAAAAAATAATAATCAAAGTTTACAAAGTGGGCTCAGGAGATCCTTCCACTTCAGCCTCCCCCATGTAGTTGGGACTACAGATGTGCACCACCATGCCCAGTTTTTTTTTAAATGTTTTGTAGAGATGGGGTCTAGCTATGTTGCCCAGGCTGGTTTTGAACTCCTGGCCTCAAACAATCCTCCTGCCTAGGTCTCCTAAAATGCTGGGAGTACAGGTATGAGCCACAGTGCCCCATCTACATAATAAGTTATGACAGCAGAGACTCTTGAACATCCTCTCCCTAAGGCTACCTGCACTATTGCCATCTCCTCTGTCAGAAAACCAGCAACCTAGTATGGCTCTGATCCTTTTAAGATCCACCCGCTCCTAATGGCAGGTCCAACACATGGACCTTTCTTTCCTAGAATCGGTCCTCACTGTGGAACATTTGGGATGGGAGTTGACCTGGCAGAGCAGCTGCCAAATCCAGTGGAACAATAAGATTCTGAGCTCCTGGCAGCACTGATCCCTCTCAGAGGTCATCCCTGACCTTGTTCCGTGTGCCCACTTTGCAAACTTTGTTGCTTTTCTTCTTTTTTTTAAATAAAAAAGGGGGTTATTTGGCTCACAGTTCTGCAGGCTATACAAGATGCACGCCACTGGCATCTGCTTCTGGTGAGAATTGCAGGCTGCTTCCACTCATGGCGGAAAGCAAAGGGGTCCTGCTGTGCAGAGATCACATGGCGAGAGGGGAAGCAGGAGACGTGAGGTCGGGGGTGGAGGGAGGTGTCAGGGTCAGGTGTCTTTTGAACAACCAACTCTCATGGAAACTAATAAAGCAAGAGCTTACTTGTTACTTCGAGGACCACACCAAGCCATTCATGAGGGATCAGCCCCCGTGACCCAAACACCTCCCATCAGACCTCACCTCTGATACTGGGGATCACATTTGAACATGAGATCTGGAGGGGTCAAGTATTCAAACCATAGTGACTGCTAAGTTGACCATGTGGCCAGGGCAACAGTAACACTATCTAAAACGTAATGTGTTCCACGCCTACTCTTAGTTTTTTCCAATATAAAAACAAATTAAATACTACTGACTCTCATGGGAAAATAACATGAACGTATGAGAGATATTTATGACCATCCACTTGTGGCCATGATTAACTGGTGGAAAGCTGCTCCCGACCAGCATCTCTGGTCTTTGGGTTGGCTGTCCATGACCCGGCGTTGAGAAGCTTGTTGGACTCAGCACCATGCTCCTGTCCTCGGCGTAGGAAAACTGTGCAGAATCAGACGATGCCAGTGCCTACGCTGTTGTGGGCCCTTGGCCTAATTTTCTTGTGCTGTCTGGGAAAGGAAATCTGGAGGCTTCCACCTACACAGACTCACAGCTTTGTTTATTTTCCTTTCAAGTCTCTTTCTGAGGCCAAGACGTTGGCGAGATGAATAGTCCATTTATGGCCTTGGGTCAGGCCATCGCAGTTAGTCGTCGCACAATGTGTTTTTTATGTGTGAACTTGGATGGTAAATGAAGGATGCTAAGGGGGGGTGAGTAGGGGAAATGACACAAACAGTCAACTGGGGATGAATGGCCTTGTTTGAAGACTGATTTAGGGGACAGGTCATAGTAGACCCTCCTCTGAATAGCAGTGGGCAATGGCTGTAAGAAAATAAACAATTCTAGAAGAAAACATATGGAAGGCAGCATGCAAGATGCAGTCAATAAAGCGGACACGATGTAACTGGTTAGCGTTCACTCACGATCTCTACAGCCAACAGTGAAGAGTCAAGGTGATGCTAAATGATGCAGCCACGTGAAATGGAGCCATGGCTATAAAACTGCATGCAGAGACCACCTGCCCAGTTACCATTCTAAGAGAACCAAAAATAAATGCAATGCCCTAGGTGGGGGGGTTGTATTATTAATCACTTACACATAAATATGAAAAAGTCTAGTAAATCCATTCTATTGAGTTCAGTCTGGTAAAGAAGAATTGGAGGCCAGCTTTGGTGACTCACACCTGTAATCTCAGCACTTTGGGAGGCCAAGGAGAGAGGATTGTTTGAGCCCAGTTCAAGACCAGCCTGGACAACATGGCAAGACCTCACCTCTACAGAAAATTTAAAAAAAAATTACCTGAGGGTGGTGGCACATGCCTGTAGCTCCAGCTACTCAGGAGGCTGAAGCAGGAGGATTGCTTGAGCCCGGGAGTTCGAGGCCGCTGTCAGCTGTGATAGTACCACTCACTGCACTCCAGGGTGACAGAGTGAAACCGTGGCTCAAAAAAAAAAAAAGAATTGGAGAAAGCTTCAGGGTCCACTGAGGGGAGGGTGGGTTTGGGATCCAGGTCAGGGCAATAGGAAAGCGGACCACTGAAAATGAACACTCAAAATTTCTAGGGGATGCGGACAGGCTGACAGTTCCTGTCTTCCCTCCAGCCCAGGAGGAGGGAGTTGCCAGCACTTGTGTCCTGGTCCCTTCTCCTTCCACATCCTCACCATCCATGGCAACATCTTATTTTTTAACTAGAAGCCAGTCGTGCAGGAGATCATTTTTCTTGTCTTAATAGCTCGGTAGCTGTTGTTTCCCCTTAACAACAGATTCATTTGTGTCCTGTGGGCTGGGACTCCTGGAGCTTACTCTGCTGTTTCTTTGTTTCGATTGCTAGTAAATTCCAGAGTGAATACAAGATTTACTCTTACCAAAAGCTGTGCAGAGCTTCATTTTCATGACAGACTCCATGGACTCATCTCATGCCTGGCTCCATTTAAACTCCCTCCCTTTTCCTTATTCCTCTCGCCTATTTTTTTTTAATGTTATTTTGTATTCGCTACAGATTTCACAAACCACCATAAATATTGACTCAAAGTCCTAATATAAACAAATGGCACCAGAATGATTTTTAATAATTGTGGTGTATAAAATATTATTTGCCTTGTTGCGTCAGCTTTGTAAAGAAGGACATTTTTTAAAATAAAATCAACAAATACAGAAATAGCTAAATTGGAACTTGGAAGAAGAATTCTGAATTTCTTGCTTTCCCTGGTGGTTCACACTCCTCAGCAGGTAATGAAAATATTTTGACCTGGGGTCCAGTGAGCAACTCCATTTCATCTGTTCAGAAGCAAGGAAAATAAGGGAATTGATGCAAATTCCACTACAACTTTTTAAGAACTCTGTTTTAGAGGGGCCCTGTGATTGCTAATACGTAAAGCTACCTATCTTAAACTTCTAAATCCTAAAATAAAAGACATTTCCCTAAAATTTCTCATATTTTCAGGTTGTTATGTTTCAGAGGGGCATATCTTCTGTTCTTTTTTTATGTTTATTTTATTTTATTTAAGATGGTTTTGTTATCAAAGAAACCCACGTTTGTGTTAACAAATAAACGAGAGATAAAGTAAAAGGCAAAGACCTTCATTCTCCTGCCCTCCTCATCAGAGGTTTCGATTATGACAAGTTTGATGTCTGAACTTCTAGATGTTTCTTATGTGGACACACACACACACACACACACACACACACTCTCTCTCTCTCTCTCTCTCTCTCTCTCTCTCTCTCTCTCTCTCTCACGCATGAGGACCGATGTAACGTATGACAAAAATAAGTTTTCCATTTTCAATGGACCAAATAATTATACCGCAGTTGATTTGCCCTTTCAGTTATAGGTTTAATGTTTTCGATGTTTTGTCCCATTCGGCAGCTAAACAGGGAAGACAGAGAATGGTGCGTCAGCCCCACGGTTGACACCCATCCTTCCTATGCTCAGGCCCACCTTCCACATTGCATCCTCACACACCGGTGGTTGTGAACTCACTCTCTCTTTCATCTGCAGCAGGAATTTAATGAGAACAGAGATGGTCCTACGTCGTCACTGGTTATATGCCAGCGACTTCCTGTTCTCTGGACAGGTCTGCACCTGCCCACGTGCTCCGTGGTGCTTGTGCTCCTCAAAGGACTTTGTTGCTTTTCTGTTGAGCGCATTTGTAAGTTCCCACAATGGCCACCAGAGGGCATCCGCCACCCACAGCTTCAAAGCTGGGGAGCCTGTGGCGCCGAGGACACCTGCGTAGCTCCTGGGTTGCTCGTGCGTCTGCTTACGTTGGCCGGTATTTTATATTTTTAAATGGTCATTGTTAAACTCCTCCTCAATTAATAAATACAACAACGCAAAGTGCTTTACACAGTGCCTTGCTAAATAAACAGTAAGTTATTATTGCTATTGTCATTCCTAACCATTTTAAAAACAGAGAGAACCATTCCTTGCAGTGATTATTTCCCCCAACAAATATATCCTTGCTCGGGCTGGTCTGTCTAGCAACAGTCCAATGCAGAGTTATCACGCCAAAGTGCTTCTGCCTTGACTCACTTAATGAACTCCAGTATAGATGAGTAGCTTCAGTTGAAACATAATTTTTTCATCTTAATTTTTGTTAATATGTTACCATATTATATGCTTTCTGCCCTCTCCCATAATATGTTATTGTCATTCTAACATTGCTGAGCTAAAATATACACGTTATACGGTTTTTCATCAGAAGAGTTGGAGAGATATCCCCGGGGAAAAAATTACATTTTTTTAGTTGCCATCATCACAAAGGCGGATTTGTGGCCATTATTAAGCTTGTTGTCATTCACAAACCTTATTCAAGCTTGTCCTTGCCAAAGATGTATAGATACGTTCTAGCAAGTTCACAAGTGCAGCGAGGGGAATTCCATCACATTTCCATTATTTCATATATTTTACACAGTAAACACAGACAAATGTATTTTTATTTAAAGGGAAAATAGACTCTGGTATTTATTTACTGATGTATGCAAATTCCAAGGCAAGCAAGCAGTGAAGGGCAGTAAGTCTCGAGACCACACGGTGGCGCTATTCGTTGTAAATGACAAAGGCTTTGGCGCGATTTCATTGTAAATGGAGTCAAGCGCCCCTGAAAACAGGAAGGCCGTAAATATCTGAATTGCCGTCCCTGTACCACGCCAAACTGTAGTTGTTTTTAACAAAGAAATGTTTTATTGCAATTTCATCAATAATTCAAGTGCAACATAAAGGAAAGTAGGGCAGCATGAGGAAAAAAAGGAAACTTGTTTCATAACCGAGTCGAGTCCCACTGTCAGAGCCTAGTGATGAAACAACTTTCATTGAGTCCCACTGTCATAGCCTAGTAATGAAACAACTTTCATAACAGAGTCTAATAAGAAACAAAGTCTCAGAATTATGAGGCAATGTCACAGACAATTTTTGATATTTTTTCTGTTGATTACGCCATTTGAATGAGAGAATCCAGTAGAATTTAACATTTTAGAATTAATTTCTGTAACCTATCTAAGTAATAAAGCAGCACTGGCCAAGCACAGTGGCTCAAGCCTGTAATCCCAGCACTTTGGGAGGTCGAGGCGAGAGGATTGCCTGAGCGATTCGAGACCCGCCGGGCAACTTGGTGAGATCTCATCTCTACAATAAATCAAAAAAATTAGCCAGGTGTGGTAGCGCGCGCCTGTAGTTCCAGCTACTTGGAAGGCTGAGGCGGAAGGATCGCCGGAGCCCAGCAGGTCGAGGCTGCGGTGGCCGGGAGCGGCCACTGCACTCCAGAGTGAGTAACAGAGTGAGATTCCAACTCAAAACAAATAAATAAATAAATAGTAATAAAGCAGTCCCAAAACGCACAGGTAAGGAGTATGAGGAAAATCATTGCTGGAAAGTGAGTTGTGTGAGAAATTATTCATGAAGGTTCCCTAATGTTCATTTACGCTACTGCTTTTAGCAGCAATACTGCAAACACCGTTTGGATGTACAAGGCGTTTTCACTGTCATTATTCTACTTTGTTCTCCACATGATCCAGGGATGCAGGCAGGGAGCTTGTGTTTCTATTTGAAGCTAAGGAAACAGAAACCTTTCCTGGCATCCAAAGACCGCAAGACCCACCGCCCTGAGCAGGCCTCGTGTCCTAACACCTTGCTGATGCTTGTGAGAGGGTGCACATTCCAGCAGGCACACTACGGAAGCCACTCTGGCTGGTTGGCTGGTTTTCCCTCACCCTCCACTCAGGCAGATACGGTTATACCCCAAATCTTACTTATTCCCCATTGACCAGAGCAGGCTGGCATTCACAGTGCAGAACATGTCCAAGGCCTGTCTTCCACCACCATCAAAAGATTCCCAAGGGTCCCGCCTTCCATCCCAGGGTTGCAGGATGGTATATTATCTGCACCCTTCGGCCATGGAGCTGGAGTCTGCATCCCATGTCATGATAGGGAAACAGCAGAAAACAAAACACCATCCACTCATTTCGTATTCATAGAGAAGGCAATGTATAATATGATTACATACATGATGGATTGAACCTGACAGATAGTATAAAAGGCAAGCCGGGGAACATTAACTAGGGAATGGATTTTCCAATGATATTCAGTGTTTCAACAGTGAAGGGGAGGTGGGTGATGAGAAAGATGCAAAGAGACATGCAAATAACCTTCAGTATCAAACTTTAAAACACATTTCAGGCCGGGCCGAGTGGCTCATGCTTGTAATCCCAGCACTTTGGGAAGTCGAGGCAGGAGGATCGCTTGAGGCCAGGCATTCGAGATCAGCCTAGACAACATAGGGAGATCTCATCTCTATAAAAAAATAAAAAATAAATGCATGTCTGTAGTCCCAGTTACTTGGGAGCCTGAGGCAGAAGGATCGTCTGAGCCCAGGGGGTTGAGGGTCCAGTGAGTCATGATCACGCCACTGCACGCCAACCTGGGTGACAGAGTAAGACCCTGACTCAAAAAGAAATAAATAAAATAAATGTCACTACAAGGCGAAGGTTCCTTGCGTGTTTGTTCTATGCCAGCTGCTTTGCTGTGTGCTTTATGTACCTGACCTTTCTTGATGACCTTTGTTTTACAGAATCTTCCAAGAGGTGAAATACCCCAAGTCCACACAATTGCTACGTACTGGGCAGGACTTGAAACCAGAGCTTACCTTGCACACCCAAACCACTATTCCTGCCCATGAGCTGCCCTGCCTTCCATCATGTTTCTGGGAGACTCGTTCTGATGGTCAGGACCCACCTATATGGACACAGGCTGCTTTCAGCCTCTGACCACTCTGAGACTAGACACAGAATCCTACCAGGCAAAGGAAGCCTAAGCCCCAGGGCTCTTCTTCAGCGGGGCACTCTGTGATCTCTGCAAGGAGGTACGGAGAGGTCCCGGGGAGGAACAGAAGCCAGGTTGCAATCAGGAAGCATTTCTCATCAGACATTTTTGGTAAATTGCCTAAAGAGATCTTCAAGAGAAAAGGGACCTAGACCTTTTAGTCTCCAGTAATTTTTTATGATGTCATTTTTCATTCTAAATAAATATTCACTCTTATGCCTAATTGTGTATTTGTAATTTTGTCTTCTTTTATGAGTGCTCCCCAAATTCTATAAGCGTCAGGCTTCACAAAATTGGGATCTGCCCCTGCCCGTGTCTTTTCCAGTTGTTAAATATTTTGACTTTCTCTCTCTCTCTCTTTTTCCTTTTTCCTTTTTTTTTTGGACAAAAACTGCTGAACACTCACTCAGCGCAGTGTGGGCAGGTGCACTCGTAAATCACCCATCATGAAATGGGCAAACACGTTGAAAGAATCTCCCCCAAAAAATTCACTGAGAAATATTTTGTCTCTTTTCCCCTGAAAGGCTAAACAACTTATCATCAATCTCGGAGTTGTCACAACGGGTGCCTGAAATAGGCCTCCCAGAAAAGGAGAGGCAAGGGTGGAAGGAAGGGAAAAAGGAGGGGAGAGAAGGCAGAAGTGCACAGAAGCATATGTGAAGAGCACCTCTTAAAAGCAACCTTCTGCATGACAACCTCTTCTCTTGTGTCCCCAGGACAGCTTCAATTGGCCCTTCAGGAACGAGACAAAAGGGTCACGCTGCCATGGACACCATATGGCTAAGGACAGGATCGACTGCTTTGTTCCTACCATTTTTTGGCACTCTGTTAACGCGAATCACTCCATCGTGTTCACCAGTGATCATCAGGCATGTATTCTTTCTCCTTCATCCTGCTCCTTGGTGAGAGGGCTCTGAAATTCTTTAAACAACTCAACCACTTGCTCTGGAAGTTGTCCACTGCCTCCTGTCTCCCTTGTCCCTCGGGAGCACCCTAAGTCATGTTGGCTGCTGATGTCTACAGAGCTGTTGTTATGGTCCAAGTAATGCTGCTCACCCTTGACACCGATAAATCAAGGGGCAGGGAACTGGTAGAAAGAAGTTTATATCTGAGTTCAAATTCAGGGAGCAGAACCGGACTCAAGGTCTTTCTAAAATCTTTCTGCTCACCCTCCAGATTTTTACAGTTCACTTTTATAAGTCCAGAGTTGTTAGGACCTATACATTAGCCATGTGACCAGCAGAGCGTTGTATTGAACTTCAGTTTCAGCCGCATTTATCAATAGTGACATTTTTCAGTCCAGACTTCCTGGTGCCAGGTACCTGGGGTATCACATAGCTTTTATCAGTAGGGCCCAGCAGAGGCAGTAATCAAGCTTGCCATCGAGTAAAGGGAGTTTACAAGGCCTAAGACATCAAGCATTATGCAAAAGTTACACAAATCACAAAACTTATGATTACATTGATACAGCAGCTATACAAATCACAAGGCTTACGATTACAATGATGCCATATTATTCCAACTTATGACCACTTGGAAAAGGGAGTAAATGGGGATTTGCATCTTTAACTTGATTGGGGGTAGACTACGGCAAACTCAAGGATCCCCTGAAGTTACTTACTGGGAGTGCACAGGAGATAAGGGGGAGTACACCTTTTATTAGCTCTCAGGAATATTGTTCAGGAATGTGCAGGAGCGCTTGAGCCCTTGCCATGCCCTTCTCTGGGGACTGTGTCAATATGGACAGACACTAGTAGGTCTCTGCATCACTGTAAGTGGGTACAGATCCTCTGGAGGACTCTGGGGTCCTGGGTGGGGGGCATCCCATGCCATATCAGCTTCCTCAGTCCCACACAGCATCCAGGTTCACCAATTATTGGGACAGTCCACTGCTGAGAACCTTGTTTTAGACCTCTGTAGAGAGCATCTCTGCTTTTAGGAAGTATCACCAGAGAATTGGGGATTCAGGCTCGGGTCAATTTGGTGTCCCAAGGTCAGAGCAAGTCAGGTGGCAAAGTAAAAGGGTTAAACCATCTTCAGAAACAGAAACGAATATTCACATGGGAGATTCTATCCTTCCACTCCTTTTTGTAAAACATTTATGCATGCCTATGGTTTTAAAATACAGGCAGCTGTTCAAGCCATTCACATGGAGAGAACAGAAAAGAGAAGGGGAAATTTTTGAAGATGTGGGGGCAGGGTAAAAATAGTAGAAGTTCTTCATCTGGTGTGTGTTCACGCAAAGCAGAAATCAAGAAGTGTGTGTTTGTCCTATGAAGCCCGTAAATCTTCAGGAAACCCAGCTGCTGCCAATCCAAAAGGCTTCTGCAAACTGACGGTTCACAGTAACTGCCCCTCCAGGCTTTCTGTTATTTGTTGTCCTGCATTGATAGGCCTGAAATCAGAACTTCTTTAATAGCTCAGAGCCACTTTAATAGCTCAAGTGTAGAATTAAACCTTTGGTCATTTGGTTTTACTAATTGCTAAAATAAATTCTGATGTTCATAACCTTAAATAATTTTTTTTTTGGAAACAGAAAATATCCTTTACAAAAATGTAAATATCTATCATAAATTCACCGTCCAGGCTTGGGTGGTCTGATGTTTGAGCACTATATTTTGAGGCAGTTAAATGTACAATTAAGGCTTAAATGTAAATGTAAAGTTACTTTTAAAAATGTCAGCCGTGAAGACAGGTTTTAACTCCATCAAGTAGCTTTCTTTGTCGCTATTCTCCTGGTTTCCATTTTTAAGAGAAAAAGCTATCCTCAAAGGCTTTATAGAATTACTAATTACACAATGTCACCTATTGACAGAGGAAAGCCATTAGAACAATCTCTAGTTGTCTGAAATTTAAGTAGGCTCACCAAAGCTCTTCCGATGACAATTTCATGCATTTGTGGGACAATTCCTGTCCCCTTGGGGTTAACTAAATGGTCTGGAATGAGTGAGGAGAAAGAAGGGACCCTTGCAAAGAAGCTCGCTCCACTTTGGAGGAAAGGCATCCTGGGGAAGTTTTTGAGGTCCGTCCGGAAAGCAAGAACAAGACATCGTCTAAATTTTTTTTGGCTGAATCACGCCTACTGTGCATGTGGAAACTCTTCAAGGCTTTCATGAGACGCTTCTCGTCGGGTATTTCCAGCCCCGGGAGGCTCCTTCTGTTTAAAAATGGAAGAAGCTTCGCATTTTCTCTGCGAAGAGGCCTGGTATCCGGGCGGGGGAAGCAGGGGCTGCGGGTGCGGAATGTGGGGTGCGGGCTCGCAGGAGGAGGGGTGCGGCTCGGGAAGGAAAAGGGCGCGGCTCTTGGGGGACCCAAGCGGCTCACGATCCGCTGAGCCGGAAGCTTCCGTGTTCTTTGAACCACGCCAGCCTCCCCAGCCAGTTCCCTCCTGGGCTTCGTTCTTTAAAAGCAATTGTGCCTGAGCCCCGCAGGTCGAGGCTGCGGTGGCCGTGACTGTGCCACTGCACTCCAGCCTGGCGACAGAGTGACTCTCACTTTAAAAAAAAAAAAAAGGCAATTGTGTTAGTGCCTTTCTTCTGTGTGCTATAAAATGATGTCACCACTAGAGGGCAATGTGGCGCCAAATGGTGCAAAAGAGAAACGATTACGCTGAAATAAACGTGTAGATACACTAAATAAAACAAATACAATAGAGGAAAGAAGTGTGGTGACTGTGCTTTCCAGTCCCTCTTCTCCATATCCATACACTCCCTTCCAAATATAAAGTAAAAACCGAATGACAAAATACCTGTGCTCTGGTCTACTTGGATATTATTTTTATTTTTCTTAGTTTCTGAGAGTTGGAAGGAATTTGTGAGACTAAAAAAAGCTCCTTAACACAGAAACAGACTAATTTCTGGAAGTCTTTACTGCTAGTAAGTCCAGAGTATAAGATCAAAGTAGCAGCCCTCAACCAGGGGGCATTTGCACCCCTATGGAACATTTGACAACGTCTGGAGATATTTCTGGTTGTCACCACTGGGGGAGGAAGATGGATAAATACTAGCGTCTGGTGGGGAGCGGCCAGGGATACTGCTCAGCATCCACCATGCATAGGACAGCCTCCAACAACAAAGATGTGTGCAAAGGTGGGGAATGCTGAGGTTGAGGAAACCATCTCTAAAATGGGTATGATAATACTACCCATCATGGTAAAGATTAAGTAATTTAATAGTGCTAAAGTACTTGGACAATGCCTGGCACACAGTAAGTACTAAATATGTATGTAAAAGAAAACGAAAGAGAGGAGGTTAATACTATTTTCCCAACACCTAAAAATGCAGCCCAAATACACCAGTGACCGCACCTCTTGTGGACGCATTTCTACCAGACGAGGGCGCTATTCAGTCCTTGCGCACTTCCCGCCAGGCGCGTTCTGCTCGACGCTCGTACACTGGGCTCTTCTACGCACTGTGCGTCCTTTACCCAAGTAGACCGGCTCGGTCGGATTGAAGTGTGTTGCGGCAAATAGGCACGTCTTTCAGTTTCGTGCAGCGCAGAGAAACTCGTGCACCGCAAGGCTTTTGTCCACGGGGGGGGGCCTGGATTAGAGCCTTGCTCCGCCATTCTTCAGTCCTACACTGCGGGAGCACCGACAGTGCCTCTGGGCACTTTGGGATCTGGCTTCCGCCAAGTTCTAGCTGTGTGACCTTGCACAAATTGCTCAACCTCATCTGTAAAACAAGGGTGATCATGGCACCTGCCTCCTGGGGTCTCGTAAAGAGCAAGTGGGCTCAACAGACACAAATTAGTAGGTCCATGAGGGCGTTCCCGTTCTTTTTCTCCTATAGGACATGATTCACTCTGTTTTTCCCCTAGAAGGATTTTGCACCAGTGCACATGTAACATCCGTTCCTGTCTCATCACATTTGATTATTTTTACAAAAACTTATTTTGTATGTGCCATGATTTCATGCCTCATCTTATTATTATTCAATTATTTTGCCCAGAGACAGTGTAGAGTGGTGATCACAAACTGTAGACCCAGTCTAGGACTGAATCCTGCACTGCCTTTTCTTAGATACCATGATCTTGAGCAAATTACTTAAACTCTCTGTGCCTCAGTTTTCCCATCTATAAATGGGTGTGGTAATAGTACCCACCATAGTAAAGATTGATTTGCTGGGCGCAGTGGCTGACGTCTGTGATCCCAGCACTTTAGGAGGCAGAGATGAGAGGATTGCCTGAGCCCAGGCCGTGGTGGCCAGCGCCTGTAGTTCCAGCTACTTGGAAGACTGAGGTGGAAGGATTCCCTGAGTCCAGCAGGTTGAGGCTGCGGTGGCCGTGAGCATGCCACTGCACTCCAGCCTGGGCAATGGGGTGAGACTCTGACTCCAAACATGAGGTCCAGGCCTCTAATTTTACTAAGAAGACAACGTGAGCACAGAGTCGACAGTGCACAGAACAAAAGGAGGATGGACCTGCAGGCTTGCTGTCTTTCAGCCTACATTTAGTTACTGCGATCGATAGCTGCCTTATTGATCTGAAACTGTTATTAACCTTCTCCATGATGTGCAGTCCAGCTCCTCCGCATCCTGAAACAGCGTAACACGTCGCATCACTTGGCCCTCTGAGAATGTTTAACATCTCAAGGGGCACTCACTTCCAAGTACCTAGAAAACATTAGCTGGCTTTTTTCCTTTTTCCAGGGGGTTTCACCACAAATAGAATACCCTTAATGCCACTGAAAGAAAAAGTAAAGGAAATACAATCAAATGGGAACACCATACAATTAAGGTACTACGGAATTTGTTTCTGAAAAATCTGCTGTCCTTCAAGGGTCACTTCTTTAATGCATACCTCGTCAACACCCTGTAGTTACACAAAAGCATTTCTTATGCTCTGTTAGAACTATTGGTTCATACTTCTGTCTTCCCATTCTATGAAATCTTAAGGGCAGGACTGTCATTGTCATCTGTGCCCTCAAGGGCCCAAGCACAGGACCAGGCACAAAGTTAATCTCCATAAATGTTCGGAGGGCGATAGCACAGGTGACCAGTGTTTCCCAGAGAATGGTGTGTGGACCACTGCTGAGATGATTTTCAGAGGAGAGAGAGATGATTTTAGGCAAGACAGGGAGAAGGTATCAAACAACATTGAATCAGATAATGAGAACGTTGTCCCTCATCCAATGATCCTTTGGTCCTTCTGATTTCTTCTGGAAGAAAGTTTCTATTTAGTGCCAATATGTCTTGAACACCTCTGTCTCTTTCTCTCCAACTCTCCCCTCACCAACATTTTTTTTTTTTTACAAATTAAATAAACCTAAGACTGAGAATTTTTTTTTTCTCTTTCTTTTTTTTTTTTTTGAGTTGAAGTCTCACTCCGTCGCCCAGACTGGAGTGCAGTGGCATGCTCACAGCCACTCCAGCGTTAACCTGATGGGCTCCAGTGAGCCTTCTCCCTCAGCCTTCCAAGTAGCTGGAACTACAGGTGCATACTACCACACCTGGCTAATTTATTTTTTTCACTTATTGTAGAGACAAGGTCTCGCCAAGTTGCCCGGACTGGTCTTGAACTCGCGGGCTCAGGTAATCCACTCGCCTCAGCCTCCCAAAGTGCTGGGATTACAGGCTGAGCCACCGAGCCCGGTCTAGCTGAGAATGTTTAGCAGGCAAAAATATCTACCTAGAACATAATGCCTAGTTCTCATTGCATCTATCTATGACCATCTCTTCTTCACAGCCAGTGATAACATTGTCTTCCATTTTTCCATCTTCCATCATTGGGCAGAGGCAGTCATGCTCAGCAGATAGGCCTGTGCTCCCCTCCACTTCCAGCCCCTTGCAGTTAGGTGAGACTGCATGACAGGTCTTCATCAATGAAAAGGAATGGAAGCCACCTATGCTGCCTCTCGGGTGAGGCATTAATGAGCTAGTATGCAGTCTCCCTCCTCTTCCCCCACATCCATGGTCCTGGAAGTCACATTTTGTTGTGCTGGCTTTACACAACAGAGAGAGCCTGGATCTGGACATAACTGTTTATCTTCAAGAAAGACTGCCCTTGGCCAAGTGCGGTGGCTTACGCCTGTAATCCCAACACTTTGGGAAGCTGAGGTGGGAGAATTGCTGGAGCCCAGGGGTTAAAGAACAACTTAGATAACATAGTGAGACCTCATCTTTACAAAAATTAAAAGCAAAAATAAATTAATGGGGCATGGTGACATGAACCTGTAGTCCCAGCTACTTGGAAGAGTGTGATCAAAGGACTGCTTGAGCCCAGAAGGTCAAAGCTGCGATGAGTAGTGATCTTGCCACTGCACTCTAGCCTGAGTAACAGAGTGAGACCCCAACTAAAAAAAAGAAAAGAAAAGAAAAGAAAAGCTGTCCTGAAAAATCATCTGACATACATTGGATTTTGCATAAATGAAAAATAAACCTTTGCTCTGTTAAGCCACTGCAATGTTAGGGTTTATTTGATATGGCAACAGAGCCTATCCTATCCTGACTGATACAATAGTATTTCTAGATTTTTAAAAATTATAAAATAAGTGAGTGAATGTAAAGAAAATTTTAGCTAAATAATGGCCCAGGACATGACAAAAATTTAGGGAAGTTAGACTCAAATGTTACTTAGTGTTGTATAGTCTTAGAGTCAATTCTCTAAAACAGTTGAAAGTCACTTAGTGTTGTATAGTCTTAGAGCCGATTCTCTAAAAGACTTGAAAGTCACTTTCCACTCCCTGCCCACACCCTGCCCTCGCTAGGCTCCCAGTAAGAGACCAGAACCAGGCCAGGCTGATGTACAGCCCAAGGATAAAACAGAACAAAGTGAAACCGTAGTTTCAGGAATCAAATGTGAGTCTCTGCATTTTTGGCAACCAGCTGAACTGACTAAAGAGTGGAAACAATATAATTAGAATCACTAGGAGGCTGGAGAAGACTTAACATGGTCTGCTTCCCCATTAGCGGCATGATGTCCTCTCATTTCCTTTTCTTTTGAGACATACGGCTTTCCTATCGCCCTGTCACATCTATGGATTGGATGCGTGACTCAACACCATGTACGTCAAGGTCAGTATTTTCTTGTCAGATTCTCATGTCCTCACTTGGATTGAAGTCTGTGTTATCTGTGTTTTTGCATTATACCAGACAAGGATTTGTTATTTGTTCATTCCACTAAACCAAATATCATTTGCATCTTGGGGACGACTGCATATTGATCAAAAATTACACTACTTCCAAGTGGGAAGCAAGGCTCATGAAGTCCATTGCTCCCAATTGCCTAGAAAGGTCTAGATGGAATGACTCTTGAGACTTAGATATCTCTAGAATTCAGTGACAAAATAGGAAAAACCCAAACCAAGTCGCTGGAATCTGACTCGAACACTAGTTTGGCTGTTTGGCTTTGAGCAAGTTATTTTACCTCTCTGTGTCTGTGTTTTCCATTCTTAAGGTGGAAATATTAACAGTCACCTCAACCAGGGGCTAATACTGATGTGGAAGCAGATACCAGATATGACAGTGGTGCTGTGCAAATCACAGTAGTAGCAGCTAACCTACTGTGACTTCTTACTACATAACAGATGCTGTTCTGAGCACTCGACACACTTAACTCATTTAAGCCTCAGAATGACATACACAGAAACAATTGTATTATTATCCCTTTTTATAGGTGAGAAAATTGAGACTTAATTAGAGAGCATCAGTCACTTCCTAGAAGTCACTCAGTTACTGGGTGGTGGGCCCAAACTCAAAGACAAGTGCGGGTGGCCTTGGAGCCCTGGGTCATCCTGAGTCCCTGCCTCTTCGTGCAAGGTGTGGCCTATTAACAACTCTGGGACAGCTTCTCTGGACTTATCACACAGCTCTGTGCTTTTAAACTCCATGTGACCACATGGGGTTAATCTGAACAGCCCACTGGGAGAGGAGAGGCAGCTGTGAGCCCTGCCAGCCTGTTCCACGCTGCTTAGCAACGGGTGAAAACAAGCAGCGCTCTAGAAGGAAGGGAGGAAGGAGTGAAGCAAGAAGAAACATTGGACCCTGCCAGATCTGGAAGGGTTTGAGCAGTGATGGACACATGCTAATCCAAATGTCTTCCCTATTGTTACCTGGCCTCTATGTTTGTGAGATGCCAGGGCCAACAAGGAAGATGGAAAATGAACAGGCCTCATCACCTAAGTTCAACCTTCATCTTGGCATTTGGGCTACCTGTGGATGGTAAGTGCAGGCACCAGCCCTCAAACGCCCTGGAGATGAGCCATAGAAACATCTCAGCGCTTCAAAGCCAAAGTCAACTGAGACCCTGAGAGGAGACAATTTCAGATTAATAAGAAAGCCTTGTTGAAGCCCCACTTCTCCAGGAGGGAAAACATGGGAGCTATAGTGTGTGAGGGAGTTCAGATAGCCTGCAATTTGCCTAGGATGTATTCCTTTTGCTTGAATAACTGCAGAGCATCTCAAAATATCACCAAAATCTTCATGCCTAGAATCTATTTATACTGTAACCATTGCTTCATGAAAATTGATCAGATGACATTTTCATTCATGTAATAAACTTGGGAAAAGGTAAATTTCAAGGAAAGGCTTGCTTGGGTACAGCAGACTTGTTTGGGAAGCTGGAGTCTGCAAAAAGGTAGAAACTGCATTGTGAAGGAGTTCTCTATTGGAAATAACAAGTAAAGTACCATGAATGGAAGACCAGAATTTCTGGGCACTAGTCTGGTCCTTGCCACTGGTTGTGTGTCTTTGGGCATGCCATTTGAGTATTCATTCATCAAACATCTAAAGCACCAGAGTGGGAGGAAAGGCATAGATGACACTGTCTGGCCTTGGGGTTGCTTAATGTCTCTGGGAAAAGATGAGGACTAAAGCTAGTACCATGTAGCGTGGTCCATGCAATGAGTGAACATCATGAGAAGGCATTGTGGAGTTGTTGAAGATCCAGTGAAATCCGAAAGGATGAAGAAGAGCTTGGCATGCGTTGAAGGGGAGATCGGTACTGCAGGAGGAAGGAGCTGCATTCACTGATTCAGGGAGGTGTGATGGGGATCTTCATGGTCTGAAGGGGACTGGAGCACAGGGAGTTGTAGGAATGTGGCAGAAGACAAGCCCAGAGAAGTAAGCTAGGACCAGAGTCATTTCACAATTCATTCAATGCATAATTATGAGCCCTTACCATGTGCCAGGCAATGTACTAGGAATGGAAATATGACAGAGAAGAAGATCAAGAAAAATCCTTGCCTTTGCAGAAATTCCCTTGGCACAGGTTGGGTGAAAGTGATGAAAAAGACAATAAAGGAGACAAATGGAGCATAGGACATATTATATGGCAAGTGCTGAGGCAAGATACAGCTGTGGGGAAGATTGAGGAATTTGAAACATGTTCTATAGAAAGCAAGAAAACAAGCCTTGCTGGTGGTTGAGGGGAGAATGTTCTAGAAATAATATATAGGACCTTGAGTACTACCTTAGTCCATTTGTGCTGCTATAACAAAATGCCTGAGAGTGGGTAATTTATAAATGATGGAAATTTATTTCTCACAGTTCTAGAGGATGGGAAGTCCAAGATCAAGGTGCTGGCAGGTTCGGTGTCTAGTGAGGGCACAGGCTCTGCTTCCAAGATGGTGCCTTGAACACTGTGTCCTCACATGACAGAAGGGCAAAAAGGGCCTGGGCATCCCCAAACTATTTTGTAAGTTCTCTAATCTCATTCCTGAAAGCCCTGCACCTCCTGAAGTCCCATCTCTTAAGACTAACATATTGGAGATTTTGTTTCAGCATATAAATTTGGGAGGCACATTCAGACCATAGCAAGTACCAAAGGAACAAGCTTTGTCCTCACAGCTATGAAGATGGAGATAGATTTTCCAGGATCTAAACAAACAAATTTCAGTTTTTAAGACAACCATTTTCATAGTTCTCTATAGTAGACTGGTAGAAGGAGGCATTGGGAAACATCTGCAAAATTTCAGAAAAGACACTAGAAGGGTCTATACAGAGCAGGGGTGGCATTAGAAAACAAGAGATTAAAGAACTAGGAGCCAGTAGGTGCTGCTGTGTGAGGCTGGCTGGGGGTAGGGGAGAGGGATGGAGGTTACAGTGACTGTTCTGGTTTCCACAGAGGGAAGGGTTATGGGGTGATGTTTGAGTTGACCACCTACCTACTATGCCCGATCCTTGGTCATGTGTCCTACTGCTGGTGTCACTGCTTTCACTAGGACAAGAAGGGCAACCTACATCACAGGTACGGGCAGTCACCTGTGTACATGAAGGGTGGCTTCCCATGCTTGGGGCCGGCATCTCTTTTCTTTTTTTTAATGTTTTTTAAATTTCTTTCATTTTAAACGTATTTTTTATTTTAAAATTGTGGGGTACAGTTAAGGGTTAGGTTTACAAATATGCATCGTTCGGGCACCCTTGTTGATAAGGGATGTCTCCCCGTCCCCAGACAGATATTGAGTACTGTTAGTCCCACCTCCCTTCCCCTCCCTACCTCCCCATAGTTTCCCACAGTGTCACTCCTTTCCTTATAGTATTATGATAGATGTTCAAGGTCCACTATATGAGTGAGAACATGTGATACTCAGATCTTTGTTTCTGTGAGAGATCACTCAGTGTTATAGACTCTAGTTCTATCCAGGTTGCTGCAAAATTCATGATTTTTTTCTTTTTTATGGCTGAGTAGTATTCCATCGTGTATATGTACCATATTTTTTTTATAATTAATCAGTATTTTTTATTATGGTTTTGTGGGGTACAGTTAAGGGTTAGGTGTACAATTACGTTTCATTCAGGCACCCTGTTGATAAGAGGTGTTTTCCCAGCCCCAGACAGATATTTGCTACTGTTAATCCCACCCCCCCATAGTTTCCCAGTACCATCAGTCATTTTCTTATAGTATTACATTGGATGTTCAAAGTCCATTATATGAGTGAGAACATGTGATATTCTGATCTTTGTTTCTGTGAGGGGTCACTCAGTATTATAGACTCTGGTTCCATCCAGGTTGCTGAGAAATTCATGATTTTGTTCTTTTTTATGGCTGCGTAGTATTCCATCGTGTATATGTACCACATTTTTTTAATCCAGTCCTCTTTTGATGGGCAGCATGGTTGCTTCCAGGTTCTTGCTATTGTGAACAACGCTGCGATAAACATACGTGTGCAGGTATCTTTTTTATAGAGTGATTTGTGCTCTTCAGGGTATATTCCCAGTAGGGGGATTGCATGGTCATATGGAAGGTCAATTTTTAGAGCTTTTAGGAACCGCCACACTGCTTTCCACAGAGGTTGCACTAGTTTACACTCCCACCAACAGTGTAGAAGTGTTCCCTTTTCACCACACCCTCTTCAGCAGCTGTTATTTTTTGAGTTGTTGATAATTGCCATTCTGACTGGAGTTAGGTGGTATCTCAGTGTGGTTTTGATTTGCATCTCCCTGATGATTAGTGAGGTTGAGCATTTCTTCATGTGTTTGTTGTGTGCTCGAATGTCTTCTTTTGTGAAGTGTCTGTTCATATCTTTTGCCCATTTTATAATGGGGTTGTTTGTTTTCTTCTTTTCAGTATGTTTCAGTTCCTTGTAGATCCAGGATGTTAAGTCTTTGTCAGACCTAGAGTTGATAAATACTTTTTCCCAGTCTGTAGGCTGTCTCCCTGCTCTCTTGATGGTTTCTTTGGCTTTGCAGAAGCTTGTCAGTTTAATAAGGTCCGATTTGTCTATCTTCTCTCTTAAGTCCTGTGGGTTTTGGGTTTTGTACAGGAATTGGATGCCAGTTCCGATTTCCATGAGAGTATTTCCTTCCTTTTCTAAGGTTCTTATGGTTTGAGGTTTTATATTTAGGTCTCTGATCCATTTGGAGTTAACCTTTGTGCATGGGGATAGATAGGGGTCCTGTTTCAATCTTCTGCATGTGGTCAGCCAGTTTTCCCAGCACCATTTACTGAATAGGTTCTCCTCTCCCCAGTGGTAGGTGGTGGGGGCTTTGTCGAAGATGAGTTGGTTGAGGAATTGAGGTTTTGCTTCTGGAATCTCAATTCTGTTCCATTGATCTATATGCCTGTTCCTGTACCAATACAGAGCTGTTTTGATGATTGTAGCTTTATAGTAAAGTTTGAAGTCTGGTATTGTGATACCACTTGCTTTGTTTTTTTTGCTGAAGATTGTTCTGGTTATTCTTGGACGTTTCTTTTTCCATATGAATTCCTGTGTTGTTTTTTCTAGGTCTGAGAAGAATGTTGTTGGTAATTTAATGGGTATTGCATTGAATTTGTAGATTGCCTTAGGTAAGATGGACATCTTCACAATGTTGATTCTTCCGATCCATGAGCATGGTATATTTTTCCACTAGTTTGTGTCAGCTTTGATTTCTTTGAGCAGTGTTTTGTAATTTTCATTGTAAAGGTCTTTCACGTCTCTGGTTAGGAAGATGCCAAGGTATTTCATTTTTTTTGTGGCTATTGTGAATGGAATTGTGTTTTTTATTTGGGTTTCTGTTTGTTTATTATTGGTGTAGAGAAATGCGATTGTCTTTTGTACATTTATTTTGCATCCTGAGACTTTGCCAAAGGCCTTTATCAATGTAAGGAGGCCTTTGACAGATTCTCTTGGGTTTTCAAGGTACACCATCATATCATCTGCATAGAGAGATAACTTGACTTCCTCTTTTCCTATTTGAATACCTCTGATTGCCTCCTCTTCTCTGATTGCTGTAGCCAGGACTTCCAATACTATGTTGAACAGGAGGGGAGAGAGTGAGCATCCTTGTCTAGTTCCAGTTTTCAGGGGAATTGGTTCCAATTTTTGTCCATTTAGGAGTATGCTGGCTGTGGGTTTCTCGTAGATGGCTTTTACTATTTTGAGGTATGTTCCCCGTATGCCTAGATGTTCAAGGGTTTTTATCAAGAAGGGGTGCTGGATTTTATCAAAAGCTTTTTCGGCATCTAATGATATGATCATGTGGTTTTTGTTTTGACATCTGTTGATGTATTTAATTGCATTTATGGTTTTACGAATGTTGAACCAGACTTGCATGCCAGGAATGAAGCCTACTTGGTCATGGTGGATAATTTTTGAGATGTATTGCTGAATCCAGTTTGCTAGGATTTTGTTGAGAATTTTAGCATCTACGTTCATCAAAGATATTGGCCTGTAGTTCTCTTTCTTTGTTGGATCTTTACCTGGCTTGGGTATCAATGTGATGTTGGCTTCATAAAATGATTTGGGGAGAGTTCCATCTTTTTCAATCGCCTGGAATACCTTCAGTAGGATTGGTATCAGCTCCTCCTTAAATGTCTTGTAGAATTCTGCTGGAAAGCCATCTGGACCAGGGCTTTTTTTTGTAGGAAGTTTTCTTATTACGTAGTCGATTTCCTTGATTGTTATTGGTCTATTTAAGGTCTCAATTTCTTCTTGTTCCAACCTAGGTAGGTTGTGTGATGTCAGAAAGTCCTCCATTTCCTTATGGTTTTCAAGTTTGTTTCCATACAAGTGTACGTAGTAGTCTCTAATGATCTTTTGTATTTCTTCAGGGTCAGATGTGACTTCATCTTTTGTGTTTCTGATTATGCTTATTTGGTTTTTTTCTCGTTTTTTCTTGGTCAGTCTAGCTAGGGGACCATCAATCTTGTTTACCCTTTCGAAGAACCAGCTTTTTGTTTCATTGATTTTTTGTATTATCTATTTGTCTTCTATGTCCTGGATTTGGGCTTTTATTTTGGTGATCTGGATTCTTCTGCTGAAATTAGGGTTTTTGTGGTCTTGCTTTTCCAGCTTCTTTAGGTGACTTGTTAGGTTGTGAATTTCTGTTCCTTCCATTTTCTTCATGTGTGTTTGTAGGGATATAAATTCCCCTCTTACTACAGCTTTCAGGGCATCCCAGAGATTTTGGTAAGAAGTTTCTTCATTTTCATTTGTTTCCAGGTATCTTTTGATCCCTGTTTTGATTCCGTCGTTGACCCAGGAGTTGTTTAGCATCATGCTGTTTAGTGTCCATGTCTTTGTGGGTTTTGAGGGGACTTTGTTGGTGTCAATGTTTATTTTTATTCCACTGTGGTCCGAGAAGGTGTTTGGTAGAATTTCAGTCCTTTTAAATTTGCTTATGCTTGATTTATGGCCAAGTATGTGGTCGATCTTAGAATATGTTCCATGTGCTGATGAGTAGAATGTGTATTCTGTGGTCTTTGGATGGAGTGTTCTGTAGGTATCATTTAAGTCCATTTGGTCCAAAGTCACATTGAGGTTCTGGATCTCCTTGCTGATTTTTTGTCCTGATGATCTGTCTAGGGTTGTGAGTGGGGTATTAAAGTCCCCAGTTATGATAGTGTTAGAGTCAATATCTTTCTTTAGTTTTCCAAGAAGCTGCTTTATGAAAGTTGGCGCACCTATGTTGGGTGCATATATGTTTAGGATAGATATTTCTTGTTGATGGATTGAACCTTTTATCATTATGTAGTGACCTTCTGTATCTTTTTTGATTTTTAATAGTTTGAAGGTGTACCATATTTTTTTAATCCAGTCCACTCTTGATGGACAGCATGGTTGGTTCCAGGTCCTTGCTATTGTGAACAAAGCTGCAATAAACATCCGTGTGCAGGTATCTTTTTGATTGAGTGATTTGAGTTCTTCAGGGTATATTCCCAGTAGGGGGGTTGTGGGATCATATGGGAGGTCGATATTTAGAGCTTTTAGGAATCGCCACACTCTGGCATCTCTTTTAATGTGTCCCAGCATGTGGCCACACTTCATGGGGAAGGACAGACCTCACACCACCAGTTGGTGATTCTTTTTATTTTAAAAAGAACATCCTCTCCCAAAACGCATATGGCAATGACAATTTCCAAGTGAAGTAGAATACCCTGTGTCTGTTAATTAGCCAAGGAGCCATGCTTTGCTTCCTAGTGCTGGGTGGCTGCACAGTCATCAGTATCTGATTTGCTCTATCAAGCTAATTTGTTTTCAGATAGAAATTGAAGCTGTTGTGCCAAACCCACTGTAATGCCTTTCCACAGAAGCACCCCATGCTGTGTTGAATAAATTAACAGGTTTTGTAGATGTAGAAGATATTTCTTTGATTTCACACTCAGGTTAAAAAAGAAAAACTGCCCACTGGTGCACAGATGTGGTTAAGTGGTATGATATAGAGTGAAACATGAAAAAGCCACAGGCCTGGGGTAGGTCAGATGTCTAACTACTTCTTGATGTGGCATTTGCCATTAGACTTTCTGCATCAAAAAGCACTAGATCACTGGGAAGATGCAACAGGAATCCTTCTGTCCCCAGGGCCATTCATATGAGTGCTAAAATATTAGGAACTATTCAGAAATGCCTTCAGCATCTGGGCAGCAAGGGCTGGTTAACGTAGGAGAATAAGCCCCCTCCTTTGCTATAATTGCGTGGGATGCAGAAAAGTTCTCTTGCCCCAACCAATCTCTCCACTCATCTGACAGCACCACAATCACTTGTTTAAGTGGCTCCATTATGTTAAGACCAGTGGCTTTTGACCAAAGATCAGCAAGACTGGCTACATAACTGATGAGATCTAGTGCCATATAAAAATTAGAGTACCCGTTCAAAAAGTGGTGGGGAAGGTACACCCAAAATATCCTTCTTTTTCTGCTCTAATCTCTTCCTCGATTTGTTATGCTTTTAATTTTCAATTTAATATTGTACTAAGTAGAGAACATTTCAAGTTTTCAACTATCTGTATGAATTTTTACTTTATATTATGCAATGTCAGTTTTAAAGACAATTAATGCACATATGTATCCACTGGTGTTCTGAGCTCATGGGGTGTATTGGAGTATCTCAAATGCTATACGTGAATGGGGTGGTAAAGACAGGCAGATAGACATACATGTTGTGTGTTCCTCTCTGCTCATGTACCTACTCCATTAAGACAGTTTTGCCTGTCTTAATTTTATGTAAATGGAAGCATGTAGTATATGCTCTTTCTTGCCTGACTTCAGATCCACAACATTATGTTTTCAAGATTCATTCACATTGTAAGTAGCAAGAGTTCATTCTTTCACATGACTACACATTACTCCACTGCATGTAAGAAGATACCACAATTTAGCTGGGCATGGTGGCTCAGGCTCTGCCACTTTGGGAGGCAGAGGCGAGAGGATTGTCTGAGCCCAGGGGTTCGAGACCAGCCTGGGAAACTTGGTGAGACCTCATCTCTACAATAAATAAAAAATTAGCTAGGTGTAGTTGCGCACGCCTATAGTTCTAGCTGCTTGGAAGGTTGAGGCAGAAGGATTGCCTGAGCCCAGCAGGTTGAGGCTGCAGTGGCCATGAGCGTGCCACTACACTCAGCCTGGGTGACAGAGTGAGACTCTGATTCAAAACAAACAAACAAAAAGATATCAGTTTATTAACCTATTCTACTACTGATGGGTTGTTTCTAGGTTTTACCTGCACTGAAAAGTGCTGTGTTCAACATTTGCAAGTGCGCTTTGCTACACATACATATGGGAGTGCAGTTGCCATGCAATGGGTACACTTGTGTTTAGCTTCCATTCAAAACATGTGTTCCAGCAAAAGACTCTCCACTAGCCAGGTGTGTGGCTCACGCTGTAATCCCAGCACTTTGGGAGGCGGAGGTGAGAGGATTGCCTGAGCCTAGGGGTTTGAGACCAGCCTGAGCAATTTGGCGACACCTCGTCTTTACAATAAATAATAATTTTTTAAAAATTAGCCGGGTGTGGTAGTACACCCTTGTGGTTCCAGCTACTTGGAAAACTGAGATGGAAGGATCACCTGAGTCCAGCAGATGAAGGCTGCAGTGGCCGTGAACATGGCCACGGCACTCCAGCCTTGGTGACAGAGTGAGATGCTGACTCAAAAAAAAAATTATTTGCTTTCCTCAAGACTCTCCACTAAACACATTGTGGTACTCTGGATTTGATCCTGGACCAGTAAATGGGCATTAGGTTAAATACTGGTGAAATTCAAATAAAGTCTGGAGTTCAGTCAATAGTAATTTGTCAACGTTAGTGCCATAGTTTTGACAATGTGCCATGATTCTGTAAGATGTTCACATTTGGGGAAATTAGTGAGAGTAAGTATATAAAACTCGCTGTATTATTTTTGCAACTTATGTGTAAATCTAAAATTATTCCAAAATTAAAAGCTTATTAAAAAAGAGAAAGGACGTTCTTAGCAGACAACTCACTAAGAATTACTGCTTTTTTTAAAAAAGCATTTAAGACATTACAGCAGCATTTATCAAACTTGCCTGATGAGCTTCACGGAGCAAATTCCTATACTCATTTCTAAAAGATTCTGATTTCTGATTTGCAATGGGACCCAGGATCAGATTTTTAATAAGCACGCCTGGTGAGTCTCATAAGACATGCTTGAGAAACACTGAACAAGAATTCAGTAGAATTAGCATAGTTTTAAGATCCAGAAAAACCCAGGTCTACATTCCAGCTTAATCACTTACCAGTCATGTCACGTGACTTATTTTAGGCATGTCACATGACTTATTAGATAATTAGTACCAGTGATGTCGTCACACTGTTGGACCACTGTGACATTTAAACAAGGTGCCGCAACATACCTAGTACAGGGCTGGGTACACCTAGGTTTATGTTATAGTTGACCTAAATACCTTATAGTCTGATTTTTCCCTCTGAGAAGAACAGAAGAGGTTAATAAACTATGACGGTAGTTCTTAGGCACTACCTAAGTTCTACCAAGATCTATGCATTTTTTTCCAGAAGATAACTAACACCAAGGGAGTAGGAAACACAATCTCCTCTGTATGACCCCCTTTATTTAGAGGTTGGGCTTGCCTGTTAAGTTTCTGATAGACAGTGGAGAGACATTTGCCCTTCACTGTGCCAACTGGGGACAGAGTCAGACTGGACATTCCCACAGGCTTCCTCCCTGAGGAGAGTCACTGACTGCCTGTGCAGAGACCCCAAGCATGGCCATGCTTTGAGAGCAAAACCCTCCTGTATGTCCCCACTTCCCAACCAGCCACCTCGGTGCAGGTCCCAGAATAGCTGGGACATTGGATAAAATACCTCCTTTGGCAAAGCACAGGAAGTGGTGTGGACACAATATATGAGCACTGCTTAGCATTGTATTTCACGGGAAATCAAGGGTCAGTAAGCTGCCCGGGCTGCTTTTTGTCTCTTGATGTCCTGAAACTCCCATCTCACTGTAATAAAAGAATCACCCCTGAGCTTGCCTAGTCCTCAGATGGTGTGCCACAGATTGCTAGTTCTCTTGCTCCGGATGAAATAATCCATTAGTTTTTTTCATCTGTGAACATCTTAGAATAATTTTTCAAGGCCCCGAGAAGATGGCCATGGGGCAGTCCTTGGCTAAAAGGCAGTGAAGAGGCAATGAAAGTTTGAGATTGAGGACAAGGGCTAATAGAGAAGGCACATGCAAGAGTTGGGGGGAGACCAAAGGGGAGATGGGGGATCCTCCTTTATAAAAGACTAAGTCTTCAGGCCAGGTCTGATGCACTTTGGAAGGTTGAGGCAGGAGGATCACTTGAACCCAGGAGTTCAAGACCAGTCTGGGCAACATAGTGAGACCTCATCCCTACAAAGAATTAAAAAATAAAAATAAAATTTAAAAAAAGGCTGAGCCTTCAATGGTAAGGCCACCCTCCCTGCCAGGCCTACTCTAACCACTCATTTAACATGTAGCAGAGGGAGCCTTCCATTATTACTGTCTATTACTTACTAATCAAAGTATCTTGTTAGAGGTCTTCATGACTGTGTTCTCAAATGCCATCCAAGCCCAAGAAAGTGCTAGATGGTAATGTTTTAAAGGTTTTTTTTTGCTAGTTAAAGAAAAAAAGAAAGAAAACAAACCACAAAACAACCTACTGAGACCAACCAAAGCAAAAAGGGAGAATTTGTTGGGAGAACCCAAGTGTACCTGATGGAGTGCAGCCAGGCTTCGCAAGAGTCTTAGAAGCAGGATGTGGCTAGTCACCTGAACCAAAGTAGCGACTGACCATCTCTCCAGAGTTGGACGGTCTCTGGTTTCTGCTTCTCTTGACACCACTGCTTCACTGCAAAACCACTTCTCTCTTTCCAAAGCTCTGTGCACATGGCTGGACATGGTGGTCCCAAGTTCCAGAGCTCTGTCATTTCCAAACTCCAGCAAATCAAACAACTGGCTAAAGTTCCAACTCCTAGGAAAAAGATTCTATTGCACTCAGCATGAGTCAGGGGTGGCCCAGTCGTGTGAGGTCATGCAAACTAAGCATGATCCAGGCTTACAGTCCTTCATGTGGTGGTGGGGAGAGGGTAGCAAAAAAGCTTGGTCCTAGTGAATACACCAAAAGACCATTTATTACAGGTGGAAATGACTACTTCTAGTTCAGGAACTATTTCTAGCCCCTTTGTCATGTTCTCCATCGCTCCTCTGATCATCAATTCTGTGTAATGTACTTGAATGTTGGGATTTGGATGAGAAAAAAATGAAATGAAGAGACACATCAATAGCAAGCTATTTTAACTTTGAAATTATCTGGGGATAGACTACAGAGTTTGCAGATATACACAGACTGTCTGAATGTTCTTTCTCCCTTTGCACACTTGAAATTTATGGTGGACAAGAAACACCCAATCAACTCTGCAAGTTCTGCTTAGGCATGGAAGAGACAAGCATGCACAACTTGCAGGCGGAAGGCACACACAGGAGAGGCCATAAACTGTCACACAAAGAGAGACAGGGTGCAAAGGTTAGGAATGAAAAAGGATCTGATAGCAGGAAAGCTGGTTCCAATTAATGAGACAATGCAAGCTTTGACATTCTTGACGGATGTCAGTGGTTCAGCGTTAGCTGGACCTTCTGAGGTTACAACTTCCACTCAAACCTCAGCCCTGAATGGCAACCTGAAACCCAAGGCCATGAGCACGTGTAAGCCCAGCACGGATTAGTGCTGTGGCCTTAAGGCCCTTCCAGACAGCTTCTTCCTCCCTGTGTACCATTACCTAGAAGCTGGGGTGCTCTGGGCTTGCAACAATACTAAGTAATTAAGATAAAATGTTCTTGGCTGTGTCTAAGGCATAGTCTTTTGTGACAAGAACAAAAGGTTAGCTGATGAGCTAATTTTTGGTGGGAAGAACTGCAGCATCTATTACTAAATGAGTGCTTTGGATTTTTGTTTGTTTGTTTTTCAATATCCCCATTATAATTTCAGTTCAGATGCTCCATAGCTCATGTTTCCTAATTTATTATCGTTTGCTGCGGTCCTCAGGGACGTAGTAATTGAATTTTACTGGCATCATTACCACATGCACCAACAGGCGAGTCTTCCTGAGCTAAATCAGTCAAAGCCAATTCACTGGCCGACTTTGCACCACACGAGAAGGTGCCCAGAGGAGGGTTCGTCTCAGCAGAGAAAGGCGGTGTGTTTGGTCAGTAGACAGGCTACCCTTTGGCTGGGTGCACGTTAACACTGTGTGGGTCAAGCCACAAACATCTGCAGGAGCAGTAGAAGCATGGGGTACCTGAAGAAGAGAAAAGAAAAATATGAGGCCCCAAGGGGATTGTCCCCTCCGCCTCCCCTCCCCTGCAAAACTACTAGATTCTAATTCCATTGCAGTCAAAAATAGACACGCTTCTGGGAGACGGGGCTCTACATACTTGGTTGAGATCCAGGAAATTCCACGATGAGATGTCAAAGATTCCATCTAAAAAAAAAAAAAGAAAGCAGATGGACAGCCTACATCCTCTCCTTCTTATATCCAAAACAGGAAAATAAAAATCATGATTTTAGATGCATCTTAGGGTTACATGGACACATCGCGAGCATCTAAATCACACATTTGGAAAGCATCTAAATCCAGGCTCCTCATTTTACATAGGAGGCTCAAAGGGGTAAAGTGAATTTTTATCTCAATGTATGAGGGGGGCTCTAAAAAAGTTGGAATTATCTTTTGGAGGGCAGTCCCTTTGTAGTACAGGCTTCCCTCTCTAGGTAAGTGTCCTAGGAACCCATTGGCATCAGTGTACCAGCTAGCGTTGTTGTGAGAGGCTGCATTCAGCTTCAGTGAATTTTTTTTGAGATTCTTTCCATGTGTTTGCCAATTTCATGATGGGTGATTTACAAGTGCACCTGCCCACACTGTGCTGAGCATTCAACAGTTTTTGATCAAAAACAGCATGACCCTGGTGCCCCACCCTCCCTATTCACCCTTTCTTGACTGAGTGACTTTTTGTGTTTCCAGGGATAAAAAAAAAGTCCTCAAAGAGAAATGTTTTGCTGACGTGGAAGAGGTGAAACAAAAAATGGCAGAAGCACTAAAAGGCATCAAAATGGATGAGTTCAACAACTGTTCTGAGCAGTGGAAAAGCATCTTGATAGGTGTATTGCATCAAACAGAGAGTACTTTGAAGGTGACTGAAATTTAAACATGTAAGAATCAATACACAATTTTTTTTATAAATAAATTCTGGGATTTTGGGGGTCCCCCCTTGTAATATTTAAGATTTTTGAAAAAGCAATCTGCATTATTTAAAAAATTAACACCCAAATACAGAGTGTATAGGATTTGGCTGCCACTTGTCTCCTCTGAGCCCCCATAGCAAGTCACTCAACTCTGAGCCTTGGTTGCTTCATCTGGAAAATGGGTATAGTAATATTATTGGCTTCTGTGAGAATTGAGATTGTACGTGTATCTAGCAAAACACTCAGCACCCAGTCTTGGCTGAATTTCATTCTACCTTGGCATTTGTTAATGAAACAGAAAATTTATTTTTAAAACACAGTCCTCCTAGGAAGTGACTGAGAGGATGGGGTGCTTCCGAAGGAGCTGCGTCTTCCCAAACAATCACCATCAGATTCGAGAACACAGAGAAGGAGGAAGCCCCCTGACGTGAGCACCACCATATTTCCAAGGGCATTTTAGGCCACTGACTTTGGTCATTTTGCCTGGGAAGCTAAAATCCACAGGACACTGGTAGTTTGCAAAAGCTTTGTTGGAGGTTTGACTCCTGTTTGACCTGCAGATCATATTTCAACTCAGACACTGTCAGTGTCCTCAAAAGGGTGACTGCTCTGATGAAGGAGGGATTCTCCCACTCCCTCGCAAGACTAAGCCTTGCCACATCCCCAACTTTTGTCAGAAAAAAATCGACCGCTTCATCATTCTCTCTGCTGTTTTCCTGTTTGCTTTAATTACTACTCAAGAAAACGGCCCCAGCTGAATCAACCATCGTCAACAGATTGGATACTGTTATGATTGAATTATGCCCCACTCCCCACAAGTCATATGCTGAAGTCCTAGCTCCCAGTGTCTCAGAATGGGACCTTATCTGAAAAGAGGGTTGTTTCAGGTATGACTGGTTAAGGTGAGGTCAAACTTGAGTAGAATAGGCCCCTAATCCAATCCAAGGACGTCCTTCTAAAAGAGGGAAATACACAGAGGGGACACCATGCAAAGATGAAGGCAGAGATCAGGGTGACGTGCCTACAAGCCAAGGGACACCGAAGAATATCAGCCAACCCCTGGAAGCCAGCGAGAGGCATGGAACTGTGGAACAGGTTCTCAGAGCCTCAGAAGGAAGCAGCCTTGATGACACCTGGATATCTGACTTCCAGAACTGTGAGACAATAGGTTTCTGTGGTTTAAGCCAAACTCTGCTGTGGCAGCCTAGCAAACGAATACAAGTGGCAACCTTCTTCATGGAAATGGGCTAGCCTCTCTCATTCCCTTCACCTTGTCCCAGGACCGCTGTGCACTGAGCAGCCCCTACTCCCCACCGCCCCCCGCCCCCACCGGCTTCCATGAAGCTCCGTTGAATTAGTCCCCTAAGCAGGCTGAGTGCTGTCTGTGATCCCAAGGCCCAACCTCTGCCATTAAACTCCAGGCCAGAAAGTAGTCAGCACCATATCGGGTTGGGGGATCTTGGGGGAGACAGCACTCACCATTGCCCAAAGTCACATCCCTCACCTCTGGCCTTCCCTAATCAGATGGTAATCCGGCAACCCTAGCCTAAAAGATGATAACACAGATTGTCCATTTTTTGCAGCCTTGCTCTGTTCCCTTATAAGGAAAAACTATGCCCCTTGAAGGCTTGCAGCCCAAGGAGCTATCATGAATCTGATCTTTTAGATGAGTGTCTCATATCATTTTCCCTTGTCAGTAAAAATAGAAAAAAAATCTAAAAGAGGAAAGAAAATATAAGAAACCAAACATTCTGTCTCCCTTTGTCTCTGTCTCTCTGTCTCTCCCTTCATCTCCCTCTCTCTCTCTCTCTCTCTCTCTCTCTCTCTCTCTCTTTCTCTCTCTCTCTCTCTCTCTCTCTCTCTCTCTCTCTCTCTCTCTCTCTCACCACACACACACACACACACATTCTTTCCCACTGAACTGTGTCTCCTTTTCTGGATATGCATTCACAAGAATAGAGATATTGGTTCCTGTCCCTTGGAGTAACGATGATAAATATGCCAAGGTCAGCAGGTTCATCAGCCACTGAGGCTACTCACTCTGGCAGCAGAAGATAATCATTTACCTGGTGGAACTAGTTGACTATACTTTAATTCATGCCTCACAGCGTCCCTGAAATGTCTCTTATCTTGTGAAACACTTGTCTTGTTGTGTCTTTCTGGTGCAGAAAGAAATTCATACATTACTGCTACGCCTTAGATTTTTTTTAAAGCCTCAGTCATGATGTTGTGGAGGAAGAAGCTACTAAAAAATGAGGACTCGGTAGAAAATAAAATTGTCGTGTGTACACAAGAATATCTTGTTCAGGTCCAAGAAGGCAAAAACTCAGACTTCCGCAGCTGCGAAAGATCTTCCATGAAAAAAATGTTCCTAGCATCATTCTCTTCCTAATAGAAATAATGCTAAAAGAAATTTAAAACAAAATCCACTAGTATTTATTGAGAACCTACTATGTGAAACGCACTATACTAGGTGACAGGACTACTAGCATAAACGAGACAGAATCAGATTTATTCTATGCAGCCTGAATTCTACAAATAGTAGACAAAGGAAAGAAATCTGTATTAAATTTTCCAACTGTGCCTTTTGATAACTGTATTTCTATATTAAAGACAGAAAAAACAGAATCATATGTACCCCTAATCAAATGTACCATCTTACTGAATCAGTCAATTTTCAACCACGACTATATAAATGTATATTTGAATGGAATTACAGCTGTTAAATGACTTACCTCAACACAGAAATGGATATCACTTACGAGAACAGTGTCTGGCACATGTGTCTCAGAGGGAAAAGATGGAGCAGCTGCCTTACAGCACACATCAATAAACAGGTATCCAGGAACTTTATTCTATGCCAGCCAGGCCCCGTGGAGACACAGAGAGAAATGCAAGAGAGAATGTCTGTCCTTAGAGAGCTCACAAAGCAGTGGAAAGAGCAAACCCTACATGCCAAGACATGTATGTGTGACTGCAAAACAAACTGCACGGTCTTCATTAAATATTTAAGTATAAATAATGTAACACTGGATGTTACCCTTTATATGGTATACAAATTAAGAAAAATAGATGGAAAATAAAGACCACACTAGTTAGAACTAAAGCTTGATTTTCAGTGTTAAATGGAGAGAGCAGGGAGAAACTTCATGGTGAATCTTAAGAATAATCCTGATGTTTTATCAGTCATCATTTGTACATGTGAGGTGGCACAGTATCAGGATCGACAGCAAGGACTCGAGCTGGCCAGTGTCACTTCAAATCCAATTCCAGGGTGGTCATGGTCACTCATGCCTGTAATCCCACACTTGGGGAGGCTGAGTTGGGAGGACTGCTTGTCAAGACTAGCCTGGACAACATAGTGAGTTCCCGTCTCTATTTAAAATTTGGGGGGTTTTTTGTTGTTGTTGTTTTTGAGTCAGAGTCTCACTCTGTGGCCCAGGTTGGAGTGCACCACCACAGCCTTGACCTGCTGGGCTCAGGTGATCCTTCTGCCTCAACCTCCCGACTAGCTGGAATCACAGGTGCACACCACCACACCGAGGTAATTTTTTGATTTAATGTAGAGACGGAGTCTCACCAAGTTGTCCAGGCTGGTCTCAAATCCCTGGACTTAGGCAGTTCTTTTGCCTTTGTCTCTCAAAGTGCTGGGATTACAGACATGAGCCACCATACTTGGCATATAATTTTTAAAAAATCCAACTTCAACAGCTCCTTACTCGTAGACCTTGGTCAAGGTACATAACTTATGTGTGCCTCAGTCTCCTCATCTGTAATCTGAGAAAGTAAAATTATCTACCTCAGAGGGTAGATATCAGGAGGACTGAATTAATTAGTGTGGAAATAGCTGTTAAATTAGTCCCTGACACAAAATACATGCTTATTAGAATCTGCTAAATAAATAAACACAATACCCTATGTCCCAAAGTAGTTGATACTTAATGAATCTTATATTAATAATACATGTGCAAAACCAAGACAAAAATCTCAAATACAGTTTTCCCCTTCTATGTGTCATAGTATAAGTCAATAATACCTTTAATGTAGGCAGTATTAAAATTAACTATTTTTATTTTCTTTTTAACAATGAGCTACGAATTATTACACAAAATAAGAGTTCAACTATATCTAATTCATTGTGCTCTTCTTATCCAAATAATGTTGGTTTCAGGTTGATCATTTGTTTAAAATTCAACGTGTACATAGAGAGTTATTGCTTTTTGCAAGACAGTTTCTTCCCAGTCTTCTCTGCATCATTCTAACTTTCACCCCAAAGCAAGTACAGAGTTCTTTTCTTCTTTTCTTTCTTTCTTTTTTTTTAATTTTTTTATTTTTGAGTTGGAGTCTCACTCTGTCACCCAGGCTGGAGTGCAGTGGCGCACTCACGGCTACCCTAGCGTTGACCTGCTGGGCATAAGCGATCCTTCTGCATTAGCCTTCCAAGTAGCCAAACTTTAGGTGCGTGCTACAATGCCCAGCTATTTATTTATTTATTTATTTTCGTTTATTGTAGAGATGAGGCCTTGCCAAGTTGCCCAGGCTGGTCTCAAACACGCTGGCTCAGACAATCCACTCCCCTCAGCCTCCCAATGTGCTAGGATTATAGGCTGAGCCACCAAGCCCAGTCCACAGGGTTCTTTTCTAAGCAAGATAGAAAGATGTCGAAGTGGGAATTCATGATAATATGATTGATGATATTCTCAAGTTGACACCAAAAGCATCAACCACAGTGCTCTGAAAAGCACACAATTCTTTACTCTCCTTCACTGGAACTTTTACATTTGTTACCCAAATGTAATCTGATTCATAGAACTGTTCATTACAAAAGGAATCTCATATTAATTTTATTTGGAAAGGGTTTCTCCCAGTGTTTTACATAATGTTGAAAGAGGGGAAGAGTTAAGAAAAAGAAAACATATTTCTGGGTGCTAATGTGTATATATTAGAATAAACTACTACACAAAACTAACTTAAGGACATCTGTGTACAAACTCTAAAAACACAGTCTGTCAAATCTAGAAAATGTCTTAGTTACTAAATGTAATAAATGCTGCTAAACAGAAACAATTTTTAAAATTAAGGTTTATGAACATGCTATTTGACAAATCTACATATGACTGAGAATAAAATTGGTTGATCAATAAAATGAATAAATCTTTAGTCAGGTTGATAATGAAGAGAGAAGACACAAATTTCCAGTAACATGAATAAAAGAGGGGGGCATCTCTATAGATCCTACTGATATTGAAAAATAATAATAAAGAAATATTCCAAAGAATTTTAGGCCAATAAATTTGATAGCTTACATGAGATGGAAAATTTCTTTAAAGACATAAATTTCTAAAACTCATTCAAGAATATTAGATAAACTGAAGAGTCATATATCTATTAAAGAAACCTAATTCATAGTAAGAAACAAAAACAAACAAAAAACTTTCCTACAAAGAAAAGTTCAAGCAAAGAAGCCTTCACTGGTGAATCTACCCACATTTAGAAAGAAATAATATGAATGCTATACAAGCTCTTCCAGAGAATAGAAGTGGAAGGAACAGTTCTCAACTCACTTTATGAGACTAGCATTACTCTGAAGCCAAAACCAGAAACAGACATTACAAGAAAAGAAAAGTAGAGACAATTTATCAATGATAAATATAAATGCAAAAATCCTTGAAAAATATGAAGAAATCAGTATACAAAAAAATTTGAAACCAGTAATACATAAAAATGATAATATATCATAGCAAAGTGGGATTTTTCCCATTTAGTTGCAAAGTTGATGCAAAACTCAAAAATCAATCAATATGGTAATTCATCATACTAACAGACTAAAAAGGAAAAATGATACCACCATTTCAACAGAGCAGAAAAAGCAACTGGCAATATTCAACATCCTTTCACAATAAAAACTCTTGACAAACTATCACTTCCTCAATCTGATGAAAGGCACTTATGAAAATCTTGAGCTGACATCATACTTACTATGAAAAATTGAATGTTTTCTCCCTAAGACTAGTAATGAGGCAAGAAAACCTTCTCTCACCACTTCTGTTCAACAGTGTGTTGCTGTTTTTAACCAGTACACTAAGGCAAGATAAAAGGTATAAAGTGTATGTCAATGAGAAGGAAGAAATAAAATTATTTTTACCACGTATAATGTGATTATTTGCATTATATATTTAAAAGAACCCACCAAAAAGTAACTAAGTTTAGCAAGTTCACAAGATATACTAGAAATGCACAACTGGAAATTGAAATATGTAAAAAGTGCCATATACAACAGCATAAAAAACAGGAAATACTTATAGTGCTAACAATCTATAATTAAGATTTGTTGGCTTAAAACTATGACATTTATCAAATAAAGAACTAAATGAATTGAGAGACATACTGCATTCACAGATCAAGAATCAATTAAGATGGCAATTCTTCCCTAATTGATCTATAGATTTAATACAGTCTGCTATGGTCTGAATGTTTGTGTCCACCCCTCCCAAATTCATACATTGAAATCCTAACCCCCAGGGTGATTGCATTAGGAAATGAGGCTTTTGGGAGGTGATTAGGTCATGGGGTCAGAGCCCTCTTGAATGAAATTACTGCCCTTACAAAGAGGCTCTAGAAAGCTCCTTTGGCTTGTCTGCCATGTGTGGTAAGAATAAAAAGATGGCTGTCTTCAAAGAAGCAGGACCTCACTAGACACCAAATCTGCCAAAGCCTTGATCTTAAACCTCCCAGCCTTCAGAATTGTGCAAAATAACTTCTTGTTACTATAACCTACCCCAGTTTATGGCAGTTTGTTACAGATGTCTGAATGGACTAACATGCAATCCAATTCAAAAATCCCACCAGATATTTTTTTGGGGTGGGGAAATAGCAAGTTGATTCTAAAACTTATATGGAAAATAGAAAAAAATGAGTTAGCCAAAATCAATTTTGATAATGAAGAACAAATTTGGTGGATTCAGACTATCTGATTTCAAGACTTATTATGTAGACAAGACAATTTGGTACTGGCATGAGAATAGACATATGAACCAATGGATCAGAATAGAATTTCAAAAACTAGACACATATATAGAGTCAATTGACTGTTCTCAACAAAGTTACACAAGTCATTCAATGGATAAATAATTTTTAGCAAAAGGTGTTGAAAAAGTGTATATTTATATGCAAAAAATAAAACACATTGACCTTGCTTGCTTGCTTGATCCACACCTCACACTATTTCATATGGATCTATTTCAAAAAATCAACTTGAACTGGTGAATGGATAAACAATGTATGGTATGTCCATACAATAGAATATTATTCAGCAATAGAAAGGAATGAACTGATTCATGAAAAAACATGGGTGAATCTCAAAGAATTTCTCTAAGTGATTCCTGATTTTGCTGTGATCACCAGGGGCTGAATTCAGGGGAAAAGAAATTGACTACAAAGGAGCACAAAGGAATTTTTGTGGCAATTATCTTGACTGTGGCAGTGCCTATATGACTGTAAACATTTGTGAATACTAATGGAGCTGTACACTTGAAAAGGTTTGGTTTTACTGTATGTAAATTATATCTCAATAAACCTTAAAGAAAGAAAGAAAATCAAAGCCATAAAAATGGAGAGCAATGCACGATCCTAGATTAGACCAGGCAGAAATAGGTAAAAAGGTATTATTAGGACTGCTTGTAAATTTGCATGTGGATTGTGTATTAGACAATAGCATTTTATCAGTGCTAAATTTTCTGACCTGATAATTATCCAATGGTTATTTAAGAGAGTGTCCTATTCTGAGTAAATGCAACTTAAATACTTAAGGGTAAAGAAACACGGTATCTGCAAAATTTATTCTCAGAAGACTGCAGGAGAAAATGATAAAGCAAATAGGGCAAAACATTAACAATTGGTAAAGTTGGACAAGGGGTACACGGAGGTTCTCTGAAGTATTTTTGCAACTTTTTTTGTAAGCTAAAAATTATGTGTGTGTTTTGTTGGGTGTGTGTGTGTGTGTGTGTGTGTGTGTGCGTGTGTGTGTGTGCGTGTTTTAGAACCAAATAAGAAAGAAAAAATAACTGGTGATGCCAAAAAGATGCAGGAAGGAGAACAGCCTAAGTAGAATTAAGAGCAAGGCAAACAAACAAACAAACAAACAAATAAAAAAGCAAAAAACCGTGTGTGTGTGTGTGTGTGTGTGTGTGTGTTTGTGTGTGTGTTGAAGTTAAAACAGAAATATGAAAAACATCTGACCAAACAAGGTGTGTGAAGGCAGTAAAAGTACATTTTAAAGATCTTCCAAGAAGCAAACTTCTTCTCAAAGTCAGTCACTCTTTTCTTTGGCAAATAAAAGAATGCAGTAGAGTAAAAGAACGTCAGAGAGTCTTTCAAAATAAAAGGGACACAGATGCTGACACCTTCTAAAGGGTGAGCCCAGAGCCAATGGTGGTCGGGGATATGCTTAGCCCAGGATGTACTCAGCCCTCCTTCTCCTCTGTGGAGCCCTCCTGAGACATGGAGAGAGTGGGCAGAGGAGAGAGTCCTAGGACACGTGAGTAGCTACATTTTCAGTGTCTGGTAAGCACCCCCAGAGAAGAAATAGAAACTGAACACATAGAGCAAGGGAGCAAAACTCTCTGAGGAGAATCACTAGAAAATATTAAACAGGGCAACCCCTTCGGTTCCCCTCCCACTGTTGGAGATTTTCTGTCCTCTCAATAAATCCTGCTTTCTCACTACAAAAAAGAAAGAAACTATCAAACAAACCCAAATTGTTAAACAAACAAATCCACTTCTCCACCTCCACCCTTCACACACACACACACACACACACACACACACACACACACACACACACACCCCTACCATCACCAAAAGTACAATTGGAATGTTAGGTGTGGTTACCAACTTAAAAGACAAGAGATTATTCATAGGGTAAAATAGGTAACTTGTGACATCTGGAAAAGCGGTAAGGGGGGCACATGAGAAAGAGACAGGAGGATGAAAAGTACAGTTGATGTTCGTTATTCTTGGATTTTGTATTTGTGAATTCACCTTCTCCCCAAAATTTGTTTGTAACCCCAGGATCAGCACTCCACAGCACCTTCACAGTCACTTGCTGACACACACAGGGCAGTGAAAGATCTCAGTTGCTTATACATGTTCCCAGTTGACCCTGAACAATGCAATGTTCTGCCTTCTTGTTTCAACTCTCATGATGTTAACAAGAGTCCTTTTCCTAGTCAACCGAGTGCCACATTTTGCCCATTTTTGTGCTTTTTGTTGGTGATTTTGCTGTTTAAACGGGCAGCTTAGTGCTGAAGTGCTGTCTAGCATTTCTGAGGGCAGGAAGGCAGGGATGTGTCTTATGGAGAAAATATGCTTATCAGATAAGCTTCATTCAGGCATGAGTTATAGTGCTGTTGGCCATGAGTTCAATGTTAATGAAGCAACAACATATATTAAATAAGGTGCCTTTAAATAGAAACACATGTAAATTAAGGTTAAGTATTGACTGGTTGATGAAAATGTTATGTCCAGAGGATTAGTAGAGTACCTGACCCTGTATTTCTCCTAGGAGGAATCGTTTGGTATTCACTAATCCAGTGTTTGTGGTGACTTTGTAGAACATAACTAACCATGAATAATAAGAATCAAATGAACTTATGCATGGACAAGAAGGAAACACATCTAACTCAAAACAGTAGTTGATTGTGAGTACAGGGTATGAGGAAAGAAACCAGGAGTTTTTGTAGGTAGAGATGTTTAAGGCCCAAAAACAAACATCACAAAATTTAACTGTTATTGAGTGGTGCTAATCTGGGTATTTGTTTTGTTTGCAATTATTTTAATTTCCTAAAGTAACAATCCTTAGAAGGACACCACAGTTGAAAGAGAATGGAATAAGACTGTGGTGGCCACTATTAGAAGCATGTTTCCACATGCTTTCACATATGAGGTCTGACAACTAAGTTCACAAACTCATCCTAGAAAAAGTGCTACATACCTCATTAGTGAATATCACTACAGTCACCTTTGAAGTACTCCCTTGGCAGAGCACTGTCCTTGGGAAGCTATGTACCAACATCCGTGCCTAATCCATCCGTCAAAGCAGTGGAACTCTTTTTCTAGAATGGCCATGAAAGCCATCATATTACCCTTGATGTGCTGAATGGCATCAACATGTCTTCCTTTCAATATTTCCTTTATCTTCAGGTAAAGAAAAAAGTCATTGGGGGCCAGATCAGGTGAATAGAGAGGGTGTTCCAATACAGCTATTTGTTTACAGGCTAAAAGCTCCCTTCACAGATGGTGCTGTGTGAGCTGGTGCATTGTCATGATGCAAAAGCTCTTTCGGAACCATTTTTGCACATACCCTTCTCATGCCAAGATTTTCACTTAATATTTTCCTAACTGTTTCACAAAATATCAATGTTTATTTGATCTGCTGTGATTCTCAGAGTCAGCCGATGATTTTGATGCACAATTCAATTAGTTTTTAAAATGTTTTCGTCAGTTCTACTGGTTACTGCCCATTCTGACCTCTCTTCATCAGTGATGCTCTCTCTACCCCCAGAAAAACATTTAATCCATTTGTGCACTGTCATTTTCTCATGGCATTATCTCCATAAACTTGAACTCACATGTCCCTGATTTCACTTTCACTCTTGCTAAGTATAGCAAGAAACTTAATATTTGTTCGTTGCTCTAATTCAAACTCTGACATTCTCATAATGGCACACAAGAACATGCAACAATGATGAACGCTACTCAGCAAGACACCACCACACACTAACACAAACACAGCTGTAAGACATTGCTATGCCAAGGTTATGAAACCTTACTGAGTTATCTGTATCGTGCTGCCAACATAAGTGCATGGTGGCAAGTTTACGAATGTAATTGTCAGACCTCATACATATACTGAGCACTGAGTGAGATACTGGCTGTAAGGTAAGCATTGCTTAATCAAAAACTATAATTTGGAAAAGTGAATAACTGCTATATGGCCACCATTGTTCTCACACATAACTGGCTGCCCTCTCCCAGCATTAACTATGTGATAAAGCTGACATTATAAAGCATTCATTAATGTGAAAGAGACCTTACAGATTTACATAGTTAGGAGACGCTGTTGCTTGAATTTCTGAGGAATTAAAATTTATTTCTGTTCAGCATCTGATGCTATTTCACATCCTCATTATAAAGCCACCCTTCTATGTCAACTAGAAATAATACCACCGTAGCTTAACATTTCTCCAACAGAAGTAATGGGATATGCAGATTCACTGCCCCAAGATAAAGCAACCAGATATCAGAAAACACTTTTTCTAATTATTTCAGTAGTTAGTATAGTTAAGTATAATCACCAAATACCTCATTCTTCCCATGCAAAATGAAATACCATTTGCCACATGATAGAGAAGGATGGAATTACCTGAAATCCCTAGGGGGGAAAGAAAGCATCTATACATGCAATGCATCCTTTTAAGTAAATGAAGAGTAACAGGACACTTGGAGATGCTATCTGTAAGTCAGTGGAAAGGCAAGATACTGTAGAAGCAAGACAGCTTATGCATCCTTAGTCCTGATCTAAAGGATAAAGTAATTTACACCAACAATTTAATAAACATAGAAAAGTTTACAAAATACTAACTAGTATACTCACTTTTTAAAAAATTAAGAGAAAGTGTTTCAAGAGTTATCCTTCCACCTCATTATAGAAGAGCTTCAATTAGCTCTAACAAGGAGGGGAGAAGGGTTGCTCATTACCTGAATTCTCTGATTGGTTAGGGCTTAAGTAGAAATGCCTTGTCCCTGAAACTTCAAATCATACCACTTGTTGCCCTGAATATAGGAGAATACTACTAATAAAACATCTAGTAATTATTGGATATTAGTGGTATAACTGGTGCTATTGAACGCTGTTTGCTCATTTATGCCTCACAATAGCACTACACAATCAGGATAGCTAGACTGCTCATTTTAATGGATGAGGAAGCTGAGGCACAAAGAGATTAGGTAAAAAGAATGAATGCAAGCCTAGCACAGTGACTCATGTCTGTAATCTTAGCATGTTGGGAGGTGGAGACAAGAGGATTGCCAGAGCCCAGGAATTCGAGACCAGCCTGAGCAACTTGGCAAGACCTCATCTCTGCAATAAATCAAAAAACTATTCAAGCATGGTGGCACATGCTTGTAGTTTCAGCTACTTGTAAGACTGAGGCAGAAGGATGATCTGAGCCCAGCAGGCTGAGGCTGCAGTAGCCCTGAGAGTGTCACTGCACTCACTGCAGCCTGGGCAATAGAGACTCCTCTGAAGAAAAAAAATAACAGAACGAATGCAACCTCTGATAAATGACTTTATCACTTCCTTATCATCATCCTAAGCTTTCACTTTGCTCTAATTTTCTGAGGATGCTCTATTGATATTGGGCCTAGAATTTTGAGTAAATTTCTGGAAATGGTAAGTTTTACTTATCTCCAGTTCATAGATAACAGGAGAGAGTGGTTAACTACAAATACCACGCAATCCAGTGTCTCTTTTAATGGTTTCTTAATATATAGTAGCTGTCCATATTGCTGTACTTTTGGTGAAAATCTTATGTGTGGCAAATTAGTGAAGGTGTTCAGATCACATGCTATTATCTGGCAACACTGCAAAATTCCCTGACTTGTGAATCTCTAATCCCATTGGTTGAGCTGAGGAACTACCACATTCCAGATTGCTCAATGGCCCTTTAGGTATTTTATCATTTCATGAACTGTGTCATGGCAAAAATGACCTATAGCTTAAGCTGATTCCTTCTTCTTTTTGACCATGAGAGCCAAAGGGCTTGACTTCATTCAGTTTCCTTTCAACAGGCAATGCCCGCTGAGATCTGATCACCTTGCTGTCACTAGCGTCCACCAGCATTGTTGCGCTGTGGCTGACCATCTGCATTTAGAACCATCTCATTGTTTCTTTGGGCATAAAGCCACACAATCATTTAAGGAAAAAATAAAGTCCAAAGTCTACCATAAAAATGGAAAGAAAACATTTAAAGGGGACAGAAGGACTTCAAGCTTACGTTTCATTTCCTTGGATGAAAACTGCTGTAGAAAAATGCATCATATCATTATGAAAGTGTAGAAAATATTTGGAAATTCCAACCATAAGACATCTCTATTAGTAAGTGGGTTTATTGACATGACTGAACACAATGTATAACATTTATTCGTTTCCCACTGAAAAGACTTTCCAGTGAAACACTGTAAGTAGAATATAGATCCAGGCATAAAGCATTTTCAGTGTTGTTCTACAGTTGAAAAGATGGGTGTTGAGCAGAACCAGAGGCCTTTTCCAGACTTGAAATGGGACTCAATATTATCCTGCTGTGCAAAAGCAACAGCTAAGAGGTTCAATTGCACTATGAATGAAAATAGCTAGGAGCGCAAAAGGTGCCAGATAGCCTGCCGGTTGACAGGAAGAGCAAACACCACCACCTCTCCTGTGTACCAATACGCTCTGAATCTAAAACAAGTCCTGGCAGCAAACTAAGAATGACAGTCTATTTGCTGTGGTTTATAACGTTTTGGCCCTGCAGATAAGACCGCCAGAAAAGCGGCTATAGTTTAAGTGGTCTGGACATTTACTCATCTGAACATAAACAAAGATCAGTTCATTTAGATTCTGGGTCTCTATTCAGTTGTTGGAACCAGGGCAGGCATGGGTCAATTTAGGCCAAATATAAAAGGAGTAAACTGGGGTGAAGGACCCCAGGTGGAAATGGATTCCCTGAGTCATCAGGACCCTCAGGGGCTTAAGGCCCTAAACAGAAGATAACACTGTCAGCCTTAGCACCATTGTAGTGGCCTTCACGGTACTCCACTGCCAATAAATCCATAACCACAGTGAACATAACCACAGTGTACACCCTCTTAGCGACTGCATTTTTAGACCACACATAATATCATCAATGTAAACCAAACCACTACATTTAGTGATAAACACATACTTCATAAATACCAGAGAATGAAAGTATACCAAACAACTGAAAAAATAGGAGCCTAACCCTAAGTTTAAAACAAAAACATTTAAAAGAAATACTACAACTATCAACTAAGAGATAAGATTTAATAACACAGTAAAACACTGGGTCTTGGAGGGATTAATTGCAAAATACATCATTATTTCACAGTGAGGTTTAAGTACTCATAACAATCTTCTGGTTTTAGTAGAAAAGATACCCACTGATGTACTTTTTTTTCACATTTGTTTTCCATAATTTCTTCACCTCTACTATTTCATACAGATGACACTAATGTCATCTAACATTACACTGTCAATTGACAATCACCTTTCACCTCCCTATTAGGAAATTACTTTTATCCTTTAATTGCAACTCAAGAGAAGTAGGGCACAATCAAATGTGTGTCACTGATAAAAAACATGAGAAGTACCACATCACATTTATTCCAATCTAAACACACTGTGACAGATGTGGCAAGTGAACTGGAACAGTGGCGCTCCCCAGAGGGTCATCAGTTACATATACATTACATTCTTTTATCAAATCTGGCATTGAAATTTCCTTTTCCACATACAGGTTTAAAAAAATAAAATTCAAAAGTCACAGGAGCAACCCTGACAGAGAAGTCTTGCATGCAGCCTTCTCCTGAGAAAATATGTGATTTTAGTTATCCTCAAAGTCAGCAAATGTTCTACTGTTAATGTAAAAGGAAAATAGTTGAACGGCCTAGTCCAACTAAAACAGTTCTTGAGTTTATTGGTCAGTTCGTTAAATGTCAGAGCTCTTCACATTGTGGAAAAAAAATCTGTGTCTCTTATTATTGAAACTTGAAGGTATCCTGAATGCTCTGTCAGCCAACATAAATGAATTCCTTGGCGGGTGTGCTAAACTTTACCACCTGTTTACATCATCCTTTTTGGCAGAGACCACCAGACCAGTAGTCAGTTGCCAAGTCTCCTTTGTAATGGTAATAAGTTCATTTTTCCTTAAATAGAAACAAAACTCCTCCGTTTGACACTAAGCAAAAAAAAGCATGCACCCAAATATCTTTCTGGCCATATCAGGGGCACAAACTCCCTTTTTTACCCCCAAAGAAGGCAGGTTATTGTATTGCAATGCTACAAAAGCCATTCCCGTAACTGTGCCAAGGTCTCTGTGTAAAGGCAGCCTCCGACCTCAGCATCCCACCATCCATTTGTCCCCTACTCTTGGCCTTAACCACCACCAAGTACCATCCATGTACTTCGTGAGTACTGGGAATTGGGGGATGGTCCCCGAATTGGCTTTCTGTCCCCTTGGGCCTCTCGGGCAAGTGCACAAAAGGAGGAAAGGAGGTCTTCTCCTGAGGTGGGCTGGCGGGCCCCACCGAGAGGTGGCTCCTCAAGGCCGACGCGATGGTCTCCACACACCTGGAGGCCCTGGCCCTAGTCGGCAAATCGTTGCAGGAGATGGTCCTCCCGCCTCAAGCTGCCGCCAGTGCCACCGCCCGCACTGTCCATGAAGCGGTCGCAGGGGAACTCGATGAGGTCCGCCTCGCTGAGCGCGCACACGGTGGTGCGCGGCCGGTGCGACTGGAAGCCGGAGAAGTCGGCGGACACGCCAGTGCCCATGGAGCGCAGGGGCCGGCGGGTGGAGTACATGTGGCGGACGTGGACCGGGGCCCCGCCCTTCCGCCGGGCCCGCAGCTTCCTCCGCAGCCAGCGAGACGCCCAGGCCGCCAAGGCCAGCAGCACCAGCAGCGCGTTGACCGCCAGCAGGGCCAAGGTCAGCAGCTGGTAGTCGACGCCGCCCCGGCTCGCCGCCTCCGGCAGGGTGACCAGCCCCGCGCAGTGGTCCCGGGGGCCACGGGGCAGACCCGGCCCCCGAGCACGCCCTCCACGCACACCAGGTAGGGGGTGTCCCCGCGCAGCTCGCGCAGCGTGGCCGAGTCGCTGCGCTCAGGCAGGTAGACGAAGCGGTGGAACTTGGGCTGCTGGCCGAAGCGGTCGAAGAGCAGGCGGAAGCGCGCGCCGCCCAGCGGCCGGGGGCTGCGGTGCTCGCGCACGGCCCAGCGCACCGAGGCGCTGTCGGCGCCCACCGCCTCCACGGTGAGGTTGCACAGGATGAACTTGTTGAAGTCGCACGGATCGGACACCAGCGGCGGCAGGCCCGCCCCGCCGTCGGACTGGGCGGCACGCTCCAGCTGCTCCGCGGCCAGGCGCTGCTTCGCGGCGCGCTGCCTGGAGTCGCCGGCGGGCGATGGCGCCGAGCCCGGAGCGGCCGTCGGGGTGGGCCCCGCGTGGGCGGGATCCGCCGGGGTCGGGCGTCCCAGCTGGGGCTTCTCGTGCAAATCCAGGGGATGTGCAGCCGGGCCCGCGGCGGCAGCGACGGAGGGGCCGGGCTGCTGGAGGCCCGGGCCCCGCCGACTCAGCCTTAGGGCGCTGCGGTTGCCCAGGAGCTCCCTGGCAGCCCCATCCCAGGCCACCCCTGCTAGAAATCGCCCCCGCTGCTGGGGCTGCGGCTGAGGCGGCGGCTCCTCCGCGAAACCACCCGCAGGGGGCGTCATCTTCTCCCCCGCGGATGTGGGTAGGGGCCGCCGCCAGCCGTCGGCGGCCGGGGAAGCTGAGGGCGAGGGACCCGCGCAAGAGCCATTCTGCAGTTGCTGGTCATCCAGGTAATCCAGGTACTTGCCTCGCAGGGCCGGGGGGTGGCGACACTGCACGAAGACAGTGAGGAGCCGGCCCTGCGAGTGCCAGTCGCCCATCCAGCGCTTCAGGCCTCGCAGCCGGCAGTCGCAGGTCCAGCCGTTGCCGTCTAGATCCAGCCGGTAAAGGGCCGGGCTGGCGGCGAAGATGTCCCCGGAGAGGGCGCTGAGAGCGTTGTCGCGCAGACTGAGCTCGCGCAGTCGGCCCAGGTGGCCAAAGGTGGCGGGGTGCAGGGCGGACAGCTCGTTGCCGCTAAGGTCCAGCGCCTCCAGGCTGTGCAGAGGCTCCAGCAGCGCGGTGGGCAGCTGGCTCAGCCGGTTGCCCTCCAGGCGCAGCTCGCGCAGGGCCTCCAACCCCCAAAAGGCCTCCGGTGCGAGGTGCGTGAGCTGGTTGCCCCTGAGCGACAGCAGGCCCAGGCGTGGCAGGTGCTGGAAGACGCGGGGCCCGAGGTGCTGCAGGCTGTTGGCCGAGAGGATGAGGGTGGAGAGGGAGCGCAGCGGGGCGAAGGTGGCCGCGTGGCGCAGGGAGGGCTGCAGCTCGTTGGCAGAGAGGTTGAGGAAGCGCAGCTTGCCCAACTGGGCGAAGGCGTTCTTGCCCAGGAAGCGGATCCGGTTGGACTCCAGATGTAGGTAGAGCAGGTTGCCCAGGGGGGCGAAGACTGCGTCCGGCAGCGCCCCCAGGGCGTTCCCGTCCAACCGCAGCTTGACCAGACTCTCCAGGCCCTCGAAGGAGCCGCGGCTGAGGCGGCCGATTTCGTTCCCGTTGGCGTAGAGGATGCGCAGCTTGCGCAACGGGGCCAGCGTGCCCGGGGCCAGCGCCTGCAGGAGGTTGTTCCCCAGGTAGAGCTCCTCCAGTCGCGAAAGCTTCTCGAAGGTCTTGGGGTGCAGAGAGCGGATCTGGTTGTACTGCAGGTCCAGCCGTCGGAGCTGCCCCAGGCGGTGGAAGTCGAAGGCCGTGATGTTGGTTATGAAGTTGCCGCCGAGGCTGTAGGTGAGCACGTCGTGGGGGCTCGGCAGCGAGCTGGTCTTGGGCACGGCGCGGAGCCCCCTGTTGGTGCAGAGGAGGTGCTGGGGGTGCTGGCAGTCGCAGCGCTCTGGGCACACCGGCTCGGCCCGCGGCGGGAGCGCGAGGCAGCCGCACACCACGAGCAGGAAGCGCACGGTGCGGGCCGCCTCCATCGCCGCCCGCCCTGCGTGCTGCGGCCGGTTCGTCCTCTTGGCCCGCCGGCTCTGTGTCTCCTCTGCATTCCCCTTGGCCGGGCCAGAGTCGCTAAATGGCCTCTTTCGGATTTCGCTGCGCCGTCCAGCCCCTCCTCCGTCCTTTGTCCGGCGGCTGGCCCCGGTCTCTGCAGGCGGGCTTCGCCAGGCCAAGTCAGGCGCCGCAGGGCGCTCTGCGGACCCCGGGTGCTACTTGTTGCATTTCTGCGGAAAACTCTTTCTCTGGGTGCGCGTCGGGGGGAGGGGGGAGGAAGCCAGACCTGGCGCTTTTTGTTTGCAGCCGAGTCCGGAGAGCTGGATTCCCTGGCGCGGATTCTCCCCGCCGAGCGGATTCCCCAGCTGCAGGCGGGAGCCCTTCCAAGAGCTCCTCGGGGCGCGGCTTGGCTGCTGAGCCGCGGCGGCCCGGCCCCCGCAGCCGGCGCCTCCCCGCGCGCGGTCCCGGACCCGCAGCGCGGCCCGGGTGGAACAGCCCGGGGGGCGCGCGGGCTGCGTCCGGAAGGGACCCAAGTCGGCGAGGAGCGAGTAAACCCGGCGGAAATTCGTTCTTCCCACACTCTGCCCCGGGGGACGCAGGCGGAGAAAGAGGAGACGGCGGAGGGAGGACAGACCCCGGCAGGGGGAGGAGGAAACGCTAAGTGGCTCCGCGTCTGGTCAGCCCGAGCCGGGGACGCCAAGTGAGAAAAGTAGGGATTAAAAACAGCTGTACGGGTGGGACACGCTAGGCTGGGGGTGGGGGAGGATTACCGGGCGAGCAAACGGGATTTGCAGACAGAGACCTTTTTATTTTAGGCGAGCACACCAGCCGCTTCCGAGCAGTGGGAGCGCGCCTCGCCTTCCTCGTTTTAAGTCGCTTGCAGTCTTCCAGGTGCCACCCTGCGGAAAGCTCGGGCAACACGGAGTCCGCCAGCGTTCTCCAGGAAGTTTGGGGGAGCACGAGGTTGCCTGACCACGGCTATCCGTGGGCTACTGTCGGAAGAGCCCAGGCCAACCCATCCTGACTGCTTGGGTTTTCGGTGTCGTGGTGCTGGTAGCTGGGGAGAGGCACCGCCCCCTCAGGTATCTGAACTGAGGACTTCATCCGCTGTAGGCAAGAGCATGAAGAAATCTCAGAACTGGTTCTGCCACCGTCAGTGTCTCCGTCAGATTTTGGTGATTCAGTCCCATTAATTCTCCTCCAGTCTTAGAGCCCTTGGGGTAGGCTCCGCACGTGTGCATATATATAATAACCTCCACAGACCCTCCGGATAACTGCCCCCTGCAGGGCCTTCTTGATTTATGCCTGGGCTTGCGATGATCTTCAAAGTCTTTAGGCCCCTCGGTGCTCAGACCTGGCTTAGTTAGGGAAGTATTATCATTTATTATCCATAAGGAATGGAACATTTAATCAATGGCCCCTTTGGGGGATGCCCCTGCTTAGAATGAGAATGGACAAGGGATAGCGGTTAATTACTATTTATTTAATGCAAACCATTTTGCTAAAAATAAGGCCCCTCGTTCCACCCAAGGTGTTCAGAAAATGTAATTTTTGAGGACTACTCTGCAACAGCATGGACATTTTCTTTAAAAAGACAGATCTTCGCCTCAAGGAGCTGACAGTCTAGTGGGAAGGGCACTGCACTGAAAGGTTAAATAGTAATATGAAAGCCAGGCTCGGTGGCTCAGCCTGCAATCCCAGCGCTTTGGAAAGCTGAGGTGAGTGGATTGCCTGAGCCCATGGGTTCGAGACCCGTCTGGGCAACTTGGCGAGACCTCATCTCTACAATAAATCAAAAATTAGCTGGGTGTGGCGCGCGCCTGTAGTTCCAGCTACTTGGAAGGCTGAGGTGGAATGATCGCCGGAGCCCAGCAGGTCAAGACTGCGGTGGCCGGAAGTGGCCACTGCACACCAGTTTGGGTGACAAAGTGAGACTCCAACTCAAAAATATATGTATAGTAATATGAGGCAGTGATATGAGAATGCTGCAAAGATGCAGGTGGATTTTTAATAATTCCAATGTTTGATGGTAACTGCCTAATTCAGCAATTTATATAGGTAAACGATAGAGGCACATTCAGAATTTAGAGAAAGATGAGATTGTAGGCAGCATGGTCAGTGAAGACTTCATGGGTGAGTAGGGACCTTGGCTTTGAAGGGAGGGAAGTCAAGTGCAGTGATTATACTGGGAGATGAGAGCTGAGGGGCTTCTGGGCTGAGAGCATGAGGAGGCTCCAGAAGAGGAGGAGCCTGTGCTGATTTTGAGAGGTGAGCAGTATTTCCTAGAGGAAGGTGAGCAATCACCCAAGGAGGTGAAGCCTGGGGACATGTGTGAGAGAAAAACTTAGGAACTCCCAGATCTTCTATCTGCATCTTTGGGGTGAGATTTATTAACATTTACATTCTTTTTAATAGTGTCATCCTGAGTGGATTGCCTGAGCCCACGGGTTCGAGACCCACCTGGGCAGGTGAAACCTCATCTCTACAATAAATCAAAAAAGCCGGGCTCGGTGGCTCAGCCTGTAATCCCCCGCCTTTGGGAGGCTGAGGTGAGTGGATTGCCTGAGCCCGCGGGTTCGAGACCCACCTGGGCAGCGATACCTCATCTCTACAATAAATCAAAAAAATCAGCCGGGCGTGGTAGCACGCGCCTGTAATTCCGGCTACTTGGAAGGCTGAGGCGGAAGGATCGCTGGAGTCCAGCAGGTCAAGGCTGCGGTGGCTGGGAGCGGCCACTGCACTCCAGTCTGGGCGACCAAGTGAGACTCCAACTCAAAAAAAAAAAAAAATTATCCGGGCGTGGTAGCACGCACCTGTAGTTCCAGCTACTGGAAGGCTGAGGCGGAAGGATCGCTGGAGCCCAGCATGTCGAGGCTGTGGTGGCCGGGAGCGGCCACTGCACTCCAGTCTGGGCGACTGAGTGAGAATCCAACTCAAAAAAAAAAATAGTATCATCCAACCAAGCTGGTGTACAACGACTTGAAGTAAACATTCCCTTATTCCCCTTTAAGGATTTCAGCAGGCAGTTGATGTCATTATATTTGCACTGCAACTTCAAGAGGAATCTCTGCCTAAATAAACAAAGTAAGTGCTATACAAAGAAAATGTTGTCTACCTAGTTCTTGCTTTCTAGGTCCTTGATGTGTACAAGGCATGTGGATAGAACATTCAGATCACGGTAACACATACACAGGCACCATCTAGATACTACTTATACATCTCTCACAGACCAGAGCAATGAAGGCCTGACCCAGACCTTGTGCTTTAGAGGGCTGTGTTCCAGTCCTCTGGCTGTGCTGCTCCCCCTAAGAGCAGGATTTCAGGTCTCCAAAGGGGGCATGCCTGCCTACAACCCACACCTTCACTCTGCTCAGGGTTCTTTGGGCCCTAGCATTCTGCTTAACTGCCTAAGTCTGTATAGGCCTTTTTCCATCTGCTTCCCTAGGGGCCAGTCATGCCACAAGTATATATATTCCTAAGACCACCGAAAGACCAAGGGGCAGCTGTGCAAAAAGAATCTCGAGATGAGCCCTGGGGTTTCCACTGGGAGGCCCCCTGGAGATTCCTGGTAACACAGGAGCCAGAGTCTCAAAGGAGAGAGGTGGGCCAGGGACCTCCTTTCACTCTCTAACCCTGGGCTTCTTACATTTTGGACAGGCCTGTCTATATGTAGCATTTTGGACAGGCCTGTCTATATGTAGCATTTTGGGGAGGGGAGAAAAGAAGTGTACTTTCATTTTGAAAGAACAAGGAGGAAGATTACAGGAGTTTGAAGGAAACCATTTTTTAGAAATGTAAATTCTACTTTATTATAACATAGGCTATGCCTAATTTTCTATAAAAAGCAATACTTTTTAGTGAAAGCAAGGACATAATTGTCTTTAGTTAAATGACTGTCTCTTAACTCTGTAATGTCTTTGTTAATGGATGGATTCAGGCTTGTTCTGGTTCCAGGAGATTCAAGTATTGATTACGCTTGAATGTATAATTTGCATAATCACAACTGGAAATCCAGAAGGAATGCTGTTCATGAGAGAAACAAGAGCTTTGTCATTTCACTTTTGGGAAGTTTGCAGTTTAAATCCCAAGTGTACTAGAGGGTAGTTTCAGAGGTCAGAAGCACAAACAAGTTTGGGCTGGTTCCGTGACACATACATGTGGTGTAAACATTCTCAGGTGTTCTTGCCCAGGCATGGAATCTTCTTGGTCTTGCCAGGGTTGTACACCTGTGTCTTCCCAAGTCTCCTGTGGTCTTCTTGGATGTCAGCAACAGAGGTGTGAAAGATTTCAGACTATGTCTTTGGCAGCCCCTGAAGCTGATGGGAGTTGGCCCAGACACTGCCCTGGCGCAGGATGCGTTGGAGGAGGAGTGATCTGGTTGGGCAACCCCCAGTGAATGGGGAGAGTGGTGAGAGGTAGAGCTGACCAAACCCTGCTGGAGCAGCATTCTGGAGCTTACCAGGGCAGCCTGCAGGGATGGCAGCTGTTTCCTTGCTCCTATGAACCAACCCTGCCTGGTCCCGTACTGCTAGGGGCAGTATGACCCCTGACACAGGTGAAGTTGGAAGCAGGAGAGTCCCCAGTGGTCCCCATGTTAACAAATGACCCCAAAAGTTGTTTCTCTATCTAAATGAGCTGCATCTTAGTCCCAGCCTGAGAGACAGGTTTCTTTTCCTTGGGAATCAGGGATGGGAAAGAGACATCCACAGGTTTACAGAATACCTAACAGTTCTCCATTTTTTCCCATTTGGGAAATACAGGAATGCAGATCTCCAGCTAGGAACTAGCCTTATTAAGTCAGAGTCTCTGAGCAGCAAAGCCACAACATCTGCATTTATAAACTCACCAGATGATTTTTATGTATGCATCAGTTTGAGAAAACAAATAGGCAGTTCTTCAAAACACCTATTTATGATTGACTGATCATATCATAACAACAATAATATAGTAATAACTTACACTTAGGTAGTATTTAATGAGGGCCAGGTAGTGATCTAAGCATGCTATACAAAATAACTTATTTCCTTAACTACCTAGTGAGACAGAAATGATTAGTATCCCCATTTTACAGTGGAGGTTTTTTAAAAATACAGGATCCTAGGCCCACCCCCAGTGAATCTGATTTGGAACTTTCAGAATAGGGTCTGGAAATTTTGTTTAGCACATTCTCAGGTATTGTCTGGTGAGGACTCAAGCTTAGGCATCATCAGACTAGAATTTTTAAGGGTTTATTGAGACATTCAGTATCTCCTTTGCTGGGCAGCAGGAGATAAGAGGAGTAAGATGAGGCCCATGCAAGGGTGGGGAGATGAATTTATATAAGATAATAATCTAGGAGAAGCATGCCATCCTAATTATATACAATGAATATGGTATGCTGTCATAGCAATTACTTTTTTAAAGGAAAATATGAAAGAACTAAAAACTGCAATGTGGCTGAGTGTGGTGGCTCGTGCCTGAAATTTCTGTGGGAGGCTAAGGCGAGAGGATCGTTGGAGCTCAGGAGTTCCAGACTACCCTAGGTAACACAGCAAGATCTCATGTCTACAAAAAAATAAAAAAAGATTAGCTGGACATGGTGGTGTACGCCTATAGTCCCAGCTACTCAGGAGGCTGAGGTGGAAGGATCATCTGAGCCCAGGAGGTTAAGGCTGTGGTGAGCCCTCATCATCCCACTGTCCTCTAGCCTGGGTAACAGAGCGAGACCCCAACTAAAACAAAAAACAATTCCAACACTCTGGATTTTTATGTCCAAGGAAGATCCTTATCCATCAGTTCAAAGAAGCCTGATACTTTGAAACCTACATGTATAAACAGATTGTGTATCTACAAGAACACAGTGAAAACTGCAGGCACTTCTGGCAAGCCAGAAAGGAAAGGCAGATGTTGACTGGGCATAATGACTTAGGAAACAAGGCAAATTCGCATACTGTTTATGGTTACAGTATGGAGTTTGTTTATATGTAACTGAAATTTTATAGCAGTAATATACTATTGTCTTTCCCTGGAATGGGATTAAGTCAGTGGCCTAAGGAAATGCTCAAGTGTTAAAAGTATTTCTTTTATACGTATACTCTTAAATACTAAAATATTTGTCATCTCTAGGAACCAGACTGGTAATTGTATTTTATGATACAACTTTCCACTGTTCTTTTATTTGGATTTCTACATACTACACTAATAATATTTATTTCGCCATTTATAACCATGCCACACTGGAAGGGCAATTGCCATGTTTTATTTCATTTTTATGGCACTCAGCAACCGTTGTTGAATTGTCAAAGCTTTCTTAAAAATAAGCAAGAGAAACAAACCAAGAAAATAAACAATATTAACAGTTATCTTTAGGTGATAAAAAAATAAGTAATTGTTTTCACTCTACTTTTTAGCATTTTCTAACTGATGTACAAATGTTATGTATTTCTTTGAAATCATTTTAAAATTTTAAAAAGTTTTCATATATCTGGTTTTAATATCAATCGAAATCTCATGAAGGAATTAGGTGAGGATTATTAATATCCCCCATTTGGAAGAGAGGATACTAAGAGCTAGAGAGGTTAGCTAACTTCTGCAATGTTCTGTCACTATAATGGTGGGGTGCAAACCCAACCTAAACCACTGGCTTGTGACCCCAGGTTTTTGTGGGTTCTTTTGAGTTGGAGTCTCACTCTGTCACCCAGGCTGGAGTGCAGTGGCATACTCATGGCCACCGCAGCCTCGATCTGCTGGATTCAGGTCATCCTTCTACCTCAGCCTTCCAAGTAACTGAAACTACAGGCACGCATCACCATACCTGGCTAGTTTTTTTATTAATTGTAGAGACTGAGGTCTCGTCAAGTTGGCTAGGCTGGTCTTGAACCCCTGGGCTCAGGCAGTCCTCTCACCTTGGCCTCCCAAAGTGCTGGGATTATAGGTGTGAGTCACTGAACCTGGCTGACCCCAGGTTTTTGAGATGGACCTTGGTAGGCTCCAAGTTGATATATGACTAATACTTACAACTAATGAGGCCAGTTTGGGTGATAGTCAAATATTTAACAGCTGGTACCATTAGGGTACTGACCAGTCTGGAAACAACAGCCATGAACAACAACCCAGCCACACCAGTGTCTACCAGTTGCAAGTGGGCTTGCCTGTACTTGATTAAACTTTCTGAATGATGCTTTAGATATCTCTCTTTTTTTCTTGATAATGATGTTATTAAAAATAGTTTGCATAAAGCTTGGTTACAATAATCAGTAACTATGAGAAACAACACAGAGAACCTTTCTGGATCTAAAAGCTTCCAAACTACAAACTTGCCTGGGGTTTGCTTTTCTGAGTCCAAGTTCATCAAGGTCACTTAAACTTAGTGAGGGTATGTTGACAAGAGGGCAAAGATGATTGTCAAAAATGTGAGTTTTGTTTTCAATTTATAAATCAGAAATTGTCTTCCACTCTCTTTGTGGAACGACAGATATATTTGAAGGTAATTTTGCATTATTTTCTATTTTGGGGGGGGTGGTCTCACTATGTTGCCCAGGCTGGTCTTGAACTCCTGGCCTCAAGTAGTCCTCCTGCCTTGGCCTCCTAAAGTGCTAGGATTACAGACATGAACCACCATGCCTGGCTAGGAAATTAATTCTTAAAAGATTACTATTTTTTTTACAACTTGATCTGAATTGTTTAATTAATGCCTTAAAAATATTTATAGGGAGTCACCTTTACGTCTTTTGAAGAGGTTTATCTTAAAGGGTTAACAATTCATCTTATAAATTTTCAAAGATTTGCTATCAAAATCTAGATGTGAATGTCCCATGCCCCTCTTTCCTGGAGCTGTAGATGTCTTCTTATTCTAATGTCACTGTATAGGGCCAAAGTAAAGGAGGCAGTTTGATACCCATGCCACTGAAAACTAGCTCTAGCCTGGCAAGAAGCACTGTCAATCTCAGTAGTGGAAAGAATCTCAGACAGTTAGATAATGGACTATATACAGTGTAAATACTCTAAAAGTGTTTGCAGATTTCATCAAAAGGCCAAATCTTTTTTCACTTAAGACCAGGAACATGGCAGGGAAGGAAATTAGAGGAAGGAAGCATCCATCCCCCTTTCAGAGTCTCTGTAATTTTCTATGAAGATTTGCACTTTGATTATGCTTAGTAACACCATATGTGGAGTGGACACAAGATCAAAGGCTCAAGTCACAGCACCAGAGTCTTTGCGGTAGGCAGGATCAAATGTTTTTGTTGGTAGGATGCTAATAGATCCTGTAAGGACACTTCCCCAGCCCTCCATTCATCCCTGCTTCATTTCCAAAATATAATTGAGAAACCTCAAGCATGAATGCTTTTAGTGTCTTTGTCGTTGTCAGCTATAATATGTTGTAGATTGAAAAAGAACAAGTTATTGTGACCACTTAGATATTTGGAGCTGAAGAATCTTCAAAAGCTTAAGGTGAATGGCAAAGTGTTAGTTTTATAGTGTGTATATGATCTTAGAAATATGTGGAGTAAGGGTTTGCTAAACACTGCTTTTCTTTGGTGGATGAGAGTGCAGATCTTTTTCTTCCAATCTTTCTGTAGAAACAAAGTTTTCTATAATGAACATTGTTTTTTGTAGTTAAAAATCTTTGCTAAAAATGTATGTGATGCCATCCATATTCACGCTTGCTTTCCCCATAGACCTGCCATGTCCTTCCTTTTATAAACTTTTTTAAAAAAATCAATCTTGGTAATAGCAGTAACTTTGGGTAGTCAAACAATTTCCTGTATGTAGTGTAAATGCCCCAAAAGCATTTACAAGTGTCATCAAAAAAGCCAAAAGTGTATCATAATCTACCCATGTGGTGCCTATAGGGTGACAGGAAGGTGACGTCTATTTACTTGTTTCTGCTCTTGAGACAATCTTTCAGATCAGTTGTTCATTTTCTCATCTATGCAAAGGGGCAAATCAGCCAGACGTGGTGGCTCATGCTTGTAAGCTTAGTACTTTGGGAGGCAGAGGCGAGAGGATTGCTTGAGCCCAGGGGTTCGAGACCAGCCTGGGCAACTTGGCAAGACCTTGTCTCTACAATAAATCAAATAATTAGCCAGGTGTGGTGGTACGCACCTGTCGTTCCAGTTACTTGATAGGTTGAGGCAGGAGGATCACCTGAGCCCAGCAGGTCAAGGCTGCGGCAGCCATGAATGTGCCATTGTACTCCAGCCTGGGTGACAGAATGAGACCCAAAAAAGGGACAAATCATACTTGCCCAATGTAAGAGCTTTGGAAAATGTATGTGAAAGTGCTTAGAACATAAGTGGTATGAAAATAGGATTGTTGCTAATATTTCAGCCTCCTCCATGTCTTCTCAGTAAGAATGTAAGGTCCGCAAAGGCAGAACCACGTCTTTCATAAGCTTTTTGGTGTCCTCTGTAACACACAGAGGGCCTCTTCTGAAATTGTAGGTCTTTGATAAATGTTAGTTTGAGCAAAAAACAAGGAGGAGGAAGCTGCATTCTTGGGTAACTGACTCTTCTGCCTTTCCTTGTAGATTCTGTTTTCATCTTTTCATGGTTTTGTTGCTCTTCTTCAGGCTGCCTGGGCCCAGAACACACAGGCTTCAACACAGAAGTTCTCTCTGGATAGTTTCACAGGCAGGACTAGATTCTGGGCCAGCTCTGTGATCACTGAATTCACACAATCATTTGGCCATGTTGGACATTAGTTTCTTGTTCTACAAAGTGATGTTCATGATGAAACATCAGTGTTTGCCCAGACAGTTCTTATCATCAGTCATAGCCCTTGATATATGAAAAGATTATGTGTGAAGAAAAGGATCCTGTGGACCCTCAATACCATGTGTCAGTCTTGGAGATTCACAGTGCACAATAGCACATTCAAGACTTTGAAAAATACTGCAGAAAACAAAGAAGTGGGGGATGGGAGGTAGGACCGTTGACCTAGTTTTAGGAACACTAGACTAAATGCTCTTGAAGATTCCTTCTAGCTTTAAACATTAAGGAATTGATTGCATCTCTTCAGCGGAATTGCTATTCAGTTATTTGAAATTTGTTAACGATATAATTCTTTGAATATGGTGCTGCTCTACTTAAAGTCTCCTCTACAATGGAAGGTGATTTTCCATGTTGTGCTTGGCTGATTCAACAATTCATGGTGTCCAACTAGTTTAATATTAATCCTCAGTGAGCAGGACAATATTTACCAAAGTTGTCTCCAGTCTCACAGTCCTGGAAAGCTTCTTTGCTTTGCCCCTAAGCTGTCAAACTAGCAAATAACAATTTGCTTTCTTGCCACTAGGATACAGGTGTTAGGTCCCCATAATTGAAAGCACCATTTGGCATATTGATGATTCTGGGCTAAATAATTATTGACTCTTCGGAAGTATGATTTAGCCACCATGCTAGCACTGAAGGGGTGTTTTCTGGGAACCCAGCCATTTGGGAATAATTTCAGTAGTGAAACCCTCAGGCTAATTAAACTGGTATCCTCGGATGTGAGAACCCCATTGATAATGAGTATGTGATTCTCATTCCTTGAGGTGACGGACTGTGAGTACTAGCTTAACTAAAATTCCAGAGTGGTTTACCATCTGAAACAGGTGACTACAAACACCTGCCAGAATAATAACCATTAATGATTAGCTTTTTGTTATGACAGAGGCAGCATATGTGCATTGTATAAAGTCAGAAAATACAGATAGGCAACAATAAGAATATAAAACATTGTATTCTCAGCGTGGTAGACTGGATAATGGCCCCTCGAAGATATCTACCTCCTAACCCCCCCCAGAATCTTTAAATATGCTAGGTTACACGGCAAGGAGGAATTAAGGCTGTCAATGGAATTAAGGTTGCTAATCAGTTGGTTTTAAAATAAAGAGATTATCCTAGAGTTTCAGGTGGGTCCAATGTAATCACAAGGGTTCTTTTTTTTTTTTTTTTTTTGAGTCGGAGTCTCACTCTGTCGCCCAGACTGGAGTGCAGTGGCTGCTCCCGGCCACCACAGCCTCGACCTGCTGGGCTCCGGCGATCCTTCCGCCTCAGCTTCTGAGTAGCCAGAATTCCAGGCGCATGCTACCACGCCTGGCTAATTTTTTGATTTTATTGTAGAGATGAGGTCTCGCTTGCCCAGGCGAGTCTCGAACCCACGGGCTCAGGCAATCCACTCACCTCAGCCTCCCAAAGGCGTGGGATTACAGGCTGAGCCACCGAGCCCGGCTACAAGGGTTCTTAAAAGTGGAAGAGGGAGGCAGAAGAGACATTCAGAGTGATGTAATGTGAAAAGACTGGGTCAGTTATTGCTTGCTTTGAAAATGGAAGAGGGGGTCAGGAACCATGGAATGCAGGGAGCTTCTAAAAGCTGGAAAAGGCAAGGAAACAAATTGTCCCCTAGAGCCTTCAGAAGGAAAGCAGCCCTGCCCTCAGTGCGATTTTAGCGGCATGAGGCCTATGGGGGACTTCTGACCTTCAGAACTGTAAGATAATATATATTGCTACAAGCCACCACCAAGTTTTTGGTAATTTCTTATGGCAGCAATAAAAAAAGCTACCCACCAACTGGTAATTATAACTATTGACCTTTTATTATGTATAATTCCAGATCTTATTATACACATTTTTTAACAAAAACGAGATCATAATGTTGTAAACTGCTTGTTTTATTTTAGTATTTCTTTTCCCCTATCAATAAATATTTATTGCATCTAATACTCAGATCATATTCAAATTACTCTAATTATCCCCAAATGTCCTCCCAAAGCTGGCTTGTCCAAATCAGGATTTAGGTCAGAATCATGCATTATAATCTGACTTATGCTGCATAGGTATTTTAAAATATAAAACAGTCCCTTTTCTTAATCTACTCATTATTCTGCATAACTGGGAACTAGATCTAAGAGCTCAATTGATTCATGTTAATAAATTTAGTCTAGAATACATTTTGGACCCTGTTGTGTGTTTCATTTGGCATTACATACAAAGATGCATGCCATCTAGTGCCTGTTATTACTGAAGCTCATTATCTGAGCACTTCCTGTATGATTCCATTTATGGGAAGTTCTAAAACAGACAATGCTCATCAACAGTGATAGAAATCAGAGCAGTGGTTGCCTTTGGGAATGATGGGAATTGGCTGGAAAGGATACTACAGAACTTTCTGTGTTGATAGCCATGATCTATATATCTTGATTGGGGTAGTAATTACACACATGTATAGAAGGGCCAAAACTCATATCTGAGTACTTAATATCCATGCAGCCTTTTATATTGTATAATTTAAATTGTCTTCAATTTGAAAAAACAAAAGCAGGCCAGGCTCAGTGGCTCAGCCTGTAATCCTAGCACTTTGGGAGGCCAAGGCTAGTGGATTGCCTGAGCCTGCAGGTTTGAGACCCATTTGGGCAACTTGGCGAGACCTTGTCTCTACGATAAATCACAGATTAGCTGGGAGTGATAGCGCGCACCTGTAGTTCCACCTACTTGGAAGACTGAGGTGGAGGGATCCCCGGAACCTAGCAGGTTGAGGCTGCGGTGGCCAGGAGCGTGCCACTGCACTCCAATCTGGGCGACAGGTGAGACTCCAACTCAAAAATAAATAAATAAATAAACAAACAAATAAATAAATAACAAAAGCAAACTATTGAAGAAATGGCATAGTCCTCTTTCTGTATTTCTCCAGTCGTGGCTGCTTTCTTATCTGAATTTCCTCATATTCTACTTCTCTGACCCAGTCTTACACTTGACTACCTATGACTGTTATAGGCCCATATCCTTAACTTCCCAAGTAGGTTGTAAGTGTCCTCAAACAGAATTATGATGATGCCACCTCGGTACCCTTTACAACAATGGTCGTTAACCTAGGCTGTGTATTATTGGAGTTACCTGGTACTGCTCTGGCTGCCATCAAAGAACACTATAAACAGCAGAGATCTATTTTCTCAAAGTTCCAGAGACTGGAAAATCAAATCTAAGGTCATCTTGCTAGAGTGGTCAGTTTCTTGTAAGGGCTTTCTTCCTGCTTTGTAGACAGCCACATTCTCACTATGGCCTCATGGCAGAGAGAGGAAGGGGAATAGAGAGGACCTGGGAGTTAGGGCTTTAACTTATGAATTTCAGTGGGGATAGGTGTACAATTCGGTCCATAGCATCTGGGGTGCATCAACAAATAAACAGTCCCTGAATATCATCTCCAGATATTCTGATTCTATTGATCTGAGGTGGGATCCAGACATCTGTATTTCTTTTAAGTTTCCCCATATCATGCAACCAGGATTACAAGTCTCTGCTCTGTGCCTTGTTATTTAAGTTAAGGTCTGTGGACCAGCAGCATCAGCACCACCTGGGTAATTATTAGAAATGCAGAATCTCTGGTGCCACCCCAAATCTATGAATCCAACTCTGTATTTTACCAAGACCCCCAGTTGATTTGTATGCACCATAACATTTGAAAAAATATCTATCTACAGTGTCTTGCATACGCTCCCATACAGGTATGAGGATGCTCCATTAATCAATTCCTGTTTGGATTGAAATGGATGAGCCTTTTGTCAGCAAACCAAGTTTCAGCCTTTTTAGTCCTGGAAACCCATCAGGTGTGTGGATCTTGCCTAAAAATAATTGCACCTTAGTGTAAAGATGTTATACATTGCCTGTATATTACTGTCTATTAGCAAACAAAACAGCAGCAAATACTCCCAGTATTAAAAACAAAATGACTTTGGGAAACTGAGGTGGGAAGATTGCTTGAGTTCAAGACCAGTCTGGGCAACATAGTGAGACCTCATCTCTACAAAAAATAAAAAAACTGGCCCACATCTGTAGTCCCAGCTGCTCTGAGAGGCTGAGGTGGAGGGATTGCCTGAGCCCAGACCTGTTAAGCCCACAGGGTGAGACCCTGACTCAAAAAAAAAATCTTAATGGTTTTGAAAATTTACTCCCACCCCAGTGATTCCATCCCTATGAATAATCACTTCTTTAGCTTCAGGTGGGCTTTAAAATCGATAACGAAATAGGATACTTGCACTCCAGTTGCAAAAGGGGGAGAGAAGTGGCACTTAGCACAGAGCACAGAAACGGTGTAACTAATAAATAATTCAGTAAACTAGGGAAAGGGAAAACCTTGTGCTTAAATAGATAGCAGAAAATCTGTAATATTTTAAATATCCTTATGGTTGGAAAATGAGAGGATTGTTATATGTAATAATATGTAGCATACTGTGTTAGTTTTCAAAAATATGATTAAGGTAAGTATGCTTAATACCAGAAACATTGAAAGGAATGCAGTCTTACTTGCTGTTGTAGAAGCAGTTCAAGGTCTTGTCATCCATCAAGATCACCAGGGTGATCGTCAATATCAATGTGGTCCATGAAAGTACTAAATAAGAGATTCCTAACTGACAGACACTAAAAATGATGAATTTTCACTTTCCATCTTCAGAAGTACCTAATGGGTACAGTTTTTTTTTTTAAGAACTATTAATTTCTAAAACCTTTATGTTTAAAATATCCTCTTAATTCAGAATAGCTGCATGCTTAAAGTCCAACCTCAGGTTAATTTCTGCTTCTGGAAATTGGTCTTCTCTTATTTTTCTTTGCATCTCTAATTTGTAACTTCTCACTTGTTAATATGATTGCTACTATATATCATAATGACTTTCTAGTTTAGCACAGCATTGTTATATTCTGTCCAATAAACTAAAAATAAAAATAAAAGATACTAATTTATATTTAATGCACATATATGCATGCACATATACACAATTGCCTTAAAAATAGGGAACCTCAATAAGGTGTTGTTTTTAAATTCATTTTCCCAAGTACATAGGATTGACATAGCGATCAAATTCAATGCAACAAGATGTCACTGACTACACATAATATATCCAACAGATACATTTTGAAACTAAAAAAATCTTTCACTTCCTCAACAGTGGAATTTATTTATAAAAAATTGTGTATTTATTTTTACATGTTTAAACCAGTTACCTTCAAAGTATTTTCCATGTGATGCAATACACCTATTGAGACACATTTTCCACTACTCAGAATAGTTTTTGAACTTGTCCATTTTTATGCCTTTTAGTGCTTCTTATGTTTTTTGTTTTACCTCTTCCACATAAGCAAAAAATGTTTCCCTTTGAGGACTTTTATCATCCAGGGAAACAAAAAAAAGTCACTGGGGTGAGATCGGTTGAACAGAGAGGGTGGGGCACAGAGTCATGACATTTTTGGTCAAAAACTGCTGAACACTCAGCATGGTGTGGGCAGGTGTGCTTGTAAATCACCCATCATGAGATGGGCAAATGTGTTGAAAGAATCTAAAAAATATATGTATCACTGAAGCCAAACTAAGCCTCTTACAACAATGTTAGCTGGTATACTGATGCCAATGGGTTCCTAGAACGCTTACCTGGGGGAGATAGAGGGCCTGTACTACAAGGGGCCCACCCTCCAAAAAAAATTCCATTTTGGGGGGGTCCCCCTCATATCTAGTGGTAGATACTTAGTCTTCATCTTTCTCTGCTTGTTAGTGGCCTTTCATAGACCTGATCCACCTATTCTCCTTGGACTGTTGTCTTCACTTGGCTTCGATGATGCCACACCCTCTTCTGACCTTACAAGCTGCTCCTTCTCATTCTTCCTTGCTAGTTTCTTCCTGTGTCCATGATGCCCTGATTGTGGAATGCCCCAGGACCCAGCCTTTGGACCTTGTCCCTGTCTGCCCATTCCATTGGTGATCTAATCCCTTGGCATTAAATACTATTTCTACTCTAAAGACTCCCACATTGTCCCTGGCCTGGATGTCTCTCTTAAACATAAGACTCATGCTTTGAAAACCTACTTGACACTGCTACTCAAGTAACATAGAGATATCTCAAATTAAACATGTCTAAAATGTGGTCTTCTCCCTGAAACCTGCTCATCCCACATGCTTTCCCATGTTAGGCAGTAGTCATTTTATCTTTCCAGTAACTCAGATAGACGCCCCTAGACTCATTCTTGACTTCACCCCTTGGTTCATACTGCGTATCCTATCCATAGGAAATCTCGTTAGTTCTACCCACAGAATATAGCCAGACTCTGACCACTTCTCATTGCTTCTGCACCCCAGTACTGGCAGCTATCTTTTGTCCCCAAGCTCCAGCACCCCGGTACTGGCAGCTATCTTTTGTTCCCAAGATTGTTTCTATCACCTCCTGCTTGGACTCTTGCCCCCACAGTCTGTTTTCCACAGAACAGCCCGGCCCCTGAGTGATCCTGCCAAAACTCATCAAGTCATGCCACCCCTCTGATCAAAGGCCCATGGTGACTCCTGTCTCATTCAGAGTTTAAGAGCTATATGCGACCCACCCCTCACCCTCCCAGGACACACACAGAACATCCGTCTGTGATTTCTGATCTCATCCGTTACTCCTCTCACTCTTCTCTGGTGCCAGTCGCCTTTTCACTGTCCTGGTGCCAGTGCAGGCGCAGGCAGGTGGATCCAAGGGACCAAGCAGAGTCCAGAAACAGACTTGTATATATATTTCAATATTTTATCTAAATAACTTATTCTATTTTAGGTATTTTATCTAAATAACTTATTATTTACTGAAAAGAGAGGATATGATAGGCTTTCCAACAAATGGTTTGGGAACATTCAGGGTTGACGCTCAGGGAGGTCTAAAGCCTGAACTCCTGGGGGTTGCCCCTATGAAATTGCTGTTTGCTTCACCTGGTCTCCTGTTTAACACTTGGAGATGTGTTGGGGTTGTTTTATACCTGGTGAGCTGGTAGGCACATTTGCAGCTTCTCCAGAACAATCAGATGAGAGGGGGGGCCTTTTGGGTAGGGAAAGCCCATGAATGTGCTTCTCAGCCATGGTAGAACTCTCACTGTTATGGTAATACCATCCACGGTTGCCTTTCTCTGTGGTCCCTTGATGATTTGGGAAGACGTGGCTGTGTCTGGGAGCATGCTGTTTTATCTTCTACCTTCTCTGTGGAAATATAACCACCTCTACACACCAAAATGGTTTCCATGTCATTTGCCATTATTATTGGTACATTGAACAAGCAGGTCTCAGTTCAATTATAAAGCAACCTTATGTACACTGCTTCTATATTTTAAAATCTACTTCTTGAAATATTTCTTTTTCATTGCCTGAATGCAACTCGGACACACCACGGTTTCTGGTCCCTCTAAGATGCAGGGAGATTGAGTTAAGAACAGGAAATTCTTTCTTGATTGATATTATTGTGGTCAGCTTTCTCCAGATTTGACAGATGCTTCTAGCCAACTGTTTTGTTTGGGGGTTCTCAAGAGACCCCCACCGAGAGGAGACACCTTCATTAAAATAGACTTCTTGATTTCAGTGGATGATGAGTTCCTGGAGGGGCAGAGGCAAGTGGCAGTTCTTAATTTCCAGAAGCAAGGTGGCTATGGTTGCTGTAATGGTCAGAGCGCCTGGAGCAGCAAACACAATATCATAGCGCAGAGGTCATTGCTGTTGGCTAACTGTTCATGGTGGCCCTAGAACCAAAATAGATGGACAGTCTACTAAGAATTACCTGGTAGTCAGGCATGGTGGCTCATGCCTCTAATTGCAGCACTTTGGGAGCTGGGAGACTAGACAATTGTCCGAGTCCAGGAATTCAAGACCAATCTGGGCAACTTGGCAAGACCTCGTCTCTATGATAAATAAATAAATAAATAAATAAATAGCCTGGTGTGGTGGTGTGTGCCTGTAGTCCCAGCTACCTGGGAGGCCGAGGCAGAAGGATCCCTTGAACCCATCATGTTGAGGCTGTGGCCATAAGCATACCATTGCATTCCAGCCTGGGTAACAGAGTGAGACTGACTAAAACAAAACAAAACAAAACAAACCTGGTTTATATAATTGGAAAATCTCTAGGTCTAGGGAACAGACACCTGAGTTGCCCAATGGAGAGTCATGGCCTCTTACCCATGTCCCAGACCGTAGTCAATTATAAGATGTAGAAATTGTTAGATCACAGGCCTGGCACAATAGCTCATGCCTATAATCCCAGCACTTTGGGAAGCCAAGGTGGAAGGATACTTTAACTCAGGAGTTTGAGACCAGCCTGGACAAACTCAGAGATGAGATAGTGAGATATCATCTCTACAAAAAAAAAACAAAACCAAAAAATTGGCCAGACGTGGTGGCACACACCTGTAGTCCTAGCTACTCAGGAGGCTGAGGCAGAAGGATCACTTGAGCCCAGGAGGTTGAGGCTGCAGTTTGCTGTGATCATGCCACTGCACTCCAGCCTGGGTGACAAGTGAGATCCTGACTCAAAAACAACAACAACAACAAAAAAAAAACTTAGATGGCTGATGTGCAAATTGTGACCAAGAAGTAACAGCAGCAACATCACCTGGAAATTTGTTTCGAAGGCACATTTTCAGATTCTGCCCCAAAGCTGCTGTCACAAGAACTCTGGAAGTATGTCCCAGCGATTTTTGCTTGAGAAGGCATTTTAGCTGATTCTGATGCATGCTAAGATTTGAGAACCGTAAGGTTTACGTGAAGGAGAAGCTGGGAAGCCTTGAGGAAGGACTCTATAACATCTATATAAGTATCTAGCATAAATCTTCCTTTGAGTTTTCCCCAAAAGATGAGCAATCATTCACTGTGTACTGAGGAAGGGAGAATATCCAGGCTTTTGGTAGATTTCTGGACATTAGTTCTGAGTCACTGCTGATCTCTAGAGACCCAAAATGCCTCTGGACCATTGAGGGGGATGGGGGAACTCATTTATGGCAATCAGATAGTAAATGAAATTTTGGCCTGTGACTGCTTCATTGGGTTCCAGTGAGTCAGCTCAACCGTACTGTGGTTATTTTCTCATTCCTGAATAGAGTTGTCATAAGTGTCTTCAGGAAGGAAAAGAACCCACCTTCATGTTGATTCCCTGACCTGTGTAGTGAGCGTTGTTATGGTAGACAGGGCCCCGTGGAAGCTTCCTGGGATTTCCCCTTCCTGTGTAAAAGCAAACCATATTCCTGGGGAAATTGCGGAGATTCGTATTTCCATCGAACTCTTGAACAATACAGGAGTTGTTCTGCCACGTCCTCATTTAACTCCTCTGTTTGACATGTGCAGAAGGAAGATCGTCATTGAAGAATGACTGCAAATTTCCACCGAATTAACCAGGTTCTAGACCAGATGTAGTTTCTTTTACTGAATGTCACGACAGAGCTCTTGGCACTTAGTATGCAGCTGCTGATCTGGCAGGTGTTTTTCTTCCTCAGTGCCAAATTAGCAAAGATCACCAGAAGGAGTTTGCTCTGAGCCAGCAGGAGAATCACAAAAAAAACCTTCCTTCTTACCTCAGGCCTATGTTTGTGTTGCCTCTGCTACTCTCTGACATGTTTTAGTCTGCAGAGTCCTTGACCTTCTTGATATTCTGCACAATAGCCTGCTGGTATGTTATTGACATGGTAAGCAACAAGTAGCAAATATCTAGATGCTTTAATAAGACATGTGCATGCCAGAGGGTGGGAGATCATCCCCAGGAAAAATCAAAGGTCTGCTTGCCTTTGTGAAGTTTTAGGGGTCCAGTGGTCTAGAGAATATGGTATTATCATTTCCTCTCTAAAGCGAAAGAGAATCTACTGTACTCTGAACCACCTATCACTAGGAAAGAGCAACAGTGTTTTGCAGGTCTTTTGATTTTTGAGATTACATATGTCCTTCTAGAGTGTATTGTTTGGAGCAATGTTTTGAGTAACCCTTGAGACTGCCAGTTTTGTGTGAGGGCCAGAGCAAAGAAGGGCTTAACTATGAGGTTTCTCAACCTTGGCACTATGGACGTTTATGGGACAGATAATTATTTGTTGTAGGGGGGCTGTCCTGTGCATTGTACTACCCTCTAGAGGCCAGAAACACCACTCCCACTAGTTGCGACAATCAGAATGCCTACAGACATTGTCAAATATTTCCTGGGAGCAAAATCAGCCCCATTTGAGAGCCATTGGGTTATAGCATGCCTAGTTAAGCCTTGAGGTCACTATGGCTCTGGCTGACAGCTTGATTACAATCTTGGGAGACACCCTGAGCCAGATCCTTCCAGGTAAGCTGTTATCAGATTCCTGACCCTCAGAAACCACGTGAGATAAGAAATGCTTGTTGCTAAGTTTTGGAGTAATTTGTTTCTCCGCATACTCAGGCGCCAAATACACTGATTCACTGAGCCATAAGGTTGGGCATGCACAGCAGAAATCCATCAGGTATAGATAGTACATGCTAGATTGGGTCTGAGAAGTCCTTAAGGCACAAGTAAATTTCATGAGCAGGTAGCTCTGACTCCTATAGCTACCACTTTAATTCATCCTCAACCCACATCTATGGCTTCTTGAACTTGACAGTTAACAAAGGAAGAAAAATTTGGGCCTGGTTCCCAGGTTGTCCCTTGCAGTTTGGAGGCATCGGGTAGGTGTGAACTGCTGAAGCATCCCAGTCCACATCAGGAATGTGGTAAGGGAAGTTCTCTCAGGACTCAATGCTGAGCACATTGTCTGGGTGTAAAGATGGCCAGAGGTAGAGATCTACACCAATCCATGGGTCACTATGGTTTTATAGCATATTGATGGTAAGTCTGGAAAGAGGTTAGCAGATGGATCTCTCCTCATGGGTGCTGTCTTTTGCAAATGCTCCCCATAGGGCCTCCATTGATGAGGCTCTCAGCAGTCAATTGGACAGGATGGCCTGTTCTGTGACTGTCAGTCAGCCACTTTCCCAGCAACGCTTAGGCCTACTCATAGGTCCCCGAAGAATGTGGCTACTGGCAGGGATAGAAGCCATGCATGGGCCTGGCTACTGTCACTTCTGAGTGACTAACTTGCTACCAATACCTAGCCTCTGATGTGAAATCATTCCCCAGGGGGACCAGTGAGCCATCAGTTAGCAAGGTTCATGGAACTCCTTCCATTATAGAGTGCACAGTTTTGTCCTTACTGGAGTAGACATTTTTTTTTAAGAGATGGTGTCTCACTTTGTTGTCCAGGCTAGAGTGCAGTGCTGTGATCATAGCTCCCTGCAACCTCCAACTACTAGGCTCAAGCAATCCTCCCACCTTGGCCTCCCAAGCAGCTAGAACTACAAATGTGTATCATCATGACTGGCTAATTTTAAAAAAAAAAATTTGTAGAGATAGCATCTCCCTGTGTTGCCCAGGCTGGTCTCAAACTCCTGGCCTCAAGCGATCCTCCTGCCACGGATTCCCAAAGCTCTGAGATTACCACCTTGAGCCACCACACCTGACCTGGAATAGACATTATTTCTAAAGATGGGGTACATTCACTGCCTGTAGTGCTTTTATCAGGACCACCATCTATGAACTTAACAAAATGCCTTATTCAACCACATGGTATCTGATCCAACATTGCTGTTGACGAAATAAATTTCCAGCAAAAAAGAGTATATAGTATTGGGCTCATGCCCATGGGACTCATTGGTTCACTATGTACTCCATCACCCAAAAGAAATTATCATTACAGAATATAGGAATAGATCATGAAATTGGCACCATCTGGAAGATAATTTTCTGCAATCTAGATGACTTCTTTGCTGAATGTGGATTATGCTTTGAGTCAATAAGTAAGTGGTTCTGTGTCTCTCACAGTCAGGATACACAGACCTGGGAATCAAGGTGTGAAAACAGGAGTGGCTCCCCTCACCATCACACCCTGGACATTGCTCACAGAATAGTTGCCCTTCTTCTGCAAGACTTCAAGCAGCTGGTTTAGAGGTCTTGGTTCCAAGGAGAGAGTGCTGTCTCTAGGGCAGGGGTCCCCCACCCCCGGGCCATGGACCGGAATCGGTTTGTGGCCTCCCTTAGGAACTGGGTCACACAGCAGGAGGTGAACAGCAGGGAGCCAGGCTCTGTCTCCTGTAGGATCAGTGGCAGCATTAGATTCTTTTTATTGTGCATTAGATTAGCATTAGATTTATTATTTAGCATTATTGTGCATTAGATTGACATTAGATTCTTTACTGTGCCTGGTGCATGTGAAGGATCTAAGTTGTGCATTCCTTATAAGAATCTGATGCCCGATGATCCCCTCCAACCCCCATCTATTGAAATATTGTCCTCCCTGATACCAAAAAGGCAAAGAAGAGAGTTACTGTTCTGGCTGGGGTGATTAATCAGAATTACCAAGAGGTAATTAAGTTGTGGTGGCATACAGTGGTAGCAGAGAGGACTATGTCTGGAGACCAGGAAATTCTCCTGGGTGCCTCTCGGCACTTTTTTTTTTTTTTTTTGAGCCAGTGTCTCACTCTGTCACCTAGGTTGGAGTGCAGTGGCACATTCATGGCCACCCTAGAATCGACCTACTGGGCTCAGGCGATCCTTCCACTTCAACCTTCCAAGTATCTGGAGCTACAGGTACATGCTACCATGCCCAGCTAATTTTTTGATATAGTCTATGTCCAATAGTTAAGGTTACTGCAGCTGAGCGTGATGGCTCATGCCTGTAATCCCAGCACTTTGGGATGCCAAGGCAGGAGGATCACTTGAGCCCAGGAGCTCAAGACCAGCCTGGGCAACATGACAAGACCTCATCTCTACAAAAAAAATTAAAAAAATTAGCTGGGCGTGGTGGTGCATGCCTGTAGTCCCAGCTCTCTTTGGAGTCTGAAGTGGAAGGATTGCCTTAACCCAGGAGGTTGAGGCTGTGGTGAGCCATGCTCATGCCACTGCTCTCCAGCTTGGGTGACAGAGTGAAAAAAAAAAGTTACTGGAATGATATTGCAAACTGCAGGACTGCTAAAGACTTAGACCCTTCAGAATTAAAGGTTTAAATTATCTTGCCAAGTAAGAACCCCAAACAATTAAAGTGCTGGCTAAAGGCAAAGGGAACATGGACTGACATTGTAAGAAGCTCATTGTCAATTATTAAACACTGGACATGGTGGCTCATGCCTATAATCCCAGCACTTTGGGAAGTGGAGGTGAGAGGATTGCCTGAGACCAGGGCCAATTTGGCGAGACCTCGCCTCTACAACAAATCAAAAAATGAGCTGGGCATGGTGGCACACACCTGTAGTTCCAGCTACTTGGAAGGCTGAGGCGGAAGGATCACCTGAGTCCAGTAGGTTGGGTTGCAGTAGCTGTGAGCATGACACTGCACTCCAGCCTGGGCAACAGAGTGAGACTCCAACTCAAAAAAAAAATTATTATTTAACTATTATCATTATCAATCAACTAGTTTTAGTACCAATTACTAAAACAAAAACTATAGCAGCTACACACATATTCCTCTTTGCTTACGATGCCTAACATTGAGTGTTGGTGGTTAATTTGACAATTTAGCCTTTATGTTACAAAATGTCCAAGGTGTAATGGTGACTGAAAGGGAAGAGGATTTAATGTCACCCCGAGATGGACACCTTGGCTGAGGCTACTGCCTCACATGGTTCCAGTCTGTTTTCCCCCACCTGCGGAGAGAGTGAACTTGTATTCATCTGGATGAGAAATATAGTTGTGTTCTGTTAGGAAGAGGTATGATGTTGGGTGGGTACAGTGGAATGTGTGAATGCTGAGTGGCAAAAATGTGGATGTGCCAGATTGTGTCTCTCGACTCTTAGGTTCAAATCCATCTCTCTAGATATCCTCCATCTCCTTTCCCAGACTCACTCATCCAGCCCACTTCATGTTAGATTCTTCTAGTGGGAGGCACTGGTGGTAGGTTCCAGTGTGGGAAGAAGAGATTGGCTATTCTCCCTGCTACTGGTAATGGCAGCAACAGGGACATGCAGCTGGCGCTGACTATATGTGCTACAGGCTCCAGCAGCCAGGAGGTGGTTTCAGCAACATCAGCAATGAGTATCCGCTCATGGGATCCAGCCAGAGGACGGTGGCAGCTTCCCAGTCTTCGGGTATGAGTCCCTTCTTTGTTCCCTCCTCAGCCCTTCCAGTTTTTTTTTTTAACCAATTCCCTGCATTCCATCTTTCTCTTCTTGAGATATGTAAGTGGTTTCTCCTTTCCTGTTTGGGCACCAAGTGACACAGAGCTCTTCCCAGATCAGTACATAGTGAGCTTCCTCATTCTCTAGTTAAAAACAAAAGAAAAGGAATGCAACATATGTATGAAAGAGACCTAATTCATGAGTATTTAGGATGCTCTCAATCTTCTCTTTTAATCAGTAAGAGTAGGCCAGGCTTGGTGGCTCAGCCTATAATCCCAGTACTTTGGGAGGCCAAAGTGAGTGGATTGCCTGAGCCCAGGAGTTCGAGACCAGCCTGGGCAACTTGGCGAAACCTCATCTCTACAATAAACCAAAAATTAGCTGGGCATGGTAGCACGTGCCTGTAGTTCCAGCTACTTGGAAGGCTGAGGCGGAAGGATCACCGAGGCCTAGCAGGTTGAGGCTGCAGTGGCTGGGAGCAGCCACTGAACTCAGTCTGGGTGGCAGAGTGAGACTCCAACTCAAAAAAAAAAGTAATGAGCACATTTCTGTTTTAGAAAAGTATCGTCAAGGAATATCTTTTGAACTTTTTATGTCTCAGCTGGGTGCAAGGGCTCATGCCTGTAATCCTAGCACTCTGGGAGGCTGAGGTGGGAGGATTGCTTGAGCCTAGGAATTTGAGACCAGCCTGGGCAACATAGCAAGACCTCATCTCTACAAAAAATAGCGGGGCCTGGTGGTGTGCGCCTGTAGTTCCAGCTACTCAGGAGGCTGAGGCAGAAGGATCACCTGAGCCCAGGAGGTCAAGGCTCCAATGAGCCATGCTCATGTCACTACACTCCAGCTTGAGCAACAGAGTGAGACTCTGACCCCCCCCGCAAGAAAAGAAAAAATTATGTCTTACCCAACCATTTGGAGCTCTTATGCAGAGATCTAAATGACTGAAATAGGATTAAACTAGACTCTGGAATTCAGAGAGCCTTTGTCAGCAGGTGATTATATATTTTAAAGTATGGTCCAGGTATGCCCAAACCATATCTCTTCCAAGTGGATTTCAAACACCTTGACGTTTGAATTTTTGGGGTCATCTTTTGAATACGTTGGGTCATTTGTTGAACATGTTGGTGGGGGAGGGTTGGTAGTACCCCCCTCATTAATGTCATCAGAATGTGTCATCATATTGGCAGTTCAGGAAGAGCCTTCCATTCTTTCATGTGAATGGGGCTGAAGTTTTCTCTTGAGGAAGGAGCTAATGGCACAGCCAACACTTCCACACAGGACAGTAACTCCAGTAGAATTCAGTTAGTTTTATTATTGGGCTTGTACCAAATTCTTTTCATGGGGGTGGGAGGTAGTGCTCTTGAGAAATACATTTTTTCTTAATTATAAGATTATTTGAAATGGTTTGTGGGCAATGCTTCTTATTCAGCCTCTGCACCCAGGCCCTTTGGTCCACCCTGGGGCTGGAGGGCTGCCCAGACTAGCACAATGCCTTGCAAGCCCTGAAAGGCTGCCTCAGTTCATCTCAGCCATCTGACACTCTGCTTCCGCTCCACTGGAGAATGAAGGCCTCTTCAGCTCTCCGCTCACACCAACCTGCAACTCTGTTTTCTGATTTTATCGTCTCTAATTAATAAAGAGGCACTTTTGCTATCTTCTCAACTTATGAGTATTCAGACGAACTGCCATTACATTTCCAGCCCTTAGACTGTTTGAATTTTCTAAAATGAGGAAGGCTGGGTCCTGCTTACAATTGCCAACTCCCAGTCAGCCTTTCCCGTAGGAGGATTTTTCTTTAGCTGGTCTACACTTTCATAGCAACTTAGAGTGTGACAAGAATCCTCAAACATTCACAAGCAACTTGGCCAAGAGGGATATAGAACTGCATCGCTAGTGTGAATACCCAGCCTTGTTCCGTGAGGGTTCAACTTTAATAATCTTTTACATAATCCCTTTAAAGCACAAATCCCTGGCAAATCCAAACTGCTATGGTACGAAAATTCTAGAGTTAAACCCAAGCTGCTTTTGGTGGTAATGCTGTTATACTGTCAACTTCATTGTCAGCCAAATTAACAAAATACATTTGTAATAACCCAGCTAATGCTGGTAAGAAATCAATAGCCAAATCCATTTAACTCTCGGAAGCTTAAATGCTGTTAAATCACATTTCCTGTTCATGAAACTAAATCCTAGAAGATGTGCAAGGATTATGTTTCCAAGTACTCAATGGAAGAAGAAGACATGTAAAGAAAATGTTTTATTACTTAAATTGTATAATAATTTACACATTTATGTTCACTTCTAATACAGTTAATAAAATAGTTTATACTGAACATTTAATACATGAAACAGCAGTTATCTAAGTGAGAGGATATAACATGGATTTAATATGCCCAATGAGCAGCCACTTTAACACTGCCTAAATCTCATGTTTTTCTAGCAGTTCACTTAACTTACCCTCTAATCACTAGCCAAGGACAGAACAGGTTTCTCAGAGGTAGCTACTGATAATTGTTTTACAACCTCCCTCCCCAGCTTGTTTTGTACTAATTACTTTTCTATTTCAAGTATTTGCCTCTACCCATAAGACCCAAGTTAACCTAAACAGCCCTTCATGACCTTCATGACACAGACAGACCCCACTACCATGGCAACAATCATGTGACTAACCCACCCATCTGTCTGCTGTCCATCACCTGACATCAGTACTTGTGCTTACTTGCTCCTTCGTGAAGACTTGGAGCAGACCACCACCCAAGCACCTTAATGACCTTCCCCCGTCAAAGGGAGGGGTTAAAAGGACCCAACCACGAGCAACCAGTCGCCATTGCTAGACCATTGCCAGGCCATTGTAGCCATTGCCTTACTAGACTCTGGTGTGGCCATGTGCTCTTTGAGCTATGGCTATTGCCATGTTTCCTGGCTTTGCCTCCCTTGGGGAAGTAAATCTCTTTCTTTCTCTCTCTCTCTCTAATTTACTTTTTAAATAAACTGTATTTTTCCAATCTAACTTCTGTGCAATTGTTTACATCTATCATGTGGCACCAGATCACACACCAGACACCCACACCCCCGATGGACCTGACCTAACATTCTGGAGGCTCCGCTGGGAATGTAACCCTAACACTAAGATAATGGTAATTAATTTGCTCATTTTCTAGATAGCAAGATCCACAGGAAAGTTCACAGCCGGATGATATACACAATGAACAAAAATTGGTTTTAAAACTGTCACAACAGAAGGAGCATGGAAATTTCACCCCCAGTTCCTCAATGGAACATTAAGGATCTCGTAATGCACACACGTTTCTTTTCACTGGATTTCCACATACAACTTGTGAAGTGCAAGAAGGAACTATTAGAAACTCCAGGTTTGACATGATCACAAATTAGTTTTACCTTTTGCTGGTACACATTCCCCATGCTCAGGCTCATAGAAATCTCAGAAAACTCGTAGGGGTCTCCATCTGAGTTTCAGTCAAAGGATTCAGTTCTACCTCTTTCATGCTGGCCTAGATTTACTGCTGGGAGTCTCACTGGCCTTCTCTTTCGCTGTCAACACATTTGGAGCTGACTTCTTCTGGGAAAAGATTGTATGGCAGTCTGGATTTTAGTTTATATTTTCATTATAAATGAGAGAGACTTTTTAAAAGCCACTTAAGAATCACTGCACAGCTTCATCTGAGATTTGGCCAGTAGTTGCTGGAGTTCTAAGCTGTTAAATCAGCTTTTTCTAATTGTAAAAAGCAGTGGTTGAAATTTTATATTTTCTCAACTCTTCAACCACTGGCTCAAATAACTGAGTACCTAAGAATAAAACAATATGGAATACTTTTCAGAATTATGCATTCATTTTTAGGTTGTTTACCCCAAGATGTAAAGAATTGAGAAATTTCATCTGAGCATATCTAATTTGAATTACATTCTTCTCCCAGCATTCACTTCTCAGGCATAACGTAGGGGAGCAATCAGTTTGTTATTGCTGGCAGGTCTTAGCTTGTAACTGACAAAGGAGTACTCAATTCCTGCTATGACACAAAATAGAATTTTTATTTGTAATGGAAGAAAGGTTGACTTTCTAAATATCATGTGGTAGTTTTCAAATTTAAAATAAGCTAGATTTAAAAAAAAAATCCATTGTAAGGATCTCATTGCCTCCTAGGAATGAAACTAGGTCAAAATATTCCTTAAGTCAATAATGGATAAACAATTCTGTTCCACATAACACACCATAAAATTCAAAAGATAGCCAGCCTGGCAGTTTCCCATTATAAAAGACCTTGGTTCATTCAACAATAAATATGAATGAACATTTACAAAGTGTCAGGTGCTCTGCTAGGAACTGTGAATACAGGGCTGAACAAAATAGACAAAAGTCCCTGGCCTCCTAGAGGCCATGTAGCGTTTCTGAAGGGCTTCTGAAATGAATTAAAACATTAACAAATGTTGACATGAAGAACTAGTGTTCTTCATTAAATGGGTATAGCTGCCAATGTAATAAAAAACATAAATTTAAGAAATACTACACAAAGAACTTCTGTGACATTCTTTTCCTTATTCGGCACCCTGAATATCTTTGTTATTTTACTGATTATAATTAACAGAACTTTTATATCCATTTGTCCCATGGAAAGTGTTGTTCTCTGGAAATCATCTCGCCAAAGGGAGAAAAAAAAATTATTTCTGGGGAGAGTCAGACAGAGCTGTAAATGATTCTGGCAGGAAGAATATGGAAGGGAGAGGATATTAACAATTGGAAAATGGCTTTGTTGCCAGAGGCTCCATATGATGGCATTAGAAGCCACATGATAGAATTAGACTTGAGTTTATGTGTAGGTCTGGTTAAGCTCAATGCATCCAACAACCCACTATGAATTCATTATAAGACAGCCACAGAGGCAGCTGAATGCACCTTTTATTATCTCAGGCAGGGGAGTCTGGGGAAAGTAGAGAGAAATCATGTCTACAGTCCTAGACGAACCATCCTACAGCCCACCCACCATCCCTTAGTCTTGGTCTCCAGCCCCACCACACAGTGCCTTTTCACTTGGAAGAGTTCCAACCTGGAACATCCCCACTGCTCAGGGAAAGAGGAAAAACGAGAAGAAGCAAGAGGAGGAGGAGAGAGGAAGGAAGGAAATGCTTTTCTGCTTTGCACATGGTTTGGATGTGTTGGGCGGTGCCGGCTGAAATGCAGCTGCTCTGTCCTTGGACATTCCACCCACCTGGGCACCTGGGTTCCATTTTCCATCTGACTGTGATCATCTCAGCCAAACAGGTTGTTTGTTGGTGGTGATGATGGAATTTTTTTCCCCTGAAATGTTCCATTTACTTTGTCCTGCCTTAGGTTTGCTTTCCTTCCAGTAATGCACGTCTTGAATAAATTCATTTGCTGCTCATAGGCAAAGCAGATTTAACACAAGCCAAAACATCTTCAGACCAGAAGAATGTTGGTTCACCTGTAAAATCTGCATTGACTCCAAAAATGCTTAACAGTGTTTTTTCCCTTTGGGCCACAGACATGTCTTTCTCCTGGGGCTAAGAGGACACTTCAGAACAAGTCCCACAGCCTTTCTAGAAAGAGTTGTCCCCAAGGCAGATGGAAGGATAGGAGGTTGTATCAGAGAAGAGCGTGGACTTGCTGTCTGATTTCTGTTAAGTTCTTTCTGTGTTTTTTTTTTTTAACTCAGGCACATGTTTATTTTCATAGTTGAAGAGTTATAGTCTTGGACATTGAAAATAAATACATTTTGTGTTTTCTAATTCATGGTTGTACTCTTCAGTGGTTTTACTTTGAGCCATGTTTCATTGTTTTACAAAATGGCCTGGCTCCTTTAAGAAGCCACAAGTTGTAGACTCTGAATCCAGCTGAGTCATTCATCCAGAGAGAGAATTAAGAACAGCTGGGGGCAGCCACTAGCAGTAAAAAACAGAAGTCCAGGAGGAACAAAACGCCTCTCTAGGAAATGTTCAAATACTTAACTCCCAAGCAGAGAGGGAGAAATTGCACAGGCACCATCTTGCTAGTAATGGCAAACCCCTGAGCACTATGAAGCCAGTGTTCCATGGGCCAGAGACCAGACTTTGGCATCCTGCCGGCAGGGGCCACAAGGGGCCATGGAAGCCTACACACTGTTACTCATTCTTGGTCTATAGGGTTTAGAGGTTTATGGGTCTTTCCCCTTAAAAAAAATTCAGTGGTTACTGAGCACCCTCTGTGACCCTTGAAAAAGACCATTGCCTCATGACCACGTTGCCCAAGTTGCTGAAGCCAGTTAGAGATAAACTGAATTTCAGTGAGTTAAAGCGTAATATTAAAAATTGCAATATGAGAGGCCACACCTGTAATACCAGTACTTTGGGAGGCCAAGGTGGGAGAACTGCTTGGGCCCAGAAGTTCTAGGCCAGCCTGGAAAACACAGTGAGACCTCGTCTCTTAAAAAAAGTACTAAAATTAGACGGGTGTGGCGGTGCATGCCTGTAGTTCCAACTATGCACTCCAGCCTGGAGGACAGAGTGAGACCTTGTCTCAAAAAAAAAAAAAAAAATTACAATCTGATTAAGAGAGAAGAAAACAAAACATAGTACTGTCTCCAGTATGCAAAAAAAATAAAATAAAATCTCCAAATAATAAAAGATTAGAGGAATAACATTGGAAGTTCAGAGTGGTTATATCTGGAATATGGGCTTATGGGTCATTTTCATGCTCTATTCATTTATATTTTTTATGTGTTACTTCTCAGTGTGGCACAAGTGGCCATGTTGGTTCATCCTTTATTCAACAGATATTTCTTGAGCATGTACTGTGTGCTTGGCACTCTGTGGGAGAAGCAAGAGAGCAAGTCCCAAAGCTTTACCTTGACCGCCTTCCATGACTCTGACATCACCAACCTCTTCCCGGGGTGGCTGAGTTTTATTTTCTTCTCAGGGCAAGCCCTTTGCTGGTCCTGCCGTTCGTGCCGCATCTTCCACAGTACAAGCAAGATTCATGACTGTCCTTCCTTCAGGCCCTGCTCAGGTGTCAGCAGTCAGGAAGGCCTTTCCCTCTGTCATCCCACTCCCACCTCCCATCACACCTTATTTCCTGCTTCTTGCGTTGATTTCCTTTGTAGCACGTACCAATATGGATCTCTGTATGTATGTATGTTTATAGTTGAACACTGACCTCCTGCCACAATGTAGTGTCTTCGAGGAGGGGGTCTTCAGTCTTGTTCACTGCTTCACCTCCACCGTCTAGGTCAGTGCCTGGTGCATGGTTGGCACTCAATAAGCATTGTTAAGTTGAAGCCAGGTGCTCTTCCTCAAGGGATAATGTTGTGATATGTGTATTTGATATATGAAGAATGAATATTGATTCACAAATTCAGGTGATAGGAAATATGGTATATCTTTATTTTCCACAACTTTTTTTTTTATTCTGAGTTCCCACTCTGCTGGAGCAATAGGAAGGTTCGTCTCACTTATTCCTTCCTTCCTACCTTACCAAGACTGTATCAGGCTCAGAGAGTCTTAAGGAGCAATGAGGGCTTTGGGGAGGGTCCTGTGCTAGTCAGGCTATCATATTGTGCCTGTCCCCATGGTTCCTTCATGCCTGGTGGCCCGCTGCAGCTTCTGGATGAGGCTGAAAACCTTAGTGCTCGTAGCCTTAGCTTCCAGATACTCCACCCGGAAGCTCTTCTTCTCTAGGGTCTGGCCCTGACCTGGCCCCAGCCAGGAAGCAGAACCCACAGAACTTGCTTCTCCCTTCAGCTGGGGGAATTACCTTTTAGTCTGATGTTTCTCGCCTGTATTTCAAAGACATTCTGCTTCCGCAAACCCTATCCTCCCTTTGGGCCTCTGGCTTTTAGAAAACAATAGCCAGAAACGCTCCCAGAATCCTTCTGCACCGTATCCTGCCACTCACCTCCCTAAAGAAAGGACCCAGAGTCAACTACCTGCTTGGAAGGGGAAAGAGAAAGGAAAACATTAAACAACTCTGACAAAAGGCAGAAATGTGTGTTCCAGGAATGAGACAGATAATGCTTAGAAGAAAGTGATTATACGGTGGGGGGGCCAGTAAAAGGAACAAGGAAGGAGGAAGGCTGACAGGCATCTTGTGCTTTTGAGTTGGGTCTTGAAGACAGGGCAGGATTTCATTTGCCGGAGCATTCTGAATAGAAAGAGAGGCGTGTGCAGAGGGAAAATAGAGGTGGTTGCATGAAGGTGAAGTTTCATCTGACTGGATATGTTGAAGCAGTGGGAAAACAAACTAAAGAAAGCAGGTTGGAGTCAGTTTGTGGCAGCCTTCAACAGAAGGCTTTGACAACAGAAGCACTTGGCAGCCATAGAGTCAAGAGTGAGTAGATTAGAGTTGCACATTACAAAATTAAATAGCAACACTATCTAGGATGGATTAATGATGGGCACTGGGGAAAGTCTAGAGAAGGGAGACCTTTCAATAGGCTGTGTAGTCGTCTAGAAACCGGAAAAGGAGAAGAGAGGTGTAAAACATATTGCTGAAGGAGAATAAACAGGCTTTGGCCACTGGGTGAAGGAAAAGGATGAGAGAAAGATGGCGATTGTGAGAATGGGGATGTTCTTGGCAGACCAGAGAAAATCAAAAGAAGTTGCTGGTTTGCGGGGAAAGATGGCAAAGGCTGGTCATGCTGAATCTGAGTTTCTGTCAGGACAGTTGGAGCTCTGGGCAGAGAGTTCAGAAGAGAGGTCAGGTCTTTCGCTATGACAGGAAGGGAATCTGGGTCGTGGTGCTGGAGCAGTATGTTGTGGTGAAAAAGTAAAACTGAGGATCTTGTGTTGGATTGCCTTGATCTTCCTAGTAAAGTAGGAGGCGAGGCAATTTCCTGAGAGTAAGGGGAGCTCCACTGTGGCACCTTGGAGCTTGAGAGTGGACACTGTTTGAAACAGGAGCATTGGCAAATACCAAAAGTGTCCCTTACTGCAGAAGGCAAGCGTAGACTCATGCAACCTCAAGTTTAGAATCCTTTTATGGGGGTTTTGGGAGCTCTGTTCAAGCAGATGTAGAAGAAATGGCCTTTAAATAATATATCTAGGTTAGATATATTAATATATGAGTTTTGCACTCTCTGATTTCTGCTAGGCAATTCTTTCTTCCTTATTATTATACCATTTATTATCAATTTATTGTTTAGAAATTTATGAAGATGCCAGAATCCCTCAGCATGGTAAACATGGAAACGCAACAACTATCCATTCCTAGCATTCTCAACTCTCAGTTTGTTTTCCAGTGTCGAACTTCTGTCTCCAGCAAAGTTCATCATCACCTGTTCTCTGCTCCAAGTGCCAAATTGTTTCCTTTACATGGTGGCTTTGGGCAGAGTAGAAGAAATAGCTCGTCACAAAGACCAGCAGCACTTGGGGCTTCCAAGGCAGTGATTACACCTACACCTGGAGCCAGGGGAAAAGGGGCAAGCCTAAAATTCATCTCACTCTCTGGGGTGGACACCAAACTCTGTGCCTGGTGGTTCAAGAGCTCATCCCTATTGCCCCCCAAGCCCCCTTTGGTATTTCCCAAGGCTTCCCACACCGTCTTTGTCTCTCTAGATTCTGAGCTGTTTTCATTTGATAATACCTGCTGTTGGGAGTCTAGGGATTTGTACACAGCAAGAAGCAGGAGAAAATAACATGATGCTCCCTGGATGCTTAGCCTGACCAACATCTTCTCCCACGGAATTGCTGGTACTAGTAGTTTTAAACCACTTGGTTTTAGTTTTCATACTGAGCATGTCATAATAACACAGGGTTACTGAATTCTTTTTTTCTTCTTTGTGATGCTACTGAATTGAACATGTGACTGTTCGTTTTTTGTTTTTATTCTAGCCTAAGAAGACAAAAAAAAAAAAAAAATCCACTGAGGAGTTGGAAATGACCGAAAATTTGCAGTTGGAATTGGAGCTCAGAATCACATGCTCCCTAGGCTAGTGCTTCTTCCTCTTCTCTCTGACCATTCAGCAAGGGAAGACTGATCTAGAATCAAAGCTGCATGGAGCTTGGTTAACTCTTGAGGCCAAAAAAGAAAATTATGTTTCTCATTATGTAAGAAACTAAACTCTTTAGATTAGAAAATATAGTTTATTTAGAAACAAGAGAGAGAGAGAGAGAGAGAGAGAGAGAGAGAGAGAGAAAGGAGATTCACCTCCCCAAGACAGGGGATGGGGCCAAAGCTTAGGAAAACATGGCCTGGCCATCCTTCAAAGAATACCTGGCCAGCAGACCATAGCTTAGCAAGACAATAGCGGATGGTGGAGGGAGGTGGATTAATTGAGATTCACCTCCCCAAGGTAGGGGAGGGAACCAAAGCTTAGGAAAACGTGGTGGCCTGGCCATATGGGCAGATCATAGCTTAGGAAGGCAATGGTGAACGGAGAGAGAGAGAGAGAGAGAGAGAGAGAGAGAGAGAGAGAGAGAGAGAGAGAGAGAGTATGATAATGATTGACCTCCCCAAGGTAGGGAAGGGGGCCAAAGCCAAGAAACATGAAACATGGCCTGGCCATAGCTCAAAGGACACATGGCCAGACCATTGTTTAGCAAGGAAATGGTCCATAAGAAACTAAACTCTTAAGAACCTGTTCTGAGGCTCCAGCCTAGCAAATATCAACATTTTTCAGGAAAAGAGGAGCTCATTTGAGGGCGCTGTGACTGATTAGAGACCCCCTTTTCCTCTGTTCCACATGGTCCTCCCAAGGAAAATACATTCTAATGATATTTCACCCTGAACAAACTACCTCATTGGAGTAGACTAACTGTCTCTCCACTCTCCCTCCGTCTTGTCCAAGGTCAGCTTCAGTTTTCCAGGGCATCTTCACTTCAAACCTTTTTTTTTTTTTTTTGATAGAATCTACTTTTTAAAAAAAATTTATTTTTGCCCCAAAGCCTTTGGCATATCCCTCCAATGAGTCACACTATGGGGCCATTTCAAAATATTTTCCTTAAAAACAAAAAATTTCTTTTCCCAGGGGAGTTGAGAAATTGGTCAGTGACAGCTTGTTCTAGCATGTTACTATGCAGTGTGTGAGGATTTTAATAAGGAAATGCCATTTCACATGCCACCACGGCTACTTGATGGATGGACTTAAGGGAGACAGACTTTTAGATCTATCCTGACTCAACAGAGACGAGACAGAACAATGAAAACATGGTCATTAAGAGTTTATTCCAATCAGTTTAATAAGGGAGGCTACTCCCTCCATGACAGAAGTATGGGGTGGTCATTTGAGAATTCAGATTTTGCAACAAAATAATTTAACTATCAGGCATGGGAGGATGAAAATAAGAGGAGAAGCCGGGCTCGGTGGCTCAGCCTGTAATCCCAGCACTTTGGGAGGCCAAGGTGAGTGGATTGCCTGAGTCCGCGGGTTCGAGACCCACCTGGGCAACTTGGCGAGACCTCATCTCTACAACAAATCAAAAATTAGCCGGGCGTGGTAGCGCACGCCTGTAGTTCCAGCTACTTGGAAGGCTGAGGCAGAAGGATCGCTGGAGGCCAGCAGGTCGAGGCTGCGGTGGCCGGGAGCGGCCACTGCACTCCAGTCTGGGCGACAGAGTGAGACTCCAACTCGGAAAAAGAAAAAGAAAATAAGAGGAGAGAAGGCAGATGCGAGTCCTCAGGTTCTCACCAGTCCCTGGTACACTAATGCGGAGGCCCAGGCCTGTGCCAGGGATACTGTCTCCCCTGGAAGGTCTCCAGCCTTCCCCTCTACTCCTCAGTTTATACACATTATTCACTTCCTAGTCTCTGTTCTCAAAGCAGTTTGAGCCATCTCTATTTTTTTTTTTTTTAATTCTCCTATAGAGTTTTAAAGAGATGTTTCCGTATCATATTTATTAGATCAGATCCACTGGGGTGGTGGTGTGCGATTCGGTGCTGAAAGAAAGATGCAAAGAATTGCATGGAAGTTAGATTGGAAAATAGAGTTTATTTAGAAGGTAAATGAGAAAGAGTGGGAGAGAGAGAGAGAGAGAGATTGATTCACCTCCCCAAGGTAGAGGAGGGGGCCAAAGTTTAGGAAAGCATGGCCTGGCCGTAGCTCAAGGAACCCAAGGCCAGACCATAGCTTAGTAAGGCAATGGCTGGGCCGTCTCTATTAAAGCAAGTAGCAGTATTTATACAGTGGTCACCCGCCTTCCTTTCACACACCCCTCTCCTTATTTAGGGGATCTCAGGGGCAGAGAAGTAGGCCAGGTTTGTTTTGATAACTTTAGCACCCTGAACAGGTCCTGTCCCCTCGAAGGTTTAATATGGCACATCCTGGAGTAAGGTGCCAAGCGTGATTGAGCCAGGGGCCTGGGGAAGTTTCTGTCTTCAGTGCTGATACCAGTATCTGGTTTTCTTATTCTCACACAACATCCTCCCTCTCCCCAGTTCTCTCAGGTATTTCTTTTTCTCCCTTTGATTCATGTGTGAAAATTTAAAGTATCATCAAACATTACCAGATGTACATGTGAGTTTTGATTGTAAATATTCATATTATTCATTGGGAAATTAGCAGAGTGTATTCCCACTGCAAAAGAGGGAGTGTAGGAATTTGTACACAGCAAGTTGGTTTTCCAGTGTCGAACTTCTGTCTCCAGAGAAGCTCATCATCACCTGTTCTCTACTCCAAGTGCCAAATTGTTTCCTTTACATGGTGGCTTTGGCGGAGTAGAAGAAACAGCTCGTCACAAAGACTAGCAACACTTGGGGCTTCCAAGGCAGCAATTACACCTACACCTGGAACCAGGGGAAAAGGGGCAAGTCTAAAATTCATCTCACTCTCTGGGGTGGGCACCAAACTCTGTGCCTGGTAGTTCAAGAGCTCATCCCTGTTGTCCCCCCCTTTGGTCTTTCCCAAGGCTTCCCACACCGTCTTGTCTTTGGTCTTTCATCTTTCTATTGAGCTTTGACATCTGCACATAGTGGACGTTTTCTGGCTCTTGGCTGCCCGGCCTCCAGACCCCCTTTCATCTAACAATACCCTGTTTCCTTCAGTGGGGAGGAACTGTGTCTCCCCCATTGGGTCTGGTCCTGGTAATGCTGAGTTCCAGGGGCCCACCCTCCCTTAACCTGGGTTGAGTTACCAGTGGTCACCACTGGTGTTGTATAGGACTGGTGAGGGGAAGTTTTTACTTTTTAATTTTTGCAAAGAGCAATTCTTTCTTTTGCAGTTTGAAAATTAAGTCTTCCACCGGGTGCAGTGGCTTACTACTGTAATCCTAGCACTTTGGGAGGCCAAGGTGGGAGGACTGCTTGAGCCAAGGAGTTCGAGACCAGCCTATACAACACAGTGAGACCTCGTCTCTACAGAAAGAAAAAAAAATTAGCTGGGTGTGGTGGCACGTGCCTGTAGTCCCAGCTATTGAGAAGGCTGAGGTGGGAGGATCACCTAAGCCCAGGAGGTGGAGGTTGTGGTGATCCGTGATCTTGCCACTATACTCCAGCTTGGGTAATAGAGCAAGATCTCTACTCAAAAGAAAGAGAAAAGAAAGAAAATGCTCAGAAAAAAAAAGATGAACATTTTCCCAGGATCAGCCTAGATGCAACGAATTTTCCTGTGAAGTCAGTTTAAGCCGCCGCGACAACCCCAACTCATTCTCCTCACACTCACAGAGCCCATGGGAGTGCACCGGCACCGTGTCACTCCTGAAGTTGCCAAAAATCCCTTTAAAATGATTGAACAGCTGTCTTTCCTTGGGCTTGAGCAGATATAAATCATAGTAGTCTGCTTTTCATTCCTAGGCTCAACATCTTAGGGGCAATAAAAAATCAATCACTTTCAGGTTTGTTTTCTGAATGTTTTTTACATCTTCAGAATTTTAATAACAATACCCATTACAATATACAGGAAAAAGTAAACACATCTGTGCAGGTAGCTGTAATTCATCTCGGGGCACAAACTTCCTGTGTGATAGAGGAGTTGACAGGCCTCTACGGGTCATCTTGGCAGCTGGCCTCAGGGACCAGGGGTCAACCCCTTAAGAGGGCCCCGCATGAAGAATGAAATGGTTTCTGAGCTTGGAACCAGAAGTTTAAATGCCATAAAATTGACACAGCCATGGCCCACATATCATCAGCAGTAAAAGGAAGGATCCTATTATTCACAAGAAGAAATGAAGAGAATGCCAGACTTTCCTCAGGAAAGAAGTCAGGGTTTAAGTCAAGCAACTTGTCACAAGATCCCGGCCTTGGTTTCTAGTCTTATCTGTATACTGTTTGTGGCACAAGAAAAGATAACTCAGGAACTTCACATAAATAATTAAATGAAAGCTCTTAGTACTTCCCAGAGAATCACAGTTCACGTTCACATTAGCTCCTCTTGAGTCTTTTAACTATGGATACTGCATCTGAAAGTTTCCAAGAATCTGGTTTATGTTTATACCGCTTTCACAATAAAGCCCACTGTTAAAGACAATATAAGTCCTAACCCTGACCTACTGATGTCATCAAGAGAGGAAGAGCTGAGGATCAGGAGGAAGGGTACCTCAGTGGAAAGAGGTTGGGTTTGACTAATGGAGACCCAGCTTTGTGTCCTGATGGGCTCTGCCCTTAGCTGTGGAAACTCAGGCATGTGTGTGAGTGTGTGTGTGCATGCACGCATGTGCACGTGCACGTGCACACACTTGTACACACGTGTCTCCTTCCTTTTCTTTCTTTCAAATAAAAGAAAGCATCATATATTGTTAAATGCCTTGCTTTTTTTTTTTAACATGACAAAATGGTTCCAAAGTTTAAGGCTGCTTTTTAAATTTAGACTTTCTGTCCTCTCAAACCATGATCTCTGAACCTTTTTCATTATCAATCTTATCATTAAGAAATTGCCAAGATATGTACAATTATTTCTTCACTTATAATGTATAATCATGCCACTACTATACAAACAGTATTTACATTATAAAATTTTAATCAAAGTAGAAACTGCAAAAGGATAAAATAAAGATAAAATATAAAATACTTTTTAAAACTATATTTGATTTTTAACTGTAAAAGATACTTTTGCTCTCTGAAATGTTACCATTAATATCTTTAATAGGATCAATGTGTTGAACATGCTTTGTCATTTTCAAAAAATCTTGGGTTGCCCTTTTTGTGATAATAGCATTTCAGATGTCTGGCTATACACTCAGTTTATTTTAATGCTTGGTTTCAAAGCTTATTAGAGCTTAAAAAGACACTTCACAGAGATATGTAGAGCCAAATGGAAGAGATGCCTCATTAGATGAGCTTTACTAATTCCCAAAACTCATTTTTCGATCCCATCTATCTAGTATAAGGACAAATATTGAAATTGTCCTCGATTTTAAGGGTTATTTTTGTTTTTGTTTATGTAATGTGCATGTTGTAAGGTGGAAGCATTTTCAAACATCTGTTTTCAAAATGCTCTTGCCATAGATTCAATTTCTTTTAAAAATAAATTAACTTTCTCATTAATTGTGAAAGTATCACTTCTACCTTCAAAGGACAGATTGTGTGCTTACTTTTTTAAAAAATATACGCTAGGTGACGTACTAATGACAGCCACTTGTCAAGACAGAGAATGACAACACGTCTGCTTGTCTTTTTGTCAAAGAAAGAATCCATGACTCATTCTCAGATTCCACAACTCCTTTAAGTGCACTGCCATGAGATGCCCAGTGTGGTACAAGAGTCCCACTTGGTCATTCCCCATCAAATTGCAAAGCGTTTTAAAGATCCTACTATTTGAAGACTTTGTTTTTTATGAAATTAACCACAATGATCACATCCTGTATGTCAATTGTTATTCTTGGCAATATGCTGGACCCGGAACCATGAAAAGAGGCTTCTGTGGACCCTTCTCCATATACCTCCCTCTCTTTGTGGATGTTGTCTGCTTACAGCAATGGCAGTCACATGAGTTATCTGACCATCTCACTTCTGGATAGAAGGAGGGCATGGTGACAATCCAGCATTCAATGCTCTAAAGTTTAATCGTGTTCTCATTTTGAAATTGCTTTAGTGTGGTTTTTTTCAACCTTCCAAATCTTGTGTTAAAATTTGATCCCCAGTATTGGAAGTAGGGTGTACTGGGGGGGGTTGGGGTAATGGGGTGGATCCCTCACAAATGACTTGGTACTGTCCCTAGTGGTAATGAGTGAGTTGCTCTATTAATTAATTCCCATAAGAGCTTGTTGTTACAGGGAATCTGACAACTTCCCCTGCCCTTTGTTCCCCCTCTTGCCATGTGATCTCTGCACAGGCTGGCTTCCCTTTCCTTTCCACCATGGTGGAAGCAGCCCGAGACCCTCACCACATGTAGATGCTGATGTCATGCTTCTGGTACAGCTTGCGGAACTGTGAGCAAAATAAACCTCTTTTCTTTCTAAATTACCCAGACTTTCGTATTCCTTCATGCAACACTAAATGGATTAAGACAGAAATGAAACAAATATGGACAGGCGCTTTAGTGATTCCTCCTTGGACCTTAATGGATTATCTTGAACATTTTTGGAGGACATGCAGTCCACTTGGAGTTTCTCTACACAAAGGACTCTCCTCCAATTAAATTCAAAAATCAAATTTTCTTTAGTCTCTAAACTACCTTTCCCTCCCTTCTTTTAAAGTAAAATATCCAGCAGATTCAGCCTCCATAGGACTATACCTTCAAATGAGTTGGTGAGGGTTGTTCCTAGAAGGCCTGGAAGATTTTCTGCTTATCCCCACCCCAACACTCTCCTCTGTTACAGTGCTTGGGCCAGGGAGATGATAAAAATGAAAACATTCATGATTTCCATTTATTGAGCTATTATTTTGTGTCAGTTCCTATGCTAAGTGTGCTATAAATACAGTCAATTCTCTTTATCCACTGTAGTTATATTCTATAACATCTCTGCAAACAGGGAATTAGCAAACTCTGAACCATTGCTCCCAGGGGGGTGGCGGGGGGAATTATAGGATTAGGTTATTTCAAGTCTCTGGTCACAACATTCTTGTCAACTGATCAATACATAGCCTTGTTCGAGGTGTGTTTTGGTTTAAAGACACTTTATTTAGCTGGACCCTGTGGCTCAAGCCTGTAATCCCAGCACTTTAAGAGGTGGAGGCGAGAGGATTGCCTGAGCTCAGGGGTTCGAGACCAGCCTGAGCAACATGGTGAGATCTTGTCTCTACAATAAATTGAAAAATTAGCTGGGCATGGTAGCACACGCCTGTAGTTCCAGCTACTTGGAAGGCTGAGGCAGAAGGATCACCTGAGCCCAGCAGGTTGAGGCTGTGGCGGCTGTGTGCATGCCACTGCACTCCAGCCTGGCCAACAGAGTGAGACTCTGACTCAAAATAAATAAAGACACTTTATTTAATATATGTTGTTGATTCATTGAACTCAGGGCCAACAGCACTGTAACTCATTCCTGAACATAGCTTACCTAACCCTAGTATTTTCTCTGTGGGCCCAATCATAGCCTTCTGGCTACTCAGGGACACTAAATGGTACTTCAGCACTATGCTTGGGGCCATTTTAAACAGCAAAATCAGCCACAAAAAGCACAAAAATGCAAAGAACGTGGCATTAAACAGATCAGAAAAGAGCACTTGTTTATAGTATAATAGCTAAAACAGGAAGGCAGAGGGTTGCCTTCTTTGATCTCAGCTGAGAACATGTTTGTTGGGCAACCCAAGTTTTTTGCCACTCTGCATAACTTCAAAAGCGCGAATATTGATGTGGGGTTACAAATACATTTTTAGTAAGTAGGCTGCCGTTGTAAATGCAGAACCCTTGAATAATGAGGATGGACCGTATCAGCTCATAGTACCCTTGTAAGTAGGTGCAAGTCCAGTGATGTGTGAACTGGAAGAAACCTCAGAAATCTCCTCTTCTGGCTACTTTCTTTGAGTCTTTGGGAGGCTGGTGCTGTGAAATGACTTCTCCAAAAATATCCAGTGCATGTGCAACTCATGAGATTTAATCTCAGGTCTTCCAGCGACAGTCAGTGCCCTTTCCAGTACATATTGATGAGACCAAATACAGCTCATTTTTCTTGCAAATGGGGCTATATGAAAAACTTCTTGCAACTCTCCCCACCCCAATTTCTCCTCTGCAATAATTAAAATCGGCTTTGATCAGAATGTTTGATTTAATGACTTCTAGTACAACACACAATATGTATTAGGAAAAAAAACTGAAGATCACAAACCTCAATGAAATCAAGCACAAAATGAGAAATTAAAGAACAAACTAAGTGAAGTATTTGCAGCAAGAATGGACTTTGACTTCTAAATTTAATTCTCCATTGAACCAATTCATAGGTGGGTAATATGAGAGGTAATTGATGTGGAAAAAGATATGTGTGCTGCAGAATTTCAAAGAGATGTGGGCACGTGATGCATAAACAGGAAAAATGTGCTATTTTAGTTGGAAAATTGCTAATGTGTGTATATGTATATTTATAAATGTATATCCCTATTTTGATGCCAGTTTATTTTTAATTTTTTGGTATCCCAACAATTATGCAAAATTACCTTGTTCTTTATTTGGTAAACAAAAAAAACAAGTAGAGAATTGAAAACCTAAGTTTAAAATGGATCTTATAACTAATATAACCTGCAGGCTGTCTGAAAGTGTGTACACCTCAAGTGAACTAACAAATTAAAAAAAGAAAAAAATGAAAAGGCAAAGATTCAGTATGTTTCTTAGTAAGATCTTCTGCTTATCATGAATTGGTACATCATCACTTTTATATATAAGATTTTTATTTCAATGAATTCCAAGCTACTTTTTCATTCTAAGACTTATACATTTGAAAAATCTCTTCCTCACAACTACTATAATAACAACTGTTCCTTTGGGGGTGATAAATCAACTATTATCTCAAACACTCTCATATGTATGATATGACAAACTCCTCTGTTATTTACAGAACAAGATGTTGTTACAACTTTATTTATTGTACTTTTCACTTACTCTTAGGAAGAATTCAAAATTCCTGTTTAAGACCCCAATATCTCATTTATCCATCTTTGTCTAACTCAGTGCCACAGAATCTGTTCCTTCTATCCTTTAAGTTAATCATGTAATTCTTACTCATGCACTCGTTAATTTTGTTATAAACCATCTCCCCACAAAACAAAATCTAATTGTTTCAAGGATAATTTTTATTGATGAGAAACATCTTGCAGATATAAAAAGATAATTTTCTTATTTGACATAGTTTTTAATTTTTTTCCCCAAAGATGAAAACATCTGATGTTGTCTTTTAAGACAGTAGTTTATCAAATATAAGGATCCCATCCTCTTTCATAAATGAATCGATTGATCATTTCAAAAGATCTCAGAGGCTGGTCATAGGGTAAAATGTGTCCTCCACCTCGAACAATCACCTTCAAGAAGAAAAAAAAGAATAGAAATATAGAGAAATGGTTATTCTAAATAAATGGAAAGTTTGCATTCAGACTAAAGTATCTTTAAAGTTTACATGAAGTTCAGAACATGTTCTACCAATCCACGCCTTTAGATAAGCTGCCTATTTTGTTGATAGCTTTAATAATAGACCTTAAGTTAGGAAAGTTTTTTATTTTGGGGTGGGGAGTTGCACTCTGTCAACCAGGCTGGAGTGCAGTGGCACGTTCATGGCCATCCCAGCCTTGACCTGCTGGGCTCAGGCAATCCTTCCACCTCAGCCTTCCAAGTAGCTGGAACTACAGGCACACGCCACCATGCCTGGATACTTTTTTTAAATCTATTGTAGCGATGAGAGCTCACCGAGTTGCCCAGGCTAGTCTCAAACCCGTGGGCTCAGGCAATCCTCTCACATCAGCCTCCAAAGTGCTGGGATTATAGGCATGAGCCACTGTGCCTGGCTGGAAAATTTTTAAAGCGTACACGTTTGATTTTATGCAAAGTTGTGTTCATCTTTTGTGTGTATGCTCCTTGTCTTTTTCCTCTTGAGAATGACCTGCCTGCTCCCCACCACTTGGGATTTCTGTGCTGTAACTCTTACCTGGTTAAGCTCCTGAGATGTGGAGGTCAACCCCAGGCCAGTTCTGCCCACAGCTGGGTGGATTGTGTACCTAGTCCTACCCTTCAGTTGGCCAGCCCCCAACTTGCCAGCACATTGAGCAATACCTTCCATCTTAGTCTTTATCAGTAATAAAGGGGAAATTTCTATTCTAAATAAACAAATAAAACAAAAACCTTGGCACCTGAAATAAAAGATCATGTTTTAAACTGCAGAACATCTGTTTCTGCCCCGTTAAGCTTCTGATGTCAGCAAATATTCCAAATAGAGGGAAAGAGGAAGGCTGCGTGATTCGATGCCAGGAGGGGAAGAACTGACTCTGAGAGTTGGGAACCCATGTGCAGAAGAGGGCAGTGTGGCCTGAGACATTCTGTTGCAAGTGTGGAGAATGGTCCGGAGTTGCTGGTGAATTGAGTAAACACACACAATCAAGGGATTTTCAAGGTGCTGAATCACAATCAGCAACTAAGGATCACCTTCCAAAGGCCCTTCATAAGAGACTGGGTTACTTTACCAGCTTCAATCTGAAGGAAACTGAGGCAGAAAGAAAAGTGTACTTGCAGAGCGCATTTATTATATTTAAAAATCTTGGCCTGGCACAGTGGCTCAAGCCTGTAATCCCAGCACTTTGTGAGGCCGAGGCGAGAGGATTGCTTGAGCCCAGGAATTCAAGACCAGCCTGAGCAACATAGCAAGACCTTGTCTCTACAAAAAATTTTAAAAATTAGCTGGGCATGGTGGAGTGTGCCTGTAGTCCCAGCTACTTGGGAACCGATGAGAGATCACTTGAGGCCAGAAGTTTGAAGTTGCAGTGAGCTAGGACCTTCATGCCACTGCCTGTCAATCTAGGCTACAGAGTGAGACCCCGAATCAAAAAAAAATCCCCCCACCTTTCAATAATCACTATTCTACAACTTTACTGGGAGGTAAGTAGGATCAGCATTACTAGATAAATTTTACCTTGCAGTTCACTGCTATATAAGCCATACACTGCACAATGGCAGGGAGCACCATTCGCAGGAGTGTTGAGGTAACAGAGTTATTTGGAACTATCAGGTGGCTTCTCCACATCACACAATTGTGAGATACCTAGCGAGAACCCTGACTTCTGATACCAACACCAGCGTGTTTAATAAAATCCCAGTACTTGCCCATTATTTCCTTTCATTTGAGCTGAACTTTGCGGCTTAGTTGCCAAACATTTTGACCCACCCTCCCAACAGCCTTCTGAGGTAGGTGAGGGAGGCAGAGCACCATTTGCAAATGTGATACTGGACCTCCCCCTTTCACATGCCAATGGAGACTTCTGCGTTATGCTACACTTGATCAACTGTCATTTATGCTTCCTTGCAATGACAGTGGAACCCATCTACCATTTGTGTCCAAGCTTGCAACCGGAAGCCCAACATGGTCCACTATTGGTCACAGACTGAAAATAAACATGTGTGACAAGAGCCCCTTCATGCGACACTAGAGGAAAATGTTTGCTGCCCCCACAGTCTAAGGCTAGACATTTTCTTCCTGCAGATTCTCATCCAAATCTCCGGCCTTGACAGGAATCTGATGAGTGAGTTCTGTGCAGCTTCAGCTCAGCTGAGGACATTTAACGAAGTCACATGTGTGACAAAACCCAGCTGCTTCAACTGGAAATGAGTTTGGCAGCAGTGGTCTGGAACAGCAATAAATTGAATGCCCAAGAGCTAAAGGTCATTCTGACTCCAGGAGCAGAAGTACAGCTAACTAAGTCTAGAGAGCACAGTGCTCACAACCTGGACTCAGAAGTTAGCTGCAGCAGCATGACAGGAGGCACTGCACCTTGTGTGAATTTGGATGAGTAACTCAACCTCTCTGAGCCTCAGTTTCCTTTACCATACAACTGAGAAAGAAGCATTACCTCTAGGACTAGCTGTGAGTTGTGTGAGGATTTCGTGGATAATGTCCCTGGAACACTTAGCACAGTGCCTGGTCTGGGATGGAATTCAATAAATATTGGTCATTCTCATTATTCTTCCAACAATTATAATTTTCAACATCCAGAATCAAAATGCCCATGTCCACCGAAGTACCCTAGAACATTCAGTGTTCCTAAATTTTCATCAGGAATTTTGGCTTAAAGGGGTTGTTTACAACAGTGGTTCTCAAACTTGAACATGCATAAAAATACCTGGACTTGTTCAAACAGATTGGGAGGCCCCGCCCCCAGGCTTTCCAACTCTGGAGGTAAGGGCAGGGCCTGAGACTCTGCGTATCTCACAATTCCAAAGCGATGCCAATGCGACTGTTTCAACTACTTGTTGAGAACCACTGTTGAGAACTTTTTCATTCTGGGGCAAACCAGGGAATTCTCTATGTACATCAAAGAAGAACACAGGCTGGGCATGGTGGCTCATGCCTATAATTCCAGCACTTTGGGAGACAGAGGTTAGAGGATTGCCTGAGCCCACAGGTTTGAGACCAGCCTGACCAACATGACTAGACCTCATTTCTACAATAAGTAAAAAAATTAGCCGGGTGTGGTGGCACATTCCTGTAGCTCTAGCTACTTGGACAGCTGAGGAGGAAGGATCATCTGAGCCAAGCAGGCTGAGACTGTGGTGACCATGAACCTGCCGCTGCCCTCCAGCCTGGGCAACAGTGAGACTCCAACTCAAAAAAAAAAAAAAAAAAAAAAAAGAAAGGAACAAAGGTTATTTTACCTGCCACAAAATTTCCAAAGTATATTCTTCAACAGATTCGCTGAAAGCATTTTACCAATGTTAAGTTCAAAAATAAATTTGAGTAATGAAAAAGAAACCACTTTGTTGTTTATAGCCAAGCCGCTCACCACTCTCAAATCAAGGACACAAACCACTTGGCAGCTTTTAGCGGTGTAACAAAATGTGGCAGGACCATGATTACATATTTAAATGTGACAAGATTAATCTCAAGGCTCCCTGGGCAAAAACTTTTTTTTTTTTGATGCCTCTAAACTCATATGTTCCAGATGTTGCAGGGGGCCACAAATGTGTAATGAATTTAAACAGAGTTAGACAAACACTTTAAAGCTTCGTTCCACTTTATTGTTTAGAAAACAATACAGCCGGGCTCAGTGGCTCAAGCTGTAATCCCGTGCCTTTGGGAGGCTGAGGTGAGTGGATTGCCCGAGCCTGCGGGTTCGAGACCCACCTGAGCAACTTGGTGAGACCGCATCTCTACAATAAAATAAAAAAATTAGCTGGGCATGGTAGCGCGCACCTGTAGTTCGAGCTACTTGGAAGGCTGAGGTGGAAGGATCGCCGGAGCCCAGCAGGTCGAGGCTGCGGTGGCCGGGAGTGGCCATTGCACTCCAGTCTGGGCGACAGAGTGAGACTCTAGCTCAAAAAAAAAAAAGAAAGAAAGAAAGGAAGGAAGGAAGAAAGGAAGAAAGAAAGAAAGAAAACAAGACAATTCTCCCTAGAACTAGAAACAGACCTGACAGTAGTTTTTCAGTAGTGCCTACTTAGATAACAGAAGACAGAAGGAAATTCACAATGGGTGTGTTGTTGTAGACGTGTCAGGGAAAGACTCCTTGGGGGGAGTCTTGCAGGAGATCGCTGGACAGACAGGTGGGTGGAGTGGGGTGGAGGGATGCCCTGCAGACGAAGAGACTGCTTGTGCGCATGCTGGGGCGTAAGGCTTTGTGCACATGTGGCAGTGTGTAAGCCATCCCATTCATGGAGGAGTTGAGGGAAACAGAAGGGCAGCTGAACAGGCAGACACTAGTGGGACCACACAGTGCCAATGTGACATGCTGGGATAAGTGGGCCTAATCGCATAGGTTTGTTTTTTTATTTTTTGAGGAAAGCAGGATTTATTAAGAGGACAGAGAAGCTCCCACAGTGGGAGGGGACCCGAGGGGTTGCCCAGGTTTATTTTTTGACTATGGTAACAATACACTTAATTTAAAATTACCACTTTAACCCTTTTTTTTTTTTTTTTTTTTGGCCGGGTTTCACTCTGTTGCCTAGGCTAGTGTGCAGTGGCATGATCACGAAAGTCATGGCTCTCAGCAGCCTCAACCTCTTGGGCTCAGGTGATCCTTCTGCCTCAGCCACCCGAGTAGCTGGGACTGCAGGCATATGCCACCACACCTGGCTAACTTTTTAATTTTTTTTGTAGAGACGAGGTTTTGCCATGTTACCTGGACTAGTCTCAAACTCTTTGGCTCAAGCAATCCACCTGCCTTGGCTTCCCAAAGTGCTGGGATTACAGATGTGAGCCACCATGCCTAGCCCATTTTAACCATTTTAAAGGGTACAATTCAGAAGCATTTAGTACCTTCACAATGTTGTACAACCACCCCTATCTAGTTACAGAATGCTTCTGTCACCCCAAAGGAAACCTATACCCATTAGTAATCACTTCCCATTCCCCTCTCCCCACAGCTCCTGGCAATCACTAATTTGCTTTCTGTCTCTCTAGATTTACCTATTCTGGGTATATCCTAGAGGACTTTAAGTAGGGTAGTGACATGTTCATATTTGCATTATAGAAAACGAATCTGATATCTAAAGAGGCTGATTTGGCAGGAAAGATACTGGGGCAAGGAGGCAAATGAAGAGACTACCAAATCAGGTGAGAGATGGTGTGGGTTCATAGGAGGGATGGTGAGAAGGGGTAGAGGATGTGAAGGTAAGACCAATGCAACTACTGATTGATCAGATACAAAGGTAAAGTGAGGGTTTCCCCACCCATCTCCCGATGCATCCTCCCCATGCCAGGCCTCTGATGTGAGCAGGTTTGCAGGGGTGGTGCAACTAACTAGAAAAGAGGAAAGAGGTGCTTAGGAGATGCAAGTCTGGTAGAATATGAGGGTAAAATTTATGGTTTCTGCTTTCCACAACAGAATCATGTTTACGCACAAGATAATCTTGTCTGTTTGGTTTCTGATTTACATGAACATTCTTTTACTGTTATTTCATTCCACGTTTGCCAAAATATTACCTTTTAGCTTTCAGACACTAACTAGAAGTACATTCTTCAGGAGGGGAAATATATCTCTTCCAGGCTTCTTTGATTTCTGTGTTAGGAATCCTTCCTTTCCGTAGGAAAGGTCCCAATTAAAGCAATAAAGCAGCTTCAATGTGAGAGCAAACCTCTGTTGAGGCACTAAACTGAACCAAGTCTACAATGAATTTTAAATAACCCTTAAGCCTGCCAGTATGATCCATCCCATTCTTTCCCTCCACCCCTCCACCCCTTTCACCACATGCAATGCCAAACTCCCTCTTCTTCCTACACAGAAATGTCAAGCAAGCAAGACTTTACTTGCCTTAGCAGAATGGCAAAAAGCTGTTCTTTTTTCTCTTTAGGAACCCACTTTACAACACAGGACTTGATGCCTTTAAAAAGTAATTGGGGGAGGGACACGTCACAACACAAGGGATACCTGGTCCTCTGCCAGGGGACCAAACTTCACCTGCATGTAGTCTATTTGTGTAGTTAATCCTTACTTGTACCCCACATCTCTATCATAAAATAACATTTAATTTTTAAAAAAAGGAACCGAGACTTCCCTTCCCCATTCCTCATTCCGTGTCCAATTTTTATATTTTTTATATTTGACATTCACAGGAAGAAAGACACAATCCAGTTCATTATTTACCCTTACTCAATATCTAGCTTTTTGATCTACATTTGTAGTTTTCTTTTGGAAGAGAGAATGAGAGTGGGGGAGGAGGGGGCAGAGGTCATAGCAGTAAATATTCTCTGCCAGGAGTGTTACGAGGGCTTGGATCCTGCCTCACTGTCTTCTGGGTAACATGGAAACAAGAGCCAGTTGACCTGCTCAAGTTTTACTTCCTGCAAACAGCATGTAGGATGGTTCTAGCAGTTGGAACTACCTCTCACTAGATCAGGAGAGCCAGATGTGCACAGCGCTGCTCAACTGCACGTTCAGTGGTGTCAAGTTGACAGCTTGAAATCGGCCATGGTGGGAGTATTTACACTATGGAAATTGGCAAACACTACCAATCAGTGCACCTTTGCTCCAAGCTAGTTTACCCTCAAAATCCCGACTCTTCAACATTTTGGCTCTCCTAGGGAAAGAGGAAAACTTCCGGCATTCTTCCTTTTTCCCAAGGTAAGCCCCAAAAACATTCATCCAAAGGAGTAAATTAAAACATCTAAAAACTTCTTTGAACCTTGCCTCAGGAAGTCAGATGAACCAGGTCTCAAATATCTGCAGAAAGGCGAGAAGGGTCCACCATCTGCTTCCATTTCTGCCTACCCCCACTGAGTTCTAGGATAATTGGCAATAACAGGATTTCAAGATCATGCTACCATACCCACAAGATCCTTCTATTTATCTCAGAGCACCCTGAGATGCTCCAGAGCTGGTGTTTAGGGTGACTCCAGACTGGATAGGGTAACTGGATTCAACTGTGTTCTCACCTCAACCTAAGGGGACCCCAGGACCCCTAAATGTCTCCAGGTTCTAGGAATTTAGGATACAGAGCATACCAGATGGCATGACCTCGATGCTCTCTTTGGTCCTCAAATACCATTAATTTTAATTTTAATTTTTTATTTTTGAGTTGGAGTCTCACTCTGTCGCCCAGGCTGGAGTGCAGTGGCACACTCATAGCACGCTCACAGCCACTGCAGCCTTGACCTGTTGGGCCTAGGCAATCCTTCCGCCTCAGCCTTCCAAGTAACTGGAACCACAGGCATGCGCCACCATGCCTGGCTAATTTTTTTGATTTATTGTAGAGACAAGGTCTTGCCAAGTTGCCCAGGCTGTTCTCGAACCCCTGGGCTCAGGCAATTCTCTTGCCTTGGCCTCCCAAAGTGCTGGGATTATAGGCATGAGCCACCATACCCAGCCACCATTAACTTTTAAAACCCATTCTCCATGTGTGAATAATACTTTAAATTTTAGACTGCTCAGTATTTGTCCACTTTCCATTTAATGAAATGGTTCTCTGTTAAATTTCAATAGATTATTAAAAACCACTTAACAGCTACGAAAAAACTATGCATTGTTGCCTAGTTGTTATATCTCAATAAATAGAACTGCTAGTCAATTTATATTTTAAATAATACAATAAATTAGTTCCCAGAGTATTAATTAAGTGCATATTTGGAAAGCTTAATTTAGAAGCATTCTTCTTATGCAAATTGGTCCTCTCTAATGAAATAGAACCACATGAACTAAGAAGACTCTTGGCAAATAATCAGAATAAAATTGGGAGCTGCTATTGTTTAGTTCCTTTGTTTTCAGGAAACAAGCTGTGTGAAGTTTTTTTTTTTTTTGAAGAGAAGGAAAAAACAAAAACAAAAATCAGGAATTCATTTTTTTTGAAGAAGAGGATATTCTAGTCAGTGTTGAGATAATGAAATGTCTACAGCTTTTTTTATCAATGTGTGTGTTCCAAGATATTTCTCGTTTTTTCTCCTATGTAACACAGAAAGGAAATAGCCTTTCACTGACATAAACAATGCATCCTTTAGTTGGAAGGAAATTGTTTTTCTGTTCATTACCTCAGCATGTCTAGTCTATTTCCTAGAAGACACTTTGGTGTGTACAACTGGTGAACAACCACAGCAGTTCTTGAGAGTTGTGGTATTAAAATACACACACACACACACACACACACACACACACACACACACACACACTCCATCACTTAAAGGTATAGGAGAAGGGCTTGGGGATAAGGTGGAGGCCAGTGTGATTTTAATTCATTGACCATTTCACTTACTCCGTGTTAGGAACTGTGCTTCAAAAATAAATGACCCATTATTCCTGTCCTCAGGGAGCTCAGCATCAAGTAGGGGAGAAAGGTAATTAAAGAGTTAAACTGTGATCCCGCCTCCCCTCACCCCCTCCACCCCGTGTTAGTACACACAATAGGAGAAGTACCCAGAAGGAGAGAAGGAGGTATTCTCAGGGCAAAACTGGGGAAGGCTTCCTGGAAAGGACACCTGGGCTTAGCTTTGAAAGGCAAATGAAAGTTTTCCAGGAGTTCAGAGGAGTAGAAAGGGCCTTCCAAGGCAAGAGGAGAGAATCCCAGGTGAATTGCTGGGTGTGTGTTTGGGGAATGATAATGTATTTTGTTTTTCAGGGTTCTAACTGGGAAGAAGGGGGAGGAAGAGACCCAGAAAGGAAGCAGAGGCCAGATCAAATATCTCCACTAACCCATGTAGAATTTTGACTTCATCCTGCAGGTATCAGAGTTAGTGAGAGGTTTTGTTGGGTTTTTTTTGAGTTGGAGTCTCACTCTGTCGCCCAGGCTGGAGTGCAGTAGCACACTCACGCCACCCCAGCATTGACCTGCTGGGCTCTGGGCAATCCTTCCACCTCAGCCTTCCAAGTAGCCACAACTACAGGCATGCGCTACCACGCCCGGCTAATTTTTTATTTATTGTAGAGCTGAGGTCTTGCCAAGTTGCCTGGGCTGGTCTCGAACCCTTGGGCTTAGGCAATCCACTCGCCTTGGCTTCCCAAAGTACTGGGATTACAGGCTGAGCCACCAAGCCCAGCCAGTGAGAGGTTTTAAACAAGGGAAAAGCATGATCAAACTTGCATTTTTTAGAAAAAGCATAGAGAGGAAAGCAGATTGGTGAGGAGGAAGAAGACAAGCTAGGTGGGCTGTTGGAAAAGGAAAAAAGTTTAAATAATAACTTAAGACAATCATTCGGAATGTTCTTTTTTTCTTTTTCTTTTTCTTTTTTTGAGCTGGGGTGTCACTCTGTTGCCCAGGCTGGAGTGCAGTGGCATGCTCACGGCCACTGCAGCCTCGACCAGCTGGGCTCAGGTGATCCTTCCACCTCAACCTTTCAAGTAGCTGGAACTACAGGCACGCGCCACCATGCCTGGCTAATTTTTGATTTATTGTAGAGATGAGGTCTCGCCAAGTTGCCCAGACTGGGCTTGGATCTGCGGGTTCAGGCAATCCTCTTACCTCAGCCTTCCAAAGTGCTGGGATTATAGGCATGAGCCACCACACCCGGCCTCAATATTTTTGAATAGCGTCTTAAAACTTTTAAAATATCACAAGGCAAAAACTATTTCATTTTAGAATTTATAATGTGGGATAGCGCTCATGTTTTTTTTAATGTCCACAAAATGCTGCACTTGTTTTATTGGTTTGTACGAATGCAGTGTTTTTCTTTTTCACTAGTTTTTGTGGTTTCTATGACGAACATTAGGAAATGAATAAAATCAGGCAGGCAAGAAAGATGCTATAAAGCAGATGTGAGAAATGCTAGGAACTGAGTGAGGGATGTTTACCAATTACATAGATGTTGGCACAGATGTAGTGAAAAGGGAAGGCTTATGCACTGTTGGTGGGAATGTCAATGAGGGCAACCTCTGTGGAAAACAGGATGGAGATTTCTCAAAGAACTAAAAGTAGAACTACCATTTGATTCAGCATTCCCAGTACTTGGTATCTACCCAAAGGAAGAGGGACCACTATATAAAGAAGACCCTAGTACCTGTGTGTTTATAGCAGCACAATTCACAATTGCAAAGAAGTGGAATCAACCGAATGCTAATCAAGTTAAAGATCAGTGGTTAAAGAAAATGTGATATCTACACACACACACACACACACACACACACACACACTATAGAATACTATTCATCTATAAAAAAGAAATAGGCTGGGCGCTGTGGCTCATGCCTGTAATCCCAGCACTTTCAGAGGCCAAGGCGAGAGTAGTGCTTGAGTTCAGGAGTTTAAGACCAACCTGGGGTGTGTGATAGTGAGACCTTGTCCCTACAAAAAAATAATAATAAAAAAATTAGCCACACATGGTGTCCCAGTTACTCGGGAGGCTGAAGTGGAAAGAGTGCTTGAGTCCAGGAGGCGGAGGCTACTGTGAGCCATGATCATGCCACTGCACTCCAGCCTGAGCAACAGAATGACACCCCAGCTCAATAATAATAATAATATATTCTGCAGCAATTTGAATGGAATTAGAGACCATTATCCTAAGTGAAGTGACACAGGGGCAGAAAGTCAAATATTGGATGTTTTCACCCGTAAGTGGGAACTAAGCTAAGGGTCTGCAAAGGCATAGAGAATCATAATGGACACTGGAGACTCAGAAACAGGGGGCGGGAGGGATGAACAATAACCTGTCAGGTACAATGTGCACTAGTGGGAGTAACGGGTACACTTAAAGCCCAGACTTCAGTTGGGCGCAGTGGCTCAGCCTGTAATTCCAGCACTTTGGGTGGCCAAGGCAAGAGGATTGTCTGAGCCCAGGGGTTCGAGACCAGCTTGGGCAATTTAATGAGACCTCATCTCTACAATAAATCACAAAAATACTAGCCGGGTGTGGTGATGTACATCTGTAGTTCCAGCTACTTGGAAGATCGCCTAAGCCCAGTAGGTCGAGGCTGCAGTGGCCGTGAGGGTGCCATTGCATTCCAGCGTGGGCAACAAGAGTGAGACTCCAACTCAAAACAAAAAAACAAAAAAAGCTCAGACTTCTTCACCACTATACAGTGCATCCATGTACCCAACATTCACTTGTACCCCTAAAAATGATTGAAATAAAATTTTTTAAAACATTACCAATTAATATTCTTAATTTTTTAGTAAGACTCACAGCAAAGCAACTGACTTTGCTGTTTCCATGTACAAGTGATGGAAGGAAGAGGACTTTTGTCAGAAAATGACTCCAATTTTTCTCCCTGTGGTCTGGGCTTGCCAGAGAATCCAAGAAATAAGCTGAACTCTGTTGCTTTTATTCCCTGCTGCTTCTCGCTGAGCCACTGTTGGTAGAGCTGAATGGAAAGGGGGCTGAAGGCATAAATGTCTGATAGTGGTAAAAGCTGGATACTTTGGTGGTCAGCCTCAGCACAGAACACCCAGAAACAAAAATGCATCTAGCACCCAGTGCACCACTGGGACTTAGATAAGGCATGTCCACTGCACCTTCACTCTGTGTGTGGATGCTGGAATCTTTTTATTTGATGGAAGCCAGAAAGAAGAAGGGCTACAGACAGGGAAAGAGAAAACAGCATGAATTTTGATACGGGAAAGGACATTAAGCCCGCCTTCAATTTAACAAGCCCTGGTGAAAGATGACTAGAGACAAGTCCAGTTTTACTGAGATTGTAGAATAATCAGAACTCTTATATGTTATTGGCAAAAAATACAATCAATTTGGAAAAGAGTTTGACATTATCCAGTGAGGATAACATAGGTGCAAGAATGCCCAAAGCAGCATTATTCGTAGTAGCAAAAAATTGGAAACAACTCACTTGTCCATCAGTGGAACAGATGAATAATAGAATCATATAATAAAGTACTATACAGCAATGAAACAGAATTAAGCACAGTTGAGCATATCAACATGTGTGAATCTCACAAAGTGTTGAATAGCAAGAGTATGTTTTTACAAAATATATACAGAATAATTCCATATATACATATATATTTTTTTTTCTTTTTTTTTTGAGTTGGAGTCTCACTCTGTCGCCCAGACTGGAGTGCAGTGGCTGTTCCCAGTCACCGCAGCCTCGACCTGCTGGGCTCCGGCCATCCTTCCGTCTCAGCCTTCCAAGTAGCTGGAATTACAGGCACGCGCTACCACGTCCAGCTAATTTTTTGATTTATTGTAGAGATGAGGTCTCACCTGCCCAGGCGGGTCTCAAACCTGCGGGCTCAGGCAATCCACTCACCTAAGCCTCCCAAAGGTGCGGGATTACAGGCTGAGCCACCAAGCCTGGCTTGTTTTTTTTTTTTTTTTTTTTTTTAACAGGGTCTCACTCTGCCACTTAGACTGGAGTGCAGTGACATGATGATAATTCACTGAAGCCTTGAGCTCCCTGGCTCAAGCAAGCTTCCTACCTCAACCTCCCAAATAGTTGGGACTATAGGTGTACACCACCATGCCTGGCTAATTTTTTTCCTTGTTTTAGATATGGGTCTGGCTATGTTGCCCTTCTGGCCTTAAGTGATCTTCTAGCCTCCGCCTACAAAAGCACTAGGATTACAGATGTAAGTCACCATTTAAAAAAAAATTTTTTTTTGAGCTGGAGTCTCACTCTGTCGCCAGACTGGAGTGCAGTGGCCGCTCCCGGCCACCACAGCCTTGACCTGCTGGGCTCCGGCGATCCTTCCGTCTCAGCCTTCTGAGTAGCCGGAATTACAGGCGCGCGCTACCACACCCAGCTGATTTTTTTGATTTATTGTAGAGATGAGGTCTCGCTGCCCAGGCGGGTCTCGAACCTGCGGGCTCAGGCAATCCACCTCACCTCAGCCTCCCAAAGGCGCAGGATTACAGGCTGAGCCACCGAGCCCGGCTATAAGTCACCATTTTATAGAAAATAAAACATGAAAAGTAAAATTGTGTTTAAGGATATGTATATCTGCAGTAAAACTATTAATAAAGAAAGAGGATGATAAAAACAAAATGCAGCACAGTGGTTTACCTCCAGGCAACAGAGAAGAAGCTACAGGTAATGTTGTATTTCTTAAACTGGCTGGTAAGTACAAAGGTGCTCATTTATCACTGTTTGTTGTATCCTACCCAGCATTATAAATATTCTTTGCTATGTAGTCAATAATACATAATAAAAATTTTTTTTTGAGTTGGAGTCTCACTCTGTCACCCAGACTGGAGTGCAGTGGCACGCTTCCAGCCACTGCAGCCTTGGCCTGCTGGGCTCCAGCGATCCCGCCACCTCAGCCTTCCAAGTAGCTGGAACTACAGGCTCATGTTATATATATTTTTTTAAAGTACAGAAAACCACCTGCGGATGCTTCCAAACTTGCAAAAATGGACCCTTAAGAAATGTAGCATGTTTTCTTCAGTGCTTTTTTCTTCTCCCAGAACAGAGACAGCGAGATGGGCCCCATGTCTGAAAATATTACATGGGGAGGACATAGAAAAGCAACTGAACTGACACAAAGGCAAAAGCGGGCAGCCCTCCTCTGGAGGCAACAGTTCCAAGAAGACAGAGCTGGAGCCAGAATCTAAACCTTGGGACTCTGGCTGATATATAAAAAAATAAATATTAGGAACAAAATAAATATCCATATCGCCATACTGGACAACAGAAGAGCAATAAGTTGGCAAGTATGTAATTTTTGTTTGTTTTTATAGTTTGTTTTTTACTCTCTAAATCTAAACTCCTATATTTCCTGTCTTCCCTATCTCCATATGTTAGAAGCTCAGTACAAACAAACAAACAAAAAAACCAACAAAAAGGCTGGATGTGCCTCGCTTATTGTCCACAGGGATGTTTCAGATTATTGTTAAATTAAAAGGAACTCAATGCTTTAGAAACATCCCATAACTCAATTTAGCCACTTTAATTTCCTATTGCTTAGGCTGCCCAAGTAGCAAAATGTCCAACAATTCTTCAACCTTCTTTGCTATCATGACCTCTCAGAAAGACACTTTGTTTCCATGTGACGGTAAAGTTGAAATTGGATACAACTGCTGCCGTTTCCAGGCCTGGCTGATAAATAATCTTGAACCCATTTCATTATCTGAACCTTTAATACATAAGATGTCTTAAGGAGTCTACTAACAGAGCAAGAGCTTCTTGATCTGTGAAAACATATTAATGCTAGGAGAGTTCCCAAATGGCAACAGAAATCAATACTTATTCCATGCTTGCCAGGCACCAGGGAGAGCACCGAGTCATTGATGAACTTTGGCTCAATTCACCCTAATAGTGAAACCTGTGAGAGTGGTAGCAGGTATTCATCCCGTTTCACAGATGAGGAACTCTTGGAGAGGGTTAAGTAACCTCACCCCATGTCACACAGCTGGCACATGGTGGAGCAAGGACCTCATCCAGGACTAACAGTGTCCCTTCTCTTAATCCCTCTACTGTGAGTAGTTACAATCGCCAAGGTAAAAACCTGGTGACCAGATTCAAATCTATTTGATAGCTTAGCTCATAATGTCTCAGTCCATTACCAAAGGTAATTTGTGATTTGGGATGGGGAGAATAGATAAATTATTTTCAACAAGTCATAGTCTAATGCATAGGTTCTGAATCTGTTTTTGTGCTGTGGGCCCCTATGAATGTCTGGTGTAGCCTATGGACAGTTTCTCACATTACTGATTTTAAATATACAATGCACAAACACACACACACATGCTTACATATAATATGCACATATAGACGACAAATGAAGCTATTGAAATCAATCAAACTAGTGAAAAATAAATTTGTGAGATAGCAATATATATACTTCTATATTAGCATAGTCAATAAGAGCAATCAGTGGGTCCGATAACCTGTCATTTTAAAGTAGCAATGAGCATAAAAGTTGTTTCAAGGTATCGATGACAGTGTACGTGACACTTGGTATGAAAATATCTTGGCTTTCAATTGATGACAAAGTCAAAGGTACTGTGAATGCCACTGTGATTTGTTGCCTACGTTCATAATGGAAGGAAATGCTGGATTTCATAATTCATAATGAAAGGAAATGCTATTTCAGTTTGAGGTTAGTGAAAATAAGGATGCAACTTTTTCCCTTCCAAGTTCATTAACCCCTTGAATCCTAACCAAAGACCCTTATCCCAGGTTAAGAATCTTATTAAATAATCTGATGCTTACCTAAAGAAAATATTGTGTTTACCCATGATAAGATGTTGCAGTCTAAAACACTGCACTTTTTTTTTTTTGCTTTGACATGGAAATTGTATCAATCCATTTATAGTATTTGATCAGTAATTAATATCCAGAAGCAAATTCAGTGTTTGGTGAACAACATCTTTGCTGTCAACCATCACTCTGGATAATGTTTAAAGCAGACACTGCTTGATACAGTTGCTTCTTTGTTGGAAGGTAACTAAAAGCATTGCACATCAGGACCACATAACTTCAGTATAACACAAAATTCTGCTGGAAAAAAGGAAGCTAAGGTTTTGAATAAATAAGAGTTTTCTACAAGTTTAAATTACCAATGGTCTATCAGTCGATTTAAAAGAACAGAGATGGCCAGGCACAGTGACTCATGCCTATAATCCCAGCACTTTGGGAAGCTGAGGTGAGAGGATTGCCTGAGCCCACGTGTTCAAGGCCAGCCTGGGCAACTTGGCGAGACCTCATCTCTACAATAAATCAAGAAATTAGTTAGGCATGGTGGTGCATGCCTATAGGTCTAGCTACTTGGAAGGCTGAGGTGGAAGGATCACCTGAGTCCAGTAGATCAAGGCTGTGGTGGCCATGAGAGTGTCACAGCACTCCAGCTTGGGCAACAGAGTGAGACTCCAACTCAAAAACATAGACTACTTGTAAATGTATAATGCATGGCAGGGACGGAAGTCCAAAGTTAGCTTAAGGTTTTGGGGACAATTACATAAATAGTGTCATACAAGTAGATACCACTGACAAGAAGACATGTTTCTAAATGCAATGCTTCAGATCAATGGCTGGTGTGTTAAGAGTAAAACTGTGTTTTCAAACATATGGTTGGCTTGTAAGCAAGTAAAATAGTAAGTAATAAACAAGTAAGTAATAAAGGATTTAGAGCACCCTTTAGGAATCAGAATGAAAGTTTCTCCAAACATATGCCACACGGGGGATCCTGTAAGATGGAGACGATGTCACTATCTATGGTCTCGGGTCCCCAAACTGGCCACATTGTGATGGCTCCAAATTTTTTCCCATTTTTCCCACTAAGAGAAATCTGCCCTTGTGATTTGCTTTGACCAAGAGAATGCAACAGAAATAATATTCTGGGGCTTTTGAATGCAGGCCTTAAAAGAACTGGCCTCTTCTGCTTCTCCATTTGAGAAATCAGCCACTGCGTTGTGAAGAAGTCTAGGCCAGGACACTGCATGATTTAGAGGCCATGTGGGAGAGCGCTGGAGGAGAGAGCATCTTGGACGTCCCAGCTTTAGCTGAGGCAGCTGCGCGTGTGACCTCAGCCTACCCCATCTGAATCAGAACTACACAGCTGAGCCCATTCAATCTGGATAATTGTGAGAAAGAATAAATTGTTGTTTTAAGCCACTAGGTTTTGGGGGTAATTTGTTATTCCACAATAAATAACTGAGAAAGGAAAATATTTACTGGCAATTCTTTATTCTTTTTCCTGAAAGATCTGTTGTTCCTATCTTGGATTCATGATATACATTGAAAACCAAAGACTGCTCCCTCTTTCCAATGCAGTTATCAGACATAATACTGAAAGCTTAGGCAAAATGTTTATCATGCAAGTCAAAAAAGACCAAGTTCCCATGTGGTCTTAGGCAAACTACCAGCTTCTTTGTTCCCCACTGGCCTCCAAGAGCTAGCAAGTATGTTCTCTGGTGGCCTTTGGTAGACAAAAGCACTAGAGATGCTCCATCAGAGATGGAGATGCTCCTAGCTCTCAAGGATGGACTTGCTTCCCAGCTGCAGGGAGTGCAGTCAGCAGGCAGCCCCCAGCTGTCAGCTCCTTCAAGCTCTGCCCCAGCTGCAGAGAGCCGCTTCTCCCAAGGTAATGTCCTTCCAGGGGCAACCCACATTTGGTGGCTGAGTGAGTGAGATGCACAAAGGCCTGGCTATTTTGGCCCAATGTGAGACACTCTGATGGAGAATATTCTTCTAAGAGCTCCCTGCCGGGTTTGACTGGCCTATTCCACAGTTTTATTTCTCCCTTGGTCCACATTTTCCCACCCCCTTCCTTCCACAGGTGTTGATCCCTAACAAACAATTTGGGCCCCAAACTTTGCCTACTTTTGGAGAACCCAACTAGTGACTGCCAAGAAGCTCTCTGTCTGGGAGGTTGGGGAATGGTTTGATTGCTATGTTCTGGTTTTCTGATTCCCAGAAAGAACTTTAGCCAGGTCTGGAAGTTGGAGACAAAGAACCCATAAATCGAGACGGTCCTCTTTGTGGAAACTGACACGGCTTGGGGAGAGATAAAGATTCTGTTTGCCAATTTCAGTCACAAAGCCAAAACATTTTCCCAGGGAATTAACTACATTCGGTAATCATTGTTTTAAACCTATTTCACAGTTGCTTTTTTCTATTTAATATATATATTTTAAAACTTCTCATTCCCTCTCAACTAGTCAAATGCAAGTCAACTTTATTGCTCTTTGCATACTCTGATCATGTTAGTGCAACCGTGGACTTGCTGAAGAGCTTCCTGGGACTGTTAGTTCCTTCAGAAACATTCCTTAATGCTCCCTAAGTTGTTTAAAATTCTAAAAAAAACCAAAACCAACAAATTGTCAAACAAGAAATGACAACTGAGCGGTGGCTCAAGCCTGTAATCCCAGCACTTTGAGAGGCCGAGGTAAGAGAATTGCCTGAGCTCTGGGGTTCCAGACCAGCCGGGGCAACTTGGTGAGTCCTTGTCTCTACAAATCAAAAAATAAGCCGGGTGTGGTAGCACGTGCCTGTAGTTCCAGCTCCTTGGAAGGCTGAGGCAGAAGGATCACCTGAGCCCAGCGGGTTGAGGCTGTGGTGGCCATGAGCGTGCCACTGCACTCCAGCCTGGGTGACAGAGTGAGACCTCGAACTCAAAAAAGAAAGAAAAGAAAGAAAGAAAGAAAGAAGGAAGGAAGGAAGGAAGGAAGGAAGGAAGGAAGGAGGAGAGAGAGAGAGAGAGAGAGAGAGAGAGAGAGAGAGAGAAAGGAGAGAGAAGAGAGAGAGAGAGAAGAAAGAAAGAAAGAAAGAAAGAAAGAAAGAAAGAAAGAAAGAAAGAAAGTCCAAGAAAAGTAGCTCTCTGATCCCTTCTGTGGATTACCCATGGAAAAGCTCAAATCCTAGCCTGACTGTCTACTCTACTCAAAGAACTGTGGTCATCCCTTCACTTTTCAGTGCAGTCAAAGAAACAAACTAAAGCGAATGTGAGTTCCAGACAGGCATGATGAGGAAGCTGTGGTTGTTACTGCTTTCTATCGGCACACCATGCTACCTTCCCCCCTTCCTCTTATAAGCACTCCTCTTTCCTTTAGGGAACAATGTCTTCTGAGTGGTCTGGAGGTGCTGCCAAATACACTGTCAACTACCATGCCACCCCCTTCCTGCCACCACCACAGACTCCAAGGATGGTCATGTAGCCCACACCCAGCCAACCAGAGCAGTCCACCTCTTCCTACTCCACTCTCCTCACAGGCTCTGTGGTGCGGTAGAAAGACTGAAATTTAGGTTGTCACATCTCAGATGCTATCACCATTTGAGGCCTTAAGCAAGTTTCTCAGGCGAAGCCTGTTTCCTCATTTATGAATTAGTAAATACCATGACATAGTGTAGCTACTAGGATTCATACAATTGTGGATTAAAAAGTATGTGGCAGGCCAGGTATGATAGCTCATGCCTGTAATTCCGGCACTTTGGGAGACAGATGTGGGAAGATTGCATGGGCCCAGGAGTTCAAGACCAGCTTGGGCAGCATAGCAAGACCCCGTCTCTACCAAAAAAACCCAAAAAACAAAAAGTTAGCCAGGCATGGTGGTGTGCACCTGTAGTCCACCTACTCGAGAGGCTGAGGAGGGAGGATCACCTGAGCCCAGGAGGTTGAGGTTGTGGTGAACTGCCCACAGCCTGGGCAACAGAGTGAAACCCCCAACTCAAAAATAAATAAAGAAATAAAAATGTGTGGCAGATCATGGCCTGAGCGCTCACAAGTGCTGAATAACGGGTGGCCATCCTTAGCCTCTCCTTTGACTGTCTTGTTGCCCCTGTGAAGTAACTGTCCTCACTAAGAGCTTCCAGAACCAGTTACCAGCCCACAGGTGGTAAGCAGTTAAACTGAAATTCAAACCAGGTTTGTCTAACTCCGCCTTCCTCTCATGACACCAGACAATCTCCAATTGGTGATGACTCTCTGGAACAGCCTAGCTTTGAGGATGGCATGCTCCCTCCCTTTGGTTTCTCTAGGTGTATCCTCTGCTGAAGGTCTGATTCCTGTTGGAAACCAGGATATTCTGGGAGAAACCCCTGAGGAGAGTGTGGCAGACCATACCTGAGGCTGAGGGCTTCAAGTACCAAACCCACATCAGGGTCAAGGTGTAAGTCTTGGTGTAGGACTTGTGCTTTAAAGCGCAGGGTGCTTTCTGGGTCTGCTGAAGAGAGTACCAGGGACACAAGCATGCAGTGATCTCCCTGTGGATACTTAGCTTTTAAGTTGGTATAGATACACAGCAAACACCATCTCTCAAACAGGGAATTGGTCCTCATAGCTTGGACATTCCAAAGCGTATTCCCCTCCCCAGCCCCTGCCGCCATCAAGAAGGTAATCTTATTACATAGATGGAAAACGTGCTTCTAATAAAGTTCCTAATATGACTCCCTATTTCTAGGGTCTCTTCACCCTGAGTTCATCCTATTGCCTCCATTTTAAACTTCCCACAGAACTACTTTGAAAATGTGTTTAAAGACCTTCTATGGCTTCCCACTGCTTGAACAATGGAACAGGCACCCTTTGCCTACCATCCAGGCTCCATGATCCCTATCTGGTTTTTCTCCTAGCTCTCATTCTCCAAACTCCTCTTACAGTCTGAGTAAACGCTTAGCTCCTATCTCTTGATGCCAATAGATGGAGAGGCAGGGAACTGACAGAAAGTTTATTTCTAAATTCAGAATTCAGGGAGATAGAACATGGCTCCTGGCATTTCCTGAACTGGTCTGCTCATCCCTTAGGTTCCACAGATTGTTTTTATAAGTTTAGGGTTGCTGGTACCCATACATTGACTACGTGACTGACAGAGCATTGTATAGAACTTAAGTTACAGCCACATTTTGTCAACAGTAACAATTATGGTCCATGTCTCCTGGTGTCAGTTACCAAAGGGTAGCTCACAGTTCCTCTTCTCAGTAACACCAAACTGAGGAGTTGATCAAGCTTGCCATAGAGTATAGGAGTTAACAGAGCCTATTACAAAGTAAAACCTTATTCACATTGTTAATTGGTAGTTATAACACACAAAACGTTATATCAATTACAAGGTGTACGGTTGCCTGGGCACTATATTTTCAAATCTATGACTACTGATAAAAGGGAGTGAGTAGGGATTCATTTCTCTCAGTTGAGTGAGTGCAATCTGCAATGGGTTAAGGGTTCTTTGAAGTGACTTAGTGGGAATGTATAGAAGATAAGGGAAACACTTTCCTTTGCTAATTCTCAGGAATGTAGGTATGGATAGACCTGCTCGAATATCATTATGTCATTCTTTAAGGGTTGTGGCAATATGGACAGTCTATACTGGGTTTCCGTATCACTCCACACTATGAACCAGACTAGGCACCCTGTCCCATGCCCTGCCCTGAACTCTCGTATTTTTGACACTGCCAACCATGTTCTTGATGCTCATTTTGGCCAATTTCAGCATGCATTCTTTCATGAATGTCAGAAGTTCCAAGATAAAGCCATACCTTTTCTTAAACACTGACTAAACCTCAGCTTTCTACCAACTAAGCTCTAGTACCTTCTTAAAAAACCTGATATTCTCTGTGTATTGAAGGTGGTCACCACAGGTATGAGTCAGAGCTAACACTAGATATGAAATATATTATTTCTCAGGCCTGCTTTAATTATGGCAGACATGAATACCAACTCCAATTTTAACTGTACCAGCGTAATGATGGGAGTCCATCATTGCAGTGGTGGTTATGCTCATGAAGTAGAAAAACACTGGGCAGGAAGCCAGGAGGCCAAGACTCTAATCTCAACTCGGACATGTAGTGGGTAGGATACTTTGGGGAAACCACTTAACCTTAGGGCTTCGATTTCCCTCACCTGGAAAATAAGATCTCAAATTCATTCCAGCTATAAAATGCTACCTTGCTGAGATAATCCATCCTGTAACTGCTGAATAAACCTGAATTGATACTGAAAACATGAAAGAAAATAACAATGGCTCAAACTGCAGTGAGGAAAATTAGACTTGGAGATTATGTAAAATTCATGATCGCAGAAGTTAAGTCCAGTAAAATTTGATAAGAATGAAAACTGCTCAGTGACTCAAAACTTTCTTCAACATTTACAGGGAAAATAATTAGTGTCAATAAAAAATGGTTTCAGTAAAATAAAGATAGAAAAAATTGAAATGGTTTCTTCAGAACATTTAGCTTTAATGAAGTGTATACTAGAAAAATGTTCTTTTTTTTTTTTTTTTTTTTTTTTTAGTCAGAGTCTCACTCTGTTGCCCAGGCTGGAGTGCAAATGGCATGCTCACAGCCACCGCAGCCTCATCCTGCTGGGCTCATGCAAGTAGCTGGAACTACAGGCGCACACTATCATGCCCTGCTTGTTTTTTGATTTATTGTAGAGATGAAGTCTCACCAAGTTCCCTAGACTGGTCTTGAACCCCTGGTCTTAGGCAACCCCTCGCCTTGGCCTCTCAGAGTGCTGGAATTACAGACTTGAGTCCCTACTCCCGCCCAGAAAAATGTTCTTAACGAGACCCATCAGGCCATTATTCTTATTAAAATTTTTAATTTCTAACGTGGAGTCAAAACCTCCTTAGGGCTGGCATGGTGATCCAGTGATGTGAGAACAAAATGTCCCACATTTCAAAAGTGCAGTGACAATGAGGCAAGGTAGCTAGCACAGGTTAGGTATAAATAGATAAGTTTCTTATAGGCGGGCTTTAGGAAGCTGTTCAGACATTTTTTATTACTTTCCTTTTTTTTAACTGCAGACCAAGCTGAAATGTGAACTCACCAGCTTTCCCTATCCCTCACCTAATCAAAAGAAAATCCCATCCCCTATAAGAGTAGAACAGCCCAACCTTTCAGCTCATAATCACTAAAAATCTTTCAGGTTCCCTGTTGAAGATAAAAGCCTCAACCCCAACCCTTACTGATCAAAAACAAAGGCCTAAAATGGAGTCAATGTACCCAATGTGCAGCCATTTCAACATTGCTTAGCTTTGTTACGTTTTTCTAGCAGTTCACTTTAATTTACCCTCTCACCACTAGCCAAGGACAGAACCAGTTTCTCAGAGGTAGCTATTGATAATTGTCTTACAAACCTCTCCCCAGCTTGTTTTGCAAACAAGTTAACCTAATTAGTGACTTTTCTGACACAGACCCCATCACCATGGCAGCAGTCATGTGACTAGCCCACCCATCTGCCTGCTGTCTATCACCTGACGTCAGTACCTGTGCTTACCTGCCCATAATGTGGAGTGGACCACCACTCAATCACATGAACGACCTGCCCCATCAAAAGGAAAGTTTAAAAGCATTCAACTTCAAACAGCAGTCACCATGGTTTTATTAAGCACTGGCCAGGCCATGTGTTCTATGAGCTATGGTCACCACGTTTTCTTAGCTTTGGCTCCCTCCCCTACCTTGGGGAGGTGAATCTCCATTTTCTCTCTCTCTCTCTCCCCAATTTACTTTCTAAATAAACTATAGTTTTCCATCTAACTTCTGTGCAATTATTTGCATCTTTTGCGCAGCACTGGATTGCAGACCACACATTGCCCTGGTAGGACTGACCTAACATCTTGGAGGTCCCTGCTAGGATTCCGGTACCTAGCAGACCCCAAAAGGAGCAGCAGAGTGGTCTTGGCAGCGATGGCCATAGGTTGCCAATAGCCAAGGACAAAGAGGATTAGATCTCTGGGACCCAGAAATAACAGTAGTAAGGGCTCAGAGTTAATGCCAGTGTAGAGCCTGGCCATGATCTTGGTTATCCCATAGTCTAAGGTGTACATTTTATATAGTCTCTCTCTCTCTCTCAGTAGAGATAGAGATATAAGATATAGATATCTTACATACATGTAAATATAGAGAAAATTCTGACATTTGCTAAAGGTCATTATACTTTTCTGCATTGCTTGCTAACTGGGCTTCTCTGGATGTTAATGAAAAATAGATATTTCCAATTTTTAAACAAAGATACCTTAGAGATAATTCAGTCCAAATCTTGCATTTTAAAGACTACTTCTGCGTTTTACAAAAGCTCAGAAAGACTGCTGATCAGATTCCATAACAAGGCAGTGTCGTACACATACAGTGGTACAAATACCAAAAACTCACTACCTTCCAGGCCACAACCAACAAGGAGGAACAAGAAGCATTCATGCTTCCCCTGATCTCTGAAGGCTGGTTGGAGCCTCATTTGTTTTCTCTGGGCATCAGTCGAAGTGAATAAGTGGGGAAAATTGCTCCCCCTCTCAGTACCCTGTTGCTTCCCCCGGAGAGCTGTCATTCTTTTAAGTGGACATTTTAGGTAACCATCCAGAGACAAGTCTACTTTGGTTTCAACTTTTAAAAATTAAGAGCTGTGGTGTTTGGCCGAGAGTGCGGTTTCTTTTTTTGGCAGTCGCATATGCATGCTTCTGTTTTTGTGTGTCTCATGCTGAAAAGCAAATCCATGGCTAAGGTCCGTTTTCTTCATTATCAGACGCTTGACATTTGGATGGTGTTCCCGGATCCAGGCTCACAGAGGGTGCCTTTGTTCACACGGGAGCCCTTTTCCCTCGTCTCCACATACAACCCCAATCCAACGCGGAGGCACCGAGGGGGAAGGATCTCCGCCAACATTTTAAAATCACCTACACAAAATGCAGATCCCTCGCTGTGTGGTAAAACACTCCCTATCACAAACATATGTGGGTCTTGCTTCTTTTGTTACCCGTTTTTTGGCAGCCAGAGAAGCAGCATTTCATCTCTAAATGTGTTTTGCATTCACGGGAAGAGTCAGCGGGCTTAGTGTGATATTTGCCACCAGTTTTTTGACTGGCGGCCAATTCCTTTTCCCACCTCTGTGGGACATGCTGCCTTGGAACAGCAATCTGGTCTCCCAAGCTGGACATTTTATGCAAAGAGCCAAGCAGGACACATGTGCAATGCCAGGCACTGGAGCGTTTCACAAGGCTGGTCCGGGGCATATGAAATAACAGGTGGTGGAGGCAGCCACCAAAGAATTTTGAGGAGACCCTGTGCGTGCCTGGTGAGATTCTCATCACAACACAGTGCAGCGGGAGGTGACATGCCCATGGCTTCCTGGCAGATCAACATTCAGATCTGCCCTTAATGGCCTGTATATTAATATTCCAACTTGCACTTATGGGTTGATTTTCAATAGCCTATTTTCCCAGATCTTGACTTTCACTATTTATAATTTTATTTTTTAAATATATGTATTCTTGTAAGTGATCCAGGATAACAATAATAAAAATAGAAATAGCAAAATTTACTATGAGTCAGGTATTGCTTTAAGCTTATTAGCTTACTTGAATCCTCTCAACGGTTCTATGAGGATCTATCCTATAGACAGGATGGCTTACAAAACAGGAATTTATTTCTCTCAGTTCTAAAGACTGAAAAGTTCAAGATCGAGGTGCTGGCAGTTTGGTTTCTGGTGAAGGCCCATTTTGGGCTAACTTTTTGCTATGTCCTTCACATGACATAAGGAAAGCAAGGGAGCAAACTCCCTGGTATCTCTTCTTATACCAACACCATACCCCTCTACTCCAGGCCCCACCTTTCTTAACCTTAATTATCACCTTACAGCTCACATACAATCACATTGAGGGTAGGGCTTCAATGTATGCATTTGGTGGGGAGGGATGACAAAATTCAACCCATAACAGGTAGGCATAACTGAAATTTTAAAAAATAAATAAATGGGTTAAAGAACATATTAGTAAGAGCAGTAGAGATGAGTAGAAAACAAGAAGATAGGTTGGCAGAAAATATCAAAGCTGAAGCATGGGGAAAAGAAGGGATAAAAATAAAGCCATAAGGAATAAAATGAAAAGTTCTAACATTCATTTAAGTAGGATCTTAGAAGGAGAGGAAAGAGAGTGGCGGACAAGCACTGTTTGACAAGGTAATGATTGAGAACTTTCCAAATATGACAAAAGACAAACAGGAAATATCTCTCTCTCTCTCTCTCTCTCTCTCTCTCTATATATATATATATATATATATATATATACACACACACACACACATACTTATAAATATATATGTACCTATATAAATATATAAATGTACATTTATGTATTTATAACTATACCTGTAAGTACAAATAGTGAAAAATTTCAGAAAACCAAAAAATAAAAAATAAAGAAAATCTTAAAAGTAGGCAGGTGGAAAGAAACCTTCAAAACAACAACAACAAAAATCACCTTCAAAGAAGCAACAATAAAACTGTCTTCTGACTTCTCGGAAAAGATGCAAGTCCAGGGACAATAGAGTAACACCTTGTATGTACAGAAAGCAAATAACTGGTAAGCTAAAATTCCATTTCATGAAAAATGTCTTTCACAATTAAAGGCAACATAAAGATATTTTCAGGCAAACAAAAACAGAGAAATCATTGTCAACATAACTTTACTAAAATTACTACTAAAGGGAAGCTGGGCACGGTAGCTCGTGCCTGTAATCCCAGCTACTCGGTGCTGGGGTGGGAAGATCACCTGAGCCCAGGAGTTTGAGTCTAGCCTGGGTAACATACTGAGACGTCATCATTAAACAAAGAAAATAAGAATTTTAAAAATAATAATAAATATGAAAGTAATTTCTTTTTTCCTTTTGATTCTTGCTTTTATTTTTTATTTTATTTTAAAGATGTGGGAACAATTCAGGATTAGGTATACAAGTGGTCATCATACAGGTAAAGTTTGGGCCTCCCTTTGGTTCCCACTTCGCCTGGCTTGAGATCAGGTATCACTTATTGATGTTGTGTGCCCCCTGAAAGGGATTCTTTTAGGATAAAAAAAAATCCCAGGCAGAAGCATGGACAAGTAAGAAAGACTGAAAAGCAACTGAAAGGGTAAAGATGCAGGTAATTCTCAAGGACTCTTGGCCATATAAAATGCTATATAAACAATGACTTGTGGTATTTAAACTAGATACACAATTGTTTTGTTTTTGAAATGATAACACAAAAAGTAGAAGGTCTGTTAAGGAAGATAAAATGTTCTAAGGTTCTTGCATGTGTCTGGAAAGTGATAAAATTCTAATTTATATTAGGATTAAGTAAGTCTAGAATTTATAATGTACTCTCTAATGTAATCACCAAACAAAGGTAAAAGAATGTATAGCTCAGGGGTGTCCAACCTTTTGGCTTCCCTGGGTCACATAGAGTAAAGAGGAATTGTCTTGTACCACACATAAATTATATCATATAGTCAGTGTATATACATAACAAGACTTTTTTAAAAAACATTTTTATTATAAAATTTAGAAAAATGAGAACAATATAAAACTAGTGGGAAATCTGACCTTGTTTTTGTAAAACTAATCTATCAATGTATGGTTCGATGGAGGTAATCACAATTCTGAGTGAGTTCTCAAGGTGCTCATCAGAAATATTTGTTCAAATGTTGCCGTTCATGTGCTTCATAAGTGAAAATAGTGGCTTGCAAATGTATGTGCTGCCAAAAAGCAATGTCATGAATAAGTAGTGATTGTGAATTTCAAAAATAGAATTACGTATGGGGTCACGAAGAAAATATATGCTAAAAAATACATGATGTTAAAAGCTTTTATGAGGCTGCATCACCAGCTGTCCTGGGTCACATGTGGCCCAGGTTGGACTCTCCTGGTCCATAGCTAATAAAGCTTATAGAAGAGAAAACATGATGTAAAAATGCTTGAGTAAGCCAGGTTCAGTGGCTCAGCCTGTAATCCCGCGCCTTTGGGAGGCCTAAGTGAGTGGATTGCCTGAGCCCGCGGGTTCAAGATCCACCTGGGCAGCGAGACCTCATCTCTACAATAAATCAAAAAATCAGCCGGGCGTGGTAGCGCATGCCTGTAATTCCGGCTACTTGGAAGGCTGAGGCGGAAGGATCGCCGGAGCCCAGCAGGTCGAGGCTGCAGTGGCCGGGAGCAGCCACTGCACTTCAGTCTGGGCAACAGAGACTCCAGCTCAAAAAAAAAAAAAATGCTTGAGTAATACAAAAGAATGCAATAAAAGGGGAATAAAGAACAAGTGGGACAAACAATAAAACAGTAGGTTTAAGTACAAACATGGCAATAATTACCTTGTATCAATACTAATAGTAAGCACTTAGTACTAACACTATCCAGTAAGCACCTAGTACTAATATTACCTAATAAGGACCTAGTACTCATATCACCACAGATCTTAAGAGACATTAAATGATAGTAAGATAATATTGCAAAAGCAACTTTATGTCAAAGAATTTAAAATTATAGATGAAATAGACAAATTTCTAAAAAAAAAAAAAGCCTGTGAGTGTAAATAAACTACTCCAATTAAAAAATATTGTCAGGCACTTTAAATAAAACAAAACCCCAGTATATACTGCTTAAAAGAAACACATCTTAAATATAAGAATACAGAAAGATTGAAAGAAAGGGTTGAATAGAGATACTAAGGCAAATACTAATCAAAAGAAAGTTGGCATAGTTATACTACTATCAACAGACTAGACTTTGAGGCAAGAAGTATTATTAGAGATTTTTTAAAGACCCTTTTAAAAAAAAAAAGGTTAAATACTAGGAACATAGAACATTTCCAGAGTTGTATGCAGTCAATAGAAAATGAAATGAATATAAGATGAGAAATTTTAAAAATCAGCCAGGCACGGTGGCTCAAGCTTGTAATCCCAGCACTTTGGGAGGTCAAGGTGGGGGTACTGCCTGAGCCCACAGGTTCAAGAAGCCTGGGCAACTTGGCGAGACTTCATCTCTACAATAAATTGAAAAACTAGCTGGGCGTGATAGTGCACACCTGTAGTTCCCAGCTACTTGGAAGTCTGAGGCAGAAGGATCACCTAAGCCCAGTGGGTCGACGGCAGAGTGACCATGAGTATGCCACTGCACTCCAGTCTGGGTGACGGAGTGAGACTCCCAACTCAAAAAAAAATCTTCAATTATAGTAGGAGATGTTAACAGACCTCTCTTATTAACCGATTGGATAAACAGGAAGAAAAGATAAGAAAGAATATGAAGATTTGAATAATATAATTGTTAAAATTGTTCTTACTGACATATAAAGCACTACAACCAACTACAGAATATACATTTTTTATAAGTGTATAAAGAACATTTTCCAAAAATCATTTGGGGGAGTCATAAAACAAGCTACAACACATTTCAAATGATTGAAATAATAATAAGTATGCTTTCTGACCACAAAACAGTAGCAAATTATTTTTCCTTATGTTATAAATAAATGCAAGATTAGAAGACCCAAAATGTTTGAAAGTTAAGCAATCCACTCTTACATAAAACCTTTGATCAAAAAGGAAAAAAAACACAATGAAAATTGTAAACAATTTTTTTTTTCTTTTTTGAGTTGGAGTCTCACTCTGTCACCCAGACTGGAGTGCAGTGGCCACTCCCGGCCACCGCAGCCTCGACCTGCTGGGCTCCACGATCCTTCCGCCTCAGCCTCCCAAGTAGCCGGCATTACAGACGCACTACTACGCCCGGCTAATTTTTTGATTTTATTGTAGAGATGAGGTATCGCCTGCCCAGGCGGGTCTCGAACCCATGGGCTCAGGCAATCCACTCACCTCAGCCTCCCAAAGGCGCGGGATTACAGGTTGAGCCACCGAGCCCGGCTAACACAGATCTTAAGAGACATTAAATTATAGTAAGATGATGTTGCAAAAGCAACTTTATGTCAATGAATTTACGATTTTAGATGAAATAGACACATTCCTGAAAAAAATTAAAGCCTCTGAAATTTACATATGAGGAAATAGGAAATTAAACCCTTATCTATTACTAAAATTGGATCTGTAATTTAAAACCCTCCTTAGAGGAAGATTCAAGAAGACTGACTAGGGTATCTGGCACTCACCTCCTCCAAAAGAAAGTGCGTAGATAATCACATGTCAGATAGAGCATCTAAGAGATAACACTGGGGAATTCAGCGAGGAAGTGACAGAGAACATCTGAAGCACATTAGGAGAGGAAAATGGAGTAGCTGGCCTGCCTGGGTTTAGCTCAGACCTGGGAGAAACTCTCCAGTATAAAGAAATGGTAAGCAAGAGATCCCCAGCAGTCCATATTCCCACCACAAATTCCTACAGTTCTAGCCAAGGGAGAAACTCACAACCCTATAGGCAACTGCCTGGAGTCCATAAGATGGCATTGTTCCAGAGAGGGAGTTCACACTGGGTTCTACACACCACCTGAGACCCAAGTAGCTGCATCATGGCACCATTTTGAAAGCCCAGCCACCATCTCCTGCATTGGGCCCAATAACCCCTGCATCTCCACATCCCTGGAGCCTCGCTGACATCCTCTGATGTCCAACCAGATGGCTGCAGTATCATGATGCTGGCTGGACCTAATGGTGTGTCTGGGTCACCAGCACTTTAGCTTACACAGGGTCCCACACCCCAGGAAATGGGTGGTACAACATACTGAAGAGGCTGTCTATGCGACACAGGGAGCCAAAGCATGCACTCTCCAGAGCCTGAAAGCGACCTGCCTGGGGTTTATGCCACTGATAGCAATCCCACTACACCAGCAGCAGAGCCACCACGTACCTGTATGTACCTTCAAGGGGTCTGGAGACTGACAAGTCTGAGTGCCAACCTGGTGCCTGAGGACAGGTCCAACCAGCCTGCTGCCATGACCCAATGCACCATCCTGAGGCCTGAGGATTGACTCACTCTACCTGTTTTTACTAGCACCTGTGCATGCCTTCCAGGGGCCTGAGGATGGGCACACCCACCCTTAGCATGCACCTGTACATATCCCCTGTGGGGTTAGGGATCAACCAGCCATAGCCTGTACCTGCATGTGCCATTAAAGGGCCTGAGGGAAGTTCTACCCTGTCTAGCACTGCCCCTGCCCAGACTGCCAGCACCCATGCACATCGCCTGGGGGCTTAGGGATCAATCTACTCTGTCTCCCACCACTGACACCTACACATACCTTCTGGGGACCTGAGGACAGGTTCGCCCTGCCTGCCACCATCACCTCTACTGGCACTTACCTTCAAGTACTACCTTGAGGCCTGGGGACTTGCCTCCCCAGATCACTGCCACCATGGCTAATGTCTGCATGTGCCACCTGGGAGCCTGAGTGTTGGTCTGCTTCCTCCTATCGCCCATTTACAATGCCATGTACACTGCCCAGGAGCTCAATGGCTCACTTTCTAGCCTAGCCCACTTCTGCCACTGCCAGCACTTAAGGAAGCCTCCTGGAGGCCCATGGATTGACCCACTTAGACCCAGGGCTCACATATGCCACCTGGAGGCCCAAGAACCAGCATACCAAACCTGCCACCACAACCACTGGCACCATAAGACTAGACCACCTGGTATCCCCAGGAAAGCCATTCCCAGGAAAGCCTCACAACAGCCTCCATGAACAACCACAGCCTAAGTCACTGAGGAACTCATAGAGTACCACTGAAGATGATTACATCTGAAGACATCATATGGAGATTATATTACCGTGTGTACCCAGAATTAAAGCCAAAGTGCTCTACCTAATTAACACTAAAGACACATCCATAGGAAAAAGCATTTCCCTGCATAAGCCAATCCAAACACTTGGAAGAAGCAACTGTTACACCAGATATGCAGATATCAATGTAAGGAGATAAAAAAATATGAAAAAGCAAGGAAGCATGACATATTCAAAGGAACACAATAATTCTCCAGCAACAGATTCTAATTAAAAAGAAATCTATGAAATCCATGGGGAAAAAATTCAAAATAATGATTTTAAAGAAGCTCAGGGAGATAAAAGATAACACAGATAAACAATATAAAAAAATCAGAAAAATAATTCATGATCTGAATGAGAAATTCAACAAAGAAATAGATATTATAAAAAGAACCAAATAGAAATTCTGTAACTGAAGAACGTAATGAATGAAACAAAAAATAAAATCAACAGCTTCAACAATAGACTAGATCAAGACAAAGAAAATATTTATAAACTTTAAGACAGATCTTTTGAAATAACCTCGTCCGGCAATAATAATAATAATAATAATAAATAATAATAATGAAAAATAAAAAGAAACAGAATAAAAATAATAAAGAAAGGCTACATGACATACGGGACACTATAAAGCAACAAAATATTCAAACTTTGGGTGTTCCAGAAGAAGAAAACATGGGCAAAGACTTAGCAAAATTTTATTTGAAAACTTTCCTAAGTTGTGAAAGAAATAAAGACATCCAGAACAGAAAGCTCAAAAATCTCCAAATAAAGTAAACCCAAAAGATCTTTTCCAAGACATATTATAGTCAAAAGTCAAACACAAATAATTTTAAAACCAGCAAGAGAAATGTATCAAGTTCTATAATGGAATCCCTATTAGACCATCATTTTCCAGCAGAAACCATATAGGCTAGAAGAAAATGGGATAAAATATTCAAAGTGCTGACAGAAAAGAAAAAGAAAAAGCTGGCCGAGAAGACTATACCCAACTAAACTACCATTAAAAAATGAAGGAAGCCAGGCTCGGTGGCTCAGCCTGTAATCCCGCGTCTTTGGGAGGCTGAGGTGAGTGGATTGCCTGAGCCCGCGGGTTCGAGACCCACCTGGGCAACGAGACCTCATCTCTACAATAAATCAAAAAATCAGCCGGGCGTGGTAGCGCGTGCCTGTAATTCTGGCAACTTGGAAGGCTGGGGCGGAAGGATAGCTGGAGCCCAGAAGGTCGAGGCTGCGGTGGCCGGGAACGGCCACTGCACTCCAGTCTGGGCGACAGAGTGAGGCTCCAACTCAAAAAAAAAAAAAAAAAAAAATGAAGTAGAATTAAAGTCTCTCTTAGCAAAGTAACCTGAGAAAATTCACTACCACTAGACTGGTCCAACGAAAATGTTTAAGGGAGTCCTACAGCTGGAAGTGAAAGAACATAATCTATTATCATCACAATGCACTAAAGTATAAGGCTTACTAGTAGAGGAGACAAAAAATGAGAAAGAGAAAGTCAAATGTTACCATTATAGCAATCTACCAAAACACAATGATAGGCAATAAGAGAAAGGGACAAAAGATACAAAACAATCATAAAACAATGAACAAAACGACACTTGTCAATAACCTTGTATGTAAATGGATTAATATTCCCACTTAAAAGATACTGACTGGCTGAATGGATACAAAAACATGATCCAATTATAAGTTGTCTACAAGAAGCTCACTTTACCTGTAAAGATACACGCAAACTGAGAGGATAAGAAAAGATATCCTAATCCTAGCTGGGCTCGGTGGCTCAGTCTGTAATCCCGTGCCTTTGGGAGTCTGAGGTGAGTGGACTGCCTGAGCCCGCGGGTTTGAGACCCACCTGGGTAACTTGGTGAGACCTCATCTCTACAATAAATCAAAAAATTAGCTGGACGTGGTAGCGTGCACCTGTAGTTCCAGCTACTTGGAAGGCTGAGGCGGAAGGATTGCTGGAGCCCAGCAGGTCGAGGCTGTGGTGGCCAGGAGCGGCCACTGCACTCTGGTCTGGGCGACTGAGTGAGATTCCAACTCAAAAAAAAAAAAAGATCATATAACACTTCTAAGTATACATGTACCTAACGAGGAAGCACCAACATATATAATACAAATAGTGTTAGCTCTAAAGGGAGAGATAGAGTCCAATACAAGAATGGGTGGGGAACATCAACATCCACTCTCAGCACTGGACATCTAGACAGAAAAATAAGAAAGAAATATTAGATTTAAATTGCATTTTAGACCAAATGAACCTAAGAGACATTTACAGAACATTTTATCCAAAAGCTGCAGAAAACACATTCTTCACATCAGCACATGCAACATTCTACAGGATAGATCAATATGTTAGGCCACAAAACAAAACTCAACAAATTTAAAATAAATGAAATCATATCAAATATATTCTCAGACCACAATAAAATTAGAAATCAATAACAAGAGGAATTTTTGAAAACCACACATATATGAAAATTAAACAACATGCTCCCAAGAACTACTGGGTCAATGAAGAAATTTAAAAGGAAATAAAAAAATTATCTTTAAGAAAATGAAAATGGAAACATCCAAACCTATGGAATACAGCAAAATCAGTGCTAAGAGTAAAGTGTAGAGTAATAAACATCTACATTAAAAAGTAGAAAGATTTCAAATAAAGATTCTTACAATGCACCTCAAGGAACTAAAAAGTTTGTAAAAACTAAAATCAGTAGAATAAAAGAACTAATAAAGATCAGAGCAGAACTAAATGGAATAGAGACTAAAAGAACAATATTAAGAATCAATGAAATGAAAAATTGTTGTTTGAAAAGATAAACAAAATCCATAAACCACCACTAGCAAGACTAACCAAGAAAAAAGACAGAAAACCTAAATAAGTAAAATCAGAAATAGAAAAAAAAGATGTCACAATGGATACCACAGAAATACAAAGGATCATCAGAGTCTATCATGGACAAATTAAAAAGCTTAGAGGAAACTGATACATTCCTAGACATATAAACCTACCAAGATTGAACCAGGAAGATATAGAAAATTTGAACAGACTAATAATGAGTAATGAGATTGAATCAGTAATAAAAGTTTTTAATAAAGAAAAGCCCACACCTGGATGACTTTACTGCCACATTCTATCAAGCTCACAAAGAACTAACGCCAATTCTTCTCAAACTACTCCAAAAAATTAAAAAGGAAGGAATTCTTCCTAACTCATTCTATGAGACCATCACTACTCTGATACCAAAATCAGACAAAGACATAACAAAAAAAGAAAACTACAGGCCAATATCCCTGATGAACATAGATGGAAAAAATCCTTAACAAAACACTAGCTAACAGAATCCAATGACACATCAAAAAGTTAATACATCACAATCAAGTTGAATTTATTCCAGGGATGCACGGATGATTTAACACATGCAAATCAATAGACATGATTCATCATATCAACAGAATGAAGGTAAAAACCATATGATCATCTTAACACATGCAGAAAAGTATTTGATGAAATTCAACATCTTTTGTATTAAAAACTTTAAAAATTAGGCAAAGAAGGAACATACCCCAACACTATAAAGTTCATCAATGACAAGTCCACAGCTTTCCTCTAAGAACTGGAACGAGAAAAGAATGCCCATTTTCCCCACTCCTATTCATCATAGTACCAGAAGTTCTGGCCAGAACAATCAGGCCAGAAAAAGAAATAAAGGGCATCCAAATTGGAAAAAAGAAAGTCAAACTGTCTCTCTTTGCAGATGACATGAAATTAAATACAGAAAACTCTAAAACTCCACCAAAATACTCTTAGAATACACAAATTCAGTAAAGTTGCAGGATACAAAAATCAACATAAAAATCAGTCGCATTTTCATACACCAATAACAAACTAGCTGAAAAAGAAATCAAGAAATCAATCCAATTTATAATAGCTACAGAAAAAAATACCTTGGAACAAATTTTAATTAAGGAGGTAAAAGACCTCTAAAAGTAAAACTACAAAACACCGATAAAGGAAATTGAAGAGAACACCCAAAAAATGGAAAAGCATCTCATGCTCATGGATTGGAAGAATTAATATTGTTAAAATGAACATACTACCCAAAGCAATCTACAGAGTCAATGCAATACTTATCAGAATACCAATGACATTTTTCACAGAAATGGAAAAACAATCCTAAAAAATTCATATGGAACCACAAGATATTCCAAATAGTTAAAGCAATCCTGGACAAAAAGAACAAAGCTGGAGACATCATACTATCTGACTTCAAAATACATATTCAACAAAGGTGCCAATAACATACATTGGGGGAGAGGGCACCTTCTTCAATAAACGATGTTGGGAAAACTGGGTATCTATTTGAAGAAGAATGAAAATACATCCCTCTCTCTCACCATAAACAAAAATTAACCCAAAATGGACTAAAGACTCAAACATAAGACCCTCCAAAACTGTAAAATTACTAGAAGAAATGCTTCAGGACATTGACATAGGCAAAGATTTTATGGCTAAGACCCCAAAAGCGCAGGCAACAAAAACAAGAATAGACAAGTGAAACTACATTAAACTAAAAAACTTCTGCATAGCAAGGAAACAATTAACAGAGTGAAGAGACAACCTACAGAATGGGAGAAAACATCTGCAAACCATACATCCAAGAAGGGACTAATATACAGAATATACAAGGAACTCCAACAGTTCAACAGCAAATAATAATCCTATCAAAAAGTAGGAAGAAGGGCAACCCCTCGGGTCCCCTCCCGCTGTGGGAGCTTTTCTGTCTTCTCAATAAATCCTGCTTTCTCAAAAAAAAAAAAGTGGGAAGGGGGTCTGAATAGACATTTCTCAAAAGAAGACACACACATGGCCAACAGGTACGTGAAACATTTTCAATGTCACAAATCATCAAGGAAATGCAAATCAAAGCCACAATGAGATTTCATCTCACTCGAGTTAGATTGACTATTATCAAAAAGACAAAAAATGACAAATGCAAGTAAGGATGTGAAGAAAGGGGAACTCTTATACACTGTTGTTGGGAATGTAAATTAGCACAGCTGTTATGGAAAACAGAATGGAGGTTTCTCAGAAAACTAAAAGTAGAACTACCATATGATTCAGCAATCTCACTATTGGGTATATATTCCCCAAAACAGGAAATCAGTACATCAAAGGAATTCCTGCAACCCCATGTTTATTGCAGCACTATTCACCAATAATAAACTAGCTGAAAAAGAAATCAAGACATGGAATAATACTAAGTGTTTATCAATAGATGAATGGATCAAGATAATGTGGTATATATATACAATGGAGTACTATTCAGCCATAAAAGAATAAAATCCTGTCAGCTGCATGCAGCAACATGGATGGAAATGGAGGCCATTACGTTAAGTGAATTAATCCAGGCACAGAAATATAAATATCCCATGTTCTCATCCCATAAAAGCTAATCCCATGTTTTAGCTCATATGTGGGAGCTAAAATATTGATTGAGGCAGAGAGTAGAATGATGGTTACCAGAGGCTGGGAAGAATGGGGGGGGTATGAAGAGAGGTTGGTTAATGGGTCCAAACCACACAGTTAGATAAGAGGAATAAGTTCTAGTGTTCAATAGCACAGTAGGGTGACTATAGTTAACAGCAATATATTATATATTCTAGCTAGAATAGATTTGAAATGTTCCCAACATAAAGAAATGATCAATGTTCAAGGTGATGGATATGCTAAATGCCCTGCTTTGATCACTTCACATTCCACATTGAATGCATGTATTAAAATATCACAAAATATATTCTTCCCTCAAAGAAAGTTCCAGGCCCTCATGGTTTCACCAGTCTCCTAACACCTGAAGATACTGTTTCAGATACTAGAAAAAGAGGAAACACTTCCCAATTCATTTTATGAGGCCAGCATAACACTGATTCCTAAATCACCTGGAGAGATTTTGTCCTGGGGCTCCACATGTAATATAAAAATGTGATCAGAGATTTGCCAGAGATTATGTTGAACCTTCCTTGTAATTTACAAACCTTGCAATTTGTTAAACTCCCCTGCATTCCAAAATAGGCTGTAATTCTCTTATTAATAATTTGCCTCCTTGGGCTGAGTATTGTCTTTTTAATTAATTGTCCCCTTATCTCTTGAACAATTCCTCTACTTGTCTGGCTGTACATTAAGTCCTATGATGTATTTGAATATGCACTTAGACCACTCTTCTCTGAGGAAAGTAGAGTCATGGAAGATGTGTGTTGGCTGTTGGATGATGTTGCTTAAAGCCAGCCATGGTTTTGTGGTATTCAGGCTTTATTTTCAATCCCACAACCTCACCTCCACAAGCCGCATGCCCCCCGAGCGTTTTCATACCTGACAGAAGTCACCCACTTGCCGTACATAACCAGCCACTTCATTATCAGATTCAAAGATCTTCCAAACTTTTTTTCCCGCCTTCCTGTATTCTTGGGACCCCTTCCAGTCCATGGCCATCAAGGAGCGCTCAGTCAGGGAAGCTGCCACAATGATGTCCAGTTGGCCATTGTAGATAAGAACCTGAAATTAAGTCAAGTAATCAGCAAATGCAGGGTTCAGAAGGCGAGGCTAGTGAATCTATCTGGGCACAAACGGTGAGCTTGCAAGAGAGAGAAGGAAACATGAGCTTCTCTGACAGGGTGCTCAGAGAAGCCAGCTCAGTGGATCAGAGAGGTCACTTTCTTCCAGTTAGCCAAACAAACCAGCAATATGAAATAAATTCAAGCCTTGTTTTCACCATTGTGTTCTTCAAAGATTAAAGGCCTCTCTTGGTTGCAAAAACATCTGTGCTGTATGACTTAATGATATGTACAAGGGGAAAACCCCACCCAAAAACAGAATTATCTTTTGGAGGACTGGCCCCTTGTAGTACACTCAGAATTTGTTCCTCTGGGTCAACAGTCAACCAAAGTTTTTATCTGGAGGTTTTGAGAAGGTTGTGTCACGATTTTATTCTTTTATGGCTGAATAGTACTCCATTGCATCACAATTCACGGGAGGAAACATCCTGAGTTGTGGCAAACAGGTGACTGGTTCTTTTATTATGACAACGCACCTGCCTACATCGCACTGCATGTCCAGTAGTTTTTGACCGAAAGCAGCATGACCTCCATGCCCCATCCTCCCTTTTCACCTGATCTCGCCCCAAGCAACTTTTTGTCTGTTTGCTGGATGAAAAAAGTCCTCAAAAGGAAACGTTTTGCCAGCGGAAGAGGTGAAACAAAAGCAGAAGCACTAAAAGGCATAAAAACCGACAAGTTCAAAAACTGTTTTGAGCAGTGGCAAAAGTGTCTCGATAGGTGTATTTGCATCCAACAGAGTACTTTGAAGGTGACTGAAGTTTAAACATGGGATATTGTAAAGCCATTAAAAAAGTTTCATTGAACCATGAATGGGAAATGCTTATCACATAATGTTAAGTATGAAAACTGAAAGTCAAATATAAGGTATATCACAATTCTGACTGTATAAAACAAGGCACACACATTCACATAAATTAAATTAAAAGTTTTTAAAAAATTAATACAGTTGATCAATTTAGAAGGTGGAAATCAGCGATTTCCTCCTTTGTTTTCTATTCTTATGTTATTTCTATGCAACCTACACAGTATTAATTATCACTAAGTATTGCCACTCTGCTTCCAACAAAGAGGTTTGCCTCCACTCCATGTTACCTTTGATCTATTTGGAGGCTCTGATTTGGCCCAAGTGGAGACCTTTGGGTGAGTCCTCAAATTGGATATAAAATGTTTCATTGCATATGTTTCCATCTCTGCCTTCATGGTGTAGGCTTCTTAAAAGGCTTAAACATAATTTAAAAGCCCAGGACTTTTACACACTCCAAATCCTCAAGCAGCAGTGGGACAGGATTCAGACCAAGATGAAAGAACCCTGGGCCCCCACTGTAGGAACACGGGGCCTTTCATGTTCTCAGTCACCGTCACCACCCCCACTCTCCTAACAGAAACCCAAAGGAAAAAATTCTGATAGATTTAAAGCCTCTTTAAAAAACCCAACCGAACTACAGCAATAAAATATTTGCATTGTTTATACAGAGAAATTACCTCAAAGACCTTCAGTACTTATGGTCTATGCAAAATCTCCTGCAGTTCTGTTGGCCAATAGTATGGAAACAATTATATATGATCGGTACCAGCAAAGAAGGCTTAAATACCCCACCACTCTAGGAAACCCTGCTTATGGCTGATTAACACAGATCATCATGTATAAAGCAATTCCACTTCCAGAATTCAGTAAAAAGAAGCTGATTAATCAACGAATATGAGGACATCTATTTCTTTTTCTTCTCCACGGTCACCACATGTATTTTCGCCCATTAAGTGTCCCTCTCAGCTAACTTTACTGACTGTTATCACTATATTTTGAAATCAATGTGAATTTTTTTCATCCTTACGGGACAACAGCAAAATCCATAGGTTACAGCAAAAAACAGATTTATGCATACAGCATGACAGTCAATGTTTGTTGGACTGAATTGAAGTGAGACTCTCTCTCGGCTATTTTCCTGGTTATTATTCAAGACATCATAAACAAGAGCACCAACTCTCTGGACATCAAGGCAGTGAAGATGTGAACTTCATCATCTTGCACATGTGATGTACAGGAGGCCTACTTTTGGGGGCAAATGGAAATCTTTCCTTTGCAATGCAAGGAAAACGTTTTGAACTTCTAAAGGACACATGAGTCAAATGCAAGAAAAAAGAAACCAGATGAATGATTAAGTGAAGTCATTTCAGAGTTGGCATTTAAGGCGACCAGCTTTAAATATAAGAATTCTAAAACTTTTATCTTGTCTAAATGTCACATTTACTCTCATCAGCTACTACAGGAATACCTCATTTGGATGCCACTAGGCTGGATGAATGGATGAGATATCCCAGGATCCAGTGGCAGGACATGAGAAACAAGTGGGCATGGCATAGGGTGGACCTGAAGCCAGGGGCACATGTTGGCTACACACATACTGATCGTCAGAGCAGCTCCAGGGCAGGACCTTAGTCTCTACAGGTTGGCTAATCACGACCAAATGTATGACACTCACCCCACTTCTTCCCTGGGAGGGTGACTAACTGGTCTGGTTTGTCCTGACCTGAGGTGCTGCCGTGCTAAAATTTGGACAGTCTGGCGCACATCTACCCCTTAGGTTTGCCAGTATTTTGAGCAATAAGGTCTAAAGACAGAGGGGAGGAAACAGAGATGAATGAAGCTTTTAGCTATACTTCCCTTGTCAATAGTGATTCGAACAAAACAAGAAACAAGGAAAGAGATGGCTGAGTTGGTTTCCAACAATGCACTGGGCAATGCCCTGAACACCACTTCCTCACTTTCCTTTCTGGTCAGCTGTGAGGCCTCAGTTAAGGAGCAAAGGTATTCCTTTTAGAGACTTGCATTTTACTCCTTAGAGGGCTGGCTGGTTAGCTCATTGAAATTGATGGTCATCCAAGGACATGGAAAAATGCTTCTCTTAGTAAAAAAAGATCAGTGAAAAACTGTGACTCCACTGTTTGTACTCTATAATGACCATATTTTTAAAACATGCTTCAAACTTGGGGAAAGAATACATCAAAATACTAGCAGTGAACGTAGCTGAGGCATGAATGATTGTTTTAGTTTGACTCTTTTCTAGTTTTTTGGTAAATGTGGTCAGAACGCTTTTACAATGAAAACAATAAGAAAATGAACAATAACAGTTGGACACCTCAGTGTGGCAAAAGAAGGACCTTTTGATGGAATAATTTGCGACAATTCAAATGCTACCAGCTCTCAATTTTTCATAACAACTAAGTAAAAAACTTAACTTTGGTTCAATAGACAATCTTTAAAAACTCGTTTTAGAATTCACGCATTTACAAGAGGTGGCATTAGATAATCTGGATTACAAGCATCTTTTTTTTCTTTGTTTAAAGGCAGAGTTGAGAAAGGCATTTTTATTATGTGTTTGGTTTTTTTTAACTTTTAATGCTTTCATGTGCATATGGCTTTAGACTTGTGCTGCTTCACAAGGTCAGGAAGAGAAGCATTCACACTGCCCGCCTCCACTTCACTGCTATGGAAACTGCCATACAGTGAGGCGCCAGGATGAATCCTTGGTCCTGGACTTCTAAACTTCTACCCAAAACTTTTCCTTAAGAAAGGTGCCAGGTTGGGCATGGTGGCTCACGTCTATAATCCCAGCACTTTGAGAGGCTAAGGCAGGAAGATCGCTTGAGGCCAGCAGTTCGAGACCAGCCTGGGCAGCATAGCAAGACTTTGCTTCTACAACAACAACAATGATAATAATTTGTTGGGCATGGTGGTGCCCTGTATTCCCAGCTACTTGGGAGGCTAAGGTGGAAGGATTGTCTGAGCCCAGGAGGTTGAGGCTGCAGTGAGCCATGATCATGCCAGTGCACTCCAGTCTGGGCTACAGAGTGAGATTCTGATGAGGGAAGGAAGGAAGGAAGGAAGGAAGGAAGGAAGGAAGGAAGGAAGGAAGGAAGGAAGGAAGGAAGGAAGGAAGGAAGGAAAGGAGGGAGGGAAGAAGGGAGGGAAGGAGGGAGGGAGGGAGAAAGGACATTAATTTCCTTCCAACCAACAAAAATTTGTTGACTCTCTATATAATATATATATGTATATATATATATACATACATATATATATTAGTCAGCATTTCACTCTGTCACCTAGACTGAAGTTCAGGAGCTCACTGAGGCCTTGGTCTCCAGCTCAAGTAATCCTGTCCCACCTCAGCTTCCCAAGCAGTTGAGACTATAAGCACATGCCACCACGTCTGGCTAATTTTTTATTACTTTTTGTAGAGATGAGGTCTCACTATATTGTCCAGGCTGATCTTGAGCTTCTGGGTTTAATAAACAATCCTCCTGTCTCGACCTCTCAAAGCACTAGGATTACAGTCATGAGCAACTGCACCTGACCTCGCAGCTAAATGTTTAGTGCTACTTCAGATCTCTGGAAACTGAAAGTTGGTTGAATATGAGATAGAGTTCCTATCTCCAGTTCAGAAACAATCTTGGCCTGTTTGTCCAGCTGTGATGACATCTCTCGGTGATCTCTCACTTTGGCTCTATGGACAGGTATGTGTGGGAAGGCATTACTCACAGTTGGCAGGGAGTGGCCTTGATAAATAGTTGTGGAAGAGAACCCTCCTAGTGTTGGCTCCATCTCCAGGCCTTTCCCATGCCTGGCAACCCCATAGAGTCTATTGACAATTACAGGGTGAGGATTCTGCTCTTTAAAGATCCTGTGTGGTGCTATACAGTGATCATCTGCTGTTTTGCTTGCGGAGGTCCACTCTCCCTTCTCCTGGTAACTGTCTTCAGGCAACCCATGTCCAATGGCCACAGCCTTGATGGGAGCTGTCAATCACAGTATCCTGCCTCCTCTGTGCAAGGGATGAGCCTGTGATCTAAACTAGGGCACTCAAATGTTCTTTCCTCAGAATTTGAATTGTAGTTGAGGGACAGAGTTCTCTGATGAGTCTGCCCATTCGTTGTTTTTCTTTTTGTTTGTTTGTTTAATTGATTTTTTGTCTGTTTTGTCAGTCTCACCCTGTCACCCAGGCTGGAGGGCAGTGGCACAATCATGGCTCACCTCAACCTCAACCTACTAGGCTCAGGTGATCCTTCTGTCTCAGACTCACGAGTAGCTGGGACTACAGTTGTGCACCAGCACACCCAGCTAATTTTTTAACTTTTTGTAGAGATGAGTTTTCACTCTGTTGCCTAAGTTGGTCTCAAATTTCTGGACTCAAGCAATCCTCCTGTCTCAGCGTCCCCAAATGCTGGGATTATAGGCATAAGCCACCACACCTGACTCTCTGTCCATTTGTTTTGCTACCTAGATCCCCAGAATTTTCCCTGATCCCTTTCTTTCTTTACCCCACTTTGGTTTTTTTGTATGTGAATTCTGTGACCTATCATTTCTTCCAATCAATTATTTTCATGCTTCAAGTAATCAGACTTGTTTCTGTTGCTAAAATCATGAAATCCAAATTCATACACAATCAGGCCAGGGCCGTGCATGCCAACATGTCATAACTGGGGACCGCTAGACACATGGATTAACTTCTAAGAGCTTCAGCCCCCTTTTCCAGACATGAAGATGATAAGATCTACACTGACTTGTAGTGAGAACTAATGAGATCATGTACTCAAAGTTCCCAGCACAAAGCCTGGTACAGAATAGGAGGTCTATGAGTATTAGGTCCTCCTTCTCCTCAAGCAAGTTGATTATTTGATCATGGTTTGGAGGACTTGATACCTTCAGAATACAGGGATAATCTTTTAGTGTCAAATACTTGGTTTTCAATCTCATGCTTTCAGGCAAAGGCCAACAGTAGGAAGAAATCCAGCCAGGATAAACCTGAACTTTCTCTCTACAGTCAAACTCTTGAAATAATACACCCCTTACTACAAATTGCACACACATTGGCCACCGCATCTCAGTCTTTTCTAGAAAGTCAGAGCCATAAATTCATAAATTACTCTTTTAATAGAACTTTAAATTTTGAAACATGGAATTTAAAAACCAAAAAAATTCTCCATATTTAAATGCTAGAAAAGTATAATAAGGAGTATAGCTTTTAAAAGGAAAATTTTAGCCGAGCTCGGTGGCTCAGCCTATGATCCCGCGCCTTGGGAGGCTGAGGTGAGTGACTTTCCTGAGCCCACGGGTTCGATACCCGCCTGGGTAACTTGGCGAGACCTCATCTCTGCAATAAATCAAAAAATTAGCCGGGTGTGGTAGCATGTGCCTGTAGTTCCAGCTACTTGGAAGGCTGAGGCGAAAGGATTGCCGGAGCCCAGCAGGTGGAGGCTGCAGTGGCTGGGAGCGGTCACTGCACTCCAGTCTGGGTGACAGAGTGAGACTCCAACTCAAAAATAAAATAAAATAAAAGGAAATTTTTGAATAATTCTAGGACTCTGTGTTGTTCTTATTTTGTTGCAGGAACTATACTAAGCATTATACAACACACCCAGAAAGCAGGTGTTACTTATTTCATTTTAGACACAAGGAGGCAGAGATGCAGGGAGGTGAGCTGTCATACCCATAGTCACCCAGAAGGTGACAGAAATTCAAGGTCAGATCAGCCTGAGCCCAAACTGTGTGCTTCTAAAGCCTTTTCCACATTGCCTCACTGCTTAAGGTCACCATTTCCCAAAAGAACATATTGAATAGGCAGTTTATTCTGTATTTGTAATTCCACAATCAAGGGCTAACTTAAAGTGTGACTCTTTTTTGTTGTTGTTGTTGTTGTTGTTTTTTGAGTTGGAGTCTCACTCTGTCGCCCAGACTGGAGTGCAGTGGCCACTCTCGGCCACTGCAGCCTTGACTTGCTGGGCTCTAGCGATCCTTCCACCTCATCCTTCCAAGTAGCTCGAACTACAGGCATGCGCTACCACACCCAGCTAATTTTTGATTTATTGTAGAGATGAGGTCTCGCCAAGTTGCCCAGGTGGGTCTCGAACCCGCAAGCTCAGGCAATCCACACACCTCAGCCTCCCAAAGGCGCAGGATTACAGGCTGAGCCACTGAGCCCGCTTAAGTATGACTCTTTGAAATGAAGAATACATGTTTACAGTTTAGAGCACAGGATCTGTAGCTTGGTTTGAATTTTACCTCTGCCACTAACTAGCAAGATTATCTTAACTAAGTTAGCCCATCTAGAGCTCAGTTTCTTTATCTGTACAATGGGGATAAGAAAAGCACATATGAATTGGGAGCATTACATAACATAATGCTTATGAAGCTCTCAGCATCCCGACACAGAATAAACATTCAAAATGTTGGCTATTATCATTATTGCCACATTTGAAGCAAGATAAAGTATACAATAGCTCAACAATTTCCAGATGAAATGTTACTTGTGAACTAGAAATGTGATTTAGGATTAGTTAGAATTCCATGCACAACTGCACTGGGTCATCAGTTTGATAAAAACAAATAGTAAAGGCTTATAAAAGTAGCTCTTGCAGTCATTTGCAAGCAGAAGTCTTGACCTCCAGCCCTGGCTTAGCCCCTCAAGTTCCGAGTTCAAAGAGTGATCTTAGATATGCCATCTATTCTCACTCTGAGCTCTAACCTCCTCTATAAAATGGAATATCCATATCCCAGAGTTGTGTGGAGGGTCAAATAGAATATAAGATTTTAAAATTTCCTATAACATGAAGAGCAGGGTTTTACCAAAGTTTTTGTTATTCTTTATCAAAGATAAACTAAAAAATAAATTCCTATGCTGGAGTGCAGATTTTGACACTTAAGGCTTGCATTCAGCTTGCAGATGTATTTGTTTAGTTCAGATTGTATTGTTGTTATTGTTTTTTCTCCTTTAGAAGCCAATGGACCGAATGTTTGTTCCCCCAAAATACCTATGTTTAAAACTAAATATCCAATGTGATAGTACTAGGGGGCAGCACCTTTGGGAGGTCATGAGAGTAGAGCCCTCGTGCATGGACATAGTGCCCTTAAGCCGGGCTCAGAGGCTCAGCCTGTAATCCTGCGCCTTTGGGAGGCTGAGGTGAGTGGACTGCCTGAGCCCGCGGGTTCGAAACCCGCCTGGGCAGCAAGACCTCATCTCTACAATAAATTAAAAAAATCAGCCGGGCGTGGTAGCGCATGCCTGTAATTCCGGCTACTTGGAAGGCTGAGGTGGAAGGATTGCCGGAGCCCAGCAGGTCGAGGCTGCGGTGGCCGGGAGCGGCCACTGCACTCCAGTCTGGGCGACAGAGTGAGACTCCAATTCAAAAAAAAAAAAGAAAAAAGAAAAAAAGAAATAGTGTCCTTATTAACGAGATCTCAGAGAGCGCTATAGCTCTTTCCACTATGGGAAGACACAACAGGAAGTCAGCACTCTGCAGCCCGGAAGAGGGCCCTCACCAGAATCAAACATGATGGCAACTTGATCTTAGACTTCCAGCCCTCAGTACTGTAAGAAATAAATTTGTTGTTTTTAAGCCACCTAGTCTATGGTACTATATTATAACATCCTGAAGAAAAACAGCCAGCATTTAAATATTGGGATATCTGACCATGCTGAGTCTGTATTTCCTCTCAGCCACAATCAGCTAACAATGTACACAGCTGTTCCCCTCAGACACAGCCTCACCCCTGCCTGAGTATCCTCACACACAGAGGGACAGGGCAGTTTGTCATTTATTCAGTGCTTATGCTACTGTTTTTCTTAGAAGAGAAAAATATTTCTCTGTATCCATGTCTCTGTCATGGGTAAAAAAGAAAGATCAATAGGTCTCCATCCAACTCTGGTCATTTATTTCATTTCCTTCCTAGACCTGCAGGCAGCTGGCTGAGTGTTACTTTCATCTGAAACAGAGTAGCAACCTTTTGTCTAAGCTGGAGAAAGAATGCATGCTCACCTATGCATGTAGTATGTTTTGTTTATTTGTTTATTTTTTAACCAACTCACTTGAAATCTCTACTTATTCAACAGTTACATATTTATGGACAGCCTAGGGATTAAGCACCACAGGAATAGAGATGAAAAGGTGTGACCCTTGTCCTCCTAATACTTCAGATTCTTTTTTTTTTCTCTAACTTTTGAAAACAGCAAATAATAAGAAGAGGAAAGAAAGGCAAGGTTATGCTTTCAATCTCTAAGTTTTCCTTAGAAGAGAGGCCAACAAAAGTCAGTTTCACTGAAACCTTTTTAAAAAGCTAGTCATTTTAACAATTCACCATAAACTTTCCAAATTCTTTTTTTTTTTTGAATCTCATTTTGTCACCCAGGCTGGAGTGCAATGGCATGCTCACGGCTGCTGCAGCCTCGACCTGCTGGGCTCAGGTGATCTTTTCGCCTCAGCCGTCCAAGCAGCTGGAACTCTAGATGTGTGCCACCACGCCCAGCTAATTTTTCTTGATTTATTTTAGAGATGAGGCTTTGACAAGTTGCCCAGGCTGGTCTTGATTCCGTGGGCTCAGGCAATCCTCTCATCTCGGCCTCCCAGAGTGCTGGGATTACAGGCATGAACCACCATCTTATTTATGGGTTTCACTCTCTCAGCAAGAAAACTTCTCCCTAGTGAAGACCTAACAAACAGAATCAGATGGTAATTCACCTTTATTTTACATAGCATATAACTCTGAGGGGTAAATAATTTAAGGGTGATATAAAGCAACCAATTGTGTTAGCCAAACATACTTGCAGGAGAGTATACTTACAGACACCTCGAAGGCCTCCACACCCTCTAAACTCGGATTTTCACTTCAAATAAATTAGGAAATGCTACATGATGATCAAATGTGCAAAAAGAGCTTTTAATACAACCGTACAATTGCAAGAAGGGGTATGGGGCAAAAGTGTACATACGTGTGCATTTCATGGTTGCTAGTATAAAAGATAAGACCTATCTTTTTGTTGTTGATGTGGTTAAAAAACCAAACTAAAACAAAACACACGTGGCTGCTGACAGAGAACACAAAACTTTTCTCTTTATTCTTCAATTATTCCTCACCTTATCAGGAAACGAACAGAAATGCTGCAAAAGAAAGCTTTGGCCTCACAGCACCACAGGAAAGCAAATTGTGCTTTTGTGAAAAGGCTGGACTTGCGTTGTTGCATTTTTAGACGAAAGATTTATGCTTATATTTTGGCCCATTTACAATACATCATAATATTTTGCAGACAAAGTTATGCTCCTTTCCCAATGATCTAGTGACCTTAATCTCTAACATTTTGTGGTTTCCTGTTTAGGGAAATGATTGAACAGCAGCCTAAGCTATTCCAGGCTGCGCAGCATTCCCAGTTGGCCTCTATCTGTCTTCATTTTGAATGTTCTCCTGTTCACTAATCCAAAAGAAAAAAAAATTTAAAGAAACTTTCCCTACAGATGCTAAATCAATGAAACTCCTACTAAGCAGCTCTCCACACTTCCTCTTCTGGCTGCTTTACTTATCACTCTTCTATTACACACTCCAGTGTAGCCAGGAGTTCTTTCTGCCTGAAGCAATTAGCATAATCCACCAGTGTCTTTCTCCTGAACAGAGGTGAATTAATTTCACTAATATCCAGCTCAACAAATGATAATTCCCAAGAGTTTCCGAGAAACTCAGCTGCAAAAGAAAACCGTAATTCAGCTGAGTAATAACAATTTCAAAATATTCTCAGGGGAAGGCAGAGCTGTTCCTCTTCCTTGGGCAATGCCTTGGCCCCAGGTGCCCATGACTGACGCTCTTGGCCCTACTTACTTCTTCCTGGTGATTTTGCAGGGACTTAGGGGCATAATACTCAGGAAGCCTGAGTCCCCAAGGCCTGCTTGGAGAAGACTGGTAGAAAAATAATACAACTATTGATGGAAACAACAGTCACTTCTGCAACCAGGTTGTTCTTAAAAAGGGACATATTTTGCTTCCAAGTTCAAGGAAAAGGGAAGACAAGAGGGAAAGTGAACTTAGAATAAACACCCCCATGTGCCTACCATTCCCCTACCAGCTGGTTTTGCCAAGATGAATAAAGAAAAATGAAAGCAGAGCAACAAGTTTGAGTGAGTGTCCAACGATTATAGAAATAACGTCTTTGGGCCAAAAAAAATTATTCCTGCTTTCTTACAACTTAACTCTAAATAATGTAGCTGCTTTTAGAGAAGAAAAAGAAGCAAAGCCAGCTTGAAAAGGATCCAGAAAGCCATCACGCCAACTCAGTAATCATTGAAAAAAGGTTCACCCACCTAGAACAGCACATACATTTAAAATGACTTTTAATAATGACTCAGGATAATATTTTTCTCCAGTTTGAATATAAATGTCCCAGAGGCCCATTCTAGGGGGTCCTTTACTTTGCATCTTTTTATAGGATCTGCTCTCCTAGCTACCTTCTGATCTCCTCATCTAAGAATCTCCTCTCACCATCATCAATAACAGGATTTTAATAAGCGGCAAGTGCCCCAAGAGCAGGCCTGCCTACTCCCCAGACAAATCTCTCCAGAAGAGGAATGTCCCTCTGGTTGTCAGCAGGTCAGCTTCAAGGTCACACCCAAGGGTCATCTCCCAAGACTGCAATATGCTTGCCAATGTTATTATCCTACTAAGAGGTGGGTCAAGGAGCTAATTTTTTCCTCTTTATACATCATTAAATGAATTTAATTAACAAGTATACATTTTCACACAACCCATCCAACAAGAATCAGCCTTGCAGAGCAAGGAAAAAATGCTTTAATTTATAGATAGTTCCATAGTATCAACCTACAGTGTTCAGTACAGTGACTAGTAAGCACTTGAAGTGTGGCAGGTTAAAAGTGAGAGGTGTTATAAGTCTAAGATACACAAAGGATTTTTAAGATTTAGTACAAAGAAAAGAATGTAAAATATCTCAATAATTTCTAAGTATTTATTATAAGTTGATATGATAATATTATATATATACATAATGTATGTAACATAGAAAAAAAGGGGGACGACAATTAAGTTCGCGAACTCATCCTAGAAAAAGTGCTACATATCTCATTGGTGAATATCAGAGCCAGAATCGTATTACCCTTGATGCCCTAAATGTCATCAAATGTCTTCCTTTCAATATTTCCTTCATCTTCAGGCAAAAAGAAAAGTCACTGGGAGCCAGATCATGTGAGTAGGGAGGGTGTTCCAATTCAGTTATTTGTACAGGGTTGCCAAAAGAAGCATATGGTTGGCAAGTTTGTGAATTTAATTGTCATACCTCAACAAGCAACAATGAGTTCCAAAACTGCTTTGACGGGTGGATGAGGTGCTGGCATCAGTGCATAGCTTATTCCCAAGGGGAGTACTTCAAAGGTGACCATAGCAATATTCAGCAGTGAGGTATGTAGCACTTTTTCTAGGATGGTTTGTGAACCTAATTGTCGGAACTTATACAATAATATATTGTCCTTTACCCTATATATACATTTCACTATATTATTATATATGCTACATATAATACTTTCTAATACATAATAATATATAATAGTTTAATAACATATTATCCTTTACCTTATATATATATATATGCTCTATATAGGGTATGCATATATATATATATGGTAAAGGATAATATATTATTCAAATTAATTTCACTTGTTTCTTTTATATTTTTAATGCACCTTCTAGACAATTTATATTTATATTTTTGATATGTATTCCAGAAAATGTGAAAGTACATATGTGGCTTGCATCATGTTTCCATTGGACTTCACTGAAGTATCTTAGGTTTGGCATATTCTGGAAAGAAAATTAGTTCCTTTGTCAACAGTTGCCAAAAGACAGAAGTAACTTCTATGCAGTGGCAGCTACTCTTAGAGGCATAATCTTCTGTTCATGAAGCTGGATTAAGGAAACTGGAAAATATGTCCATGTGGAGGAGAAGCAAATATTCCTTATAACATGTATCTTTATAGAGGAGTAAGACAGGAACCATGGGATAACCCGTATCGGCTCCCAGCTCCCTGACACTATCACGGTCACTCAAGTTCAAAAAATAATAGCACTGCCAGAAACTGAGTGAATACGCCAAATATTATGAAGGGGGAAAAACAAAACAAAATAAAATAGAAAAGCTGCGACCACGGCCACTAATGCAATCTTGGGAAAGGAAATTATCCTTCCCAATTAAAGTTATCTCAAGTGCCAGCAGAGAGAAGGGTGGCCTTGTCATAGGGGAAATGCTAAACAACCAGCAGAAGTCATGAAACTAGAGGTGCTCAGAAGCTCTCAAAAGGGGTATGGACAGTGGACAGGGAGGCCCTGGAGTATTTAGGGAGCCTAACACTGAGCGAGGTGTGGTCCATCTCGAGTTCTGGCTGGTCCATCGGCATCCCCTTCTCCCATAACAAACTTGCCTTCCAGCTTGAGAAAATCCTAGTTCTCTTTGAATGAAGATTGCTTTGCCTTTTTGTTAGAAGAGGATTCGGAGTGACAGTAAGTAAGACATCATCCAAAGAGCCAGGAAAGCTAATTCCCACCTGTTGTTATCAATCTCCACACCCCACCCAGATGGATAGAGCAGAGTTACTAAAAAGTTTTCAACCAGCTTGATTTCCTCATAAAAGAAGGCAGGTGCCTGTTACACAGCTTACTTTTCTTTACCAAATTTAAAACAAAAAGTCAAACTGATGCTTTGTGCTTTTTATGCTTTTATCTACACAGGAAAACCTAGTATCAGTCAGGTGTGTGACGCCCTGCCCCACGCTCTCAATGGTTCCATTCATCAAAGTCACCCCATTCACTTGCAATTAGGTTTTTTGGTGTTTTTTTACTTCCAAAAATACAACTCTCCCCTGTTAGGAGAATAAAGCATCCTTTTCCCTTTTCTTTCCAGAGAATGTCAAACGGGCTCAAAAGGATTGTGCAAACCACTGTGAAAATATGGGGACTGTCGGGAGACCGAAGAAACCGACATGAATCTTCAGAGTGACAAGAGCACAGGGAGGCAGGGAAATCAAGACGGAGGAAGTCAGGGGCTCCCGCCCAGAGCTCTGTTTTCAAAAAGCTTGGCTGAAGGTTTCTGCTTGTGTGTGTAATGTAGGAACCCTGGGCTGTTGTCATTCTGGATCATTACCTGATGACAAGACTTGGGAGGAAAAGAAAAGGAGGAGGAGGAGGAGGTGGAAGAGGAGGAGGAAGAGGAGGAGGAGTAGCAAATAGACGGCACAGATTGACCCATAGCAGGAGTGTGGCTGGGCCCTGTAAGGTGTGATGGGCTTCTGCAGGCAGTAGACGTATGATGCTTTCTCTTTTTGATTAGTAGACCAGGGCCAAATGCCACTGAGTTGTTACCATTTTCATATGAAAGAAGAGAAACTGTAGTGGAAAGAGTCCTGGGCCTGGAGTCAGGCTGTGTGGCAAAGAGACTCAAATGATGATGGTGATGACGATGATGACTTGGAAAAACAAAACCAACATGAATGACTTCGCAGTCTGCCTCTGTCTCATCTGATGTGTGACTCTAACGCACAGACCAAATCAATGTCCCAAAGCCAATCTGTATATTAGACATTAATAATGCGAGTTTTCTTCTTTTGTTTTAAAATTAAAAGATTAAACTTTTACTATATCCTCTCACACCCCAGGGGACAGTAGTGGGTACACTTTGCTTTGGAGATCTCTGATTCCCAGTGGCCCAGTCTTTTAAAACGTTTGTGTCTCCTCCTGTTATACTATGATATGAGGAATAAAGACTGAGTAGCTGCTACAGTGAAGTGACATTTATTGTACAAAAGATACTAATTGTATCTAGAAAGAAATACTCCCCGCACCCCTTCCTGATTTATCTTTTCAAAGTAAATTCAATTGATGTAACTGCTTGAGTTTCATAGCAGTTGGGTTTCTTAGCAACTGGATTTAAATATGCATTTCTTAGCTTATTGATTTTTAGGTCCCTGGAATCTATATGGCAAATGGTTTTGTTATGTATGATATTTCTTTCTGAGCCACCTCACCCACCATATTTGAGTGACTCCAGATTGACTTCTACTTGTCCTGTAGCCGTAAATCACAAGTGTAACTTCGAATGTTTTGAGCCTGTGATCTTTTCAAACAACAGCAACCTTGCAAAATGGTGATGGAGCTCACCAAGCAAAACAACTTAAACCAAACCAACTCCTGGGGCAGAATAGATTATCAAATAGCATTATTAAATAACGAAGAAAAAATAAAAACACGCTGGTTCTCACATGAACATAAACTTAAAGAACGAACAAGATGTCAAAAGCATGGCAAGTGTGGGTAAAATAAAAATCCATTTCATAATTTATGGGGATTCTCTTGTCCCTTTAATTCATTGAAATATATAAAAACCCAAAAAAAGCCCAGAAGTATGCCTCCTAAAAAAAAACAGAGTTACTCTTGCATTTGGATTATAACCAAGACAGGTAAGATGAACTCTCAAGGAACTCTGTGGGTATAAACTGGTTTTCAAATGTACACGATTTTTATTTGCCTGTAATGTGGCATTTGCTTATCTATAGGCTACAGTTACATAAAACAAATGTCCAAGGATTAGCTTCCTTCTCTTCAGAAGTCAGGCTTCACTGGGAGCTACTTTCTCATCCCAGAAGTTTCTTGTGGAATGATATAGGTATTTTCTCTATTGTCATCAATGGACTTGGGAGAAAAGTAATCACATAAGCTCACAGTCAACCAAGTCAGACTTTCAACTAGGCATGGGCTCACACCTGTAATCCCAGCACTTTGGGAGATGGAGGGGAGAGGATTGCGTGAACCCAGGAGTTTGAGATCAGCCTAGGCAACACAGGGAGACCTCAGCTCTATAAAAAAATAAAAAATTAGCTGGGCATGGTGGTGCACGCCTGTAGTCCCAGCTATTCGGGAGGCTGAGGTGAAAGGATCATCTAAACTCAGGAGATTGAGGCTGCGGTGAGCCGTGATTGTGTCACTGCACTCCAGCCTGGAGTACAGAGTGAGACCCTGACTCAAAAAACGAAACAAACAAACAAAAAACAGAAAACAGAGTCAGGTTTTCTATCTTACAGTCCAACTAACAGTTGAAGAATTAGGCTCATCTAAATGTTAGGTTTTTCTTGGTATGCTAGACATTGATCAAATTTAGTTTTCTGGGCCCTGATACCACCAACATTTTGCCATCAGAAGAAATCATTAAGGAAAATGCCACAAGCAATTAGAATGACTGCTAAAATGAGTTAGGTTTACTAGCATATTTATCTTTCAAACTTCTAAATCACATCCATTGTTCAGGAACTTCATTCCTTAATGAAGACCTTTTGATAGCATAGGATAAGTAAATAAAACTCTAATGACCTGGGTGTTAGGGTTTCAGTCTGGTAGTGAAGCTGGGAAATGTTAAGACCCTGAATTCTGAAGATGCAATTAGGTGAAACTTAATGAGCTGTAGAATGATAAGTGACAGGGAAATGTAACTTTATATTTACAATTTCCTGACTAGATGAACTTTTAAGCATAGAATATTAAGCCCTATGGAAGGCAACTTAACCTTTAAACGCACAAGCATGTGGATATAAGAATTGGCACTTAAAGATGAAAACTTCTAAAACTGCAGCGGCCTTCCAGACAACTCAGCAGCAGAAGTGACCTCAAAGCAAAGGGCAACGTGCTGCTTTGGACCCAAATGGTCACTGTTTAGAGAGCTGTAGTTCCTGTTTATCAAAATAATGATTTCACAACCAGGTGAGGCGGCTCATGCCTGTAATCTCAGCACTCCAGGGGAGGCAGGGAAGAGAAGATTGCTTGAAGCCAAGAGTTTGAGACCAGCCTGTGCAACATAGTAAGACCTCATCTCCACAAAAAAATAAAAAAAATCTAGCCAGGCATGGTGGCACACACCCATAGTCCAGTTATTTGGGAGGCTGAGTTGGGAGCATTGTTTGAGCCCAGGAGTTTGAGGCTGTGATGAGCTCTGATTGTGCCATTTCACTCCAGACTGGGGAACAGAGTGAGACTCTGACTAAAAAAAAAAAAAAAAGGATTATGATGATGTCATTCAGGAAATACAGTACACACAACACCTACACACATATATACACAGTCTTTGAAAATACAGTGCAAACATTTTTTTAGGAGGGCAAAAACTATAACCAGACAGAGAAAGGGAGGTTGAAAACATTTTCTGAATCTTCAGAAAAACAACAATGTAACTCCATCACAAAGGACCAGGGCCCTCTACAAAGAGCAGGGGTTTCACAGTCAAAAGCCCTTATGGAGTGTGGGCTGTGGTTCCCAAGATATAGAGATGTTCTGTCCACATACAACCACATTTTATTACTTTAAAAATCAGGATACATCATACAATCAGCAGATAAGTATGTATTTGCTTAAAAAATCCAAAGTTTTGAAATGCTGCTGAAAAGAAGGAACATAATATACGTTACATAATCAAAGGTATTTAAGGTGGCAGATTTTTTTTGCATTTATTACAATTGAATATAAGTTCACAGTAAAGACAGCTTGTGGTGTAAATAAACAGGCCATCTGTCTTCTTTCTGTTATTCTATGCTTTTTTCCCTTCCTTCCCTGCCTTCCTTTCTTTCAGGTGTATTGGACACTACTATGTACTAATTGCTATACTAGGCAGCAAAATCAGAATCGCCGGAAGAGTGGGCTATGGTATTTTTTAAAGCTCCCCAGGTGATTCTAAGGCAAAGGAAGCCCCCAGAACCAACAGCTCTGGCAATAGCACACTTTCAGCATGGTTGGAAAAGGGAAGGAAAAAGTTAAGTGTGTTAAGCAACACCTGTTCTGTCAAGCCATTTAATCACCTCCTTTGCTCCCATGACAATTCTGTCATTTCTTAAAGGTTATTGAGAGTCCACTATGCACCGGGCACCGTGTTAAGCCCTGGGTATGGAATGGTGAGCAAGATGGGTAACACAGCTGCCCTTGTAATGCTTATTGTCCATAAGATAGAATTCTACAGATCAGGAAGTAAGAGGGAAATTTTATGTTCCAAGCAGCTTGACTTCTGGCACTGAATGCACTTCAATGCTACCAACAGGAAGATGGAACACGATGTGATTTGCAAGGGAAATCAGCTGCCCACCAATGGACAGGTACAGCCAGGTAGAAAATATTATTTTAGTTACTAGTTATGTTAGTAATGCGGAGAGACTTTAAAGGTATTGCCATGCTAAGCAGACCAAATGCTCACAACTTGGTCAATTAAATCTCTGCAAAGCATTCATCACAGTTTGCCTCTTTTTAAAATTTTATTATGTATATTTGATACATGCTAAATAATATATTGTAACGTATCTGTAAATTAGGAGCATAATTTTACACAGACACTCACAAATGCACCATCCAACTTAAGAGCTTATCTGTTACCAATACAATTGAATCTACCCAATGTACTTCCTACCTGTGTCAATCCTCCATTTCCCCACAGAAATAACACTGTCCTGGAGTTTAGGTTTAGAATTTCTTTGCCTTTGAATAAAAGTTTTAACACGTGTTCTTAAAATAATATATTATTTGCTTTTGACTTGTGTTTGTATTTTTTTCTGTTTATGGTCTTCTGTGACATGCCTTGTTCACCAAACACTATGCTTCTAAGAGTCTTCATGTTGCTGCATCTAGCTATAGTTTATTAATTAATTTTTATTGATGAAAGTAAGAGCAGCTGGGCTCGGTGGCTCAGCCTGTAATCCCACGCCTTTGGGAGGCTGAGGTGAGTGGATTGCCTGAGCCCGCGGGTTCAAGACCCGCCTGGGCAACTTGGCGAGACCTCATCTCTACAATAAATAAAAAATCAGCCGGGCGTGGCAGCACGCGCCTGTAGTTCCAGTTACTTGGAAGGCTGAGGCAGAAGGATCGCCGGAGCCCAGCAGGTCGAGGCTGCGGTGGCCAGGAGGGCCACTGCACTCTAGTCTGGGCGACAGAGTGAGACTCCAACTCAAAAAAAGAAAGTAAGAGCAAAAACTATAAAATTCTCGAAAGAAAAAATAGCACTAAAGCTTTGTTACCTTAGGTTAGGCGATGATTTCTTAAGTATGACACCAAAGGCATAAATGAAAAACAAAAACATGGACAAATTGAATTTCATTAAAATTAAAAATTTGAGGGCTTTGATGGACAAGAAAATGAAAAGAAAAACCAGATAATTTTTTAAAAAGTGAAAATCCTGTATCTGACAAGAGACTTGTATTTAGAATAAAGAACACTTGCGCCTCCACAATAAAAAGAGAAACAACTAAATTAGTAAATAGGCAGAGGATTTGGGTAGGCATTTCTCCAAAGAAGATATAAAAATGAACAATGAAAAGGACATGGAAAGCTGGTCATCATCATTAATCATCGGGGAAATGCAAATCAGCACCCAAAGGTATAGCACTTTACACTCACTGGGATGGCTAGAATCAAAATGCAAGACAAGAATAAACATTGACAAGGATGTAGAGAAATTGGAACTCATTCATTCTTGGTGGAATTGTACAATGGTGCAGCCATTTTACAAAAAATATTTTGGCAGTTCTTAAAAATGTTAAATATAGGGTTAATGTATGATCTAATAACTCCAGTCCTAGGTACCTACTCAAGAGAATTGAAAACATTCTCACACAAACACTTGGACACAAACCAAATGTTCTTCAACAAATAAATGAATATAAAATGTGGTAGAACCACACAGAGGAATATTATCTGGTAATAAAAAGAAACTATCAAGAGAGCGAGGAGACAGTCCACAGAATGGGAAAAATATTTGCCAACAGCATATCTGACAAAGGCCTAACATCAGGAGCTACAAGGAACTCAAACATGCTGAAGGAAAAAAACAAATAGCACATTAAAAAGTGGGCAAAAGACATGAATAGACACTTCTCAAAAGAAGACATATGGGTAGCCAACAGATACATGAAAAAATGCTCAGCCTCATTAATCATCAGAAAAATGCTAATTAAAACCACACTGAGACACCACTTAACTCTAGTAAGAATGGCCATCATTAATAAAACAAAAAACAATAGATGCTGGCAAGGATGCGGAGAAAAGGGAATGCTTCTACTGTGTTGGTGGGAATGCAAACTAATTCAACCTCTATGGAAAACAGTGTGGCGATTTTTAAAAGAACTAGAAATTGGCCTTCCATGCAATCCAGCAATCCCCCTTCTGTGACTATACCTTGAGGAACTTATATCACTCTACAAAAAAGCTATCTGGACACGCATGTTTATTGCAGCACTATTCACAATAGCGAAAACATGGAACTAACTGTGCTGCCCATTGAAACTGGACTGGATAAAAAAAAGTGATACATATACACAATGGCATATTACACAGTCAAAGGAAGAACCAAATTATGGACTTCACAGCAACTTGGTTGGATTTAGAGTCTATAATACTCAGTGATTTATCACAGAAATAAAGAACTGAGTACCATATGTTCTCACTTATAAATGGACCCCGAACATTTACCATAATACTATAAGAAAGGGACAGTAGCCAGAAACTGCCAGGGGAGTGGATGAGGGGGGAGAGTAAATAATATCAGTAAGGGTACCTGATTTCAAACCAGGCAAAGTGGGGGCCAAAGGGAGGCCCAAACTTTACCTGTACAATGATCACTTGTATACCTAGTCCTGAATTGTACCCCACATCTTTAAAATTAAATAAATAAATAAGTGAATGAAGTACCAAGACATGCTACAACTTGTATGAATCTTGAAAACACGCTAAGTGAAAAAAACCGTCACAAAAGGCTATACATTGCATGACTCAATTTATATGATATATCCAAAATAGGTAAAAAAAAATAAATAAAAAAAAAGATAGAGATAGAAAGATTACTGGTTGCCAAGGGCTGGAGGAGGAAATGGGAATGACTGCTAATGGATATGTTGTTTTTGTTGTTTGCTTTTAATGTGATAAAATGTTCAGAAATTGAATAGTGGTGATGGTTTCAAAAATTTGTAACTATTCTCAAAACCCCTGACTCATACATTTTAAATAGGTTCATTTTATGGTATGTGAATTATATCAATAAATCTGTTAAAGAAATAGCACACCCTTTATATAGTCTTCCCAAATGTTAGTATCTTACACGATTATTGTACAATGATCAAAACTAGAAAATTAACATTAGCCGGGCTCAGTGGCTCAGCCTGTAATCCCGCGCCTTTGGGGGCTGAGGTGAGTGGATTGCCTGAGCCCGCGGGTCGAGACCCGCCTGGGCAGCGAGACCTCATCTCTACAATAAATCATCAGCCGGGCGTGGTGGCGCATGCCTGTAATTCCGGCTACTCGGAAGGCTGAGGCGGAAGGATCGCCGGAGCCCAGCAGGTGGAGGCTGTGGTGGCCGGGAGCGGCCACTGCACTCCAGTCTGGGTGACAGAGGGAGACTCCAACTTAAAAAAAAAAAATAAGAAAATTAACATTGATTTTTTTCTATCAACTTCTATAGTCAATATTTCCTCTTGTTTTTCAAACCTTCTTTTTGGGATCATTCCTTTTTTCCTGATGTAGGAATGATCTTTAGAACGCTTTAGAAGTTCCTTTAGCCGGGTTCGGTGGCTCAGCCTGTAATCCCGCGCCTTTGGGAGGCTGAGGTGAGTGGACTCCCTGAGCCCGCGGGTTTGAGACCTGCCTGGGCAACTTGGTGAGACCTCATCTCTACAATAAATCAAAATGAGCCGGGCGTGGTAGCGTGTGCCTGTAGTTCCAGCTACTTGGAAGGCTGAGGCGGAAGGATCGCTGGAGCCCAGCAGGTCAAGGCTGCGGTGGCCGGGAGCGGCCACTGCACTCCAGTCTGGGCGACAGAGTGAGACTTCAACTCAAAAAAAAAAAAAGTTTCTTAGTGAAAATGTGTTTATTCTAAATGTACTTGAAATAATTTTTTGTTAAATCTGAAAGTACTTTTAATTCCATCATTTCACTTGATACCTGGTTCTAGATTATTATTTTCTCTTAGCACTTTAGACATCCTCTTCATCTGTTCTGTCTTCCACTGCTGACACTGAGGAGTCTTTATCAATTTAATTGTCCTCCTTTTATAGGTGGCCTGTCTTTTCTTTTGGGCCTTTCATCAGATATTTTTTGCTTTTTGTTATTGCTCAATTTTGCTAAAATCAGCTGAAGTACTAATTTATTTTCTTTCCTTCTCTCCTCCCCCACTGATTGATGCACATGGCTTCCTGTATTTGCGCACTAATGGCTGATATGAAAAATTTCAGCCACTTTCTTAAAAATTGCTTTCATTCTTTTTGTTCTTACTTTGATTCTGCTTAGAAACAACTTTATTATTGTCTTCTTAAAATACTCTTCTCCTTTCAAACTTTTCTTTCTGTGTTCCATTTTGGTTAATTTCTTCAGATCTACAAAGTTCGACAATTAGGTTTTGCAAACTCATCCTAGAAAATCTGCTACAGACCTCACTGCTGAATATCCTTATGGTCACCTTTGAGTTACTCCCCTTGGAAAGCTGTGCACTCACGCCAGCACCTAGTCCATCTGTCAAAGCAATTTTGGAACTCTTTTTTTTTTGAGTTGGAGTCTCACTCCGTCGCCCAGACTGGAGTGCAGTGGCCGCTCCCGGCCACCGCAGCCTCGACCTGCTGGGCTCCGGCGATCCTTCCGCCTCAGCCTTCCAAGTAGCCGGAATTGCAGGCACGCGCTACCATGCCCGGCTGATTTTTTTATTTATTGTAGAGATGAGGTCTCGCCAAGTTGCCCAGGCGGGTCTCGAACCCCCGGTCTCAGGCAATTCACTCACCTCAGCCTCCCAGGCTGAGCCACCGAGCCCGGCTTATGTCTTCCTTTCAATATTTCCTTTATCTTACAGTAAAGAAAAAAGTTATTGGGGGCCAGATCAGGTGAGTAGGGAGGGTGTACAGTTATCTGTACAGTGCTGCCAACATAAGTGCACAGTGTTAAGTCTGCGAACTTAATTGACAGACCTCAACAAGTAACAACAGCTCTGATGGCCATTCCAGAAAAATAGTTCCAAAATGGGTTTGATGAGTGGACTAGGTACTGGCATCAATGCATAGCTTCTCAAAGGGAATACTTCGAAGGTGACCATAGTGGTATTCAGCAATGAATAAAAAAATCACCTAACACCATTTTGTATTCCTACAAAATGAAGGTTCCTTTTGCTCCACATCCTTGCCAGCATTTGCTGTTGTCAGTGTTTGCGATTTGGCCATTCTAATATATGTGGTAGAGGGATGTCATGGTTTTAATTTATAATACCCTAATGATATATGATGCTGAGCATCTTTTTATATGCTTACTTGCCATCTGTATATTTTTGTTGGTGAGGTGCCCAAGTCTTTTGTACATTTTTAAATTGGGTTGCTCATTTTCTTATTGTTAATTTGTAAGAGTTCTTTGTATATTTTGGTTAACAGTCTGTTTTTAGATATGTCTCTTGCAAATATTTTCTATCAGTCTATGGCTTATTTTCTCATTCTCTTGACATTGTCTTTTATAGAACAGAATTTATTAATTTTAATAATGTCCGGTTTCTCAATTATTTCTTTCACAAATGGTCCTTTAGCACTGTATCTAAAAAGTCATCACCATGCCCAAGGTCATTTAGGTTCTCTCTTAAGTTACTGTCTTTTGCCTATTGTCTTTTTTTTTTTTTTTTTTTTACATTTTTAGGTCTATAATCCATTCTGAAATCATTTTTGAGAAGTATAAGATCTAGTGAATGTCCAGCACTGATTGTTGAAAAGACTTTTTTCTCCATTGTATTGCCTTTGCTCTTTCATCAAAGATCAGTTGACTGCATTTATGTAGGACTATTTCTGGTCTCTCTATTACATTCCATTGATTTGTCTATTCTTTTGCTGATACCACACTGTCTTGGCTACTGTAGCTTTACAGTAAGTCAGTCATCCAGCTTTGTTCCTCTTCTTCAATATTGTGTTGGTTATTCTGGGTCTTTTGCCTCTGCATATAAATTTTAGAATCAGTCTGTCCATATCCATAAAATAACTTGCTGAGATTTTGATTGGGATTGTATCAAGTCTATGGATCAAGTTGAGAAGAACTAACATCTTGACAATATTGAGACTTCCTCTACACGAACACAAAATATCTATTTTTTCTTTAATATCTTCTAAAAGAATTTTGTAGCTTTTCTCATTTGGATCCTGTACATATTTTGTTAGATTTATACCTAAGTATTTCATTTTGGGGGAGGTGCTAATGTGTACAGTACTGTGTTTTAATTTTATTTTATTTATTTATTTATTTATTTATTTTTGAGTTGGAGTCTCACTCCGTTGCCCAGACTTAATCTGCTGGGCTCTGGCGATCCTTCTGCCTCAGCCTTCCAAGTAGCTGGAACTACAGGCGCGCGCTACCACGCCCGGCTAATTTTTTGATTTCTTGTAGAGATGAGGTCTCACCAAGTTGCCCAGGCGGGTCTCGAACCCATGGGCTCAGGCAATCCACTCACCTCAGCCTCCCAAGGCATGGGATTACAGGCTGAGCCACTGAGCCCGGCTTGTGTTTTAATTTTAAACTCTACTTATATATTGGGGTATGTAGGAAATTGATTAATTTTTGTATATTAACCTTATATCCTGCAACCTTGTTATGAGTAATCACTTACTAATTTCGGGGGGGGTTGTTTATTTTTTGAGGTTTTCTATGTAGACAATCATGTCATCTTCATTTAATCATCATCCAATGCCCTTCTTTCTTTTTGTACATATGAACTTCTGACCTATATCATTTTCCTTCTCTCTGAAACACTTGTTTTAGCATTTCTTACAAAATAGATCTACTAACAACACATTTCCTCAATTTTTGTTTGTCTTAAAAAGTCTTTATTTCTGTTTCATTTTCAAAGAATAATTTTGCAGGGTGGGATTATTTTCCTCAACACTTTAAATATTTTGCTGTATTCTCTTTTTGCTTCCATGGTTTCTAAAGAGATGTTGGATATAATTCTTATCTTTGTTTTTCTATAGGTAAATTATTCCCTTCTCCCTGACTTTCTTTTTTTTTTTTTTTTGAGTTGGAGTCTCACTCTGTTGCCCAGACTGGAGTGCAGTGGCCGTTCCTGGTCACCGCAGCCTCGACCTGCTGGGCTCCGGCGATCCTTCCGCCTCAGCTTTCCAAGTTGCTGGAACTACAGGCGTGCGCTACCACGCCCGGCTGATTTTTTTGATTTATTGTAGAGATGATTTGCCCAATTTGCCCAGGCGGGTCTCGAACCCGCGGGCTCAGGCAATTCACTCACCTCAGCCTCCCAAGGCATGGGATTACAGGCTGAGCCACCGAGCCTGGCTTCTTTAAAGATATTTTTTCTATTATCTTTGATTTTTGAAGTTTCCATACAACTTGCCTAATTATTTGTTTTGTATTGGAATTTATCCTCTTGGTGTTTTCTGAGATTCTTGGATCTGTGTTTTGGTGTCAGGCATCAAATGGGAAAGTTCTCAATCATTATTGCTTTAAATATTACATCTGTCCCTTTCTCTCTTCTTATTCTGGTATTCCCATGATGTGTGTGCAGCATGTTTTGCAGTTGCCCCACAGCTCTTGGTTTTCTTTTTGTCAGTCTTTGTTCTCTTCGCTTTTCAGCTTTGGAAGTTTCTATGTGTCATATTCTCATGCTAAGAGGCTCCTTCCTCACCTGTGAGCCTGTCAAAGGCATTCTTCATTTGCATTACAGTGTTTTTGATCTCTCACATTTCCTTTTGATTCTTATAATTTCCATATATCTGCTTTTATTATCCATCTGTTCTTGCATACTGTCAATTTTTTTCCATCAAAGTCTTAAGCATATTAATCATAGTTTATTATTATTATTACTTTGGTCACTATTACCATGATGCATAAGCCAAAGACATCACAAGAAAAGAAAACAGTAGGACAATATCCTTGACAAACATTGATGCAAAAATTATCAATAAAATATTAGCAAGCCAAATTCAATGACACATCGAAAATATTACACAGCATGATCAAGTGGGATTTATTCCTGGTATGCAGGGCTGGTTTAACATATGCAAATTTATCAATGTGATACATCATATTAACAAATTTAAAGACAAAACAACATGATTATCTCAAATGACATGGAAAAAGTATTCAACAAAATTCAATACCCTTTCTTGATAACAATTCAACAGTTTAGGTAAAGAAGAAAAGTTCCTCAACATAATAAAGGCCATTTGGAAAAATTCACAGCTAACATAATCAATGAGGAGAACCAGAAACTTTTTCTTATAAGATCTGGTACAAAGCAAAATCTTACCGATTCTATTCAACATAGTACTGGAAGTACTATCTAGATCAATAATACAACAAAAAGAAGTAAAGCATGTCCAAATGTGAAATGAGGAAGTAAAATGATCTCTATTCACAGATGACACGATTCTATATGTAGGAAACTCTCAAAGACTCCACCAAAAAACTAGAAAATGAATTCACTAAAATTGTATGATACAAAATCAGCATACAAAAGTTTGTGACATTCCTATACACAAATAACCTACCTGAAAAAGGAAATCAAGTAAACAATCTCATTTATGATGTTATCAAAAAATAAGATACTACAGCCAGGCACAGTAGTTCATGCCTGTAATACCAGCACTTTGGGAGGCCAAAGTGGGAGGATCACTTGAGGCCAGGGGTTCAAGACCAGCGTGAGCAACATAAAAAGACCATGTCTCTACAAAAAAAGGAAAATTAATTAAGAAATAAAACAAAACACTTAGAAATAAATTTATCCTAGAAGGTAAAATACTTACACACCAAAAATTATAAAACATTGATTAAAGAAATTGAAGAAGATACAAATAAGTGGACTGATTTTATGCACATGGATTGGAAGAATTAATATTGTTAAGATGACTATCCTACTGAAAGCAGTATACAGATTCAACACAATCCCTACCAAAATCTAGTGACATTCTTTACAAAAACAGGAAAAAAAAAATCTTTAAATTTGTATGGAACTACAAAATACCTTAATAGCTAAAGCACCTATAATCCCAGCACTTTGGGAGCCTCAGGCAAGTGGATTGCCTAAGCCTATGGGTTCAAGACCAGCCTGGGCAACTTGGCGAGACCTTTCTCTACAATAAATAAAAAATTAGCCAGGTGCAGTAGTTCTGGCTATTTTGAAGGCTGAGTTGGAAGGCTTGCTGGAGCCCAGCAGCTCGACACTGGGGTAGCTGTGACGTGCCACTGCACTCCAGCCTGGGCAATGGAGTGAGGTGCCAACTCAAAAAAAAAAAAAAAAAAAGCTAAAGCAATTCTGAAAAGGAAAAAAAAAGTTGAAAGCATCGCACTTCCTGATTTGAAATTATATTACAAAGCTGTAGTAAGCAAAACAGTATGGTACTGGCATAAAAACAGACAAATAGACCAGTGGAACAGAATAGAGAGCCCAGAAGTAAATCCAAATACATACAGTTAACTAAACTTCCAGAAGGGTAACAAGAGGACACAATGAGGAAAACATAGCCTCTTCAGTAAATACAGGGTAAACCGGACTTCCACATGCAAAAAAAAAAAAAACTGTAATTGTGCCCTTATCTTATATGTACACAAAAAACAACTCAAAATGGATAAAAGACATAAATATAAAACCTGAAACCATAAACTCCTAGAAGGAAACATGGGGGAAAAGCTTTTGAACACTGTCCTTGGCAATGATTTTTTTGATACTCCAAAAGTTCAGGATACAAAAGCAAAAATAAATCAACAGGACTACGTTAAACTGAAAAGCTTCTGCACAGCAAAGGAAACAATCAATAAAATGAAATGGCAACCTACAGATTGGGAAAAATATTTGCACACTATATATCTGATAAGAAGTTATCCAAAATTTATAAAGAACTCATGCAACTCACAATATCAAGAAAACATAACTTGATGAAAAATGGACAAAGGAACTGAACAGACATTTCTCAAAAAAAAAGACATAAAAATGAATAACAGATGTATGACAAGACACTCAACATTACTAATCATTAGGGAACTGCAAATCAATACCACCTCATACTTGTTAGGATTGCTAGTATAAAAAAGACAAGAGGTAGCAAATGCTGGTGACAGTGTAGAAAAAAGGGACATGGCTAAACACTGTTGATGGGAATGCATATTAATGTAACCATTCAGAAAACAGTATGGAAGTTCCTTAAAAAATTAAAAATAAAACTACCATATGACCTAGAAATCATTTTCCTGGGTATACAACCAAAAGAAATGAAATCACTACCTTGTAAAGATATCTATATCCCATATTCATTGTAGTATTATTTGCAGTAGCCAAGATATGGAAGCCTAGGTGTCTCTCAATAAATAATGGATAAAGAAACTGTGGGGTGTGTATGTGTGTGTTTGTGTATATTATTCATACACACAGTTGAATATTATTCAGCCTTTAAAAAGGAATAGATCCTGCCACTGGCAACATGGATGAAACTGAAGGACATTATGCTAAGTGAAATAAGCTGGACAAAGAAAGAAAAATATTGCATGACCACACTTACATGTGGAAGATTAAAAAATAAAAGGTCAAATATACAGAGATAGAGAATAAAACAGTAGATACCAGGGGCAGGGAGTAGGAAGCAAGAAATGGGGAGTTGTAGATCAAAAGATACAAAGAAGCAGATATGTAGGATGAATAACTCTAAAGATCCAATGTATAGCATGGGACTATAGTTAATAACAGTGTATCACGTTCAGGATTTTTTGTTAAATGAGTAGATTATAACTGCTCTTGGCAGAGGGGTGGGGGTGAAGATGTGACATGATAGATATGTTAATTTGGCTTACCATAGATATCATCTTACTGTATATATCTATATATACACACACACATACAGTATGAGAGATACATACATATATATCTCATAACATCATGTTGTATACCTTAAATACACACAATAAAAAATTCCTGGTCTAGCCGGGCTCGGTGGCTCAGCCTATAATTCCACACCTTGGGAGGCTGAGGTGAGTGGATTGTCTGAGCCCACGGGTTCGAGACCTGCCCGGGCAACCTGGTGAGACCTCATCTCTACAATAAATAAAAAAATTAGCCGGACGTGGTAGCGTGCGCCTGTAGTTCCCGCTACTTGGAAGGCTGAGGCGGAAGGATCGCCGGAGCCCAGCAGGTCGAGGCTGTGGTGGCTGGGAGCGGCCACTGCACTCCAGTCTGGGTGACAGAGTGAGACTCCAACTCAAAAAAAAAAAAAAAATTCCTGGTCTGATAATTCCAATATTTCTGCGATATCTGACTCCGCACAGCAGAGTCTAGTTCTGATGCTTGTTCAGTTTCTTCAAACTGTTCTTTTGCCTTTTAGTATGCCTTGTCATTTTTTGTTGAAAGGAGGACACAATGTAGTGGGTGAAAGGCAGTACAAAGTCCTTTAGTGATATGGTGGTAAGGTGTGGGGCGTAGGAAAGTGGGGAAGTATAGTCCTATCATTAGGTCTCAGCCTTTTAAGGGCTGTGCCCCTCAACAGTAAGCCTGAACTTCACCAGTGCTTCTTGGTTGTCCTTCCACCCTTAGGTGGAATAGGATGGCTAGAGAGGGCTGGCATTGGGTATTTCCCTGCTTTGGGTTGGTTAGGCTCTGATTAAACTCCAGCAGGTAGACTCTGGTGAGATAGCTTCTCTAAATGGCAGGTCTTGCTAAGAAAAACAGAATGTTCGGCTGTGTTTCTCTTCCCCCTGCTGGAAGCATGAGGGGATTTTTCTTCAATATTCACTGTGAGAACCATGTTAAGCTCTGGAGGTAAAATTCATGAAAGTGTGGAGGCCCCCCTATGACTGGATCCCCTGAAGTTTTTAACTCTCAGACACGTTCACTTACAGTGCAGTTTTTCCTACCCTGGAATTTATTTCCATGAAGAGTTCTACTCATAGGTTTCTGCTCTTATAAGTTATGACTCTATATTAACCTGTCTGTCGCTCCAATTTGGGAGGACGCAGTTTCCCCTGTGACCTCATTTCTCTCACAGATCTGCAAAGAGTTTGTTTAGCTCCTTACTGTTGTTAGGATGGAGTAGCAATGTCTAGGTTCCTTACATGCCAGACTAGGAACTGGAAGTCTGTCAAGTCTGTTTTATTTTTGTGTTTTCCAGGGTTTCTTGTGTAACTTTTGTATGATCTTGGAGACTTTTACCAAAATTTGCTGAACATTTTTGCTTAAAAGTACTTTCTAACTTCTAGATACTGTTCTGAGAGTTTTACTTACATAATCTCATTTAAACTTCATGAGAACTCACACATAAGTACTATTTTAATCCCCATTTTATAGACAAGGAAGATAACGTGCAGAGAGTTTAAATGTCTTCCCCAAAAGGAGCACAGTTGGTGTACATTGGAGCCAGAACTCAAATTCACAATGTCTGACTTAAGAACATGTTCATGACACTATGGTCTATTACGTACTGACTCCAAAAAGCCCTGATAGTATTTTGGCCTAACTTAATCATGAAGAGTTCAAACAGACCGACAGATTGATTTCTCATTCCAGTTATTTTGGAAAATTCCAATATGATATTTCAATTTACCACCCAAGCATCTAAAGTTACTGAGAAGAAAATTAAGTATGCATCTCCTGTATAATGCTATATGACAAGGATTATGTTTTCATGTAGTTTACATAGAAACTAACGTGTTTACACAGATGCACTATTTTCTATGACAAATTAGTACTGAATCCTTCATAAATACAACTTTAAGTGTACTATGTTTTAAACCAACCTGGGTTGCTCTGATTCCATTACACATACATTGGGGTTCACCATCATTGACAGACAAGTCAAAGATAATCACTGCCCTGAGGACTAGGTCAGCTGTGTCAACGGACATGCAGTCTGTTTCAGCGGCAGCCACTTTTTAGTCTGCATTCTGATTGGCTGAATATTTTGTTCTCTTTCTTTATGAAAACATAGTTTATCTATACCACTGAACTCCTCTTTTTCTGGTAACTGCTAGAGTTGAAAAGTTTAGAAAATATTATATTCTGATTTCACTGCAATTCATTCCTATCAGTAGCTTTAGAATACCTGGGAACAAGGATGGAGATATTTAACAAGGATGGAGATATCAAAATGCAGTATCACCTCTAGTCTAGAATCACCCAGACCTAAGCTCTTTTTGGTTTAATAAATTTGTGGATAACAAGTGACTAATGAGTTATGGAAAGTTTCCTAAATATATTTTTGATGCGCACTAATTTTTTACGCATTCATTCATTCATTCATTCCTGACATCTGCTCCAGGCTGGTGTGTGTACAGATATCAGACTGACATCAGCCCATAATGGCAGCACTGGGTACTAAGGCTAGAGACAGTGAACTCTGACAGTTCAGAGAAGAAGACACACAGCAGTACTATCTAAAGAGCTTACCTTCTCTGAGATGGCAACGAGCAGGCAAGCCCTGATGGCCACTACACGTCCTTGACAGACTCAAACACAAGGATGGTTAGAATGCTGGCGAGAGCTAGTTAGTCCCCTTCCTTCCTAGAAAGTATTTCATCAAGTTTTGCAGGTTTACAGTGGGTTTGCAGACGTGGCATGCCAGTTATCTCAGATTATTTTCAACAAGGGTTACATGTCAAACCCTGTGTACCAGGAGCAGGACCAGAAAATGGTCCTTCAGGTCTGACATATTATGAAACACAGTCTAGTGAAGGTGCATTGGTCAGGGACTCCCTGGATAGTATCATAGGTTGTGCACTGAATAACCCTAGCGGACACCATTCCTAAAGTAGACATTGTAGAAATGCATATTCCTTCATGCTAACAAATGACAGCAAAGAGTCTGATTTTAACTAAAGCAATTTATTAGAACAATTTCTGATAGATAGAAATAAAATGTCTTGAGGAGAGAATTCCTTTTTTCTAATTCATTCAGAAGTCCCCATGGGCTCCCTAACTGCCCTGTTTCTTGTTCATCCCAAAAACTACCTTTGCGTTGCCAGGACAGAGAAAGGAAATGGATTCCCTGGGTGGTGGTCTCCTCTTTCATTTGTATACATAGTCTTCAGAGTTGCCCCCTGGACTCATTCCTAGGACAAATGATAACAGCCCCAGAGGATCGAAGGAGGAGTTGAGAGCATAGTATCAAAAAAGAAATAATACACAGGCTGGTTTTTCCCTTGTCACTTGCTCTTGGTGTCCTCCCCGACAGTGAGACTCTAGGGCCCATGGCTCCTTTGCCTGAACCTTCGGGGCTCCTTTTCTGTGACGTCATTTTCCATTGGTACTGCCAGTGTCATATCAGGCAGAACATTTCAACCAGACAACACAGGGCTTGACTCGACACACCTCAAAACAGGGATCATTTCAACTTGATGGCCCAGCACTGTGTTTGGCTTTAAAACTGAGACTGTGCGTACCTCACCCTGAATTGTACCCCACATCTTTAAAATTAAAAATTTTTTAAAAAAGCTGGGACTGAAGGTCACGCGCAGTGGCTCATGCCTGTAATCTCAGCACTTTGAGAGGCCAAAGCAGGAGGATTGCTTAAGTTCAGGAGTTTAAGACCAGCCTAGGCAACATGGTGAGATGTCGTCTCCACAAAATAAATAAATAAATAAAATAAAATGAAAGGGACTGAGAAAACTGTGACTGACCCAAGAAAATGAATACAATTATTAGACAAAACTCATTTTTGAAACAACCAGTTGATTTCATTTATCCCTGACGTCATTGGGATACATACTATAAAGTAACAAATAAGAAAAATGTGGCTCTTACATAAGACCAGTCATCTTTTTGGCTCTGCCATCCTTCTATTCTCAAGAAAGGATGAGAGGTGGCCTGTGCCAAAGGGAATTTCATTTTAAAGAACAGTCAGGGGAAAGTAGCTTAATTAAGAGAAAAAAGGAAACATTTTAATTCAAAGAAATCAAACAAAGAAGGGAATGTCATTTATGTTTGTGAACATTTGCAAAAGTTACAAAAATAAAAATGGCAGTAGTCAAATTACAAATAAAAGCAAGTCTGCTGGATGCTGTGGCTCATGCCTGTAATCCCAACACTTTGGGAGGCCAAGGCAAGAGGATTGCTTGAGCCCAGCAGTTGCCGACCAGCCAAGGCAACATAGTGAAACTGCATCTCTACAAAAAAATCAAAAAATTATCCAGGCACACGCCTGTAGTCCCAGCACTTGAGAGACTGAGGTGGAAGGGTTGCCTGTGTTTAGGAGGTCAAGGCTGTGCTGAGCTGTGATCGTGACACTGCATACGGGCCTAGGTGACAGAGTAAGACCCTGACTTGAAAAAAAAAGTTGCCTCTATTCTGGATAGTCTGAAAAGTTCCTAAAATAGACAGTAAATGTAGAGGCTCTCTTACCTTATAATTATTCATGATTTCCGTTAACCATGGCTTAACTGACTTTACGGTATCTTCTCTCAAGTGCTTTTCAACTACAGCACCATCATTAAAAGTCCGGTTTCCCACGTGGATGGCCTGTCTCACTTCTGGCAGTGACAAAAATTTCAAGTAGTAAGTTTGGTCCTCAGGTTCCTGGCAGAAGGATGAAACCAGATGACATTAGAAATGTGATTGAGTGGCAGGAACAGCACACTGAGAAAAACTGTGAATTTCTCATAACATATTATTATGCAATGAGCAAAATGTGACCTGACTATTCATTTGTCACCACTCTTGAAATTTTAACTTGGAGATTTTGAGGTAATTTCAGTGGAATTTTTTTCCTAACAACAAATCTACATGATCTGATAATCTTGGAGCAAATACAAGAATAAAAACAAATAAAAACAAATAATGTTTTGCAATCTGTAATCTCAGCAATGCCACCAGAGGCAAAGATAGGAGACACAAAAGAGGTGAGATCATCAAAGTCCACTTGCTACTTGTCAATGGCTCTTTTTTTTTGAGTTGGAGTCTCTGTCACCCAGGCTGAAGTGTAGTGGCATGCTCATGCCATTACAGCCTCAGCCTGCTAGGCTAAGGTGATCCTTCCAAGTAGCTGGAAATACAGGCGCAAACTACCACACCCACCTTATTTTTATTTTTATTTTTTTAATTGTAGAGATGAAGTCCCACCAAGTTGCCCAGGCTGGTGTCGAACCCCTGAGCTCAGGCAATTCTCTCACCTTGGCCTCCCTAAGTGCTGGGATTATAGGCTTGAGTCACCGCGCCTGGCCTCTATGGCTCTTAAAAAGGCCAAATGGATCACAAGCAACCAGGAAGGTGGCATGGAAGATTAAAAGCCAAGAATTTATTCCCCAAATTCTGCTATTTATTAAAACCACATACACACAGAATCAGCTGACTATAATTTAAGGTGGAAAATATGTCAAATGTAAAAACAGATGATACTCTATGAAGGACATAAGTCAAAAGAAAAGTTGCCCATCAGCCTTATTTTATTCTTTAAAAAATGCATTAAAGGCTCTGTAATAGTCATTACATTTTTCAAAAAAAGGAGTAAGTGTTTTAAAAAATTTTATGGCTATAAAAGGATAAAATACTGTTAGGGTTTGAGTTTGGCAATTTTGTGCTTCGTCAACAATTTTGGCTAACTGTGAATATATTACTTTGCAAAGAAAAAAACATTTAATCACAAATTTTGTTTCCCTCTTGTCTACCATATGTTTCTCTCTCCGTGGAATCTAAACCAAAATTACAGCATTGGCTAATTCTACTGAAATTAACTTTATATTTTATCTACAAGCTAGCTTATAAATAAAGCAGTTTCAAAACCAGAATGCAAAGTTGTATGCACCAGAAAAAAGATTATACAAATCTAGAACCCCACTTTGGCTCCCTTTCTTTTATTTGATTAATTCTACACAAAATACATCAACTTTCGCCTACTTTTATGAAAGAAACTACTTGAATACTTTGAGAAATATTCCAGAGGACTTGAAGTGAGAGCCATACTAAATGCACTAAATATCTTAAATTTAAAAGTAAGACAAAGCAAATATTTTCATAAAGGCTTTAGCAGTTTTGATTATCCAAGCTGTCTTAAGTACAGAACAAAGAATGTGAGCATTTTCAAGAGACTCATAAACGAACTTGAAGTTCTGGGACCTGACACCCAGAACTCCAGTTCCAGCCTGTTTCCTTCACAAAAGAGCCTCTGTATAACAAGCTCTATTGGGGGGAAGTTATGTTAAATTGTTCTGCATTATGTGAAACATCACACATTCTCAATGGTCAGATTATAATGTATTAAATACTGGTGAGAACTAAAACCCTATAGGTTAGTAACCAAATAATGCAATATAGTTTGGACATATTGGTTTAGTATGAAGTCAGCTATAATATGTCCCCAATTAAAGGAAGTTTGGTTTTGGTAGAAGTTTTAAGCACACATTATTATGGTTTTTAAAATGTTGTCATTTACCATGCACTGTAAAATGTTATAGTAATTAGTACATCCTGTAACATTCTGGAAGTAAGAAGGATCACTTAAGTCGCCATCTAGTAGTTTATCCAGTATCTAGGTGGAAAGAGAGAAAGAATGAAGGAAATCGTGAGGGCAGGTAAAAATGCCATTTCATTTAGTCAATAACTTTTTCATTCCCATATTGTTTCATTCAACGACCACATACTGCACAGTGTCTCTGTGCCAGACATTGTCCTGGCATTGTTGAAACAGCAGCGAACAAGACAGACCAAAAGTCTCTCCCCCTGAAGCTTATAGTCTAGAGGGGAACAATAGATAAAATATGTCATATTACAGAGAGTGATAAGCTCTCTAGGATGTTAGGGAATAATAAGGAGGAAACCAAAGAAGAGGAGTAGGAAGTGTCATGGGTGCCTATGAGACCCTGTAGAGAGGAATCTATGGAGGTCTCACTTAGAAGATGATATTTGAGTAAAGATGTGTTGGAAGGGAAGAAGTGAGTCATGCAGACACCTAAGGAAAGAATATTCCAGGCAGAGGTTACAGCGAGCACAAAGACCTTGCCTGTGGGAGTGAGCCTCATGAGAAGGGTGCCTTAACATGGTTCCTGGACCGGTCATCCAGAGTACAGCAGGGAGAACAGAGGATATGGCTTAGATGCAGGTGCCCGGAGCTGGTGGAAGTTACCTTTGAGCTTCTGACAAATGCAACTCAGTTGTGTGCTTTCCTCCAGCCATGGTCAGCTGCACAGAGGCAGGCATAGCAGGGCAGAGAGGCAGATTGAGACAGGACTGAGGTTCAGTTAATGGAGTAGGGGGAAGTGTGAAAGAAGCTTAAGGTTTAGGTGTGTATGGAATGACCAACCTTGGGTTGAAGTTGAATAATTAGAGAAATGGAGACTTGAGGGGGTTAGAGGTAGTGAAGAGGTAAGAGGATCAATGAAACGAAAGTCATGGGGTTGCAGGACTGTGAGGCTGGTATATCATCAGAAGGAAACTAGAAGAATAGGAGGTAGTAGTTCGGAAAAAAATGCTTGATGTGAGATTGTGGATTGGTTGCCGGCTTTTTTGGGGTAATGGAATGAGCAGATTAGATGAGGAAGAGAACAAGATGGCTGAACAAGAGGAGGCTGAGGCACTGAGGGGCCACTTCTTAAAAGGATTATCACTGTGGATCCCAGTCACCAGAAATGAGGGCAAGAGAAATACTGGAGAAGGTAACAGTGAGGCAGGAGCTCAATTATTCAGAGAATGAGAAGGAACAGCCGGGGTGGTAGACAGCTACAGTAAGAAATGTTGGGGACATGAGACTCAAAGCTCAATGCTTTAGGAAAAGGGAGCACATGTGACCTAGAAGCCACAATGAACCAAGTGGTACAGAAAAGGTAAGAGAGAGAACAGCCCCCACTTGAGAGGGCTGCAGGGGCCATGGCATCATCAGAGGAGAGCCAGGTTTTGGGTAAAGCAAGATGAACTGGATAGTCACAGAAGAGACTGAAGACATAAGGGCTTTGTTGATGATGGTACTAACTTGTAAGGGGTTCTTTTTTTTTTTTGAGTTGGAGTCTCACTCTGTCGCCCAGACTGGAGTGCAGTGGCCGCTCCCGGCCACCGCAGCCTCGACCTGCTGGGCTCCGGCGATCCTTCCGCCTCAGCTTTCCGAGCAGCAGGAATTACAGGCGCGCGCTACCAAGCACAGCTGATTTTTTGATTTATTGTAGAGATGAGGTCTCGCTGCCCAAGCGGGTCTCGAACCCGCGGGCTCAGGCAATCCACTCACCTCAGCCTCCCAAAGGCGCGGGATTACAGGCTGAGCCACCGAGCCCGGCTTGTGAGGGGTTCTTATGGAAGGATTCTAAGAAATGAATTCAGTACATCTTAAAAACAGTCTCTCCAGTAGAAGTTTAGGTTTCTAATATGGGTCAAGAAACAGAGACACACAGAAGTTAAGTAATTCACCAAGGACACCGCACTAATAATGGCAGAGGTGAGATGATTAGGACATGACTCTTGAATGTGCCCACTCATCCACATGCACACTGGCTGCCTAGCAGTCAGACTGTAGTGTTCCCTAGTCGTTAATGCCTTCTCGCCATGCTTTGGGATTTAATACAAAGTCTCATTATTTTATTAATGTTCTTTCTCACACATGAAGGAACTTAACTTATCCAAGTTAACATTGTCACGTGGAGAGGAGCCAAGAATCAAAAGGGTCGTCACTCTAGAAAGCAGTGCTGGTAGAGATGAGTAGTAAGTGTACTTCAGCAATGCTAACATTGCTCAGGGCCCCTGGATCTAGTTGTGCAGATTGTGTACTCTATGGGGATGCCTGGTTAAGGGAAGAAGGGGCAGGAAACCAGCCAAAGGTCTGCTGGTCGAGATGGATACCCTGGCACAGGGCTGCATCTGTAGAAACAACCACCTTTCCTTCACACAGTGGAGGAACTCACAGGACTGTGTCAGCTCAGAGGAATTGACTTTTTCTAATTTGCCCACCTGGAGGAGGTACCGTAGGCTGGCAGTTGTCCTAAATGCACACATCGTTTTTGGAAATCATTGTTATAAATTATCTTCAACACCAATGGGGATATAAAGTCAACCTTGAAGAATGAGTTTGCTCTCAGAAAAGAGTTAAAAATCGTGCTGTCAAACAAATAAGGTGGGCAATCAAGACCAGTTTCTGGTCAAAACTTGTTTCACAAAGAGAACTCTGTGATTCAAAACATCACTATGCAAACGGAGCTAATACAGGACCAGAGTTCAGTCGTTTTGCATGTTGCAGAATCTCTAAGATGTCCCAGGAGTTTTATAGAATGTCTGAAAACTACCATGGAATAATTACTGGGGTGGGAATCAGAGGGAGCAATTCCAGTCCTAGGCCTGCCACAACCTATCTGTGTGTCCTTTGGCAATTCATTGTACCCCTTTGGGCCTCAGTATCCTCATCAGCAAAGTGTGTGTGTGTGTGTGTGTGTGTGTGTGTGTGTGTGTGTGTGTGTGTGTGTATGTGTGTGTAAGGGGATAGTTGATGATCTATCTTTAAAGTACCTTCCAGTTTTGAGTTGCTTCTCTTTGTTTAACTAAACCATTTTAAAGGGTCAGAGCATCCAACAGTCTTCATCATTTAGGTTTGAGATTTTGACATTTATATTCTCTTGGGTTTCAGGATTTCTTGGAGTCTTCCTTTGCAGTCATTAAAACACATTTTAACCACCAGTTGTTTACTGTCCTAAGTATCATTTTTGTCTAATTTCCTTTGAAGAAGTCAAGGTCTTTATGTTTTAACTCACCACTCAAGATATTGGATCAATGGTCAAACATATATTCCATACCTTCACGGATTTTGTTTGTTTTTGGTGGTTGTGTTTTTTTGTTTTCTGATGAATCTGCTTGGGAAAGACATGATTTAACATCGTGGGTCATCTTTTCATTATCTCTGAATACATAAAATACCTGAATGTTTCAACAGCATCACTAATCCTGCGGGTATTTAGGCTGCTGCATCGAGTACCACAGTCATCTTTCTGTTTTCTGCATACGTTTGAGCCTCTTAAATGCTCTTGCTCTTGACATTGCTTAGTCCCTGTGTGCTTCTTTACAAACATATTAAATGTCTTCCATTTGCAAATTGGTCTCATGCCCATAAAACCTGGTATCATTTTACTCCTTTTTCCCAACTCTGACTACCCCTGCAGATATCCTAAAACCAGTCTAGAAGATGCTGCCATTGCAAGCTAAAGCGTGTTTTTGTTTGTTTGCTTGCTTGCTTGTTTGTTTGTTTTTGAGCTGGGGTGTCACTCTGTTACCCAGTCTAGAGTGCACTGGCACAATCATGGCTCACTGCAGTTTTGCAGCTGGGACTACAGGTGCATGCCACCATTTCTGGCTTATTTATTTTATTTTTTTGTAGAGATAAAGTCTCAATATGTTGCCCAGGCTGGTTTGGAACTCCTGGAGCAATCCTCTCACCTCAGCCTCCCAAAGTGCTGGGATTACAGCCATGAGCCACTGTGTCCAGCCTGAAGCATGATCTTATATGTCTCTGATAAGAACTCCTCTTCTTCTGTGTTTACAATTGCACAAGAAATTCTGAGTTCAGCCTCTGCAGCCACATTTAGTGACCTGACACAGGAAGGAGAGGCTCTTGGTGTCCTGCAGTGTGGCTATGGTCTTCCCTTGCTCCAAAGTCTTTCAGTTTGCTGTTATCAAGAACTCATAGTAAGGGCAGTCACTGTCTTGGGAGATTGCAGGTAGTGTCCTGGCACTTGTAAAACATAGGGTAACTGTGTTATCCCCTCTTCTCTCCAAGTTCATATGTCTCTTGTTTTGATCCGAACTGGCCGATCTGCAATGCCCTGAAGACTATTAATATCAGGCTTCTGCTCTAATAACAATAATGACATTAGGTATACTGTTATAGGATATGTGTCTAATAACAAACAGATTAAAGTCCTCCAAGTTCAGGCCTTGCCTCATGTACTAATGTGTCAAACACGATGGCTCTGTAATCAACGTGGCAGAAAGCCCCTGAGGAAGATTGTTTACACATGGCCTCTGTGTGCATCGGCAAAACCTCCCAACTTCCTGTATCCTAATATTTAGCATACTCATATTTTAAATAGCCAAAAAAAAAAAAAAAAGAAAACAAAAGGTTGGAGAACATAATGATCGATTCTTAGGTTTAATTTTAGGGGAGTAAAGTGGTGATATTCACAGATACGCACGGCTCGTTGTAAAAGTTTCAAACGACTCTGCTTTCTAATCTTCGTTCCTGTGTCATGTGATATTTGTTACACACTGTGGTCACTTCTCCAGCTGAAACCCCGTTTGTGGACATAACCCTTCTACGTGGTTTTGAGCATATGGCAAAGCATATGCCTCTACTTCCTAAGTCGCCTTTCTTCTGATTTCCATATGATAGGTTCTGCCTCGAGGGCTTCCACAGCATTTAAAGAAATCAAAACAGCTAATGAAATACACAGCTAGATAAACACTCCAGGATGACCTCAGGTTTAAAATATAGCCAAAGTAAATTCAAAGAAACACAGACAGTTCTTTTCTTCATTATGGGCCCATTGAACTCACCTCCCAATCTTGGATAGCACAACAGATATACCTTCTCTAACAAAAAAAGGAAGAGAAAGAAAAAAAAGTGCTGGAGCACCATGGTGCGTCTGCAGACTCTCCCTCCCCTCAGATGGTTTTAATTGCTGAAGGGCAGCACGGGGCCCCAGAACTCACTTCAAAGGCCTGCATCCAGTGCTGCTCCCTGATGTGCTGTATGCATTCATTGCACTGCTTCTGGAAGTACTTTTTCTGCTTCTCATCCAGCAAGCCAATTTCATATAGGAATGCTGCATAGCCCCCTATAATCTGAGGACAAAAGAGACACACATAAATGCCACAGAGGGAGAAAAAGTAAAGTTTGGGAAGTCCACTTGCTTGGCAAAGTAGCTCTTTATAATTTTCAATCTCATGCTGGAATTAGCTATGATACACACACACACATACACACACACACATACCACGAAACACACAAACATATACTTACACACAACACACAAACATACACAGCCAACAGCACAATACACACATACTTGCACTGACAGTCAATGTAGACTGACATAGTAAGTTGACACATTGAAACATTTGGTAAACATTAGGAGATTTAAGTCATATAATCAACTGGTATTTCCCTTTATCAAGTTAGGCCTCTTAAGAGGAGCCTGCCATCTGATAAAAGAGAATTTAATCTCCTTAAGGGACCAGATGGAAAGAAAAAAGGAGACACCTACTGACTCAGGATCAGAATATGCATCTCCGATGGCAATTCCTTTCAGGTTGATCTTGAAGTCCTCCACGGGGTTGAGGGAGTGGATGTAGTAGGCAATGGCTGGCACGTACTTCCCTGCATAGGACTGAGAAGGTCAGATGTTGAAATGGCCAATCACAGATTGAGGCCAATAAAATTATATGTACTTAAGCTAATTCAAATAGCAATGAAGCAGCAATATTTCCATATGAGGTGTACCATCTGCTTCTTAACCTCACATCATAATTTCTACAATAGCAAAGAGCTCTGTCTCTCAAATCTTTTGTCATCCCAAACAGCTCCAAGTGACACACACAGGTGTGATGCACAAAAAATAAGATGATAAGCAAACATGCAATAAATGAACGTTCTCATTTCCTTCCAAAATAAAGCCACATAGGCCAGAGAACACAATTCTGCCATCCCTATTAGGCTTACCAGAAAGTTCTATACAAAGATGTAGTACAGGGAAAAAAATCTCAAGTCCAAAATTAAGATTTTAAAATCTAAAATGACTTAAATTTTGAAGTCACCATGTATTAAAGAAATAGGAGAAGAGGAAAAGGAAAATTTTCACCTGAAATTATTTCTATTTCCAATCTTTTCCAGTCTAAGGTCCTTTTTCAAGGTCAAAATATTTTGTAGACATCTTTCTCCTAACAGACATGATTATAGTTTTACATTTAGACTATGCTGAAAAAGAGCTACTTTGATTGAGTGATATTTTTAAGACAGTTTTGTAATTTTTCCCATCAAAAGGCTGCCTTCCTGACATCTTCACTTGCATGTCTAATGTGAAACTGCATATGTTCAGAATGAAGCTACCAATCCCCAAGTCCCCTTTCAGCTATAACTCTGTTCTTCTAGCCACTCAGGTCATATGTCTTGGTGCCTTTCCTTCCATCTCTCTTTCTCTCTCATCCACCAAAGTCCACCAGCCAAGTTTCTCAATTCTACCTACTCTATCAAAATCAGTCCCGTGTCAGTGCGCTCTCACACCCCACTCCATCACCTCATCTCTGGCCTGGAATACTGCAGTCAGCTCCTCACTGACTCCCTTCGCTTGCCCTTACTCCACCAGTCTACTTTCAAGACAGTGGTCCTGCTAAGACATTCATCAGATCAAGCCACTCCTCGGCCCAAACCCTTTCTTTAATGACTTCCCATCTCCCTCAGGGTAAAGCAAAGTACTTTTTCTGAGGCCTCAGGGCTGACTGATCTGCTCCCTTCACAACCCTCATCTTCCACTACCCTCTTGCTCATGCCTCTCCAGTCCATCAGGTTCCCTACTGTTCCTTGCACACTGTTCCTTGCATATGCCTGCCAGTTCCCTCTACCTGGAATGTTCTTCCCTCGACATCCACATGGCTCATTCCCTCACTTCCTTAAGGGAGGCCTCCCAAGGGATGACTTCCCTGGCCACCCTGTCTAAAATTTTATCAGCCCTTTTATATTTTATATTTCCCTTCTTTTCTTTACTTTCTATGTTTCCCATATTCCTTCTTTCATAAGTATTCTCCTTAATACTTACCACTTTCCAACAAATGTTTGCATATTTATCATATATATATATATAGTTATTTTCCCACCCATACTAGAATATGTTTTACAAACACAGTGATATTTGTCTGTTTCATTTATTTGAGTCCCCATGAATGACTGATGTTGTTTATTTGCTTTTGCTTAGTAAATAGTTGCCGAATGAATGAATCTATATACATTTGAAAACAAGCAAAGCATGTATGTTCAAAACAGACAAAGGTATTGTGTGGGTACCTGGGAGTTCACAGACCCTTCACAGAATCTCCAGGGCTCTGTGGTTCAAAGGCTGGGAAGCCCTGATGGCTCTCATTTTATCTATACCATAATCATACCATATCATTTTATCCATACCATAATCATTATTCCCATTTCAAGAAGACATTGAGGCCCAGAGAAGTTAAATGGTAGAACCAGAATTATACCTGGTCTGACTGGCTTCAAAAAACTACACTCCTTCCAAGCTATGATAAAAGAATGGAATTTATGAATTTAGGCATGACCACTTCATTGAGATAGCCTTCTTTTGTAATAATAGTTACTTAGGCAAAGTATTGAATCAAAGCAATTTATCCATTCATACTTGTGAGGATGTTTTAGCTTCCTTGTGCAATCTAAAGATGTGTTTATATGGCTGAAATGTGGTTTGCTGCATAACTGTGCCACTTTCTGTTGTTAGTGACAATAAGTGAACATTTATTAAATAAAGTTTCTGTAAGATGACCGAAAAAGCACCTTTCCCTGAGTAATCATGTCACTGGTAAAGATGTATTATTATATAGTCTGTATTTAATGATGGCTTCTTGGGCTACTTTTCTGTCAAAAGCATCATGCTAGATACTTGAGGAGACACAAAAATGTGTAAAGTACAAAATGCTCTCATAAAGATCACAATTACTTTTGAAACTATATTATAACCAGGCATGGTGGTTCATGTCTGTAATCCTAGCATTTTGAGATGCCCAGGCAGGAGGATTGCTTGAGCCTAGGAGTTTGAGACCAGTCTAGGCAACATAGGAAGACCTTGTCTCTGCAAAAAAATCAAAAAATTAGCCAGGTGTGGTTGTGTGCATCATAGTCCCAGCTACTTGGGAGGCTGAGGCAGTAGGTTCACCTGAGCCCAAGAGGTCAAGGCTGCTGCGAGCCATGATCATGCCACTGTATTCCAGCCAGGGCGACAAAGTGAGACTCTGACTCAAAAATAAAATAAAATAAAGAAAGAAAGAGAGAAATAAACTATATTATAAAAACCTTGATGATAGAGCAAAGCTTACCATTTCATGAATTATTATTTCTACAATATGTATATTGCCTAGTACATATATCTACAAAGTAGATATATAAAAACATACTTGATAAATGAATGACTTATCTGGCCTGACTTTTAATACTTTTGCTCTATTGGAAATTGGTACAAATGCTAAAAAGTATATCTTCCAGTGATATTATCACTCAAGTGTCTTGTTATAAAACCTGGCAATAAAACCTCTCTTGACTCTTTCTTAGATGGAAGGGCATCTACTTAGGTAGGAATAGTAAATTTAGGCTACAACATTTGCCTTTTTATGGTCCCCTCCCCCAGTGACCACCATGTGTATCTGTGACATATCTAGGCAGGGAATTAAGAAGGAACACACACTAAATTTTTGAGCATCTACTATGAGCCAGGCTATTTTATCTACTTTAATTTGAGCTAATTTCTTTTTAGTATTTTTAATCTTTCACTAGGTTGTTTCTCAGTGTGAAAAGCCAATTTAAAGTAAACATTATTTTCTTATATTTACAATGATTAAAACAAGGATCTGTACATTTCAGTCGTGTGCCTAGCTGAAATTCCATCCAGACTTGGCTGTCTCTGCAGCTCCCCTTTCTCATATCAAACTGCATTTCAGTCAGTGGTCCTGAATTACACCATGGGTTTCTGGTGCTCGACGCTGGGATCACGCCTTGGGTTTATCCACTCTTCGCTTGCTAAGTTGATCATTTAGGAAAAACAAGACAGTGCGATGGATAGTTCTATAACCATGTCCAAAACTCAATTTTTCAATATTCAGGCCGCATCTGCTAACCTCACAGTGATGATATTTACTTCTTCTTTTTCTTTCTAATGACTATCACACACTTCCTTGCTTTGTGTTAGTGTGACAAATTCTTCACTGCCTCTCTCATTAATCATTCCATTGGTTGAGTGACTCAGGCTGTCACACAGTAGACAATTACAGAATTATTTTATGGAAAACAGACACTGAAACATTATAGTAAAATTTCAATTATTTTTGCTCTCCTTGTTGAAGCATTTTTATCTTTTTTTTTTGCAAGGTTAGACTTATTTATTCTTCTTGAATCATTTATTTCTCAATTTAATGATTCTCTGACTACTACAAGTACTTCAAAAGACAACCAGACAATACATCGAGTATGTTTTATTTTACCGACTTTTCCCTTAAATATTTTAAATAGAATAGAACCCTATATTTGGGGGGAAGAATTTAAGTGTGATTGTCTTATGGACTAGAAATGGATATATGGATCAGCACAGTGGCTTATGCCTGTAATCCAGTCCTTTGGCAGACTGAGGTAAGAGGATTGCCTGAGCCCAAGAGTTTGAGACCTGTCTGAGCAACGTGCGAGACCTCGTCTCTACAATAAACAAAAAAAATTAGCTGGGCACAGTGGCACACTCCTGTAGTCCCATCTACTTGGAAGGCTGAGGTGGAAGGATTGCCTGAACCTAGAAGACTGAGGCTGTGGTAGCCACGAACATGCCACTGCACTCCAGCTTGAGTGACAAAGTAAGACTCTGACTCAGAAGAAAAGAAAAAAAGAAAGAAGGAAGGAAGGGGAGGAGGGAGGAAAGCAAGGAACAAAGATATAAGGAAGGGAGGGAAGGAAGGAAGGAAGGAAGGAAGGAAGGAAGGAAGGAAGGAAGGAAGGAAGGAAGGAAAAGACAAAAAGGGATATATGGTTCCTTAGACTTAGAATTGTGATACTTTTGTGAACTCTTACTCCTTTTCTCCTGCATTCTGCTCACAAGAATGACAACAGCAAAAACAACCAGAACTCTTAGTCCTGTGGCTTCTCTGACCTTCCCATGGTGTTCACCAATGTGGGCAGCAGCTGGTTTGTGAAGGCCCTGAAATTGGTGAATTAACACTAATCTCCTAACATCGGATCAGACCCAGGTCTCACAAAAGCACAGAGTAACACCAAAACAATCATAAAAAGAAAAACGAAAAGTATGGCCAGAAAGTATCTGAACACATATTATTTTAGAATTTGGCAGTGACCTTCCAATGAGGAACTCAGCTAGACAAACATACACATCTAACACAACAATCCAAACCCAGTTGGCAATCAACACATCGGGATTTTAGTCTGCCTTCATTATTCCCTTCTAACACTTAAAGGCCCTTCAAGCTGCAATTTCCAGCACTGTTCTTGTTTGGTTCCTTTTTCCCATGGTGACCATATTTTAAGGTCACCTCCAGCAAGAAGGGTCAGAGGTATTAGGGTGTGTTTGTACATGCTTGTGTTTGCCGGAGCTTAAAGAAGCAATAAACTTTCAATTCTCCTCTTACATCAGAAGGATCTCAGAATTCAGCTCTCAAGCTTTTATTTCCCCCATGAGAGAAAAAGGTCTCAACATCATAGTTGAATAGTAGTTTTGAATCTTGCCCTGCAATCTTTCTGAGTTTCTTAAATGATGTTTGGAACAGCCTAATGGGGATCACGTGAGGAACACATTGTACTTGTAAAAATAGTCTAGAGAGAATGTAATGCTTGGTTAATTATCCAGATGTGTAAAAGCATAATGAAATTCGACTTAACTAAACTTGAAATTGTGTATTTTGCCTGAATTTCTTCCTTCTTACATGTTTCAACAACATTCACAGCCTACTTACTGTACCCTTGCCACCCGGTTACTTTTAAGGAGGAGAAAAGATTTTCTATCTAAAATCAAGCTTCAATCAGCTCCTCCAGAAGGAAAAAAAATAGTGTCAGAGAATAATATTATAATGAAAACAATGTCCTCCTACAGAAATTTTACATATGTTAGCAGTTACTATTGTTTGAGCTACTCTCCATTGACGACATTTCTTAGTGAAGTCTAGCAGAAGAAAACAAAAAAGATGCAGTTACACTCATTGTCTACCTCACTTCTAGGTATACATTTCATGGTGAAGCATTCAGAATTCTATCAGTCATAATGAGCAATGGCTTTTGAAATGAGATACATTTAGCCTGAACACAAAAGTTCTCCATCCACATACCTTAGTTCCTAATATTTGCTTAGCAAGTGGAAAGGGAGAACTGTCAATTTCAGCAACGGGATGTTGAGGACCCCGAGGGCCACTCTAAGCCCCTTGTCCCACTCCACAACTCCCCACACCCCAGCCACTTAAAAGGAATAATGCCTCTTTGAAGAATTCACTACTGGGCTGGTGATAATTCCTCCATGACCCCAGAAGAAAACAAGGTGGGCTGCCCTTTTGAAAGAATCATATCAATGACTTGTGCTCCAGCTCTTCCCAGGCACAGACTACAGTAGAGCCACCTCCAATTTTGGGGGCAGACCAGAAGGAACAAGAGAACTTCAGTGCCTCAAAGAGAACTTTATACACATTGTCAATCCAAAGAAAGCCACAAAAAGTGGTGAAAACCTCAAGTGTGATGGAGTAATACACAATGTAGCCAAGAGGACAAGATCCGGCGAGGGCAACCTTCATTTCCTCTAGCCTTAGGACAGAATCTTACTTCACTCTGTACCATTATTTTCTCTGAAGAGAGAAGTGTGGTCTTAAAATGGCCAATTCTGAAAATTAATGACTGAGGAAAGCTGGAACTTCAGTGTTGTGGTAATCTCTACAACTTCCTAGACATTTCCAGACCATGCGTCATCTAATTTCAAGACCACATTGCTGCAATTAAAAAAAAAAGTATTCTAACAAAAGTATGACTTTATCAAAGCATCTATTTCCTTGGAATATGAGCATGCAAAATCTACAGGCACATTTAACAAAAACATTTTGATCTGCAGCCAACTTTTAGTCACAAGAACTTATGCAAAGGTACATGCTACTTTCCAAACGATATATTCTTATGTAGTATTGAGAAGATGCCCCCTTTAAAAAAAAAATTCATTAGTGACAGGCATAGGTGAACAAGACGCATCCTTCTCCCGCTTTCTCTGACCTCAGTGCCAATTTGGAGAAAACCAGCTTGAGGCCAGGTAACTCAAGCAGGTGAATAAACCCTTTTGTTTAAAACAGAGATTCCAGTTAATTGGACTTTTAAATAAAGAGTTGGAACACACTGGGCCACAGTCAACAAACTGAGTCTTTGTTGGCTCACTGTAGACAGATTTCAAAAGGTTGAAGCTGCATAATAGACTGAACTTAGCATTTCCCGTCCCCCACCTAGATATCTCATCTAATCAGGTTCTATTTATGTCTCTGTGCTGCTGGTTCTGGTAGTTCACGTTAGACAAAGCTTATAATGACTTCTGATTTACTCATATTCTTTTCTTTTTTTTTTTTTTGAGTTGGAGTCTCACTCTGTCGCCCAGACTGGGGTGCAGTGGCCGCTCCCGGCCACTGCATCCTCGACCTGCTGGGCTCCGGCGATCCTTCCGCCTCAGCCTTCCGTGTAGCCGGAATTACAGGCATGCGCTACCACGCCTGGCTGATTTTTTGATTTATTGTAGAGATGAGGTCTCGCTGCCCAGGCGGGTCTCGAACCGGCGGGCTCAGGCAATCCACTCACCTCAGCCTCCCAAAGGTGCGGGATTACAGGCTGAGCCACCAAGCCCAGCTCATATTCTTTTCCACACAACTAAAGAACACGTAAATACATGTTGATTTGCCTTGGGTAGGCTACCCAAAAGCCAGAGGCCCAACATGCAAACATTTCCATATGCCCTTGTTCAGTTCTTCAGGTTGCAGTTTAAACCTTGATTTTTGCAATACTAAACTCATTAAATAGTCACAAATCCGTTTTCAATTCCAAAAGAAAACATTGGCAAGTGAAGATGAATGTAACTGAAAAGAGACATCTGTCATGGACTCAAGAGTTAAAACAGCTTGAATATTATCTAATAAAATTCAGCAAGTTCCAAGCTTTGAGAAATAATTGCATTCCAAGGACTTCAAGTCTTTATATCACTTGAAACTTTCATTTATTCTATAAAACTTTATGATCAAAGCCAAGTCTTTATGATTAAAATTAAGTCTTGGCCAGAAAGAGACATTCAGGAAGCTAGGGAACTTCTTTCTGTTTGTAGAAGGTTGATAACCCTAGAGATTCTGCATGAAATATGAAAGGGGATGCCTGACTCCCTTCTCCAGCATGTGGATCTGTCCTGTGGGAAGAGGCAGGTCCTGGAGACAGTGTAATTTCATCCGGCTCCAGAGAGCATCTCCACAAGCAGAATTACAACCCTCAGGTAATTTGTTCACTACAATCTCCAGGCTCTGGAGTTCTACTGCTTACGGTCCAATTCTGGCTCCTACATTTTCTGGCTGGGTAACCTTGGTAAGGCACAGATAACCTCTCTAAGCCTCAGTCACCTCATCTGTAAAATGAGGATAATAATAATAGTGTCTATTTCATATGGTGGCTGTTAGGATTAAACGAGGTAATGCATAAAACAGGGCTTAGCAGAATGCCTACCATGTGGTCCATTCTCAATAAATATTCTTGAATAAGATCTACAGATAAAACACATGAACTAGATTTTTTTTTTTTTTTTTGAGTTGGAGTCTCACTCTGTCACCCAGGCTGGAGTGCCATGGCACACTCACAGCCACCCCAGCGTCAACCTGCTGGGCTCCAGCTATCCTTCCAACCTCAATCTTTCAAGTAGCTAAAACTACAGGCGCATGCCACCACACCCAGCTAATTTTTATTTATTTATTACAGGGACGATGTCTCACCAAGTTGCCTGGGCTGGTCTTGAACCTGCGGGCTCAGGCAATCTACTTGCTTCAGTCTCCCAAAGTGCTGGAATTACAGGCTGAGTCACTGAGCCCAGCCAAACTAGACGTTCTTGAAAGCTTCCCTCTAGCCACCAAACTCAGTGATTTCATGCCTGGGCTAATAGGATGATGGGGGAAGGCCAATATCTAATGATAATGATTATAGGTCTATCTCTAGGATAACTCTTCCATCCCCCCCCCTTGGATGCCACATGTCTACTTGCATGTCAGTGCTTGAAATTCCCCTATTACAAATATCTTCCCATGTGGTGGGCTCTGTTCTCTACTCAGTTACAAACATGTTGTTGAGAGCGTGCCACACTGGGTTTAATTGATCAGATCCTTTCTAATGAACAAGTAGTGCATAACAAGTTAGATGGGAGAGAGAAACAGAATAGTCATGAGAGGGATAGAAGAAGCATGGAGAAATAGCACCTGAACACAATATCACTGTAATGCGGTAACCCCAAATCTGACAGGGCTTGCACATAATGTTTACCTTCTCCAAAGCAGTCACCTGGAGGTCCAGCAGCAAAAGGCACCGGTTTATTAAAATTTACAGAAGGCACCCATGGCAGCAGGTCGGTGAAGAATCCACACCCCAGAGTAGTACAGCAAGCCATTTTATAATCAATCAAGCTAATCATTCACATTCCTAACCAGGACTAGTACAATTACATTAAATGTGATGATTACATGGTTTTCAGCTTTGTTTGAAACATCTTATGACTCATTACTGGGAATATGTATATCCTTCAGAGACCAGCCTTGGCCAGAGGCTGTTCCCTGAGAAAGGGGGGCAGAAAGAAGCCAGGTAGAGGGGAAAACAGTCTATGCCCGGACAATACTCCACAATAGCTGATGAGAGGAAGACTCAGGGTGGGAGGCTGGGCCTAGGATGGCCCTGGAAAACAAGGGAGAGGAGAGTCCCCAGGGCCTGGGACATCACAGGGAGAGAAGGGCAATAGAACAGGAGATGAAAAGATGTAGAAGAGAAAAATCATCGACACATTTATCTTATCCAGCGCCAGCCTTGCACAAAGCCATCCTATAACATCCATTAAGCACTATGCTTAGGATTGAAAGAAAAATTAAACAAACATGGCTCTCATGTGCTGAGAGTCTGCCACCTAACCCAATGGGCCGTGATGATTTCTGTAAAGATTGTCAGACACTGTGCTTCCAATAGGGCCTGCACCCATGCAGATGAAGATTAAGTATCCCATTAATCTCCCTAATTAATTTTAAATAGCTCCAAAGTTTTGTCTCTATTTGACCCTCAAATAAACCATGATTGTAAAACTGCTTATAAAGAGAATCTGCCCCTTTCTGCTGGTGGAGAAGACACGCCCAGTTTTAACCACATGCCCTGCCATTCTGGAAGCACCCCATCTGCTGCCACAACCACCCAGGAGCACTGAATCTTTCCTTCCCTGAGTGGCACGGACAGCCACAGGCTCAGAGAACAATGGGCAGTCTGGTTGGTCCCGTCACCTGCTGCTTTCTAGGGAGGACTGTTTTGCTTTAACTTTTAGCTGGGCCGGTGTACACTTGAGAGGATTCTAAACGTTTCTGTGTCTCAAGAACAAGGGCAATCTCACTAATAGTTACTGGCTTGGAAAGGATAACACTTAGAAAGAAAGTTAATTACAGGAATTAAACACAGCTTGTTTCTCTTTTTGAAGTACATTTTTTTTTTAATGCCTCGAGGAGGGTGATTTACAGACACATTTGTCTCTTTTTAGAGGAAATTAATTCCAGTTGGTGTTCTGGGCAGAAATGAAGAGAAGAGGGAAAGAGACAAAACAGCATCCCCTGTCTCCTTCACGCCAATGGCAGGCCCACGCTACTCTCTCTGGCATGGCCATGCCATGGTCCACACAATGAGTCTGGGGTAGGTCCTGACACATTTTGCTGCTATGCATATAAAAAACAAACAAACACAACATCTAATATCCACTGTATAGCTCCATTTTGTAGACAAAGCGAACTATTTATTTCCACATGATTTGAGGCCAGGTGCAATGGGCTCATTCCTATAATCCCAGCGCTTTGGGAGGCCAAGGCAGGAGGATCACTTGAGACCAGGAGTTTGCGATCAGCCTAGGCAATATAGCAAGACCTTGCCCCAAAACAAAATCAAAAAATAAATGAATAAAAATAAAAATGATTTGAAAATAATAGACAGAGAGGAAAGGAGACAATGCCACACCCCAGTGACGAGAGAGAAGAGCTTCTCTGAACACTTCCACTCCTGTCCACGGGTATGAGGCCACGTGCCTTAGAATCATAAAATATTCATCCAGCTTTTCAACACAAATGGTAATGATAGTCATCACGTGTTGGGTGCTCACCATAGCCAGTCACTATGCCAATATTTGAGAAGAATTATCTAATTAAATGCTCCAAACAACCCTAGGTAGCAGGTAGTATTATTATTTCCAGACTCTCGTACACTAAATCAGGGCTCTGGACAACTGCTCCAGACCCCTTATACACCAGGCTGTTCTAATAAGCAGCATACAAATGTGAAGTATATTTAGGTCTTTTTATATAGAAAAGCAGAAAACCGGCCAGGTGCGATATTCAAGCCTATAATCCCAGTACTTTAGGAGGCCGAGGTGAGGGGATTGCCTGAGCCCAGGGATTCGAGAACAGCCTGGGCAAAACTTGGCGAGACCTCTTCTTTACAATAAATTGAAAAAATTAGCTGGGTGTGGTAGTACACACCTGTAGTTCCGGCTACTTGGAAGGCTGAGGCAGAAGGTTCGCCTGAGCACAGGAGGTCAAGGCTGTGGTAGCCGTGAGCAGCATGCCACTGCACTCCAGCCTGGGCAACAGAGTGAGACTCCAACTCAAAAAAGAAAAAAAAAAGAAAAGAAAAAAACTGGTTCTGAGTCCAGACTTTTATTTTTCAAGGATTACTCTACAAATGGAGTGTCTTTATTTGTTCTGCTTCCCTAAAAGTGTGAGGAAATTAAGAGCTCAGAAGAGAAAGGATTTTCTTTTCTTGAAAACTCTAAAACTTTTTTTTTTTAGTGGTGGCAGAGAGAAGGAGGGTAGGTTGGTACTGTGTTAAAACTGCAGCTATATAGAGACACTTTAAGAGTAAGTCTGGTAACAGCAGTTGAACTTCTAGTAAAATATCCCTGGAAGTGATCTAATTTAAAAAACAACCCCTCTGATTCTAAGATGAAAAGCAGATGCCCAAGGAAGTTAAAAGACTTTCCTGGAATCATCCAGTGAGAGGTGAAGCCAGCCCTGACTCCCAGGTCTCCTAATTATTAATCCAGAAAGTCCCTACCTCTCCTTTCTGCCTCAAGGCCTTAAAACCAAAGACAACACAGATGGAACAAACTAGATTGGAGAAACATAGCATTCTAATAATAACAAACGACCAAGACATCATTATTTAGTGTTCTTCCTTCTAGAAAGAGATGTGCCCCTAGATTGGATGTATTCTTTTACAGATGATGCTATCTGGCAACGGCATGTCTACCCCAGACCTTGCCCGTCCATATTCACATCTTTTTTCATCACTTAGAAGGCACACATTTCCTTAAAGGCATTCATCCTGCAGCAAAGAAGGTAAAAGGAAAATTGTCCTTTCCTATACACATTCAGAAACTACATGCATAGGCTGGGTGTGGTGGCTCACACTGTGATCCCAGCACTTTGGGAGGCTGAGGTGGGAGGATTGTTTGAGCCCAAGACTTTGAGACCAGCCTGGGCAACATAGTGAGACCTCGTCTCTACAAAAACACCCCCATAAAATCAACCGGGCACAGTGGTACTTGGGAGGCTGAGGTGGAAGGATCATCTGAGCCCAGAAGGTTGAGGCTGTGGTGAGTTGTGATTCTGCCACTGCACTCCAGCCTGGGTGACAGAGTGAGCCCCTGACTCAAAAAAAAAAGAAAAGAAAAAAAAGGAAGAAACTACATACATAAAACCACCAGGTAGAAGTGAAACAGACAAGTCAAAATTCTCATCTAGGATTTGGCAGCATTGCCAAACCTCATGGTTTACATCAACATCAACATCAACATCAACATCATGGTTGACAACAGCACCACATTATCTGCGAGAGAAGGAACTAGACACACTAAGCAGATCATTCTTCTCTTGGAGGTGGAAAACAGGCATCATCCAGTGTTGCTAACAGATTATGGGAGTGCTACTTCCTCCTGTTTCCCCAACCTGCCTCTGAAATTGGTTAAAAGAAAAGGAATAGCGGAAATTACTGGTAAAGGTCCTAAGTAATCTGGACCGAATAACTGGCATAAAAAACTCCAAAGTGCACAGTGGCTCACACCTGTAACTCCAGTACTTTGGGAGGCCAAGACAGGAGAATCGCTTAAGCTCAGGAGTTTGAGACCAGCCTGGGCAACATAGCGAGACCTCGTCTCTCCAAAAAAATGCAAAAAAAAAAAAAAAATAGCTGGGTATGGTGGCATGAGCCTGCAGTCCCAAAGTCTCAGGGGGCTGAGGCGGAAGGATCGCTGGAACCCACGAGGTTGAGGCCTTGACTAATATACGCCTACTTATCCTTCAAAACCCAGTTTAGTTGTCACCTCTGCTACTTGGTCTTTCCTGAGGATCCCATATTGAAGTATAGCTATTTGCTTGTATTTTTCCTATAGCTGTTCATCTTTGTAACTTCTTTAATTATCCCTTTCATTCTGTATTGTAATTATTAGACCTTCAGACTGAGGTCAGGGTCAATGTCTTATACATCACTGAATTCCTAACCTCATGCCTCAGACATGATCGATACTCAATATACATGTGTTCAATTGAATTTTATTCTCAATACTCTTTTAGTGAATGTTGCACCCTTAGTGTTTCCCATTATATTTAGAATAAAGCCCAAAGTCTTTGCCACAGGCAGCAGCAGGGCCCTATGGGAGATGCCAGCCTCTTTTACCTCTGTTCCTACCACAGTGGCTCCATGCCTTTCCTTGAATCTACCAAAACCTGTTTCCACCTCAGAGTCTTTGCAGCTGCTGTTCCTTCTTCCAGGAAAGCTCTTCTCTCTCAGATGCTGCAGAAATCACGCCACCAAATTATCAGGGTTCTGCTAAAGTATCTCCTTGCCAGAGAGCCTTACCAGAACAATCTTATCCAAAACAGCACCTCCATCACTCTCCAATTCTTGCCCCATTGTATATTTTCCATGATACTTCTCACTGTCTGATGTTATAGCACCTGGCACATATTTACTTTATTTATCACTATCTAGCTCTCTCTAATGTATGAGGGCAGGATTTTTTGTTTGTTTGTTTTATTCACCATTATAGCCCAGTACCTAGGACTATACCTATGTTCTCAAAATACTGGCTGGAATACATTTTCAAAATAATCTTAAATTGAAAAGGATGAAAAAAGCAAACTCTAAAACTGAAACCAACACAAACCAACACATCTATCCATTTATTAAATTGTAATATAGTTATCCTGACAAAAATAGAATTCTTATAAATTTAGATATAGAACTTTGATTATAAGCCTATATTAAGATATAGTTTAAGGATAAAAATAATTGTAGCAAAAAAATGAAAGTAATTTTGATGTTTCTTACTGGTAAATGGTACTGATGTCATAATCTGAAACCATCTGGGGCATATCGTGGGATCGCAAAAGAGTAAGCACACTGATGCCGTTGGGAAACACGGTGCTCAACATGGTATAGGATGCAGACAGAGATGGAATGGGGAAAGGAAAAGAGAACCTTGAGGTGAGGAATTAGAATTACAGCTATGTAGAAATCGATTATAGCATGGAATAAAAATAATAAAAAATAAAATAAAATAGAATTGCAGGTATCAGTATGAAGTCATTTTTTTCCCTAGCTCTGCCCACAAAGTTTAAGAGAAATGACATCCCAGCAGCAATAAGCACACTCAGTGCTCAGGACTTGGTTTTTAAATACCATTCCCAGTCAGACATGGTGGCTTTTGTCCATAATCCTTGCATTTTGGGAGGCTGAGAAGGGAAGATCACTAGAGCTCTGGAGTCTGAGACCACAGTATGCAGCATAGCAAGGTCTCAACTCTACAAAAAAATAAAAATATTAGCTGGGTGTGGTAGCATGTGCCTGTAGTCCCAGCTGCTTGGGAGACTGAGGCGGGAGGATAGCCTGAGTCCAGGAAGTCGAGCTACAGTGAGCCGTGATCATGCCACTGTATTCTAGTAATCTAGCCTGGGCAACAGAGTGAGACCCTGCCTCATAAATAAATTAATAGGTAAGTAAATAAATAACTATCCTCCCCCGTTAAAAGGAACTGGCATTTGTTGAAGAAATGAATTCCAGGACTAGGACAGGGAAAGTACAAGCTGCTTCTGGCACATATGTTTGTGCCAAAAATAAAGGAGAAGGTCAAAGACTAATGGGGACCTGTCAAAAGGGCACAGGAACCAGCTGAAGGGGGTTCCCATATTTGGAACAATGTAAGCATTAAAAATGACAAAAATAGCAATACATTTTAATAGATCAAATAGAAATAACAATCTGTGAGTCTAGAGTAATTTTTTTTTTTTTTGAGTTGGAGTCTCACTTCTTTGCCCAGACTGGAGTGCAGTGGCCGCTCTCGGCCACTGCAGCCTCAACCTGCTGGGCTCCGGTGATCCTTCCGCCTCAGCCTTCCGAGTAGCCGGAATTACAGGCGTGTACTACCACGCCCGGCTGATTTTTTTTTTTTTTTTTTTTTTTTTGAGTTGGAGTCTCACTCTGTCACCCAGACTGGAGTGCAGTGGCCGCTCCCCGCCACCGCAGCCTCGACCTGCTGGGTTCCGGTGATCCTTCCACCTCAGCCTTCCAAGTAGCCGGAATTACAGGCATGCGCTACCATGCCCGGCTGATTTTTTGATTTATTGTAGAGATGAGGTCTCGCTGCCCAGGCAGGTCTCGAACCCGCGGGCTCAGGCAATCCACTCACCTCAGCCTCCCAAAGGCGCGGGATTACAGGCTGAGCCACCGAGCCCGGCTTTAGAGTAATACTTTTAAAAGTAGATAATAAACAGGAGGAGGGAAAAAACTTTCCTACAGAAGAATGCCAGATGATATCTATAGAAATACAGATTAGAAAAATCACCATTTTATAACCCCCAGTGTAAAAACTGATTCAGACAGGGATCATCAGTGGCTGCTAAAACTATTGAGTGGCAGATTTGGAGGGAACAGTATAAAATGCTCTTGAATGAATTACAACAGAAATAGGTGTTTTCCAGTGGTGAGATCTGACAGACATCACCTTGACAAAGTGATCAAGCTTAGCATTGCCAATAATGAGACAAACACATCATGTGCCTTTGATGAGATGCAACAGTAAAGTACACAACAGCATGAATGTAGTGTTCTTGCCAAAATGTTTTACCACAATGGAATTGAGGAAAGAATCAGATAAATTCAGAATATGGGACATTCCGCAGGTACCTGGCCTGGAATCTTCAAAATTATCATCATCAATGACAAAACAAATAAGGCAGGGGTGGAGACATGACAACCCATTGCACCCTTGGTAAAAGATGAACATTTTTGAGTGCTGGATTTAAATATATATTATAGTGTGTGTGTGTGTGTGTATACATATATATACAGAGAGAGAGAAGATATTTGGAGAATTTTGAATATAGACTGAATAAAATTGATATATATGTGGACATACATACATGAACATACATTTTAAATAAACTACACTGTCATCATATACTCGAGCCCCAATGATGTTTGAAGTACACAAGAAAATAGGACTTTAACTTACCTCCCCGGTGGCATAAAAGTCGTTATCCTTATACTCAGGAAACAATTGGAAAAACTGAACTAGTGCACTGCAAAAAGGAAGAACAATAGCAATAAAAATTAATCAGAAAAATGCATCAGAACCGCTTCATGTTATGCTCGCAAATCTAACCCGCCGGCAATAGGTATCACATTTGAAATAAGATATCATTTTCTGTGAGCTCCTGTTGGGCCTTTTTTTCAAAGTCTCATGTGCATACTACTTTATTCTTTGTGGGGATTTAGAAAAAAGATGTGGGCTTACTTTGTGAAACTAAGCAATTTGGACAAATGGACACTCATCAAGTTGTCTAGGGCACCTTGAACAAATGATACTGTGTTTCACCCATCATGTAGCAATTCATGGAGGCAGTTCTGCACACCTGATGACCCCAATGACCCAGGTCTGTGGTGAAGTCATGGGACCTGCTTTGCTCACCACTGTGAGGGACCCTGAACATTCCTAATGGAGCTCCCAAATTGTCAGCATTTTAATTACCAAAATCAGAAAAAGTATAAAATGACTATAATCTAAAGAAAACCAACAAATGGCTACAAGTATTAAAGTACATGTACAGTGGCCTCTGGGCTCCAAAAAAAAATCACATTGGTTAAAGAATGCCAATAGCCACTTCAGAGAGTTACACTGAAATAGATTTAAGCAGACTCAAGGAATTATTTCATAATAAGCAATAAAAGGATGATCTTTTTAATGATTATTTGACCAAAATCTTTCAAAAAAAAAAAAAAAGGAAACAAGAACTTGTGAAACTCAGAAGCTCAGTGCATGTTTTGACTGCGATGACAAAGCCTGAGAAGTTAGGGCAAGTTTTTGTCCTGGCTTCCTGCTGAGGGACTAAAAGCCATGAGCCATCCAGGGAAGATGAAAGGCAAGGAAGTTCTGAAAACCCAGAAGGAGGAGAAAGTGCAAGGGTTACTGAGAGGCAAAAGTGGGTCATTACAATCACCACTACCCTGGCTCTACTTAATTTTCAAAGGTTCCATAAAAATTCATCATGAAAAACTTGCTGGGTTTCAGTGTATTTCTGTATTCATTATTTATAGTGGTCTTTGTAGCAAGTAAATCTGAGAAGCTGTATTTTATAGCTTCCATGTTTGTGCTGGCAATAAGTTGGCTTTAGAACACAGATAAAAATAGGCGTTCATTCCCCTCCCTTCCCTGTCCAAACTTCAGGCTAAAAGCTACTTCCCTTCTTCTCTTTCTGCTTGTTGGAATTGCAATAGATAATTTAATATAGTAAATCTCAATTAAGCATTACGCTTTAGCTTCAAGCTTATGTCCTTGCAGTAATTGTGGGAGAGTCATTAGGGCTGCCAGATTTAGAAAATAAAAATACAAGGCATCCAATTAAATCTGAATTTCAGATAAATAAAAATATAATGTTTTGGTATAAGTATATTTCAAATATTGCAGGGAACATACATTGAAATTTTATCTGTTGTGTACATGAAATTCAAATTTAACTGGGCATTCTGTATTTTATCTGGCAATCTTAGTGGGAGATAATCTCTCAGATTATTTCTTTCTCAAAAATGGCAGGATTCCCTAGCTCAAGTTTCCAAAGCAAGGCCCCAACACTTGAGGAAGTTATAGAGTTTAAAGTTCAGTTAAATCAGAAGAAAAACAATTGGTTGGTTTTGTTGTTGTTGTTTAGCGAGCACTTTGTCTTTCTTAAGCAGGAGTGAAATGATAAAGTTCAGTGAGAAAGGAGCAAAAAAAAGGTAAATTTAGTAAGTTAGATTTACATATGACATTTGCTCATTTTAGTTAAGGACGGTTCTTAATACACAGTGAGGGTCTGCTTGAGCATAGAATCTAGAATCATGCCAACATGACATTTCAAGTTTTAGAAGCAGAATTGCCAAAATATAGAATATATAGTACACGTGTGTATGTGTTCACACTCTGCATTTATTTCAGTACAAGAACTACAGGCAGAGGAAGCATGTTTCTTCCAGGTAATAACACTTGGCAACCTTGCTGGTATTGTGCCAAGGACTTGTCTAATAAATAGAATGTAGTTCAAGGCTATTTGCCGACAGGCAGAAAGACAGTAAAGGACAGCGAGGAGAAGCAGAAGCAGAGATTGCAAGGAAGAATGACCAGGAGAAAATTATTCCTCAGGTAATTTTTTGAAGAGAAGTTGGTGGGTGTGGGGCTGAGAGGGTGAGTGGACGTGATCATGCCCTGTAGACCCAAAGACAATGCTGGAATTTGCTGTCAGTTCTAAGGGAGTCAGAAGCATAATAAACATATTATTCAGGAAAACCAAGGTTCAAATAATCTAAGCAAAAGTTCCACACCAACAAAAGCCAAGCAAGGTGTAGCTATGGTCACTGACAGTGGACTGAAACAGCCCAGTAACAAGAATCTTGGTGGTGTGTTCTGGGGGAGCATGAGAAGGAGACTCTTCTGTGTTCATTCTACATCCTGGATGACTGAGCCAGGATCCTCTCAGCCCATCACGGCTCATATGGCGCTCTCATTTAACAGAGGAAGGCTTAGCCAGGCACAGGGGCTCACGTCTGTAATTCCAGCACTTTGGGAGGCCCAGGTGAATGGATTGCTTGAGCCCAGGAGTTTGAGACCAGCCTGGGCAACATCGTGAGAACTCATCGCTACAAAAAAGTGAGAAAAATTAGCTGGGTGTGGTGGCGCGCACCTATAGTCCCAGTTACTCCGGAGACCGAGGCGGAAGATTCATCTGAGCCCAGGAGTTGGAGGCTGCAGTGAGCTGTGATCGTACCACTGCCACTCCAAACTGGGTGACAGAGTGAGACGCCAGCTAAAAAAAAAAAAAAAAAAAAAAAATAGTGCTGCATAGCTGCACTGTTTACAAACATCTGTTTAGCAAGACCACATAGCATTTCTCACTGCAGACCAACCAGTGAGCTAGAGCAATAGTAGCATTTTCATTTGACTGCTAAAAAAATAACGACAGGCACACTACTTGACTGTAAGTACCAGGAGGGCAGGGACTTTGGGGATTGTTTACTACTATATCACCAGCACCAAGAAAAGGAGGCGACGGGTGAATAGTGGCAGGAGATGAGTGGCACCAGCTACTATATTCTAAGTCAATGAGTCCATTTATTATTTTTTAGTAATTTTTTTTTTGAGTTAGAGTCTCACTCTGTCTCCCAGACTGGAGTGCAGTGGCCGCTCCCGGCCACGGCATCCTCGACCTGCTGGGCTCTGGCGATCCTTCCGCCTCAGCCTTCCGAATAGCTGGAACTACACGCACACGCTACCACCCCCGGCTAATTTTTTGATTTCTGGTAGCGATGAGATCTCGCCAATTTGGCCAGGCGGGTCTCGAACCCTCGGGCTTAGGCAATCCACTCATCTGGGCCTCCCAAAGCGTGGGATTACAGGCTGAGCCACCGAGCCCGGCTAGTAATTTTCTTTTAAAACAGAGAGGCAGCCGGGCTCGTGGCTCAGCCTGTAATCCCGCCCCTCTGGGAGGCTGAGGTGAGTGGAATGCCTGAGACCGCGGGTTCGAGACCCGCCTGGCCAACTTGGCGAGACCGCATCTCTACAATAAATAAAAAAAATTAGCCGGGCGTGGTAGCACGCGCCTGTAGTTCCAGCTACTCGGAAGGCTGAGGCGGAAGGATCGCCGGAGCACAGCAGGTCGAGGCTGCGGTGGCCGGGAGAGGCCTCTGCACTCCAGTCTGGGCGACAGAGTGAGACTCGAACTCAAAAAAATAAAAAATAAAACAGAGAGGCACTGTGGCTCACACATTCCCAATAGCACGGGAAAGGGGAGGGGATAAACAAAAAACCAGAGTATTTAAACATCTTATTAGCGAAAATGTTTTATTTCCAAACACAAAGAAAAGCAGCATAAATGTGAATGTCAAATGCCTCTTATGAGGCTACTCCTTACAACCAGACACTAGAAATGGTCAAAAGGAGTGGAGTTTGCAGAAACAAGAAAGATGGCTTTTAACCGGAGAGAAAGCAAGGTCCACTCTTTAAACTTGTGGTAGCCCATTTACAGGTTTCAAAGAGACCTTCTCATTCCAAACACCCATCTGGAGTGCCAGAGAGAAGAATGCGGTCACAAAGGGAAGCGAATAGTGTAAACTATAAAGGAAACAGCTGAAACCAGTTTTCTGCACTAGCCTTGATTAGCTATTTTCCAGTTCTAAGAGCCTGAAGCAAGAAAGAACTAAAACGGCTGTAAACAATGGATGCTTTGAAATAGGTTCCCTTTACACGCCAAGCAAGAGGAGATGAACCACATGTCAGCAGCAGATATCTCCTCGGAGGGTCAGCTGGAAGCCTTAACCCTCCCTGGGGGAGGGGAGGGAGACAGAAAAGACACCGAGGGGCATGGCAAGCCGGGTCTTCCAGGGCGCCAGCGCCGACACATCCCTTCCACACAGAACCTCCGCCCTCGGGGTGTTTGCTAGTTAAACAACTCAGCTTGTTGGGATTGAAGCCCAAAGAGGGATGGGGGTTGGGGGCGGAAGTAGGTTTCCAATCTGAAGGAGAGCACACAGTGCCGAGGAGAGACCTGCCTCCCAAGTAACTCGACAGACGTCCATCCGTTAGGAGAGGAGGGCTGGGTCGGGGGGAGGCGCGCGCAGGGGTGGGCGAGGGGGCGGGGGAAGCAGACCCCTGTGAGTATCCCTTGTACCTGGATGCAGAAGTGTGCGGTTCTGGACGTCCTCCCTGCCCCCCCCCAACTGAATAGCAGCGTTCCAGTGGGGGCGAGGAAATGGAAGTGAAGAAGACACAGCAGAGGGAGAGCGCGATGTCTTTGGAAGAAGGCCTGGAAGTTCCTTTCCCCTCTCTCCCCCAGCCATCTGCCCCGGGGAGAAAGAAGAGTAAAAGCTTTTGTCAGGAAAGAGAAAATTCTGACTCCTTAGGACTTTCACTTTGCGGGTGGCTTGGGTTTGCTCCCCTAGTAATTAGCAGAGTAAGTGTATGGTGGAGGTGGGGGTGGAGGACTAGTTAACTCCTTCTGGCCACAAGGGTTCCCTTAGTAAATTATATAATGCATGCAGCGGTGCCCTAGTGACCTGAAAGATTTCTCTAGGAATAATTTACAGACTGGAAAAATCTGACCAACTAAGAAAGGTCACTTACTTAGAAAAAAAAATACTGAAAATAGCTATAAAGAATATGAGTAAGAAAAAGAAAGGGAGAAGTGATGGGTCCACAGTTGGGTTAGGCTGACAACTCTTTATTTTTTCTTTTATGCAGGAAAAAAATGTAAAATGAAAGGAAAGGGGCAGAGAAGAGCTAACAAGCTACGTGTTCAGCCTGGAAAAGTCATGAAGTAGAAGCAAGAAAGTAAAAAAATGTATCTGAAGGCCACAAAAAAGGAATTCTGGGAAACCAACCAGACAAACAAATATCTGAAAAGATGTTGTCTCCAGACAAATGCAAAGTTAAATATAATTTTGGAAAACAAGCAGAAACCTCTCAGGCATCTGGTTGAAAGGTTTGAAAAATAATCTTTAGCTGAAAAATTCTGCTCTGTCTGCATTGTTACTTAAAGAATACTTTTACAAACTTACAATTATGCTTTAAGATTTTAGTTCTTCATGTTACTTGCACAATTATCAATGTTAATGTAACAACGTAGAAAATGGACTTGTGAGTGTGCATGTGAAAATGTGGCTCACGCCTGTAACCCCAGCACTTTGGAAGGCTGAGGTAGGAGGCTCACTTGAGGCCAGGAGCTAGACCTCATCTCTATACAATAAAAACAAACAAACAAAAATCACCTTCAAAGCATCATTCAATAATAATTCCACCATTAGAAGAATTTTCCTACTGAGGCAGAAAAATGTTCAGTCTGAAGAAAACCAAGAGAAAGCCAAAGCAACCTACCTGTATAAATCTCGTGCCACGTCATCCTCATTGACTGCGTATCCATGGTCATCTTCTGTAAAACTGAAGCCTGTGCCCACCTAAAGGTGAAATAAATAAGCAGGTATAACCACAGAGAAATACACACCTTGGGGATCTCCAGATAGTTCCCTCACTGAAAGGTGACCTATTTCAAAGGCCAAGCTCTGAATTCAGATTTTTGCCTCCTCTCAGGATGCTGAGTCCCACCTCCCTTCCCTTCATCCCCTAAAGCCCAAATTAAACAGCCGCACAAAGCTTTGCCCTGGGGTCAGTGGCTGAGCTGTCCTGATTCCTCAGTGGGGACCCTGCCACATGTTGTCTAAGAAGAGAGAATTCATCTTTCCTGCCCCTGCTACAGCATCAAAAGACCCCAAGTTGTCTTCTCTGGGCAACCTAGAGGGTGCCTTGCTCTGCGCTGCCAAGAAGGAGCTCTCACTAGGCGGAAAATAGAAGACAGCTGTATGTGGTCTTCCTCCTTCTCCTCCTCCTTTTCCTCATTTGTGAGATATGTGGCTATTAAGCCATTTGGTCTTCAGTAGATAAGGAGTTTTAAAACAATTAAGACTAATTTTAAACTAACTTTTCCTTATACCTAGAAGTTCATAGACAATTGAACTGTAAATCTAAGAAGAAGCTCTGAGTTCCTTACCACGTAATGCCACGTGAAAGACGAGGCGTTCCGGTAATGTACACTAAGCTGTGACATGAGAAACCCACACTGTTAGTGATAAGAAACTAATCCCTCATCCTGGGTGGCATAACTCAGTGAACAGGACATTTCTAGGATTAAAAATGAGGAGAGAAGGCAGCAAGCAATAATCTGTATAAGGAATGCATTCCCCATCTGGTGCAAATATTTTCGCGTTTTCATTTTTGTTTTCCAAATACCCCAAGGGAACAGGCCATTTAATTTGCCTTTTATATAAATATGCAATGACAGACTAGGAAAATGGATGGTTGACAAAACAAGGTGGGGGGACAAGTATGTTGCCTTTTTTTCTTCTTTGTACTTATTTGTTTTCTCTTTGAATCCTCTGAAAAGTGAGAGAAGTTAGAGAATTTAGTCAGGAGTGAAAAGTTTCTCCAGATCTGTAGAAGCTAACCCGAAGTTACTCTCCTATTTTGCACCTTATTAGAATCAGTTTCAGAAGACCTTCCCAGGGAGAGCATCACCTTTGTCAAGAGATGAAGCATTCTGCTTGCCATAATAAGTGAAGGAGATTCATTCTGACTTTTTATATCCAGAATGTCACGTGAAAGACTAGGCGTTCTAGTAATGTACACTAAGCTGTGACATGAGGAACCCACACTGTTAGTGATAAGAAACTAATCCCTCATCCTGGGTGGCATAACTCAGTGAACAGGACATTTCTAGGATTAAAAATGAGGAGAGAAAGCAGCAAGCAAAATTTCCAAACCCAGATAAAATGATGCATGTTAACAGAAAACCTAAATCTCAAAATGTTTTTAATCTTATAGATTCAATTCTGCTTATAAAGGAAAAACTAAATCTATTTTTTTTACTTTGACACTGGGTGTGGTGGCTCACTCCTGGTAATCCCAGAACTTTGGGAGGCTGAGGTTAAAGGATTGCTTGGGCCTAGAAGTTCAAAACCAGCCTAGGCAACATAGTGAGACCTCATCTCTACAAAAAAAAAAAATTTTTTTTTTAAATAGCTGGGCCTGGTGGCATATACCTGTAGTCCCAGCTACTCAGGAGTATGAGGCAAATGGTTTGCCTGAGCCCTGGAGGTCAAGGCTGTGGTGAGCTCTGATCGTGCCACTGCACTCCAGCCTGGGTGACAGAGTGAGACACCAACTCAAAAATAAATAAATTTTAAAAATAAATTAAAGAATACATATGCACTTCATAAAGAGAAAGAAGGCAAGCGAGGCCAGCACTGACATCTCACAGGTCATTTTGCACTCACAGGATTATCGATGTAAAGCATGGACAGCGTGGTAGTCCAAGGGAAGTCTCTGGTGCGTACTGTGAAGACAGAGAAAAGGCATGAGATGGGGTCATGCACAGAGCATCCCACCTGGGGCCTTGCTCCACCCAGGAGCCCAACACAAGCACCCATTCTCACGAGCCCTTGGGGTCCCTCTGACAGTGCTTCACAGTCTCACGGTAGGGCACAGGCACTCGCATCTTTACCTTCTCTCCTTGCCTTTAGTATTCCCAACGGGGATTTCTATAGCTAAGATAAGGCTTGAAAACAAACAGGCACCGGGCTCGGTGGCTCAGCCTGTAATCCCGCACCTTTGGGAGGCTGAGGTGAGTGGATTGCCTGAGTCCGCGGGTTTGAGACCCGCCTGGGCAACTTGGCGAGACCTCATCTCTGCAATAAATCAAAAATCAGCCGGGCGTGGTAGTGCGCACCTGTAGTTCCAGCTACTTGGAAGGCTGAGGCGGAAGGATCGCCGGAGCCCAGCAAGTCGAGGCTGCGGTGGCCGGGAGTGGCCACTGCACTCCAGTCTGGGTGACAGAGTGAGACTCCAACTCGCAAAAAAAACAAAAACAAAACAGGCTCATGAAGAAACACCCATCAACCGCTGTGCAATTATACCCATGTGTCCAGTGCAGTCAATCATCCTTAACGGTTGATCTCTTAGGAAGAAAACAACTTCAACAAAATTGGCACATAAGCTTTTTTTTTTTTTTTTTCTTTTTTGAGTTGGAGTCTCACTCTGTCGCCCAGACGAGTACAGTGGCCGCTCCCGGCCACCACAGCCTCGACCTGCTGGGCTCCAGCGATCCTTCCACCTCAGCCTTCCAAGTAGCCGGAATTACAGGCGCGCACTACCACGCCCGGCTGATTTTTTGATTTATTGTAGAGATGAGCTCTCACTGCCCAGGCGGGTCTCGAACCCACGGGCTCAGGCATTCCACTTACCTCAGCCTCCCAAAGGCGCGGGATTACAGGCTGAGCCACTGAGCCCGGTTGCACATAAGCTTTTATACTGAGTCACAAGCTGGCTCACACTCCAAATTCTGATCAAGGGAAAGTAAACAACCCCCCCCCCAAATGTATGTAGCCAGGCACAGTGGCTCATGCCTGTAATCCCGGCACTTTGGGAGATGGAGCCAAGAGGGTTGCCTGAGCCCAGGAGTTTGACAGCAGCCCGGCAACGTGGTGAGATCTTGTCTCTATAATAAAACTGGGTGTGGTGGCACACACCTGTAGTTCCAGCTACTTGGAAGGCTAAAGTGGAAGGATCTCCTGAGTCCAGCAAGGCTGCAGCAGCCATGACTGTGCCAATGTACTCCATCCTGGGTGACAGAGTGAGACTCCAACTCAAAAAAAAAAAATTATATATACATAATGAGGGTAAACTTTTTCCATCCCTTCCTCTACCTCAGTCCCTAGCCATTGCGTCTTGCTTCTAAGGTATCAGATTATGCCTGTGACTGAACCATAAAATGTTCCGTTCATGTGAATAATTAGGAATAGAATTCCACCCATTAGTCCCATGCAAAAGAGTTGTCCCAAATGGTAATCAATTCCAACTGTTTCTGTATGCCAAGAATGCTTGAGTCAGCAGCAGACTGTGAGAAAATAGCTTAGAACCTTTTACCCACATTTCCAGGGAGAAAGCAGCCCAGTCAGGGCACTCACCTGGTAACCCCTCCTTCTTGGACAGACATTATCAAAAGTTGTGTTTTTATCATCTGGAAGCATTCAACTATTCCTAGTGGTTCATTGTTTACTCTAAATTGGTCTTGGAGCAGATATAAAGTCCAGACAAAAGATTCCAAAGGAAATATAGTCCAAGCAGTACTTACTGGTCAAGTTACTTGTGATGACATAAGGTCCGTGTTCCACAAACAGTCCAAACATGGATGAACCTCCTGGCCCACCCTGTAACCAGAGAACTACTGGGGCATCCTCTGGTTGTATCTAGAAGGAACAGAGAAACCAGTGACCACATAGAGCACTTACTGAGGCTGCAGAATCCACACAAATAAACTCTCCCAAATCCTCTCTGTCTTAAAGGGTCTTGACTAAATCCTATAAAGCCTTCTCAGAATTCAATGACTGCTCTCTACTATAAACAAAGCACCCGACATCTCTTGTTGTTCTGAATTAGTATTTGCCTTGTCTGCTGGTGTCTTTTTGTACAGTTAAGTCTTTTCTCACCAAGAGACAGAAAACCCCTTGAATGTAGAAGCTTGCCTGTATGTGCTGACAGACACCTACCACACTGCCTAGGGCATGGTTTTATATATATATAATATATATTATATTATATATATTTATATTTATATATACTTAAGGTTTTTTGGGGGGGCTCTTACATTTGACATGCCTATTCTCAACAGAGACACAACAAAGATTTCATTTTCTTCAGTGACACATTCTTCCTTGAACTGAAAGCTGAATGCCTTTCTGATTTTATTTACTAAGATTCACTGAGAAGTTCAGGCTGGGTGCAGTGGCTCACACCTGTAATCCCAGCACTTTGGGATGTCAAGGTGGGAGGACCGCTTGAGCCCAGGAGTTCGAGACCAGCCTTGGCAACACAGCAAGACCCTGTCTCTCCAAAAAATAAAAATAAATAAATGGCTGAGTGTGGTGGTACACGCCTGTTGTCCCTACTCAGGAGACTGAGGTGGGAGGATTACCATGATTGGTGACAGAGTGAGGCCCGGAACAAAGCAACTTTAATCAACATGTGGGAAACTGAGCAGGAGCAAACAGACCTGGGGTCATTTTGCCGATGCAAATAACAACCACAAAACCCTAAACAAGGTATGCATTCATTTAGGAGATATGGGAGACAGAAACCGGAAAGGGTCATTGGCAGGGCTGGCATGTTGAAAATGATTCAGTATCATCACCTTCCATGACAGAGGATTTTTAATTATTTCATTCAACACATATTTCTTGAGTACCTAGTAGGGGTCAGGCATGATGCTAGAGGCTAGGTACAAAAAGCAGCGATTTAGCAAGGAAACTCCTGTCCTCTTGGAGCTTACAATTTCATGGGGGAATACAGACAATAAGAAAAGAAATACAATGATTAGAGTGTGAGGAGGAAATAAGGGTGATGTTATGAGAGTCGCTGAGGGCTAGAAGGAAAGCATTATCAGTGAAGGCCTCAGTGCTGAGGTCTGCGTGCTGACCTGAGCCCTGAGGGCTGAAGAGGATCCAGACAGGAGCAGAGTGAGGAAGCAGATCTGTGTATGGAGAGAAAATCCTCCCAACAGAACAATCCTGGGAGTGGAGGGAAGCACAGCCATCATGTGATTCCTCCAGAACTACCTGAAAGAAACTCTACCGGGCCTGCCCTGGGCTCCTGTGAGCCCTTGTGTGATGTGATGTCTCAGTGAATGTTCAATCTGCCAGGCACAGCAAGGTACCTGTGACTTCAGCCCAGAAGGAGGGCCTGCAACCTCTTACTTGGCCTAGTTATCCAGACAAATCAAGATTTCATTGGAGGGTCTGAATGTACAGGCTTCATTGACCTGGATCATGGGAGAAGACTGTGGTAGAAGGCAAGGCTAGCTCGAGAGCAGGAAGTTGGGAGATCATTGCCAAGAACCTGGAGGAAGAGGTGAGCAGATGGATTTCTAACTGAGACCATGGCACAGAGGGATTTCTCTTCCCTGGTCACCTAAAGTCTGACGTAGAGTCCTTTATGGATTTGGAAAGGGGCCTGAGTGGCATGACTGAAAGAGAGGTGCTGGAAAGAACAGCCATGGGCTAAGAACAGCCTTCCTATGAAGCACTACCTCTGGGGCCCTCTCTCAAGCATAATTAAGTAGCATAATTAAACCCTTGGAGCAATGCCTAATGTATGATAAAAGCACAATACATATAAATATTGATGACAATTAAGGAAGCACGTAGAAATGGTACAAGCCCAGAGTCCCACTGGTACCCTGGATCATCAGGGCTCTAGCGTCAGTCAGCACAGTATAATGGATACGTGTGGAACGTCTTGCCTCAAACTGTTTGAATTTCAATCTATGCTTGAACTATCCACTGGCTGCATAACTTTGGACAATCTGTCTAAGCTCTCTGGGCCTCAGCTTCCCCATCTGTAAAATGGGATCAATAATACCTCATATGGTTTTGGGAGGATTAAATGAATTACTTTTTGAAAAACCTAGCTGTATAGCATGTGCTCTACAAATGTTAGCAGTTGCTATAATAGATAATATTAGGAATTTAAAGATGGTTAGGATGCAATCCATCTGTAAGTGAGAAAATAGGAAAGTGAGTTGTATGGTGGTTTTTTTTCCCTTGCTCCTTTGCACACATCTCCCCTGGTCAGTTTTTCATTAGTTAATCCTCCTGCCTCAAGTATTCAAATGTCCACGAACAAGTCAAGAGAACAAGGGTCTTATCTTATACAAGTCAAAGCAGGAAAAATTAAAATCAAAGACACTCTTTTAAAGCTGCTGCAGGAGGCCAGGCATAGTGGTTCACGCCAGTGATCCCAGAACTTTGAGAGGCTGAGGCGAGAGGATTGATTGAGCCTGGGTGTTCAAGAATAGCCTGGGCAACATAGCGAGACCTCGTCTCTATAAAAAAATTTTTAAAAATTAGCTGGGTGTGGTAGTATGTGCCTGTAGTCCCAGCTACTCAAGATGCTGAGGGAGAAGACTTGCCTGAGCCCAGGAGGTGAGGACTGTAGTGAGCTGTGATTGTGCCATTGTACAGCAGCCTGGGTGACAGAGTGAAACTCCAATTAAAAAAAAAAAAAAAACTGCTACAGGAAGCAGAATGAACCCTGGAATTGGGAGCCAGATGGGTTGTGGTCCCAGTAGGCTACATAACAGCTGTATCATTCCGGCCCCTGCTTCTTACAGCCCTCGGTCTTCTCATCTGCCAAATGGCCGTAATGCCTACCTCACGAGCTTGCTTGAAGTCTCAGATGAGAAAATGCAAGTGAAATGATATCGTGTTGAGTAAATATAACCAGCTCTGCTCCACTCTGCCTGTGGACCCAACTGTGTGTGTTTCATTTGAATGAGTGATCGTTATCTCCTCTCAGATTCTCTTTTTTTGCCATTTAATACCATTCACTAGTACCACTTTCCACTTGTGTTCACTCAGCGGTAGGAGCAAATGACATATACTAGAGAAGGTAAAACAGCGGAATTTGGGTGGAAGGAGTCCCTGCTCTTCCCAGACTCCCAGAGAATGTGAGATACTTGGAGTTCGATTCCAACAGACATCCAACCCCAGCTTCCTTCCTAAACTCCATGTGAACTCTCAGAGGCCACAGTGTGCTCACTGCAAGCAATCCAGTGACTCTTCACCTTGGCTACATGTTAAAATATTTTGAAGAGTTTTTTCTTTTGGAGAACAGTGTGTATATATACACACTACTCTCCATATATATATATATTCTTAGTTGAGTTCTCACTCTGTCGCTCAGGCTAGAGTGCAGTGGCATGATTGTGGCCCACTGCAGCCCACTGCAGCCTCGAACTCGTGGGCTCAGATGATCCTTCTGCTTCAGCCTCCCAAGTAGCTGGGACAATGGGCATGGACCACCATACCTGGATAAATATATATATATATATTTTTTGGTAGAGATGAGGTCTTGCTATGTTGCCCAGGATGGTCTCGAACTCCCGGGCTCAAGCAATCCTCCTGCCTCAACCTCCAAAGTGCTAGGATTATAGGCATGAGCCACTGCGCCAGGCCAAGAGAAGTATTGTTATACCATTGCCTAGGCCCAAATCTCAGCAACTGCAATTTTATTGGTCTGAAAAGGGGGCAGCCACGTTCATTCTTTTTCAAAAGCTCCCAGGTGGTTCTGATGTGAGGATGTGTGAGGTGGATGGAGAGTCTGCCCTCTTGGAGCCCTGGGCATTTGGTCTCCACCCTATCCTCCATTGGCCTTCCATGTCCCTTCCTGTGACCTGGCCAATGAACAGGACCTCCGGACTCTCAGAAAAATAGCCTGACCCTGAGAGGCCAGACTACAAAGTCAAGTCAAACACTTTTAGTGCCAAACAACCTTATTATGCAACTTAGAAGCACAGGACACGGCATTCTTGGAATACTTACACAATAAGAGATCAGTGTCACACCTCCAACCTCAGCTGACCCTGTGCCTGGGATTTACTTTCTTGAAGGAGGTAAATGAGGCTCAACCACCCTTGAAGAAGCTTTTAAAAGAAAAGCCCACACATACATCTTTCCATTTTGATGAGCCAACCGACCAGTGAACTAATATCACTTTGTTTGGAATGAAATGCAAAAGTCAGAGCTAGAAAACAGAGATGTACACGTTCAATGCTGAAAACTTGAGAGTCAGCTGGACCACAGGCTTTTGTAATGGAACATGACATCATCATGTCATGATAGACAGCATAGCATTAATTATATCCGTAATAGTGACATGAAGTTAGCATGTGACAGTCCTTAGGGTGATAGAGTCTGCTCTCAACTGTGACAATGCAGCCCTCCTCCCACATCCTGCCCCTCACTTTGGAAAGAATAAAAGTAAATGAAAACTTCCTGAACGAAACCACATCGCTAAACTCAAGACCAAAGGAAGTAAGAAATGACCGCCTTAATTCATTTACAGTATTACACAATTCAGGACTTTGAAAATATTTATCATAGTGAAGTTATAATTCAAGAGTACATGAAAGAAGAGAATCAGTGCATTTATTTTTTTCAAAAGCTTTAACATTTTTCTTAAAACTTTTTTGTATTATAAAAAAGCAGTTATTCTTAACTAAAAAAAATTTTTCCAGTGAGGGTATTTTAAAAAAATCCTTCTTTCCCCACAATTTCAAAGTCCCTAGAGATGGTCATGGAGCTGCTTATGTTTACCCTTCCACATTTTTCTCTATGTATTCCCTTCCCACACATCATTGTCTTGTAGCTCGTATATATGCTATATACTATAAATACTTTTTAAAAAATAGATTCTGGCAGGGTGCGGTGTCTCACACATATAATCCCAGCACTTTGGGAGGCCGAGGTAAAAGGATTGCCTGAGCCCATGGGTTTGAGACCAGTCTTGTCAACTTGGCAAGACCTCATCTCTACAATCAATCAATCAATCAATCAATCAATTAGCCGGACGTGGTGGCACACACCTGTAGTTCCAGCTACTTGGAAGGCTGAGGCAGAAGGATTGCCTGAGCCCAGAAGGTTGAGACTGTGGTGGCTGTGAGCGTGCTGTGAGCATGTAACTGCACTCCACCCTGGAAGACAGAGTGAGATTCTGATTCAAAATAATAATAATAATAGATCCAGACTATACATGATACTCTATATTTCCTGTATTTACTTAACAACATGCTGTGGATATCTCTTCATATTAGTGCATGCCATCATCTGGCTGAATAGTATGATACTCTATGAATTTCCCATAATGCATTAATTCATTTAACATGTAACACTGACTACGTGCAGCCATTGTCTAGTGCTGTGGACACAGACCAGCTCCTATCCATAGACAGGCAAAATACTTAGTGGTTAAGAGCATGGATTCTGGAGCCAGACTGCCAAGATTGGAATTCCAACTCTGCTATTCTATAGCTGTGTGTTTTGGAGCAAGTTACTTAACTCCTCTGTGTTTGTGTTCTTTGCTTGGAAATACAGAAAATAGTGATGTCTATCTCATAAGGTTTTTCTGTAGATTTAAAGAGTTGATATATGCACAATACTTAAAACAGTGCCTGGTAACTCTATTTAAGTATTAGCTCTGGCTGGGCGTGGTGGCTCATGCCTGTAATCCCAGCATTTTGGGAGGCAGAGGTGAGAGGATTGCCTGAGCCCAGGGATTCGAGACCAGCCTGGGCAACTTGGCAGGATTGCATCTCTACAATAAATTAAAAAATTAGCCAGAGTTGGGTGTGGTGACTCAAGCCTGTAATCCCAGCACTTTGGGAGGCAGAGGCGAGAGAATTGCCTGAGTTCAGAAGTTCAAGACCAGCATGAGCAACATGGCGAGTGCTCTTAACCACTAAGTATTTTGCCTGTCTATGAGGTAGGAGCTGGTCTGTGTCCACAGCACTAGACAATGGGCTGCACATAGTCAGTGTTACATGTTAAATGAATTAATGCATTATGGGAAATTCATAGAATATCATACTATTCAGTCAGATGATGGCACGTCTCTACAATAAATAAAAAAATTAGCCAGCATAGTGGCACAAGCCTGTGGTTCCAGCTACTTGGAAGGCTGAGGCAGAAGGATCGCCTGGGCCCAGCAGATCCAGGCTGCGGTGGCCATGAGCATGCCACTGCACTCCAGCCTGGGCGACAGAGTAAGACTTCAACTCAAAAAAAAAAAAAAAAAAAAAAAATTAACCAGGCATGATGGTGCACCCCAGTAGGTGCAGTTACTTGGAAGGCTGAGGTGGAAGGATCACCTAAGTCCAGGAGGTTGAGACTGTGGTAGCCGTGAGCATGCCACTGCACTCCAGTCTGGGTGACAGAGTAAGACTTTGAGTTAAAAAAATTATTTTTCAAGCCGGGCTCTGTGGCTCAGCCTCTAATCCCGCGCCTTTGGGAGGCTGAGGTGAGTGGATTGTCTGAGCCCGCGGGTTCAAGACCCGCCTGGGCAGCGAGACCTCATCTCTACAATAAATCAAAAAATCAGCCGGGCGTGGTAGCGCATGCCTGTAATTCCGGCTACTTGGAAGGCTGAGGCGGAAGGATTGCCAGAGCCCAGCAGGTTGAGGCTGCGGTGGCCGGGAGCGGCCACTGCACTCCAGTCTGGGCGACAGAGTGAGACTCCAACTCAAAAAAAAAAAAAAAAAAATTATTTTTCTGGTGGTGTGGAAAGACAGGTTATACACAAATAACTAAGTAAGTAGGAGCTATGAAATAGACTGACTACTCAGAGAAGGCCTCTGGTGATAGAGTAACATTGGAGCTGAGACCTGAAAAATGAGTAATCTACTGATAATTAATAACAATTAATATTTGAGAAGAAAATACAGTCTCGACTAATAACTTATAGGTCAGAATACTGTAGCAAGAACTTATCATCAAAAAGAAGGGACAGTGCCAGGCATGGTGGCTCATGCCTATAATCCCAGCATTTTGGGAGGCTGAGATGGGAGGATTGCTTGAGTTCAGTACTTAGAGACCAGCCTGGGCAACATAGTGAGGCCTCATCTTTACAAAAAGTCAAAATAACCCAGGTGTGGTGGCACGTGCCTGTAGTCACCAGCTCAGGAGCCTGAAAAGGGAGGCTTATCTGAACCCAGGAGGCCGAGGCTGCAGTGAGCTGTGATCATGCTGCTGCACTCCAGCCTGGGTGACAGAGGGAGACTCCGACTCAAAAAAATAAATAAATAAAGGGACAACAAATTCTAATTATTAAAGAAAGGACAAAAGAATCCTAAATATTTACGTGAAAAGTCTCCCTAGCAACAGAAGAGGATGAGCACGCAGGTCCCGCAAACCTGGACCCTTTATTGGAAAACAAGTTAGCAACTATTGCTTTGCTTTAGAACCCCTTTGAATTCTTCTGGCGACTCCTGGTGGCCAATTCATGAACTTGGCCACTCTTCCCTCAGGGTTTGTTCGGAATGAACAGCCCAGAAGAAGGCAGTTTTTCTGTCAGGATCTCTACAGAAGAAAATTCCACAATTTCTCACGTCACTTCATTCCATTGCTTATTCACAATGATGGTGAAAAAGATCTATTTAGCAGACTGTCATTCGAAGTAAGCGAAAGTCATTGAAACTAAACTAGTACTAAATCCCGTCTGCATTCTTTCTCTCTGGATATGCCCTCCCTGGAGAGCATCACTGTTGCTGAGTCTTCCTTCTCACACTCATCCTCCATCAGACCATAGCCCCCACCCCACCTCCCTGCTCCCTCTGCATGGGAGCGAGAGAAAGAGAGAGAGAGAGAGAGAGAGAGAGAGAGAGAGAGAGAGAGGAGACAGAAAGGGAGGAGCCAGTCTGCTCAGGGCATACACATATTGCTGAAAAAATAAGTTTAATATGTTGGACGGTGCGGTTCTAAAGACTTGCCGAACAGAACTCTCAGGTCTCTTGGCTATATTTATACACAGGACTTTCCTGGAGTGTCTCTCAACAAGTGTTAGGGCAACGTTTTGAACCAGGACGTCACTTAAAGTAGACAGGCACCTGCCAGTCTTCGAGGCTGAGTCCATACCTCTGGCCACCTCTTTCCTCTCAATACCATGCTTGGTAGGAGAACACAGCAGCCAAAGCACTAACAGATCCAAATCAATGGTTTTGCTTAAGATGAGAATGCAATTAGTAAATTAATTAAAGCCCTCTTTACACTTCTATATGCAGAGGCTGATCATTTGCTTGGTTTAAGTAATGTGCTCTACCTTAATTGAAGTCATTAGTGCCCCAAGTAAATGTCTTTAAATTCCCACAAGTATGTTTAAATGGACTCCCATTTTGCCATGCAGATTCCAGTTCAGCTAATACTTCGAATGCTACACTAATGGTGTTAATCAAGGCAGAGCTTTCTTATTTAAAGCAATTAGGTTTGTGACTGGAATAGTTAAATAGGTACTAATAGCATTTTAATTCTACATGCACACTCCCAACACACACAACTTGCTAAAGACTTTCTGTGGTTTTGAAAGGAATCTTACTTATAGTGGTTAGTGTTGATCACTCACTAAATCTTCCTTTACTATGATGGTTGCCACTGCTCCAACACACGGAAAATTTGTTCTTTTGATTTTTATTTCTGTCCTGAGACCCTCTTACATCCATCCCAAGCCCCCCTTCCACTGACACTCATCAAGCTTTGACTTGTCTCATTAATTTGAGCCAGCTTACACCCCACCATGGTCCTAAAAAGAGGACCTTCTCTTCTTCTTCTCCCTAACTTTTCTTCTTGGCTCTCATTCCTTCATGAGATAGTTATGGCTTCTCTGTTTGTGCCTCTTGCCAAAAAGTCACACTTTAGAAGGAGTAAGGAGGTGGGGCATTGGAGATTGGGTTGGAGAAAAGACCTTATTTTCCCTTCTTGATGCCAAAGTTAGTTACCTTCTTCTCCATGTTAAATGTTCATTTCCCAAAGAGAATGGAGCACCAGAGGTTTCTGCAGAGTTCCAATATACCTATGGATGGAGTAATCTTATAATTTTTAGCTGCTTCTTTCTTGTCTGTCTCATATACTCTATTTGTCCAGATCCCCAGTGCCATTTAGTACAGGACAAAGTGAAGACACACAAGTTTGAAGAAGACAACTGTTTGTGATCTCCAAATCTTTGCTGCATTGCCAATGGATTTATAGCCACCTGTGCTAGATATATTTTAAGAAATCTGTCTGGCCCATAGTCTTTTCTCTAAGATCTGGCCCTCCCTTCATCCACGAAGAGGGCCTATTTGCTGTGTTTATATCACCTGAGCCAGCAGCCTCAGTCTTTGCTGTTTGGACCAAGAAAGAGCATCTGATCCGAACAGGGCCAATCACAGGTACTTGTTGATTGCATGATGCAAGGACAGGTTAGCTTGGATACTGTAGGTTGGCTATACTTGACCGAGTTCCTGGAGAACCCATGCATGTTGATCCACCAGGAGAGAAGAATGAAACACAGAGGCGTGACCCTGTGGTTTCAGATGGAACAGAGCTGAGACAGAAGCAATGGCTGCTCTGGCGCCTTCGGCCAGACTGCACTTCCAGCCCTTGGTGTCTGTGAGCAGGAGAGTGTTTCCTAGCAGGAAAGGGATTTAGAATGGTTAGCTATATCAGTTAAGGCTCACAGTTATTTTAAGTTTTTAGTTAATTATTGTTTCTACCTGGAATCATTTACCTTTAACTCTATTACAAGTTTCAGTGTTTACTATGGCCCCGGTCAGCCACAGATGTCATAGACACCCCTAGGCAAAAGTAAGGAAGAACACCAAAGGGACCTGCTCTCCCTTGAGCCACATCCTCAGTGTTGACCAAAGACCATCACGCTGAGTAAGCTTCCTGGACCAACCAAGGAACAGGTGAATTTCAATATATCAAAGCATTAATCATAACTGAGGATTGACCATAAATATATAAAGAGAACTCTAAAGACTACCCTGGGAGAGTGCCCATGGATGGACAAACCCATAAGGTGGGGTTGGGGCCCTTCCTGAGGCTGTGGGCCAGATCTTCTTGGAGAAGGTATGGTTGCATCTCACTGGGCAGCTGAGAGGTTTACTGAGTTGCCTGGCCCAAAGCCATCCTATAATCCTTGGGTAAGCAGGAAAGTTTTCCAGCAACAGGTGACTGTGGCTGGCAGATGGGCAGAACGAGTCAGGATGTTGGGAGCCCGCTGGTCTGAAGAGTGGCACCCAACCTGGGGTGCGTGGCGTTTACTGCAGGAGGGCTGGGGAAACAACCTTCTGGGGTGCCTATGGCCAAGGCTGATGAGAGGGCTGCAGAGAGAGTAGGGCGGTTGAAAGCCTATCCACTGGCAAGGCGTAGAATGTATGGTGTCCATATTGGGAGGACCACAACCAAGTGATCACCTGCACAGAGCCAGGGCAATCGTCTTGCTAAGGGTCTTGGTGGTCTGGGCACACAGCTAAGGCACAATGCCGCTGGATGTCCCTGCACATTCACTGCTGACTGGGCAGCGTGGCCAAGAAAAGGCTAAAGACAGTACACAGGAACAGGAAGAAAAGCCAACTTCCCCCTGCAGTGTCCCTCCAGCACCCTCTACTGGCAAAGCTTAATATTTTGATCACTGTATAGAAGAAATACTTAGAGCTCTATCAGTGCAGAGCCAGGAAATGGGTGTAGGATGAGAGCAGAGAGGCAAAAAATAAAAAAAATAAGCCGGGCTCGGTGGCTCAGCCTGTAATCCTGCGCCTTTGGGAGGCTGAGGTGAGTGGATTGCCTGAGCCCGCGGGTTCGAGACCCGCCTGGGCAGCGAGACCTCATCTCTACAATAAATCAAAAAATCAGCCGGGCGTGGTAGCGCATGCCTGTAATTCCGGCTACTCGGAAGGCTGAGGCGGAAGGATCGCCGGAGCCCAGCAGGTCGAGGCTGCGGTGGCTGGGAGCAGCCACTGCACTCCAGTCTGGGCGACAGAGTGAGACTCCAACTCAAAATAAATAAATAAATAAATAAATAAATAAATAAAAAATAAAAAAATAAAAAACAGCTGCCACGGTAGTCTCATCCTTCCCCCCAGATAAGGAAGTATATGCTAGTTGTCACAAGATCTCACAGCCACAGCCCCAAAATACAAGACAATACGCTGTATTCATTATCCAGTGCTCCAAAACTCAATGGCTTAAGACAACAACAATAATGTATTACCTGTTGGGATTTCTGTGAATCAGAAATTCAAGAGTATCTAGCTGGGCAGTTCTGACTCAAGGTCTTTCATGAAGTTGCAGTCAAGAAATCATCAGGGTTGCAGTCATCTGAAGGCCTGATTGGGGCTAGATGTACCTCTTCCAGGGTTGGTGCTGGCTAAAGGCTACAGAGAAAACCCTCCCTTCCTCTGCTTATCTCTTATAGGCAAACTGACTGAAACTGTAGAATCATAGGATGCTACCCTGGGTGGGGAGGTTAGCAATCAACTAGGTTTGCTGTCTTTATTTCTATATGAGGAAACAGAGGCCCAGAGAGGATGAGTGCCCTCTCCCAAGTTATACGGCCAGGAATTGCAAAATTGGAATCAGAAAGCCTGATTCCAGACACTAGTCTTCTTTTTCCAAATCCAAGCCCATTGACTAGCTGCATTGAGATCACTGTGGAACTTACGAGAAGTACTGATCCTTGGACCCTCTCCTGATCTGCAGAATCTGAATCTCCGGCCAGGCACAGCAGCTCACGCCTGTATTCCCAGCAACTTGAGAATTCGAGGTGGGAGAACTGCTTGAACCCAGGAGTTCGAAACCAGCCTGGGCAACAGAGACATTGTCTCTTTAAAAATAAAAAATAAAAAAATTAGCCGCGCACAGTGGCACATGCCTATAGGCCCAACTGCTCTGGAGGTTGAGGCAGAAGGATAGCCTGAGCCCAAGGCTGCAGTGAGCTGTGATCATGCTACTGCACTCCAGCCTGGAGGTGAGACCCTGATTGGGGGGGGGAATCTCTGCCAGGTGAGGTTGGTCGACAAGCTGGGAAATCTATCACCGTTTTAAAACCTCCCAGGTATTTCTGACAAGCAGTAGCACGTTTGGGGATCCCTGTCCTCTGCCACTTGGACTCTGTTCAGACATGCAGATGAAGTTCCATGAGAAGGTTCAGTGGGCTTGATTTTGCACCTTCCCCCTCAGAATAGGCGGTCCTGTCACTGCCAGGTGCCTTTTGGGACTTGTTCTTCTACTGCCAGAGAGAACGCCTTCTGTTTTGTACCAGGAGCATCAGAGTGGTTCAATTCCTCTTCACTGGACTGTTGACTTTATTGCGCTGATTGTCCTGGTGTCTGATTAAGCAGGGTCCAGGCTGCGGGATCCTGAGATGTGCCCTCCTATGTTGCCCCAGGTGCCCAGCATGACTTCTCCCTGTCCTGACCTTGCTGCCTCTTCAGGATGATATTGACTTTTCACAGACACCAGATACTCAAATTCCAGGAATCCGGGGCATTCTCTTAGCTCGAAAACCAAGGGGGTGGTCCTCAGTAAAAGGGCCTAGGCCTGATTAGAAATGCCTCAGGTTTGGGATCTATGGTATTTGAGGAGGTAAGTAATCTGCAGATTTTGACTAAATGGGTCCAGACAATGATCTATGTTCTTATATCTTTAAGACAAGTCAAATGCTAGAAATCTTTTTCCTATGAGAAGGATGCTGATTTTAGAAATAATCTACATGTATTTTTATCTTCTTAAATATGAAACATCCTGATTTCATTTAGTAATTTTCTGACCTAGTAGCAATTAATCCGCATTATTGGCTGGCATTTAGTTCCTTAATTTTCCCTCTATTTGCTATCTCTTTAACTTCCTAAATTGTGACTGGTTTAGTTCTCTACATTATTTGTGTTAATAAGAGAAAAAGTAATAATAATAATAATAATAAAGAAATCATATCAATAGCAACTATACTTACTACGTAAGGCACCACTCTAACAGCAATACTGTATTGCCACTTCTGTCTCAAAACCATTGCCAAGTAGATATTTTGATCCCCATTTTAAAACAAGGACACCAAAGCTCAGAGACATCCAGAAATGTGTCCAAGGTCACATTTGGCATAAGTAGTAGAGTCAAGATTTCTGTCCAAGCCTGACTAACTCAAGCGGCTATATTTTTCACCACTATATTCTGGTACCTTCCTTGATTAGTTTTCTTGGTATCTAACACATGATGGTCAAGAGCCAAGATTTCTAAATCAGAGGCCTAGTTTTAAATTCCAGTTCTGCCAATTTCTAGTTGAGTAACTTGGGACTGATTATTTAATCTCTGTCATCCTCTTTATCTGTAAAATGAGGATAATAATTTCTTCCTCCTGAGGTTCTTGTAAGGATTAAAGAAAATGGGCCAGGTGCGGTGGCTCACACCTGTAATCTCAGCACTTTGGAAGGCCAAGGCAGGAGAATTGCTTGAACCCAAAAGTTCGAGACTAGCCTAGGCAATATAGTCAGCTCTCATTTCTATGAAAAAGAAGGAGGGGGGGGAGGAAGAGAGGAGGAAAAAAAGGAGGAAGAGAAAGAGGAGAAAGAAGAAAATGCACAGTGCTGAGCACATAGTTAATGTTAAATTAACAATGACTTATAATTGATGCATTTTTGTTGGCTTCATTAAACTTTTCTTTTTTTGAGTTGGAGTATCACTCCATTACCCAGGCTGGAGTGCAGTGGCACATTCACAGCCATCCCAGCGTCAACCTGCTGGGCTCAGGCGATCCTTCTGCCTCAGCCTTCCAAGTAGCCGGAACTATAGGGGCACGCTACCAAGCCCAGCTTATTTTTGATTTATTGTAGCGATGAGGTTCTGCCAAGTTGCCCAGGTTGGTTTCAAACCCCTAGCCTCAGGCAATTCCCTCACCTCAGCCTCCCAAAGTGTTGGGATTACAGGCTTGAGCCGCCGTGCCTGGCCTCATTATACTTTTTATACCATGCAAAAATACCTACTCCTTTCTCCTGCACATTGCATTCCCACTACATGCCAGTTTCTGGAATTCATTATGCACTGATGTTTATACAATAACAAGGGAGTTTCACAGAAATAACAGGAAAACAGAACTAATTTGAGAAACAGCATCCCCCAAAATACTCAGAGGATATTACAAGTGTGGCATCCTTCCTGGACCTCCTATTTTCTTTACCTTCAGCTTTTTAAAGGGGTCATTTCTCTCTGGATGACAATATCAGCTGCTTCCCTGCGACAGGCAACAAACTCATATTTCTGCCAAACGAAAGGGACTTGCCCCCATCTTGTGTCTACAACTTCTCCTTGTCACTTACTTTATCTCCTTCACCCAAACTGGGGTCCTTCCATAATTTACAGCCGGAAGCCTCCGATATCAGGCTCTGCACATGGGCTTCCAGGTAAGAGGTCTTGGAACAATCTCTCCTGGCCGCAGTGTGGTAACTCCCCCTGTGGGTACCCGCTCATCCTCTCTGCCCCTCTCTCCCCTGAAGCCTAGTCTGTCACTTGGAACAGGACTTGCTTTCCTGTGGTGACAGCCTCATGTTTGTGACTTCTGGGATCATTTTGGGACTGGACCCAAAAGACCATAATCTGCTTGGGGCCTCACAGCTAGGTTCTCATTTAATTGGGGGGCGGAGAACAAACATCAAAAGCCAAACACAATCCCAAGAGCCTAACTATTGTTTAGTGCAGGGGGATTTCAGACCTCAGTCTGGCAATGGGTAGAGTGTGCAGAACCCAAACCCCTTCCCCTAAACAGCACTATAGCCCCAACACATCACCTACATTCTAGACATAGCTGTTCATCTGCTCAGAGACAACCTCAGAAAAGAGAAACAGAGTTTTTGTTTTGATCACTTCTCTCTCCACTAGTTTCTGTTTGTACAAAACTGTGTCATTACTAAGAAAGATTCAACATTCAGAAGGCCATGAGGAACTTACTGGTGTCATAAACAGGTAACAAAGCAGAAGAGAAAGCAAGGAATCAGATTTCTCTGGCTAGAGTGGGAAGGGGGAGGAGAGGAAACGGGAGATGGGGGAGGAGCCCGAGTCTCAACAGGTCTTAGAGGAATACCAAGCAGGCTAGAAAAGCAGACCTCCACAGACTGCCTCTTTCTCTTCCCAGTCTACCCCTCAACATGGAACAACATACCACCTCCATCTTGTTTGGCTGCTTTGGGCATTTCTTTTGGTAAAAAAAGAGTATAAGGTCACTTTGAGACCAAGAGCTTTGAGCAGTGGCACGTAGGCTGAATTGATGGTTTCACAAAGCTGATCCCCCTGGTAATTCTGCAACTCACTGGCCTCTCCCAATTTACAAGTCAGAATCTCTAGGACAAGTCAGAGATAATTCTTATATACAATAAAATGTGAGAATCATGGAGAGAGAGCATCTTGAGAATCACTAACCTAGGCAAATTTCCAAGTATCCATTTTGTGCAGAATAAGAGCTCCCCCAAGATATTTGTGCCCTAATTCCCCGAACCTATGAATATGCTCGGTTATAGGCCAAAGGAGAATGAAGGCTGCTAATCATTTGGTTTTAACATGGGGAGATTATCCTGGATTATCCATCATCACAAAGGTCCTTTTAGAAGGAGACAGAAGGCGAGAGTCAGAGAAGGCAACCTGATGACAGAGATCACCAGAAGGATACAGTGTGAGAAGGGCTCATTCTGCCTTTGCAGGTTTTGAAGAGGGAGGAAGGGGCTATGAGCCAAGGAATTCGGGCTTCCTCTAGAAATTGAAAGAAGCAAAAAACCAGATTCTCCCTTAAGGCCTCCAGAAGGACCACAGCCCTGCCGACACCTTGATGTTAGCCCAGTGAGACCTGTGTCTGGCATCTGACCTACAGAACACAAATAATAAAGTGTGTGTTGTTTTAAGACTCTAAGTTTGTGGCAATTTTGGGAGGAGGGTCCCCAAATATCTATCATGTGCTCTAATAAGTTTTTTGTTTTTAAAGAGGAAAAGAAAATCAGGCTGGACACAGTGGCTATAATCATGGCCATAATCTCAGCACTTTGGGAGGCCGAGGTGGGAGAGTTACTTGAGCACAGGAGTTCAAAGCCAGCTTGGGCAACATAGCAGGAAAACTAATACAAAGAAGTCAATGCTAAATGACTGTATTCAATGACATTGATAGATAGGATATATAAAAATGCACAGGTACAGAATGGTTTCCAAAAGGCATAGAGTTTAAGAGACTTCTAAGAACACATGCAAATTTTCTGCCTGTTAGAATGAGGTCATATTTCTACGCCTAATTTATATCAAGTCTCCTTAATTCGGTTGCGCTGGTTACTTTTCTGTTTGTTTCTGAAGGTCCATTAGCCACCCTCTACACTCTGTTCTGTGCCCTGACTTCTATGGGCTGGGCCACCAGACTCCCTCATTCTCTGGGTTCTGGTTGGGTTCTACTAGTGAGAGGCACCAGCAGGAGGGCATTCACCCTGACCTTACACTTGTAGGGTGAGTGTCCCCTTACATTCTGTGCTCTAGGCACCTTGCTTGCCTCATTCAATGTTAACACCAGGGAAGAAATAAGAAACTCTCTCCAGGGTCCAGGAAAGCCTTCCAGAGGTGGTGACAGGCTGCAGACTGCTATGAGCCCAGCCAAGAAGTACCTGGAATTCTTTACTATTTCACAATGCTCCACCCCCATCCCACAACAGACTGCTTTGGGGTGAACTATGACAGAGATCATGCAGTTGGGAAAGCAGGACTGAGAGGCCAAGAAAACAACAGTACCAATAGAAACACTTTAACTGGAAAACCACCCTGGGTTAAGCAATTTACCCAGTTATTATATATGCAACACAGCTATATGCAAATCACATGCAAATATAAATACCACCCTCCATAGGGATAGCTTTTTCTTTGCTTTCTCTGGCTTCTAAAGCAAATCCAATTTGGAGAATAAAAATAGAGAATGGCTCTGTGGTGAGAGAAGATTTGTTTATGCATTTCAGCATTTCTACCAGTACTCCCAATGGTGCCCCTAAGCTCAAAGTGTCTTGTTCAGGTAGAAGAAACATGTGATGTGGAAGTAAACTAAGTAATACTGTAAAGTATAAAAATATAAATGTTTCTATCTACAGGGTCCTGAGAAGGTGATGATTAGTTCTTCCAGGAGATTGTTACCTACTTCTTCCCATATTTCTTCCATAGGACTCAGAGGGTCTGAGCTCAGTTCTCTCTCTTGTGTCTCCTTAGCACAGTATATGTTCAATAACTGGGTGCTGTGTACCCAAAGGAGCCCATAGACAGGGCAGCCTCGGAAGACCACAGCTGACTTGATGTATATATGCTTAGACATGCATGACCTGTAACTCCAGGAATTTCCTCACTCCTTATGCCCCTCAGTGCTCCCCACCCCCATCCCCCATCCGTGATACAAGTATTTTTAGTACAAAACAACAACAAAAAGATAGGAAGAAGACAGTGTGAGGAAGAAGCTGGCAGTATTAATATTCCAAACAAGGCCGCAAGAGATGTAAAAGTTAGACGGCCCCCGCCACGACACCCCCTGCAAACATTTGTTTCCTGCCTGTAAACAGGAACACTACGCAGAGTGGCTGGCACTTATTTTTAGGTTTTTAGATCTTGTAGTTTTTTTTTTAAACCTGCAGGTCTGTAGGCTTCCATTCCTACGCCGGGTGGCATGGCCAGCTCTTGAGCATTGGGCTTTCTCCTTGGTGCCTCCGCAGGCCTACCTGAGCCGGGAAGAACCAGAAGAAGAGGTTGCTGTTGTAACTCTCATTCACGGTGATGTAGCCGGCATAGCTCTTCATGCTCAGTCCTGGGAGAGGGCTGACCAAACTCAGTTCTTTCCCTAGTGGGGAAAAAAGAATTTACCCAAGGATTAGAGAAAAGTATCCTGTGAGCCATCTCAGTCTTGGTACGGCTTCTCCCAGATCTGGGATCAGAGAGGCAGCAAGGAAATTGATAGGAGAAGCATAGGTACTTACTACAGTAAATTCAAGCCTGCTCCTGCCAATCTCACTTATTCCACATGCACCGTTTAGTTAAGGACAAGTGAAATGTTTGAGCCTTTTGGGGAAAAGTTCCCCAATGTCTTTTATAAGCTGCCATCAATTTTTTTTTTTTAAAGAAGAAAAGAGGTCAGGTGGGGTGGTTCAGCCTGTAATCCCAGCACTTTGGGAGGCTGAGGTGAGAGGATTGCCTGAACCCGGGGTTCAAGACCAGTCTGGGCAACTTGTTGAAACCTTGTCTCTACAGTAAATCGCAAAACTAGCTGGGTGTGGTGGTGTGCATCTATAGTTCAGCTACTTGGAAGGCTGAGGCGGAAAGATCGCCTGAGCCCAGTAGGTCGAGGCTGTGGTGGCCATGAGCGTGCCACCGTACTCCAGCATGGCAGACAAAGAGTGAGACTCCAACTCAAAAAAAAAAAAGAAGAAGAAGAAGAAGAAAAGAACATCAGGTCGGGCGTGGTAGCTCATGCTCAAGGTGGGAGGATTGCTTGAAGCTAAGAGTTCAAGACCAGCCTAGGCAACATAGCGAGAAACTCATCTCTATAAGAAATTTTAAAAATAAGCTGGGTGTGGTGGCATGGGTCTGTAGTCCCAGCTACTCAGGAGGCTGAGGGAAGGATCGCCTGAATCAGGAAGTCCAGGCTGCAGTGAGCCAGCATCATGCCACTGCACTGCAGCCTGGTCAACAGAGTGAGACCCCAACTCAAAAAACAAAAAAACCCACCTTTCATCACACCTTGTGTGAATGAAGGTTCTCACACTGGGCCACTCGGAAGGGGGCAGGATAAAGTTCCCTGTCGCTCAAGGGGTGGGGTGCAAGAGAACAAGGCCACCAAGCAGCTCTCAGCCTTGAGGAGGCCTGTGTCCTCCACACCATCACACTTTTGTTTCCATGAAGGCAAAAAGCTGGGCATGTCCATTTAGGGAAGTGAACTGACACATGGCGGGGAACAAAGGCAGCTGGGGAGAGGGATGGGGAGAGGCAGGCAGTGAGCCTGCGGGTGACCTCACAGCAACTCAAAGGGAGCCAAACGGGACAATGGTGCAGTTGTAGAGGGCAGAGGTCCTGGCTGTCTTCTGGAAGCAGAGGGACAGGCACAGGGAAGGAGTAAGAGGACAGCTGAGGACATCCAGGGTTAAAGAGAACTGATAGATGGTTCATGCCTGACACTTACAAGGTCACTGTACCAAGGGCTTGACATTATGTGGGGGTATACTAATCAGTCCCACCTTACAGATGAGAAATGTGGAGCACAGAGAGTTTAAGTAACTTGCTCAAGACCACACAACAAGTGGAGTAGAGCAGCAGTCAGGTCTCAGAGTTTATTCCTTCCCAACCCTGCTACTGAGCTTCTCAACTAGAGTTAGGCGGGAGATGTAGGTGGCAGGAAAATGGGAAGGGAAGTAGTGATCAGGGAGTGGAGGAGAAACAAAACGCATAGCAGGATGTTTGGGGAAGCAGAAGGTTTGAGGAAAGGGGAAGAATCCTTTAGTGGTGACAAAGAGCGTGCCCCCAAGATAGACTATTCACTCAAGAAAAGCATGCCTATAATCCCAGCATTTTGGGAGGCTGAGGTGAGAGGATTGCCTGAGCTCAGGGGTTCAAGACCAGCCTGAGCGACATGGTAAGATCTCATCTTTACAATAAATAGAAAAATTAGACGGGCATGGTGGCACACTTCTCCTTCTGCTTCCCCATACATCCTGCTATGTATTTTCTGTTCCTCTTCCTACTTCCCTTCCCACTTTCCTGCCACCTACATCTTATGCCTAATTCTCTAGTTGAGAAGCTCAGTAGCAGGGTTGGGAAGGAATAAACTCTGAGACCTGACTGCTGCTCTACTCCACTTGTTGTGTGGTCTTGAGCAAGTTACTTAAACTCTCTGTGCTCCACATTTCTCATCTGTAGGGTGGAGCGTGCCACTGCACTCCAGCCTGGGTGACAGAGTGTGACTTCAACTCAAAAAAAAAAAAAGGAAAGAAAAGAAAAGCAACTTAGTTCTGAGACATATTAAGTTGGAGACTGGTTGTAGGTAAGAAAACTCAACCAGGTGTTGTAGCTCACGCCTATAATCCCAGCACTTTGGGAGACGAAGGCAGGAGGATTGCTTGAGGCCAGGAGTTTAAGAGCAGTCTTGGCAACATAGAAAGACTTTGTCTCTACAAAAAAATTAAGAAAGAAAATAAAAAAGAAAACTTGATCCCTCACCTGCCGTTAACTAAAGACACCTCCAGTGGTAGGTGGAACCCTTAGGCTCTGGAGTACTAATTGTCAACATCTCTCCCCAGCCTGGCACTCAGTGACACCAGTGATAGGGTAGAATAAGCCATGGTGAGAATATTTACACAAGGGAATTGGTGTTACAAATCAGGGTCCTGACCCATGAGCTGAATGCTAAACTTCTCCCAGCATACCACTGCTTTGGGGTCACAAGTTCCTCTTTTATTTATTTATTTTTATTTTAGAGTTGTGAGGTACATGTGAGGATTTGCTACATAAGTAAATTGCATGCTGGTGAGGTTTGGGCTTCTAGTGAGCCCTCTCTCCCCTGTAATGGACATGATACTCAACGGGTGGTTGTGTGTCCCCTATTTCCCCCTCCCTCCCTCTCCCCACTAATAGTACCCTCGTCAGGTGTTCCCGCCTGTGTGCTCACATATCCAATGTTTAGGGCCTGCTTATGAGTGAGAACATGCAATATTCAGTTCTTCATTTCTGTGATAGTTCACTTAGAGTGATGGTCTCCAGTTGCACCCATGTTGCTGCCAAGGACATGATTCTGTTCTTCTTTATGGCTGCATAGTATTCATTGTATATAAGTACCATATTTTCTTCATCCAGTCCACTTGTGATGGGCATCTGGGTTAGTTTCATGTTCTTGCTACTGTGAATAGTGCTACAGTGAACATATGGGTGCACTGTTGTAGAGTGATTTATGTTCCTGTGGGCATATTCCCAGAAGTGGGACTGCTGGATCATATTGTATCTCAATTTTTAGTTCTTTGAGAAAACACCACACTACTTTCCACAAAGGTTGAACTAGCTTACACTCCCACCAACAGTGTAGAAGTGTTCCTTTTTCTTCGCAATTTTTCTCCGCAATCTCACCAACACCTGTCTTTTTGTGGCTTTTTAATGATAATCATCCTGACCAGTGTGAGGTGGTATCTCATTGTAGTTTTGATTTGCACTTCTCTGATGATTAGTGAAGCTGAGCCTTTTTTTCAAATGTGTGTTGGCTGTTTGGATGTCTTCCTTTGAAAACTGTTCATGTCCTTTGCCCACTTTTTAATGGGGTTAATTTTCTTTTCTGTCAATTCTTTTGAGTTCCTTATAGATCCTGAGTGTTAGAACTCTGACAGATGTATAGTTTGAAGACCCCCCCCCCATTCTGTGGATTGTCTCTTTAATTTCTTGATGGCTTTTTATTGCTGTGGAAAACTTTTTAACTTAATAAAGTCCTACCTTGTCAATCTTAGCTTTTGTTGCATTTGCTCTTGAGGACTTGGCCATGAATTCATTGCCTACTCTGATGTCCAGAAGGATGTTCCCTATGTTTTCTTCTAAGATTCTTTTTTTTTTTTTAAGTTTTTAAAACAAAGTTTATTAGAGAAAGAAGAGAGGAATGAAAGGGCTTGTGAAAGTGTCATACCAGAAAGGCCTGGCATGGGCAAGTCTCTTTCAAAGAAGAAAAGACTAAGTTTTCTTCTAAGATTCTTATAGCTTGAGGTTTCACATTTAGGTCTTTGACCCATTTTGAGTAAATTTTCACATATGGTGGTAGGTAGGGGTCCTGTTTTGGTTTTCTGCATGTGGTAAGCCAGTTTTCCCAGCATCGTTTGCTAAATATGACTTTCTTTCCCCAATGTTTGTTTTTCTTGACTTTGTTAAAGATGAGTTGGTTGAAGGTCTATGGTTTTATTTTCGGATTCTCTGTCCTGTTCTATTGGTCTATATGTCTATTTTTGTACCAGTACCATGCTGTCTTGGTTACTGTAGTCTTGTAGTAAAGTTTGAGATGTAGGAGTGTGATGCCTCTGGCCTTGTTCTTTTTGCTGAGGAGTGTTTTCGTTATTCAGCCTTTTTGTTGTTGTTGTTGCTTCTATATGAATTTCTGTGTTGTCTTTCTAGGTCTTTGGAAACTGATGCTGGTAGTTTGAAAGGGATTACACCAAGTCTGTAGATTGCCTTGGGTAGTAGGATGGACAGCTTGACAATATTGAGTGTACTGGTAAAGCAGCTTCAGATGGTCTCTCCCCCAGAAAACCACTTCCTGCCACTGCTGCCCCAACACAAGTCCCTCTTTTCAAATCAGTGTGCCTCCCAGAAGGGAAAACTCTCCTCTAGCCCCCACAGTTCCTTTTTCCTAGAACTTTGCTGATCCCAGTACTACTATTGACAAACCTGTGCCCTCTGAGCAGATATTTAACTCACTTGCATTTCAGTTTGGCATCTATGAAAGATGGACTACCTATGGGTCCTCAAGAACAAAGAGTTCCCATATTCAAAATCCATAAAAAGGAGCTGGCAGGTAAGAAGCACAGCTCTGTCGTCTGTGAGATGCAAACCCTTGATTAGGAGCAGGGGCATCTTGGAGCACAGTAGATGGTGTGGACACCAGAAGAGCCTCAGTAGGCATTTTCCCGGGGGTCCTGTTAGTATAGCACAATAGGGAGAGCATGGATTTCCTAGTTGGCCAGACCTGGGTGTAAAACCTCAACTAGACTGCCCCCCCCAACAAGTTGCTCCCTGTCTCCGAGCCTCTTTACTTTTGTGCAAAATGTGGATACTGATCCCCCCATTCCAGGCTTTCCATGAAGATCAAACACACACAAAACACATATGAACCCTTAGCCTGGCATTGGGCAGAAAATGAGAGCTCTGTCAATGGGAGGGATAGTTACACTTAGCCTATGGGCCACCTCAAGTGACGCCTAGAAGATCTGCCTTTTTCTGGCTCAGCCCAGTTTCTAGGGAAGGTTGTGTAATCCAACCTCTGGAGCTCTTCCCGTGTTGTTCCCAGTGAGGCCTGTTCCTCTTCCATGGAAAAAGGCAAATAAAAGAGAGAAGGGGGAGGATCTTAAAAGAAAGAAAAGGGGGGTGATTGAGGAAAGGGATGTTCACCGGCCCTACACTGACTGTCCCCTCCAGCAGTCCTTCCTTCCTCTCCCCTTCTTTACTTCACTTTCTAGGGCTGGGCAGCCTTTAAAATGCTTTGTAATATTTTTAGCAAAACTATTAAATGTCTCAAAATAAAACAGAGATGCCTCCACCCCCCAGAAAGGAGTCTAGAGAAGTAAGAACCGAGGGTTGGAAACGAGTGGGTTGTGGGCCACAGAGAGGTAAATGGACAGGAGAGGATTTGAGAAAGAAGACAGAGAAAAATGAGAAAGGTCAAAGGATAATGAGAAGAAGAGAAAATGTATAATAGAAAGGAGCTGGAGGGAATGGAACAGGGGAGAGGATGATTGAATCAATCTATCTCTCCGAGACTAGCACAGGGTCCCCGACCTGCTCTCCCAATGAGTCAGGTGCTCATTCATCCCTGCCTTCCTGAGGATGCCAAAGTTACTCCTCCACTACCTTGTACTTAGGCACTTTTCAGGCCTTCCCTGCCTCATCAGGAGCTGCTGGAAAGCAGGGAATTTGTCTTATTTATCTTTGTACCCCTTGAGATTCAGCATGCTGATTTACACACTTAAAACATTCAGTAAGTACTTTTTAATGAACGAGTGTTAACAAATGGATGAATGAAGAAGTCAATAAATGCATGAACTGAAACAATCACCTACCAACAGTATACTAGGATTCGCTTTTTTCTACAAAATCTCCCAAGGAAGGCAGACCTTGTTGAGTGCGATCTTAAGAAATTTAGAATGTTTTTCTGGCCCATAAAAAGGTGTTTTGCCCTGCTTCAAATTTTGAAATTTTACTAACTTAACCACAGTAAAATAATTAAAGTTTCTTTCAACTGAAATAATTTTTTTTTGAGTTGGGGGTCTCACTCTGTTGCCCAAACTGCAGTGCAGTGGCACAACCACACATTACTGCAGCCTCAAACTCCTGGGTTCAAGCAATCCTCCCTCCTCAGCCTCCTGAGTTGTTGGGACTATAAGCACGCACCACTACACCGAGCTAATTTTTAATTTTTGTAGAGACGAGATCTTACTATGTTGCCCAGGCTGAGCTCAAACTTCTGGCCTCAAGCAATACTCCCACCTTGGCCTCCCAACATGATGCGATTACAAACATGAGCCACCACAACAATCCTAAAATAATTTTTTATGTTTTTGAAAGTCCTATCCACCCTTCCAGATCTATTAATGGAATATGGAAAACAAAATCCCAAGATGTAGGAGTTTCTAACTTTCTGGCACCAGGACTCACAATACAAATGTTTAAGACAGTTAAAAAAAAAGGAAAACGTTTTTCTTTGACGTGATCTCATTTCCTCGTTATTTACTGCTGTTACCAGTGTTTGTGATATTAACACTTTCAAAAACGTTGGGGTACAACCAAAAAAGGGCTTGACCTAGCTAATCAGTGTACATACCAGAATCACAAACATTTAAGTTATTCCAGTGTGGACAAACATTAGCAGATCATAGGTAATAATAAATTAGGACCTAATAGCAAAATATTCTTTAAAGTTTATAAAAATGCAGTGTTTATAAACATGCTAAAATGTGTCTCTTACATTCATTTTGTTTCAGAGAGTAAAGATTCATTCTAGCTGCAGAGAAAGTAAACTTGTAATTACAATTTCATAAAACTAAGCCAGCTAATTGGGGATTTAAAAAGTAAAAATTTCCCTTGTCTTTTTGTGAACTGTTTATCTCGAAAACATTCCATTGTGATATTAAGACTCATGTGCCTAGGGTTTTGACAGACTCGATAAACAAAAGGGATTTAGGGGAGCAGGCTGACCATCTGTCCAGAGTTTCCTGAACTTTCAACAAAGCGGATGAATAAAATTATCCTTAATTATGTTGTCAGGACTACATTTGAATACCCAGATGTACCAGATTTCGGATCAGCCACTTTAAATTCTGTTCAAAGATTGTGACTGTGTAATGTAACTTTAGAAAGTGACATTACAAACAGATTTAAGGTTTTACATGCTGTCACTCATCAGAGGAAGATCTGGCATAGACGGACAGAAGACAAAATGACCTCCCTTGGGCTTCTTCTCTGCTACTGGTAATGTCCATGACTGAGGATTGCTCACAGGCAAGAAAACCAGGGGCAGGAAGGATGTAGACAGGCTCCCAGATGGATTTCTCTGTGTTCCTTCTACTTGGTTCTCCTAGATGTATGTTACAGGCACTCCAAGTACCTTTTGTTCACTTTCACCAAATACCTTTTGTAAGCTGTTTCCCTTACACAGTATGCACAGACCTTTCTCTTTTGACCTAAATCTTACCCAACACCCTCAAGTCTGGAGCTGGTCATATAACACAGTCATTCTTACCACAAGCTCTGGAGTTGGCAGGTATAGGTTTTAATTCCAGCTCTGTCACATACTAGTTTCATGGCCCTGGGCAACATATTTAATTTATCTGTGCCTCAGTTTTCTCACCTGTAAAATGAGAACAATAACTATGCCTTCTTCATTAGGGTTGCTTGAGAATTGAATGAGCTAATGGACATAAAGCCTGATGCCTGGAACCTGGTAAGAATCCCAACTTAAATTCCACAAATAATTATTGAGTGCTTATTATGTAGAGGTACTGTGCTAGGTACTCGGGATATACTTCATATACTATTTTTTTCTTCCTGGATTATGCCAACCAATGGGGATAGCTTCCTTCTAAAAATTTCCAGTGCCCTTACCTCAAACTTAATATTTTAGTATTTTTAGTATGCACTGCCTTATTCCTTAAATGCTTCATGTGTGTGCGTCTGGTTACTTCAGAAGAACACAAGCTTTTTAGGCCGGGTATGGTGGCTTACACCTATAATCCCAGGACTTTGGGAGGCTGAGGTAAAAGGGTTGCCTGAGCCCAGGAGTTCTAGATCAGCCTGGGCAACTTGGTGAGACCTTGCCTCTACAATAACTTAAAAAAAAAATTAACCTGGTGTGGTGGTACACACCTGTAGTCCCAGTGACCAGGGAGATTGAGGTGAAAGGATCACCTGAGCCCAGCTGGTCAAGGCTGCTGTAGCTGTGACCATGCCAGTGTAGTACTCCAGGCTGAGTGACAGAGTGAGACTCTTAAAAAAGAAGCACAAGCTTCTTAAACAAAGGGAAAAACATTACAGCAGGCACATCGCAGAGCAGAAGTCAGCAGATATAGATCCTAAACCCATTTCTCCTACCCCATCCCTATTACCTGCATCCTGAGGGATGAGTCTTGTAAAGTATTTAAGTCTCAGTGCCCTCATATGTGAATTGGTAGGATTTGGTCATAATGATTGTTTAACTCCTTTTTGTCTCTAAATTAAATGGTTTGCTTTGATTTGTTGCTAATGAACATAAATCTAAGTCATCAGTATCTACTTATTAAGGAAGCAGAAAGGAGTGCTTGTGATCCAGTTTGGAGGCTTTGGGTTCATAATATTTTGCCTCTTGGTACCCATCTTAATGACATCAGTCGATACAGTTGGGCAGCCATGGCTTTTCCACATGAGGTAAAAAATGAGGCCTTTTTAAAATACACTGAAAACATTATCAAAGTTTCTCATCTTTCCTTAGAGGAGAGATGATGAAACTTGGAGCTAAAGTGTATTTCAGAAAAAGACATATGAACAAGACTTAAACATACCGTTAAAATACAAGAATGTCTTGGTTTAAAATAAAAACCAAAAAATAATGCCATCCTACTGGCTGTGAGATACTTCACATGAAGAAAAAAGTTGCTTCATTTTAAACTTCCTTATGGAGTATTCAGATTTATTTTTTATCTTTAAGATGATAATTTCCCTAAAATTTCTATTTGTTTCTGTCACATCTAGCAACCCACCAACCTCAGGCACCCATGCTGCCTCCTCACCTGTAACTAGGGATGAGCTAGAGGCTCCCGAAGGAACACCTCCATCTGTGCGCCGGACCCCATTCTCGCCTACTTAAATGTAATCTCCAACAACTCTTCCCTCATCCCATCATTTCCATCAACAAACATCATGTCCTACAACCTTTCCCTGACCCTACTGCTCCCTCCAGCCACCAATCCATCTCTGCTTCTCTTTTCAGACAGCTCCTCAGAATACCTGCCTTTTTTTTTTTGGAGTAAGGTTTTTTTTTTTTGAGTCAGGTTCTCACTCTGTCTTGCAGGCTGGAGTGCAGTGGCACGATCATGGTTCACTGCAGCCTCAACCTCCTGGGCTCAGGTGATCCTTCCAACTCAGCCTCACGAGTAGCTGGGACTACAGGCACATGCTACCATGCTCAGTTCAGTTTTAAAATTTTTTGTAGGGACAAGATCTTGCTATGTTGCCTAGGCTAGTCTCGAACTCCTGGGCTCAAGTAATTCTCTTACCTCGGCCTCTGAAATTAGCTAGGATTACAGGTGCGAGCCATCGCACCTGGTCTATTTTTAGGTACCCACTGAAGTCCAGAAAGATAAAGTCATTTACCTACATAGTGATTAAGTACTAAGAAGCATTAAGAGCAGATGCAGGTCTTAAATTCTAGTCTCTGATAATACTAAATGACACTCTTTCTTCTATTAATAATAATAAAATCCACAATCTCTAAATAAAGCCATGAGTAATTTACAGGCTACAAAGACTTTTCATGTGTATTTTCTCATCAGATTGTCATAACATTTCTGCAGGTTGACTGAGCCTAGACTTGCTGGGTGAGGGGGCACAGCAGAGTGGCTGGAGTGAGGTTGTCTGGTATCTGTGTGAACTCTGGCAAGCAACTAAATCTCTTTCTGCTTTTCACGTGTGTACAATGGTACACCTCCCTGAGCCCGGCCGGTTGTAAGTTTGAAGGTTAGTATTAGCACTATTAAGTGCTCACCGGGGACAGGAACTCCACTAGTTTTATAAACAAACATACTGCAACTCAACCATGTAGATAATCCAGCCCTGGCTAACTCTCATCTTAGCTCATAATTCAGATATTATCTGACATCAAATCATTAATATGTGAAATAAAGCAATGGAGTAAAAATACTTCATAGTATTTTACATCCTGCAGGATAATTGCTTTTAAAAAAACCTGCTGAAAGTATACCAGCTGTTTTCTGATTTAATTAAACTTACCTTTTGTGATCTGCCCAGCTTTAATATAAGGAGTAAGAAATATTGGCTGTCCCGTGTCTCCCTTCAGTGGCATGGAGGCCTGGGCACTTCTGTATAAAGAGCGAAACAGCCCATCACAGGGGCTGGGCAGTAACAGGACCAGCAAAACAATCACCTTCCACATGGCACCAACCATTCCTTCCAGATCTAGGATGAAAACAACATCCCACCAATGAGTCAAAAGAGTAAACATTTACCTACCCCCTTTAAATGCAAGAAATTCATTTATTCACTTAAAAAAAAAAGTATTGTTAGCTGGATGCAATAGCCCACACCTGTAATCCCAGCACTTTGGGAAGCTAAGGCAAGAGGATTACTTGAGCTCAGGAGTTCAAGACCAGCCTGGGTCACATGGTGAGACCTCATCTCTACAAAAAAAAAAAAAAAAAACTCAAACAATTAGCCGAGCGTGGTGGTGCACGTCTGTACTTCCAGCTACTCAGGAGGCTGAGGCAGAATGATCGTCTGAGCCCAGGATGTTAAGGATGCAGTGAGCCATGATTGTGCTACTGCACTCCAGTCTGGACAGCAGAGTAAATCCCTGACTAAAAAAATGTTTTAATGTGTTGTGCATAAAGGCCCTTTGCTAAGCACCTCAGATATCACCATAAATAAGACCCAATTTCTGCTTACCCTTAAACTGACAGCCCAGTTGGAAACTCTTCAAGGGATTTACAATGTCAGTAATTTAAAAATTACTGATATATTTTTTAAAATGCCTCTGGAAAGTGAATTCCACAGAGGATTAGATAACGCCTCTGGACAACAAGAACTCTGTTACTGATAAGCAAATGGAGACCACTATGCCACCTTGCGGGGATTGAGAGCACATTTTAGGCCGAGAGCTCCTGGGAAGGCCTTACCAAGGTGGGATGTGAATGAAAGATGAATGGATCTGAGATAGGCAGGAGAAATAGCGAAGATATCTCTGGTGGATGGAACAGCTTGGACAAAGATCAGACCTCAGACATCCATGCCCACTTTGCAGAGAAAATATAAAAGGAGCAATGAAGGCCAAGTGTGCATGCCTGTAGTTCCAGCTACTTGAGAGGTTGTGATGGGAAGACAGCTTGAGCCCAGGAATTCAAGGCTGCAGTGTACACCATGGCACTTGAGCTTGGGCAACAGAGAGAGACCTTGTCTCCAAAACACAAAAACGGAATGGCTTTCTCATTATCTCCTCTATCTCTCACAAATCACCAAAGTCTGTATCAAAGAACAAGAAAGAGAGGGAAGGTTCTACAATTATCTTCAGGTACCGCTCCCTATTGCTCGCTGATAAATAAATTCAAGAATCTTGAACAATTATAATACTATAAGAAAGTGATTGGCAGTAGTAGGAAACTGTCAGGGGAAGGGGGGTGGGACTGGCAGTTAGGGGAAACTCATAGGAGAGGGAGGGGCATACCTCATCCACAGGGGTACCTGCATAATCAACGTTTGTATACCTAACCCTGAATTGTACCCCACATCTTTATAATTAAAAAAAAATCTTTTAAAAAAGAAATTAGGCCCCAAACTATTGGCACAAAGCTTTCCAAGGATCTTCAGATCTGATACTTGCTTAGAAAATTCATTCCAGCCGGGCTCGGTGGCTCAGCCTGTAATCCCGCGCCTTTGGGAGGCTGAGGTGAGTGGATTGCCTGAGCCCGTGGGTTCGAGACCCACCTGGGCAACTTGGTGAGACCTCATCTCTACAATAAATCAAAAAAATTAGCCGGGCGTGGTAGCACGCGCCTGTAGTTCTAGTTACTTGGAAGGCTGAGGCAGAAGGATCGCTGGAGCCCAGCAGGTCGAGGGTGTGGTGGCTGGGAGCAGCCATTGCACTCCAGTCTGGGCAGCAGAGTGAGACTCCACCTCAAAAAAAAAAAAAGAAAAAAAAAGAAAATTCATTCCAGTTGGTAATAATAATGGCATGAAATCACATGATGATTTACCTAAACGTGTACATAAATATGTACCTTATATTTATAGTGAACTTTCCCATGTATTTTTAGCTGATCCGAATCTCCTGATGATTTCCCCTAGTGTTAAAGAAAATTTAATATGATACTTGGCATAGCAGCCAGGATGACATAATTCAGGAAAACAAAAGGTAGAAAGACCAGCGCAATATGGTCTTGCAGTGAGAGAGAGAGATCAGGCTCAACTCCAAACACAGCATGGACCAGTGGGAATTTATAGTCCAGGAGCAAGGTGAGAGCAGCGAATGGAAAATTACTAAGAGAAAACTAAGAAGGGTAAGATGGATCATGCTAAACTACCCTAATAGAATTATTGCTGGAGACAGGCCAGAATGATCAGACGTCACCCAGGGAATGGTATTGAGGGTGATAAGGGCCCAGCACAGTGGCTCATGCCTGTAATCCAAGCACTTTGGGAGGCCACTCAGAAGCCTAATTAGAATTTAGCCAAGCAAAGAATCTTTGTCACCAGAAAGGTGAGGATTATTGTCATCAATTTTAGATAAGGAAAATTAGGCTCAAAAGAGTGTCTCATGCTGGGACATGAAAGTAGAGAAACCAGGACTTGATCCCATTCAGGGCCAGGACTAGAGAGAGGCGAGTGGGGTGTGGGTGCAAGATCAAATCTCGTCTTTATCTAAAATGATGACCTTTTTAAATCATAGATTTTTCTTTGTATTATATGGATTTTTTCAAATACTGCATTAAAATACTATTTATGTTCATTACTGTGGTTTTTGTTTGTTTGCTTGCACTTTCTTAAGTTTTACAAAGGGGGCAGGTGCCTCTCTCACCTCATCATAGTTCTGACCCTGCCAAGCACGGTGTTATGATGACTACACCAGGGCCCTTACTTTGCTGTACACTGCTGCTTTTTAAGCACGATCCAAGTTCTCAGCTCAAATTCTAAATGAAATACATGAAATGAATAAACACTCCACTCAGTCTGATTTCTGAATGCAGAAAGATATATACAATTATGCAAATATAGTGCCTCGCTTTTGATTGTTCAGTGCTTTAAAATACCAAGCCATTAGAACATCTTAAAAATACAAAATGTGTAAAAATCTTTTAACCACAGGCTTATTACAACGCAATTTGGCATAGAATGAAAATATTGGTTGTAGCAAAATTTAAAAGCTTTTCAGCCACATTTCCCTGATAAGATAAAAGTTTATAATTATAATTTGATTGAATATATAACCCCTGTCATGTCTAAGGGGTTAACTTAATAGAATTCCGCACACTTAACGTAAAAAAGCCTAACCAAATATAGCATGGAGCTAAAAAACGCTTTTGCCCATTATTGACTATAATAAAGAGCAGAATGAATTTAGAAACTGAAATTAGGTTCCCGAGAAGCCCAAGGGTAATGGCCACTATGGCACTGTTAAAACATGTTTTTTTAATTATGTGCACTTGTTACGCTGATGTTTTAATAGCACAGCTACTTTTGAGGAATGTCAGAAATCAACAATCTTGCTCTCTAACTGGTTGGGGGAGCGGGAAAGGTATTAAAAAAATAATGGAAGAAGCTCTTCCAGTAAGAGGTTTTTTTCCTGGGGACAGAAACAAGAAACCAATCATGGCATCTAATCTCTGAATCTTCTTGCTGCCAATCTCTAGCCCCCTTTAATGGAAGTCATTAATATTTAAATAACCAGGGTAGTTATGGCACTTCCCTTGTAAGCAGATGTTGACTCAAAGATGTTAAAGAAAGAAAGAGGTAAAACTGGTTCTGTTTTAATTGACATAAATCTAATACATAAAAGTAAGAGTTCATTTAGTAGATCTCATTAACATTTAATCAAATAACTATTTGAGTCATGGTTTCCCATGTAGGTGAATTAAAGCAACATCATACTTCATTTCACAGTTCTCATTTAATGGTCAGAATTCTTGAACTGTGCTTAGCTGTCATCTTTCCTAATGAAAATGAAAGCTATTATCATGAATGGAGACCTTTCTCAACACCCTCTCATATGTGTCTGTTTATCCTAAATTAGCCTGAATCTTTTTATTAAACATTTATCGAGCACTTTCTAAACCAATAAAATCATACTAGACAGAAGCTATCTCCTACAGAGAGTGAAAAAGAAACAAACAATAACCAATTAACCATATACTTTATCATATCTGCTTGAAATAATATGAAAACATTGGTGCTTTTTCCAGTTCAAATACATCGTGTCAAAGGATTCAGGCAAAATGTTCCTATTAATAAATATTTAGAAATAGAAAAAAAAAATCTAGATGAATACAAAGCAGTAGTGACAGAATAAAATACCTAAAAGTCAAAAGTATATGATTTGCAAAGATTGTCCTACTAAACCTTAAATATGAAAATCGGGGCCAGGTGCAGTGGCTCACACCTGTAATCCCAACACTTTAGGAGGCCAAGGCACCAGGACTGCTTGAGCCCAGGAGTTCGAGACCAGATTAGGCAACATAGTGAGACATCGTCTTGACAAAAAAATTAAAAACTTAGCCAGATGTGGTGGCGCGTGCCTGTAGTCCCAGCTACTCAGGACGCTGAGGTGGAAGAATCGCCTGGGTCCAGGAGGTCGGGGCTACAGTGAGCCGTGATCATGCCACTACACTCCAGCCTGGGTGACAGAGTGAAACCCTGACTCAAAATAAATAAATAAAATTGGAAACCATATGTCCAGTATATGATTTTTGGATATTAAGCAAAGCTACTTATCACAGTGTTCTTTAGATTAATAAAAACCATCATCAATTTAAACTTCCAACAATAAGACACCAGATAAGTAAGTTACTATACACCAAAAAGATGGAATTACATACAGCAATTAAAATGACTATACTTAGCCGGGCTCGGTGGCTCAGCCTGTAATCCCACGCCTTTGGGAGGCTGAGGTGAGTGGATTGCCTGAGCCCGTGGGTTCGAGACCCGCCTGGGCAGCGAGACCTCATCTCTACAATAAATCAAAAAATCAGCTGGGCGTGGCAGCACATGCCTGTAATTCCGGCTACTCGGAAGGCTGAGGCGGAAGGATCGCCGGAGCCCAGCAGGTCGAGGCTGCGGTGGCCGGGAGCGGCCACTGCACTCCAGTCTGGGCAACAGAGTGAGACTCCAACTCAAAAAAATAAATAAATAAATAAAATAAAATAAAATGACTATACTCAGAACATTTTGGAAAATAAGATATTAGGAAAAGAAAAGCAAGATAATAGATTGGCTATGATATGGTATTTTTTTCTTATTTAATACTTCTTAGTAATTTCTAAATTTTCTATAATAATCTCATACTCAGAAAAAAATAGGTTTGCTTTTTTAAAAAAAGACAAAGTGAAGCAACTGATAGCTATGGCAAAGGAAATGCTTGTCCCTTATTCCTTATTGCTACCTGGTTATAACCTCTGGTGTTTCCTAGAGACAGGGTTCTGTTTATTCTTCTAGAATAGCATCTTCTTTCTCTAACATTCTGTTAATATGTGCCCTTATCTACTAAAGCCACAGAACCCCAGAGACTCAAATTTTCTCTTTGGTAAATTAGAAGACTGCATACATGCGAGATGCTATTTTAATAACATTTATTATTATATTTTGTTTAATTCTGCCTAGAGTTCATAACAAGAGTGCACATAAATAGTACTAAGCCAGTATTTGTTGAATTGATGACTCTAAATAACAAACCGTGTTATTTTAGACCTACATGAGATATTAAAAGTTCATGCTGTTCAATTCCTTCATCTTACATCTTACAGACTAGAAAACTAAAACCAGAGAATGAACGACTTCATCAATATTACACCCATGGGTGAGCAGGAAGACCTGAGAAAGAGCCAGAATGTATTTATGGCTCTAAATCTCATCTCCTTTCCACTCTCCCACCTTTGGTCACAATTATATTCTTGGCTGGGTGTGGTGGCTCATGCCTGTAATCCCAGCACTTTGGGAGGCTGAGGCAGGAGGATTGCTTGAGCCCAGGAGTTGAGACTACCCTGGGCAACTTAATGAGACCTCATCTCTGGGGAAAAAAAAAAAATCAAATATTCTCACTCTCATTGCCTCAATACATAATAACAGCCTGTAATAGTCTCAGACCCCTTTCATAGATCATGAGAGGCTGCAGTAAATAAATAAATGAATAAACAGAAACACTGGTAAACTCAATCTTTCTAGAGAAGTTTGGTATTCAGAGACCGTTCCCTAATGATCCCAGTTCTGCCATGACTCATCAGTGGACCTTGGGAAAGACAGCAATTTCTCTGGATCCCACTTGGCATGTTAGAGCAAGCACAGAGAGCAAATGGTCACATTTTCAGAAACATTAAGGAAGTTGTTCAACATAGATATTGTTAAAAATTAAACTACAGAAACCTAATATTGAATAAGTTATATTTTAAAACATAGGCTACAAATACTCAAAACTTATCACATCTTAATTATTTTACTTTTTCAAATTCTGTGTTCAGTTATCTTGTCGGGAGTTTGAAATCAGCCATGGTAGGAGTATTTACTCCATGGAAAACAGCAAACGAACACATCAGGGCTCTCCCCCCAGAGAGTCAGTTGTTAAACATCTACCTGCACCTATTGGCTTCATCTTCACTGTTGGTCCAATGAGCTAGACGCTACCTTCCATGAGCTCCCACTACAATTCCAACCGAAATGGCTAGCAGAAGAGACAAAATCCTGCCTAGTTGTCCTCTGCCTGTGGAAGCAACTGGTGAGATGCCCAGATTCGTGAGGCTTCGAGAAACATGAAAATGCCACTGGAAGGAAACTGCTCCCCGATGAAAAAAAAAATCAAAAGCAAAAATTCCTGGATGAGGACAAAGAAGCAAAAAGCAGACACTACACCAGCCTCTGTTCTCCTTTCACTCCTTCCCATGTCTCTACTTCATAACATGGGAGACTGTAAATAAGAGTAAACATCTTTCATTGAATAACCATTGCAGCTGCAACAACAATAGATATTGGGATTTCCCTTACATATTTAACTGACTTTGTAGCTTCCATCAGGATAAAAACATTTTTAAAAATCCAGACACTTACATGAAATCTGTAATAAATAAAAGAAAGATACAAGAAAGTGGTTGTACTCCTTAAAAAAGATTCAGTCACCTCAAGACAATTCAAGTGATCCCAAGCATCTGAATCTTGCCAAAAAGGGCTGTCGTGCAACCCTGAATTAAATACCTACAAAGACCCCAAATCTAGCTGTTTTATAATTAAGGAATTTCTATGCAAACAAATGGTAAAAAAAAAAAAAAAAGGCTTTATTTTGAGGGATCCACTATTCATCTTCCTTAAGGTGTCACTATAATTTCTAAAGCTGATATTTAAAGCCTTCTTTTCCCAAGGAGGACATACGACACGCTGTGGTAGGTAAAGGCCACCTTGCTCAAGTGCACTGAGATTTGCATGCCTGTCTCTTTCCCACAGGATGCCCCTCTGGCATCAGACAATGGAGTCTAAGCTCTCTAATGAATTAGTTTTCCCTATCTTAGCCGCCACATCCTTGGACTCACAGGAAAGGGAGATTAACTACAGGTATGTGGCAGACAGCAAATGAAAAGAGTGAAGAAAAGGAGAAAATAACATCATCCAACACCACAGTCTGGAGCTGTACCTGGAATTCTCACTCCAACCAGAAGGAAAATTTGAATGAGAGTGGGGGTGGAAAGTAAAATGTAGACACGCTCCAAAATGTTATTTACAGTTTTGAAACAGATGGGTGGGCACAGTGTCTCACGCATGTAATCCCAGCGTTTTGGGAGGCTGAGGCAGTAGGATCACTTGAGGTCAAGAGTTCAAGATCAGCCTGGGCAACACAGTGAGACCTTGTCTCCACCAAAAAAAAAAAAAAAAAAAAGTAGCCTTGTGGTAGCACATGCCTGTAGTCCCAGCTACTTGGAGGGTTGGAAAGGATCGCCTGAGTCTGGGAGTTCAAGGCTGTGGTGAGCTTTGATCGTGCCATTCCACTTCAGCCTGGGTGACAGAGTGAGACCCCGACTCAAAAAAAAGAAAAGAAAAATAAAAAAATAGAAAGACCATTCCATGATCAAAGACATCATCATGATAATGCTACTAGTAATAACTCCCAATTATTGAATATTTCCCATTTCCAAGAAACGGTGCTAATTACTTTATACTTTTCATTTCTAACCCTTACAAGGTAGGTACTATTATCCTACCACTTTATAGGTGAGATATTGATCTACAGAGAACTTAATGTACTTGCCCAGGTTCACATAGTAAGTGGTAAAGCAAGGGACTGAGGTCTTGAGGCTCAGAACGTGATACCCCAAAATATGGCACCTTGGCATCCTGAGTCTTTTAAGTTGCAGGAAACAGACCAAACAGCAAAAGCAGGAAAAACACTCTGACCATTTCTCACCTTTTCCTCCTGAGAGCCGGCCATGAAAGAATTCTCTGACCTACTTCCCCCCGAAAGTAGGTCATTCCAGAGGGGTCCTTCCCTATACCCAGAGGGAAGGACTGTCACACAGAGGCTGAAAATAATCTGAACAAACAGGCCTCACTGAGTTCCCCTCATTTTTTTTTTTTACCAGTAGATCACACTCTTTTGCCACTCAGTCATACTCCTGCACAACTATCCATAAATATACAGTTTCCTCTGGGTCTCTGGGTCTTTATTTTCTGAAGGTTTCTGTGTCACTTAAAACCTATATTAAATAAGGCCAGGCATGGTGGTTCACATCTGTAATCCCAGCACTTCGAGAGGCCAAGGCAGGAGGATGGCTTGAGTCCAGGAGTTCGAGACCATCCTAGGGAACATAGAAAGACCCTAACTCTACCACAAAATTTTAAAAATTAGGCAGATATGGTAGTGCATGCTGATAGTCCCAGCTACTTGGGAGGCTGAGGTGGAAGGATCTCCTGAGTCTAGGAGGTCGAGGCTGCAATGAGCTGTGATCATATGCCACTGCGCTCCAGCCTGGGTGACAGAGACCTCACCTCAAGAAAAAAAACAAAAACTTATAGTAAATAAATGTTTATGCTTTTTATTGTTTAATCTTTTTCTTTTCTTTTCTTTTCTTTTGAGTTGGAGTCTCACTCTGTCACCCAGGCTGGAGTACAGTGGCATGCTAATGGCCACCACAGCCTCAAACTGCCAGACTCCGGTGATCCTTCTGCCTCAGCCCTCCAAGTAGCTGGAACCACAGGCATGTGCCACCACGCCTGGCTTTTTTTTTTATTATTATTATTGTAGAGATGAGATTTCACCAAGTTGCCTGGGCTGGTTTCAAACCCACGGCTCAGACAATCCTCTCACCTCAGCCTCCCAAAGTGCTGGGATTATAGGCGTGAGACACCGCGCCCAGTTTTATTTTTTATAAGAGGCTTAGCCATGAATCTTGTGATGGATGAGGAAAAGATATTCTTCTTATCTCTACAGTTTCTGGCAGCCAACACGGGGTGACTGAGACACTCCACTAGTTCCGGAATGTGGAGATGAGATCCTAGGACAATTGACAAAAAGCTGGTAAGAGGTCAAGAAATTTTACTAAGGTCAGTTCTCCTAGACTCTGTCTCTAGGTAAGAATTTCCTTTCCAAATTCAGATTAGCAGGAGAAAATCATTTGTCTGGATTTTGACTCTTGTAATCTTGGTTCAGGAGTAGCCATTAGTTATTGATCCTTTCCCTTTCAGGGACAGCTATCTCTTTTCTGTTTGTTTCCTTTTGTGTCCTGAGAGCTCTGCTTCGTGACAACCAAGAACGCTCTCTCTAGTCTCTGCCAGATTGGGGGTGGGGTGCGGCACAAGTATCTGGGCTAACAGTGGTCAGAAAACACACCTCTGAGTAGACAAGCTGAGAATGAGAAGGAGCCAGCCTTGAGGAAACAGTGCAAAGGCCCTGAGGTGTGAATAAGCATGCTTATAGTTGGCTGGCGAGAGCACAGTAAATGCAAGAGGGAGTGGCATGTGATGAGGTTGAAGAGATGGGTAGGGCAGAGCATGGAAAGGCTTATCAGTCTTCACATGTGTTTGCATTTTATTCTAATTACAATGGAAGACCACTGAATGGCTTTCAGCAGTGGAGGAATATCATCTGATCCACATTGTGACATGACCATGCTGGTTGCTATCTACCAAATAGATTTAAGGAGAATAAGGATGGAACCAGACATCAATTAAGTGGCTGATGTAATAATCCAGGAAAGAGGATAGAAGCTGGTCACCGAAGCTGTGGAGGTTATGAGCAATGATCAGCTGTGCTTTGAAAGCAGACCCACCAGTATTTGCTAATAGAACGGCTAGAATAGCTGAGGGAAATAGAAGAAGCAAGGATGACACCCAAGTTTTTTTAACCTGAGTGACTACACAGATTGTTATGGGTTGAATTGTGTCCCCCTAAAACAGAGGTTCCCCAACCCTGAGCCAAGGACAGATATGGATCTGTGGCCCGTTCGGACCCAGTCAGAGCAGCAGAAGGTGAGCACTGGGTGAGCATAACTACATCTTCTGTCAGAACAGCAGCGGCATTAAATTTTCATGGGATGCGAACCTCATGGTAAGTTGCGCATGTGAGGGATCTAGGTTGCACATTCCTTTTGAGAATCTAATGCCTGATGATCCCCATCCCCTCATCCCTCCCATCCTCTCATCTGTGGAAAAAATTGTCTTTCACAAAACCAGTCCCTAATGCCAAAAAGATTGGAGACTGCTGCCCTAAAAGATACATTGAAGTCCTAACTCCCAGTACCTTAAAATCTGAACTTATTTGGAAACAGGGTCTTTACAGAAGTAATTAGTTAAGTTAGTATGAGGTCATACTGGAGTAGGTTAGGGTTTTAATCCATTATCACTCGTGTGCTTTTAAAAGAAGAGGGTAATACAGTACAGAGAGGAGAAGGATATGCAAAGACAGAGACACCTAAGAAGACAGCATGTTCAACAGAGGCAGAGTCTGAAGTGATGTATCTATAAGTCAAGGAGCACTAAGGACTGTTGGGAAACACCCAAAGCTAGAAGAGGCAAGGGAAGATTATACTCTGCTGACATGTTGATTTGGGGTTTCTAGCTTCCAGAACTGTGAGACAATACATTTCTGTTGTTTTCAGTCCCCTGGATCGTGGTGCTTTGTTATGGCAGCCCTAGGAAACTAACATATGAATAGCAGGAGCACTACTGGAGGTTGGGAAGACGATGGAAGGATGGGAGGGTGGAGACCCAAAACCCTGAGAATTCTTCTTTCAATTGTGTGTTAGACGTCCAAGTCAAAATTTTAGTGACCAACAATAAAATGGGAAAGGGAAGCTGAACTGACTTCTTCTTATGTAAAATGTGTCTGGCATTATTGTAAGTCAGGATTTCCCACAGGGTTCTTTATGGAATACTAGTTCAGCAAGATATTAATAGATTTTATAAGGAAAAATATTTAGGAAACTGTGGGTTAAATCAAATTAAATGGGCTTCCTTGCTACAGAACATCTTGGAGACTCTCACTAATGGACAGCACATGTTTTGTTTTGTTTTTTGCCTGTGACACTATTCTTAGACAAGCCCTAAGGCCAGAGTTGTATACAACACATATCCAGATGAGTAAACTCAGTCCCAGCTTAAATGATTTTCTCAAACCCCCTTAGCCATTAATAGCAACATCTAGATGATTCCAAAGTCCCTGTACTTTCTATATGCCATGATAAAAATGACATCATATAACAAAATCCGCCTCCAGTGCAACTTTTGATAAAAGCAGAATTCTGAGTAAATTGGATGACTTTCGCTTACCATTTGCAGCATTCATAGCTACTGAAAATTGCAAGTGGTTTAAAGGCAAGTTTAGCTACAAAGAGGTGGAAATCACAGGTCCAGAGATTGCTTCATCATGGATTTCTGATGTACGTCCTTCGGTTTTGAAAATAAGTTTTTGGTGGTAGGGGGAGCGCTCCACCTTTTAGGGCTTTAAAATCTCACGGTAAAGGTAGTCTTCCACTAAGGTATTTCATCACTCCCTGAGGCGACAAGAAACTCTCCCTGATTCTAAAAGAGCTACCATTATTAGTAGCCACTCCCTTACACTATTCCAGTACTTTCCTCAGCTCTTTTCCACAAATTGTTTCATGTGATCCTCACCCTCATTCTTGAAAGGACTCAGTGTAGCTCTTCAATAAAGGCCTGTGTTAGTTGAGCCACTTGCCAAGCGGTGATGCTCCAATCAGTGGTCAAGCTGGGACAGACTCTAAGTTAACGAGACCTCCCACCCATTCGCTCAATATATATGTCCTTAGCTCCTACTATGTGCCGGACTCCGATCTAAGCACAGAGAACAAAAGAGACAGTGTCTGCCTTCATGAAGCAGGGAAGAGATAAGTGAAACCCATTAAGAACACTAAAGTAGGGTAAACATGACAGAGAGGGATGGGGTCAAGGACTGAAACTATTTTGGACTGGGTGGTCAAGGAAGGCCGCTCTGAGGAGGTGACATCTTAGCAGATCTGAAAGACACGACAGAGTATCTAGGAAGAGGAGAGTGCTAGACTTAAGAACAGTGTGACAGCAAGGACCCTTAACAAGAGACAGTGGAGATGGCACCCAGCGTGGCTGGAAGTCAGCAAGCAATGATCAGAGTGGTGCACAGTGTGACCAGGTATCACAACATGCAGGCTGTCAAAAGGCAGCATGTGTTTTAGGGGCCTGCTTTTTCCCAGCTCCAGATGTCTCCATCAATGAAAGTCCAGGAAGTCCGGCAGTATAGCACTTCCAGGTCCCTTGTCACTCCCCTCCTTGCTGGTGGGGGCTGGGGATGACAGGCAGATTCATCTGATGAGTACATTTGGGTAAACTGGCCACGTTGGGCTTACTTCACTCCCATCCCCATGTAGAGCAGGGCTTTTCTGTCTCCACCCAGCATAGGCCTGTGAATTGCGGGGCAGGTCTGTTCAGCTCTGGGTTGGCAGTTGTGGGAAGTACATTTGCCCCAAAGTAAAAATTTCATTTCAACCCAGCCTCCCTCAGTAATAAAGGTGACATTCTGCCATCCACCTGCTTGCCCTTTTGTCGTATTTCTCAATTTTTTCAGAGCTCAGAAGAGGAAGAGAAAGGGCTATGTTTTGAACTTTCCCAGAAACCTCCACAGAATGGAATTTAGGTTTTGAGTGTAACCACCCACACTCCACCATCTCTGTTGGCTTACAAGCATTTCATCATATATACAATTGAAGAAAGGCATGGTCAATAGTATCAGCGTCGTCCACCATATCTAGAATTTAAAGTCCCATGCAGTCTGGCTGCCCACATCAGTCCTGGAAAGGTAAGAGAGAATTGAGTACGAAAATGATCTCTAAAATCAAACCAGCCAAAATGTCTTCACAAGGCTAATTCAGAGGCCGAAAAGCCACCAAACCTCCTCATTGAGTATTTTAAAACTAATTGTGTATAGTATCTAAGGTGGAGACAACAGAAAAAACCCACAGACTCGTCTGTCTGGTTCTTAAGCCATTGAAACATCCCCTATTATTGCTTCTGTCAGTTTCCGAAAGCAAAAACACTGTCTTCACTCTTACCTGCTGCTTTCTGGCAACTAACTATGCCATCTTGCTGAAAATCATTAATAATCTCCATATGTCCAAATTCAAAAGAAAAGTTTGTCTGTGACTTTTCTGACATGGTGATATTGTCCCTTTGGTAAATATATCAATGCCTTGCCTTCTGTAATGTGTGCTGTCACGGATCTTCTAGAATTTTTCCCTACATAGTTTCCTCTTCCTATACCTTCCCCTTAAATATTGAGTTTCCCAAGATTCTATCCGTGGTCCATAGCTTATCACACTTACACACACATTCTGCAGGTTGGTGGTCTCATCACTCTAACTAGTACTTTCTGCTGACACTCAAAATGATAGCTCTTCTCAGAAGCTTCAGCCTCATCTATCCAATTGCCTAGTGAACATTTTTACCTGATGTCCCATGGGCATATTAAACTCAACATGTCAAAACGGAACCTAATCCTTCTGCTGAAACATGGTGAATTGGACACATTTGTTTCTTTCTGTTTCCTCATGAAATCTCTCTTAAATAACAGTAAAGACTTTTTTTTTAAGGTATAAATCCCATGGTCCAAGGAAAGACAACAGTGAATGAGGCAGATCAAATTTCTGTTGTTGTCATTAGATGGAAAGTGCACAGATAGTTTGCAGAGAATGAAAGCAGAATATAAATGGGAAATAAGCTAATTCGATACTACAGAATGGCAGAAAGGCTCACAAATGGTAAGGACTGGATTCTGCAGACAGCAAAAGTGCAGCATGGAGTTGAAGATACAGGGATTGGTGAGAGTTCCTAAGAGCATGGAAGTCAGCTGGGCTCGGTGGCTCAGCCTGTAATCCCAGCATTTTGGGAGGCCGAGGCGAGTGGATTGCCTGAGCCCACAGGTTCAAGACCAGCCTGGACAACTTGGCGAGACTTCGTCTCTACAATAAATCAAAAATTAGTCAGGCATGGCAGTGCGTGCCTGTAGTTCCAGCTACTGGGAAGGCTGAGGCAGAAGGATCTCCAGAGCCCAGCAGGTCGACGCTGGGGTGGCCGTGAGTGTGCCACTGCACTCCAGCCTGGGCAACAGAGTGAGACTCCAATTCAAAAAAAAAAAAAAGAGCATGTAGGTCTCAGGTTCTTCCCCCACTTTAACAGAGGAGGGGAGAGTTTCATTCTGTAGAAAATGTATTCTTTGGAAAATTTAAGGAGAGACACTTTAGACTTAGGGATATAAGAAACAGTGAAAGTTGAAGCTGGGCACAGAAGCTCACACCTATAATCCCAGCACTTTGGGAGGCTGCGGTGAGAGGATTGCTTGAGCCTAGGAGGTCAAGATTAGCCTAGGCAACATAGGAGACATCATCTCTACAGAAAATCAAAAAATTAACTGAGTTCAGTAGCATGTGTCTAGTCCCAGTTACTTGGGTATCTGAGACGGAAGGATCACCTGAGCCCAAGAGGTTGAGGCTATGGTGAGCCGTGATCATGCCACTGTATTCCAGCCTCGTGACGGAGTGAGACTCCAACTCGAAAGAAAGGAAGAAAGACAAAAGAAGGAAGGAAGAAGGAAAGGAAATGAGGAGAGGGGAGAGAAGGAGAGGGGAGGGGAGAGGAAGGGAAGGGGAGGGGAAGGAAGGGAAAGAACCAGTGAACGTTGGGAAAGAGGCTGAAAATCCAGAGAAAGTTTGCATACTGACATAATCCAGACCCTCAAACACTCAGCAATAAGAAAGTTGGCAGCAAGGTCTATATTCCTGTATTCCTCATCTTTTGCAGGAGATGGAAAGATTCTTCTCTGCAGTAACTGCATCCTCTTAGAGAAAGAACCTCCATGTACTGACATGTGGGATCCTCTAATGAAACATGTTGGACCTCACCAATCAAATCCAGGGAACCAGTGACTTCTGACAAGTGTCTTCAACCCAATGAAGCATCCAGCCAGTGACTGCATTTTTCACACTTAGTGTATAAACAGACAACAAGCAACCACTAGGCATTTGAGAAAAGGCTCCAATTTGGTAGAAAAGTCAAAAGAAGCTGCAGGACAATAAAATCTCATAAGAAATGGCAATGCATGTAGCAAAACAACTCCTTAAAAATAAAAAATAAGCTGGGCTCGGTGGCTCAGCCTGTAATCCCGCACTTTGGGAGGCTGAGGTGAGTGGATTGCCTGAGCCCATGGGTTTGAGACCCACCTGGGCAACTTGGTGAGACCTCATCTCTACAATAAATCAAAAAATTAGCCGGGCGTGGTAGTGCGCGCCTGTAGTTCCAGCTACTCGGAAGGCTGAGGTGGAAGGATCGCTGGAGTCCAGCAGGTCGAGGCTGCGGTATATATATATATATATCCTTAAGGAGGTAAGATAAGACATTGCGCCCATTAAACAACAAAATACTGTTTTTAAAAGGAATAAACAACAGGAACATGCTCTGTTCTTGTTAAAAATACGTTAGTTGAAATTTTTGAAGACTTTGATAAAAGGGTAGGGCCATAAAGCTGAGGAAATCACACAGAAAATATAACCAAAAGAGAAAAGAACTTTAGACCAGGTGTGGTGGTTCATGCTTATAATCCCAGCACTTTGGGAGGCCAAGGTGAGAAGATCATTTGAGGTCAGGAATTCAAGACCAGCCTGGGAAACATAGCAAGATACCATCTCTACAAATAATTAAAATAATTTTTTTTTAAAAAAAGAGAAAATAACTCTAAAAACAGGAGGAGAAAAAGATAAGAAAATTAGGAAATTGTTCCAGAAGACCAATATCTGACTACTGGGAGTTTCAGAAAAAGAAAGCAGATAAAATTCAGGCGAGGATTCTCAAAGAAATAATACAAAAACATTTAGCAGAGGTATAGACATAATTTTCCAGATTTAAAGGGATCGCTAAGTTCCCACAAGAAGAAATAAAAAGATATAAAAGAGCTTCCAGAAATAAAGTGATAATCATAAACTTTCCAGAGAGAGAGAGAGAGTACATAAAAAGAATCAAGAACAAAAATGACATTGGACTTTTCAACACTGGCACCAGCAGCTAAATGATACTGGAAGAAAAAAGAAACCTTCAAAATTCTGAGAAAAACGATTTTCGCACTAGAATCGTATGCTCAGCCAAAGGATAAACGCAAACCAAAATCAAGTGTAAGGATAAATCAAAGAAATATTTCAAAATACATAAGATTTAAAAAAATTGATTCTCATGTACCACTTCTCAGAAAGCTGCTGGCTGATGCAGTCTACCGAAACAGGAAAGTCAACCAAGAAAGAGGAAGACATGGGATCCCAGCAACAGGTGAGCTAGCAAAGGGGCGGGAGGGTGGGGTGGTGAAGCCACAGGATAACAGCTACATCTAAAGCATGGCCAGTGCATTGGAGCAGTAAGACAGAGGCGTCCACGTGGGAGGTCCTGAAGAAAGAAAGAAATATATCTGTAACTGACCACTGCGGGAGTCTTTGTGAAAAATTATATCGATAAGGATGTTACAGTTCTGTCAGCAAATTTGGATATATGTCCTAACAGTGACAGAAAAAAATAGAACAATCAAAAGAGAAGCAAATTTTAACTCAATGAAGAAGAGAAAACTACAAGAAAGGGATTGCGATTATTGTATGCTATTTGTCCTGGCAGTGAGCAATTTTTACATAATAAGGTGAACATTAGATATTGATTTAGCAAAAACGAAAATTATTTTACTGTTCAGACAAGATAGAGAATAGAAAAGTTAGGAGATAAGGTATGTAAAAGTGCTAAATTTTCATCTCATTGAATAATAAATCAATAGAAAATACCTCAAGTTAAAAGTATGACTCCCTACAATACTCAGTGATCTATCACAGAAACAAAGAACAGAGTACCAGGTGTTCTCACACATAAGTGGACCCTGAACATTTACCATAATACTGTAAGAAAGGGATTGGCAGTAGCAGGATACTGCGGAGGTTGGGGGCGGGGAGTGATGCACAACATCAACAAGGGTATCTGATCTCAAGCCAGGCAAAGTGGGGACCAAAGGGAGGCCCAAACTTTACCTGAATGATGTCCACATGTGTGCTCAATCTTTAATTGTACCCTACATCTTTAAAATTTAAAAATATATATAAAAATAAAAATATGACTCCAAAACCAATAAATCAAGAGATAGATTAGGCAGATTACTTAGAACTTTGAAAGCAAATACTAAACAAAACAGGTAAAAGTATGGGAAGAGGTCTCAGAGATATGAGAAAGATAAGGAGGGGTGGAGAAGAGAGCTAAAATTTGTTATCATTAGAATTATAATACAACTTGGATTTTTCACCTATGTACCACATATGTATCATACTGCCAAAAACCAAAAGTAGTCAAGAAGAACTGAAAACCTAAACTTATTATCTTCTTCCCTAAGCTTAACTTTACTTCTCTGTTTTCTGTCTTGATTGGAAATATTCCCATCCATTCCAACACTGAAACTAGAAGCAGGACTTTCTCTTGAGTCATCTATCTCCTTCTCACTGCCCTCCCACAGCCAATCAATCACCAACTAAATCTTAGACTTTCTTCAATTCACACTCTCCTCTCTAATCCTACTCTGTGGTCTAAGTCAGTTCCTCAGCAACATATGCCTGATTTATTGCAAATCTCCACACTGATTTCCAACCCTGATCTTAACTCCTAGTTAAGTGAATCTCTCAGTATCTTCCTCATTTGCTGCTGTCTCTCCTATTTTGGAAGGTCATAGAATTTATGCTATTTAAAGATTTGCTATGCAGCAGTAGATAACCGAAGCAGGATCTATGCATAAGTAGCCAGTGGGCAAATAGGATGGAATCTAGAGAAGTCAGCAGAGAGCTGATCATGGAGAGTCTTGTATGATGTGCTAAGCATCTTTATCTTCTTCTTTAGTGACTGGGAACTGCTAAGGGGCTTTACATTTTGAAAAGACTGTCATGGCCATAATATTAAGCTAGAAAGACAGAAGGCAGGAAGACCAGTTAACATGCTTCACAATAATCTAGAGTAAATATGATGGGAGCTTGAACTAGGGCAGGGAAATAATAAGTATAGACTTGAAAGTATTTAGAAGGCAAAACTCAATAAGCCTTGTGAATGATGATATATTATAGCTGAAATAGAACAAAGACTCTAGGATGACTCCCAGATCTGACTTAGATGCTTTGTGGGTGGATGCTGGTACCATTAACTAAGATCTCCTTGTTACTTACTTTGAATTTAGCTAGGATGTGTGTGTGTGTGTGTGTGTGTGTGTGTGTGTGTGTGTGTTTTCTACTGATCAACCTGAAATCCTTTCAACAGAACACTCACAATGTTTCCACATGCCCAAGGTCAATGGACAGCCCTTCCTTCTGAGCAATTGCTGTTTTATTACCAATGATATTATGTTATCCCTCTCACCTCCTGAACAGAGACTGCTGGCAGTGTCAGTTGGTGAACTGCCATGACCATTGGACAATAGCCAATCCAGTGGGTTTCCACTTCCCTGATCCTACCTTTGACTCACTCAGTCCGGGGCCAAACCTTTCAGAGGCCTCCTCCTGCATCCTTGACCCCCTGGGTATGTTTACTCTTCTGCTGCAGGTAAGCTAAGAAACCTAACTTTCTGTCATTACAGATGCATTCCTTAGGCCAGACACAGTGGCTCATGCCCATAATCCCAGCATTTTGGGTGGTCAAGGTAGAAGAATCACTTGAAGCCAGGGGTTCAAGACCAGAGTAGGCAATAAAGCAAGATCTTGACTCCATAAAAAATAATGTTTTTTAAGTTAGTTGGGCGTGGCTGTGCATATCTGTAGTCCCAGCTACTTGAGAGGCTGAGACCACTTGAGTTCAGGAGGTCGAACTTGCGGTGAGCTATGATTGCGCCACTGCACTCCAGCCTAGGCAATAGAGCGAGACCCAGTCTCTAAAAAAATAAGTATTCCTTATGGTCTTTGGTCAGTAGGTTTCAATATCCCACTTGAAGGGCACACTGAGAAAAAGCAGAGACGTTAGGGAGATCATAAAATATAGAGAAAAGAGACCAAAAAAACCAGATCTAGAGGTTGGCTGGGCCTCTCCGTATTATTCTGAGACAAGCGGGAACACCCTTTGCTGAATGTACAAGGTTCAAGTTTGAGCCTTTACTTTGTCAACAGGTGTATCCTTGAGCAAGTCAATTCATCTCCCCTCCAGGACTTTATTTTTTTCAAATTCTGGGGATCAAATAGACTATATAATTCCCAACATCTCCTAGAATTTCTAGGATGTTTTAAAAAACAGCAAGTGAGCTCTGGAGAAAACTGCTGCAGGCTTTGAGTCCCAGTGACGATTCACATAGGCTCCCTTGATGAAAGAACTTGCATGCCTGCACTGGGTGCCCTGAACTACACATTTCTGTCAGCGTGTTTGTAAAGCTGGTGACCTAAAAAAGGCTATTTTTTGCTACAAAACTGGTTCAATTACATGTTGTGTGTGTGTGTGTGTGTGTGTGTGTGTGTGTGTGTGTGTGTGTGTGTGTTTTGGAGTTACTGTCTCACTGTGTCAAGTGCAGTGGCATGATCGGCTCACTGCAGCCTGTACCTCCCGGCTCAGGTGATTCTTCCACCTCAGCCCCCCAAGTAGCTCAGACTATAGGTAGGCACCCCCATACCCAGATAATTCTTTTTAATGTTTTGTAGAGATAAGGTCTTGCTATGTTGTCCAACCTGGTCTCAAACTCCTGGCCTCAAGCTTATCCTCTTGCCTCAGTCTCCCAAAGTGCTGGGATTACAGGCGTGAGCCACCACACCCAGTGAGTTACAAGTTTTGTAAGCATGGATTTAACAGGAAAAAAAAAAAAAACACCCTGTCAACAAATTCTAAATCAGTGGCTTAAGACAAATTTTTTTGTTTGTTTCTTTGTTTTTAAACAAAGTCTCAGTGCTCAGGTGCATGTGTGCAAGCGAACAGTGGCGAGTCTGGCTTCACATCCTGTGCAGTGTGCCAGCTCAGAGAGCCCCTGTGTCACCACAGCACAGAAGGTTCGCTCTTTTCTAAGCCAAGTTAATTCTACAAACACGCCAATACTTAGGAGGAGAGAAAACAAACAAAACAAATTATTTCCAGTTGGCTTGCTGATTGCTAATAATATTCTTCAGCAAGTAATCCAGGCAGGAACATTTTTCATTTTCAGAATTAGCTATGGTTGCCACATTTCCCTTGTGTCAGATATAAACTCCATATCCCAGCATCCACACGTGCCTCAGAATCGCAGTCTTTAAATTTCTACATTTCTTACTGCTCAACTTAGGAGTTTAGGGGCTGTTCCCTAGTCAGGCCTTTCTCTGCAATCTACGTATCCTTCCTCAGCACTAAACAAACACACTTCTTGGTCTATTTAAACCTACATACCTCTCCACACTCTTTTCCACACAAATAGTTTTTTCTCCTTTAACAGAACTCAATTCATTAGAGATTTTCTAGGCACATACTAAAGTGTGAGACACTTTGCTAAAACTTGTGGGGGAGTCAAAGATGAAAAAAGACCATCTGCCAGGGATGGTGACTCATGCCTGTAATCCAGCACTTTGGGAGGCCGAGGCAGGAGGATTACTTGAGCCTAGGAGTTTGAAACCAGCCTTGGCACATAGCAAGACCTTGTCTCTACAAAAAAATTAAAAAATTAGCTGAGTATGGTGGCACGCACCTGTAGTCCCAGCTACTCAGCAGGCTGAGGTGGAAGGATGGCCAGAGTTCAAGAGGTCAAGGCTGTGATGCTCCATGATCACACACCTGGACTCTGGGCTAGATGACAGAGTGATACCTTGAATCAAAAGAAAGAAAGAAAGAAAGAAAAACAGAAAAAAAGGAACAGCACCTGCATTCAAGGAGCCCTAATTCTGAAAAAAAGTAGAGACATAAGCAATAAAGCCAGTAACTCCAGGCAGACTGGGTAAGTGCTGTCATGAAGTGCAAGGGTCTTGGTTCTGGACCTCACAACAAAGAAATGCTGCATCATCATCCTCATTATTATTATTATTATTATTATTATTATTAGAGTTGGAGTCTCTGTCACCTAGGCCGGAGTGCAGTGGCAGGCTCCCAGCCACCACAGCCTTGACCTGCTGAGCTCAGGTGATCCTTCTGCCTCAGCCTTCCAAGAAGCTGGAACTATAGCCATGTGCCACTATGCCTGGCTAATTACTATATTATTATTTTATTTTATTTTATTTCAGTTGGAATCTCACTCCATTGCCCAGACTGGAGTGCAATGACACGCTCACGGCCACCCCAGCACTGACCTGCTGGGCTCAGGCGATCCTTCTGCTTCAGCCTTCCAAGTAGCTGGTGCTATAGGCGCAAGCTACCATGCCGGCTAATTTTTTACTTATTGTAGAGAAGAGGTCTTGCCAAGTTGCCCTGACTGGTCTCAAACTTGAGGTCTCTGGCAATCCTCTCACCTTGGCCTCCCAAAGTGCTGGGATTATAGGTGTGAGCCACCACACCCAGTCTTTTTTTTTTTTTTTTTGAGTTGGAGTCTCACTCCAATGCCCAGGCTGGAGTGCAGTGGCACACTCATGGCCACCCCAGCATCGACCTGCTGGGCTCCAGCAGTCCTTCCGCCTCAGCCTTCCAAGTAGGCAGAACTACAGGCATGCGCTACCACGCCTGGCTAATTTTTTAGTTATTGTAGAGAAGAGGTCTCGCCAAGTTGTCCGGGTTGGTCTCAATCCACAGGCTGAGCCACCAAGCCTGGCCACAGCTCACTTCTTATGGCTTCCAGAGTCAATTGGGGTAATCTTGCTGCAGGCCTCATATCCTCTCTCACACTCTCTCCCAAGACCCACAGAGAAGGCAAATAAGTAAAAAGTGACCTTAGATATCACAACTGTGGAATGATGGGAGAAGACAGGATAAAACAAAAATAAAACATAGAGTTTTCCTCCAGTACACCCTTCAAAGAAATCAACAGAGGATTGAAGGTATGATCTTAAGGGAAATGAATGAAGTAATTGTTAAACTCAGGGAGGTAGAAAGGTTGCCTGAGCTTTTCATCAGCTGTAGGGGTTGGCATTTCTGACAGAAGTTGGCCTTCCTGCAGAGTTCAAGAAGTTGGGCGAGAACAAGACAAGACCAGAGGGCAGGCATCCCACCAATAATAGCGAGTCATGTACTTGGCTTTGAGATTCCCTGCTGAACAACCACCCAAAACAGAGGGGTACCACAGTAAGGAGCCCACGTGTGCAAATGCCTCCCACAGTGCCTGCCACGCGGTGAGTGGCATTTGGGAAAGCCATATAGTCCAGTGGAAGCAGCATGAAGGATTTAGAGTATTCACAGCTTCAAGTGGGGCTTCTGCCACTTAAAAACTCTGTACCTTTAAGCAAAGTTACTTCATTTGGAGTGGAATCACACTACCTTCCCTCGTCACAGTGAGGGATACATGAGGTCACATGTACACAAATATAAATGTCTATCAGGAACTGCAGAGAGACAAAAGACAGTGCCTGCCCTCACCTTCTACTTGAGGCCTTGGAACAGTCCCTGGCAACAGAGCAGATGTTAAATACATCTACATTCCCTCGCCTTGCCAGTGGTAAGTATCATAAGATGGTGTTCAGGAGCTGAGTATTTATTCAGCATGTAGGTGCTTGTACTAAAATATTAAAGGGAAAAAGAACTGGGGAGTTTTGATTGCTAAATATGTGGATAAAGGGTTGGTGACCATGTATCCAGATTATATGTCACACCTGAGGTTTGGTTTGGAAAATATTGCCACCATCGGGATAGGTTGTCATGGTTTCCAGATTAAATAGGTATTACCTTGTGAAAAGACAGACACATTCATTAAATCACTGACTTCCTACCTGGAAATGGGTTACCTGGGAAAAGGATTGTGCACCTAAAAGTCTTAGATAAAAAATTATTTAACTTTCCAGTTCGGTATAGGTGGCTCACACCTATAATCTTAGCACTTTGGGAGTCCAAGACAAGAGGACTGCTTGAACCCAGGAGTTTGAGACCAGCCTGGACAACACAGTGAAACCTCGTCTCTGCAAAAAATGAAAAAATCAGTTGGGTGTGGTGGTGTGTGTCTGTAGTCCCAGGTACTCGAGACACTGAGGCAGAAGGATCACTTGAGCCCAGAGTTTGAGGCTGCAGTGAGTCACCATCATACTACTGCACTCTGGCCTGGGTGACAGGGTGAGACCTCCCTACACACACACAAAAAAATTAACTTTTCATCTTCCTTCCTCCCTCACTGTACTCCCTGCACTTCCCATAAAGGGAGTACGAAAGACTTTCTCCACTCTACTAATATGGATATGGTCTTTCAGTCAGTGACTGTTGTAAGCTACTAAGGAGAAGAGAACTGTGGTTACAATAACACTGTAGATAGAATAGCCATTAAAATATTGATAACTGAACACCTGCATTTTTTCCTGTTCCAAGACCTCCATATATTCTGATTTTCCTCAAGGTCTTATCCTTCTTTTTCTTCTTCCATACATTCTCATTCAACCACCCCTTGAGCATTAATTGCTAGTTCACTCGTTTGTTCAGTCCTAACATTGCTGTATTGCTGTTGGGCATTTCAAATCAATAGACCCACTCTCAGCTGGCACCTCTGGATAACCAATCAGTCCCTTAATAAACTCACAAAGTCTATAACCAGACATCAATGACCCCCTCAAACTTCCTCTATCTCTAATAGACTTCTTCTTCTTCTTCTTCTTATTATTATTGTTATTATTTGAGTTGGGGTCTCACTCTGTTGCCCAAGCTGGAGTGCAGTGGCACACTTTTGGTCCCTGCAACCTCAACCTACAGGCTCCAGCGATCCTTCCGCCTCAGACTTCCAAGTGGCTGGAACTACAGGCATGCACTACCACGCCCAGCTAACTTTTTAGTTATTGTAGAGACGAGGTCTCATCAAGTTGCCCGGGTTGGTCTTGAACCCACGGGCTCAGGAAATCCACTTGCTTCAGACTCTGAAAGTGCTGGGATGACAAGCTGAGCCACCGAGTTCAGCCTGGACCAGTTCTTAATGGCACCACAATATTATTGCCTGAGTTCTAAAACCAAAAGTCCCCATGTCAAATCAGTTTCCAAGTGCCACCTTCTTCCTTTTTCCTCTCTCTGTAATCCATTCTATCCACAGTTCAATCCTTACTTGCCCCAGGACATTTGCAAAGCCTCCTAACACGTCTCTTAGATGTCAGGTCCTCTTCACTCCAGTTCTGCTTAACACTGATGCTGGAATGAGCTTTCTTAAACACAAGACACGCCTTTCCTCAAATGCCTTCAATGGCTCCCAACTGCAAGGAAGACCAAGTGGAAACTTCCTGCCATGAAATTCAATGTCCTCTGCAATGCGACTCCTACAGAACTTTCCAGACCAAAATCACATGATCCCTTCACAAACTCTAAGCCTATCAAAGAGTTGTCCCCTAACTCTACTCTGCCTTTTGTTCTCAGGGTCTTGTTAAGCATAGCTTCAGGCAGTAGGAACTAATCAACACCAGTTGAATAATAGACTCTAGGTGGAGGTATGCACTGGAAAATTCTTTCAACTTAATGTTTGAACATTTTCAGACTCAAACACTGGGTAAAATATTAATTAAATGAATAAAAGAATGAGGGATAAATTACTTGGGAGCTGGGTTGCATCTTCCCCAGAGAACCCTATGGGTACAAAAAGATATGCCACAAGATCTTTTTGAAAGATGAGTAATGGAAGCCGGGCTCGGTGGCTCAGCCTGTAATCCCGCGCCTTTGGGAGGCTGAGGTGAGTGGATTACCCGAGCCCGCGGATTCGAGACCCGCCTGGGCAGGTGAGACCTCATCTCTACAATAAATCCAAAAATCAGCCGGGCATGGTAGGGCGCACCTGTAATTCCGGCTACTCGGAAGGCTGAGGCGGAAGGATCGCCGGAGCCCAGCAGATCGAGGCTGCGGTGGCCGGGAGCGGCCACTGCACTCCAGTCTGGGCGACAGAGTGAGACTCCAACACACACAAAAAAGAAAAGAAAGAAAGATGAGTAATGGGATATGGAACTCCAAGAAAAGAAAGGAGGAAGGCCTGGCTAGCCCTAGGATGGGTAAGGAAATATTTTAGCTGATAAACAATGCTAAGCAATTTCAAAACAGCCACTAACTACAATCAGACTACAGAGAAAAGGTTAAGAGATATGCTCCAACTGTATTGGAAAGATAAGAGGCTAAGAATCTTTTTCAGGCTAATAGCTCTAAGGACACAGTCCTTGTCCTCCCTTCCACTACCTCCACCCCATCTTGCATTCCAGGTTCCAAGTTAAAGCAATAAAAGAAAAACACGTGATTTCATGTTTAAGGCTGTCCAAGGAGAGAGAAATCTCAGTACCCTGGTTTCAGTTCAGATATGCTTAGAAGCATAGATTTTATGAAGAAAGCACCTGATCACTGTCTTGTGAATTGAGTCTATTCTGGCTTTTATCTTTGAACTTGCAAGCACAGCATAAAGGTTCAAACTCCATTCCTGGTATTGGCCAAGAAAGTTCAGTTCTTAGCTTCTTGTCCAGCTTACTGCTCCTTCAAGTCAGTATAGATACTGAGTCATTGTTCTAGAAGCATCTTTCTAATTATGAGAAGCTTCCCTGCTCAAGTTCTTTTAAAAGTTCTCAGTTCAATCAATGAACACTTCACATTATAAAACCACTGGAGATGCTAAACTAAGATAATCATGTTTGCTCTTTAAAATCACCATACTTCCTACGGAGAATGGGTCATTACCTGTCTACCTCGTGTATTTGGATGCTTATAAGCAGGTATCTGATGTTATCTGAGGCAATAGCTGAGTCCTTTCCCACCCACTGTCTTAGTTCTGTGCATACTAGGGCAATTGTCAACACTCAGTTTTTCCTCTGATAAAGCATATGCTTTCCCAAACAAAGACAAACTCGTTAAAAAAAAATACTGGCATGCTATTTGCTTCTTGTTTTTACTTTTTCATGGAGAGTAAACTGGTAAGCCCAGTGGACTTTCTTAATGCTCTTCTGTATCTTCAAACTGTCAGTCAAAACCCACTTATTTCTCAGGCGAAAAACTCAACTCAATTGGTTTATATGCTGGATTCATACAAATTATCAGTCCAATTATGCCCCTCCCAAACAATCAACTCCTGTAAAAGATGAATAAAGCAGCTTCTGGTTAAGAACAATCATCATACATTATAAAGGATTCCCACTGTACCTCGACCAGCCTGGGGTTCACAACTAGAATGTTTCATCAGTGAAAGGGTCCTGACAACTGTACACACTTTCATATGCCAACAAAACCAGTGTGGTGTACTTTTCCAAAAGAGCACCGATTCTCATTTTGAATAACTTTCTGAAAAGTTATTTTTCAAGCTTACAAAGTGCATTCTCAGTGGATTTTGTACTCTACTAACATCTCTGTTCTTACTCATCCTGCATCCCAAACAGGGAAAAGTAGTTGCACATTTAAACAGAGCAAGAAGGGCAAGTAACTCCTTCCCCATTTAGAAGAACTTCCTTCCCCATTTGCTGATGTTGAAACTGGGGCTGGGGAAGAAAAGGAACGTCGCTGATGTTACCCAAGTGGTGGATACTAGAACCAAGATGCCAGCAGAGTTGTCCAGCTCCCAAACCCAAGCGCCTTGCACTAGGACCCACCGGGGTTGCAGGGAAGGTAGAGAACTGAAAGAGGGGAGGGTACACTTGGGCCAAGGATAGCCACAGTCCTTATGCGTGCAGGGGTTTAAACATTGTGTTCTGTCTTCACCATAGATTCAGTCATAACTCATAAGGAAAGTTACTTTTAACTGAAAAGCCAGGGGCTACACTAGGTGAGCACTTTCTCTTTTTTTGAGTTGGAGTCTCACTCTGTCGCCCAGACTGCAGTGCAGTGGCTGCTCCCCGCCACCGCAGCCTCGACCTGCTGGGCTCCGGCGATCCTTTCCGCCTCAGCCTTCCAAGTAGCTGGAACTAGAGGCCCGCACCACGCCCGGCTAATTTTTTGATTTACTGTAGAGATGAGGTCTCACCAAGTTGCCCGGGTGGGTCTCGAACTCTCGGGCTCAGGCAATTCACTCACCTCAGCCTCCCAAAGTGTGGCATTATAGGCTGAGCCACCGACCACGGCATAGGTGAGCACTTTCTATATGTTATTTCTATTTCTAATAGAGCAATTCTGTGGTTTTTTGTTTTTTGTTTTTTGTTTTTGAGTTGGAGTCTCACTCGGTCACCCAGACTGGAGTGCAGCCTCGACCTGCTGGGCTCCAGCGATCCTTCCGCCTCAGCCCGCCTCAGCCTTCCGAGTAGCCGGAATTACAGGTGCGCGCTACCACGCCCGGCTCATTTTTTGATTTATGGTAGAGATGAGGTCTCGCCTGCCCAGGCGGGTCTCGAACCCGTGGGCTCAGGCAATCCACTCACCTCAGCCTCCCAAAGGCGCGGGATTACAGGCTGAGCCACCGAGCCCGGCTTCAATTCTGTGTTTTAAAAGAAAAACTAGACTCTTTTTCAGATGGGGAGACTGAGGCGTAATAAGCTTAAATAATTTGCCCAAGGTCACCAACTAGCAAAGGCCGGAACTGGGATTCAAATCCATAAATATAACAAAGTTCATCTTTTTCTCCCGACACCAAGCTGATCTGTGAGGATTTCAGGGAGCTGCTCCCACCTGTCTCCTGGGCCCCTGGTTTTCTTCTAATCCTACATTGCAAGAATAATAAGCTTACTGGTTCGCTCTTTCCTTCACTCAAGACAAGTTTCCTTGCTTGGGACACGTTAAAATCTAAGGCATTTCCTGTTTTTCCTCTTCCCCGACATCCATGGAATTGAAACATCCCAGAGACGTGTTAAGGGAGGAAGGGACGGTGCCCTGCACACCCCCTCCCGCACAAAGAGTGGTGGAGGACCCCACGGCTTCTCACTTCCCTGGAGGGGAAGCCTCCTGGCCTGGAAGAACCCAGGGGGCAACTTCCTCCAGGGCTCCCTCTGGGCGCACCAGAACATCCCCGGGACTCCAACTTGAAACTCCCAGGCAGCCAAGACCATCCCACTCCATCCACCCCAATCTCAGCCCGCGGTAGTCTTCCGCTCAGTGAGGAGGGCTTTCGAGACAGCCGAGACCACCTGCCTGCGCTCCCGTCCCGCTGCGCGGGTCCCACCCACGTGGGCAGGCGGCACTTACTGGCGCAGTGGGTGCTCCTGGGGCAGGCGCTGAGCACAGACCCAGCCGGCTGCTGGGTGTATTGCTTAAGCGGTTTCCAAGTCAGGCAGAAGTGAGCAGCCCCTCCCAGTCACAAGTACCTTCAGGACGCGAGCTTTTAAGTTCTCCTCTGGGCTCACATGACCCAGACCTATAGGGCCAAAGGCGTGTCCCACCTCCTCCTCCCAGAAACCTGGCCCCACCGGCTAAGCGTTTTTCTGTTCTGGAAGAAGCAAGCAGCCCAGCGTGGAATCTTAAAAATTAGTACAGAAACACCCGAGGTGATGCAACTCAGGTTGGTGTGTTCCTTTTTCTCTCCCGTATTTATGTATGTATTTGTGGATCTACTTATTTATTTATTTACTTATTTATTTATTGAGTCGTGAGGGGTCTCTGTCACCCAGACTGGAAGGCAGTGGCACCATCAGGGCTCACTGCCTCCACCTTCTGGGTTCAAATGATCCTTCTGCCTCAGCCTCCTGAGCAGTTGGGACTACAGGCTCACAACACAACAATACTTACTTATTAATTTTTTTTCTATGTTGCCTAACTCCTAGGCTCAAGCTATTCTCCTGCCTCAGCCTCCTAAAATGCTGGTATCACAGGCTGAGCCACTGTGCCGGACCCGGTTTTCTCTCCCACTTTTTAAAAGCTTCTATTTTGGAATTTCAAGCCCATATTTTGAGATTATTTCCCCCACTCCAGGACTTGCAAGCCCAGGGCTTGTATTTGGAAACCAGATGGTTTTTTACTCCCACGGTTTAAAAAGTCAGTATGCATTCACTGATGGTCCGTGTTCCAGTTGCAGTTCCAGGATGTGTACACCAAGTACCAGCATCATCCCAAGTTCTCTCCTGCATGTGGTGTTGGAATCTTACAGCAACCTGATGCGCTCTACACTACAATTACCCCCATTTTGCAAGTGGGGAACTGACACTTAGGCTAAGTAACACTCAGGGCCATAGCACTTGTAAGTGACCTGAGTGCCTACTATTAACCACTATCAGGTGCTGGGACGGTGCCAGATGGTAGGGGGAGCAGGGACTAAAAAATTGAGCCAGGAGGCTGCAATGGCCAATAGATAAGACACAAGGAAGGTTATCATTATCAGCAACAGAGACATCAACTGCCAGACAAGTGGGAGAGGCCGTGGGGAAACTTCCAGCCACCCCTCCTCTGGCTGAGTGCAGCTGCTGAAGTGAGCAGTGGGGAAACCAGCCGGCAAAGCAGCCCCCAACATGACAATGCAGGAGAAACAGTTTGTTATGCAACTAAGGCTACCTAAAGCACTAGCTTTGTGACCTGAAAGGATTACTTAATGTTGCTGAATTTGTTTTTCTCCTAAGCATCACTTTATTGGGTTATTGTATATAGAAAACTACATGTGAATCATCGGACACAGAGCCATGCTCAGGGACTGCAGTCACCATTTGCTGTCATATGCTATGTATGGAAGTATACACCCATTATCTACCTGCTTGTCTCTTTATGGAACAAAATTTGTTGGTGGGAAAAGAATTTTTCTTTAAGATCAAGATCATCCCACCTTTAATATTTGCAGGCCCCAGGACAAGAATTCCAATAGAAGACCATAAGCTAGGTACCTAAATATTTAAAAGTTAAAACTAAGTTAACAAATTATTATTATTATTATTATTATTATTGGAATCTCACGCTGTTGCCCAGGCTGGTGTGCAGTGGCGTGCTCACTGCCAATGCAGCCTCAACCTGCTGGGCTCAGGAGATCCTTCTGCCTCAGCCTTCCAAGTAGCTGGAGCAACAGGCACAAACCATCACACCCAGCCTTAACAAATTATTACTAGCAGGCTAGGTGCGATGGCTGATGCCTGCAATTCCAGCACTTTGGGAGACTGAAGGAGGAGAATCACTTGAGCCCAGGAGTTCAAGACCAACCTGGGCAACATAGCTAGACCTCATCTCTACAAAAATCAAAATAATGGGCCAGGTGTGGTGGCACAGGCCTGTCTGTAGTCCCAGCTACTTGGGAGACTGAGGCAGAAGGATCACCTAAGCCCAGGAGGTTGAGGCTGTGGTGAGCCGTGAGCCGTGCTAGTGCACTCCAGCCTGGGTGACAGAATGAGACTCCAACTCAAAAAATGACAATAATAATAACCAACCAAACAAAAACAAATAGTTAACTATAATAAGTTCCACCTTCCTACCTTCATAAATATACCTTCATAGTGATGTGGAAGGTCAGGTTTAAACTGGTGAATGCACTTGAGTATGGTGGTGCAGGGAAAGCTGGTTTCCAGGCCCTGGTCTGCAGCTACCTCCTGTCTACCCACAGGGCTCCAGCCCATTGGTGGAAGCTCAGTCCAGCTCCCCAGAAGCAGCCATCCCCTGGCCGCCTCTTCAACCTAGGAGTGTGAACACCAGAGGCAACTTTGTTCTCCCATGAGACTATAGACACTGGTAGATAACACTGCTGCTGGTATGCAGACCCTTGCAGCAGGCTCAGTGCCACTTGGAGAGGGAATTTTGGGATCCTGTATACGCAGAACAAGGTTTGGGGAGCTCTGAACTTGGGGCTAAGAGATACCATGGTTGTCGTCCTATGTCCTCCTCACCTTATTGGGAGGAGTGAGGCCAGTCAAGAGGCAGAGGGAAGCCAGGCTCATGCCTGTAATCCCAGCACTTTGGAAGGCGGAAGCAAGAGGATTGCCTGAGCCCACGGGTTAGAGAACAGCCTGGGCAACATGGTGAGACCTTGTCTCCATTATAGTACAAAAATTAGTCGGGTGTGGTGGCATATGCCTGCAGTTCCAGCTACTTAGAAAGCTGAAGCAGAAGGATAGCCTGAACCCAGCAGGTTGAGGTTGAGGTGACTGTGAGTGTGCCACTGCACAGCCTGGGCAACAGAGTCTCTGACTCAAGAAAAAAAAAAAAAAAGAGGCAGAGGGAGAATCTTCTGAACTGTGGCCCTGGCAGGGGCTCCTTGGGCCTAACTACAGGCAAGAACAGCTACTGGCCAGGGAATATCTGTGCTCAGAATGGAGCCACTTAAGCAAAAAACAAACTGAATTTCATAGTAAATACAGAATAAACCACACTTTAGCATACTTACTGAAAAACAAGGTGTCCCCAAAGTCTTCCTGCAGTTTTAAAAACTTCAGGGGCATACATGGTGCAACTTACAAGAACATCATTTAAAAGTTTAAATTAATTTTATACTATTTAGTCTTGAATGTTGAATAACACATTTTAAAAATTTTCATTTTTGTTTCAGTTCCCCTGAGTGAATATGGCATATATTAACTAGAAGAGAAAATTAGAATTACATTTATTAAAATAATTAAAACTTAAGAGTTAAGAGAAGTAAACTTTCAAATGACAGTTTTCTAAGTGTGTAGCTTTTAGACTGATGAAGCTATTAAAGCTTAACACTGCACTATCATGTTTGGGACACCCTGTGTTTGAGTTTGTCATGAGTTTGTGGTGTTTCACACTTGAACAAAAAGAAAAAAAAAGGAAAGAAGTAGTCTTCTTTAAGGAACTTGTGGTTTGGTTGAGGGGTGCAGGTGTAGGGATAAAGGAGACATATCACTGATCCCATGGTGCTGTAACCGGGGCCAATAGAACAGGGGACAAGAGACATAGTGACTCTGCCCAAAGAGCCAGAGGACTCTTGCCAGAGGAGGTGACATGAAGCTGGGCATTAAAAAATGAATAGCCAGTCTGGGTGCTGTGACTCATGCCTGTAATCCCAGCATTTTGGGAGGCTGAGGCAAGAGGATTGCCTGAGCCCAAGGGTTCAAGATCAGCCTGGGTGACATGGTGAGACCTCATCACTACAATAAATTAAAAAATTATCTGGGCATGGTGCATGTGCCTTGGGTTCTAGCTACTTGGAAAGCTGAGGCAGAAGGATCACCTGAGCCCAGTAGGTCGAGGCTGTGGTGGCTGTGAGCGTGCCACTGCACTCCAGACTGGGCAACAGGGTGAGACTCCAACTCAAAAAAATAAATAAAAATAAATTTAAAAAATGAATAGCATTCACAGGAGGGGTAACAGCATAAGTGACGAACAAGCCGTGTACTTGGGTTGATGCTGCGTTCTGGGCATGATGGACTATTCATGCTACCGGGAGTGTTCAGGATGGGTTGGGGTTGACTAAAACTGAGGTCAGGAAATTAGACTGGAGCCAGCTTAGAATAAGCTTGAATGCTGCACTCTGGAGGCTGATGTCACTCAGAATAAAGTGATAAGAAAACCTTTTTTTTTTTTTTTATGAAAGGGAACAGAATAGAATGGTACAGGATCAAACAATAGAATAGGAACATTTTTTTCCCCAGAGCTGCTCTAACTGAGTGGCTACAAACAATAGAAATGTATTGTCTCACAGTTCTGGAGGACACAAATATGAAATTAAGGTGCCGGCAGGGCCAGATTTCCTCTGAAACCTGGAGGGAAAGAACCTTTCCTTGCCTATTCCAGCTTCTGGTAACCCCAGGCATTTCTTGGCTTGTGGCCATATAAATTTAGTTCCTACTTCTGTCCTTGTGGGATGTTCTCTCTGTCCCCTCAGTGTCTTCCCTTTATGTGAGTCTGTCTCTGTGTCCTAATTTACTATTTCTTTTTTTTTTTCTTTTTTCTTTTTTGAGGCGGAGTCTTGCTCTGTCACCCAGTGGCACAGCTCATAGCTGACCATAGCCTCAACCTCTTGGGCTCAGGCGATCCTTCTGCCTCAGCCACCTGAGTAGCCGGTACTACAGGCATGTGTCACCACACCCAGCTAATGTTTTTAATTTTTGGCAGAGACAATCTCGCAATGTTGCTCAGACTGGTCTTGAACTCCTGGCCTTAAATCATTCATGACCGCTGACGTGACTTTACGTCATTCCAAATTCTGTTCCCGGTTGCTTCTGATATGAATTTACCTCATCGTGGGAGACTGTCTTTTCAGGTTTATAATCTGAATAAAAATACAAAGTATGAAAGGTTAGTCAGTGTAGTGTCTGAGACAAATACTGGATATGTCTGCAACTTTCAGCTGTATTGTAAAAAAAAGGTGACAGTTTAGAAAAGACCAAGCTTTTGTAAAGCAAAAGAAACCATCAAGAGAGTGGGGAGACAGCCCACAGAATGGGAAAAAATAGTTGCCAACTGTAAATCTGACAAAGGCCTAACAATCAGGATCTAAAAGGAACTCAAACATGTTGAAAGGAAAAAAAAATTAAACAACCCTATTCAAAAATGGGCAAAAGATATGAATAAACACTTCTCTGAAGAAGACATATGAGCAGCCAACATATACATGAAAAAAATGCTCAGCCTTAGTAGTCATCAAAGAAATGCAAATTAAAACCACACTGAGATACCACCTAACTCCAGTCAGGATGGCCATCATCAATTACTCAACTCAAAAAAACGACAGATGCTGGAGAGGATGCCGTGAAAAGGATATACTTCTATACTGTTGGTGGAAATGTAAACTAGTACCACCTCTATGGAAAACAGTGTGTTGATTTCTAAAAGATCTAGAAATCGACCTTCCATATAACCCAGCAATCACCCTTCTGGGAATATACCCAGAGGAACTCAAATCAGTCTACAAAAGATACCTTCATTTGCATGTTTATTGCAGCATTATTCACAATAGCAAAAGCATGGAACCAACCATGCTGTCCATGGAAAGTGGACTGGATAAAGAAAATGTGGTACATTTACATGATAGAATATTATGCAGCTATAAAGAAAAACAAAATTATGAACTGTGCAGCAACCTGGATGGAATTAGAGTCTATAATACTCAGTGACTTATCACAGAAACAAAGATCCAAGTACCACATGTATTCACTCATAAGCAGACGCTGAACATTTATCAAAATACTATAAGAAAGGGATTGGCAGTAGTGGGACACTACCAGAGGAGGAGGACACATAACATCAATAAGGGTACCCACACTTTACCTGTACGATGACCACATATGTACCTAACCCTGAACTGTACTCCATACTTTAGAAACAGTAAAAAAAAGACCATTTCACTTGTGCCTAACTACAGAAGTTTGCAGCAACCAGTTTCATATATATTTTTTTTAATTTTCACCTGCTCTCAGTATTAGGAAAGTGAAAAATTTGCTGGTCACAAATGTATTTTAAGAACTCTTCCTGCCTCAGCCCCTTCAAAGTGCTGCAATTATGGGTGTGAGCCATCGCACCCGGCCAGAAGTTATGGTTTGTTAAGCCCTGGTAGTTCAGAGCATGAGTTAGGCATGATTTGAATCTAAAACCTGATACCTGGTGACCTCAAACAAGTTACTTAATCTCAGTTTTCCTCTCCATGCATAGAACATATAATATTAGTTACCTTGCAAAGTTATTAAGAGAGTGAGATGAGATTGCAATACATATAAAGTGCTTGTCATCTATAAAGGGCTCAACACAGTAGCTATAATAATGATGATATGATGATGATGATGATGGTGACAGTCTGCCGGATTCTAGACCTGTGACTGCAATTTTTTTCAACTGTCTATCCAAGATACCGAATTGTATCCAGACAACTGACAAAAGCACGCTCCTCACTGGCCTACAGCCAGAGCTCTTCAGGACTCTTTCAAGTCCAGTTAAGAAGACACAGAGAATCGCTTGTTTACACATCTTGCGCAGGTAAATACAATTCCAGCTGTCTAAGTTTGGAGGTTTCGTTTTACATTTGCAGCTGCTGCCACCAAGACAAATGAGCTGGAATGAAAACAAGGGGAATTGATTACTTGTGTAGGCAATCATACCCCTGTTGGAAGCGTCCAGGTCCCTCCCCGCACTTGTCAAGGCTTCTACCGCTGCTTCTTTGCAGTGTGGTCACCCATCTTCAGTGACCACACTGAACGCCAGACAGACAAGACTTTGATGGTTTACGTTTCTGAGGCTTGGAACGCAGCTCAGAGACATAGAGAAAAGAGAAATGTCATAGCCCACACAGCGCATTAACTTGTTCAATAAACACTTTGCTTAAGGAAAGAAGCCAGATGCGTCACACCCACACGCTTGCAAAAAGGCATTGTGCTGTTTTCAAAAGGAGAAGGATGGTGGTGGAGCCAGCTGAAGGAACCCCACAGCTGTTCTGCACCTTTGCCATAAGCCTTGAAGGCTTCATTACATGAGAAGTAGGCCCAGGTGGCCATAACCCAGCTATAAGACACAGGCACGATCAGCTTATTGAAGCGCTTCAGTCTCCTTGTGTATGGTAAGGAAGGGGCCCCTTCTAAACTAGCCACAGGCTACAGACTCCAGGGAAGTGGTGGATAATTACATTGTAATTATTTATAATAAGTGTTTTCCACTCTCAGCATGATTATCCTTCCTGGGTTGCTTGCCTCCTTATGCCTGGTTTATGGAGGGAAACAGTGTCCAAATTAATCTACGTCTTTTGTAAGTGAGTCTGTACTCCTCTGACGATCCAGATGGTTTAGTACCCTTTAGCAGCAGGTGTTAAGGCTTTCTTATAAAAGGCATATTTTCAGTTTTCCTTTGGCTATGGAGAATGCCAGGCAGAGAAGACTTTGATGGTTTACAGATGAATTATGGGATTAATATAGACTTGGCCATTGAGGACAGCAGAGTTAGCCCTGTGTAAAACCAGGAGAAATCATCACAGTTAACCTTTGTAAGGGTTTTATGGTTTGCTCAACACGTTTCATATATATCATCTTTTTTAATTTTCACCTCAGCCCTACAAGGTCTGTATTGATATTATGGTGATGAACTGGCCAGTGTGCTCAGGATAATATCTGATTAAGGGCATGACCTGAGGAGTAGACTGATGGGATTTGAATCCCACCTCAGCTACTCATTAGCTGTGTGACCTTTGCTGTGTTAATTAACCTCTCTAAGCCTTACCCTTCTCATGTATAGAAGGAGGACAACACTCACCCTACAGGGCTGATCTGAGGATTTGATGAAACTGCATGGACAGTTGTCAACACAGTGCCTGGCCCGTAGCAAGCAGGTCATTCATTGGTTGAAGGAAAGACACTTGCCAATGATGCAGATTAGAGAAACCCGGTAGATAAAGTAGTATCCGGTGTCTTCTCTTTTTCTCTTGTTTAGGTTTTATTTTATTTTCCTCTAATGGAAAAAGTGGTTGATCCAGGTGCTCTTTTTATTAGGTATTACACAATATCTTCTTAAGATGGGTTGCATAGTCCAAAGTGGGTTAATCTAGAAAAGTGAACTTTGCCTTTTTGGTTTCATAGCATCTCAAGGGCTTTCAGGAACTTCAAAAACTGTGTCATATCACCAAATAAAGAAATACAAATAAAACGGGAAAAGGACTGGATATGGTGGCTCATGCCTGTAATCCCAGCACTTTGAGAAACCAACATGGGTGAAATGCTTGAGCCTAGGAATTCGAGACCAGCCTAGGCAATACAGCAAGACTTTGTCTCTACAACAACAACAAAAACAACAAATTAGCCAGGCATGGTGGCACGTGCCTATAGTCCCAGCTACTTGGGAGGCTGAGGCAGAAGGATCAACTGAGCCAAGGAGGTCGAGGCTTTGGTAAACCATGAGCATGCCATTGCATTCCAGTCCGGTGATAGAGTAAGACCCTTTACTCTCCGGGCTTGGTGGCTCAGCCTGTAATCCTGCGCTTTGGGAGGCCGAGGTGAGTGGATTGCCTGAGCCCGCAGGTTCGAGACCCGCCTGGGCAACTTGGTGAGACCTCATCTCTACAAGAAATCAAAAAATTAGCCGGGCATGGTAGCGCGTGCCTGTAATTCCAGCTACTTGGAAGACTGAGGTGGAAGGATCGCCGGAGCCCCAGCAGGTCGAGCCCGGGAGCGGCCACTGCACTCCAGTCTGGGTGACAGAGTGAGACTCCAACTCAAAAAAAAAAAAAGACCCCTGACTCAAGAAAATAAATAAATAAAAACAAAATGGGTGCAGAGTCATTCTTGGTAGGAATGCTCAAGTAATTGAATGAAACCATATGTTGCATTTTACCCATGGAAGCTCAGCCTAAACTGCTCAGAACTCCTGTTGGGTTAACTGCTATGGATTTAAAGGGCTCATCCTTGATTTTAAGATGCTACACCCCAGAAGCACCCAACAGTTGGAGAGAGAGGATGCAGAGAGGAAGGACAGTCCTTAGGTCTCTTCCTTCTCTATTCTCTGTCTCTGGCTATGACCTTTCTCTCAAACTTGGTTTCCTCATCTGAAAATAGAAGTCATAACAACTTGCCTCTGTCTTCCACCCTTTTTGCTTGGTGGAGTGGAGGGGAACATGCTAAGCCTAGGCATCTTATGTAACTGACATCACATTAGTGTCCAATGTGTCACACGTGGCACATGGCATGCACTATCATTTGCCTAGTGCATCCATACACCTCAGCTTAGCAAAGGTGAGTGATGGAGGCAAGTTGTTATGACTTCCATTTTCAGGTGGATTGCTTGAGCCTAGAGTTCAAGACCAGCCAGGGCAACATAGCAAGACCTCATCTCTACAAAAATAAAAATAAAAAAATTAGCTGGGGGCAGTGGCACGCACCTTTTAATCCCAGCTACTCAGGAGGCTGAGGCAGAAGGATCATCTGAGCCCAGGAGGTTGCGGCTGCCGTGAGCTGTGATCACACCACTGCACTCCAGCCTGTGTGACAGAGTGAGACTCTGGCTCAAAAAATAAGTAAATAAATAATTGTTGATTTAAACATCTAACATCTGGGACCTGTTTGTTAGCACATCATTACCTAGCTTATTACACCTAGGGAGGAGGGTAGTGGGCTTCTCAGTTATAGAATCTCTGGAACAGGTTGCTGAAGATGGATGAATAATACCAGTCAGCCACTCTGAGTAAGTGAAGGAATGATAAGGGCAGCAGAGGTTGTAAATCCTGAAAATCAGGCCCTTTCTCATTTGTATGCAGTGACTAGGCCTCTAGCACGTTTGTTTGATCTAAACAGGAGGAAGGGCTTCCCCCATCCTTCCTCTTTGTTAGATTTTGGGCCTTCTCGCAAACTCAGCAGGGGTGAGCTCCAACTGGATTCTTCTACAAAAACAGAAGATGTGACATTTCTTACACTCCAGTTGTCACAAAACAATTCACACCTGATCAATATATATAGTATTATTATCATCTAAACTCAGGTTAGACCATGTCAGAGAAAACAAATACATTTTAACAGCCTAAGTAGGAAAGCCATCAAAATAAATAATAATAAATCTCTTTCCAGAGCTAAGACGGAGGACAAGGATGAGAGAAGAGAAAGGAACACAAAGGCACTTCCCTTACTTTTTTTTTTTTGAGTCGGAGTCTCACTCTGTTGCCCAGACTGGAGTGCAGTGGCCGCTCCCGGCCACCGCAGCCTCAACCTGCTGGGCTCCACACCCGGCTGATTTTTTTGATTTATTGTGGAGATGAGGTCTCGCCAACTTGCCCAGGCGGGTCTCGAACCCGCGGGCTCAGGCAATCCACTCACCTCAGCCTCCCAAGGCACAGGATTACAGGCTGAGCCACCAAGCCCGGCGGCACTTCCCTTACTAATAGCTGAAGCCATGGTAAGTATGTCACACACATTATCTCATTTAGACCTCAGGATAACCCTAAATGGTAGTTACTATCATCTCCACTTGATCATGGATGTATCGAAAGAACAGAGATGTTTGATAATTTGTCCAAGGTCAAAGAGCTACTAACAGTCAAACCCAGAATTCAAGCTTAGATCTGTCTGATACCCAAACTCTCATTCTCCTCATGTCTAGCAACTTCCACTCCAAAGCTTAGAATAAAAGTCTTCAGATTATTCCTATCACTCACTGCCCTGCTTTCCTGTTTTAAAATCCTGTTCCTTTAGCAAGGTCAGCTCTGTATGGTCCTCCCTCATCTGGGCCTGGAGTGTGGACTGGCTGGAGGGAGCCAGTTGACAAATCTCATATTCATGGTAGATTTCTTCTGGGGTGCAGGGCAGCTGGAAGGGCAAGGGCCATAGGTTACCTGGGGGGATGGGAGCAAGGGGAGATACTTCTTAAAAGCCCTCTGTCCTTCTAACAGTTTTTCTTTTTCTTTTTTTTATTTTTTGAGTTGGAGTCTCACTCTGTTGCCCAGACCGGCCACTGCAGCCTCGACCTGCTGGGCTCCAGCGATCCTTCCACCTCAGCCTTCCAAGTAGCTGGAACTACAGGCGTGCACTACCACGCCCGGCTAATTTTTGATTTATTGTAGAGGTGAGGTCTCGCCAAGTTGCCCAGGTGGGTCTCGAACCCGCGGGGTCAGGCAATCCACTCACCTCAGCCTCCCAAAGCGTGGGATTACAGGCTGAGCCACTGAGCCTGGCCCTTCTAACAGTTTTTCAAAGGGTCCTGTCAGGGTCTGAGAGCTGGGCAACAGGTCCTGAGCCAATGAGTCTAGAGATGACCATGCGCTCTTACAGAGCCTACCCAGCCACATCCTTGGGCTATTAGAAAACTTATTTTCACATTTGACCCTCCTTTTTTCTCCCCTCAAGAAAAAAAAAAATACCGAGAGATAAACCAGGAAAGCATGATGAGAGAGACTAAATTTACATAATGTGTACAGGGCGTGAGACTTCAGACAGAGGCGAGGGGAAAAATCATGTATTCACATTTGAGTTTTCAGAAGTCAGACTCTAGTTCTCCTTCCCCAGTCAGGCTAGTCCATTTTTGCCTCTGTTTAGAAGTTTTTCTGTGGCATGTCACCTTCCTTGAAAATCTGTTGCAAAGTAATCACATCTCAGCATTAAGTTTCATGTTCTGAAAATGTCAAAACAAATTTCAGTGATTAAGTGCCATGGATTAAGCTTGTTACTGCTCTAAACTTGATATGAAGAATACATTTTAATTAGAACTTATAAATCCAAGCTGCTGTGCCATCGAGCCACCTCCAAAATTGAAAATTTCTATAAAGCTCTAACTCTGAGGAGGAAAAAAGCTAAATTCAATCTAAAAGCACTGATCTTGTTAACTGACCATTCTCATCTCATCTCATTTTATTTGAGTTGAAATTTTGCCCTGAAGCATCTGAGGGTAACTCTTATCTAAGATATCCCTGATAAAGGTCATCTATGAGGGAACTTTTGATTTTTTTTCCTTTTAAATATCTGTAAATTCAAATTAAATATGTATTTATTAGTGTGATTTTGACCAGGGAGCTTTTCATTAGTATAGAAGCAACTGGATGTATTACTCTCTGGCTTAGCTTACACAAGCATTATGCTAAATTATCAGATTTTTCTCTTCTGCTTAGCTAAAGACGAAGTCCAGGAAGTCATATTTCTTTATCAAAACTGACAATTGTTTTGTGCACCTGGAGATTTGCCCAGAGAGATCCGCCCAGCATTCTCAGCATTAAAATCCTGTGGCTACTAGTAGCGGATACATCTAATTTTACCCAAGAAAGAATGGTCTAGCAAACTCTAAACAAAAGCTACCCTTCGAGTTTAATTTTCTTTTTCACACATTTGTCCACCCTACCCCCTCTTTGTGCCAGCAGGAAGTAATCTCACCTATGGAAAGGAAGCCAGCATCCTAACTGTGCTGACAAATTATAGGGAAATAAAAAGGCTTGATGATTGCTGAATTGTATCCCTCTTTATTTCCAAAAGAATAATGAAGAGCTGTCTTTTCTCCCACTTAACATCCTAATCACCCACATGAGCAGTTTACACTGCAGCTACCCACACTTCTGAGTGGAGGAAAAAAAAATGAGATGTGTCCCCTCCACACCCATCGGAACCTGTCAGAGCTGCGTTCTTAATCAACCTGGAAATTGCAATCCTCCTTCATTCAACGCCCAGCCCCTGCTGGTCCAGGGAGCTACCAGCTTGAGGCAAACTGCTACCCATTATTCCTCTATATTTAGAACTTCTCTAGAGAAATGGCGTTATCTCAGTCACTAAGCTGAAAGTTCACTTTTCACAGTTGTTTATCCACAGGATGTTTCATGGGCCTTCATTTACCTGGCTTAAAAATGATCAGATTGATGCACAACTACAGAAAGACAGACTATTGAAATATCACCCTATAGAAAATTGACTGTGATTTGCATTTTGCTGATGTGGAGGTGGGTCAAAAGGCTGTTTCTCTTCTCTCCATATTGTTTCACTGGAGACAAATTCGACTCCTTTCCACCAGTGAAAAGCCACTCAATGACCTGAACAAGATCTGGTGACAGAAAACATATTTTCAGTAATACTGAACTCATTTTTCTGCCAGAACAAATTAGTCAATAGCTGTCTTGTGTGTCACTGAGGTTTTCAAGAGGCACTTAGGAGTGTGCTACCAAAAAAAATCTTTCTATGTAGATTATTAGAAATGTCATGTGCTAATGTAAAAACACTCTGGTAATCTTTTCATCTTACTCTTCCTTACTAAAATACCATTTCTTGCTTGTGATTCCACTCCTAAAGAGAAGCTGTTTGTGTATGTGTTTTTGTTTGTTTTTCTGAGTCAGGGTCTTCCTCCATCTTCCAGGTCGGAGTGGGGAGACATGATCATGGCTTACTGTAGTCTTGATCTCCTGGGCTCAGGCAATCCTTCCATCTAAGTAGTGGGACGACAGGTGCCACTATGCCCAACTAATTTTTTTATTTTTCTGTAGAGACAAGGTCTCACTGTGTTGCTTAGGCTGGTCTTGAACTCCTGCGCTAAAGCAATCCTTCCACCTCAACCTCCCAAAGTGCTAGGATTACGGGCATGAGCCAGAGTGCCTGGCGAAGAAGATGTTTTTTGAAATTCATTCTGAAGAGAACCAGAAAGGAAATTTTACCACGTAGCCCAGCAAAGGCAAAGGGGTGGTGTAATCAGATTAAGGAGGCAAAGACACGGGCGGGTTCATCTCTCCACGTTCCCACCTCCACTGAAAACTGGGTGAGAGGAGGAGAGTGGGCTGGATTTGCAGGAAGGTTTCCTTAGAGTCAAGTATGTTAAAAATAGAATAAATTCCTGAATGGATGAATGAATGAATGCCTATGATCAAGGACTGTCTTCCTTCAATGTTCTGCAGCGTTTGAAAGAAAAGCATTTTCCAGCACCCACACATCCTTTTGGGACCTCAGTTTCCACCACCCTATTATAATAGAGCAAACAATTGCTGCTTGTCAGGGCTGAGAAGATTAAATACCATGATGTGAATAAAACCTCTAACATGATGTCTGGTCCATAATCAAAGAAAACTAGAATAATGTGTAAAGCTCTGATGCATGCAGGTAGGAGCAGGGTTAGCTAAGTCCTGAAAATTCAGACAGAACGGCTTACTTTAGGTTATTGTGTGGCCTGGTCGTTTTGTGATAGCATTATTATTAAAGTTTACCAGAGAGGAGAAAATTATTCCTCAGCATCCTCTCCATGATCCATTTCGCATGTGTGGAGTTGATTGTGTGCTTGAATGAATGAATTATGCATTTTCTCCAACTTTCTTTCATAATGTGAATCATCAGACATGACCATGGAGTCAACAGTTAAACAAAAAAGTGTTTTCAGGAATTTTGCTGGTTTTTTTTGGCCTCTAAGCAATCTTGAAAGAGATTATTAGCAGTTGCGTTTGTGATTTCACCCTGTTTTAAATATGTACAGATGCTTAACTCTTAGATACTTTTGACATTCTAGTAAATTTAAACTCTGTAGAAACATTCCTTTGGGGGCTTTTATTTTGTTCTGATCATAAAAATTACTAGAAGAGTGTAACTTAAACCTGATTTCCAAGTAAGATATCCTGCGGCAGTTGAAGTATCCTATTGTGGTTATTATCTACTGTAAAATACACTTTAGCTCGAGGAATGTGCTGTGAGAGAAAATTAAAACCTAGTCACCCATTTTAAAGCCCATTAAGTCATTAGGTGGCTCTTCAGTGTATTCCTGATGGACTGCAGAGAACAAGGAGCCCTCCCAGAGCTGGTGAGAACAGCGTTGCTCAGACTCCTGCAAGCAGATTTCTTTGTCCAAGAGTCACAGAAGTTTGGACCTGAGATGGACTTTGGGAATCATTCAGCACCCCCCCCCATCTGCAGAAGAGAAAACTGAGCACAGAAGAAGGTAAATGTATTTTCCAAAATTCACAGTTGGTTAGAGGCAGGATTAGGACAGAGCCCACATGGTTCCGATGATGGGTGAATTCTTTCAGACCAGTGTATTTGGGATGGTGGAATTAGAAAACTGTCTGGGCTGCAAGTTGCTTCAGATGGAATGAAAACCTGTTCTTTTTTATTTTTATTTTTTTTTGAGTCAGGGTCTCACTCTGTCATCCAGGTTGGAGGACAGTGGTGGGATCATGGCTTACCATAGCCTCGACTTCTTAGGCTCAGGCGATCCTCCTGCCTTAGCCTCTCGAGTAGCTGGGATTACAGGTGTGCACCACCACGCCTGGCTCATTTTTTAATTTTTTGTAGAGACGAGGTCTTGCTATGCTCTCCAGGCTGGTCTCAAACTCCTGGGCTCAAACAATCCTGCCCCCTTGGTCTCTCAAAGTGGGATTCCAGGCGTGAGCCACTGCACTAGCCACTTTTAAAAAAGTAGAGCATTTAAAGGATGTGTTGACAGTGTCATGTTTATGGACTATCATTGTGGTTTCCCATATAGAGTAATGAAATGGGGTGGCTAATTCCAGATACACTCTTCTCACAAGTGTCCTCGTGGCTATCTCTTTCCCCTCCTTCAAGAGGAGGACATTTTGCTCAAATGTCACCTTTGCAGTGAACTCTACCCTGCCCACCCTATTTAATCTATCCCACAGCACCCACCCCAGGCCTACTGTTTTCTTTTCTCCAACTCTATTTATTTTCCATAGCACCTATCAGCTGCTCACTGACTATGTAATTCCCTCATTCCTGTGCTAAAACATAAGCTCAGGAAAGCAGGAAATTGTTGCCGCTTTTGTTCACTCATGCAATGCAAGTGCCTAGAACAGTGCTTGGCATATAATAGAGACTCAATAAATCTTTGTGTAAAAAATCAATGAGGGCAACCCCTCTCTCAAGTCCCCTCCCACTCTGGGAGCTTCTCGGTCTTCTCAATAAATCCTGCTTTCTCAACTTTTGCCGTTGGTATCCCTCATTCCTCCTGGGCATGAGATAAGAATCCCAACCTGAAGAGCTGCAAAAGATTGCCTGAGCCAAGGGAGCTATGTACCCCAGGAGGCTGGCTTGCCAACACCCAGAGGCTGATTAGAGCCAACACTCCTGGGCTAGACTTGCCAGTCCATCAAGCTGATTGATACTTTCTGGGGCTTGGGTAGCCGACCCATTGAGCTGGCACTCTTGAAGCCCAAGCTGACCTGGAAAAAAAAAAAAAGAATCAATGAATTGTCTTTGAATGTCATTCTTTGGCCTGACACAGGTGAATATTGTCTTTTCGTTGGTGATCATCATTTGACTGGACATACCCCATCCATCAACACATAGGATTGTGGAGACCCAAGCCTCATTATGGCCTTGCCTCACTAAAAACTAAACATAGTATCGTTTTGGCTCTCTGAGAAAGAAAGCTCATTTTCTTAATATCAGCCTGGCTTCTTGACCCTCATAAATATTTCTACATGCTTAAATCTTACTCTATTTGCTACCTTGTATAGACAGTTGTTCCAAGGTGTGTATTGAGTACCCACAGTGTGAAAGTTGGTGCCAGACATTCATGGTGACAGACAGACATGAGCAATACATTCTGGAACTTATTAGACTAATGCCCCATAAAACTTCTCAAATACGCTGATATTCCCACATCAATTCTCCTGTTCCTCTGTGTGGCAAATAAGGTTACTGACTTATCCATCAGTCATTCCCCTTCCTATATGTTATCTTAGTTTAGTTTGGGCAAAAATGTACCCAGGAGTTGAGTCATGTTTGACCTGAGTCAGTCATGGCAGCCTCTTTCCCCTTATCAGCGATTGGCTGATAGATGGGTATGTAACACAGTCCTAGTCAGTGAAATTTAATGAGAATTCTCATGGAGAGCTTGGGTAAGATTTCCTTGCCCTGTTAAAAGGCAGAAGAAGTATGACAATTCCCAGCCCTGATCCCAACACCTTGATGACTAACTTGGATGATGTCATGTGAAAATGTGAGGCCTGGTACTATCGTAGCCATCTTGTGAACATGAAGAAAAACAGCACATATTTACTAAGGATGGCACAGAGGAAGGATGGTAGGCACCCGGGCTCTCAAAGACATTATTTGAGCTAGCAAAATTACCCTGAGACCACTCTACATCCTGACTTTTTATCACTTTCAAATGATAACATCTCTTAATCATTGATACTAGATTGGTGACTGTGTTCTTTTTTATTTTTTATTTTTTGAGTCCAGGTCTTGCTCTGTCATCCAGGCTGGAATACAGTGGCACGATCACAGCTCCCTGCAGCTTCTACCTCCTGTGATCAGGTGATCCTCCTGCCTCAGCCTCTCAAGTAACTGGGACTACAGGCACACACCACCATGCCCAAATTTTTTTTTTTTTTAATTTTTAATTTTTTGTAGAGATGACGTCTTGCTGTGTTCCACAAGCTAGTCTTGAATACCTGGGCTCAAGCTAGTCTCGAATACCTGGGCTCAAGACCTTTCAAAAGGTTGGGATTACAGGCATAAGCCTCTGCACCTAGCCTGTCTTTTCTATTTTTTGACCAATGTGAAAAACTACAGATTCATTTTGTTTATAAGTATCTGCCAACCTTGAGATAAATAATACTTAGAAAAAGCTTCACTTCCTTGAATCTCTCCTCTATTACTGAGTTTTTCTTGCTTTTTAAAACTTTGTTTTGTCACCCTTCTTTTCAACTTTTCTGTACAATAATACCTAGAAGCTGTCTAACCTCTTACCAGATATTATCTTAAACCCCTTCTTTACACCTTATCTATGATTAAAAAGGTAGAGAAAGGTGCTCAAGGTGAGGAGAAAAGCTGAAATGTTGCTCAAGGTTAAGGGAAAAGCTGAAATGTTTTCAACATGAGCCCTTACTGGGCTCTTGTGGCTTAAACTTGAGGGTTCATGCAGGGAAAATGGAGGAAAGAAAGGGGAACAGGAGGAAGGAGGGAAGAGCGTGGTTGTTTTGTTCAGTCCACTTTGAATACCATTCCCAAATGAATCTTCCTAAAACACTGCCTGTAACACATATCTCTCCGTTTTAGAAAAGCCAGGGCCTCCACAGAACCGGCCTGGTAAGATTCCCACCCTTCTCTTAGCATTCAACTTCCTTGACAATCTAGACCCAGCTGGTCTTTCTAGCTGGAACCCTCTGCTTATCTTAAATCCCACATTTTACCCAATTGGGTTTGTTTATTTACCTTTAACTTTTCTTACCTACCAGGGGTGTCAAAAAAAAAATGTATACATATTTAAAGCAATGTTATCTATCTATCACTTTTAGTTCGCTGTAATCAGAAGTGTCTGGATGCTTATGGTAACCATTTTGAGCACCTCTTGTAATTGTAGAAGTCAAACAGGACTTGTATTCATCTTTTGTTATTAGTATAAATTGAGTATTACAATTTTAATGGTTTTTTTCCTTTCTAAATTGTATGTATTTTTTTGGCACGGTTTGTATTCGTGCTTCTGGTTCTGTGTATATTAGTCCCTCACCTGGAATAATGCCTAACCAAATTCCACTTATCCCACAGGCCTGTGTTGTTCAATGAGTAGCCAGCCATGATAGATAGATAGACTGGTCTTTTTACTGAATGTTTAATTTAGTTTGGATTTAAAAACTGATACTTGAAAATTTAAAACTTTTGCTCTGTGAAAGTCCCTGTTAAGATTTTTTTTTTAAGTGAGAAAATATTTGCAAATCACACATAAAAGATCCATATGTAGGCTATATGAAGAATTCTAGAAATTCAACAATAAAGCTGGGCACAATGGCTCACACCTGCAATCCCAGTGCTTTGGGAATCTGAGGCTAGGTGATCGTTTTAGGCCAGGAGTTCAAGACCAGCCTGGGAAATATAGTGAGACCCTCCATCTCTACAAAAAATAACTTTAAAAGTTAACCAGGCATAGTAGTCCTAGCTACTTGGGAGGCTGAGGCGGGAGATTGATTGGAGGAAAAGGCTGTAGTAAGCTATGATGTCACCACTGTACTCCAGCCTGGGTGGCAGAGCGAGAACTTATCTCTAAAAAACATAAATAAATGAATAAATTTAACAGTAAGTAAATCTGATTTTTTAAATGGGCAAAAAAAGCTGAACAGACGTTTCACCAAAGAAGCTATATGGTTGGCAGATAAGCACATGAAAGATTTGTGCTTATTTCAGCATCACTAGCCGTCATTAAATGCAAATTAATATCATCAAGAGATGTCAGCTATTAGAATGGCTAAAATAAAAAAAAAATACTAATAATAGACCAGGTGTAGTGGCTCACGCCTGTAATCTCAGCACTTTGGGAGACTCACTTGAGACCAGAAGTTCAAGACCAACCTGAGCAATTAGCAAGACTCTGTCTCTATTTAAAAACAAAACAACACAAAACAAAAAGCCAAAAAACTAGTAATACAAAATACTGGCATGGATGCACGGGAGCTGGATTTCTCAACCATTGCTGGTGGCAATGTCAAAGGGGATAGCCACACTGGGAATCTGGCAGTTTCTTAAAAAGTTAAACATACCTTTACTATACAACTGAACAATGGAACTTCTGGGCATTTACACTAGAGAAGTAAAAACTCACATTCACACAAAAACTGTACATAAATTTATTTGTAATAGCCCCGAACTGGAAATGTTCTTCAACAGGTGAATGGTTGAACACACAACCATACAAGAGAATATGGTATAATGAAGGCAATAAAAATGAAAAAACTATTGATACAAACAACTAGCGTGGGTCTTAAGAACATTATGATGAGTGAAAAAAAGCTAGTCTTGAAAGATTGTTTGACCCCCTCCCCTACCTTGGGGAGGTGAATCTCCTCTTTCTCTCTAATTTTCTTTCTAAATAAACTATATTTTCTAGTCTTAAAAAAAGAAAAATTACATATTATATGATCTCATGTATATAACATTCTTCAAAGGACAAAATTACAGAGATGAAAAACAGATAAATGGGCGGGGCTCAGTGACTCAGCCTGTACTCCCAGCACTTTGGGAGGCCAAGGCGAGCGGATTGCCTGAGCCCACGAGTTCGAGACCAGCCAGGGCAACTTGGCGAGACCTCATCTCTACAGTAAATCAAAAATTAGCCAGGCATGGTAGCGCACGCCTGTAGTTCTGGCTATTTAGAAGACTGAGGTGGAAGGATAGCTGGAGCCAAGCAGGTGGAGGCTGTGGTGGCTGAGAGCATGCCACTGCACTCCAGTCTGAGCGACAGAGTGAGACTCCAACTCAGAAGAAAAAAAAAAAAAAGAAAGAAAACAGATAAATGGTTACCAAGAGCTAGGGAAAGAGAGAGAGAGTCTAACTATAAAAGAGCAGCACTAGGGATCACTAGGGAGTTCCTTTGTGGTGATCAAACTGTTCTGTACGTTGAGTATAATTTTGTGCTTATACAATTCAATATATATGATAAAATGTCATAGCATTATACACAGAGACAAATAAAAAATTACATGCATACAAATATAGGGGAAATATGAACAAGGGCTAGTTAATTACATTGTACCAATCAATATCCTTGTTTTGATAATAAGTTATAGTTATGTAAGATGTTACAATTGGGTAATGAGTACATGGGATTTCTTTGAACTGCTTTCACTTCTTATGAGTCTGTAATTATTTCAAAATTAAAAGTAAAAAAAAATGCTAGTTTCTATTATGGAAAAACTTTTAATGTGTTTGGATATACGAAGCTACTTTTCAGTTATAAATTTATTAAATCTAAGATGTGCTGTTAGTATAAATTACATACCAGATTTTGAAGGCACAGTATGAAAAAGATTATAAACTATCTCATTCATAATTTTTATATTGGTTAAATATTAAAATGATATTTTTAACATATTGAATTAGGGAAAATATATGATTAAAATTAATTTCATCTTTAAAAACTTTTTTAAAGATGAAATTAAATATTAGAAAATTTAAAATTATGTATGAGTTTCATATTATATTTTCATTGGACTCTTGCTCTAGGCAAAGGTTCTAAGTATGGGACCTTGAAAATTCACACATATTAATGGGCATATGCATACGATCACTTTTTACTCAAGGAACAGAATCTATAATGCCTTTTACAATTTTATTAAGGTATAACTGAAATATGATACACTATACATAGGTCTACAATTTGATCAGTTTGACCTATGGATGAACTCATCACAAAATAACAGATTATATGGGTTGGTTTTCAGGTGTTAAAATAACCTGCATTCTTGAGATTAACCTTTCATTTGCTAAAATTCAAAAACAGTTTTTGCCACTATGTTCTCAAAAGACATGATCAGTAGATTTTGTTTTTCTTTTAATATCTTTGGTCTTGGTATCAAAGTAGCACTGGCCTCATAGATTGAGTTACAAAGTGTCTCATCCTCTTGTATTTTCTTAACGATTTTGTATAGTATTGATATTACTTCTGACTTAAATCTTTGGCAGAATTTACCAGAGAAACCATCTTTGATTGAAGCATTTTTTTTTTTAATGGGGAGGTTTCTAACTATGAATTCCATTCTTGAATAGCTATTGAGCTATTCAAGTTATCCATGTCTTCTTGAGTGATCTTCGGGGGATAGTTTCTTTTAAAGAATTTTTCCATTTCATCTAAGTTGCCAAATATATCGGCAAAGAGTTGTTTGTAATATTTCCTTGAGCTTTTAATGTCTACGGCTTCTATAGTGGTGCCCCCTTCTCATTCCTACAATTGAACATTTGTGCCTACTCTCTTTTCTTGCTTAATCCAGCTAAAATTTAATCACTCTTATTGCTCTCAAATAACTAGGTTTTTATTTCAATGATATTCTCCAGTGATTTTGTGCTTGTTGGTTTGTTTTCGATTTCCTCTGCTTGCTTGAAAATTTAAAATATATTTATGATGGCTCTTTTTCATATCCTTGACTCCTAATTCTACCATTTTTGTTATTTTTATTGTTTCTATTGATTCTTTTTTTCTCTACAATCTTGAACTATCTTGAACTTTATGTTAAACTAACTTTTATTTATTTTTGCTTAGGCATGTACTCCCAAAGCAATATATGAATTTTAACTCTTTTTGATGTTTGTTAAACACAATTCTTTTTTTAAAACACAATTCTTGACTTGCTTTTTGCACTCAATATAATATTTTAAAAATTCAACCAAATAAACATGCATATCTGATGTTCATTTATTTACCATGCTACATAGTGTTTTATTAAATAAATAATTCAAAAAGTTATCTGTTCTACTATTTGTGAACATAAGAAATGTTTCCAGTTTTTCTTTTTGTTTATTAGATTTTGCTAGTACAGACAGCACTTCTATGGCCATATTTGAGTATGTCCTTGCTGCATATATGCTGAAGTCTCTCTAAGGCATATATCTTGAAGTGGTATTATTGAGTTGAAGACTATATGAATTTTCATCTTTGCTAAATAACATTAAATTGTTTTCTAAAGTGGTTATACCTTGAGCCTCAGGAGTGGAGTCTAAAAAATAAAATAACATTTAAAAGTAGTTCTATTTCATGACCAGCCTGGGTAACTTGGTGAGACCTCGTCTTTACAATAAGTAAATAAATAAAAAATTACCTGGGTGTGGTGGTGCATACCTGTAGTTCCAGCTACTTGGAAGACCGAGGTAGAAGGATTGCCTGAGCCCAGCAGGTTGAGGCTGCGGTGGTCATGTGTGTGCCACTGCATTCCAGCCTGGGTCACAGAGTGAGACTCCGACTCTAACATAAACAAACAAATAAGTGGCTGTATCAACTTACTCGTCAATCAACAGTCTGTAAGAGTTTCCGACTTTGTACATATTCCCCAATATTTGGTTTTGTCAGACTACACAGTGTAGCCAATGTGATAGGGGAAAAAAATGATATCTATGGAAGTCATATGTTTTTTCCAAATATTTCCAGTTATCCTCCCTTCCAAGCAAATGGTAGAAGGAACTGCAGTTCCTGGCCCCTTGTGGTTGAATGTATTCATCATGACTTACACCGGGCAATGAGTTGGGAAGAGACAGATGTGTGCCACTTCCAGTCAGGTGCAAATAATCCCTGAAGCAAAGACCTCCATGGCTTCCTTTCCTCTGGCAAGGAGACCTATGACTTTCAGAAGGTGACTGTCATGTGACCTTGAAAACATGAGTAATTATGATGGACAGATGACCTCTGTTCCTATATAACCTTCAGTGGAAATTTAGTGTGGTGAGAAGTAAAATTTTGTTGGTCTGATTCTTGAGTGTTGATGGCAGCAATATTACCTAGCCTATCATGACATTCAGACTATCTCATTGCAGTTTTAATTTGCATTTTCCTGCTTACGAATAAGACTGAACATCTTTCGATGTTTTGTTAGTCATTTTTTGTTCTTTCATAAAATACCTGTTTTTTCCTTTTACCCATTTTTCAGTTGCTTTCTTTATCTTTCTCACTGATTTCTAGGAGTTCTTTAGGCATCTTGGATTCTCATCTTTCATCAGTTTTGTTTCAAGTTTCTTTAAACAATGTATCACTTTTCTTTTAATGTTTCTTAAACAAAATTTAGAAAACTTTAAGCATTTACAAGGAGCCAGAATAGTATAATAGACCTCCATGCAGCCATACTCAGCTTTGATAAATTACTGATTCAGGCCAGGTGTGGTGGCTCACATCTGTAATCTCAGCACTTTGGGAGGTTCAGCTGGGAGGACTGCTTGAGGCCAGGAATTGGAGACCAGGCTAGGTAACAAAGCAAGACCTTGTTTACACACACACACACACACACACACACACACACACACACACATACACACACACACACACATTAATTAAAAAATAATTATTGACTCATAGTCAATCTTTTTTCATCTATAATCCCTACCCATTCTTCCCACTCTAGGAGTATTTTGAAGAAAATGCCAGATATCATTTAATTTCATCTACGTATCTCTAAAGATAAGAACTATTTGCTGTTTGCAGGCCCAGCTCTAGGTGAAGGTCTCTATTCCAATCTCCCAACTGTGTGGGCTGAAAGCTTTTCTTCATCCCCCACAAACTTAAGCTGTAGGCTTCCAGAGGGAGAGTTTGTGTCCATCTAATCAGATAGCATTTAAAGACTTTAAAAAAAAAAACCTTTCCTATTGTGTTATGTTGAAAGCACTGGAAATATTTTAGTTCAACACATAGTTATGTTGCTTAGCCACTTACTATTACGTATGTTTTATACTTGCATGATTTTTACACGAGTTTGTTTACTACTATCCATTTAACCTATAAGCTTCTAAAAGATATGGATTATTTCTGTTTGCCTTATTGGAAATAATACCCAGCCCAATGTGATTCAGAAGTGAACGTGTAATAAATTCTATGTGATGAAAATGAAAGTCCTGGTGATTGCTAGGACATCATGAGGAAAATGAGTTCAAATTATGGCTTGATTTTTATAGGTAATTCTCATGGCTGTAAGAAGAAATCTATCTCAGATAGAATAAAATGTGAGGTTTTCCTGTTTTACTCATTTCAGTTTTCTTCTTCATAACTTATTTTAGGTAGTCTATGCATTGTATGTTTAGCAATGCTTTTTGAAAGGCACATAACTCAAAATATATGGTATACTAGCTCAAAATACGTTATACTATGGATAAATTGCACTACACTGATATTATCATTGCAGAAGAATCTGGAAAGAGCACTCAAGCATTCAATTTCTTAAACTGTGTCATCATACTGAGTTGCTTTTCCTAAGGTATTAATGTACAATGCACTCTGTCTTTAAGAGTTTTACAATTCTATTTTCATACCTCTCTAAAATAGTGTTTTTAATTATTTTAAAAAACACACCATTAGTGATCTCTACTCTATTTTGTTTTTATATAAATGTTTATATACTAAATAAAACTGTCTTTTTGTTGTTATAGTTCACTAAAAAAGGGTAAACTAAGTAGCTGACAGTATATCGAAGAATAACTGGGAAGACCAAAACATGACTATCAACTTTTTCTGCCTATTCTCTGTTGGTTTTTGCCTTTTTATGTCCTTGGAATAGCTGTCACTGTGTGCAACTCCTTTTTTTCAGGGCCTCTTGACACAATTGTTCCAAAAAAACTCCTCCCTTCCTTCTGACCACTGTTTGCTCAGTTGGTATGACTATAGCTCTTCTCACTCTTATCCGATGGCTGTCTGGCAGGGATATGAACTGTGTGTCCTTTTGATCCTTTTTATTTGACCTTCTTGACTAATCCAGTGCTCATCAGACTTCCAGCAAAAGTTCATTCATTCTCTGAAGTTGGACTGCCAGGAATCCTACTGGGTGGAGGGGGCTTCTCTGAGCTCTTGACCTGGTTCTGATGTGCTTCCTTGGCTGCCTTATGTTTAACAATAGATTGCCGCTGATATCAATAAGACTCTTCCTTTTTAAAATATCTGACAAATTTCTTTCCAGTCTTCATTACCAGAGCAACTCTGAGAACAGTGAATCTTCAAACACAAGATTTTAATATGCTGCCCTCCACACCAATATTCCTTTTATCTGTTCCTCTAGTAAAACATTTGTTCATTTAATGCCAATGATTTTCCCTTCTTTTAATTAATTTTGAATAGTGTACATGTTATTTCCCCCCATTATTCATATTTTCTCCAGTTGTTCATCCAGGGGCTCACTTAAGTAATTTGTGCCTATCCTCACTTTAAAATGGGCTGGCTTTGTACATTCACTGAATATTTTGAAGCTAAACCAACCGTTACATGACACATGTATGTCTTCTAGTATTTTTATTCCTAAACTCCATGAAATACTTCCGAGTGACTATCTGTAATATCCAACCTTAGACAAAAATGCCTTATAGTGCTCTATGAGTCAGTGGATCCATTTCCAAATGACTGCTTGTAAGATGTGTCAGTCAAGATGGTGGAAGGTATTGGACATAATGAACTTCCTGTTTGCTTCCAGTTGTGACTCCTGATTGCACAGGCTTATCACTACTTCCATATGCACTGTTTTTTCACACGAAATAACAGCTCTGAAACCATCATATTAGCTTCCTCCTGCTACACTGCCAGAAACCCAAAAGCACCTTGAAGCACCCAGGCAATTTCATAGGTCTTTAAAAAACAACTTGCTAATTAGGTTTGGCTCTACTGTGGGCTATTCTTACATATTCTCTTATATTATTAATATATAATTGATACATATGCAGTGGAATAACATACAGCATTATCCAGTTCAGAATCCTCAGGCTGAGCTTGTCAGAAGAAAGAGCACCACGCCTCAAATAAACGAACAGGGTAGGGATCCCAGAGGGAAAGTAATTTACCTAGAATCCTCCTTTATTCAGCCCTGAGCTTTTTATCAAGATTCTTCTGTGTACAGAGTTTAAGGTCAGAGGCTTTTAATGTTTCCTTCACATGTAGACAGGAAAGACAAACTCTAAAACCTTAAAAGACACTTTTAAATCAAATTCCACAAACTAAATACCTTTGAGGAGGCAAACCCTTCAGAGCATAGTATTTGTGGGCTTAATCAAGCATGCAACATAATTAAGAAAATCACCAGTGTGTCTCCAAAGAATGCACTTTTCATAACAAACATAATACACCAGGTCTATCTAACTCATCTAGCATTATCTAATTCATCTGTTTTTTTGTTTTTTTTTTTTTGAGTTGGAGTCTCACTCTGTCGCCCAGACTGGAGTGCAGTGGCCGCTCCCTGCCATTGCAGCCTCGACCTGCGGGGCTCCAGCGATGCTTCCGCCTCAGCCTTCCAAGTAGCCAGAATTACAGGCACACACTACCATGCCCGGCTGATTTTTTGATTTACTGTAGAGATGAGGTCTCGCCAAGTTGTCCAGGTGGGTCTCGAACCCATGGGCTCAGGCAATCCATTCACCTCAGCCTCTCAAAGTGCGGGATTATAGGCTGAGTCACCGAGCCCGGCTAATTCATCACTTTTTTGAAGGAATGAAGTTGTTGTAACTGAAGCTTTCAAGCATGCCCCCACATTTAGTTCCCACAAATGGAATTTAAGATCTGATTCGGAGAAAAGCCCCCAATACCTTTGACTCTAAAGAACAATCCAGCTCTATTTTAAAATACTGTCCTCCTCAATAGAGTGCCCAATTTGGGGTGCAGTGGGTAGTGTGCAGGGGAAAGATTCATGGAATGGTGAAGGAAACAGCCATCCAGGCAGCCAGATGAGCTAAGTCACACATGGGGTCAGCTGGATCACATTTATGTAGTTGGACTACGTTGCCACCTAGAGGAAACCCAGGAAGCACCTAGGTTTCCATATTAAGGAGGGTTCCTGCAATGAGCCGGTCCTTTAATGCAGCATCTTACTGTAGATCATTAAGACCCAATATCACCTCCTCTCCAGAATGCAGCTCACTGAGTTCTCAGCAGCAAGGTCACTGTAGACATCATAGCTAATTTCTGTTAGTTGACTGATTGCATTCTGTTGAGGGACTTTCTGGTCCAGTATCCTCCAACTTCTAGACCTAGGGTCATCCTTGGTTACGATAGCATCAATGTCTAAAGTCACCTTAGTATGCTATAACAATTATCTCTCTATTGTCATGTAGTCATCCATTTATCATTTGCCCAAAAAGATTTAATAAAAATAACCAAGCTTTTGAATTCAGGAAAAGTACTGGAATCAATTTGATTTCTCCTGCAGTTCAGAAATGAATTTAAAATTATTCATGTTAACACCCTCCAGATAAATTGAATTTTTAGGGTATTTAAGAGTATTTAAGAAAAGCTTAGTAAAGTCAGTCTTTCATATAAACGAATTCCGTTTTAAAATATTAATTTCACATTAACCACTGCTTTTTGACTTTTACAGTCATCTAATCAACAATTTCAAGAATCATTCATGTTAATAAGGAAAGAAGTAAAACATTTACAATTTTAACATTGTGAAACATGTTTTCAACTTTTGTTTCTGGCTATACAACTCAGTAGGTATCTGAAGGAGCCTTTCTATCACACATCATTTAAAAATTCTGCATAAAATCATTTTTACAAAAATAATTTTTTAATGCATGGTTGGTCTTATAGGAAAGTAAGGGAAATTCTCTAAGGCCAGAAAACTATGATACCAGGAACCCAGAGGAAAAGTAAGCCCTGCAGTTGTCATTGCTCTGAAACCATCAGGTGCTGGTGGCTTTGAGTGTGGGTCTTACCTTTGATGGCCTTATAATTTATCATCTAAACCAAGTAAAGTGAAGTAAAGTGAAGGGTGGTGCTGTTAAAAAAAGACACTGAGAATTTCGCTCCTGTTTGGGATACAGAAAACCACAAGAGGACGTCGCTACCACCTTAACAACAAGAAAATGATGAACAGTGTACAATATCATAACTTTCCTTGAACTCATCAGAGAACTGAGGTCACAAAGCAACCAGGAAACTGAATTTCAAAGAGTAAAAAGCACCTCCGATGAGTCAGGATACTGAATTGTTTCATGGAGTGGGTAAGAATAAATATTTTTAAAATAATGAGTTTCTAAAAGCTGAGTATACCCTCATACCTCACACCAGTTCAGAATAACTGGGAGTTCTAGACACAGGGAAGTTCACACTCATTCCCAGGCCCCTCTCCAAGGTCACCACTGGCAGTCAAAGACTGGGACAGAGCAAGAGGCTGGAGAGAGCCCCCTTTGGTGGCACCACTACACCCTGATGCTCCAGGGAAGAAGTGGCAAGCCCTCCTTGGGCCCGAGAGCTGCTGAAGGGTAGAAGCAAAGCCATCTGGCTCTGGAGAAGGGACAGCAGACCCTTTTTGCTCATGTTTTGGTAAAGATGTCAGGCAAAGATCTGCTATGAGGAAGGGATGGGGCAAAAGTCTGCCCCTGGAGAAAGGCAATACAACTCTTTTGGGCCTCTTTCCACACCAGTGGAAAGTAAAGGTCTGCTCCTATAGGGGGGAGGGCAGGAGCCTATCCAGACAAGCAACCCCAGGACTTAATTCAGCCAATCAGCCCCTGGGGCATGGAGTGGGGTAGAACAAGGTGGAGGGTGGGTTTGGAAGGGGCAGAAAGAAAATACCCAAAATACCCAGCACGATGATTAAAGAATTGTAAGAGCAAATCAAAAGTATGCTAAAGGAACACAAAGCTATGAAAAATGACCCAATAGATCCCAAACAAGCAAATAAAAGTTTGCAAATGAAAAATTTTAAAATTATGCTCATTTCAGTAGCATATTAGATAAATGGATAGCTAGCAAGAAAAGAATTAGTGTAGTAGAAGATAAATTACTCAAAGTGAAGGTTAGAGAGAAAAATAAATAACAAATATGGAAGGAGGGTTAGGAAGTGTTGAGATCTAACATGTGTCTAATTCACTGAAGTTTTAGGAGACATTAGGCAATATTCAAAGAGATAAGGGTTATTTTGCAAAGCTGAAAACAGACATGACTCCTCAGATTCAAGAAGGCAAGTAAGTCCCAAGCAAGGTAGATTTTTAAAAATTCACATCTATACACACTGTAGGAGTTTCAGATTGCCCCAGGGGGCGGAGGGGGTAACTTTAAAAAGCTGTAAAACAAGAAAAAGATTGCCAAAAAGGAACAATAACTAGATTAATAGTGGATTTTTTATTGGCAAGAAAACATGTCAAAACACAATGGAATAATTTCTTTAAAGTACTGACGAAAATGAACTGTCTGCTTGAATGCTATATAAATCTAATTTTTATTCCAAAGGAAAGACAAAATAAAGACATTTATAAACAAAAATTGAAAAGGATTACTACTAGAAAATTCTCATAAAGAAACTGTAACAGAATATTTTTTTAAGAGGAACAAAAATGACTCAAGCCTGTAATCCCAGCACTTTGGGAGACTGAGGTGGGAGGATCGCTTGAACCAAGGATGCAAGACCAACCTGGGCAACATAGGAAGACACCATTGCTACAAAAAAAAAACAAAAAAGTAGTTGGATGTGGTGGCATGTGCCTGTAGTCCCAGCTACTTAGGAGGCTGATGCAGGAGGGTTGCCTGAGCCCAGGAGGTTGAGGTAGTGGTGAACTGTGCCTGGGAGACAGAGTGAGACTCTGATTCATACAAAAAAAAAGAGAGAAGAAAAAAACAACAACAACAACAAAACAAATACAGAAGGAAAGTCTAAACAACAATAGTAATGGCAACTTCCTCATCTAAAAAAATGAGATTGAGCTGAAATATTAGAAGAAAGAGCATAAAAAAAGGAAGCCAGGTAAGTTAAGGTAAAGCAACCCTATGCTCCTTGATTGTTGGTCAGCACAATAAGGATACAGATTAACATCAGGCTTTACTGACTTGGATATGTATGTTAAAATGTTCATGGTCATTTTTTAAAAGAACAGAAACAGTGTTTATAACTTCCAAATCAATATAGAAAAAAAGAGAAATGAAAAAAAATGACGATGCAAAATAAAGGGAGGAAAGGGGGAGAAAGTATAAAAAGAAGAGAAGAAATAATTGCTTAAGGTAAAATATTTTTAGCTTAGTGAACATTATCTTCTAGCACACAGAGGCATTGAGAAAATTTATTCACTGGGAAACTTACTCTTTTCTAATTTTCAGGTTGCTTAAAGTTATTTATACCCGTGTAGAAGATCTTTTTCTCTTTTGAATGTTTTGGCTTTTTTTCTCTTCCTTCATTTACTGTCTCTCCGCCTTCTTCCATCTACAGTTGAACTGCCTGCCTGTCTATCATCTATCCATCTATCATCATCATTATCATCATCTGTCTATCATCTATCTCTATCATCTATCATCTATCTATCATCTATTGTCTATCTATCTGTCTCTCTGTCCATCTATCTACTCATTAATTCATCCACCCACCCTCTTCTCCTATACCCCTTCAAATGTCTTTCCTTCTGAACATTTACCTATCTGATTATCACCCTTCCTTCTCTTCTTACTATCCTTTCGTCATAGCAACCAGAGTGGTCTTGCCAGTGTGAATTAGAGCATGCCATCCCCTTCCTGAGAGCTTCTGTGGTGTCCCATTGTATCTAGAAATCAACAGAAAATCTCTGCTATGACCTCTATGGCTTTCTATCCATCCATTCCTTCATCTTTCCACTTTATAACCAAAATCTTTATTTCAAGCCCAGTCCTCTGTCCAAACTCTGTTATCTGACATCGCCTTAACTGTTTAACAGGTACTTCAAACTTCCCACGTCTAAACATAGCCTCTAATTCTCATCCCAATTCCACTCCTTGCCAAGCCTTCACCATCACAGAAAATGGCACCACCAACCACTCAGCTGCTCAGTCAGAAACCTGGGAGTTACCTTGATTATTTGTTCTCTCATGCCTTACATTATTCCATCCATCAACAAATGTCAAATTCTTTCTAGAGTCTGATGATGTCTTAACCATCTCCACTCCTACCCTCCTCTGTCCACACCATCAACCGCTTTCTTCTAAACCACCAGAACAGTTGCCTAGCCCCCTGTCCTCCTGCTCTTCTTATGAGCCTTTCTCCACAGCAGCCAGAATGTTCTTTTCAGTGTGAATCAGAGCATGCTACCCCTTTTCTGAAAGTTTCTGCTGTTCCCTATTATGTCAGAAATCAACAGAAAATCTCTACCGTGACCTACATGGCTGTGAGGATCTGATGCCTACTCAGTCTCTGTCCTGGTCTTCTTCTGCTCACCATTTCATTTGTTTTGCTCCATCTCTGCTGGCTGCCTTCCTGTTCCCACAACATGCCCAGTGGGACTCCAACAGACAGACAGACACACACACACACACACACACAGAGACACAATGAGGCAGGTATTAACAACTCAACAGATTTTCTTTTGCCAAACAGAATTATATATATAGCTATATATCTTTTGCCAAATAGAATTATTCTGATATATGTAAATAAATAGTCTCTTTTTCTAAGTAGACCATCAATAATTACTACATTTTTATTTTTTGAATTAGAAAATAATGACTATTTTATTTATATAAATGCAAAACAGTTTTGGAACTGGACATTTGAAGGGGGCTGTTTATCATTCATTATATTCGTTTTTTTCTTTTACTTTTTGAAACTGAGTTAGTGCATGTGAGAATTTATTCTTTCCAGAAAATTAACTTAGGAATTACAAACTTAATCTGATCAGCATCTTATTTTGAAACTATTAAAATAACTTACATTGCTAAGCATTTGGTTGATCTTTTGTTATTAGTCTTGTATTTTCAACTAATTATTTTTTCCCTGCAGACAATGGAAACACCAACGAGAATTAAGATATCCTTTAATCAACGATGTAGATAATTTCATTTCCAAATATTCACATATTATGGTTACATGTGTTCCAGTCTTAATATTCCAAAGTCAGTCTGTTCCCCAATAGTTTTTTAGAAAGAAAAAATATTTTACACTAAGCAGTTTAATAATATCATGAATCAAATTAAAAATATTTTTAAAAGGTGATAAAGGACCAATAGCATTAATGTACAAAGAAGTCATGCAAATAGATATGAAGAAAAACTTTTATCTCTTTAGCATATCAAATTAAGGCAAATAATGAACCAGAAAAAATAACTTTGCCACAAACTTTACCAATCAAATGTTACTAGAATTACTATATAAAGAGTTATTGCAAACTAATAAGAAGAACATTAGATACCAATTAAGGGGCATTATGATTAAGAGCTTCTGCTCTAGAGTTAGACAGAACTGGAGTCAAACCAGGCCCTGTCATTTGCTATGGGATGTTGGGCAAGATACTTAATTTTCATATATTCCTCAGAGTTCTAATTTGTAATACAGAAATAATAAAAATGAAAGCTTAAAAATGACAGTGTTGATGGTCTCTCTACTTAGAAAAGAGTAAGTAAGATCATACATGAAGGAATGACTTGGTGCAATTACGAGGACTCAGTACTTACTGTTATTTTGGCAAAAGATATGAATACGCAATTTGCAAAAGAAGAAATACAAATGACTTATAAGCAAAAGTTTAAGCTCACTAGGAATCAAATAGATACAAATTAATACAGCAATGGGATATCATTTTTTTCCTAGTAAATTTGAACTCGCACTCTGTAGCCCAGGCTGAAGTGCAGTGGCACACTCATGGTCACCCCAGCGTTGACCTGCTGGGCTCTGGTGATCCTCCTGCCTCAGCTTTCCAAGTAACTGGAACTACAGGCATGAGCTACCATGCCTGGCTAATTTCTCGTTATTTATTGTAGAGGTGAGGTCTCGCCAAGTTGCCTGGGCTGGTCTTGAACTCGCAGGCTCAGGCAATCCATTCGCTTTTGCCTCCCAAAGTGCTGGGATTACAGGTTGAGCCACCGAGCCCAGCCTCTAATTTTCAGTTTTAATTTGTGTTTGGAGAGTTCTGGAATGAACATAAATTGAGACAAGTTTTCCAGAAGGCAATTTGGTGATTTTTTATGGAGGGCTTTAAGCACTTTCATCACCAATGCTATGGCCATTGCTCTACTCCAGCAGGCCATGCTCGCATTGCTTTTTGAATCTGGGCTCTTGGCAGCATCATTTATTATAGAATACATTGTGTTTGCTGGGTGCCCTCTAGAGTTGTATAGCTAGTGGCCTTGCCATTGATGTGTTCAACTCACAGCAGTCAAACCTAAGAAAATAAACAGAAAGTCACAGATAGATTGATGTGTAAGGATTTTTGTCCTAGCATAATTTACAAAAGAGTAAAAACCGTGAAACATCTTAAATTTCAATCAATGGAGGAATAACAAAATGAAATATTGTAAATGAATACAATGGAATTTTAAATAGCCATTTAAAAATCATGTGCCATTTAAAAATGACGTGGGAAAATATTTGCACAAGTTCATTCCAAAATTAAATTAGCTTTATTGTCTACAACTAGAAGAGTAAAATGCAGCTATTTAGAAGACTATACAATTGCCTTGGTACAGTAGCTCATGCCTGTAATCCCAGCACTTTGGAAGACCAAGATGCGAGGACTACTTGAGGCTGGGAGTGTGAGACTTGCCTGGGCAACAGAGGAAGACCCCTATCTCTACCAACAAACAAAACAAAACAAAAAGCTGGATTGTGATGCAAAAGGACAGGATCCTTAGTCCCAAATAGTAGTCCCAAGCTACCATTTGAGACTAAAAAAAAATTAAAATTACACAATTAAAAAATAAATAGACACTAATAATTTTAACTCTCCAAGACAGACACTTTTGATATACATCCTAACAAATTTTTTTCCACATGAATGTTCATATACCCACATAGCATAAACTGCAAAAAGCAGACTGCTAAACCGCTAATCCCCACAGGGAAAGAAAGATAACAAAAGTATTAAAGTATTCCTTCACGGTGGAGGGAATATGGACAATTTTTTTCTTTTACTTGTCTCTTTTTTACCCCTAACATGTCTACAGTAAATATGAATTACTTTATAAGAAAAACATCTTAAATCACATAAATGCTATAAATGACTTTTTCTTACTTAACTTATGACTATTTCTTTCAGTGCTTTGAGATGAAATATAAAAAAATAGACAATATTCCTTTTGCAAAATGAGAACTAACACTCATTAATCACTTTGCAGTCTTCCTCTTAATGAAAGCATGCAAATGAACATGCAAATGAGCTGAACTTCTATTATGAGACAGTGACAGGATGCTCTACAGAAGAGAAGGTAATGATAGAGTTTGAAAAATGGGAGTGCAGAGGAAGGTTAGCAGTGGTGGAAGGTTTCTATTCAATGTTCTAGAAGAGTTGTATTAATCTGATGCTGTTCTGTCTAACACAAATAAAATAAGATCACAAACAGCGTTAGAAAACAAAAGCTAGTCATTGTGGAATGACACAGAGTGTAACAGAATGCTGATATGGAGACCCCAATCAAAATGAAAATGTATAAAGTTACAGTATTGTTCAGACTTCTTCATAAGTCTTGCCAGATCATCGAATTCAACTACTGACAAGTTTAGTCAATATCATCCATGTATAAATTTCCTAAGGCATTTTTTATCTGATATCATACATTTGTATCAAAATTTAAAAAATCTTTTCTACATTCCCAAATTTTGTCTACACAGTTACATATACTCACATGTCTAGAAATACAGATTGAGTAAACTCAATGTCCCTTCAGATGGTTAGCATTGAATAGACAAAGCTTCAATGTCACAAGAGGGGCTGAAGCATTAAGGTTCTTGAATATAACTGTCTCAAGGAGAATCGAACCTAGGCTTATAGAAAATTAAATTCCTTGGACAAGACAGAAGAGACTATGAGACAGCATCTATTGTGTTAATCCTGTTCCAGCCCTTTCATCTGGAAAATCAGAACAGCCTTCTGCCGTTAAATGGCTTGGGAAACCAGAACAAAGATAAACACTCAGCTGAATTCTACAAACATGTTTGAAATTCTATTACAGGGAAGATTCTTAAGTTAGGGAAGGAAGATATAAAAATGGCAAAACACCATTGCTGCCTTCCAGAATCTTCCCATTGCATGAGGAGCCAGGTAGGAAAACAACTGCAAAATTTGGCAGAAATTTTTTGTGCTGAATTGGTGGCATAAACGCAGGAAGAGGAGATGAAGTGACAGTCCCTAAGAAAGGGCTGTGGTCACTATAACAGTGACAGTAGACCTCGTCACTCAAAGCAGGGCCTACAGTCCGGCAGCTTCAGATCACCCCTGAACTTGTAGAGATGCAGACACTCAGACCCCATGCTAGACCTCTTAAATCAGCTGCTCTGAATCTGTTTGGGTGACTCTCCAGGTGATACGGATAGGCTCTAAAACTTGAGAAGCAGCATTGCTTTGAAGTACAGAAACCTGTGATACAAGAGGGCAGGATCCTTTTAATAACACAAAACTTTTAAATCAATGATTAAATATGCTCATTAAAGAAACATTAGAAAATGTGGAAGAATACAAAAGGTGGAAAACACTATCCTAATGTCATAATGTCTTGGTTAGGGTTCATCAGGGAAACAGAATCAATAAGAGAGAGATATATAGAAGAGAGATATACACAAGTATATAGACAGATTTCTAGATGGATAGACATACACATAGATAGATATATAGATAGGAGGCACACATAGAAATAGATAGATACATATGGATGATAAATAGGTAGATAGATAAGATATAGCTATATATAGAGAGGAGATAGATATACAGTCAGCCTTCTGTATCTGTGGGGTCCACATCTGTGGACTCAACTGAGGATTGGAAAAAACAATAAAAAATAATACAACATAAAGTTATACAAATAATAACAATGCTTGACAACTAGTCACATAGCATTTACATGGTATCAGATATTGTAAGTATTCCAGAAATGATTTACAGTATATAGGAGGATATTCACTGGCTATATGCAAATATGATGCCATTTTATATCAGGCACTTGAGCATCTGTAGATTTTGGTATCCAAGGGGTTCTTGGAACCAATCCCCCATGGATACCAAGGGACAACTGAATAGGAGATATATGTATATAAAGTATTTATAGGAGGAATATATATATATAGGATACACATGCACACATACACACACACTTAGGAATCTACTATATATATATGAGAGAGAGAGAGAGATAGGAGAGGTTTCTTATAAACAATTGGTTCACTAATGATAGAGGCTAAGTCCCAGATCTGCAGGGTAAGTTGCCATGTAAGAGACCCAGAAAAAATGATGGTATACTTCTTATCTGAAGGACAACAGGCTGAAAACCCAGGAAGAGCGGATGTTTCCATTTGAATCCAAAGGCAGGAAAAAGTCAGTTTGAAGGCCACCAGAAAGAATTTTCTCTCACTCCAAAGGGAGGGTCAGCCTTTTTATTCTGTTCAAGCCTTCAGCTGATTAGCTGGGACTTATCTCATTAGGGAAGGCAATCTGCTTTACTCATGCCGATCTAAATGTTAATCGCATCTAAAACCACCCTCACAGAAACACCCAGAATAAGGTTTGACCACATATCTGGGCACCCAGTGGCCCAATCAAGTTGACCATAGAACTAGCACACCTGAATTAACCACTATAAACATTTTAGCTTACTTAATTTGTTATCCTTTCCATTTCATCTCTGAGGACTGGGAGTTTATGTGGATGAGGACAAAATCCTTGGTATAAAGAGTCAGATAAAACACTTTTTGCCTTTATGCTGGATGGTGGGTGTGTTTACCTGTGATACCACCTTTTTCTGCACAAGCTGAGGGTTTCATTTTTAAACATTCAGAACACATTGTGGGGTTTTTTCTTTTCACCAAAGCATTTTTTTTAAAGCTGCAGTGTAAAGTATTTCTCAGGCTTAAACATTACCCTTCAAACTCATCTGAGCTGGAAATCTCATTTCTAATCTTCTTTCTGATTAAGAAATGATACAGTATATTAGCTGGGAAACATCTGCCTCACTGACAGCTGGTTGTTCTTGTGGGAGTGGTCCTAAAGTAAGTGCCTACTGTTTATGTTTATTCATTGAGAAATTATATATATATAACACACATACACACACTTTTTTTTTGAGTCAGGGTTTCACTCTGTCGCCCAGTTGTAGTGCAGTGGCACGATTATGGCTCACCACAGCCTTGACTTCCTGGGCTTAAGTGACCCTTGAGTTTCAGCCTCCTGAGTAGTTGGGACTACAGGTGTGTGCTATCAAGCCTGGCTAACTTTTTAAATTTTTGTACAGACGAGGTCTCGCTCTGTTTCCTAGGCTGGCTCAAGCAATTTTCCCACCAGGGCCTCCTATAATACTGCAATTACAGGCATAAGCCACCACACCCAGCCAGAGAAATATATTTTTAAAATCATAATGCAAACTAAAATGTGAAGAATTACCCCCTCAATGATTGGGAAATGTTTGTCCTAATGTTGGATTATATTCTATTTTCCCACATCATGCTGTCTGTGGTGACAAAATCTTATAAAAGTTCTTGACAAGAATTTGACTCCCTCTTTCCTCCATGATCAGAGACATGCCTTCAAAATCATGGAACAATATTAGCCCTCAATATTCCCAGCAGTATACTCTTCAACAGTATAATCTGTTACCAGATTATATACAATTTTTCCCATTTAGGTTCCAAATCTTAGCAGCATACTGATAGTCTTTATTTTTAAAATGCTTTGTTAGGTCTCCACCCATATACATTTTGATTTTATTATTCTGGGGTGTGTTCTGGGCATTAGGATTTCTAAGAATTCTCTGGGTGATACAAATGTGCACCCAGTTGCCGTAGGACCCTTCTTACTCAAAATGTAGTGATGTACCAAAACCATCACCTTTGGGCATGTCAGAAATGCAGAGGCCTGCCCCAGACCTGCTTAATCAGAATCTGCACTTTAACAAGACGTCTAGGTAGTCTGCAGATATAGTAAAGGTTACAGAGCCCTGTTCTCTGTGTTAGTCCTTCCCTTGAAATTAAATTCAGCTTTCACGAATAGGGAAACTCATTCAGGTAAAAATAGTTATTTTATTTAATGCCATACATTCCCCAAAGGTGACCAAATTATAATAGGTGTAAGCTGCACTATTTGAGTAAGTTTAAGAAGTACGAGTTCTAATTATGGAACTTCAAGTATCTGGAAACTGGATAGGATGGAGATTTTGATTAGGGGGAATTCTTGATTCCTTGAAATTCCTTCATTTGGGCAAATAGTTTCTTGGTTTCCCTACACTATATTTGTCCCTGCCTGGCCCTTGGGGTCAGGAGCACAAGTCCTATGAGTTCTCCAGAGCCTGTCCTGCCCAATGGTTTATGCTTTAGACAAGGAAAAATGACAGTTTGTCCTAGGTTCAAACAGAAAAACATGAGTATTTAAAGAAAATGTATTTTAAAGACTTCATTTCTCACCTGAGGAAAGACTCAAAAAGAAAAATATTTACCAAAGAGCAGATTGAAAGTGCAAATGAAAACTAAAGGTAAGTGTTTTTTTTGTTTTTTTTTTTGTTTGGTTTTTAGTATGTTTTGGACTGAATCAGCCAAAACTGGGTTCAAACCTATGCCCATATATAGCCTTAATAAATTGTTTATCCTATCTAATTTTAGTTTTCTTAACCAAATAAAGTGGAGACGATAGTGGACCTAAAGCTAGGTTTGCTGTGCATTTTGATTAAGATGTTACGTAAGTTTTCTGGCCTCAGTGTCCCCAAATGGAAAACAGAGATAACGACTGTCACTTCAGGGTTGTTGTGAGCATATGATAATGTACAGAAAGTGCTCAGCATGGTCCTGGCACTCAGTAAATGATTATCATGTGGAGGATGATTTTTCTGTCTCACTAATGGTGGAGAACATGGTGAGAGTGGTAACAATATCACAGCAGTAGTAGCAGTCATCAAATGTGGGTTTCCATCCCTTCATCTTATAGGGACCAAATTTGGCAGAGTTTAAGTAATCTGCCTATACTTTTTATTTTTTTATTTTTTAACTGAAATCTACTTTGAAATTCCACAGGATTCTCATTTCTTATCCAAGGAGTCTGAGTGAGGAACTGTCCTAATATAAGAAGGCATCATCATCTTGTAGAGTGTGTATATGGTGTGTGTGTGTGTGTGTGTGTGTGTGTGTGTGTGTGTGGTGTGTGTGTGGTGTGTGTGTGTGTGTGTGTATGTGTGTGAGAGAGAGAGAGAAGAGGAGAGAGAGAGAGGACTTGAGCAAACTTTTTTTATATTACACATGCCACTCCCTGAAGATTCTGATACCGTCTTAACATCCTTTTCTCCCCAGGAACTTCTGCAGTTCCTGTTGTACAGAATATAATCGAGTGCTAGTACTATTATTGTGGGGCATACTTTTTTTTTTCAGCATAAAGACGAGGTCTCTTATTATCTTCAATTTGCTAGATGAGAAGACCAGGAATGAGAAAGGTTAAGTTCCTTGTCCAAGGTCACCAGACACAGCTGAATCAGGATTTGAATTCAAGTTTCTATCCAAAGCCCAGGTCTGACTTATTATGTCTTAATATATTCTCAGATAGGTGATGTAACAAGAGGGTGGTAGGTAAGAAAAAAATTACTTTTGTGTCAGATCCTACTCTTCCAGACTACTCTGGAAAAGCAGGTGGAAGCATGCTATGCTTTGCTCTACAGAACATAAACTGCTCAGAACTCCTAACTGGGCTTCTATGCTTTAGACACTATATTACATCTATTATTTCCCTTGGTTCTCACAAACTCTGTAAATAGGGACTATTAACTCCATTTTAAAGATCAAGAAACTAGAATTAACGTGCTCAGGGTCATGCAGCTGATAAATGACAAACTAGAATTGAAATTCAGGTGTGTCAGACTCCATGGATACATATTAAACTTTCCCAGAATCATTTTTATGCCTTGTTTTACAAACAATCTGGACTATTTAGAAAGTACTAAAATGAGATTGACCCAGATATTGTGTCTGTTAGCTTTCCTCCAATGCCCATTCACTCTTCCTTCTTTAAAAAAAAAAAAAAGATGATTTCTGTTTTGTTATTGAACCAATTGCTGCCACAGGAAAAGGAATGAAAATATTGATTCAGATTTTCTGGGGGTTGAGGGCAGAGAACATAAAGAGAACAGTATCTGCTTACTTTTTTGGGCTGACAGATAATACTGAGGATGAGAAAATGACAGTTACCTAGAAATAACTTTTGAGGCTTAATTTTGGGGGTTTTGCTTTAAAAAAAAAAGCAGCTGCTGAAAAGAAAGTTATCACAAGCATTCCCAATTAGAGACCATTTCTGTAGCAATTTAAAAACTTTGTCCCAGCTGAAATGTAAATGTCCCAGGAAAAAGTGGAGGTCATCATGTTGTAACATCCCCCAAAGCAAAAATACCATATTCCTCATATCTTTATTCCCATGGCCTAGTATACTCCCTGGAACGTAGCGAGTGCTTAATCAACATGACTGAGTGAATTAACAAATGCTTGAATAAATGAACAGGTAGCAGGGAATAAACCCGTTGGATACGATACCTTTATGAAAGCAAATTTTAATAGTAAAAGAGCATAAAGCCATAGGCACTCCCCGGAAGACTAGAAAAACAAAGTCACTTCATACTTTTGCCCAAAGCAGGCTTAGAGCTGTTTTCACTTTAGTTTGTCCTAGATTTCTCTTAGGACATGGAGGGCAGAAAAGAGTTTTGTAATCTAAAATGTGAGGAAGCAAAGCCAGAAGGTGCAATATGCGGAATAAAACATATTCAATGTGTTTTCAAACTCTGTGCTGTTGTCTCTTCAGAAAACATCTGTGTGTTGTGTGTGTGTGTGTGTGTGTGTGTGTGTGTGTGTCTTTCAAATCAAAGAGATTGTAGCTGATGGCATGGCTTAAGTGTGTATGCATGTGCGAGTCTGAGTCTCCCAAGCTAAGTGGCCAAATAGGAAACTCAAGGCAATACCCCTGGGCCCCTCTGCAGCTCAGTGAGAAGATACCGGAATGAATACCTGTGCCAGCAGCGTGTGTCGCCACTAGGGGTCCCCAGCAGCAGGCGATGTGAACTGGAAATTGGGTAGCTGAGGCGGCCTCCCTTTGTCTACACCCCAGGTGTGGACTCTTTGTTCAGAGGCAGGGTTGCTACCTGCGGCGACTTCTGAGCTGCCTGCTTGCTAACCCCATCCTGAAGAGCCGGTGTTTTCTCTTTCTCAGGCCTGGGTATCTTTATACTTGAAATAGAGCTTAAACTACAAAGGGAAATATTTCTCACTACAGCAAAGAGTATATTGATGTTGAGAAACTGATGACGAAAGGACCACTTTTCAAGCTACAGTAGAGTATTTGCTATAAAATATTTAAAGCTAGTTGACGAATAGCCCCACTATTCTCCTGTGAATGCTAGCCACTGGATTAATCTTGAAAGTAAGGAATACAGTATTTCATTCTGTGTTTAGCACAGGGAAAGGCAATGACCTTCACTAAGAAACACCCCAGAGTGCTTGCAGTGAGGGAGCACAGCCCCGAGCAAGACAGCCACAGTTACCCGTGTGTTTTCTTGTTTGCTTTTAAACTTCAAAGGACGGGTAAAACAAAACAAACAAATTACACTATTATAAGAGCTACCCTGCAAACAATAAATTGTGTGAGTTGTAACAGCTGGTGATGTTAAAGACAGGGATGGGGACTGCAAATATTTGCTCCATCAAAATTCTATTCTTTTGTTTTCATCACTTTCATTTTTCTTGTTCACAGTCAAGGTGGTGTCCTTCCATGCCCATCAGTTTCTTTCTGTGGCCCAGATGTGTTACTCATAGTCTCAGTGGTCACAGCTACTGAGGTGGAAAGTAATTGGCATACCTGAGAACCATTTATGGATTCATTTGGTCCAGAGTTTGCTCATTTACTCAACAAACATCTATTGAGCCCCTACTGTGTGCAAAGCATGGGAGACAACGGAAGGGCTGGCCAGGCAAAGATCCTGCCCCCAGAATGCATTTAACAGACTAGGGAGATAAAATATGTACCAAAATTACCAGGAAAGCAAGACGGAACACGAGATCTGCCACTTGAGAAGTATAGATGAAGAATCAGAGGAATTCAATAGGAAAGCTGGTTTCTGGCTTACAAATTGGGAAAGATTTTCCAGAGAAGGAGTATTCTGGTTACACCATCACAGTATGTAGGATGGGCCTCAGGAAGGAATGGCAGAGATCAGTGTTGGCTGTCCAAGGGCACAGGGCACAGCTGGAAAGGGTCGCATTTTGTGAAAGGGAGAACAGAAATAAGTTTGGAAAGGGAAGTTTGAAAGACTTTGAATGCCAGGTGAAAGCTAAATTAAAACAAAATGATGATTTTTAATCTTAAGTAGACAAAATTATCCACAATTCTTTTTATCCCATAAGTCTTTTAACGTTTGAAGAAAAAAGGCAGAAATGTCTTTAAAAAAATGCTACTTTTCAGCCATTGCTTTGTTAAGCTCTGGTGTGTCCACATGACTCTTTGAGCTATGGCAGCCATGTTTCCTAGCTCTGAACCCCTCCCCTACCTTGGGAAGGTGAATCCTCTCTCTCTCTCTCTCTGATTTACTTTCCAAATAAAGTATATTTTCCACTCTAAAAAAAAAAACACTACTTTTCAAGCAGATCTAAGATCTCCACAGCACCGATATTCTCTTTTCCACTGGCAAATAGGAATTATCCAGATAAAATTAACCCTACACTCGAATGAATAACATAATGAACACCTTTTTTTCATTGTTTCATTTGGGGAAATACTTTGGAAGGTCCACAAACAGGTTCCTGAGCCCACCGAGAAGGAGGTTAACATTTTGTTTCAACCATCTCCTGCTGATTTACTGACATTAATCATGTTTGCAAGGAGCAACCAGCCTTTAGGCCTCTGAATCTGAGACAGATAATAGTGAACGATCATGCCTGCTGAGTTTTCTCCATTGGTTATGGCTTTAACAATCCAGATGATCGATCAACTTCCAGATTTTAGTTCTAATCCTGGAGTTTTCTGTTTGTTCTTCAAAATAATGGGTTTCAAAATTACAATCCCTCTCCCACCAGTAGACTGGGCCTCCTCATCAGCCCCTCTCTGTTCAGTGAGCATGTTTGTCAGCCTTGTGTCCTTCTTCTGGTCTTGGCACCCAGAAGGAAAAAAACAAGTCTCAATCTTTTTCTACTTTTGTACAGCACAGGGTGTCCTCAGGGTGGTACCTTTATTGCAAATGCCCCTCTGTCTCTTCGTTTGTCTTTGGAATAATAAAAATAATCTATTTCACAGGGCCGTGCTTTATGTTCTCCAACTAACTAAAGTTCTGTGAAGGAAAATACTGTCATTCAAACTGCATAAATAGAATCTGACTGCCTTTGTGGGACTTCAGAGGTGAATATTGAAACTTGTCGCCTATTTCACAATCTGGGATGAGACATAGACCTGAGGCCGAAGATATGACATTTCCCCTAATAGAACAGGTCATGGCCGATTTGTTATCTCCAGATGCAATGGAGAAAGTAAAAGTCGTTCAAACTATACATTCAATCTTTCAAGTGAACAATTTACAGTCATTTCTGACACAAACTTTATGCCAGGTACACTGCAGCTTTCCACATAGCATCTTGTTTAATCTTCACAGCACCCCAAGTTATCAGATTTCTGTGGCAGGTGAAAAAACTGAGACTGTCACATAGACCAAGCTTGAACCTAGGAATGGTCCTCAAAGCTCAGATGACAACAATCCTACTAGATAACATAGCCAAGTCAGACAGTCCACCATCGAAAGATCTAGGGGGAAACATAGATTACTAGTCAAACAAGTAAATGCTGCCTTCAATCGGAAGAACGCTGGGGAAACAGGAAGTTTCATTCTGATAGAGAGGTCAAGGGTGTGATGGGCCACATGACCCTGAAAGACTCCAGACTAGGCTGCATCAAGGCTGCAATGCACAAAAAGAAGAAAAATGGTGGTAGGGGTTTGGGAAAGTGGTGGTGCTTGGGTGTCCTTATACCAACCTGGGCAGTTTCAAGGTCCATGCGATGAGGGTTAGGAGGATACAGTTCAATGTGGCTGGAGAGTGCTCACAAACCCTTAACCATCCAGCAAGCTGCATTTTTTTTTTAAGGACCTTAATGGGAAGACACACTGGGATGGTATCCTGGAGGGAGTTTTAAAAAAATAGTTTAAGTCAACTAGAAATTGTAATGTGGGTGCATATTGCGATTACTTAACATTTATTATTCACTGTATGTTAGGTGCTTGGTTGATGTGGATCCCCCAGGGCTTGACTGCTGTTCTGTGTCACTCCTGATAATTTTTAAATTGACTATGTCCTTTTAACCATGTTTTAAAAAATTGAACTACCCCAATGTGAACACTTTCCATTTTGCTATATAATGAGAGTACTTTCATTCCTTTAATGTTTGCTTTTTCCTTTGATCTAACAATTTCTCTTCAAATTTCACAGTTTTCTGTTGCTTTAGGATTGAAAGAACCGATTAGCCTGCTGGGAGCGTGAAATAGACTTAAAAAAAATCTGCATGATATTTCCTCCCAGTGAAATTAATTTAGGTTTAAATACAGAAGGGAGGTACACACCTTGTGCTCGAATGTCTTTCTCTCACACACCTAAGCAGTTCCTTATATTCTGAAAGGGCACAGTCGGACCTGCTGCCAAGTCTTAGGTCTTTTGTGAGGATCATTTGCAAGGCGCAGTCAGAGAACGTCCTTCTCTTTGACACCCGGCTTTGTGTGGGCCTGATAACACATTTGGACGTCTCTATTTCCTTGAAGGCCAGTGGACCAGCCGGGCACTGTCCGTGGCTGGGGTACTTGAGTGTAGCTGGATTGTCTTCCCGGGTGTTTTAGGAAACGCACCTTCTTGCAGGCCAGGGGCCGTCAGCTCAGAGCAACAAAGAATAATTTGGGGGGGAGTGGAAGGAGCTCCACAGCCGCTCTGGCATCCCAGGCCCCCTCCTGCCTCCGTGTCCCCAGGGATCCCGCCTTCGCCCCCTGGAACCCCAGTCCCTCAGTCTCGCCGCTCCTGAACCCGGCGGGGAGCGGCGAGCCCCACCACCTTTCCCCAGCACCCTCCCTTGGCGTCCCCTTCAAACCCTGGGAGCGGCGTTGCGCACAGCAGGCGCGCTCGCCCCGCGCCCCCCGGCGGCTTCTCCAGCACCCCGGGGACCCGCTCCCCGTCCACCTCCCCCGCCCTGCAGTCCGCAGCCTCCCCCTTCATCCCCAGTCTCGGGAGCTGTCAAGCCCGCGGCTGCCGAACCAGCCCCCGAGCGCCCGCGTCTCCTCTCCTTCCTTTGTGTGCGCGCGAGCGGAGTTGGGGCGGAGGGAGAAGGGGGAGGTCGCTCTGTCTGTCTGTCTCTCGCCGCCTTTGCCCGGGCGGCTCGAAGTGCAGCTGGGAGGCGGGAGCCCGGGGGAGGGTCCCGGAGCTGGGTGGGCGGCTCGGGGCCGCCCGGGCGCCCTGGTCCCAGCCGCGCGCGGGGTGCGCGGACCGCAGTGGGGCTCGGCTGGAGCCGAGATCAGCCCGCCCGGCCACCCCTCGGCCTCCCTCTGCTCCCACATACCCCCCGACACCCGAAGAAAAAGCGTGCAAAGGCGCGGAGAGGGACGGAAACCACAAATAAATAGCGGCGGCAGCAGCGCGTCATCTGGTGGAGCAGGAAGTGCAGGCAGAGTCCGGAGGCTGGTGCTTTCTGCGCGTCCCCAGGACTTTGCCATGGGCTGGGGGCCGCGGAGGCTGCGAGTGGCCGGGCGAGGGCAGCGGCGGCGGCGCCCGCTCCGGGGCTGAGCGAGCAGCGACGCGCGGGGCGCGCGGAGATGGCAGCGTCCAGCAACTCCAGCCTGTCCGGCTCCTCGGTGTCCTCCGGTGAGTTTCAGCGCGTGGGGCGCGGCGGCCGCGCTGGGTCTTGCCCCCTGCCCTCGCCCCGCACCCGGGGATGGCTGGAGCCTACCTGTGGCCGTCCCGCCCGCGCTCTCGGAGTGGGGGCAGGCGTCCGGGGCGACACTTGTCTGGGCTGCCGGCACCTGGGTGCCCGCAGCACCTCCGCGCCTGACATCTGACAGCGCAGAGGTAGGGGAGCGGGGGCGCCCTGGCTGTGCGGGCGCGGGTGTTCTGGGGCTCGGGGCGCAGCCGGCGAGAAGCGAAAGGAGCAGGGCAGGCTCGCACTTTGCCGCGCAGCTGGAGCGGGGGCTGGCGGGTCCGGGAAGGGTAGGGCGAAGCGGGGCGCCCCGACCTGTTTGCTGTGCCGCGCCCGCTACCCCCTGTACCCAAATCCTAAGCAGAGGGGAGCAAACCCTCGTTCCTCGCAGACTTGATTTTCTTTGTTTGTTTCAGAAATTAGCTCCGTGGAGACACTCGCTTGGGGCATGGGTCTGAGATGGCAGGGATGAAGGGATTGTGTCTTTTTGGTGATTGAAGTGGATTGGGGAAGGGGGGTCGAGCCCAGTCTCTGACTCTCGGCACGTTCGCGTGTGTGTGTGTGTGTGTGTGTGTGTGTGTGTGTGTGGTGAGAGAGAGAGAGAGAGAGAGAGAGAGAGAGAGAGAGAGAGAGAGAGAGAGAGAGAGAGATTGAGAGATTGAGATTTTTTCCTATGTGGTTCCTTAGACATTTTCTTATACTATTCTCTGTAATTTCACTAGCAAGGCGTACATTTTTTTCCTGTTAACTGTGGTTGAGCACAGGGAAGATTTCTTTCAGCTTTTCTGTGGTGATTAGAGGGTCCCATTGAAGAGTAACAATTGCTAATGAGTCTGAAGGAGTAGGAATCAATGAAGGCAGACCCACCGGTTTCTGAGTATGACAGGTTTCTAATCAGAATGATGCATTAGGTAGAATTCCTCTACCTCTCTGGTCATGGAAAACTTTAATGCCAAACCCCAAAGGGATAGCTGATTCAATATTTAGTGTAGTGTACAGTATCCAGGAGTCAAGAAGGTCTTGGAACTGCTAATGGAAATGCCTAACATATTAATATTGTTTTAAGTTCTATGACGCCCTTTTTGTTATCCAAAAAATTAAAGGAAGAAACACCTTTTCAGAGGCATTGGACTGCAAGCCAGGCCTAAAGGAAACTGCATCTTTAGATGTGTAACTAATTAAATCATAAATGTGAGATGAATTTGACTAAGGGGCAGTTGTGATGTGGCACAAGGTGATCACTTGAAAGCCATCTGTTAATTTTTTTTTGGCAGATACAGTTCAGGGAAATGACACTTCCTTTCTTGATCACCGCCAACTAATCTAAAACATAGGGTTGTTGGTTGTACGATATAGTTTGTTTCTGGTAGTAGCAGCCTATGAGGCAGAGCAGTCATATCTGATTAAGAGCAGCAACAAGTTGACCGCCTGTGGTTTTAATTCTGAGAACTCAGCAAATGCTACAGCTTATTTTTAGGAGCCTCAAACCACTGCTGCTGCTTTTCAATTCATTTGGGTTGACTAACATTGAATTTAAAATACAGTGATGTTGGCTTACTATTAGCATATGGTTACCCCTCTCAGAAAACTGTCCACTGGAAAATGAACTGGTGGCAGAGAACAGAGAGGTGGCAGAGGGAAAGGAGGATGGAGAAAGGACAGGGAGGTGGTGTCATCACATGATTTACTGGTGGCATAAATTACAGCTGCAGTGGCATCGGAATTTTCAGATGTTGATGTAGCTTAAGAAACCTGATTGAAAATCCTTACTCTGCCTTCAGAAGAATACGGTGGCTTAGAGCAGCACTGTACAAGCATTAGATGAGGGTAATTGCTTTGCAGATAGGATGGAGATGCCTATGATGGTTCTCTTTCTTGCTTTATTTACCACTAGTTTTAATCCTATGGGAAACTGGGCAATTATGTGAAAACTGAAATTTGAAAAATGTTCATGGATGTATTATTTAGCATGAATCAACCTGGCCTGTGAGCTTATTTTGCCTAATTCACCAATTAATCAGGTACTTTGTCTTGAAAAATACAGAATCGTTGTCTTTTAAAGCACACTTACCATTGTATGGGTCATGAATAATTCAGATGGCACAAGCAATTCACACCTGTGAGAAGTGTTGGGCAGGAAAGAATAGAGCCTATCTGTGGTGGCAGCTGGGTTCTCAGGGGAAGGCTGGGTTCTCTGAGAAATTGGGGCACTCCATCAACCTATTAATCACCACTTTCAAGGGCCTACTATGTACCAGGCTGTAAGTTATAAGCCTCAGCTTCAAGAAGGTTAGGTGAGGAAGATACTTTTTAGGATTCCATCTATCTCCGAAGTTTTGGGATTATTGTTTTTTAATTCTGGCTCCACCACTGACCAGGCTGGGAATCTTGGGGTGAGTTACTTAACTTCTCCAAACCTCTGTTTCCTTATCTGTAAATGGGGCTGATACTAATGACAGGACTACATCATGGAGTGTTGTGGGATTAAATGGGATAACGTATGTAGAGTATTTAGCACAGGGCCTGGTACTTAATACTTGTTTGATTCCAATAAACTTTACTCCTTTGAGGAATGAAACAGAATGCAACTCACTGGCTCAGAGTTTAGGTGCAAAAATAAATCCAACATACATAAAATTTGCCTCTTCATTCTTGAATTTTAGGTCCTATTAGATAAGCATCTGGGTGTCTTCCAGGTTCCAGGCACAGTCCTGAGTGTTTACAAAGGACAAATCTAAATCCTTTCCCTTACCATGTAGCAGCAGAAATGGACAAACGAATAGTAACCTATATTCCAGTTGAATAAAATGAGTCTGCGGAAGGGAATGTGGGAAGGAGAGTGATTGTCTCTGTTTAGAAGGGTCAGTGGAGATGTCTGTCACATGAGTTGGATCATGAGCCTTGAGGTTTTTTTGTTTGTTTTTGAGTCAGGCTCATATTCTGATACCCAGGCTGGGCACCATCATGGCTCACTGCAGCTTCAAAGTCCTGGGCTTGGCCAAACTCAGTGGCTCAGCCTATAATCCCAGCACCGAGGCGAGTGGATTGCCTGAGTCTAGGTTCGAGACCAGCCCGGGCAAGTTGGTGAGACCTCGTCTCTACAATAAATCAAAAATTAGCTGGGCGTGGTAGCGTGTGCCTGCAGTTCTGGCTACTTGGAAGGCTGAGTTAGAAGGATCGCCAGAGCCCAGCAGGACTGCACTCCAGCCTGGGTGACAGAGTAAGACTCCAACTCAAAAACAAACTCCTGGGCTTAAGTGATCCTCCTATCTCAGTCTCCCAAGTAGCTAGGACTCCAGGCCTGTGCCACCATGCCCCGCTGATTTTTTTATTGAATGAGTAGGATGTTTTTAGAAAGCGAACTGAAGGAAGGGCATTTCAGGAAGAGGGAAGAGCATAGGCAAGGTCTGGTGATGGGGAAGTTCATGGCCTTATCTGGACTTTCTTTCTTTGGGCTATTGATTCCTTTCTTCTCTGGTCAGTTATGCTTCTAGGCCCATAAGCAGCATCATGCACAGAGCTGCCAGCTCACTTCCTGCTTCTGTTGATATGAGAGGTTTTCTTTTTGACTGGGTAGCAAGGGGTTGCGGGAACAGCTATGGAAGCCTTAGGACATATTTGGGCAATTGAGCACTAAAAAGGGAGCAACTAATTCTGTAGTGTCCAGCAACAAAGAGGTGAACTCAACATGGGTTAAATTTCTCTTAGAAAAACAGCTATGGGACACTTTGGCTCGGTTGTGTTTGCAGAGTAGAGATCTAATAATTTGCTCAGTGTTAAGGTCAAAGTTACCTGATTTTCCTGAGAATTTGCTCTCACTAGCTGCTGTTGAACTACATCACCCAAGTCCCAAGTGTTTCATTTATTGTTATTACCAACTGAGACATAACAAGCGAAATAATCAGGTTACAATTAATTGTAACACACATTTTCTGAGAACTCTTCTGAAAACTTTTTCTGGAATATTCAATTATGAGGAAAAGAAACTGCTTTACCTTTGCTTTAATGATAATGACTGGTAATTAAATTTCACAATCGCCTAGATTGGCAGGAAGGTTTGAGTACCTTTATTATTTCAAATCGTAAAAAACAACAACAGCAAAAAAAAAAAACCCCTATCCTTAAGTTTTTAATCTAGTCTGAGATACTCGATTATATTCTGAAATGAACAATGGTTGATTTGCCAGTTTTCTTAATAATCATGGGTTACATATGCTTTTAAAACTGAAATAACTTTTCACCTACTAGCAATATGATTGCCAAATGGATAACTTTACAGTCAAGGAAAAAATCAAATTAAACAAATTAATAAATAAAGAAGGCTAGAAGATGTTTCTAGTAGCTGAACAAGGTAAAAAATGAAATATTAAAGAGACCCCCCCCAGGATAAGAAAACATAAGCACACTGTATTATACAAATGAAGTCGACATAGACTTTTAAAATTAAAATGCAAATGAAAGTTAAAAAAAATCAGTATTACGTGCAGAGTCATCAAAACCTTAACTGGGAAAAGAACATTCCTGCATGATTTTAAGTATTTATTTCTCTGGATTCTCTACAACAGTAATGTGGGCCAGGTAAATAATGCTGTTTTCTGCTGTCATAGTGGTGTTGATTTTAGAAATGATTAATGAGAATTGTTATTACTCATTATTTGGGGTCATAACCAGTGGCATATACAAGTCTCCCATAATCCTAGATTCAGAAGGCAAAACTAAACTATAGCAATCCTGGCAGGAGTTATGTATGTGGAACTAGAAACTCCATGGATCCAATATTGCAAAACAGGTCATTATTATTGAAACAGACATTTTCCCTGAGAAGTCTCCTTTTGAAACTTTAGGGTTTTCATAATTTTTCTTCTGGAATATTCAATTATGTGTATGTATATAATGCATATGTCATGATAACTGTTGATAATTAAATTTCACAAACCACCTAGGTTGGCAGAAAGGTTTGATTACCTTTTCTATTTTAAATCACACACACAAAATAGAAAATAATCACAAATAAAAAAAACTTGCAAAGCTAAAATGAACCCTGTGAGAGAGATGATTCGCTCAGATGAGGAACACTGGTCCTCGTTTTTCATGTGGCCTTTTCACACCCCATTTTAACTTACCAGATTTCACTGTCCGTTTGTCTTAACTCAGATGAACTGAGCCACACAGACTCTGAGACTGACAGGAGACTGTTCTTAAGCTTACTGCGTATTTGCAGTGCTTGACAAGGGGCCCACTGTCTTTTTGCGGAAATGCCAGTTCCCCCACTCACCCCATGAAGTGTATTGGATGACCCTGTCATTTGTCCAACTTTGTGGGGGATGCAAACACTGGCTGTTTTCCGTGGCCAGTCTGTGTAGGGGTTAGCTGGACAGTGTGTTCTCTGAGCTGCCATCCAGAGCCTGGCCCAAGTGTCAGTCCTGCTGAGGGCCGTCTGCTGCTCCCCACCAGGTCTCCTGTTTTTGTACAATGGTGAAGGTAACTGGACATTCATTTTGGAAAATCTGTGCATGAGCAGTGTCACACTGGAATGTTCTGGAAAAGCTTTTTTTGCCAGAAGATCAAGATTTCTGTCAAGATAGCTACAGAGAAAGAGAAACGGACTTAGTGATAGACAGGCATATGATTCATAGCATCCACCTATCACCCACTGATCATTTATCTTTATGAATGTACATATTTGCATTTCTTGGCTTCTAAAAGATGTCATTTAATTTGCAAAGCAAATGTTTTTTTCCCCTCCCTTCTTCCCTCTCTTCTTCTGTTTTTCCTCTCCTCCCTCCTTTCTCTCTTTCTTTTCTTACCCATTATTATGTTGGTCAGATTTCTCTTTAGATGCTTCCACTAGTCTCACATTTGGTTTACTTTGCTGTTCATAGTTTCCAGACCTTCTAGGCAGCTTCCTGCTTCTCCTTCCATTTGACCTATGGGGAAGAAAGCTGATATTCTGTTTCTCACATGGATACTGGTCAAGGGGTCAAGGTGGACACCTATTCTCTGGTGTAGGGTGGTTGGTTGACACTGAAGTGTCACAAAGTTCCTGACAAATGAAGAAGTTTATTTAAAGTCTCCCTGGCTAGAGGAAACCCCAGTTAGGAGTGTGCTGGCCCCACGGGCTCTGCCATGGGGCCTGCATGGCTGTCTTCAGGGTCTGAAGCTGAAGATCTGGGATGAGTGTAGCATCAAGTGGTCACAAAACTTTCCTCCATGAATTCAGGGAGAGCCTGTCACCAGCTGCTTGTGTAGATAATCTGCCTTTGTCCTCATTTATCATTAAAAAAAATTGAGGCAGTCTCGCTCTGCCACCCACGTTGGAGTGCAGTAACATGATCATAGCTCACTGTAGCCTTGAACTCCTGGGTTCAAGGGATCCTCCTTTCTCAGTCTTCCTAGTAGGTAGGACTACAGGCATGTGCCACCATACCTGGCTAACTTTTAAAATATTTTATAGAGACTGGGATCTTGCTAAGTTTCTCAGGCTGGTCTCAAACTCGGGGCTCAAGAGATTCTCTCAATTTGGTGTTGAGACTACAGGTGTGAGCTGCCATGCCTAGCCCTCATTTATAATTAATCATACATGTTTGTGGGGCTAATCTTGTGAATATAGTCTGTACAGTATGGTCTAATTACATCATTGCCTTGCTTCAACAATTTGGCCTGTCAAAGTCACCCAACCTCAGCCCATTGACAATACAACATCAGCAGCAGAAAGTATTATTTTAAATCAACCAATGTTTAAGTCCTCTAAACCCTTAGTAAACAAGAGCTGGACTGAGTAGGTTCAGGGTGAGGGGGAACCTTACAGGTTGTTTAACAGGTTCCAAGTTTGTATAAGTAAAAAAATCAGGCCAGGCATGGTGGCTCACTCTTATAATCCCAACACTTTGGGTGACTCAGGTGAGAGGATTGCCTGAGCCCACAGGTTCGAGAACAGCCTTGGCAAGACCCCATCGCTACAGTAAATAAAAAATTAGCCAGGCATGGTGGTGTGTGCCTGTAGTTCCAGCTACTTGGAAAGCTGAGGCAGAAAGATCACCTGAGGCCAGCAGGTCGATGCTGAGGTGGCTGTGAATGAGACTCCATCAAAGAAAGAAAAAGAAAGAAAGAAAAAGAAAGAAAGAAAGAAAGAAAGAAAGAAAGAAAAGAAAGAAGAAGGAAGGAGAAGAAGAAGAAGAAGAAGGAAGAAGGGAAAAGAAGGAAAGGAAGGAAGGAAGGAAAGGAAGGAAGGAAGGGAAAAGAAGAAGGAAAGAAAGAAGGAAGGAAGGAAAGAAAGAAAGAAAGAAGGGAAGGGGAAGGGAAGGGGAAGGGGAAGGGAAGGGGAAGGGAAGGGGAAGGGAAGGGGACGGGAAGGGGAAGGGAAAGAAAAGGGAAGGAAAGGAAAGATCAGGGCCTGAGGGACTCAGAAACTGCCCAATGCCACTCTGCTAGTGGATGGTAGAACTGGAGCTGACTCTGTCATCCGGGATCCAGTCCCATGGCATGAACTCTCCCCTCCTCTTTCCTGGCTCATTCTAAAGAGAAACATCATCCCCAGAGAATGTCTTGCAGACGTATTTTCTGTCTGGCTTCATAGAGGCTGTTCTATTTAATTATTTAACACTTTCAAAAAAGAAGTCCTAAAGTGATTTATCTTTTAAATGGACCTTAGATCTCAAGGCTGTTGTGCCTATAGAGGCACCAAGAAGTACGTGACCTAGGTCTGCCCTCACTATACATAGCTGTGCTGGCCAATATGGTAACCGCCAGCCACATTTCGCTATTTAAATTGAAATTAAAAATACTCTAGTTCTCAGTCGCATCTCATTCACTCAGTAGTACACATGGCTAGCGGTTTCCATATTAGACTACACAGATATAGAACGTTTTTGTTATTCTGCAGGAAATTCTCTTGGATAGCACTGGTATACTGGATCAGTAGTTCTAAGAGGTGTAACTAATGTGAAATTAACAATCTAGGATAGAAAATTGGATCCGATGCCCTCCCATTTCTGTGTTTAGCTTATCTTGTGCTGTTTAGGTTACCCGTCACTTAATTTTGCAAATTTACTTTTTTAAAAAAGTAATTCTTAAAATATAAACCTGAGGGAAGCTGTGGAACAATAACTGGAGGATGATACGGGGGGGAGTAATTTAAAATGTTTGTAAACTCCTTTAGTCCTAAGGTTTCATTCGCACTTTACCAAAAAACAGTCTGTTGTTTCCCTAATGGCAACTCAATTTCTTTTTTAAATAAAAATATAGTGAGTTGTAATTTCACTCTCAAAGAGGAAAAAAAAATGCTCACGTCCAGGAAAAGTTTGGTTGTTATAATCTCTTCCAAAACATCATAAAGAAAATAGGAAAATTGTGAATGTGTGGATTGAAATTGCTAGTGGCATATCTAAGCCATGTTATTTAAAAGAGATTTTCTACCGACCTGTCCATCCGCAGACAGTCCAGTTAGAAGGAGTTTGCTTCTACAAAAAAGCCCACATGCAGGGCAAAACAAATGCTTGGTTCTTAGAAAATAAAATTAGCTTCTGGAATTTTCAGCACATTTAACTGGGGGAAATGCATGCAAATAGGATGCAGGAACATGACAGTTCCAAGGAAAAGGAAGTAGTTCTCCTCCTTGAACTTCTACCTACCGTAAAGTTTGGAAGGTGGAAGGATGTTTAAAGTGTCAAGCAACTGTCAAGAAAGAGGTAGATGTTGAAGGCCACTGGACTCAAAGACTGTAAAAACGAGAAAACCGTGGCAAGCATGGCTTGTTCTTTATTGACACAACTTGGATCATAAATTCAGGTCAATATGAATCACAGAAGCACTTGGATGATAACCTTTTGCAATTTTTTCTCATCAGAGGCCCAGTTCCTGGATTTTTATCGTACCCCATCATTGCCCTCTGCACCCTCAGAACTGGTGCTTTTTAAGGAAACGAAACCTAGCACTTCCTTATTACTTCACATAATGCCACATCGGCAATGTAAAATGCTTTTTCTTAAATGGTTTTACTTCCAAGGAATAAATCCTAAAGACCGTATTGTGACAGCAAGAAAATATGAGGCAAGGGAGTATAGCTATGGCCATAGATCTCCTGCATCTGTCAGAGGGTCGGGGCTGCCACTTTCACCTCCAAGGGCCTGATTCTCAAGACCTAGACCTGTGCCATCCAATATGGCAGCCACATGTGGCTTCTGAGCCCTTGAAACATGGCTAACCTGAATTGAGATGTGCTACAAGTATAAAAGGCACACTAGAGTTCCAAGACTTACTACAAAACAAAAGCAAAATATCTGATTAATAACTTTTAAAATACTGAGTATATGTTGAGATAATGATATTTCGATCAATTAAGTTAAATAAAATAGTTTTAAAAATTAATTTCTTCTGTTTATTTGTTGAATGTTTAATGTAGCTACTAGAATATTTGAAAGTATACGTGTGGCTCACATTATATTTGTATTGGAAAGCACTAGTCTGGATGACTCCAGTGAGAGTGTTCTAGTCTTTATTACAGAATCTGGCACACAAAACCTGCTGGTTCACTAGTCAGGGGCTCCCAGATTGCAGTGCTTCCCCAAACCAGAAACTTATCCTCTGTTCCCCAAGGCAGTCAGTTCAGCCTTGATTCTCAGGTCCCTGTTTTAGTCCCAGACATTGAGCGATGTCCTTAGTTTTTCTGAATCTGTACAGTGATTGTGAAGTGCTATAGGGAGGAACAGGTTGGAACTTTTGTCAGATTCTTGTTTAGATGGCTTTTGTTTTTGTTTCGTTTTGGCTTCAGTATAATTCTAGACTTTACATATTTTTGTTAGATTTATATACATCCCTCCTTCCAAAGAAAGTGCTATGAAGCCGGAAAGAGAGCCCGGGAAGCAGGGAACACATTTTTCTCTCTACGTGTGTGGAAAATTCTTGTCTGATAGCCTTTGCACTGAGGTGTCCTGCCATGAATATGTACGTGTGTGTGCATACGCATGCATATGTCTGAATATGTCTGTATGTGTGTGTTTGTGTATACGAATGTATACACAGAAAACGGAAGTAGATTAGGTTTCAAACAAAAGTTATTTCCAACCAAATTTACATCACATATAAGTTAATATCAAGGGAAATGAAAAGTCAGGTCTAGCATTACTTTTAGTAATGAAAGAATTCACTTGGGATTATGCTAATGATGTTTAGATATTAATACACATAATTTGGCTGCCTAATATTGATTTAAGTTGCTCATTCAAATTCACTTTATTATCGAAAAATGAGCCATTTTGTTTTACAGTGCTTGTCCCCACAGACAGTGAGACCGTTAAACCATGTTTATTAGGTAAATAATACTATTTTGCTGATTTTCATATGTAAAGAGAGCACTGTTATACTTCAGTATGTACTCTGTGGGTTGTTAGTTTGGCTGGAGGCCTGGTTAAGTCAGAGTCAAGTCTCTGATATCTCCCTCATGATCAATATTAGGGTTGAAGGTACTCTCAGTGACCAGGGCACAGAAGTTTTTCTTCTGTGTGATGTTAATATGCCCTAGGGTTGAACTTTGGCCACAGGAGAGCCCTATGCTTGTTTTAAGCAAACTAACCCCTGTGACTTTTTTTTCTAAATATGAATTCTTCTTCAGAGGAAAAAGCAATTGACAGGGGCTTGGAAACTCTCCTGGAATAATTAATATCAAATTAAGATTAGGAATAGAACCACGGCAAATCCTAAGTAATTATACATGGAAGACATACCTTTGAGTTAGACAGTGTCATTTTTTATGAGTATAATATTGTCACAGTATTTCTTTGGTTCTGTGTTCTAACCCCAGTAATAGCACTAGCAGTATTTTGTAAAAATGCACAGCAGCCTTTCAGGAAAGACATGTTCTGCAGATTTCTTATTTTTCATAAATAGTTGAGTGTAAATTTGTCATCCAGGAGTTAATGTAAACATGTTCAAATTCATCTGTAGTTTCAGCTTGAGCTTTTTCTTATAGTAATGAGTTCCATACATTTTCTACTTATAGAATGGATTGGTATTTTTCTTTCTTTCCTTCCTTTCCTCCCTTCCCTCCCTTTCCCGTTCTTCCCTCCCCTCCTTCCCTCCCTCTCTCTCTCTCCCTCTCTGTCTCTGTCTCTCTCTCTCTCTCTGTCTCACTCTGTCTCCCAGTGCAGTGCAGTGCAGTGGCACTGTCACACCTCACCACAGCCTCAACCTCCTGGGCTCAAGTGATCCTCCCACCTCAGCTTCTCAAGTAGCTGGGACCACATCTAGCTGATTTTAAAATTTTTTTTTGTATAGACAAGGTCTTGCTATGTTGTTCAGGCTGGTGCCAAACTGCTGGACTCAAGCAATTCACCTGTCTCGGACTCCTAAAGTACTGGGTTTATATGTATGAGCCACTACAGCCAGACAGCATTTTTTTTTTTTTTTTGCTTTAAGTGTAACTTTCTGAAACTCATTTCTGGCACCCATTCCTGGGTTTTGTAAATAAATGTGGTTCGTTTGAACCATGGACTCCAAGGTTGGCATTATGTGACAAGCACTAAAAAGTCGAGGATCTGGTCTAAACACCACCATGGATTAGCTGTGTTAACTTGGACCTCTCTGAATTTTATTGTTCTTGTCTGTAAAATGGGCTAATAATGCTAGTTGTTAGAATAAAAAATGTGAATGTCAGCTGGGCTCGGTGGCTCAGCCTGTAATCCCAGTGCTTTGGGAGGCTGAGGTGAGTGGATTGCCTGAGCCCGTGGGTTCGAAACCCACCTGGGCAACTTGGTGCCCAGAGACTTCATCTCTACAATAAATCAAAAAAATTAGCCGGGCGTGGTAGCCTACAACTGTAGTTCCAGCTACTTGGAAGGCTGAGTGGAAGGATCGCCGGAGCCCAGCAGGTCGAGGCTGCAGTGGCCGGGAGTGGCCACTGCACTCCAGTCTGGGCAAAAGAGTGAGACTCCAACTCAAAAAAAAAAAAAAAGGTGTAAATGTCTGTGAAAGAAACTTCAAAATTTGTGAATAAAACATAAAAGTCCCTGGTCTTACAAAGTTAATATTCTAATAAGATGCTCCACAGAGTCATTTCTGGGGTAATAAGTGACCACTCACAGATCATAATCTCCTAAGATAACTGGAAAAAATTTCCCCTAAATACATTATCTTGCTCTATTTCATCAGCCTTTCAAAACTTTGAAGTGTAATCATGCTAATTTAGAATTTCTCTATTCCACGTAAGACTCCAGTATGCATCCCACATACCCAGCAACATTTTAAATTAGCTCAGACAATCCAAAGGGACACCGCTGTTTATACTTTCCCATCCAGAGGAGTGGTTCTTTTTCCCATTAAATTTTATGTAAGATTCAATGCCTGGAGTGATGATTCATGCCTGTTATCCTTGCATTTTAAAAGGCTGAGGTTGGAAGATTGCTTGAGGCTGGGAGTTCAAGAACAGCCTGGGCAACATAGCAAGACTACTTCTCTACTTTTTAAAACATTTTCAAGCTGTGCACATTGGCTCTTGCCTGTCATCCCAGCACTTTGGGAAGCTGAGATGAGAGGATTGCTTGAGCCCAGGAGTTCAAGACCAGCCTAGGCAACAGAGCGAGACCACACCTCTAAAACAATAAAAAAAGATTCAATATATATAAAAGAATATCCATAATAGGCATCAAGTTACAAAGCAGAGCAACATAATCCTAAGGAAAGCCACCCACCCCTCAACTTAGGAAACTGACCTTGTCTTTGCCTCTTCTTCTTACTCTTTTCCCGTCCTTTGTTCGTCTTTTTTTATTCCCTCCCTCCGAAGGTAACCACTACCCTGAATATTCTGTTCATTGCCTTGCCTTTCTGTTTAAAATAATTTTACTGCGTATCACTAAAATACCTCCCCCACAACGACAGCTATTTTTGTGTTTTGTTCACTGCTGGATCTCCCGTGCCTGGCACAGTATCTGACATGCAATAGGCACTCAATAATAGTTGTTAAGTAAATGAATATGTCTATATCCCAAGTGGTTTATCATAGGAGTGACGCTGTATCCCCTCTTTTATCTCTTGTATGTAAATCAGTTCTACAAGGACTCCATCACCAGTTTATGTTAGCTAAGTACCTTTAGTGGTTTTCAGAAAATTAGTTTTTTTAACTGGTCATATGGATTATTTGCACTTAGTTGCAATAGAAGGCTGTCAACAAAATCACATGGACTTTCTGAATCAGGACTTCTTGATTTGTATTTAAAGGAATAAATAGTGAATACTTAAGGGACATAAGTAGTAAAGCCAGAGTTCAACAAGGAGAGCTGCAGAGAGATCCTTAAAAAGTAATGTTGTGTTCATGCTACAACAAAGAAGAATCTGGAAAACGTGATGCTAAGTGAAAAAAATCCAGTTGCAGAGAACAGCATATTGAATGATTCCATTTCTATGAAACATTCAGGATGGGCAAAGAGACAGTAAGTAGGTTAGTTGTTCTAGGAAGTTGAGAGGTTTGGAGGGAAATAAGGAGTGACTGCTAATAGATATGGTTTTCTTTGTGGGGTAATAAAATTATTCTAAATTTGATGTGATGATGGTTACACATACCTGTGAATAAACTAAAAGTCATGGAATTGTTCACTTGTAAGCAGATGAACTATAGGGTATGTGATTTATATCTTAATAGAACTGTTACTTTAAAAATTGATATAGTAAGAATGAAGAACTGAGTGCGGGCATCACACCTGTAATTGCAGTATTTGGGGAGGTCGAGGCAGGAGGATTATTTGAGCCCAGGAGTCTAAGACCAGCCTGGGCTACATAACCAGACTTTGTCTCTACAAAATATATAAAAAAATAATAACTGTGGTGGCATGTGTCTGTAGTCCCAGCTACTCCAGAGGCTGATGTGGGAGGATCACCTGAGCAGCTCATGAGGTCGAGGCTGCAGTGAGCTGTGATTGTGCCATTGCACACAATCCTGGGAATAGAGTGAGACCCCACCTCAAAAAAAAAAAAAGAAGAAGAAATGATTACAAGGTGAGCAGACATAAAACAAAACAAAAAATCCATAGGTTAATATATAATTATAATAAAATAAATAAAATATAATATAATTATAATAAAATAGGAGACATTTCAATCCATATGCACTGATAACTTGGGCCACACATGGGCCCTTCTCTTCCCATTTTTATTTCCACATTCATCTTTTTCTGCGGCTAGCCCCGGACCTTCTCAGATACTTCCATAGGGACTTGCTCTCTGTGGCTGGTTTGCAAGGTCAGCGAAGCCTCTACTAGACAAATGCCTCCCTTTCCCAGTGTCCCCTAAGGGCCACAGCATTCTCCCTCCCACTGAAGAATGAGGGAGACCAGCAGGTCTCCTCTGTGATGCTGGACAAAGCAATTAGTGCATTTCTCTTGACTAGTTAATTAGATTTTTATCCAATTTTTTAAACCCTGGGCACAGCTCTCATGCCCTCGAAGTAGACCATGAATCATCCAGAAACCAAGTTTCCCCACTGTGTGCCTGGTGCTCCTGAGAATTATTCCCCCAGTGATGTGTCTGTGGCTGCCTCTGGATGCCCCCACTAGATGGATGCTTGTGCAGATGTTTCCAAGGATATCATCTGCTGCCTCTTTTGTTGTTTCTAATCAAAGAGCCGGCATCTTTTGATCACAACAGATCATAGTATTGTACCATACATACTTTGTTAGAAAGACTAAAATATTATACAAGTGTAGCTGTCTGAGAGGTTTGATAATGTTTACTTTTACCCTAAACAATGAAAGAAAATCGTGTTTGATCAGATCAGATCTAAAATATGAATGATTACAAATAGGAAATTGTCTAGAACCACATATCGTTCATGATAATGAACCCAATTATCCAGCATTTTAAAAATTCCTGCTGGGTTTGAGTGCCAGGTTGTTACAGAAGTCCTCCTCTCCTCCTAAGCCTAGAGACTCCTCTAGCTAGATAGACTTTTTGTGGGTTGGAGGTAGACCCAGCTCTGGTGTGGAGCTTATCGGAGGTAAAGACCAGTGTATTGGGAAGCAGAGTCCCTGGGGGGTCGCTTTCTTGGACAAGGTTCAATCTTCAATGACTTTTCAGAAATTTCTAGAATGGCCCACTCCCCTTCAAGCTGTTCATGGCCTGTCTTCCCATAAGACACTGAACTAGGCACCCCCGCCCCCCAAATACAAATAAATGCCTATTCATGGAAGCATGAAGGCAAAACGAGTATTGAAAATTCTTCTTAATTCTTTCCTTAAGATCTCCGTCAGAGTGTTTTCCTGGCCTCCACTAGAGGAAGTGAGTGCAGGCTACAGTGGATTTGTTGTTCTGTGTCCTCCCTCAGGTGACAGCTGGCTGCCCTGGGCCCCCATGACAATAGCACACATAAGGATGGCGCTGTGCCTTATGCCGGCCTCTGCAGGTGCCCTGACATCTCACTCCAGGTGCGGATTTTATACCTGGTTCCTCCTGCTTTCTAATGTCACAGGTTAAGCTGCCTCTACAAGACTCGCTGTTCCTGAAACCTGCTATTCATGTCAACTTTTCTCATGCTAACACCAACATATATAACACAGTCACACGTCCTCAGTTCCTGACCAGAACATTCCAAGGTATAATTTTGTATGAGTTAGGATGCTTCAGTTGCAAGTACAGAAAACCCTAAAAAGAAATACCAAAGCACTGTGGTCTACACATACTATGGTGTCTGGCTCTGTAGTTCTCTCAGCTCTGCCCTCTTGGTGGGGGTGGGTAGGGGATTTGTCCTCAGCCTCACTCCTTTTATGGTGGAAAGATGACAACAGCAGTTTCTGGCATCATACCTAGAAACAGTGACATGATAATCTCTTCCTTCAGGCCCTATGCAAGATATGGAAGTCTTTCTCAGAAGCGCCTCTCCCCCAGCAAACTTACCCTTGACTTGTGGTCCATAGTTTTGTCTCAAGTTTAAGTGTGAACCAATCACTGGCAAGGAAGTAGCATTTCCATGATGCACTTAGCCCAGTCATGACCTTCTTCCTGGAATGGGTATGGTCCAACCTCTCCTGAAGAAGTGAGGACACCTGAACAGAACAGGGCTCTGTTAAGGAGGAAGTAGGAACCAAGAGTGTCTGCCACAGTTAGTTCATGAATGTCCTCAGCCCTTGAAATCTCTAAGGCCACCACAGAAACACTGAGATTTCCAAGCTATATGGCCTTTCTGGGACAAAAGGCTTATTATAGGCTTAGTTGAGGACTAAGTAATTAGTACAACTATTCACTTTGTAGTAATTTCACTCCCTGAAAAAATGTTTCTGCTTCCCTGCTAAATTAAGGTGTCTGACAGCTTTCGAAGATGTGTTGTTTTCACTTGTTAGTGCTTTATGGTTTGAAGCACTTTGTTTTATGATTATGGAAAACTATAAATCCATTAATTCAAAAATGGGCAGATTCCTCAGCTATAATAAAAAAGTAGGACAGTGAGGGTTGAAGGTTTTGATTCCTGACAGACTTTAATATCCTTGGGCCTGACATAAGTTGGAACTATTTTATTAGAAAGTCAAGGAATAGTAGATGATTCAACTACTCCCGGTTGCTATGGCAAGGGATTTTTAAGGCTTTGATTTATGAGAAGTAGTGATCATTAGCAGCTCTTTGTTTTTCAAACAGAGATCCCTGCAAATTGTCTAGATTGAGTGGAAAAGATGACTGGCACCTAACTGGAGAAAGAATCTCAAGATATCCCCAAGGAAAAGAGAACAGGCAGAAGGCTTTTGGAGAGCAGATTCCTGTTGTTCACTTCTATGACAGGCCAAGGTGTGTAAAGACCACTGGACCAGAAGTCATATGACCCGAGTCTCTGTAGTTTTAGCTCAGCATTTACTTTTCATGTGGCCTGGGGCAGACTACCTTATCATTTTGTAACTTTGATGCTCATCTGTAGAATTATTAGTTTGGCTCAGATCATCTCTGAGGGTCTTGAACATTTTATGATTTCCTAACCCAGCCTATTTCCTTTTGCCAATTTATGGTGCCTTGGTGGTTCCCCCAGGGCACAACCCCCTCCCCACCCATACACACGCTTTCACACTTACATCAGATAGTGATTACCATTAGATAATTTGTTCCAGGCACCCAGTCTGTAAGACATGAGGACTGTCAGGTGCCAGTACTACTCTTACTTTTCAGTCCTCAAAGTAAGCCCAGAAATAGTCCAGGTGTGCTCCAGGGCAGTATTAGACAAGCCTTTGGAATGTGACACATACTGAGAAACCCAGCACATATTCACACACATGCACACTCACATCATTCACCCAATGTGTATTTACTGAGTATTTTACCAACTTCTGGGCTTTAGAGATGCTATTACGGTGAACACAACAGACAAAAATTCTGGACTTCATGGAGTTTCTCAATCCAGATAGTGAACAAGAAACAATATATAATTTATATATAATTATGCATCTTTTAAATGTTATATCTAATTTATAACATATTGTAATATCAGAAAGTGATAAAGCAGGAAGGGAGACAAGAAATTCTGGGAGTGGAGAGTGAATTTTAAATTGCACGGTCAGGGAAGGCTTTACTGAGAAGATGTCCTTTGATGGTGAGGGAGCCAGTCATGCAGGTTTTTGTAGAAAGAGCATTCCAGATAGAGGGAACAGCAGTCACAGGACCCAGATGGGAACGTGCTCCAGGAACAAAAATAAGGCCAGTGGAATGAGAATGGAGCAAATAGGACTGAGCAGGGAGGAGGCCGGCAGATCATGGTGGGCCTTGTAGGCCATTGTAAGAACTTCGACTTTTACCCTGAGCAAGATAGGTTGTCGCTGGAGAGTTCTAGAAGAGAGTGGCATTATCTGACTTAGGTTTTAACAGACCTTCTCTGGCTTTTATATTGAATGAACTAGACCCAAATGCTGCGTGCACATGCACACATGCAGCAACACTTGGTTCCACAAAGTGTTCTTATCCTGTTATGTGTGATGTGCTTTGATGCTGTTTTTTCTATTGTATTTCTGTTCATCTATGTAAAAACTGTTAGGGCCCACAAGGTGATTTCAGGATCCACTATAGGGTGGTGACTGGCAGCTTGGAAAGCAGGCTATAAATTGGCCTAGAATCCCAAAGATGTAGATTTCATTTTCTTGCTCAAGGTGTGGTTCTGTATAAGAAGATTACAGAAGCACCCTGTGGAGGCTTCGTATTTGTATTTAATAATAGTTTGCAAGGAACTTTTGTTCACTTTTTAACTTGCTGTACTGAGTGGCACTATTTTATTGAATGATCATTTAAAAGTTTCATTTCTCCCTACTTATTCGACAATTGCCAATGTATAGCTAAACAACTTCTTATATAGAACATTTTGAATATATTTAAAGTAAACAGAAAAGTATAATGAACCTTTCATCACCCAGCTTCAACAGTGATCAAATCATGGCCTGGGTTTATACACTCCGCCTCCATATGCTGGATTATTTAGAAACAAATCCCAGGTCTGGCTTTATTTCATCTGTAAATATTTCAGTTGGTATCTCTAAAAGATAGAGACTCATTTAAAAAAAAATACTGCATTGCTGTAATCTTGTGTACACACCCACACACAAGCAGTAATTTCCTCTTTTTAGTCTGATCAGCAGTGTCTTTATTAGTCTAAGAAGGGAAGCACAAGCAACCTTAGTGGAATGAATCTGTGGTCATGCTTGCCTACCCCTTATTCTAGAAGATGGTGTTTCTAGATGCTGCTAAAGAAATACATTGTTGGCCAGGTGTGGTGATTCATGACTGCAGTTCCAGCTACTTGGGAGACTGAGGCGTGAGGATCACTTGAGCCCAGGAGTTCAAGGCTGCAGTGAGTTATAGTAGCATCACTGCACTCCAGCCTGGGCAACAGATCAAGACCCCATAACTCAAAAAAGGGAAAGAAAAAAGTATACTCTCATCTCCCAAAGTGAGTCAATTCAATCCTGTTTCCCTTTTTTGTGCTTTCATTTATACTCAAATATGGCCTCCTTTTCTATGGCTCTTGAGTAATCAACAGTAAAGGTCTGGAGGAAGGCGTGGGTCCTAGTCATTTTTGTATCACCCCATTAGTTAGTGTGGCTCCCAGCACACAGCAGCAGCCCTCACGATTTTGCCAATGTTTTATTTCCTTTTCATGTGGAAGTTGAAGTAACCTCCTCCCAGTCCTCTGGTCCATTACGCCCTTTTAGCTGTATGTTGCCACCTCATTAAAACTTGATTCTTTGTCCAGGTGTAGTGGTTCATGCCTGTAACCCCAGCACTTTGGGGAACTGAGGCAAGAGGATTGCTTGAACCCAGGAGTTTGAGATCAGCCTGGGTAACATACATCTCTACAGCAAATAAAAAATTTAGCCAGGCATGGTGGCGCGTGCCGGTCGTCCCAGCTACTTGGTAGGCTGAGGCAGAAGGCTCACCTGAGCCCAGGAGATCAAGGCTTCAGTGAGCCGCAGTCATGCCCCTGTACTCCAGGCTGGGTGACAGAGATCCTGACTCAAAAACGTAAAACAAAACAAAAAACCCTGACTTTTCTAGGAAGCCTCATCTCTACTAGGATGGAAATCCTTTCTGGATCAGTATTGACTCTTTGACAGAAGCCTTCAAATTAACCTCAATTTTTACACAATTCTTTTATTCTTTTCTGTGAGTTTATTGTCCTCAGTGAGTACAGTAATACTCATCTTCTTGTGATATGTCTGCCCTTATCTCCACCAAGAATTTATTGTTCAGAGACTAATTTGGTATGGGCTACGTTACTGAAAATGTTGTCATTTCTGAAAATGTTTAGTAGTCATAATTTCAGATGTAGGTAAGTAAATATTTTTACATTTGAGTATATGGAGTATAGTAATCCACTGTTGAATATCCCTTATTTCCTTAGTTAATTACCCAAATATTTTATCTATAAAAATTGGCAGTGAGGTGTCAATACTCTGGACCTTATTTTTCTCACCTTTCTCCTTCTCCTTTTCCTTCTCGCTTTCCTAAAACTTGAGTGCATCATTGGTGCCAGTCACCATGCCTGACTTGGGGGACATAAAGAAGCAGTCCAGTTATAACTCTTTATTCAGAATCTATCTTTAGTGGACTGTCACTCCATGTAGGCGGGGACCCTTGGGTCACACCAACTACTAGAAGAAAGACCGCCAGATTATAACTTCTTAAAGATTGTTTCTTTGAATGAATGAATGAATGGATAGATGAACTTCCCTGTAAAGGAGTTCACACTCCAAGGTTTGGGAGTGGATATGGACTTCGTGGAACTTTGCAGAACTTGAGAAGTCATCCACAGTCAAATATTCGTAGTTCAAACTCTTCCCTTAAGTTGCTTGCTACCCCTTCTGAGATTTTTGTACCCTCTCCTAGATGCTAGCAGAGGTTCTACATGGGGATTCTGACAAAATGGCACACGTTTGGCCCCTAGACTGAAAATGAGAAGACTGAAAGGGGTGTTCATCCTCTGCATTCACTGCCTGCCTTTCCTGGCATATGTAGTTCTGGCTATAGGCGGCACTCCCAGTTTCTCATTCTCTCTGGTTCTGTAAATGTCACGGTCTTGGGAGGCCTCCCGGATGTCCAGATTAAGGGTCTTGTTTAGCCTGGAGCCAGGCCTATAGTTGTAACTCCTTAACACCAGGAAACCATTTTCAAAACAAGCACACAAATCTAAGTCTGTTTCCCAAGGTTTTTTTTTCGTCTATCTGAGTTAGTTACAATTTTATATTTATGCTGTGCCAGGAGGCATTTACTTCTGGTGAAACAGGAATTAAAAGTGCATGTTGCTATGTCATTCTAGGGCAGGGATTTGCTCTGGTGGAAAATTATGTGTGTGTGTGTGTGTGTGTGTGTGTGTGTGTGTGTGTGTGTGTATGTGTGTGTGTGTGCGTGTGTGTGTGTGTGTGAGAGAGAGAGAGAGAGAGAGAGAGAATGTGTGTGTCTTTGTGGGATGTGGTACATATGTGTATGTCTTTGTGTAATAAGGCAGATTCAATTTCCCAGGGAAAGAAAACTTTCGAAGGATCTTAACCTCTGGGATAAAGTTTTAGCTACTGTCTTATCTTTTGGCTTTAAGTGATGTATCCCTCTTCCTTAGTAACTGGTTCTGAACATAAAAGAGTTCTTTAAAGAGTGGAAATAATATAATTTAACATTTTGATGTTATATATAATTAATGTTATTATGTAAACCAACTTTAAAAAATCAGTGGAGTTTGTAACTAAGCCTGAGTAATTCTCCAGGTGCGATGACTGACAAGCTGTAGAATGGAGATGTCAGAGAAGCAGCTATTTTGAGGAGGAGCTGAAACTTCTTTTTTTTAGTATATGTTTTAGTTGTTGAAAGAGTCCTTGTAGAGTTCCCTCAAAATTAAGAAAGCAAGACGAAGAGGAAATTACAATTAATAGCCTTAAAATTCCAATTAATCTCTCAAATAGTGATTAATTTCCAGAGACACGGGGACTCTGCAGTCTATCTGAGAGGAAGGAAAAGGCAATTAGGATTGGGGAAATTGGTAGAGGACACTCGGGTGGGTGGAAATCCCACCAGGATTGAAGATTGCGCTAGGATTGAGATAATTGACAAGGTTGGAAGCCTGCCAAACACTGTATCCAGCACTGTCTTTTCCATTTTGAAACCCACTGACCATATTTTCTAAAGCTATCCATTGTCTCTTTGTGAAAATTCTCAAATAAGGTCTGTTATTAAATTACATTTCTTTCTCTGTCGCCTCTTAGCTCATCACTGAGGTTTTGGCCCCTGTGCGTAATGCTCCCAGAATCCTTGGGGCTGTCCTCTCTCTCCCCTCACAATCAGCATCTCAGTGAGCTGTTTCAGATGTGTTGGTTTAAATTAGTGGATGCTTTAAGTTTCTGAGACCACTGATCTAACCTCGAATTCACAGACTGATTGATACGTTAATGTTTCTTCAATAAAGGTAAAACAGTATTTCCTTGCAATTTTTCTGATGGAGATTATTGAAGATTGGATAAACCAGAATGAAGGAGAACTTAACTGGCTATACTTTTGAAAATGATAAGTTTGCATTATTGAGTGGATTCAGTCTTAAGTAGTTTAGAACTTATTTGTATGTACCTGAAGTTTTAATTCCATGGTAATGAAGATGGTGTTAAGCTTTTACAGTAGCAAGGCTTTTGATCTGCTCTTTCTCCCCCAACCTACTAGCAACAGCACTTATTAGGAGGAAAAACCTCCAGAGAGTAAGGAATAAATATCACAGTCCCTTAAATATATGCAGCATTTTACAGAAATAATGTAAGTGAACTAACCATTTGCGGTCAGCTGAAAAACTTAACTTTCAGAGGGATTTGTCCGGCTATACTGACCTAGAAAACTAAATAAGCAGTTTGGAAAATCTGGTTTGTGCATATAATTATTTTTATATTATCTCAGGCTGTGCCTTGTGAAGAATAAACCACAGGAGTTATCTGACCTATGGTTCTACCACTGCCTTTTCTTCAGCACAGTAATTATGTAAGACTCAGCATGTTTTTAACTAACTATACGTATGCAGAACATTCCTTAACCTTGGTAGCCTGTCTATCTGGACACCACTTAAGAGCTCTTTATCAATCTTTCAGTTAAATGGAAAAGAAACCTTAAATCGTGACCAGAGTTAACATTCATAGACTTGGAGGGCCATGGTGAAAATATAAGCACTTGGCATTTTTTACTAGCTAAAAATGTCTTGAAAGTTATGATGTATCAGGTTAAATAATTAAAATTAATCTTCAGGATGAAAGAATCCTAACAAAGCTTCTTACTTGAATATAAATATTCAGTTAGGATATAGGTTGCAGGATGTCTTTAAGGCCCTAAAGTCCTTTGGGTTTACTGTTTTTAATTCTGGTTCTTCCTTTAGTAGCTTGGAGCAAGTGAGAGTGATTTCCTTTAAAGTGGGCACATGCTCCTAAGGATGTTGAATCAAAGATACATATCTGATAATTTGCCATCTCAGCGTCATCCCTTGGGCAGCGAGCGGGCTGGAAGGCAGTGGTTTCACCCGAATGTGAACTAATGCTTATGTGCAAGGTATGTCTCTTTCTGGATTTGAAGGAACTCATAGTCAAGCTGTTCATGAGGATACTTTGGATGCTCATCCTCCTGATGAACTAGCATCACAATCTGAAGACACGAACATTTGTCCTAAACATGAAACCGATGGATTGAGTTCAGATAGGAATAAAACTAGGATTAGCCTGTAACCTTAACCCTCTTCATCTTACATTAAGAAAAGAGAGTTCAAAGGAAACAATGAATTGGAATTAATTACAAAGCTGTAAAGCACCCAGGGTGGTTTTAGTCTAATTAGGAATTGTGACATCCCCTCCCACTCATCCCCCTCAGCCCTTACCCTCCACCCCCTCCTCCTTGTCCGCATAGCTCTCTTTCCTTCTTAAGTTTGTACTGCGACCATAAATCCTAGACAGCAGAAGTCATGCTTAGTGAAGGTAGGCATGTGGAGGGAGGGAGTCACACAATAGCTGTGTTAAAAGGTTGCATCCTATTAAGACATGCTTTTTAAACTTAGGTTCTAATACCGACAAGAAGTTTAGGCAGTTTTCAACGGGGGCAGGCTCTGTCAGAGATGGAGCCAGTGCTTCTTAAACCTGAATCACCAGGGATGGCTTTATTTATTTATTTATTTATTTATTAGAGTTGTAGGTTACATGTGACGATTTGCTACATAAGTAAATTGCATGTGGGTGAGGTTTGGGCTTCTAGCGAGCCCTTTCTTTCCCTGGTGGTGGACATGGTAACCAGTGGTTGACTATGTGCCACTTATTCTCCTCTCTTCCTCCTTTAGCAGTGCTCAGTGCTTGTTATTCCTGCCTTTGTGCTCGCCTGCACAATGTTGATGGTTCGCTTATGAGTGAGAGCATGCGATATTCAGTTTTTTGTTTTTCTGATGGTTCAATTAGAATGATGGTCTCCAGTTGCATCCATGTTGCTGCAAGAGACATGATATTGTTCTTTTTTTTTTTCTTTTGAGTTGGAGTCTCACTCTGTCACCCAGACTGGAGTGCAGTAGCCGCTCCTGGCCACCGCAGCCTTGACCTGCTGGGCTCCGGCGATCCTTCCACCTCAGCCTTCTAGTAGCTGAAACTACAGGTGCACGCTACCACGCCCGGCTAATTTTTTATTTATTGTAGAGATGAGGTCTTGCCAAGCTGCCCAGGCAGATCTCGAACCCGGGGGCTCAGGCAATCCACTCACCTCAGCCTCCCAAAGTGCTGGGATTACAGGCTATTGTTCTTCTTTATGGCTGCATAATAGTCCACCATGTGCAAGTACCACTTTTTCTCTATCCAGTCCACTTCCAGTGGGTATCTGGGTTGGTTCCATGTTTTTGCTATTGTGAATAGTGCTGCAATCAACACACGTGGGTAGGTATCTTGGTAGAATGATTTATGTTCCTTTGGATATATTTCCAGACGTGGGATTGCTGGGTTGTATGCTAGTTCAATTTTTAGTTTTTTGAGAAAAATGCCACAATGTTTTCCACAAAGGTTGAACTAGCTTACACTCTCGCCAACAGTGTAGAAGTGTTCCCTCCTCTCCACAGCCTCACTAATACCTGTAGATTTTTGACTTCTTAATGATAGCCATCCTGACTGGTGTGAGGTAGTGTCTCATTGTAGTTTTGATTTGCATTTCTCTGGTGATTAGTGAATTTGAGCATTTTTCATATATTTGTTGGTTGCTTGTATGTCTTCCTTTGAGAACTGCAAGTTAATGTTCTTTTCTCACTTTCTAACGAAATCAAATGGATCAAGGACTTAAATGTGAAACCACGACCTGTAAGAATCTTAGAAAAAGACATGGGGAACACTTTCCTGGACTTCAGAGTAGGCAATGAATTCATGGCCAGGTCCTTGAAAGCAAATACAGCAATGTCTAAAATTGACAGATGGGACCTTATCAAACTAAAAAGTTTTTGCACAGCAAAACTAGCCATCAAGAGAGTAAAGAAAAAACCCACAGAATGGGAAAAAAATATTTGCAAAAGGCCTAACATCCAGGATCTATAAGGAACTCAAATGAGTTCTATAAGGAACTCGAATGTTTTTAAAAAGCAGGGATGGTTTTTAAAAATAATGGGTTGTGCCACATTCAACACCTAAAAAAGAGCCTGAGTGTGGTGGCTCACACCTGTAATCCCAGAAATTTGGAAGGCCAAAGTGGGCAGATTGCTTGAGCCCAGGGGTTCGAGACCAGCCTGGGAAACATAGTGAGACCTCGTCTCTACAGAAATAGTTAAAAAATTAACTTGGCATGATGGCATATGGCTGTAGTCCCAGCTACTCGGGAGATGGAGGTGGGAGAATTGCCTAAGCCCAGGAGGTCAAGGCTGCGGTGAGCCGTGATCCTCATGATCATGCCACTGCACTTTAACCTGGGTGACAGAGTGGGACCCCCAACTCAAAAAAAAAAAAAAGACCTAAAAAAGTAGAATCTCCTAGAGGTAAAGCCAGGTGATACTCAGGTGCAGTCAAGGTAATGAAAAAAACTGTTTCCTCAGCACTGTTTAGGAAGCTGTCCAAGAACATTGTTTAGGAAAGCGTAATGTTACTAATTTAAAGAAGACTGAAATAAGTCAAGGGTGTATTTTGTAATCTTTAGGGTAGCCATTGAAATAATAATAAAATGAACTTACTTGAAATGCCAATAAGGAAAAAAAAAATTTAAAAAGACACTTTAACCTGGCGTAGTGGCTCACACCTATAATCCCAGCACTTTGGGAGGCAGAGGCAAGAGGATTGCCTGAGCCCAGGGGTTTAAGACCAGCTTGGAAAACTTGGTGAGACCTTGTCTCCACAATAAGTCAAAAAAAATTAGCCACATGTTGTGGTATGAGCCTGTAGGGGATGGACCACCTGAACCCAGCAGGTCAAGGCTACAGTGGCTGTGATCATGCCACTGCACTCCGGCCTGGGTGACAGAGTAAGACTCTAATTCAATAGGTAGATAGATAGATAGATAGATAGAGACAGACACTTGATTGACCTAAAGGAAAGTGAAAAAGAAAGTGATAGGAACAAAAACTAGATGGGGGTAAATGGAAAATAAATTGTAAGACAGTAGATTTAAAAGAAACTATATCAGTAATTATATTAAATATAAGTAGTGGCAACAGTCTAATTAAAAGAATGCCAGACTGGATAAAGATAACCAACTGTAGTGGCTTAAATTTTAAGACCTTTTATTAAATTTAAAATTTAAGACACTTTATATAGACACAGAAGGTTTGAAAGTAAAATGTTGGAAATAGATATATCCTGATATATCATGCAGAAATTAACTAAAAGAAAACGATTACCATATTAATATAAAAAAAGATAAACTTCAAAGCAAAAATTATTGTGAGAGGTAAAGAGGGACATTAGTGACAAAAGGAAGTTATACCAGTCCTAAATTTGTAGACACTGGATACATCTTCAAACTGAAGCAAACATTGGCAGAGCTCCAAGGAGAAATAGACAAATCCAAAGATCATTGTTGGAAATTTTAGGAAGATTAAAGTCAATAAAGAAATTTTAAAATATGATTAAACAACTTGACCTGATTGACAAATATACAATACACATGCAACAACTGCATTCTTTTAAAAAGAACATGGGTCTTTCTTTCAAGTGCTCATAGAACTTTTAATAAGATAGAACACAGCTTAACCATAAATTATGTCTCAATAAATGTCACTTGGTTGGAATCATTATATATGTTCTGAGCAGTATAAAATTAAATTAGGACTCAATAAGAGAAAGATGCCTAGGAGATTTTCAAATATTTGTAAATTAAGCACAACACTTCTAAATAACTTATGTGAGAATAAGTTACATATAAACAAGAAAGTATTTTGAATAAATGTAAAGATTATGAAAATGTAATATATAAAAATGTGTGAGATGAAACTAAACCAATACTTACATTTATATGTTCAAAATGTATATATTAGCAAAAAGGAAAAGTTGAAAATAAATGATACAAACGTCTAACTCAAAAAACTAGAAAACAATCAGAAAATTAAATCCAAAGGTAAAAAAGAGAAATTGCAAAAATAAGCAGAAATCATAGAAGTAGGAAAATATATACAATATTTAAAAATTAACAAAAACAAGTGTGGTTTTTTAACAAGATTAATGTAACTGATAAATCACGAGAAGGGCAATCAAGGAAAAAAGAAGAGAAACCACAAGTTAGAAATATTAGAAAAAATAAGAGGGACACCACTATAGGTCCTAGAGATATTAAAAAGATAAGAGGATATTATGATCAATTTTATGTCAATAAATTTTACAACTTAGAGAAAATTGACAAATTTCTTTAAAAACACAACTTACCAAATTGGACATAAGAAGAAATTAAAAATCTAAATAACCCTATATTTGTGATTTAAATGGAAACTGCATGGCCGGGCTCGGTGGCTCAGCCTGTAATCCCACGCTTTGGGAGGCCGAGGTGAAGTAGATTGCCTGAGCCCACGGGTTCAAGACCCAGGCTGGGCAACTTGGCGAGACCTCATCTCTACAATAAATCAAAAACTTAGCTGGGCGTGGTAGCGTGCGCCTGTAGTTCCAGCTACTTGGAAGGCTGAGGCGGAAGGATTGCCAGAGCCCAGGGCAGGTCGAGGCTGCAGTGGCCGGGAGCATGCCACTGCACTCTAGTCTGGGCAACAGAGTGAGACTCCAACTCAAAAAAAAAAAAAAAAGAAAATGGAAACTGCAATTAAATGTCTTCTTCAGAATTAGATTTCCAGCTCAAATTGCTTTAGTAATAAATTTTTCCAAACATTTAAGGAAGAAATAATGTCAATCTTACACAAACTTCCAGAGACTAGAAAAAGATGGAACATTTCTTAACTCATGATATGAAGTCAGCTTACTCAAAGTCTGATAAGAACTTACTAGTAAAAGAAATAACCACCCATTATTTGTCATAAACCCTAAAGCAATCAAGTTCAGTGATATATAAAAGGATAATACATCATGATCAAATGAGATTTATTCCAGGAATCCATGGCTGACTTAATATTTAAAAACCAATCAAATTCTCATTAAAAGAATAAGGAGGGAAAACAATATAATTATTTCAACAGATAAAGAAAAATCATTTGATTAAATTCAATAAACTGGCAACGGAAGGGAATTTCTTTAATTTGATGGTATATAACCTTATACTTAATGATAAAACAATAATTTCTTTCTCTGTGAGTTTGGGAACAAGAAAAGGGTGCTTCCTATCATTACATGTATTTAACACTGCGCTGGCAATTCTATCAAATGCAATAAGGCAAGAAAAAAATTGTCATGAAGATTGGAAAGGAAGTAAAACTGTTTTCTACAGATGACATAACTGTGTACATAGAAAATCTAGTCTGGATGTGGTGGCTCACACCTGTAATCCTAATACCTTAGGAGACTGAGGTGGGGGGATTTCTTGAGCCCAGGAGTTTGAGACCAGCCTGGGAAACATAGTGAGACCTTGTCTCTACAAAAATACAAATAAAAAAATTAGCTGGGCCTGGTGACATGTGCCTGTAGTCCCAGCTACTCAGGAGACTGAGGTGGAAGGACTGCCTGAGCCCAGGAGGTTGAGGCTGTGGTGAGCTATGTTTGTGCTGCTGCACTCCAGCAGCCTTGGTGACAGAGTGAGACCTTACCTCAAACTAACTAACTAAATAAATAAATAAATAAAATTAAACAATAAGATCTTAAAAAAAGGAAAATCTAAAATACTTTATAAAACAACTATCGAAAATAATGTGACTTTAACAAGATTGCTGAGTACAAGATTGATGTAATAAACAAGTATATCTGCTTATACTAGCAACAAATAATTGAACAATAAAATGTAAAAATCATCATTTATAGTAATGTTAAAAATTAGGTACCTTGAAATAAATCTAATGAGAGATGTTTAAAATCTTTACAATGCAAACTATAAAATATACTGAGGAAAATGAAAGATTGTTTAAATAAATGGGGTGATATAGCCATGTGCTTGGATTAGATCATTGTAATGATGATAGTTCTCCCTAATTTGATTAATAGATTCAATGAAATCCCAATAAAAATCAGCCAGTTATTTTTTGTGAAAATTGAGAAACTGGTTCAGAATCTAAATAGAAATACAAAGGACCAAGAATAACCAAAGCAACATTTAAAAAGAAAAATTTGGAAAACTTACTCTGTTGAATACTAAGACTTATCATAAAACTATAGTAATTAAGATAGTATGGTGTTAGCTTAAGGGTACATAATAGAGCAAATAAATACAATACGGTCCAGCAATAATTGTTACAGGATAGATACATATCTGACAAAGTACTTGTATCCAGAATACATAAAGAATCTTACAAAGCAATTGGAAAAATACAGTCAACTCAATTAAAAATTGGGCAATATACTTGAACAAGCTTTCAGAGAAGAGAATATAATAATTACCAATAAACATATAAAAAGATGCTCAATGTTATTAATCATTAGAGAAATACAAATAACAATGACATAACCACCACCTACCCACCAGAATGGCTAAAATTAAAAAGGCTGACTATATCAAGCTGTTATTGCAGACTTTTTGTGACCTGGAGAAAATAATTCATTCTATTCTGTCTTTATGGTTAGAACCCTATATAATCAGGTCTTCTTCCAGTTTTTGGTAGTGGCACCCCAAATCACCTCCCACTGATTTCATCTTATCTTCTCCACAGTTTTCTCACACCATCCAGGTCAGTGTAGCCAACCTACTCAGATCTTCTTCTTATTACCATCCCCAACATTAATCACTGCTGATTTCATAGCTATAAATTAATTCTGCTTGTTTTTGAATTTCATATGCAAGGAATCATGCAATATGTAGTCATGTACATTTTGTATCTTCATGTTTTCACTCAATGTCTATATATTGAGATACATCCACTTACTGTGTCCACTATAGTTCATTCTTTTTCTTTGCTGTATAATATTCCAGTTCCAATATATTTATCTTATATACTTACTCATTCTACTATTGATAGACTCTTGTATTGTTTTCAATTAGAGATTGTTACCAAAAAGTGCTGCTTGAATATTCTAATTTATTCATAATGTACATATTTCTGTTATGTTCATGTGGAACTGCTAGGTCATGAGGTATATATGTGTGTGTGTGTGTGTGTGTGTGTGTGTGTGTGTGTGTGTGTGTGTGTGTGAGATATATATTACTACCAAAGAGATTTCTAAAGTGGTTTTACTAGTTTACCCTTCTACCAGCAATGACTGAAAATTTTGGTTGTGACGTATCTACACCATGCTCATGCCTCATTTCTTGTTCACTTAAAACTCTTAGAATTCTTTTGACTTGGCTCTTTAAAAACCTACCTATAAGCAGTAAGATTCAATTCTTTTCTCTTTCAAGCACAGGAAGCCTTTCATCAAGGTGAAGTTTGACTGGAATGTCGAAAACACTGTAGGAGCAGCAGAAACAAATAAACATGGAGGGAAAACCCATCTCAATTGATGTTCCAAAGTCGAATCATCCTAAGAGTCGTAAAAAGAGGAGTAATTAGGTGGGATTGCTGTCCCAATTAAGGAGCTCTTACTTCTTAAGCATTAATGTATTCTTCCTTCTCCTGGAAATATCCCAATAATGAAAAACTATTAAATAACTTGTGATTAAGTGACTCCGTGCACACACAATAAATATAACTCGAAAGGATAGATGTTTAGGCCATGGTCAGATAATAATTTTTTTTTTTTTGAGTCGGAGTCTCACACTTTCGTCCAGGCTAGAGTGCAGTGGCATCCTCACAGCCACCCCAGCGTCGACCTGCTGGGCTCTGGCGATTGCACCTCAGCCTTCCAAGTAGCCGGAACTACAGGCACATGCTACCATGCCCATTTTTGATTTATTGCAGAGACGAGGTCTCGCCAAGTTGCCCGGCTGGTCTCAAACCAGCAGGCTTAGGCAACCCACTTGCCTCGGCCTCCCAAAGTGCTGGGATTACAGGCTGAGCCACTGAGGCCGGCCTGATAATACTAAATTTTTATAAGTTACATATATAACTAAGTAACATAAGTTATGATTGGAAGAAACCTCACAGTGCGAGTTTGTGTGTGTGTGTGTGCGTGTGTGTATATGCGTGTGTGTGTGTGTGTGTGTGTGTGTGTGTGTGTGTGTGTGTGTGTGTGTTGAACGCACAAACGGTTTATTTCTAAAATCCTGCTTTGTGTAAAGAGAGATTATAGGAGAGAAATTCAGAAACTGAAGATTCAGTGCCCATTTCTGCCACTGTTGCATGACTCTAGTCACTTAATATCTTTGTCTCAGTTGTAAGGATCTGCAGAAACTATGGAACATGATATTTTCTCTGCTTCCCAAAAAGATAATTGTGAGAAACAATTAAAATGGCCTATAATAATAGCTAATCCATACGGGGACTTAAAGTTAACAAAGCGCTTCCCACATATTTTCATGTCTATATTTGAGATGATTTTATACTTGGTAAGGTGCTATTCAAACTTAAGACATATATTTATTTGATAAATCTCTGGATAATCTTATTTGTTATATGCCTTATATCATGCACAGAACCCAGTGCAGTGCAGTCTATAAGTGTATTTTGCTTACTCTCCTTTGCCTTGATAGAAGGGAATGGAGAGAATGATTCATAATGAGTAAAACACATATCATCTCTGGAGATAGAAAATAAGGATAAAGGCAGATTTCCATTCAGGAGAATTTATTTGGGCTTTGGAAGTAATTTAAAATGGCTATTCCCTCTGTTGGCAATTTGTAGCCTGCCTGAGTTGACACCTCCATTTTCAATCACAGCAAGATTGCTTTTAGTTGCCGGGGATTGCTAACACCAGAGCTCTCTAAGTCTGAAGCTGAGCCCTTTTCAGACTCCTTACAGATTTCAAACAGAAAGAATAAGAATGTGATCTTCTTTCCTGATTGTCATCACAAAGAATTTAAATTCATTCATAATTTGCCTAAATCAAAAGGAGGAAAATATGACCTAATTATAAAATTGTCCTGTTATACTGGACCTGGAGAATTAGCCTGGAAAGATATGCTAGCTATCATACATGCAAATTTTATTGTAAAGTAGCTGCTTGGGCTCATATAAACATATGGGTTCTAAAAGAAACGATATGTGATGAAGTTCCCAGTGATGAAGTTCCCAGATCAGTCCACCAAAACCAATATGTGAAAAATGGTACATGTGTGTATGTGTGAGCACATGCATGCACGTGCTTCTGTGTGGAGATGGAACATGTATGTTTAGTGCAAAATTTACAAAGATTCTCCTTGCAAAACTGAGTTCAATTATATGGGACATTAGTGCCACCATTTGGCATCTCTCTTGGTTTCCTACCCTGGCTTTACATGATATGAAAAAATCTAGCCCAGAAGTAGAACAAAGCTAGAAACACTTGCTACACTTTGAAGGCACAAGGAGACTAGAGCTGGTCACCTGCTGTGAGCTTTTTAAGACCCATTTTGGGGAATCACCACTAGACTCTGGAAAAGACTTTCTTCACGTGGAGGGACAGTTGTCACTATTGAGAGGATGTTAGAGTCACTGAGCTTTACTGTAGTTATAACATTATTCTGAGACATGTCCTGCAAGCCATGGGATCAGATCTTTATTAATAAAATTCCCCAAATGGTATTTGCAATGTGTCATTCCACTTGAGAAGACAAATAGGATGGAATTAAACTAACACGGAAAGATTACTTATCTTATAATTAAGAACATTGTACAAGAATGAATTTTGAATTTATAGCAATTTCTAGGTTGGCCAGGGAGACATTAAATAACCTTCCTTTTTAAAAAAATGTCTTTTGAGACATAAATTCTCTGTGGGGAAAAAACAGAACAATGAGCTGTCTTTTCTCAGTTGGTTGCCTGTAGCATTCCAAATACTTTGAAAAATGAAGGGAAATTTAACATTTTAAAATGATCTCTCAGAAATCTATTATTACGAGTGGGGAAAAATGAACTAAGGTTCTAAAGTATTTAGACTTTTTGGAAACTTCCATGATGTAAGCTAGGTAAGTCTGGGGATAGATCAGCCCACAGAGCATGGTGGCGTGAAACACAGACATGAGTCACTGATTTTTTTTTGTAGTCAGCTGAAAAGCAGCACATCTAGTGTTATTTTTAAAAAGAAAATAAATAATATTTCCTGATGTGAAGACAGTGTCTTAGTTTCTCTTTGTAAACTTCACAGAGTTTTATACCATTTATTCATAGTGTATAGTAGCCACTAGCATCAGCTTGGGTCTGTGCATTTTAAAATCTTGGCTAAAATGTCATGTAATCCTTGTGTGTGTGTGTGTGTGTGTGTGTGTGTATGAGTTGGGGGTCTCACTTTGTCAGCCAGGTTGGAGTGCAGTGGCATGATCATGGCTAACCACAGCCTCGACCTCCTGGGCTCAGGTGATCTTAGCCTCTCGAGCAGCTGGGACTACAGGCACATGCCACCACACCTGACTAATTTTTTTTTGTAGATGAAGTCTCACTATGTTACCCAGATGGGTTTCAAACTTCTGGGTTCAAGCAATCCTCCCACCTCGGTCACCCAAAGTGCTGGGATTACAGGTATGAGCCACAGAGCCCAGCCTGTTACTCTTCTCATGAGCACAAGAGTGATAGGAACTGCATGTGAATATTCATTACAGCTTCCTTCTAAAAACATTAATGCCTTCTACATATTTCATAGCTTTGGCAATGTTTTTTATTATCCATTTTGTAGACAGGAAAAGTAAGAACCAGCTTAAGGAAACTCAGTTGAGGGGGAAACTTTAAGCCGGGAGTTCAAGGAGTAATAAGGGTTCCCTGACCTCAAGACATTAGATCTATGGTGAAACATGACATGATGGTGCCTTTTTTTAAAAAGACTATTCTAAGACTTTACTACTTCAGCTTTAGTTTAGCATTACTGCAACAATAACTATGTTTTGGCAGAGTTAGTGTATCTTGTTTTCCCAATGGCTTCCACTATAGCAGTAGTGCACCAGCTACTGGCAGTAGATATTTTCTTGCAGGGATGTCTCCATGCCTTGCCGGACACGGTAGCCCACATCAAACCACCCACAGTTCCATTTTCTTGTTTTTCTGACGTGTAGTCACTTTCCCAACTCAGTGATCTTCTTTCTGCCATTAGTCTTCTGCACTCCATTAAATTGTTCTTTGTTCCATAGGGATGTTTTGACTTCTTGACTTCTTATCTGCTGTCCAGAATTACTCCTCATTCTTATGATAAAAGTCCCCAGTTTTCCTGTGGATGCCTACTTTTTCCTAAGTCCATATAGGCCTCCATCTTCTGGGAGTAGCAAGTGACTCCAGCTTCACTCAGGGCCTCAGGGATTGGCCAGAAATGGCACATGACCCTGTTGGAAGCATCAGGCATTTGCTTGCTGGATCTGAACTGTAGTCATCTTGCTGTCATCCTCCTGGGACCTGAGATAGATAACATTCCTTGGAGGCAGAGCCAAGAGATGGAGTTTGATTCCCTTTGTCTGAACCTGAATCCAGTTCAGACAAGTTCCACTCCTACTCCTGGCCTTTTGGCTACCCCAGCTTTTTTTTTTTTCTTGTTAGCTTAAACCAGCTTAATTTGGGCTTGCCATCTGTCCCTCGCAACAGAAATAACCTCAAGTGACATAGGCCAAGTGTCTATAGTCCAAGTTCAAAAGAATTTCACCATTTCCTTGTTTTATCCTGGGTTTCCCATTGATAAATCAAGGTCGCAAGACCTTTCTTCACCCATGGATGCTGGCATCCAACAAGCTTATTATTAAATTGGAGGCTTCAGGTTGTATAACATGTTCTCAGCCCTATATATTTTCTAAGTTCTAAACATGGTATCAAGTTACTGAAAATCAGAGTATCTACACGTCATTCACGTAGAAAATAAACATAGAAACTCTTTAAAAAACTATACACAGATATATATTTACATAGAGAGAGACAGAGACAGAGAGGCAGAGAGAGAAAGAGACAGAGTCATGTGCCACATAATGATGTTTCAGTCAACAGTGGACTGAAGTATACTGTGGTGGTCCCATAGAATCATAGTTCTGTATTTTTATGGTACCTTTCCTATGTTCAAATGCACAAATACTTACCATTGCATTACAGTTGCCTACAGTATTCAGTACAGTGACATGATGTAAGTTTTGTAGCCTAGGAGCAATAGGCCATACCATATAGCCTAGGTGTGTAGTAGGCTACACCATCTAGGTCTGTGTGAGTACACTCTATGATGTTCACACAATGGTGAAATCGCCTAACAACACATTTCTCAGAACATATAATATCATTAAGCCACACATATATTACACTTATTTTTATGTGAATGTGTATATATGAATATATATAATACATGTGTACATATGACACGTTTAGAATGAGTAGGCCAACAATATTTGATTCAATTCACTAGACTGAGAAAAAAAAAAAACAACCCAGCCTTCCCATTGGGCAATATCAGGAAATAAATACATCAAGGGCAGAGAATTCAATGTGATCAAAGTCCAAGATGATTTGGCTGCTGGCACAGTAGTAAAGGAGGGTTGTTTGTCTCCTGTGACCCCAGGGTTTCCAGGAGGCCGGTCCACCCACACACCTCAGGGCAGGGTGCCAGAGAAACGGACCGCTGGCATCGCAGCCGCTCTCCTTCCTGAACTCTCGTTTCACGCCTACTCTTCCTTTGCCCCCACTCTGCTCCAGTTTGGCCTGATTTCCGAGCATAGTGACGTGCTCTCCTTTCTGGCCCACGAACTCAAGGATGGAAGCAATTTCCGGCTTGATCCCTTAAAGCTCCCTGGAAGCAGCTTGCCTGGCTCTGGCCACTTCACCTGATCTAACCAGCTCCTGCCTGATCTTGACCTCCTCCTGGGCCTGGGGGTGCCGTTTCAGTCTGCCAGTGAGAGTAGAGTAGGGTGAGCAGGAAGGTTAAGATGAAAGAGTAGCTGCTAGAAAAAGGACAAAGGTAGTGTCATCCCACACACATCTTTACCTTATCAAAAAATACTTCTCATTGGCAGACAGGATGAGGAAGCAAGCAGATGGCATATGTTTCCTAGTGTACCAGATTGTAATATTATACACTTGGATTTCCAAGCCTGGGTATTACAGCCATAAACATATGTAAACATTTTTATGTTTTGCTAAAAAGGGGGAAAAATCAGCGATGATGTATTATCCTAATGAGTTGAATACGAAGATCAATTAATTGTATTCCCAAGATCTGGATAGGAAGAATGGCACTGACTCTAGCGACACGTTACTCAGCTCCCATGGTATGATGACATTTTCATTTTTATTTGGTTTGATTGCCATCATTTCTGTAGCCGTGTTTTACAGACTGTAGTCCTAGGACTGGAAGGAATCTTTCGATGAAGAATTGGAAAACTGTGGCCTCCCAGCCAAATCTAGACTGCTACCTATTGCTGTGAATAAAATTTCACTGGAGCCCAGCCATACCCATTCGTTTAGGTTTTATAAATGGCTGCCTTCTCACTACAGAGCTGAGTACTTGTGACCATAACCTTATGGCCCAGAAAGCCTAAAGCATGTACTGTCTAGCCCTTGAGAGAAGAGTTTACAGACTTTGCTTTAGAAGCCTATCTAAGATCATGTGTCTGTTTTCTGAAATGCTTATATTTGGTTACTTACCTCAGAAAAGTGTTTGCCTAGTTAGTAAAGATTTCTGGGGAAGAACTTCATAGGTGTTTGTCTAGTTAGTAAAGATTTCTAGGTATGAACATTGTAGGTAAGCGTTTGCCAAGTCAGTAAAGATTTCTAGGGATAAACACTGTATCGTCTCACTGTATCCTCACTCTTCATAAACAAAAATTCTTTGTGAAGATAACTTAGCCTAAATCCTTTATAACACAACATAAATCCTATTCTTCTTTTCAAAAAAATTTGTTTTTAGTTTGTTTTAGCAGCTCAATGAAAACTTTTAAAAATATATTTAAAGATAATAAAATGGCACAATTTTGGTTCTCCCCCACACACAGAATAGTATCCATTTCGGTTTAGCAATCCCAGATCTTAAAATACTTTGTGTAGTTTATCTACAAAAACTTTTTCATTCCCTAATGAGCGTTCTTTATTTAGAACTGGATATTGTACTCTAACAATATTTACCTATTACAAAATACGTTTAGGTATATAATCAGATTGCATCTTAAAACACCTTGTGCAGTCAGTGAGTGTTTTTATTAAATCTGTTTTGCAGTTGGAGGGGGTGGCAAATGTTTTTATTAGGCCCATTTTGCAGATGAGGTAAGGTTTTTTGCAGCAGGGGTCTGTGATCACACAGGAATTGATAAACCTTTCTCCAGAACATACTTCATGATGAGTTTGACAGGAGGACATGTAACAGTTCCAGAAGCTTGGTGGCATGTGTCTGGTCCAATACTGTGTTTGCTTTGGGGGGAAAATATTCTGTCCTTCACTGTATACTGCTGGCTTAACTTCAGCTCAAAGTTGGTTGCACATAGAGCTGGTGTGACCTTGGTCTCAGACTCACTATTTAAATACTGTCACTGTGTCCTGCAGCCATAGCAAACAGTTATGTGTCAGCAGAAGAACTGGGAGAGAGTGAGGTTAAATGAGCAAAAATCTATCACCAGGAGGAGAAAAGGTGTATGTTTGGGGAGAGGAGGGTGTACAGTGGAATCATTTCTCTCTCCAAAGGACAATATTATCTCTTTTCTTGAGTTGGGGTTTCTGTTGCACAGGTTGAGGACAGTGGCATGATAACTGCTCACTGCAGCCTTAATCTCCCAGACCCAGGTAATTCTCCATCCTCAGCCTCTCAAGCAGCTGGGACTATGGGTGCATGCCACCATGTCTGGCTATTTTTTTATTTTTTATTTTTTGTGGTGATGAGGTCTTGCTATGTTACCCAGGTTGGTCCTGAACTCCTGGGCTCAAGCAATCATCCTGCCTCGACCTCCCAAAGTGCTGGGATCACAGGCGTGAGTCACCACACATGGTCCCTAAGAACAATATGATCTACATATCTTCTCTGCATTACCATAGTCAGGCCCTCCACATTCTATGCCATGCCATTTGTTTTCCCCTTCTGATGTGCTGAATTTAGTAGTCTGATTTGCCAGCGTTACTTTGGTTTTGGAGTCTGTCTTTGAAGATACTCTCCACTGTCCTCTTTTCTCATCACCATTTGGTATTAACTTGAAACTCCTCTCTCAGAGTCATTAATGAAAATATAAAACAATAGAAACCAAGAGATATCTCCTTACTAATAATATGTTGTTCTCAGCAAAGCACAATGATAGCATAGGGGCACTGCTATCAATATATATATATTAAAAAATTGGTACTGCACTTCTAGGGGTAGATATTTTCCAACTTATGTATTTTAGTCTTTTAGATGTTTCTTTTGGGATCAAATTATAGCTCTGATACTATCATTATCACTTTAGATTATTGGTTACAGTGTATAAGGAAGACACAGACTGCTTCTCGAACATTCTGCATTTTTAGTTAAACAGAGCGTTTCTTTTTATGGTTGTCTGTTCTGATTCCTATGTGAACAGATCATCTTACCAATTGAGTTTCTCACTGCATCTTCAGGTTATTGCAGTTTAAGTATTTATTGTTAATACTAATAATATTAGAGAACTCCTCAGTCATTTGAAGCATAAGTCACTTTTTTCTTACACCAACAGCAGCAACTTTTCCCTTCAGCGTCTTTGTCTCAGAACCATATAATTCCTGGTGACTGTGTAAGGAGCAGAAAGGGCACACTTTGCCTGAAACCCCAGGCTGTGGTTGAGAGAGGCCAGGGAGGAAATTCATCTTTGGGTTTGTAAATAGACTTGTAAACCAGGATACTTTATGAGGACATCATTGGGAGACAATAGATTCAGGACCTTGCTGTCATTTTTATAGTTGGAATTAGAGTGCAATGGGACTTTAAAATAAAAAAATTTCTTTTTCTTTACCCTTTCTCTCAATCTTCCTTTCAAAGCTACTTTTAAAAAATTCCTTTGTATTTTCCTAACCCTTTCTCTTGTTGAGTTGGCCAGTTCTTCTCATCTTGTCAGATTCCTTCTCATCCTTTTATGTCTACAGCCAGGAGTCTTACTAAATCACTCTCCCAGAGTCACAGCTGCTTTCTCCCTTTGAGAAACAATATTCTCTAGCTCTCCTTTTTATTATTATTATTTTTTCCTGTAGAGTTACATTCAACAAATACAATTTCCATGTCTAAGAAGCAGTCACCCTTGGATTTTGTAGGCTTAATCTCATTCTGGTAGCTTCAAACCTGAAAACAAGATGAGAGACCTGATATTTATTTCCAACTAAGAGTAGAGATGCATCTTTTTCACAATGTTGGGGTTTGGTTGAAGTCATTCCTTTCCATCTGAGCTGACCATGTATCCCCTTGGTGTGCACTCACATATTTTAGAGGTTGCCGGATGTTTGTTGAATGCAGGATACCATTACACTTTGCAGGCTTCTTTCTAAACTGTTATTTATACTCCCTATGAAAATGTCAGTTATTTTTATGATAGACATTATTTTAAAGGGACAGTGATGGCAATGACTATTCATTAATTATTTTCATTGGATTCCCCTCATGTGTGTTCTTAAAATGGTTGCCCAATCATTTAAAAATCCTCATTATGACATTCATCTTAATTTCCATTGTCTTATTTAGCCTGAAGGTTTACTTTATTTTTGTGATTTATAGTGTTTTTGTATGCTCAATTAATGCTCCTTTATCTTTAGTTTTTCTCAATGTTATACACACACACACACACACACACACACACACACACACACACACACACTTTTTAGTTGGAGTCTTACTCTGTCATCCAGACTGGAATGTAGTGGCACAATCACGTTTCACTATGCTCTGGATCTCCTGGGCTCAGGCGATCCTTCTGCCTCAGCTTCCCAAGTAGCTGAGACTACAGACACACCATCATGCCCAGCTAATTTTTTGATTTTTTTGTTTAGATAAGATCTTGCTATGTTGCCTAAGCTGGTCTCGAACTCTTGGGCTCAAGCAATCCTCTAGCCTTGGCCTCCCTAAGTGCTAGGATTATAGGTGTGAGCCACTGTGTTTGGCCTCGGTGTTATATTAAAGAACAACCTCATACAGGTTCTGGACTCAGGTAGCAGCGTCTGAGTGCCTAGGTTTAAACCTCACCTTTCCACCAAGCTAGTTCTATGACCAGGGCAAGAAACATCGTCTCTTTGTGCTTCATTTCCTTTTCTCTATGATGGAGATAATAATGCCCCCTAACTCCTAGAGTGATTGTGGGATTAAATGAGATAAGTCATATGATGAGTCTAGAATGGAGCCTGGCATATAGTAAATGCTCCACAATGGCAGCTGTTATCATCATCTTTGTCATGACCCTAAAGAGTAAAGTCTATGTCAAAACCAGTTTATCTTCAGGATCTCTTATAAAAGCTCATAATAGAAGTGGGTGCTTAAGGAATGTGTTAAGTAACTGTAGTAGGTAGAATAATGTGCCCCGCCCCCACTCCCAGCATGCCTACATACTAATCTCTGGAACCTGTGAATATGTTAAGTTATATAGTTGGGGGAACTAAGGTTGCAGATGGAAACAGGCTTGATAACAGCTTATCTTGAGATGAGGAGATTTCCAGGGTCTTCCTTGTGGCCCCAATATATTCACAAGGGCGTTTAAATATAGAGAAAGAGCCAGAAGAATCAGTTTCAGAGAGATTCAAAGTGAAAAAGACTCAGTGAGTCACTGCTGGCCTTGAAGATGCAAGGGGACCACAGCCCAGCACTGCCAGAGCCTCTAAGAAGCTGGTAGGGGTGAAGAAATTGATTCTCTTTTCTCTAGAGCTAGAAGGAGCCCTGCAGCCTCTAGAGCACTGCCAACAGCTCAATTTTAGCCCCCTGAGACCCATTTCAGGATTCTGGCCTCCAGAACTGCCATATAATACATTTGTATTATTTTAAGCTACCAAGTATGTGATAATTTGTAACAGCAGAAATAGGACTAAAGCAGTGACCATCTGACTGAATGAGAATATGGTTTGAGATCATGACACCAAAAAAGGGTAGATTTTTGTTATGGTAATAAGACATACTGACTGGTACCATTTCTCAAAGCTGTGGGTTCTAAACCTTCCTCTGTCAGACTCACTCCTTTAAAACATGCATGTAATTATAAATTTTAATGAGGCCCACAAATCTCACTGAAGTTTTCCGTTGGCCCCAGGTTATAACCCTAAGTTTGCACAGGATTTTTTTAAGGCTCAGTCAATGATGAGGTTTTAATGATGAGTGTAGGACCATTCTGAACTGTCAGAGTGGTCTAGTGCTTTGAAGTTCTAAGTAACTGAAGGCTGTGTGAATGCTCATCAAAGCTACAGGGTAATTTAGAGATCTGGGTCCTTTGCTTAGTCAGATTGAAACTTTAGAACCTTATTTTCCATTTATCATCTGCTGTGGCAATGTCATGTCCCAAGTCACGTAACCCTCTTACACTCATAGTCCCTATTTTTAGGAAAGATTACTCTTCATTAGAATAATTAAATTGGCGTTCCAAAAAGTGATTTGAAAGCTAAAGTAACATTAGAGTTATTACAGGGCCTCATTTGTTTTAGAACAGTCACAAAACAGGATTTATCTCCAGATCATAGGAAGTGCTAACACTTAGAAGAAGTATCGTAGGAGGAGGTATGCTGTCTATTGGTGTGGTTTCATGGATTCATCCACCAAGTACTGATCCAAGGCCCTAAGTCCCAGGCACCATCCTACGGAGAAGAGATGCCAAGTTAAAGAACCTGAGTGTAGTTCTTGCTCTCCAGGAGCTTATAAACTTGTTCTGATCTTTGTTAAAAAAGCAAATATCCCTTGGCTGTTGCAGCCATTGTTCACTTTCTAGTGAGTAGGCTTATCAGATCTTGTCTTGAAAATAAGCTTTCACTGGAGGAGGAAGGAGGTTGAAAGTACAAGGAAAGCCTGAGGGGAAGTGCAGGATTTCTGTGAGAAGATAAGAAAGGGATGGTAAGAGCCAGTGAAGAATACTGTCACTTAGTTTCTCTTCCAATGGATCCAGACCATTCTTTACAAGTTCCCCCTAAAGAGTATATAAGTACAGTGAGGTTGGGGGTCAGTCTAGACCTGGTATGAAGCCCATCTTTGTGACTCAACATGTGTATCAGTTGTTCAAGTGTGTCTGGCAAATGCCATGGGTGTCTGGAGCTTGCTATGACCGTTCACAATGTTGTTCCTCTACAGTTGATTAAGAGCTGTCACAACATGAGCTGCGATTTTGTGCACATCTTCAATGTCTTCTACCCTAACCTGGTCCCTAGAACACCTAGGATGTTCTCAAACTAGATTTGCTAATGGATGGATGTGGGGTGAGATTAGAAACATGTATGAGTTTCCTGTTGCCGCTGTAACAAATTACCACAAATCTTATGGTTTATACAACCTAAATCTTGGGTTACACAACCTAAAGTGTCTATTCTATAGTCTAGAGGGATAGAATTCTCAAATGGTCTGGCAGGGCTATGTTTCTCCTGGAGGGTCTGGGGGAGAATCCATTTCCTTGCCTTTTCCAGCTTCTTCTTCTTCTTTTTTTTTTTTTTGAGTTGGAGTCTCACTCTGTCGCCCAGACTGGAGTGCAGTGGCCGCTCACCGCCACCGCAGCCTCGCCTGCTGGGCTCCAAGGATCCTTCCGCCTCAGCCTTCCAAGTAGCCAGAATTACAGGCATGCGCCACCACGCCCTGCTGATTTTTTGATTTATTGTAGAGATGAGGTCTCGCTGCCCAGGCGGGTCTCGAACCCGCGGGCTCAGGCAATCCACTCACCTCAGCCTCCCAAAGGCACGGGATTACAGGCTGAGCCACCGAGCCCGGCCCTTTTCCAGCTTCTAGAGGCTGCCCATGTTCCTTGGCTCCTGACACTGTATCACTCTGACCTCTGCTTCCAGCATTACGTCTCCTGACTCTCCTCCCTCCCTCTTATAAAGACTCTTGTGATGACATTAGGCCCACCCAAGTAATCCAGGATGCTCTTCTCCCTAAAAATCTTTAACTTAATCACACCTGCAAAGTCCCATTTGCCATATAAAGCTGCATATATCTGAAGTTCCAGGGGTCAGGGGGTGAACATTTTGGGAGCCATTATTCTGCCTACCATGAGGTGTCAAGGATGACAGCACCAGCCTAAGGACTTTCTTTGCTAAAGGCCTTCAAACCAAGGCGTAAGCCCCACTCAGTTTTGGAGCCAGAGAAACCTTTGTACCCCTAAGATGGTCCATTTTTTATTATAGTGCTTCAATGTGATCAGAATTAGCATGTCTTATCTCACTCTTGGCTCAGGGGGAAAGTTGATAGAAATGGTAGATTTCCAGGCTCAGTGCCTTGCCTTTGCAGGTCTGTAAATTCTTCATCGAATTCCTGACTGTTTCAGTAACTCCTTAGCCCATGCCTTTTAAAGTGTGCTTCACACCGCATTTTTGGACGAACATGACATACCTTTTCAGCATGTATTTGTCTAGAGCTGTTCTGAAGATTTCAACTTTATGTCCTTGTAGTTAGAAGTCATCATGAAACTTGATACTTTTTTTTTCCTGGATAATTCCAAAAGTCTGGTGGAAAAAAGAAAGGAGAAAATAAAAACATCTCAGTGTAGCAAGTGCCGGTTGCCAGAAACTTCTCTGGGTCCCTTTCTGTTCAACATCTACCCCCCAGGTTTAAGCAGACAGGAAAACAGGTTGCAAAGTTGAGCCCGGAGCAGAAGATCAGTGCTGAGCCAGAATATTAGGTAATGGGGCCGGAGGCCTCAGGGCCAGACAAACAGGTTCCAACATCAGAGAAGCAAGAGATGCTGGTCAGAGACCAGTGGGACAGACAAGAGGCTGGATAAGATGTGGTACAGAGTGGACACATCTTACACATGAAACATTCTAGCCACAGTGTCACCCTCTGTACATCCTTCCAAGGGACCAGGAAGTCTAAAAGGAGCAGAGCTGATCTTTTCTGGTGCACAGCAAAGCTTTGCGTTGTATGGTTGTCTAAATCTCTTTCACACCATCATTTGAGTCTCTGTCACTCATGCTCTATTTATTTGTTTTCTTTATTTCAATGGTTTTAGGAGGGACAAGTAGTTTCTGGTTACATGGTTGCATTGTATAGTGGTGAAGACGTCTGAGCTTTAAGTGTACCCTTCACCCCAACCTGTGCATATTGTATCTGACAGTGATTTTTCATCACTCCACCCCTTCCTCCCCTCCCCCTTCTGAGTCTCCAGTACCCCTTAGAGCATTCTCTATGCCTTTGCAGATCCTTAGTTTAGCTCCCATTTATAAGTGAGAACACACAGTGTTTGGTTTTCTGTTCCTCTGTTAGTTCACTTAGGATGATGTACTCCAATTCCATCCAAGTTGCCGCAAAAGACATTATTTCATTCCTTTTGACAGCTGAATAGTATTCTATGGTGTATAATACCACATTTTCACTATCCACTGATAAATTGATGGGCACTTAGGTTGATTCCACATCTTTGAAATTGACTCACACTTTAATATTCACTCGTTTTGAAATTAAAACTTTAGGACTTAATGTTGTCAGGCAAGCCACTAATTTTTTTTTCCCATGGGGAATGATCGTATGTGAATATGATCCTAAAATATAAAACATATGTAGACTTTGTATAGAATATATGTTTATTCATTTATTTAACAATTATTGATCATCAGCTGTGTACCAAGGATTCTTCTAAGCTCTGAAGATATGGTAGTTAATAAAACGTATTAAAATATAACTTTGAGGTGCTTATATTCCAGCTAGGGGTGACAGATAAATAAAAATAGGTAAAATTTAGAGAAGAAAAAAATAGGGCAAATATGGGGAAGTACAGTATTCAGAAGGGCTGAGTTTAAGATAAGGTGATCACAGAGGGTCTCCCCAAGATGGAGACTTTTTAGCAGAGTTTGAAGAAAATGAAGGGGCTATTTTGTGGATTTCTAGGGAGGGGAAGAGCCAGGACAAAGACCCTCAGACAGAACACGCCTGGAGTGTTCAGAGAACAGCAGGAAGGCCAGTGTGGCTGGAGCCAAATAAGCAAGGTGGGGAGAAGTGAGAAGGAAGTTGGTGTGTGTGAGTGGAGGGTGGTTTGAAGATCATGGGGGATACTGTAGGTCATGGCAGGGGCAGGGGCTCTGTTGGTCTGGGTGCCTGGGAAATCACTGGAAAGTGCTGAGCCGGGCAGTGATGTGATCTGACTTTTATTTCCACAGGATTGTTCTGATCTCTGTGCTGAAAATGGACTACAGGGGGCCTGGACAGAATTGGACGCAGCATTTATGCGGCTGTTCCAATAATCCAAAAAAAGAGATGCTGGCTCTGGCCAGAGTGACGTCAGTGGGGCTGATGAGATGCGTTGAATTTTGAGGAGGTTTAGAAAGTAGAGCTAGAATGGGATTTGCTGGTGGTCTGGATGTGGGGGTGAGAGAAGGTGGAGTCAGGGGTGATCCTATAAAGTTGTTGGCCTGAGCAACTGGAAGAACAGATGGAGGTGCCATTCATGGAGATGGAAAAGAGGGCAGGAGGAGCAAGTTTGGGGAGACCATCCGTGGTTCCATTTGGACATGTTCGGCTTGACACATTCATTAGACATGTTGACGGGACAGTTGGATATATGGATCTGGAGTTCAGAAGAGAGGTCCTGGATGAAGAAATAAATTTATATTTATATATACACACAATGAAAAGCCATCTGCTCTAGCTTTCCATGCACATTAATTCTTAAAATCATTAGTTCTAGCCTTCACTTGGCACTGTCCTTTGTGACACCTCCCTACCTTAGCCTAAGTCACAAAGATCTTATAAAAAGTCCTTGTCTCACTGGTTCAGGGCTTCTTCCCACATCCTGGTCTGATTCCTCCAGATCCCATCTCCTTGTATCAATACTTGGATTCTCTTACTGATCCTAGCACAGGATCAGTAAGAGAATCAGTTGTATAGCGCCCAGGCCATTCAAGTAACTGAGTGAGATGAAGTATGGGAAATTGCAGAGCACATGCCCCAACCTAGAGAGAGCAGCACCACTTCCCTCCTGCAGCAACCTCCTGTCAGCGAGAGGGACCCTTTGTTGCCAGCACTTCCAAAAGTTAAACCAGAAATCTAGATTTTCAAACGTACGGTCTCCTAATTTTTAAACATTGGCAACGAACTCATTTTTCAAGACCCTGTGAGCCAAATAAAATATATCTGTGAGCCAAATCCAGTCCCCAGGCAGCCAGCCTTTTACCACTGATGACCCTGCTGGATGGGTTGACTGGCTGGGTTTGGGGTTTGGCCTCTGGACAATCCTGTCCACCTTGGTCTCCCTTAGTGCAGGCTGAGGGTACAACCTCCCCACCCTATGGTGGCTCCTGGGTTATACTGTCCCCTGAGCCTGACTCCCAAAAGGCTCTGCTTCTCTGAAAAGGAGGATGAGATATTCTTTCTAGGAACTCTCTGAAGAGACACTGGTGCCTGATTTCCCTTCACCTCTTCACTTCCTGTGCTGTATCTCACTTCAAAAGCGGAATGAGTATTGATCCCATCTCTTGGGCGAGACAGGTAGGGGCTATTGAATTAGCTATTGAATCAGCATCCCTGTCTTAAATGCTTGATAGTGAAAAAGATTGCAGTGTCATAACTGAATGACAATCTGAGGGAGAAAGTTCGTCTTGGGCAGGTAGAAGAAACTATATATTTTTCAAACAATTATTTATTGAATACCTGCTAGATGCCAGTTATTTTACTATGTGCTGTGTGTATGGAAAAAAAGATAAAATGCATTCTACCCCTGGGAGATTTATAGCCACTTGGAGGACACAAATATGAAGAACAAATTGTGGCATCAAAAAAAGAGCAACAGGATAGCGATGCAAGGGTGGGGTGAGGGGTGTCAGAAAAGGAAGGAGTGATACTTGAGCCAAATTTTGAAAAAATGAAGAGTGGAAGCTGAGGCGGAAGGATCGCCTAAGCCCAGCAGGTCGAGGCTGCGTTGGCCGTGAGCGTGCCACTACACTCCTGCCTGGGCGACAAGAATGAGACTCCAACTCAAAAAAAAAAAAAAAAAAAGGAGTCTACCAGACCAGCCACTGGGGAAGCCTTCTGAAAACATGGGGTAGTTCAGGAACTTTATGATCATAGTAAGAGCTTACACTGGGAAGGAAATGGCAATGCTGGACAGGAGGGGAGGGAGACAGGGTAGGAGAGACTGCAAGGGAGCAGGTCCTGAAGGAACTTGTCCAGGAGAGGAAACAGGGCCTCATGTTTTCCCGTTTGCTGAGTGACAAACATGATCTTGATTTGAGAGGTAAACAAACAAACAAACAGAAATCCCCCTTCTCCCAAAATTTATGCCAAGGGGAGAGTCACCATCCACCGAAGCAACTTAAAAATAAATTCAGGCTGGGTGCAGTGACTCACACCTGTAATCCTAGCACTTTGGGTGGCCAAGGTGTAAGGATTGCTTGAGCTTGGGAGTTCAAGGCCAGCCTGGGCAAAATAGCGAGACCTCATCTCTATTAAAAAAAAAAAAATCAACTGGGTATAGTAGTGCACTACTAGAGAGACTACTGAGGCAGAAGGACAACCTGAACCCAGAAGGTCAAGACTGTGGGGAGCCCTGAGTGTGCCACTGCACTCCAGTCTGGGCCACAGAATGAGACTCCAAGTCAAAAAAAGAAACAAAAAAGGAAAGAAATCATTAATTCCCTAAAGATCTCATGCCAAATACATAAAATATGGATCACAATAATCATATCAAACACACAGTGTTTACTGTGTGCAAGGTATTATCCTAAAGGCTGTATATACAAATGCATTCATAGAACTCATTTAATCCTCACAAGCACCTTATGATAATATAACTCATGTAATTCTCTTTGTAAAGTGACTTGCCCCCATGTCACTTAACTTACAAGTGACAGCAGCAGGCATGGAACCTAGACAAGCTGCCTCTATAGGACATATATGTTTGAGCTGGGTGTGGTAGCTCACTAATACCAGCTACTCTGGAAGCTGAGTTGTGAAGATTGCCTGAGGCCAGGAGTTCAAGACCAGCCTGGGTAACATAGCAAGACACTGTCTCTAAAATAAAAAAAAAATGAAAAAAAAATCTCTCTCTCTCTCTATATATCTTTCTGTTTAGTCAGAGTCCTTACCACAGACTTTAGAAGGCAGATAGAAAACTTCCAGCAACCAAAGACTATGCTGTTGTGTCTATGTAAAACTATCTCTTTGACATTGTTGAGAGTAAAAATTTTAAGTGCAAATAATCAGAGACCCCATCTTAACTCGAAGGGCAATGAGAGCTGCACAGTTAATTACAGTTGCCCTCTGCGTAGAGCTGGTTCTGTTGTCACAGCTGCGTTTATGTGAAATTGTGCAGCCCGTTTATGTGAAATTGTGCAGCAACCTTAAGGCATTCAGCAGTTTGTCTTGGTAGAAGCAGAATGAGCCTCAGTACTTTCTACATGTCTTTTTTCTAAAACTCTGCAGAGCTAGGTTCAAGTGGGTAGACCCTTTAAATAGAATACCAAACCTATTATATTCAGAAAACATTGCAATTTACATTAGTTATTTACATTAATTAAGAGCAGATTTGGATAAAGAAAGGTATAAGTTTAGGCGCTAAAATTTTGAAGTGCTATTCTTTGATTGTAGTCTGGAAAAATGTACCACGCTGAGTTTCTTTCTGAAAAAAATGAAAGAAAAGTGAAAGATTCAGATGGCATTTCTATGAGGAAAGCAGTAATTATGGTTGTCAGGGTGGATACTTGCCTTTTTATTTTATGACCATTTTTTTTTCTTGGAAATGAACTTCAAACCTTCCACACATGTTAAAAAATATTCCCACATGCAGGGAAACAAACTGATTTTTCTTAATACCTTTATTACTTATATAGTTAACAAATACACATTACAAATAAATATCACTGAGGGACGTATTTTGTGTTTTCTGTGAGGCAGCTTAGTTAATTAGAATTTCATTTTAATCTATTCAGTTAATTACTAAGTTTTCAAAATATGGCATGGAGAGGAAATTACTTTTCAGGAAATGGAACTTTAAAAAAAATATATTATGGAGAAACTCCAAAAAAGCAACCTTAAAAAATATGCAAATTCTTTTGTTCTTATGTCTCATTTTCATAGAACAAATCCTCTCCCTGGCATTCTGGGACCTCTGGAGTCCACCTAACACAGGTGCACGTCACTTTGGGTCACAGGTCTAATCCTGAAAATTGTTCACCAGAGTTTTCTAAGTTGAATCATTTAAAATGCACACACATGAAAATAAGCTTTAAAAATTTTTTTAAAAAGAGATTCTATGAGGAATCCTTTGGATAAACAAGTAAAACATTTTATATAACAGTATCTTAATTTGCCTATTTTTAAATTCAGATTTTAATACACCCGTTTATCAGGAAGTAGATAGTTTTTGTATGTATAAGTGACATAATTTTACTTTATGTTATACAGATTCTGAATAAGAAGGGTCTTAAAATACTCCAGAAGTTTGCTTGCAAAGTATGGGCAGATAGGTGTTATCACTTGTCAGGGGAAAGCAAATTAGAACAGAGAGACAAGAAGAATTTCGCAAAACCTCAAGGCCACAGGGGGAAGAGAATCCCAAATGCCCACATTTATTGTTAAGGTTCTTGCCAGAATATCCTTTCAGTGTTGAATACAAAATTTAAATAAGTCTGAAGTTAATTACAGCTTATCTAGATAACGGATCTATTTTTAGATGTCACAGTGCACCCAGGTCAAACTACCAGTCAGGATCTGGCAAATCTGAACATTCAGTGCCTCACTTTTTAAAAAGAAGTTGCCTGTGTAGCAGCACACAGGATTGTTCTATTGTTAACACTAAGGAGGGAACTTCCTGCATTTTTTTTCTTCATTTTTTATTTAGTGGTTTTTAAACTAAAAAGGAAACATCGAATGGTGCTTAATTTTAAGACTCTGGGTTATTATATTATTTTCTCTCCCCACACCCACTTTCTCCTTTCCTCGTCATCATCGTAAGTGGTGTGTTTACTTATTTATGCTCTTGGGCTCTCACTTCCGAGTCTGGGATTTCCCCTTCTCCTTTTCAGTTGTAGCTTTGATGGGTAGAGAAGGTGGCAGTAAGAACAGAGGTGGTCGTGGTTAACCACTCTCATTGGCTGGGGACAGAGTGTCTGAGACTATGAAGGACACAATTCGCCTCCCACACAGAGGGATGCACTAACCAAGGGACTCTGGTAGGAGACTGAATCCTCCCTCCCTCAGTCATCTCTGCTATTCTCTGAAAGAATTTCAAAACAAGCATTTTTATGGGCAGGCAGCTGGGCTGTGGGCATGATGGCTGATAGGTTTCACCTCTAGGAAACGCGCCCCCTTTCTCCAGATATTGGAACACTGTGTTGACGATGGTGAGGCAGGGTCTGGACTCACTGGTAGAAACGTCTGCCTTGGATGAGGAGTAAGGGCGTGTGCTTGCCATATACTGTATTGTCATCTCCCTGGTATGGGGCTTACGAATCCTAACTGATAATCGGGAAACTGGAGTTTTCATTCCAATTCTGCCCGTAATAAACAGTGTAATAATAAACAGTGTAACCTTGAGCAAGTTAACTTCCCCTGGCCTTGGTTTCCTGCCCTTTTGGGGGAGGGAGTGTGCTCTCCCTCTATGTAAACCTTCTAGGTCTTAAATTCTGTGATCCCAGGCTATGCCATTCATGGCTGTCCATTGCTCATAAGATAAGTACTGAATCTTCGTTTTGACCTTATGTCTTTCTCAGTTTGACTTTACACTATTTTTCAGGCCATGTCTTCAATTTCCTGTGCATACTGGCCAGGTCAGATTACTCATGGTTTCTTGAACATGCGCCACACTTTCCTGTATTGATCTCTTTTCTTCCGTACTCTATTTGTAATACCTTCTGTCTACCCTTCTTCTGTGCTTATTAAAATCCTGCCCATTTTATCTTAGACTAGCCTCATAGAACTTCTTCTCTTATGGGACTTTTACTACTTTACAATGTATTGCAATTGACTATGCATTTGTCAGGTTGTCTCTGACAAATTCATGGTGAATAGGATCTGTGTTTCATGCATCCAGTGTCAGAGGTCATTCTTCAATGTCTAATCAGGCTAACAAAATGTAGTGAACACTTCTTTAAAGAGGAAAACAAAAGCCAAGCAACAATGTAAGAAATAAAGTGGCAAGGTGATACATTTAAGTCAACACCTACTTATTATCTGCTGTATTTGGGCAAAACAAGATGACAGGTCTCTCAGTGGGGGAGTAGGAAATAGTCTGTCTTCAAGGAGCTTATATCATCATCATCATCATCAATTCTATTTTTTAAAACCACATCTTTTACATGTATCCTATGTTCTTAGAACAACTCTTCAAGATATTAGATATTGAACCCAGGAGTTTATGACCAAGCTGGGCAACGTAGCAAGACCTTGGCTCTACAAAAAATCAAAAAACAAAATTAGCAGAGTGCAGTGGCACGCCTGTAGTCCCAGCTACTTAGGAGGCTGAGGAAATCACCTGAGCCCAGGAGGTTGAGGCTGCCATGAGCCGTGATCATCATGATCATGCCACTGCATTCCAGCCTGGGCAACAGAGTGAGACCGTTATTCAAAAAACAAGCAAACAACAACAAAAAAGAGGCCCCAAAGAGCTCTCTCATCCCTTCCCTCATGTGAGGTTACAGTGAGAAGGCAATTATTTTACTGATGACAAAGCTAAGGCTCAGAAAGTTTAAGGGACTTCGCCAAGTCACACAGATGGTAGTGGATTCCTGGCATCAGAGCCTGAGCAGATTCCAGGATCGACGTTGCCTCTCCGGTGGGGAGTGTACTTGTCGTCTCCCTGTGCTCACTCTCTACTGTCTCATCTCCAAACCTTTGCAATGCTGGGAATGCTCGACCCTCCTGCATCTCTCAACTTGTGGAAATGCTTCAATTACATTTCAGAGATTTCCTTATTGAAACCTTTACTGCTTGGCCCCTGATCATGTGGGCTCTGTGCACATACACAAAATGAATACTTTAATGCCATCTTCATCTCTTTTTCCATTAGGAAGGTGCTAAGGGTGAGGTAAGAACAGCTAATAAAAAGTGCTGTTTCATTCAGCCATCAACTGTGGAGCACTTGGCAAGGCCTTGGTAACATGCAGAGGAAGACTCCTAGCGTAGAACGACTTTTCCTTGCCTTATGGAAGAGGCTGTGGTGACACCCACAGTGAGATCATCTTGTGGGATTTAGGCTGCATGGAGAGAATGACTTCTTGCCTCAGGCAGCAGCAGAGATGTTCCCAGAGTTCCCTTGTCCCTTTCCTGGTCCTGGTCCACACACCCCCGAGAAGTAGGGGGAGGTGGGCACTGGCATGGAGCAGCCAGTCTCAGAGGGAACTTACTTGCTGGTAATTGCTAAAGCAGAAGAGGCTTCTGGAAGACCATCAGAGCTTCTTCCAAGTTTGTAGAAGTGAAAGGTCAATATAAGGTCACTATTGGCATAGTTTCTATTCATTGGTCTTCTTGTTAGTAAGTGGTGAGTTGGATGTCTATGGATCACAGGGGCCATGGAGCTATGGCTTACAGGAGCTGTGGAGTCAAAGGTAAATCAGGCACATTCGTGGCTGAAAAATAACTCACGTGACTTAAGTAATGTCTTAGTTCATTCAGGCTATTGTAACAGAATACCATAGACCAGGTGGCTTATAAACAATAACAGTTTATTTCTGGCAGTGCTGGAGGCTGGAAATTCCAACATCAAGGCACTGGCAGATCCAGTCTGATGAGGGCCTACCCTCCTTGATGGCGCCTTCTCACTGTAACCTCACATGGGGGAAGGAATAGGGGAGCTCTTTGAGGCTCCCCTGTTTTGTTTTTTTTTTTTTCGAGTCAGGGTTTCACTCTGTTGCCCAGGCTGGAGTGCAATGGCATGATCATGATGATCACAGCTCACAGCAGCCTCAACCTCCTGGGCTCAGGTAATTTTTCTCAGCATCCCAAGTAACTGAGACTACAGGGTGTGCCACCACACCTGACTAATTTTTTTGAATTTTTTGTAGAGACAAGATCTTGCTGTGTTGCCTAGGTTGGTTACAAACCCCTGGGCTCAAGCAACCGGCCCTCCTCTACCTCTCAAAGTGCTGGTATTACAGGAGGGAGTCACCGTGCCCAGACTGGGGTCTCTTATGTAAGGGCACTAGTCCTCTAAATGAGGGCTCTACCTCCAAACCCTAATCACCTCCTAAGGTCCTTAACTCCTAATACCATCATCACCTGGGGCGGCGGAGGGGCGGGTGAGGATTTCAACATACAGATCTGAGGGGCTGGGGAGGGCACAAACACAGCCCATAGCAGTAAATATCTTGCATCATGTGTGGGTCATGATGGGGGTGTGTGCCTCATGCTGTGTGAGACCAGAGGAGACGTGTCTGGGAGTGTCAGAAAGTATTTCATGGAAGTAGCAACATCTTTGCCAGGGTTTGAAAGATCAATTTGGATTTCACCAGGTTAAAGGGGTTTGGGGGGAAGTTCAGGAAGAAGAAACGGCGAGTGCAGAGATTAAGAGCAGAGAGAGCAGTTTGGTGTAACTGGAGTTTGGGATGTAGAGATCTGAGGCACAGCTTCTGTTTCAAATATTGCTGATATTTATGCAATCACACAGTCACCCAAAGATGCCAGAATAGGCACCTCCTTCCTGCAACATGTGACATATAGGCCTGCTATGCTGTCTCCTTCCACCCTTCTTCATCATTTATGAAACTTGCTGTCCCACATCCTCCCCAGAAGCAAGTACCCATGTGACTGCATGTTTCCTGCAGCCTTCTGCCCACAGACAGCCTGACCTGCTTCCGGAGCTCAGTCTGCCAGAAACTACCCTGGAACCCTGGCATAGTGCAGTGCCTGTGTGGTGGCCAAGAAGAGGCCAGAATTCGCTTGTGCTTCCCCCTTACAAAGATTTTCAGCCCTGGGTTACGGAAAACAAAACAAAACAAGCAAAAGGTGTCACTGCCCCGATGGTGCATGCTACAAGCCCTGACCTTTTCACAGCCAGTCTCGATCTCCATCGTCTAGCCTGTCCACGGGGACAGGAGCATTGACGCTGTTCTGCTGTTTCCTCGGCCAGCCTTCCCTTTCTGTGGCTTTGCTTCCCAATTAAAGACAAAACAAAGCAAAACACAAATCAAACAAACCAAAAGCCCTCTCTGTGCCTTATCCTCAGGTGGTCGGTATTACACTGTTTTTGTCTTTGTTCTCATCAGAGACGTCACTTTTCTAGAAAAAGTGTTATTGTGTGTGGAACCTTGTGCTTTCTCTGCTTTGTCCAGGTGCTGATGTCTGAGAGTGACAGTCCACTGTGTTTGTAGAAGCAGAGCTCGGCCTTGTGCAGTGGTTCAAGCTTTTAATCTCAGCACTTTGGGAGGCCGAGATGAGGGGATTGCCTGAGCCCACGGGTTCAAGAACAACTTGGGCAGCTTGGTGAGACCTCATCTCTACAATAGATCAAAAAATTAGCCAGCCATGGTAATGAATGCCTGTAGTTCCAGCTGCTTGGAAGGCTGAGGTGGAAGGATCACCTGAGCCCAACAGGTCGACGCTGGGGTGGCCGTAAGCATGCCTGGGTGACAGAGTGAGACTCTAATTCAACAATTAAAAAAAGCGCAGAGCTCAGAGGTTAACTGGTTCACAGTGGGTGTGATGGGGGGGTGGGAGACATCTGGAACTTGGAAGCCAGACCTTGTTCATTGTAGCAAGGTAAAGACATTGGATCTGATTGGTGTGGGAGATGGGACCATGTCTGACCAGGCAACTGAAGGCGAGGTCCAGAGAGTCTGGAGAGAAGGTTCTAGAGCAGGCAGTGGTCCCAGTGGCTGGTGGCAATAGCAGGAAGAAGTGACATCTGTGCACTAGCTTGGCCACCTGGGACACCGGGTATTACAGTCAGACCTGCCTTCAGCCTGCTTCTCTGCCAATCCGTGTTTTCAGTCGGCCTCCAGTTCATTACCCACGTCTGCCCTTGTTGTCTGTTTCATTTCTTCCTCTTCACTTCTGCCGCTGTAACCTTAGATCAGACCCTACATCTTACCCAGATTGCCATTACCGGCCTCGTGACTCGTGATAGATTTCCTGCCAGGAATCTCTCCATCAGGCTTGCCTCTTGGACCACTGCCAGGTGTCATTCCCTGAAACACGGTTCTGATCATGTGATTGCCCTGCCCACAGGCCTTCAGCAGTGCCCACACTCTTAGGCCTGGCACTTCAGGGTCTCAGGTGGTCTTCCTCGCCTCTTATGCGCTGAATATTTCCTGTCGATTCTTACTCTCATCTCTTTGTCTACACCTCTCAAACCTGAACCCTCAGAAGAATCTGTTGGGGCATTTGTTGTACATACAAATCTTTGAGGGACACACACCAGGAAGTTGGGAGCTGGACTCTGAATGCTTCATGATTTAACCTCTGGCCATGTGACTCTGTGGATGAGCCAGGTTTGGAATTCAGTGTCTCTGTTGTGCCATTCCTGGGCCCTGTGTGCCCTCTCCCATCACCAGAACTCTCTGTTCTCTTTCCAGATCACGTTACTTCCTCCTTGAGAAGTTGCATGATTCTAGTAGTCAAAAATGATTTCTTCTTCCACCTCCTGCATTTTTTTTGAGTTGGGGTCTCTCTCCGTTACCCATGCTGGAGTGCAGTGATACAGTCACGGGCTCAGGTGACTGTATCTGTCTCAGCCTTCTGAGTAGCTGGGACTACAGGTGTGCAACACCATGCTCGACTAATTTTTATATTTCTTGTAGAAATGAAGTCTATGTTGCCTGGGCTGGTCTGGAATTCTTAGGCTCAAGCAATCCTTCCACCCCAGCCTCCCTGAATGCCAGAATTACAAGTGTGAGCCACTGTGCATCTATAATATATTTACATTATTACAAATATATTTATATATTTAAATATATTTATATATTTTAATATAATATACATATTTAAAATATATTTTAATATATTATATATGTACATACATAATATATGTACATAGAGAGAGAGAGAGAGAGCGTGAGAGAGAAACGAATGAGAGAGTCTATTGGGAGGATTGGCTCTCACAATTATGGAGGCTGAGAAGTCCCACCCAGGCCATCTACAAGCTGGAGGCCATGGGATGCTGGTAGCTTGGTTCTGTCCAAGTCTGAAGGCTTCAGACTCAGGGAAGCCAATGATGTAACTCTCAGTTTGAGGCCAAAGGCCTGAGACTCTGAGGGGCCCCTAATGTAAGTCCTGGAGTCTAAAGGTCAGGGAGCCTGGAGTTGTTGTCCAGGGACAGGAGATGAAGAGTGTATCTCATGTCCAACAGACAGATCCACACACTCGTCTTTTCTCTGAATTTGTTCCCTCTGAACCCCCAGCAGATTGGATGTCTCCCGCCCACATTGAGGCCAGGTCTTCCCCACCTACTTCAGTCAGATTCACCCATCAGTCTTCTCCAGAAACACTCTTGCAGACACATCCCAAATAATTTTTTACTAGGTTTCTAGGTATTCCTTAATTCAGGCACGTTGACCCCTAAAATTAATCACCACAACCTTCTAGGTTGGTCCTATGGCCTTTCAGCTCTCAGCCGTTTCTTTTCCTTGCTTGATTATAAGTCCTTTGAATATAGGGAGAGTATTTTATTCATCCATGTGTATCTTACAGCTTCCAGAGACCAATTTATACTTAATAGCCACTCCAATAGGAAAGATATTATGCAATAAATAGCCAAATAAAAATATACAGGTATTACATTTACTTTTGTGATATTTTTCACTTATACAGAAAAAATAGGAATGCTATCTCAGGAATGGTAGTGACATGAATACTAATAATCAATTCCATTAAAAAAAATTAGAAATGTAAATGTAAACAAGTAGCACTTTTAGTTGTAAAGCACAGAAAATAATTACCTTTTCTTCAACTTCCTTGCCTGGTGAAGAGTATAAGTCTTCTGAATATATCTGTGTTGCTAAGATCTTACCGACTTAACCTTATTAGGATTAATGATTTTATTGCTCATTTGCACTATGTTGTTTATTATATCTGCTTTTGTTCACCACCAGGAATACTACTTAGGTGAGATTTCTGTGAACAGGCACAGCGTCATGGCATTCTCTGTGACAAAAGAAAGATAGCAGGAATCAGCCATTTGTAGCTCTTACAGCATCACCTTTATTGATATATTTTAATAATATATTTTTATCTGCATTGAATAAATGAAATTATATAGACATTGCCAAAATTAGGTAGGAGATTTATTGGATCAGAAGGGCTTTCTTTTGATCTTCAGATGATCAAAATTTTCTTCTTTGATAATTATATAAGAGAGTTAGCATTCCTTTGTATCCTGAAATGTTACAGATGACCTAGTTATGCTTTATCAACGTAAGGAGTATGTGTCTCAGGGAACCAGGCAACACCAACAGAGGCTTCTGATTTAGGACTGTACAGAAGACATGCGACTTTCATGAATTCTATAGCATGACTCAAATAATGTAAAGGCACTTTACAAATAATTAGCTGTTTTAGGCAAGGAACTCCAATTTCCTGTTAAATTTTAAGATGCTTCCTGCTTGTTTATGTCTAATAACATACATGCTATGCTTTTTTGCCCGAACTTCTTTACAATTTAGTAATGTTTATTTTCTTTTTTCTTTCTTTCTTTCTTTTTTTTTTTTTTTTTTTTGCCTCAGGGTCTCACTCTGTTGCCTAAGCTTGTTATGAACAGCCATGATTTATCCCCTCTTCCCACCTCTTATACATTCTTTTTTTGTGGAAAATTGTGGGGATCTGGGCTGATTTACTGACACCACTTCTCTTTTTGTAGGTGGCATTCGTCTCAGTCCCTTACTGAGGTATACCTTCTGTAAGGACAGACTCTATTGGTGCAACTTGTGGTATGCAAAAATGATTTTTCTAGAAACTGATTTAGTTTAATGCCATTACATGCAATCAGAAGTTACAGGAACTCTCTTCCAAATGTAACTTAATCCAATTTACCTTCCCTTTGATATTTTAAGTTCCTGAGAGCCAGGGCAGACATTTCTCAGACAGAGCAGTTTGGCTTGTAACAGTGTCTTTTTCTTTTTTGTTTACTTCCTGTTAACACCTAGGTATGATGCTACAGGGAGCTTTCACCTTTGGGTGCAAGTGTGCCTTAGACACACTTAAGTACTGCCATGTCATAAACTTGCTTTAAATGCCATGGGTGTGTCAGAAGTTTTTGGGTGAATGAATGAGACATATCTCTGCCCTCAAGCCCCAGATGACTTCTCAATCTATTTCAGAATCACAGAACCATGTGACAAAATGAGAACACTTTATCTCTAATAAACCTGAAATGTAATGAGTCATTCTCACATGGGGTTAGTGTTAGTCGATTGAAAATGTATTTTCTTAACAAGAAAAAGTTGTACATAAACATTCAGAAGAGGACCAAAAGCTGTTTTCCAGTCTTTCAACTTGAGCACAATGATAATATTTTAACTTTCGCCTTGTGGTAGTACAGCAGGCCTGTCGGTGGTTTCCTTATTTGTTTTTGGTCTCATTACAAAAAAGTGGTGGAAGCTGAGGACAGGGGAATCTTTTCACTCCCCAGTATTATCTGCCCCAAGCAGGCACTCATGCGTCAGTTGTACAAGAAATTATTTTAAAGTTCAGTTTCTAGTAAACATAAATTATAGCTGCATTGGGCTGGTCTGGCACAGATGGTCTTTGATGATCTTTTGAGACCTAGCCACGTGGGACTCCAGGGTAGGGAACTCTGGCAACTCGGGCAGCCCAGGGAGCCAATCCTATGGTATGGTGAAGAACTGACACCCCATCTCCAACCCAAATTCTTTAACCAAAGATCCTCCCAATAGTGAGGAGTTCTGGCTGCAAATCCTCTTTTCTTTTTTTTTTTTTCCCCACTGGAGGAAACAAATCTAAAGCAATGGACACAATATTTTCTTGGAGCCCAAGCCATCCAGGAAGTCACGGGTTTCCTTAGCTACAACCCAAGTAAGAGCAGAAGATTTCCTTCAGAGCCTTTGGAGATAAAGACTAGGGCTGTCAACTGGCCTTGACATTAAAAACCTGCCCTTCTTTCCCAGGTGGCCTGCTGTGAAATGCAGACCCTCCCCACCTTTGCTTACTCACCTGTTGTCTCCCTACCCCTCCCATCTTTCTTGATTACACCTGAGTACTATGAGTGACTATCAGCCTTCACTGAGGCCATTTGCCAGAAGTCTCTAAGTGTGGTCCATCCCAGTTCTCATTTTCTTTTGGCTTGGAAATGGACATTGCGTACTTCTGTGTGTATCTTTCAGGTACCCTTCAATGCCCTGCGGTCATATTGCATACAGCATGTATTAAGACTGAGTTCGTGGCGTGTCTCACAGTGCAGTTCAATGGTCTTCCATACGTCAGTGGTGGCAACTCTGCTGTCCTTGTCTCTAGGTCACAGTCCTTCTGACTGCTCCCCCTCCTTCATTATCACTTCATCTTTGTCCCTTTCCATTCTTCCATCTGTCCCTGCCCCTAGCTTGTAACAATAATCTCTTGGACCCTGGAGTATTAGAACTCAGAAGACCCTTTTTCGGCCAATTCATTATCTACTTTTTATATGTAAGGTAATGGCAGCCCCAGAGAGGTTAAATAAATTACCCTGTTCTGATCTGGTTGGAGCAGAGTCAGGCTGACCACCCTTTCTCCTGCTCTGCATTCCTGCTGCCCTGCTCGGGGATGTCCTAACTCTCCCTGTCTGCAAACTTGCTCCGCTCATCCATTCTGGGTACTCAAGAACTTGGATTTGTTTTATTAAAACACTGCGTTTGTCACCTCTCTCTCAACTACAGATTTTTGGTGGTCCCTGTAGCTAGAACAGCTGACTATATAATTTGTCATCTACATCGAGTCTCTTGAGAGTGAAAGAGATGCTGGGACAACAGGAATAAGCCAGGACTGTCCTGAGAAAACCAGGACACATGGTCACTCTTCATAGAGCCTAAAATACAAAGGCTAGATGTTCCTTCCTGGATTTTAAGGGTTTCTACAGTCAGGTCCAAACTGTACTTCTAAGCTCTTTGCTAAAAAATCTACACAATGTTTTGCTGCAGTCAATTTTCTTATTCTTCTTGGTGCATTTTGTCTGTGTTCCTACTTTAGAACCTGGAAGTCTTTCTCTGCTCACTTAATCTTCTGTTTTCTCAAGGGTCTGGTTGGGTCCCTTTTCTTAATAAGTAAAATCTCCCCAAGTTGTCTAGCTCTTCTAAAGTCAGGCACTTGCTGTCTGTACCCTAAACTGATAATTACAGGGGGTGAAATGAAATACTCTGATTTTTTCTCTGTAGTGGTGAAGATACAGCCTCTGATCATTCCCTCTATAAATATGTCTGCTACAAAAACATGAGACCCACAAAATAACTCAGAAGGACACATTAAAATGAGCAAAACTTTCAAAAGGTAAATCAGAACTTTATTTTACAGATGAATGTGTAATACTGTACAGCCTCTGCAAAAGGGAATTCAGCATTCCCTAACAGAAGTACATGTGTAATCTCATGTCTACTTATTTGCACAAGCATGAAGTAACATGAGAAGGGACTTCCCCCCCAAATTGGGAATTTATTTATAAAAAATTGTGTCTTTATTCTTATATGTTAAATTTCAGTCACCTTCAAAGTACCCTCCATTTGATACAATACAACACCTATTAAGACGCTTTCTTCACTGCTCAAAACAGTTTTTGAATTTGTCCGTTTTGATGGTTTTTAGTGCTCCTGCTGTTCTTTGTTTCACCTCTTCCACATTGACAAAATGTTCCTCTTTGAGGACTTTTTTCATCCAGGAAAGCCCCCCAAAAAGTTGCTTGGGTGAGATCAGGTGACTAGGGAGAGTAGGACACCGGGGTCGTGCCACTTTTGGTCAAAAACTGCTCAATACTCAGCATGGTATGGGCAGGTGCATTGTCATGGTGGAAGAACCAGTCACCTGTTTGCCACAACTTGGGGCGTTTCTTGCAGAAATTGTGACGCAGCCTTCTCAAAGCTTCCAGATTAAAAACTTTGGTTGACCATTTGATCCAGAGGAACAAATTCTGAGTGTACTACAAGGAGACTGCTCTCCAAAAGTTAGTTCCAGTTTTCTTAGCTCCACCCCTCCTACATATGAGGTTATTGCTTGTGACATTATTGTAATCCCAAAAGGTCCAGCAATAGGGAACTAGTAGAGCAGACTGAGATCTAGCATACAGTGGAGTACTATGCTGCTGTAAACTAACAAACAAACAAAACAACGAATAAGGAAGCTCTCCATGTATGAATGTGGAAAGATCTATAAGCTATAGAGAAGGGAGAAAGCAAGGTATGGAAAAGTGGATATTGTATGCTATGGTTTATGTATAAAAGGGTGGGGAAAGAATGTGTATAGTCATTATATATTTGCTAAATATATATATATATACATATACACATGCACAGTATGTATACACATTTTGTATATGAGCACTATTTGCAAAAAGAAACAAGTTGATCAGAGGGTACAAACTTTCACTTATAAGATAAATTCTGGGGGTCTAACTACTATATAGCATGGCGACTATAGTTAATACTGTTTTGTACACTTGAAATTTGTTACAGCAATGGCAACAAAATGTGGTGATGGATGTGTTAACTAATTTGACTATGGTAATCATTCCACAATGCATACATGTATCAAATAATCACCTTGTACATTTGGAATATACATGATTTTTAGTTGTCAATTATACTCCAGTAAAGCTGGAAAAAAACCAAACAATATAAATATAAATATAAATTAAGGAAAAATGATTACCCATAGGGGAGGAGCAGAAGTAAGAATTTTCTATGTATATTTTCCTGTGTAATTTTTTTTGCTTTTTTTAAAGTCAGGTTCTCACTCTATTGCCCAGACTGGAGTGCAGTGGCACAATTAAGCTCACTGCAGCCTTGACCTCCTGGGCTCAGGCAACCCTTCCACTTTGGCCTCCCGAGTAGCTGGGACTACAGATATGTGCCACCACACCCAGCTCATTTTAAAATTTTTCTGTAGAGACAAGGTCTTGCTATGTGACCTAGTCTGGTCTCAAACTCCTGGGTTCAAGCAATCCTCTCACCTTGGGTTCCCAAAGTGTTAGGATTACAGGCGTGAGCCACTATGTTAACCAAGTATTTTATCTTACAAAATTATTTATTTTGTAAAATAGCGTACAGTGTGATTAGTTGTGCTTTGTCTTATTGACAGTATTTTCATGCCTGACTTTGTGGAACTGAGTAACCTTCTGGTTGTGCTTTAGAAAGCTTGGAAAGGTCTTTGGGCCACTGAATGAGGTTGCATTAGAGTGAGGAAGGGGGAACACTGGAGAAGGGTGACCATGGTGGAGACAGGGCGAGAAGCACCTAGGGCGAGCAGCTTGCAGCCCTGAATACTTACACTCCTGCCAGCCAGGACTCCTTAGAAGGGGCTTCCCTGCAGGTCAGTCATTTGCATCCTCCATGTCTCAGTGTTTTCTTCTTATAGACCTTTGCTTGAGAGAGTTTGGAACTCATATATATATATATATATATATTTTATTTTTATTTTTATTATTTTTTTTTTGAGTTGGAGTCTCACTCTGTTGCCCAGACTGGAGTGCAGTGGCCACTCCCGGCCACCGCACCCTCGACCTGCTGGGCTTAGGCGATCCTTCCGCCTCAGCCTTCCAAGTAGCTGGAACTACAGGCGTGCGCTACCACGCCCAGCTAATTTTTGATTTATTGTAGAGAGGAGGTCTCGCCAAGTTGCCCAGGTGGGTCTCAAACCCGTGGGCTCAGGCAATCCACTCACCTCAGCCTCCCAAGTCACGGGATTACAGGCTGAGCCACCGCAACAAATACATTTTATTATTCTAATAGTGATTAAGATCATCTCTTTTTTGTTTGTCTTTTTTTGTTGTTGTTTTAGACAGGTCTGTCACCCAGGCTGGGTTATAGTAGCATGATCCTAGCTCACTGCAACCTCCAACTCCTAGGCTCCAGTGAGCCTTCTGACTCAGCCTCCCAAGCAACTGGGACTATAGGTGTGTGCCATCACACCCAGCTAATTATTATTATTATTATTATTATTATTATTATTGAGACAGAATGTCACTGTGTTGCTTAGGCTGGTCTCAAACTCCAGGCCTCAAGTGATTATCTCACCTCAGCCTCTCAAATTGTTGGGGTTACAGGTGTGACCTGTAGTGCCTGACCTGGAGTTTGTTTTCCAGGTGAATATTTTATTTAGCAGAGTGGTTTTCCAGCCTGATAATTCTGAACAGCAGACCTGTTTTATCTGGGGATGTCTGTGGCAGTTTCTTCCAATAGCAGAGGAAACGGATTCTTTGTTCCATCCCTCATGTTTTGTCTCACTCTGACAAAATGCAGACAGTTGGGGATGACGTGTTCTAAGAGAAATTCTGAAGGAGAAGATGATTCCTGCCCCCCAGTCCCCAATCCAGTTATCAATGGTCACAGATGTCCTTGATCAAGTGTCTTCAGGAATTCTCTATCCAGCTGGCTATTTACTTTTTCTTGTGTTTTATATGTCTTCTCATATTATTTTCCAAACAACTCTTTTACAGAATGGAGAATGAAACTGAGGCTCAGAGAGTTTTACTAACTTGCTCAGGGCCACGCAGCCTACTTAAGAACAGGGCTGGGCTTTCGTGTTTGCACTGTATCCATTGCCTGCCTAACCTGGTCAAGCTCTTCTTACTTCTTACTTCTACCATCACTGGTACGTTTTATAACACTTCCAAACCCACTGAGAGCAGTTGTGAGTTACCATTGCCTCTTACCCACAAGAGTATTGTGATTTCCTCTCGGCAGGGTCCTGTCTCAGATGTTCCCTCTTATAAATCTGAGATCTTACTTACCACTCAGAACTCAAACTCCCTAAGGACCATAAATATCATCTCTCCACTCCACATGCATTGTCAGGAGTATCTATCCAAATATACAGTGATTTTTTTTCTCTTGAAAAAGTTATTTCTCTTGTCTTACATTTGAGTCTGTACAAATTTGAGTCTTTCACCATAACTAGAACTATAGTTCACTTATATACTTTGAACCACAAAAATGTTAGGGCGGGACACATTATTGAAATTACCTCAAATAAATACCAGCATTGGAGGCTCTTGGAGGTCACCTAATGGAATAACTTTTAAAAGGAAGCAAATTTGCACAGTTTTAATGATTATTCGTAGGCTCTGCCCTCACAAAAGTGCATGTTAGATATCATTATACACAAGCCTTTTCAAGTCAGATTATTTTAAAAAGCAATAAAGTAACTGGTGATGACTTACTTGGTGATGCTCATGAATACACATCTATAGACAATGAAATAAAAACTAGCCCTGTGTTATATAAAGGCGCAGCTGTGGCTGGGATAAAATGCTCAGGGGCAGCATCACAAACTGCAAAGTGTTTTATCTCAAACAGTATAAATGGTTGTGAAGATGGTGTGTTCCACAAATCTGTCTGTTAATTCAAAAAGTAGACCTAACAGTAGACTAAGACATTGTTGATGATGTGCGTCAAGGGTTTAATAAAATGGTTTTGTAAGATGTGGGCATGAAAGAAAGCAATATTTCTACATGTACTATGTTATACAATGTATGATTGTGAATATGCAAATGTTGATTAAATATGAGTGGATAATTAACTGTTTCATCTTAAACCTTAAACATTTGTATATTCAATTGGACAAAAAAAATTTGTATCTTCTCATCGAGAAAATGAACAGTTGTTCTAATGTTCATGTTATATTCATGTCTGAACACTGTACTACTTACAGAAAACCAGAGATAGACCCTGCCCTCAGGGTCAATCCATTAGGGAAGTGTAACAGCTACTATTGCTGCAATACAAACCTCCTCAAATTTACTGACATAAAACTAACAACTTTATTAGCATCATGGATTTCATGGGTCAGAAATTCTGAAAGTGCCCAGAGCAGACAACTTTATTCCATTCCATAACGTCTGGTGCCTCAGCTGGGAAGACTTGAAGGCTCAGCCAGAATCATCTAGAGACATCTTTACTCACTGGCACTGGGCTTCCCTACAGCAGAGCAGCATTGCCATAGTCATATTTCCTATGTGGGAACTCAAGGCTCCATGCACAAAAATTCCTTTGATCAAGGTAGAAGACGAGTTGCCTTTTTCTGACCTGGACTTTCTCTGATGATGACTACCCATCATTTCTTCTGCCTTGGTTATAGGCAAGTCAGAAGTCTGCCCAGATTCAAGTGGAGAGAACTTAGACCCCACTTATCCTGGGGGCAGTGTCAATATTGCATTATAGAAGATCATGTGGAATGAGAAATACTGTTGTAGCCATTTGAGGAAAACACAATCTACCCCCAAAGAACCCTGGCAGGCCCACATATAACAAGAAGAGAAGACACAACTTGAAGAAAGTTGTAGCTGAAGTGCTATGGAGTTCAAGAAATGTTACTTATTATTTATTGTATTATTGTTTTGGGGAACCTGGTCCTTTACCAGGGAAGGTGAGGGGCAATTGGAGGTCCAAACTTCACCTGCATGCAGTCTACTTGTATAATTAATCCTTACTTGTACCCCACATCTCTATAAAAGTTAATTTTTTTTTAAATCACAAAAAAGAAATGTTATTTATGGATGAGCTTGGGTAAGCAAGGAGGGATAGCATGTGGACATTTGGAAAAGTGGGACTGGGAACCAGATGTAGAATTAACAAGAACTGGGCAACTGTGTGAAGGTATAGGGTTAGGGAGAGAGCTGACTTTCTGCTTTGGAGTCTGGAGAGTGTGCACTGCATAAAAATAAAAAACAGGCCAACAGGTATATGTGGGAAGGAGGAGGATAAGATCCAGGGAAAGAGGTCCAGCAGCTGTTTACACTAGTCCTTGATGTCTAAAACCCAGATCCACCCCTCAACCCTCAGCATCCTGGCCTGCACACTCACCACTCCCCCTGAAATATCTCTGACATAGGTGCCTCTTTGTTGTTTACCCTAATGGCCACCCCATTGGGCATTCTGCTCTTCCTCCTCTATGCCTTTCTTGTGTCTTCTCCCTCCATGGTCTGTCTTCCAACAGAACAACGGTTTCATGGGTTCTGTTACTGTACTCTTGAACCACCTCCAATTTCTGTATTTGACCTACTCACAATACTTACTCCGTGCACCACCCTCTTCTCTTGAAACTCTCATTTGTTTGCTCCAGTTGACTCTCCTCTTTCCTCTCTGGCTGCACCATCTTAATGCCCTATGCTGGTCCCTTTTGGCCAGCTGGCCATGGTTAGCTTGTGTTCACCATGGTTTCCTTCTTGGCTGTTGTGTAAGTTTACTCTGCACTCAGTGTGGGAAGGCAGGCTTCTTGTGGACCATGCCTCTGCAGTGGAATATAAATTTTGTGACCATGTGTGGGTAGACATGATATTTCTAAGAGATGATCCATAGTTTCATCAGACTCTCAAAGTGGTCTCTGAATTAAGAAGAACCAAGAGGTTAAGACCTACAGCTTTCTTAGACTATGGCTTCATCCTATAAAGCTCACTTAAACTCTAAGATCCCTCTCTGGTTACATAGCATAAGGCTCTTCAGGGAAGTTTAAAAAAAGATGATAGGTCTTGACCCCAGATCAACTGAATCAGAACCTTGGGCATGGGGTCAAAGCCACGCCATTGTTAAAAGCTACATGGGTAATGCTAACCTGGAACTTGAGTTTGAGGTCCGTTAAACTTTCTATCCAAATGCACGGAAGATATCTCCTTCTGTATGTCACAGTATTCATTTAATAAGAGTCTTAGGAGGGAAAGCTTCAGCTATTTGGAACAAGTGCTATGTAGAATATTTCATATGACAAATACATGTGGCTATTCTTAATACACTTCAAAGAAAGCAGTCCTTGCTTTGTGTCAGCCACAAAAAGTAACTCATCTTGTTAATACTTTATTTTCTCTTTACTGGGCTATAATAAGTTATACTGCCTTAAAGAAGTTACATTATATCAGGATTAGAGTGTCAGTTTAGATGATAAAGATCTGTCTTTTTTTGAAATCAGCAGAGAGAATAGATAAAATATAATTGGTTTCTTTGTGTTGACTTCATTCAACTCCCCAATTCCTTTCTTCTTTACCTAATTGTTTCTTTTATTTGTGTCTTTTAAAGTGAACCTTCCTTACTAAAAAGAAACCAATTTTTAACAGGTGCCAAATTTCAGTTTTGCAAAAGAAAATGAATTTTGGTGATGGATGATAGTGATAATTGCACAACACTGTGAATGTGCTTTATGCCACTGGATGGTACACTTAAAAATGGCGACAATGGTAAAATTTATGTTATGTGTATTTTACACCAATTTAAAATAATAAAAATTTTAAAAATGAAAAAATCACTGAAAGCAATTAAAAGCAAACCAAAGCAACTAAGTTTAATATGTCACCTTTTAAAAGGAGATCTGTTATTTCCCAGGAAAAATGTAATCCACTGGGAAATGGACATGGTTAGAACTAGCCATGTCTGTCAAATCATGGTGAAAAGTAGCCATAGTGGTGTCTTCAGAAAACTTGACACTGAGGACAAGGGAGGACGTGATTTTAGAGTCTGGAGATGTTAAGGCAGCATCCCAGGCTGCCCTTCTGTGATGTCTCTGGCTATTTTGCCACACAGTTCATGAAGCTGCCTCTATTTCTTCAACTTCTGACTCTATTCGATCAGCTTCAAGTTTTCTGAAGCCTCTAAGTTGCCTTCCAACATTGTAGTCCCCCCTCTTCTCAGGACGCTCTCGGTCTCCCGCCTGACTTTCCCACTCTCTGATTACTCATGGGATGCCATCCAATGCCAAAGAACAGGGTGTGACTTCCACCTGCTCTTCTAGACTGAGACCGGCTAAACTCACTGTCATGAAACCTCTTGAAACCTCAGCCTCTTCTGAGTTTGACTTCTGCCTCCTTAAGACCCCTGGTCTCAGGGCAAGGCCTCTCTGAAGCTGAGCAGGCTATGAATGAATTACCAGAACTTTGTAAACTGCTTAACACATGTGGGGAGGCAGTAGGGACCCCTGGAGTGAAGGCACAGTGATTAAGTAGAAATCTTCCATGGTTAGGATGGATGTAGCTGCCTTGTCACCCTGAGAACTCAAAGAGCTTTCCTGGAGGTAGGAGGAGGCTTCCAGAGAGACCTGAGAGAAAGGAGGGGTCTCTCTTGTCTTGCAAAAGAGTGTACCTCCTGCTAGCACCCAGGGAGGAGACCCCTGCGGCCTGGACAGTAAATTACAGCTGAGGAATAAAGAAATTTGATGCCAACTACACTAGCACAAAGAGTAACTTCTGCCTTGATGGATGAGACAAGAAGGATAAGTTTAAGTTTGAATCAGCTCATGAAGTCTGTTTTAAAATGGTAAAATCGTAACTGCCATGAGTGAAAATTCACCTCAGAAAGACTCAATTCGATAAGCTGGGCATTGTGGCTTTTGCCTTTAGTCCCACGTACTCATTTGGCTGATATGGGAGGATCACGAGTTTGAGCCCAGCCTGGGCAAAACAGTGAATCCCCCATCTCAACAAAAAAAGACCCAACTTCGATATTATTTATGCCCCTGGCAGTGTGATATATTGTTCAAATGACTGCCAAGATATATGTTTTCCACAAAACTTGCGCTATGAGGTCTTCAAGAAGAGTTTCCTAGGAAACAAACACCGTTAGGCCTTCCACACTAAATGTTCACCAGAGGGCCTGGTCTAGAGGAGGGCAGACTCTATAAATATTTTCTTCTTCCCTAGCTTCTCCTCTTCTTCCTCTTTATTCTATCATCACCTCCCAAATTGTCTAATAGGTGGAATAGGTGTTCCAATATGACGCTAAATAGGAGAGACTATTACCTTCTACTAGGAAGAATATACTTCCTACATCACAAATTGACCATTTTGTCTGTCAGAGAGACCGACAAGAATTTTTGAAATTATGCATTTTCTGGAAAAACCCAAGATCTGTGATAATTGTTACTCTAGCATAACAAGATAATGTGAGGAAATTTGAGTGGGATCTAGCATTTATTAACCATTTGAGTGCAAGAGATTGTGTTTCAGGTTTAAGTGCATTATTTAATGTTAACAAGCCCCCTACCATGGTAGGCATTACCCCATTTTACAGTCAAGGGAATTGAAGTTTGGAAAGAACTATGATTTATGGAGGGTCACCCAGCCAGGGTTAGTGGAGCAGGATTTTGAGCCCAGGTCCACTCTCTGATTCTTTAGCGATTGGTCTGAGCACTGCCCACCTTCTTGCCATCTTTTCTTATCCAAACTGGGGCCAGACCTTTTACTAGAAAGCCTCCACCTCTCCTTGTAGAGACATCCTGACAACCCAGCCTGGGCCTTTGTAACCATCCTTTGGAAATGCACAGATTAATTGTAGCTGACCCTTTTCCTTGTTGAAGGTGAGACACTAAGGTCACCTTCTCTTTGAAGTCCTTCCCATTTATTAATAGAAGCACTCAATACAGATAAAATCCCCCTTTCGCTTTGATGCTTTCCAACCTGGCTGGAGCCCCACCCATCCCTCTCAACTGCAGTAGCACTTAAACCTTTTCTACTCTTTTGGCATTTGCCTCCGAGTGGCTTAGGACCTCTTTTGTATTTCTCCCTGGCAGGCATGTCATCTGGTACACTAACCTGTGCCTCTGGGAAGCTGCTCAGCCCTTACTGCACATTAGGCACTAAGTACCGGTTTCTCAGTGGTTTATTCAAGGCTACAAAAGACAATCTACCTTTCTACAGGGAGGAACTTGAGGGAGTGCATCATAGAACCCAGACCCAGGCACTTTACTCTTTTGACTTTTCTCTAGTTTTCCATGGCAGGATGCCAACATGTCCCTGTTATGGGAATCTGGTATTTGTCACCTAAGTGAACAGTTTAAGTTGAATCAGGCCAATCTTCATGCCACAGAGTTTTCTTAATGGGCAAAGAGAGGCTCCAAAGTTTTCCATGTATCCGTGCTGGGATCACTCGAGCTGTGTTTTGGCTGATCTCTAATTCAGATGACTCTTCTTAGAGCAGGATAGCCTAATCAGCTTCTTGCTGATAACAGTAATCAGATTTTATAGCAAAGTCCCCAGTTAGGCAGAGTGAACAGGGAGACAGCCTGAGTTATTGATTTGTATAATGGAAGGTTATTTTCCACTAAGGAGGCTGAATATTTTGTGCTGAAACCTTTCACTTCCCTGTACCCAGCATATTTTTCTATGTGTGTTATTATGTGTGATATTGGACAGAAGTCCTTTTGAGTATCTTTTAAAATTTTATTTGCTTAGTTAAAACCCTAGGACTACGGATTGGGGACGGAATTATCCAAATTTAGTGTATGTGGCTGGCTCAAACATGTCATTCATTTTAGATAACACAGGAGGAAGTATACATTATTTTATAGAGTATCAGCCGTTTCCAACTTTTTCTCATGGCCTTCATATTTCATACCATTTAAAAAATAATCTCCCTTGGTACCAATGTTAGCTAAGAATTTTTTTAAAAAAATAAAATTTACTGTCTACTCTGTTGCATTTTCAACTTCTCTTGGTCCATGTGTTTGGAAGATAATACTCCTAGGGAGCTTTGAAGATATTAATGGAGGTGAGAGTGCATGGATGCTTCTGTGCCATTTTCCAAGGAAGGCTTTTCCAGATGTGGCATGCCATAGGGAGTCTATCTGGCTTTGATAATTGACAGCTGCCAGCCTGTAATCTTCTGTGCTAAATTGGGGTTGGAGCCACAGAAGGCAACACAACAGCTGGGCTGCTGGGAGCCAACGTTCTGCATGAGGCACAGCTCTCCTCCCCACAGCTGTCTCAGTGCCTCACCCCTCTAAAGCAGGTGCACTGCTCCAGGAAGAGGAGTGAAAGGAGCCTGTAGCTTCTACCTGATGGGTGACAGGAAGCTCCTTGATTCACTCAAATGGGTCACAGCTGGATAATTGGGGATCTACTTTTTATTGCATTGACTAAACATTTTTTTAATTTTAAATTTTTATGAATACTTAATAGTTATGCATATTTATGAAGTACATGTGATTTTTGACTCAAGCATACGATGTGTAACAATCAAATCAGGGTAATTGGGATGTCCAGCACCTTAAATATATATCATTTCTTTGTGTTAGGAGCATTTCAATGCACACTCCTTTTAGGTATTTTGAAATATAGAATATTGTTAGCAATAGTCACCCTATTGTACTACTGAACACTGGATCTTATTCTTTCTAACTGAATTTTTGTACCCATTAACCAACCCTCTTTTATCCTCAGCTCCCCACTGCCCTCCCATTCTCTGGTATTCATCATTCTACTCTCTATTTCCATGAGATCAATTTTTTAATTTTAGCTCCCATGTGAGTGAGAACATGTGATATTTGTCTTTCCGTGCCTGGCTTATTTCACTTAACATAATGTCCTCCAGTTCCATCTATGTTGTTGCAAATGATAGGATTTCATTCTTTTTTTATAGCTGAATAGTATCTCATTGTGTCTATGGGCCACATTTTCTTTATTCATTTATCCATTAATGGACACTGAGGTTGATTCCATATGCTGGGTATTGTGAACAGTGCTTCAGTAAACCTGGGAGTGCAGATAGCTCTTCAAAATACTGGTTTCCTTTCCTTTGAATATATACTCAGCAGTGGGATTGCGGGATCTGATGGTACTGCTATTTTTAGTTTGTGAAGAACTTGCACTGTGTTCTATTGTGGCTGCACTACTTTACATTCCCCCCAACCGTGTAAGAGCAGCTTTAGCATTTTAATCTTAAATCCTTTAGAGACCAGTTCTTAAGATGAGGCAGGACCATAAAGCAGAAGAACTGAGATGCCAGTCAAACAGAGAAAACAGTCCCCTTCCTAGGACTGGGAGCAGTGTGGCTCCCCTTCTCGCCTCAGCTCTTCCAGTTAATGACTGTGGTATACCCACAGACCATCTGAAGAGCCTGCTGACCCTCCCTCATGTCCTGGTTTGTCAAGGGGGATGATACTGCCTGTCTTACCTACTTTGCTGGCTTGTTCTGGGGATCAGAGATATTAATATAGTTTTGTCCACTGTAAAACCAATTTAAATAGAAGGCATAGATGAATGGAGAAATGGTCTCTGGGATATATGATCTCTGTCCTTCTAATTTTCTGCCTTTTCTGACCAATGACTTGAATTGTAAATGCTTCCTGATGCTAATGATAGCTATCATTTGGTGAATACATTTTACGTGCCAGGCATTGAGCTAACTGCTCTATGGGCATTATTTTATTTAATCCTCATGATAACCTTGCTGCTCGGTACTCTTATTGCTTCAGTTCACATGGTAGAACCTGGGTTCTGAACCCCAACATGCTCTTCTAAAAAAGCCCATGCACTTCTTTTTAGGCTGCTTTCTAAATGAAGGAGCAGCATTCATTATTTTCAGTTTGACTTTTATTCTGAGTTGAGGTCTCTCACTCTGCTTCCCAGACTGAGCTATGACACAATCATAGCTCGCCGCAGCCTCCAAGCAATCCTCCTGCCTCAGCCTACCGAGTAGTTAAGACTACAGATGCATGCCACCACATGCATATGCATATATATATATATGTATAACTTATTGTAAAGATGAGGTCTCACTGTATTGCCCAGGCTGGTCTCGAACTCCTGGGCTCAAGCAATCCTCCCGCCTCAGCTTCCCAAAGTTGGGATTACAGGTATGAGCCACTCCACCCAGCCAATTTTGACATTTTGAAAATTATCTAAAATTTTATCACTTGTTGAGTCTTTTTTAATGTTTGAGTGTAGCATAAGGCTAAAAGTTACAGAATGCAGTTGTGGTTACCGAGCAAGGAGAGAGAGGGAGAAGGCAAGAGAGTCAGAGCTTGGAAAGAGAAGGAGAGAGCAGGGGAAGGAGGGAGAAAGAGAGAGAATTCATGACTCAGAGAACAAGATGCCATTTTTAAAATAGGAATAGTGGTTTTGTGATATGTATTTGTATTTATAAATCTCATCTAATATTCTTCATGCAGGTAATCCTTAAAAGCATATAATTAATTAATAGGCTTTCGATGTTCCTTGTTCAGGAGATTTAGGACTACGTTATCTTGATAAACTTTGTGAAAGATTAGAAGAAGCTTAAAGTGAGACAATTCCCAGGGTTTCAAAATTTTGCTGAACAGAAATGATCACAAGTGTGGTAGGGGTGGAAGAGGTGAGAGGAAATAGAATGAGTAGGAGGTGGCAATGGTAGAAACTGACTTCAGGAAGTGCTGTAACCATCAGCTCCCCTTGAAGTCCCCTTCTGGGTTAAATGCATTTTAACCTTGGCTGTGGTAGGTCCCTGCCTGACTCCAGCAGCAAGTAGACAAGTTCAAGGCCCTGGTTATTGTCATTGTCTGCATCTAGTGAAAGTCCTCTGGTTGTTTGCTCCTAGTCATGTTAGATAAACAGGTAATGTTTAAACATATTTTCACCGGAAGCCCTTTGAAAACAGAACTTTATTTTTCTAGAGCACGCTCTAAAGATGAAGCATTTTGCAACTAAAAAGTCTCTTTCCATTCTGCAGAAGCCATCTTGCCTGCGTGTCCCATTGGCTGGATGCCTCTTATGACCCCCTTTGGTGAATCCTACTAGGGAACCTGAGCCTGCACAGGTCAGACAGGAGAGTTTTCAGTGTAGTAGGAAATCAGGCTCTTGCCTCCCGGGCCAAGAATTGAATTTGAGCTTTAAAAATAACATGGCCGGGCGTGGTGGCTCATGCCTGTAATCCCAGCACTTTGGGAGGCCAAGGCAGGAGAATTGCTTGAGCCCAGGAGTTCAGGACCAACCTAGCCAACACAGCAAGACCTCATCTCTACAAAAAAATAATTAAAAAAAATTAGCCAGGTATGATGGCACACACCTGTAGTCCCAGCTACTTGGGAGGCTGAGGTGAAAGGATCGCCTAAGCCCAGGAAGTCAAGGCTGTGGTGAGTGTCATCATGCCTGGGTGACAGAGTGAGACCCTGACTCAAAAAAAAAAAGAAGAAAGAAAGAAAGAAAAAGAAAAGAAATAACACTTGTAAGGAAGAAACAGAGAGTGGCTTCTTTTGCGGAATCAATTCTATTTCAGATGTTCGTTATCCAGGGCTGTGAATTATTTAGGACCTTTGGTTCTCTGTTTCTTTGGTGGCTTTGTTTTTCCTCATCACACATTCCCACTGCCTGTAACAAACAGGGAGAGTAAGAGATGTGAGTTAAAACTGGAGTCTGATCTTTTTACTGCTGTTGAGAAGCTCCTGGAGAGCAGGGTGGAGGCATTTCTCATTCACCTGTGCACTTCTCCCACCATTGCTTTCTCCAGGTGTCTGGCCGAGAGCTCCGTGATTCTTTATAGGTGGGTTAGACTAAGGTGACTATTTCACTGTGATTTCAGGAGAGAGGTGGAGAAAGGGCTCCCCCTTTGTTTGTAAAAAGGAGCTCCGAAGCCCCTGGAACCTGTAAAGAGCATGGCTCCGCCTGTGGCTTTGATGTCTTTCACATGTGGAGGAGGACACTTGATCTGTCAAGTGCTGCCCACTGATTGATGCTTCCTCACCTCCTGCCCCACGCCAGGCAGGGGGCCCCATCGCTGTCCTCTGTGTAGCCCAGGTCTAGACTCACCTCCCTCCCACTGTTAGCCTGCAGAAGCGTATCTGACTTTTTAAAAATTATCTTGCCGGACTCGGTGGCTCAGCCTGTAATCCTGCGCCTTTGGGAGGCTGAGGTGAGTGAATTGCCTGAGCCCGCGGTTTCGAGACCCGCCTGGACAGCGAGACCTCATCTCTACAATAAATCAAAAAATCAGCTGGGCGTGGTGGCACATGCCTGTAATTCCAGCTACTCGGAAGGCTGAGGCGGAAGGATCGCCAGAGCCCAGCAGGCCGAGGCTGCGGTGGCCGCTCCCGGCCACCGCACTCCAGTCTGGGTGACAGAGTGAGACTCCAACTCAAAAAAAAAAAAAATTATCTTAAAGATGTGGAGTACAATTCAGGGTTAAGTATACAAATGTTCATTATACAGGTACCCTTGTTGATGAGGTGTGCTCCCCCACCTGCCTGGCAGTTTCCCATTACTGCCGATCTGTTTCTTATAGTATTATAATTGTTCAAGGTTGGCTTATGGGTGAGAACATGTGGTACTCAGTTCTTTGATCCTGTGATAGATCACTCAGTACTATAGACTCTCAGTCCATCCAAGTTGCTGCGAATGAAAAAATGCTCAGCCTCACTAGTCATTAAAGAAATGCAAATTAAAACCACAATGAGATACCACCTAACTTAAGTCAGGATGGCCAACATTAATAACTCAAAAAACAATAGGTGCTGGAGAGGCTGTGGGGAAAAAGGAACACTTCTACAGTGTTACTGGGGGTATAAACTAGTACAACCTCTGTGGAAAACAGTGTGGCGATATTTAAAAACCGACTTTCTATATGACCCCACATTTCCCTTCTGGGAATTTACCCGGTATGCATCCGTCTTTATTGACTGATGGCCCGGGCAGAAATGATGGTCCTCTTATGCATTTGGACAACACCTGAGAGGACAATGTCTCTCTCAGGAAAGGCTTTCTCTCTGCCTTGCCAAGGAGAATAGACAACTGTGAACCTCCTAAACCAAAGTCATGAGCAGAATAAAGACAATGTATTAGTAAGGATTGGGGCCAAGGTAGATAATAAAGCTACTTAAGAAGGAACCTGCACCCAAGACCAAGGAAATGGTGAGTCTGAAACGGGAGGATGCTTGGCTGCTGGATTGGAGAAGGAAAGGACGCTTCCACCGAGGGGAAAAAGATCACCTAATTCTTCTAGGTCAGGGCTTCTCACATTTTTTGAGCTCAGGACCTCTTCGTTCTCTTAAAAATGACTGAGGTTCCTAGATCTTTTTATTGGGTTGCATCAATCAATATTTACCATGTTAGAAATTAAAACTGAGAAATTTAAAAACATAATTCATCAACTAATTTCAAACAATAGGACTATTGTATCTTAACACACATTTTAAAAATGCATTTTATTGTGTATATTTGAGGTTTACAACACGATGTTATGAGTTACATATAGACAGTAAAATGGCTACAGTAGTGAAGCAGATGAACATATCAGTCCGCTCACATAGTTACATTTTTGTGTGTGACAAGAGCAGCTAAAATCTAAATTTGGCTTAAAACATAACATGTACTTGCTTAACAAAAATCCCAAATATGGCGCAGTTTTATTACTCTAGTCCTCCTGGTGTGCACTAGAGTTTTAGATTTGCTTGTCTCACCTGTTGGCTAGTTTGTATCCTTCAATCTCCATCTCCCCATTTCCTCTTCCTTACCCCTGTTCCCCACCCGTATTACTGTTTCATTCTGTGTGTATGTGAGCTCGTTTTTTAGATTCCACATATAAGTGAGATCATATGACATTTTTATTTCTGTGTCTGGCTTATTTTATTCAACATAATGTCCTCCATGTTGCGGCAAATGCCAAGATCTCCTTTTTTTGTCTGAGAAATATTCCTTTACACATACACACAGAAATAAAAATATTGCATGATCCCATTTATATGTGGAATCTAAAAAAGAACTCAAATACAGAGATAGAGAATGAAACAGTAGTTAATAAGGCTGAATAATATACACACACATATATATGTGTCTATATATGTATACATATATATGCCACATTTTTTTATCCATTCATCCATCCATGGGCATTTAGGTTGTATCCTTATCTTGACTATTGTGAATAGTGCTGCAATAAACATGGGTGTGCATGTGTCTTTATGAGGTAGTGATCCCATCTCCTTTGGGTACATACCCAGAAGAAGGATTGCTGGATTATATAGTTGTTTTGGTTTTAATTTCTTTAGAAACCTCCATGCTCTTATTCATGTTGGCTGTACCTGTCTACATTCCTGCCAATAGTACCCTAGGTTTCCCTTTTCCCCATATCGACACCAATATTTGTCACCTCTTGTCTCTTTGGTAAATAGTTTTTATTAAAAAGAAACCCAATATTTTGCAGAATAATGTCATTGTTTTGCTTTCCTGCAAATCTCTTTAGTGTCTGTCTAAATGAGACATTTGGACTTCTACATTGAATCTGTTACTATATCACATCATGCACTTTCTGGAAAACTCCACTGTGGAAGACACACTGAGACAGAATGAGAGTGAACAAGACAAGTATTGTCTCTGTATTATTATGAGAATAGTTTTGACCTCTCAGAACCCCTGTAAAGGTCAGGGACTCCCAGGGTTCCCCAGACTGTGCTTTGAGAACGTCTTCCTAGGTGCAAACTTTCCCAGGTTTGCCTTTCTCTGTGTTTACTGTGTGACCATCTTGTAGTATGACATTTCTGCTTTAGCAGAAAGTGGCTATGGTGTGCCAAGCAAATAATCCTTTCTTATGGCTTTTCACTAGTGCATATGAACACTCCAGAAAGCATCACAGAGACAAGCTAGAATGAGACTGATGTTGAGTGTCCTGGTAGGCAGTCTGGTCAACTTCTTGCTTATGGACTGACAGCAAGATAACCCCGTCAGGAGACAGGCTCCTTTTCACTCTTTTCAACAAGTGAACTTCGAATTGCATGGGCTCCACCCTGACTGGACAACACATAAGCTTTTTTGGTCTTCACAATTACCAAAAGCTTTGTAAGAGAGGGGCAACTGCTTCGAAGTCTCTCTGAACTTCCTGTTTCCAGTGCCCAAGAGCAGCTGAAATCGACTTTTTAACTGACTAGTAACCGGGCAGTTATCTACCTCATCACTTGTTCCCTGGGCGCAAAATCATCTCACTTGATTGTATCCTCCTTTTTCTTGCATTAATCAAGACAGTGGCTGAGTCATGACACTAGCAAGATGAATGTGCGCAGAAAACGGTGGTTTCTAAGGATTGCGGTTGAGCTCAGCGCCTGACTCTGCCTGCTGGAGAGCATGACGGTGGAGACAGCCAGCCAGTCTGCGGCCAGCGTGCACATCAAAGAGAGGCTGTTAAAACAAACAAAACAAAACACATTTTGATGTTGTTCTAACAGGAACATCATTTTTAATGTGGCTAGAAAAATATGCCGCCTCATTCTCTGTCCTTTGGGGAAAATCCATGCATCTGTGCTCTGACACTTCCAAAATTGGAAGGTGGTTTGTCTGTCTATAGATTATCTTGACGATCGTGGAATTTTATGGTGAGGAGAGTTAGAGATCACCCAGTGGGGGAGGAAAGAGGGAAGGGTGTGTGTGTGTGTGTGTGTGTGTGTGTGTGTGTGTGTGTATGTGTGTGTGCTGTATGTAGGAGGTGCAGGGTAGAGACTGTGCCACCATAGTAAGGCTCCTGGGTGGTCTGGTCTCTCTTTGTCCCCTGCCAAATCTGACTGTAGAGGTCAAGCAGTACACTAGGGAATTGGAAAGCCAGTGCTATCTGTGTGAGCCCTGTGATCCTGGCAGTTACTTAACTTCTTTGGGTCTCATTTTCTTCATCTGTAAAACAGGTATAGCAGTAGAATCTGCCTTATAGGGTTTTCTGGAAAATGGAAAAATAGTATACATATAAGCTTCTTAAAACAGTATGTAATACATAAAAAGACACAGAATAAATGGCAGACACTTATTATTGGCATCTCTGCACTTGGTTTTCTCATCTGCAGAGTTTTTCCAGGTTGGTGTGGGCATTAAGTTGGAGAATACATGATCAAGTCTTGGGGAAAATGTCAACCACTAAAAGTAATGCACTATATTTGGGGAGCAAATCAAGAAGACAATTGAACTTTGTACCTGAGTGTGTGTGTAACACACAATTGAATAGTAACGCACAATTCTCTGTACTGTTTAAAAGGCAGGACAGTTATTTTTAAATAAATGAATATATAATAACCAGAGCAGAAACAGCAATATAATCACAACTTGTAATAACAGTTGCTAGTTTTGTGGAGTGTTTACCTCATGGCAGCATTGAGCTAAGTACTTGGTATATAATATACTGTCTCACTTCTAACCACAACCCTTTGAAGAAGGGACCATTATTCTCATTTTGCAAGTGGAGGAAAGTGAGGTCATTCAGGGTCCCTCAGGCAGCACGCAGCCGGGCCAGGATTGAACTCAGGCAGTCTGGTTCCAAAGTCCGTGCCCTTCACCAGTGCAGTAGCAGAGTGGTGGCCCAGAGGGGATTACGACCCAGTTTGAGCTCAGCAGGTGGCAATGTTGCCCTCTGCAGGTGACACAGTTTGATTTTTTTGTGCTTTTTAGTTAGAAAAAAGATATGCTTTATCATTCGTATTTGGGAGAAGGAGGTGGCTGTTTCCTTAGTGAGTAAATCATTGAGTTGAGGTGGGAGAGATCAGATGAGGGACCTAAGGGCTCTCCCTCAGAAGCAACTGAGTGGGACAGTGTAAGGAAGGGCTGGGACTGAAACCCACATGGAGTTTCTGAAGGAACCCTGAGACCCCAGAAAGGAGGTGCACAGGGTGTGACCCACAAGACACGTCCCAGGTGTGAGGTAGAACAGTTTTCTCAAGTTAATTGGAGGCTCTCCTATGGCACTGGGTGTTATTTCTTTGTCTCTGCCAAGGCTATTCCATGACACAGATGACACCACAGCAGGCATCATAGCTCTTTCTGGGGAAGCTATGTAACTTAGCAATATAAAGTGGGAGCTTTAGGGTCAGAGAGGCTTGATTTTGTTGTTGTTGTTTTGTTTGTTTGTTTGTTTTGCATCAGGGTTTCACTCTGTCACCCAGGTTGGAGTGCAGTGGCCTGATCACGGCTCATGGTAGCCTCTACCTTCTGGGCTCAGGTGGTCCTTCTGCCTCAACTTCCTAAGTAGCTTGGACTACAGGCGTGCACTACCATGCCCAGCTAATTTTTTATTTCTGTAGAGATGAGGTCTCGCTGTGTTGCCTAGGCTGGTGTCAAATTCCTGGCTCAAGTGATCCTCCTGCCTCCCAGAATGCTGGGATTATAGGCATAAACTACCACATCCAGCCAGAATTTGAATCTCAGTTCCACCCCTTAAAAGCTATGTGGTGGCCATGTTTCCTTAGCCTTGGCCCCTCCCCTATCTTGGAGAGGCAAGTCTTCTCTTTCTCTCTCATTTACTTTCTTTTTTTTGAGTTGGAGTCTCACTCTGTCACCCAGACTGGAGTGCTGTGGCCGCTCCTGGCCACCGCAACCTCGACCTGCTGGGCTCCGGCGATCCTTCCGCCTCAGCCTTCCAAGTAGCTGGAACTACAGACGTGCGCTACCACGCCTGGCTAATTTTTGATTTATTGTAGAGATGAGGTCTCGCCAAGTTGCCCGGGCAGGTCTCAAACCCACGGGCTCAGGCAATCCACTCACCTCAGCCTCCCAAGGCGCGGGATTACAGGCTGAACCACCAAGCCCGGCTTCATTTACTTTCTAAATAAACTTTGCTTGGAAAAAAGAAAAGCTATGTGGTTGTGCAAGGACTGTACTTAATTTTCCAAGTCTTCATGGGATGGTGGTAAAGATTAAGCAATTGCATGTCAATAAATCACTTGGCACTTTGTAAGCCCCCAGTACATAGAAGTCACTATTATCATTATGATCATTATAATTAGATCTTCCCACTTACTAGCTCCTGGATTTTCCGGTTGTGCCCTTCACTGTGGCTTGACTCTCAGCTCTTTTAGATTATTATATGTGATACCAGTTTTAGGTGCAGGATCCCATAGGTGGGGAACTGGTCTGGTGTTAAGCCTCTCTTCCTTACAGATGTATTGTTTAAGTTCAGGATGGTACTGAAGGGCTTTTCTCTTGATTTTGTTCTAGCATAGGCCTTAAAGGAATATTCAGGAAGGGCTGGCAACCGCAAACAGTCATGCCCTGGTTCAGCTGATGAAGGTCATGGCTTACCACCTCCTGATTTGGTGGGTTACCACACCCTGCCAGGGTTCATAAGAACATTGAACATGCATTTAAGGGACTGCTCATCTTTACACCAGACAAGAGAGGTTGTTAGCTCTGAACAAGCCCCAGGCCTGAGTTTTTGGAATGCAGGGGCTCCATCTGCCCCATGCACATAATTAACTGAGGCAGGAGCCCTAAGAACATTGCAGCATGCCCTTTAATTCTTTTTTTTTTTTTTTTAATCAGGATCTCACTCTGTCAACCAGACTAGAGTGCAGTGGCACGATCACGACTCACTACAACCTCAACCTCCAAGCCCAAGCAGTCTTCCTGCCTCAGCCTCCCAAGTAGCTGGGAAGACAGCCATACACCACCATGACTGGCTAATTTTTTGATTCTTTTGCAGAGATGAGGTCTCACCATGTTGTCCAGGCTGGCCTGTAACTCCTAGGCTCAAGCAATTCTCCCGCCTCAGCCACCCAAAGTGTTAGAATTATATGTGTGAGCCACTGCACCTGGCTTTCTTTTACTTTTTAATTGTCAAGGCATGGATATAGTTGGAGCATCCCCAGGGGCCAGATTGTTGGCCAAGTGAGAAGTCCTCCATGTGTAGCCAAACGGAGCACCCCTTGTGTTACCGAGGTATAAGTTTGGCTGACCATTGTCAAACTCAGACTGGCACAGAGGCAGGACAAGGATGGGCAAGAAGCAGATATCTGCAGAGCAGGTATGAGGCAACCTCAAATGTGCTGCAGCACCAGTGCGTGATCCAAGCAGCAGGATTGCAGTTCAGTGTCAAAGTCTCTAACAAGCCCCTTGCCAGGAACTACAATTGTCGTCCAGAATGTGAGCCAGGGCTCTAAACAGGGAACCCTGGCAAGCATGGGAAGAAGTAGGCAGAGCTTAGCCACGGAGTGTATTTCTAGCTCTCCTGAGCCATATACCGACCTGCCCATACAGATTGGCAGTTGGTCATCCCACAATGGCTTTTCCCAGCAGCATCTTTGTGGCGATTCTCAGCTTCTGGCACCAGCGTCTCTCTTCAGGCAGTGCATGGGCCAGCCCTAAGAGATTCTCCAGTTCCTCAAGGCTGCTCTAAGCCATGATGGCATCAACCTCTTGGCCCAACTCTCCCCGTTCTTTAGTGGCCATTTATCAAGCGCAGCTTATATATATGCAAGACACAATGCTGAGAGCTCCACATACATTCTCTCCTTCAATCCCCTTAACAACCTTGTGAGGTAGATGTTGTTATCATCCCCATTTGGAGAATGTTATCATCCCCAGATGGAGAAACTGAGGTTTAGCGAGGTTGAGTTGTATACAATCATTTCTTGTACTGCAGAGTGAGGACGCAGATCACGCATGTCTTTCCCCAGATCTCAAACTCTAAACCACCTTGTCTGTGACATAATCAGCAGAGAGGGAAACTTATTCTATGGCTTGTTCAGCTCTTCTTGGAGTCTCTACTGCTTCTCATAGTTGCTGTGTTAGACTGGAACAGTGGTTTGCAACCTTGGCTGCACACTGAAATCATCTGGGAAGCTTTAAAACCTACTTATGCCTGGGTCTTGCCACCAGAGATTCTGACTTCGATTGATCTGAGGCGCAGCCTACGCATTTACTAGACCAGGGGTTGGCCAACTTTTTCTGCCAAGGGCAGACAACACATACTTTAGGCTTTGCAGGCCATATGGTCTCTGTCGCAGCTACTTAACTCTGCCTTCTTAGAGCCAAAGCAGCGAAAGTAGCCATAGATGTAAATGCATGAGCATGGCTGCTTTCCAGCAAAACTTTGTTTTTAAAAACAGGTGGCTGGCCGAAATTGGCCCATGAGCCACAGTTTACCAATGACTGATCAAGTCAGGCAGCTCATTCATAAGTTCTACCCTTCGCCAGTAGGATTACAATTCCTCTCGCTTCTGTGGGTCTGGTGTCTGGTGTGTATTGGAAGAGCCCTGGGTACCCCACATCCCCCAAACCACCACTTTCCTGCAAGCTCAGCAGGGTTGGCCCAGTCTCTATGGCTGAGCTTATATGATGGCCTCTATTTTTTGAAGGACCCCAGTTCCCTGCTGAATTAGAAATCCTGCCACCTGTTTGGCGGGGGTCCTGTCTGGCTTGCTGGCCCTCCCTCGTGAGTTAAAATTGGCCCCCTTGGTCTTGGCTGGCGGCCAAGTCCTCTGTAATTAGAAGGATTATCTGGACCCAAGACTCTGCCACCTGTTTTATGAGACTGCCTTTGGTGAGCACGCTGCCCTTGCTGCCCCCTCAGGCTTGTCTCCTCCCAGAGCCAGTCCCCAGGGAGCTCCAGCCCCCATCCCCGCCTCACCTGGGGCCTGCTTCCTTTTCTTCCCCACTGACCTTCCATGCCTGCCTTGTGCTTGTAGATTGAGTGATGGCATCATTTTCACCCGAGGGATTCAGCACATCAATTTTCTTTTATGGAATATTAATGTAGTATTCTTGAAATTGTCAGTTGTGATTATTTACAAAGTCAAAAGAGCAACTGGAAAATAAAGCTGCTAAATTGCTCCTGGTGATCAGAATTATGCCCCAACCCCCTAAAAATACCAAAACCAAGGCATACTTTCCTTATCTTCCCTCACATGGCAGCTGTCCTTGGCAATGGGGACACCACCAAAATACCAGGTAGAAAGAAAGCTATTGCTATAGGTGGCACTTAAGATAGTCACAGTTTATGTGCACCAAGTGCCTTAATAAGTTAATTGTTTAGACAGTAAAATGCATTTGCTCAACAAATGCTATGGAGACCTGTATTTGTTCCACATTTCACAGATATGAGATAAGGCTCTGCCCTCATCAGAGAGAGAACATCATATACGTACATAACCACAAGACGGTATCAGAAGTGCCTAATAGAAGCATGTGCACTATTACAGAGGACACCAGAGGCTGACCTGGAAGGCTGAGTTGTCAGGGGTGAGAGGTGAGCTAGGTGGAATGGGGCTTCTCAGTCGGAAACAGGGAGAAAGGCATTCTGGGTAAAGGGACTGGCATGTCCAAGGCAGGAGTGGGGTGTGATATGGGACTCAGGTGTGTGGTTCATGGCAGGGGAGTAGTGCAAGTTGAGTCTAGAAGGTAATTAAAGGATTTGTAAACCAGTCTGGAAGTTCCAACCTTCATGAGTGATATGGGCCAACAGAAAGATTTTTTTTTAAGTAAAATAAAGGCATACAAATTTTATTTAACGTGTATACATGGGAGCCTTCAGAATAAGACCCAACTTCCCAATGAGTTAAGAGTTTACAAGAAAAACAGTGGCTTGCATTCTTGTAAAACAGGCTATGGGAAGGGGAGGAAGATGAATTCCACTGAGGGGCAACACATGGTTGGGAGAATGAATGGATGGTAAAACAAAATGACTTGCAGATAGTAGTTATCTCTGGAAGCTGAATGAACCTGAGAGACAGGCATAATGCAAGAAGAATAATGCAATCAGGTCTGTTGTGGAAAGGTGATTCTGGTAGCAGCCTGGATCCTGTATTAGGATGGTGGATAAGAAAAAGGAGCAGGGGTCCTATTAGGAGTCTATTGTCAAAATCAAGAGGCCCCCAGACAAGAAAATGGAAGCTAGGATGGACTGGAGCAGGAAGGCATGATTATTCTCAGGAGACAGAACTAATGGGATGATGAAAGTGAGTGAGGACGTGTTCTTCATGATTAAGAATATGAAAGAAGGAGTAGTGTTTTAGAGGGGCGGGGAACTGAACTGTTGGGTTTGGGGGGTCTGTTGGCTTTGAGGAGCCTGAGGGACACAGTTGGAGTTAACCATTAGGCCTTGGGTAATTGGGACAGGAAATCAAGAGAGAGGATTTGGCAAGAAAAACCTCTCCTAAGTACAAGATACTATATCAGGCACAGGGTATAGTTACTTCCAATGTGCTGTTGCTGACAGCTTCGCAGAGGAAATAGACATTCAACAATCTGCTTGGAAACAGGTTCTCATGACAATAGCCCATGACGGTGAATTGTGTGATTATGGTCAAGCCATCTACCTTCCCCACCCTTGACTTCTTCTTTCAAAAACAAATGGATTATAGGAACCATAGCAATAGCTAAGGCATGCATGGGGCTTTTAGTTTATATACATTGTGTGATGAAATACACTTACAACGACCAACTCATATGCTTTTTTTGAAAATGAGATATTTCGAATAAGCGATATATTCAGTTGGCATGAAATCCAACATTCATGAAAGGGTAAGTAGGGGAAAGTCTACCTTTCACTCTTGTCTGCAGCCCCCAGTTCCTTTCCCAGAGATGCCATTTTCTTTTAGGTGTATTCTTTGCATTTATAAGCTATCACTGTGTGTGTATGCATTCCTTTCTTTCTTTCTTTCTTTCTTTCTTTCTTTCTTTCTTTCTTTCTTTCTTTCTTTCCTTCTTTCCTTCTTTCTTCAGAAATGGTAACATACTACTTGTCATTCTGTACCTTGCTTTTTTGCATACCAAGAAATATCTATTGAAAGATACAGTTTAGGCCGGGCTCGGTGGCTCAGCGTGTGTAATCTCAGCACTTTGGGAGGCCTAGGCAAGTGGATAGCTTGAGCCCGCGGGTTTGAGACCAGCCTGGGCAACTTGGTGAGACCTCATCTCTACAATAAATAAAAAATTAGCTGGACATGGTAGTGTGCGCCTGTAGTTCCAGCTACTTGAAAGGCTGAGATGGAAGGATCGCTGGAGCCCAGGAGGTCAATGCTGGGGTGACTGTGAGCATGCCACTGCACTCCAGCCTGGGCAGCAGAGTGAGTCTCCAACTCAAAAGAAAAAAAAAGATACAGTACAATTTTTACTTAAACCATACCCCTAAGGGACACTTAGTTTATTTTCACTATCCTGCTATTATAAACAGTGCTGCATCATTTCACACATGTGGAGTTATATCTATAGGATAGGTTCCTGGGAATGAAACTCCTGTATCAAAGAGAATGAGAATAGACGTTTGTAATTTTGATTGTTATTCCCAAATTTCTCTCCATAGTGGTTTCACCAGGTGCTTCTGTTGGCCAGATATCCCATGGTTTTGAGGAACATACGAAGTAACGTTTTTAAAACATCTTCATGAGCTCAGAAGGGTCGGCACATCTAAAGTGTCCTTATCCCCTCTCTTCCTACATAGTAGCTCTTCTGCTTGCTGTCCACACTGGTAGGAGTGACAGTCACATGTTAGGGGAGACCCCTTATAGCCCTGTCTAGCCATTTGCCTCTAAGAAATATTTATCAGTGGGTTGTTTTGACGTGACACCTCCCTGTCCTAACCTTCCCTAAAGTGCAGATGGCTATGGGACCACTGCTGCTTCATAGACATCAGTTCCTGCAACACATCCTGCGTCCTGAGCAGACAGCATCAGAGGGTGTCAGCTGACAGCTCTTCCGGCCTCGGAGCTGGGTGGTAGGATTGTGCGGGGCTCCATCCCAGCCTCTTGCATAAACAATGCTGAGACAGTGGTGCTGGCTCGGCAGTGGCATGACAGAACAGGTTGGGATGGGAACCATGACCTCACCTGGTTTTCAACAAGCACCAGAGATGTACCTGATAATGCATGTCAGCTCATTTGTCCATACAAGCTGTGTTCATTGCTACTGGTTCTTGTTTGTTTTGAAAACTGCTTCACATTGGAGTTTGGCTTTAGGTAGAAGAAAGAACACTAATTAAGTGAATCCATGGTTATCTCTCATTGAGATAGCGCCTCAATTCAGCTCAACAGGTTGTGATAGGCACATCATTAACTCAAGAAATTTCTACTGAGTACCTACTATGTGCAGGGCATGGTGCTGAAATATGTCATATTTTAAAAACTGCTGACAGCTACAGTGGAGGTGGCAGCTGTCTACATTGACTCTGGCAGGATGGAATTGCTTTGCCTTTTCCCTTTACTCACTGCTCATTATATTTTTCATTGGCAAATGAGATTGCAAACCAGGGATGACTCATTTTGCACCAAAGAAGGGCTCTCGAAAATTGATTTTGAAAAGGAATTGTTATAAAATGAATAATGTTTTAACTGTATGACTGGATTTTTCTGTTAAAAGAAAATTCTGATTTGTTGTGAAAGATAAAACATTATTTTCTGATTTATCTGTTTGGTAAAGAAGTCTCTTCACCTAAAGGGGAAATAAGTCAACATTTAATAACTTTAGGAATCGGAAACAATACCAAACACAGACTTAAAAAAAATTGGAAGACCCTATGAGCAGTGAATAATAACGGGAAGAACCAGTGGTTTCAAGATCACATGACCGAATGTTTGCTGGTCTGAAGGAAACACAGAGTCTTATTTGCTAGCAATGGCTAATTGTGGCAAATCTTCCAATGTAAAAAATGAGAATCATGAGAGAAGCAGCAGAGAAAGAAGAAAAAAACTTAAGAAGAAGAAGATGGAAGAAAAAAAACAGATAAAAGGAAAGATATCAGCAGGTGGTGGACGACCAACATGATAGAAAAAAATTAAAGCCAAATGGTGACAGTGGCAGCAAAGAGAAGAACTAGAGAAAAAAGAAAATAGAAGTCACCTCTCTGTGAAGCTGTGTTATTTGACCCACTGTCATTGCTCCTGCCTGAGGGCATGTTGACCTCGGTAGGTCAGTCACTGAATTCAGGCATTCCTCAGGATACCATGAATTCCTGCATAACTATACCTTAGAACTTTCTTTGGGTACTTACCTGTTGCCAGACTACTGTTCTAAGTGCTTTGCATATTGATTCATTTAGCAGCATAGCAACCCCTTGAGGAATCATTCTCCCCACTATACAGATGAAGTGACAGAGTTATGGAGAGGCTGAGTAGCTCACTCAAGGTCAGCAACTTGGAAAGGAAAAGCTAGGTGTGTTCAGCAGAATTTTAAGATAGCTCACCCCCCAAATTCCTGCCCCTTGGCATGCACAGTCCATAGAATCCTCTCCCCTTCAGTGTGGACAGGACTTGTAAAGATGATGAGATTTCACCCTCTTGATTTGATTATATTATATAGCAAGGTAGAAGAGATTCTTGCAGATAGTACGAAAGGTTTCTAGTTGATTTTGGATTAATAAAAAGGGATATCACACTGGGTGGGCCTGACCTAAATAGACAGGCTCTTTAAAAGAGGGTCTAGACCTCCCCTAAAGAAAGAGAATCACAGCAAGAGCTTCTGCTGACCCTGAAGAACCAAACAGCCATGTTGTCAACAGCCTATAGAGGGGTCCATGTGACAGTAACTGGAGGTAGTCTTAAGGGGCTGAGAGTGGTCCCAGCCAACAGCTAGCAAGGAAATGAGGGCCTCAATTATCAGCCTCAGGAAAATGGAGTCCAACAACCATGTGAGTTTGGGAGAGGACTCTGAGCTGGAAAAAGGAACACAATCCAGCTGATCCTGTGATTTTAACCTGTGAGACCCTGAGCAGAGGACCCAGTTAAGCCACACCTGGACTTCTGACCCAGAGAAACTGAGCAAGCAAGTGGGTGCCATTTTCAGCTGCTACATTTGTGTTAAATTGTTCCATATCCATAATATAGATGGTAGGATCTGAACCTCCTGATTCTGGCTGCAGAGTGCACATGCTTTATCCCTACTCCAGTTTGACTCTTCTGAGAAATTATCTCAAAATCACTAGATCCCAGAACCTCAGGGTTAAACAGGGACCTTTGAGATCATCCTTACAGCACATGGCTTAGTAAAACCTCTCCTTCATGGCTGGGCCTGATGGCTCCCGCCTCCTGTAATCCTGGCACTTTGGGAGGCAGAGGCAGGAGGATTGCTTGAGCCCAGGAATTTAAGACCAGTCTGGGCAACATAGCAAGACCTCATCTCTACAAAAAATTGAAAACAAAACAAAATTAGCTGGATGTGGTGGCATGCTGTAGTTCCAGCTACTTGGGAGGTTGAGGCCGAAGGATCGCCTGAGCCCAGGAGGTCGAGGCTGTGATGAGCTGTGATTATGCCACTGCACTCCAACCTGGACGACTGAATGACATTCTGCCTCAAAAACAAAGTGCAAAACAACAACAACAAAAAACCCTCTCCTTCACAGCAGATGCCCATTTTGCAAATGGGTTGGGAGAGCTACTCTGTTCACAGTGGGGTGTGGGAACAGGAAGCAGAGTCAGAGTGAAGCCCCACTCTCCTGGCTGCTTCTGTTTCTTGTACTTCCTTCCCCAAAGCACCTCTAAGGAACACAGTTTGAGAACCACTGAAGTGATCCAACAATCCACCTCATCTTTCCATGCCCCTCTATAACATCCGGACCTCTGGCTGAATGCCTCCCTAAACTTTTCTTCTATCTGTGTGCTGTTCCTTTCAAAAGTCTTCTTTCTGTTGCATCAAAATCTGGCTCCCTAGAATTCCCACTGCTGGTCTAGGTCCAGCCATAGGTGATAGGCAGGACAAATGGAACCCTTTTCTGCAGGACAGCTTGTCATATCATTAGAGAAAGTTCTCATGTTTTCATGGAAGCCATTTATTTTTCAGATAAAACGTCTCCCTGCCCTCAAAGGAGTTTCCAGTTTCTTTTTTTCTGCGGAACTTTAGTTTGCCTATGTTTCTCTTAGAGGAAGGTCTGGGACTAAGCACAAAACTTTTAGTGTGGTCTGTTCACATAAAATACAGCAAGCCTAGCATAAGCCACAGTCTAAATATTCTGTTTCCATCAATGCAGCATTAGACCACATTCGCTTTTTGGCAACCACAATGCACTGTTGACTCATACCACACGCAGAGTCAACCAAAACTCCTTTTTCACACGTGTGGTGGCTAAGGTATGTCTCCACAATCGTGTACGTATGTGTGTTTATTTTAACCTGAATACAGACATAACATTCATCACTGTTATGTCTCATCTGGGTGCATGTCTTGGATGATCCTGATCTTGTCATTCCGACAACTTTGCTCCTCTTCCTAGCAACACCTCAACTCTGTTTGATAAGTATGCCATAAATATTCTCACTGGGGTTATTGGTAGAATTTTGGAACTGGGCAGGGCTGAGGTCAGAGCTCTCTGGCACCATATTGATGACCTACTCCCAGCATTTGGGTCCTTCACACAGTTACAAATCCAACTAGTTGTATCATCTCATGGCAGTCATTCAACTCATAAAGGTACCATCAGAAACATAATGAACCAATTCCTGGCATCCAGGTGCAAGGTGTTGAGTTCGTTTCTCTGACCTCCCAAGCCAGGAGGTCACAATAGCTTCTCCTGAATGCTCACGAACACTTTGTAGCCTCTTTTTCTGGATGTATCTTGTCCCCAACCATCTATGGTTTGCTCCTCCTTATATAAACAGCATTTCCACCTATGACTCCATTCTCTCTCATCTTTTTTTTTCTTACTGAGACTCCCATAAGAAAAGATAAATAGTGAAGCTTAAGCCGGGCCCGGTGGCTCAGCCTGTAATCCCGCGCCTTTGGGAGGCTGAGGTGGGTGAATTGCCTGAGCCCGCGGGTTCGAGACCCGCCTGGGCAGCGAGACCTCATCTCTACAATAAATCAAAAAATCAGCCGGGCGTGGTAGTGCATGCCTGTAATTCCAGCTACTTGGAAGGCTGAGGGGGAAGGATCACCAGAGCCCAGCAGGTTGAGGCTGCGGTGGCCGGGAGCGGCCACTGCACTCCAGTCTGGGTGACAGAGTGAGACTCCAACTAAAAAAAAAAAAACAACAACAACAAAAAAAAATAGTGAAGCTTGGAGTATCTAAAACATTGTGGTAGAGCTCATCTTTATTTTAGAAGAAGAGTCCCTTCTAGGGATCTTAACGTTAGAAGTAGGGTAGGGCTCTGGTATAAAACTTGGGACAAATCGTGGGGGGTGAGAGAGGTCTGGTGAAAGGCGAGATCTGAGGATGGGATGGGGTGATGGGGAAGATGAGGGATGAAGATGGTATGGTTCTGAGGTTTCCATGGGACTGAGGTCAAGCCTACGTCTTCTGCAGACTTGTCCTTTCTCTCTCCTGGCCTTTTGCCCTTTCTCTACCAGCCATGACCTACATTACAGCAGAGTGAGGGGAGAAATAAGACCTGCTTTGTAAAGTGGGGGGCATTGTCCTTGACAGCACTGGGGAGGGCCTCTGCTCCATGTGGGATCTTGGGATGGATGAGCTTCCACACTCACCCTCAAGTGGCAATCCTGTGATTCCACAATTCATCGAGGGATCATAAAACCTATATAAGTGATCTTGGTGGAGACACTCCACAATTATAAATAAACCCCAACTGTCCTGTCTCAGTCCATTTTTTCAAATATATTTCTTCTTTATTCACATTCATTTATGTACAAGTGAAATTTACCATGTGTCTTCTAGGTTACCTCTATTACCTGAAGACCAAGAACTTCTATTTGATCACTGAAAAGGAAGCATTTTAATTGTTGTGGTGGAATTTAATAGTGTAGTGTTTACCTGTTGTTTTTGCCATCTAGTATTCATTTATCGTCTCTGGTAACTATCCTAGTTTCTAGGGGCTGGGGGTTCTATTCTTCTTTTGTGCTTTTGGTCCTTTTATTTCTGGTGGAGAGTTCCCTTTGACCAATTGGAACATTCCATTCTCCCATGTTTGATTCAAGCCAATGAGAGGCATAGAGACATTTTCTAGGTTCCTGGAAAACACACCCTTGGTCTTTGTTGCTGAACTTGAGGACCTCAGGTATTGAGGCTCAAGCTGTTTCAGCTACATTTCTTCCAGGAGGGGAGAATCTGAAAGAGAATGACACCAACACAGAGGAAGTGGGGGTGAGAGAGCAAAATTAGATTCTGGTGACATGAGTAGGCAGTGGTTAAAATGTAGACTCTGGAGCCAGACCCCTTGGGTTTGAATTGTTCTGCCGTTTATAAATGTGACCACTTTAGACAAGTTAGTCTCTGTGCCTCAGTTTTCTCATCTGTGAAGTAGGAAATTTGCTAATATCTACTCATGGAGTTGTAGTGAGGATCAGGTGAGTTGTGTGACATGCTGAGAACAGTACTCAGCATTTGCTATGTGCCACATGAGTGTTAGTCATCATTTAGCCCTATGCCAAGGCATGCCTGAAATGAGACCCACCCTTGATTTCTTTTACAGTTCTAAGAACAATAAATTCTCTTCTGCATTAATCAATTTGGATTGTGTTTTTTTTCTGACATAACCCGAAGAGTCCTACCTAGTAGGTTTAGTGAAGTCAAATTCCTATTCAGTTTTGAATTTTGTCTTCCTTCGTGACAGCGGATAAAAATAATCCAAAATTAGATATTCCTTTCCTGATTATTGTCCAATCAATGATGAGCATGATCTTGAAATGGGGCTAATTTTCTTCTCCTTTCTATCTTCTTGGTTATATTTGCTTAAAAAAATTATTACATGTCATGATTAATTAAGGAACCTCTGAACATTGCAACTAGATTTTCATACAAGCATATTCTTTATGTCCTTTATCTCCAATTCATGCTACACACACACACACACACACACACACACACACACACACACACACTCATAATTTTCATTTATTGAGTTGGAGTCTCACTGTGTCTCCAGGCTAGAGTGCTGTGGTGGTACGATCATAGTTCACCAAAGCCTCAGCCTCCTGGGCACAGGTGATCATTCCATCTCAGCCACCTGAGTGACTGGGATTATAGGTACACGCCACCACACTTGATTCATATTTGTGTTTTTGATTTTTTTGTATAGACGAGGTCTTGCTATGTTGCCCAGTCTGGTCTCCAACTCCTGGGCTCAAGCAATCCTCTTGCCTCAGCCTTCCAGAGTGCTGGAATTACAGGCATAAGCCTAGACACAGGCAATATTTAAAAATAATAATATCATTAAACATATGAAAATTTAGCCGGGCTCGATGGCTCAGTCTGTAATCCCGTGCCTTGGGAGGCCGAGGTGAGGGGATTGCCTGAGCCCGCAGGTTCAAGACCCGTCTGGGCAACTTGGTGAGACCTCATCTCTAAATAAATCAAAAAATTAGCCGGCGTGGTAGCGCGCACCTGTAGTTCCAGCTACTTGGAAAGCTGAGGCAGAAGGATCGCCGGAGCCCAGCAGGTCGAGGCTGCGGTGGCCGGGAACGGCCACTGCACTCTCCAGTCTGGGCAACAGAGTGAAACTCCGACTCCAAAAAAAAGAAAAATTAAAAAATATATTAAATATAAACTTTAAATTTTAAAGCACACACTGAATGGGGAAGATGGGTAGTTGACTGGAGTTCTGGGTGGAAATGGGGAGCTGATCAGAAAATCTGGGAATATGCATTGCATTCAGCAACTAATTGTCTGTGAGGTCTTACACAAGTTGATTCTCCTTGGTTCCTGGTTCATAAAACAGACAGAATGACAGCTGAGATTTCCTCTTCATTAATTTTGAAGTATGTAAAAGCTTTCTAAAGTATCTTAAAGAATAGATTTAATTTTCTCTGTGGTTGAAATGATGGAAAAGAAATGAGAAGAATGCAACTCTTCATAGACATATCTGCATTTTGTGATTACCTTAGGATGTGTATTGTGTATCTTAAATTGCTCTCCTCCATTTTCTTTTTGTATTGGACAGTTTTTGTTTTTGTCTTTTTTCCTCCTATTTTTTCTGACTTACAAATCCATGTGGTTGTCTCCCTGAGTCCTCACTGTCCTTAATAAGCAACAAGGAGCTCGACCATTTAAGCTGAGAACAGCAGCAGCGGCCCTAGTCAGCTTTCATTAGCAGATAGCACGCAGAGAGGAACAATAACGGACCAGAGTTGGAAACAAATAGTAAACTAGAGAAAATGAAGACAAAGAAAGAGAAACAAAGCAAATGAGTAGAATTAGCTCAGGGGGCTGGGAAGAGGGGAGCCACAGCCGTGCTATTCTTCCTCTTAGACTGCAGAGCCAGGCCTGGTGTGTAGTGGGCACTCAGTGGGTTTGCGGGCATGAGAAGTGGTGAATAGATGAGGGTGAGCATTTGGCTATGTGTGGACACACTCTGTCCTGCCAACTCTACCCACCAGGGATGGCGGAGGAAGGAAATCACAAAAGAAAACTCAGGATACCCATGTTCCAGAGCAAAATGCATTTTGCACTGCCGAGACGAAAATATCTGAGGCATCGAATGAAGACTAATGTGACATTTGAGAAAGCTAAGAAGTTGCCTGCTAACCCAGAGCAATGCATGTGTTTTTGAAAAGCGTTGATGCTTATTGCAAGTAAGTATTCATTTCATGCCTCACTATTTGGCTTGTAGGTTGGACTTAATTAAAAAAGCTGTACCATCTTTGAGTCCAATTTCCTCTTTTCACATAGCATCTGTCCCTGACAGCTTGTGTGAGGCTTGGCCACTTGTTGAGGCTGAGGCTAGGGGAGGAAATGACAGGGGAGAGGCAAGGTGGACATACGCCTCTTATTGGAGGTGGCACTCTCTAATTCTGCACGGGCCCCATCACGTGCTCAGGAGGCTTCTTGGTTTAAGCACCGCAACAGATGTCTCCGAGAGGGGGATGCTGGCAGCGTCCCAAAGGCCAGCAGGACTGTGGTTTAGGCATGAGTGAGCCGACAGGAGAGGGGCACACACATGCTTTTGCCCTCTGCTCAGAACTGGAAAACAGGCCAACATTTGGGTAAGAGCAAATTCTCGAACTGAACAGAGGGTGCTGGCAGAGAGAAAATACTTATTTGCAACAAGCATTATCCTGGGAGGTGGGGCAGGGGGAGGGCATGTGACACTTTTCAAAGACAAATATGCCCCAGCACTTTCTTCATTCAAATAGATGGTGCAAGAGATAAAAGTCAATATAGGGTTGACTTTGCCTCCGTTTTGCTTTGCAAAGCCTAGCTACCTATGTGTGCATTTACCTAGAGGCCTGGTTTTAAGTGTTACCAAGAAAGAGAACTGAAGCTTTCTCCCCTTAGATCTGTCACTCTCAGTTATTGGGACAAACCTATCAGTAAATCCAAACCAACCTGTACCTCATTTTGGAACAAGTAATTGGGTTTGTGGTAAGGAAGCGCTGTTAAGATGGAGAGTGCACTTAATCTGCTTTCCATTTGAAGTTTTTAGTGTTGGTTTTAAAGCAGCATGTTTGAAGTCCAAGGTATTAGAATTTAGTTCTTTGGAGATGTCATTCTTAATTTAAAGGAATTTTTGTAAATGGCTTGGGCCTTGTTCCTGAAATTACCTGGAATTTTCCTAATTGTGCTGTTTTATAGCACTAGGCCCATTTGACCAAATCTGTGCTGCCTTCGTGTTCTCTTTCTGGACGCTTCTCCCCTGCGTGCCCTTATTCCCTAACCCCCACAGATGTCCTGGCTCCAGATTGTCTTTGAACAGCCCCTGTTGAATTTATGCAAAGAAATCAACATTGTGGCACAACCCACCTGAAGCTTGCATTTAATGCCCAATTACTGTGTTCTTGTGGATATTGGATCTCTGCTTCTGTTCCTGTTTCCTTCCATTTGATATATGAACAATCCCATCAGTCTGATTGCTGAGCAGATTGTCACAAATTCACGGAAGAAGGTCATCTCTGGGCCACATTAGGGCTTAGGGCTTAAGCGCAAACAGCCACATGTCTAGAAAGCTAGCAAGGCTTGGGCAGTAGGAGTGTGTTTATCCAGGCAGTCTTTTCATGAGATTTGTGTGCTACCATGAATAACGTTTAGTAAGTTTTACTGACACTTTCCAATTACACAAGTAATAAGATGATATATGTAGACAAATTAGAACAAAGTAGAGATGAGCAAATTGGATGACCTGCCTGCAAATCCTACATTTAGAAGTAATACTTCTAATTCCTTTTATGTACATATATACATGTAAATATCTATTTTCTTTTCACAAAAATGTGGTCAGATGGTTCATATTAGTTTTGTTTCAAAATCTACCATGAACATCTTTCCATGTCTTTTAAGTATTTGATTATTGTTAATGGCTATGCTCAGTTCAACTGCATGGGTAGAACTTTAAAAAAAAATTTCAGTCAAGTATTGTTAGACATTTAGATTGATCCAAGTTTTTTTCCCTAATAAACTATGCTGTGATGAACATTCTTGTAACTAAATCTTCCCACATCCTTAATTGTTTCTTTAGTATTGAATCCTGGAAGTTGAATCATTTGATCAAAAACTGCTACGATTCTTATAGGAATCTACCTTATATTCCCTTTAGGGTAACACAGAACTTCTGGGTGGCAAAAATTATGTTAATGCTTCTCAGACAAAATCAGAGATAGGGTCAGCGGAGGAAGGATTTCTTCCCTTTATTCTGGGGAGTATTGTGTATATTTTTTTCTGCTATAAATTTAAAGAGGAGGACGGGTCTCCTCATATAATTTGGTCATTCCTAGCCCTAAATATTAGATTAAATATGTTTAAAGTAGGGCCCATGAGTCACCAGGGTGGACATGTTTTATAATGACATTTTTACCATTACATGCAAATTCACATATTCCCACTTTCTCTGTAGGAGTATCTCTATGTGTCGTTATGGGAGGCAACGGAGGGAGAGAGCAACACAGCAGTCCCCTTATTTCTCCTCCGTGTTGAACAGAGATGCGTGTTTTTGATACACTGAGAAGAGTTCCTGTAAAATGCAGACTAACAGTATTTCACTGGAGAATAGAAAATACTTAGGGAAGCCAGAGTGCCCTGAGACAACCTTTCAATCCATTTATCAAAACAGCTTATAATGGAACTCTCATTTCAAGGGAGGTCAAACACTAATAAATATTGAGAAAAGAAAGTTAAAAGGACATCAAGTTAATATTTTACTATCCATTCTTTGATCTTGGAAAGCTTGAAATTTTTTTCCATACTAGTTTTGTGATTTATTGATTCCTCTCTGCCAATTGGCTTATTGGAACAGACACAGATGCCTTGCTTTTAACTACAGCTCCCATTTCTATAGTGCTTTACAATGCCAACAGATTTTTATGTATTCACTGGCATCACTTATTGATATTGCCACAGTTCTGGAATAATCTTTGCTAGTTAAAAACTGGATCGTTGTCAGTAAAAGCAACTGAAATGTTATTGACTTTGATTTAAATGCTGTAATAACAACTTTTGGTTTTGCTGTATTGGTTTTGGGGGGAAAATAAAATACCCTGTATTTCACTGACTTTTCCACACCTACCTGTATCAAAATACATTCAGAATCTGATTATTTTTCTACTCCTGTTACTACCACCCTGGTCTTGGGGAAAAAAAAATATCTTCACCCTGAATTGCAATCACTTCTTAACTGGCTGTCTCCACTCTTGCCTCTCTTCAGGCTGTTCTCAACCCAGAGGCCAGAGGGAGCTTCCAAAATGTAAGTCAGACCATGCCACTCCTGCACCTTTGCATCAGAGCCACCTCTCTGTGCCGGGCGGGCCCTCGACTCCTCTTTCCTATCACATACCGCACTTGTGCTTCTTCATGGAGAACACAGAGCTGTTAGGAGAGGGTCTCCATGACTCCCTGGCACGCATCCATACCTGCCAATCCCAGTGCCCAGATGCTCTGCTCTCCCTGCTTTTCCTGAAAGTGATGGGCCCTGCTGCCGCCTAAGTTACCCCATTCACCCGTCCTCTCAGTCCCTCCCACCAAATCCCCTTGCTTCTTCTGACAATTGCCCCCTCTCTCTCCTGAGTCATCATTCTCCCCCTTACTGGAGTCACTACTAATAACATACAAAAAGACTGCTGTTTCCCTCAGTTAAAAAAAAAAAAACAACAGCTACTTGGAAGGCTGAGGTGGAAGGATCGCTGGAGCCCAGCAGGCGAGGCTGCGGTGGCCGGGAGCAGCCACTGCACTCCAGTCTGGGTGACAGAGTGAGACTCCAAGTCAAAAAAAAAAAAAAAAAAAGAACAAAAAAACAACTTGTCTTGACTGCATTCCCTTCTCCAATGACCACTCCGTTTTTCTGTTCTCGAGAGCAAAACTCAGTCGTCAATTCTTTTTGTTTGTTTGTTTTGTTTTTGAGTCGGGATCTCACTCTGTAGCCCAGGCTGGAGTACAGTAGCCCGGTCACGGCTCACTGCAGGCTCGACCTCCTGGGCTCTCAGACGATCCTTCCACCTCAGTCTCCCGAATAGCTTGGATTACAGGGATGAGCCACCATGCCCAGTTAATTTTTTGACTTTTTGTAGAGACAAGTTCTCACTGTGTTGCCTGACTGGTCTTGAACTCCTGGGCTCAGGCTGTCCTCTCTTCTTGGTCTCCCAAAATGTTGGGATTATAGGCGTGAGTCACTGTGCCCGGCCTTGGTCTTCAATTCTTTTCCTCGCATTCTTCCTTGAGTTCACCAGGGTCAGGCTTTGCCCCATCACCCCACCTACACCCTTCTTATCAGGGGCAGTTCATGGCCACAGTATTGACTCCAGGTCCATTCTCAGTACTCACCTACTTGACCTCTCAGTCACATTTGCAAACACAGATCACTTCTTCCACCTCGAAACATGCTCTCCTCACCTTCACAACCACACCCTACTCATTACCTTCCTCCATCAGACTCCTGGTTGCTGTTATTCCTCTGTCCTTACCTCTTATTCCTTCCCTCACTCAGTCCAGACACCCTGCCCTCTTTGCAACTCTTCAACCATGTCGGGTGTGTTTCAGGGCCTTTGCACCTGCGGTTCCTTCTGGCATGAATGCTCCTAATTCTCTGTATGGCTCTCTGTCCCTCTCTTCCTTCAAGCATTTGCTCAAAAGGCATAGGTGCTACCTGCATCCTTTCGCTGCACTTTTTCTCCATAGCACATCTCCTCATCTGGTTCACGATCTGTTTTACTTATCTCATTTATTGTCAGTCTCTGCCTGCTGGACTGTAAGCTCCGTGAGTCTAGGAATTTATATCCATTGTGTTTTCTATTGTATCCCCAGGGCCTAGACATTGCCTGGCATGTGATAGGTGTTCAGTAAGTATTTGTTGAAAGAATGAATGAATATTCTTGATATTGTCAGTAATGTACTTGGAGAAATGCTTCAGTGAAACACCTTGAGTCTTTTACTTTATAGGAATTTAAAAGAGATATATATATATTTTATAGTTAAACAGGTGTTTGGGGACAAATACAACAAATATTTTGGAAGGTGGAAATCCTTTCTTATTTTGCCAGCTTTTCTGTAACCATGGCAACACTTCCTCAGAACTGTAAATTTGGAGTCTGTCCTTAGTGTCTGTCTTGTCACCACAAGAAGGGACCATTTTTTGTGCCAAACTGAATGACAAGGGCACAATCAAGAGAGAAGCAGCTGAGATCTTGTCTTATGGTGGCACATTTGATTCAGAGGCAATATAAGTGTAGGCCAGAGAGACTCTGCTAAAAACACAGCAAATCCCACCTGCCTGACTTTGATGCCTATTACTCAGGTAGGGACCACATGGGTCAGCATGTCATTGTCCCCAGGCATGTTAGCACATGGCACCCTAGCTCCTCCCTGCCTTTGCTTATATATTTTTTTCCTTCAAAAATCCCTGTCCTCTATTTCTGCTTGCTGACGCTCCATTCTCTTCAAGGCTCAGCACAAAGGCTCACTTGTCTGTGAAGTTGTCCCAGATCCTTGCTAGTTGCCCTGTGACCTCTGTTCCTTAGAACAGCAAACCATCATGATCATGCAGTCCCTTGGTGTCTGTGGGGGATTGGTTCCAGGACCCCCCCAGTGATGCTGACATCCAGGGATGCTCACAGCCCTTGTGTAAAATGGTATATGTTGTAAATGTCTATAACCTGTGTACATCCTCCCAAATACTTCAAATCACCGCTTCTTATAATATCTAATGCAATGGAAATGTCATATAAATTGTTGTCATACTGTATTGTTTAGGGAATAATGGCAAGAAATAAAAGTCTATGCATGTTCAGTGCAGATGCAACCCTCCCCATTTTTTCTCAGGCCTGGCACAGTGGCTCACGCCTAAAATCCCAGCACTTTGAGAGGCCGAGGTAAGAAGATTGCCTGAGCTGATGGGTTCGAGACCAGCCCAGGGAACTTGGCGAGACCTCATCTTTACAATTAAAAAAAAAAATCAAATACAAGACCCTTCTTAGAAGTGCCCCTCCTGCTGTTACCTTCCCTTCCCTCCTGCTTTGTGACTAATTGGCCTCTGCCTCATTTGGTTTAGATGTTCTGAAGTGAAGCATTTGTGTACCTCACCGAAGTCTCCTACTTCATTCAGACAGCAACCGTGAGCTCCTGCATCTAATGCTACCTGCTTGTTGAGGCATCCTCAGAGGTGTCTGCTTACCTGAAACAGCAGCGTACAGGCTGGTGGAGGGCATCCTGTACTCATTTGGCAGGGAGGAAACAGGTGAAGCAACTTGCCTGAGATTATTCTGCAGTGCAGAGCCAGATGGCAACCTCTGGTGTTTTGAGATCCTAGTCTGGCGGTCTTAGTGTGATATTGTATCTAGACAATGCCAGTTCTTTAGCAGAAATTACACAAGTGTGGCGGTCTTAGTGTGATATTGTATCTAGACAATGCCAGTTCTTTAGCAGAAATTACACAAGTGTGAATCTCAGGAGTCAAGAAAAGTAGTTAAAACTGCGAGGCAATCCATTCGTGATTATTGGGGCTTTTTTATTAACCAATGTTTTCACCTGGTATCATAGACAATTCCTGTGATATTTGGCAGTTGAGCCTACTTATCTATTTATTTCCATAATGTTTGTTAGTAAGACCAGGCAAATGCTTCTGGGGGCCATGAGTGAGTCCCTAACAAACAAGTTACTGACTAATGCAGATCTGGCCACAGTAGCATTACTGTCTTTGCCAGCAAATGGGATTAGGCAAATTGGCAAAGGGCCCTGAGCCAGCAGGGTCTTGTGGGAGGCCTCACTGATGCCTGAGACATTGAGCATTGGGTCCCAGAGGAAGGAGAGTTGGCATGATCTTGGCAGCTGAGTTGTCTACTGGCACCACAGGCTAGAAAGAGTTCATGGTGAAGAAATACACTCTGTAGCTGAGAAACCCTCAGCCAGAATTACTCCAACAAGAGAAAGGTCTTCCCAAGTGTAATCATCTTTAAACATTCCAGCTATCTCAAATGCTTTTTACTAAACATGCTGTTTTTGTAAGAATCTCTGATGATATTAGGTAAGTGACTCCTAGTTTCTGGATGCAATGGAATAAAACAATGAAGAGATGGCAGAGGCTCCAGAGGAGAGGACAGGTACCTTCAAGAGGGTGTTTACCTGCGAGACTGTGCAACCTTCAGCCTGCAGGTATTTGCATGCTACAGGGATGAGTTTCTTTCTATTTTATGCCTTTACAAGTACACAGTGCCAATACAAAAGCCATTCTTTTTAACAGCTTATGTATACTCCATTGAAAAGGTGAGGAAAGAAAGACATAAAGTGCTCTAAATCTATTTAGCAGTCCTACTAGGCATAACTCAAACCAGATAATTAAGGAATGTATTGAAAATTGCCTTGCAGGGGTGCAGAGTGACTTCATAAAGGTAAATACTTCTTGGTGAACTTTGCCACTAGTCTGGGTCAATGCACAGAGTTAACTTTATGACAGAATCCTGGCTAGTGGGGAGTCTTGCACTTGGGAAGGGGACAAAGCTGGAAGCATGCTCTGTTAATGACTCCACTGGAATAGGAAAGGGAATCTGGCCAGGTGCGGTGACTCACACCTGTAATCCTAGCACTTTGGGAGGCCAAGGCAGGAGGATTGCTTGAGCCCAAGAGTTTAAAACCAGCCTGCTCAACATAGCGAGACTGCCTTGGCCTAACAAAACAAAACAAAGAAAGTAAAAAATGAAAAGAAAAAAACTAGCCAGGCATGGTGGCACACACCTATAGTTCCCAGCTACTTGGGAGGCTGAGAAGGGAGGATCACCTGAGCCCAAGAGGTCGAGGCTGCAGTGAGCCCTGATCATGCCACTGCATTCCAGTCTGGGCAACAGAGTAAGACCCAGACTCAAAATCAAAAAGAAGAAGAAAGGGAATCTATCCTAAAAAACATTCCCAGTGCTGACCTGTGGTGATTTCTGTTGTCATAAGAGAACACTTTTGGTTTAGTCTAAGTCTTGTTTATCATGTGTATTTATGATGATCCATATAAATCAAGACATATAAAGCTGAGACACAGCTAGCACTGCCTGGAGACCTCAGCACGGGGTATGCAGTCAGGGTGTGCTTCCCTTGGGGGAGTGCCTTATGTTCTGCTAGTGCTTTCAGAAATGTTTTCTCACCAGATACAGCAACACTGACTCTGTTTCTTGCTGGCTCTTTGCTTCATTGTGCTTATACGTCAAATGAGGATGGGAATGTCACCTTTCCTGGGGTCATGAGATAATGGATCGGAAATCACACCATGCATGCCATGCAATATTGTTACTGCACGTAACTCAAAACTCTGAGTTCCTGTAAGAGTCATGCAATTACAAAATGAGATTACTAATACTGCTTGGTAGTTCATGTTAATCCCTGTGTGGTTACTGAGCTTCCATTAGGTAGGAGGCAGGAAGGGCCAAGATGGAAACAGCAATAACTGATACATACTGTGATGAATAGATAACTCTCCATGAGAGTGCAGATAAATGATCCCCCTGCAAGGAGAAGGATTGGGGAAACCTCAGTGACTGAGACAGCCAGGGGATGAGTCATGGAGGAAGGGAAATGTGGAAGGAGAAAATGGGTTGCAACAGAGAGAGGAACACAGAGTGAAGACCTGGAGGCAGGAACCCAGAGGAAACTCTGTGAGGCCCAAGGTC